>CM066042.1:23717957-26117957 GCA_033557465.1 Ichthyophis bannanicus
AAAAGACAGCAAAAGCTTAGCAAAAACGAAATGATAGGACTGCAACTCCAAGGGGAGGAGGGAGGGTTGTGAGGACTGATTCCTGCTGCTCCTGGAGAACACCTGTTACAGGTGAGTAAATACTCTTTCTCCAGGACCAAGCAGGAAGTCAGTCCTCACATATGGGACTCCCTAGCTTAAGGCTACCGGAGACCTCAAGCGGAAAAATGAGCTCCCTCTAGCTCAGTAGCACAGAAGGAAGGAATCTTCTCTGAAAACGCCCCCGACCGGTAGCCCAACACCAGGGCCGGAGGGTAGGAGTGCCTAAACCTCAAAGAGATTATGGAGGACTGCCTGACCGAAAGCACTGTCCCTGCGGGACTCCCTCTCCAGGCAGTAATGGGCCGCAAAAGTCTGGCTTGAAGACCAAGTAGCGGCCCGGCAGATGTCTGCCAACGGAACAGAGCGGAGATGAGCCACTGACGCAGCCTTCGCCCTAACACGATGAGCCGTGACACGACCCTCCAACGAGAGGCCGGCCCCCATAAGCCCAAGCGATACAGTCAGCAACCCATATGGACAAAGTACGCTTGGAGACAGGTAGCCCCAACTTATTGGGGTCAAAAGAAACGAAGAGCTGAACAGCCCTCCTATGCTCCCGCGTACGGTCAAGGTAGAAGGACAAGGCCCTCCTACAGTCCAGGGTATGCAGGACCAATTCTGCCAGGCTGGTGTGCGGCCTGGGAAAGAACGTGGGAAGAACCACCTCCTGGTTGAGATGAAAAGGAGAAACCACTTTTGGAAGAAGAAACTTAGGGTGAGTCCGTAAGACTACCCTATTCCTGTAGAACCTAGTGTAAGGAGGATCAGACACTAGGGCCTGCAGTTCACTAACGCGCCTAGCAGAGGTAAGGGCTACCAAAAACAAGGTTTTCCAGGAAAGAAAACGAAGAGGGCAGGTAGCCATAGGTTCAAAGGGCGGACAGGTAATCCGCTGCAAGACCACATTCAGATCCCATTCAGGGGCTGGTGGGCGCAAAGGAGGCTTAAGGAGAAGGAGGCCTCGAGAAAACGAGCCACCAAAGGGTGGTTGGAAAGAGGCCTGCCATCCACCGGTGCGTGATGCAGAGAGAGAGCACTGAGGTGGACCCTGACAGAGTTGGACTTAAGGCCCAGATTGGAGAGGTAAAGCAAATATTGCAAGACCACTGCCACCAAGCAGGAGAAGGGATTCTCAGACTGCTGAGCACACCACACGGAGAACCAACGCCACTTAAGAGCGTAGGACTTCCGGGTGGAGGGCCGCCTGGAGGCCAAGACGACCTCTTCCACATCCCGGGGCAGTAGGAGGGGAGAAAAGCAATAACCTTTCAGCAGCCAGGCCATCACATGAAGGGAACGGAGGTTGGGGTGTAGGAGAGTCCCCTGATTCAGGTGACAGGAGAACATGTACATTTACATTTAGTCAGGCTTGTATATACCGCCCAGGACCGGAGTATCAGGGCGGTGTACACATAAAAAGGCAGCCACAGAAAAAATATAAAGAGAGGAAGGAACACCATAAAATAATAGGACGAAGAATGAGTGAGAGACAGAGAGAGAAAAAAGGACAGAGGACTGGAGAGATAGACATAAAAAACGCAGGGGGAAAGGAAAGAGTGGGGGGTAGGCGTCGAGTGGGGACATGGCGGGCAGGAGTGTTGGATGATGGTTATAGATTCGGGGGAGGCTGGAAGATCAAATGCTTGAGAGAAAGAAGGTGGGTTTTGGGGAGAGATTTAAAATTGAGGGAAGGAGGACTCAGTACGGAGGGTGTGAGGAAGAGGAGTTCCAAGAGGGCGGGGGCTAAGGAAGAAGGCGGCGGACGGAATGTCGGGTAAGTTCAAGGTGGGCCTGAGATGGGGAAGGGAGGAAAGAGGCGGGTTTGGTATGAAGATGAACGGAGGAGACGGCGGGGTAGGATGATGAAAGATAAGCTCAGAGGAGATAACGAGGCGTCGCTAGTATAGAGAACACTGTGAGTGATGATGAGATACTTTATAGATGAGCCAAAATTTAATGGGGGGCCAATGAAGGGAGAAGAGGCAGGGTGTAATGTTGATCAGACAGGGGAAGAAAAAGTGAGGAGCCCCCACGGGGCCAGGCATGTGTTTTGGAGTGGAGGCTAGAAGAAGATCTGGAAGTTGACAGGATAGCAGCGCCAGGCCAGCAAGGATTGGTAGTTACAATAATCCAGCACGGGAAGTTCCCCAAGAGAAGAACTAGAGTATTGGGTTAGGGATTGAGGGGAAAGAAAAAGGCCGTAGGAGAGAACGAATACGGCGTAGGTGAAAGTGACAAGTACGGACGAGGGAGGAAGAGGAGTGTCCACCACCAGCTGCATCAGAAGCGGGAAACAGGGCTGTTTCGGCCACCGGAGAGCCACTAGGATCATGGAGGCTCTGTCTATGAGAACCTTGAAGAGCGTACGAGACACCAGTGGCATGGGAGGAAAGGCATACAAGAGGCCTGTGGACCATGGAATCAGAAAAGCATCCGTCGCTACTCTGAGAGGATGCGGTTGGCGAGAGCAGAATCTGGGAAGTTGCCGGTTCAAAGGACTGGCAAATAGATCCATGGTGGGGAGGCCCCACTTGAGAAAGATCTGCTGAACCACCAACGGATCCAATCTCCACTCGTGTGGTTTGAGGATCCTGCTCAGCTGTCTGTCAGGTAATTTTCTTGACCTGGGAGATAGACAGCTTTGAGGAGGATGCGTGAAGGACGGCCCAAGAGCACAGTTTTGTGTCCTCCTGACAGAGAAGGAAGGAGCCTGTGCCTCCTTGTTTGTTCACGTAGAACACTGCGACTTGATTGTCTGTCTGGACCAGCACAGAGTGGTGAGAAGTGAGGGTGGGAGAAGGCTCTACAGAGCTAGGCGGATGGCTCTGAGCTCCAGGAAGTTTATCTGCTGAGCAGACTCCCAAGGAGTCCAGAGGCCTTGAGTACATGTCCCTTGGCAATGTGCTCCCCAACCCAGGAGAGAAGCATCGGTTGTCAGTACCTGAGAAGGGGGAGGAGATTGAAAATCCACCCCCAGCACCAAGTTTGGCAGATGAAGCCACCACCGCAGAGAAGAGACCAGCAGGTCGGATAGCTGTACTGAGTCCGCCAGGCTCCCCGTGGCCTGATTGCCATTGAGTGCGAAGGCCACCACTGAGCAGGTCGCATGTTCAGGCGGGCATTGGGGGTCACATGGTCCGTGGACGCCATATGGCCGAGCAGTCTCAGAAATTGCCTGGCAGAGACCAGGGAATTGCTGTGAAAGTGGCTGGCGAGTTCCATGAGCCTGTGGGCCCTGTCTAGAGGCAGGAAGGCCCGCGCCTGAAGTGGTGTTCAACCTGGCGCCTATGAATTCGAGATTTTGAGAGGGGAGCAAAGTGGACTTTGCGAAGTTTATGACAAATCCCAAGTGCTGCGAGTAGAGTCACAGTGCGATGAGTGGCCTGAGTGGCCTCTTGGGAAGACTGGGCTCTGATGAGCCAGTCGTCCAGGGTATGGAAACACAAAAAAGGCCTTGAAGTCTTAGATAGGCCGCTACCACTGCTAGGCATTTTGGTGAACACCCTGGGGGGCGGAGGAAGGATAGGCCAAAGGGCAGTACTCTGTACTGGTAATGATTTCTCCCACAACAAACCTGACCTCAAGGCCAGCAGTTAGAAAAAAGGCGCGAAAAGGGCCTGAAGCAAGTAAAAAGGAAAAAAAAGGAATCCCCTGGCCCATAGCCGAAGCCAGGGGCGTCGGGGGGAGGACGGAAGAGGACTGGTGCCAACCGGAAAAAAAAGGCTGAAGGGCCAGAAAAGAAAATATTTTTCTGAGGGAACGAGGATGTGCGTTTGAAGGGCTCCATGGAAAAAAGGGAGGACGGAGCAAGATGGCACCCTTGGGCGGGAAGAGGACCACGCATGCGTGGCAGCAATCCCAAAGACGCTGGGCTCCATCGGTTCCAACGTCACCATAAGTGAGGACTGACTTCCTGCTTGTTCGTGGAGAAAGCATAGTTACTCACCTGTAAACAGGTGATCTCCGGGAACAGCAGGAATTTAGCCTCACATATGGGTATCGCCGTACCGACGGAGCCCTGAGTGGGAAACGCTCCCCATGGCACCAGTAGTTCTGCCGAGGTCGAGGCCTCAAGAACATCCTGGAGCCCCAATAATGCTTTGGAAGCCGAAGCCTCTCGCAGGGGCAATTTTGCCGGTGCAGAATCCTCAAGGGCAAAGCCAGAGGCATTTCGATGCTTAGAAGGAGATCTGCCCTTTGAGGACCGGCTAGACTTATGTTTAGTTACCTGAGATCCACGGGAGGAAGACGAAGCCCTGGAAGACGTCGATGCCACTGAAGCTGCATCAGAGGGAAACAGGGTACTGAGCTTGGCAGCTCGGTTCTGTCGACCTCTCTTGGACATCATGGCACAGGCCATACATTCCAAGATGGAATGGTCAGGACCTAAACATTTCAGACACCAGTCATGGGTGTCGGTGACGGTGACGGAGATGGTACAGCCACACTTGGTGCACTTTTTAAACCCAGAGGAGGGTTTTTCCATCGTGGAAAAAATCCTGGGCCTAAGGCCCAAAACGGCGCGTGCACATTAAAAAAAAAACGGTAAAATTAATAAAAATATTTTTGGGTTTTTTTTTAAGAAAAGAAAGAAAGAAGAAAAAAAAACCGGCGGTACTGGTTAAAGCGTCGAGAAAGGCAGAAAGGCAGACGCGACCACAAAAAAGAACAATTTTCTGCGGGTGACAGGAACACGACCTGCTGGCTCCGCGGAACAACGAAGAACTGGAGAGAGGCAGTTGGGGGGAAAAGCGGGGGAAGGCAGCACGCAGGCGCTGTGGGATGCTCCCAAAAGCTTTCTAATTGGACGCTGGGGGGCATTCCCGCGCAGGCTCCGTCGGTACCGACGATACCCATATGTGATGACTACATTCCTGCTTGTTCCTGGAGATTCACCTTTTTAGGGCTCAAGGTGGTTGTTCATGAGCATTTAATCAACCTCTTTTTCCCCTCAATCTTCAGATTTTCAACAGAGGAGAAAATACATCACCCATCTGCAGGAGACAAAGAAATACTAAAGAGACCTCTATGTGGCTGAGGCAGATAGAGGCACAGGAGTGATGCCATTGAAATCCGGGCTTTTCATTGGTTCTTTGTCTCATTCAATCTGCTGGTAGGAGTACACAACCCACTTCTCTGAACTGGTCTAACAGAATGATATGGAAAATTCTTTACCAAGAGAGGAGTTGATACCAGTCTACCAGCAAAGGTAATAGTAACCAAATCAGACAGAATTAAGACAACTTGGGACACACAAGGGAAGTGGTAAGAGTAGATCATGGAGCAGTAGATAAAGAAATGTGAATGATGGACTTGTTATGAAAATCTGTGTGGTCAGTCTCCTGAATATTAGAGGGCCACAACATAGAAAGGCAAATCAGACTGGCATAGAGTCCTGATAGAGCTGCATCAAGCTGGCCCAACATAAAATGATAGACACATTTTGGTATATTCTCAGAAATAATTGGGAAGAGGTTTCATATTTCCTAGTGTGGGCTGTTGGCTGACTCAGTTATTCTTCCCAACTACAGAAGGAGTAGCAATCTCCTGTAAGTGGTCAAGCCTAAATGGCCAGCCAACATCAAAGAGAGATCCTAAACATAGTGGGTAAAGGCAAGGAAGGGAGCGAGTCAAAGTTAGAAACAATGTAGGTGATCAGCTTGTAATGGCTGACAGATAGGGGAGAGTCTCAACTAGAATAGGCAAAATGCAACCAAATGGACTATTTGGGCTACTATGTATATTACTATTTTTTATATTGTACCCATGCTCCCTCCTGCACCCTCATTGCCTTCCTTCTCAATAATTACCTGATTAGAACCAGGGTTAGGAACATTGATAATTCCTGCCGCTTGTTTAGCCTGCAGGTAACTGATGAATGCAGCCTTCAACGACTCTGTCTGATTCACTACGTCTTCCTGATCACGTCCACAAGGTAATGCCAATAGAAGCAGTGGCAGTAGTCACTCTCCACCTACAAAGGAATTTGTTGCATCATGAGCGATAGGTTCAAACAGTGGTGCACAGAAACAGTAGCTCTTTTTCTTTTAACTTCTGCAGGAAAAAATTTGTCTTTGAAATTCCCTTGGATATGATACAATATAATTACACCACTCAGTGTAGACTTAGCCAGCCAATGAAGTAAGCGGTATATCCCTTAATTTACAGTGAGCTATCCCAAATAAGAGACAGAGTGAAATTTGACACCACAGTATATTTTCATTAGCAAATGATTAACCCTTAACAGATTAAATAAGTTCATTGAGAGGCAAAACACAAAATAATAGCATAAAATACACCAAAAAATCCTAAAGACCTTTATATTAGTTTACTCCTACTCCTTCAGCAACTCTAAACAACTAAACTCACTAATACAATGATGCAGACGGCAGTTCCAGCAGTGAGATGGGGGGGATATCCAGTCTTTTATACTGAGTGCCACATGTATAATTATTTCTCACTTGGTGAGAGAGGTCACATGTATGTGCTTGATGCAAAGAGCTTCTGGCTCTCAAAAAATAAATCTGATCTCTGGGGGCTAGAGTAGCAGAGGAGCTAAGGCAGACAGTGAGACATACAGAGAAGGCAAAACAGGGACATAGTAGAAAAAAGTCCTACCTCAGTGCTGCCTTGGAGGAGACAAGTCACCTTGAAAGAGAGCATCAACTTGGTGTAGCAGGACATGATCCTGTAGCCAGGACTTGTCCTCCAGGGGATACAATATCCTCTCACATTGAAGATGTCTCTCAAATGACTTCTGCCCAGGAAGGAAGGATTAGGACAGCCGTTTCAGTTGGTGATTCAATCATTACACACAGACGTAGTTGGGTGGGCTGGTGGGCATGAACATCGCTTGGTTCACTTGCCTGCCTAGTATAAGGGTTGGCAGGCCTCACACATCACCTAGCTATAGAATTCTAGACTGTGCTGGGGAGGATCAGGCTGTCTAGGTACATTTAGTTGCCAACAACATAGTAAAGTGTGTGGGATGGAGGTTCTGGAAGTCAAAAATTAAGGCTTTTAGGGTAAAAGCTAAAATCCAGAACATCCAGGGTAGCATTCTCAGATAATGATCTCTCTTCTATGTGCAGGACAAACTCCAGAGTCTTAAATACGTGGATGAGAGACAATAGTGCAGTGAAGGCCGGCTCTTTAGATTGTTAGGAACTGGGGCAAACATTCTGCAGAAGAGGGAGCCTTTTCCAGAAGGATGAGCTCCACCTTGGAGATAGGGTATGGGACACTTAGGACTCTGGGTCATCTTTGGGATGAGGGAGGAAAGTGGTTAAGAGTTTTGTGCAGCACGGTGTACGCCTTGTAGCGCTACAAAACATTCTCATGTTAAATGTTGTAAAGTACCCACATGTTAAATGTAACCCTCCAATGTGATGTAACCACTTTGATTGTAAGATAAGGTGGTATACAAATCTGTCTAAATAAATGATTAATAGCAGTAGTAGTAGTTTTGCTTCTCCCGCCAAATTGCAATTGTCGGCTATTGGGGGATCCTTGGTGAGTGTCGCTCCCTCTTTTCATACATGTGTGGGGTCTAAAAACTTTACAACTGGGGGAGACGTCTGTCATCATGTGACCCCCCTGAAGTTGGTATTTTTAATTAATTATTTATTGGTATTTAGCTCATGCCTTTCCAAAGGTAGTTCAAGGCGAGTTACATTCAGGTACATAGGTATTTCCCTGTCCCCAAAAGGCTTACAATCTAAGTTTGTACCTGAGGTAATGGAGGGTTAAGTGATTTGCTCAAGGTCACAAGGAGCGCTAGTGGGAATTGAACCCAGATCTCTTGGGTAATAGGCTGTTGCTCTAACCGCTAAGCTATTCCTCCACTCCATATAGATTCTGAAAAACAGATTGTCTGAATTTGCTGTCATGTTGGGGGACCTTTTCCAGAAAGTAGTGGGAAGTGAATATTTTGACAGAAGTCTAAGTTGCAGCTTTGCAAATCTCTTCCATGGAGACTGCGCAAGTGGGCCACTGATGTAGCCATGGTTGGGACATTATTTATTTAATAGTTTTATATACAGCCTTTCAGTTGAATCAAAGCGGTTTACAGATAACTGTTACGAAACATTACATATTAACAGGTTTCAATGTGGAACAAAGAGTATATATGAAAACATTAGCAAATGCACAGTGCCATCTAACAATGTAACTTATTTACAAGTATGTATAATATGTACCAGGGAATTTATTTACAGGGTCAAGTGTACCCACTTAATAGTGATGCATCTATTAGTATTAAATGACTGGCTTGGTTGGGTCCAATAACTTGGAAGAAGTCAGAAGGATAGAAGGGGTGGGGGGAGGAAGCAGGGGGAACAGTATGCTGTTTGTGCTAGAGTCTGTACTATGTGAGGAAGAGGTCTTGTGTTGGTTCATCTGTGCCAAAATGTTCTATGAATAAATGTGTCTTAAGTAGTGAGCCATGACATGACCCTCAAGCATCAGACCTGCCTGGGCATAAGCGAGAGATGCAATCTGCCAGCCAAATCGAATGAGTGCATTTATTGACAGCAGCTCCAATCTACTGGTGTCAAAAGAAACTAAAAGCTGGGTGGACTTTCTATGGGCGCCTGCTCCCAGTAGAAGGCAAAGGCTTTCTTGCTGTCCTGCATGTGCAATGCTTTCCGAAGCCAAAGCTTCTAGGAGGAGTTAGGAGAGGTTCCAAAGCAAAGGCCTGTTGGTAAGCATTTATGCTGCTTGTACACCGAGAAACTGCATTGCAACTAGCAACACTTAAGATGACATTTTACTTACTGTCCTTTTCTTGAGTCTTGTTAGGCCAGTCCAGACAAATGGGTTGTGTTCCCCTACCAGCAGAGGTGGAGACAGAGAAAAATTGAGTCTTCTGATGACCTCATCCTGTACTATATCTATAGCAGCTAGAGGGCATATAACCTCAATATTCATACCCAAGCCATAGATAAGAACTCCTGGTCGCACAAGCCCCATGAGGGTAACAAGGACTAACAGTCCAAATAACAGAACTATATACAGAGCACCCTGTGGGCTGAATGTCAATCAAAAAGAATATAGTCCACAGGGTTAAATTCCAGAAAAAAGATGATCATCACAGATCGTAGAAGATCATATCAGCTCAGATCAGTTCAGAGAAAGTTATACTAGAACACAGCAGATCAGACCAGATCATAGCAGATCCCAGGGGCGAGTCCTGGACTGGCCTAGCAGGACTCAAAGAAAGGACATTATCCGTAAGTAAAATGTCACCTTCTATATCATCCTACAATCACTTTAGCGGCCTTACTGGGCAGACTAGATGGACCATGCTGGTCTTTATCTGCCGTCATATACTATGTTAGGTATGCAGGATATATATAAATGCTGCTAGTCAGCCCAGACAAGTGGGATTAACAAAGCTAGGACTCCACTGAGCGGGAAAAAGACACAGCAGACTTCAGGATCTCTGCACCAAAGGTTGTGTCTACCATAGCGTGGACATCCAAATGATAATGCTTGACAAAAGTGGAAAGTGATGACCATGCTGCTGCCCTACAAATATCTATGGGAGTGATCGAACTGCACTCTGCCCTTGAGGAAGCCTGAGCATGCGTGGAATGCGCATACAAACCCTCTTGTGTTCAATTTCACAACAGAAAGGCTGAGGCTATCCAGAGGGCCAAGGTAGCCGCTTCGCTCTTTCGCAGGCCTGGAAAAAAAACAAAAATGTTTATCTGACTTACAGAAGGAGTTGGTAATCTTTAGTAACCTTCAGGTACTGAAAAAGCACACTCCAAAATGTACAACAGGTAATGGTCCTTAGAGAACATAGGTTGATGTGAAAGGCAGCTACCACCTTGAGCAAGAAAGAAGAAACAGGCTACAAAATACATGGCCTCCTTCCAAAAGAACAGATAGGGATCTTAGCATGAGAGAGCCTGCAACTCTGAGATGTGTCTTGCCAGCAGATTGTGACCAAAGAGGAAGTCTGAAGGGAAAAACCCTTGTGTAGCCCTCCTCAAGGGCTGACATGGCATGGCCACCAAGGCCCAAAGAACTAAATGGAGATCCCAAGAAAAAACCACTGAATGCAGGGGAGAATGCAAGTGCTTAACTTCCCTCAAAAACTGGCTCACATCCGGGGGCGAGGAAGGGAGCACTTCACCACCAGCCCTCTGAAACAAGCCAAGGCCATCACCTGAACCCTCAGTGAACCAAGGGAAATGCCTTTGTCAAAATCAACCTGGAGAAAGGAGAGTCAAAACAGACATAACCGCCCACAAGCAAACAGGAAACAGTAGTTACTCACCTTTAACAGGTGTTCTCCAGGAGCAGCAGGAATCAATCCTCACATATGGGTGTCATCGGTGCCGATGAAGCCCCAGCGGAGCATTTCCCCAGCTTTCCATGAAAGCCTTTGGGAATGCAAGCACGCATGCGCGGTCCCCTTCCCGCCTAAAGGTGCCATCTTACCTCAGTCAAATGACATAGCTAAGAACAGCACACAAAATGAAAAAATAAACTATGTACAACTGCAACTCCAAGGGGAGGAGGGAGGGTTGTGAGGACTGATTCCTGCTGCTCCTGGAGAACACCTGTTACAGGTGAGTAACTACTCTTTCTCCAGGACCAAGCAGGAAGTCAGTCTTCACATATGGGTGACTCCCTAGCTATGGGCTACCGAGGAACCCAGGCTGAACAAGAATACTCCCTCTAGTCTCAGCAGCAAAGAAAAGGCTTTCCAAGGACACAACCTCCACCGGTAGCCCAACAGAGGGCAGGAGTTGCCTAAACCTCAAAGAGATTCCGGAGTACTGCCTGGCCAAAAGCACTGTCCCTATGGGACTCCCTCTCCAGACAGTAATGGGCCGCAAAAGTCTGGCTTGAAGACCAAGTTGCAGCCCTGCAGATGTCTACCAAGGGCACAGAGCGGAGATGAGCCACTGAGGCAGCCATTGCCCTGACACAATGTGCTGTGACCCTACCCTGCAAAGGAAGGTCAGCCGCCTTGTAAGCCCAGGTGATACAGCCACCCACCCAGATGGACAAGGTACGCTTGGACACGGCCAACCCCAACTTATTGGGGTCAAAGATACGAAGAGCTGAGTAGCCCTCCTATGCCCCTGCGTACGGTCAAGGTAGAAGGATAGGGCCCTCCTACAGTCAAGGGTATGCAGGACTGCTTCAGCCTGGCTTGCATGAGGCCTAGGGAAGAATGTTGGAAGAACCACCACCTGATTGAGGTGGAAAGAGGAGACAACCTTTTGGAGGAACTTTGGGTGAGTCCTAAGGACTGCTCTGTTCCTATAAATCCTGGTGTAAGGTCTATCACAGACCAGGGCCTGAAGCTCACTTACTCGCCTAGCCGAGGTAAGGGCTATCAGGAAGAGTGTCTTCCAGGATAGGAAGCGTAGTGGACAAGTTAGCCATCGGCTCAAAAGGTGGGCGAGTCAGTTGCTGCAAGACCACATTCACTCCCACTCAGGGGCAGGAGGACGGATTGGAGGCTTGAGCAAAAGTAAGCCCCTGAGAAAGCGGGACACCAAGGGGGGTGACCTGACAGAGAACGTCCCACCACCAGGGAGTGGTGAGCTGCTAGAGCTGAGAGGTGGACCCGAACAGAATTGGACTTAAGTCCCTGATTGGTCAAGTGCAGTAAGTACTGAAGCACTACTGGAACAGTACAGGAGAAAGGATCCTCTGTACGTAGCTGACACCACACAGAAAACCTCTTCCATTTGAGAGCATAGGTTTTCCTAGTGGACTGTTTCCTAGAGGCTAAGACCACCTCCTCAACTTCCTGAGGTAGGCCCCAGGGAGCCAAAACTACCCTTGCAGCCTCCAGGCCATCAGATTGAGAGCTTTGAGATTGGGGTGCAGAAGGGAACCCTGCTCCTGTGAGAGAAGGTCGGGTTGCAACCCCAGAGGCAGTGGGGGATCCACCGCCAGTTGAAGCAGATGTGGAAACCAAGGCTGTCTCGGCCACCTGGGAGCCACCAGCAGGACCGAGGCCTTGTCCTGAAGAATTTTGAAGAGAGTTCGGGCCACCAAGGGCGTGGGAGGAAACGCATACAGGAGGCTCTGAGACCATGGAATCAGAAAAGCATCTGCTGCTATTCTGAGAGGATGCGGTTGCCTGGAGCAGAACTTTGGCAGTTGCATGTTCATGGGGCTAGCAAAGAGATCGATCAAAGGGAGACACCATTGTAGGAAGATCTTCTGAACTACTGAAGGATGCAGCTGCCACTCGTGGGGCTGCAGAATCCTGCTTAACCTGTCGGCCAGGTAGTTGTCCTGGCCTGGAAGGTACACCGCCTTGAGGAGCATGTCGTGCTTGAGGGCAAATGAACAAAGGTCCTGAGCCTCCCGACAAAGGATTCTGGACCCAGTCCCACCCTGTTTGTTCACATAAAACATGGCTACCTGGTTGTCTGTCTGAACCAGGACAAATTGATGAGCCAGGGTAGGCAAGAAAGCTTTGAGTGCTAATCGAATAGCTCTGAGTTCGAGGAGATTGATCTGCTGTGCAGCTTCCCAAGGAGACCACAGGCCCTGGGTGCACTTGCCTAGACAATGAGCTCCCCAGCCCTGCAGGGAGGTGTCTGTGGTCAGCACCACCGTGTACCCAGGAATCTGAAAAGGCACCCCCTGCAGTAGATTGGGTGGGTGCAACCACCAGTTGAGGGAGTTCAGAAATTGTCTGGACACCCTTATTCTGTCTCTTAGGCTGCCTGTGGCTTGTGACCACTGAGTCCGAAGGCACCACTGGGCAGGCCTCATATTGAGCCTGGCATTGGGGGTCACATGCACTGTCGAGGCCATGTGGCCAAGCAGCCTTAGGCAGAGTCTGGCAGAGACCAGGGACCTGTTGAGAAACTGGTTTGCTAAATTTATCAGTCTCTGGGCCCTGTCTGCTGGCAAGAAAGCCTTTGCTAGCAGGGAGTCCAGCCTTGCTCCTATGAACTCCAAGTTCTGGGAGGGGAGCAAAGTGGACTTTGCGAAGTTTATTACAAACCCCAGGCTCTGAAGAAGAGCAATAGTTCTGAGGGTGGCTTGTCTGGCCTCCTGGCACGTCTGACCCCTGATGAGCCAGTCGCCCAGATAAGGGAAGACAAAGATTCCCTGATTTCTCAGGTAGGCCGCTACCACTGCCAGGCATTTGGTAAAGACCCTGGGAGCGGAGGTGAGGCCAAAAGGCAGTACTCTGTACTGTACTGATAATGGTTTCCTCCCACAATGAACCTAAGGTACTTTCTGTGGTCTGGATGAATGAGGATGTGGGTATACGCATCCTTTAGATCTAAGGAGCATAGCCAATCTCCCTGCTGGAGGTAGGGCAGAAGTGTTCCAAGAGTAAGCATCTTGAACTTTTCTTTCTCTAGGAACTTGTTGAGGTTCCTGAGGTCTAGAATGGGTCGAAGGCCACCGGTCCTTTGGGACCAGGAAATACCTGGAGTAGAACCCGTGACCTTGCAAGTGGGGAGGCACAGGCTCCACCGCCCTGTCCACCAAAAGACCTTGAAGCTCTTGAAGGAGAAGGTCTGTGTGCAGGGGAGGCCTTGGAGGCTCCCCTGGAAAGTATGGAGGAGGCAGTTGGTGAAAATGCAGTGCATAGCCCCTGTGGACTATATCCAACACCCAACTGTCCCCGGTGATGAGGGGCCACTGGTGGGCAAAAAGGGCGAGGCGACCTCCTGTGCAGGGTTGAAATAGCAGGGATGGAGAGGCTACGCTCAAGGAGTCAAAAACCCCCACCCTGCTGAGTGGGAGCAGGGGCCGGAGGCTTGGGGGTCCTCTGCCTACGGGGCCCATTACCCTGGCCCTTGGCTTGCTGACCCTGGGGGGCAGCTTGGGTAGCCTGATATTGAGGGTACTGTTTGTAGGCAGTGCCCTTCCTCGGGTAAAAGGGCTTTTTACCCGAGCCCTTCTTTTTATGAGAAGGGGCAGAGGTCTTCCTCGACAGCCTTGTCCTTGTAAGGTGCTCTGTTTCGAGCTGAGCGGCCTTCTCGGTCATGGGCTTGCCAAAAAGGTTCTCACCTCGGCAAGGGACATCGACCAACTTGTCCTGAACCCATGGCTCGAGGTCCGATGACTGCAGCCTTGCCTGGCGTCGAGCCACGATGCCGGCTGCCGTGACTCGGGCCGAAGCCTCGAAGCCATCGTAGGCGGCACGGGACATGAACTTCGAGCAGTCCCGAATCACCGAGGACAAGGACTTAAATCTCTGCAAGGGTTCCCCGGAGAGTCCAGCAGAGAACCCGGCCAACTCCTTGGCCAGGTCCCGCAAGTACATGCCCATGTACAGCTGGTACGACTGGACACAACAAGCAAGCATCAAGCCCTGGAAGCACTTTCTACTGACACCATCGAGGTTTCGGGCCTCCCTGCCAGGAGGCACCGCGGAGTGCATCTTCTGGCTCTTTTAGACGATGCATGGCCGATTCCACAACCATAGAATGGTGTGGTAGCTGCGCCTTCTGAAAACCAGGGCTCTTTCTGAGTCGATAGATTGAGTCGACTCGCTTGCTTAGAACCAGCGCCGAGGCCGGTGCCTCCCACATACAGAAGAGGAGCCGTTCCAGCATCGGAGGAACCGGGACAGTAAAGGCCTCCTTCGGAGGAGAGTCATACTGCAGCGCCTCGAGCTCCTCAGCTAGAGGCTCTTCCTTGGGGTCCGCCGGAATAGCCAAGGCAGTGGCCATATCCCAGACGAACTCAGAGTATCCTCCGGAGGGGATCTACTCTGGGGCTCAGACTGCGGTGAGTCCGACGGGACGCACCGAGTCTTGAACGTATTAGGAGACTCCTCGTCCTCCGTCTCCCTAGGCGGACTCGTCCGAGGAGGAGTCGGAGTCAGAGTCCGACCCCGCGGGGCCCTGGATCACCTGCCCCGACGCTGGCACTGGCGTCGACGCCCTCTGTCTCGAACGGGAGGTCAAGGGAGACTGCGATCGAGGTCGACTTCGAGCCATGATGGACTCTAGTATCGGCTCGGTCTCCAGGGTCGACTTCGAAGTCGATGTCCCGGTGGTCGGGGCAGATGCGCCAGACAGGCTGGCCATCAGTGCCCGCTGCTGCTCCATGAAGGCAGACAGTCTGCTCTCCAAGGCTGTCATCCTGAGACTCAGCTCGGGAGACGCAGCAGCCACCGACTCGGGCCCCGGCGGCTCCGGGCCCGACGTCGGCTCTCTGGGAGGAGAGTCCTCGAGGACTACGGGGCTTGTGTCCAGCAGACTCCGGCTCCACACGAGGAACTTTGGCAGGCTTCTCTTGTTCCACGGGCCCAGGGCGACGGTCAGGGGTCTTAGACCTGGCCCTCGAGGAGCCAGGGACCTCCTCCGCTTCTTCCTCTTCCGTTCCTGGTCGGGGGACCCCCTGTCCGAGGAGCTTCGACGGTGCTCGGGATCGGAATCCCGAGATGTCGAGGCCTCCAACGAGGTCCGGGCCCGGCCGGAGGCTGAGTCCGAGAAAAGCCTTTCTTTTTGCTGCTGTCGACTTCGGAGTGCCTTGGAAGACATCTTCCCACATGGCCCGCACGACTTAGGGTCGTGATCGGGGCCGAGGCACCGAAGGCAGCAGTCGTGTGTGTCGGTGAGAGACATTAACTTCTTACACCGATCACACTTTTTAAAGCCACTGGAAGCCATTGGGGAAAAAAAGAGTCCCCGCGAGGTCAAAGGACCGGCCTTCCAGGGAAAAAAGGAAAAAAAGGGCGCGAACGCCAGCCACGAAGGGCAAAAACCGAAAAAGAATCGGGCTCGATACCGGTGTACCAAAGCCGGCGGGAGGGGAACCGGCGTCGAACCGGGAGAAAAAATAGCGAAAATCGCCGAAAAAAATCTACTTTTAACCGGGAGAACAGGACACACGTCTGGTGGGCTTCTCGGAAAAAAAGAGACTGAGGTAAGATGGCACCTTTAGGCGGGACGGGAACCGCGCATGAGTGCCTGCATTCCCATAGGCTTTCATGGAAAGCTGGGGAAATGCTCCGCTGGGGCTTCATCGGCGCCGATGACACCCATATGTGAGGACTGACTTCCTGTTTGGTCTGGAGAAGCAGCAAGAACTGAAATGGAAGAAACACCTCAAAAATTCAAGACCGCTTTATTGTATCCTACACTTGCAGTGTTTTGGCACATATGCCTTCCTCAGGGGGTAGGATAACTTAGCTGTCTCTGAGGATTATGAGAAAATCAAAATGATGATTGCAGCAATCCAGAAGTCTGTAAAACAAAAAGTGAAAGTGGATTCTAGCACCACTGGACCCTGATGATGCTCAACACGACAAAGCACTCATAGTACGAGAGGTCACAGAGGAAACATGTACAGCAGAACCTGTTTTGGTCAAGGTTGAACTAAGGTGTCCATGCCTGGGAGTCTGCCTCCCTGCAGCGGCTGAAGAACCTTCGTACCTTGACACTGGCCCACATTGTCATAAGATCCAACTTGGGGCACCCCCACCTTTTCAGGATCCTCTGGAACTCTAAACGGGCTCACTCCCACTCTCTGGGATCATGGGAGTCGTGACTGAGATAGTTTGCTTCCAT
The DNA here is from genome assembly GCA_033557465.1 of Ichthyophis bannanicus. Classification (NCBI taxonomy): domain Eukaryota; kingdom Metazoa; phylum Chordata; class Amphibia; order Gymnophiona; family Ichthyophiidae; genus Ichthyophis; species Ichthyophis bannanicus. The sequence continues at coordinate 23,734,562 of CM066042.1, forward strand.
GTTGTCCTCTCCCCCAATATGCTGTGCCAAGAAGGCTAGGAGATTCTGCTCCACCCAGTGAACAGGAGAGTTATTCCTGGGAGACCCCGGAAATCTTCATGCGCCTCCTGCCGACTGACATAGGCCACTGCCATGGCATTGTCAGAGAAGATCCGAACTGCTCTGCCTCGGAATATGTCTTGGAGATGCAGGAGAACCAAGCGAATGGCCCTCGTCTCCAGCCGATTGATGGGTGAGGTTGCCTCCCGCTTATTCCAGCGGCCCCAGGCCATAAGCACCCCATCCAGACTGGCATCTGTTGTCAAGCCACTGCCATTTGTCCAGGGAAAGGCCTTTCAGCAGTTGATCTGGCAGCTCTCACCATTTCAGACTGGCCCGCTACCTGTGGGGGAATTGGAAGCCTGATGCCAAATTCCTGTGAGGAAAGAGACCAGTGAAACAACAGAGATCTTTGTAGCAGACACATATGCGCCCATGCCCACAGGACCACAGTGATAGTTGTCACCATCAACCCTAGGAGCTGGAGGTAGTCCTAGGCCTTGGGAGCCTGCTGCCTTTGAAATATCTTCAGCTGAGACTGCAGCTTCCCTGCCCTCTTTTTGAGCAGAAAGACCTTCCCTGAGCTGGTGTCGAACCATGCCCCAAGGTACTCAGTGGGTAGACTCCAGGAAGTTCTAGCAATAGTTGATTACTCAGCCCAGAATCTCCAGAAACTGCACCATCCGGGCAGATGCCAGCAGGGCTTTGGCACACAATCTAGCCTGAATGAACCAGTCGTCAAGTGACAGCTACCACCATAACCGTGGTGAAATTCCTCAGTGCAGCAAAAAGACCGAAGGGTAGAGCAGTAAACTGGAAGTGGGCACCGAGAACAAAGAAACAAAGGAAGCATTGCTGAACCTTGTGGATGGGAATGTGGAAGTACGCTTCAGCCAAGTCCAACAATGCAAGAAACTCTCCACGTCAGACTGCTCTTATAACCAACCTCAATGTCTCCATGCAGAAGTGAAAGGTCCTCAGTTGAGTACAGACACCTTTCAGATACAAAATCGGGTAGAAGGAGCCATCCATCTTCGGCACCACAAAGTAAATGGAATATCGGCTCTTGCCCCAGGAAGGCGTCCAGGATGGGATCCTTGCATTCCAGCACATCATCAAACTGAATTATGTTGAACACCCACCAGTCCGAGGTCACAAGGACCCATTCCTAAAAGAAGTAACAGAGTTGGATGCCGACAGGAGGAACCCCGTAAGAGGCCCCAACGCATCATTGCATTTGACTGGAGAACCCAGATTTGGAGGAAGATGACACGTTGCGGGGGCCTGAGAGTCCCTTGAAAAGGCAATTCCAGGACTAGGAGCCGTAGGGAGGAAGGACAGCCTTCCTAGGTGACACTTCTGTGAGTCCCTGAACCCCTCAAGACTCCTTGTGGCGGGAGCGAGGAGAACACAATGCAGAGGAGGAGAGGTCACACTTCCCAGGCCCTTTAGGCTGATCATCCAGAAGACGATGAGGCTTAGAAGCTCCTAGCTCCTCCCCAAACGCCAGTCTCCCTTTGAAGGGGAGCCCAGATAACTGGGTCTTTGATGCTGCGTTTGCTGCCCAATGGTGAAGCCAAAGCCAGCGGTATTCACTAAAAAAAAGCTGCTGCTTACTTCAATAGCATTGAAGTATTATCCTGTGGGAATAACTGGATCCAATGGAGCAAGGTCGAGTCATAAACCTTCACAAACCACTGTTTGGAGAATAAGGGAGGTGACCAAAAATTAGTTCTTTAAAAAGGCCTACATCTTGCGATCAACTTGATCCTTAAGGGCCGGGCCGCACCACCCTCCACCGGTATAGAGATGCGCTTAGTAACAGCCATCACCTGAGCATCCACCTGGGCCAATCGCATCCAGGAAGCAAGGTCCTCCTGAGGAAGAGCACAGAGTCTACTCACAATCCTGCCCCTTTCAAAGGGGCAGAGGTAGGCGAGTCCCATTTCATGCACAACATGCTCATCAGTTTCTCCAGGAAGGGAAAGGCCCTAGAGGGTTTTCTGATCAACTGCAGAACGGCATGTATCCAAGGCTCCTGCACTGCCAACACAACATCTGACAGCCACAGGGCAGAAGAAACTTGATAAATCAAGGCTGCCAGTTCCTCTTTCCAAAACAAACAAATGATAAGAGGATCATCCTGGTTATCTGGTGAGCAAGGCTCATTCTCTTCATATGAGGCATCACCATCTGATCCCCTGGAGCTCAAAAGCAGGATCCTTAGCACAAAACTGATCCAGGTTCCCCAAATCCATCCACTTTGGGGTACTTCCATGAGGTGGGAGGGGGGGGGGACGGGACCCTCCTGGGCTCTGAAGACCCCACATCAAGAGGTTTCTAACCAGGTGAGAGGAGAACGAGCAAGAGAGCCTGGGGCCTACTGGGTCCAAATTCCCATGTCAGAAGGATTATGCCTGTTGAAGAAAGTCTTGAAGGACTATAAAAGGGGACTGCTACTTCTGGAGAGAGAGCTGCAATTGTATTATTTACTTCTGGGAATTTTTATGAATCTTGGGGAAAAAGAAATTCTTTAGATTAAAGCTGATTAATCTGTGAACCTAGTGTATTTGTCAAATCAGTCAGAGCCTAGAAGTAGCAAAGAGATTTCAGTTTAAAACACAGAAGAGAGCTTTCTGGTTAAATTTAGAACCCAAAAGTCCCTCTGTCCAAGCAAGGGCTGTGGGATTCCCCTTGGAAATTGGTCATAGATTACACAGGTACACTACCAAAAAACTGCCTCCAGTTTTGCAACTGATTCCTATAGATTTTGGGGTGCTGAATCCAGGAAAAATAGCCAAAATGTTCCATCACGTCACGTTTTCTTGCAAAATTAGATTTCTTACCCATATAAGGAATGTTCACATAATTTCTTTTTAGCCGACTGCAGTTTATTTTCTTGGCCCAAAATAGAGGTTGTAATGGTTAACTAACTAGAAACACTCCCTCATGATATTTTAGAGTGTTTTGTATTCATTTTATACATTAACAGGACAATTGGGAGGCGGGGGGCTAAATCCAGTACTCGCGCTGGCGCATGTTCTTTCCTGTTCGCCTCGCCTCGTTCGCTCGCTCAAACACGGTGGTTGCGACATGAACGTTCCTGTCAAATTTCAGTTTCTTGCAAGTTCATTATTACCTTTTGTTTGCTCAGTCGTAATCCAGCTTTATTCCGAAGTGGTTCACTACAGTTGTAGTTTGCAGTGCTGTGTATTTGTGATGGCTCACAGAGCCAGAGGTTGCGTCAACTCTCCGGACAGTTTTTGTTTTATTTGTGGGGAATATACCGTGAAAAAGCAGCAGAGGAACATTTCTGCATTTATTAAAAAAGTATATTTTGCCTATTTCGGTTTGAAGTTAGGCGATCAAGACAAACCGTGGGCTCCTCACAAAGTGTGCAAGACATGTGAGGAAGATCTACGCTTATGGATGAAAGGTAAAAAACAAGCATTTCGTTTCGGAATACCTATGATGTGGCATGAACAAAGAGACCACAGCAGTGACTGCTATTTTTGCTCTTGCATTGTGAAGGGATACAACTTAAAAATAAGAACGTAATAAGTTACCCCAACCTTCCCTCAGCAATTAGGCCTATGCCTCATAGCAACGAAGTACCTGTGCCTGAACCACCAAAATCTTTGGATCATATTTGTGTGGACGGTTCTGATCATGATGAGACTCATCAGATGGCTTTTCCCGATGAGTCCAGTACTTCCGAGTTTGAAACTGAACCAGATCCGAAACCTGAACTTTTCTCTCAAGCTGAATTGAATGATTTAGTCCAGGATTTAGGACTCCCAAAAGATGCTGCCCAACTGCTAGGTTCTCAGCTTAAACAGAAAAATCTATTGTCACCAGGAACAACTTTTTATTGGTACCGCAACCGCGAGACACAATTTTTGAAGTATTTCAGCAAAGAGGAAGATTTGGTATTTTGCAACGATATATACGGAGTGATGGAAAAGTTTAAACTCAAGTATGATCCTGCTGAATGGCGGCTGTTCATTGATTCGTCAAAAGACAGCATAAAAGGTGTTCTTCTTCATAATGGCAACACATTCGCTTCAGTTCCTATTGCTCACTCTGTTATTCTCCAAGAAAAATACGAGAATTTGGCCCTGATTCTTCAGAAGATTCGTTATGATGAGCATAAGTGGATGATTTGTGGAGACTTTAAAATTCTATCCATGCTATTAGGGCAGCAATCCGGTTTCACCAAATATCCCTGCTTCCTTTGCTTGTGGGATAGCCGGGCCCGCGACCTACACTGGGGGAAAAAAGACTGGCCAATTCGGGAGTATTTGAGACCCGGTGAGAAAAATGTTCTTCATGAGAGCTTGGTACCTCGTGATAAAATTCTATTACCACCTCTCCACATTAAGTTGGGTCTCATTAAGCAATTCATCAAGTCCCTTCCAAAAGATGGTGAGTGCTTTCGGTACCTTTGGCTCAAAGTTCCCCCGACTTTCTGAAGCAAAGCTAAAGGAAGGAGTGTTTGTTGGCCCTGAAATAAGGAAACTCATTTCAGATGGAGCATTCGCTGAAACGATGTCTGAGAAGGAAAAAGAAGCCTGGGATTCCTTCAAGGATGTTGTTCTCAAATTCTTGGGGAACAGGCGGGATGAGAACTATAAGGATATTGTTGCCAGGATGCTCAATGCCTTCAAAGAACAAGGCTGTAACATGAGCCTGAAAGTCCATTTCTTGCACTCCCATGTGAACTACTTTCCCGAAAACTTGGGGGCGTACAGTGAAGAACAAGGTGAAAGGTTTCACCAGGACATCAAGGACGCAGAGAGAAGGTACCAAGGAAGATGGAACACCACTATGATGGCTGATTTCTGCTGGTTGCTGCTGCGGGAAACCCCAGATGAAAAAATACGCCAAGCAGCGCACCAAGAGAAGCATTCGGGGGAAGAAGAAACGGGCCCACCAGGAGATTGATTGACCCAAGAATGACTTTAAAATCTAAACTGTGTTGACAAATATCGTGTTTTTACTAAACTTTGAAATAAAAATTTGCTAGTTATTACCACAGTGTCGGATCTCATTTATTAGAATTTTATTTTCACACCATCGGGTGTTTGTCTTCATGTATTGCAATGGTGCGGTTTGCGTTTTCTATTCTTACATACATACCTGTACAACATTTTTTGTGCATTTCTTTGCTTTGCTTTGTGTCTAACCTCGCTCTTATATGCTCAATGTTTGTGCACATGTATGTGGCTGTTTTAAGTGCAGACAATTTTGCTACCATCACAGTGTGTTTTGTTGACATTACTCTATTCTTATGTGCTGCCTTGCTACAATTTTCTTTATTCTTATTTGAATAACTACTAAACAATTAGTATAAAGAATTCATCCAAGAAACGTTTATCTCGATCGCACTCAATCTGAAACGTTCACCTCAAACTGCTAAAACAATATAGCAAAGAATCTGTACGTGATGGAGCAAATTGGTTACCAGATTTGGATTCAGCGCACCAAAAAACGTAAAAATCAATCGAAACATTAGAGGCAGTTTTAAAAAATTTTTTTTTAGTGTACCTGTGTTACCTTAGCAGCACAGGACAGGGTACTGTGTAGCAGCCAGCATTTAATAAGTCTTTTTCCCTCCCTCCCTCCTCAACACCCCCACCCCCGGGATAATTATAGCTTTATAGCTGCATAACCCTCTCAAAGGAAAGGTGATGCCATATTCACTCTCAGGTGCAGCTGTTTGTCCTCATCAGGCATACATTAAGGACCCAAGATTAATTAAGCTTCAGGTGAAGAAAGTACAATAAACATATTAGGTGTAGTTTTATTAGTATAAGTATCCTACCAACCTTTAGTAGGTAAATACCTAAACACAACCCTAAAACTAAGATGCAGACAGTAGTCCAGCAGCAAGATGTGGGTTTTCCAGTCTTTTGCATTGAGTGTCACATGTATGATTTTCTCCCAGTTGGTGAGGGATCTTACGTGTGCACTAGGTGCAACAAGCTCTTTGCTCTCAGGGAACGAGTCTGATCTCTGGAGGCTAGAGTAGCAGAGGACATAAGGAAGATAGAGAGATACATAGATGAGACCTACAGGGATATAGTCCTGAAGTTTCATCTCCAGTCTGGCAGCAACCCTGTTGCCATGGAGGAGAGAAGTCATGTGACAGGAGAGCATCACCCTGCTGTGCCAGGAAGTGATCCTGTAGCTAGGACCTGTCCTCCAGGTAATGTAAAACCCTCTCGCACTGAGGAAGTTTCTCCAGGGCCATGTGCCCAAGAGGGAAGGGTTAGGACAGCTGTTATAGTTGGTGATTTGATCATTAGGCATGTAGATAGCTGGATGGCTGGTGGACGTGAGGATCGCCTGGTAACATGCCTGCCTGGTGCGAAGGTAGTGGACCTCACATGCCACCTAGACAAGTTCTTAGATAGTGCTGGGGAGGAGTCTGCTGTCTTGGTACATGTTGGTACCAATGACAAAGGAAAATATGGTAGAAGGTTCTGGAGGCTAAATTTAGGCTTTTAGGTAGGAAGTTGAAATCCAGAACTTCCAAGGTAGCTTTTCTCCAAAATGCTTCCCGTTCCATGTGCAGGACCCAAAAGGCAGGCAGAGCTTTGGAGTCTCAATGCCTGGATGAGACGATGGTGCAAGGATGAGGGTTTGGGATTTGTTAGGAACTGGGGAACATTTTGGGGAAAGGTGGGGCTCTTCCGAAGGGATGGGCTTCACCTTAACCAGGATGGAACTAGGCTGTTGGCATTAACCTTTAGAAAGAGCAGCTTTTAAACTAGACAATAGGGGAGAGCCGACAGTTGCTCAAGAGTGCATTGTTCGGAACAATGTATCCATGAAGGATACTACCAAAAAAAATGAAGTTACAGCACATAAGCAGAGAGGTTCCAATAAAGACAAAAGTAGCCCAAATGCCCTTGAGTACAGAGCAGACAGAACCTAAAGATTCAAAATTACCATTGCCTACCGACAGCCAGATTAATATGAATAATATACTATCTCTAAAAAGCTTGTATGCAAATGCTAGAAGTTTAAAAAATAAGATGGGAGAGTTAGAATATATAACACTAAATGAGAGGTTAAATATGATTGGTATCTCAGAGACATGGTGGACGGAGGACAACCAGTGGGACACTGTGAAACCTGGGTACAAACTATATCGTAATGATAGAGCTGATCAAATTGGTGGAGAGATTGCGCTCTATGCTAGAGAGGGCATTGAATCACAAAGGATTAAAGTTTTGCAGGAAACAAAATTTGCTGTAGAATCTCTATGGATTGAAATTCCATGTAAAAAGAGGAAGGTGATGGCAGTAGGGGTGTACTATCGACCGCCTGGCCAGAATGAACAAATGAATGAAATGCTCAAAGAAATTAGGGAAGCTATCAAAAGTTACAGCACAGTAATAATAATGGGTGATTTCAATTACCTCGGTATTGACTACGTCAGTGTCACAGCAGGACATGCTAGGAAGATATAGTTTCTAGATTAAATAAAGGACTGCTTTTAAGAGCAGCTGGTTCATGAACCGACCAGAGGGGAAGCCATTTTGGACCTAGTCCTCAGTGGAACACCAGATCTGGTGCAAGATATAAGAGTGTTGGGGCCACTTGGCAATAGTGATCATAGCATGATCACGTTTGATTTAGTTAATGGAGGAGGGATAGTAAGGAAAATCCACAGTACTACCTTTTAACTTTCGAAAGGGAGACTATGATAAAATGAGGAAAATAGTTAAGAAAAAACTAAAAGGAGCAGTTGTAAAGGTTAAAAACTTACATCAAGCTTGGGTGTTGTTTGAAAATACTCTCTTGGAAGCCCAGGCCAGCTGTATTCCATGCTTAAAGAAAAGTGGAAGGAAATCCAAAAAACTGCCAGCATGGTTTAAAGGTGAAGTCAGAGAGGCTGTTGCCAAAAAAGATCATCTTTCAGGAAATGGAAAAAAAAGAGCCAAATGACAAAAACTGGAACCAGCACAAGCACTGGCAAGTTAGATGCAAAGCATTGATAAGGCAGGCAAAGAGTATTTGAGAAGAAGCTTTGCTGTGGAAGCAAAAACGTGTAAAGCGTAGTTACTCACCTGTAACAGGTGTTCTCCAGGAGCAGCAGGAATCAGTCCTCACTTATGGGTGACGTCGGCGCCGACGGAGCCCTCGCGGAGCAATTTTCCCCAGCTTTCAAAGAAAGCCTTTGGGAATTGCAGCGCGCATGCGCGGTCCCCTTCCCGCCCAAGGGTGCCATCTTAGCCAGTCAGATGACATAGCTAAAAAAGACAGCATAAAAATTTGCAAAAAAAAACTAAAGCAGATGATTGCAACTCCACGGGGAGGAGGGAGGGTTGTGAGGACTGATTCCTGCTGCTCCTGGAGAACACCTGTTACAGGTGAGTAACTACGCTTTCTCCAGGACCAAGCAGGAAGTCAGTCCTCACTTATGGGACTCCCAAGCTCAAGGCTACCGGAGACCCTAAGCACAAAAATGAGCTCCCTCTAGCTCAGCAGCACAGAAGGAAAGAATCTTCGCTGAATTATTACCCACCGGTAGCCCACATCCGGGATGGAGGGTAGAAGTTGCTCAGACCTCGAAGAGATTACGGAGGACTGCCTGTCCGAAAGCACTGTCCCTGCGGGACTCCCTCTCGAGACAGTAATGGACCGCAAAGGTCTGGCTCGAAGACCAAGTAGCGGCCCGGCAGATGTCTGCCAGCGGAACAGAGCGGAGGTAAGCCACTGACGTAGCCTTTGCCCGAACGCAATGAGCCGTGACTCGACCTTCCAAGGAGAGTCCGGCTGCCCCATAAGCCCAAGAGATACAGTCCGCAACCCAGATGGACAGAGTACGCTTGGAGACCGGGAGCCCCAATTTATTGGGGTCAAAAGACACAAAAAGCTGAGCAGCTTTACGGTGCTCCCGCTTACGGTCAAGGTAGAAGTTCAAAGCCCTTCTACAGTCCAGGGTATGGAGGACCGTTTCAGCTCGGCTGGAGTGTGGTCTGGGAAAGAAGGTTGGAAGTACCACCTCCTGATTGATGTGAAAGGGGGAGACCACTTTTGGAAGAAATTTTGGGTGAGTCCGTAGGACTACCCTATTTTTGTAGAACCGAGTGTAAGGGGGATCAGACACGAGGGCCTGCAATTCACTTACGCGTCTAGCGGAAGTGAGGGCTATCAAGAACAGTGTTTTCCAAGAAAGAAAACGGAGAGGTAGCCATAGGTTCAAAAGGCGGACAGGTGATCCGCTGTAAAACCACATTCAGGTCCCAGTCAGGCGCTGGCGGGCGCAGAGGTGGTTTAAGTAGAAGGAGACCTCGGAGAAACCTCGCTACGAGAGGGTCGTTGGAGAGAGGTCTGCCGTCCACCGGCACATGATGCGCTGAAAGAGCACTGAGGTGAACTTTGACGGAGTTGGACTTAAGTCCCAGATTAGAGAGGTAAAGCAAGTACTGCAAGACCACCGACACCGGGCAGGAGAAGGGATCCTGAGACTGTCGGGTACACCAAACGTAAAAGCGACGCCATTTAAGGGCGTAGCATTTTCGAGTAGAAGGTCGCCGAGAAGCTAGGACGACCTCTTCCACCTCTGCCGGCAGGAGGAGGGGAGCAAGGACTACCCTCTCAGCAGCCAGGCCATCAGATTGAGAGACCTGAGGTTGGGGTGTAGCAGAGACCCCTGATCCTGAGTGAGGAGATCCGGTTGAAACCCCAGAGGGAACGGATCCTCCACCGCTAATTGCAGCAGGAGTGGAAACCACGGCTGTCTGGGCCAGCGAGGAGCCACCAGGATCATGAAGGCTTTGTCTCGGAGAACCTTGAAGAGAGTCCGAGAGACTAGCGGGATGGGAGGGAAAGCATACAGAAGGATCCCCGACCATGAGAGTAGAAAAGCGTCCGCCGCAACCCGGAGGGGGTGTGGCTGACGAGAGCAGAAGCGAGGAAGTTGCCGGTTGTGAGGACTGGCAAAGAGATCCAGCGTGGGGAGGCCCCACTTTAGAAAGAGCTTCTGAACTACCAAGGGATCCAGACGCCACTCGTGCGGCTGGAGGATCCTGCTGAGTTTGTCCGCCAGGCAATTCTCTTGGCCTGGGAGATAAACTGCCTTGAGGAGAACGCCGTGACTGACGGCCCAAGAGCAGAGCTTCTGTGCCTCCCGACAGAGGAGGAAGGAGCCCGTGCCCCCCTGCTTGTTCACGTAGAACATGGCAACTTGATTGTCCGTCTGGACAAGGACGGACCGGTGAGAAGTCAGGTGGGAGAAGGCCTTGAGAGCCAGGCGGATCGCTCTGAGCTCCAGGAAGTTGATCTGCTGAGCAGACTCCCACGTGGCCCAGAGGCCCTGAGTACGTGCCCCTTGGCAATGCGCTCCCCAGCCCAGGAGGGATGCATCTGTTGTCAGCACCCGGGCCGGCTGAGGTGACTGGAAAGGCATGCCGAATATCAGGTTCGGCCGCTGGAGCCACCACCGGAGAGACAAGATCAGCGGCTCGGAGACGCGCACTAGGTCTGCTAGGCCGCCTGTGGCTTGTCGCCACTGCCGGCGGAGACACCATTGAGCAAGCCGCATATTCAGGCGGGCATTGGGGGTCACATGGACGGTGGAAGCCATATGTCCGAGTAGTCTCAGGAAGCGCCTGGCGGAGACCAGGGGCTGGCTGCGAAAACGGTCGGCTAGGTCCATGAGCCGTTGAGCCCTGTCGAGCGGTAGGTACGCTCGTGCCTGAGGAGTGTGCAGCCTTGCGCCGATGAACTCGAGATCCTGTGAGGGGAGCAAAGTGGACTTTGCGAAGTTTATAACAAAGCCCAAGTACTGCAGAAGAGTCACCGTGCGGCGCGTGGCGTTGGTGACCTCCAGAGCGGACGCTGCTCTGATGAGCCAGTCGTCGAGGTACGGAAAGACAAAGAGGACGTGAAGCCGGAGATGGGCCGCCACCACCGCGAGACATTTTGTGAAGACTCGCGGTGCGGAGGATAGGCCAAAGGGCAGTACTCTGTACTGGAAATGATTTCCTGCCACCACAAACCTTAGGTATTGGCGGTGGCTTGGGTGGATGAGGATGTGCGTGTAGGCATCCTTTAGATCCAAGGAGCATAGCCAATCTCCCTGCTGGAGGTAGGGCAGAAGGATTCCAAGGGTAAGCATTTTGAACTTTTCCCGCACGAGGAACTTGTTGAGGTTGCGCAAGTCCAGGATGGGTCTGAGGCCTCCTGTTCTTTTTGGTATTAGAAAATACCGGGAATAAAAGCCTTGACCCTTCAGGTGGTGGGGCACCGGTTCCACCGCCTGATCCCGTAGAAGACCTGCTAACTCCTGAAGGAGTAATTCCCTGTGCAGATGGGGTCGTGGAGGTTCTCCCGGAAAATAGGAGGGAGGGACCTGGTGGAAGTGGAGAAGATAGCCTTCTCGCACGACTTGAAGCACCCAGGTATCTGAGGTGATGCTGGACCACCTGTGGGCGAAGTGAACCAGCCGGCCTCCGGTACTGGGAGGAGCCAGCGGGGGGGGGGGGGGGAGAGGCTATGCTTAAGGAGTCAAAAACCCCCACCCTGCGGAGCAGGGGCTGGTGGTGCAGGCTTGGGGGCTTGCTGCCTACGGGACCCGTTACCCCGTCCCTTGGCCTGCTGGCCCTGTTGGGGAGCTGCAGGGGCCTGATAGTGGGGGTATTGTTTGTAGGCAGTCGCCTTCCTCGGGTAAAAGGACTTCTTTCCCGAGCCCTTCTTTTTCTGGGAAGGGGAGGAGGTCTTCCTAGAAAGCCTAGTCCTGGTGAGAGTCTCTGTCTCAATTTGTGCAGCCTTATCAGCCATGGGCTTGCCAAAGAGGTTTTCGCCTCGGCAAGGGACATCGACCAACTTGTCCTGCACCCAGGGCTCAAGGTCAGACGACTGAAGCCAAGCCTGTCGGCGGGCACCGATGCCGGCTGCGGCCACTCGAGCCGATGCTTCAAAGCCATCATAGGCTGCTCGGGACATGAATTTTGAGCATTCCCGAATGCCAGTGGACAAGGCCAGGAACCTCCGCAAGGGTTCCTCGGACAAACCAGCGGAGAAACCGGCTAGCTCTTTAGCCAGGTCTCGGAGATACATGCCCATGTATAGCTGGTAGGTCTGGACACGACAGGCGAGCATAGAGCCCTGGAAACACTTCTTACCAAGGCCATCCAGGTTACGGGCCTCCCTGCCAGGAGGCACCGAGGAGTGCATCTTCTGGCTCTTAAGACGATGCATGGCCGATTCCACTACCATGGAATGGTGTGGTAGCTGTGTTTTCTGGAAGCCAGGGCTCTTGCGGACTCGATAGATAGAATCGACCCGCTTGCTCAGGACCGGCGAGGTGGCCGGACTCTCCCACATGCGGAAGAGTAGTCGTTCCAGCATGGGAGGAACCGGTACAGTAAAGTCTTCCCTGGCGTGAGGGTCATACTGGAGGGCGTCGAGCTCTTCGGCTCGAGGCTCCTCCTCGGGATCCGCAGGGAAGGCCAAAGCCTTGGCCATATCCGGGGGGGACTGCTTCCGAGGTTCGGACTCAGGTGAGTCCGAGGGGACACACCGAGTCCGAAAAGAATCAGGCGACTCTTCCTCTTCAGACTCCCAGACCGACTCCGACGAGGACTCGGTGGGGTCGGCCCGGGCAGAGCGCGGCGCCTGCCGCCCCGACGCCGAGGGAGTCGGCGTCGGCGACCTCGGTCCCGAACGGGAGGCCGAGGGCGACCTCGACCGAGGATCGACTCGAGTTCGCATCGACTCGAGGATCGGCTCGGTCTCCGGGGTCAACTTCGACGTCGACGTCCCGGCGGTCGGGGCAGCGGCGCCAGCGAGCAGTGCCCGCTGCTGGTCCATGAAGGCAGACAGTCTGCTCTCCAAGGCCGTCAACCTGAGTCCGAGCTCAGGTGACCCAGCAGCCCCCGACTCGGGCCCCGACGGCGTCGGGCCCGACGTCGGCTGTCGCGGAGGCGAGTCCAGAAGGACCACAGGACTTAGGTCGCTTCGTGAGGTGCTCCTTCTCCAAGGACCCGGGGCGGCTATCGGGGCTATGCGACCTGGCCCTCGCGGAGCCAGGAGCGTCCACCGACGCCGCCCTCGCGGGTTTCACCTTCCGTCGATGGTCCCCGGAGGGAGAACCCCTGTCGGAGGAACTCCGGCGACGGTCCGAGCTGGAACCCCTGGACGCGGAGGCCTCCAACGAGGTCCGGGTACGGCTGGGGTCAGCGAAGATTCTATCCCGCTGATGCCGCCGACTTCTCAACGCTTTGGAGGATAGTTTGCCACAAGGCCCACAGATCATTTCTTCATGATCCGGGCCCAGGCAGCGGAGGCAATTGTCGTGTGTGTCAGTTAGTGACATATTTCGGTCACACTGACCACACCGCTTGAAACCACTGGCAGCCATCGGGGGAAAAAGGGCCCCGGCGAGGTCAAAGGACCGGGCTGCCAGGGAAAAACCGAAACGAAAACTGACTAAGTCAGAAAAACCGAAAAATAAGAAGAGGACTCGTGACCGGCGTCGCGAGTCCGGCGGGAAAAAAGACCGGCGTCGAACCGAATGAAAAAACAGAGTAATTCTAAAGAAAATCAACTTTTTCGCGGGGACACGACGGGTACGTCTGTAGGGCTCCGCGGAAAAAAGAAGACTGGCTAAGATGGCACCCTTGGGCGGGAAGGGGACCGCGCATGCGTGCTGCAATTCCCAAAGGCTTTCTTTGAAAGCTGGGGAAAATTGCTCCGCGAGGGCTCCGTCGGCACCGACGTCACCCATAAGTGAGGACTGACTTCCTGCTTGGTCCTGGAGAATAAAGACCTTTCAAGTACATTCGTAGCAAAAAAACTGTGAGAGAATCAGTTGGACCATTACATGATAGAGGGGTAAAAGGAGCACTAAGAGGGGGGACAAAGCCATAGCGGAGAGACTGAATGAATTATTTGCTTCGGTCTTTAGTGAGGAAGATGTAAAGATGTCACCCATGACTGAAGTGGTATTTAAAGGTGTACTGCGGAAGGATTGAAAGAAATATTGATACACTGGGAAGATGTATTACAACGATTTGATAAACTGAAGAGTAGCAAATCACCTGGACCGGATGGTATACATACAAGGGTGCTGAAAGAACTCAAATATGAGATTGCAGACCTGCTATTAGTAATCTGTGAACTATCATTAAAATCATCTGCAATACCTGAAGATTGGAGGATTGCCAACGTAACACCAATTTTTAAAAAGGGTTCCAGGGATGATCTGGGAAACTACAGACCGGTAAGCCTGACATCAGTACCGGGAAAAATGGTAGAAACCATCATAAAGAACAAAATTACTGAACATGCAGATAGTCATGGCTTAATTGGATGTTATACTTAAGCGTATTTACAGAGCGTATACTGTATGTATATTTTTTTATGTTTATCGCTCTAAGAGACCTTTATGCCCCTACATAAAGGGAAACTACATATTTTTTAAAAGATTGGGAGCATTTCAGCATTTGTCGTAATATTGTTTTGTTTTTGGGATACGTCACTTCATATTGGAAGGATTATATATTTTTGGAACCGTGATTACATCTGACAGGTCGTTGATGCTAATTGGCACAGCTTTTGCCGGGTCGCTGGCAGTAAGCATAGAAAGTGTCGGGAAGTCTGAGACCTAGTCATTTGTTCAATGAGCAATTTATTTAATGGCTTAATTGGGGACAACCAACATGGTTTTAGACAAGGAAGATCTGTCTTACTAATCTGTTATCTTTTTTGAAGGTGTGAATAAACAGGTAGACAAAGGTGAGTCGGTTGATATAGTGTATCTGAACTTTCAGAAAGCTTTTGACTAGGTCCCTCATGAGAAACATTTGGCACAACTAAAAAGTCATGGGATAGGAGGCAGTGTACTATTGTGGATCAGGAACTGGTTAAAAGATAGAAAGCAGAGGGTAGGGCTAAATGGCAAATTTTCCCAATGGAGAAAGGTGTATAGTGGAATACCCCACGGATCTGTGCTGGGTCCGCTGTTTTTTTAACATATTCATAAGTGACCTGGAAATGGGAATAACAAGTGAGGTTATCAAATTTGCAGATGACACAAAACTATTTAAATTTGTTTAAACCCATGAGGATTGTGGAAAATTGCAAGAGGATCTTGATAAATTGGAAGACTGGGCATCCAAATGGCAGATGGAATTTAATGTGGATAAGTGCAAAGTTATGCACCTAGGAAAGAACAACCCAAACTATGGTTACACGATGCAAGGTTACACATTAGGAACCACCACCCAGGAAAAAGATTTAGGCATCATCGTGGATAACATGTTAAAACCCTCCGCCCAGTGTGCAGTGGTGGCCAAGAGAGCAAATAGAATGCTAGGTATCATAAGGAAAGGAATGGAAAATAAAACAAAGGATATTATAATGCCTCTGTATCGTTCCATGGTGTGACCGCACCTTGAATATTGTGTGCAATTCTGGTCACCATATCTTAAAAAAGATTTAGCATTATTAGAAAAGGTACAGAGAAGAGCCACCTAAATGGTAAAGGAGATGGAAGGATACCCCTATGAAGAGAGGCTAAAAAAGTTAGGGCTCTTCAACCTGGAAAAAGAGACGGCTGAAGGAAGATACAACAGAGGTCTATAAATTAATGAATGGAGTGGAACGGGTAAACCTAGATCGATTGTTTACATCATCAGAATATAGAAAGACTAGGGGACATGCAATGAAGCTATAGGGTTAACCTATTTAAGACTAATAAGAGAAAATATTTTTTTCACTCACCGTGTAATCAAACTCTGGAATTTGTTACCGGAGGATGTAGTAAAAGCTGTTAGTGTAGCTGGGTTTAAAAAAGGTTTGAAGAAGTTCCTGGAGGAATGGTCCATAAACCATTATTAAAAGGGACACGGGATATCACTGCTTGACCGAATACAAGCACTGTGGAACCTGTGTCTTTTGGGGAAACTGCTAGGGTCTTATGACCTAGATTGGCCACTGTTGGAAACAGGATACTGGGCTTGATGGACCTTGGTCTGACCCAGTATGGTATATCTTATGCTCTTAGTTCTGGAGAAGATATGCCAAAGGCTTGGGACGCTCCATCCACATTGGCCATCCCCCTAGTGGAAGGGAGGCCGGACACCAGGGAATCCCACTAGATAGTTTAAAGAACTAGTAGAGGAATTTTGAGCAGGGACGCAATCTCTCCCTCCAGCCAACCTGAATGCCGCCTGCAGACCTGATGAGATACAAGATAAATCCATGTCCACCAGCTACAAAAAAAACAACCCCCAAAGGGCAGAGCCCCTGTGCCAAGAAGACAGAAAGAGGGCAGAAATGTAGTGATTCCTCCCAGAAGACCAGCATCTACATTAATCAGAGCAGTTTCCTGAAGCAACTCCTTCCATTCCACCAAAGCATGCTGGATTAAGCCACGCTTATAGTGTGTGCACCAAAGATGTGGGGCTACTGCACATGGCAGATGAAGTGCTCAAATAATGCGCAAACATGTGATGAAGGTACACAGATACCGTGCATACTTACACACACAGATACTGTATTTGCATATATGCAGATACCGTACATTCTGTGTGCAACATGGAAGTTGAGTTAACGCACAGCTAGGAGCCAGCAGCATGTGCCCATGGCACAAACACAAGTTGGGGAACTGGTAGATCAAGACCACAAATACCAACTGTTCTACTCCTGTACCCAACACATACCTCCCTGAGCAGCCGAAGTTAGGCCCCCACAGACACCTTTAATGTAAGAACAGAACTGCTTATTTGGTACACAGAAAAGAACTGAGATCTGGTGCTCGTTCCCAGGAAGCCCAAGCAGCAACAGTGCTGAGCTCAATGCTACTCCCCTGCAGCCAAGTACCTCTTGAAACCTTTGTCAAATCTTCAGGGGAAAGCCAAGGAGGAGGAGGAAGGGGACACTGAGGCTGTGCTAGGCTTGGTGTCTGGAGCCACTATTTTCGGGTGTTCAACTGGACCTTAACAGGATAAGGACGGGAAACTGAACCCCTCCTCCTCTGGTAATCCAGGAGGGCACCAGTTTTGAAGGTGTCCCAATGGGTGCTTCCCATGTCGAGCTCAAGTGAAGAAGTTGCACCTAAGAATGGTTACTCGTGACCTAAATCAATTTTTCTCAAAGTTTTAACAGCGCTGTTCTGATGTGTCCACACCCTGCTGGAGACAGAGAGAAATACTGAGGTTATATGGCCTCTTGCTGTCCTAGATACAGTACAGGATGAGATAATCAGAAGACTCTGGATTTTTCTCTGTCTCCACCTCTGCTGGTACGGGAACACAACCTATTTGTTTAGACCGGCCTAGCAGGACAATATGGAAACATTGTTTTTGGTGGCAACAGGTCTGTTTCTTTGCATGATTTTTTTTTTTAAAGAGGCAGCCTGAAAAAATATAATCAGGTCTAAGGGGGGTGGAGTTGGATTTTATTCCCTGAACAAATTCCGGAGAACAGATTGGCAGAATCTATCATCACACTGGGAGGCTCTCTCCAAACAGCAGTGAGATTTGAATGTGTAGACAGAATACCTTGGAATTCTTCTCCATAAAGACTGATCTTATATGGGTTATTAACGCAGCCATAATAAATAAACTAAACGAATGGAACTCCATACTGGCAGGCATCTCACAATCTGAATTAAAAAGAATTCAGCTTATTCAGAACATGTCAGTTAAACATGTCTATTGTTTGTGTACTCTGCACCTCCCCTCACCGGCAACAGCACCTGGGTTCTTGGGTAACAGATTTCCACACCCAGAGCAATGAGAAGGAAGCAAATACGTTAATAATACTAAACACAACAGACACTTGTATTATAAAAACCACCAAAGCTTTGGGAGAGAAAACAAAGTCAGCACCTTGTTTACTCTGCCATCACAGCCTTCAGCTATTTTATTTATAGATAAATATTCCATTACACAGCATAATTTTTCTACGTCAAGCATCACGTATATTCATAATGTGCATCGCTCTGTCTCTATGTCATAGGTCAGTTCTTATTAGCATAGGTCATCGAGGAGACATATATGTATTCCCAGACATAACTTCTTAAACAATAATTCTAACAGCAGTTTTGATATCTCTGATTTGAGACTGAGAGACAGCTTCTCCCTGCACTATCTGTTTTATAACAAACCTAATAGCTTTGTTATATGAAAGTTCAGCCTAGTTATTTCAGTAGAGTCTTTCAAGGTTGTTGCTGAGTAATAAGCTCTGGAATGGAATGTCTGAGTTACTGAACCTGTGGTGTTAACTCTTTCTGAGGGCTTTCAGTAATATGATGTTATTAAGTACCCTGACTGTGTACACAGCCCTGTACAGACAAGCTTCCTTTCAGTCCCCCCTCTGATTCTGCAAAGAATCATTTCAAAGATAAGGAAACTCAGACATTGATATTAAAGGAGGATTGTAAATAGACTCTGGGTCAATCTGTAACATCATTCTAGGGATCAATGTGTCCACTGACTTCTTACAGCAAGCAGACATTACACAGAGAATCAATGCTCCTAAAATAAGAACCCTCAAAAATCTAAACAGTGATGCTAACATGCCTCGCTTAGACAATGAATTCCAGAAAGAAGAAACAGAATCAAAGAAATCAGAAAAGGAACTTACATAACTACTACTGGTTCTCTGTTGTGGATTTGAGGTCTGCTTACTTTTCAGTGAGAATTAGCAAAGAAAATCAATTTTTATTTGCTTTCCATTTTGACAATAAACAATATACTTGGACCACTTTGTGTCAAGGGTACACTGATAGTCCTACGTATTTTGCGCAGGCCCTAAGAACTGCACTGCTTGATGTAAGGCTCGACCATTCCTTTTTAGTTCAGTATGTTGATTTGCTTTTATGTTCACCAAGTTATGAGACTTGTTTGTCAGATTCCTTGTCTCTATCAGCTCATATGGAGAAATTTCACTTACCGTTAATTTCCTTTCCTGGAATACTGCTAGACCAGTCCAGACAAACGGGTTATGCACCCCCGTTTGTCTGGACTGGTCTAGCAGTATGAACTGGAATGCTGATTTAGGATTGAAAGTCAATTTGTCAAAACTGAAATTTGTATCTCAAAATGTTACTTTCCTGGGTGTTGCCCTAACACCATCTGGTCGTGCAATTATCTCTGCTAGATTGAAACCTATTTTTTCATTGCCTTTCCCAGCAACACCAGCATTACTGCGCAGATTCCTGGGTCTGTTAATATTGTGTAAACAATGGCTAGCAAATTTCTCAGACCTTACTGCTCCACTTTATGCTCTCATTGGGAAAGAAGGACCTGAAGGTCTCATTGCACCTACATTACCACAGTAGGAAGCCTTTTTGAATATAAACTCTGCCCTGGAAAATGCACCATGTTTATCTTTGCCAGATTATTCTCTGCCATTCAAACTGTATGTGGCTATTTCTGATTCCTCTGTTACCTGTGTGCTTTTATAAGCTTTCCCGACTGGTCACAAGCCAGTAGGCTATTTCTCAAAGTGATTTAATTCAGTGACTTTAGGACTCCCATCATGTCTACGTAGTTTGGTAGCAGGGGCTTTTGCAATTGAAATTACTGATTTTCTAATTTCACAGCACACTCTTGAAGTGTATGTATCACATTCAGTTTCCAAGTTGCTTCATTTATCTATAATGCTACTGTACGAGTAACACTCTCTTTCTGGCCCACTGTGCATTCCACACCGGTCTTTCTTGTTACCTTCACTCCCAGCTTATCCCTTGCTGTCCCACCCATGTTACGGTCTGCCAACCAAAATCTCATTATCCCCTCAAAACCCAGTCTGCACTTCGAAACATACAGACCAAAGACTTTCTGCTACTCTGCTCCCTTCCTCTGGAATGTCCTATCCAAGAATCTCCATCTCAAATACAATAAGTTCAAGGCAGGGTTGAAAACCTGGCTCTTTGAGCATGCCTTTCAGTAACACTCTCCCAGCAGACTTAGGTTTTTGAAAATGCACATTGCTCTGCTTTGCCCCCTCCCTTATATTTCATCTGGCTGTATGTTACACCTGTCTTGGCAGATGTTGTTGTCCTACTTCTTTTGCTCTTATGTGTCTCTGTCGATTTTTTTGTTCCTTCGAATTTCATTATATGTATAACCTGCTCCCCTCCTTGATTGTAAACCGCTATCATGTTTGGATACCTATAGCGGTATAATAGTAATGCAAATAAATAAAGAGCTCTAACACTGTGAGCTGTGACATGACCTGCAACAATTAAACCCACTTGAACACAGGCAAAGGAAATGCAATATGCTAGGTAATTAGGGTACATTTATTGATGGCAGGCCCCATTTTGCTTGGATTTGGGTGGACTTCTAAGGGCTTTAGTCTGCTCCAAATAAAAGACCAGGGTTCTCTTGTTTTCTAAATGTGTGTAATGCATGTCCCCTTTGCGAGTCTGAGGTCTTGGAAAAATTGTTGGCAAAATTATTGACTGATTAAAGTGGAACGCAGATACCACCTTGGGAAAGAACTCCCTATTGTGGTAAAACTTTGTGTGGGGTGGATCAGTTACTAGAGCTGCAGCCTAAGTTACTGCCACTAAAAAGAAGACCTTCCAGGTCAGGTACTTCAATCCACAGGTTATCTAGTGGCTAAAAAGGAGCCTTCATCAGCTGAGTTAAGACTATGTTAAGATCCTAAGACACTGTGGGAAGCTTAAGGGGAGGCTTCATAAGAAGCGAGCTCCACATGAAGCGAAAAACTAGAGATTGTAAAGGGATAGGTTTAACCTCTACATGGTGGTGGTGGGGTCCAACTGCACTAATGTAAACCCCAACTGAGTTAGTCTTCAGAACAGCCTCTGACAGTTGTAGAACTTATTCAAGCAGTTTTTGTGTGGGAAAAGATCCAGGGCCTTTCCGCCACACCTGATTGCAAACCTCCTCTACTTTGAATTGTATGACCTCCAAGCGGAATCTCTCATAGAATCCAAAAGGACATCAGCAACATAAGAACATAAGAAATGCCATACCGGATCAGAACCAAGGTCCATCAATCCCAGTATCCTGTTACCAACAGTGGCCAATCCAGGTCACAAGTACCTGGCAAGTTCCCAAAAAGGTACACAAGTTCCATAATGCTTGTCCCAGGGTAAGCAGTGGATTTCCCGGATCCCAATAATGGGTTTATGGACCTTTCTCCTCCTGGAACTTGTCCAAACCTTTTTTAAACCCAGCTACACTAACAGCTTTTACTATATCCTCCAGTAACGAATTCTAGAGTTTGATTACGCATTGAGTGAAAAAATATTTTCTCTTATTACTCTTAAATGGGTTACACTAACTGGCAGAATCAGAGAGAACAAAGTGCTCTATCTCAATTCAGATCTGATGTCCAACAATGTCTGTGTTTCTGCCTGGGTCAACCTCTGCTCCTCTCACGCCGGGCCAGTCACCAGAGGCCAGGCCCTGCAAGGCCTTAATGTCATCAGATATTCCACAGACTATGGTCCAACCTTGATCCAGCAGAAACAGCTGCTTCACGTCTTGCAATAAGACTTCCATCAGTTGTTCAAAACTCTTAAGGAAATACCTCCTGAGGGCTATCATCGACAAAGGTGGAGGGCTGCAGTAAACTTAGTTAAAGTCTATGGAATCTCTCAAGGTCCCAGCTCTGTAGAGACTGGTACAGCCCTTCTATCACAGAGTATGACAGCAATCCTCATTACAGTAGCTCCTTCAATTTCTCAATGCTCATGATACTGTGCTCCGGCAAGCATTGATGCCAATGCACCTCAACCTCTGCCTGGTGTTCGGTGTCTCTGGTCCTCGATGTCTATGACAAAGAGGATAAATCCTTTCCCTCCCTTAGGCAGGAATCAAAGGACGTCTGTTCCTGATGAACTCTATCAATGCTCAATAACCCCTCAATGTCGAAGCAAACCCAGAGTCCAGTGCAGCTCCATGAGCTATGGGGACCGAAGCTGCCAATGTCGATGTACCGGACTTATCTATACCAAAAATACTTTTGTGCTGCTCTCAACCTCTGAGACCTCTTGCTGTCATCTATGAACACAAAACAGAATGAGAAGATTCATGGTCGGGGCCCTAAGCATTTGCAGGCACAACCTTATTTTCTTATGCTCACCTATGAGAGTCCGTGGTGCACATGGTAGTGTTGTACCAGGTGCACATTTTAAACCTGTTGGAGAGTTTCTGAGGAGTAGCCTAGTGGTTAGAACACTGGCTTGGGAACCAAGAGACCAGGGTTTGATTCCCACTAGCACTCCTTGTGGTCTTGGGCAAGTCACTTAACCCTCCATTGCTCAGAAAAATCCAAGTTATCAATGTCCCTGTTTAATGAACATTTACCAAGTTTAAGTTACAATGTAAACTGCCTTGATTGAAATGATAAAGCGGTATAAAAAATCTTAAATAAATAAAATAAATCATCTCGAAACATAGCTGCATCAAAATCAAATGACCTAATGTTGACAAAAATGATCTGACTGGGTTGCTGAGAACTAAATGCGGCCAATAGCAGTATTGACCGGGGGGGGGGGGGGAGGGGAAGAAAACGTAGAAATGGCAAAAAAAAAAAACCATCTAAGGAAAAGGACTCACAGCAATGACAGAAGGAAAGAGGAAGATACAGAATAAAAATAGAAATTATGATAAAGATACCAAAAGGTACTGGCACATAAAAATCTTCAAGCCGGTTGGTAAGGCATCTAACAGACTTCGTGGAACCAAGATGACAAAGGAAAACTTGCACAGCGGCAGCAGGCAGAACAGGCGTACAGATGTTGTTCAACCATTCCAAAAGATTCCAGAAGTTGCTAGAAACTACTTCCCCTAGAGGACTTTGTGAGGGCATTATCCTGCTTGTCCATGGAGAACGCATAGTTACTCACCTGTAACAGATGATCTTCGGGACCAGCAGGAATCAGTCTTCACATATATGGGTGACATCGGCACCGAAGAAACCTGCATGGGAAAACACCAGTGTCCAATAGGAAAGCTTTTGAAAGCACTCCACTGCACCCACATGACTGACTTTCCGCCTTCCCAACTCCTCTCCTCAGTTGAGTTTGTAGCTGAGAAGGAGAGTAAAGCAAAAAAAAATCCTACAACTCCTAGGGGAGGAGGGCAGGTTATGAAGACTGATTCCTGCTGTTCCCAGAGATCACCTGTTACAGGTGAGTAATTACGCTATCTCCAGGAACAAGCAGGAATGCAGTCTTCGCATATGGTACTCGCTAGCTCCCCGGAACTAGACAGGCTTGGAGGTAAAGCAGTGCAATCCCGGAAGCCAAAAGATTACAGCTGAAGAGTCTGTAAGAGTTGTGGGCTATTGGACTTGATTCCAGGAAGTAGTACTCTCCCAATGATAGTCTGGTATCTTGTAGAAGTCCAGACGGAGGATAGGAGTTGAGTTTGTCCCAAAGAGGTGCTGGAGTACAGCTTGGCCAAAGAGAGTCTCCTGACAGGAGTCTCTGTCCAGACAATAGTGGGCAGCAAAAGTGTGAATGGATGACCAGTTGGCTGCCTGACATATGTCCTGAATGGATACTGAACGGAGATTGGCTATGGAGGTTGCCATTATGAGCAGTAACGTGACCCTCCAAGGAGAGTTCTGCCTGAGTATAAGCAAAAAAAATACAATCTGCTATTCATCTGGATAGAGTCCGTTTTGTCACCAGGAGGCCCAGGTGACTAGGATCAAAAGAGATAAATAATTGGGAGGGTCGTCAGTGATCCTTAGTTCTACTTAAGAAGTAAGCCAGTGCTTGCCTGCAGTCTAAAGCGTGGAGAGCTGCTTCCGCCCAAAACGCATGTGGTCTAAGGAAGAAAATCGGTAGGATGACTGCCTGGTTCAGATGGGAGGAGAAAACAACCTTCGGAAAGAAATGCAGATGGGTCCGCAGAACTACCTTGTCATGGTGGAACCAGGTATAAGATGGGTCCGCCACCAGAGCTTCCATGATAGAAACTTCAGTGAAGTGGCATCCAAAGGCTTGAAAGGAGGCTTTAGTAGTTGCGTAAGAACCACATTGAGATCCTAGGCCACTGGAGGTGGTTTAATGAGTGGTTTGGACAGCAAGAGACCCTGCATGAAGCGTACTAAGGGATGTGAAGAAAGCACAGTTACTTACCTGTAACAGGTGATCTCTGGGAACAGCAGGAATTAGTCCTCACATATGGGTACGTCGGTACCGACGGAGCCTGCGCGGGAAAGCTCCCCAGCCTTTCAGATGAAAGGCTTTTGGGGCCTCCCACTGCACATGCGCGCTGCCTTCCCACCTTCCTGACCAGCTCTCCTCAGTTCGAGTTTATAGCTGAGACAATAGAGAGAGGAAAGGAAGATAGAGAGTAGATACCACTCCCCGGGGAGGGGGGT
The DNA here is from genome assembly GCA_033557465.1 of Ichthyophis bannanicus. Taxonomy (NCBI): domain Eukaryota; kingdom Metazoa; phylum Chordata; class Amphibia; order Gymnophiona; family Ichthyophiidae; genus Ichthyophis; species Ichthyophis bannanicus. The sequence goes on from CM066042.1 coordinate 23,758,943, forward strand.
GGGTTGTGAGGGACTAATTCTGCTGTTCGCAGAGATCACCTGTTACAGGTAAGTAACTGTGCTATCTCCAGGAACAAGCAGGAATAAGTCCTCACATATGGGGACTCCCTAGCTAAGATGCCTGGGAGATCCCCCTCCAAGGGTAAACCATCTTCGTATGGATCTCAGGCATCCATCCAGGGAAGGTGGGCAGGAGTTGTTTAAGTATGGAACAGGTGTTTGAGGACAGCCTGACCAAACAAGGCATCCCGGCGGGAGTCCTTGTCCAAGCAGTAATGGGCTGTGAAGGTATGAACCGAGGCCCAAGTGGCTGCTCGACAGATCTGATCTATGGACACAGAGTGAAGATGAGCCATAGAAGTAGCCATGGCTCTCACATTGTGAGCTGTGACATGCCTTCCAGAGAAATGTTCTTACTCTGGTAAGCAAAAGAAATACACTGAGCAATCCAATTGGAAAGTGTACGTTTGGTGACTGGAAGTCCCAAATGAGAAGGATCAAAAGCCACGAAAAGTTGGGAAGACTTTCGATGTGGCTGAGTCCTGTTGAGGTAAAAGGCGAGAGCTCTTTTACAGTCAAGAGTATGAAGGTTCCTCTCTGCACTGGATGCATGAGGAGCGGGGAAAAAACAGGTAGATATACCTCTTGATTAAGATGAAAAGGCGAGACCACTTTAGGCATAAAGTGGGGATTCGTCCTAAGGACCACCTTATCATGATGAAATCTGGTATAAGGTGGAGTAGCCACCAAAGCCTGCAGTTCACTGATGCGGCGAGCCGAAGTGACTGCAATAAGGAAAAGAACCTTCCAGGAAAGAAATTTCAGGGAGGTAGATACCAACGGTTCAAAAGGTGGCTTCATAAGTTGACCCAGAAACTAAATTCAAGTCCCATGCTACCGGAGGAGGTCGGATGGGAGGCTTAGTTGAGGGTCAGGCCTCTCATGAAATCTTGCAATAAGAGGATGAGAGGAGACAGGTTGTCAATTTATAGGTTTTAAGGATTGCTGCACTAGCACTTAAATGGACTCGTACTGAATTCGTCTTGAGGCCTGCATTGGAAAGATGCAGGAGATAGTCAGTAGAGAATTCAAAGGAAGTGCTAGAGGGTCAAGACCCTGTTGCGCACACCAAATGGAAAAACGTTTCCATTTGAAAGCATAGGAACGCATAGTAGAGGGTTTCCTAGAGGCATGAAGGTTATATTTAACTGTTTGGGAAAGATTAAACTCATGAAGGCTTAAGCCTTCAGTAACCAAGCTCGGAGATGTAGGGACTTGTGTTTGGATGCCACAAAGTCCCCTGCTCCTGAGACAGAAGGTCTGGCGCAGCTCCCAGGTCCAGGGAGGGTCCCTGGGAGAGATGCAGAAAGTAGAGGGAACCACACTTGGCGTGGCCAGCGTGGAGCTATGAGGATCATGGATCCGTGATCCCTCTGTAATTTGAACAGAGTCTTGGGAATCAAAGGAATGGGTGGAAAAAGCGTACAGGAATTCCTGACCCCAATGTAGGAGAAAAGGCATCGTTGGCCTGAGCTCCTGACACGGAGTCCTGGAACAGAACCGGGGAAGTTTGGCACTCCACGGACTTGCAAAGAGGTCTATGTCCGGGGTCCCCCATTCCTGAAAGATTCTGCGTATCTGGTCCATATGCAGGGACCATTCGTGTGGGAGCAGAACTCGACTGAGTCTGTCTGCCCGAGAGTTTTGAACTCCTGGAAGATATACTGCCAGAAGATGAATTTGATGCTCTCTGGCGACGGCCAATACACTGACAGCTTCGTTGCAAAGCGACCAGGAGCCCGACCCTCCTTGTTTGTTGACATAGAACATGGCTACCTGATTGTCTGTCTGGACTAGGACAGTCAGGTTGACAAGGAGGGTGTGGAAGACTGTGAGGGCAAGGAAGATTGCTCGCAGTTCCAGAAGGTTGATGTGAAGGGTGGTCTCCTGAGGAGACCAGGTGCCTGAGTGGAGAGGTGTTGGAGATGAGCTCCCCACCCTGTTTGGGAGGCATCTGTTGTGAGGGTTGCTTGGGGCAACGAAGGTTGGAAGGGAATCCCCAACAACAGATTTTTGGAGGATGTCCACCACTGGAGAGACCAAAAACAGTCGTTTTGAGGTGAGTATTTGGTCTGAGAGCAGTTCTGATGCTTGAGGACCACTGGGTGGCAAAAAAGCCATTGAGCTGCCCTCATATGAAGACGAGCGTAGGGCACCACATGGACCGTGGAGGCCATGTGGCCCAGAAGTTGCAGCATTTCTCTGGCTGACAAGTGACTTCTGGACTGAGCCTGGGAGGCCAAGCTATTAGCCTTTGGCCTCGGACCAGAGGGAGGTATTTAGGCCCTTGCAGTGGTGGAGTCCAATTGGGCCCCTATGAATTCCAGGGACCTGAGTTAGGGTTGAGTTGGGACTTGGGAACGTTTATCACCAGTCCCAGATATTGAAGAATACGCCTTGTGCGGTCCAGAGAAATCTGGGCTTCTGACTGAGATGGAGCTCGGATGAGCCAGTCGTCCAGATATGGGAAGACAAAGATTCCCATGCCTCTGAGAAATGCGGCTATGACTGCCATGCATTTTGTGAAGACTCTTGGAGCAGAGGCCAGACGAAGGGTCGTACTCTGTACTGGAAATGTTTTCCCTGGAACAGAAAGCGAAGATATCTTCTGTGGGATGGATGGATGAGTATATGAGTGTACGATCCTTGAGATCTAGAGAACAAAGCCAATCCTGACTCTGAAGGTATGGAAGGAGAATGACCAGAGAGAGCCTTTTGAAGTTCTCCATGAACAGAAACCTGTTCAAGGCTCACACATCGAGGATAGGTCTGAAGCCCCCTGTCTTCTATGTTAAGAGAAAGTACGGGGAGTAGAAACCTAACCCCTGTTGGGGAGGAGGAACCTCCTCTATTGCCCGGTGGGCAAGGAGAGAAGAGACTTCCTGACCCAACAGGGTCAGAAGAGATGGGGGAGAACTGAATTGCCTCACCAGGGTATGGGGAGGAAGGCTGGAGAAATGAAGTTTGTAGCCCTCGCGGATAATAGAGAGGGTCCATTGCTCTGATGTGATTTGTTCCCATCTGGGAGCAAATGAGCTAGCCTTCCAGGAATGGTGAGGGGCTCTGGTTGTTCTAGAGCCAGAAACGGCAGGTTCTCTAGGGGCAAGTCAAAACCCCTGAGGGGGTTGAGCTTGTTGGGGTGTAGCAGACACTGCAGGCTTTGACTTTACTTGCTTAGACTGCTGACGCTTAGCAGCAAAGCGAGGCTGAGCAGATTGCTAGCCAGTATTTGTGGAAAATCTGGCCTTCTTATAGTAAGGCCTTTTAAAATACTTCTTTTTGGCAGGGGTAGAAGGTAAGACTTAGAAAAGTCTATCTAGAGTGGCATTTTCTGCATCCATTTGAGCAGCTTTAATTGCCAGTCTTCACAAATAAGTTCTCACCTGTAACAGGGCAGATTCCTGAGGCCATCTACAACCCAGGGTTCTAGGTCAGAAGCCTGGAGCCAAGCGAGACGTCGGGCTGCAATAGCAATTCCCGAAGCTCTGCCTGCAACCCTCAAAGGAATCAAAGGCTGCCCTGTTGGAGAACTTGGAGACCTCTGAAAGTTGTGTCACCATAGAAAAGAAGTCCGCCCTTTGGATCATCCAGGGATAAAGGGGGCAAAATGCTGTATCTTTAGGGCAAGTTGTCCAAGAAACATGCCCATATAAAGGCTATAAGAATTGATCCTGGCTTATAAGCATACTAGCCTGGAACATCTTTCTACCAAAAGAGTCCAGGGTCTTACATTCTCGCCCTGGAGGGATGGAAGAATGCCTTTTAGGACTCTTTATTTTCTTCATGGCAGACTTCACCACAATAGAGTGGTGAGGCAGCTGATTTTTCTGGAACCCAGGAGAAGGAGGGACCCGATACATGGTGTCCACCTACGGGAATGGGGAGACAGTGTTAAAGGAGTCTCCCACAAATCCAACAAGTGATCTGGAAGGAATTCATGGATAGGCAGAGAGACTGCCTCTTTAGGAGCTTTAGAGTATCCTCTAATATCCATTTTTTTTGATCTGGGTTCTTTTTCAGAAGATTGCAATAGAAAGTGCTTTAGCTACATCAACAATGAAATCCTGAAAGGATAATCCTCTGGAGGAGACATCCTCCTCTTTGGAGAAGAGGGCTCCTCAGGAAGAGCAAGCTCAGCAGAGTCATCAGAGGAATTGAATTCATCAGAAGAATCGGAGTATTCTCTCTGTGCTTTCAATGCACGATACGCATACCGATCGGTATCGACATCGGGCGTATCGGGCATGGGAGCGGTACCGGGCGAAAGCCGAATCCGGCATGCGGAACCGATCGACTCTTGGAAGTCGATGGTCTCGGTTCCGGTGTGGATACCGGAACCGGGGTCGGTACCGATGGAATCGGTACCGAGGGCGTCGCAGCCTTAATGAATGCCAGAACGGCTGCTGCATGGTCTGGACGTATTGCCCATAGACGCCACTGCTGCCTGGATGTCGGTACCGGTATGGGCCGGTACCCCAGAGCAGTCCAACAGGTGATCAGCCAGGGCGGGCCATCGATGTCAACCTGTGACCCCATGAGTGCTTTGGAGGCCGGAGCCTCCCGCCGGGGTTTTTTGGCCTGGGCAGAATCCTCGAACTCAAGATTGAGAGCCTCTCGATCTTTAGAAAGAGATTTGCTTTTAGAGGATTTGCCCACAGAAGTTTTGGTTACCTGACATCCATCCGGAGAGGAAGACCTGGATGACTGTGATGCTTCTGAAGGAAACAGCACATGGAGCTTGTTGGCCCGGTTCTGCAAACCACGTTTAGACATCTGGGTGCAGGATGGGCAGTCCGGTATGGAGTGGTCAGGTCCCAAACATTTAAGACAACCATTCATGGGTCCTGTTGACCCTGTGACAGAATGACAGCACTGCACTTGGTACACTTTTTAAAAACAGGGACTGGCTTCTCCATGAGGAGAATTTGTGTAGGCCTTAAGGCCTAACAAAGTTACCAAGCTGTGCTGAAGAAAATAAAAAAGTCTGTTTTTTTTTTTTAGAAAGAAAGAAAGAGAGACCGGCGGGTACCGTTTTCGGTATGGGGAAGGCAGGTACGTGGTCTAAAGAAAAACAACAAATTTCACAATTTCTTCAGCGGTTTGACAGGAACACGACCTGCTGGCTCCGCGGAAAAGAGAACCTGAGGAGAGCTGGTCAGGAAGGCGGGAAGGCAGCGCGCATGTGCAGTGGGAGGCCCCAAAAGCCTTTCATCAGAAAGGCTGGGGAGCTTTCCCGCACAGGCTCCGTCGGTACCGACGTACCCATATGTGAGGACTTATTCCTGCTTGTTCCTGGAGATAGAGGCTGTCTCTGCAGTGGTTCATGATGAGCCGCAATGGTACTAAGGTGCACTCTGATGGAGTTAGTTTTAAGGCCTGTTAAGGATAGGTGGAGGAGGTATTGTAAAAGGAACTCCACTGAGCAGGAAAAGGGGTCAATTCCCTTTTGGGAATACCAAAGTGCAAACCTATGCAACTGAATGCATAAGATCGTCTGGCGGAGTCTTTGTATGATGCAAGGAGTATATTCTTGATGTCCTGTGGCAGATCCAGGTGAGTGAGCACTAGCCCTTCAGCAGCCATGTCATCAGCGTAGGGAGTGGATGTTGGGATGGAGGAGCATACCGTTGTCCTGAGAGAGAAGACTGGGAGCACATCCCAGGTTGAGTGGCTGAGTTGGCGCCAGGCGAAGAAGCAGAAGGAACATTATGGAGCACTTGTGGGTCTGTAGCTTGAACAGTGTCTTGGGAATCAAGGGGATGGGAGGAACTGTGTAAAGCAGACCCTGTCCCCAGTGTAGAAGGAAGGCATCCAGCGCCTGTCAGTGTAGCGACTGAACCCTGGAGCAAAAGAGAGGAAGCTGTGTGTTTTGAATAGTGGCAAAAAGATCTATGAGTGGGGTTCCCCACATCTAAAAGATCTGAGCAGCTGTCTCCCGATGCAAGGTCCATTCGTGTGGATGAAAGATACAGCTTAGCCTGTCTGCAAGGACAATGAGTTCGCCCATGAGGTACAGCACTCTGAGATGAAAGTGGTGAGAGATGGCAAAGAACTACAGGTGAAGTGCTTCCTCGTAGAGTGGACGGGATCCCATCCCCCCTGCTTGATCACGAGGAATATGGAAACTAGATAGTCCAATCTGACAAGAACATGCTGCCTGACAGTTGGGGTTGAAAACCCGAAAAGTATTTGTCAGTGCCTGCAGTTCTAGCAGGTTGATGCAGTGCAGATTTCTGTTGTGTCCACAGTCCCTGTGTGGTCAGATGCACCCCCCAGCCCAGATTGGAAGCATCCATCATCAGGATGCATAGAGATGCAAGTATCTGAAAAGGTGACCCAATGAGTAGGTTTTGTGGGAGACACCACTACTGAAGGAATTTGATCAGTTCAGGGGTGATGTGGATTCTGTCTCTGAGACGACCCTTCACTGGCATCCAATGAGAACACAGAGTCCACCTCGCTTGTCGCATGTGCAGTTGAACGTAGGGGATGATATGGACCATGGAGGCCATGTGTCCTAATATTCATAGCATCTCTCGAGCTGTTACTCTGACAGCACATTTAGGTGTGCTTTTTTCTCTCCTCCCTATTACTCTAGTAGGTATTTAAAGTCATCAGTTTTTTTACTTTGCCTGTGTTTTACTAGGGCACTTCCTGTGGACTCTGCCTGCTTTCACTTGCTTGCATTCAGCACATGTCCTGCTCCTCAACCTGCTGAGGCTTTGTTCAGAAGCTTTTCTCTATGAGCACATGGGCTGCTGATCAATTTGCCGGTGGCTTCTACTTGGGTGAACACCCTCATTTCAAGCTTCAGCTAACTTTGTACGCTTTGTTCAGGTATTTTCCTGTGCCTGTTCAGAATCTAGCTTGTTGTTTATTTATTTATTGTTCTGTATATACTTCTGTTTTGTCAAGTGTGTGTCCTACCCTCTTGTCTGTCCTTTACCCAGCTCCTGCCCTCTGCAGGGCTGTATCTTCCTTCTCAACACTCTACTGCCTCTGTTCTCTGAATAGTACTATCTGACTGCTCATTTAGGTGTCCTTTTTTCTCTCCTTTTCCCTATTCCACTACAAGGCCTCTCTTGTAGGTATTTAAAGTTTTCAGTCTTTTACCTTGGCTGAGTTTTACTAGGGCACTTCCTGTGGACTCTGCCTGCTTTCACTTGCCTGCATTCAGCTCTGTCTCTCTCTCTCTCCTCTTCCTTAATATCCCATTTTCCCTCCCCACAACCCACCTGCTCCCTAGCTTCTAGTTTTTTTATAGCCACCCAGTGCTAATTACCATGGTCACTCACAGGTGCACCTTATCCCCTGCAATCTCTACCACCTATCCTTTTACTTCTTCTGACTGCCATGCTCCTCTCCATCTCTCCCTTTATGGCTCCTCAACACTTTCTCTTCCTACTGCTCATACTCCCTAATTGTCTCTCCTCCTACCAACACCTTCAGGCTCCTCCCCCTTATCTCCCCTTTACAATTCTTGCTTCCCCCACCATCTTGTCATCTACCCTATCATCTGCTCTTGAGCTTCACCACTTTCTCCCTCTCATTCAGCCACTTCCTCGCTCTCTGAAACAGCCTCACCCTCGGTACCTCTGTGCTGTCTCCTCTCTGCCCTGCACTCATCTACTCCTCCTCCTCTCTTCCGGAAATGTCAACCCCAACCATGGCCCTCCTAGACTTCTGTCACACTCCCAGAAGAGATCCTCAAGCAACAGCTCAAATCTTATTCATATCCCTATTCTCTCCCCCTCCTCTCTTCCTTTCTCAGGTGTCTTGTGGAACACACACTCCATCTCAAATAAACTTGCCTTTACTCATGATCTCTTTATCTTTAATGTTCTCCACATCTCATTGCTCTAATTAAGACCTAGCCCCTCGCTGAGGACTCAGCTTTAGCCTTTATCTTTATTTTCCTTCTGTTGATATATCGATCTACGCTTGAGCACCTGAGCGGTTTACAATACATAAAAGACTTCTGAAAAGGGGAAAAGAATGCCATAATTTGGACAGGAAAGAGAAAATAGAAAGAGATGGAGAGAAAAAGCAGAGGGAGAGGGAAGGGAGCAGCCTCAGCATGGAGGGGAAGGGAGAGGGAGATTGAACATGGAGCAGAAAAGATGGGTTTTCAGCATTCAATTAAATTTAGCGAATAAGAGTTCCATTCGCAAGTCCAGGGGTAGGGAGTTCCATAGTTTGGGGCCAAGAAAGAAGGCAGAGTTGTGGGTGGACTCCAGGAGTGCTTGTGAAGGGGAGGTGAGGGACATACAGTTGGTGTGGATGAGTTAAACAGAACGCTGAGGGATGTGGAGACGAGCCAGGTCTGAGAGGTATTGTGGTGTGAATGGATTTATGGACTAGGGCTAAGACCTTAAACTGTATTCGGAAGGCGATGGGGAGCCAGTGGAGGTGAATAAGTAGTGGTGTAATATAGTCTGCGAGGGAGGCATAGGTGGCAATACGGGCTGTGGTGTTCTGTAAAAGTTGCAGCCTGCATAACTGATACTGTGGAAGACCAGCAAGAGTGATATTGCAGTAGTCTATACGGGAAATCATATTAGTTGCTCCTCTCTGTCAATGCGGCTAACAGTTCTCCCACATACCTCATCCCACTGGCTGTGGTGGAGGTGTTGGGCTTCTACTCTGTCCTTCCTGTCAATTTCAACCCCTCCTTCTGCCTCAGTCTCACTCCTTTCCCTCCTCTGAAGTCAATTCCATACAGCTTTTTATTCCACTACTACGCCTATTAGCTGTTATTTATCGCCCCCTAACAAGTCCACCTCTACCTTTCTCTCTGACTTTGATTCATGTTTTTCCTTCTTTCTGGATTCTTCTTCCCCCTCCCTTATTCTCAGGGATTTTAACATTCATGTTGATAAGCTTCTGACCGGTATGCTTTAAAGCTCCTCTCCTTTACCTCATCATTCAACCTCCAGCTTTGCTCTACTGCCTCTACTCACCAGCAAGGCCAATGCCTTGACCTTGTATTTTTCTCCAATTGCTTACCCTCAAACTTCTGTACCTCACTTCTTCCCTTATTGGACCATCACCTGCTAAGCTTCACTCTTCATCACTCACAGCCTCAACCTTGCCCTGTCTCCCTCCAACCTATTTAGAAATCTTCATACTCTCTCCTCTACTGTCTCATCACCTCTCTCCTCCACTACGTCATCTGTTTGTTGATGAGGTAGTAGCTTCCTATAACACTGAACTCTCCTCTGCTCTGGATGATCTTGCTCTGCCCATGCCACGTCCTGTAAGGCATATTGTACCTCAACCCTGGCTGTCTTCCACTACCCACTATCTATGTTCCTTGACTCAAATCCCACACCGTTGTGGATTTTTTACACTTCAAATTCATGCTTGTCTCTTTACAGTCAGCCACAGCACTTGCCAAACAAGACTGTTATGTTCTTCTGACTAACTCTCTTGCCTCTGACCCTCACCGTCTCTTTACAACTTTCAACTCTCTCCTCAAGGTGCCTCCACCTCTGACCCCTTCCTCTTTTTCTGCTCAAACCCTGGCTGACTACTTCCATGACAAAATCCACAAGATCAAACTCCAATTACCCACGAGGTCAGCTACACCCCTCTCCTCCCCACTCTTCATTCCCAACTTTCCTCCCTACCTCTGCTACCCTTTCTTCCTTTTCTATGATCTCTGAGGAAGAAACTACTCACCTTCTTTCCTCATCCAAACTCACTACCTGCTCCTCTCATCCTATTCCCACCCGTCTCCTCAGCTCCATCTCCTCCACTGTAGTCCTTTCCATCTCTCATATTCTCAACCTATCGCCCTCCACTGCCACTTTCCCCTTAGCCTTTAAGCATGCTGTGGTCACTCCTCTCCTCAAGAAACACCCACTAGACCCTACCTGCCCTTCTCAATATCTACCCATCTCCTTCCTCCCCTTCACTTCCAAACTACTTGAATGTGCAGTTCACTGTTGTTGCCTTGACTTTCTCTCTCTCAAGCCCTTCTGGATCTTCTACAATCTTGCTTCTGTCCTTTAAATTCTACCGAAACAGCTCTTGCCAAAGTCTCCAGTGACCTGTTCAAGACAAAATCTAAGGGCATTTACTCAATCCTCATCCTTCTAGACCTTTCTGCTGCTTTTGACACTGTTGACTACAACCTTCTCCTTGATACCTTGTCCTCGCTTGGTTTTAATGGCCCTGTCCTATTCTGGTTCTCTTCTTATCTCTCCCATCACACCTTCAGTGTTTGTTCTGGTGGATTCTCCTCTACTGCTATCCTGATCTCAGTTGGTATACCCTAAGGATTTGTCTTGGGTCCACGCCTTTTCTCTCTCTATATCCAGTCCCTTGGTGCACTCCTCATCTCTTCCCATGGCTTTCAGTACCATCTTTATGCTGATGACTCCCAGATCTATCTCTCTATACCTGAAATCTCTCCAGCAATCCAGGCCCGGATCTCTGCCTATTTTTCTCATATTGCTATTTGGATGTCTCACCGCCGCTTGAAATTGAACATGGCCAAAACTGAGCTTCTTATTTTTCCCCCTAAACCCTCCCTCTCGCCTTCCTCCTTTCTCAGTCTCTGTGGATAACTCTCTACTCCTCCCTGTCTCCTCAGCTCGCAACCTTGGGATCGTCTTTGACTCCTCTCTCTCCTTTTCCACACACGTACAACTAATAGCTAAAATCTGCTGTTTCTTTCAATACAACTTCTGCAAAATTCACTCAATCATTTCCTGAACACACTAAGACACTTATCCACTCCTTAGTAACTTCCCATATAGACTATTGTAACCTACTCTTTGCTGGTCTCCCTCTGAATCATTTCTCTCCCATTCAATCTGTTCAAAACTCTGCCGCACAGCAAATCTTCCATCAACCTCGTTATGCTCATATCACCCCTTTAATTAAATCACTTCAATGGCTCCCTATTCACTCTGCAGCTCCTCATTACCTTTACTCTCTTATCTCTCCCTACACCCCTCCTTGGGAACTCCACTCTTCTGGCAAATCACTTCTATCTGTGCCCTTATCCTCAATTGCTAACTCCAGACTTCGCTCCTTTTAGCTTGCTACTCCTTATACCTGGAACAAACTAAATGAGTCTGTATGTCAGGTGCCTTCTCTGACCCTTTTCAAATCCAGGCTGAAAACACACGTCTTTGCTGCCGCTTTCGGATCTTGACTCACCTGATCTCTTTTGTTTTCCTTACCATTCCCCCTATCTGCATCCCATGTTTACAGCTACTGTGTTGTCTGTCTTGACTAGATTGTAAGCTCTAATGAGAAGGGACAGTCTTTTACATGTGTCTGTGCAGCGCTGCATACGTCTTTTATCGCCATATAAATGTTCAATAGTAGTAGTAGTAGTTCTCCAGTACTCAGCTTTGCTGTTGTACCTCTTTTGCCAGCTCAATGAGTCTGGCACAGCAAACCTCTGGGAGGAAAGCTTGGACCTGTCAAGTGTCTAAGAGCGTTCCGATAAACTGCAGACTTTGGGTTGGAGCGAGGTAGGACTTTGGGAAGTTTATGACAAAATCCAGGTGTTTGAGCACAGTGATGGTGCAATGAAGGGAGAGTCTTACTTCTTGAGGGGAGTATTCCCTCATCAGCCAATCGTTTAAGTATAGAAAGACAAATACCCTCAAGGTGCGTAGGTAGGCAGCGACGACTGCCATGCATTTTGTGAAGACAATAAAAACCTAAGAACATAAGATAGGCCATACGGGGTCAGATCAAGGTCCATCAAAGCCCAATATCCTGTTCCCAACAGTGGCCAATCTAGGTCTCAAGTATCTAGCAGGTTACCAAAAAGACACACAGATTCAACAATGCTTGTATTGGGGCAAGCAGTGGATTTCCCAGGTCCTCTTTGGTTTATGGACCTTTCCTCCAGGTATTTATCCAAACCATTTTTAAACCCAGCTACATTAACAGCTTTTATTAAATCCTCCGGTGATGTATTCCAGAGTTTACACACCAAGTGAAAAAAATTCTCTCTTAATAGTCTTAAACGGGTTATACTGTAGCTTCATTGAATGTCCCCCTAGTCTTTCTACTTTTTGATGGCGTAAACAATCGAACTATGTTTACTTGTTCGACTCCATTCATTACTTTATAGACCATTATCATACCTCCTTTCAGCCGTCTCTTTTCCAGGATGAAGAGCCCGAATCTTTTAAGCATCTCCTCATAGGGGTATCCTTCCATCCCCTTTTACCTTTTTGGGTGGCTCTTCTCTATACCTTTTATAATTCTGCTATATCCTTTTAAGGTACGGCGACCAGAAGTGCACACAATATTCAAAGTGAGGTCACACCATGAAACGATACAGAGGCATTATAATATCCTTTGTTTTATTTTCCATTCCTTTCCTTATGATTCCTAGCATTCTATTTGCCTTCTTGGCTACCGCTACACACTGGGCAGAGGTTTTCAATGCGTTATCCATGATGATGTCTAAATCTTTTTCCTGGGTGGTGGTTCCTAATGTGGAACCTTGCATCGTGTAACCATAGTTTGGGTTGTTCTTTCCTGGGCGGATAACTTTGCACTTGTCCACATTAAATTTCATCTGCCATTTGAACGTCCAGTCTTCCAATTTATCAAGGTCATCTTGCAATTTTTCACATGGGTTGTAACAACTTTGTATAATTTTGTGTCATCTGCATCTTTATTCCCATTTTCAGGTCATTTAAGAATATGTTAAAAAACAGTGCACACAACACAGATCCATGGGGTATTCCACTATTCATCTTTCTCCATTGGAAAAATTGGCCATTTAGCCCCACTCTCTGCTTTCTATCTTTTAACCAGTTCCTGATCCACAATAGTACACACTGCCTCCTATCCCATGACTTTTTAATTTTGCCAAAAGTCTCTCATGAGGGACCCTGTCAAACAAAGGCTTTCTGAAAATCCAGATACACTATATAGACCGGCTCACCTTTGTCTACCTGTTTATAAATACCTTCAAAAAATATAACAAAATAGTAAGACAAGACCTTCCTTGGCTAAAGCCATGTTGGCTTTCTCCCATTAAACCATGACTATCTACGTGTTCAGTAATTTTGCTCTTTATGATGGTTTCTACCATTTTGCCTGGTACTAATGTCAGACTCACCAGTCTGTAGTTTCCTGGATCAGCCCTGGAACATTTTTAAAAATTGGTGTTACATTGGCTATCTTCCAATCTTCAAGTATTACAGATGAATTTAATGATAGCTCACAGATCACTAATAGTAGGTCTGCAATCTCATATTTCAGTTCTTTCAACAGCCTTGGATGTATACCATCCAGTCCAGGTGATTTGCTACTCTTCAGTTTATCAAATAGTTGTAATACATCTTCCAGGTGTATCGATATTCCTTTCAATTCTTCTGCGGCATCACCTTTAAATGCCATTTCAGTCATGGGTAACATCCCTACATCTTCCTCAGTAAAGACTGAAGCAAAGAATTCATTCAGTCTCTCCACAATGGCCTTGCCCCCTCTTAGTGCCCCTTTTAACCCTCTATCATCTAATGGTCCAACTGACTCACTCACAGGTTTTTTGCTATGAATGTACCTGAAAAAGTTTTTATAATGCGTTTTTGCTTCCACAGCAAGCTTCTTCTTAAATTCTCTCTTTGTCTGCCTTATCAATGCCTTGCACCTAACTTGCCAGTGCTTATGTTGTTTCTAGTTTTCGTCATTTGGCTCCTTTTTCCATTTCCTGAAAGATGCTTTTTTGGCTATAACAGCCTCTTTGACCTCATCTTTAGACTATGCTGGCAGTTTTTTGGACTTCCTTCCACTTTTCTTAAAGCACTGAATATAGCTGGTCTGGGCTTTCAAGATAGTATTTTTAAACAACACCCATGCTTGATGTAAATCTTTAACCTTTGCCGTCGCTCCTTTTAGTTTTTTCTTAACTATTTTCCTCATATTATCATAGTCTCACTTTTGAAAGTTAAAAGGTGGTATTGTGGATTTCCTTGCCGTCCTTCCTCCTTTTATTAAATCAACACGATCATGCTATGATCATCATTTGCCAAGTGGCCACAGCACCCTTATTTCTTGCACCAGATCTTGGCACTAAGTACTAGGTCCAAAATGGCTTCCCCTCTTGTCGGTTCACGAACCTACTGCTCCAATAAGCAATCATTTATTTCACTTAGAGACTTTATCTCTCTAGCAGATCCTGCCATGACACTGACCTAGTCAATACCAGGGTAATTGAAATCACCCATTATTTTTACTGTGTTGTAACTTGTGTTAGTTCCCCTGATTTCTTTGAACATTTCATCATCCATTTGTTCATTCTGGCCAGGCGGTCAGTAGTACACCCCCAATGTCATTGCCTTCCTCTTTTTACATGAAACTTCAATCCATAGATATTCTACAGTGTATTTTGTTTCCTGTAAAACTTTAATCCTATGTGACTCAAGGTCCTTTCTGACATATTGTAGAGTGCAACCCCTCTACCAATTTGATCTACTCTATCATTGCAATATAATTTCTACCAAGGTGCCACAGTGTCCCACTGGTTGTCCTCCTTCCACCAGGTCATTGAGATACTAATCATATCTAACCTCCCATTTAATGCTACATATTATAACGTTCCCATCTTATTTTTTAGACTTCTAGCATTTGCATACAAGCATTTTAGAGGTTGTATTTTAGGGTACACAGAGAGGAGCACTTGCTCTTGCAGTAAAATCCAGGAAAACACAAGGAGCAAGAGTCGTAGATTGGTGAGATTGATTTATTGAAACCCCTACGCGTTTCGGCTGTCACCTTCTTCAGGGGGCACACAGCTAGACAATACAATAATTTAATATAAATATCTGAAAAATAAATTTAAAAAGATACAATAACTAGTTAAAAAACATAAAAACGTTAAAAACACATATAATATAAACAATAAGATCATCAAGGCACCTACATGCGTATAAACTAATGCTCATGGAAAAGTATAAAATCATATAAATAATATGATTATGTTTTAAAATAATAAGAAAAATGAGGTGTAAATGAAAATCCAAATGCAGAGTGGGAGAACACAGATAAAATATACTTTTTGATTGTACATTTGAAGTATATGTCAGATGGTGACTGCAAAATACTTACACTATTTGTGTGTCTCATTAAGTTTATGATAGACGTGCTTTAAATAAATATGATCTAATAAATAAAAAGACATCATATGAATATTACCTAAAAAAAACTGAGTTATTATGGAAATAATTGAATACCAATTGTGGAACAGGAAGGAAGAAGGGAAGTGGAGGGGAGGAGGAGGGGGGGAAGGAAGGGAAGGGAAGGGAAGGGAAGGGGGGGGGGAGGGAGGGGGAGAGGGAAAAGGGGGGAAAAAAAGAAGAAGGAAAGGGGAGGAAAGGAAAGAGGGAAGAACAGGAGAGGGCAGGGGGAGGAAGGAGGGCGGAACGGGAAAGGGGGAGGAGAAGGAGAAAGAATGCATCTTTGATAAATGGTTTGAAGCAACATTGTGGAGGTGAGGTAGTCTTGATAGGTGAATCTGGGATGGAAGCAGGAATGTGGAATATAATGGCTTTGTGACCTGACCAAGGGACTGGGAGAATTTGAGGCTGGAAGGAGAAATTGGAGCCATATAAGAGCGAGGGAGCAAAGATTAGGTCCAAGGTATTAACCTCTGGAGCGGGTAGGGGCATGTCTTCCAGGCGACCCAATGCCCGAGACCACTGGGAAGCCAGTGTCCATTGAGCTGTGCGCATATGAAGATGAGCATATGGAACAACATGTACCGTTGATGCCATATGGCCCAGAAGCTGTAGCATTTTTCGAGCAGTGAGAAAGCTTTTGAGGCATGCCTGAGATGCTAACTGATTGAATCGTGCGCAGTGGAGTTGGGGCAGAAATGCCTTTGATTGCCGAGTGTCTAGGAGAACCCCTATAAACTGTAGAGTTTGAGAGGGGACAAGTTGGAACTTTGGAAGATTTAGTACAAATCCCAAGTGTTGTAGCACCTGCATGGTACGCGAGAGGGAAAGGCTGGTCTCTAGAGAGGTGCTTGCTCAAATGAGCATCTAAGTAAGGGAAGACAAATATCCCAAGAGGAATGCGGCTACTACCACCTTGCATTTTGTGAAGACTCTTGGGTAAGAGGCGAGGCCGAAAGCCAGGACTCTGTATTGATAGTGTCTCCCCTGGAACATAAAGCACAGGAACATTCTGTGCTGTGAGTGAATAAGTATGTGAGTGTATGCCTCCTTTAGATCTAGAGAACAGAGCCAATCCTGACTCTGGAGATAGGGGAGAAGGGCCCCTAGGGAGATCATTTTGAACTTCTCCCGGATATCTCGAGAGCAGAGGGAAGCTAAGGACGACCGGGAAAAAGCTTCCAAAACTACATTCAAATCCCAGGGAGGCACGGTTGGGCGCACTGGAGGACGGAGGATTTTTGCTGCCCGTAAAAATCGTTGCACATCCGGAAGTGCCGAAAGACGGCGATGCTGCACTGACCCTCTAAAACAGGCAAGCGCGGTAATATGAACCTTAAGGGTACTAATAGCCAAGCCTTTGTCCAAGCCATGCTGGAGAAAAAGGAGGAGCTGAGGCAAGGTAGACGACATAGGAGGAACATTGCGCTGTTCACACCACGATTCGAAAAGACGCCATACCCGCACATATGCTAGAGAAGTCGTCGGCCTTTTAGACTGAAGTAAGGTGTCTACAACAGAATTCGCATAGCCTTTGCGCTTTAAGCGAGCCCTCTCAAGAGCCAAGCCGTAAGTAAGAAGCGATCCACCCGGGGCATGAGAATCGGTCCCTGATGCAACAGATTGATGCGTACTGGAAGAGGCCAAGGCGGAGCTATTAGAAGCCGAACTAGATCGGCATACCAGGGACGATGAGGCCAATCCGGCGCAATGAGAATCACCACCCCCTGGTGGTGCGCTATCCGCTGGATGACTCGACTCAACATTGGCCAAGGAGGGAAAACGTACAAGAGAGAGTCCAGTGGCCACGGCTGAACGAGAGCATCGAGACCCTCCGACATGTGTTCTCTGCGCCTGCTGAAGAACCGGCTGGCCTTGGCATTGCTGCACGTTGCCATCAGATCCATCACCGGCTGCCCCCAACGCAAGGTCAGCTCGTGATAAATTGCCGCGTTCAACTCCCATTCCCCGGGATCGAGGACATTGCGGCTGAGATAATCGGCTTGCACATTCTCCTTGCCAGCTACATGTGCTGCTGATAACGCAAGGAGATTGGATTCTGCCCAAACCATCAATTCCTGACATTCGGAAAGGAGGGAGAGAGACTTGGTGCCGCCTTGACGATTGATATAAGCGACTGTCACTGCATTGTCGGAGAATATCTTGACCGCAGTCCCCTTGAGCAAGTCCGCGAAGTGCAGCAGGGCGAGACGAGCTGCCCGAAGCTCTAGCCAGTTGATCGACCACGAACTCTCCTCGGGGGACCAAGAACCCTGAGCGATATGCGCCTGACAATGAGCTCCCCAGCCCGTGAGACTGGCATCTGTGGTGACCAACACCCACGAGGGTTCCTGTAAGGGAATCCCCGCCGTTAGATGTTCCGGAACTAACCACCACTCCAGACGGTGTCGCACATGTTCCAGACAGGAGAGGCGCTGCGAGAGTGGGTGAAGTTGTGGCGACCATCGGGAAAGCAACGCTTGTTGCAAGGGCCGCATGTGAGCCTTGGCCCACGGGACTAGATCCAGTGCCGCCGCCATGGACCCCAAGAGCTGCAAATATGTCCTCGCCGATGGAGCTGTTAGGCGCAGAAAAGCTTGTACCTGCTGCAAAAGCTTCTCCACCCGCAGTTCGGGTAAAAAGACCGCCCCTCGCTCTGTGTCGAAAAAAGCTCTGAGATAAGTCAGCTGTCGCAACGGCACTAAGTGACTTTTGGACTGATTGATCACCCAACCGAGCTGTTCGAGAAGCTGCACTACTCGAGCTGTCGCCGTCACTGAAGCCAACCGAGAATCGGCCCTGATCAACCAATCGTCGAGATACGGATGAACTCGGATACCTTCCTTTCTAAGTGCCGCTGCCACAACCACCATCAGCTTTGTGAACGTCCGCGGAGCCGTAGCGAGACCGAACGGCAATGCGCGAAACTGGAAATGCCCCATCGGAAGGGCAAAACGTAAATATCGTTGATGAGATTGTCTGATGGGAATATGAAGATAGGCCTCTGTGAGATCTATGGACGAGAGAAACTCTCCCGGCTGAACCGCCCGAATCACTGTTCGCAACATTTCCATGCGAAAGTGAGGCACCCGCAAAGTACGGTTTACGCCTTTGAGATCTAGCACGGGACGAAAAGAACCCTCCTTTTTGGGAACCACAAAATAGATCGAGTATCGACCGCAACCGTATTGGTCTAGAGGCACGGGAACGATCGCTCGCAGATGTAAGAGACGTAAGAGCATGTCCGAAATGGCCTGCATTTTCAGACCGGGCGCACAAGGAGACATGACAAAGGCGGGTGGCAAAGGGCAGGCGAAGTCTAGAGCATACCCCTTCTGAATTATTTCCAAAACCCATTTGTCTGACGTGATTTCGGTCCAGGCTGCCAGAAAATTCTGCAGGCGCCCTCCTACAGGAACTAACGCCTGGACCAGCAGACCTTCATTGCGGCTTTTTAACTGAAGGTTGTGACGCACTGAAGTAGGACCTGCCAAAACCTCTGGCTCCCCGAAAGGACTGACCACGAAAACCAGACCGTCCCCTAGAATAGGGTGCAAAGCGCGCTCCGCGAAATCTATGGGAGTCCCGTGCGGAGCCTCGAAGACTACCAGTACCTCTCACCGGCTTAGGTCTATCCTCAGGCAAACGACCCCCTTTTGAGTCGCCTAAATCTTTCACAATTTTTTCCAAGGCTTCTCCAAAGAGCAACTTCCCCTTAAAGGGCAGTTTACTAAGGCGCACCTTCGAGGAAACATCTGCAGACCAGTTACGCAACCAGAGGAAACGCCTGGCAGCTACCATAGAGGCCATGGTCTTAGCCGCAATTCGCAGCAAATCATAAAAGGCATCCGCCGTATAAGCAGCGGCAGATTCCAACTTCGCATTGTCTGGAACTTCAGAAGCGGACTCCCCTGCAGCGTCCCCCTGCAACCATCTAATGGATGCACGAGAAACATAAGCTCCACAAACTGCAGCTTGTAGCGCCAAAGCGCTAGAATCAAAAGCTTGCTTGAGAAGAATTTCCAATTTTCTATCCTGGAGGTCCTTAAGCGCTGCCGCTCCCTCTACAGGGATGGTAGTCTTTTTAGTCACCGCAGATACCAAGGCATCCACCTTTGGCATGCGTAATAAGTCCTTTTCCTCCTGCGGAAGGGGGTACAGGCGAGCTAAGGCGCGGCCTCCGCGCAGGGTAGCTTCCGGACACTCCCATTCAGAATCAATCATTTGCCTAATCACCCAATGCATCGGGAAACAGCGTTGCTGGGCCTTAAACCCCTGCAACAAAGGATCTTCCAAAGGCTCCTGAGAGGAAGAAGGAAGAAGCAGGTGCAGCGCCGCCAAAGATTGAGAAATGAGAGCCGCCAGCTCCTCTTTACGGAAGACCCTGAAAACATTTGGATCTTCTCCAGGAGCAATTTCTCCTTCCTCCAATTCCTCTGGATCCTGATCTAAGCCTGTCTCTGTCAGAACTTCTGTGTCTCCCTGACCCAGGAGTACAGAAGCTTGGGAAACAAAAGGATCCAAAGGATCTTTAATAAAGTCCTTAGCCTGAGAAGATCCCTCACCAGGATCCTCTGTCCCCTGCAAATTAATTGACAGTGCCACAGGACTGGAAAGCGCTGCAGACTGATCAGGCTGTGAAGACTTAAGTAAAAAAGCCCTGTGCATCGCTAAGATAAATTCGGGCGAAAAAAAGGATGCCATGCCTTCCTGAGCCTCTGAAAGTGAACGCGAAGGCTGATCTGGAGGAATGGCGTCCTTAGAAGATTTAGCCTTCCTTTTGTGCGGCCGGGGTTGCTCTGCAGGCGAACTGACCGGCGCCGACAAAATGGCCGCCTTTCCCGCCTTTTCGGCGGGCAAAGACGGCTCTTCTATTGTATTCACCGGCTTGTCTGCCATTCTGAAAAAAAGTATCTGAAAAGGAAAAAACCGGAGCGGGAAAAAACCGACGACCCTGATCGAGGAACGGGCGTGCAGAACCGGATCGAGACAGAAAAAATAAGCAAAACAATCAGAGACTCACCGAAGAGAAGAGAAGCAACCCCTGAGCACACAAGGCAGTCCCGCTGCTAGCGGGAAGTACTCAAAACTGGCAGCGTTCACGGCAGAGGAATAACTGGGGCTCCCAGAATCACTCTGCCGACAGAGACGGAGACGGTGAAAGAGGCAGGCTCTACCTCACACCGCAAGAGAATGACTCACTCGACGTCTCAAATGTCCTTAAAGTAGTACCGAACCCAAAAAATTACCACAAGGACTATAGAAGATATCAGCCCTGCTAGAGCCAATATATTTTCCTGAAAAACAAAGAAAGAAATATAACCAATATGTTTGTAGATGAGGGAGAAATAGAGATTCGATCCTCTTTAGCTGCTGAGGACTGAAAGACTGCTGGATTACCCTCAGGGGGAGTGGCTTCACCTCTCAAGAAAGCTTGAAGTCTTCAGTCCTCAGTTGCTATAGAGGATTGACAACCCTACCTTTCCCTGGACTGGCCCGGAGAAGCGATAAGGAATTACAGTTCTGATTCTGATAGAAAACAATACAGACGTCTTAAAATTTAAGTTGTGATTGTAATTACTAGATATTTTCTGCTTCATTTAGTAATCGTCTATTTCATTTAATTTGATTAAAATCAATGTGGTGTACATACTGTATTCTGATGTGGTCAAATTTTAAACTGTATAACTCCGAGTGTCGTTATGTTATGCACAAAAATTTAACCTTCCTTCAAAAGTTGCACAGCTGATATTTTATGCGCACACAGCCTACAGAAAATTAGAGGGAACATTGATTGTAACAGAAATTGACACTTCTACCTGCATAAGCCATGGTACCTGTACACACTTAAGAATACTTTCTATAGCACTCACTGTAGATTAGGGAATGCTGTCCCTTTGAATGGCGGATGTACCCTTGGGGCAGTTTGTTAGGTCAACTCCAGAGACTACCACAGGTTGCATTAGTGAGTATAAATTTATCTATAACCATTTTTATTGTGTTTGCACCTGTATATTTTTTTCTGTCCTAACCCTAAAGGTATGTTTATCCTCTGCCCTACGTCTTTCACATATTGTTTGTTACATATTGTTTTTTATACATCCACTTGGTTTTATTGTATTTATCTCTATATGTTTTTAACACCATTTTGTTGTTATTTTATGTTTAATAGATCGATTTATGTTGATTTATATTGTTTTAATGTATTTATTTTTGAGCTATATACCCCCTGATGAAGGCATTGCCGAAACGCGTTGGGGTCTACCAATAAAGGCACCTGTGACCAATATACGTCTCATGCCTTGTGTGTTTCTGGTCTCTCTGCGAGAGCTTTCAGCTCTTCTCTGTGTTCTCTGTTAATGGTTTCGACAGGGGAGGAGCACAGTTCCTGCTCAACTCCTTATTAGCGGTGGTAGTGGTCCACATTGGTAGTCCCGATGCTTGAGGCTGGTGTGTTGTGCTAAACAGGTGTCTCCCAGCAGTATTTCCATGCTCATTTAGTTGGTGGGAAGGCTGAGATGGAGGTTAGCTGTGTTCTGCGAGCGGCTCCTGGCTCTTTTGAGTGGCAGGAGAGCAAGGTGGTAGCATGCAGTTGCTGATGGAGAGGGTTCGTGCTACATAGCTTTCCTGGAGGGCCAGGTAAGGATGAACATTTGAGGAATTTGAGATAAACTGTGCACAAGAGCTGTATTTACTGTTCAGGGCCACGCCTAAGGGCCCTCTGGTGAGGCCCTCAGGCATGGGCCCGCCAGGTGTGGGCGCGGCGGATGGCGCTCCTTTTTAAAGAGTACTCCTCCTGGTGGTGTGCTGGGCCTGAATGGCCTTGGAGGGGGGAGCAGGAGGGGCTTGCTGTTCCGCTTCTTCCCCTGACGCAGATATGATAGAGACATTTAAATACCTCTGTGGCATAAATGCACAGGAGGATGTCTTTCAATTGAAGGCAAGCTCGGCTACGAGGGAACAAAGGATGAGAGTGAATGCATAGTTGCTCACAGGTGATCTCCGAGAACAGCAGGAATTTAGTCTTCACATATGGGTGACATCAGTATCGACGGAGCCCATGTGGGATCGCTCCCTAGCATCCAATAGGAAAGCTTTGGGAGCATCCACTGTGCCTGCGTAGCTGCCTTCCTAACTCTCCCATCTCAGTAGCTGAGCGAAAAGGAGAGGAAAAGGAAAACCTACAACTCCTAGGGGAGGAGGGGGGGTTGTGAAGACTAAATTCCTGCTGTTCCTGGAGATCACCTGTTACAGGTGAGTAACTACGCTCTCTCCAGGAACAAGCAGGAAAGCACAGTTACTTACCTGTAACAGGTGATCTCTGGGAACAGCAGGAATAAGTCTTCACATATGGGCATCGTCGGTACCGACGGAGCCTGCGCGGGAACGCTCCCCAGCATCCAGTAAGAAAGCTTTTGGGAGCATCCCATAGCGCCTGCGCGCTGCCTTCCCGCCTTTCCCAACCGCCTCTCTCCAGTTCGAGTTTTAAGCTGAGACAAAGTGAGAGAGAGGAAAGGAAAGATAGATAGAGAGATACAACTCTTAGGGGAGGTGGGTGGGTTGTGAAGACTTATTCCTGCTGTTCCCAGAGATCACCTGTTACAGGTAAGTAACTGTGCTATCTCCAGGAACAAGCAGGAATGAGTCTTCACATATGGGGACTCCCTAGCTGCAGAAGCCAGGGAGAGACCCCATGGTTGTGTGCCCTTGCAGAGGGCTCCACTTCCTCCCCATGGATCTCTGGCATCCAACCAGCGTAGGTGGGTAGGAGTTGATTAGGAATGGAACAGGTGTTTGAGGACAGCCTGACCAAACGAGGCATCCCGGCGGGAGTCTTGTCCAAACAGTAATAGAAACATAGAAACATAGAAATATGACGACAGAAAAAGACCACATGGCCTATCTAGTCTATCCTTCCATAACAACTACAAGTAATGGGCTATGAAGGTGTGAACAGATCTGGTCGACAGATCTGGTCGATGGACACCGAGTTTAGATGAGCCATTGAGGCTGCCATAGCTCTCACATTGTGAGCTGTGACATGGCCCTCCAGAGAAATGTTCTTACTCTGGTAGGCGAAAGAAATACACTGAGCAATCCAGCTGGATAGTGTTCTCTTAGAGACTGGAAGTCCTAAATGAGAAGGATCAAAAGCAACAAAGAGTTGAGAAGACTTTCTATGTTGCTGTGTTCTTTGTAAGTAGAAAGCGAGAGCTCTCTTACAATCCAAGGTATGAAGATTCCTCTCTGCATTTGATGCATGAGGTCCTGGAAAAAAACAGGTAAATATACCTCCTGGTTCAGATGAAAAGGCGAGACCACTTTAGGCATAAAGTGTGGATTGGTCCTGAGGACTACCTTATCATGATGGAACCTTGTATAAGGTGGATTAGCCACCAAAGCTTGCAGCTCACTGATGCAGCGTGCTGAGGTGACTGCAATGAGAAAAACAACTTTCCAAGAAAGAAATTTCAAGGAGGTGGTGGCTAAAGGTTCAAAGGGTGGCTTCATAAGCTGGCCAAGAAGCAGGTTTAAGTCCCATGCCACTGGAGGTGGTCTAATGGGAGGTTTAGTTAAAAGAAGGCCTCTCATGAATCTTACTATAAGAGGGTGAGAGGAGATAGGTTGTCCATTGAGAGGCTTGAGGGACACTGCAATAGCACTCAAATGGACTCTTACTGAATTTGTTTTTAGGCCTGCATGGGATAGATGCAGGAGATACTCTAGTAGAGAATTCATAGGTATTGCAAGAGGGTTTAGACCCTTCTCTGAACACCAAATGGTGAATCTTTTCCTTTTGAAAGCATAGGAACGTTGAGTAGAAGGCTTCCTAGAGGCATGAATAACATCTCTGACTTGTTGAGAGAGATGAAAATCTTGAAGGTCTAGGCCCTCAGCAACCAAGCCCTGAGATGGAGCGACTAGGGGTTTGGGTGCCACAATGTTCCGTCTTCCTGGGACAGAAGGTCTGCTGCAGAGCCTAAGTCCAGGGAAGGAGCTTGAGAGAGATGCAGAAGTAGAGGGTACCACACTTGGCGTGGCCAATGTGGTGCTATGAGGATCATGGTCCCTCGATCTCTCTGAAGCTTGAATAGTGTTTTGGGAATTAGGGGAATTGGTGGAAAGGCATAAAGGAAGTCTTGACCCCAGTGAAGGAGGAAGGCATCCTTGGCCTGAACTCCCTGACACGGAATTCTGGAACAGAATCGGGGAAGTCTGGCATTCCACGGACTTGCAAAGAGGTCTATGTCCGGGGTTCCCCAAATTCGAAAAATCCTGGCTACCTGGTCCATGTGGAGGGACCACTCGTGTGGGAGCAGAACTCAACTGAGTCTGTCTGCCCAAGAGTTTTGAATACCTGGAAGATATACTGCCAGAAGATGGATGTGATGCTCTCTGGCGAAGGCCCACAGTCGCAAAGCTTCGTTGCAAAGCGACAGAGAGCCAGACCCTCCCTGCTTGTTTACATAGAACATGGCTACTTGATTGTCCGTATGGATAAGGACTGTCCTGTAGCTGAGCAGGGAATGGAACACTCTGAGAGCTAAGAATATTGCTCAGAGTTCCAAGAGATTGATATGCAGAGAGGTCTCCTGTGGAGACCAGATGCCCTGGGTGGAGAGATCTTGCAGATGAGCTCCCCAACCCTTTGGAGAAGCATCTGTTGTGAGAGTTGCTTGGGGTAACGGTTGCTGAAAAGGGGACCCCAGCAACAGGTTCTGAGAGGACTTCCACCACTGGAGAGACCAAAATAGACGACTGGAGTTTGCTATTTTGTCTGACAGGCAACCTGATGCCTGAGTCCATTGGATGGACAAAGTCCATTGAGCTGCCCTCATGTGAAGGCGAGCATATGGAACCACATGCACGGTGGATGCCATGTGGCCTAATAGTTGTAACATCTCTCGAGCAGTTAAATGGGACTTTAACTGAATCTGGGAGGCTAACTGCACCAGACGTAGGCAACGGGCCTGAGGAAGATAGGCCCTTGCAGTTGTGGTATCCAGCAAGGCCCCTATGAACTCCAGAGACTGAGTAGGGGTGAGATTGGATTTTGGGATGTTTATTACTAGTCCCAAATACTGAAGGATACGCATTGTGCAGGTTAGACAAGTCTGGGCCTCTGACTGGGATAAGGCTCGAATGAGCCAGTCGTCCAGATATGGGAATACGAATATTCCTAGAGTGCGGAGAAATGCAGCTACTACTGCCATGCATTTCGTGAACACCCTTGGTGCAGAGGCCAGACCGAAAGGAAGCACCCTGTATTGGTAGTGCTTTCCTTGAAAAAGGAACCAAAGGAACCTTCTGTGTGTGGGATGGATGAGGACATGGGTGTACGCATCCTTGAGATCTAGAGAACAAAGCCAATCCTGACTCCGAAGGTATGGAAGCAGAGCCCCTAGATAAATCATTTTGAATTTCTCTTTGAATAGAAAATATAAATTACACTTACCTGGTATTTGTAGTTCCTGGAGGGTCCAGTTTAGTCCTCCACATCAGGGTAGTGCACCTCCTCCTGCAGCAAGGAGACTGGACCAATCAAATCTTTCCCCTGTCAGGATGTATACTGCTGGAGCTCCCATCAGCCCCCCAGTGAACTGTTAACAAAGCAAACTCAAAAGAGAAATATGTATGTACCACAGAAAAGAGACCCCTCCCCCAAATAACTTGACTCCCTCCCCAAACGAGGGAGCCGTAACTGTGCACATCGCGTCCACCTGGACAACTGAGCCTAAAGAAAGGCACTGCCGCACCGCCAAAGAAAAAACAAGCGACCAAAAGAGAGCGGAGACCCCCAAACTCGAGGACCACAGAAAAATCGCTTAACCAGCTCTCTCTCATACCGCAGTAGCGCGCCGAATGGAAAAAAATCTCTCGGGAGGGAATGAGGACTAAACTGGACCCTCCAGGAACTACAATTACCAGGTAAGTGTAATTTCTATTTCCTGAGCGGTCTTCCAGTTTAGTCCTCCACATCAGGGATGTAACAGAGCAGTAATTAATGGGAGGGACCAACCCAACCGGCGCGCAAAACAGCCAAACCGAAGCAAGAATCCCTGGATGCCAGGACATCCAGCCGATAATGCTTACTAAAGGCATGGAGCGACGACCAAGTAGCCGCCCTGCAAATGTCCACTGGCGGAACCAAACTGTGCTCCGCCCACGACGTCGCCTGCGCCCGCGTGGAATAGGCCCGCAAGCCTAACGGAGCCGCACGGCCATGCAGAATATATGCCGACGCAATTGCCTCCTTAATCCATCTGGCAATGGAAGACTTCGCCGCCGCCGCCTCTCCTTTCCGCTTACCACCAAATAGGACGAATAGGCGGTCCGTCTTACGAAAAGACTCGATAGCTCTCAGGTATCGGCGGAGCACCCGCCGAACGTCTAGTCGATACAACCCATCATCAGACGCGCCCGTCCCCGGGGAGTTAAAGACCGGGAGAAACACGGCCTGATTCAAATGAAAAGGAGAAACCACCTTAGGGAGGAAGGAAGGAACAGGCCGCAAGACTACTCTGTCCCTAGAGAATGATAAGAACGGCTCTTGACACGAAAGCGCCTGCAACTCCGAAATTCGTCGAGCCGAACAGATGGCCACCAAGAACACAGTCTTCAACGTGATATCCTTCACGGACGCCAGGCGAAGAGGCTCAAAAGGCTTCTGGACCAAAGCCTGTAACACCAGATTCAAATCCCACGGAGGAATCGTTACCCTGCGCAAAGGTCGCAGTCGGAATACGGCCCGCAGAAAACGTTGCACATCCGCGTGAGCCCCCAGGGGAATCCCCAAGACCTCACCCCTGTAACACGCTAGGGCCGCCAATTGCACTTTCAGAGAACTGGCAGCAAGACCCTTGTCAAAACCGTCTTGCAAAAAACTTAGAATGGCTGGTACTGAGGCCGTCGCGGCCCGGATATCGTGTCGTGAACACCAATCTTCAAAAATTCGCCATACGCGCACATACGTGAGCGAAGTAGATGCTTTCCTCGCCCGAAGAAGAGTGGCAATGACTGCTGAAGAATAACCTTTACGCCTCAACCTAGCCTTTTCAATGGCCAAACCGTAAGCGAGAATCGATCCACCTGTGGCATCCACAGCGGACCCTGAAGCAATAGGTCCCCCAAGGTCGGCAGCCGCCACGGTTCGCCGTCGAGAAGCCGAATCAGATCCGCATACCACGGACGTCTGGGCCAATCCGGCGCCACTAGAAGAACCTTTCCCCGATGCGCCTCTATGCGTTGAACCACCCGACCGATCAACACCCACGGAGGAAAGACGTATAGGAGCCCGCAGGTCGGCCATGGGCGAATGAGAGCGTCTATGCCCTCTGACATGCGTTCCCTTCGCCTGCTGAAGAACCGAGCGGTTTTGGTCGACTGAAAGGTTGCCATGAGATCCATGACCGGAGGCCCCCATCTGCGGACTATTTGAGCGTACACTTGCGGGTGGAGTTCCCACTCCCCGGCATCCACCTGCACTCTGCTGAGGAAATCTGCCATCACATTCTCCTTCCCGGCGATATGCCCCGCCAAAATGGCTAGCAGTCGAGGTTCCACCCACTGGAACAACATGTCGAACTCTTCTTCCATTGCTCTGCTGCCCTGACAGTTGAGGTATGCAACGGTCACCGAGTTGTCTGATAGGATCCTCACAGCCCGGCCTGTCACTAAAGGTTCGAACGCCTGTAGTGCCCGCATCACCGCTCGCAGCTCGAGGCGGTTGATCGACCAAGAGGCTTCCAGAGCTGACCACGCTCCCTGCGCGAAGCGACTGTCGCAATGAGCTCCCCAGCCCGCTAGGCTCGCATCCGTTATTATCGACATCCATACCGGCTGCTCCAGAGGAACTCCCGCCTGCAACGCCTTCGAACTCAGCCACCATCGTAACGACTGCCGTACTCGCCTCGGACAAGGCAACCGCCTGCTCATCGAATCCGTTTGATTCGACCAACGCCGTAAAAGGGCTCGTTGCAGCGGACGCATATGAAACCTGGCCCAGGGGACTACATCTAGAGTCGCCGCCATCGTCCCCAAGACACGAAGGTACCACCAAGCTGACGGAGCCGGGAACGCTAAAAACTTGCGAACCAGAAGGCGAAACGCTCGTGCTCGGCGATCCGGCAGAAACACTAACCCCTTTGCCGTATCGAAGCGAACTCCGAGATACTCGAGGGACTGAGTCGGCACTAAATGGCTCTTTTTCTGGTTTACCACCTGTGATAAGGAAGCTTATCATAGTTCAGGAAGGAGCTATAATAGAGGTGAATTGGCTCTGAACAAGCAACCTGTCTTTGCTGGTAGAAATAATAAAACAGAATGTTTCCATAAAAGACTACCAGTCCCAGAATGCACCAGGTTTCAAACAGCCACTAGAAGAGCTGAAGTGAGAAAACGTGTGTTCAATCAGGAGAACTATGAGGTAATCCCCAATCCCTCATCAACAATGGCAGGGCTTGATTCAGCACAGCTGAGCTGTGCTAGGGTGGAGTGTCCCTCTAAACAGGTTAAAAGTAAAACCTATTCTACACAGAATGGGCAGACGGAGCTTGAGCAGGAGCAGAGGCAGCAGAGGAACCCAGAGCCCAAGGACAGAGAGAGCAAGAAGCAGCGTGGAAGAAAGAAGAAGAAAGCATCTTGGAGGTCTAAAGGAGTCCATAGCAGTACGTGTGCTGGGAGTCATTCCAGAGGCAAGCATACTCCATTGGACTGGAGGAAACCAGAGGAGTGGGGTAACAGAGCCAGGAATTCCCGGACGGCACCTGTGAGGGAGACGGCTGCATTTGGAAGGGGCCCTAAGACCAGTGCAAGAAGGTATGTGAAGAGAGACCCAGTGTCCAGGGATCTTGATTGGAAGGCTGGACATAAAAACTGGACTACATACTGGCCAGGATATCTGGAGAGGGACTCTAACAGCAATGGAAGCTCAGGTATGAACACTGATCTATGCCCTAGCTATTCACTTGGAAGACAGTAGGGAAACAAGTATTGTCCTGAGAGTGCTCCATTAAGAAATTCCTCTGAACCAGTCCATGATATTGATTCTATGATAGTTGAAGAAGAAGGAGATGTTTTAAATGATCAGAGTGAATACATGGATTGCTCTCTATCTAGGCTTCTGTGGTAATATACTTTCACAAATACACCAACCATCAAAAAGAATATATCCTGTTCTTTTATCTACCCAGAAAAAGTTTACAAGAAAGCTTTGGGGTAGGATTTGAGCCACGTATAGAAAGTAAACCAGCCAAGAGGTTTGCAGCTGGTTAATTGTTAGCAATTAAGCCTTGCATAATTGCACGTGGTCTTTGAAAGGACACTTCTGTGTGTGTGTGAAAATACAAGAAGTTATCCTTGAAAAAGAACAGTTTTTGATTACTTTTTGGGTTTTGGTTTTGGAGCACTGCTAAAAGGTATTAGCAGGAGCCCACAGAAAGACCTTTCTGTTCCCATCAAGGTCTTTATTGTTTGATTGATTGCTTAAGAAGTTCAGTTGTTGTTCCTGATTTGTTTTCCCAAGTATAATACTGAAAGCAAGTATCCTTTTTGTGCTACCAAGTAAATCTGTGTGGGAGAAATAACCCCATAAATAAAATATATTTTCTTTGCTTAACACTTGAGCAAGCACAACTCATTTATTTGTGAAAGGATGATTCTGGTATGAATGGACTACATTTCCCACAATCCTTTGCAAGTCATACTAATATTTGCCTTTGCCAAGACTGTGGACATTCTCACCCAGCGCCCTTGTTTACACACCCAACCGAGACTTTGCAGTAGAGCTATCACTCTGCTCGTGGCTTGCAAGCTCTCCCCCTCGGTCTTTGCTCGAATTAACCAATCGTCGAGATAAGGGTGAACCAAAACGCCTTCCTTCCGCAACCACCACCATGACCTTGGTGAAAACACGGGGCGCTGTGACCAGGCCGAATGGCAGCGCTTGAAACTGGTAATGACCCCAAGGAAGGGCGAACCGTAGGAACCTTTGATGAGCTGCCCTGATCGGAATATGTAAGTAGGCCTCCGAAAGATCGAGAGACGTTAGGAATTCTCCCTGACGCACCGCAACTAAGACAGATCTCAGAGTTTCCATGCGAAAATGAGGCACCCGAAGGCAACGATTAACTTCCTTGAGATCCAGGATAGGACGGAGGGAGCCGTCCTTTTTTGGCACCACGAAATAAATAGAGTAGCGACCCGCACCGAGATCGGAATCTGGAATAGGCACCACCGCCCCCAAGGCCAGCAGGTGGTTCAACGTTATGCGAACGGCTAACACTTTTTGAGGACTCTTGCAGGGCGACAGAACGAAGACATCCCGGAGAGGACAAGCCAGTTCCAGAGCGTACCCCTCCCGGATGATCTCGAGGACCCACTGGTCCGAAGTTATCTGGACCCAGGAAGAAAGAAAATGATGAAGCCGACCCCCGATCACCTGACTTCCTTCCGGGGTCCACCTCGCCTCATTGCGGCTTGCGACTAAAGGAAGAGGACGACGAAGGGGAGGCAGTCGAGAATCCTCTACCCGCTCCTCGAAACCCTCGAAAACCAGAGGATCTAGTCGCCAGCCTTCCGCGTTGGAAACCCCCAAGCCGGGAAGACCGGAACCTGCGAAAGTCCCGAAATTGACCTCTAGCCGATGACACACCTCTATTCTGTCGGGGCTTATCCTCCGGTAGCCTTTAGATTCTCCGAGGTCCTTGACCAACTTATCTAGGTTGTCGCCGAACAACAGCTTGCCTTTAAAGGGAAGCTTGCTGAGATGCGCTTTGGAAGACCCATCAGTAGCCCAATTACGAAGCCAAACAGTCCTGCGTGCCGCTACTACCGAAGCCATGCTGTTAGCCAGAGTCCTGATCAAATCATAGTGAACATCCGCCAAATACGCCGACCCCGATTCCAAGCGGGTTACCGCCAACAAACCCGGTTGGTCCAGACGGGAATCTTGCCGCAAATGCTGCGCCCATCTCAAACAGGCTCTAGAGACCCAGGCCCCACAAAATAGACATCTGTAAAGCCAAGGCATTAGTCTCAAAGGCCTGCTTCAACAAGCCATCCACCTTCTTATCTTGAGTGTCCTTCAAGGCCGCACTGCCTTCAACTGGAATTGTCGTTTTCTTAGTCACTGCCGATACCGCTGCATCGACCCATGGCGAACGAAACTTCTCTTTGTCCTTGTCTGCCAGAGGATAGAGACGGTTCATCGTCCTGATACCCTTCAAGCCTGACTCAGGTTGATCCCACTCAGCCTGAATCATCTGATCGACCACTCTATGGACCGGGAACACTGTCTGAGAATCACGCACCGCTTGAATGAGAGGGTCTTCCAAAGCGTCCTCCTCCACGGGTCGCTCGACAGTCAGGTTCAGGGCTTGCAGAGATTCTGTGATTAATGGAAGCAATTCTTCTTTGCGAAAAACTCGGATGATACGAGCCTGATCCTCAGGTTCCGGAATCTCCCCTTCCTCTAATTCGTCGAGCCTGTTCTCGGGCTCTCCATCAGACCATACCTGCTCCTGCCACTCCATCTCAGGGTGTTCTACTTCTGAAACCCGGGCCCGCTTGGCTGCCCTAGGAGTGTCCACTC
The DNA here is from genome assembly GCA_033557465.1 of Ichthyophis bannanicus. Classification (NCBI taxonomy): domain Eukaryota; kingdom Metazoa; phylum Chordata; class Amphibia; order Gymnophiona; family Ichthyophiidae; genus Ichthyophis; species Ichthyophis bannanicus. The sequence continues at coordinate 23,790,752 of CM066042.1, forward strand.
TCGCCCCCCCTCCCTTGAGGGACGGTGGAGCCTGCGCAACCGCGCCCATCTCAGAAGCCTGTCCAAAGCGTCCCTTCTGGAAAGCTTGATGCATAAGAAGCACAAAATCAGGGGAGAAATCCCCCCAACACGCCTCGCTGGCCCCTACTGCCTGCAATCCCCCTGGCGCAGACGTAGAAGGAGAAGAGGACGGAAGGAGAATCCCTGAAGCTAGCTCTTCCGCACCGGAAACTGGTGGATCCACGGGCTCCAAAGGCACACTTGGCTCCATTTGCTGCGGAAGATCTGGCTGATCACAGGCGCAGCCCTTGCAGACACCAGTGTCAGAAACGGAGCCTTTGCGGGACCCACAGATCACGCACTGCGCCCGTCGGGACATGGAAGAGCACCTCAGAGAAGAGCAGATCAGCTGAAGAAGAAAGCAGGCCAGACCACAAGCAGGACTGCAACCAACCAACAGCCCCGCCGAAGGAAGCTGAAACCTCTGTTCCTTTTTTTTTTTTTTAAATTCACCTTGGCCCACTGTAGTGCAATAACAAGGGCAACTCTGGCTAGGTAGCACAGCCCAGGACCTCCGCAGCACGGCCCGACGAAAAAAAGCGGGAACTGAAAAAAACCCAAAATGGCCGCCGGCACCACGGCGAGGAAAAAAGGCGAGGAAAAAACTAAAGTAAAATCAAAGAAAGAAAACAAACAAAATCGCACTGATTTTGCCGCCTCGAAGATCTCCGGGAACCTCAAAACTGACAAGAAGGTCACTTACCCCGTAGGCGCTGCAAGACAATAGAGCTGAAATGAAGTGAGTTAATCGCCAGAGCCCCGCAGTGAGAGAACTCACCGAGCGGAGAGAGGAGCGTTCTGGGGTCCCCCGAGCAGTGGGACCGCCGCTCTGAGACTGACACCAAATAAATAAGGTGGTGAATATCGCCCGATTCCTCCTCCGTGCTTTCTAGGAGGGGATATCAAAGGCTATAGACTGCACCCGACGTGCCGTTAGGCAGTAGCAGGCAGACGGGCAGTACAAGCTCGGCTCCCCCATTCAGAGAATTTAAAGAGACAGACCCTATCTGAAGTAAAGAAAATCAAAGGAAATCAAAGGAAAAAAAAAATCAAACAAAAGCCCAAAAAATAGAGATCTAAGCCCTAAAGTGAGCCCTGACCAGGCTCACACCACCTCCTGCTGCAAGGAGACTGGACACACTGGGGGGCTGATGGGAGTTCCAGCAGTATACATCCTGACAGGGGAAAGATTTGATTGGTCCAGTCTTCTTGCTGCAGGAGGAGGTGCACTACCCTGATGTGGAGGACTAAACTGGAAGACCGCTCAGGAACTTGTTCAATTCTCTGAGATCTAATATGGGTCCGTAGCCCCCTGTTTTCTTTGGGATAAGAAAATAAGGGGAGTAGAACCCTGAGCCCTGTTGAAGAAGAGGTACTTCTTCTATTGCCCTTTGGGCAAGAAGGGTAGCAATCTCCTGACCTAGAAGGTTGAGGAGAGATGTTGGAGAATTGAACTGTTTCACCATGGTGTGAGGAGGAAGGTTTAAAAAGTGAAGCTTGTACCCTTCCTTTATGATGGAGAGGGTCCATTGCTCTGCTGTGATTTGCTCCCATCTGGGAGCAAAGTAAGTCAACCTTCCTGGAATGGTGAGGGGCTCTGGGTTTTCCAGAGCTAGAAAGGCTAAGTTCTCTAGTTGCAAGTCAAAGGCCTTGAGGAGGCTGAGGCTGCTGGGCTGTGGTAGGCTTGGCAGCCTTTGACTTGGCCTGTTTAGGTGGTTGCTGACGTTTTGCAGCAAAACAACCTGCAGAAGATGCCTGCCCATGAGCAGGATAATATCTTCCCTTTTTAGAAAAAGATGTCTTTTTGAACAATCTTTTCTTAACAGGGGCAGAGGTAGACTTTGAAAGTCGATCCAAAGCAGAGTTCTCAGCATCCATCTGAGTGGCCTTTGCTTGCCAATCCCTGCCAAACAGGTTTTCACCTGTACAAGGAAGGTTTCCCAACTCATCCTGGACCCAGAGTTCCAAATCAGAGGCTTGTAACCAAGCAATTCTGCGTGCATCTATGGCAATAGCCGTGGCTCTGCTTACACACTCAAAAGAGTCAAAGGCTGCACGGTTGGAGAATTTGGAAACATCTTGGGCATGTTTGAGCCAAGTGAGAAATTCCTGCCTTTTATCTTCTGAAATAAAAGGAGCTAAAGTCTGCAGATGATCTGTGACTTCTTTTAGAAACATCCCCATATAGAGACTATAGGAGTTGATTCTGGCAGCAAGCATATTGGCCTGGAAAATCCTTCGGCCAAAAGCATCTAGAGTCCTACATTCACGTCCTGGAGGGTTAGATGAGTGTCTCTTTGCACTTTTTATTTTCTTCATAGCAGACTCAACCACAATAGAGTGGTGAGGAAGCTGAGTCTTATGAAAACCAGGACAGGGAGGGACACGGTACATGGTGTCTAACCTGCGAGAATGAGGAGAGGTGGTGAGAGGAGTCTCCCACATGCCCAACATGAGATCATAGAGAATCTCATGAATAGGTAGGGTAGCTGCTTCCTTAGGAGCCTTAGGATATTGCAAAATATCTAATTGCTTGGCTCTAGGCTCTGCCTCAGAGGCCACTGTAATGGAGAGGCCTCTAGCCACTTCCCTAATGAAGTCTTGAAAAGACAAATCCTCTGGAGGAGACATTCTTCGTTTTGGAGAATCAGACTCCTGAGGAAGAAGCACCGGTGCATCGACAGAAACCTCCGACTCATCAGAGTCTTCGGAGGAATCGAAGTATCGCCTGTTCGGATGCTCCTGTAAAGCCCGATATGCATACTGAGTGGGATCGACATCGGGAGTAAGCGGTACCGGTTCGGTACCGATGGGCATCGTAGGACAGGGTACCGTTGCAGCCGATGTCGATGCAATCAGTAGTCGGTACCGGCAACGGAGATTGTTGCGGTACCGAAGGCGTCGAAGCCTGCATAAATGCCGTAAGGGTGCGCTGTATGGATAGAATTTTCTGATCCATCGACGTCACCAGAGTCTGGATGTCGGTACCAGTGGAGGCCACCGGTACCCCAGAACACGGCAACAGGTGATCGATCGAGGCCGCGCCATCGATGTCAACCTGTGACCCCATAGGTAATGCTTTGGAAGCCGGAACTTCCCGCCGGGGTAATTTTGCCAGAGCGGAATCCTCGAGGGCAAGCCCGGAGGCATCTCGATGCTTGGAGGGAGATTTGCCCTTCGAGGACCGGCCAGATTTATGTTTGGTTACCTGAGATCCATGGGAGGAAGAAGCAGCCCTGGAAGACGTCGATGCCACCGAGGCTGCATCAGAGGGAAACAGGGTACTGAGCTTGGCTGCTCGGTTCTGCCGACCTCTTTTAGACATCATGGTGCAGGACACACAATTCATGATGGAATGGTCAGGACCCAAACATTTAAGACACCAATCATGGGTGTTGGTGACAGAAATAGTACCACCACATTTTGTGCACTTTTTAAACCCGGAAGCGGGCTTCTCCATGAGGAGAAATATTTAGGCCTAAGGCCCAAACTGAAAATGCACAGTTGAACAAAATAAACGTTTTTTGTTTTTTTTTTAAGAAAGAAAGAAAAGAAAAGACCGGCGGTACCAGTCTGACGTCGAAGGCAGACGCGACACAGAAAAATAAAGAACTTCTTCTGCGGTGACAGGAACACGACCTGCTGGCTCCGCGGAAAAGAAGAACTGGAGAGAGGAGGTTAGGAAAGGCGGGAAGGCAGCGCGCAGGCGCTGTGGGATGCTCCCAAAAGCTTTCTTACTGGACGCTGGGGAGCGTTCCCGCGCAGGCTCCATCGGTACCGACGATACCCATATGTGAAAACTCATTCCTGCTTCTTCCTGGAGATTGTAGTCTTCACATAAAGAAATAAAATATGTGACTCCCTAGCTCGAAGATGCCAGAGAAACCACCTCAGAACCCATGGAGGTTCGCCTCAGGGTAGACTTCAAGAGGTCATGAATCCTCCATGGATGTCTAGTATCGATAGGTTCTGGACTGAGGGTAGGAGTTGCCCTTAAGTCTGAAAGAGGTGTTTGTAGAACAGCTTGACCAAACATGGCATCCCAGCGGGAGTCCTTGTCTAGACAGCAATGAGCAGCGAAGGTATGGACCGAAGACCAAGTTGCTGCCTTACAGATCTCGTCAATTGCTACAGAGTGTAGATTTGCCATTGAGGACTCATATCACGAACATTATGGGCAGTGACGTGATCCTCAAGAGATAGTCCTGCTTTATCATAAGCAAAAGAGATGCAATCTGCTATCCGTTTAGAGAGAGTATGTTTAGATACTGGCAACCCCAGGTGATTAGGGTAAAGGAGATGAACTGAGAAGCCCTACGGCAGGGGTGGGCAATTCCGGCCCTTGTGCACCACAATCCAGCCTGGTTTTCATAATGTCCCTAATGAATATTCATGGACCTATTTTCATACAATGGAAAGCAGTGGATGCAAATAGATCTCATGAATATTGTGTCTAGCTAGACACAATATTGTGTCTAGCTGAAGTGAGGGCAATAAGGAAGATGACCTTCCAGGTTAGGAACTTTAGTGGAGTTGTAGCCAAGGGTTCCAAGGACGGCTTGAGAAGCTGCACTAGAACAACACTGAGATCCCAAGCTACCGGTGGTGATCTGATGGGAGGTTTGGTCAGCAAAAGACCTCTCATAAAGCGTGCTGTGAGGAGATGGGCCGTCCCCCTCCAAGGGATGATGAGAGGCCACAAATGCACTTAGGTGAACTCTTACCGAGTTGGTTTTGAGAACAGGTGGAGAAACTGGAGGAGCGTCTCTACTGAAGCCAAGAAGGGATTAAGATCCTACTGGGAACATCAGAGAGAGAACCTACGCCACTTGAAAGCATATGAATGTCTAGTGGATGGTTTTCTAGAGGCTAACAGGATCTCCTTTACCTCCTAAGGAAGGTTAAGGTCTTTCAATGCTATGCCTTCAGCAGTCATACTGTGAGATGGAGAGACTGCGGATTGGGATGGAGCAGCGGTCCCTTCCTCCTGGGAGAGGAGATCAGGAGCAGATCTGAGATCTAGGGGTTGAGTCTGAGACAGACGTAGCAGAAGAAGAAACCACGGTTGATGTGGCCAGCGAGAGGCTATGAGTATCATGAAGCCCCTGTCCGCCTGGAGCTCAAAATGTGTCTTGGAAATTAGGGGAATGGGGGGAAAGGTATACAGGAGACCCCAACCTCAATAGAGGTTTGGCATATCTTATGAGGTGGAAAGCATCCACCTGCTGGTTGCTGGACACAGGGATCCTGGTGCCGAAGCATGAAAGTTTGGCATTCTGTGGAGTGGCAAACAGGTCTATCTCTGGAGTCCCCCAGGTCTGAAAGATGAAGGATGTTATCTCCGGATGGATTCGTGGGGAAGGATCCGACTCAATTTGTCTGCCAAGACCTTTTATTCCCCTGGTAGATACACCGCTTGGAGGTGTATCTGATGAGCTATGGCAAAGGACCAAAGATGAAGAGCCTCCCTGCAGAGGGGCCAAGAGTTTATTCCTCACTGCTTGTTAACATAGATCATGGTTACCCGATTGTCCGTCTGGATCAAGACCTTGTGCGATTATAGATGCTCCTGAAACATCCTGAGGGCGTTGGAGATAGCACGAAGCTCTATTAGATTTATTTGAAGTTGCGACTCCTGTTCTGTCCAGAGACCCTGAGTGGAGGAGGCATCTGTCATCAGGGTGCATTGATGTGGAGGCATCTGAAAAGGTGACCAGAAGAGATTTGCTGGGGAACACCACCATTGAAGGGATGTGGCCAGAGGGGCAGAGACTTGGATCTTATCCCTGAGACGGCCTGAGGCCTGCTTCCACTGGGAGGAAGTGCCCATTGGGCTGTGCGCATATGCAGACGGGCATATGGAACTACATGCACTGTTGAGGCCATATGACCTAGAAGTTGCAGCATCTCTCGGGCAGTTAGGTGGTCTCTGAGACATACCTGAGATGCCAGTTGAATGAGATGAGAACAGCGGCGCTGGAGTAGAAATGCCCTTGACTGCTGAGTGTTTAAGAGAGCTCCTATGAATTCTAATGTTTGGGTAGGAGCGAGATGAGATTTTGGAAGATTTATTACAAATCCCAAATATTGCAGTACCTGCATGATACAGGAGAGAAACAGGTGGACCTCCTGGGAGGTGCCTGCCTTTATGAGCCAGTTGTCTAAGTAAGGGAAGACAAATATCCCTAGAGATCTTAGATATGTGGCCACGACTGCCATGCACTTTGTCAAGACTCTTGGGGCAGAGGCGAGTCAGAAAGGAAGGACCTTGTATTGATAATCTCTTCTCTGAAAGATGAAGCACAGATACTTCCTGTGTTCTGGATGAATAAGGATATATGTGTACGCTTCTTTTAGATCTAGAGAAAAGAGCCAATCCTGACTCTGAAGATAGTGTAAGAGGGCCCCCAGAGAGACCATCTTGAATTTCTTGCGGACCAGAAACTTGTTCAGGTTACTGAGGTCCAGGGTGGGCTGTATCCTCCGCTCTTCTTTAAGATGAGAAAGTATGGAGAATAGAAACCCATTCCCTGCTGAGATGACGGAACCTCCTCTATGGCACCTAGTGATAGAAGAGAAGTCACCTCCTGCAGCAGAAGCGTAGTGAGAGAGGGCTGAGTATGATATTCCCCTACTAGGATGGAGGGGGGGGGGGTGCAGATTTTGTAGATGAAGTCTGTACCCCTCTCTCACTATGGTCACTGTCCACTGTTCTGAGGTCATGAGATGCTACCTGTGGGCATAATGACAGAGTCTGCCTGCAATGTGGAGGGGGTGAGGGTTCTCCAGAGGCAGAGTGGCTATGATCTCTAGGAAGAAGTCAAAAACCAGGAGCAGTTTGAGCCTGGGGAGCTGGTTGAGCCTTAGGAGCCTGTGGCTTCTTCTGTTGTTTGGGAGGCTGCTGCCTCTTCTGAGTACCCTGAGGTTGGTAATGAGAAGCAGGGGTGTAAGAAGGGTAAAAAGCATAGTTACTCACCTGTAACAGGTGTTCTCCAGGGACAGCAGGAATCAGTCCTCACTTATGAGTGACGTCGGCACCAATGGAGCCCGCGTGGAGCAATTCTCCAGCTTTCAAAGAAAGCCTTTGGGATTGCTGCCACGCATGCTTGGTCCTCTTCCCGCCCAAAGGTGCCATTTTGCTCAGTCAGGTCCCATAGCTAGAGCCCTACTAAGCAGATGGCAAGAGAAGGATACGAATAGCAACTCTTAAGGGGAGGTGGGAGGGTAGTGAGGACTGATTCCTGCTGTCCCTGGAGAACACCTGTTACAGGTGAGTAACTACGCTTTCTCCAGGAACAACAGGAAGTCAGTCCTCACTTATGGGACTCCCTAGTTACAGGCTATCGAAACCTGTAAGCAAAAACGCCTTCGCGAAGCCGTGAGCAGAAGCCAATGATCCGAAGGAACCCCAAGTCCTCGGGGGCCAAGCTCTCGGTAGCCGCAGAAGAAGGGTCGGAGGGCAGGAGTTGCTTATACCCCGAACAGATTACGGAGTACAGCCTGGCTGAAGGCGCTGTCCCGGCAGGACTCCCTCTCCAGGCAGTAATGTGAAGCGAAGGTATTCGCTGAAGACCAGATCGCAGCCTGGCAAATGTCTGTCAGAGGCACTGAGCACAGCGAAGCTACCAACACAGACTTGGCACGGACGCCATGCGTGGGGACTCGCTGATCCAGCGGGGCCCCAGCCTTCACCTGAGCGAAGGTGATGCAGTCTGCCACCCAAACGGAGAGAGTGCGCTTGGTGACTGCAAGCCCCAGACGGTTAGGATCGTAGGCGATGAAGAGCCAATCAGACGTGCGAAGACCCTGGATGCACTGCAGGTAGAAGGAGAGAGCCCTCTTGCAGTCGAGCTTATGCAGAACCACCGATGCCTGATCGGTATGAAGTCTCGAGAAGAAAGTCGGTAAGACTATCTCTTGGTTGAGATGAATATCTGAGACAACTTTCAGTAGGAACTTGGGGTGAGTCCAGAGGACCAACCTGCTCCCGTAGAACCTGCTGTAAGGAGCCGCGGTCATGGGGGCTTGCAGCTCGCTGACTCGTCGAGCCAAGGTCAGCGCCACCAGGAAGACTACTTTCCAGGAGAGGTGCCGAACGGAGCACGTTGCCATCGGCTCGAAGGGCGGCTGCGACAGCTGCATGAGCACGATGTTCAGGTCTCACGCCGCCAGCGGAGGCCGGACGTGGGGTTTGGAAAGCAAGAGGCCCCGCATGAAGTGGAAGACCAGTGGCTGGCTCAAGAGGGATTTACCCTCGACGGGGAAGTGGTTGGTTGAAATGGCGCTCAGGTGAACCCTGACCAAACTGGATTTCAGCCCCACCTGCGAGAGGTGGAGGAGGTACTTGAGGACCCACCGAGTGGAGCAAGAGAATGGATCGATCTGGAGCTCGGAGCACCAGGCCGAAAAGTGCAGCCACTTGAAGGCGTATGCCCATCTCACTGAGTCCTTCCTCGAAGAGAACAGGACAGCGTAGTTACTCACCTGTAACAGGTGTTGTCCTGGGACAGCAGGAATCAGTTCTCACATATGCCCTCATACAGAGAAAATCCCCAGCTTTCAAAGAAAGCCTTTGGGAATTGCATCACGCATGCGCGGTCCCCTTCCCGCCCAAGGGTGCCATCCTGCTCAGTCAAATGACATAGCTAAAAAGACGGCAAAAAGACCAAAATATAATAAAAATGGAACAAACTCCAAGGGGAGGAGGGAGGGTTATGAGGACTGATTCCTGCTGTCCCCGAAGAACACCTGTTACAGGTGAGTAACTGCGCTTTCTCCGAGAACAAGCAGGAAGTCAGTCCTCACATATGGGACAACCCAGCTATAGCCTACCGAGAACCCACAGCTGAAAAATAGGCTCCCTCTACGAGAGCCACAAGCAGCCACAATAGGAATCTAACTGAGAGAGTAGCACTCCGGTAGCCTGACACAGAAGGGTCGGAGGGCAGGAGTTGCCTAGACCTCTAAAAGGTTACGGAGCACAGCCTGGCCGAAAGCACTGTACTGGACTCTCTATCCAGGCAGTAATGGGTTGCGAAAGTCTGACCCGAAGACCAGGTAGTGGCCCGGCAGATATCGGCCAGTGGAACAGAGCGGAAATGAGCCACTGATGCCGCCATGGCCCTGACCCAATGGGCCGTGACAAGACCCTCCAACGGAAGCTCAGTTGCCCTGTATGCCTAGGAGATACAGTCTGCCACCCAGGTGGACAGCGTATGCTTGGAAACAGCCATCCCCAGCTTACTGGGGTCGTAGGATATGAAGAGCTGAGAAGCCCTTCTATGGCCCTGCGTATGCTGAATATAGAAGGCCAATGACCTTTTACAGTCCAGGGTATGCAGTACTGTCTCTGCCCGACTGGCATGCGGCCTGGGAAAAAAGGTAGGCAGCACCACCTCCTGGTTGAGGAGGAACGAGACCACTTTTGGAAGGAACTTGGTATGCATGCGAAGCACCACCCAGTTCCTATAGAACCTACTGTAGTATAAAGCCTGTCTGACACAAGGGCTTGCAGCTCACTCATCCGCTGAGCTGACGTGAGTGCCACCAAGAAAACCACCTTCCAAGAAAGGTAGCGTAGATGGCAGGTCGCCATTGGCTCAAAGGGCGGCCGAGTAAGCTGCCCTAAAGCAACATTCAAGTCCCACTCGGTCACCGGAGGGTGAACCAGAGGCTTCAACAGAAGCAGGCCTCTCAAGAACCAAGAGACCAAGGGATGGGCAGAGAGAGGTTTTCCTTCCACCGAGAGGTGGTTTGCTGTAAGGGCACTGAGTTGAACTCTGACGGAGTTGGACTTGAGGTCCAAATCTGAGAGATGGAGAAGGTACTGCAAAACCACCCCAACTTTGCAGGAGAAAGGATCCACATCCTGCTCCTCGCACCAAGTCACAAACCTACGCCATGTTCCCTGTAAAATAGTTATCTCCAAGTTATAATGCCCTGTTCAATGTAATTTCAGTTTGTTCAATGTAAACCGCACTGTTGCAGAATAGCGCGGTATATAAGAGAATGTAAATAAATAAATAAATAGGTCCATCTAGTCGACGGCCTCTTTGAGGCCAGCAAGACCTCTTCAACATTCTTTGGAAGGAGAAGTGGTGCGAGTGTTACCCTTTCAGCAGCCATGCCATTAGGTTAAGGGAGCTGAGGTTGGGGTGGAGGAGAGTGCCCCCCTTCCTGGGACAGGAGGCTTGGAGAGGACCCCAGGGGAATGGAGGCCTCTACCACTAGCTGAAGTAGAAGCAGAAACCAAGGTTGCCTCGGCCACCTTGGGGCCATCAGGATGAATAAAGGCCTTGCCCTGGAGGATCTTGAATAGAGACTTGGCCACCAGGGGCATTAGAGGAAATGCATACAGGAGGCCTACAGACCATGATATCAGAAATGCATCGACAGCCACCCTGTGCGGGTGCAGCTGCCTGGAGCAGAACACGGGCAACTGGTGATTGACCGGACTCGCAAACAAGTCCATAACTGGCCATCCCCAGGTCTGAAAAAGCCAATGGACTACTTCCCTATCCAGCTGCCACTTGTGGGCTGGAGAATCCTGGCTAAGCAGTTGTCTTGGCCCGGCAGGTAGACGGCCTGCAGATGAATGCCATGCGGGGCTGCAAATGAGCACAGATCCAGGGTTTCCTGACACAGTGGATGGGAACCCGTGCCACCCTGCTTGTTCACATAGAACATGGCCACCTGGTTGTCTGTCTGTACTAAGGTTCGTGAGCCAGGATGCGCCAGAATACTCTTAGGGTTAGGCGAATAGCACGGAGCTCCAAGAAATTGATTTTTTGTGCTCTCTCGTTTGGGGACCACACTCCTTGAGTACAAAGCCCTTGGCCGTGGGCTCCCCAGCCCAGCAGGGACGCATCTGTGGTCAGGATCTTCATGTGCAGAGGAGCCTGGAAAGGCATTCCCGCCTCCAAGTGGAGTGGCTGAAGCCACCAGTCCAGGGACCGCACTAGTCGCCTGGATATTGTGACTCTGTCACTGAGGCAGCTTGTGACCACTGGTCTCCGAGGCACCATTTAGCAGTTCGCATATGGAGGCGGGCAGGCACCATTGAGCAATTCGCATATGGAGGCGGGCATCTGGTGTCACATGGACTGTAGACGCCATGTGCCCGAGAAGGCGCAGAAACTGTCTTGCTGACACCATGGATCTGCGACTCATCTGAAGTGCCAGGGCCAGAAGCCTGTTTGCCCTGTCCGTCGGCAGGTAGGCCCTTGCCTGAAGGGTATCGCGTCTGGCCCCAATGAACTCTAGTTGTTGAGTGGGAACAAGGCTGGACTTGGGGTAATTGATCACAAACCCCAGCTGCTGGAGCACCTGGATGGGGCGAGATGGGGCTTGATGGACCTCTGTGGCTGAAGTGCTTCTGATGAGCCAGTTGTCTAGATAGGGGAAGACAAAGACCCCTTGAAGTCTGAGAAAGGCAGCCACCACCGCCAGGCACTTTGTGAATACCCTGGGGGCCAAGGCAAGGCCAAAGGGAGCACCCTGTACTGGCAGTGATTGCCTCCTACCAGAAAGCGTAGATATTGCCTGTGGTCTGGGTGTATTAGGATGTGAGTATACGCATCCTTTAGGTCTAAGGAGAATAGCCAGTCTCCCTGGCAGAGGTAAGGCAGCAATATTCCAAGAGAGAGCATCTTGAACTTCTCCCTCACCAGGAATTTGTTTAAGTTGCGCAGGTCGAGGATGGGCCTGAGGCCTCCTGTCCCCTTTGGTACCAGAAAGTACCTGGAATAGAAGCCTTTGCCCTGTAGGTGGTGGGGCACCGGTTCTACCGCCTGATCCTCGAGAAGACCTGCCAGCTCCTTCAGCAGAAGGTCCCAGTGAAGGGGAGACCTGAGAGTCTCTCCCGAGAAGTAAGGAGGGGGGCATCTGGGCCAGATGAAGAAGACAGCCCTGTTGGACTATCTGCAGGACCCAGGCATCGGTGATAATGGCTGTCCACCTGTGGGCATACAGGGTAAGCCTGCCTCCTGTGCACTGCTTGTCCCCTACGGGGAGAGAGGCCATGCTGTGAGAGTCAAAAGCCACTGCTAGGCTGGGCCGGAGCCGGTGCCTGGGGGCTTTCTGCTTACGCGGGCCATGCCCCTGTCCCTTGGCTTGCTGCCATTGTTGGGGAGCCGGGAAGGCCTGAAAATGGGGGTAGCTTCGGTAAGCAGCACCCTTCCTCGGGTAAAAGGGCATTTTACCCGAGCCCTTCTTGCGAAAAGGGGCAGAGGTCTTCTTGGAGAGCCATGTCCTCATCATGTACTCGGACTCCAGTTCCGCGGCCTTGTCGGTCATGGGTTTGCCAAAGAGGTTCTCTCCTTGGCATGGGACATCAACCAACTTGTCCTGAACCCATTGTTCAAGGTTCGACGACTGTAGCCATGCTTGGCGGCGTACACTGATGCCCACAGCAGCTAGCCGTGCCACCGACTCAAACTTGTCATAGGCCGCTCGAATCATAAACTTCGAACACTCATGGACGGCAGTGGAGAGGCCCCTGAAGCGCTACAAAGGCCCCTCGGAAAGACCAGCCGAGAACTCGGCGCGTTCCTTTGCCAGGTCCCTCGGGTACATGCCCATGCACAGCTGGTAGGCCTGGATTCGACAAGTCAGCATTGATCCTTGGAAGCACTTTTTGCCGAGGGCATCCAAATTGTAGGCCTCCCTGCTGGAAGGCACCGAGGATTACGTCTTCTGGCTCTTCAGCCTGCGCATGGCCAATTCCACAACCATGGATGTGTGCAACTGTGACTTTTATCTTTATTATCACATTTTATATACCGTTCACACCACAAGGGCACAGAGTGGTTCACAATATCAAAAAATAAGCTGCTGAGAAAAGGAAAAGAACGCCATAATATTAAAAAAGAGTAGGAGATAGAACAGTAAAGGGAAGGAATACAACAATCAAACAGAGTGAAAATAGAACAAGGAGCAGAGGGTAGAGCAACATCAACATTCAGCGAGGAGGTGGAGAAAGGGGAGCAGGGGTGGAAGGAAGGTGAAAAGCGGAGGAGAATAGGTGGGTCTTCAGCATGGTCTTGAAGGATTTGTAGGAGGGTTCGAGGCGGAGGGCAAGGGGAAGCGAGTTCCAGAGATGGGGGCCCAGGAAGAAGAAAGCGGAAGAGCGGGTAGATTCAAGAATTTGGCAGCTGTGATTTAATGTTAAAAAATGTAAGGTCATGCATTTGGGCTGCAGCAATCCAAGGGAGCAATACAGTATAGGAGGTGAAGTACTTTTGTCCACTAAAGAAGAGCGGGACCTAGGCGTGGTTGTGTCTGATGATCTTAAAGTAGCTAAACAGGTAGAAAAGGCGATGGCAAAAGCTAGAAGGATGCTTGGGTGCATACGGAGAGGAATGGCTAGCAGACAAAAGGAGGTGATAATGCCTCTGTATAAGTCTTTGGTGCGACCTCATTTGGAGTATGGTGTGCAATTCTGGAGACCGCACCTTCAAAAGGATGTGAACAGGATGGAGTCGGTGCAGAGGGTTGCTACTAAAATGATTAATGGGCTTCATTATAAAGCATATGAGGACAGACTTAAGGATCTTAATATGTACACCTTAGAGGAAAGGCGGGATAGAGGCGATATGATTGAGATGTTTAAATACCTCGGTGGCATAAATGTTCAGGGAGAGAGCCTCTTTCAATTGAAAGCAAGTTCTACTACGAGGGGACATGGGATGAGGGTGAAGGGAGATAGATTCAGGAGTGATATGCGGAAATATTTCTTTACAGAAAGAGTAGTGGATCCATGGAATAGTCTCCCAGTGGAGGTGGTAGAGATGAGGACAGTAACTGAATTCAAAAAAGCATGGGACCAACACAGAGGATCTCTAAAGGTAAAAAGTGGACTGTTGTAGTTGTTGTTATGGAAGGACAGACTAGATAGGCCATGTGGTCTTTTTCTGTCATCATGTTTCTAAGATGAGCCTGTGACGGAGAGGGGAGGGACATACGGTTCAAATGGACTGACCTAAGAGAACGATGGGAGGAGTGAAGGTGAATTTGATCTGCAAGATAAAGAGGGACACCGGTGTGAATGGTTTTGTGCACATGGATGAGAACTTTGAAACGAATACGATAGACAAGTGGAAGCCAGTGCAGATGGATTAAGATGGGGGTGATATGATCGAAGCATGAGGAATGCATCAGGATACGTGCTGCAGTGTGGTGAACTAGTTGCAGTCGCTGTAATTGCACTTGGGGAAGGCTGGCGAGGACAACATTACAATAATCGAGACGAGACACCACAAGGGATAAGAGCAATGTGGACATAGAAGAGGGTGAGATAAAGGGGCGAACTGCACGAAGTTGTCTCAGAGTGTAAAAAGACCGCTGTACCACCGAAGAGATATGGTCCTTGAATGATAAAGCAGAATCCAGGATGACGCAGGGAGGAAACTAGAGGCAGTGGGGAGGAGGATAGAAGAGGGGTGATGGAGGGGGCAGGAGCACCGAAGGTAAACCATATAGCAAAGGTTTTAGAGGGGTTCACATGCAGAAAATTAGAGGAAAACCAGGTGGTCACCGAAGCCAAGCAGGAGTTGAGGGGGGTGAGCCAGGGCTCCAGAGGACTCGATACATCGAGTCGATCCATTTGCTGATCACCGGCGACACCGCCGCCGGTGTCTCCAACATGCAGAGCATCAGTCGTTCCAGGATCGGAGGCACGGGTACAGTAAGGGCCTCCCGAGGGGGGCCTCATACTGCAGGATTTCGAGCTCGTCGGCTCGAGGATCCTCCTCGGACTCCGTGGGGAACGCCAAAGCCTTGGACATATCCCTAAAGAAGTCCAAGAACCTCGTGTCCTCTGGAGGGGACCTTCTCTGAGGTTTGGACCTCCTCTGTTTCCCTTCCCAATGCCTCTGAGGAGGAATCGATGGGCTCCGGTATTGAGGGCCCCGGCACCAACCGCCCCGATGCCGGGAGGTCCAGCGGCGACGACCTCGGTCCCAAATGGGAGGCCAAGAGGGACCTTGGCCAACGATCGACTCGAGCCCAAATGGCCTCGAGCATCGTTTTGGTCTTCGGGGTTGACTTCGACGTTGGTGGCCCGGGCGTAAGAACCGGACAGACCGGCAATCAGCGCCCGCTGCTGCTCCATGAAGGCAGACATACTGCACTCCAAGGCCAGCATTCTGAACTCGAGTCCAGAAGGCTCCACAGCCACTGGGTCGGGTCCTAACATAGTCGGGCCCGACACCAGTTCCCCTGGGGGGAGGGGGAGAGTTCTCGATGAGGACAGCTATTACCTGCCTTGGCTGATCCGTCTCCCGGCGATGAATCTTTACCGGATGCTCCTTCTCCGAGGATCCTGGCTAGTGCTCGGGGCTCCGCGACAGAACCCTGGAGGGGCCGTGTTGTTCGGAGCCATCCAACAACGTCGCCTTCGAGGATTTCTTCTTCTTTCGGTGTTCCCGCGAGGGAGACCCCCTCTCCAAGGAACCCCTACAACGCTCGAGCTCTGAGTGTTCCCCCTCCCCCCCCGAGACGTAGAGGCCTCCGACGAGGTCCGGGCTTGCGAAGGCACCGGCTCAGGGAAAATCCTATCATGCTGCTGCTGACGGCTCCTCAGGGCCTTAAAGGACATCTTCATACAAGGACTGCAGACCGAAGGGTCGTGGTCGGGCCCGAGGCACCAGAGACAGCAGTCATGCGTATTGGTGAGGGACATTAACTTTGTACATCGATCGCCTTTTTAAACCCGCTGGCAGCCATTGGGGGAAAAAGGGCCCCTGCGAGGTCGAAGACCCGGGCTGCCAGTGAAGAAGAAAAAGGGCGCGAACACCAGTCACGAAGGACAAAAAAAAAAAAAATCAAGCCAGACTCAATACTGGTGTACCGAGCCGAAGGCAGGAAGAGGAACCGGTGTTGATCCGGTATGAAAAGAAAGAATTCTCAACTTTTTAAACTTTTTCCACGGGGACACTGGGACAACGTCTGGAGGGCTCCGCAGAAAAAAGGAAACTGAGCAAGACGGCACCCTTGGACGGGAAGGGGACCGCTCATGCGTGATGCAATTCCCAAAGGCTTTCTTTGAAAGCTGGGGATCTGCTCCGCACGAGGGCTCCGTCGGCGCCGATGTCACCCATATGTGAGGACTGACTTCCTGCTTGTTCCTGAAGAATTCCTCAATCTCCTCTGGGAGGTATAGCGAGGCTAAAGACAGCCAGGCTGTTAGGGGTAGCAAGTCCAGGTTCGGGTGAAGCACCCGTCCCTCTTCCTGTGTCAGCAGATCCGGGGCACTGCCCAGGGGGACCGGAGGCTCTGAGGAGAGTTGGAGAAGCAGGGGGAACAAAGGCTGACAAAGCCACTAGGGAGCCATGAGGATCATCGAGGCTCGGTCCCGCTGACTTTTGTGGAGGGTCCTCGCAATGGGAGGAGTTGGGGGGAACACATACAGAAGTCAGGAGGTCCAGCTCAGAAGAAATGCATCCGGGGCTACCCTGTTCGGGTGTGGGTATTGACCCGCAAAAACGGGTGAGCTGTGCGTTCGCCAGACTGGCGAACAGATCTATGGACGGAGTCCCCCAGCAGCGAAACAGGTAGAGGAACCACATCTGGACCCAGGCGCCACTCGTGCGGGCGGAGAAGCCTTCTGAGCCTGTCCGCGAGGACATTATCTTGGCCTGGGAAGTAGACAGCTCTAAGCGTCATGACCCACCGTACAGCGAAGGAGCAGAGGAGGCGGAAACCCGTACCCCCTTCCTTATGTAGAAAATCGCAACCTTGTTGTTGGTCTGCACGAGCACCGACTTGCAAGTGGTGCTCGAAGACCTTCAGGGCTAACCGGACTACTCGAAGCTCGAGCAGGTTGATCTGCTGCCGAGATTTCTCGGGTGACCACTGTCTCTGGGTATGGAGGTTGTCGCAGTGGGCTCCCCAGCCCGACATCCATCGTCAAGATGAGCTTGTGTTGCAGGATCTGGAAGGGCATGCCCCGAAGAAGGCTTCGGGGATTCTGCCACCACTCCAGAGAACTGGATAGGCTGCGTGAGACCGAGATAGGGTCCCGCAGCCGGCCCGAGGCTTGGGACCATTGTGCTCTGAGGCACCATTGAGCCACTCGCATATGCATGCGAGCGTGGGGAACAACTTGCACGGTCGAGGCCATGTGACCGAGAAGGCGCAGCATGGCCCGCGCCAAGACCCTGGACCAGCTTTGGACCTTGGCAGCCAGAGCGTGGAGGCGGTCCACGCGTGCTCGGTGCTCATCTCCAAGGCCCGCGGAGAAACCACCGAGCACTTTAGCGAGGACGCGAAGAAACATATCCATATATAGCTGGTATGCCTGTATGCGGCATGCCAGCATGGATCCCTGGTAGGCCTTGTGCCCAAGGGCGTCGAGAGCATGGGATTCTCTACCAAGCAGGACCGAAAAGTGCGACTTCGGACTCTTCTGCTTCCGCATTACGGATTCCACTACCATGGAGGTATGGGGAAGTTGGGTCTTTCGAAAACAAGGGCCGCGCTGGACTCTGTACATGGCATTGAGTCTTTTACTGACAAAAGGGACCGAAGGGGGTGCTTCCCACATGTGGAGGAGCAGCCGGGTCAAGATGGAAAGCACAGGGACTGTGAGAGACTCCCTAGGGGGAGACTCATACTGCAAAATGTCGAGTTTCTCTGCCCTTGACTCTTTCTTTGTCTGCGTGGGGAGATTGAGGGCCCGAGCCATATCCCGCACAAATACCAAGAAGGAGATATCTTCGAGAGGCGACCGCCTTTGCGAGGCAGGCGGGGAAAGGTCAGAAGGAAGGTCCCTATCCAATTCCCAGCCAGACAGGTCCGAGAAGGATTCGGAGTCGGGCTGATCCCATCTCCGTTGGCTGAGGCCTGCATGGAGCCGGAGGCACTGACTTTGGAAGACCTCGCCCCCGAGGAACGGGATGGCGAGTGAGACCAGTGCCGAGGAGCCTCATGAGGCCCATGGCAGTTTTCGGGACGACAGTCAAGGGCTCCTCGGTCTCAAGGCATGAGTCAGCCGTGCTGGACAAAAGTGCCGGCTGGGCAGCTAGCAAGGCAGAAATGCTGCGCTCTAGTGCCAGCATTCGGGACTCCCACTCAGGGATGGATCCCTGTGACACAGATGCCGAGGTTACCGGTTCTGGCGTGGAGGAGGAGAAGGGGGTCCTTACCAGGACGACCCTCAGGAGACCAGGCACCATCGCCAGAGGCCTCCATATCAGTACGAGGTACCTTTCGAGGCTGCTCCTTGTCCAACTCTCAGGAACTCCGGGGAGGGCTAAGAAAACGAGGGCGAGACAGCTCACGCTTATCTGGAGCCCCCAACAGCAACTTCAAGGTCTTCTTCTTCTTTCGCCGTTCCACCTCGGGAGAATCCTGGACAGAGTGATGCCTGGGACACGAAGTCACTGCGGGGGACCCTGCAAGTGGTGGATCGGTGGAGCAGGACACCACTGGTGACCCCGGGGCTGCCTTACAGAAAACGTCATCCGACTTCTGCTTACGGCTTTAGCAGGGCCTTAGCAGCCATTTTCTTACAGAGCGAGCAGAGCTCCGAGTTGTGGTCAGCCCCAACACACTGCAGACAAGTCATGGGTGTCCGTGAGCGACATATTTTTGGAGCATCTATCACATTTTTTGAAGCCTGTGGCCATGGGGGCTAAAAGAGTCCCTGCGAGTTTGAAAGCCCTCGAGGCCAGTGGTTAGAAAAAGGGTGCAAAAAGGGCCTGAAGCATGAAAAAAGGAAAAGAAAAAGAAAAAAGGGGATCCTGTGGCCCACAGCTGAAGTGGGGGCATCGGGGAGGACGGAAGAGGACCGGTGCAACTAGAAAAAAAGGCCGAAGGGCCAGAAAAGAAAAAGCTTTTTCCGAAGGACGAGGACGTGCGTCCGAAGGGCTCCACAGAAAAAGGGAGACTGAGCATGATGGCACCCTTGGGCGGGAAGAGGACCACGCATGTGTGGCAGCAATCCCAAAGGCTTTTTTTGAAAGCTAGGGAATTGCTCCACGTGTGCTCCGTCGGTGCCGACGTCACCCATAAGTGAGGACTGACTTCCTGCTTGTTCCTAGAGAACTTCTTTTTCTTATTAAAGAAAGTTTTCATTGCAGTTGTCTTCTTCCTAGCAGGGTTGGCTGTAGTCCTAGAAAGCCTATTTAGAGTGGTATTCTCAGATTCTAACTGAGAAGCTTTATCCTGACAGTTCTTGCCAAAAAGGTTTTCACCTGTGCAAGGAATATTACTCAGTTTATCTTGAACCCATTGCTCAAGGTCTGATGCCTGAAGCCAAGCAATCCTGCGTGTACCGATGCAGACTGATGTGGTTCTACCAGAGCATGCAAAACAATCAAAGGTTGTTCTATTAACAAACTTTGAAACATTCTGGGCATGCCTATCCAACGTGAGATAGTCAGCTCTCTTATCATCAGGAAGAAGAGGGGACATTGACTCAAGATCTCTAATAACCTCCTTGAGGAACATACCCATATAAAGTATGTATGAGCTTATTCTGGCTGACAACATGGAAACCTGAAAACACCGACGCCCAAAAGCATAGAGGATTCTCAATTCTCTACCCAGAGGGTTAGAAGAATGTGTTTTAGAACTCTTAATTCAACGCATTGCCGATTCCACTGCCATTGAGTGATGTGGAAGCTGCGTCTTTTGGAAGCCGGGACACTCTGGTACTCGATACATGGTATCAAGTCAAGTATGCGGAGAAATAGTAATGGACGTTTCCCACATCCGGAGCATGAAATCATGGAGAATGTGGTGAACTGGAAGTGTGGCCGCCTCCTTAGGAGTTGTAAGATATTGGAGGATCTCCAATTACTCTGCTCTGGGCTCTTCCTTGGATGTCACAATTATAGAAAGGACCCTAGCTAGGTCTCAAACAAACCCTTGAAAAGGCATATCCTCAGGAGGAGACATGCGCCATTCCGGTGAAGGAGAAGGGTCTTCCGGCAGACTTTGTAGTCTTCAGGTATCGAGCGATTCGTCATCAGAAGAATTGGAAGACTCGAAGTATCAGCATGAACGATATCCCTGCTCCGCTAAGGCTCGATACCGATTATAGTCAGTATTGGAACGAGGAACCTGCCTGGACAAAACCTCGGTACCAGGGATGGATTCGAGGGCAGGCACTGGCGGTACTGCATTGAGTGGCATATAACCAGATGTGGTTTGCATCAGTACCGTAGACAGTGCCGGTGTTGGTTGTACCACCGGTAAAGATTCGACTGGGTCGGAAGCCACCTGTAGAGCCGCTAAGCTCCGGTCAATAGCCAGGATATGCTGATCCATAGAGCCTGTCAATGCTTGGGTATCGGAACCGGAGATGCAGGCTACTGTCCCAGAGCATGGCACCAGAAGTTCTCCAGAGGTGGAGGCCTCAGTATCATCCTGGAACTCCTCAATGGCTTTGAAGGGAAGATCCTCCTGCCAGGGTTGTTTGGCTGGCCGATCCATCTCCAGGGCAACACTCGAGGCATCTTGATGCTTAGAAAGAGATCTACCCTTGGGGGATGACCTGCCTTCGAAGAAGACTTAAGCTTCGATATCTGAGATCCATGAGATGAAGATGATGTCCTCAATGACGTCAATGCCAGAGAAACTGCAGCTGAGGCAAAGAGTGTGCCTAACTTCACAGCTTGATTCTGTAGGCCTCTCTTTGTCATCTTCTTACACAGAGGACACTCTAATGGCTGGTTGTTGGGACCAAGGCATTTGAGACACCAGTCCTGGGTATGTGGGTATCAGTAGCCGAGATGGTACCGCCACACTTAGAACATTTCTTAAAACCACTAGCTGGTTTCTCCATAGTGTCAGTAGACAAAATGGTAAGCTTAAGGCCTAAAATGGCATTGATGCGCCCGAAGAAAAGTTCTACTTTTGTTTTTTCTTTTACAGGAAAGAAATAAGAAAGAAAGAAAGAAAGAAAAGAACCGACTGAGAATCAATTCCAGCATCAGGGGGAGGCTGATGCAAACAACAAAAAGAATTAAGAATAAACAAATTTTCTGCGATGACGGGATTTGCTTCCTGCTGGCTCCGCAGAAAACGAAGAACTGAGGTGCGAGAGTTGGGAAGCCGAGAAGGCAGCTATGCAGGCGCAGTGGGATGCTCCCAAAAGCTTTCCTACTGGACATTGGGGAGCGTTCCCGTGCGGGCTCTGACAGTACTGACATCACCCATATGTGAAGACTACATTCTTGTTTGTTCCTGGAGATACGGGATAGACTTGGGAGTAATATGAGGAAATATTTTACAGAAAGAGTGGTAGATGCATGGAATAGTCTCCCAGTGGAGGTGGTGGACACGAGGACAGCATATGAATTCAAAAAAGCATGGAACAAACACAGAAGATCTCTAAAGGTAAAAAGGAGACTACTATAGTTGATATGGAAGGGCAGACTAGATAGGCCATGTGGTCTTTTTCTGCCATCATGTTTCTATGTATAAAGTAGGTAGGTAGAAAGTACCCATGGTCTATATTAAAATGCAGACTGTTTGAAAACTGTCCCCACCAATTGGCTTTCTTTTCACTTGGTGGCTGCAGTGGAAAACTCTGAAAAGAGAAAATGCTGAAAAAAAAACATTCACACAATGAAGGCTTCATTATACTCCACCCCTCCAGGCAATATTATGGTGTCATAAACAAGTTTCTTACCATCATCCTGCGTGCTACACCCTCCAGTTGTGAAGCCTCTAGCCTCATGCGCTGGGCTATTCTTAATGGAGGCCCTCCCTCTGGAGCCGGCAAAGATCGGTGTGCAAGCACATTGTTACCAGAGACAAAATGAAGCTGAACTGCAGCAGTGTCATTCTTTAGTGCCAAAAGACCCTGCCACACAATTGGGTATTTCTGCAGAAAGAGCAAGAAAAAAATTATCTAAAAGAAAAAAAGTGACTGTTGAGATCATTTTATGAGATTATAGGAAAAATGGATTCAAATGAGTTCATTTGAAAATGCGAAAATAATATGGCATCTCTCCGAAGCAATGTTCGCTGGTTAATGTGGAATTCTCATAGAAATAAAATGTTGCTTGAGTGTGGGTGCTGTGTGAAGTCTAGCTTGAACCTGTTTCGTTTATAGGTTAAAGAACAATACTACAAAAACTCAATTCAATGTAAAAATAGTCCAAGAAGAACCTTACAGACATTATCTTATTTTATGCTTCAATAAGGCCGATTTTCTGTAGCTGGTGCTATGAGGTATTTAATTGATATTAAGCAGGGACTGTGCTGTTGTCAGAAAACCGCATAAGGTAGTTACTCACCTGTAGTAGGTGTTCTCCATGGACAGCAGGAATTAGTCCCATGTACGGGCGATATCCTCGACGGAGCCCCACGTGGGAATGCTCCACAGATTCTACTGGAAGCTTCTGGAAGGCTACACCGCACCTGCGTGCCTCCTTTCCACCTGCGGCGCCATCTTGATTCAGTCTGATAACATAGCTGTAGCAGAAGACAATTCCCCAGGAAGGTGGGAGGGCTGAGCGGACTAATTCCTGCTATCCACGGAGAACACCTGCAACAGGTGAGTAACTACCTTTTCTCCATGGACAAGCAGGAATGAGTCCTCACGTATGGGACTCCCAAGCTACAGGCTACCGAAAACTGAGGAAACCACGAGAAGCCCAACAGGGGGCAAACCTCAACTGTGCTATGGCAACAGGCCTGATAGCCTAGTGGTTGGGGCAATGTACTTCAGGCCGAAAGGTCGGGGGTTCAAATCCCACTAGAGGACAGCAACCTTGGGCTGGAAGGACTGGGGTTTCTAGTCCCACAGGTGCTCCTTGTGGTCTTGGGCAAGCCACTTAACCCTCCATAGCCCATGTTCCCTGTAAAATAGCTTTCTCCAAGTTATAATACCCTGTTCAATGTAATTTCAGTTTGTTCAATGTAAACCGCGCTGATGCAGAATAGCGCGGTATATAAGAGAATGTAAATAAATAAATAAATAAATAAATATACAATAGCAGTTCAGTTTATTTTAGTTTATTTAAAACTTGGTATATCACCAAGTCGCGGCCAGCAAGGCAGTTTACAATAAAAAACAGGAAAATGGAAAAGAACTCCAAAAATAAAATAGGAAAGTCACAAACACACGGAAAGAGGGAAAAACTAGCAAGAGAGGCGAAAGAGGAGAAAGAGAGAAAGAATCAGGCCAACCTCTGATTCGGAAGAAAGGAAAGCTTGGAGAAACAGATGGATCTTAAGGGCAGCTTTAAATTTGGGGTGGAGGGCTCCAAGTCGAGACGGGGGGGGGGGGGGGATTGTTCCAAAGTTTCTGGTCGAGAAAATGAAAGGCAGAGTGCCAGATTGAGTTCAACCATGCTTGGGTTAGCTGACGGGAGGTGTAGACGATTGGCGTGTAAAGGACAAAGAATTTGATGGAGGATGTGGAGTGAGATAAGTGAGAAGCGAAAAAGAGAAAAGGCAAAATGAAGAGCCCAATGGGTAAGGATGAGAACCTTGCAATGAATCCTAGAAGAGATGGGAAGCCAGTGCTAAGAAAACAGAAGAGAGGAGATGTGATCAAACCGGGAAGCCTGCATAAGGATACAGGTGGCAGAATTCTGAATATATTGAAGTCTCTTGATCTCATAGCTGGGGAGACTGGCAAAGATGATATTGCAGTAATCTATCCTAGAGATAAGCAGACTGAAAATAAGTGTAGTAAGAGCGAGAGGGGATAGAAAAGAGTGAACAGAATGAGTCTGCTGAAGAGAAAAAAAGGAGCACTTGATGATGTTATTGATATGATCATGGAAGGATAGTGAAGAATCAAGAATCACATCCAGATATTTACAGCAGGAAACTAAGGTGTGCACTGAGGTGTGGCTGAAAGGCAACCTTTGAAAAAGCTGTGTTTAGAGAGGCGAAACCTACGGCCATGGTCAAATTTCTTTGATCATCTCTTGTTTGCGGAGTGTGCTCAGTACTGTTCCCTGAAAGTGGGTGTATATCTTCCTAACTGTTTAACACTTTTAGAGAGGTTTCATTGATTACCTCTTGTTCATGACGTGGGCTTAGTACTGCTCCCTGAGAGTTTGATGGTTTAACTTATACAAATGCTTGTGAAAATATCATTGCTTAGAGAATTTTATATAAATGCATATTACCACATGATTGCTGTGTTTAAATTGGAGTACTTAATGGTTTAACTGTGAAGTTTTATATAAATGCTTGTGAAAGTTTGTATTTATGTTTATGAATTTCTGTATAAATGCATAAATGAATAGGCTACAGTTCACACGTGGAACGATGATGAGTATGACCAGGTGGTGTGGCAAAGAAATTTTTCCAAGCCTGTAAAGTTCACGATTTGAGTTCCGGGGTTCTGTTAATTGATAATTCATTGTTTGTTTTATAGTCATTAGGATGAATGTGTTATTAAGGAGAATATGGTGGGGACTAAAATTGCAATATTCTTAACCTTTTGAGCATATCGGTTTATCTTTATTATGTAGGGTCCCATTAATTGTTTGTAGTATATAGCCTGCCACACATGGTGCATTTCTTGAAGCCACTAGCAGGCTTAGACATGTTGGAAAATACCACCACAGCCAAGTTAAACTTAATAGTTGCTGTGGGCACGGGAAAAAAGCCCCAGAGGGGTGAAACATGCCAAAAGGCGAGAAAAAAATCCTACGTTGGTTGGGACAAACTAAGCAGACAGGTGGCCAGAAAAAAACGGCTCACAAGGGCCAAGAAAGAAAACTTTTTTCCAGGATGCAAGAACATGTCCTAGGGGCTCCATAGAAAAAAGAAGACTGGAGAAGATGGCGCCACGGCAGATGAGAAGGCAGGCACACAAGCGCGATGTGTCTCCCAAAAGCTTCCTTTGGAAGCTTGGAAGCGTTTGCATGCAGGGCTCTGTCGGTGATGTCATCTATACATGAGAACTTATTTCCTGCTCGTTCACGGAGAAAGGGGGTTACAGAGGATTGGGTGCACCCTGGGGAAAAGGGCAAGGGAGTCGAGTGAAATACAAAGAGAGGAAAATAGGATCAGAAGCACATGTGGTCTTGCGCAGGGAGCTGATGAGTTTAGAGAAAGATGCAAGAGGGGGCAGAGTGAAGGAAGATCATCTGTTTGGAAAGATTGGGGTTCTGAAGTGGGACTCACAGGATGGGAAAGGGAAAGAGAGGAGGCACAGGATTCAGAAAGGGGAGTTGGGAGAGGAGGGGGAGGTCTTGTGTAAGAAGTGGGGAGGGAAGAGAAGTGAGACTGAAGCAGTGATTCTCTCTTCCCATTTTTTTTGGTAGCCTTGACAGAATAGAATGGGGCTAGTGGGGGATGCAGTTGGATTCTAATCCCCAAACTGATTCTTGAGTACGAATTGGTCGAAGTTGCTATCGCGTCGGAAATCCCTGTCTAGGCAGTGGTGAGATGTGAAAGCGTAGTTTCTCACCTGTAACAGGTGTTCTCCAGAGACAGCAGGAATCAGTCCTCACTTATGGGTGACATCGGCACCGACGGAGCCTGTGCGGAGAAATTCCCCAGCTTTCAAAGAAAGCCTTTGGGATTGCTGCCACACATGCGTGGTCCTCTTCCTGCCCAAAGGTGCCATCTTGCTCAGTCAGGTCTCATAGCTAAAGCCCTACTAAGCAGATGGCAAGGGAAGGATATGAACAGCAACTCTTAAGGGGAGGTGGGAGGGTATTAAGGACTGATTCCTGCTGTCCCTTGAGAACACCTGTTACAGGTGAGTAACTACGCTTTCTCCAGGAATAAGCAGGAAGTCAGTCCTCACTTATGGGACTCCCCAGCTACAGGCTATCGAGCCTGTAACCCAAAAATGCCTCCGCAAGGTCGTGAGCCGAAGTTGATGCCCAGAGGAGCCCGAGTCTTCGGGTCCCGGGAGCGAAGCTCTTGGTAGCTGTCGAAGAAGGGTCGGAGGGCAGGAGTTGCTTATACCCCGAAGATTATGGAGTACAGCCTGGCCGAAGGCACTGTCCCAGTGGGCCTCCCTCACCAGGCAATAGTGGACAGCAAAAGTGTTTGCTGAAGACCAGGTCGCAGCCCGGCAGATGTCCGTTAGAGACACTGAGCGCAGCGAAGCCACCGAAGCCGCCTTGGCTCAGACGCTGTGCACGGTGACCAGCCGGCCCAGCGGAGCGCCCGCCTTTGCTTGGGCGAAGGTGATGCAGTCTGTCACCCAGACTGAGATGGTGCATTTGGTGACTGCCTGCCCCTGGCGATTAGGGTCGTAGGCGACAAAGAGCCGATCGAACTTGCGATGACCCTGGGTACGCTTCAGGTAAAAGGCAAGAGCCCTCTTGAAGTTGAGTGTATGCAACACCGCCAATGCCTAGTCGGTATGCGGCCTCGGTAAAAAGGTTGGTAGGACTATCTTCTGGTTGAGATGAAAGTCAGAGGACCACCCTGTCCCCGTAGAACCTGGTGTATGGAGCCTCAGCCACGAGGGCCTGAAGTTCGCTGACTCGGCGAGCCGAGGTAAAAGTCACCAGGAAGACAACCTTCCAGGAGAGATGCCGAAGCGAGCACATCGCCATCGGCTCGAAGGGCGCTCGCGTGAGCTGCATCAGCACCACATTGAGGACCCACTCCGCCAGCAGAGGCCGGATGGGAGGCTTGGAAAGCAATAGACTCACATGAAGCGAGAGACCAAGGGCTGCCCTGAGAGGGGGGTTCCCTCGATTGGGAGGTGGTTCGCCGAAATGGCGCTCACGTGAACCCTGACCAAATTGGATTTCAACCCTGCTTTCGAGAGATGAAGGAGGTACTGGAGGATCCATTGGGTAGAGAAGGAGAACGAGTCAAAATGGAGCTCGAAGCACCAGATCAAGAAATGTCGCCACTTAAAGGCGTACGCCCGTCTTGTTGAGTCCTTCCTCGACGTGAGGAGGATCTCCTTGACGTCCTCTGGGAGATGCAGTGGAGCTAAGGTGACCCACTCAGCTGCCAGGCTGTGAGGAACAGCGAGGCCAGGTTTCGTTGGAACACCCAACCCTCCTCCTGTGTCAATAGGCCCGGGGTGCAGCCCAGGGGGACTGGGGGCTCGGACGCGAGCCGGAGCAGAAGGGGGAACCAAAGCTGTCGAAGCCACAAGGAGGCCACTAGGATCACCAAAGCTCGGATGAGAGGAATGGAAGGGAATGCGTAAAGAAGGCCGGAGGTCCAGTTCAAGAGGAACGCATCCGGGGCCACCCAGCTTGGGTGCGGAACCAGGACGCAGAAGCAGGGAAGCTGCGCATTCGCCAGACTGGCAAACAGGTCCATGGATGGGGTCCCCCACCGATGGAACAAGACGCCGGCGACTTCCGGATCCAAGCACCACTCGTGTGGGCGGAGGATCCTGCTGAGTTTGTCTGCGAGGACATTCTCCTGGCCTAGGAGGTAGACTGCTAAGGGGCATCCCCCAGCAAGACGCAAAGGAGGATCGCCTCTTCACAGAGGCGGCGTGAACCTGTTCCCCCCTCCTTCTTGATGTAAAATATAGCAACCCTGTTGTCGTTCTGCACGAGCACCGACTTCCCCCTCAGGTAGCCCTCGAAAGTCCTCAGGGCCCATCAGACCGCCCGAGAAGCTCGAGCAGGTTGATCTGCTGGCGAGACTACTTGGGCGACCACTGTCCCCGGGTTCAAAATGCGCCGCAGTGGGCTCCCCACACCATCAGGGAAGCATCCGTAGTTAGGACGAGCTCGAGCTGCGAGGTCTGGAAGGGCATTCCCCGAAGATTTCAGGGGTCCCGCTACCAACTCAGGGAGTCATGGAGACTGCAGGAGATCTGTATAGGGCCTCTGAGGTGGCCGAAGGCCTGGCTCCATTGAGCCATGATGTGCAACTGGGCTGTCCGCATGTGGATGCGGGCGTGGGGGACCACATGGACGATGGAGGCCATGTGCCCGGGGAGGTGCAGCATGGCTCGCCCCGTAACCCAAGTCTTGTTTTGGACCTGGGACGCCACGGCCCGAAGGCGATCCGCTCAGTCCGTGGGAAGGAAGGCGGTTGCCTGCACCATGTCGAGGCGTGCGCCGATGAACTCCACGGTCTGCACTGGTTCGAGGTGGAGTAGTTGACCAGGAAAACGAGGCACACGAGGAGAAGGATAGTGCGCGACACCACCAGGCAGGCTTTGCCGATCGAGGGCCCCATGACGAGCCAGTCATCGAGGTATGGGTAGATGGGTATGAACTGCCGCCTGAGGGAAGTGGCGGACGCAGAGAGGCACTTTGTGAAAATCCGTGGTGAGGACGCGAGCCCGAAGGGAAGCACTCTGTATTGGTAGTATTCCCCCTGCACCCTGAAGCACAGGTATTGCCTGTGCTGGGGTGAACTAGGATATGGGCGTAAGCGTCTTTGAGTCCAAGGAGCACAGCCAATCGCCCTGCTGAAGGAAGGGAAACAGGCTGCCAAGCGATAGCATTTTGAATTTCTCCTGCACCAGAAACTTGTTGAGGTTTCTAAGGTCAAGGATGGGGTGCAGGCCCCCCTTCTTTTTCGGGACAAGAAAGTAGTGAGAGTAGAACCCCTGACCTCGAAGGTGCCACGGTGCCTTCTCGACTGCCTGGTGGGCGAGGAGGTTGGACAGTTCCCGCTGCAAGAAGGTCTGGTGCATGAGGAGCCAGCTAGGCTCCGCTGGGGAGATGGGAGGAAGGCGCCTGTCCAGGTGGAGACGGTATCCGTCCCGGATTACCCGAAGGACCCAGGTGTCCAACGTGATCGAC
Organism: Ichthyophis bannanicus; assembly: GCA_033557465.1. Taxonomy (NCBI): domain Eukaryota; kingdom Metazoa; phylum Chordata; class Amphibia; order Gymnophiona; family Ichthyophiidae; genus Ichthyophis; species Ichthyophis bannanicus. The sequence continues at coordinate 23,819,479 of CM066042.1, forward strand.
ACCCAATCCGGGGCAAACAGGGACATGCGTCCCCCCACCGGCGGAAGAGTTGCCGGGGGGCGAGAGGCTATGCCGATGGCGTCAAAATCCCTGCGTAGGCTGGGGCGGTGCCCGTGGTTGGGCTTTAGGCCCTTTAGGCTTACGGTGGCCATGTGCATCTCCCTTCCCTTGCATGCTTGGAGCTTGTGTAGATGTGGGCGGGAAAGGCGGGTAACCCCGGTAAAGGAAACCCTTCCTTTGGAAGAATGGCTTCTTGGGTTGCTGCTTCTTCCTAGGGAGGGAGAAGGTTTTGGGCGAGAGATGAGTTTGAGTCACAAACTCCGTTTCTATCTGAGCAGCCTTATCCTCCATAGGTTTACCGAACAGTTGCTCACCAAGGCAAGGGACGTCCAGGAGCTTCTCTTGGACCCACCCACTGCTTCAGGACTGAAGATTGGAGCCATGCCTGGCGCCTGGCCCCGATGCCAGCCGCCGTCAGCCGGGTGGAGGACTCAAACCCGTCATATGCGGCATGGGAGAGATACTTTGAACACTCTGCGACGGATTTGAGGAAGGTTTGGAACCTTAGGAAGGACTCACTACTGAGGCCCGTGGCGAAATCGCCGAGCTCCTTGGCGAGGTCACGTAGGAACATGCCCGTATAGAGTTGGTATGCCTGGATACGGCAAGCCAGCATGGAACCTTGATAGGCCTGACGCCCTCCCTGGGGGGACCGAAGAGTGAGACTTTGGGCTTTTTTGCTTCCGCATTGCCGACTCCACAACCATGGAGGTGTGCGGGAGCTGGGTCTTCCGGAACCCTGGGCCACGCTGCACTCTATAAATGGCATCGAGGCGCTTGCTCACAATGGGGACCGAAGCAGGTGTCTCCCACATGCAGAGAAGCAGCCTTGACAATATGGAGGAACCGAGACAGTAAGAGACTCCAGAGGCGGGGACTCATACTGTAGAATATCGAGCTCCTCAGATCGCGGCTCCTCTTCAGTCTGCGTAGTCAGGGTGAAGGGTCCGTGCAATGTCCTGTACGAACGCCAGGAACAATGTGCCCTCGGGTGGAGAACGCCTCTGATAGGCGGTCGGGGAAGGGTCCAAAGGGAGGTCCCTATGGGCACAAGTCTCCGCAGAAGTATCCCCGTCTGACTCCCAGCCTGAGAGGTCTAAGGAGGAGTCCAAATCGGGCAGGTCGCCTCGTCCAGAGGCCGAGGTCTGCTTGGAGCCAGAGGTCTTGGAGGATCACGCTCCTGAGGACAGGGGAGGCGAGCGAGACCAATGCCGAGTACTCTCAGGAGGCCCGTGGCTCTCAGGGGTTTCCAGGATGGATTTTGGTGTCCCTCTTGAGGGAACCTCGGTCAAGGCGCGGGCCAGCCGTGCTGGGCACGAGCGCCTGCTGGGTAGCTAGGATGGCAGAAACGCTGCGCTCTAGTGCCAGCATTCGGGACTCCCACGTGGGCGTGGGGGTCCTGTGATGCCAACACCGAAGTTACCGGGTCTGGTGTGGAGGAGGAGAGGGGGTCCTCACCGGGAAAACCCTCAGGAGACCAGGCACCATTGCCGGAGGCCTCTGTATCTGTACGAGGTACCTTTCGAGGCCGCTCTTTGTCCAACTCTCGGGAAAACCACAAGGGACTGAGCGATCGAGCACGGGAGCCCCCAACAGCAACTTCGAGGTTGTCTTCTTCTTACGCCGCTCCACTTCAAGGGACCCCTGGTCAGAGTGCCGCCGAGAACATGGAACCGAAGTGGGGGATCCCACCAGCGGAGGGACGACCGAGGGTGCTGTTGAGGATTCTGGGGCCACCTTCTGGAAAATGTCATCGGACTTCTGCTTACGGCTGAGCAGGGCCTTGGAGGACATTTTCTTGCAAAGAGAGCAGAGCTCCGGGTCATGGTCGGCCTCAAGACACCGGAGACAACAGTCATGGGTGTCCGTGAGCGACATGTTCTTGGAGCATGTGTCGCATTTTTTAAAACCGGTGGCCATAGGGGCAAAAGGGACCCCCGCTAGGTTGAAGACCTTTGCGGCCAGAGATTGGGAGAAGAAAGGGTGTGAAGTCCGCAACAGGGAAAACAACTTTGAAGAAAGATATCCCCTCACTCGATGGAAAAAAAGGGAGAGCAAGGGAGGACGGAAGAGCACTGGTGCAACCGGAAAAAAAAAAGGCCCAGGGGCTGAAAACGAAACACTTTTTCCGAGGGACGAGGACGTGCATCTGAAGGGCTCCGTGGAAAAAGGGAGACTGAGCAAGATGGCACCTTTGGGCAGGAAAAGGACCACGCATGCGTGGCAGCAATTCCAAAGGCTTTCTTTGAAAGCTGGGGAATTGTTCCGCGCAGGCTCCGTCGGCGCTGACGTCACCCATAAGTGAGGACTGACTTCCTGCTTGTTCCTGGAGAATGTCTGGACTGAAGATCACGTTGCAGCCCTGCAGGTCTCTTCCATGGAGACTGAGGGCAAGTTGATCACAGATGCAGCCATAGCTCTGACATTATGACCATCAAGGCTCAGGCCTGCCTAGGCATAAGAACATAAGATATGCCATACTGGGTCAGACCAAGGTCCATCAAGCCCAGTATCCTGTTTCCAACAGTGGCCAATCTAGGTCATACATACCTAGCAGTATCCCCAAGAGACACAGGTTCCACAATGCTTGTATTGGGTCAAGCGTTGATATCCTGGGTCCCTTTTTAATAATGGGTTTATGGACCTTTCCTCCAAGAACTTGTCCAAACCTTTTTTAAACCCAGCTACACTAACAGCTCTTACTACATACTCCGATAACAAATGCCAGAGTTTGATTACACGTTGAGTGAAAAAATATTTTCTCTTATTTGTCTTAAATAGATTACCCTGTAGCTTCATTACATGTCCCCTAGTCTTTCTATATTCTGATAGCGTAAACAATCGATCTACGTTTACCCGTTCCACTCAGTTCATTAATTTATAGACCTCTATCATATCTTCCCTCAGCCATCCCTTTTCCAGGCTGAAGAGCCACAACCTTTGTAGCCTCTCTTCATAGGAGTAGCCTTCCATCCCCCTTACCATTTTGGTGGCTCTTTTCTGTACCTTTTCTAATAACGCTAAATTCTTTTTAAGATACGGTGACCAGAATTGCACACAATAGTCAAGGTGTGGTCGTACCATGGAACGATACAGAGGCATTATAATATCCTTTATTTTATTTTCCATTCCTTTCCTTATGATTCCTAGCATTCTATTTGCTTTCTTGGCTGCCGCTGCACACTGGGCGAAGGCTTTTTAACATGTTATCCACGATGACTCCTAAATCTTTTTCCTGGGTGGTGGTTCCCAATGTGGAACCTTGCATTGTGTAACCATAGTGTGGGTTGTTCTTTCCTAGGTGCATAACTTTGCACTTGTCCACATTAAATTTCACCTGCCATTTGGATGCCCAGTCTTCCAATTTGTCCAGATTCTCTTGCAGTTTTGCACAGTCCTCTTGGGTTTTAACAACTTTAAACAGTTTTGTGTCGTCTGCAAATATGATAACCTCACTAGTTATTCCCTTTTCCAGGTCATTTATGAATATGTCAAAAAAGTAGCGGACCCAGTACAGATCCCTGGGGTACTCCACTATTAACCTTTTTCCATTGGGAAAATTGGCCATTTAGCTCTACCCTCTGCTTTCTATCTTTTAACCAGTTCCCGATCCACAATAGTACACTGCCTCCTAGCCCATGACTTTTTAGTTTTGCCAAACGTCTCTGATGAGGGACCTTGTCAAAGGCTTTCTGAAAGTCTAGATACACTATATCAACTGACTCACCTTTGTCTACCTGTTTATTCACACCTTCAAAAAAACATAATAGATTAGTAATACAAGATCTTCCTTGTCTAAAACCATGTTGGATGTCTCCCATTAGGCCATGACTATCTACATTAGGGTGGTCCACTGCCATAGGGGAAAAAGTAAAAGTAGGAATTTGCTCCCTGGACTGATTTTGGTTCCATTTATGTAGAAAACAATGGGTGCAAAGTTTGAAGCCAATCAAATAATATTTAGGGGTGGCTCAAGGCCCCTATCTATCAGGCCCCTGGATCCCCCAGGGTTCGTCAGACCACTGGGTATTATCCGCTCATAGACGGGGGTGTATCATGCTTGCCAAGCACTCAATGTGGTCCAGATGCTAGTAAGAACTTTGACGATGTGGGGAACATCTTACGGTGTTGCGAGACAACACCCAGAAGGAACTGGAGTTGCTCTTCTTTTGTGGTGTGTCGGCCGTTGAACTCCTCAATGAGTTTGACCCCTCGCTCAGCCACATCGTTGATCACTGGAAGATTTTTTACTTTCTTCAGACCGTCTTTGAATGATGCATTCTCTTCCCAGTCTTCTGGGTCTACATTAAGAAAATCACTGTTGATGTCGAGGTGTTTCAGGAAATGGATTGACTTGCGAGTTGCAAAAGATTCAAGTGGTGGAATCATGGAACTTTTCAATTCGACCCGCTTTGGGGGATCTTCGTCTTCGTCATCATCCTCATCGCTTTCATCTGATTCTGCCGGGATCATGGCCGACACTATGGCCCGCTTTGTCGGTGCTGAAACAGCTTCATCGAACAGTGACAGTGCCACAAGCTCCTCTGACACATACCACAGATGCTGTTGCAGTTTGTCTCTGGCCGCTCTTCCAACACGGTCACTGTGGTAAAAGTGTAGTTTTTCAGCATCTCCAAATCTGTTCGAGGAGCAACTGCGGCATCAGGGGCAGAAAACCAGGCTTCCACACGAATCAGGATGGAGAAAATGCTCACATCACGAACACAGGACTCCTCCTGTTGGGTAAGATCTTTGAGTTGTCCTCGGAACATCCAAATCTTGAGACAGTACAAGACTTTTGCCATCCATCTGGCATGATGGAAAGCTACGGGTTTCTTGAAATTGAAACTAGGAAGATTCCCTCCAAGGCAGACAATCGTTAACTCCAAGAATTCCAGGTAATCATCTCCGTGATTGCCCTGTGCCAACTTGGATTCCGCAAACTTCATGATGCGATCCCTGTCAGGTTGCAGCACCTCCAAGTCTTTTCCAGTTTGATAGTTGGACTTGTCAAGGGAGCCCCAATTCTTTTGGAACCGGCGAAAGAGTTGGACATCGGGACCCGATGAAGCTCCAGAGCATGTAGAGAATACTGCACCAAGAATTATTTCGTAAAGTGATGGCGGCATGCCAAATGAAGGACCGTGCGACGGAGTCTCTGTTCTAGAAGAATGCACGCTCCTGATCGATGTCCCGTGTTCGATGCAGTTGTATCAAAGCAGAAGCCTGCAACCTTTTCATCCAAACACCATTCCTGTAACAGTTCATAAACTGCTGCAGCTTGATTCTCGCCCGTTCCTGATGTCAGTTTTGGTACACCAAGAAGTTGTGTTTCTCCAGTGGAGACAGCCGTTATCAAAACTGGAAGGCGGTCAACGGATGTGGTTGAACAGAGGAGAGATGGCAATAATTTGCTATCCCAATGCACAATGCATGTTTTGCCTTCGGCTTTGAATGCGTTGTGCAGGTCCGTCCATTGTTGCTGACGGTGCTTTTCTCTATGGCGCTTGACGCTGGAGCGGCTGATATTGAGCTCCCCAGGATAATGTCCCAGACATCTGGCGGTTTCAGCTACCACAAACAGAGCATTGCGATCCGTTGTCCCTGTCCGATCCAGGGCTGCTGTAAGCTCTGGGGTCCAGACATTGTTAGGTCGAAACTGCTTCGTTTGTGGAGTTGCTTTCTTCTGTCCGTTATCTGAATCCGCAGATGTCGACGAGTCTTCACCTGACTCTGCTGAGGAAGAAGATCCTTCCAGCTGAACTTGGCTTGTAGTTGCCTTGGCTTCGGCAACATGTTTCTGTCTGCGCCTTTTCAAGTTCTTCTTCTCGCTGTTGCGATCTTGCTTCCGTGTTGGCCAGTTTCTTGTCCATCGTGCACATTGAGCCGCGGCGCCCTGGTTCTCGTTATGCTATTAAGAATTCTTTGTCTTCTTGAATATGAATTAAAGACATTGCATTGGCATGCGCCACATCAAATAGGTTTTTCATTGCAACCTGGAATTCTTTTTCATTTGCCTCTTGTTTCCCTCCTCTCCCTTTGTTTTTCTTCAAAGGTTTCCACTGATTGAACAATTTCTTTACTTTTTCTTGAATTTTGTCATTTCTTTGAACAGGAAGCCTGGCCTTTTCCCAGTAAGCTTCTACTTCACTTGTTACAATAGATGCACTTTCACTAACGCCTTTGTTTAATGTCATATGGTGATGTAAAAATACACTTAACACTTGCTCCTTGCTGGGGAGCTTGGCCCCCAGAATTGTGGTGGACATTTCTTCAATGAGATAAAAACCGCGTTTTTTAGCCATCTGAAAAGAATAAATATACAAAGATAATAGTACAATGTCTTTGCCACCTCTCAGAGACGAGATTAGTTCAAATATGACGCAATCAAATGTAATCAGCGTGGAACTGAGTGGATGATACAAGATGATGCAACATTTCGTCATCTGCTCCCAGGGGGAAATCTCAAGACTTGTTGAGCCACCCCTAAATATTATTTGATTGGCTTCAAACTTTGTACACAGTGTTTTCTACCTAAATGGAACCAGAATCAGGCCAGGGAGCAAAGGAATTCAGGAATTCATTTTTATGGACCTCCCTAATCTACATGCTGTGTAATTTTGTTCTTTATGATGGTTTCTACCATTTTCCCCGGTACTGACGTCAGGCTCACCGGTCTGTAATTTCCCGGATCACCCCTGGAACCCTTTTTAAAAATTGGCGTTACATTGGCAATCCTCCAATCTTCAGGTATTACAGATGATTTTAATGAAAGTCCACAGATTACTAATAGCAGGTCTGCAAGCTCATATTTCAGTTCTTTCAACACTCTTGGATGTATACCATCCGGTCCAGATGATTTGCTACTATTCAGTTTATCAAATAGTTGTAATACATCTTCCCGGTGTAGCGATATTTCTCTCAATTCCTCTGCAGTATCACCTTTAAATACCACTTCAGTCTTGGGTAACATCCCTACATCTTCCTCAGTAAAGACCAAAGCAAAGAATTCATTCAGTCTCTCCGCTACAGCCTTATCTCCTCTTACTGCCCCTTTTACCCCTCCATCATCTAATGGTCAAATTTATTTATTTATTTATAAGTCTTTTATATACCGCCACTTCCCAAGATCAGTGGCGGTTTACATCAAACAACAAGAAATACATAGAACAGTTCAGTAGTAGGTACACTGAACGGTAATTAGAACTATAAACATTAAGTATAAGCATATTTTGAAACTATTTACAAGTTTTTACAGTATTTATATATACATATGTACATCGGGTTTCATCGTGTGTTCAGTTTTGAGAGTAGTGTTGTGATTATCAGAGCAGGTGAGAGCCTTGGTGATTTATGGAGGATGGGTGGCCTTGTCAAAATTATTATCTATGTTAGAGTAATATTGTGTAAATAGATATGTTTTTAATTCTTTTCTGAATTGCTTTAGGTCTTTTAACTCTCTTAATTGGGCAGGAAGATTGTTCCACAATAAGGGGGCTACAAAAGAGAATGCTGTGTTACTTGCACTCTGTTTTGTTTTTCTGATTGAGTTGGGCACTAAAATGGTATTGAGGTTATTCGCACGTCTTATTCTGTTATCTGAGGGAATTTGAAGCAATGTGGATAGATAGGATGGTGCAATCTGATTAATTAATTTGAATGTTATTAGAAAGATTTTGTATTGTATTCTACTTATTATAGGTAGCCAGTGCAGGGAATAGAGTATTGGAGTGATGTGATCAGATAGTTTAGCTTTAGCAATTATCCTTGCTGTTACATTCTGAGCCATCTGTAAAATCTTTAAGTTCTTTTTGGGTACTCCTGATAGAATTCCATTACAGTAGTCAATGTGTGGAATTATTAGTGCTTGCGTGATAGTTCTGAAGTCTTCGCTTTCTAAGAGGGGCCTTAATTGTTGTATTGATCGTAGCTTATAGTAAATTGTTCTGGTTGTTTTTTTAATGTGGTTAGTAAAGTTAAGGGCCTTGTCAAGGGTGATTCCCAAATTTAATCTCTTCTTTTATGGGAAGGGTAAAGTTCAGAAATGTGATATCAGTTGGTGGAGTGTAATTTATGTTTTTTGAAGTGATTAGTATCTCTGTTTTCTTAAAGTTAATTTTCAGATTATTTGAGCATAGCCATTTTTCAGCTTCCATGAGGCAGCTTGATACTATGTCATAGTTTGGGTCATGTATATTGAATGCAGTGTACAGCATAATATCATCAGCATATATGTGATAATTCATTTTGTATTTCTGGAAAATAGTACAAATTGGTTGAAGATAAATGTTGAATAAAAGAGCTGATAAAGCAGAGCCCTGAGGTATTCCTTGTTCTTGAGGAAAAGGTGGGGATGAGTCCTGATTCATTTTTATAAATTGTGTACGGTCAGATATATACGATTTAAACCAGTCTAGCGTTGTTTTCCTTAATCCAATTTGACAGAGTCTTGATAGTAGTATGTTGTGATTTACACTATCAAAGGCAGCAGATATGTCCAGGAATACCAGTAGGTATGCTTGTTTTGTATTATCTAGACCTTTATTGAGAGTGTCCAAGAGTACAAGAAGGAGGGTCTCTACACTGTGAAATGGTCGAAACCCATATTGGTGGTCATCAAGTGGGGCATATGTATCAATGAAGTCTTGGAGTTGTAGTTTTACAACCTTTTCAATAATTTTTGTCAGAAAGGGAATGCTGGCAATTGGGCGATATGAGGTTGGGTCAGTCTCATTTAATGTTTTATTTTTTAAAATCGGGCGGATTGCAGAGTGTTAGTTCTTGTGATAACTTCCCTTGTTGAAGGGAATCGTTTACTATATTTAGCAAAAAGGGGGCAAGTTCTTGCTTTATCGTTTTGATCCATGTAACAGGACATGGGTCAAGGATGGATGTTGTAGTGTTGATATTCGATATTATATTTAGTAATTGTTTCTTGACTCTCTCACAGGCCTTTTGCTACGAATGTACTTGAAAAAGTCTTTATTTTGTGTTTTTGCTTCCATAGCAAGTTCCTTCTCAAATTCTCGCTTTGCCTGCCTTACCAATGATTTGCATTTAACTTGCCAGTGCTTGTGCTGTTTCCAGTTTTCATCATTTGGCTCTTTTTTTCCATTTCCTGAAAGATGCTTTTTTGGCAGCAACAGCCTCTCTGACCTCACCTTTAAACCATGCTGGCAGTTTTTTGGACTTTCTTCCATTTTTCTTAATGCGTGGAATACAGCTGGTCTGGGCTTCCAGGATAGTATTTTTAAACAACACCCAAGCTTGATGTAAGTCTTTAACCTTTCCAACCGCTCCTTTTAGTTTTTTCTTAACTATATTCCTCATTTTATCATAGTCTCCCTTCCGAAAGTTAAAAGGTAGTACTGTGGATTTCTTTACTATCCCTCCTCCGCTAACTAAATCAAACACGATCATGCTATGATCACTATTGCCAAGTGGTCCCAACACCCTTATTTCTTGCACCAGATCTGGTGTTCCGCTAAGGACTAGGTCCAGTATGGCTTCCCCTTTGGTCGGTTCATGAACCAGCTGCTCCAAGAAGCATAAACGAAAGATATGAAGTCTGCTAGCCAAATTGAAAGAGTGTTTGGAAATAGCATCTCCTAGCTTGCTGGGGTCAAAAGAAACAAAAGGTTGGATGGATTTTCTCTGGGCTTGTGTCCTCTCCAAGTAGAAGGCTAAGGCTCGCTTGCAGTCCAACATGTGCAATGCAGCTTCCCCTTTCTGTGCATGAAGTCTCAGGAAAAATGTTGGAACAACAACTGACTGATTTAGGTGGAAATCCGATATCATTTTTGAAAGGAATTTAGGATGAGTACAAAGGACCCTCACTTGGTTTGCAGCTTGTTTTGTTGTGAGGGCTTGTGTGCATCAGTGATGCTGAGAGCTAAGCTATCAGTAGCGTAGCTAGTGGAAGAGTCTCCAAAGATGGACAGGTCTGAACTGAGGTGCCAGACTAAGACAAACTACCCATCTGGGCAGCAGCAGAATCGGACAGTGTTGGCAGTAGAAGATCACATGCCTGTGACAACGTTAACACTAGCATTACCTGCACGGAAGAAAGGCCTGGCAATCTACTTCCGTATCTTGCCATGAAAATCCAATGGATAGTTACAATAAAACAAACTGCACTATAGTGCTGGAAGATGAGACCCCCAGATCTGAAGGTACTCCACTGGTTACTGGGGATGAGCTGAAGAATTGTCAGAGTAAAGCCATAAGAACATAAGATATGCCATACTGGGTCAGACCAAGGTCCATCAAGCCCAGTATTCTGTTTCCAACAGTGGCCAATCTAGGTCATATGTACCTAGCAGTTTCCCCAAGAGACACAAGTTCCACAATGCTTGTACTGGGTCAAGCATTGATATCTTCGGGTCACTTCTTAATAATGGTTTATGGACCTTTCCTCCAGGAACTTGTCCAAACCTTTTTTAAACCCAGCTACACTAACAGCCTTTACTACATCCTCCGGTAACAAATTCCAGAGTTTGATTACACGCTGAGTGAAAAAATATTTTCTTTTATTAGTCTTAAATAGTTTACCCTGTAGCTTCATTGCATGTCCCCTAGTCTTTCTATATTCTGATAACGTAAACAATCGATCTACGTTTACCCGTTCCACTCCGTTCATTAATTTATAGACTTCTATCATATCTCCCCTCAGCCGTCTCTTTTCTGATCGCTGGAAGTAGCGGTATACAAATGTATACTAAATAAATAAATAAACTAAATAAATAAATAAAGAGCCCTAACCTTTTTAGCCTTTCTTCATAGGAGTATCCTTCCATCCCCTTTACCATTTTGGTGGCTCTTCTCTGTACCTTTTCTAAAATTGCTATATCCTTTTTAAGATACGGCGACCAGAATTGCACACAAATTTAAGGTGTGGTCTCACCATGGAACGATATAGAGGCATTATAATATCTTTTGTTTTATTTTCCATTCCTTTCCTTATGATACCTAGCATTCTATTTGCTCTCTTGGCCGCCGCTGCAAACTGGGCCGAGGGTTTTAACATGCATTTATGACGTGGTTGCATCAAAGCCCATGCTGATGTAGTCGCGCATGAAATGAGAGTCAGAAGATGCAAGAGGCTTACATATTAGAGCATGGAACATACAAAGCATGAACCAAGGGAAGATGGAAGTGGTCAAGAATGAAATGGAACTTGTACAACTGGATCTGTTGGGTGTCAGTGAACTGAAATGGACTGCCATCGGGCACTTTGCAACCGATGATCATATGGTATACTATGCTGGAAATCAAAGACAAAGAAGAAATGGTGTTGGCTTTATAATTAAGAAGAAACTTACAAAAACTAGAAATTCAGCATTCACTGATTGTATTGTATTTCATTATTCATCTACGAGGAATGCCTATCAACACAACTATTATTCAGGTATATGCCCCAACACCAGCTCCAGAAGAGAAAGATGCGGATGAGTTCAATGAACAAGTTCAAGCTGACATCGACAGAACATGCAGATGGTCTGGCAGGACAAACAAGATATCCTGATAGTCATGGGTAACTGAAAAGCAAAAGTTGGCAACAGAGAAAGCGGCAAAGTGGTTGAAAAATATGAACTTGGCAACAAAAATGAAGCTGGAGAAAGACTGAGAGGATTATGCAATACCAACAATCTAGTTATCTCAAATACCTTCTTCCTGCAACATAAGCAGAAACTGTACACATGGACTTCAACCAATGGATTGTACAAAAATCAAATTTACTATATCTGTGGAAGTCAACATTGGAAAAGTTCAATAACAACAACACAGATAAAACCTGGAGCCGACTGTAGTACAGATCACCAACTACTAATATGCACACTCAAGCTAAAGATGAAAAAGAGCAAGCCACTCATGAATGTAGCAAAATATGACCTTGAGAAAGCATGGTTACTTACCTGTAACAGGTGATCTCCGGGAACAGCAGGAATTTAGTCTTCACATATGGGTATCGTCGGTACCGACGGAGCCTGTGCGAGAACGCTCCCCAGCGTCCAATAGGAAAGCTTTTGGGAGCATCCCACAGCGTCTGCGTGCTGCCTTCCCCAACTGTCCCTCTCCAGTTGAGTTTATAGCTGAGACAAAGGAGAGAGGGAAAGAGAGAAAGAGAGAGATAGAGATAGAGAGATACAACTCCTAGGGGAGGTGGGAGGGTTGTGAAGATTAAATTCCTGCTGTTCCCGGAGATCACCTGTTACAGGTGAGTAACCATGCTATTTCCAGGAACAAACAGGAATGTAGTCTTCACATATGAGGGACTCCCTAGCTACAGATGCCAGGGAGATGGCCCCAGAAAGTTGTGTGCCCTTGTAAAAGGGCTCCACTTCCCCCATGGATCTCTGGCATCCTACCAGGGATGGTGAGTAGGAGTTGATTAAGTGTGGAACAGGTGTTGAAGAACAGCCTGACCAAACAAGGCATCCCGGTGGGAGTCCTTGTCTAGGCAGTAATGGGCTGCGAAGGTATTTATTTATTTATTTTACAGTTCTTATATACCGCGCTCTTTGGTATCAGTGCGGTTTACAGATAACAAATTTTTGCATCAGAACAATCTTTTGCTTACATTACAACAGGATCAGTAACTTGGAAAGTAAAAGGGGTAACTATATACAAAAACGGATATTTCACCTGTGGACTATTTACAGATCATGTAACATGTTGAAAATCGAAGTGGAGAAACTTTGAGGTCTATGGACATTTTGGGTGCGCAGAGGGTCTGCTTCGTGTTCTACCAGGGCTATGTTGTTGGGGTGTCAGAGGCTGTATGGGTGATTTGTGAAGTGGGGAGAGGGGGCGTAGGATTAGTGCATACAAGGTGCAGGCAGAATAGGTAGTGTTTAAGGACCTTTCTAAACTGGGAGAGGTCCTTTATTGATCGGATATGTGAAGGGAGATTGTTCCAACAGGTCGGAGCGAAGAAAGTGAAAGCCCTATCTCTGGTTGATTGGTTACATTTAGTGTACTCAATTGGCATAGCAAGGGTATTAGCGGCTGCCGCCCTTCTTAGCCTGTTTGTGGGAGTACTAGTAAGGAGTGAAGAGAGGGAAGGGGGGGCTATCTGATTGATTGCTTTAAAAGATAGCAATAGTGCCTTGTAGGTGATCCTGGCTTGTAGGGGTAGCCAGTGTAGCTCTGAGTATGGGAGTGATGTGGTCTCTTCTGGAAATACAGCGGAGGATGCGAGCTGCTGTATTCATCGCCAATTGAAGTGGATTGAGGGTGCTCTTAGGAAGACCATGTAGAATGATGTTGGCGTAATCAAAATGTGGTATCACAAGGGATTGGAAGATTGTTCTGAAATCATTAGGAGCAAGTAGAGATCTTAGGTGTTTCAGCGTTCGTATTTTATTGTAGATGGATTTGACAGTCTGCTTTATGTGATCTCTGAAGGTTAGTTCTTGATCTATGGTGACTCCTAGGTAGCGTATCAATGATTTACATGGAAGCTCCGCGTCTCTCACCTTCAATGTTGTGGGGGGGAGAGAAGTTCTTATTCCTGGTTACGAATAGGACCTCAGTTTTCTTAAAGTTTATTCGCAGATTCTGGGATAAGAGCAAGTCCGTAATTGCATTGAAGCATTCGATTATTGGGGAGAAGTCAGGGTCCTTGATTCTTATTGGGGTGAATATCAGGACATCATCTGCATAGATCAGACTGGAAATATTGAATGCTCGGATGATGTCACAGATCGGTTGCATATATATGTTGAAAAGTAGAGCAGATAAAGAGGATCCTTGAGGTACACCCTGTTGTTGATGGAAAGGATCAGATGTTGAGGATCCAATCCGAACCTGTTGCCAGCGGTTAGTTAGGTAGGATCTACACCATTCCCAAGCCGAACCCTGAACTCCTTTTTCATACCTTTGGTATGAACCGAAGCCCAAGTAGCTGCTCAACAGATGTCGTCAATAGACAAAGAGTGAAGATGAGCCATTGAGGCTACCACGGCTCTCACACCGTGAGCTGTGACATGGCCTTCAAGAGGAAGGTTCTTACTCTCATAGGCAAAAGATATACACTGTGCAATCCAGCTGGACAGTGTCCTTTTGGAGACTGGAAGTCCCAAATGACTAGGATCAAAAGCAACAAAGATTTGGGAGGACTTTCTATGTTGCTGTGTTCTTTGCAAGTAAAAGGCCAAAGGTCTTTTACAGTCTAAAGTATGAAGATTCCTTTCTGCATTTGAGGCGTGAGGCCTTGGGAAGAATACAGGAAGGTAAACCGCTTGGTTTAAATGAAAAGGTGACACCACCTTTGGCATAAAGTGTGGATGAGTCCTAAGGACTACCTTATCATGATGGAACCTTGTATAAGGAGGATCAGCCACCAATGCTTGCAATTCACTGATGTGCAGTGTTGATGTGATTGCAGTAAGAAAGATGACCTTCCAGGAAAGGAATTTCAAAGAGGTAGTAGCTAATGGTTCAAAAGGTGGCTTCATAAGCTGCCCAAGAACCAGATTTAAGTCCCATGCCACCGGTGGTGGCTTAATAGGAGGCTTAGTTAAAAGAAGGCCTCTCATAAATCTCGCTATGAGAGGATGAGAGGAAATAGGTTGTCCATTTAGAGGCTTGAAAGAAGCTGCAATAGCACTCAAATGAACTCTCACTGAATTGGTCTTAAGCCCAGCATTAGACAAATGGAGGAGTGGCCTAGTGGTTGGGGCAAGGTACTTCAGGCCGGAAGTTCAAATCCCACTAGAGACAGCAACCTTGGGCCGGATGGACTGGGGTTTCTAGTCCCACAGGTGCTCCTTGTGGTCTTGGGCAAGCCACTTAACCCTCCATAGCCCATGTTCCCTGTAAAATAGTTATCTCCAAGTTATAATGCCCTGTTCAATGTAATTTCAGTTTGTTCAATGTAAACCGCACTGATGCTGAATAGCGCGGTACATAAGAGAATGTAAATAAAATAAATAAATAAAATAAAATGAAGGAGATACTCCAGTAATGATTCCAGAGGTTTCACAAGAGGGTTAAGACCCTTCTGCGAGCACTATATGGTAAACCTTTTCCACTTGAAAGCATAACAGCGTCTTGTGGAAGGCTTCCTGGAAGCATAAAGGATATCCTTTATCTGCTGAGAAAGGTTAAGACTGTGAAGTTCTAGGCTTTCAGCAAAGGCCCTGCAATGCAGAGACTGAGAATTGGGATGCCACAGCATCCCCTCCTCCTGAGAAAGGAGATTTGGAGCAGATCCTAACTCCAGAGGTGGAGCTTGAGAGAGATGTAGGAGCAGAGGGTACCACATTTGCCGTGGCCAACGTGGAACTTGTTCACATAGAACATGGCTACTTGATTGTTCGTCTAAACTAGGACAGTCTTGTAGCTGAGCTGGGTGTGGAATACTTGAAGAGCAAGGAAGATTGCTCTGAGTTCCAGGAGATTGATGTGTAGATAGGTCTCCTGTGGAGTGCAGGTACCCTGGGTAGAGAAGCTTTGCAGGTGGGCTCCCCAACCCACCTGTGAGGCATCTGTTAGAGTGGCTTGGGGTGGGGGTTGCTGAAAAGGAGACCCCACCATTGGAAGGACAAAATAAGGCGATCTGAGTATGCTATTTTGTCTGACAGGCAACCTGACGCCTGAGTCCATTGAGTGGATAAAGTCCACTGGACTGCCCTCATATGGAGGCGAGCATAAGGAACCACATGCACGGTGGATGCCATGTGGCCTAGCAATTGCAACATTTTCCGAGCAGGGAGGTGAGGTTTTAGCACTGCTTGGGAAGCTAACTGAACAATGGCAGCGGGGTTGTGGAAGGTAGGCCCTTGTCTGTCTGGTATCCAGCAGAGCTCCTATAAACTCTAGGGACTGAGTGGGAGCAAGGTTGGATTTTGGGAAGTCCCAAATACTGAAGGATGCGCATGCAAGGTTGGATTTTGGGAAGTCCCAAATACTGAAGGATGCGCATTGTGCGAGAGAGAGCAACCCAGGCCTCTGGCCCTGAAGGGGCTCAAATGAGGAAGTCGTCTAAGTAAGGGAAGAAGAATATTCCTAGGGTGCGGAGAAATGCTGCCACCACAGCCATGCATTTTGTGAACACCCTTGGTGCAGAGGCCAAGCCAAAAGGAAGAACCCTGTATTGGTAGTGCTTCCCTTGACACAGAAAGCAAAGGAACTTTCGGTGAGTTGGATGGATGAGAACATGGGTGTACGCATCCTTGAGATATAGAGAACAAAGCCAATCCTGACTCTGAAAGTATGGCAGCAGAGTTCCTAGAAAAATCATTTTGAACTTCTCTTTGAACAGGAATTTGTTCAATTCTCTGAGGTCTAAGATGAGTCTGTGTCCTCCTGTTTTCTTTGGAATAAGGATATAGGGGGGAGTAAAACCCTGTACCCCGTTGGGGAATGGGTACCTCTTCTATTGCCCCTTGGGCAAGAAGCACATTGACCTCTTGACCTAACTGGTCGTTGAGAGAGGTCTGAGAATTGAACTGTCTTACCAGTGTAGGAGGGGGCACGCTGAGGAAATGAAGCTTGTACCCCTCTCTTACAATAGACAAGAGTCCAATTTTCTGCTGTTATCTGACCCCATCTGGGGGCAAAATGACATAACCTTCCTGGGATGGTGGAAGGTTCTGGGCCGTTCAGGGCCAGGAAGGCAAAGTTCTCTAAATAGGAGTCAAAGCCCCTGTGGAGGCTGAGTCTGCTGAGCTGGTTGAGGCTTAGATGCTTTTGGGTTCCTTTGTTGCCTAGGTTGTTGCTGCTGTCCCTTTTGGGCAGACTGACCTAAACAATGTCCCTGCTGGGTATAGGAGGGATAAAATCTTTTCTTCTTGCTGAAGAATGTTTTTTTTAGAGGATCTTTTCCTTGCAGGATCAGCTGTAGATTTAGACAATCTATCCAGAGTGATATGTCAGCATCTATCTCATTAGCTTTTTCCTGCCAATTCTTGCCAAAGAGATTCTCTCCTGTGCAAGGAATATTCCCTAGTTTATCCTGTACCCAATTTTCAAGTCAGATGCCTAGAGCCAGGCAATCCTACATGCACCTATGGCAATAGTAGAGGTTCTGCTTATGCACTCAAAGCAGTCAAATGCTGCACGATTCACAAACTTGGAAACATCCTGAGCATGTTTGACAAGGGCGAGGTAATCCTGCCTCTTATCATCAGGAAGGAGAGGGCTCATAAGCTCTAAATCTCCTGTGACCTCCCTTAAGGAACATTCCCATATATAAGATATAGAGTAGTTACTCACCTGTAAAGCACGGTTACTTACCTGTAACAGGTGATCTCTGGGAACAGCAGGAATAAGTCTTCACATATGGGTATGTCGGTACTGATGGAGCCTGCGCGGGAACGCTCCCCAGCATCCAAAAAGAAAGCTTTTGGGAGCATCCCACACGCATGCACGCTGCCTTCCCGCCCATTCACTTCCCTATCATCAGCTGGGTTTGTAGCTGAGACCGAAGGAGGGAAGCAGACAAATTAGAGAGAGAGAAAGAGAGAGAGAAACAACTCCTAGGGGAGATGGGTGGGTTGTGAAGACTTATTCCTGCTGTTCCCAGAGATCACCTATTACAGGTAAGTAACTGTGCTATCTCCAGGAACAAGCAGGAATGAGTCTTCACATATGGGGACTCCCAAGCTAAGATGCCTGGAGGAGGTCCCAGCATGTTGCAAATCTAGTCGATGGGCCATGCTATCTCCCAGAACCTGAGGCATCCAAGGGATGGAGGGTAGGAGTTGAAGTGAGAAGGGTGTGCTGTGGAACAGCTTGACTAAACAAGGCGTCTGGAGAGGAGTACTTGTGTAGATCAGAAATGTTAGTGAAAATTGGATTCCAATTTTCTAATGTGGACCTTAGACAAAAATATTGTGAAAGTATTTGTTGAGAGTAATGATCTGGTGCTAGAAACCAGTACACTATCCTCAAAGAAAATACCTTACTGTGAAGTAGAGGAAATAATACAGGCAGAGGTCAGAAGCCTAAATGGCTAGAACTAATCCCAGAAGAAAAAACTGGGAGAGTTTAATGGGGTTGGACTTTGGATGAGAAGCTAAAGCTTCTGTAGGCCTACATTTGAAGCTCTTTGTCCTTGGAGCAGAAAAAAACTCTAGGAAAAAGAGGAGATAAATCTCACTGGTTTGCAGAAAAAGGATGGGTCTTTGAGACCCCTCTATCCAAATGAAAGAAACAAACATTTGTAGTAGGCGGTGTAGCCTCCAATTTCTTGAAGATCAGGAAGGTCTTCCCCAAGTGATGTCACTTAGGATGACTTTACATGGAGAGCTTCAGATGTAACGTAACCAGAGAGGTTACAGTAAAAGAAGGTAGTTTGTGATTACCATAGAAATTGGTTGTCCATTTAAACCTTATGGCATGCTGGGACAGCATTAATATGGACAGTAACAAATCTTTCAGAGTGAGATATGTGTATTTATATACACACACACACATATATATATATATATATATATATATATATATATATATATATAAAAATATATACATATATATAGAAATAAAGAGAGACTCAATAACAAGAAGGGGTAAGACCTGCTTGAAAATATGGATAGAGAACCCCTTACTGGTTATACATGGAGAACCATGAAGGTGGTTACATGGAAACCAGTGGAATTTTCCTAGTCAGAAGGATATGTCTAGATCTCTTTAAAATTCTAGACTTTGAATAACCAGAAATGGAGATCTACGTGAAGGGGTGCAGAGAAAACCATAGTCTTAAGACGAGAAGTCTGAATCCTTCTATAACTTCAGTGTGGAGAAAAAGACGCAATAAAAGGGAATACCATATTTGCCCATCTATGAGGGCAATATGAGTATAATGCGTTCTTTGTTCAGCATAAGCTCCAATGAAGTATTGGGAATTAGAAGGAATGCACTACACAAGGACCGACTGCAGTGAAAAGAAATGCATCCCTGTTGGAAAAGTTCCACTGGAGATATGGAACAACTCAGGGAATTAAGCAATTCTTTATGCTTTCACGTGACCCTGGTTCATTTTCCCTAAAAGGAAATTTTAAGGAAGATGGTAAAGGTAGGAAAAAAAACGGTCATGTGGGAGCATGACTGGGCAAGCCTTTCAACCATCTGGAAGCTACCCACCAGGAATGGCTCTGATGCTCTCTGGCAAAGGCCCATAGTTGCAGAGCTTTTTGTAGAATTGCAGAGAGCATGTTGTAGGTTGCCCAGGTGAGATCTGGTTGTTTAATTACCAGTGTGAAACCTAATCTATTCTGTGGGAGCCAAAGAATTGAAGATGGCTAAGAATAGCAGACAGGCTGGTTGCCTGCAACAATAAATTGTCCAAGTAGGTTTTGGAACCTCTCTTGGAATTATGTGTTATTAAGGCAGAAAAAAAGGATAGGTCCTATGGATTGGACAAGGACCGACAGACAGTATTAGAAGTGTCTAACTCTCAATTATGGTCTGATAAGCTGTCTTAAAAGAAATATTTGAAAGATTGCAGAGGGGAGAAACTCTGTATGGAAATTACTTACTGGAGTAGGTATTGAGGACAATCCTATCGCTTAAAAAGGTAAGCCCTCCAGTGAAATAATATCACTCTTAGATTGAAAATGTCAACTAAGAGGGATAGAAGTAATACAGATTTGGGAAGATTTACAATTTGATAGTCCCTGAAAAGGGTAAAGCTCCCCTGCAGTCAAAAGCATAAGATATTGATGTAAATATTGATGTAAATAGTTTACACTACAATCAAAGTTTATTTACCTGAGTTGTAAAATTACCCTGTTGTCCAAGTTGTTAACCCTGTTTAATGTAACTCAGACATTTTTGTGTACTGAAATGTTTTGTTTGATGTAAACCGCGCTGATGTCAAATAGTGCGGTATATAAGAAATGTAAATAAATAAATAAATATCCTCATCCAGGACAACTGCCAAGGTGAAGGGCATAGCATACCTTGTAAGTAGTTGTAACTCCTCTGTTTAATTTGAAAGGAGAGGAGAAACTTGTTACCTGTGGGGCATGATTATCCTCAATAGCTCTGAAAGGATGGATTGCCCTTAGCAAGAGATTCATGCCTAAAGTAAAGGACTAAGGCAGTGTATTACTGACCTCTTAATAAGGATGAGAAGAACTACAAATGCTTCTGTAGTTAAGAAGTAGTGGTTCTGAAACTCAACAGGAAAAAAGATTTAATGAAATAAAAAAATCAGAAACCCTGCAACTGCTGAGTTTGCTGAGCCTGTTGAGACTTTGGTTTTCTTAGCCTGGTATGATGTTGCCCTTCTTTGGAAACATCTGCATGATGGGTAGAAGATGAATAAAACTTTTTCCCCCTAGGGGAATAAAGTTTGTAAGGAGATTTTTTAGTAGCTGGGGTAGAGGAAAGTTTTGACAATCCTCTGAAAGTAACAATATCAGTGTTTAACTGCTTAGCTTGAAATAAAGCATCCTTGTTTAAGAGATTTTCACCAGTACAAGGAGTATTTCCCAGCTTTTCTTGTACCCATTTGTCCAAGTTTGAAGCTTGGAGCCAGGCTATGCGTCATGCTCCTATGGCTATAGCAGAAGTTCTGATAATAGACTCAAAACAGTCCAGGGAAGCATGATTAAGGAATTCAGAGACATTTTGAGCATGACTGACTAATATGGAAAAGTCTGCTCTTTTATGTTCTTGAAGAAAAGGGTTCAAAGACTAAGTTCTTTGTGACCTCTTCAAGAGATAATCCCATATAGAAAATATATGAGATAATTCTTGCTGAAAGCATGGATGCCTGGAAGCATCGACGTCCAAAGGCATCTAAAGTTCTAGACTCACGACCTGGCGGATAAGAAGAGTGCTTCTTTGTACTCTTAATACGCCTCATTGCTGATTCTACAACAATAGAATGATGAGGAAGTTGAGTCTTTTGAAAACCTGGAGAAGGTGGCACTTTGTACATGGAGTCAAGTGTCTTAGAATGTGGTGATACCGTTAAAGGAGTTTCCCACATTCTGAAAAGTAGATCTTGTAAGATCTGATGCAAAGGAAGCATGATGACCTCCTTTGGAATCCAGGGGGATTGCAGGATCTCTGAATCCCCTGGGAAGGATTCTTTACCAGGTATAGAAATGGCAAGTAACTTTGCCATATCAAGCAGAAAAGCTTGAAAAGAAATCTCCCCTGAGGAGGAACCTCTACAATGAGGGGTAAAGGCTAGACTTGTTGAAGATTCAGCCTTGGTACCGATGGATTCATCCCAGTCATCGGGATCGGAAGACCTGAAAGGGTGAAGCAGCGGATTTTCCTTAAAGTAATGTCTTCAGTACTGCCCGAGGTCGGTATCGAGATGAGTCGGTACCAAATCATCCATGTTAGAGATCGATTCCAGGCTCGGCATCGAAGGAAGCGAGTCTGTCGAAGTAAGCATGGACGGTACCGACACCGATGCCCATGTCGATACTGGTACTGAAGTCGATACCGATACTGGAAGATCGGTCTGCAGCAACTCTAACGGTACCGAAGTAACCGAGAGCGCTAGACTGTGATCATCGGTGAGGAGTGTTTCAACCATCACCATAGACGATGCCGGGGTGTCGGTACCGCTCGAAGTGGCCACAACCACCCAGCATGGCGCAGGTATGTTCATTGAGGTAAGAACCCCGTGAACAACCTGAAGCCCCGTTAATGCTTTGGAGCCCGAAGACTCCCGCCGGGGCTTTATTGCCAATATGTCCTTGAGGGCAAGGCCAGAGCCATCTCGATACTGGGAAGGAGATCTACCACTCGAGGACTGGCTAGTCTTTACAGACTTTTTTTTGGTACCTGATCCTGTGGAGATATTCTAGCTGGTGACATCGAGTGCTATGTGAACCGGGTATCGAGTTGTGCTCGATTCTGAAGACTTCTTCTGTTTGAGCTCCAGCAGGAAAGACACTCCAGTGGGCAATGGTCAGGACCCAAACATTGTAGACACCAAGTATGGGTGTCTGAAAACATATCTGTACCGCCACACTTTGAGCATTCCTTAAGGGTAGTGGCTGGCTTTTCCATGATAGAGGCCTAGTGGCCTAGAAAGTGTCAGACACTAAAAACAGGAAAATTTCTGAAGAAAAAGAAGAAATTCTTTAGAAAAAAGAAAGAAAAACACGGGCGGTACGGGTGGTGTCAAGGGAAGGCAGACGCGACCACAAAAAACTAAGAATAAAAAGAAGAATTTTCTGCGGTGACAGAAATACGTCCTGCCGGCTCTGCGGAAAATGGAAAACTGATGAGAGGGAAGTGAATGGGCGCGAAGGCAGCACGTGGGATGCTCCCAAAAGCTTTCTTTTTGGACGCTGGGGAGCGTTCCCGCGCAGGCTCTGTCGGTACCGACGTACCCATATGTGAAGACTCATTCCTGCTTGTTCCTGGAGATCAGGTGTTCTCCAGGAGCAGCAGGAATCAGTCCTCACATATGGGTGACGTCGGCGCCGACGGAGCCCCACCCCATGCGGAGCATTTCCCCAGCTTTCAAAGAAAGCCTTTGGGAATGCAGGCACGCATGCGCAGTCCCCTTCCCGCCCAAAGGTGCCATCTTGCTCAGTCTGATGACATAGCTAAAAGACAGCACAAAAAGAAAATGAACTATATACAACTGCAACTCCAAGAGGAGAAGGGAGGGTCGTGAGGACTGATTCCTGCTGCTCCTGGAGAACACCTGCTACAGGTGAGTAACTACTCTTTCTCCAGGACCAAGCAGGAAGTCAGTCCTCACATATAGGTGACTCCCTAGCTCTGGGCTACCAGGAACCCAGGCTGACAAATAGAGCTCCCTCTAGAGCCTCAGCAACAGTGAGAGAATCTTCTCTGAGACCACACCTGAACGGTAGCCCAACACGAGGGTCGGAGGGTAGGAGTTACCTAAACCTCAAAGAGATTACAGAGTACCACTTACCCGAAAGCACTTTGACTACGGGACTCCCCTCTCAAGGCAGTAGTGGTCCACAAAAGTCTGGTTTCAAGACCAAGTAGTGGCCCGGCAGATGTCTGCCAATGGAACAGAACGGAAGTGAGCTACTGATGCGGCCTTCGCCCTGACCTGGTGGGCCGTGACTCGACCCTCCAGGGAGAGGCCGGCTGCCCTGTATGCCCAGGCGATGCAGTCTGCCACCCAGATGGACAATGTACGCTTAGTGACAGGCAACCCCAATTTATTAGGGTCAAAGGAAATGAAGAGCTGAGAAGCCCTTCTATACCCCTGCGTACGTTCTAGGTAAAAGGACAGCGCCCTTCTACAATCCAGGGTATGCAAGACAGTTTCGGCCCTACTGGTGTGTGGTCTGGGAAAGAACGTCAGAAGCACCACCTCCTGGTTGAGGTGGAAGGAGGACACTACCTTGGGAAGGAACTTAGGATGAGTCCTCAAGACTACCCTGTTCTTATAGAACTTGGTATACGGCCTATCCGAGACCAGGGCCTGAAGTTCATTCACACGCCTGGCCGAGGTGAGTGCCACAAGAAACAACATCTTCCAGGATAGGAAACGTAAGTGGCAGGTAGCCATCGGCTCAAAAGGTGGGCGAGTCAGTTGCTGCAAGACCATACTGAGATCCCACTCAGTGGCCGGTGGACGAATAGGAGGCTTGAGCAGAAGCAGGCCTCTGAGGAAGCGAGACACCAGAGGGTGGCCCGAGAAGGAATGTCCATCCACCGGCGAGTGGTGAGTTGAGAGGGCACTGAGGTGGACCCGGACAGAGTTGGACTGAACTCCCAGGTTGGAGAGGTGGAGCAGGTATTGCAGTACCACTGGGACCGAGCAGGAGAAGGGATCCTCCTGCTGTTGAGAACACCAAGTGGAAAACCTACGCCACTTCAGAGCATAGGCCTTCCGAGTGGAATGCTTCCTGGAGGCCAACACCACCTCTTCAACCTCCTTTGGTAGGTGCAAGGGAGCAAGGACTAGCCTTTCAGCAGCCAGGCCATCAAATTGAGGGATTTGAGGTTGGGATGCAAGAGGGACCCCTGATCCCGAGTCAGAAGGTCGGGTTGCAGTCCCAGAGGAAGTGGAGCATCCACCGCCAACTGCAGAAGAAGAGGGAACCACGGCTGCCTGGGCCACCTGGCGGCTATTAGGATCACCGTGGCTCGGTCCTGCTGGGTTTTGAATAGAGTCTGGGCCACCAGAGGGGTGGGAGGAAACGCATACAGCAGGCCTTCGGACCAGGGGATCAGGAATGCATCTGCCGCTGCCCTCAGAGGATGCGGTTGTCTGGAACAGAACTTGGATATTTGCCTGTTCAGTGGACTGGCAAAAAGATCCATGGTTGGAAGTCCCCACTTCAGAAAGATCTGTTGGACTACCCGAGGATCCAACTGCCAATCGTGAGACTGCAGGAGTCTGCTTAGCCTGTCCGCCAGGTAGTTTTCCTGGCCTGGAAGGTAGACCGCCCTGAGGGTTATGCCCTGATGGATAGCCCAGGAGAAGAGATTGTGCTTCCAGGCACAGGAGTCGGGATCCTGTGCCACCTCCCTGCTTGTTCACGTAGAACATAGCCACCTGATTGTCTGTCTGAACTAGGACAGACTGGTGAGAGAGGACCCAAGAGAAAGTCCGTAAGGCTAGTCGAATGGCCCTCAATTCCAACAGGTTGATCTGCTGGGCGGCCTCCCACAGAGACCACAGGCCTTGGGTGCAGGTTCCCTGGCAATGTGCCCCCCAGCCTTGCAGGGAAGCATCGGTTGTCAGTACATGAGTGTGTGGGGAGGCTCGAAAAGGAACTCCCCTGACCAGGTTCGGGAGATGCCTCCACCAGCGTAGGGAGTCCACCAAGGGTTTGGACACCTTTATCCTGTCTGACAACTTCCCTGTGGCCTGTACCCACTGTGCCCTGAGGCACCACTGAGCCGGCCTCATGTGCAGACAGGCATTTGCGGTGACATGCACTGTGGAAGCCATGTGACCTAAGAGCCGGAGGAAGTGTCTGGCAGAGACCAGAGAGTTTGCCTGAAACTGGCCGGCCAACTTCATCAGCCTGTGAGCTCTGTCCACAGGCAAATAGGCCTTTGCATGGATAGTATCCAACCTTGCCCCTATGAACTCCACGTCCTGTGAGGGGACTAAAGTGGACTTTGGGAAGTTTATAACGAACCCCAGGTGCTGAAGCAGGGATATGGTTCTGAAGGTGGCCTGCCTGGCCTCTTGTGGAGACTGGCCCCTGATTAGCCAGTCGTCCAAGTAAGGGAACACAAAGATCCCCTGGTTCCTGAAGTAGACCGCAACCACCGCCAGGCACTTTGTAAAGACCCTGGGGGCGGAGGTGAGGCCAAAGAGAAGCACTCTGTACTGGAAGTGGTTCCCTCTCACCACAAATCTGAGGTATTGCCTGTGACTTGGATGGATGAGGATGTGAGTATAAGCATCCTTCAGGTCTAAGGAGCATGGCCAATCTCCCTGCTGGAGGTAGGGCAGTAAGATTCCAAGGATAAGCATCTTGAACTTTTCCCTCTCCAGAAACTTTTTCAGATTTCTCAGGTCTAGGATGGGTCTGAGGCCTCCTGTTCTTTTTGGTACCAGGAAGTACCTCGAGTAGAAGCCTTGCCCTTCCAGGTGGTGAGGCACCGGTTCCACCGCCTGGTCCTGTAGCAGACCTTCCAACTCCTGAAGGAGTAAGTTTCTGTGCAGAGGGGGTCTTGGAGGCTCCCCCTGGGAAGTAGGAGGGGGTGTCTGGGTGAAGTGGAGCAGATAGCCCCTTTCGATGATGCTTAACACCCAAGTATCCCCTGTGATGGCTGGCCACCTGTCTGAGTACAGGGTCAGCCGACCTCCTGTGCCCTGGATTGGAGGAGAGGCTATGCTGGCATAGTCAAAAAACCCCTCCCTGCTGAGCAAGAGCCAGAGTAGGAGGCTTGGGAGCCTTCTGCCTACGGGGCCCATGACCCTGCCCCTTGGCCTGCTGGCCCTGCTAGGGAGCTGCAGAGGCCTGGTAGTGAGGGTAGGTTTTGTAGGCAGTGGTCCTCCTCGGGTAAAAGGTCTTTTCCCCCGCGCCCTTCTTCTTCTGAGAAGGGGCAGAGGTTTTCCTGGACAGCCTTGTCCAGGTAAGCGTCTCAGTCTCGAGTTCTGCAGCCTTTTCAGCCATGGGCTTGCCAAAGAGATTTTTACCTCGGCAGGGAACATTGACCACCTTGTCCTGTACCCATGGCTCGAGGTCCGAGGATTGTAGCCAGGCCTGGCGGCGTGCACCGATGCTGGCCCCTGCTACTCGGGCCGAAGCCTCAAATCTATCATAGGCTGTTCGAGAGATAAACTTCGAGCACTCTCGAATACCAGAAGACAAGGCCTTGAACCTCTGCAAGGGTTCTTCGGACAGACCAGCAGAGAACCCTGCAATCTCCTTTGCCAGGTCTCGAAGGTACATGCCCATGTACAGCTGGTAGGTCTGGACGCGGCAAGCAAGCATAGAGCCCTGGAAGCATTTTCTACCGAGGGCATCCAGGTTCTGGGCTTCCCTGCCAGGAGGCACAGAGGAGTGCATCTTCTGACTCTTCAGGCAATGCATGGCCGATTCCACAACCATGGAGTGGTGCAGTAGCTGTGCCTTTTGGAATCCGGGGCTCTTGCGGACTCGATAGATGGAATCGACCCGCTTGCTTAGAACCGGCATCGAGGCCGGCACCTCCCACATGGGGAAGAGCAACTGCTCCAGCATCGGAGGGAACAGGTACAGTAAAGGCCTCCTTGGGAGGAGAGTCATACTGCAGGGCCTTGAGCTCCTTGGCTCGAGGCTCCTCCTTGGGGTCCACCGGGAATGCGAAGGCCTTGGCCATGTCCCGTATAAAATCCGAGAACCGGGTATCCTTCGGGGGGGACCTCGTCCGAGGCTCGGATCCCGGTGAGTCCGAAGGGACGCACCAAGTCCGGAAGGAATCCGGCGACTCCTCTTCCTCAGTCTCCCACGCCGATTCCTCCTCGGAGGAATCGAGCGGCTCCGAGTGGGCGGGCACCGATGCCATCCGCCCCGACACCGAGGGTACTAGAGTCGACGACGTCGGTCCCGAACGGGAGGCCGAGGGTGACCTTGGCCGAGGATCGACTCGAGTTCGCATGGTCTCGAGGATCGGCTTGGCCTCCGGGGTCGACTTGGACGTCGAGGTCCCGGTGGTTGGGGCAGATGCGCCGGGGAGGCCGGCAATCAGCACCTGCTGCTGCTCCATGAAGGTAGACAATCTGCTCTCCAAGGCCGTCAACCTGAGTCCAAGCTCAGGAGACCCGTCAGGCCCGATGTCGGCTCCCCCGGAGGAGAGTCTACGAGGACTGCAGTACTCACATGACTCGGGGCCTCCGACTCTACATGAGGATGTTTTGCAGGCCTCTCCGACTCCGAAGACCCGGGACGGCGATCGGGGCTATGCGACCTGGACCTTGAGGGGCCAAGAGCGTCCACTGATGCCGCCCTCACGGGTTTCTTCTTTCTTCGGTGCTCCCTCGAGGGGGACTCCCTCTCAGAGGAGCCACGACGATGCTCGGGGTCAGACTCCCGAGACGTCGAGGCCTCTGACAAAGTCCGGACCCGTCCAGACGCAGAGTCGGAGAAGATCCTCTCACGTTGGTGCTGACGACTCCTCAATGCCTTCGAGGACATTTTGCCACAGGGACTAGAGACCTTAGGATCATGGTCAGGCCCCAGACAGCGGAGGCAGCAGTCATGGAGTGGAGGAGTAGCCTAGTGGTTGGGTCAAGGTACTTCAGGCCGGAAGGTCGGGGGTTCAAATCCCACTAGAGGACAGCAACCTTGGGCCGGAAGGACTGGGGTTTCTAGTCCCACAGGTGCTCCTTGTGGTCTTGGGCAAGCCACTTAACCCTCCATAGCCCATGTTCCCTGTAAAATAGTTCTCTGTGTGCTGTGCTTTCCTGTCTAATCAATGTGTTTATACCTCAAAAATTTCCTGTCATGATTTGACAATTTCCAATCTGTAATCAAAAAAAAACCGCTGCTGATCGCTGGAAGTAGCGGTATACAAATGTATACTAAATAAATAAATAAAATGTGTGTCGGTGAGAGACATCAGTTTCTTGCACCGATCACACTTCTTAAAGCCACTGGCAGCCATCGGGGGAAAAAGGGCCCCTGCAAGATCAAAAAATCAGGCTGCCAGGGAAAGAAAAAAGTGGCGCGAACGCAGTCTCTAAAGACAAAAACCGAAAAAAGAAAGCCGGGCTCGGCACCGGTGTACCGAGTCCAGGTGGGAAAGGGAACCAACGTCGAACCGAAGAAAAAAACTTGTCTCAACGCAGGAAAATCCACTTTTTCCATGGGTGACAAGGACACACGTCCGTAGGGCTCCGCGGAAAAAAGACGACTGAGCAAGATGGCATCTTTGGGCGGGAAGGGGACCGCGCATGCGTGGCTGCATTCCCAAAGGCTTTCTTTGAAAGCTGGGGAAATGCTCCGCATGGGTGCTCCGTCGGCGCCGACGTCACCCATATGTGAGGGACTGACTTCCTGTTTGGTCCTGGAGAATCCTGCATTCACGAAATGGAGGATTGGATGCATGCCTCTTTGCACTTTTCATCCTACGCATGGCTGATTCCACTACCATTGAATGGTGTGGCAGCTGAGTTTTCTGAAATCCAGGACATGGTGGAACACGATACATAGTACCAAGTCTCCTAGAGTGAGGAGAAGTAGTCAGAGGTGTCTCCCACATTCTGAGCATCAAGCTATGCAGAATTTCATGGATAGGCAGGGTAGCTGCCTCCTTAGGAGCTTTAGGATATTGGAGGATTTCCAATTCCTTTGCTCTAGGTTCCTCTTCAGGAGCTACTGTGATTGAAAGACCTTTGGCCATATCACGGATGAAATCCTGAAATGACATGTCCTATGGAGGTGGCATTCCTTGTTGGAGAGAAGAGGGATCTTCTATGAGAAACCCTATAGTGCCAGCAGAATTGTCAGAGTCTTCAGAATCAGAGGAATCAAAGTATTCCTGACCCCGATGCTCTTGCAAAGCACGATCCCGGTACCGATTGAATTCGGTACCGAGGTGACCCGGTACCGCTTTATCCACTCCAGCCAGAGTTGGCATGAGAAGAGTTCCCACCGGGGCCGGTACCGGCATCGGTGTCGGTGTCAGCACCGGTGCCCTTGGGACCACCGGTACCACAGCTGAAAGAGCTGCGATACTGCGTTCGACAGCAAGAAACCTCTGGTCTATCGACGCTGCCGATGCCTGGGTGTCGGTACCGGTAAGAACGGCCGGAGCCCCTGAGCATGGCACAAGTAGTTCTTGCGAGGCTGAGGCCTCGAGAACATCCTGAAGTCCAATCCATGCTTTGGAAGCCAAAGCCTCCCAGCGGGCCTGTTTTGCCGGTGTGGTTCCCTCAAAGGCAATGCCAATGGCCTCTCAATGCTTAGCAGGAGAGCTACTCTTTGAGGACCGGCTTTTGTGTTTAGTTACCTGAGATCCATGGGAGGAAGAAGAGGCCCTTGACGATGTCGATGCAATGGATCTGGCATCTGAAGAAAAGAGGGTACAGAGCTTTGCGGCCCGATTCTGTCTTCCTCTTTTGTTCATCCCTATGCAGGAGAGACATTCAGTTGGAGAATGATCAGGTCCTAAACATTTTAGACACCAATCATGGGTGTCAGTGACGGAAATGGTACCGCCACACTTAGTACATTTTTTAAAACCACTAGTTGGCTTTTCCATGATTTAGGAAAAATGGGGCCTAATGCCCAAAATGGCGCCTAGCACCAAAAAGGAAAGTTTCTGAAAAGAAACAGTGTAAGTTTAAGTTTTTTTTTTTTTTTGTAAGAAAAGAAAAGTACCGGCGGTACCGGTAGGCATCGTGCGGTAGGCAAACACGACCACAAGAAAGAATTTTAAAGACAGAATTTTCTGCGGTGACAGGGAATAGGTTCTGTTGGCTCCGCGGAAAACGAAGAACTGAAGAGGGATAGTTGGAAAGGCGGGAAGGCAGCACGCATGTGCTGAGGGATGCTCCCAAAAGCGTTCTTATTGGACGCTGGGGAGCGCTCCCGTGCAGGCTCTGTCGGTGCCGATGATACCCATATGTGAGAACTACATTCCTGCTTGTTCCTAGAGATTTAAGTCTTCACATATGGGTATCGTCGGTACCGATGGAGCCTGCACGGAAACGCTCCTCAGTGTCCAATAGGAAAGCTTTTGGGAGCATCCCAAAGTGCCTGCATCGCTGCCTTCGCGCCTTTCCAACTCTCCCTCTTCAGTTGAGTTTATAGCTGAGGCAAAGGATAGAAGAGATAGAAAGAGAGAGAGAAAGACAACTCCCTAGGGGAGGTGGGAGGGTTGTGAAGACTTAATTCCTGCTGTTCCCGGAGATCACCTGTTACAGGTGAGTAACTACGTTATCTCCAGGAACAAGCAGGAATGTAGTCTTCACATATGGGGACTTCCCAGCTGAGAGATACCAGGGAGATAACCCCAAAGCTGCAAAACCCAGGTTGAGATGGGTCATGCTTCCTCCCATGGATCTCTGGCATCGAAACCCGGGATGGCTGGTAGGAGTTGTTCTAAGTCTGAAAGAGATGCTGGAGAACAGCTTGGCCAAACAAGGCATCCCGACGGGAGTCCTTGTCTAAGTAGTAGTGGGCTGCAAAGGTGTGTACTGAAGCCCAAGTGGCTGCCCTGCAAATGTCGTCAATAGACACTGAGCGAAGGTTAGCCATAGAGGCTGCCATTGCTCTCACATTGTGAGCTGTGACATGACCTTCAAGAGAAAGTCCTTTACTCTCATATGCAAAAGATATGCAATTTGCAATCCATATAGACAAAGTTTGCTTGGAAACTGGTAATCCAAGATGACTAGAGTCAAAGGCAACAAAAAGCTGTGAAGCCTTTCTATGTTGCTTAGTTCTCTGAAGGTTAAAAGCCAAGACTCTTTTACAATCCAGAGTGTGAAGATTCCTTTCTGCATTGGAGGCATGAGGCCTAGGGAAGAATACAGGAAGGTAAACCGATTGGTTTAAATGAAAAAGCGAAACCACCTTTGGCATAAAGTGAGGGTGAGTCCTAAGAACTACTTTATCATGGTGGAACCTTGTATAAGGAGGATCAGCCACTAAAGTCTGTAGCTCACTGATGCTTCTTGCAGAAGAGAGGGCAATTAGAAAGATTACTTTCCAAGAAAAAAAACTTAAGAGATGTAGTGGCTAAGGGTTCGAAGGGCGGTTTCATGAGCTGCCCAAGGACAAGATTCAAATCTCATGCCACGGGCGGTGGCTTGATGGGAGGTTTAGTCAAGAGTAGTCCTCTGATAAACCTTGCTACAAGTGGTTGAGAGGAAACAAGTTGTCCATTCAAGGGCTTGTGGAAAGCCGCAATGGCACTAAGGTGGACCCTTACTGAATTGGTCTTAAGACCAGAGGATGATAAATGGAGGAGATACTCCAGTAACGCCTCCACTGGCACTGAAAAGGAATTAAGTTCCTTTGTTGAACACCAGATAGAAAACCTTTTCCACTTGAAGGCGCAGGCCTGCCTTGTGGAAGGTTTTCTTGAAGCTAAAAGGATATCCTTAACCTGTTGAGAAAGGTTGATATCCTGGTATTCTAGGCTCTCAGCAGCCACGCCCTGAGGTGTAGAGACTGAGGATTCGGGTGCAATAGTGTCCCGTTCTCCTGAGAAAGAAGATCTGGAGCACATTCCAACTCCAGAGGTTTGGCTTGAGAGAGACGTAGAAGCAGAGGATACCACCTTTGTCGTGGTCAGCATGGGGCTATGAGGATCATATGGCCCCTGTCTCTCTGAAGCTTGAACAGAGTTTTGGGAATGAGGGGAATGGGTGGGAAGGCATAGAGGAAGTCCTGACCCCAGTGGAGGTGGAAGGCATCCCTTGCCTGACAGTTCTGAACTGGAATCCTGGAACAGAACCGGGGAAGTTTGGCATTCTGAGGATTTGCAAAAAGGTCTATATCTGGAGTTCCTCAGATTTGAAAAATTCAAGCAACCTGCTCTGGATGAAGAGACCACTCGTGTGGCAGCAATACTCGACTGAGTTTGTGTGCCAAGAGATTTTGTCTGCCTGGAAAATACACCGCTAATGGGTAGATTTGAAGATCCCTGGCGAAAGCCCAGAGGTGTAGAGCTTCATTGCACAGTCTGAGAACCTGTTCCACCCTGCTTGTTCACACAGAACATGGCGACTTGGTTGTCGGTCTGAACCAAAACCGTCGTGCAGCTCAGGTGGGCCTGAAATACTTGAAGAGCATAGAAGATGGCTCTGAGTTCCTGGAGGTTTATATGAAGACAAGCCTCTTGCTTGGTCCAGCGACCCTGAATGGAGAGATTGTCCAAGTGAGCCCCCCAACCTAACTTGGACGCATTTGTCGTCAAGGTGGCTTGGTGTAGTGGCTGCTGGAAAGGAGACCCTACGAGAAAGTTTTCCAGCGATTGCCACCACTGCAGGGATGAAATGAGATGTGTCGAGTTTCTGATTTTGTCCGTCAGGCGACCCGTGTCCACTGAGAGGTTACGGTCCACTGGGCTGCTCACATGTGAAGGCGAGCATAGGGAACCACATTGACAAAGGGATGCCATATGCCCCAGCAGCTGAAGCATTTCTCGAGCAGTTATTAGAGTTTTCATAGCTGCTTGAGAGGCCAGCTGGAGTATTCAAAGACAACGTGGTTATGGCAGGAAAGCCTTTGACTGCCTTGTGTCTAGACAAGCCCCTATGAACTCTAGGGATTGAGAAGGGTCGAGATGTGATTTTGGGAGGTTTATGACCAGTCCCAGGTACTGCAGGATTTGCATTGTGCGGGAGAGAGCGAAGCTGGCTTCTGGAGCTGTAGATGTTCGGATGAGCCAGTCGTCTAAGTAGGGGAAGACGAATATACCCAGAGTTCTTAAGAATGCTGCTACTACTGTCTGCCATGCATTTTATTTATTTATTTAATTATTTATTTAGCATACATTTGTATACCGCTACTTCCAGCGATCAGGAGCGGATTTGATTACATGACGGAGCTGTCAGATCAGGACAAAACAAATTTCAATATATACAAAGTGATTTACAGGATAAGCACGACACACAGTAGTTAGGTAACTTGATCTTCCTTCCATAAGGTGGGAGGAGATTAATTACATATATACATTTTTACACATATGTACATCTTTGTTTCTGCGGATGGCAAGAGTTAGTTCTTACTGTCTAGATCATGTTATAGGAAATCTGAAATAAGTAAGTCTTGAGTTTTTTCCTAAAGTCCATCAGGTCGTTGTTAGAGCGTAGCTCAGGCGGGAGTTGGTTCCAGAGTGTGGGTGCTGTGTAGGAGTATGCTCTGTTACTTGTAGCGGTTTTGACAGATCTGATACTTTTTGGCACGCATAGGGTATTTAAATTGGTGGTTCTTCTGCTTCTGTTAAGAGGTTGTGTGTTGATTAGGTTGGAGAGGAAAGATGGTGCTGTGTTATGGATGAGTTTGAAAGTGGTTATTAGGGTTTTGTATTTTATGCGAGCTACAATGGGGAGCCAGTGTAGTTCGATTAACACTGGCGTGATGTGTTCAGCAAAACCTTTTTTCATGATGATTTTAGCCGCAACGTTTTGCGCCATTTGGAGTATGTTTAGGGTTTTCTTTGGAAGGCCCTGTAAAATGGCGTTGCAGTAGTCGAAGTGAGGTGTGATAAGAGCTTGAGCTACTGTCCTGAAATCATTAGCTTCAATGATGCTCTGTAGTGGTTGCAGGACTCTAAGTTTGTGGAAAATAGCCCTGTTTACTATGCAGAGGTGTTTTTCCATCTTTAGGTCACTATCAAGCGTTACCCCTAGATATTTTATTTCTTTCTTCGTGTGATAGGTATTATTGCACAGGGTGATTGTTGCAGGTGGGTTGAACTCCGGTTTTCTTGAGATGTACATCACTTCAGTTTTTTTATGGTTTATAGCCATGTTGTTTCGTTGTAGCCATGTTTGCATCTCGCTTACGCATTCTTCTAGTTGGGTGTAATTTGGATTATTTGCATCAAGTTGTGTATACAGCATAATATCATCTGTGTATATGTGGTAGTTGATTTTGTGCTTTTTGAATATTTCGCAGATTGGTTGCATGAATACGTTGAAGAGAAGTGAGGAAAGAGCTGAGCCTTGTGGTATGCCCTGTGTTTGGGGGAACGCCTCTGCTTTTTCATTGTTGAACTGGACCTGTTGCATTCTGTTTGTTATATATGATGAGAACCATTTTAGGGGGGTTCCCGATATTCCTATTGCTT
Organism: Ichthyophis bannanicus; assembly: GCA_033557465.1. Classification (NCBI taxonomy): domain Eukaryota; kingdom Metazoa; phylum Chordata; class Amphibia; order Gymnophiona; family Ichthyophiidae; genus Ichthyophis; species Ichthyophis bannanicus. The sequence goes on from CM066042.1 coordinate 23,853,700, forward strand.
CAATTCTGTTCAGGAGGGCTCGATGGTGTACTGTATCGAATGCCGCTGAAATGTCAATAAATATGAGAATAAACATTTTCTTTTTGTCTTCTATGCCTTTGAGTAGGTTGTCCAGTAGTGCAATAAGCAGGGTTTCAACCCCATGATGTTGCCTGAAGCCGTATTGGTGATCATCTAGGGTTTCGTTGTCGTCCAGGTGGTCTTGCAGTTGTTGTAGGACTGCCTTTTCAATAATCTTTGCTAGGAGGGCTATGCTGGATACTGGGCGATAAGATGCTGGGTCGTCCTCATTGAGTGTTTTGTTTTTTAGTGTTTTTGTGAAGACTCTTGGGGCAGAAGCCAGTACGAAGGGAAGAACCCTGTACTGGTAATGTCTTCCTTGAAAAAGGAATCGAAGAAACCTCCTGTGATCTGTATGGATAAGGATATGCGTATATGCATCCTTTAGATCTAGAGAACATAGCCAATCCTGACTCTGAATGTAAGGAAGAAGTGTTCTGAGGGAGATCATCTTGAATTTTTCTCGAAACAGATACTTGTAGAACTCTCTGGAGGTCCAGTATGGGTCTGTATCCCCCTGTATTCTTTGGAATGAGGAAGTAGGTGGGGGAGTAGAAACCCATGCCCTGTTGGGATATGGGTACCTCTTCTATTGCCCCTTGAGCAAGTAGTGAGGTGACCTCTTGACACAAGAGAATGGTGAAAGAGCCCTGAGAATTGAACTGTCTTGTGATGGTAGGAGGGGGCATACTGTGAAAATGGAGTTTGTACCCCTCTCTTAATATGGAAAGAGCCCAGTGTTCTGCTGTTATTTGTTGCCACCTTTTGGCAAAATGATCAAGTCTGCCGGGAATGGTGAGAGGCTCTGGACCTTTCAGGGGCAGGATGACTAAGTTCTCTAGGAAGAGTCAAAGCCCCTGAGGAGGTTGTCTCTGCTGAGCTGGTTGAGCTCTGGGAACTTGGGCCTTCCTTTGCTGTCTAGGTTGCTGTTGCCCCTTCTGGGGAGCATGAACTGGACAGTGGACAGTCTGGGAGTAAGATGGGTAGAATTTATTTTTCTTGTTGAAAAAGGGTTTCTTAATTGTCTTTTTCTTTGCTGGGTTGGCTGTGGCCCTTGATAATCTGTTCAAGGTGGTGTTTTCAGACTAAAGCTAATTAGCTTTGTCCTGCCAATCCTTGCCAAAGAGATTTTCTCCTGTGCAAGGAATATTTCCCAGCTTATCTTGTACCCATTGTTCTAAATTTGATGCCTGAAGCCAGGCAATGCAACGTGCACCGATGGAAATAGCAGAGGTTCTGCTAATGCACTCAAAGCAATCAAAGGTTGCACGATTCATAAACTTAGATACATTCTGGGAATGTTTGACCAGAGTGAGGAAGTCTGTTTTTTTATCATCGGGGAGAAGTGGAGCCATGAGCTCTAGATCCCTTGTAACCTCCTTAAGGAACTATCCCATATAAAGAATGTAAGAGCTGATCCTCGCTGATAGCATTGAGGATTGAAAGCATCAACGCCCAAAGGCATCGAGTGTCATGGCTTCGCGGCCTGGAGATTGGAAGAATGCATTTTAGCACTCTTGATCCTACGCATCGCTGATTCCACTACCATTGAATGGTGTGGTAATTGTGTCTTCTGAAAACCAGGGCATTGTGGAACTCGGTACATGGTATCGAGTCTCCGAGAGTGTGGAGACACTGTTAAAGGAGTTTCCCACATCCTTAGCATGAGGTCATGCAAGATTCGGTGAATGGGAAGAGTAGCAGCTTCTTTAGGAGCTGCCGGGTACTGAAGGATTTCTAATTCGCCTGCTCTCGGTTCCTTCTCAGGGGTCACGGTGATGGAGAGTCCTTGTGCTACATCATGTATGAAATCCTGAAAAGATATGTCCTCTGGAGGAGACATCCTACGCTGAGGAGAAGGAGAGGGATCCTCTGGAAGAATCACTTCAGTACCGGTGGAGTCCTCAGAGTCATCGGAATCGGAGGACTCAAAGTATCTATGTTCTTGCATTGCTTGATGCCAGTATCGATCAAATTCGACATCGGACTGTCTCGATACCGGGCCCTCGATATTGGACACTGATTCAAGAGCCGGCATGGGGGGAAGCGCATTGATTAAAGCAGGTCCAGTCCGTACCGGTATCGATGACTGCGGAACCGTCTGAAGCGGCCTTAGTGGTACCGAGGCTGCTAAGAGAGCCGCTAGGCTGCGTTCAATGGCCAGGATGTGCTGATCCATACCCCTGCCGATGCCTGGATGTCGGTACCACTGGAACAGGCCACGACACCAGAACATGGCACCAGGAGTTCTCCTGAGGTGGAAGGTTCAGGAACATCCTGGAACCCCGTTAATGCTTTGGAGGCCGGAAGGAGATCTACCCTTTGAGGACTGGCCGGTCTTGAAAGACCTGGGTTTAGTTACCTGAGATCCATGGGAGGAAGATGAAGCCCTGGAAAACGTCGATGCAACGGACATCGCATCTGCGGCAAAGAGGATGCCGAGTTTTGCAGCTCTGTTCTGCAGGCCTCTCTTGGTCATCTTTCTACAGAGGAGACACTCCGATGATAAATGGTCAGGACCTAAACATTTAAGACACCAGTCATGGGTGTTGGTAGCAGAAATGGTACCGCTACACTTTGAAGATTTTTTTAAACCACTAGATGGTTTCTCCATTTTAGAAGAAAAGAGGGCCTAGTGCCCAAAATGGCGCCTGGTACCCAGAGGGGACAGACCCTCCAAAAAAGAGTAGTTACTCACCTGTAACAGGTGCTCTTCAGGAGCAGCAGGAATCAGTCCTCACATATGGGTGACATCAACGTCGATGGAGCCCCTGCGGAGCATTTCCCCAGCTTTCTATGAAAGCCTTTGGGAATACTGCCCGCATGCGCAGTCCCCTTCCCGCCTAAAGGTTCCATCTTGCTCAGTCTGATGACATAGCTAAAAAACAGCACACAAAAATGTAAAATAAACTATGTACAACTGCAACTCCCAGGGGGAGGAGGGAGGGTTGTGAGGACTGATTCCTGCTGCTCCTGGAGAACACCTGTTACAGGTGAGTAACTACTCTTTCTCCAGGACCAAGCAGGAAGTCAGTCCTCATATATGGGTGACTCCCTAGCTGTGGGCTACCAAGCACCCAGGCTGAACAAGAGAACTCCCTCTAGTCCCAGCATCAAAGAAAGGCTTTTCACTGAAAACACCTCCACTGGTAGCCCAACGGAGGGCTGGAGGGCAGGAGTTGCCTAAACCTCAAAGAGATTCCGTAGTACTGCCTGGCCAAAAGCACTGTCCCTACAGGAGTCCCTCTCCAGGCAGTAATGGGCCGCAAAGGTCTGGCTTGAGGACCAAGTTGCAGCCCTGCAGATGTCTGCCAACGGTACAGAGTGGAAATGAGCTACTGAGGCAGCCATAGCCCTTACACGGTGGGCCGTGACCCGACCCTGCAAGGGAAGGTCAACCGCCCTGTAAGCCCAGGTGATACAGTCAGCCACCCATATGGACAAGGTACGCTTGGACACAGACAACCCCAAATTATTAGGGTCAAAAGAGATGAAGAGCTGAGTAGCCCTTCTATGCCCCTGCGTACGGTCAAGGTAGAAGGATAAGGCCCTCCTACAGTCCAGGGTATGCAGGACTGCCTCAGCCTGGCTTGCATGAGGCCTAGGGAAGAATGTTGGAAGAACCACCTCCTGGTTGAGGTGGAAAGAGGAGGCAACTTTTGGGAGGAACTTTGGATGAGTCCTAAGGACCACCCTGTTCCTATAGAATCTGGTGTAAGGCCTGTCACAGACCACAGCCTGAAGCTCACTCACTCGTCTGGCCGAGGTTAAGGCTACCAGGAAGAGTGTCTTCCAGGAAAGGAAGCAGAGAGGACAAGTAGCCATCGGCTCAAAAAGTGGGCGAGTCAGTTGCTGCAAGACCACATGCAACTCCCACTCAGGGGCCAGAGGCCGGACAGGAGGTTTGAGCAAGAGCAAACCTCTGAGGAACCGGGACACCAAGGGGTGAACCGACAGAGAGTGCCCGTCCACCAGGGAGTGGTGAGCTGCTAGAGCTGAGAGATGGACCCGAACAGAATTGGATTTAAGTCCCTGATTGGATAAGTGCAGCAGGTACTGAAGGACTACCGGTACCGCACAGGAGAAAGGATCTTCTGTACGCAGCTGACACCACACAGAAAATCTTCTCCATTTCAAGGCATAGGTTTTCCTAGTGGACTGCTTTCTAGAGGCCAGGACGACCTCTTCAACTTCTGGAGGTAGGCCCCACGGAGCCAAAACTATCCTTGCAGCCTCCGGGCCATCAAATTGAGAGATTTGAAATTGGGGTGCAGAAGAGAACCATGATCCTGAGAGAGAAGGTCGGGCTGCAACCCAAGAGGCAGTGGGGGGTCCACTGCCAGTTGAAGCAGAAGTGGAAACCAAGGTTGCCTTGGCCACCTGGGAGCTACTAGTAGCACCGAGGCCTTGTCCTTGAGAACCTTGAACAGGGTTCGGGCCACCAGAGGCGTGGGAGGAAATGCATATAGGAGGCCCTGAGACCAGGAAATCAGAAAAGCATCCGCTGCCCACTTCATGGGATGCGGGTGCCTGGAGCAGAACTTGGGCAGTTGCTTGTTGAGGGGACTGGCAAAGAGATCTATGGATGGAAGTCCCCATTTCATGAAAAGCTTTTGAACCACTAAGGGGTGGAGCTGCCACTCGTGGGGCTGCAGCACTCTGCTCAACCTGTCTGACAGGCAGTTCTCCTGGCCAGGGAGGTAAACAGCTTTGAGAAACATGTGTTTGAGCGCGAACAAGCAAAGGTCCTGTGCCTGCTGACAAAGGAGCCTGGACCCCATGCCGCCCTGCTTGTTCACATAAAACATGGCCACTTGGTTGTCTGTTTGTACTAAGACGGACTGGTGAGCCAGGTTTTGAGAGAAAGTCTTGAGGGCTAAGCGAATAGCCCGTAGTTCCAGCAGGTTGATCTGTTGCGTGGCCTCCCAGGGAGACCACAGGCCCTGGGTGCACTTGCCCAGACAATGTGCCCCCCAGCCCTGCAGGGAGGCATCGGTGGTCAACACCACTGTGAATCCAGGTATCTGAAAAGGCACCCCTTGCAGTAAGTTGGGGGGGGGGGGGGGAGTGCAGCCACCAGCGTAGGGAGTTCAGGAATGGTCTGGACACCCTTACTCTGTCTCTGAGGCTCCCTGTGACCACTGAGTTCTGAGGCACCACTGTGCAGGCCTCATATGGAGCCGGGCATTGGGAGTCACATGTACTGTCGAAGCCATGTGGCCGAGAAGCCTCAGCCAGAGCCTGGCGGAGACCAGTGACCTGCTGAGAAACTGGTTTGCCAAGTTTATCAGTCTTTGGGACCTGTCCTCCGGCAAGAAAGCCTTTGCCTGCAGAGAGTCAAACCTTGCCCCTATGAATTCCAAGTTTTGGGAGGGCAGCAAAGTGGACTTTGCAAAGTTTACTACGAACCCCAGGTGTTGAAGTAGAGAAATAGTGCGGAGGGTGGATTGCCTGGCCTCCTGGCACGTCTGACCCCTGATGAGCCAGTCGTCCAGGTAGGGGGAAGACAAAGATACCCTGATTCCTCAGGTAGGCTGCCACCACCGCCAGGCATTTGGTAAAGACCCCGGGGGCGGAGGTGAGGCCGAAAGGAAGCAATCTGTACTGATAATGGTTTCCTACCACAATGAACCTGAGGTACTTTCTGTAGTCTGGATGAATGAGGATGTGAGTGTACGCATCCTTTAGATCTAAGGAGCATAGCCAATCTCCCTGCTGGAGGTAGGGCAGGAGTGTTCCAAGAGTAAGCATCTTGAACTTTTCTTTCTCCAGGAACTTGTTGAGGTTTCTGAGGTTGAGAATAGGCCTGAGCCTGCCGGTTCTTTTTGGTACCAGGAAGTACCTGGAGTAGAACCTGTGACCGTGGAGGTGGGGAGGCACAGGCTCCACCCGCCTTGTCTCGCAACAGACCCTGAAGCTCTTGAAGGAGGAGGTCTGTGTGGAGAGGAGGCCCTGGAGGCTCTCCAGGGAAGAAAGGAGGAGGCAGCTGATGGAAATAAAGCATATAGCCCGAGTGGACTATGCTCAGGACCCAACTGTCTCCTGTAATGAGTGGCCACCTGTGGGCAAACAGGGCTAGTCGACCTCCTGTGAAGGGATGGGACAGCAGAGATGGAGAGGCTATGCCTTGGGAGTCAAAAACCCCCACCCTGCTGAGGGGGAGCAGGGGCCGTAGGCTTGGGGGCCTTCTGCCTATGGGGCCCATGTCCCTGCCCCTTGGCCTGCTGACCCTGTGGGGGAGCTGGGGAGGCCTGGTAAGGTGGGAATTGTTTGTAGGCAGACACCTCCCTCGGGTAAAAGGACTTTTTACCCGAGCCCTTCTTCTTATGAGAAGGGGCAGAAGTCTCTCTAGACAGCCTGGTCCTCGTGAGGTACTCGGTCTCGAGCTGTGCAGCCTTCTCGGCCATAGGCTTGCCAAAAAGGTTCTCACCTCGGCAAGGGACATCGACCAACTTGTCTTGAACCCATGGCTCGAGATCCGATGACTGCAGCCATGCCTGGCGTCGAGCAGCGATGCCGGCTGCCGCAACACAGGCCGAGGCCTCGAAGCCATCGTAGGCTGCGCGGGACAAACTTAGAGCATTCCCGGATCCCCGAGGACAAGGACTTGAACCTCTGCAAAGGTTCCCTGGAGAGACCAACAGAGAACCCGGCAAGCTCCTTTGCCAGGTCCCGCAAGTACATGCCCATGTACAGCTGGTAAGACTGGACACGGCAAGCAAGCATCGAGCCCTGGAAGCACTTCCTACCAAACGCATCCAGGTTCCGGGCCTCCCTGCCAGGGGGCACCACGGAGTGCATCTTCTGACTTTTCAGACGATGCATGGCCGATTCCACCACCATGGAATGGTGTGGTAGCTGTGCCTTTTGAAAACCAGGGCTCTTACGGAGTCGATAAATGGTATCGACCCGCTTACTCAGAACCGGCGCCGAGGCCAAGGCCGGTGCCTCCCACATCTTGAAGAGGAGCCGTTCCAGCATCGGAGGAACCGGCACAGTAAAGGCCTCCTTCGGAGTAGAGTCATACTGGAGGGCCTCAAGCTCTTTGGCTCGAGGCTCCTCCTCGGGGTCCGCGGGGATCGCCAAGGCAGTGGCCATATCCCGAACGAACTCCGAGAACCGGGTATCCTCCGGAGGGGATCAACTCCGGGGTTCAGACTGCGGTGAGTCCGACAGGACGCACCGAGTCTTGAAGGTATCGAGGGGACTCCTCGTCCTCCATCTCCCAGGTGGACTCGTCCGAAGAGGAGTTGGGCTCCGACCGCGCAGGGCCCGGCAGCACCCGCCCTGATGCCAAAGGCACCGGTGTCGATGCCCTCAGTCCCGACTGGGAGGTCGAGGTTGACCGCGACTGAGGAAGACCTCGAACCTTCATGGTCTCGAGTATCGGCTCGGTCTCCGGGGTCGACTTTGACGTCGATGTCCCAGTGGTCGGGGCAGATGCGCCAGCACGACTGGCCATCAGCACCCGCTGCTGATCCATGAAGTCAGACAGTCTGCACTCTAAGGCTGTCAGCCTGAAACCCAGCTCAGGAGACTCAGCAGCCACCGACTCGGGCCCCGGTGGCGCTGGCCCGACGTCGGCTCCCTGGGAGGAGAGTCCTCGAGGACAACAGGACTTACGTGTCCAGCAGACTCCGGCTCCACACGAGGCACTTTTGACCGCTTCTCCTGTTCCACGGGCCCGGGACAGCGGTCAGGGGTCCGAGACCTGGCCCTCGAGGTGCCAGAGATCTCCTACGACGCCGCCCTCGCGAGCCGCTTCTTCCTCTTTTGCTCCCGCTCGGGGGACCCCCTGTCCGAGGAACCCTGACGATGCTCGGGGTCAGACTCCCGAGACGTCGAGGCCTCAGATGAGGTCCGGGCCTGGCCGGAGGCCGAATCAGAGAAAAGCCTTTCCTTTTGATGCTGGCGACTTCGAAGTGCCTTAGTGGACATTTTTCCACATGGTACACAGATCTTGGGATCATGATCCGGACCGAGGCACCGAAGGCAGCAGTCGTGTGTGTCGGTGAGAGACATTAGTTTCTTGCACCAATCAACTTTTTAAAACCACTGGAAGCCATCGGGGAAAAAAGAGCCCCCGCGAAGTCAAAGGACCGGTCTTCCAGGGAAAAAGAAAAAAGGGCGCGAACGCCAGCCACGAAGGGCAAAAACCGAAAAATGAAAAAACGGGCTCGATACCGGTGTACCAAACCCGGCAAGAAGGGGAACCGGCGTCGAACCGGGCAAAAAACCGCAATGGAATCGCAGGAAATAGTGAGAAAAATCTAACTGTTTTCCGGGTGAACTAGGACAAGCGTCCGACGGGCTCCACGGAAAAAGAGAGACTGAGCAAGATGGCACCTTTAGGCGGGAAGGGGACCGCGCATGCGTGCAGTATTCCCAAAGGCTTTCATAGAAAGCTGGGGAAATGCTCCGCAGGGGCTCCATCGACGTCACCCATATGTGAGGACTGACTTCCGGCTTGGTCCTGGAGAAGAAGAATTCTTTATTTTTTTTTTTTTGGAAAAGAAGTAAGAAAATGAAGAAAAGACCAGTGGTACCAGTATAGATGTCAACGGTGAAGGCAGACGTGACCACAAAAAGGACATTTACTGCAGTAACAAGGTTTGCTGCCTGTCGGCTCCATGGAAAACGAAAAACTGAAGAGGGAGAGTTGGAAAGGCGGGAAGGCAGACACACAGGCGCAGTGGGATGCTTCCAAAAGCTTTCCTATTGGATGCTGGGGAGCATTCCCGTGCAGGCTACGTCGGTACCGACGATACCCATATGTGAAGACTCCTGCTTGTTCCTGGAGATCACAAATTACAAGAAGAGAGCTGATGATCGGGTCCCAGGCACTGTAGGCACTAATTATGAGTACCTGTGAAAGATATGGTCCTAGAGCACTTGAAACATTTCTTGAACCTGCTGGTGGGTTTCTGAGACACATCATCCGGAAAAATAGCCACGACAAAGTCAAATGGTTCAATGACAAGGACCAAGGAACACTAGAGAATCAGCACCAGGAGGGCTGAGGTGCCGCAGCAAGAATAAAAATACATGATGGGAAGTAGGATAGTAAAAGGAGGAGAGAACTGTGACGGCAGGCAACTAGTTTAAAAAACCTAAGGCAAAAAAAACCATTAGAGGAAAAAAAAAGTTTATCAAATGGAGGATGTCTGGAACATATCCATGGAGCTCCACAGAAAGCACAGTTACTTACCTGTAACAGGTGATCTCTGGGAACAGCAGGAATTAGTCCTCACATATGGGGTACGTCGGTACCGACGGAGCCCGTGCGGGAAAGCTCCCCAGCTTCTTAGAATAGAAGCTTTTGGGACCTCCCACTGCACATGCGCACTGCCTTCCCGCCTTCCTGAACAGCTCTCCTCAGTTTCGAGTTTATAGCTGAGTCAACAGAGAGAGGACAGGAAGATAGATAGACAAAAGATACAACTCCTAGGGAGGTGGGTGGGTTGTGAGGACTAATTCCTGCTGTTCCCAGAGATCACCTGTTACAGGTAAGTAACTGTGCTATCTCCAGGAACAAGCAGGAATAAGTCCTCACATATGGGGACTCCCTAGCTTAGATGCATGGGATCCCCTGTAAAGGTTCGCCATCTTCGTATGGATCTCAGGCATCCATTCTGGGAAGGTGGGCAGGAGTTGTTTAGGAATGGAACAGGTGCTTGAGGACAGCCTGGCCAAAACAAGGCATCCCGGCGGGAGTCCTTGTCCAAACAGTAATGGGCTGTGAAGGTATGAACCGAGGCCCAGGTAGCGGCTCGACAGATCTGATCTATGGAAACAGAGTGCAGATGAGCCATAGAAGTTGCCATGGCCCTCACATTGTGAGCAGTGACATGGCCTTCCAGAGAAATGTTTTTGCTCTGGTAAGCAAAAGAATACACTGAGCAATCCAATTGGAAAGTGTACGCTTGGAGACTGGAAGTCCCAAATGGGAAGGATCAAAGGCCACAAAAAGTTGAGAAGACTTTCGATGTGGCTGAGTCCTATTAAGGTAAAAAGCGAGAGCTCTTTTACAATCCAGAGTATGAAGGTTCCTCTCTGCATTGGATGCATGAGGAGCTGGAAAAAAGACAGGTAGATATACCTCTTGATTAAGATGAAAAGGCGAGAACCACTTTAGGCATATAGTGGGGATTCGTCCTAAGGACCTACTTATCATGATGAAATCTTGTGTACGGTGGATTAGCCACTACAGCCTGCAGCTCACTGATGCGGCGAGCCGAAGTGACTGCAATGAGGAAGATGACCTTCCAGGAAAGAAATTTCAAGGAGGTGGAAAACATTGGCTCAAAAGGTGGCTTCATAAGTTGACCGAGCACTAGATTCAAATCCCATGCGACCGGGGGTGGTCTGATGGGAGGTTTAGTGAGAGTCAGGCCTCTCATGAATCTTGCAACAAGAGGATGAGAGGAGATAGGTTGTCCATTTATATGTTTCAAGGATGCTGCAATAGCACTTAAATGGACTCTTACCGAATTCGTCTTGAGGCCTGCATTGGATAGATGCAGGAGATAATCAAGAAGAGAATTCAAAGGAAGTGCCAGAGGGTCAAGACCCTGCTGAGCACACCAAATGGAAAAACGTTTCCATTTGAAAGCATAGGAACGCCTGGTAGAGGGGTTTCCTAGAGGCAGAAAGGATATCTTTCACTGGTTGGGAAAGATGAAAGTCTTGAAGGTTTAAGCCTTCAGTAACCAAGCACTGAGGTGAAGGGATTGGGGTTTGGGTGCCACAAAGTCCCTCCTCCTGAGACAGGAGGTCTGGCGCAGCTCCCAGATCCAAGTAGGATCCCTGGGAGAGCTGTAGAAGTAGAGGGAACCACACTTGGCGTGGCCAGCGTGGAGCTATGAGGATCATAGTTTCCATGATCCCTCTGGAGTTTGAACAGAGTCTTGGGAATCAAAGGAATGGGTGGAAAGGCATATAGGAATGCCTGATTCCAATTCAGGAGAAAGGCGTCCGTAGCCTGAGCTCCCTGACACGGAGTTCTGGAACAGAACCGGGGAAGTTTGGCATTCCACGGACTTGCAAAGAGGTCTATGTCCGGGGTCCCCCATTCCTGAAAGATTCGGTTTATTTGGTCCAAATGTAGGGACCATTCGTGTGGCAGCAGAACTCGACTGAGCCTGTCTGCCCGAGAGTTTTGAACTCCTGGGAGATACACTGCTAGCAGGTGAATCTGATGCTCTCTGGCGAAGGCCCATAGTCTTAGAGCTTCGTTGCAAAGCGACAGAGAGCCCGTCCCTCCTTGTTTGTTTATGTAAAACATGGCCACCTGATTGTCCGTCTGAACTAGGACAGTGAGTTGGCGAGGAGGGAGTGGAAGACCTTGAGGGCAAGGTAAATTGCTCGCAGTTCCAGAAGATTGATATGAAGGGTGGTCTCCTGTAGAGACCAAGTGCCCTGAGTGGAGAGAGTTTGCAGATGGGCTCCCCACCCTGTTTGGGAGGCATCTGTTGTGAGGGTTGCTTGGGGTAGCAATGGTTGAAATGGAGCCCCCAACAACAGATTCTTGGTGGAAGTCCACCAGTGGAGGGACCAAAACAGACGATCGGAGGTTTGTATTTGGTCTGAGAGCGCTCCTGACGCCTGAGTCCACTGAGTGGCCAGGGTCCATTGAGCTGCTCTCATATGAAGACGAGCATAGGGCACCACCATGCACTGTGGAGGCCATATGACCCAGTAGGCGTAGCATTTCCCTGGCTGTCAAGTGAGTGCTGGACTGAGCTTGGGAGGCCAAACTCAGGAGGCGCTGGCCTCGAACATGTGGAAGGTAGGCCCTTGCAGTGATGGTGTCCAACTGGGCCCCTATGAATTCTAGAGATTGAGTAGGGATGAGTTGGGACTTGGGAAGGTTTACTACCAGTCCCAGATACTGCAAAAGGCTCCTTGTGTGGTCAGGGAAATCTGGGCCTGTGACTGAGTTGGAGCTCGGATGAGCCAGTCGTCCAGATATGGGAAGACAAAGATTCCCATGCCTCTTAGAAATGCGGCTACGACTGCCATGCATTTTGTGAATACTCTTGGAGCAGAGGCTAGACCGAAGGGGAGTACTCTGTATTGGAAATGTTTTCCCTGAAACAGAAAGCGAAGATACTTTCTGTGGGATGGATGATGAGTATAATGTGTATACGCATCCTGTAGGTCTAGAGAACAAAGCCAGTCCTGACCCTGGAGGTAAGGAAGGAGAATGCCGAGAGACAGCATTTTGAATTTCTCCTTGAAGAGAAATTTGTTCAATTCTCTCAGATCTAGGATTGGTCTGAATCCCCCTGTCTTCTTTGGAATGAGAAAATAAGGGGAGTAGAAACCGGACCCTTGTTGAGGAAGAGGAACCTCTTCTATGGCCCCTTGGGCAAGAAGAGAGGAAACCTCTTGACCCAACAGGGTTAGGAGAGATGGGGGAGAATTGAATGGTCTCACCATATGATGGGGAGGAAGGCTGGAGAAATGAAGTTTGTAACCCTCTCGAATGATAGAGAGGGTCCATTGTTCTGTTGTGATTTGTTCCCATCTGGGAGCAAAGTGAACCAACCTTCCGGGTATGGTGAGAGGTTCTGGTTGTGTTAGAACCAGAAGTGGCAAGTTCCCTAGGAGCAAGTCAAAACCCCTGAGGGGTTGGAGCTGCTGAGCTACAGTAGCTGCTGCAGGCTTAGCTCGTGCTTGTTTGGATTGCTGACGCTTAGCAGTATAGCGAGGTTGAGAAGACTGCTGGCCAGTATTTGAAGCAACTCTGGCCTTCTTATAGTAAGGCCTTTTAAAAGACTTTTTCTTAGTAGGAATTGAAGTGGACTTTGAAAGTCTTTCCAAGGTGGCATTTTCAGCATCCATCTGGGTGGCTTTGATTTGCCACTCTTCCCCAAATAAGTTCTCACCTGTACAGGGCAGATTCCGTAAGCCATCTAGAACCCCAGGGTCCAGATCAGAGGCCTGGAGCCAAGCAAGACGTCGGGCTGCAATAGCAATGCCCGAAGCCCTACTGGCTCCCTCAAAGGAATCATATGCTGCCCTATTAGAGAACTTAGAATACTCTAAGAGTTGATTCACTAGGGAAAGGAATCCCTGCTTTTTATCCTCAGGGATAAAGGGGGCAAAATGCCGCACCTTTTTGGCAAGTTCCTCCAGGAACATGCCATATAGAGACTGTAGGAATTAATCCTGGCTATAAGCATACTAGCCTGGAAAATTTTCCTACCAAAGAGTCCAAAGTCTTACATTCCCGTCCTGGAGGGTGGGAAGAGTGCCTTTTGGTACTCCTAATCTTCTTCATTGCAGACTTCACCACAATAGAGTGGTGGGGCAATTGAGTCTTTTGGAAACCAGGAGAAGGAGGGACCCTATACATGGTGTCCAACCTACGGGAATAAGGAGACAAAGTCAAAGGATTTTCCCAGAAATCCATCAGTTGTTCTTGAAGGATTTCATGGATAGGCAGGGTAACTGCCTCCTTAGGGGCCTTTGAGTATCCCAAAATATCCAGTTTTTTGGATCTGGGTTCCTTTTCAGAGGATGTGGTAATAGAAAGGGCTGTAGCCATATCTAAAACAAAGTCCTGGAAGGACAAATCCTCTGGAGGGGACATTCTCCTTTTAGGAGAAGAGGGCTCCTCAGGTAAGTTGAGTGAAAACTCAGCAGAATCATCAGAGGAGTGAAAATCCTCAGAGGAATCGGTGCTTTCCTCTAACGCACGATACGCGTACCGATCGGTATCGATATCGGGCGTATCGGGTATGGAAACCGGTATGGAGCGGAAGCCCATACGGTACCGACTTGCGTTTAGAGGTGGACGGCCTCGATACCGGCATGGCGGACGATACCGGTATCGGGCCCGGAACCGCTGAAAGCGGAACCGATGGCGTTGCAGCTTTAATGAAAGCCATGACGGCCTGCTGCATGGACTGTACAGTATCGCCCATGGACGCCATAGCTGCCTGGATGTCGGTACCGGAGTGACCCGGTACCCCAGAGCAGGCTAACAGGTGATCTGTCGAGGCCGTAGCATCGATATCAACCTGAGACCCCTGAATTGGCGTTTTTTGAAGTGACTTCCCGCCGGGTTGTTTGGCTGGGGCAGGGTCCTCAAGTTCTAAGCTAAGAGCCTCTCGATGCTTTGAAGGAGATTTGCTCTTTGAGGACTTGCCCACAGAAGGTTTGGTTACCTGAGATCCATCCGGGAAGAAGACCTGGATGACTGTGATGCTGTGTTCTCTGAAGCAAACAGCACATGGAATTTGTTGGCCCGGTTCTGCAGCCCACGTTTAGAACATGTGGGAGCAAGATGGGCAGTCCGGTATGGAATGGTCAGGCCCCAACATTTCAGACACCAGTCATGGGTGTCTGTGACTGAAATAACAGCATTACATTTGGTACACTTCTTAAATCCAGGGGCTGGCTTCTCCATGAGGAGAAATTGAGTAGGCCGAGAGGCCTCTCTGAAGTGACCAAAGAGCTAAAAAATAAGAAAAAAGAATTATAATTTTTTAAAGAAAGAAAGAAAAGAACGGCGAAACAGTTATCGGTATGGGGAAGGCAGGTACGCGGTCTAAAGAAACAAATAAAATAACAATTTCTTCAGCGGTGACAGGAACACGACCTGCTGGCTCCGCGGAAAAAGAGAAACTGAGGAGAGCTGTTCAGGAAGGCGGGAAGGCAGTGCGCATGTGCAGTGGGAGGTCCCAAAAGCTTCTATTCTAAGAAGCTGGGGAGCTTTCCCGCACGGGCTCCGTCGGTACCGACGTACCCCATATGTGAGGACTTATTCCTGCTTGTTCCTGGAGATAACAAAAGAATGAATCAAGACGGTACTGCAGCGGCAGATGGGAAGGAGGCGCACAGGCGCAGTGGAGCCTCCCAAAAGCTTCCAATAGAAGCTGGGGAGCATTCCCACACGGGACTTCATTAGGGATGTCATACATGAGGACTCATTTCTGCTTGCCAATGGAGATCACAAGGTTCATATTTAATTTTGTATGTGCAGTAACCAAATGAAAAAAAAGGTGAAATTAGATTTACCTGCTAATTGTAGTTCCTTAAGGAACTCCAGTCTAGTCCCAACCTCTGAGTTTATGCACCTCCTCCAGCAGCTATGGAGACTGAGAAACGTCATTCTTCTGATGACCCTGGTACAAATACTCCTGGGACCACCTCCTCTGTCCAGTAATCTATTGACAAAGCAGACTCACCAGAGCAACAATCAAGTAGCAATCACATAACAAAATAAACCTTAATTTAACAGTAACTAACAAACCGGAAATAAGTAATCCAGTTATCAATGTTTGGAAAAAGTGACTTTACTTATGCATGTAAAACTGTGCCAAGGAAGTCCGCCCCTCTTCGCTCCCCGAAGGAATCGGACCTCCTCTGAATCCTCCTGTTCTCTTCCAACCCCCCTTCTCTGAAGGGCTCGCACTTTCACCTCAGTTGCTATTTCTCATGCCTTAGCCTAAATGTCATGCTTCAGGCCAACACCATAGAATCAACAAGGGAGGGATACGGGACTAGACTGCAGTTCCTTAAGGAGCTACAATTAGCAGATAAGTCCAATTTCACCTTCCTTAACGTCTCTCCCGACCTCTGAGGATGTAACAGCAGTGAAACCTTTTCTCACCGGGAGGGCTGGCCAAATCTAGCATCTCTTTCCGCTTGCACATCGAGACGGTAATGCTTAACAAATGTATTAAATGACGGCCAAGCTGCCACCCTACAAATTTCAACAGCCGGCACCCGACTGTTCTCTGCCCACGACGACGCTTGTGCCCTGGTCGAATGAGCCCTAATGCCCTTTGGCACAGACTTACCTTTCAGAATGTAAGCCAATGCTATTGCCTCTAAGCCATCGCGCAATGGAAGCTTTACTGGCCACTTCCCCCTTCCGCGGTCCTCCAAACAGGACAAAAAGCCTATCCGTCTTTCGGAAACTTGATGTCCTCCAAAGATACTTCAACGCTCGCCGAACGTCCAGAGAACGCAAGGAACTGGAGGTTGACTTTCCCCCCGGCTCTTCAAACACTGGAAGAGAAACTACCTGATTCACATGAAACGCAGACACCACCTTTGGTAAGAACGACGGTACTGGCCTCAAGACTACCTTGTTATCAAAAAAGGACAAAAAAGGCTTTTGACACGATAGAGCCTGAAGCTCCAAAATTCTACGTGCTGAACAGATCGCCACTTAGAAAAAGGATCTTGAGTGTTAGGTCTTTATCCGACGTCTTTGCCAAAGGCTCAAAAGGCTCGTGTGCTAATGCGTCCAACACCAAAGGTAGATCCCACTGAGGAACCGGAGATCGACACGGCGGCCTTAGGAGAGACACTGCGCGTAAAAAACGTTTAACATCTGGATGCGATCCTAGAGTCACCCCTTTTATCTTTCCTCTACACATGCTAGAGCTGCTACCTGCACTCGTAAGGAAGCTGCTGCCAATCCTTTGTCAAAGCCATCCTGAAAGAAAGCCAGCACGTGTGACACAGAAGCACCCAAAGCCTGAAAACTCCTGTCCATGCACCAAGCCTCAAACACACGCCAGACTCGAACATACGCTAAGGAAGTAGATCTCCTCCTAGCCTTCAGCATGGTGGAAATGACTGCTGAGGAATATCCTCTTGCTCTCAGCCTCGCCCTTTCAAGAGCCAGCCGTAAGCGAGAATCGATCTACCTGTGGCATGAGTATGGGCCCCTGGAACAATAAGTCCTCCCGAACCGGAAGACGCCAGGGTCTGTCCGCCAAACGTCTGACTAGATACGCATACCACGGCCTTCTCGGCCAATCCGGTGTTATCAGAATCACCTTTCCCTTGTGAACCTCTATTCTTTGTAGCACCCGACCTATTAGAACCCAGGGGGGAAAACCATACAGGAGCTGCCGCTCCGGCCACCTTTGAATGAGAGCATCGAGCCCCTCCGACATTCTTTCCTTTCTTCTGCTGAAGAATCTGCTTGCCTTTGCTGACTCTAATGTCGCCATTAGATCCATCACTGGCCGCCGCCACGACCACCATAACCTTGGTGAATGTCCATGGAGCCGTCGCTAACCCAAACGGTAATGCTCGGAACTGAAAATGCCCCATCGGAAGCGCAAACCTGAGGAACCTCTGATGCTCTTGTCGAATGGGTATGTGAAGATAAGCTTCCGACAAATCCAGATCTGCGATTTACCTTCTTGAGATCCAAGACTGGGCGAAAAGCTCCCTCCTTTTTTGGTACCACAAAATAAATGGAGTACGACCGTACCCGCACTGTTCCTTTGGTAAAGGAACCACTGCGTTGAGTCTTAGTAGCCTCTCCAACGTCTCTCACACCACCTGGACCTTCAGAGGCGTTTTGTATGGGGATTGAATGTAAGCGTCAGCCACTGGTTGTTGGAACTCAAGAGCCATAACCCTCTCGTATGATCTCCAACACCCACTGGTCGGTGGTAATTTGGGCCCAAGCAGGATAAAAGTCCCATAACCGTCCTCCTATAGCTACCACTTCTCCCTGGGCCCTCCTGGCTTCATTGTGACTTTCTAAGGTTCGAGGACGAGGGAGCCGTGAACCCTCTGTTTCTTCCTCGAAAGCCTCGAAACCCCTGATTTCTATAGGAGAACCGTCCCCTTTGAAATTGCCCAAACCGAGTTGGCCAAAAATGGCAAAACTCTCTCTGCTGATTCTTGCTAGACGGCAACGGCCTTCTTTGCTTTGCTTGTCCTCTGGGAGTCTCCCTCCTTTAGACTCTCCCAAATCCTTCACCAACTTATCTAAATCTTCTCCAAAAAGCAGCTTACCCCTAAAGGGTAGCTTACTTAACCTCGCCTTAGAGGAGCCATCGGCCGCTCAATTACGCAGCCAAAGATAGCGCCTAGCTGCTATCACTGACGCCATACTTTTCGACAGACTCCTAATGAGGTCATAATGAATCTCAGCTAGGTAAGCCGACCCCGACTCTAACCTGGACGCATCACCTTCCCTCTCCTCTAAATGATCTCCCTGAATATGCTGAGACCATCGGAGACAGGCTCGAGCCACCCAGGCCCCACAAACTGATGCCTGCAAGGAAAGGGCATTGACATCGAATACCTGTTTTAACAAGGTAGCTAGCTTCCTATCTTGCACATCCTTGAGAGCGGCACTACCTTCCACCGGGATGGTAGTCTTCTTGTTCGCTGCCGAGACCGCCGCATCTACCTTTGGTGACTTAAACAACTCCCGATCCTGATCTACCAAAGGGTAAAGGCAAGACATAATCCTGGAACCCTTGAGTCCTGCTTCTGGCATGTCCCATTCCTCCTGAATCATATCCCGCATCATTCTATGAACTGGGAACACTCTGTGTCTTACGAAATGCCTGTAAAAGGGATCTTCCAAAGATGTATCCTCTGGCGGCCCTGCAGCAGGCATATTTAGTGCCTTTAAAGTTTCTCCTATGAGGGCAGGTAACTCGTCTTGTCGAAATACTCTGACCACTCTCGCTTGATCTTCTTGCTCTGTTAACTCTCCTTCCTCTAACTCATTCTCTAAATCCGCATCCTGCTCTCCGTCCTCTGAGAAAAGACCCTCAGAAGCCACTGACAGCTCCTGCAAATGCTTTCCCTTCCTAGACCTCTTTGAACGAACCTCTGCACATCCTAATCCTAGAGGGGTTCCCGGACGCTTCACGCCCTAGTCTACTTCCAGTAAAGCCGCCTCAGCGCTCTTATTATTGCCCCTGAAGGCTTGTTGCAGCAAAGCCACAAACTCCTGAGAAAAAATTGCCGCAAGCCCTCCTGGCAATGTAGGCTGAGAAGTTGGTTTATCCAGAGCCGAGGAAGGCCCGGCCACCGGCTCCAACAACGGAATCGAAGGAGAACCAGGAGCAGACATCAGAACCTTCTGGCCCTCACCGGGAACTTCTACCACCGGCTCTATAGAAATGGGTTCTTGGGAGCAGTTTTTACAGACTCCAGTCTCAGATACTGTTCCCTTTCTAACACCGCATAGCAAACACAAATGCTTAGAAGGCATCCCTGCCTCTGCACACTGACTATCCGTAAGGGCTGCTTTAACCCCCTTAAAAAAAGGAAATATCCAGCGGGAGACCAACTCTAAACCTTATGCCAATCTACCTGTGTATATATATAGTCCTACGCTATACACCTATATAAATATATCTATATGCCTAGAAAACCCCTCTATCGGCCTTATACCGAAGGAGCTATGTAATCCCCCTTAAGCATCTGCACCCCTGCACTGCTATCGCTAAGAAACGCCTCCAACTGAAATTCTCTGCAGGCCTGCTGTAGCCGCAGTTTTCCTGCGCCTCTGCCACACGGCCACCGCGCTAGAATAATTAGACACTCGCTGCCGTCGGCCCCTGCCTGCGCTACCCGCGAAGGTAAGAAGAAAAGTTAGGCAGCTTACCTCAGCCACCTGACTACGCCGTCGGCGATCGATTCCCCCCGTGCTCAGCAACAGCGGCTTCCGCGACGGGAGAGAATCTGTAACTGAGGAGCCGGAACTTCGGGACTTAGCGGCATTGCTGTGCATCTCCGCTCCGATCCCCGACTTCGTTCCTCTGTATTAGCTACCGGTTCCTCACCCAAACCGTGGGTTCAAGAACCAGAGCACGGCCCTTTGTGTCTCGATCTTCTGCCTTCCTCCCCTGCCCATCGATTCACACGAGAGGGAGGGAGCTAGGAAGAGGGCCTCAGCACAGCCTGACTTGCAAAAGTCTCCTTTTCTTTTTTTCCAATGATCCAATTACACACAAAATAATGATAATAATCTACACTAACCTACTTCCTTAAGTGTTTTCCCTGTGAGCCTTCAACCTCCAGGCTCACCAATCTCCAGCTGCTATGGAGACTGAGAATACTGGACAGAGGAGGCAATCCCAGGAGTATTTGTACCAGGGTCATCAGAAGAATGGCATTGAGTCAGAAAGGATTAAAGTTTTGCAAGAAACAAAATTTGCTGTAGAATCTCTATGGATTGAAATTCCATGTAAAAAGGGGAAGGCGATGGCAGTGGGGGTGTACTATCGTCCGCCTGGCCAGAATGAACAAATGGATGATGAAATGCTCAAAGAAATCAAGGAAGCTAGCAAAAGTTACAGTGCAGTAATAATAATGGGTGATTTCAATTACCCCGGCATCGACTGGGTCAGTGTCACAACAGGACATGCTAGGGAGATAAAGTTCCTAGATGAAATAAATGACTGCTTCTTGGAGCAGCTGGTTCATGAACCGACCAGAGGGGAAGCAATATTAGACCTAGTCCTTAGTGGAACACCAGATGTAGTGCAAGAGATAAGGGTGTTGGGGCCACTTGGCAATAGTGATCATAGCATGATCGCCTTTGATTTAATTAGTGGAGGAGGGATAGTAAGGAAATCCACAGTACTACCCTTTAACTTTCGAAAGGGAGACTATGATAGAATGAGGAAAACAGTTAAGAAAAAACTAAAAGGAGCAGTTGCAAAGGTTAAAGACGTACATCAAGCTTGGGTGTTGTTGAAAAATACTATCTTGGAAGCCCAGACCAGCTGTATTCCACGCTTTAAGAAAAGTGGAAGGAAGTCCAAAAAATTGCCAGCATGGTTTAAAGCTGAGGTCAGAGAGGCTGTTGTTGCCAAAAAAGCATCTTTCAAGAAATGGAAAAAAGAGCCAAATGATGAAACCTGGAAACAGCACAAGCACTGGCAAGTCAAATGCAAGGCATTGATAAGGCAGGCAAAGACAGAATTTGAGAAGAAGCTTGCTGCGGAAGCAAAAACGCGAAATAAAGACCTTTTCAAGTACATTCGTAGCAAAAAACCCGTGAGAGAGTCAGTTGGTCCATTAGATGATAAAGGGGTTAAAGGAGCACTAAGAGGCGACAAGGCGATAGCGGAGAGACTGAATGAATTCTTTGCTTCGGTCTTTACTGAGGAAGATGTAGGGATGTTACCCACGACTGAAGTGGTATTTAAAGGTGTGGAAGAATTGAAGGAAATATCGATACATCGGGAAGATGTCTTACAACTATTAGATAAACTGAAGAGTAGCAAATCACCTGGGCCGGATGGTATACATCCAAGGGTGTTGAAAGAACTGAAATTTGAGATTGCAGATCTGCTATCAGTAATCTGTGAACTATCATTAAAATCATCTCTAATACCTGAGGATTGGAGGATCGCCAATGTAACACCAATTTTTAAAAAGGGTTCGAGGGGTGATCCGGGAAACTACAGACCGGTGAGCCTGACATCAGTACCGGGAAAAATGGTAGAAACCATCATAAAGAATAAAATTACTCAGCATATAGATAGTCATGACCTAATGGGAGACAGCCAACATGGCTTTAGACAAGGAAGATCTTGTCTTACTAATCTGTTATGTTTTTTTGAAGGAGTGAATAAACAGGTGGACAAAGGTGAGTCGGTTGATATTGTGTATCTGGACTTTCAGAAAGCCTTTGACAAGGTCCCTCATGAGAGACTTTTGGCAAAACTAAAGAGTCATGGGATAGGAGGCAGTGTACTACTGTGGATCAGGAACTGGTTAAAAGATAGAAAGCAGGGTGACGTCACCTACTGAATGGCGGCGTAGCGGAGGAGCTCCGCCACCAACCCGCAATAATTGAAGCATTTTAGCCCCCACGGGCAACGGAGCGGTGAGCCGAGGGGCGACGGAGAGAGCGGGGAGTGCCGGCGAGCCGCGGCGGCGGCGAACCAAGCGGGTGCGGAGGTGCAGAGAAGCTGGTGGGAGCGGACCGGACGAGGCAGCCTGACTTTCAGGGGGCTTCTGGGCCGGTGGCCGCGCTGAGCCGGACTTGTTGGGAGAGAGTCAGCAGGGCCAAAAGCGGCTTGCCGGTGAGCAGAGGCAGTGTGCTTCCCCGCGGAGGACGCCACGCCGCCGACCCCCACAGACCACGTGGTGGCAGAAGAGGGTGGCCAACAGCGAGGTGAATCCGGAGACAGAGGGGGCCGAGAAGGCCTAGCACGTGGCTGGGAGAAGCAGGAAGCAGGGACCTATGCTAAGCTGCAGC
The DNA here is from genome assembly GCA_033557465.1 of Ichthyophis bannanicus. NCBI lineage: Eukaryota > Metazoa > Chordata > Amphibia > Gymnophiona > Ichthyophiidae > Ichthyophis > Ichthyophis bannanicus. The sequence goes on from CM066042.1 coordinate 23,875,757, forward strand.
CCACAAGAAGCAGAGTGCAGAAGCAGCCAGTAGTGGTGAGTCTCATACCCCCCCCAACTGCACTAAGAAAGGGAGCAGAGGCAGAGAACTACCAAACACCAGAATTGTTCCCAGCAGAAGCTATAGTGTGGTGAGTGGACGCCCTACCAGCTCTATAGGCCGGGGAGACCGGGGAGAGAGGGGCTAATCAGCCCAAAATGGAAAAAAATAATAAAAAAGAGACTCTGGCAAAAAAAAAGCTGGCCGAGTTCCGCTCCCCATATGCAACCACCAAAGGAGGGAAGGAGGCGGAAAAAAAAGCAGGGAAACCTGTGACAGAAACCCCACAGAGCCCGAAGGGGAGTGAAGGAGGAGAGGAGGGCCTGTCGACAGCAGAACAGATTAAACAATGGCTCCTAGAGTTAAAGGAGGAACTGAAGATGGAGATGTATGGGGTTAAAAATGAAATTAAAGAAGCAATGCAGACTATGCGCCAAGACCTGCTGGAGCTGGGGGGACGTATGGAAGAGGTGGAGACCAAGTTGGAGAGTCAAGAGGAGACCCTGACGCAGGTCCAGAGCAGCTGGGAAGAGCTTCAGAGGACGCAGGAAACCCTGAAAGCCAAAACAGAGGACCTGGAGGACCGCTCGCGCAGATGCAACCTCCGAGTGAGAGGGGTGCCAGAGGAACCACAATATAAGAACTGTGAGGAAGTGGCCCAGCGGATCTTCTGGGACCTACTCGCAGCAGCTGGCCCAGGGAGACCTGCAGAGGAGACCCGCCTCGAAATAGAAAGGGCGCACAGGGGTATGGGGCCCATCCGAGACAATAGGCCAAGAGACATTGTGGTCTGCCTGCACTCCTTTAAGAGTAAGGAACTCCTGCTGGGTGCCAGCCGCAAGCTGAAAAATTTCCGTTGGGAGGGGCATACGGTGGAGCTGTACCAAGACCTGTCCCAAGGCACGCTACAAAGACGGAGGGAGATAAGAGAGGTCACCGCATATCTCAGACATGCTGACCTGCGCTACAAGTGGCTCTTCCCCTTCGGCCTCTTTATTACGGTGAAAGGACGATCGAGGACGGTGAGATCCAGTGTGGAGGCGTGGAGAGCACTGAGAGAGCTCGGTGCTGAGAATCTACCAGAGCAAGCCGAGGGCTCTTTCACTCCGCCGAGAACGGGATCCAGGACCGGAGGAGCAGCACAGATGAAATGGCAGAGGGCAAGTGGACGTAGACTGGCAAGAACCACCAAGGACGTGCACCAGAACCGGACCACAGAACAAGAGACTGGCTGAGCTGAAGCATCTTTATAATGGACTGGTATTCTTGAATAAGTTGGGCTGTGGGCGGGGGGGGGGGGGAAGGAGAGATGGGCAGTGGGCTAAGGGGAGAGGGAGAGGGGAGGAGGCGGGGACTAGGCTGAGAGGGAGAGAGCCCAGGCTGGGTGGAGAGAGGAGGGGGTTTAGAGGGGGGAGAGTTGGAAGCGAGGGGGGCGGGGGGCTGGGGAACAGTTGAGGTGGGTAGGTGGGGAGGGAGAGAAGGTCACCGAATTGGAAGTCGTATCTCCGCAGAGGAGAGTTACGAGGGGGGGAGAGGGAGGAGGGGGGGGAGAGGGAGGAGGGGAGGGAGTAGCGAGGGGGGGAGAGGGAGGACGGGAGGGAACAGCGGGAGGGGGAGTGGGGGGTGGGGGGAGGGGGAGTGGGGGGTGGGGGGAGGAGGGGGTGGGTAGGGGGGGGAAGAGGGGGTCAGAGTGGGAGGTGGGGGCGGAGGGACTTAGGGGGACGAGGCAGGGATCTGGGGGTAGGAAAGGAGTTAAAAATTCTCACGTTAAATGTGAAAGGTCTAAACTCACCAATGAAAAGACAGAAATTATATAAGGAGTTAACAAGACACAATGCAGACATAGTGCTGTTGCAGGAGACACATCTATTGAGACAACATGAGACATTGGTGCAACCCCGGGGGTACAAGCACCGTATGTTCGCTTCTAATCTTAAAGAGAAGAAGAAAGGCGGGGTGGGGGTCTTCATCAGAGAGACAGGCCCCATGGAGGTCCAGGTAGTGTCCCGGGATAGGGGGGGGGCGGTTTCTCCTGCTGAGGGTAAAGATAGGTGAGGAGTGGTTTTGCGTGGTAAATGTGTATGCCCCTACGGGCCCGCAAACTGAATTCTGGGATGCTTTGAGTGCGCAAGTGGCGGCAATGGGGGATGGGGTCCTAATCTGTGGTGGGGATTTCAATGTGGCATGGGAGGTAGGGAGAGATACGACTGGGCGCAGGGAGGGGAGAGGCACAGATAGGAAACATTACCACAATTTTGTGCGAGGAGAGAACGGCCTGATAGATGTATGGCGGACACTAAAACCCGGGGCGGAGGCAATTTTCTTTTTATTCTGCAGCACATGGCACTTACTCCCGGTTGGATGCCATATGGGTAGGGAAGGAGTTAACAGGGCGGCTCCTAGGGGGCGAGATGGAACCCATTACCTGGTCCGATCATGCTCCGGTGGTGGTACGGGTGCGGGTGGAAGGGGAAGATAGAGGCCGCCAGTTCTGGAAGTTGAATGAGGGGCTCCTTGAGGACGAGAGGGTGGTGCGGGAGATTGAAAGGCTCATCCCGGAGTACTTTGACCAAAATGGCGGTGGGGAAGTGCTGGATGGAACAGTCTGGGACGCCTTCAAGGCTGTAATTAGGGGGGTTCTCATAAAGTGGGGAGCCCGCCTAAAGCGAGAGAGGGCGGAGAGGGAGGACCGGTTACGCCGGCAATTGCGGGAGATGGAGGAAAGAGACGGTCAGGACAGAACTGGACAGGTACGGGGTGAGGTGCTGGCACTAAGAGCCAGGTGAATGCTCTTGAAGCGGAGAAGATACAATTCCGCCTGCAGCTGTTAAAACAGAGGTTCTTTGAAGGGGGGAATAAAGCGGGGGAAACTTCTCGCGAGACAATTGAAGAAGCGGAGGGAGTGGAATAGGATTACACAGATTAGGAGTACAGGGGGGGTAGTGCGAGAGGCTCCACGAATAAGGGAGGAATTTGTGTCCTTCTATAGCAACTTGTATGCAGCCCGAGCTGCAAGGTCGGGAGAGGACATTCGGGAATATGTGAGGGAAGCAGGGCTCCCGACTCTAACGGGAGACGAACAAGAGGGGCTCGACAGGGAAATACAAGCTGACGAAGTCAGCCAGGCTATCAAGGGCTTAAAAAATGGAAAGGCCCCAGGGCTCGATGGGCTGACGGCAAAGTTTTACAAGCGCTTTGGGAGCCTCTTGCTGAAACCCGTTGACCAGGGTATTTAATGGACCGGGAAGGGGGGAGGCACTGCCTGAATCAATGGGCTGGGCAGGTATTACGCTTATCCACAAAGAGGGGAAAGACCCGCAGGAGTGTGCGTCTTACCGTCCGATCTCGCTGCTGAACCTAGATGCGAAACTGCTGGCGAAAGTACTAGCGGTGCGCCTCAATGGAGTGTTAGGTAAATTGGTGCATGAGGACCAGGCTGGATTTGTACCAGGCCGGCAAGTGGCGGATCATATCCGCAAAGTGTTAAATGTGATGTGGTCGACACAGCGGCAGAGGACGGGGGCCTTGTTGGTATCACTGGATGCAGAGAAGGCCTTTGATCAGGTGTCCTGGGATTTTCTCTACGCGGTGTTGGAGGCCCAGGGGTTTGGACCGGGGTTCACACAGTGGATAAGGGCTCTCTATGCTAGGCCGAAGGCATGTGTTCGCGTGAATGGGGGGTACTCTGGTTTCTTCCCCCTAGAAAGAGGGACGCGGCAGGGATGTCCACTGTCCCCCCTACTTTTTGTGCTATCCTTAGAGCCATTGGCAGCGAAGTTGCGCGGCAGCCCTGATATCACGGGGGTTAGGGTGGGACGGCAGGAATGCAGAACGTCCCTCTTTGCAGACGATATACTGCTGACACTCACGAATCCCAGCGAATCTCTGAGGGCAGTGATGAGAGAGATTCAAGATTATGGTGAAAGGGCGGGCTTCCGGATTAATTGGGGGAAATCGGAGATCTTGAGTGTAGGGGGGGAGGGGGAGGGGCAGCGTGACTGGCAGCAGAATTTCCCCTTCAAATGGGCAAAGACATCGATCCGGTACCTCGGGGTTCATCTCGGTAGAACCTTGGAGGAGTTGTATGATTTAAATTACAAGAAGTTGGTGGGGCAGGTGGAGGCGAAGCTACAAGGCTGGAGCAGGGGGTATTACTCGTGGTTTGGACGAATAGCGACGGTTAAGATGATGCTTCTCCCCCAGTTCCTCTTTCTGTTTCAGGCTTGCCAGTCCCAATCCCCCCGAAAGTGCTAAAGAAGATCCAACAACAGGTCGAGCGGTTTATCTGGGGGTCGAGGCGTCCACGGGTGGCGGCAAGGACGCTACAAGTCTCGGTACGGGAAGGAGGGATGGGGGTTCCCAATTTCCGACTATATTATGCGGCAGCACAATTGCGAGCAGTCTACGCGTGGTTGCGGGAACCCCAGAAGCAGTGGGTTCAGCTGGAACTGGCCGAATACAGGCCGGGTGCACTTGAACGGTTAGTATGGGAGGGGAGGGGAGAGAAGGGGAGGAATCCCATTGTGGGGCATACTTTGAAAGTGTGGCAACAGTATAGAAAGCGGCTGGTGGGTGACAAACGATGGTCGGCCACCATGTCATTACAAGCCTGCTGTGCGGAGAGCGGGGGACCGGGAGCCACAGTGCTCCGTAACTGGGCGGCGTTAGGATTGTCCCAGGTGTCCCAGATTGTGGTAGGAGGACATTGTAGAGGATTTGAGGGGGTCCGGGACCTCTATCGTTTGGGGGAGGTAGATAGATTCCCGTATCGGCAGCTATGTTCGGTAGTGAGTACAAAGGGAAGGGAGCAAGGAGGATGGGGGGGAGGTGAATGGTTTGAGGGTGCCTGCCTGGGATCCCTGGGAAGCCAGGGGATGCTCTCCAGGATTTACAGAGGGTTGACAGCGAGGGGGGAAGACAAGTTGAAATACATGGAAGCGTGGGAGAAGGATTTAGGGGTAAGCTGGGGGGTGGAGGAGTGGGAGACAATGGCATTAGGTATAGCACGATTCTCCATTGCCACGACATTGCGAGAGAGAATGGGTTTAAGGTGCTGAGTCGCTGGTATCTCACACCGGAGCGGTTGTGTAAGGCAGGGGTGTTGCAAACGGATGAATGTTGGCGAAAGTGTGGGGAGCGTGGCTCCTGGCTGCATATGTGGTGGACGTGTCCGGTAGTGGGAGAGTACTGGCACCGCATAGGGGCAAACATCAACAAAATGATGGGGGCGAACCTTGAACTTGGCCCTGAGATGTGTCTCCTGCATAGACCAGATGGGAAATGGGAGGGGGATTGGAAAATTATTTGGTATTGTGTCACAGCGGCCCGCTGCGAAATTGCATGGTACTGGAATAGACCAGCTCTACCCTCCATGGCGAGCTATGCACGCAGGGTGTCGCATCTTTATGCCATGTATAAATTGACTGGGGAGCGGGGAGGGAGAGGGGAGCAAATGGAGAAGCGGTGGGCAGGGGTTTGGAGGTGGTTGCGGGAAGAGGGGTGGAAGTAGGGAGGGGGTGGGGGGATGGCAAATAGGAGGAGAAATGATTAGACTGTGTGTTAGTTGAAGAGTTGTCTCTTATGCTGTTTGCTGAACCCTTGCTGCCTTGGAGTTGTTGAGTATATGCTAATGTAACTGTTACAAATGTCAATAAAAATTTAAATAAAAAAAAAAAAAAAAAAAAAGATAGAAAGCAGAGGGTAGGGCTAAATGGCCAATTTTCCCAATGGAGAAAGGTGAATAGTGGTGTACACCAGGGATCTGTGCTGGGTCCGCTGCTTTTTGACATATTCATAAATGACCTGGAAAGTGGAATAACGAGTGAGGTTATCAAATTTGCTGATGACACAAAACTATTTAAAGTTGTTAAAACCCAGGAGGATTGTGGAAAATTGCAAGAGGATCTTGATAAATTGGAAGACTGGGCATCAAAATGGCAGATGAAATTTAATGTGGAGAAGTGCAAGGTTATGCACCTAGGGAAGAACAACACAAACTTTGGTTACACGATGCAAGGTTCCACATTAGGAACCACCACCCAAGAAAAAGATTTAGGCGTCCTTGTGGATACCATGTTAAAACCCTCGGCCCAGTGTGCAGCGGCGGCCAAGAGAGCAAATAGAATGCTAGGTATGATAAGGAAAGGAATGGAAAATAAAACAAAAGATATTATAATGCCTCTATATCGTTCCATGGTGAGACCGCACCTTGAATATTGTGTGCAATTCTGGTCGCCATATCTTAAAAAGGATATAGCAATTTTAGAAAAGGTTCAGAGAAGAGCCACCAAAATGGTAAAGGGGATGGATGAAAGGCTAAAAAGGTTGGGGCTCTTTAACCTGGAAAAGAGACGGCTGAGGGGAGATATGATAGAAGTCTATAAATTAATGAATGGAGTGGAACGGGTAAACGTAGATCGATTGTTTACCTTATCAGAATATAGAAAGACTAGGGGACATGCAATGAAGCTACAGGGTAAACTATTTAAGACTAATAAAAGAAAATATTTTTTCACTCAACGTGTAATCAAACTCTGGAATTTGTTACCGGAGGATGTAGTAAAGGCTGTTAGTGTAGCTGGGTTTAAAAAAGGTTTGGACAAGTTCCTGGAGGAAAGGTCCATAAACCATTATTAAGAAGGGACCCAGGATATCAATGCTTGAACCAATACAAGCATTGTGGAACCTGTGTCCCTTGGGGAAACTGCTAGGTACGTATGACCTAGATTGGCCACTGTTGGAAACAGAATACTGGGCTTGATGGACCTTGGTCTGACCCAGTATGGCATATCTTATGTTCTTATGTTCTCAGACTCCATAGCTGCTGGAGGAGGTGCATAAACTCAGAGGTTGGGACTAGACTGGAGGGATGTTAAGGAAATACAGTTTAAAATAACTGTGTTATGTTTTTCCAATTCAGCAGTTAGAAAGAACAAGCAGCACTAAGATAGTTTAAGCAGACCATAAAAGGACAATCACCTACCGTTAACAGCTGCACCATATCCACAGGCCTTTGTGAAACAGAGTGAGAAGGCTGTTCTTGCTTGAGAACAGATTGCGGTTCTGAGCGAGGAAGAGACAGACCAGGGGCCGCCCCAGGTTCCAAAGGATTTGAGATAAATAAAGACTGTTTTTGAACTGTCTGAGTCTGATGTGGGGACGGTAGCTCCTGCTTCATAGAAATGGACACAGGTGATGGGTAGGTGGTTTGAGCAGTGTCCACTTGGGATCTCTGAAGATGCTGGAGGTGAGGTTCCATTTGTCCTGGATGTCTGCTTCCAGATGTGTGGTGAGACTGTTCGCTTCCTGCTGACTGAGGCCCCTTGGAGTCCTGAGAAACTTGAGGTGTTTTGCTTCGTACAGGCTGACTGGGGTGCTCACCTTCTGATAAACTCTATAAAAAAAATAAAAAAAGGATAAAATGAAAATAAATTCAGGGAATCTTAAAAACAATACATAAGAGACAGCTTGTTATCAATGCTCTCATGTAAGATGATAAGCTCAGCCTTCCACATCTTCTGTGGTGTTCTCTTGAGAAATCTACACCACTTAGCAGGCCTCAACAAGTTTTCTTTGAATTTGAATTTAGGAGCCAGCTGTTGAGAACTCCCATCCCCCAACACCAAAGCAGAAGAGCAGAGTACAGGAAGGGGAATCAGATCCTCTCCAAAGTTTTCTGTAGCTCCTTTAGTGAGCAAGTTAAATCCAAATACATTTTTAAAAAACACCTTTGCTCGGTAGCTCGCAGTGACTCCCAACTGACTTCAGAATCATTTTTAAACTTTTAATTTTTGCATTTAAAATTTTATATGGGATGGAGTCTTATTATCCACATTCATACATAAGTACATATGTTCCCATTAGGGGACTGTGATTTCAAACTGATGTGCAATAGTATATCTCTGCTGCTCAGATTAGACTACTTAGGATTATATGATTTTGGAAGTAGCACCACAATTTTGGAATAGCCTGGCAGAAAAGGATAAGCTGGAATCAACTTGCCTCTCTTTTATGAAGAAGAAGAAGAAGATGAAGATGTGGTTGTTTGATCAAGTGTTGAACAGATTTAAGACGATTATATGCATGGGTTGGAGATGAAATTGGGTCTATGAAGATATCAAGTATATTTTTACCTCACTGGATTAGTTGAATGTGATATTATTATATACTTCATTTTATGATCATATTGTTGTATTTTTTCTTTAAATTTGCCTTTACAAATTTAAATCAAGAATACACCCTATGGATATAGCGTAGTTACTCACCTGTAACAGGTGTTCTCCAGGGACAACAGGAATCAGTCCTCACTTATGGGTGATGCTGGCACCAACAGAGTCTGCGTGAAGCAATCCCCAGCTTTCAAAGAAAGCCTTTGGGATTGCTACCACGCATGAGTGGTCCTCTTCCCACCCAAGGGTGCCATCTTGCTCAGTCAGGTCCCTTAGCTCGAGCCCTACCAAACAGATGGCAAGGGAAGGATAAAAATCCAGCAACTCATCAGGGGAAGTGGGAGGGTAGTGAGGACTGATTCCTGCTGTCCCTGGAGAACACCTGCTACAGGTGAGTAACTACACTTTCTCCAGGAACAAGCAGGAAGTCATTCCTCACTTATGGGACTCCCTAGTTACAGGCTACCGAACCTATAATGAAAAAATGCCTCCGCGAGGTCATGAGCAGAAGCCGATACCCGAAGGAGCCCGAGACCTCGGGGCGAAGCTCTCGGTAGCCGTGAAAAAGAGTCGGAGAGCGCGGTAACTCGACTATCTAACAGGGCACCCACCTTCATGTAAGCAAAGGCAAAGCAGTTTGCCACCCAAATAGAGAGGGTGCGTTGGTGACTGCCTGCCCCAGTCAATTGGGATCGTAAGTCACAAAGAGACGGCCAGACTTGCAGTGAGTCTGGGTGCGCAGCAAATAGAAGGCAAGAGCCCTTTTGCAGTCAAGTGTGTGGAGAGCTGCCGTGAGGTCTCAGGAAGGAAGTTGGTAAGACTATCTCCTGGTTGAGATGGAAATCCGAGACAACTTTAGGCAGGAATTTGGGATGGGTACGGAGGACCACCCTATTCCTATAGAACCTGGTGTAAGGAGCATCAGCCATGACAGCCTGGAGCTCACTAACCCGGCGGGCCAAGGTCAGCGCCACCAGGAAGACCACCTTCCAGGATAGATGCCGAAGCAAGCACATCGCCATCGGCTCAAAGGGTGGAAGTGTAAGCTTCATGAGCACCACGTTCAGGTCCCATTCAGCTGGGGGAGGCCGGATAGGCGGCTTGGATAGCAAAAGACCCCGCATAAAGCGGTAGACCAAAGGCTGCCCTGAGAGGGGCTTTCCCTTGACAGAGAGGTGGTTCGCCGAGATGGCGCTCAAATGTAACCTGACGGAGTTCGACTTCAGTCCTTCCCTCGAGAGATGGAGGAGGTACTGAACGACCCATCGAGTGGGACACGAGAATGGGTCCATCTGGAGCCCAGAGCACCAGACCGAGTATCGCCGCCACTTGAAGGCGTAGGTTCGCCTAGTTGAGGACTTCCTCGACATCAGGAGGACCTAAATGGCCAATTTTCCCAATGGAGAAAGGTGAATAATGGTGTACCCCAGGGATCTGTGCTGGGTCCGCTGCTTTTTGACATATTCATAAATGACCTGGAAAGTGGAATAACGAGTGAGGTGATCAAATTTGCAGATGACACAAAACTATTTAAAGTTGTTAAAACCCAAGAGGATTGTGAAAAATTGCAAGAGGATCTTGATAAATTGGAAGACTGGGCATCAAAATGGCAGATGAAATTTAATGTGGACAAGTGCAAGGTTATGCACCTAGGGAAGAACAACCCAAACTATGGTTACACGATGCAAGGTTCCACATTAGGAACCACCACCCAGGAAAAAGATTTAGGCGTCATTGTGGATACCATGTTAAAACCCTCGGCCCAGTGTGCAGCGGCGGCCAAGAGAGCAAATAGAATGCTAGGTATGGTAAGGAAAGGAATGGAAAATAAAACAAAAGATATTATAATGCCTCTATATCGTTCCATGGTGAGACCGCACCTTGAATATTGTGTGCAATTCTGGTCGCCGTATCTTAAAAAGGATATAGCGATTTTAGAAAAGGTTCAGAGAAGAGCCACCAAAATGGTAAAGGGGATGGAAGGATACTCCTATGAAGAAAGGCTAAAAAGGTTAGGGCTCTTTAACCTGGAAAAGAGACGGCTGAGGGGAGATATGATAGAAGCCTATAAATTAATGAACGGAGTGGAACGGGTAAACGTAGATCGATTGTTTACGTTATCAGAATATAGAAAGACTAGGGGACATGCAATGAAGCTACAGGGTAAACTATTTAAGACTAATAAAAGAAAATATTTTTTCACTCAACGTGTAATCAAACTCTGGAATTTGTTACCGGAGGATGTAGTAAAGGCTGTTAGTGTAGCTGGGTTTAAAAAAGGTTTGGACAAGTTCCTAGAGGAAAGGTCCATAAACCGTTATTAAGAAGTGACCGAAGATATCAATGCTTGACCCAGTACAAGCATTGTGGAACTTGTGTCTCTTGGGGAAACTGCTAGGTACATATGACCTAGATTGGCCACTGTTGGAAACAGAATACTGGGCTTGATGGACCTTGGTCTGACCCAGTATGGCATATCTTATGTTCTTATGTTCCTCGACCTCATCCGGGAGACCCCACGAAGCTAGGGAGACCCGTTCAGCCGCCAGGCTGTGAGGGATAAGGAGGCTAGGTTCGGGTGCTGCACCTGTCCATTCTCCTGCGTTAGCAGGTCCGAGGCAGAGCCCAGGGGGACAGGAGGCTCCGTCAACAGTCGGAGCAGAAGCGGGAACAGGGCTGCCGAGGCCACGAGGGGGCTATGAGAATCACCGATGCCCGGTCCCATTGAGCTTTGAGGAGGGTCCTCACAATGACAGGGATGGGAGGGAATGCATAGAGCACGTCAGAGGACCAGCTCAGAAGGAACACATCCAGGCTCTCCCTGTTCAGGTGCGATACCTGACTGCAGAGGTGGGGGAGCTGTGCGTTCTGAGGACTGGTGAATAGGTCTATTGTCGGAGTCCCCCACCGAAGAAACAGCCAGCCCGCCACCCCTGGATCCAGCTGCTGTTTGTGAGGGCGAAGGATTCTGCTGAGCCTGGTCACTAGGACATTCTCCTGGCCCAGGAGGTAGGCCGCTCTGAGGGACATCTCGCGAAGGAGCAGAGGACCACCGCTTCCAGGCAGAGGGAGCACGATCCGGTAGCCCCTCCTTGTTGACAAAGAACATCGCCACACGGTTGTTGGTCTGCACGAGTACCAACCACACCTTGATATAGTCCTTGAAGGCCCTCGGGGCCCACCGAATCGCCCGGAGCTCGAGCAAGTTTATCTGCTGTTGACATTCCTCGGGTGACCACTGTCCCTGCATGAACAATGCACCCCAGTGGGCTCCCCAAACTAACAGGGAAGCATCCGTTGTCAGCACCATGTTGTGTTGTGGGACCTGGAAGGGCAACCCCCCGAGGAGGTTGCGAGGGTTTTTCCACCAGCTCAGGGATAGACAAAGGTTGTGGAAGACCCTGACGGGGTCCCTGAGGTGACCGATGGACGGGCTCCACTGAGCTGTCCACATGTGCAGGCGGGCGTGGGGAACCACATGGACGGTAGAGGCCATGTGGCCCAGGAGGCGCAGCAAGAGTAGTTACTCACCTGTAACAGGTGTTCTCCAGGAGCAGCAGGAATCAGTCCTCACATACGGGTGACGTCGGCGCCGACGGAGCCCCCATGCGGAGCATTTCACCAGCTTTCAAAGAAAGCCTTTGGGAATTGCAGCGCGCATGCGCGGTCCCCTTCCCGCCCAAGGGTGCCATCTTGCTCAGTCTGATGACATAGCTAAAAGACAGCAAAATAGCAAAAATAAATCATATGACTGCAACTCCAAGGGGAGGAGGGAGGGTTGTGAGGACTGATTCCTGCTGCTCCTGGAGAACACCTGTTACAGGTGAGTAACTACTCTTTCTCCAGGACCAAGCAGGAAGTCAGTCCTCACATATGGGACTCCCCAGAGTAAGGCTACCGGAGACCTCAAGCGGAAAAAATGAGCTCCCTCTATCTCGTCAGTACGTAAGGAAGGAATCTTCTCTGAGAACGCCCCCGACCGGTAGCCCAACACCAGGGCTGGAGGGTAGGAGTTGTCTAAACCCCAAAGAGATTATGGAGTACTGCCTGTCCGAAAGCACTGTCCCTGCGGGACTCCCTCTCAAGGCAGTAATGGGCCGCAAAAGTCTGGCTTGAAGACCAAGTAGCGGCCCGGAAGATGTCTGCCAACAGAACAGTGCGGCGATGAGCCACTGACGCAGCCTTCGCCCTGACTCGATGAGCAGTGACTCGACCCTCCAACGAGAGGCCGGCTGCCCCATAAGCCCAGGCGATACAGTCAGCGACCCATATGGACAAAGTACGCTTGGAGTCATGTAGCCCCAACTTATTGGGGTCAAAAGAAACGAAGAGCTGAACAGCCCTTCGATGCTCCCGCGTATGGTCAAGATAGAAGGACAATGCCCTCCTACAGTCCAGGGTATGCAGGACCATCTCAGCCCAGTTGGGCATGCGGCCTGGGAAAGAAGGTCGGAAGAACCACCTCCTGATTGAGGTGAAAAGGGGAGACAACCTTAGGGAGAAACTTCGGGTGAGTCCGTAAGACTACCCTATTCCTGTAGAACCTAGTGTAAGGGGGATCAGACACTAGTGCCTGAAGTTCACTCACTCGCCTAGCAGAGGTAAGAGCTACCAGAAACAAGGTTTTCCAGGAGAGAAAACGGAGAGGGCAGGTAGCCATAGATTTAAATGGCGGACAAGTAATCCGCTGTAAGACCACATTCAGATCCCACTCAGGGGCTGGTGGACGCAAAGGAGGCTTAAGCAGGAGGAGGCCTCTGAGAAAATGAGCCACCAAAAGGTGGTTGGAAAGAGGCCTCCCATCCACCGGCGAGTGGTGCGCTGAGAGAGCACTGAGGTGAACCCTGACAGAGTTGGACTTAAGGACTAGATTGGAGAGGTAAAGCAAATACTGCAATACTACCGCTACCAAGCACGAGAAGGGATTCTCGATTTGCTGAGCACACCATGCGGAGAATCTACGCCACTTAAGAGCGTAGGATTTCCTGGTGGATTGCCGCCTAGAGGCTAAGACTACATCTTCCACCTCTATAGGCAGTAGTAGGGGAGCCAGGACTACCCTTTCAGCAGCCAGGCCATCAGATGAAGGGACTGGAGGTTGGGGTGCAAGAGAGACCCCTGGTCCTGAGACAGGAGATCATGTTGAATCCCCAGAGGAAGAGGAGTGTCCACCGCCAGTTGCAGCAGGAGTGGGAACCACGGCTGCCTCGGCCACCTGGGGGCTGGCTATCAGAATCATTGAGACCCGTCCTTGAGGACCTTGAACAGCGTTCGGGACACTAGTGGCATAGGAGGAAACGCATACAGTAGGCCTTGGGACCACGGAATCAGAAAGGCATCCGCTGCTACTCTGAGAGGATGCGGTTGTCTGGAACAGAATCTCGGGAGTTGCCGGTTCAGAGGACTGGCAAAAAGATCCATGGTGGGAAGGCGCAACCTGAGAAAGATCTGCTGAACCACCAACGGATTCAATCTCCATTCGTGTGGTTGCAGGATCCTGCTCAGTCTGTCCGCCAGGTAATTTTCTTGACCTGGGAGGTAGACAGCCTTGAGGAGGATTCCGTGATTGACTGCCCAAGAGCACAGTCGTTGTGCCTCCTGACAGAGAAGGAAGGAGCCTGTGCCTCCTTGTTTGTTCACGTAGAACATGGCAACTTGATTGTCTGTCTGGAACAGTACAGACTGGTGAGATGTGAGGTGGGAGAAGGCTCTCAGAGCTAGGCGTATTGCCCATAGCTCCAGGATGTTTATCTGCTGAGCAGCCTCCCAAGGGGTCCAGAGACCCTGAGAAATGCCCCTTGGCAATGTGCTCCCCAACCTTGAAGAGAAGCATCTGTCGTCAGCACTTGAGAATGCGGAGGGGATTGAAAACCCACTCCGAGTACCAGATTCAGAAGATGAAGCCACCATTGGAGAGAGGAGACGAGCAGGGTGGATATTCTCACCGAGTCTGCAAGGCTCCCTGTGGCGTGATGCCACTGAGTTCGAAGGCTTCACTGAGCAGGCCGCATGTGCAGGCGGGCATTGGGGGTTACATGAACCGTGGAAGCCATATGGCCGAGAAATCTCAGGAATTGCCTGGCGGAGAAAAGGGAATTGCTGTGAAACTGCCTGGCTACATCCATCAACCTGTGGGCCCTGTCGACTGGCAGAAAGGCCTTCGCCTGAAGAGTGTCTAGCCTTGCTCCTATGAATTCTAAGTTCTGGGACGGGAGCAAAGTGGACTTTGCGAAGTTTATGACAAACCCCAAGTGCTGAAGCAGAGTCACAGTGCGAAGGGTGGCTTGACTGGCCTCCTGGGAAGACTGGCCCCTTATGAGCCTGTCGTCCAGTTATGGAAACACAAAAAGACCTTGAAGCCTCAGGTAGGCCGCCACCACCGCCAGGCACTTGGTGAACACCCTGGGAGCGGAGGTTAGGCCAAAGGGTAGTACTCTGTACTGGTAGTGGTTTCCCCCCACAACAAATCTCAGATATTGTCTGTGGTCTGGATGAATAAGGATGTGTGTATAAGCATCCTTTAGATCTAAGGAGCATAGCCAATCTCCCTGCTGGAGGTAGGGCAGCAGGATTCCAAGGGTAACCATCTTGAACTTTTCCCTCTCCAGGAACTTGTTGAGGTTGCGCAAGTCTAGGATGGGTCTGAGGCCTCCTGTTCTTTTTGGTACCAGAAAGTACCTGGAATAAAAGCCGTGACCTCTGTGATAAGGAAGCTTATCATAGCTCAGGTAGGAGCTATAGAAAAGATGATGTGACTCTGAACAAGCAACCTGTCAGTTCTGGTAGAAGCAAGAAAACAGAGTTTTCACATAAAAGACTACCAGTCCCAGAATGCACCAGGTTTCCAGCAGCCATGAGAGGGGCTGAAGTGAGAAAATGTGTGTGCAATCAAGAGAGCTATGAGGTAATCCCTAAGCACTCATCTCAAAGGGCAGGGCCTGATTCAAGACAGCTGCGCTGTGTTAGGGAGCAGCACACATTAGAACAGGATAAGAATAGAGCTTATTCTTCAGATAACGGTTACTACAAGCTCCAGCCCAGCTTCAGGGAGAGCTACAAGAACAGCTTCAGAAAGAGATACAGAGACAGCAACGGCTACAAGCTCAAGCACCAGTATCACCTGGAGAAACAGAAGCCAAGCCAAGCAGATAGAGAGAGAAGGAAACTCTCTGGAAGGAAGAGAAGAAAGGCCATTGGAAGGTCTGGGAGATTCCAAGGCAGTACTCATACTGGGAGGTATTCCAAAAGCCAGCAGAGTCCATTGGACTGGATTCAGCCAGAGGAATGGAGTGGCAGAGATAGGAATCACCAGTGGCTACCTGGAAGAGAGAAGACTGCATGTGGAAGGGACTTTCAGACCAAGGCCAGAAGGTATGTGAGAGGAGATCCAGTGTCCAGGGATCAAGATTGGAAGGCTGGACATCAGAATTGGATTACATATTGGCCAGGCTATACAGAGAGGAATAATGATAGCAGGAGAGGCTCAGGTATGAACACTGATCCAGACCCTATCTATAATAGAGAATGGCAGCAAGGGAATGAGCATTCTCATGATAGTGCCTTAATGAAAGACTCGTCTGTGCCAATGTATGATAATGACCCTATGCTGATTGATACAGCAGATGAAAGTACAGTTTATATGGACTGTTCTCTATCTAAATGCTATTGCTAGCTTTCTCTGAGCAAACACATCAGCCATCACAAAGAAACCTAACTTTGTTCTTTATTTCCACTGCAAACAGCTCTTAAAGCAGGATTTGGGCTCACACAGTAGCAGCCAGCCAGCTAAAGGCTTTCAGCTGGTCCATTGATAGTAATTAGGGCTGCACCTGATTGTGTGTGTGAGCAAGGGAGAATCACTGCTGAGATCGGCGTGGAAAATAAGCAGAAGTTAACCTAACCAGCAAAGTTTATTCTTTACTTTGTGCCTTTGTATTTGGTAATTATTTGCTAAGAAAACATTAGCTAAATGCCTGACAAGCTGAAGGTTGTTTTCTGGTTTACTTTGTGACTTTTTGTTATCTATTTTTAAACACTGCAAGCAAGTAACCTCATTTATAGTGCTATCAAGCATACATGTGCTGGGTGAATTAAACCCCATCAATAAAAGAAGTATTTTATTGATCTTACCACTTGGTTTCACAACTCAAATTATTGTCATCAGCTGTGTTTGGGAGTGAATGAACTACAATACCCACAATACCTTGCAAGAATCATATGAATATATGCATCGTCAAGATTGTGTCAGTTCTCACCCTAGGCAGCCGTCTGACACCTCTCAGGTGGTGGGGCACCGGTTCCACAGCCTGGTCCTTTAGCAGACTTGCTAACTCCTGAAGGAGTAGGTCCCTGTGCAGAGGGAGTCTTGGAGGCTCCCCTGGAAAATAGGAGGGAGGTACCTGGTGAAAATGGAGAAGATAGCCATTGTGGACTATACGGAGTACCCAGGTATCTGATGTGACGGCTGACCACCTGTGGGCAAAGTGGGCCAGCCGGCCTCCTGTGCTGATGTGAGCCAGCTGAGGAGAAGAGGCTATGCCTTCTGAGTCAAAAACCCCCACCTTGCTGAGCAGGGGCCGGTGTTGGTGGCTAGGGGGCCTTCTGCCTACGGGACCCATGACCCTGCCCCTTGGCCTGCTGACCCTATTAGGGAGCTGCAGAGGCCTGATAATGAGGGTATTGTTTATAGGCAGATGACTTCCTCGGGTAAAAGGTCTTTTTTCCCGAGCCCTTCTTTTTCTGAGAAGGGGCAGAGGTTTTTCTGGACAGCCTAGTCTGGGGTCAGAGTCTCGGTCTCGAGTTCTGCAGCCTTCTCAGCCATGGGCTTGCCAAAGAGGTTTTCACCTCGGCAGGGGACATCGACCAACTTGTCTTGCACCCATGGCTCGAGGTCGGATGACTGTAGCCAAGCCTGTCGGCGGGCACCGATGCCGGCCCCGGCTACTCAGGCCGAAGCCTCGAAGCCATCATAGGCTGCTCGAGAGATAAACTTCGAGCACTCTCGAATACCAGTGGACAAGGCTTGGAACCGCTGCAAAGGTTCCTCGGAGAGACCAGCAGAGAACCCAGCAATCTCCTTTGCCAGGTCTCGGAGATACATGCCCATGTAGAGCTGGTATGTCTGGACACGGCAAGCAAGCAAGCATAGAGCCCTGGAAGCACTTCTTACTGAGGGCATCCAGGTTCCGGGCCTCCCGGCCGGGAGGCACCGAGGAGTGCATCTTCTGACTTTTCAGTCGATGCATGGCCGATTCCACAATCATGGAGTGGTGCGGTAATTGTGCCTTTTGGAACCCGGGGCTCTTGCGGACTCGATAGATGGAATCGACCCGCTTGCTTAACACTGGCGTCGAGGCCGGGGTCTCCCACATACGGAAGAGCAGCCGCTCCAGCATCGGAGGAACCGGTACAGTAAAGGCCTCCTTCGGGGGAGAGTCATAATGGAGGGACTCGAGCTCCTCGGCTCGAGGCTCCTCCTCGGGATCCGCGGGGAAGGCCAGGGCCTTGGCCATATCCCGCACGAAGTCCGAGAACCGGGTATCCTCCGGTGGGGATCGTCTCCGAGGTTCGGACTCCGGCGAGTCTGATGGGACACTCCGAGTCCGATAAGTGTCAGGTGACTCTTCATCCTCCGTCTCCCAGCCCGACTCCTCGGAGGAGGAATCGAGCGGCTCCGCTCGGGCGGGCACCGATGCCATCCGCCCCGACGCCGAGGGTACCGGCGTCGACGACCTCGGTCCCGAACGGGAGGCCGAGGGAAACTGTGGCCAAGGATTGACTCGAGCCCGCATGGACTCGAGGATCGGCTCGGCCTCCGGGGTCGACTTGGACGTCGATGTCCCAGTGGTCGGGGTAGATGCACCGGTGAGACCGGCGATCAATGCCCGCTGCTGTTCCATGAAGGCAGCGAGGCTGCTCTCCAAGGCCGTCAACCTGAGTCCAAACTCAGGAGACCCAGCAGCCTCCGACTCGGGCCCCGACGTCGGCTCCCCTGGAGGAGAGTCCACGAGGACTACAGCACTCACGTGTCCAGAAGACTCCATCTCGATACGAGGATGCTTGTTAGGCCTCTCCGACTCCAAAGACCCGGGACGGCTATTGGGGCTATGCGACCTGGCCCTTGAGGAACCAGGAGCGTCCACCGACGCCGCCCTCGTGGGTTTCTTCTTCCTGTGCTATTCCCATGAAGGAGACCCCCGCTCAGATGAACCCCGACGCTGCTCGGGCCCGGAGTCCCGAGACGTCAAGGCCTTTGACAAGGTCCGGGCCCGTCCGGACGCGGAGTCAGAGAAGATCCTATCCTTCTGGTGCTGCCGACTCCTCAACGCCTTCGAGGACATTTTGCCACACGGACCACAGATCATTGGGTCATGATCGGGTCCGAGGTAGAGGAGGTAGCAGTCATGTGTGTCGGTAAGAGACATAAGTTTCTTACACCGATCACACTTTTTAAACCCGCTGGCAGCTATCAGGGGGAAAAAGGGCCCCTGCGAGGTCAAAAGACAGGGCTGCCAGTGAAAAAAGAAAAATGGCGCGAACGCTAATCACAAAGGACAAAAAACGAAAAAGAGAGAGTGGGCTCGATACCGGCATATCGGTCCCAGGCGGGAAAAGGATCCGGCGTCGAACCGAAGGAGAAAAAGAAAAAACAGGGAAATCAACTGTTTCCTCGGCGAAAAACGAACTACGTCCGTCGGGCTCCGCGGAAAAAAGAAGACTGAGCAAGAAGGCACCCTTGGACGGGAAGGGGACTGCGCATGCACGCTGCAATTCCCAAAGGCTTTCTTTGAAAGCTGGGGAAATGCTCCACACGGGGGCTCTGTCGGCGCCGACGTCACCCATATGTGAGGACTGACTTCCTGCTTGGTCCTGGAGAATAATTCGAGCTGTGTCTCGGGGGGTGCTCTGGACCTAAGCTGCCAGGGCTCGGAGGTGGTCTGCATAATCCGCTGGCAAGAATGTGGTCGCCCGCTGAGTATCAAGGTGTGCCCCGATGAACTCTAAAGCCTGTAACGGTTCGAGATGGGGACTTGGGGTAGTTGACCAAAAACCCCAGGCCTTCTAGCAGAAGGATTGTGTGTGACGCCGCTCGCCGGGTTTCCTCGACCAAGGATCCTGTGACAATCCAGTCGTCGAGGTAGGGGAAGACCGGTACGCCCTGACGGCTGAGATAGGCAGCGACCGCAGAGAGGCATTTTGTAAAGACCCACGGGGGCGGACGCGAGGCCGAAGGGGAGCACCCTGTACTGGAAGTGCTCTCCCCGCACCCTAAAGCACAAGTACTGCCTGTGCTGGGGGTGGAACAAAATGTGGGCATAAGCGTCTTTTAGATCCAAGGAGCACAGTCAGTCACCCTGCCGGAGGAAGGGCAGCAGGACGCCAAGAGATAGCATCTTGAACTTTTCCCGCACCAAAAATTAGTTTAGCCTTTGGAGGTCGAGGATGGGCCGCAGACCCGTCTTCTTCGGGACGAGGAAGTACCGGGAATAGAAGCCCCGACCTCAAAAGTGTGGAGGGACCTTCTCGACCGCCTGCTGGGCGAGGAGAGAGACTAGTTCCCGCTGCAGGAAAACCTGGTGCGCGGGGAGTCAAGGGGGCTCCGCTGGGGAGAAGGGAGGTGGAAGCCTGTCGAAGCAATGGCGATAGCCATCTCGGATGACCTGGAGGACCCAGGTGTCCAAGGTGATGGAAGCACACAGAGGGGCGAAAGAGGACAGGCGTCCCCACACTGGCTGCTGAGATGCCGGAGGGTGAGAGGCTATGCAAATGGCGTCAAAACCCCGATGCAGGCTGTGGTGGAGCCGGGGTTTGGGCTTTGGGATCTTTCGGCTTGCGATGACCCTGGCCGGACTTACCCTGCGCCGGAGTGGTCGGCGTGTTGGTGGTTGGGTATGGAAGGCTCTTCCTCGGAAAGAAAGGCTTTTTGGCCTGTTGCTTTATCCGGGGGAGGGTGGAAGTCATGCACGAGAGATGGGTTCTGGTGATGAACTCCGCCTCTGTCTCCGCGGCCTTATCTTCCATCAGCTTGCCGAAGAGCTGCTTGCCGAGGCAGGGGATATCCAGGAGCTTCTCCTGCAGCCACTATTCCAAATCTGACGATTGGAGCCATGCTGGCAGCGGGCCCCGATGCCTGCGGCCACCACCCAAGCCAAGGACTCAAATCCATCGTAGGTGGCTCGGGAGAGGTATTTTGAGCAGTCTGTGACCAGTTCAGTACCATGTTGAAGTCTATCGAGAAGTTTGCCCTCGAGGCCCGTAGAGAAACCTCAGAGCTCCTTGGCCAAGTTGCGCAAGAACATGCCCATGTACAGTTGGTACGCTTGAATGTGACAAGAGAGCATGGAGCCTTGGTAAGCCTTGTGGCCCAGGGCATCAAGGGCTCTCGACTCCTGGCCCGGGGGGACCGACAAGTGCGATTTCAGGCTCTTCTGTTTTCTCATGGCTGATTCCACCATCATGGAAGTGTGGGGAAGCTGGGTCTTTTTGAACCCAGGGCTGCATTGTACCTTGTACATAGTGTCGAGGTGCTTACTCACGATGGGAACTGAGGCGGGTGGTTCCCACATGCGGAGCAGCAGCTGGGACAGGATGGGAGGGACTGGAATAGTGAGAGACTCCCTAGTTGGGGACTGCTACTGAAGGATGTCGAGCTCTTCAGCTCGAGGGTCCTCCTCAGCCTGGGTGGCCAGGTTAAGAGCCAGTGCCATATCCCAAATGAACACCAGAAAGGAGGTGTCCTTGGGTGGTGAGCGCCACAAACATGGGCGGGGAGGGGTCCGACGGAAGGTCTCGGTGGGTACGGGTTTTGGGGAGGTGTCCCCATTGGACCCCAGTCCGAGAACTAAGTTGAGGAATCCAAACCGGGCAGGTCAACCCTGTCCAGCGGCCGAAGCCCACTTGAAGCCGGAGGCCCTGGAAGACCCCACCCACGAGGAATGGGAAGGCAAGCGAGACTGACGTCGAGGACCCTCATGAGGCCCGTGGCTCTCGGGGGTTTCCTAGATGTTTTTCGGTGTCCCACGCAAGGGACCCACGGTCTCTGGGCATGAGTCAGCGAAGCTGGCTGTGAACGCCTGCTGGGAAGCAATGAACGCAGAAACACTGCGTTCCAGTGCCAGCAAGCGGGACTCCCATGCGGGCGTGGGGCCCTGTGACGCCGACCCCGGGGTCACCGGGTCGGGCATCGAGGAGGAGAGGAGGTCCTCACCGGGACGGCCCTCAGGAGACCTGGCGCCTTTGCCAGAGGCCTGTGCAGGGTACCTTGCAGGGCCGCTCCTTGTCCGACTCTCGGGAACACCGAAGGGGGCTAAATGACTGGAAGCGGGAGTGCTCGCGCTTGTCGGGAGCCCCCGACAGCGACATTGAGACCTTCTTTTTCTTGCGCCGCTCCACTTCAGGGGACCCCTGGTCGGAGTACTGCCGAGAGCGTGGGAATGAGGTGGGGGATCCCACCGGAGAGACGACCGAGGGCGCCACCGGAGAGACGACCGAGGGCGCCACCAGGGATTCTGAGGCGGCCTTTCTGAAAATGTCTTCGGACTTCTGCTTACGACTGAGCAGGGCTTTAGAGGACATTTTCTACAGAGCGAACAGAGCTCCGGATCATGATCAGACCCGAGACACCGCAGACAACAGTCGTCTGTGTCCGTAAGCGACATGTCCTTAGAGCATCTATCGCATTTTTTGAATCCGGTGGCCATAAGGGGGCAAACATGGCCCCCGCGAGGTCGAAGACCCACGCGGCCAGCGGTTAGGGCAAAAAAGGGCACGAAGCCTATTGGCAAAAAGCAAAGAAAACCGTCCCCTAACAGCTCTAAAAAGGCAGAGCAGGGGAAGGACAGGTAGAGAACCAGTGCAACCAGAAAGAGTAGTTACTCACCTGTAACAGGTGTTCTCCAGGAGCAGCAGGAATCAGTCCTCACATATGGGTGACGTTGGCGCCGACGGAGCCCCCGTGCGGAGCATTTCCCCAGCTTTCAAAGAAAGCCTTTGGGAATGCAGCGTGCATGCGCGGTCCCCTTCCTGCCCAAGGGTGCCATCTTGCTCAGTCTGATGACATAGCTAAAAAACAGCAAAAACAACAAAATAAAGCATATGACTGCAACTCCAAGGGGAGGAGGGAGGGTTGTGAGGACTGATTCCTGCTGCTCCTGGAGAACACCTGTTACAGGTGAGTAACTACTCTTTCTCCAGGACCAAGCAGGAAGTCAGTCCTCACATATGGGACTCCCCAGCTTAAGGCTACCGGAGACCCCAAGCTGAAAAAATGAGCTCCCTCTAGAGCCCCAGCATGTAAGAAAAGAATCTTCTCTGATAACGTCCCCGAACGGTAGCCCAACACCAGGGCCGGAGGGTAGGAGTTGCCTAAACCCCAAAGAGATTATGGAGTACCGCCTGCCCGAAAGCACTATCCCTGCGGGACTCCTTTCTCAAGGCAGTAGTGGGCCGCAAAAGTCTGGCTTGAAGACCAAGTAGCGGCCCGGCAGATGTCTGCCAACGGAACAAAGCGGAGATGAGCCACTGACGCAGCCTTAGCCCTGACATGGTGAGCCGTAACTCGACTCTGTAACGAGAGGTCGGCTGCCCTGTAAGCCCAGGCGATACAGTCGGCTACCCAAATGGACAAAGTACGCTTGGAGACAGCCAACCCCAACTTATTGGGTCAAAAGAGACAAAGAGCTGAACAGCCCTCCGGTGCTCCCGCGTACAGTCAAGGTAGAAGGACAACGCCCTCCTATAGTCCAGGGTATGCAAGAGCATCTCAGCCCAGCTGGCATGCGGCCTGGGAAAGAAAGTTGGAAGAACTACCTCCTGATTGAGGTGGAAGGAGGAGACAACTTTAGGAAGGAACTTAGGGTGAGTCCGTAAGACTACCCTGTTCCTATAGAATCTAGTATAAGGTGCATCTGATACTAGAGCCTGAAGCTCACTCACTCGCCTCACTGAGGTAAGGGCTACCAGAAACGATGCTTTCCAGGAGAGAAAATGCAAAGGGCAAGTAGCCATAGGTTCAAATGGTGGGCAAGTAAGCCGTTGCAAAACCACATTGAGATCCCATTCAGGAGCAGGTGGACGCACTGGAGGCTTAAGCAAAAGCAGGCCTTTGAGGAAGCGAGCAACCAAAGGATGGCTTGAGAGAGATTGTCCCTCTACTGGGGAGTGGTGTGCTGAAAGAGCACTAAGATGAACTCTCACAGAGTTGGACTTAAGGCCTAAGTTGGACAGGTGAAGCAAGTATTGCAGCACCACTGGTACCAGACACGAGCAAGGGTTCTCATTGTGTTGAGTACACCAGGTAGAGAATCTACGCCACTTAAGGACATAAGACTTCTGGTGGACTGCCTCCTAGAGGCCAAGACTACATCTTCCACTTCCCTAGGCAATAGGAAAGGCGCTAGAACTACCCTTTCAGCAGCCAGGCCATCAAATTGAGGGACTGGAGATTGGGGTGTAAGAGAGATCCCTGCTCCTGAGAGAGGAGATCGGGTTGCATCCCCAGAGGAAGAGGAGTGTCCACCGCTAGTTGCAAAAGAAGTGGGAACCAGGGTTGCCTTGGCCACCTGGGGGCCACCAGGATTAGCGAGGCCTTGTCACCTTGAATAGTGTCTTGGACACTAGAGGCGTGGGAGGTAACGCATAGAGATGGCCTGTAGACCATGGAATGAGAAACGCATTCGCTGCAACTCTGAGAGGATGCGGTTGCCTGGAGCAGAACCTGGGAAGTTGACGGTTCAGAGGACTGGCAAAGAGATCCATGGTTGGAAGAACCCATCTCAGGAAGATCTGTTGAACCACTAGAGGATTCAACTGCCACTCGTGCGACTGCAGGATCCTGCTCAATCTGTCCGCCAGGTAATTTTCCTGACCTGGGAGATAGACCGCTTTGAGAAGAATGCCGTGATTGACTGCCCAGGAGCACAGTTTCTGCGCTTCCTGACATAGAAGGCGGGACTCTGTGCCCCTTTGTTTGTTCACATAGAACATAGCAACTTGATTGTCCGTCTGAACCAAGACGGACTGGCGAGAGATGAGATGGCAGAAAGTTCTCAGGGCTAAGCGGATAGCTCTCAGTTCTAAGAGATTGATCTGCTGTGCGGCCTCCCAAAGAGACCACAGGCCTTGAGTACATGCTCCTTGGCAATGTGCACCCCAACCTTGAAGAGAAGCATCGGTTGTCAGTACCTGAGAATGTGGAGGTGCTTGAAAAGGCACCCCTTGCACCAGATTGGGAAGATGAAGCCACCACTGCAGAGAAGACTGGAGTAGGTTGGACACCCTCACTTTGTCCGTGAGGCGTCCTGTGGCTTGGTGCCACTGAGTCCTGAGGCCCCATTGAGCAGGCCTCATGTTTAGACGGGCATTTGGAGTTACATGGACCGTGGATGCCATGTGGCCTAAGAGCCTTTGTCTGGCGGAGATCAGAGAATTGCTGTGGAACTGCCTGGCTAGATCCATCAATCTGTGGGCCCTGTCCACGGGTAAAAAGGCCTTTGCCTGAAGGGTATCCAGTCGTGCTCCTATGAACTCCATGTTTTTGCACAATTGTATATAGTTACCCTATGTTATCCAAGTTTTAACACCTGTTCATTGTAAACACAGAGTACCCTAGGAAATGTGTAGTTCTTTGTTTATTGTAAACCGCACTGATGTTGAATAGCACGGTATAAAAGAGACTGGAAATAAATAAATAAATAAAAAATGTTCTGTGAAGGGTGCAAAGTGGACTCTGCGAAGTTTATAACAAAGCCCAGAAGCTGCAGCAGAGCGACAGTGCGGAGGGTGGCTTGACTGGCCTCTTGCGGGGATTGACCCCTGATGAGCCAATCATCCAGGTATGGAAAGACAAAGAGGCCTTGAACTCTGAGGTAGGCCGCTACCACCGCCAGGCACTTGGTGAATACCCTGGGGGCGGATGTAAGGCCAAAAAGGCAGTACTCTGTACTGATAGTGGTTTCCTCCCACTACAAATCTAAGATATTGTCTGTGGTCTGGATGAAAAAGGATGTGCATATAAGCATCCTTTAGGTCTAAGGAGCATAGCCAATCTCCCTGCTGGAGGTAGGGCAGTAGGATTCCAAGGGTAAGCATCTTGAACTTTTCCTTCTCCAGGAACTTGTTTAGAGTTTGCAAGTCTAGGATGGGCCTGAGGCCTCCTGTCCTTTTTGGTACCAGGAAGCACCTGGAATAGAAGCCGTGACCTCTCAGGTGGTGGTGGGGCACCGGTTCCACTGCCTATTCCTTTAGAAGACTTGCCAACTCCTGCAGGAGTAAGTCCCTGTGCAGAGGAAGTCTTGGAGGCTCCCCTGGAAAATAGGAGGGGGGTACCTGGTGGGAATGGAGAAGATAGCCCTTATGGACTATACTTAGTACCCAGGTATCCCTTGTGACGGCTGACCACCTGTGGGCATACAGGGCCAGCTGGCCTCCAGTGCTGATAGGGGCCAGCTGAGGAGGAAAGGCTATGCCACTGGAGTCAAAACCCCACTCCCTGCTGTGCAGGAGTCGGAGATGGTGGCTTGGGGGCTTTCTGCCTACGGGGCCCATGTCCCTGCCCCTTGGCCTGCTGACCCTGTTGGGGAGCTACAGAGGCCTGAAAATGAGGGTACTGTTTATAGGCAGATGACTTCGTCGGATAAAAGGTCTTTTTCCCCAAGCCCTTCTTCTTCTGAGAAGGGGCAGAGGTTTTTCTGGACAGCCTTGTCCGGGTAAGAGTCTCTGTCTCGAGTTCTGCAGCCTTGTCAGCCATAGGCTTGCCAAAGAGGTTTTCACCTCGGCAGGGGACAGCGACCAACTTCTCCTGCACCCATGGCTCGAGGTCCGATGACTGTAGCCAGGCCTGACAGCGTGCACCGATGCCGGCTGCGGCTACCCGGGCCGAAGCCTCGAAGCCATCATAGGCTGCTCGAAAGATAAACTTCGAGCACTCACGAATACCCGAGGACAGAGCACTGAACCTCTGCAAAGGTTCCTCGGAGAGACCAGCAGAGAACCCGGCAATCTCCTTTGCCAGGTCTCGAAGGTACATGCCCATGTACAGCTGGTAGGTCTGGACACGGCAAGCAAGCATAGAGCCCTGGAAGCACTTCTTACTGAGGGCATCCAGGTTCTGGGTCTCCCAGTCGGGAGGCACCGAGGAGTGCATCTTCTGACTCTTCAGACGATGCATGGCTGATTCCACAACCATGGAATGGTGCGGTAATTGTGCCTTTTGAAACCTGGGGCTCTTGCGGACTCTATAGATGGAATCGACCCGCTTGCTCAAAACCGGCGTCGAGGCCAGCGCCTCCCACATGCGGAAGAGCAGCCGTTCCAGCAGCGGAGGAACCGGTACAGTAAAGGCCTCCTTTGGGGGAGAGTCATACTGGAGGGCCTCGAGCTCCTCGGCTCGAGGCTCCTCCTCAGGATCCGCGGGGAAGGCCACTCCTCCTCAGGATCCGCGGGGAAGGCCAAGGCCTTGGCCATATCCCGCATGAAGTCCGAGAACCGGGTATCCTCTGGTGGGGACCGTCTCCGAGGCTCAGACTACGGTGAGTCCGATGGGACACACCGAGTCCGAAAGGTGTCGGGTGACTCCTCATCCTCCGTTTCCCAGCCGGACTCCTCGTAAGAGGAATCGAGCGGCTCCGGTCGGGCGGGCACAGATGCTGTCCGCCCCGACGCCGAGGGTACCGGCGTCGACGACCTCGGTCCCGAACAGGAGGCCGAGGGGGACCTTGGCCGAGGATCGACTCGAGCGCGCATGGACTCTAGGATCGGCTCGGCCTCCGGGGTCGACTTGGACGTCGATGTCCCGGTGGTCGGGGCAGATGCACCGGTGAGACCGGCAATCAGTCCCCGCTGCTGTTCCATGAAGGCAGCCAAACTTCTCTCCAAAGCCGTCAACCTGAGTCTGAGCTCAGGAGACTCAGCAGCCCCCGGATGGCGTCGGGCCCGACGTCGGCTCCTCTGGAGGAGAATCCACGAGGACTACAGTACTCACATGGCCCGGGGACTCCACCTCCACACGAGGTTGTTTTTCAGGCCTCTCCGACTCCGAAGACCTGGGACGGTGCTCGGGGCTATGCGACCTGGCCCTCGAGAAGCCAAGTGCGTCCACCGACGCCGCACTCGCGGGTTTTTTCTTCCTGCGATGCTCCCCCGAGGGAGACCCCCTCTCAGAGGAACCTCGGTGCTGCTCGGGGCCAGAGTCCCGAGACGTCGAGGCCTCTGACGAAGTCCGGGCCTGTCCGGACACGGAGTCAGAGAATATTCTTTCCTTTTGGTGCTGCCGACTCCTTAACGTCTTCGAGGACATCTTCCCACACGGACCACAGATCATCGAGTCATGATCGGGTCCGAGGCACCGGAGGACGCAGTCATGTGTGTCGGTGAGAGACATAAGCTTCTTACACCGATCACACTTTTTAAACCCGTTGGCAGCCATCGGGGGAAAAAGGGCCCCTGCGAGGTCAAAAGACAGGGCTGCCAGTGAAAAAAGAAAAATGGCGCGAACGCTAGTCACTAAGGATAAAAACCAAAAAAGAAGACCGGGCTCGATACCGATGTATTGGGCCCAGGCGGGAAAGGGAAACCGGCGTCGAACCGAAGAAACGGGTCAAACACAGAACAAAATCCACTTTTTCCTCGGGTGAAAACGAAACACGTCCGTCGGCTCCGTGGAAAAAAGAAGACTGAGCAATATGGCACCCTTGGGCGGGAAGGGGACCGCGCATGCGCGCTGCATTCCCAAAGGCTTTCTTTGAAAGCTGGGGAAATGCTCCGCACGGGGGGCTCCGTTGGCGCCGACGTCACCCATATGGTGAGGACTGACTTCCTGCTTGGTCCTGGAGAAAACGGAAGGCCAGTAGGCCAAAAACTAAATAATTTTTCCGAGGGACGAGGACGTGCATCCGAAGGGCTCCGCGGAAAAAGGGAGACTGAGCAAGATGGCACCGTTGGGCGGGAAGAGGACCACGCATGCGTGGCAACAATCCGAAAGGCTTTCTTTGAAAGCTGGGGAATTGTTCCGTGCAGGCTCCGTCGTTGCAGACATCACCCATAAGTAAGGACTGACTTTCTGCTTGTTCCTGGAGAAGTTGTCTTTTCCGTGAAAAGATGACACATTCATAGGAATAATTCAGTTCATAACCAATACAAAGAAAATCAAACATATCCTCTAAAGTTAATCATATTTTTTGGGGGTCCAAGGAAAAGATCTTGGAATGAGGTCACAGCATAAGATAAATCAGCAAAGGAAAGCATACAATCATGAGTTATAACTCCAAAATAACCATACCAAAATAACTAGACAAGCAGCTGCTCCACCTTAGACTATCTCTACTACTACTACTAATCATTTGTGTAGTGCTACAAGGCATACACAGCGCTGTACATATAGATGTAAGACACAGTCCCTGCTCATCAGAGCTTACAATCTAATCAAGATGAAAAAACATCTCAGAGCTGTGGACTAGATTATCGAAAGGTATACATAAGTAATGGGCAAGAGAATAAGGAGCATCAGGATCCAAAAGCAGCCTCAAAGAGGTGGATCTTCAGCCCTGACTTAAATAGGGTCAGAGAAGGAGCCTGACACACCGACTCAGGTAGTGTGTTCTAGGCAAATGGAGCAGCACGGTAAAATGAACGAAGTCTGGAGTTGGCAGTGTCAGAGAAGGGGAAGGGTACAGATAAAAGGGATCTGTCAGAGGAGTGGAGTTCTCAAGGAGAGGAAAGACAGTGAGGAGCCACAGAATGAATGCACTTGTAGGTAAAGTAGGAGTCGTCTGAACTGGATGCAGAAATCGATAGGGAGCCAGTGAATTGACTTGAGAAGAGGTGTTATGACTAGTGAGTGGATGAGTGTGTGCAGAAAGGAAGGTGCAAATTTTGTTATAGAGAAAGAAGCAACAGGTTTTAGCTATCTATTGGATGTGTGCAGAGAAAGCGATTACTCAAAGATGACTCCAAGGTTCCGAGCTGAGGAAATAGGGAGGAGTGTAGTGCTATCCACAGAAACAGAGAAGGGAGGAAGGGGGGAGGCGGGTTTTGGGGGAAATATAAGGAACTCAAGTTTTGGCCATGTTCAGTTTCAGGCAGCGGTGAAACAGAGGCAGCAATGTCAGAGAAGCAGACAGAAATCTGGGCCTGGATTTCTGGCGCAGAAAGGTAGACCTGAAAGTTGTCAGCATAAAGATGGTACTGAAAACCATGAGAGGAAAGAAGTGCACCAAGGGACTGAGTGTAGAGAGAGAAAAGGAGAGGCCCCAAAACAGAGCCCTGAGGTACACTAACTGAAAGCGGGATGGCAGTAGAGGAGGATCCACCAGAACACACACTAAAAGTGTGATGGGAGAGATAAGGACAGTACAGAGCCCTTAAATCCAAGCGAAGAAAGGGTATTGAGAAGAAACTGGTGATCAACAGTGTCAAAGGCAGCAAAAAGGTCAAGAGGGATGCAAATCGAGGCCTTTGGATTTGGCGAGAAAGAAGTCTCTGGAGACTTTGGCAAGAACCGTTTCTATGGAGTGTAGAGAACGAAAGATTGCTGTGGATCCAGAAGAGCTTGAGAGAACAGAAAGTCAAGATAGCTGCAGTGAACCGCTCATCCAAGTAGTTTTGAAGCAAAGGGGAGGAGAGAGAGAGGCCGATAACTGGAAGGACAGGTAGAACTAAGATGAAATTAGACTTACCTGCTAATTGTAGTTCCTGGAGGAACTCCAGTCTAGTCCCGGAATCTCTGGGTTGTCATCCTCTTCCTGCAGCTTTGGAGACTGAGAAACGTCATCCTTTTGATGACCCTGGTATATATACAGAGGGACCGCCTCCTAACACCAGTAACCTATTGACAAAGCAAACTCACCGGAGCAACAATTAAGTAACAATCAGTATGCAAACACGCATTAACTAACTGAACTAGAAAACAATAAGGGAGACCTATTGCCTTCCGGATCCCCCTTACCCAAAGTTAACTCTGGGTAAAAACTGTCAGGCCTGCTCCCTCACCTCCCAGAGCAAGGCGACCTCTTTACTAGCGTCCTGAATCGACACTCATATTGAGATTAATCCCCATATAGGAATACATTTGCTTACCTGTAATAACCAGCTTGCTTCAGGCTCCAGATCAACTCTGAACCCTTGGGCGGGATACGGGACGAGACTGGAGTTCCTCCAGGAACTACAATTAGCAGGTAAGTCTAATTTCATCTTCCTGAAAGTCCCTCCAGTCTAGTCCTGGAATCTCTGGGTATGTAACAGAGCAGTGAAAGATATTACCGGGAGGGACCTGCTATCCCCGCCTGAATCACCGCTGTGCCAAAACAGATATCCCCTTCCGCCTGCACGTCTAGACGGTAGTGTCTTACAAACATATTTAAGGACGACCAGGTCACCGCCTTACAAATCTCAACTGCCGGGACCAACTTGCATTCTGCCCAGGAAGCCGCTTGGACCCTAGTCGAATGAGCCTTCAGCCCTTCTGGTACTCGTTTGCCTTTTAATAGATACGCCGATGCTATCGCCTCTTTAATCCACCTGGAAATGGAAGCCTTTGAAGCTGCTTCCCCTTTCTTCGGACCCCCAAAGAGAACAAAAAGTCTATCTGACCTCCTGAAATCCGCCGTCCGCTGAATATATTTCTTTAAAGCCCGACGCACATCTAGCCAATGCGAACTCCCCGTTGCCGAAGACTGGGAATCTTCCTTGAACACTGCTTATCTTCCGGGAGCCGTCCTCCTTTGAATTCGCCTAGGTCCTTCACCAGCTTATCTAAATCTACTCCAAAAATCAGCTTACCTCTGAACGGCAGCTTACTCAGCCTAGCCTTAGACGAACTATCTGCAGCCCAGTTACGGAGCCACAAGTACCGCTGCGCTGCCATCACCGAAGCCATACTGTTCGATAACCCCCAGATAAGGTCGTAATGGATATCTGCCAGGTAGGCCATCCACGACTCTAGTCTGGCCGCTTCCGCGGACGTTGTCCCCATCTGATCTCCTTGAATTCGCTGAGACCAACGCAAGCAAGCTCTAGCTACCCAAGCTCCACATATAGAAGTTTGCACTGATAACGTGCTCACATCAAACACCTGCTTCAGCAACGTATCCAATTTCCTATCCTGAGTATCCTTAAGAGCCGCGCTGCCCTCTACCGGAATAGCAGTCTTCTTGGTAACCGCCGCATCCACTCTCGGGGACTGAAACAGCTCCGTATCCTGCTCTACCAGCGGGTAAAGACGGCCCATAGCTCTGGATCCCTTGAGAGCTGCCTCCGGCAAATCACATTCTCCTTGAATCATGTCCTTAACGACCTTGTGGATCGGAAACGCCCTCTGCGTCTTCCAAAAGGCCTGCAACAAGGAATCTTCCAACGTCTCTTCCTCTGCTGACCCCAACGCCGGCATATTAAGCACCTTAAGCGTCTCTGATATGAGGGCACGTAACTCTAACCTGCGGAAAATTCTGACCACCCTAGCCTGGTCCTCCTGCTCCGTGATCTCTCCTTCCTCCAACTCTAAGACCTGATCTCCCTCATCGGAGAGAGCCACCTCAGACAACAACCGACTGATCTGAGTCTGTCTAACCTGGGCTTTTTTGCCAGACACCTCGCTAAACCTACCGCAACCGGGGTACCTGGCGGCTTATCTGCCGACTCCATTACTGCAGAGGCACACGGAAAAGCCCTCTTAATACCCCCAAACGCCTGTTGCATGAGTGTAACGAAGGCCAGGGAAAAAATTGCTTCCAAACCCCCCCGGCAGCTGCGCCGGGGCCAGAGGAACATCCAGAGCCAAGGAAGGCCCAGCCACAGGCTCTCCCGGCTGCTCGGCTGGAGAAACTGGTTCCTGAGAAGGTTCCATCACCACCTTTGGATTCTCTCCCTCTAAGGCTTGTTGCATCGCGGTCGCCTCCAGCATGAAGCCTCTGCACACACCCGTGTCCGAGACTACTCTCCTCTTAGCACCACAGAGCACGCACTACAGCCTAGAGAGCATCCCTGTCAACAAAAAAGGAACCGGATATAAAAAATGGTCTCTGGAGCCCTATCTGGTACAAGTTCTAGGCAGCTGAAAGAAAAACTTTTTTTTTTTTTCTTTTAAACACCTGAAAGATATAGGCACACTCTCTCCAGCCATCCTAGAAGGGAGCCGAAGAAAATTTCTTTTATTTATTTATAGTCTCTTCTATACCGCACTATTCAGCATCAGCGCGGTTTACAATGAACAAAGAAATTTACACATTTCCGATGGTACTTTGTGTTTACAGTTGAACAGGCAAAACAACTTGGATAAAAGGGTAACTATTTACAATTTATAATATAATCATGAACTCTTCTTGGTTTCCTCTTGAACTCTCTCTTCAAAGTTTTTCAAAACTGAAGCTCTGGCTCCGAAAACAGAGACCTCTTAGGCCTCCTGATAAGAAACGGCGTTTCCCGCACTGCACCACGCGGTCGGGCCTTCAGGGACACACGCATTCTGCAGCCCGGCGACCCGTCACCTGGCTGCTTATCTCGGCGGGATAATCGCACCCCCGCTGACACCGTCCTCCAGGGCCCACCGCCGTTATCCGGCCGCCAGAGGTAAGATTTACATTAGATTAGCAGCTGCTGCTTCCCCCATTCCGATTCTGTCGGCTCTGCCCACTCTCAGGGAGAAACTTCTGGCGCGACCCAGAGCCTCGGGACCGGTTCCTCACCTAGCAGAGTGGGTTTGGGAACCGGATTCCTCTCTTTCTGTCCCGGTGCTGCCTTACTCCCGACAAGTAAACCGGAGGGGGGGGGAGGGCCTTAACACTCCTTTAAATTTTAAAGCTACAGAGCCCCTTAACAAAAAATAAGAAAATAGATTTAAATTTCACAAGCACTAGATTGCTACTTCTAACCCACTAAAACCTTAATTGCTCCTCTAGTGAGCCCTTCACCTCTGGGCTCACCACTCTCCAGCTGCTTGGAGATTGAGAGAAACTGGTGTGAGGAGGCGGTCCCTCTGTATATATACCAGGGTCAACAAAAGGATGACGTTTCTCAGTCAAGAAGAGCGGAGGGCAAGGACCACAGCCCATACAGGGATAATTCGCAAAAACCTTTATTGGAGACCCAACTAAAGAGTTTAGGCCAGAAGCCTGCCTCAGGGGTCTAAAATTTAGACATAAAGCATAGTTACTCACCTGTAACAGGTGATCTCCGGAAACAGCAGGAATTTAGTCTTCACATATGGGTATTGTTGGCACCGACGGAGCCTGCGCGGGAACGCTCCCCAGCGTCCAATTAGAAAGCTTTTCGGAGCATCCCACAGCGCCTGCGCGCTGCTTTCCCACCTTTCCCAACTGCCTCTCTCCAATTGAGTTTAAAGCTGAGACAAAGAGAGAGAGAGGGAGAGAGAAAGAGATAGATGGAGAGATACAACTCCATGGGGAGGTGGGTGGGTTGTGAAGACTAAATTCCTGCTGTTCCCGGAGATCACCTGTTACAGGTGAGTAACTATGCTAACTCCAGGAACAAGCAGGAATGTAGTCTTCACATATGGGGACTCCCTAGCTTTAGATGCCAGGGAGAGACCCCAGAAGTTGTGTGTCCCTCGGACAGGGCTCCACTTCCCCCCATGGATCTCTGGCATCCAACCAGGGATGGTGGGTAGGAGTTGATTAGGTATGGAACAGGTGTTGAAGAACAGCCTGAGCAAACAAGGCATCTCAGCGGGAGTCCTTGTCCAAGCAGTAATGGGCTGTGAAGGTATGAACAGAGGCCCAAGTGGCTGCTCGACAGATGTCGTTGATAGACAGAGTGCAGATGAGCCATTCAAGCTGTCATGGCCCTCACATTGTGAGCTGTAACATGGCCCTCCAGAGGAAGGTTCTTACTCTGATAGGCAAAGGAAATACACTGTGCAATCCAGTTGGACAGTGTTCTCTTGGAGACTGGAAGTCCCAAATGAGAAGGATCAAAAGCAACAAAGAGTTGAGAGGACTTTCTATGTTGCTGTGTTCTTTGCACGTAAAAGGCTAAAGCTCTTTTACAGTCCAAAGTATGAAGATTCCTTTCTGCATTTGATGCATGAGGTCTTGGAAAGAACACAGGCAGGTAGACTGCTTGGTTAAGATGAAAAAGTGAGACCACCTTTGGCATAAAGTGTGGATGAGTCCTAAGGACTACCTTGTCATGATGAAACCTTGTATAAGGTGGATCAGCCACTAGTGCTTGCAACTCACTGATGCGACGTGCTGATGTGATTGCAATGAGAAAGATAAATTTCCAAGAAAGGAATTTCAATGAGGTAGTAGCTAAGGGTTCGAAAAGTGGCTTCATTAACTTATCAAGAACCAGGTTTAAGTCCCATGCCACCGGTGGTGGCCTAATGGGAGGCTTAGTTAGAAGAAGGCCTCTCATAAATCTTGCCATAAGAGGATGGGAGGAAATAGGTTGTCCATTTAGAGGCTTGAAAGCTGCAATAGCACTCAAATGGACTCTTACTGAGTTAGTCTTAAGTCCTGCATTGGATAAATGAAGGAGATACTCAAGTAATTTTATTTATTTATTTATTTATTTAACTATTTCTTTTATACCGCCCCTTCCAGAGATCAAGGGCGGTTTACATATAACAAGTTAACAGTCATGTACACAGTTTGTATACATTTGTATACATAATGATTCCAGAAGTATCGCCAGGGGGTTAAGAACCGTCTGCGAACACCATATGGTAAACCTCTTCCACTTAAAAGCATAAGAGCGTCTAGTGGAAGGCTTCCTGGAAGCATAAAGGACATCCTTTACTTGCTGAGGGAGGTTGAGATCATGAAGATCTAGGCCTTCAGCAACCAAGCTCTGAGATGCAGAGACTGAGGATTGGGATGCCATAACATTCCATCCTCCTGTGACAGGAGATCTGGAGCAGACCCTAACTCCAGGGAGGGGGCTTGAGAGAGATGTAGAAGCAGAGGGTACCACACTTTCCGTGGCCAATGTGGAGCTATGAGAATCATATGCCCTCTGTCTCTCTGAAGCTTGAAGAGGGTTTTGGGAATTAGGGGAATGGGTGGAAAGGCATAAAGGAAGTCTTGACCCCAGTGAAGGAGGAAGGCATCCCTGGCCTGAGAGCCCTGAGCCGGAATTCTGGAACAGAACTGGGGAAGTTTGGCATTCAATGGACTTGCAAAGAGGTCTATGTCCGGGGTTCCCCAAATTTGAAAAATCTTGGCCACCTGGTCTGCAAGTAACATAGCAATATGATGACAGAAAAAGACCACATGGCCTATCTAGTCTGTCCTTCCATATCAACAACTACAACAGTCCCCTTTTTACCTTTAGAGATCCTCTGTGTTTGTCCCATGCTTTTTTGAATTCAGTTACTGTCCTCATTTCTACCACCTCCACTGGGAGACTATTCCATGGATCCACTACTCTTTCCGTAAAGAAATATTTCCGCATATCACTCCTGAATCTATCTCCCTTCACCCTCATCCCATGTCCCCTCGTAGCAGAACTTGCTTTCAACTGAAAGAGACTCTCTCCCTGAACATTTATGCCACAGAGGTATTTAAACATCTCAATCATATCACCTCTATCCCGCCTTTTCTCTAAGGTGTACATATTAAGATCCTTCAGTCTGTCCTCATATGCTTTATAATGAAGACCACTAATCATTTTAGTAGCCACCCTCTGCACCGACTCCATCCTGTTCACATCCTTTTGAAGGTGCGGTCTCCAGAATTGCACACTATACTCCAAATGAGGTTGCACCAAAGACTTATAGAGAGGCATTATCACCTCCTTTTTTCTGCTAGCCATTCCTCTCCGTATGCACCCAAGCATCCTTCTAGCTTTTGCCGTCGCCTTTTCTACCTGTTTAGCTACTTTAAGATCATCAGACACAACCACGCCTAGGTCCCACTCTTCTTTAGTGGACAAAAGTACTTCACCCCTATACTATATTGCTCCCTTGGATTGCTGCAGCCCAAATGCATGACCTTACATTTTTTAACATTAAATCCCAGCTGCCAAATTCTAGACCATTCTTAAAGCTTAGTTAGATGTTATCTCATGTTATCTACACCTTCCTGGGTGTCTACTCTATTGCAGATTTTGGTATCATCCGCAAAGAGGCAAACCTTACCCGACAGCCCTTCTGCTATATCACTAACAAAGATTTAAAAAGAATCAGACCAAGGACAGATCCCTGAGGCACACCACTGGTAACATCCTTCTCCTCAGAGTGAGCTCCATTTACTTGCACTCTTTGTCACCTCCCACCCAACCAATTTCTAACCCAAGCAGTAACTTTAGGGTCCATCCCTAGGGTGCTCAGTTTGTTTATAAGTCGCCTGTGAGGAACAGTGTCAAAGGCTTTACTGAAATCTAAATACACCACATCTAGGGCTCTCCCTCGATCCAACTCCCTGGTCACCCAATCAAAGAAATCAATCAGATCCATGCTGTAGAGACCATTCGTGTGAAAGCAGATGTAGATGTAGAGACCATTCGTGTGGAAGCAGAACTCGAATGAGTCTGTCCGCCCAAGAGTTTTGTATGCCTGGAAGATAAACTGCCAGGAGATTAATCTGATGCTCTCTGGCGAGGGCCCATAGTCGCAAAGCTTCGTTGCAAAGTGACAGAGAGCCTGTTCCTCCCTGCTTGTTCACGTAGAACATGGCTACTTGATTGTCCGTATGAATGAGGACTGTCTTGTAGATGAGCAGGGTGTGGAACACTCGAAGAGCAAGGAAGATTGCTCTGAGTTCTAAGAGATTGATATGTAGATGAGTCTCCTGTGGAGACCAAGTGCCCTGGGTGGAGAGGTCTTGCAGATGAGCTCCCCAACCCACTGGTGAAGCATCTGTTGTGAGAGTTGCCTGGGGTAAAGGCTTTTGAAACGGGGACCCCAGCAACAGGTTCTGAGTGGACTGCCACCATTGGAGAGACAAAATAAGACGATTTGTGTTTGCTATTTTGTCTGACAGGCACCCTGATGCCTGGGTCCATTGAGTGGATAAGGTCCACTGGGCTGCTCTCATATGGAGGCGAGCATAAGGGACCACATGCACTGTAGATGCCATGTGGCCTAGTAGTTGTAACATTTCTCGGGCAGTGAGATGAGGTTTTAGCACTGCTTGAGAAGCTAACTGCACCATGCGGAGGCAACGGGCCTGGGGAAGATAGGCCCTCGCTTTTCTGGTATCCAGCAAAGCTCCTATGAACTCTAGAGACTGAGTGGGAGTTAGACTGGATTTTGGGATGTTTATGACCAGACCCAAATACTGAAGGATACGCATTGTGCAAGATAGGGAAGTCCTGGCATCTGACTCTGATGGGGCTCGAATGAGCGAATCGTAAAAGTAGGGGAAGACGAATATCCCAAGAGTACGGAGAAATGCTGCTACCACAGCCATGCATTTCGTGAACACTCTTGGTGCTGAGGCCAGGCCAAAAGGAAGCACCCTGTATTGGTAGTGCTTTCCTTGAAAAAGGAACCGAAGGAACTTTCTGTGGGTTGGATGGATGAGAACATGAGTGTACGCGTCCTTGAGATCTAGAGAACAAAGCCAATCCTGACTCTGAAGGTATGGCAGCAGAGTTCCCAGAGAAATCATCTTGAATTTCTCTTTGAACAGGAATTTGTTCAATTCTCTGAGGTTCTAAAATAGGTCTGTGACCCCCTGTTTTCTTTGGGATAAGGAAATAGGGGGAGTAAAACCCTGTACCCTGTTGATGAATGGGTACTTCTTCTATTGCCCCCTGGACAAGAAGCATAGTAACCTCTTGATCTAACAGGTTGATAAGAGAGGTCTGAGAATTGAACTATCTTACCACTGTGTGAGGGGGCATGCACAGAAAGTGAAGCTTGTACCCCTCTTCTATAATGGAGAGTGTCCAATGTTCTGCTGTTATCTGCCCCCATCTGGGGGCAAAGTGACATATCTTTCCTGGAATGGTGAAAGGTTCTGGACCACTGAGGGCCAGGAAGGCTAAGTTCTCTAGATGAAAGTCAAAGGCCTTGTGGAGGCTGAGACTGCTGAGACGGTTGAGGCTTGGCAGTCTTTGCTTTCCTTTGTTTAGGTGGTTGCTGACCTTTTCGGACAAGCTGACCTGCGGAACGTCCCTGCTGGGAATAAGAGGGATAAAACCTCTTCTTTTTTGAGAAGAAAGGTTTCTTGAAAGATTTCTTTCTGGCAGGATCAGTTGTGGCTTTGGATAACCTATCCAAAGTGGAGTTGTCAGCATCCATCTCATTGGCTTTTTCTTGCCAATTCTTGCCGAATAGATTCTCACCTCTACAAGGGATATTTCCCAGTTTGTCCTGCACCCAGAGCTCCAAATCGGATGCCTGGAGCCAGGCAATTCTTCGTGCACCTATGGCAATGGCAGAGGTTCTGCTTATGCACTCAAAACAGTCAAAAGCTGCACGATTGACAAACTTTGAAACATCCTGGGCATGTTTAACTAGTGTGAGAAAATCCTGCCTCTTGTCATCAGGAAAGAGAGGGCTTAAAACCTCAGTGACTTCTTTAAGGAACATTCCCATATATAGAATATAGGAACTGATCCTGGCAGAAAGCATGGAAGCCTGGAACGTACGACGTCGAAAGGCATCCAAAGTTCTACACTCACGTCCTGGAGGATTAGAGGCATGCCTCTTTGAACTTCTGATCCTTCTCATAGCTGATTCCACTACAATAGAGTGGTGAGGAAGCTGAGTTTTCTGGAAACCAGGAAAAGGAGGGACTCGATACATAGTATCCAGTCTGCGAGAGTGAGGAGAGGTGGTAAGAGGTATCTCCCACATGCTCAACATGAGATCATGTAGAATCTCATGGATAGGCAGAGTAGCTGCCTCCTTAGGAGCTTTGGGATATTGTAAAATCTCCAACTCCTTAGCCCTGGGCTCTGTTTCAGGAGCCACAGTAATAGACAGACCTCGAGCCACCTCCCTGATGAAATCCTGAAAGGAGATATCTTCTGGATAAGACATCCTATGTTTAGGAGAGGAAGGCTCCTCCGGGAGAAGTATGCCGGTACCGGCAAAGCTGTCAGAAGCCTCAGAGTCTTCCGAGGATTCGAAGTACCGTCTGTCCGGATGCTCTTGAAGAGCCCAGTACCCATACCGACCGAAGTCGGTACACCAAGGGGAATCGGCACCAGTGTATCGGTACCGGAAGGCATCGCATGACTGGGTGCC
Organism: Ichthyophis bannanicus; assembly: GCA_033557465.1. Lineage (NCBI taxonomy): Eukaryota > Metazoa > Chordata > Amphibia > Gymnophiona > Ichthyophiidae > Ichthyophis > Ichthyophis bannanicus. The sequence continues at coordinate 23,915,111 of CM066042.1, forward strand.
GGCAAAGCCGACACCGATGTCGATGCTATCGGTACCAGTACCAATACCGGCATCGGTACCGGTTGAACTGTCTGACGCAGTTCCGAGGGGATCGATGCCGCAAGGAGAGCCACCAGACTGCATTGAATAGCCAGGAACCTCTGGTCTATCGACGCTGTCGATGCCTAGGTATCGGTACCAGAGACAGCCGGTACCCCAGAGCATGGCACCAGTAGTTCTGCTGAGGTCGAGGCCTCAAGAACATCCTGGAGCCCCGATTATGCTTTGGAAGCCGAAACCTCCCGCCGGGGCAATTTTGCCGGCATGGAACCCTCAAGGGCAACGCCAGAGGCATCTCAATGCTTAGAAGGAGATCTACCCTTTGTGGACCGGCTAGACTTATGTTTGGTTACCCGAGATCCATGGAAGGAAGACGAAGCCCTGGAAGACGTCGATGCCACAAAAGCTGCATCGGAGGGAAAAAGGGCACTGAGCGTAGCAGCTCGGTTTTGTCGACCCCTCTTGGACATCATGGCACAAGCCATACCCTCGGTGATGGAGTGGTCAAGACCAAAACATTTGAGACACCACTCATGGGTGTCAGTGACGGAGATGGTACCGCCACACTTGGTGCACTTTTTGAAACCCGAAGAGGGTTTTTCCATAATGGAAAAAATGTTGGGCCTAAGGCCCAAAATGGCACGTGCACCTGAAAAGAAAAGTTTGGAAAAAAATAAGAATATTATTTTTTTAAAACGAAAGAAAAAAAAACAAAAACGGTATAGCGTTGAAGGCAGACGCGACCACAAAAAAATAAAGAATAAGGAAACAATTTTCTGCGGTGACAGGAACGACGACCTGCTGGCTCCGCGTAAAACGAAGAACTGGAGAGAGGCAGTTGGGGAAGGCAGCACGCAGGCGCTGTGGGATGCTCCCAAAAGCTTCCTAATTGGACGCTGGGGAGCGTTCCCGCGCAGGCTCCGTCGGTGCCGACGATACCCATATGTGAAGACTACATTCCTGCTTGTTCCTGGAGATACAACATATTAAACATCAAAATAAAAAATACATTAAAAATATTATTACTATGTAAAAATATAAAATACATTACCAAATAAGCCAATAAGAGACATATAAAAAGGTGGAACAGACCACTCTTCTCATTCTATATAAGATAAACAGATAAATAAATAAAACAAACAAAATAGCAATACTATACAGTATACATAAAATACATTATTAATATCTAAAAGAAATACAAAGGATAATAAAAAGATAAAAAGATCTTTACCATCTGAGATTTTATCGATTATGCATTTTACCTATTGTGTAGATCATTTTTTTCCAAATGTCTGATTACTAATTCTATTTCTTATCCCTATTTTTTGTGGCTACGTTAGTACCACCTGAAGTTTTGTTCCACCTCCAGCTCACGATGCTGCTGTTTCTTTTAGACACCCGTTTTCACATTCTATTTTTCTCGTCTTCTATAGTTCATAATTTTTACTCAAATTATGTTTTTCTTCTTTCTTTCCTTTTTCTATTATTGTGTGTTATGGACATAGCCATTCATTTCTCAGCTATTAGGGTTTTCATTTATAGTTTTTTGTATACTGATATGTCAATACATATAGTTTTTTGCTTTTTGTTGTTTTGTTTATTTACAGTGTCTAATGTTATGCACGGCCAATTTGCTTATACATATATTTATTTTTTTTTTATAGATTGGGAAGTGTGGTTCTTTCCACCCCTTTTATACTTCTTATTGTTCCTTTCTGGTAATGTATTTTGTATTCATATTTATTTTTATCTTTTTATTATCCTTTGTTTGTATTTCTTTTAAATATTAATAATGTATTTTATGTATACTGTATAGTATTGCTATTTTGTTTATGTTTTATTTATTTATCTGTTTATCTTATATAGACTGAGAAGAGTGGTCTGTTTCACCTTTTTATATGTCTCTTATTGGCCTTTTTGGTAATGTATGTTTATGTTTTTATGTAGTAATAATATTTTTAATGTATTTTTTATTTTGATTTTTAATATGTTGTTTATGTCTAAATTTTAGACCCCTGAGGAAGGCCTCTGGCCGAAACATTTTAGTTGGGTCTTGTGGTGGCGAAGACAGCCAGGTCCCTATGGAGATAGAGAAAACGCAAGCAGTTTCCCATGGTCAGAAGGAAAGTGCAAGAAATGGTCACTTTAAAAGTGCAGCTAACATGGAAAGGAACCTGTCAAAAGTTGTTGTCAGGAAGCCACGCCCCAGCTCCATGGTAACTGAGGGTGGTAATGCAGGACAGCTGGGGGCGGGGTGGAAAGATACAGGTCAGACCCACTCATATAAACCCTAGAGAACAGGGAAAGAGAGACTAACAGCGAGAGCAGGAAACAGGAACAAGACAGCAGAAAGAGTAACAGGAAGGCACGAGAGGAGAAGAGCTGAGTCTGATTCAGAGGCGGAGTCTGAGCAGGAACCTCAGTCTGAGCAAGAGTTTCACTCTTGCAGGAGGGAGAGAGACGTGAAGGCTAACTTATCCAGGAACCAGCATGGCCAGGGGAGTGGCAGTGAAGCACTGCTGAAAAGAATCTCCAAAGGTATTGCTCAAAAGGATTATAGCCAAAGCTCTCAGGAAAGGTTCCCAGACGGCAGTTTGTGGGAAGGATATCCCCAAAGGCAGCTCCAGCATTCAAACCAGACCCAGGGTTACCGGAAGCCTGCAGGTGGTTCAAGAACCCAGGAAGGGCTGGTAAGGAAACCTCTTAACAAACAAGGTCTGAATGTTTTAAAGCTTTTAAAAGGTCTGTTAAAGGACCAGGAAGTAGCTTGTGGTAATAACAGCTCTGTGTACCGAGAGAGGTCTCGAGGGGAACAGCTGTTTTACAACAACGTCACAGATCCATCGTGTTCAGAATGTGAATCAATGGAACTGGGAGAGAATGATACTGTCTTGAGTCAGCCTGAGATAGAAATGGAGTGTGATTTGTCCATAGCAGTAAAGTAAGAATGTTTGGAAAATTCTAACCTTGAAGAAATATCCATGTGTTTGCTGTGCATGTTATGCTAAGAAGCCAGGAAGTTTTAATTAGCACGGTTGCTGCTTGAAAAGAGACTTATTAAGGAGGACTGCCTGAAGTCTCTAGGAAACTAATTAAAACCCCTGAAGAAATAAGCTAAGAAGAAAGGTTTATTGCTTGAGTTTTGTAACATTGAAGTTTTCAATGGACATGTAAGTTTCAGTTAAGCAATGTGAATTGAAGCTTTATTTTTGAAGAAACCACATGTGCCTTGTTGAAGTAAGCAAGAGCCATTGTTATCTTTCATTTTCCTGTAAAAAGTCTGTACACGTGAAAAGCCAAGCTTCATTAAGAAGTTCCTGTTTATTACGGGAGGTGAATAAAATTCCTGTGTTTGCTTTCAACCCTCGGCTCAGCACTTTCTTTACAACTACAATTTAACTACAACTTCCAGAGGCCTTTGCCCTGGAGTACAAATGAAAGGAACATTCGCCCCTTTCCTTGTCAGGCAACCGCCTAGGCGGGGCGAGGGCACGACAGACTCCAATAAAGATTTTTGCGAATTATCCCTGTGTGGGCTGTGGTCCTTGCCCTCCGCTCTTCCTGTACTGCTCTCCTGCGGAAGGCACCCTTCTCTTCCTTGTTGGTTGATGTTTCTCAGTCTCCAAAGCTGCTGGAAGAGGATGACAACCCAGAGATTCCGTGACTAGACTGACTAGACTGGAGGGACGTTCAGGAATGAAGTCTTTTTGCAGAGAAGCATAACCACAGCATGTTTGAAGGCCACCGGAACAGTTGCAGTGGAAAGCGATAGGTTAAGGATATGACAGATGGAAGGGATGAAGGCAGAAGAGATAAAGCTTAGTAGACGGGTGAGAATGGGATCAGTCAGTTTGGAGGAGAAGAGAAGATCTGCAGTTTCCTCCTCAGTGATTTCAGAAAAGGAAGAAAGGGTGACCAAAGGTGAGGGAAGGATTTGGGATTGAAGAGGGGGAAGATGAGGTGAAGGTAACCTACCGGAGAATTCAAGGCTAATCCTCTGGACTTTGTCATGGAAATAGTCAGCCAAGGTCTGGGCAGATAGTGAAGGAGGAATTGGGGGAGGAGGGACCTTGAGGAGAAAGTTGAGCATAGCAGAGAGACAGCAAGGGTCAGAGGCAAGACAGTTGGTCAGATGGACATAGTACTCTTGCTTGGTGAGTGCTATGGCTGACTAGAAAGAGGTTAGCATGAATTTCAAATTTAGGTAAGACAAGGGGCAAGGTGTAAACAAAAGTCCTTTATTTAGCAAAACCCCAACATGGCTGCGTTTCGGCAAAACGCCTTCATCAGGGGGAGCCTTAAAGAGAACAAACATTAAATTAATATAAGCATCAAAGTAAATACATAGTTAAAATTAAAAACAAAAATAAAAACAGAATAACAAAAATAAAACTAAATATAAATGTAAAAATGCTCGTTAGCCTCAGAATTGGCCCTGTACATCTAGGGTCATGGCCTGCCCTCACCCTGCCTCCAAGGCTGCCCCCCTCCCACCCTTCTAATGCTCTGCGTACAACAGCGCTGTTCATAAGGGGAGCCTTTGTGCCGGGAGCAGCAGGGGGCCAAACAGCAGGGATGTGCATCCCCGCTATTCGGGGCGCAAAATGACCCCCTACTAAGTGGTTGGTTCTACATTTTGATGTTTCACTCCATATATATACAATACGTGATTTTGTTTTGTTTTTTTAATATGTTTTAAGTTGTCCTCATGTTTTTAGATTTATTTTTAGTGGTATCTTTTAGTCATTATTAGTAGTAGTTCTCCTTATTCAATAGATGGTATTTTTTCTTTATTACTGCAAGTGTTCTTGTTAATATATACTCTCTAATTAGTGTTTTGTTTTTTTGTTTAACTCTACAGGCTTGTTGGTGTACTTATTTGTGGTTTTACAGTCAGTTTTATACTTTTTATGAGATGGTCCAACAAGCATTTTTACATTTATATTTTTTAATTTTGTTATTCTACTGTTTTTATTTTTGTTTTTAATTTGATCTATGAATTTATTTTGATGCTTGTATTAATTTAATGTTTGTTCTCTTTGAGGTTCCCTTTGATGAAGGCATTTTGCCAAAAGGCGGCCGTGTTGGGGTTTTGCAAAATAAAGGCTTTTGTTTACAACTCGCCCAAGAGGAATGGGCAAAAAAGCATAGAACAGGCCCACTCTCCAGTGCAGGAGGAAGGTGTCCAGTGCTAGCTGGCTACTCGACACGACCCTGGAGCAGAACTGACCAACTTGGGGCATTTGTGCAGTGAGGCAAAGAGATAGCGTAGTTACTCACCTGTAACAGGTGTTCTCCAGGAGCAGCAGGAATCAGTCCTCACATATGGGTGACGTCGGCGCCAACGGAGCCCTCGCGGAGCAATTTTCCCCAGCTTTCAAAGAAAGCCTTTGGGAATTGCAGCGCGCATGCGCGGTCGCCTTCCCGCCCAAGGGTGCCATCTTAGCCAGTCAGATGACATAGCTAAAAAAGACAGCATAAAAATTTGCAAAAAAAACTAAAGCAGATGATTGCAACTCCAAGGGGAGGAGGGAGGGTTGTGAGGACTGATTCCTGCTGCTCCTGGAGAACACCTGTTACAGGTGAGTAACTACGCTTTCTCCAGGACCAAGCAGGAAGTCAGTCCTCACATATGGGACTCCCAAGCTTAAGGCTACCGGAGACCCTAAGCACAAAAATGAGCTCCCTCTAGCTCAGCAGCACAGAAGGAAGGAATCTTCGCTGAATTATTACCCACCGGTAGCCCACATCCGGGATGGAGGGTAGGAGTTGCTCAGACCTCAAAGAGATTACGGAGGACTGCCTGTCCGAAAGCACTGTCCCTGCGGGACTCCCTCTCGAGACAGTAATGGACCGCAAAAGTCTGGCTCGAAGACCAAGTAGCGGCCCGGCAGATGTCTGCCAGCGGAACAGAGCGGAGGTAAGCCACTGACGTAGCCTTTGCCCGAACGCAATGAGCCGTGACTCGACCTTCCAAGGAGAGTCCGGCTGCCCCATAAGCCCAAGTGATACAGTCCGCAACCCAGATGGACAGAGTACGCTTGGAGACCGGGAGCCCCAATTTATTGGGGTCAAAAGACACAAAAAGCTGAGCAGCTTTACGGTGTTCCCGCGTACGGTCAAGGTAGAAGTTCAATGCCCTTCTACAGTCCAGGGTATGGAGGACCGTTTCAGCTCGGCTGGAGTGTGGTCTGGGAAAGAAGGTCGGAAGTACCACCTCCTGATTGATGTGAAAAGGGGAGACCACTTTTGGGAGAAATTTTGGGTGAGTCCGTAGGACTACCCTATTTTTGTAGAACCGAGTGTAAGGGGGATCAGACACGAGGGCCTGCAATTCACTTACGCGTCTAGCGGAAGTGAGGGCTATCAAGAACAATGTTTTCCAAGAAAGAAAACGGAGAGAACAGGTAGCCATAGGTTCAAAAGGCGGACAGGTGATCCGCTGTAACACCACATTCAGATCCCAGTCAGGTGCTGGCGGGCGCAGAGGTGGTTTAAGTAGAAGGAGACCTCGGAGAAACCTCGCTACAAGAGGGTCGCTGGAAAGAGGTCTGCCGTCCACCGGCACATGATGTGCTGACAGAGCACTGAGGTGAACTTTGACGGAGTTGGACTTAAGTCCCAGATTAGAGAGGTATAGCAAGTACTGCAGGATCACCGACACCGGGCAGGAGAAGGGATCCTGAGACTGTTGGGTACACCAAACGGAAAAGCGACGCCATTTAAGGGCGTAGCATTTGCGGGTAGAAGGTCGCCGAGAAGCTAGGACGACCTCCTCCACCTCTGCCGGCAGAAGAAGGGGAGCAAGGACTACCCTCTCAGCAGCCAGGCCATTAGATTGAGAGATCTGAGGTTGGGGTGTAGCAGAGACCCCTGATCCTGAGTGAGGAGATCCGGTTGTAACCCCAGAGGGAATGGATCCTCTACCGCTAATTGCAGCAGGAGTGGAAACCACGGCTGTCTGGGCCAGCGAGGGGCCACCAGGATCATGAAGGCTTTGTCTCGGAGAACCTTGAAAAGAGTCCGAGAGGCTAGCGGAATGGGAGGGAAAGCGTACAGAAGGCTCTCCGACCATGAGAGTAGAAAAGCGTCTGCCGCAACTCGAAGGGGATGTGGCTGACGAGAGCAGAAGCGAGGAAGTTGCCGGTTGAGAGGGCTGGCAAAGAGATCCATCGTGGGGAGGCCCCACTTTAGAAAGAGCTTCTGAACTACCAAGGGATCCAGGCGCCACTCGTGCGGCTGGAGGATCCTGCTGAGTTTGTCCGCCAGGCAATTTTCTTGGCCTGGGAGATAAACTGCCTTGAGAAGAACGCCGTGACTGACGGCCCAAGAGCAGAGCTTCTGTGCTTCCCGACAGAGAAGGAAGGAGCCCGTGCCCCCCTGCTTGTTCACGTAGAACATGGCAACTTGATTGTCCGTCTGGACAAGGACGGACTGGTGAGAGGTCAGGTGGGAGAAGGCCTTGAGAGCCAGGCGGATCGCTCTGAGCTCCAGGAAGTTGATCTGCTGAGCAGACTCCCACGTGGTCCAGAGGCCCTGAGTACGTGCCCCTTGGCAATGTGCTCCCCAGCCCAGGAGGGATGCATCTGTCGTCAGCACCCGGGCCGGCTGAGGTGACTGGAAAGGCATGCCGAGTACCAGGTTCGGCCGATGAAGCCACCACTGGAGAGACGAGATCAGCGGCTCGGAGACGCGCACTAGGTCTGCTAGGCCGCCTGTGGCTTGTTGCCACTGCTTGCGGAGACACCATTGAGCAGGCCGCATATTCAGGCGGGCATTGGGGGTCACATGGACGGTGGAAGCCATATGGCCGAGTAGTCTCAGGAAGCGCCTGGCGGAGACCAGGGGCTGGCTGCGAAAACGGTCGGCTAGGTCCATGAGCCGTTGAGCCCTGTCGAGCGGTAGGAATGCTCGTGCCTGAGGAGTGTGCAGCCTTGCGCCGATGAACTCGAGATCCTGTGAGGGGAGCAAAGTGGACTTTGCGAAGTTTATAACAAAGCCCAAGTACTGCAGAAGAGTCACCGTGCGGCGTGTGGCGTTGGTGACCTCCGGAGCGGACGCTGCTCTGATGAGCCAGTCGTCGAGGTACGGAAAGACATAGAGGCCGTGAAGCCGGAGATGGGCCGCCACCACCGCGAGACATTTTGTGAAGACTCGCGGTGCGGAGGACAGGCCAAAGGGTAGTACTCTGTACTGGTAATGATTTCCGGCCACCACAAACCTTAGGTACTGGCGGTGGCTTGGGTGGATGAGGATGTGCGTGTAGGCATCCTTTAGATCCAAGGAGCATAGCCAATCTCCCTGCTGGAGGTAGGGCAGAAGGATTCCAAGGGTAAGCATCTTGAACTTTTCCCGCACGAGGAATTTGTTGAGGTTGCGCAAGTCCAGGATGGGTCTGAGGCCTCCTGTCCTTTTTGGTACTAGAAAATACCTGGAATAAAAGCCTTGACCTCTCAGGTGGTGGGGCACCGGTTCCACCGCCTGTTCCTGTAGAAGACCTGCTAACTCCTGAAGGAGTAATTCCCTGTGCAGAGGGGGTCGTGGAGGTTCTCCCGGAAAATAGGAGGGAGGGACCTGGTGGAAGTGGAGAAGATAGCCTTCTCTCACGACTTGAAGCACCCAGGCATCTGAGGTGATGCTGGACCACCTGTGGGCGAAGTGAACCAGCCGGCCTCCGGTGCTGGGAGGAACCAGCGGAGGGGGAGAGGCTATGCGTAAGGAGTCAAAAGCCCCCACCCTGCTGAGCAGGGGCTGGTGGTGCAGGCTTGGGGGCTTCCTGCCTACGGGACCCGTTACCCCGTCCCTTGGCCTGCTGGCCCTGTTGGGGAGCTGCAGGGGCCTGATATTGGGGGTATTGTTTGTAGGCAGCCGCCTTTCTCGGGTAAAAGGACTTCTTTCCCGAGCCCTTCTTTTTCTGGGAAGGGGCGGAGGTCTTCCTAGAAAGCCTAGTCCTGGTGAGAGTCTCCATCTCGATTTGTGCAGCCTTTTCAGCCATGGGCTTGCCAAAGAGGTTTTCGCCTCGGCAGGGGACATCGACCAACTTGTCCTGCACCCAGGGCTCAAGGTCAGACGACTGAAGCCAAGCCTGTCGGCGGGCACCGATGCCGGCTGCGGCCACTCGAGCCGATGCTTCAAAGCCATCATAGGCTGCTCGGGATATGAATTTTGAGCATTCCCGAATGCCAGAGGACAAGGCCAGGAACCTCCGCAAGGGTTCCTCGGACAAACAAGCGGAGAATCCGGCTAGCTCTTTAGCCAGGTCTCGGAGATACATGCCCATGTATAGCTGGTAGGTCTGGACACGACACGCAAGCATAGAGCCCTGGAAACACTTCTTACCAAGGCCATCCAGGTTACGGGCCTCCCTGCCAGGAGGCACCGAGGAGTGCATCTTCTGGCTCTTAAGACGATGCATGGCCGATTCCACTACCATGGAATGGTGTGGTAGCTGTGCTTTTTGGAAGCCAGGGCTCTTGCGGACTCGATAGATAGAATCGACCCGCTTGCTCAGGACCGGCGAGGAGGCCGGACTCTCCCACATGCGGAAGAGTAGTTGTTCCAGCATGGGAGGAACCAGTACAGTAAAGTGTTCCCTGGCGGGAGAGTCATACTGGAGGGCGTCGAGCTCTTCGGCTCGAGGCTCCTCCTCGGGATCCGCAGGGAAGGCCAAAGCCTTGGCCATATCCCTGACGAAGTCCGAGAACCGGGCATCCTCCGGGGGGACTGCTTCCGAGGTTCGGACTCAGGTGAGTCCGAGGGGACACACCGAGTCCGAAAAGAATCAGGCGACTCTTCCTCTTCAGACTCCCAGACCGACTCCGACGAGGAATCGGTGGGGTCGGCCCGGGCAGGGCGCGGCGCCTGCCGCCCCGACGCCGAGGGAGTCGGCGTCGGCGACCTCGGTCCCGAACGGGAGGCCGAGGGTGACCTCGACCGAGGATCGACTCGAGTTCGCATGGACTCGAGGATCGGCTCGGTCTCCGGGGTCGACTTAGACGTCGACGTCCCGGCGGTCGGGGCAGCGGCGCCAGCGAGGCCAGCGAGCAGTGCCCGCTGCTGGTCCATGAAGGCAGACAGTCTGCTCTCCAAGGCCGTCAACCTGAGTCCGAGCTCAGGTGACCCAGCAGCCCCCGACTCGGGCCCCGACGGCGTCGGGCCCGACGTCGGCGGTCTCGGAGGCGAGTCCAGGAGGACCACAGGACTTACCCGAGCAGGCAGCTCCGATTCCAGGCGAGGTCGCTTCGAGAGGTGCTCCTTCTCCAAGGACCCGGGACGGCTATCGGGGCTTTGCGACCTGGCCCTCGCGGAGCCAGGAGCGTCCACCGACGCCGCCCTCGCGGGTTTCACCTTCCGTCGATGGTCCCCGGAGGGAGAACCCCTGTCGGAGGAACTCTGGCGACGGTCCGAGCTGGAACCTCTGGACGCGGAGGCCTCCGACGAGGTCCGGGTACGGCTGGGGTCAGCGAAGATCCTATCCCGCTGATGCCGCCGACTTCTCAACGCTTTGGAGGACATTTTGCCGCAGGGCCCACAGATCATTTCTTCATGATCCGGGCCCAGGCAGCGGAGGCAATTGTCGTGTGTGTCAGTTAGTGACATATTTCGGTCACACTGACCACACCGCTTGAAACCACTGGCAGCCATCGGGGGAAAAAGGGCCCCGGCGAGGTCAAAGGACCGGGCTGCCAGGGAAAAACCGAAAACGAAACTGACTAAGTCAGAAAAACCGAAAAAGAAGAAGAGGACTCGTGACCGGCGTCGCGAGTCCGGGCGGGAAAAAGACCGGCGTCGAACCGAAGGAAAAGAGAAAATTATGAGTAAAAATCAACTTTTTCGCGGGGACACGACGGGTACGTCTGTAGGGCTCCGCGGAAAAAAGAAGACTGGCTAAGATGGCACCCTTGGGCGGGAAGGCGACCGCGCATGCGCGCTGCAATTCCCAAAGGCTTTCTTTGAAAGCTGGGGAAAATTGCTCCGCGAGGGCTCCGTCGGCGCCGACGTCACCCATATGTGAGGACTGACTTCCTGCTTGGTCCTGGAGAACTATTAAGATCCCGAAAGATCCTGCCCATGACCTCTCTGTTCAAGATCCACTTGTGCAGCTGGAGGACGCGACTCAACTGGTCTGGTAGGGAATTGAATTCCCTGGGGAGATAGGCATCTTTCAATTCCACTTGTGGACGATGGCCTCCCAGCACAGGAGATACGAGACCATGCTTCCTTGCTTGTTGACGTAGTACATCACTACTTGATCATTAGTTTGAATCAGGACAATCTGGTGGTGAGGTGGACCCTAAATGTTCGGAGGGCATTTGCTATGGCCCAGAGTTCCAGAAAATTGATCTGGTTAAGACTATTTTGCTTGGACCACACGTCCTGAGTGCACAGGCCATCAAGATGAGCGCCCCAGCCGAGCTTGTATGCATCGATCGTCAGCATCTGCTGGGGAGGCAACATCTGAAAGGAGAGGTCTTTGAGCAAGTTCTGCAATTTCAGCCACCAGTGAAAGGACTAGACCAGAGGCACGGAGACGACCACCACCCGATCCCGGAGGCGACTGGTGGTGGGAGTGACGTACACTGTCGTGATCATATGACCAAGCACCTTCAACAATTGCAAGCTGTTATCAGACACCATTGCTGGGTATTAGAAACTACAGCTGTCAGCCTCTGCAGGCGATTCACTGGAAGAAAAACCCGAGCCCGAACAATGTTGAGGAGAGCTCCTATGAACTTCAATTATTACTTTTGAAGAGAGAAATCTGAATTGAATAAGATATGAAATTTGTTGCACACTACTGATGAAGATTAGAACTTCAAAAGGAATTGTTTGATGTTGAGCAGAAGATTCGGGAGATTATAAGAAAATGTTAATGGAAGAGCGCTTCTATATCAGCTAAGTGAACGTTTTGTGGCTAGGATTTTGAATATAATACTATCGCCCTGATGCAGAAGATTTTTTACTTTGAAACACAGTAGTGTGGTCCATATCTTTAATTGGTGTTGGCAAAAAGATAATGTGCTTCATGATTATAGAATTTATGGACTGAGAATAATTTTGATATCAATCAAAGGATTGATATAAGCTCTTCAGTTTTTTAAAAAGCTTTCACAATAAAAAGGACTGTGATTTAATGATGGCAGCTGATTTATAGCAGCTTTCAGTTTTAAAGTCAGACAAAAAACTTTAAAAATAAATTAAAAATAGTTTAAAAAGAAAATTTGGGGGTACTAGTTAATATCAGGAAAGTGGTTATTTCACTATATGTGGAATTGAAAATCTTGATTTGAGATTCAGTTTTTGAAGTATTCAGTCTTAAAGAAGGCAACAACCCAAAGGTAACATCACATTTGCTCTTCCAGAACAGTCTAGAAAACACTCTGAGCATGTGCAAGTGACTCCTCATGCGTGACTGTTGCTCATCCCCCAGTCTTCCTCATCCACAGCCAAGCACGGACATAGCTCTCCCTACTCTGTTTTTCTTTCTTTTCAAAATCTCCACTTTATTTTTGGTTGCTCCAATTAAGATTTCAACATTTAAGGACACTTGCTGGCAGTGCTAGCCCAGACCACAGCAGACCTCTCCAGCAGTGGCAGCAGAAGAACTAAGACCACCTCATGTCAGCCCCATTCAGAGAAGACCTCTTTGGCAGTGGTGACATCAAGACCAGGGCCAGCCTGTCCACTATGTGAGCTAAGCGGCCACCTAGGGCGGCGGAAGTGGCACACATGGGCGGCCGTGCCATGCCACCCCCCCCCCCCCCAGCTGCTGCTACTGCTGATTCTGTTTGGGGGGGAGGCAGGCAGTGGCAGCATTTCCAAAAGCGGCGGCAAAAAGCCACTGCTTTTGGAAATACTACCACTGCTGCCTCCCCCTCCCAAGATGGAATCAGCGGCAAGGAAAAAAGGGGACTGTTGTAGTGATTAATATGGAAGGACAGACTAGATAGGCCATATGATCTTTTTCTGTTGTCATGTTTCTATATTGACTAACAGAACACACACACAGTGGGGTCCCTGTACTCCTTAGGAAGAACAGTGACTCCTGTCCACCCTATAGTGCAGCGATGGCGAACCTATGGCACGCGTGCCAGCTGTGGCACGCGAAGGCCTTGCAGCTGGCACGCAGGAAGGTCCGCAATTAAAATATGCGGCGCGGCGGGAGGTGAGTGTGCTTTCCTCAAAATTACATTTTAAAAAAAGCTGGCTCTCTGGCTGCTGCCGCTGTCGCCGAGGCAGAATGCAGTGTCCCGCGGGGCCCCCTCTGCGCCGGCTGAGCCCTCTGCCCGGCTTTCAGATTCGCGAAGGGAGAGTGTCTCTCCCTCGCGTCTCTGTTAAGCCCGCAGGGGGTAATGGGAAATTTCCCATCAGCCCCTTTAGACGCGAGGGGTTGATGGGAAATTTCCCATTAGCCCCTGCGGGCTTAACAGAGACGCGAGGGAGAGACACTCTCCCTTCGCGAATCTGAAAGCCGGGCAGAAGGCTCAGCCGGCACAGAGGGGGCCCCGCGGGACACTGCATTCTGCCGCGGCGGCAGCGGCAGCAGCCAGAGAGCCAGCTTTTTTTTTGGACTGCTAATGGGCTGGGGCTGGGGGGCTGTTAGGACTGCTAATGGGCTGGGGCTAGGGCGGGGGGGGCTGTTAGGACTGCTAATGGGCGGGGGGGGGCTGTTAGGACTGCTAATGGGCTGGGGGGGGTTAGGACTGCTAATGGGCTGGGGGGGGCTTAGGACTGCTAATGGGCTGTGGACTGTGGGGGGCTGTCTGGAAATGGGATGATGGGGGTGTTAGAACTGCTAATGGGCTATGGGGGGTGGTTAGGACTGATAATGGGCTATGGGGGGGGCTAGGACAGGAAATGGGCTGATGGGGAGGGGTTAGGACTTGAGGTGGGCTGATGTGGTTAGGACTGGTAATGGGCTGTGGGCTGATGGGGGGGGTTAGGACTGGCAATGGGCTGATGGGGTTAAGACTGGCAATGGGCTGATGGGGTTAAGACTGGAAGTGGGCTGATGGGGGGGTTAGGACTGGTAATGGGTTATAGGGGGGGCTTAAACTGAAAATGGGGTGATGGGGGGTTAGGACTGGAAGTGGGTTGATGGGGGGCTAGGACTGGTAATGGGTTGGGGGTTGCTATGACTGGAAATGGGCTGAGTGGAAGGGGAGGCTTGAATTGCAAATAGCTGATGGGGAGGGAGCTTGGAATGGAAATGGGCTGTGAGGGAAGGGAGCTAGGACTGAAAATGGGCTGATGGAGCAGCTAGGATAGGACTGGAAATGGGCTGTTGGGGGGAGCTAAGATTGGAAATGGGCTGTGGTGGGGGCTTGAATTGAAATGGACTCATGGAGGGGCTAGAACTGAAAGTAGGCTCATGGGGGGGGGCTTGGACTGGAATTGGACTGAGTGGAGGGGAGCTATGATTTGACATGGGCTGATGATGGGGCTAGGAAATGACTAGAAGTGGGCTGATGGGGGGCTAGGATTGGAAATGAGCTGATGAAGGGACTCAGACTGAAAATGGATGGGGGAGCTAGGACTGGAAATGGGTTGATGGTGGGCTAGGACGGGAAATGGGCTGATGCAGGGACTAGAAGGGAATGGATGCTGGTTGAGACTGGAACTAGAAGGGAGCTGATGTTGGGGGAGGATTAGAATGGGATGGGGCTGGGAGAGTAAAATGGAGAGGGGAAAAATATTTTGTGTGGGAGGGATGAAAAATCTACAATTGGCCTGGTATTGGGAGAGTAAGTGGGGATTGAGGATGGAGGGGTAAAATTTGTGTGGATGAAATAGGAATGAGGAAAGAGCAAAAGGAGAAAGATTAGTATGTTAAAGCAGATGTAGAGAGAGAGAATGGAAAAAAAACTAGAAGAGAGAAGAAAGAACAAATGGACAGCAGACGATGGACAGTTAGCAGAAAACATGAAGAAACCAGAAGAAAGTGGCTGGAGCAATTGCAACTGAAAAAAATGCACAAAAGGTAGAAATATCTCTTTATTTTGAATTTATTAACTGGAATATGAAACCTCTGGGAAATGTGCATCATTAACGTCTGTGCTTTGTTTGGTACAAGAGGAAATTAATTTATAGTTTTATTTCTACAGTGTTGTTGTACATTCCAAGTTTGGCTTTTGGGGTTCCCAGTTGAATTATTGCCTTCCTGTTTCTAAATTGAATGAAATCATTAAAACATTATAAATTGCCAATAAATTGAAATGAAAACCAAAGGATTGTGAATCAAATTGATTCTCTGACAATACAAAGATTCCAACCTTTACAAATGATGTTACATAGTTCAGGTAACTTTATAAAGAGTTTTTAGATACTAAAATCTTGTTGTTAAGGTTTAATTGACGTGCTGGCACTTTGAGGAAATTCTTTGGTTTTGTGCGGCAGTTTGGGCACTCGGGCTCAAAAAGGTTAGCCATCACTGCTATAGTGTCTAATAGCCTCTCACCTTTAAGTACCTCGATTAAATACTTCCACAAGAGGGCCCACTAATAATTCCCCAAACTGCTTATAAAATTTAGCTGACAGATTATCCGGTCCTGGGAATTTCCTGGCTTTTAATGACCCAATGGCCTCCTATATTTCTTGCAGGGTAATTTCTTTGTCTAATTCCCATGGCTCTTCCTCCTTCAGGACTCCTAACTGAACTGACTCCAAGTAACTATCACTCTGCCTTGCTATTGTCCGTGCCTTGTATAAATCCTCACAGAATTGCCTAGACCTCTGCCTAATCTCCGGTTCTACCACCAATCTCTCTTCTTTATCTTTAATACTTCCCCCCCCCCCTATCTTGGCCACTTCTGTTTTCCTTTTTTCCTTTTTAGCCTAGCCGCAAGCAGCTTGCCTGCCTTGTTAGCATGTTCAAAACCAGTCAGTTTCACTCTCAGTAACTGGAATTTGATGTCATTGGCTGGTAAAACGTTCAAGTCCCTCATCTCCCCCGCCAACTGCATCAATTTTGATTATAGATGGATCCCGCCTGTCCTCATTTTCAATGTTTTAATTTTCCTCCTTGGCTCCTCCACCACTTTTTTTTAAACTCTTTTCTTATAAGTACCCCCCATTATTAAGCGCCCACTTATCGTGGTTTTAAACCCATCCCGTTTTATTCCTCCCCTCCATTCAACTCAAAACTCCTGTATATCTGCTGCCATGCTATCCACTATGAGGCTTTTTCAAAGCATTTTAGCCAGTTAGCAGACCTGCCATCTGGCTAAAACGCTGTCACCAAGATAGTGGCACTAACCAGTTAGTGCCGCTGAATATCCCCACAGACCACTGAACAAATGCCTAATTAAAACTGAGGTGGTTTTGTGAATGGAGCAGAGACAGTGACGGTCACTATCCAGTTACCAGTGATATTCAGCCATTAACCAGATAGCTATTGTGGTTAAAGTTAGGACAGATGAATGGCTATCCTAACTTTAACAGCTTAGTGCTATCTAGTTAATGCCTGAATGTCACTGCTAAATGGCTAGAGTCTCCGGTGGATGCCAGCCAGGCTATTCAGTGGAGGAAACCAGATATGTTTTGCAACTGAATATCCAATCTCAAATAAACTGGTGAAAGCTAGGCACTTTATTTAGCCTAACTGCTGCCACTGAATTTTTATCTTCCAGGAGACTGTCATAAATATGCCAATAGCTCTGACCGCTTTGTCCCTTTATATATGATGCAAGGTTCCACATTAGGATTCACCTCTCAGGAAAAGGATCTGAGCATTTTCGTGTATAATATGTTGAAACCCTCTGCCAGTGTGCAGCCAAGAAAGCAAATAGAAAGCTAGGAATCATAAGGAAAAAAATAGAGAACAAAACCAAGCATATTATAATGACTCTGTATCGCTCCGGGTGTGACTGCACCTCGAATACTGTGTGCAATTTTGGTCGCCATATCTTAAAAAGGATATAGCAAAATTAGAAAAGATACAGAGAAGAGCAACCAAAATGATAAAGGGGATGGAAGGCTACTCTCCTTTGAGGAAAGCTTAAAAGATTTGGGCTGAGGGGTGATATGATAGAAGTTTATAAAATAATAAGGGTCATGGACCGGGCAAACATAAATCGACTGCTTATTTCTTCAAGAAGTAGAAAGACTAGGTGACACACAATGAAGCTACAATATAGCACAGTTAAAACTAATCAGAGAAAGCGTAGTTACTCACTTGTAACAGGTGATCTCCAGGAACAACAGTAATTGAGTCTTCACATATGGGTGACGTCAGCACTGAGGAGAGCCCACGCGGGAAAGCTCCCCAGCGTCCCATAGGAAAGCCTTTGGGAGCATCCCACTGCGCCTGCGCTGCTGCCTTCCCAATTCTCCCTCCTCAGTTGGGTTTGTAGCTGAGATAAAAGGAGAGAAGGAGAGATAGAGAGAGAGAGAGAAAGAGAGATACAACTCCTAGGGGAGGAGGGTGGGTTGTGAAGACTCAATTCCTGCTGTTCCCGGAGATCACTTGTTACAGGTGTGTAACTACGCTATCTCCAGGAACAAGCAGGAATTGAGTCTTCACATAAGGGACTCCCTAGCTTGGAGATGCCAGGGAGATGACCCCAGAGAGAGCAGTGAAACACAGACTGACTTGGGTCATGCTTCCTCCCAAGGATCTCTGGTATCGAAACCCGGGAAGTAGGAGTTGTTCTAAGTCTGAAAGCCTGGCCAAACGAGGCATCCCGACAGAAGTCCTTGTCCAAGCAATAATGGGCCGCAAAGTTGTGAACAGAGGACCAGGTTGCTGCTTTGCATATTTCATCAATCGCCACCGAGTGTAGGTTTGCCATAGAGGCCGTCATTGCTCGCACATTGTGCGCTGCGACATGACCTTCAAGAGAAAGTCCTTTACTCTCATAGGTAAAAGAGATGCAGTCTGCAATCCACTTGGAGAGTGTTCTCTTGGAAACTGGTAGACCCAGGTGACTGGAATCAAAGGCAACAAAAAGCAGTGAAGCCTTTCTGTGCTGCCTAGTTCTCTGAAGATAAAAGGCCAAAGCACGCTTGCAATCCAGAGTATGTAGATTCCTTTCTGCACTAGAGGCATGAGGCCTAGGGAAGAAAACAGGTAGGTAAACCGATTGGTTCAAATGAAAAGGCGAAACTACCTTTGGCATAAAGTGGGGATGAGTCCTGAGAACTACCTTATCATGCTGAAACCGTGTATAAGATGGGTCAGCCACTAAAGCCTGGAGCTCACTGATGCATCTGGCAGAAGTGAGGGCAATTAGGAAGATGACTTTCCAAGAAAGAAACTTCAGGGAAGTAGTGGCTAGGGATTCGAAGGGCGGCTTCATGAGCTGTCCAAGGACAAGATTAAGATCCCATGCCACAGGTGATGGCCTAATGGGAGGCTTAGTTAAGAGTAGACCTCTCATAAAACACGCTACAAGCGGTTGAGAGGAGATAGGTTGTCCATCAAAGGGCATGTGAAAAGCCACGATGGCACTGAGGTGAACTCTTACTGAATTAGTTTTAAGTCCAGAGGATGAAAGATGGAGAAGATACTCAAGTAACGCCTCTACTGGAACAGAAAAAGAATTAAGATCCTTTTTTGAACACCAAATTAAGAACCTTCTCCATTTAAAAGTGTAAGCACGCCTTGTGGAAGGTTTCCTTGAGGCCAGAAGAATATCTTTAACCTGTTGAGAGAGGTTGATATCCTGGAGTTCTAAGCTCTCAGCAGCCACACCATCAGGTGCAATGACTGAGGATTCGGGTGCAGAAGCGTCCCGTTCTCCTGGGATAGAAGATCTGGAGCATATCCCAACTCCAGAGGTTTGGCTTGAGAGAGACGTAGAAAGAGTGGGTACCAATTCTGTCGTGGCCAGTGTGGGGCTATGAGGATCATATAGCCCTTGTCTCTCTGAAGCTTGAACAGAGTCTTGGGAATGAGGGGAATGGGTGGGTAGGCATATAGGAAATCCTGACCCGAGTGGAGGTAGAAAGCATCCATCGCTTGACTGTTCTAAGCAGGTATTCTGGAACAGAAGCGAGGACGTTTGGCATTCTGAGGACTTGCAAACAGATCTATATCTGGGGTTCCCCAGATTTGAAAGATTCGAGCAATCTGCTCTGAATGGAGAGACCATTCGTGTGGCAGTAGTACTCAACTGAGTTTGTCTGCCAGGAGATTCTGCCTGCCAGGTAGATTCACCGCTAGTAGGTGTAGCTGAAGGCGTATGGCAAAGGACCATAGGTATAGGGCTTCGTTGCACAACGCCTGAGAACCTGTTTCACCCTGTTTGTTCACATAGAACATGGCAACCTGACTGTCCGTCTGGACTAGAACTGTTTTGGAGCGGAGGTAATCCTGGAACACTCAGAGCATTGAAGATGGCTCTGAGTTCTAGCAGGTTTATGTGAAGCTGAACATCCTGCTGAGTCCAAAGACCCTGAGTGGAGAGATTGTCCAGATGGGCTCCCCAACCCAATTTGGAAGCATTTGTCGTCAGGGTGGACTGGTATGGTGGCTTTTGAAAAGGTGACCCTACAAGTAGGTTTTCTGGTGATTGCCATCATAGGAGGGATGAAATGAGGCATGCAGAGTTCCTGATTTTGTCCCCCAGACGCCCTGATGCCTGAGTCCACTGCGAAGGTAGGGTCCACTGAGTTGCACGCATGTGTGGACGAACATAGGGGAACCACATGTACAGTGGAAGCCATATGACCGAGCAACTGAAGTATTTCTCGAGCAGTCAGGGAGGTTTTTCATAACTGCTTGAGAAGCCAGTTGAACTATTCGAGCACAGCGTACCTGTGGCAGAAAAGCCCTTGACTGCTGCGTGTCTAGAAGAGCCCATATGAACTCGAAGGTTTGAGAAGGGATGAGTTGGGACTTTGGAAGATTTATTACAAATCCCAAATGTTCAAGAACCTGCATTGTGTGGGAGAGAGCACAGCTGGCCTCTGGAGCTGATGATGCTCGGATGAGCCAGTCGTCTAAGTAAGGGAAGACATATATCCCTAGAGTTCTTAGAAATGCTGCTACTACTGCCATGCATTTTGTGACGACTCTTGGGGCAGAAGCCAGGCCAAAGGGTAGAACCCTGTACCCTGTACCTGAAAGAGGAACCAAAGGAACCTCCTGTCATCCTTGTGGATAAGTATGTGTGTACATTAGGGTGGTCCATAAAACTGAATTCCTGAATTCCTTTGCTCCCTGGCCTGATTCTGGTTCCATTTAGGTAGAAAACACTGTGTACAAAGTTTGAAGCCAATCAAATAATATTTAGGGGTGGCTCAACAAGTCTTGAGATTTCCCCCTGGGAGCAGATGACGAAATGTTGCATCATCTTGTATCATCCACTCAGTTCCACGCTGATTACATTTGATTGCGTCATATTTGAACTAATCTCGTCTCTGAGAGGTGGCAAAGACATTGTACTATTATCTTTGTATCTTTATTCTTTTCAGATGGCGAAAAAACGTGGTTTTTATCTCATTGAAGAAATGTCCACCACAATTCTGGGGGCCAAGCTCCCCAGCAAGGAGCAAGTGTTAAGTGTATTTTTACATCACCATATGACATTAAACAAAGGCGTTAGTGAAAGTGCATCTATTGTAACAAGTGAAGTAGAAGCTTACTGGGAAAAGGCCAGGCTTCCTGTTCAAAGAAATGACAAAATTCAAGAAAAAGTAAAGAAATTGTTCAATCAGTGGAAACTTTTGAAGAAAAACAAAGGGAGAGGAGGGAAACAAGAGGCAAATGAAAAAGAATTCCAGGTTGCAATGAAAAACCTATTTGATGTGGCGCATGCCAATGCAATGTCTTTAATTCATATTCAAGAAGACAAAGAATTCTTAATAGCGCAACGAGAACCAGGGCGCCGCGGCTCAATGTGCGCGATGGATAAGAAACTGGCCAACACGGAAGCAAGATTGCAACAGCGAGAAGAAGAAGAACTGAAAAGGCGCAGACAAAAACATGTTGCCGAAGCAACTACAAGCCAAGTTCAGCTGGAAGGATCTTCTTCCTTAGCAGAGTCAGGTGAAGACTCGTTGACATCTGCGGATTCAGATAACGGACAGAAGAAAGGAACTCCACAAACGAAGCAGTTTCGACCTAACAATGTCTGGACCCCAGAGCTTACAGCAGCCCTGGATCGGACAGGGACAACGGATCGCAATGCTCTATTTGTGGTAGCTGAAACCGCCAGAAGCCTGGGACATTATCCTGGGGAGCTCAATATCAGCCGCTCCAGCGTCAAGCGCCATAGAGAAAAGCACCGTCAGCAACAATGGACGGACCTGCACAACGCATTCAAAGCCGAAGGCAAAACATGCATTGTGCATTGGGATAGCAAGTTATTGCCATCTCTCCTCTGTTCAACCACATCTGTTGACCGCCTTCCAGTTTTGATAACGGCTGTCTCCACTGGAGAAACACAACTTCTTGGTGTACCAAAACCGACATCAGGAACGGGCGAGAATCAAGCTGCAGCAGTTTATGAACTGTTACAGGAATGGTGTTTGGATGAAAAGGTTGCAGGCTTCTGCTTTGATACAACTGCATCGAACATGGGACATCGATCAGGAGCGTGCATTCTTCTAGAACAGAGACTCCGTCGCACAGTCCTTCATTTGGCATGCCGCCATCACATTTACGAAATAATTCTTGGTGCAGTATTCTCTACATGCTCTGGAGCTTCATCGGGTCCCGATGTCCAACTCTTTTGCCGGTTCCAAAAGAATTGGGGCTCCCTTGACAAGTCCAACTATCAAACTGGAAAAGACTTGGAGGTGCTGCAACCTGACAGGGATCGCATCATGAAGTTTGCGGAATCCAAGTTGGCACAGGGCAATCACCGAGATGATTATCTGGAATTCTTGGAGTTAACGATTGTCTGCCTTGGAGGGAATCTTCCTAGTTTCAATTTCAAGAAACCCGTAGCTTTCCATCATGCCAGATGGATGGCAAAAGTCTTGTACTGTCTCAAGATTTGGATGTTCCGAGGACAACTCAAAGATCTTACCCAACGGGAGGAGTCCTGTGTTCGTGATGTGAGCATTTTCTCCATCCTGATTCGTGTGGAAGCCTGGTTTTCTGCCCCTGATGCCGCAGTTGCTCCTCGAACAGATTTGGAGATGCTGAAGAAACTACACTCTTACCACAATGACCATGTTGGAAGAGCGGCCAGAGACAAACTGTAACAGCATCTGTGGTATGTGTCAGAGGAGCTTGTGGCACTGTCACTGTTCGATGAAGCTGTTTCAGCACCGACAAAGCGGGCCATAGTGTCGCCCATGATCCCGGCAGAATCAGATGAAAGCGATGAGGATGATGACGAGACGAAGATCCCCCAAACAACGTTCCCTCTAACTTTCTGTAGGCTGTATGCGCATAAAATATCAGCTGTGCAGTTTTTGAAGGAAGGTTAAATTTTTGTGCGCCACATAACGACACTCGGAGTTATATACTTTAAAATTTGACTACATGTCAGAATACAGTATGTACACCACACTGATTGCACTAGAAAAAATTGTAGAACTTGTGAAAACCGTAAATACACAACAACTTTTAAATTTTAAGACATCTGTGTTGTTTTCTATCAGAATCAGAACCGTAATTTTTGTGCGCTCTGTTGTAAAGTATGTGCGCTCACTCGGCGAGGTGTGTGCGTGCGCACACGCACACAGCTTAGAGGGAACAGTGCCCCCAAAGCGGGTCGAATTGAAAAGTTCCATGATTCCACCACTTGAATCTTTTGCAACTCGCAAGTCAATCCGTTTCCTGAAACACCTCAACATCAACAGTGATTTTCTTAATGCAGACCCAGAAGACTGGGAAGAGAATGCATCATTCAAAGACGGTCTGAAGAAAGTAAAAAATCTTCCAGTGATCAGCGATGTGGCTGAGCGAGGGGTCAAACTCATTGAGGAGTTCAACGGCCGACACACCACAAAAGAAGAGCAACTCCAGTTCCTTCTGGGTGTTGTCTCGCAACACCGTAAGATGTTCCCCACATCGTCAAAGTCCTTACTAGCATCTGGACCACACTGAGTGCTTGGCAAGAACCCTGGGGGGGATCCAGGGGCCTGATAAATAGGGACCTTGAGCCACCCCTAAATATTATTTGATTGGCTTCAAACTTTGCACACATTGTTTTCTACATAAATGGAACCAGAATCAGGCCAGGGAGCAAAGAAATTCCTACTTTTATTTTTTCCCCTATGGCAGTGGACCACCCTAGTGTACATGCATCCTTTAGGTCTAGAGAACATAGCCAATCCAGACTCTGGATGTACGGGAGAAGTGTTCAGAGAGAGATCATTTTGAATTTCTCTCGGAATAGATACTTGTTTAATTCTCGGAGGTCCAGAATGGGCCTGTATCCTCCTGTCTTCTTTAGTATAAGGAAGTAGGGGAAGTAGAAGCCCTGGCCTTGTTGGGAAAGTGGCAATTCCTCTATCGCACCCTGAGCGAGAAGGATGGTGATCTCCTGGCACAAGAGTATGGTAAGAGGGGGCCGGGAGCTGAACTCTCTTGGAGAGGGGGCATACTTTGGAAGTGAAGTTTGTACCCCTCTGTCACTATGGAGAGAGTCCAATGTTCTGATGTTATCTGGTGCCATCTTTTGGCAAAGTAACACAGTCTGCCTGGGATGTTGACTGGCTGTGGAATTTCCAGGGGTAGGATAGCTAAGTTCTCTAGCAGGAAGTCAAAGACCTTGTGGAGGCTGGGTCTGCTGAGCTGGTTGAGCTCTGGGGGCCAGAGCCTTCCTTTGTTGCTTCGGTTGTTGCTGCCCCTTCAGGGAAGCATGGACCGGACAGTGGACTGCATGGGTGTAAGAAGAATAAAACTTCTTCTTGTTGAAAAAGGGCTTCTTAACCGTCTTTTTCTTAGCAGGGTTGACAGTGGTCCTGGAGAGCCTGTTTAAGGTGGTATTCTCGGACTCAAGCTGAGAAGCTTTGTCTTGCCAATCCTTGCCAAAGAGGTTTTCTCCCGTGCAAGGAATATTTCCCAACTTATCTTGCACCCACTGTTCTAAGTCAGATGCTTGTAACCAGGCAATTCGACATGCACCGATGGAAATAGCAGAGGTCCTACTAATACACTCGAAACAATCAAAAGTTGCTCTGTTCATGAACTTGGAAACATTCTGGGAATGTTTAACAAGTGTCAGGAAATCAGTCCTCTTGTCGTCTGGAAGAAGAGGAGCCATTAGTTCCAAATCTTTGGTCACCTCCCAAAGAAACATACACATGTAAGGTATGTATGAACTTATTCTGGCCAACAACATGGAGGCCTGAAAGCATCGACGGCCAAAGGAATAGAGAGTTCTTGCCTCACAGACCGAGGGATTAGATGAATGTCTCTTAGCACTTTTAATCCGACACACTGCCAATTCCACAACCATAGAATGGTGTGGTAACTGCGTCTTCTAGAAACCGGGACACTGCGGTATCCGGTACATGGTATCAAGTCTTCGAGAAAGAGTAGTTACTCACCTGTAACAGGTGTGCTCCAGGAGCAGCAGGAATCAGTCCTCACATATGGGTGTCATCGACGCCGATGAAGCCCCAGCGGGGCATTTCCCCAGCTTTCTATGAAAGCCTTTGGGAATGCAGGCACGCATGCGCGGTTCCCTTCCCGCCTAAAGGTGCCATCTTACCTCAGTCAAATGACATAGCTAAGAACAGCACACAAAAATGAAAAATAAACTATGTACAACTGCAACTCCAAGAGGAGGAGGTAGGGTTGTGAGGACAGATTCCTGCTGCTCCTGGAGAACTCCTGTTACAGGTGAGTAACTACTCTTTCTCCAGGACCAAGCAGGAAGTCAGTCCTCACATATGGGTGACTCCCTAGCTCTGGGCTACCGAGGAACCCAGGCTGAACAAGAGAACTCCCTCTAGTCTCAGCAGCAAAGAAAGGCTTTTCAAGGACACAACCTCCACCAGTAGCCCAACAGAGGGCAGGAGTTGCCTAAACCTCAAAGAGATTCCGGAGTACTGCCTGGCCAAAAGCACTGTCCCTACGGGACTCCCTCTCCAGGCAGTAATGGGCTGCAAAGGTCTGGCTTGAAGACCAAGTTGCAGCCCTGCAGATGTCTACCAAAGGGCACAGAGAGGTGATGAACCACTGAGGCAGCCATCGCCCTGACACGATGGGCCGTGACCCTACCCTGCAAAGGAAGGTCAGCCGCCCTGTAAGCCCAGGTGATACAGTCAGCCACCCAGATGGACAAGGTACGCTTGGACACAGCAAACCCCAACTTATTGGGGGTCAAAAGAGACGAAGAGCTGAGTAGCCCTTCTATGCCCCTGCGTATGGTCAAGGTAGAAGGATAAGGCCCTCCTACAGTCCAGGGTATGTAGGACTGCTTCAGCCTGGTTTGCATGAGGCCTAGGAAAGAATGTTGGAAGAACCACCTCCTGATTGAGGTGGAAAGAGGAGACAACCTTAGGGAGGAACTTTGGATGAGTCCTGAGGACTACCCTGTTCCTGTAAATCCTGGTGTAAGGCCTGTCACAGACCAGGGCTTGAAGCTCACTTACTCGCCTAGCCGAGGTAAGGGCTATTAGGAATAGTGTCTTCCAGGAGAGGAAGCGTAGTGGACAAGTAGCCATCGGCTCAAAAGGTGGGCGAGTCAGCTGCTGCAAGACCACATTCAGCTCCCACTCAGGGGCAGGAGGACGGATAGGAGGCTTGAGCAAAAGCAAGCCCCTGAGAAAGCGGGACACCAAGGGGTGACAAGAGAGAGACTGCCCCTCCACCAATGAGTGGTGAGCTGCTAGAGCTGAGAGGTGGACCCGAACAGAATTGGATTTAAGACCTTGATTTGACAAGTGCACTAAGTACTGAAGGACTACTGGCACAGTACAGGAGAAAGGATCTTCTGTACGTAGCTGACACCACACAGAAAACCTCTTCCATTTGAGAGCATAGGTTTTCCTAGTGGACTGTTTCCTAGAGGCTAGGACAACCTCCTCAACCTCCTGAGGCAGGCCCCAGGGAGCCAAGACTACCCTTGCAGCCTCCAGGCCATCAAATTGAGAGACTTGAGATTGGGGTGCAGAAGGGAACCCTGGTCTTGTGTGAGAAGGTCGGGTTACAACCCCAGAGGTAGTGGAGGATCCACCGCCAGTTGAAGCAGAAGAGGAAACCAAGGCTGTCTCGGCCATCTGGGAGCTACCAGCAGGACCGAGGCTTTGTCTTGAAGAATCTTGAACAGAGTTCGGGCCACCAAGGGCGTGGGAGGAAACGCATAGAGGAGGTCCTGAGACCAAGATATCAGAAAAGCATCCGGTGCTATCCGCAGAGGATGTGGTTGTCTGGAGCAGAACTTTGGCAGTTGCTTGTTCAGTGGGCTGGCAAAAAGATCCATCAAAGGAAGACCACATTTGAGAAAGATCTTCTGAACTACCGAAGGATGCAGTTGCCACTCGTGGGGCTGCAGAATCCTGCTTAACCTGTCTGCCAGGTAGTTGTCCTGGCCTGGAAGGTACACAGCCTTGAGGAGCATGTTGTGCTTGAGGGCAAAAGAACAAAGGCCCTGAGCCTCTCGACAAAGGATCCTGGACCCAGTTCCGCCCTGTTTGTTCACATAAAACATGGCAACCTGGTTGTCTGTCTGAATCAGGACAGACTGGTGAGCCAGGATAGGTGTGAAAGCTTTGAGTGCTAATCGAATAGCTCTGAGTTCGAGGAGATTGATCTGCTGTGCAGCTTCCCAGGGAGACCCCAGCCTGTTGTCAGCACTACTGTGTACCCTGAATCTGAAAAGGCACCCCTCTCAGTAGATTGGGTGGGTGCAGTCACCAGTTGAGGGAGTGCAGAAATGGTCTGGACACCCTTATCCTGTCTCTAAGGCTGCCTGGGGCCTATGACCACTGAGTCCGAAGGCACCACTGTGCAGGCCTCATATGGAGCCTGGCATTGGGGGTCACATGTACTGTCGAAGCCATGTGGCCCAGAAGCCTCAGGCAGAGTCTGGCGGAGACCAGGGACCTGCTGAGAAACTGACTTGCCAAGGCCATTAACCTTTGGGCTCTGTTTTCTGGCAATAATGCCTTTGCCAGGAGAGAGTCCAACCTTGCCCCTATGAACTCCAAGTTCTGGGAAGGGAGCAAAGTGGACTTTGCGAAGTTTATGACAAAACCCAGGCGTTGCAGAAGAGCAATAGTCCTGAGGTTGACTTGATTGGCCTCCTGACCTGTCTGACCCCTGATGAGCTAGTCGTCCAGATAGGGGAAGACAAAGATGCCCTGATTTCTCAGGTAGGCTGCCACCACTGCTAGGCACTTTGTGAAGACTCTGGGGGCGGAGGTGAGGCCGAAAGGCAACACTCTGTACTGATAATGGTTTCCTCCCATGATGATCCTCAGGTACTTTCTGTGGTCTGGATGAATGAGGATGTGAGTGTACGCATCCTTTAGATCTAAGGAGCATAGCCAATCTCCCTGCTGTAGGTAGGGCAGAAGGTTTCCAAGAGTAAGCATCTTGAACTTTTCTTTCACTAGGAACTTGTTGAGGTTCCTGAGGTCCAGAATGGGACGAAGGCCACCGGTCCTTTTGGGCACCAGGAAATACCTGGAGTAGAATCCGTGACCTTGCAAGTGGGGAGGAACAAGCTCCACCGCCCTGGCCACCAACAGACCCTGAAGCTCCTGACGGAGAAGGTCTGTGTGCAGAGGAGGCCTTGGAGGCTCCCTGGAAAGTAAGGGGGTGGCAGATGGTGGAAATGGAGGGCATAGCCCTTGTGGACTATCTCCAGCACCCAACTGTCCCCGATGATAAGGGGCCACTGGTGGGCAAAGAGGGCGAGACGACCTCCTGTGCAGGGTTCGGAGAGCAGTGGAGGAGAGGCTATGCTCAAGGAGTCAAAAACCCCCACCCTGCTGAGTGGTAGCAGGGGCCTGAGGCTTGGGGGTCCTCTGCCTAAGGGGCCCATTACCCTGGCCCTTGGCTTGCTGACCCTGGGGGGCAGGTTGGGCAGCCTGATACTGTGGGTACTGTTTGTAGGCAGTGCCCTTCCTCGGGTAAAAGGGCTTTTTACCCGAGCCCTTCTTTTTATGAGAAGGGGCAGAGGTCTTCCTCGACAGCCTTGCCCGAGTGAGGTGCTCGGTCTTGAGCTGAGCGGCCTTCTCGGTCATGGGCTTGCCAAAAAGGTTTTCACCTCGGCAAGGGACATCGACCAACTTGTCCTGAACCCATGGCTTGAGGTCCGATGACTGCAGCCATGCGTGGCGTCGAGCCGCGATGCCGGCTGCTGCAACTCGGGCCGAAGCCTCAAAGCCATCGTAGGCGGCGCAGGACATGAACTTCGAGCAGTCCCGAATCCCCGAGGACAAGGACTTAAATCTCTGCAAGGGTTCCCCAGAGAGACCAGCAGAGAACCCGGCCAACTCCTTGGCCAGATCCCTCAAGTAGATGCCCATGTACAGCTGGTAAGACTGGACACGGCAAGCAAGCATCGAGCCCTGAAAACACTTTCTACCGACGCCATCGAGGTTTCGGGCCTCCCTGCCAGGAGGCAACGCAGAGTGCATCTTCTGACTCTTCAGACGATGCATGGCCGATTCCACAACCATGGAATGGTGTGGTAGCTGTGCCTTCTGAAAACCAGGGCTCTTCCGGAGCCGATAGATGGAATCGACTCGCTTGCTAAGAACCGGTGCCGAGGCCAGTGCCTCCCACATACGGAAGAGGAGCCGTTCCAGCATCGGAGGAAGCGGGACAGTAAAGGCCTCCTTCGGAGGAGAGTCATACTGCAGCGCCTCGAGCTCTTCAGCTCGAGGCTCTTCCTCGGGATCCGCCGGAATAGCCAAGGCAGTGGCCATATCCCGAACGAACTCCGAGAACCGGGTGTCCTCCAGGGGGACCTACTCCGGGGATCAGACTGCGGTGAGTCCGAAGGGACGCACTGAGTCTTAAAGATATCAGGAGACTCCTCGTCCTCCGTCTCCCAAGCCGACTCGTCCGAGGAAGAGTCGGGGTCCGACCTCGCAGGACCCTGGAGCACCCGCCCCGACGCCGGAAGCACCGGCGTCGACGCCCTAAGTCCCGAACTGGAGGCCGAGGGAGACCGCGACCGAGGTCGACTCCGAGCCACGATGGACTCGAGTATCAGCTCGGTCTCCGGGGTCGACTTCGACGTCCCGGTGGTCGGGGCAAATGTGCCAGACAGGCTGGCCATCACTGCCCGCTGCTGCTCCATGAAGGCAGACATTCTGCTCTCCAAGGCTGTCATCCTGAGACTCAGCTCGGGAGAAGCAGCAGCCACCGACTCGGGCCCCGGCGGCGCCGGGCCCGACGTCGGCTCCCTGGGAGGAGAGTCCACGAGGACTACGGGGCTTACGTGTCCAGCAGACTCCGGCTCCACACGAGGAACTTTGGCAGGCTTCTCTGGTTCCACAGGCCCGGGGCGACGGTCGGGGGTCTTATACCTGGCCCTCGAGGAGCCAGGGACCTCTTCCGATGATGCCCTCGCGAGCCGTTTCTTCCTCTTGCGTTCCCAGTCAGGGGACCCCCTGTCCGAGGAGCTTCGACGGTGCTCAGGATCGGAATCCCGAGATGTCAAGGCCTCAGACGAGGTCCGCGCCCAGCCGGAGGCTGAGTCCGAGAAAAGTCTTTCCTTTTGCTGCTGGCGACTTCGCAGTGCCTTGGAAGACATTTTTCCACAGGCCCCGCATGACTTAGGATCGTGGTCGGGGCCGAGGCACCGAAGACAGCAGTCGTGTGTGTCGGTGAGAAACATTAGTTTCTTACACCGATCACACTTTTTAAAACCACTGGAAGCCATCGGGGAAAAAAGATTCCCCGTGAGGTCAAAGGACCGGCCTTCCAGGGAAAAAGAGAAAAAAGGGCGCGAACGCCAGCCACAAAGGGCAAAAACCGAAAAAGAAGAATCGGGCTCCATACCGGTGTACCGAACCCGGCGGGAGGGGAACCGGCATCGAACCGGTAGAAAAAGAGTATAAAATCGCTGAAAAATCTAATTTTGACCGGGAAAACTGGACACACGTCCGGTGGGCTTGTGATAAGGAAGCTTATCATAGCTCAGGAAGGAGCTATAGTAAAGGTGAAGTGACTCTGAACAAGCAACTTGTCAGTTCTGGTAGAAATAAGAAAACAGAATTTTTCTATAAAAGACTACCAGTCCCAGAATGCACCAGGTTTCCAACAGCCATTAGAGGAGCTGAAGTGGGGAAACGTGTGTTCAATAAGGAGGGCTATGAGGTAATCCCCAAGCACTCATCTCAAAGGGCAGGGCCTGATTCAGCACAGCTGCGCTGTGCTAGGGTGGAGCACTCATCTAAGCAGAATAAAGGTAGAGTTTATTCTACAGAGAATTATCCTCAGTTTCATCTAGGAGATCCTCAGAATCAGCTTGGATATCTTCATGATCTTGGACAGCTTCATCATCTGGAGGATCATCAGAAGCAGAAGCCAGAGCGGACGGACAGAGAGGGCAAGAAACCCTTTGGAAGAAAGAAGAGAAAAAGCATTTGGGAGGTCTAAAGGAGTCCAGAGCAGTACGTATACTGGGAGACATTCAAAAGGCCAGCATACACCATTGGACTGGGGAAAACCAGAGGAGTGGTGCTGCAGAGCTAGGAATCTCCAGACGGTACCTGTGAGGGAGACGGCTGCACTTGGAAGGGACCCTAGGACCCGTGCCAGAAGGTATGTGAAGAGAGATCCAGTGTCCAGGGATCTGGATTGGAAGGCTGGACATAAGAACTGGACTACATACTGGCCAGGCTATTTAGAGAGGAACTCTAACAGCAATGGAAGCTCAGGTATGAACACGGATCTATGCCCTAGCTATACCCTTGAAAGACAGCAGGGAAACAAGTATTCTCCTGAGAGTGCTCCATTGAGAAATTCCTCTGTGCCAATCCATGATATTGAACCCATGATTGTTGAAGAAGGGGGAGAGGTTATAGATACAGGCTGTGAATACATGGATTGCTCTCTGTCTAAACTCCTTTGGTAATTTACTGTTACAAAGTACAACAACCATCACAAAGAAATACAAACTTGTTCTTTAATCTACTCAGAAAAGCTCCTGAGTAGGATTTGAGCCACGCAGTAGAAAGCAAGCCAGCTAAGGGGTTTCAGCTGGGTAACTGCTAGCAATTGAGCCTTACCTAATTGCTTGTGAGCTCTGAGGAAATCACTTCTGAGTCTATGTGTGAAGATATAAGAAGTTAACCTGAAAAGAACAGTTTTTCCCTACTTTGTGGGTTTTGTTTGTTGTTTGATGCACTGCTAAGAAAATATTAGCTAGAGCCTACAGAAAAGACCAGTTTGTTACCAACCAGGTCTTTATTCTTTTGATTTGATTGCCTGACAATTTCAGCTGTTGTTTTCCTGATTTTGTTTTTCTAAGTTTAACACTGAAAGCAAGTATCCTGTTTTATGTGCTACCAAGCATATCTGTGTTGGGAGAAATAACCCCATAAATAAATATCTTATTGGCTTTACACTCAAGCACAACTAATTATTGTGAACTGCTGTGTCTGGTGTGAATGGACTACATTTCCCACAATCCCTTGCAAAACATATTAATATATGCCTTTGGCAAGACTGTGAACATTCTCACCCAGGCACCCGTCTGACAGGCTTCACGGAAAAAAAGAGACTGAGGTAAGATGGCACCTTTAGGCGGGAAGGGAACCTCGCATCCGTGCCTGCATTCCCAAAGGCTTTCATAGAAAGCTGGGGAAATGCTCCGCTGGGGCTTCATCGGCGTCGATGACACCCATATGTGAGGACTGACTTCCTGCTTGGTCCTGGAGAATGTGGAGACACCGTTAAAGGTGTTTCCCACATGCTAAGCATGAGGTCATGCAATATCCGATGAATGGGTAAGGTCGCAGCCTCCTTAGGGGCTGCCGGATACTTAAGAATTTCAAGTTCTTCAGCTCTCGGTTCCTTCTCGGAGGTCACCGTAATCGAGAGGCCCCAAGCCGCATCCCGTATAAAGTCTTGAAAAGACATGTCTTTCGGTGGAGACATCTGGCATTGTGGGGAAGGAGAAGAATCTCCCGGTGAGCCTCTCCGGTACAGATGGATTCATCGGAAGAATCAGATGACTCGAAGTATCGACGGGCTGGGTACTCACACCTGGCCTGATGACAGTACCGATTGAAATCAGCATCGGAATGATTCCAGGGCTGGCATGAGTGGCAGCATGGAGAGAGGAGCAATGGTCGATGCCGATACCTCCGGTACCGGCACCGATTGCTGCGGACCCAATTGTAGAGGCTTTAGCGGTACCAAGGCCGCCAGCAATGCCGCGAGACTCAACTCAATGGCTAGTATACATTGATCCATGGAGCCAGACGATGCCTGGGTATCGGTACCCGAACAGCGGGCCACGACCACAGAACACGGCACCAAGAGCTCTCCAGGGGTGGACATCTCAGGAACATCTTGGGACCCCAATAATGCTTTGGAAGCAAGGACCTCCCGCCGGGGCTGGCTGGCTGGTGTATTCTCCTCTAGGGCCAGGCTTAAAGCATCTTGATGCTTAGAAGGAGATCTGCCCTTTGAGGACTGACCAGTCTTCAAAGAAGACCTGAGTTTCGTGACCTGAGATCCATAGGAAGAAGATGAAGCCCTGGATGACGTAGATGCCACGGACATTGCATCCAAGGCAAAGAGGGTGCCGAGTTTCGCAGCTCTGTTCTGCAGGCCCCTCTTTGTCATCTTTCTGCAAAGGAGACATTCCAATGGTGAATGGTCTGGTCCCAAACATTTAAGACACTGGTCATGGGTGTCGGTAGCAGAAATGGTACTGCTACATTTGGAACACTTTTTGAAACCACTAGTTGATTTCTCCATCTTGAGGAAGAAAGGGGCCTAAAGCCCAAAATGGCACCTAAGCACCTAGAGGGAAAGACCCTCCAAGAAAAACTTTTTTTTTTTTTTTTTTAGGCAAGAAAATAGAAGAAGAAAAGAACACCGATGATACCAGTGCAGGTGTCGATGGGAAGGCAGACGCACCACAAAAAGAAAAGATTTTCTGCGGTGACAGGAATTGCTCCCTGTTGGCTCCGTGGAAAACGAAAAACTGAGGAGGTAGAGTTGGAAAGGCGGGAAGGCAGCAGCACAGGCGCAGTGGGATGCTCCCAAAGGCTTTCCTATGGGACGTTGGGGAGCGTTCCTGTGCGGGCTCCGTCGGTGCAGACGTCACCCATATGTGAAGACTACATTCCTGCTTGTTCCTGGAGATAATATTTTTTCACTCAATGTTAAACTGAAATTCTTTGCCAGAAGGTGAAGTAAAAGCTGATAGTGTAGATGTGTATAAAGGAGTTTTAGACAAATTCTGGAGGAAAAGTCTATAAACCATCATTAAAGTGGACTGGGATAAAGTGGACTGGGAATCTGACAGGTATGTGTGTGACCTAGATTGGCCACTGTTGGAAACAGGATACTGGGACGGATATATATTCGTTCTAACCCAGTAAGTTCTTATGACTCCAGCCACACTGATGTGTGGCCCAATCAAGAGATTCCCTCAACTCCAGAAACCACCACTCTTGATATATTGCTGTTTTCAATTAATAGCATATTAGGTTTAAAAGCACTATCATTAAAATCATCTATGGTACAAGAAGAATGGAGGGCGACTAATCTTAACGCTTATTTTTAAAAAGTGCTCTACAGGTGATTCAGTAAACCACAGACCTGTGAGCCTAAAGTCAGTGCCAAGAAAAATGGTGGAAACCATTATTAAGAACAAAATTACTGATTAGTTGGAT
Source organism: Ichthyophis bannanicus (assembly GCA_033557465.1). Classification (NCBI taxonomy): domain Eukaryota; kingdom Metazoa; phylum Chordata; class Amphibia; order Gymnophiona; family Ichthyophiidae; genus Ichthyophis; species Ichthyophis bannanicus. The sequence goes on from CM066042.1 coordinate 23,948,870, forward strand.
AGACATGGTTTAATAGAAGTCAATATGAATTTAGCCAAGCAAGTCTTGCCTCACCAATTTTTGTAGTCGTGAATAAAGTGACAAAGTTGATATAATGTATTTAAGACGTTCAGAAAGCATTTGACAAAAGTCACACATCAGAAACTCCTCAGGTAGCAAGGAGGGGGGGGGGGGGTCACATGATTTTTTAAGAGCGAGTACACATGAAATCTTTCTCTCTGGGCTCTCCATGCTTTCCTATCCTCTGAATGGTACAGTAAGCCCTGGCACCAACTCCAGAAGCAGCAGGCAGATCCCTGAACAGAGACAAGAGGACAATGAAAATGGAAAAAAACAAAGAGAAGGTGAAGCACCTTGATGGAAAGAATGCAGATGGTGCCTTGGTGATACCGAGCAACCTGCCAAAGGAGATCTTGGCGAAGGAAGTGAGGTGGTGAGAGTGTTATTTGACATATTTGAGGCTGTGTTTGAACAGCTGGAAACAATGTCCCATGTTCTAGAGGGCTTCAAGAAGTGGCTCTGTAATGCAGAACAGTGTGCGTCTCAAATTCAGGATGCAGCACAAGAGGACTCGCAAGTGCTGCTGGCACTGCAGAGGAAGGTGGAAGAACAAAGCTGAAAAGCTCTATGACTTACAGAACAGAAGCCACCGAAACAATTTAGGATTTGTTGGTATCACACTCCCATGGAATCAAGATGTTTTTGTTAACTTATCATCCTCTGGAAGTACTAAAGATGGTGACAGTTTGAATCCTGCTAGACCAGACCAGACCAGACCAGACAAGTGGGTTGTGTTCCCCTACCGGCCGATTGGTGGAGACAAAGAATCAATGAAAAGCATAGGTTTTAGTTACATTCCTATGTCTTTATTTGCCTCAGCCACCAGAGGTCTCTTCAGTATTCGTCCCAAAGCATATGGGAGAAATATGGCAAGCCTCACACAACCTCAACCATGGGCAAAAATGCGTAATCAACAGTAGAGAACTATGTACAAGAAAGCATAAACAAAAGGCTGTCAGAAGATGAAGAACCCGCAGAGCCAAGTATAAACAACATTACGGACCCGAGGGTTCCGCAGTAGAAGACCAGAGCAAATACAGTTTCAGGACTCAAGGAAGAGACATCAAATGTTAAGTAAAATGTCACCTTCCATATTGTCCTGCCAGACCAGTCCAAACAAGTGGGATGCATCAAAGCTATAACTCTACTAGACGGGAAGAAGACACAGCAGCCCGCAAACCCTTGAGCCAAAGGCCCTGTCTACCCCAGAGCATGGACATCCAAGCGCTAATACTTGACAAAAGTGAAAAGTGATGCCCATGTTGCTGCCTGACATGCAGGGGCTATTGAGCTCTTCTCCGCCCTCAAAGACACTTGTGCTCAGGTAGAATGGGTGTGGAAACCCTCCGAAACTGTCCGGTTCCGCAACAGAAATGCCAAGGCAATGGCTTCCTTAATCCAGCACCTCAAAGTCAACTTGACCGCTGCATCACCCTTGCGTGGGCCAGCAAACAGCACAAAACGATGGTCCGTCTTACGAAAGGAATTCGTAGCCTCCAAGTACCGGAGAAGCACCCTCCGGACATCCACAAGATCCTTATCCTTCCCCCGACACTGCTCCTTAGAGAAGAAGGGCAGACAAACCACCTAGTTCATGTGAAAATGAGAAATCACCTTAGGAAAGAAGATACAGGCAGAATAGAGACTGCCTCCTTTCAAAAGGACAGATAAGGTTCTTGGCAGGACAGAGCATGCAGCTCGGAAATCCACCTTGTGGAACAAACTGCAACCAAGAAAACAGTTTTGAGCATCAAATCCTTCAAAGTAGCGTACTTCAATGGCTCAAAGGGCATCGCCATCAGGATCCTGAGCACAGACACAGATCCCAAAAAGAGATCACAGACTGAAAGGAAGGTTGCATATTCCAAACCCCCTGGAGAAAGCACCAGATATCCGGGTGCAAGGCCAGAGACTTACCAGCCATGGGACCTCAGAAATGGGCCAAGACTGCCAACTGAACCTTCAAGGAGCTAAGGGAAAGGCCCTTCTTCAGGCCATCCTGTAGAAAGGCCAACAGAGATGGCACCTTGGTCATCTCAGCAGCCAACTGCCAAGCGCCGCACCACTGCTCAAAGATAAATCAGATCCGCACTAATGCTAGCGAACTGCTTTGGGAGTGGAGCCCATAGTTAGAGAGTAGCCCTTACACGCAAGCCGTCTCCTTTCAGGAGACAAGCTGTAACAAAGAAGGGAACTGGGTCCTCCAGGAAAATCGGTCTCTGCCACAAACAACCCCGAGATGGAGGCAACAAAAGTGGAGGTGCCTGCAGGAGCCGCATCAGGTCTCCGAACCATGCTCTCCTCAGCCAATCTATCATTAACAGAACAATCCTGCAATCGTTCTATACGCCGAATCTCACACTCCACCAGGGGTCAAAAAGGAAACATGTACAGCAGGTGATGACTTGGCCCATGCTGGGTCAGGGTATCGACACCTTCGGATCCCATCTACGTGTGGCAACTGAAGACACAGCAAACTTTGATATTGGAGCAGGTCTCTATCAACTGAAATGCATCATGATTCAACTCCCACTCTCCAAGATCCAGAGTGTGACAGCCGAGGAAGTCCACTTCCACACTGTCCACCCCAGCAATGTGCTGAGCCGACAAGTCTAGGAGATTCTTCTCCACCCAGGTAAACAGCAGAGCCATCTCCAGAGCTAACCCAGCACGTCTCATGCCACCTTGTCGATTGACATAAGCCACCACCGTGGTGTCCAAAAATACTACAGCTGCACAGCCCTCGAACAGGGGCTGAAAACATAGAAGAGCCAAACTGATGGCCCTCGCCTTGAGGTGGTTGATGGACCATAAATGCTTGTAGCATGCAAAATAAGACACCAAGATGTTGAGGCTTTAATGGAAGAGGCTGACTTGGATTTAGTGGCAGTTACAAAGACATGGTTCATGCACAACATGGTACCGGGCTATAGTTTATTCAGCCAGTAATGGCCACATTACTGGCTAAAAGTGAAGATGATCTGAAACATTTGCTTCTCAAGATCAAGGAATATAGTCATGAAATGGGACTGCACCTTAACAAAATGAAGACAAAGATCCTGACAACTGGCAAAATCAGTAAGTTCATCATTGATGGAGAACAAAATTGAAATAGTTGACAACTTTAACCTACTCGGATCAACTATCAATAATGAAACGACAATCAGTCAAGAAATCTGACGATGCACTGCTCTTGGCAGAGTGGCTACAAAGAACGTAGAGAAGATTCTCAAGAGCAGAGATGTCTCTCTCCATACAAAGATTGAATGTTTAAAGCCATGGTATTTTCAATAATATCATATGGATGCAAAAGTTGGACAATGAAAGAGACAGACAGGAAGAAAATATGGAAATTACACTTACCTGGTAATTGTTGTTCCTTGAGGAACTCCAGTTTAGCCCTCCACCTCTGGGTAGTGTACCTCCTCCTGCAGCTTGGAGACTGGGCATGTCAAAAACGTGACATCACTGGATGTAGTCTGCTGGCCTCTCCCATCAGCCCCAGTGAACTATTGACAAAGCACACTCAAAGGAGCAACAAAAGTAGCTAAAATATATGACCTTAACTTTATGAAAAATTGAACATATAACCACTAAGTATATACAACGGAATTTCCTTATTGGAAGACAGGCCTTTTCCCTTGTGCCTTTCCTTCCTCCTTAGGCAAAATGATAGACTAGAACAAGCCAGCATAGACAGGAAAGTATAACAATAAGGATACCTACCGATAAGCTCCCCTCTTCTCCCAACTGAATCTGCACTGCGAACCATACCAACCCGGGCGGGAATGAGGACTAAACTGGAGTTCCTCAAGGAACAACAATTACCAGGTAAGTGTACTTTCCATTAGTCCTCCACCCCTGGGATGTAAAGAGCGGTAAATATTGGGAGGGACCTTTCCAGCAGGCTTGCAACACCGCCGACCCGAATACAGCATCCTTCGCTGACAGAACATCCAGGCAGTAGTGTTTACTAAAAGTATGAAGAGACGACCAAGTGGCCGCCCTACAAATTTCCACAGGCGGCATCAAGCTGTACTCCGCCCATGACGTCGCCTGCGCTCTGGTAGAGTGAGCTCGTAATCCTATTGGTACCGGTCAGCCACACAGTAGATATGCCGAAGCAATCGCCTCCCTAATCCATCGAGCAATAGAAGCCTTCGCAGCCGCTTCCACTTTACGGGAGCCTCCGAACAAGACAAACAATCGATCCAATTTGCGATAGCTCTCCAAAACCTTCAAATACTGCCGTAGTACTGACTTTATGTCCAAGCGGCATAACCCCCGGTCCACAGCATTTCCCTCCAGCGAACCCAGAACTGGAAGAGAGACCGCCTGATTCAGATGGAACGGAGAAACTACCTTAGGCAAAAAGGAGGGAACAGGCCGCAACACCACCTTTTCCCTAGAAAAGGACAAAAACGGTTCTCTACAAGATAACGCCTGTAACTCCAAGATTTGCCTTGCTGAACAAATGGCTACCAAAAACACAGTCTTCAGCATCAAATCTTTTACAGACGCCTTGTGTAAAGGCTCAAAAGGCTCTTTAGCCAACGCTCCTAAAACCAAATCGAGATCCCACGGAGGGACCACGATCCTGCAAGAGGGACGTAGCCTGGTTACTGCTTTCAGAAACCGTAACACGTCTGCATTAGCCCTGAGCGCTACTCCGTGCATCCTGCCTCTATAGCAGGCCAGTGCTGCTAATTGGACTCTTAAGGAACTGGCCGCCAGGCCCTTCTCAAACCCCTCTTGCAGAAAGCTTAAAACCACAGGAAATGACACCGTCGCCGCGCGCACTTGTCTCCTGGAACACCAATCCTCAAATACATGCCATATACGAACATACGCAAGAGACGAAGACTTCTTCCTTGCCTTGAGTAAAGTCGCGATAACTGCTCCAGAGTAACCTTTTTTCATTAGCCTCGCCCTTTCAATAGCCAAACCGTAAACGAGAACCGACCCACTTGGGGCATTCGAAGTGGTCTTTGTAGCAACAGACTCTCTGATGCCGGCAACCTCCACGGTTCCCTGTCGAGCAGCCGGATGAGATCGGTGTACCATGGACGCCTTGGCCAGTCCGCAGCCACCAGCAACACTCTTCCTCGATGAGCTTCGATACATTGCACTACCCGGCCTATGAGCGCCCACGGAGGGAACATATAGAGAAGACCTGACGCCGGACAACGTTGCATCAGCGCATCGATCCCCTCCGACATCCTCTCTCGTCTGCTGAAGAAACGACTCGCTTTTGCTGACTGAAAGTTCGCCATGAGATCCATGACCGGCGGTCCCCATCTGCACACTACTTGCGCAAACATGTCCGGATGCAACTCCCACCACCCGGCATTCACTTGGACCCTGCTGAGAAAATCCGCCATCACACTGTCCTTTCCTGCAATGTGCGCTGCCAAAATCGCTGGTAGTCAATGTTCCACCCACGCAAACAGCGCTTCTGCTTCTTTTTCCATGGCTACACTTCCTGTACCGCCTTGCTGATTGATGTAGGCCACTGTTGCGGAGTTGTCCGATAACACTCATACTGCTCTCCCCGTCACCGTAATCTCGAAGGCTTGCAGCGCCAGCATCACCGCTTTGAGCTCTAATGTGTTGATCGACCATGTACTCTCTTGAACTGTCCAAATACCTTGCACGAAGAGCTCCCCGCAATGTGCTCCCCATCCTGCGAGACTTACATCTGTCATCAATGGTAACCAATCCGGTTGCTCCGGGGGCATCCCTGCCAGCAAAGATCCTGGAATCAGCCACCACCGCAGCGCCCGCCTGACCTCGAGAGGGCAGGGAAGTCGTTTGCTCAGCAAGTTGGCCTGATGAGACCAGAGGCGAAGAAGCGCTCGCTGTAACGGTCGCCTATGAAACTTGGCCCACGGTACTGCTTCCAAGGTCGCCGCCATCGTCCCCAGCACCCAAAGGTAATCCCAAGCTGAAGGCGCTCTAGTGGCCCTGAACTGACGGACCAACGCTTTCAAGACTTGAACTCCACGATTCGGCAGAAACACCGCTCCTTTTTGGATGTCAAATCGCATCCCCAGATACTCGCGATCCTGGGACAGCAACAAGTAACTCTTTGTCGTATTGACCACCCAGCCGAGACTTTCCAAGAACTTCACCACCTTGTTCATGACCTGCACACTCTCGGTCTTGAACTTTGCCCGTATTAACCAATCGTCAAGATAGGGATGTACCAGAATCCCTTCCTTTCGTAATGCCACTGCTACCACCACCATAATCTTGGTGAAAGATCGCAGAACCGTCACCAGACCAAAGGGCAACGCCTGGAATTGATAGTGCCCTCACGGAAGGGCAAAATGCAGAAATATTTGATGGCCCGCTCTAATTGGGATGTGTAAATATGCTTCCATAAGATCGAGGGAAGTCAAGTACTCCCCTTGGCGCACCTCCACAATGAGAGACCGTAAAGTCTCCATCCAGAAATGCAGTACTCGGAGACAACGGTTCACTCCTTTTAGACAGGGCAAAGAGATCCGTCTTTCTTTGGCACAATGAAATAGAGTATCGACCCATGCCGTAATCTTCTATTGGCACTGGAATGACCGCTCCTATCTGCAACAATTGGTTTAGCGTGTGGCGAACCGCAAGGGTTTTTCGCTGCCCTTTGCAGGGAGACATCACAAAGGAGTCCTGAACTGGCTTTGCAAATTCCAGCGTATAACCATCGCAAATTATCTCTAACACCCACTGGTCTGACGTTATTTGGGCCCAGGCAGGAAGAAATCCCTGAAGTCCCCCGCCCATCGGTTGGCTTCCTACTGGGGCCCGCCTCATTTCATTGTGGCTTTCGAGAAGTGGCCGCGGCCACTGCTGCAAAATCTCTACCTGCTCCTCGAAACCCATGAAACCCCTGGGCCCTAGAAGCAAACCTTCCACTTTGGAATCTACCCAAGCGAGAAGTCCGAACTCCGAAAATCTCTAAATTGACCCCCGAAAGGCGGGCGAGGACTTTCCCTGCTTAGGCTTATCCTCCGGAAGCCTTCCACCTTTAGACTCACCTAAATCCTTAACCAACTTATCAAGATCCTCTCTGAATAACAAGGTCCCTTGGAACGGAAGTTTGCTGAGGCGTGCCTTAGAAGAGCCGTCTGCCACCCAATTTCGTAACCACAGGGATCTGCGGGCAGCTACCAATGATGATATACTATTGGCCAGGGCCCCGATCAAGTGATAATGAACATCTGACAAATAAGCCGACCCCGACTTGAGGCGATCCAGCTCTCTCAGACTTTCTTGTTCTAGCTGGGTAGATTGCCACAAACTTTGGGACCATCTGAGACATGCTCTTGCCACCCACGCTCCACAAATGGAAGGTTGCAATGACAAAGCGTCTGCTTCAAAGGATTGTTTCAATAAACCATCCAACTTTCTATCCTGTGCGTCTTTCAAGGCTGCGCTACCTTCTACTGGAAAGAGTAGTTACTCACCTGTAACAGGTGTTCTCCAGGAGCAGCAGGAATCAGTCCTCACATATGGGTGTTATCGGCGCCGATGAAGCCCCAGCGGAGCATTTCCCCAGCTTTCTATGAAAGCCTTTGGGAATGCAGGCACGATGCGCGGTTCCCTTCCCGCCTAAAGGTGCCATCTTACCTCAGTCAAATGACATAGCTAAGAACAGCACACAAAAATGAAAAAATAAACTATGTACAACTGCAACTCCAAGGGGAGGAGGGAGGATTGTGAGGACTGATTCCTGCTGCTCCTGGAGAACACCTGTTACAGGTGATTAACTGTTCTTTCTCCAGGACCAAGCAGGAAGTCAGTCCTCACATATGGGTGACTCCCTAGCTCTGGGCTACCGAGGAACCCAGGCTGAACAAGAGTACTCCCTCTAGTCCCAGCGGTAAAGAAAGGCTTTTCAAGGACACAACCTCCACCGGTAGCCCAACAGAGGGCAGGAGTTGCCTAAACCTCAAAGAGATTCCGGAGAACTGCTTGGCCAAAACCACTGTCCCTACGGGACTCCCTCTCCAGGCAGTAATGGGCCGCAAAGGTCTGGCTTGAAAACCAAGTTGCAGCCCTGCAGATGTCTACCAAGGGCACAGAGCGGAGATGAGCCACTGAGGCAGCCATTGCCCTGACACGATGGGCCGTGACCCTACCTTGCAAAGGAAGGTCAGCCGTCTTGTAAGCCCAGGTGATACAGTCAGCTACCCAGATGGACAAGGTATGCTTGGACACAGCCAACCCCAACTTATTGGGGTCAAAGGATACGAAGAGCTGAGTAGCCCTTCTATGTCCTTGTGTACGGTCAAGGTAGAAGGATAAGGCCCTCCTACAGTCCAGGGTATGCAGGATTGCTTCAGCCTGGCTAGCATGAGGCCTAGGGAAGAATGTTGGAAGAACCACCTCCTGATTGAGGTGGAAAGAGGAGACAAACTTAGGGAGGAACTTTGGATGAGTCCTGAGGACTACCCTGTTCCTGTAAATCCTGGTGTAAGGCCTGTCACAGACCAGGGCCTGAAGCTCACTTACTCGCCTAGCCGAGGTAAGGGCTATTAGAAAGAGTGTCTTCCAGGAGAGGAAGCGAAGTGGACAAGTAGCCCCCGGCTCAAAAGGTGGGTGAGTCAGCTGCTGCAAGACCACATTCAGTTCCCACTCAGGGGCAGGACGACGGATGGGAGGCTTGAGCAAAAGCAAGCCCCTGAGAAAGCGGGACACCAAGGGGTGACCAGACAGATACTGCCCCTCTACCAATGAGTGGTGAGCTGCTAGAGCTGAGAGGTGGACCCGAACAGAATTGGACTTAAGTCCCTGATTGGATAAGTGCAGCAAATACTGAAGCACCACTGGCACAGTAAAGGAGAAAGGATACTCTGTACGTAAGTGACACCACGCAGAAAACCTCTTCCACTTGAGAGCATAGGTTTTCCTCGTGGACTGTTTCCTAGAGGCTAGGACAACCTCCTCCACTTCCTGAGGTAGGCCCCAGGGAGCCAAAACTACCCTTGCAGCCTCCAGGCCATCAAACTGAGAGACTTGAGATTGGGGTGCAGTAGGGAACCCTGGTCTTGTTTGAGAAGGTCGGGATGCAACCCCAGAGGTAGTGGAGGATCCACCGCCAGTTGAAGCAGAAGAGGAAACCAAGGCTGTCTCAGCCATCTGGGAGCTACCAGCAGGACCAAGGCTTTGTCCTGAAGAATCTTGAAAAGGGTTCGGGCCACCAAGGGCGTGGGAGGAAACGCATAGAGGAGGCCCTGAGAACAAGATATCAGAAAAGCATCCGCTGCTATCCGCAGAGGATGTGGTTGCCTGGAGCAGGACTTTGGCAGTTGCTTGTTCAGTGGGCTGGCAAAAAGATCCATCAAAGGAAGACCCCATTTGAGAAAGATCTTCTGAACTACCAAAGGATGCAGCTGCCACTCTTGGGGCTGCAGAATCCTGCTTAACCTGTCTGCCAGGTAGTTGTCCTGGCCTGGAAGATACACAGCCTTGAGGAGCATGTTGTGCTTGAGGGCAAAAGAACACAGGTCCTGGGCCTCCCGACAAAGGATCCTGGACCCGGTTCCGCCCTGTTTGTTCACATAAAACATGGCAACTTGGTTGTCTGTCTGAATCAGGACAGACTGGTGAGTCAGGGTAGGAGTGAAAGCTTTGAGTGCTAAGCGAATAGCCCTGAGTTTGAGGAGATCGGTTAGCATCACCGTGTAACCTGGAATCTGAAAGGGCACCCCTTTCAGCAGATTGGGTGGGTGTAGCCACCAGTTGAGGGAGTTCAGAAACTGTCTGGACACCCTTATCCTGTCTCTGAGACTGCCTGTGGCCTGGGACCACTGAGTTCGAAGACACCATTGTGCAGGCCTCATATGGAGCCTGGCATTGGGGGTCACATGCACTGTCGAAGCCATGTGGCCTAGAAGTCTCAGGCAGAGTCTGGCGGAGACAAGGGACTTGCTGAGAAACTGACTTGCCAAGGCCATCAACCTTTGGGCTCTGTTTTCTGGCAAGAGTGCCTTTGCCAGGAGAGAGTCCAGCCTTGCCCCTATGAACTCCAAGTTCTGGGTAGGGAGCAAAGTGGACTTTGCAAAGTTTATGACAAACCCTAAGCATTGTAGAAGAGCAATGGTCTTGAGGGTGGCTTGATTAGCCTCCTGACCTGTCTGACCCCTGATGAGCCAGTCGTCCAGATAGGGGAAGACAAAGATGCCCTGATTTCTCAGGTAGGCCGCCACCACTGCTAAGCACTTTGTAAAGACTCTGGGGGCGGAGGTGAGGCCGAAAGGCAGCACTCTGTACTGATAATGGTTTCCTCCCACGATGAACCTGAGGTACTTTTTGTGGTCTGGATGAATGAGGATGTGCATGTACGCATCCTTTAGATCTAAGGAGCATAGCCAATCTCCCTGCTGGAGGTAGGGCAGAAGGGTTCCAAGAGTAAGCATCTTGAACTTTTCTTTCACTAGGAACTTGTTGAGGTTCATGAGGTCCAGAATGGGACGAAGGCCACCGGTCCCCTTTTGGGCACCAGGAAATACCTGGATTAGAATTCGTGACCTTGCAAGTGGGGAGGCACAGGCTCCACCGCCCTGTCCACCAACAGACCCTGAAGCTCCTGACGGAGAAGGTCTGTGTGCAGAGGAGGCCTTGGAGGCTCTCCTGGAAACTATGGGGGTGGCAGTTGGTGAAAATGGAGGGCATAGCCCTTGTGGACTATCTCCAGCACCCAACTGTCCCCGATGATAAGGGGCCACTGGTGGGCAAAGAGGGCGAGGCGACCTCCTGTGCAGGGTTGGGAGAGCAGTGGAGGAGAGGCTATGCTCAAGGAGTCAAAAACCCCCACCCTGCTGAGTGGTAGCAGGGGCCTGAGGCTTGGGGGTCCTCTGCCTACGGGGCCCATTACCCTGGCCCTTGGCTTGCTGACCCTGGGGGGCAGCCTGATATTGTGGATACTGTTTGTAGGCAGTGCCCTTCCTCGGGTAAAAGGGCTTTTTACCCGAGCCCTTCTTTTTATGAGAAGGGGCAGAGGTCTTCCTCGACAGCCTTGTCCGAGTGAGGTGCTCGGTCTCGAGCTGAGCGGCCTTCTCGGTCATGGGCTTGCCAAAAAGGTTTTCACTTCGGCAAGGGACATTGACCAACTTGTCCTGAACCCATGGCTCGAGGTCCGATGACTGCAACCATGCCTGGTGTAGAGCCGCGATGCCGGCGGCCGCAACTCGGGCCGAAGCCTCGAAGCCATCGTAGGCGGCGCGGGACATGAACTTCGAGCAGTCCCGAATCCCTGAGGACAAGGACTTAAATCTCTGCAAGGGTTCCCCGGAGAGACCAGCAGAGAATCCGGCCAACTCCTTGGCCAGATCCCGCAAGTACATGCCCATGTACAGCTGGTAAGACTGGACACGGCAAGCAAGAATCGAGCCCTGAAAGCACTTTCTACCGACACCATCAAGGTTTCGGGCCTCCCTGCCAGGAGGCACCGCGGAGTGCATCTTCTGACTCTTCAGACGATGCATGGTCGATTCCACAACCATGGAATGGTGTGGTAGCTGTGCCTTCTGAAAGCCAGGGCTCTTCCGGAGCCGATAGATCGAATCGACTCGCTTGCTAAGAACCGGTGCCGAGGCCGGGGCCTCCCACATACGGAAGAGGAGCCGTTCCAGCATCAGAGGAACCGGGACAGTAAAGGCCTCCTTCGGAGGAGAGTCATACTGCAGCGCCTCGAGCTCTTCAGCTCGAGGCTCTTCCTTGGGATCCGCCGGAATAGCCAAGACAGTGGCCATATCCCGGACGAACTCCGAGAACCGTGTGTCCTCCGGGGGGGACCTACTCCGGGGCTCAGACTGCGGTGAGTCCGAAGGGACGCACCGAGTCTTAAAGGTATCAGGAGACTCTTTGTCCTCAGTCTCCCAAGCCGACTCATCCGAGGAAGAGTCGGGGTCCGACCCCGCACGACCCTGGAGCACCCGCCGCGACGCCAGAAGCACCGGTGTCGACGCCCTCGGTCCCGAACGGGAGGTCGAGGGAGACCGTGACCGAGGTCGACTCAGAGCCATGATGGACTCGAGTATCGGCTCGGTCTCCAGGGTCGACTTCGACGTCCCGGTGGTCGGGGCAGATGCACCAGGCAAAAACCGAAAAGGAAGAATCGGGCTCGATACGTGTACCGAACCCAGCGGGAGGGGAACTGGCATCGAACCGGTAGCAAAAATAGCAAAAAATCGCTGAAAAATCTAATTTTAACCGGGAAAACTGGACACACGTCCGGTGGGCTTCACGGAAAAAAAGAGACTGAGGTAAGATGGCACCTTTATGCAGGAAGGGAACCGCGCATGCGTGCCTGCATTCCCAAAGGCTTTCATAGAAAGCTGGGGAAATGCTCCGCTGGGGCTTCATCGGCGCCGATAACACCCATATGTGAGGACTGACTTCCTGTTTGGTCCTGGAGAATAGTGGTTTTCTTAGTTACTGCTGACACCGCTGCGTCAATCCACGGAGACCGAAATCTCTCTTTGTCCTTATCTGCTAAGGGATATAGCTTATTCATAGTCCTGATCACTCTGAGTCCAGCTTCCGGCTGGTCCCACTCGTCCTGGATCATCCGATCCACCACTTTGTGTACAGGAAGGACTATTTGAGTTTGTCTCAAAGCCTGTGTAATCGGGTCTTCCCCATTTTCTTCCTCCACCAGTTGTTCCATGGCAAGCTTTAGCATCTGGAGGGATTCCGTGATAAGTGCTGCCAACTCATCCCTCCGGAACACCCTAATAAATGTCGCCTGATCCTCCGAGCTCAGGAATCTCTCCTTCTTCCAAGTCCCCCAGACCGAGTTCCAGGTCTACCTCGTTCTCCTCCAACTCTTGCCACTCCACCTCAGAAGGCGAAAGCTCCCGAGGCTTGGATCTCTTTGGCGGTCTCGTGGAACTGCTACCCGCTTCAGCTGTACCTGGCTGCTGCAGCGTCGTAGGCAGTGGCAAGGGTTCCGGCAATTTCCCCTGCCGCCTTAAACAGAACGCCTGATGCATAATTAATACAAAGTCTGGACAAAAGTCACCGAGCTGTGGCCCCGATCCCCAAGTCGGAAGCACCCCTGATGGCCCTACTAGAGTCTCATGGCCTGCTCCTGGCGGGGTGGTCATCAGGACCTCTCCTTCCGCTCCAGCCGATGTACTCTGCAGATCCATTCCTGACTTAACCTCCATCTGCTGCTCCATGCTGGTGGACACTGCCATGCAGCCCCGGCAGATCCCAGAATCCGCGATAGCACCTCTACGGGTACCGCAGACCACGCAGAGAGGCTGCGCCGCCATAGGCTACCCCCTTGTCAAAGAGGCAAACAAATCTTCTGCTTGTTATTGTTGTTATTTTTTTTTTAAACAAACAAGCTCCCCAGAAAAACAGGGCTGAATTAATACTTGTCAGAATTATACGTCACCCAAGACTTAACCCAGGGACCGCAGCGAACCTACCTCTACAGAAACCCAGGAGAAGGGAGTCCCCCTCTTCCCCCCCCACTCCGCAAATAAACCAAATTAAATAAAAACTGAATCCTCGGGAGGGAGAGCTGGCTCAAATCTCTGCCGCCTTGCGATCCCCAGCACTACTGTATGACATATGGCCAACATGATGTCAAAATGGCCGCCGCTGCCTGAGCGCGAATGGCGCCAAATTTGCCGAGACCCTTGTATGTCTCCGGCCTTCTCCCCGCTTGCCAACTCACTGCTCTTCCCCAAACAATATCTTTTAATTCCAAACACTGTAATTGCCATTTCCCGTTGTTGCGGAGCTTCAGCCCGCGGAGCTCCGCTCAGCCGAGCGGCGAGCGAAGAGCCGCTGGATGAGCTTCCTGTCAGAGAGCACACTGATCCCGCAGGGTCGCGGCGCAGACACATTGCTCCTCTCTGCTGCAGAGCTCTCCCCCGTACTCGCAAGGGGGAGAGATCTGAAATGGGCATGAAGACAAAAGGAAGCAAGACTATGAGAGGGCAGGCAGTAACTGGCACAAGTGAAGAGCCTTCTCCCTTAAAAAAATAAAATAAAATAAATAAATAAAGTTTCAGGACCCAAATTAATAAAAAGCTAATTGAAACCAAATCAAAACTTAAATCTATCCTAATGCTACTCTAACCGCTCCTTATCTGTTCCACTACATCCTCCTGCTGCAAGGAGACTGGACACACTGGGGCTGATGGGAGAGGCCAGCAGACTACATCCAATGATGTCACTTTTTGACATGCCCAGTCTCCAAGCTGCAGGAGGAGGTACACTACCCAGAGGTGGAGGACTAAATTGGAGGAACGATGCCTTTGAATTATGGTGCTGGTGATGCATACTGTGTATACCATGGACTGCCTGAAGAACAAATCAGTCACTACCAGAGGAGATCAAAATAGGAATTACACTTACCTGGTAATTGTGGTTCCTTGAGCGACTCCAGTTTAGTCCTCAACCTCTGGGTAGTGAACCTCCTCCTGCAGCTTGGAGACTGGGCATATCAAACTCATGACATCACTGGATGTAACCTGCTGGTCTCTCCCATCAGCCAGCCCCCAGTGAACCTTTGACAAAGCAGACTGAAAGGAGCAAAAAAATCAGTAACTTTTTTTTTTTTTAAACTTAACATTATATTCAAGGGCACGCAGAACATTTAACCTATTTAACTACTACTCCTCCCCTTCCAGAAGGAAAGGGACTGCTTCCTGCATGCTCTCCTTTCCATTGAATGCCTAGCCCTAAACAATCCAGAGCAATATAGAAATATATATAACAATATCATAATATAACAATATAGCGCAAACCAAATGGAAGCATCAAAACGACTGAACACCAGTGAAGGCCTATATCCACTTTTAACCTTGCACTTCCCCCAACAGAAAGACCACTGCTAAGACCCTATCCCAGGGCGGGAATGAGGGCTAAACTGGAGTCACTCAAGGAATCACAATTACCAGCTAAGTGTAATTCCTATTTCCTTATCATTCCTCCAGTTTAGTCCTCAACCTCTGGGATCTATCAGAGCAGTAATCATTGGGAGGGACCTTTCCAGCTGGATCACAACACCGCCTCCCTGAAAACGGCATCCTTAGCCGCCAGAACATCTAGGCGGTAGTGCTTACTGAAAGTATGGAGAGACAAGTGGCCTCCCTACAGATGTCCACTGGCAGACCCAAACTGTGCTCCATCCAAGAAGACGTTTGCACTCTGGTAGAGTGAGCTCATAAGCTCCCTGGGACTGTACGGCCCTGTAGAAGATAAGCCGACGCACTCACCGCTCCAGTCCATCCAGAAATAGACTCCTTCGCCGCTGCTTCCCTTTGCGGGGCCCTCCAAACACCCCGAAGAGAGACGATCCACCTTGTGAAAGTTTCTGAAACCTTTAAACACTGCCGCAGTGCTCTCTTGACGTCTAAACAGCACAAGCTATGGTTCAATACGCTCCCCTCCGCCGCACCTAGCGCTGGAAGAGAGGCCATTTTAGTTAGGTGAACGTAAAAACCACCTTTGGCAACAACGACGGAACCAGCTGCCAGGCTACCTTCTGTCTGGAGACAGACAAAAAATGATTTCTGACAGGTCAATGCCTGCAACTCCGAAAATCGCCTCGCCCAACAGATGACCATCAAACATACCGTCTTCAAGGCAAAATCCCTTAACCTACGCCTGTTGCAAGGGCCCCAATGGCGCGCTAGCTAATGCTCCTAAAACCAACTTGAGTTTCCCCAGTGGAATTAATATACTATGACAGGGCTACAGTCTGGTAACCGCCTGAGAAAGCGTACTACATTGACCTGTGCATGAGAGCCACTCCCTGTCCTTTGCCCCTATAGCAAGAGATAAGGGTGTTGGGGCCACTTGGCAATAGTGATCATAGCATGATCGCCTTTGATTTAATTAGTGGAGGAGGGATAGTAAGGAAATCCACAGTACTACCTTTTAACTCTCGAAAGGGAGACTATGATAAAATGAGGAAAATAGTTAAGAAAAAACTAAAAGGAGCAGTTGCAAAGGTTAAAGACTTAACATTTCTTCTATACCGCGCTATTATAATCAGTGCGGTGTACATCGAACAAAACATACTACAATGCATACAAGCAACATTGAGTTTACATAGAACAGGAAAAGAAACATAGGACAACCGGGGTAACTATTCACAGGGTAACTATTTACAGGTTAAAATAGTATTGTCACCAATACTCTAAGCTAATTTGGTATCATCTTCATTTTTTGTGTGGGAGGGACAGGTGTAAAAATTAGTGGGTGTATAGGCTAACCATTTTCTGGTTGTAATAAGGTGCTATGGTAGCTGTGACATGAGGGAAGTTTACCCGATGTGTGGGTGTCAGGGTTGGTGTCAGGGTAGCATATTGTGAATAGGTGGTGTTTCAAAGCTTTACGGAATAGGATTAAGCTTTTGATGCCACGGATTTCATGAGGAAGGGCATTCCAATTTAGGGGAGCAAATATAGAGAAAGCCCTGTTGGAAGTGGTCTTAGTACATGACATCATCATCTTGGGGACTATTAAGGTGTTCATTGCAGTGGATCTCCTGTCTCTGTTTTCCAGGGTGCTGTGGATTAGTTTGCTAATTGGTGTAGGTGGGTAGTTATTCAGGGCTTTGAAAGTAAGGACTAATGACTTATATTGGAGTCTGGCGTGTAACGGTAGCCAATGCAGATTTGAATGTTGTTGAAAAATACTATCTTGGAAGCCCAAACCAGCTTTATTCCACGCTTTAAGAAAAGTGGAAGGAAGTCCAAAAAACTGCCAGCATGGTTTAAAGGTGAGGTCAGAGAGGCTGTTGTTGCCAAAAAAGCATCTTTCAGGAAATGGAAAAAAGAGCCAAATGACGAAACCTGGAAACAGCACAAGCACCGGCAAGTCAAATGCAAGGTATTGATAAAGCAGGCAAAGGGAGAATTTGAGAAGAAGCTTGCTGCGGAAGCAAAAACGTGAAATAAAGACCATTCTTCCAGCTTTTGTAGATCTTTCCTCATGTTATCCATTCCCTGAAGGGAGTCCACTCTGTTGCAAATTTTCATGTCATTTGCAAAAAGACAGACTTTTCCATTCAGTCCTTCAGCAATATCACTCACAAATACATTGAACAGTACCGATCCCTGGGGCACGCCACTAATCACCTTCCTTTCAGCCAAGTGATTTCCGTTTACCATCACCTTCTGTCATCTGTCAGTCAAACAATTTCTGATCCAATTCACCACCTTGGACCCATCCCCAGGCTATTCAGTTTATTGATAAGCCTCCTATGAGGAACAGTATCAAAGGCTTTGCTGAAATCATGCATAGCATGCCTTTGATCTAGTTCTCTGGTCACCCAGTCAAAGAACTCAATCAAATTTGTTTGGCATGATTGTCCTTTGGTAAAACCTTGTTGCCTTGGATCATGCAACCTACTGATTTCAAGAAAGCCCACTATTCTCTCTTTCAGGAACACCTCCATTACTTCTCCTGTCACCGAGGTAAGGCTTACTGACCTGTAGTTTGCCACTCCTTCCTTATTACCACTTTTGTGAAGTCCTGTGGAACTTCTCCTGTCTCCAAGGATCTATTAAAAACATCCTTTAAAGGCCCTGACAGAACCTCTCTGAGCTCTTTCAGTATCCTGGGATGTATCCAATTCAGTCCCATGGCCTTGTTCACTTTCAGTTTTGCAAGCTGTTCAACCACATCATCTTCTGTAAATGGTGTGGTATTTACACCATTCCATTTGCATATTTGTCAATCACAGCTGGTCCTTCTCCAGGATTTTCTTTAGTAAAAGCTCATGAGGACAAACCAGAATTGCTTAACAAATATTTCTGTTCTATGTTCACAGATTAAGGTCCAGGAGCAGGACCCCAGAAAACACGCACATAAAGGAACAGAAGTGATGGGGATCTTGAACAATTTTCAGAAGACTGTGTTTGTGAGGAACTAGCTAAACTAAAAGTAGACAAAGCGATGGGACTGGATGGGATTCATCTAATACTGAAAGAACTTGGGGATATTCTAGTGGCTCCATTGACTGACCTTTTCAATGCTTCTTTGGAGTCAAGAGTGGTTGCAGAGGACTGGAAAAAGGCACATGTGGTCCCTTTACACATAAGCAGAAGTAAGGATGAGGTTGAAAACTACAGGCCGGATAGTCTAACCAGGTCATTTATGAATATGATAAAAAAAACAGCAGGCCCAGTAGAGATCCCTGGGGTACTCCACTATTTAATTTTCTCCATTGAGAAAATTGCCCATTTGGCCCTACTTTGTTTTCTATCTTTCAACCAGTTCCTATTCCACAGTGGAGTGGAGTAGCCGCCTAGTGGTTAGAGCAACAACCTTAACACCCAAGAGATCAGGGTTTGATGCCCACTGGCACTTGTGACAGAGACGCCCGTCTTGAACCCATGAGAATAGAAAAGGACATGGAATTGGACTTAGGGGGGAGCCCAGTTGTGTATTTCAAGGGTAACCCGAATCCTGCGTACACCGATACCCACGAAATCCCTGCCTGGCCTGGATCTCAGGCCCCATGAAGGGTGAGAAAGAAGAGAGAGAGAAAGCCTAGGGTGCCACACCCAGACTCCTATGAGGTCCCTGCAGGCATGAGAAGAGATTATTATCACCTGGGAAGGGCCGGAAGGGAGGAGGAGGGGCTGGAACCCTGGAGGTGGAAATATAAACCCCTGCTAAGGCAAAGAGAAGGGAGGCCGAAGAAACAAGGGAGGCCGGAGAAACAAGGGGAGCTGGAGAAACAAGAGGCTCAGGAGAGTCAAGAGAAGCTGGAGACGCAGCGGAGCCATAGAGGAGAGCTCTGGGAGGAGCTGAACCACAGGGAACACAGCCAAAGAGACGGGCCGAAGGCTGAAGGTACTGACCGGCTGTCTCAGGTAGAGCTGGGAACAGGAGTGACTCTAGGACCCAAGGGGGAGCTGTTTACTGAGCACTCAGAACAGGACACTGCTCCAACAATTGAAGATATGCAAGTCAATACTGCTGAGGATGACTTGAGGGCTATGGATATTCCTATAGACTGTACTTTATGCCAAGCCAAGTGCGTTGAACAGTTATGCTGAGGGCTAACACTTTCTGAGAAGGTCTCCTAAAGCTGGAAATAACAAGACCCAGAGAACTGACAGGAGGCCGGGGATACATTTGCTAGCACCCGGAGGTTTGTGACGCAGCCAGGAAAACTTGCAGGGAAGCTAAAAAGCTTGGTGAATATTTGCTGCCCGTGTCTCCCATATTTTGGTTTAAATTTAATTCGGGAAGGGAGTTAAGAAGAAGCATTTGTTCCAGTGGGACTAAGTTTTATTGTTGCCATTAATTGTTTTACAAGGCAAGACTAAAAGGAGGCATTTTTACCCTTGCTAAAGAAGTGCTGTTTTTCAGGGCTGAGAAACGTTTGAAGCAGCTGTGTGTGTTTGAAGCTTGTGAAGCAGTTATGCTATTTCTAGTGCTGTATTACCAATAATCCTGCATAAGAAGGAGTTCTGTGTACAGGGTACTTGAACTTTTGCGTAAGAAATAAAATTCTGTCACTTTGCCTTACCTCCGGACCATGACTACAACTTCTTCTTGAAGCCATTTTTGAAGGCAAGCTACATATCCCAAGATACACCTGGGGAAAGTTAGTTTGCCCAAGCCAATCAAGAGAAGTTCCTCCGATACCACGCCCCTCTAGGCTAGAGGTGGGTGGTGAGGGCGTGACAGTGGCGTAGTTGTGGGGATTTTTGCCTGTGCCAGGATATACAACCTACAGGATTTGCAGCACGAGTGTGGAGATCCGGGAAGTGGTGCCAGAAGGTTGGTGGAAGCTGCGGCGGGAGTTCGCTGGCAAGGTCGGCCAGGATGGCGGAGCGGTCCGTATAGACACCTCTTGTAAGGCAAGAGTCAACGCTTGAGCCAGGTAACCGAGGCATGGGCTAACCTGGTTCAGAGGGAAAAAGGGAGAAAAACGTGAATACTTCCGGATAAAGAAGGGACATTAGGGCTGCTGGGTGGTACCGCCCTTGGTGTTTTTGCTCTCTCTCTTACAGGTATCTGGCGAGATGGATCCAAAGGAGCTGGTCCAGTGGATGGCCACACAGTTCCAGAGACAGCAGGAGATGGCCCAGCAAGCGCAAGAGCACTCAACAGCCACTATACAAGCGCAGCAAAAGCCAGTGTTGGACTTGGTTGAGGCGCTGATTGCCAGCCAGCGGTCGGGGGTTGGAGGAGTACCAGCCCCGCCAGGACTAGTTGTGCCTCAGAATGACAGTTTGGTAGGACCCCAGACAACTGGGACACTCTCTTTTGGCAAACTGTCTACAGAAGATGACATTGATGTCTATTTAGAGTCCTGTGAAAGGGTGGTTAATGCGGTAGGATGGCCAGTTGGTCAATGGGCTGTAAGGCTAGCGACCTCTTTAACAGGGGAAGCGTTGGCTGCCTACAGGGCCATACCAGCTGCCCTCGCCACTGATTATACTGAGGTGAAAAATGCAATTAGAGACCGATTAGGCTTGACAAAAATGTATCACCGTATGTTTAGAGCCACGGCCCTGAAGACTGGAGAAACACCTAAGGCCTTAAGCCAAAGAATTAGAGGTTTAGCCTTAAAGTGGCTAGCCCTGGAGGGGAAAACTGTTGATACGGTAGTGGATATGGTGGTATTGCAGCAGTTCATGGCTGCCGTACCAGGGCCGTCCGGACGGCCCGGACATGCCCCTTCGTGAATCGGGCTCTATATAAATCAGCTCACCTTTATCTGCGTCTTTATACACTCCTTAAAAAAATATAAGTAATTAGTGAAACAAAACTTTCCTTTGCTAAATCCATGTTGGCTTTCTGCCATTAAGACATGATATCCACATGTTCAGTAATTTGTTTCTTTATACCATTTTGCCTGGTACAGACATCAAGCTCACCTGTCAGTAGTTTCCCAGATCACCCTTGGAATCCCTTTAAAAAATTGGCGTTACATTGACCTTTCTCCAATTCTCTCATACTACAGATGATTTTAATGATAGCTCCCAGATGACAGAGTATCTTTATCTTTCTTGTCATTTGATATACCGCCCTAGGCAGCAAGGCATCAGAGTGGTTTACAAAAATCTACAAGCATATCAGAGAGAAAAGGAAAAGAACACCAAATCATAGATAGGACAGGACAGGAAAGAAAGAAAACAGAGAAGAAAGAAAGACGGGAGGCTAGGCAGAAGGGAAAGAGTAGTTACTCACCTGTAACAGGTGTTCTCCAGGAGCAGCAGGAATCAGTCCTCACATATGGGTGACATCGACGTCGATGAAGCCCTTGCGGAGCATTTCCTCAGCTTTCCAAGAAAGCCTTTGGGAATGCAGGCACGCATGCGCGGTTCCCTTCCCGCCTAAAGGTGCCATCTTGCTCAGTCAAATGACATAGCTAAAAACAGCACACAAAAATGTAAAAATAAACTATGTACAACTGCAACTCCCAGGGGAGGAGGGAGGGTTGTGAGGACTGATTCCTGCTGCTCCTGGAGAACACCTGTTACAGGTGAGTAACTACTCTTTCTCCAGGACCAAGCAGGAAGTCAGCCCTCACATATGGGTGACTCCCTAGCTCTGGGCTTCCAGGAACCCAGGCTGAACAAGAGAACTCCCTCTAGTTTCAGCATCAAAAAGAAAGGCTTTTTACTGACAGAACCTCCACCAGTAGCCCAACAGAGGGCAGGAGCTGCCTAAACCTTAAAGAGATTCCGGAGTACTGCCTGGCCAAAAGCACTGTCCCTATGGGACTCCCTTTCCAGACAGTAATGGGCCACAAAAGTCTGGCTTGAAGACCAAGTTGCAGCCCTGCAGATGCCCACCAACGGTACAGCAATCCGCCCTCTCCTTTTATATATATGCCGATGATATCCTCTTGGTCCACCACACTTCTTCTTCTTCCCCAGATCTGGGTCCCCTGAACCTCTGTCTTTCTTCCATCGCCTCCTGGTTTGACACTAACTTCATGCACGCCAACCCTGCAAAATCCTCTGCACTTTGGATCACCTTCGGTCTCCCTTCCCCTTCCCTGCTCCCCGTCATGGGCCCTCACCCCATTCCTTCTGCCCCAACCCTCCGCTACCTGGGTGTTACCCTAGACTCATCTCTTTCCTTTCACGATCATATCTCTTCTGTTGTACGCTCCTCCTTTTTTCACCTACGTCGTATCAAGGCTGTTCGTTCCATTCTTCCTTCTTCTTCCGTTGTCACTCTTGTCTTGTCTCTGGTTATTTCTCGTCTCGACTATTGTAATGTTATCTATGCTGGTCTTCCCTTCTATCAACTCCGCCGTCTACAACTTGTTCAAAATGCTGCTGCCCGTCTTATTACTTCCTCCCCCATTCATGCTCATGTGTCACCATGTCTCTTATCTTTACACTGGCTCCCCGTTAAGTTCCGGTTCATGTTCAAGTTGCTTATCCTCGCTCATAAAGCCCTTCACTCTAGCACCCCCCAGTATCTAGCTGACTCCATTCGTCTCCAGCCCTCTCCCCGTTTCCTTCGTTCATCTCACGGTAATCGTCTTTTTCTCCCGTCACCTACTCAGGCTCACCTTGAGTCTACTCATCACTCTGCTTTCTTCTTCTTAGTCCCTGCCCTCTGGAACTCTCTTCCCCTTCCACTTCGCACTGAATCATCCTATACCCGTTTCAAGACCCTCCTTAAGACGCACCTTTTCTGTGAGGCTTTTGATCTGCCCCCCCCTGTTGATGGTGTTTCCTCTCCCTAGTTACGCCTCCCATTCCCCTTCTCCTTACGTCCCTCCCCTCCTCTTTCCTCCTTCCCTCTTAACCTTCCTGCACCTCGGCTATCTGCTATCTGTTTTATTACTATTATTTATCCTACTATTTTATGGTTTTACTATCCCTCCTTCTGTCCTGTTATTTTATGGCGTTCCCTTCTTTCTTTATTAGCAGTCGTTAATTTTATGATTGTACACCGCCCTGATGCCTCGGCCTGGGCGGTATATCAAATTATTTTAATAAAGATAAAGATAAAGATACAGGGCGGAGATGAGCCACTGAGGCAGCCATTGCCCTGACACGATGGGCCGTGACCCGACCCTGCAAAGGAAGGTCAGCCGCCCTGTAAGCCCAGGTGATACAGTCAGCCACCCAGATGGAAAAGGTACGCTTGGACACAGCTAACCCCATATTATTAGGGTCAAAAGATATGAAGAGCTGAGTAGCCCTTCTGTGCCCCTGCGTAAGGTCAAGGTAGAAGGATAAGGCCCTCCTACAGTCCAGGGTATGCAGAACTGCTTCAGCCTGGCTCGCATGAGGCCTAGGGAAGAATGTTGGAAGAACCACCTCCTGGTTGAGGTGGAAAGAGGAGACAACCTTTGGGAGGAACTTTGGATGAGTCCTGAGGACTACCCTGTTCCTATAGAATCTGGTGTAGGGCCTGTCACAGACCAGGGCCTGAAGCTCACTCACTCACCTAGCCGAGGTTAGGGCTACCAAGAAGAGTGTCTTCCAGGACAGGAAGCGTAGAGGACAAGTAGCCATCGGCTCAAAAGGTGGGCGAGTCAGTTGCTGCAAGACCACATTCAACTCCCACTCAGGAGCAGAACGACGGATTGGAGGCTTGAGCAAGAGCAAGCCTCTGAGAAACCGGGACACCAAGGGGTGAACAGGCAGAGAAGGTCCTTCCACCAGTGAGTGGTGAGCTGCTAGCGCTGAGAGGTGGACCCGAACAGAATTGGACTTAAGTCCTTGATTTGATAAGTGCAATAAGTACTGAAGCACTACTGGCACAGTACAGGAGAAAGGATCCTCTGTACGTAGGTGACACCACACGGAAAACCTTTTCCATTTAAGAGCATAGGTTTTCCTAGTGGACTGTTTCCTAGAAGCTAGGACAACCTCCTCAACTTCCTGAGGTAGGCCCCAGGGAGCCAAAACTACCCTTGCAGCCTCCAGGACATCAAATTGAGAGCTTTGAGATTGGGGTGCAGAAGGGAACCCTGATCCTGAGAGAGAAGGTCGGGTTGCAACCCCAGAGGCAGTGGAGGATCCACTGCCAGCTGAAGCAGAAGTGGAAACCAGGTGGGAGCACCAGCAGGACCGAGGCCTTGTCCTGAAGAATCTTGAACAGAGATCGGGCCACCAAGGGCGTGGGAGGAAACGCATACAGGAGGCCCTGAGACCAGGGAATCAGAAAAGCATATGCTGCTATCCGCAGAGGATGCGGTTGCCTGGAGCAGAACTTTGGCAGCTGTTTGTTCAGAGGACTGGCAAACAGATCTATGGATGGAAGTCCCCATTTCAGGAAAATCTTCTGAACCACCAAAGGAAGGAGCTGCCACTCGTGGGGCTGCAGAATCCTGCTCAACCTGTCTGCCAGGTAGTTCTCCTGGCCAGGTAGATACACTGTCTTGAGGAGCATGTTGTGTCTGAGAGCAAACAAGCAAAGGTCCTGTGCCTCCTGACAAAGGAGCCTGGACCCAGTTCCGCCCTGCTTGTTCACATAAAACATGGCCACCTGGTTGTCTGTTTGAACTAGGACAGACTGATGAGCCAGGATTTGAGAAAAAGTCTTGAGGGCTAACCGAATAGCCCTGAGTTCCAGTAGATTGATTTGCTGTGCGGCTTCCCAGGGAGACCACAGGCCCTGGGTACACTTGCCTAGACAATGAGCTCCCCAGCCCTGCAGGGAGGCATCCGTGGTCAACACCACTGTGAACCCAGGATTCTGAAAAGGTACCCCTTGCAGCAGATTGGATGGGTGCAGCAACCAGCTGAGGAAGTTCAGAAATTGTCTGGACACCCTTATCCTGTCTCTGAGGCTGCCTGTGGCCTGCGACCACTGAGTCCGAAGGCAACACTGTGCAGGCCGCATATGTAGCCTGGCATTGGGAGTCACATGCACTGTCGAAGCCATGTGGCCAAGGAGCCTCAGGCAGAGCCTGGCGGAGACCAGTGACCTGCTGAGAAACTGGTTTGCTAAGTTTATCAGCCTTTGGGCTCTGTCTTCTGGCAAGAAAGCCTTTGCCAGCAGAGAATCCAGCCTTGCTCCTATGAACTCCAAGTTCTGGGAGGGGAGTAAAGTGGACTTTGCGAAGTTTATTACAAACCCCAAGCTTTGAAGAAGAGCAATAGTTCTGAGGGTAGCCTGTCGGGCCTCCTGGCACGTCTGACCTCTTATGAGCCAGTCGTCCAGATAGGGGAAGACAAAGACTCCCTGATTTCTCAGGTAGGCCGCCACCACTGCCAGGCACTTGGTAAAGACCCTGGGAGTGGAGGTGAGGCCAAAAGGTAGTACTCTGTACTGATAATGGTTTCCTCCCACAATGAACCTGAGGTACTTTCTGTGGTCTGGATGAATGAGGATGTGAGTATACGCATCCTTTAGATCTAATAAGCATAGCCAATCTCCCTGCTGGAGGTAGGGCAGAAGTGTTCCAAGAGTAAGCATCTTGAACTTTTCCTTCTCCAGGAACTTGTTGAGATTTCTGAGATCTAGAATAGGTCGAAGGCCACCGGTTCTTTTGGGTACCAGGAAATACCTGGAGTAGAACCCTTGACCTTGCAAGTGGGGAGGCACAGGCTCCACCGCCCTGTCCACCAACAGACCTTGGAGCTCCTGAAGGAGAAGATCTGTGTGCAGGGGAGGCCTTGGATGCTCCCCTGGAAAGTATGGAGGGGCAGTTGTTGGAAGTGTAGTAGATAGCCCTTGTGAACTATGCTTAACACCCAACTGTCTGCAGTGATGAGTGGCCACTGGTGGGCAAACAGGGCGAGGCGACCTCCTGTGCAGGGTTGGGAGAGCAGGGACGGAGAGGCTATGCCTAAGGAGTCAAAAAACCCCACCCTACTGAGTGGGAGCAGGGGCCGGAGGCTTGGGGGTCCTCTGCCTACGGGGCCCATTACCCTGCCCCTTGACTTGCTGACCCTGAGGGGCAGCTTGGGCAGCCTGGTACTGTGGGTACTGTTTGTAGGCAGTGCCCTTCCTCGGGTAAAAGAGCTTTTTACCCAAGCCCTTCTTTTTGTGAGAAGGGGCAGAAGTCTTCCTAGACAGCCTTGTCCTTGTGAGGTGCTCGGTCTCGAGCTGTGCGGCCTTCTCGGTCATGGGCTTGCCAAAAAGGTTCTCACCTCGGCAAGGGACATCGACCAACTTGTCCTGAACCCATGGCTCGAGGTCCGATGACTGCAGCCATGCCTGGCGTCGAGCCGCGATGCCAGCTGCCGCAACACGGGCCGAAGCCTCGAAGCCATCGTAGGCGGCGCGGGACATAAACTTGGAGCATTCCCGGATCCCCGAGGACAAGGACTTGAACCTCTGCAAGGGTTCCCCGGAGAGACCAGCAGAGAACCCGGCCAGCTCCTTGGCCAGGTCTCGCAAGTATATGCCCATGTACAGCTGGTAAGACTGGACACGACAAGCAAGCATCGAGCCCTGGAAGCACTTTCTACCGAAACCATCGAGGTTTCGGGCCTCCCTGCCAGGGGGCACCGCGGAGTGCATCTTCTGACTTTTCAGGCGATGCATGGTCGATTCCACCACCATGGAATGGT
The DNA here is from genome assembly GCA_033557465.1 of Ichthyophis bannanicus. NCBI lineage: Eukaryota > Metazoa > Chordata > Amphibia > Gymnophiona > Ichthyophiidae > Ichthyophis > Ichthyophis bannanicus. The sequence continues at coordinate 23,975,413 of CM066042.1, forward strand.
GTGGTAGCTGCGCCTTTTGAAAGCCAGGACTCTTCCGGAGTCGATAGATCGAATCGACCCGCTTGCTTAGAACCAGCACCGAGGCCGGTGCCTCCCACATCCGGAAGAGGAGCCGCTCCAGCATCGGAGGAACCGGAACAGTAAAGGCCTCCTTCGGAGGAGAGTCCTATTGTAGGGCCTCGAGCTCCTCGGCTCGAGGCTCCTCCTCGGGGTCCGCAGGGATAGCCAACGCAGTGGACATATCCCAGACAAACTCCGGGTATCCTCTGGAGGTGATCTACTCCGGGTCCTGAAGGTGTCGGGGGACTCCTCGTCCTCCGTCTCCCAGGCGGACTCGTCCGATGAGGAATCGGGGTCCAACCTCACGGGGCCTGTGAGAACCCGCCCTGATGCCGAAGGCACCGGCGTCGACGCCCTCGGTCCCGAACGGGAGGTCGAGGGAGACCGCGACTGAGGGGAGGTCGACCTCGAGCCTTTATGGTCTCGAGTATTGGCTCGGTCTCCGGGGTCGACTTCGATGTCAATGTCCCGGTGGTCGGGGCAGATGCGCCAGACAGTCTGACCATCAATGCCCGCTGATGTTCCATGAAGGCAGACAGTCTGCTCTCCAAGGCTGTCAAGCCTGAGACCCAGCTCAGGAGACTCAGCAGCCCCCGACTCGGGCCCCGGCGGTGCCGGGCCCGACGTCGGCTCTCTGGGAGGCGAGTCCACGAGGACTACAGGACTTACGTGTCCAGCAGACTCCGGCTCCACTCGAGGTACTTTGGAAGGCTTCTCCTGTTCCACGGGCCCGGGGCGACGGTCGGGGGTCTGAGACCTAGCCCTCGAGGAGCCAGGGACCTCTTCCGACGACGCCCTCGTGAGCCGCTTCTTCCTCTTTCTTTCCCGGTCGGGGGACCCCCTGTCCGAGGAGCCCCGACGGTGCTCGGGATCCGATTCCCGAGATGTCGAGGCCTCAGACGAGGTCCGGGCCCGGCCGGAGGCTGAGTCAGAAAAAAGCCTTGCCTTTTGGTGCTGACGACTTTGAAGTGCCCTGGAATACATTTTTCCACATGGTCCACACGTCTTAGGATCGTGGTCAGGACCGAGGCACCGAAGGCAGCAGTCGTGTGTGTTGGTGAGAGACATCAGCTTCTTGCATCGATCACACTTTTTAAAGCCACTGGAAGCCATCGGGGGGGGGGGGGGAGAAAGAGTCCCCGCGAGGTCAAAGGACCGGCCTTCCAGGGAAAAAGAAAAAAGGGCGCGAACGCCAGGCACGAAGGGCAAAAACCGAAAAAAGAATATCGGGCTCGATACCGGTGTACCGAACCTGGAGGGAGGGGAACCGGCGTCAAACCGGAGTAAAAAAATAGCGAAGGATCGACAAAAATCTAACTATTTTCCGGGAGGACTAGGACACACGTCCGGTGGGCTTTACGGAAAAAGAGAGACTGAGCAAGATGGCATCTTTAGGCGGGAAGGGAACCACGCATGCGTGCCTGCATTCCCAAAGGCTTTTTTGGAAAGCTGGGGAAATGCTCCGCAAGGGCTTCATCGACGTCGATGTCACCCATATGTGAGGACTGACTTCCTGCTTGGTCCTGGAGAACAGGGAAAACTTAACTCGAAGGGGGGCAGGTTAGGAGGAAAGCTATTCAGTAAAGAGGGAGATGAGGTCGTAAGCAAGCTGAAACAAATGCGTTTTGAGCTGAGATTTGAACCAGAGATATGAAGTCTCTGCACGCAGGAAGGCAGGTAGGGAGTTCCACAGGGCAGGGGCAAGGTAGAAGAAAGCAGAGTGGCGTGTCTGTTCTAGATGTGCATGCAAGACTGAGAGGAGGGCCAACCGGTGAGTGTGTAAAGATCTGAGGAATGAAACATAGAAAAATGATGACAGAAAAAGACCACATGGCCTATCTAGTCTGCCCTTCCATATCAACTACTCCAAATGAAATTGGAGAAGATTGGCTAAGTATTGTGGGGTACCTGTGTGAACTGCCTGGTGAGCTGAAGTGAGGATTTTGTAGTCAATGCGCAATTTTATGGGAAGCCAGTGGAGACGGACCAGGGTAAGAGTGATGTGTTCATGGTGAGAGGTATGAGTGAGGATCCGGGTTGCCGTGTTTTGAAGAAGTTGAAGGTGACAGAGTTGATAGCGAGGACCAGCAAGTACACTATTGCAGTAGTCAAGTCTGGAGATCACTAGTGACAGAAGGAGGGTGGTGAGGGAGTGCTGATTGAGAGAAGAGCGTAGGGCGCAAATCCGACAAAGGAAGAAGGAGGACCGCTGAACCAGGGAGGAAATGTGGCCATGGAAAGTTAGGGAGGGATCCAAAATAACCCCAAGATATCAGAGGGAATAAACAAGGGGGATTGGAGAGCGAGACAGAGAAGGAGATGCTATGGGCTGAGGGCCGAGGAATGTTAAAAGTGAGCCAAATTGCAGAGCATTTGGAAGGGTTAGGACAGAGGCAGTGGAGAAGAGCCAATCAGAGACAGCGGATAAGCAGGCGTTTAAGGGGGCTAAGTCTGGGGAACGTGAGTTTGTGTGTAAAAGGAAAGTGCAACAATCAAATGACTGACGGCTTGAGCTCCCCAGGCCGGGTCTGAGCTCGCCGGTCCCGACCACCACGCTCCACGAGATTCCCATAGCTGGACCAAAATTCGACATCAAGAGCTTTCAACTACAACGATATCACCCAGGTAAACAATTACTGGACTTATCTACCTCCTGATGCAAAAGACCACTGTGCAACCCTGGCCTAACCCCCCCCCCCCCCCCAAGTAGGAGCCAACATACCTCTGTATATATAATGTGTAAACTCCCCACTGTCACAAGCCCTGTTCTCCTCAAGCCAGCTGTTACATTGTAAACCCCTACCAACTCTAAAGGCTACTACTGTTTATTTAGAGCTAAATGAAACAAAGTATCTCTAACCAGCAAGTTGTTACATTTCAATGCAGTAACCCAATAACCTTCTTGCAATAACCTTAAGACTGTATCGCACAATACTGTATCTGTTTATACTGAATGATAGGTAACGATAGGACTGTATCGCACAATACTGTATCTGTTTATACTGAGTGATAAGGAACGTTAGGACTGTATCCCTATTTTGTTAAAGTAATAAGAAACGCTGTACCCCAACCCATCTATCCCTGCTAGACTGTTGGTACCCAACAACTATCTTGCCGGCCTACACTAACTCATCTCTAGGCCAGCTGCCTTGACTTCACCCCACACTGCGCCACTCGAATCCAAAATCCAAGTATTTCTGGCAGACATAAAATGGAGCCTGCTCACACCTTCCTGATTTTGTGCATGTGTATACTAACATCTTCATATAGAACCATCCCACACTCACAATACTGCATTCCTCTACTATATACACCAATCTACCTTCTCCACCCCCCCCCTCCATTACCCATCCTGCATCAATACAACTTAAATCCTATCACCACCACACAAACACCAAGTAAATTACCCCAACGACACACCCATATCAAAGGGAACAAATCTCAAAAACACCCTAAAACCAAAGCAAAGAACACTATTGGATCTCAAATACAACTCACACGAACCACACACCAAGAACATCACACATGTAACATTATCCTTATTAATGCTAGGTCAATAAGGAATAAAACGCATATTATCCACAACATTCTAACTGACGAACAACCAGATATCCTATGCATAACAGAAACATGGCTCACTGACTCAGACTCTGCAACAATGAACCAAATACAGAAGCCTGGATACCAACTATACAACTGCCCACGCATCAACAGAAGAGGAGGCAGAGTCCTTATAGCAGCCAAAACCAGCCTTCAACTCACAACCACATCTACGGTCACAAATCCAGATCTTGACCTACTTAAAGTCGAGAGCATGGCATTATCCATCTGCCTAATCTATCGACCTCCCTCACCACAGCACGAAACACTAGCCACAGCACTAGAAACCATCACATCCACACAAAGCAAAAAATTCCAGATCATCCTCGGAGATTTGAACCTAGCATCAATTCCTCCGTCCCACACGGACTCCTTCTATGAAGCCATCGACCAATTGGGTTTCCAACAAATAATAAGCAACCCCACACACGATAGAGGAAACATCCTAGATATGATTTTCATACCCAGAAATCCACAACAAAGCAATGAACCACCTATAATAAACATAACTCAAGTACCATGGTCAGACCACCACCAAATCAACTGTAAACTTAAACTACAGTGCCAACCCAAAAACTCAAAGGAGATGAGAATGACCAACCCCATTAAGAAATTCAGCAAACTCAACGAGGAACACCTCATAAGCACCATTGCATCCCACATAAACCTAGATTCCACAGACCTAGACGAACTAACTAACAGATGGAACACACACATCCAAATACATCTAACCCAACTCTGAAACACACATCAAACCCACATAAGATCAACTCGGAACCCTGGTACACAGGAACTCTAATAAAATCAAAAAGGGAGCTCCGTAAAATAGAGAGAAAATGGAGACAAACCAAATCCTCCGATCTCAAAACTAAATACATGGCCCATCTCGCAAAATACAAAGACGACGTGAACAATGCAAAAAAAAATTACATCACACCAACATCCTAAACAAGGCAATCAATCGCCCACGAGAGTTATTTGAACTAGTCAAATCACTAACCAAAACCGACCAAAATGCCAACCTCAACAAATCCATCAAGGTCCAAACACTGGCAAACCACTACGCGACCAAACTGACAGCCCCTGGTCCTCCACCCCCCCCACCAACACCACAAATCAGAAGTGAGAACAACACAACGCAAAACCAGTTATGGGAGCACTTCCACAAAATAGGAACCAAGCAAATCACAGCCATTGTCACAAGCCTGAAAAGCACCACCTCCCCACTAGATCCCTGTCCTGCATCCTGGATCAAGGCAGTGAAACAAGACATAGCACCTCACATAGCACACATAGTTAACCTATCCCTACAACAAGGAATCATGCCCTCAGAACTAAAGAAATCAGTCATTAGACCGATCCTAAAAAACACTACACTCAACGGAGAAGACCCAGCCTCCTACCGTCCCATATCAAGTATCTCATTCCTGGCAAAGATCATAGAAAAAACGGTCCTTCTACAACTCCAAGACCATCTGACTGACAGTGCTCCTCTTGATGACCAGCAATATGGCTTCAGGCAACATCATGGAGTTGAAACCCTGTTACTAGTTCTACTTAACAACCTCCTAAAGGGCCTTGAAAACAAAAAGAAAATGTACATTCTTGTATTCATTGACATCTCAGCTGCCTTTGATACAGCTAATCATGGGACCCTCATAAATAGGATAAAATCAATAGGAATAACAGGAACCCCACTAAAATGGTTCTCATCCTACATCTCAAATCGAACACAACAGGTTCAATTCAACGGAGAAAAAGCAGAATCTTTCTCACAAACACAGGGAATCCCCCAAGGCTCTGCTCTCTCAGCACTTCTGTTTAACATATATATGCAGCCACTATGCAAAATTTTCTCATGGCACGAAATTAATTACCACATCTATGCCGATGATATCATGCTATACACACAACTAGACACTAAAAACCCAGACTACAACCCACTGGAGACATGTATCGGAGAGATGCAAGACTGGTTACAACAAAGTAGTATGTCAATTAATCACAAAAAAACCGAAGTAATGTATATCTCCAAAGAACCGAATTTTGACCCTCCCACATCAATAACACTATGTAACAACACTTACCAAACAAAAAAAGAAATAAAGTATCTAGGAGTCACATTTGACTGTGACCTAAAGATGGAAAAACACCTCCGAAAGACCAACAGAGCAGTTTTCCACAAGCTTAGAGTGCTCCAACCCATTCGGAATATTATTGATCCCCAAGACTTCAGAACAGTGGCCCAAGCACTCATCATGCCACATTTTGACTACTGCAACGCCATCCTACAAGGTTTACCTAAAAAAACCCTAAACATATTACAAATGGCACAAAATGTAGCTGCCAGGGTCATAATGAAGAAAAATCTAAGTGACCACATCACACCAGTACTAATTCAATTACACTGGCTACCCATAACAGCTCGCACAAAATACAAAATACTAACAACCACCTTCAAACTCATCCACAACTTAGCACCTTCCTTCCTCAACAACCTAGTAAGATTGCAACCTCCTACCCGAAACAGAAGAACCCACAATTCCAACATCCTTCACACTCCAACAGATATAAGATCTGCCAAAGCTAACACCAGCCACAGGGCTTTCTCATATGCGGCGCCAACACTGTGGAACCAACTCCCACCAGAACTACGAGCTAGCAATGACCTTCTAGACTTCAGAAAGAAACTCAAAACGCACATTTTCCAATCACATTTCAACCTGAACTAAACCCACAGATGGAGCAGCCCCTGACCACTGTGTCCAAGAAGATTATCCTGTATATATGTATTTATGTATATATGTAAATGAACTCCCCCATAGCTAAGAAGTGTTAACTCTGTATGATGTGCTTTTCTGACAATCTGTATGTAAACAAAATTTGTACCTGCCTTGATTCGGCAGTTTCACAATAGTAATCCTACCCGCTTCTGATCGCTGGAAGGAGCGGGCTACAAATGCTTGCTAAATAAATAAATAAATAAGGAAGATGATATCCACACAAACATAGGTAGAGATACAGAGTTGCTGAATCAACAGTGCAAGTTGACAGTAAGTCTGAGATCTCATATTTCAGTTCTTTCAGCACCCTGGGATGTAGGCCATCCGGTCCAGGTGATTTGCCCCTCTTTAATTTATCAAATCACTGTATTGCATCTTCCTGATTTATCAATATTTGTTTCAATTCCTCAGATACATCAACTTTAACATCATTTCTGGCATGGGTAAGTTTCTACCAAAAAAACTACTGGAAACACACTAACATACACTACTAATCAAAACTACAGAAACATCTGATACCTGAGGTCAACCTCTAGAGGAGAAAAGGAGCTCAATGTGGGAAGAGTTATCCCTCCAACAGGTGGTTTCCCACCAACAGGGGGCTGGTCTTAAAAAACATCAGCGATCCAGAAAAACTCCTCAACTTTATTCTTACGGTAAAGAAGCAACTCCAAGGGACGAGGGAGGGTTGTGAGGACCGATTCCTGCTGTCCCCCGGAGAACACCTATTACAGGTGAGTAACTATGCTTTCTCCGGTAACAAGCAGGAAGTCAGTCCTCATATATGGGACTTCCCAGTTACAGGCTACTGAGAACCTATACAAAATGCCATGGCGACCAGAGAAGGTGATCCGTGAATTGCAGCAGTTGAGTGCGGCGGAAAACCAGCACTCCAGTAGCCTGAACACAGAAGGGTCGGAGGGCAAGGAGTTGCTTACACCCCGAAGAGATTATGGAGCACAGCCTAACCGAAGGTGCTGTCCCATTGGGACTCTCTCTCCAGGCAGTAGTGAGCTGCAAAGTTATGGACTGAAGACCAGGTGGCAGCCCAGCTTATTTCCGTAACAGGTACAGAGCTCAGATTTGCTACAGAAGTAGCAATGGCTCTGACGTGGTGCGCCATGATCAGATGATCTAGCGAGATCCCAGCTTGCTCATAGAAAATGAAATGTTTTTGTATTGACAAAGTAGATTCGGGACTAGCAGGTAAATCACAAAATCAATCCCTGCTTGTGAGAGAACAAAAATGGATATATACTTTAAATTCGGTAATACCGAAAGGTCTAAATAGAACCATAGACTGGTCGGTTTGTATATAAAAAAATTTTTTTGCTGTAGCAAAAGGAAATTAAAGTGGTAGTCAGTAGTGATTATCCTTCGGATATAGAAGAAATTAAATGGATGAGAGGTCGAAAAGTTGCATAGTGTTGTTACTAAGTGATATCAAAAATCCCAGTTAGGTATGTAGAACTGTTATACAATTTTTAGATAATAGCACTAATAGAACATCAAAATAAAACTTTGGTTTAATTTTGAATACAAAAGTATGTTCCGGGAAAAATTTGGTGTGAATGACGAAGAAGCCGTCATCAAGGAGGAGGGATTTAACGATCACCAATAGTTGAACAGAAGGAACAGTTAAAAGGGGGAAGTTGGTCTCTATTCCGCATGCGCGGCGTTCTTCTGCGGTGATCGGTTGTGAGTCTCCATTTGACAAAATTGCCAAAAGCAGAGTTGGTATGAAATGTGTGCAGCATCATAGTAGGTAACAAGTAATGATATAATTGAAAAGTGAGGCTTAATGACTATTGTAAAGTGGGACATAAATAATAGATGGTTACTGGAATATATTTTATTTTTATAGTGATAAACGATGAGAAGATTAATGATCCCCTGAAGAAACGATCAATGTGAAATGCTATGAAGGTGCCAAGGGAAGGCGTAGGGATCAGTGAGCAATAAGAAGAATTTCAAATATTGGTGAAGAGCTCGACAGCCATTGAGTATTGAAATAACACAATTGAACGTGCATATAATAGAGTTTTGGAAAAAACGTGTTCTTGTAGAGTATGCAATTCAGTTTGGAGTCGAGAGGAGACAGAAATTCATGCTCATACTTGTGACGTTTTCAGTCTTGATCATAAAAAAGTCGAAGGTCATTGATGCAATGCAAACACTAAAGTTGGACATTTCAAGGTCCAGAAAGTTGTGTTCAGATAAGTCTGAGACCTCCGACGCTATACAAAAAAATAAATAAATAAAAAAAAATAAATGATAAGTAACTGTGATCGGTAGCATTGTGTGAAAGAAAGGATAGTTAAAACCTTTAAGAGTAGGTTCTATAGATAAATTTGAGCATTTGTATAAACGAATTAGATAGTTGTAACTGCTCAAGGAGAAGACCATTGACAGCTGCTCATAGGCAAGTACAATGCAGTCTGTCACCCAAGTGGACAGAGTTCACTTAGTTACTGAAGCTTCAGTCGACAGTGGTCAGAGGAGACAAAGAGCTGAGGTGCTCTGCGATGGCCCGGAGTCCATTGTAGATAGAAGGACAGGACTCTCTTACAATCCAGAGTATGGACAACGGTCTCCGCCTTGCCAGCATGAGGCCCGGGGAAGAAGGAGGGGAGCACACCTCCTGATCGAGGTGGAAGGGAGACACCACCTTTGGCAGGACCTTGGGATGTTGTGTGGAGCACCACTCTGTTCTTGTAGAACCTTATGTAGGGCGGCTCTGCCATCAGAGCCCTTAACTCGCTGACCCTGTGAGCAGAGATGAGTGCCATGAGAAAGACAACTTTCCAGGAGAGGTATCGCAGGTGGCAGGTAGCTGGGGGCTCGAACACTGGCTTAGTGAGCTATCAGAGCACCACACTGAGATCCCACTCCGCCGTTGGTGTGTGGACTGGGGGCTTGGATTACATAAGGCCCCGCAGGAAATGAGAGATAAGGGGCTGAGCCGAGAGGGGCTTGTTCCTGGAGAAAGTGATTTCCATTTTCAGTTCTTTCAACCATAGCCTCATCTTATCCATGTTAGTGGCGCTTCCTGCTCACAACCGGGCAACCTCCGCTCCTCCTCCATTGGAATTGTTTGCTACCATCTTGCCTCCACCATGAGATTCTGCTCTGGCCTTGCATTTCAACAGCTCAGCTTCTTACATGCAGACGTGGAGATTGGTGAGCCAAGCAATATTCTCAGCATCCAGCTAGGGACTTCTAGAGAGGAAATATCGCCGCTTTGTTGCTAGCCTTGATGGGAGTTCCACGTTTAGGTTGCCATCTCCAGCAGTGACTTCACTTCCCATTGCCCAAAATCATTTTGAAATTCAGCCATGCTACCAGCCTTAACTACATCTTCTGGCAATGACTTTCACAGCTTTAACTGTGTGGTGATTTAAACAAATTGAAAAAATATTTTCTTAAATCTATTACCAGTTAGTACCAAGACTAAAGAACACTCCATGAAACTATCTGAAAGGGTAAACAACCATTTCTTAAGCACCTGTCTTACTATTATTTTAAGAGACAAATAAATGTTTCCTATTAACTTTATATTTGGGGTATTTATAGTAGTTATCAAAGTGAGGAACTGTTTAAGACACTATTCATGATTTTATAAAACTCTATGTTATTTTCTGTGACTTGCTTCTTCTCCAAATTGAAAGCCCTCGCCTGTTTAGCCTTTCATCATACTCTAACACATTTTCAGGTATGATAACAGAATAAAACTGTCCTGAGCTACAAATGGAAAAATAGACTACATTTTGCTGTCCTTCTCTGTGCCTTTTCTATTTCTATTATATTGTTTATAAGATGAGACAACCAAAAGAGCACACAATATTCATTTTATTAAGCCATGAGATTATGATATTCCCAGTTTTGCTATTTCTTCCCCAACAATTTCTAGCATTCCATTTGCTTTTTTTGGCCACTGCTATATACAGAAAATAGGAATTACTATTACCTAGTAATTGTGGTTCCTTTAGTGACTCCAGTTTAGTCCTCAACCTCTGGGTAGTGAACCTCCTTCTGCAGCTTGGAGACTGGGCATGTCAAAAACTCATGACATCATTGGATATAGCCTGCTGGTCTCTCCCATCAGCCCCCAGTGAACAACTGACAAAGCAGACTCAAAGGAGCAAAAAATCAGTAACTTCTTTATTTTTTTAAACTTAACATTATATTTAAGGGCACACAGAACATCTAACCTATCTACCTACTACTCCCCTTCCAGAAGGAAAGGGACTGCTTCCTCCATGCTCTCCTTTCCGTCGAATGCCTAGCCCTAAACAATCCAGAGCAATATAGCAATATATATAACAATATCATAATATAATAATATAACAATATAGCGCAAAACAAATGGAAGCATCAAAACGACTGAACACCAGTGAAGGCCTATATCCACTTTTAACCTTGCACTTCCCCCAACAGAAAAACCACTGCTAAGACCCCATCCCCGGGCAGGAATGAGGACTAAACTGGAGTCACTCAAGGAAAAACAATTACCAGGTAAGTGTAATTCCTATTTCCTTATCGTTCCTCCAGTTAAGTCCTCAACCTCTGGGATGTATCAGAGCAGTAATCATTGGGAGGCACCTTTCCAGCCGGATCTCAACACCGCCTCCCTGAAAAGGGCATCCTTAGCCGCCAGAACATCTAGGTGGTAGTGCTTACTGAAAGACAACCAAGAGGCCTCCCTACAGATGTCCACTGGCAGAACCAAACTGTGCTCCGTCCAAGAAGACGCTCGCACTCCGGTAGAGTGAACTCGTAAGCTCCCTGGGACTATACGGTCCCGTAGAAGATAAGCCGATGCACTCGCCGCTCCAATCCATCCAGAAATGGACTCCTTCGCCGCCGCTTCCCTTTGCGGGGCCCTCCAACAACCCGAAGAGAGACGATCCGCCTTGCAAAAGTTTCTGAAACCTTTAAACACTGCTGCAGTGCTCTCTTGACGTCCAAACAGCGCAAGCTATGGTTCAATACGCTCCCCTCCGCCGCACCTAGAGCTGGAAGAGAGACCATTTTAGTTAGGTGAACGCAGAAACCACCTTTGGCAACAACAACGGAACCAGCCGCCAGGCCACCTTCTGCCTGGAGAGAGACAAAAACGATTCCTGACAGGTCAACACCTGCAACTTCGAAAATCGCCTCGCCGAACAGATGACCATTAAAACATACCTTCTTCAAGGCAAAACCCTTAACCTACGCCTGTTGCAAGGGCCCCAATGGCACGCTAGCTAACGCTCCTAAAACCAACTTCAGCTTCCCCAGTGGAATTAATATCCTACGACAGGGCTACAGTCTGGTAACCGTCTGAGAAAGCGTACCACATCGACCTGTGCATGAGAGCCACTCCCTGTCCTTTGCCCCAACAGCAAGACAGAGCTGCTAACTGAACTCTCCAGGACCTGCCTTTTACCAAACCCATCCTGCAGAAAGAGTAGTTACTCACCTGTAACAGGTGTTCTCCAGGAGCAGCAGGAATCAGTCCTTACATATGGGTGTCATCGGCGGAGCATTTCCCCAGCTTTCTATGAAAGCCTGGGAATGCAGGCACGCATGCGCGGTTCCCTTCCCGCCTAAAGGTGCCATCTTACCTCAGTCAAAAGACATAGCTAAAAACAGCACACAAAAATGAAAAATAAACTATGTACAACTGCAACTCCCAGGGGAGGAGAGAGGGTTGTGAGGACTGATTCCTGCTGCTCCTGGAGAACACCTGTTACAGGTGAGTAACTACTCTTTCTCCAGGACCAAGCAGGTGGTCAGTCCTCACATATGGGTGACTCCCCTGCTCTGGGCTACCGAGGAACCCAGGCTGAACAAGAGAACTCCCTCTAGTCTCAGCAGCGAAGAAAGGCTTTTCAAGGACACAGCCTCCACCGGTAGCCCAACAGAGGGCAGGAGTTGCCTAAACCTCAAAGAGATTCCGGAGTACTGCCTGGCCAAAAGCACTGTCCCTATGGGACTCCCTCTCCAGACAGTAATGGGCCGCAAAAGTCTGGCTTGAAGACCAAGTTGCAGACCTGCAGATATCTATCAAGGGCAAAGAGCGGAGATGAGCCACTGAGGCAGCCATTGCCCTGACACGATGGGCCGTGACCCAACCCTGCAAAGGAAGGTCAGCCGCCTTGTAAGCCCAGGTGATACAGTCAGCCACCCAGATGGACAAGGTACGCTTGGACACAGCCAACCCCAACTTATTGGGGGTCAAAGGATACGAAGAGCTGAGTAGCCCTTCTATGCCCCTGCGTACGGTCAAGGTAGAAGGATAAGGCACTCCTACAGTCCAGGGTATGCAGGACCGCTTCAGCCTGGCTTGCATGAGGCCTAGGGAAGAATGTTGGAAGAACCACCTCCTGATTGAGGTGGAAAGAGGAGACAACCTTAGGGAGGAATTTTGGATGAGTCCTGAGGACTACCCTGTTCCTATAAATCCTGGTGTAAGGCCTATCACAGACCAGGGCCTGAAGCTCACTCACTCACTCGCCTAGCCGAGGTAAGGGCTATCAGGAAGAGTGTCTTCCAGGATAGGAAGCGTAGTGGACAAGTAGCCATCGGCTCAAAAGGTGGGCGAGTCAGTTGCTGCAAGACCACATTCAACTCCCACTCAGGGGCAGGAGGACGGATTGGAGGCTTGAGCAAAAGAAAGCCCCTGAGAAAGCGGGACACCAAGGGGTGACCTGACAGAGAATGTCCCTCCACCAGTGAGTGGTGAGCTGCTAGAGCTGAGAGGTGGACCCGAACAGAATTGGACTTAAGTCCCTGATTTGATAAGTGCAGTAAGTACTGAAGCACTACTGGCACAGTACAAGAGAAAGGATTCTCTGTACGTAGCTGACACCACACAGAAAACCTCTTCCACTTGAGAGCTTAGGTTTTCCTAGTGGACTGTTTCCTAGAGGCTAGGACAACTTCCTCAACTTCCTGAGGTAGGCCCCAGGGAGCCAAAACTACCCTTGCAGCCTCCAGGCCATCAAATTGAGAGCTTTGAGATTGGGGTGCAGAAGGGAACCCTGCTCCTGTGAGAGAAGGTCGGGTTGCAACCCCAGAGGCAGTGGGGGATCCACCGCCAGTTGAAGCAGAAGAGGAAACCAAGGCTGTCTTGGACACCTGGGAGCCACAAACAGGACCGAGGCCTTGTCCTGAAGAATTTTGAAGAGAGTTTGGGCCACCAAGGGTGTGTGAGGAAACGCATACAGGAGGCCCTGAGACCATGGAATCAGAAAAGCATCTGCTGCTATTCTCAGAGGATGCGGTTGCGTGGAGCAGAACTTTGGCAGTTGCTTATTAATTGGGCTGGCAAAGAGATCTACCAAAGGGAGACCCCATTTTAGGGATATCCTCTGAACTACTGAAGGAAGCAGCTGCCACTCGTGGGGCTGCAGAATTCTGCTTTATCTGTCGGCCAGGTAGTTGTCCTGGCCTGGAAGGTACACAGTCTTGAGGAGCATGTTGTGCTTGAGGGCAAATGAACAAAAGTCCTGAGCCTCCCGACAAAGGATTCTGGACCCAGTCCCGCCCTGTTTGTTCACATAAAACATGGCTACTTGGTTGTCTGTCTGAACCAGGACAGATTGATGAGCCAGGGTAGGAGAAAAAGCTTTGAGTGCTAATCGAATAGCTCGGAGTTCGAGGAGATTGATCTGCTGTGCAGCTTCCCAAGGAGACCACAGGCCCTGGGTGCACTTGCCTAGACAATGAGCTCCCCAGCCCTGCAGGGAGGCGTCTGTGGTCAGTACTACTGTGTACCCAGGAATCTGAAAAGGCACCCCCTTCAGTAGAGTGGGTGGGTGCAGCCACCAGTTGAGGGAGATCAGAAACTGTCTGGACACCCTTATCCTGTCTCTGAGGCTGCCTGTGGCCTGTGACCACTGAGTCCGAAGGCAGCACTGGGCAGGCCTCATATGGAGCCTGGCATTGGGGGTCACATGTACTGTCGAAGCCATGTGGCCAAGCAATCTCAGGCAGAGTCTGGCGGAGACCAGTGACCTGCTGAGAAACTGATTTGCCAAGGCTATCAACCTTTGGGCCCTGTCTTCTGGCAAGAAAGCCTTTGCCAGCAGAGAATTCAGCCTTGCTCCTATGAACTCCAAGTTCTGGGAGGGGAGCAAAATGGACTTTGTGAAGTTTATGACAAACCACAGGCTTTGAAGAAGAGCAATAGTTCTGAGGGTGGCTTGTCTGGCCTCCTGGAACGTCTGACCCCTGATGAGCCAGTCGTCCAGATAGGGGAAGACAAAGATTCTCTGATTTCTCAGGTAGGCCGCCACCTCTGCCAGGCATTTGGTAAAGACCCTGGGAGCGGAGGTGAGGCCAAAAAAGCAGCACTCTGTACTGATAATGGTTTCCTCCCACAATGAACCTGAGGTACTTTCTGTGGTCTGGATGAATGAGGATATGAGTGTACGCATCCTTTAGATCTAAGGAGCATAGCCAATCTCCCTGCTGGAGGTAGGGCAGAAGTATTCCAAGAGTAAGCATCTTGAACTTTTCTTTCTCTAGGAACTTGTTGAGGTTCCTGAGGTCCAGAATGGGTCGAAGGCCACCGGTTCTTTTGGGCACCAGGAAATACCTGGAGTAGAATCCGTGACCTTGCAAGTGGGGAGGCACAGGCTCCACCGCCCTGTCCACCAACAGACCTTGAACCTCTGTGTGCAGGGGAGGTCTTGGAGGCTCCCCTGGAAAGTAAGGAGGAGGCAGTTGGTGAAAATGAAGTGCATAGCCCCTGTGGACTATGTCCAACACCCAACTGTCCCCGGTGATGAGGGGCCACTGGTGGGCAAAGAGGGCGAGGCGACCTCCTGTGCAAGGTTGGGAGAGCAGGGATGGAGAGGCTACGCTCAAGGAGTCAAAATCCCCCACCCTGCTGAGTGGGAGCAGGGGCCGGAGGCTTTGGGGTCCTCTGCCTACAGGGCCCATTACCCTGCCCCTGGGGTGCAGCTTGGGCAGCCTGATATTGAGGGTACTGTTTGTAGGCAGTGCCCTTCCTCGGGTAAAAGGGCTTTTTACCCGAGCCCTTCTTTTTATGAGAAGGGGCAGAGGTCTTCCTAGACAGCCTTGTCCGTGTAAGGTGCTCTGTTTCGAGCTGGGCGGCCTTCTCAGTCATGGGCTTGTCAAAAAGGTTTTCACCTCGGCAAGGGACATCGACCAACTTGTCCTGAACCCATGGCTCGAGGTCCGATGACTGCAGCCATGCCTGGCGTCGAGCCGCGATGCCGGCTGCTGCAACTCGGGCCGAAGCCTCGAAGCCATCGTAGGCGGCGCGGGACATGAACTTCGAGCAGTCCCGAATCCCCGAGGACAAGGACTTGAATCTCTGCAAGGATTCCCCGGAGAGACCAGCAGAGAACCCGGCCAACTCCTTGACCAGGTCCCGCAAATACATGCCCATGTACAGCTGGTAAGACTGGACACGGCAAGCAAGCATCGAGCCCTGGAAGCACTTTCTACCGACACCATCGAGGTTCCGGGCCTCCCTGCCGGGGGCACCGCAGAGTGCATCTTCTGGCTCTTCAGACGATGCATGGCCAATTCCACAACCATGGAATGGTGTGGTAGCTGTGCCTTCTGAAAGCCAGGGCTCTTCCTGAGTCGATAGATCGAGTGGACTCGCTTGCTTAAAACCGGCGCTAAGGCCGGTGCCTCCCACATCCTGAAGAGGAGCCGTTCCAGCATCGGAGGAACCGGGACAGTAACGGCCTCCTTCGGAGGAGAGTCATAGTGCAGGGCCTCGAGCTCTTCAGCTCGAGGCTCTGACTCAGGGTCCGCCGGAATAGCCAAGGCAGTGGCCATATCCCGGATGAACTCCGAGAACCGAGTATCCTCCGGGGCTCAGACTGCGGTGAGTCCGACGGGACGCACCAAGTCTTGAACGTATCGGGGGATTCCTCATCCTCCATCTCCCAGGTGGACTCATCCGACGAGGAGTCAGGGTCCGACCCCGCGGGGCCCTGGAGCACCCGCCCCGACGCCGGAGGCACCGGCGTCGACGCCCTCGGTCCTGAGCGGGAGGTCGAGGGAGACCGCGATCAAGGTCGACTTCGAGCCATGATGGACTCGAGTATCGGCTCGGTCTCCGGGGTCAACTTCGATGTCCCGGTGGTCGGGGCAGATGCGCCAGACAGGCTGGCCATCAGTGCCCGCTGCTGCTCCATGAAGGCAGACAATCTGCTCTCCAAGGCTGTCATCCTGAGACTCAGCTCGGGAGACGCAGCAGCCACCGACTCGGGCCCCGGCGGTGCCGTGCCCGACGTTGGCTCTCTGGGAGGAGAGTCCTCGAGGACTACAGAGCTTACGTGTCCAGCAGACTCCGGCTCCACACGAGGAACTTTGGCAGGCTTCTCTTGTTGCACGGGCCCGGGGCGACGGTCGGGGGTCTTAGACCTGGCCCTCGAGGAGCCAGGGGCCTCCTCCGACGACACCCTCGCGAGCCGCTTCTTCCTCTTGCGTTCCCGGTCGGGGGACCCCCTTTCCGAGGAGCTCCGACGGCGCTCGGGATCCGAATCCCGAGATGTAGAGGCCTCAGACGAGGTCCGGGCCCAGCCGGAGGCTGAGTCCGAGAAAAGCCTTTCTTTCTGCTGCTGGCGACTTCGGAGTGCCTTGGAAGACATCTTCCCACATGGTCCACATGACTTAGGGTCGTGATCAGGACTGAGGTACCGAATGCAGCAGTCGTGTGTGTCGGTGAGAGACATTAATTTCTTACACCGATCACACTTCTTGAAACCGCTGGAAGCCATTGGGGAAAAAAGAGTCCCCGCGAGGTCAAAGGACCGGCCTTCCAGGGAAAAAGCAAAAAAGGGCGCGAACGCCAGCCACGAAGGGCAAAAACCGAAAAAGAAGAATCGGGCTCGATACCGGTGTACCGAACCCGGTGGGAGGGGAACCGGCGTCGAACCGGGAGAAAAAACAGCGAGGATCGCCGAAAAAAATCAACTTTTATCCGGGATGACAGGACACACGTCCGGTGGGCTTCTCGGAAAGAAAGAGACTGAGGTAAGATGGCACCTTTAGGCGGGAAGGGAACCACGCATGCGTGCCTGCATTCCCAAAAGCTTTCATAGAAAGCTGGGGAAATGCTCCGCTGGGGCTTCATCGGCGCCGATGACACCCATATGTGAGGACTGACTTCCTGCTTGGTCCTGGAGAAGTCATCCGATCCTCAAGCCGTGCTGCCGCACTCGGCAGCCACGGCGAGCACCGCTCAGCCGGTTCCACAGAGTAAAATTAAAATCCTGCAGCAACGGAGAGGCTCCGTCTCACACAGCTTCAGTGTGGCTGTACGGGTCTCGGAGCTCTCTCCCGTACTGTCAAGGGAGAGAGATCCGCACCGGCAAATGCCTGCAGCAAGTTAAAATAACTGACAAGGAGAGAAGGCGGGAGCTGCTACTAATTTAAAGAGCCAGGCTCAATTTTAAAATTACTGTAAATATAAGGAAATTTGCTCCTAACAACTAAAGGGAACTAATCCCAGAATTGCCAATTAACCAAAGGTAACTGAATTAAAAGTAAAATTAAAGGTAAAAATCAAAAGTAAAATCAGAATAGAATTTGTCACACTAAATGCTCCTTATCTGTTCCCCCAAGTGAGCCTAGAAGCTAGGCTCACTACGTCCTCCTGCTGCATGGACACACTGGGGACTGATGGGAAAGACCAGCAGGCTATATCCAGTGATGTCATGAGTTTTTGACATGCCCAGTCTCCAAGATGCAGGAGGAGGTTCACTACCCAGAGGTTGAGGACTAAACTGGAGGAACGATAAGGAACGAACATTATGTAAACAGAATTAACCTTAAAACTACTTCAACAAAGTCTTCAGCTCTGTTGTATAGAACAGACTCTGAAAGCACATCTTTTAAGGGAAAAAAGAACTACTTCCTGGTTGGCCTGCTATGAAACTTCCAAGATGTCTAGCAAATACTTATATATAAGGGAAACTATAAATAATTAAACCATAAATTTCTCACCTGGGATGGGGTTATGCTGCGGGAAGAGAGTCCAATGGATGATGCACCAGGAAATGGAGTGTGTGCTAGTTGAGCTGCTGTATGGTAGGATCGTATGTCACTGTACACAGGTCGATAATCATGGAATGAGCTCCCAGGAGGATGAATAAGGGGTACACCATGGGGTACCACGACAGGTTGTGTTAAAGAAATTCCAGACAGCTGAGAGTTTGGAGGGACATTGAGAAGCCGGGACTCACTGTGTGGTGAGTGGGCCATTTTAACTTCAGGTTGTTTAGCTATGTCTTTCCCAGGTTGTGGTGTTTTGCTGGCAGGTGGTGTTTTCACAGACCCTTCTGGTGTTCTGGATTGCCTTGTTTCAGGGTGGTGATCACCTACAGCTGCTAAATGAGAGTGCATCATCATCCTTACATCTCGGGGAACACTGTATGGATCAAGTCGCATTCCTGTGGAAGGCAGATGGTAGTCTGGCTGCATCACTAGTACATCAGACTGTACAGGCGCTGATCCTCTACATACAGAATGGTGGTAGTGCATGTCATCATCTGGGGGATGCTGAGAAGATAGTGGAGGCATGACCATATCTCTCATAGGAGCTGGCTGAGGGGTGCTTGACCTTTGGGGTCTAATATCAATCTGAGGCTGCAGAGATCCTCTAGGAGAATGTAGTGCTTCTGGTCGGATGCCATATGGTATGCCAGGTAGAGGAGGTGTGTTCATTCTTACATCACCTTGGGACAAATGGCTGAGGGATACTGGCTGAGTCACGCTATGAGGGGGCATAATGACTGTCTGCTCTGGATGTATGCTAGATATGTATTGAGGCACAGAGATTCCTGGACCCAACATAACAGTATTGCTAGTTAAGGCAGCAGAAGAGGTAACACTGGGATGACAAGCCCTAGGAAATGGAGATTGAGAATGTCCACTAGTACGAGGAGAGTGTTGCTCTTGTTTCACAACCCCCAAATGAGGGAGGGCACGTTCTGTTGGGGTGTTAGGCCCAGAACGGACATGATTAACTTCTGAATGGATTTTACCAGATATGGAAGAGTGATGTGGACTGAGGCCTGGGCTTAAGTTTGTTGACTGCAGAACTTTAGACTCCACTTTCAGTGCAGCAGAATCTACAGTCTTTTTACTGTTAGAAGACACACTTTGAGAATGCATCATCTGGTTATGCACTAGAACTGGTGGATTATTTACAGGCTGAGAGAGAACTTTAACAGTGCTAGATTGAGAAACAGAGTTTATGCCAGAAACATGGCATGATTCTGATTTTTCAGAGGAACGATCTTGCTTCACAGATATTACAGGTGATGTGCTATACGACTGAGATCCTAAGACCAATGAAGGATGGGTAGTGACATAACCTGAAGATGTCTGAAGCCCTTTCGATGTTGGCTGAGATGATGTAATAGGTTCCGGTTTAATCTGAGATTTAGATACAGACTGTTGAAACTCTATATCTACAGCACTGGCTGGGGGAATCTGACTGATCTTGGCACTAATTCGCTGAGGTCCTTCTGTCTTCTGCCCTGAATGACTCAGTACCACAACACCCTCTGAAGTGTTTACCCGCAAGCCTGGGCTAGAGCCAGTTTCCACAGGCCTATCTTCAATAACAGACATTGCTGATTTCATGCAGGACCTGTTGTCATTTGTACTTGTCCTCTGCTTGTATTTTGGAGAAGGGATGGTAGGGGGAGCTGATTGAGGCGGTTGCTTTAGCAATGTAATCCTGGGATTATCATCAAAGTCGAAGCTGTGGGCCATCCGGCTGATAACTGAAGTAGCTTTATGGGCAATGACTGTAGTTATTTTTTCCTTCTCAATGAAAACAGGTGCCTCAGCTGCAGGAGGAACTACAGCATTGCTAGCAGGAACGGCTGTTTTTTCCTCAGATACTGGTTTTATAGCCTCCACTGGTGGATGAGATGGCTCCTCCACATGAGGTGCACTAACTGGCTCAACTATAGCAGTGGTAACGTTTGTAGCTGTAATACCCACTGATGAAACATATTTGGGCTCCATTAGAATCTTCCTTAAGGTGCTGGAATTTGTATCAATATCAGAAGCCTTGGTGTCAGGAGGCATAGCTGGTGGCGGTGTAGAGCGCGCGTGTGATTCCTCGTGCCTTGACATCCATTCTGATATAATTCCAGTACTGGAATGATGATGAACTAATCCAGCTGAGATAGATGTTGGTAATTTTGCTGCTGAAGCTGAAGAAACTGTAGGAACAGCTATACTTGATGAATTTGTAGGCGTTATGGGTGAATTTTCAATACCTGACTGTAAGCTGAAGCTGGTTTGGCTTACGTCTTCCACTGGAACAGAGATGGGTGGCAGGTCAACAGGAGCAGCTCCTTCAGCAGAAACTTTGCTTTCAGTAGCAGGTTCAAGAGAAATGGTCTCAGTGACTATATTCATGCTTTGTTTAGAAATAGTCTGTTTAGAAAGTGCTGGAAGTATGTTTTCATTATTCTTTTCATCTTTCAAAACTTCTGATATTGATTTGACTTCCTTCTTAATTGGAGACCTGGCTCGTATGCTTCCAGGACCAAAAGCATTAGTATCCACAGTTTCCGCTTTCTTGTTTGTATTCCTTTTACGCCTTTGGCGAGTTATCTTTGGACGCCCTTTTTCTTTTCGAGGTGCATCAGCTTCTTGCAGAGGTTCTGCTTCTTGTGCAGAATTTGAAGATTCACTAAAACTTGCATATCTCTCTTTAACACCTGTGGCCTCTGGTATTGCTGTGGAAGCAGGAGCCGTTACAGAGCTCTCTGTGCAGCTAGCTTCTGATTCTAAGATATTACTTACTGCCTGACCAGTTTCAGGCTCCATTTCTTCTTGCTGTGATGGCACCACCACTGGATCTGCAGGAACATCAGAGTCTGCTTCAGTGGGATATGTTGGCGGAGCTGGAAAGCTTTCTGCATCAGTCGAAATGTCTGAAATAATGGAACCAATTGCTGCTGCAAGCTCTGTTTCATTAGCTTGATGTGCAGGTTTGTCTCCTTCCTCCTCCTGGCGAACCTCAGACACATCAGTTGCCTGATCCTTATAAGCAGGAAGAGTTGTAGTTTCAGTGAGCTTGGCAATGTTCTGAACAGCCTGCTCAAGTTCAATTTGCCTTGCTAATTGTGCAGCTTCAGGAGAGAGCTTGGGTTCATGTGTTATATCTATTTCAGAAGTATCTGGGAAGGACATATCTGGCTTAGTTTTTATGAACGGAGGTGACACGTTGTCTTCGTTTGGCAGGTTTTTTATTTTCCCTGGTGACTCTAACACAGATTCAGTATCCTCTTCACTTGGCTTCAAAGCACCTTTGACCTCATCTACATTGAGACGTATTTCTACATTTTTCAAACGCAGCTCTTGCTCTAAAGTTGTTTTTGCACTTCTAGGTCTCCCAATTTTGGCCTTGACAACCACCTTCTCAGGTACCTTTTTCTCAACAATTTCAACTGCAGAGACTTCAGGAATACTTTTATCTGTCTCTGTCTCCTTTTTATCATGTTTTTGCTCTGATATTGATTCTTCTTTCAGAGACTTCACTTTACTGCTATCATTGCCCTCCTGAAAGGATTTCTGGGTAGCATCCTCATTTGATTCTACTAAAACATCTTGTATTTTTGATTCATTTTTCCCTTTCTTCCCTGTCTGACTACTCAAAGATGATGGATGATTATGCATCATTTTCTGTGATCTTGGAGACCTCCATCCCTCTACAGATTTTGGTATATCAACTGTTTCTTTATTTTCAACCTCTTCTACCTCTTGCTTTGCTTTTTCCATTTTAACAGGCAATATTTCTTCCACAGTTTTGCGGCGTGATTTTGGAGGTCTCCCTCTTCTTGGTGGGTTAGGAACAGTTACAACAGTTTCTTGTGATTCTTTTTCTACTCTCTTTCTGGTAGTCCTTGGTTGTTCTACTGGCTCTTTCACTAGAGAAGGGCCATCGCTGTCTCCTGTGCTGGCATATACTGATCTTACATTTCGACGCCTAGTTCGACCAACTGGCAAACTCGGCTCTGTAATTTCTGGCTCCACTGTAGAGATGGGTGGTTTACCAGCACTTCTTGAAACTTTCTCTGTTTCTATTTTCAGTTCTAAAAGTTTCTGTGACTCACCACGTGGAGAGGTTGATCTATTACGTTTTTCACGGTCAATTCTTTCGCTCTTCCTTGTGGCAGGCTTCTCAGTGATTTTTCCAGCAGACGTCTGTACAGGAGTCTTTGAACGTTTGCTTTTGTATGATTTTTTATCTTTTACAATGACAGGGGGTTCACTTTCCATGTCATTGTCAGAAACATGAGAAGTTATCTCTGTTATACCCTCTAATTTCAGATTTGCACTAGGATCACTGTTTGTAACCGTCAAAGATTTTTCTTCCTTAGGCTCACTAGGCTCCTCTGATTTTTGAACTGATTTGGAAAATTTTATGCTGGATTCTGTTATTTCAGATTCTACATCTACACTGACATCTACTTCAGAAAATGATGTGCCTGGTGTAAGTGGCTTGGTATCCAAATATAAAGGATGCTCTGTTGGCATGGAGTCTTCAAGTGGCAGAGGTACTGAAATAATTTCTTTTTTTTCTTCTACAAATGGGGCAGATTTTAATAACACTGGAAGATCAACTGCAACAGAAGTTACAGGCTCAGGTGCAGGCTTTGATTCTTCAGATACGTGTTCGAATGGCTTTTCTTCTCTTGTTGTAATCACATTTGATGCTTTTTCATTAATAGTATTCTCAAAAACCAAAAGTGTTGACTCTGGGGCTGGGGCTGGAAGTAATGATGAAGCTGTGATTGGAGTAGGCAGTGGAACTGTGACTAGACATGGTGCTGCTGATGGAACCTCTGGTTCTTTAGCATCAGGAGTTGAATCTGATGTTTTATGTTTATCTTCCTGCTTTTCTGCCTCCTTTTTTTGGTCTTTCTCCTTTTCTTTTTGTTGCATCCGTGTGAGTTCAATAAATCTGCTATGAAACAAAACAACTGGCTCTTGCACCAAATCAGATACACTATTCACTCCATCAGAAGACATTTGCCTTCCACAAAGTCTACCAGACATGAAGTCAGGATCATCATCTTTTCTTTCTAGATGTTGTAAGCGTTTTGAGTCTTGTTCAAAGATGGAGCTATGCAAAAATCGGGACGCAAACAATTCTTGTCTTTCCTGCTCTTCCTCTTTGTGATCCTCTTTCTTATCATCCAGTTTTCCTTCTGAATCTGTCCTAATTTTTTTCTTCTTCATATACCATGATGGGATAGGTCTTGGAGCAGAGTCAACCTTCTCTTTGTCTTTGTTGTTTCTAAAACTAGCAAAACTTGAGTCCCAGTCTAAAAAGGACCAATTTTCTTCTCTTGATGAAGAGAGGGATTTTGCTCTTTCAAGCAAGGCTTTGGTATCTGGTGTGATTGTTTTGTCCAATGCAAAGGAGTAGAATTTGTTTCTCTCTGAAGAGCTGGAAAGCCTTTCATCTCTTTCACGTGGCTTCTCATCTCCATCTCGTAGCAATAAAGAAAATCTGGAACTTTCTAATAAAGATGACACTTTAGGAGAATGAGATTTGCTGTCATTTTCCTCTTCAGAATCTGAAGGTACCTCTCCGGGTTCCAGGTCCCGTAAGGATCGTTTTCTTATGCTTGCTTTTTTCACTACACTGCTTGGGAAGCTGACATCCCTACCAGGTTCTTGCTTTGCTTGACTTTCCCACTTATTTGATTCTTCTTCAGAACCCAGAATGGACATCTTGACTTTATCTGCCATTTGCTCTCTCTTGCTAGAATCATATGGATTAAATTTCAGAAAATCCTCCCTTCCTGTCATATTAGAACAAGAAAGGCCTTTTTCATCTATTTTTGGTGATTCTTTAATTTCTTTGACAGGTAGTATTTTAGGGGAATCTAGTGTATCATCATCGTGGCATAGAAAAAGTCTAAGACTTGGAGAGCAAGCAATCTTCTCAGAATCCTCACTCTGACGAGAGCTTCTATAATTTCTCTCTCTTTTAGTGTTAATTTCAAACTCATAATGATCCGTCTTTTTTCTTTTACTAGGGGGAGAATCATCTGTAACATCTTGAGGGGGTTTACCAACCTCGTGCACAAGACTACGTTTCTCATACTCATCTATTTCTTTCCTAGGACTGCCAAACTTCTCAGATTTTGCTATCTCTATTTCCATCTGCTGCTTAAGCCGTCGGCTTTGCTCCATTTGCTTTCGATAGCTTTGTGTGTGGTCAATGTCTATTCCAATCTTTTCCTCTAGATCTGTTGACAAAGGCTTCTCTTGACCAAATTTATGGTCATGCAACTCTTCAGGAAGTCCACAATAATTTTTCCTTCCGCCTTCTTTAGTTACCTCTTTTTCTGTTCCTTGATCATCCATTAACTGCATTTGCCTATGATGTAATTTTATGAGTTTCCTGACAGGGATTTCTTGAGGTTCTAATAGTTCATCAACTGGCTCTCCTAGTCTTGACTGCAGATCTAAGCTGGTACGCAAACCCATTCCCATTAAAATATTAGCAGATTCCTGGCCTTCCTTGGGGCTGGTATTAGTCATACACCTTTCAGGTTTGATCTTTCTTAAATCTCTTTTAAGCAGGTCTTTTCTCAAGGGTTTTCTTTCGGACTCCATTTCCCTTAATGTGGTTGATTCTTTGAAGAAATTGGTCATATCATGTTGCTTTTTTAAGATCAAGCGTGCATCTTCCTCATCTTGGCTGCTTCTCTTAACCTCTAGTTTTTGCCTTTCAGGTTTTAGGCTTACATCGGCAAACCTTCTTTTACGAGCTTCCAGTTTGTCTAGATCTACTGCATTAGTTCCTTCCATAATCTGCTCTCCTTTAATGTGCTTCTTGGCTTTTAGTTTTCCCTCTTTATCTACTATCTCCACATGGCTAGCAAGCACTTTATCTTTTGTCACTTTACTCCTAATGGCTTCTGGTTTACCCTGGTCAGCTTTTGGTTGTTCAACTCGAGGTATCTGAACTTTCTGCTCAACAGGTGGGGACTTGACTGTATCGCTATCAAGTTTTCCTCGCAATTTATCTAGAGCAGGTGAATCCACAACTTTCCCTTCCTTTTCTTTTACTCGTGTCAGCACCACACATGGCATTAATTCTAAGCGGTTTTTAGATGATGTCCCTTCTTTGTCAACTTTATCTTTAACTGGTTGTTTACTACAGCCCTTTAATTTTTCAGGACTAGGCTCTCTCTCATTTTCCTGGTCAGTTTCAGATGACTGTGAGCTTGGTGAATTAATTTTTGCTTTTCGTTTTAATTTATCACTTTTATCCTTTTCAGTTTTTTCGGGCTTCTCCTTCCTCCCTATACGTTTTTCCTTGTCACTTCTTTCTTGGTCAAAAGGGCGTTCTTTATCTACTTTGTCATTCTTGACATAACGTTCCGCACGAGCTTTTTCAAGTTTATCAAACCTTGGAGGAGAAAGTGAACTACAGCTTCCACTGTGATCAGAGGAGCGGCTGTATATTCTGCGCTCAGAGTCACTCTGCAATCTTTCTGACTGTGAAGGAGATGCTCCAGGGCTCTGAGGCCGCCTAGAATGATTTGGACTTTGACTGCGTTCAACTGGTCTCCTTTCATGGTCTCTGTCCCGATCAGATTCAAATCGTTCCCGCTCTCTTTCACGTTCCCGCTGTCTGTAACTGTATTCCCTTATGTCTTGTTCATAAGGGTCTCTGTAATCCCTGTATTCTCTTGGGTCCTCATAATATCGAGGGTCATAATAGTCTCCTTGGTAAGGATCCCACTCTGCATAAAATTCTCTACTTCGTGCTGGGTATTCTCTCCTAGGATCCTCTGGGAACGTGCCCGGAGCCCGAACAGTGTCATAATATGTACGATCTGCAGTATACTCATATGATCCTCTCCGGGTCTCTTCACCTCTGCAAAAAATAAAAAGCAAGCATAAACATAGTGGGATCAGGTTTCTCTACTCTCAAAGTCTATTTGTTCCATGAGCAGAGGTATCTAAGTTGGAGATGTGTAATAGAAATTTCCATTTACCACTTAATATATTTGCCTATTAAATGACGACTCCTTCCACTGTTCTCCTCATAAGGTGACTAGAGATGACAATACATTTAGGAAAAGCTTCTGAACAATCTACCAGCTTCACATTTACATTTTATCATTTGTAGTATTGCTTAAATCATGGCACTCTGCAACAAATTTATTCATTTATCCATATACATCAGCAACAAATACTCTCTTGGGTATTTGAGAATATGGTCAGAGGCACTCAGACTATTTAATATTTTTTTATTTTTAATATCAAACCTGATAATATGCCTCATTTCATAAAAGGCCCCCTAGATGAGTTACAAGTTTTTAATTTAAAAAAATCTTTCTTTAGAAAGTTTTCATTTACTATTCCATCAATTCTTTTTTTTTTTAAATCAGACATGAACTGGGAACAGAGCCACTGCATGCATAACAGGTGCCCCAGGTGAATTTCAGTCTTACACCACCTCCCTCCCCAAGATTTTGATAATTTAACTCATTGATTATGATCACCCCAACACCACCTCTCCCACAACATAACTGGACAATACACTTCTAAATATTAAACTTTGCTTTGCATGTGTATGTAGGCCCTCTTTCCCTGCAAGTAAAAAGAATGTGCTGTGATATTTATTTAATCCCTGAAGAATTTTTTTCAAAAGCTCTTCTTACTTAAACAACGTCTAGCATTACAGATCCAAATAAATTAAGGTATAAGCTGTGCAGATAATCAGAATCCTATGTAGCTATCATACTGAAGCATAAAGTATAAATTATATTATAAATTATATATTATAGGAGTGGAGGAGTGGCCTAGTGGTTGGGGCAAGGTACTTCAGGCCGGAAGGTCGGGGGGTTCAAATCCCACTAGAGCACAGCAACCTTGGGCCGGAAGGACTGGGGTTTCTAGTCCCACAGGTGCTCCTTGTGGTCTTGGGCAAGCCACTTAACCCTCCATAGCCCATGTTCCCTGTAAAATAGTTATCTCCAAGTTATAATGCCCTGTTCAATGTAATTTCAGTTTGTTCAATGTAAACCGCACTGATGGAAAATAGCGCGGTATATAAGAGAATGTAAATAAATAAAAAAATATTACATTCAATTTAAGATGGAACTCACAAGATATTCTAAAAACACAGCTTTGCCAAAACAAAAGTTTATGTCTCGTAAAACTGCAAATATATGTATTTGTTTGTCTAAAGGAATAACATCTGGAAATATGATCAAAGAAGAAACAAAATTAGCTGCGTGCATGCCAACTGAAATTTTGAAGAACTCTTCTAGCTCTGAGAGTGGAGGAGCAGCCTAGGGGTTAGAGCACTGGCTTGGTAACCAAGAGATTAGGGTTCGATTCCCACTTGCACTACTTGTGGCCATGGGCAAGACACATAACCCTTCATAGCTTCTGAAGAAAGGCCTGGCAATCTACTTCCAATTACATTGCCAAGAAAACAAAGAAGCTGCTGGGTCACCAGGAGTCAGCACAGACTCAAAGGCACACATTGCATTGCATCTAGCTCTGCTGCTTTAAAATATCTGAATACCAAATGTTCAGTGATTTTTACCTTTCAGAATTATAACATGGCAATATTGGGTTGCAAATTATCTTCTGGTGAATAATATAAAGGGCTCTGTGGTGAACTAGATCATTATTAAATCACATTTAAACTTCTAGTGCCAACAAAAACAAAGGCATCTTAATGGAATCATTTTATAATATCTGTCCATACCTTCTTTCTGCTAGCATTTCATAAAAATCTCGTATATCTTGACCTGATGACTCCATGGAACGATAAAAAGCCAACTGACTCTCTCTGTTCGCAAAATCCACCTAAAAAGAAACAGATATCAAAATATGTTTTAAGTAAACAAATTACATTGACAACAATATAAAGTTACCAAACCAGAAAAATCCCTATTACACACTTTCTTTCAGAAAAGGATTGTCAAAGGGCTTCATTCATGCCAGGGCACTATACAGATAAGGGTGTAAGCAGAATGGAATCCCAGACTCAATAATCCCACACAACGGGCTAAATGTCCTATACTACTCAAGTCTTCCCAGTGCATAGTGGCTTAAGAGATCAATGGAAGTAAAATGCACCTTTCGTGTAAAAGTTCATCACATATGGTTTATCTCTGGAACTTAATTTACTACAGCATGCATTTATGTATGTAATAATTTTTCTCTTGCTTGCACATATTTATGTTGCAAGCGCGTGAAATAGTAACAGAACACATTTAAAACAAATAACACTATGTTCCCTGTCATAAATGATAGGTCATGTAGTTACAACTATTTATTACACTTGCATCTATCACCTCAAACACAGAAAGCTATTTTTAAAAATCCCATCTTAAAATGACCTACCTAATAACT
This sequence comes from Ichthyophis bannanicus, assembly GCA_033557465.1. Classification (NCBI taxonomy): domain Eukaryota; kingdom Metazoa; phylum Chordata; class Amphibia; order Gymnophiona; family Ichthyophiidae; genus Ichthyophis; species Ichthyophis bannanicus. Next base: position 24,004,257 of record CM066042.1, read on the forward strand.
TTCCTTCCTTGTTGGAATGAGAGCTTCAAGCTAAATTCCAATAAAGTATTTTGGTCATAAACACTATTCTCTGAAACCTGAAGGTGATAACTAGTTTGTAATTCTTCTTTTTAAGGGGGCAGCAACAGTAAGAAAAAAAAAGGAACTAAAAGGAAATGAAGGTGCACACTGGGTCCCATCAGATACTCCAAACGGCATATAAACTTGGGTGAGCACGATATACATTCAAGCAAAGCACAGACAATAGCAGACAGAGGAGTGGGAAGGCAGCCTGCTGCACAGAAACACGCAGGTGTTTGGAAAAAACTTGCTGGGTTTTTTTGAGCTGAAAGAGCAGAGTCTGCATTGGCGATGTCAGATGACTTCACCCAATACTCTGATTAATTTCATCTTATTAATGGACTAAAAAACACTGCTACCTCCCACCATCAACATAAAGGTTTTGCATCCTCCCCGTCTCCTTGAAATCCTAGTACCCTAATCCCAGGTCCATATATTTACTCAGCACTTCACCGGTGATATAAGCCTTGCCCTAAGGTGTGCCTGCATACATACCTGCATGCACACACGCAACAAACACACACACATATAAATACTGTCAGTCTGCTGCAGCATCAGCTTTACTTTCATGCCATAAAATCAGTGTAGAACAGAATGTTAAAGCTATAGTCATGAAGGTGAGAACTGAAGGGAAATAGAGTGCCTCCTCAAATGCAGGTGGCTCAATTTACTCAGATGCCTCAGTATTCCTTGCCTTACCCACCCCACCTCCCTCCTCCCCCAGCCTAGAGGTCAGGACACAAAAGCTTGAAATGTTCCATTCCAGTTCAGAGACTTGCTTCTTTGTAAACTGAACCACCACCTTGTGTGAGAATATTGTATGCCTACTTCTCCTATCTGCCTGGAGCTGTTAAGTTACTGGATCAACAGATCACATTCCACATGAAGTTACTTGAAGTGATTCTTACCCTTTTTGTTAAAGAGGAGGGTAATTCAGAATTTCAGCTCCTGTATTACCTCATTATAAGCTGTGTAACTGCTTACCAGTAACAACAGAAGTTAATATGAAGACCACCACATCAAAAAGCTTAGAGACTCAAGTTTGATTAAAAACAAACAAACAAAAATAGATCTCATATAATACTGGTTGAGGGGAGGAGAAGGCTTTAAGAGTAAAAACATTTGGAATGTTTTAATGTTACGAGATCTTAAAAGGCTAAGAGTAAAAATTAGTTGAATGTCTTTTTAATTTGTTTTCTTAAGGTGGTTCTGCACACCTTAATTTTATTCCCACCAATCTTCCTCCCCTTGGTCTCTTTTACAGCTGCTTGTGCATATTCAATTTCATTGTAGAGAACCAGGGCCATGCCTTTTAAGCGATCAAACACCACCTGTCAAAAAAAAAAAAAAAAAGGAACAAATAAGAGCCTCATCCACTCGGGAGTGGGTTAAGGAGATCCTAGCCTGGAATTCTGTTCGCTCTAATGATGGCTGGTATTACTGGCCTCCTCTTATCCCATGTGTGAGACAGGTCCAGGCATTGGTTATCAAAGCTAAGATTAAAAAATTCATTCACAAATAAGTCATCAATCCCTATGCAAAAACAGTTTTGATTTTAAAACTAGGTTTATTTTAGGCTCTTCTTTGAAGACATGTTGTAGTGGAAAGGTTTGTTTAATGAAACAGAAAATACAAACTTTGGAGGAGGTTTTATTTTTCTTGCATTATTGTTACTGGTAAGACAGCTGAATTTTAGCTACAAATAGTAGTTACAACCCTGAGCAACAAAGAACATTAATTATATGTATGATGCACACTGCAGCCTCTTTATCAAACTGTTGCTATCCACTTTCACCCAACATAACTCCCTTAGCGTTTCCCCCTATTTTAGATGGAAGAATTAAGATCTATCCCATGCAAGCTTTATAGTTCCATTGTAGCTGGAAATGTGGTGTTTTAAATGTTACATTTTATTTGGTTCTCTAGTTAAACTCAATGAATTTCAATACAGTTAGGTGCAATCTACTGCCTGACTAAAATCTTGCGTAATTTTTAAATGTTTTGGGGAACATCTGGGGTCCTTTTAGCCATGGGACTATGCATGGGATGAAACCCACCAACTGCAGGAAGGTAACTGCAGTTTTAGAAACTACAGCCATTGTAGAAAGAAAAACATATATACAGATTTTTTACACAAAGGCTCCATTTACTAAAATTACAGTCACTTCCCTATCATTAAAGTTATAGCTAGATAAAGGAATGAAGTGGAGTTCTGGGCATGACGGCAAGTACAACTGCAACCCAACAATTTCAGCTACTCTGGAGCCTATAAGGATTGTGTTGGGGAGATTTCACATTTGCATTAGCCCATTTTTAATACCACAGTGATAACACTCAAAGTGCTGGATTACTCAGAAACGTGTTACAAAGAGGGTGCAGTGTATACAGTTGCTGTGTGTGTGTGTGTGTGTGTGTGTGTTCAATGTGTGTAAGTATTTTATATATAGATACATACATACAGAAACAGCCAGACCTGGATACTTTGCATTTATTCATGTGTTTATATACAGAAATATACTAATCACAAATTTCATGTGCTGTTCAAATTTGGAAATCTGAAGGGGGTTCCCCCCTTTGGTTTGGATAAAAACAAATTCATAAAAATATGCACAATGAACCAGGTCTGACCAAAGGTATAATACTAGTAAAGGCAGAAAAAGACAGAATCCAAGAAAAGGAGCACAGCAACAGTTTACTCTAAAACAAAACAAACCACAAAAAAACAGAAAGAAAGAAAAGCAACATCTCACCCACCTTTACCACAGGTCCATAGCGACAAAAATGCCGCGTTAAATACTGGTCTGTGATATTAGCAGAAAGTCCATCTAACCACACACTATTAGTGGGCATGCTCTTTCCAAACCCAAGCTAAAAACAAGAAAGATTAATTTCATCAGTATGCATCATAATTCTTCATTTCTGGAGAAAGGAATCTGATGCACATACAGTAAATGTCAACAGAAAACAGCAATAAATACAAAATACATTAGAAAGTTAACATGGCTCTTTCATGTATATCAGACATCTTTGGTTGTGATATGATATCTCACATTTTTAAAGTTAACTTTCTTTCATCTTAAAATGCTCACCCTGATTCATTTTGAGAATTCTCAAAGCAATTTTACAATTTTTTTATAAAGTGGTATGTAAATTCAATTACTGCTCAAAAGACTACAAACCAATTCATATTAGATATCATGACCATAGTATCAGACTCCAACATTTATTTATAAAGCAGGATGGATGAGAGATGACACAATATTAGCTTATCTGTACAGCATCACTTAATAATGTCTAAAAGGAACAAATCCAGATGCGTCTCTGCCATTGACTTCTCAATTTACTATTGCTTCATATTTTAGAAAAAATCATAATTACACTTACCTGGTAATTGTAGTTCCTTGAATGACGACAGTGCAGTTCTCTACGTCTGGGTTGTCAATCTCCTCCTGCAGCTTGGAGACTGGTATGTCAAAACTGATGACATCACTGGATATAGCCTGCTGCACTCCGCCTTCCATCCCAGTGTGAAACTATTAACAAAGCAGACTCACAGGAGCAACAAATAAGTAGCCAACTACCAGCAATGCAAATAGGTGAAACCAAAATAACTAAACACCTAAACAGCCACCCCCTCCGAGCAGGCTTTCGTACTCTTTGCCTTGCCATAGAGAAAGTGAATACTTCAAACAAGAGAAAGGAAAAACAGAGCTCACCTGTAACTTACTCCTGTCCCTTACCTCGGCTGGAACCTCCTAGAAATCTCCGGGCGGGAATGAGGACTGCACTGTCGTCACTCAAGGAACTACAATTACCAGGTAAGTGTAATTATGATTTCCTTATCGTTCCTCCAGTGCAGTCCTCTACGTCTGGGATGTACCAGAGCAGTAATTATTGGGAGGGACCCTTCCAGCCAGCAGACAAAACCGCCGACCCAAAACGAGCATCGGCTACTGCCGCGACGTCAAGTCTGTAATGCTTGCTGAAAGTATGTAGACGACGACCATGTCGCCGCTCTACAAATGTCACCCGGCGGAACCAAACCGTGCTCCACCCAGGAACAAGCCTGCGCTCTTGTGGAATGGGCCCGTAAACCGACAGGTACCACTCGACCCTGAAGCAAATAAGCGGAGGCAATCGCTTCCTTTACCCACCGAGCGATGGAAGCCTTCGCCGCTGCCTCCCCTTTGCGTGCTCCGCCGAACAGCACAAATAACCGATCCGACTTACGGAAGGACTCAGTAATCCGTAAATATTGACGTAAGACCCTCCGAACATCCAAAAGATGAAGATTGCGATCCGAACCGCCGCTCTCCAGCGTTCCAAGAACGGGCAAACAAACCGCCTGATTCAAATGAAAAGGGGAAACCACCTTAGGCAAAAAGGACGGCACCGGACGGAGAATCACCTTCTCCCGCGAAAAAGATAAGAAAGGTTCCCGGCACGATAACGCCTGCAACTCGGAAATCCTTCTAGCCGAACAAATGGCCACGAGAAACACCGTCTTCAACGTCAAATCCTTAAGGGATGCCCGACGCAAAGGCTCAAAGGGTGACTTAACCAAAGCCGCGAGGATGAGATTGAGGTCCCACAGCGGAACGTACACCCTACGCGCTGGCCGCAACCTAGTGACCGCCTTCAAGAAAAGAACTACATCAGGATGCGACCCTAAAGGTACCCCATTGACCTTACCCCTATAGCAGGCCAGGGCAGCCAACTGGACGCGCAAGGAACTAGCGGCGAGACCCTTATCAAAACCATCCTGCAAAAACTCCAAGACCACCGGAATGGACACAGTGAGAGCTCGGACCCGACGACGAGAACACCAATCTTCAAAGATACGCCACACACGCACATACGCCAAGGATGTCGAATGCTTCCGCGCCCTAAGCAAGGTTGTCACAACCGCTGACGTATAGCCTTTCTTTTTCAGTTTAGCCCTCTCAAGGGCCATACCGTAAGCGAGAATCGATCCACCTGCGGCATGAACAGCGGTCCCTGTCGTAAGAGATCCGCCCGCTGCGGTAGCCTCCAGGGTACGCCCTCCAACAGGCGCACCAGATCCGCATACCAAGGCCGTCTCGGCCACTCGGGCGCTACCAACAGAACTTTCCTCTGGTGCGCTCCAATCTTTTGTACTACTCTGCCGATCAACGCCCATGGGGGAAAGACGTACAGAAGACCCGGCGACCACGGGCGCAACAACGCGTCTATGCCCTCGGACATCCGCTCGCGCCTCCTGCTGAAGAACCGGGCGACTTTTGCTGACCGAAAGGTCGCCATGAGATCCATCACCGGTGGACCCCAACGCTCGACTATCTGCACGAAGACGTCGGGATGCAGCTCCCATTCCCCTGCATCCACGTGCACCCTGCTGAGAAAGTCCGCGGTGACATTGTCCTTTCCGGCAATGTGCGCTGCCGAGATCGCCGGCAACCGAAGTTCTACCCAGGCGAACAACTCGTCTGCCTCCGCCTCCAGGCGGCACTTCCCATGCCGCCCTGGCGGTTGATGTACGCCACCATCGCTGAGTTGTCGGAGAGCACCCTTACGGGCCTGCCGCGGAGTAGGTCTTCGAACGTCTGCAGGGCCAGGAACACCGCTCTCAGTTCCAGACGGTTGATCGTCCATGATACTTCCAGCGGAGACCAAAGCCCCTGCGCAAACTGACTCTCGCAATGAGCTCCCCAGCCCGCTAGACTGGCATCCGTCAACAACGGTACCCATACCGGCTGCTCCAGTGGCATGCCCGCTGCCAGGGACGACCTGACCAACCACCACCGAAGGGAGCGCCGGGCTGCGAGCGGACAAGGGAGCCGTTTGCTCAAGGAATCTGATGTGACCACCAGCGAAGCAGAGCTCGTTGCAGAGGCCGCATATGGACCTTGGCCCAGGGCACCGCCTCCAACGTGGCTGCCATTGTGCCTAGGACTCGGAGATAGTCCCACACTGACGGCGCACCCACCGACCGAAACTGTTGGACTAGGTGCCGTAACCCTTCGGCCCGCTTGTGTGGCAGAAACACTTGCCCTCTCTTGGTGTCGAAGCGAACCCCGAGGTATTTGAGGACCTGGGTTGGTTTCAACTGACTTTTCGCCGGGTTGACCACCCAACCGAGACTCTGCAAAAAGGACACTACCCTGTCGGTCACCCGAAGACTCTCTTCCTCGGACTTGGCCCTGATCAACCAATCGTCGAGATACGGGTGAACGAGAATGCTTTCCTTGCGCAACGCCGCCGCCACCACCACCATGATCTTGGTGAAGGTACGCGGCGTAGTGGCCAACCCGAAAGGCAATGCCTGGAACTGATAGTGCCCCCAAGGAAAGGCGAACCGCAGAAACCTCTGATGTTCGAGACGGATGGGAACGTGCAAATACGCCTCCGTAAGGTCCAGAGACGTCAAGAACTCTCCTTGACGCACCGCCACAATAACCGACCGGAGAGTCTCCATCCGGAAATGTGGGACGCGCAGGCAACGGTTCACGGCCTTCAGATCTAGGATAGGGCGCCATGTGCCGCCTTTCTTTGGCACGACAAAATAAATCGAGTATCAACCCGAACCGTACTCGGCTTTGGGTACGTCTACCACGGCCCCCAGTTGAAGCAGACGCTCCAAGGTTCCGCGAATCGCTGCCGTTTTCTGAGGACCTCGGCACGGCGACAGGACAAACGAATCCAACACGGGTTTCGAAAATTCCAGGGCATAGCCGTGCTGCATGATCTCGAGCACCCACTGGTCGGAAGTGATGTGGGTCCAGGCGGGAAGAAACTCCCGAAGTCGTCCGCCTATGGGAGTCTCCGCCGCCGGGACCCGCCTCGTTTCATTGAGACTTACGGGCAGCAGTCGCAGGGACGGAAGCGAAACCTCTGTTCGCTCCCCAAAACCCTCGAAAGCCCTGGGCCCGAGACGGAAACCTACCCCTCTGGAAACTTCCGAAACGAGGGGAACGAAACCTCCGGAAATCTCGAAACTGACTACGAAAGCCTTGGCCAGACTTGGCCTGCTTCGGTCTATCCTCCGGAAGACGACCCGCCTTGGACTCTCCCAGATCTTTCACCAACTTATCCAAGTCGTCACCAAAGAGCAAACCTCCCCTAAAGGGTAGCTTGCTAAGACGGGATTTCGACGGGCCATCCACCGCCCAATTCCTCAACCATAATAAACGCCGGGCAGCTACCGCGGACGCGGTACTATTAGCCAGTGCCCTGATCAAATCGTAATGAACATCAGCCAAGTAAGCTGCCCCTGATTCCAGGCGATCCAATTCTTTCAGCTCCTCGAGATCTAAATGAGGAGACTGACGTAACCTCTGAGCCCAACGTAGAGCAGCTCTGGTCACCCATGCCCCACAGATGGACGCCTGTAGTGACATAGAATCCGCCTCAAAAACCTGCTTGAGCAAACCGTCCACCTTACAGTCCTGGTTATCTTTCAAGGCCGCACTGCCTTCCACCGGAATGGTGGTTTTCTTTGTAACCGCCGAAACCACCGCATCCACCCGCGGAGACCGGAACCGCTCCTTATCCTTATCAGCAATGGGATATAATCTCTTCAAGGTCCGCAAGCCCCTCAGGCCTGCTTCCGGCTTATCCCACTCATCTTGAATCATTTTGTCCACCACCTTGTGTACTGGAAACACCACCTGAGTTTGTCGGACTGCCTGGATAACCGGGTCCTCCAGCTCCTCCTCCACCGCTACCTGCGGTGCTAGATGCAACATCTGCAATGTTTCCGAGATCAAGGCAGCCAACTCCTCCCTACGAAAGACCCTAACTATCGTAGCTTGATCTTCAGGTTCAGGAATCTCCCCTTCTTCGAGATCTTGGGTACCCTCTTCTGGATCCCAATCCGGGACGGAAACCTCAGGCCAAGATGCCTCAGCCAGCGCAGGGTCCCTGGTTCTCGCCCGCTTAGTCACCGAAGGACCCTCACCCAAATCTTCCGCGGCCTCTAGCTGCGGTTGGGGCGACGCTAGTGACGCAGGACCCACTGCTGCCCCCTGACGCTTTAGGCAAAAAGCCTGATGCATGAGCAGCACAAACTCCGGACTAAATTCACCGAGGGCCGGCGACGGCATGGGTAGGGAGATTCCAGAAGGCCCTGGCAACTCCTCTACCGGGGCCCCCTGTGACACAGATCGCGGGGACACAGCCCGGACATCAGCTGGCGCTCCCTGCGTCTCAGTGGACTCCTGCAGATCCATCTGCTGTTCTACGGCGGATGATAGCGTTGCGCAACCCCGACAAACGCCAGTATCCGCCACCGTCCCTCTTCGGGTGCCACACACAAGACACTGAGATCTGGTCGCCATAAGGTCAACGAGCCAAGGCCGCAGAGCCCAACTGCCTTTTTTTTTTTTTTTTTTTGTAAAACAGATTATGTGAAGAGAGAGACCTCTGCTGACCTCTGTTATGTACTGTATATATATATATATATTTTTTTTTTTAACACACTAGCAGCACCAGGAGAAAAAAGTCCTGTCAGCCAGCTCCCCCCTCCCCTCTTGCGGGAAAACTGAAGGAAGAGGAAACAACGATGAAGGAGACCCCTAAAAATAAAATTAAGCAACCCAAAAATAAAAGCAACAAAAAATCAAATAAAGAAGAGGAGAAACAAAGGAAAACGGGCCCCCAGAAGCTGACTGCACTGCTACCCGCAGCTGCACGGCCGGCTGTTCTCCTACACGCGGTCTCTCCCGCGGCTCAGAAAATGGCCGCCGAGAGACGCCGCGCCGGCAAAAAAAAGGCGCCAAACACACCGCGGGAACCCTACCTGAAAGTAAGACTTTCCCCCGCAGAGCACCTGGCCGAAGCCGGCAGAAGGCTTACCGGCTCTCTCCGCAGCTGCCCGGATAAAAGCGGAACCGCATGGAGCTTACCGCACCGGCCTGAAAGTTCCCCGACGGCTTCAGCGCTGACAGGGGAGCCGCGGCAATGCCGACTAACAGAAAAATGCTGCCGAGGTCAAGAGAGGCCCTCCCCCGACAGTCCTGGGGGAGAGACCTCCGTGCTCCAAGGGGGGGGAACTCGAAATTCCTGAGCCCGAACCCCCAAAAGACTTCTCATGCCAAGGCAAGGAGCAAAAGAGCCGGATCAAGCAGAGGTGCTTTCCCCGTTTGATTTCTTTTTTTTTTTTTTTTAAAGAGACAGCACCCAAATAAATAATGTTAATAATGTTAACCCTAGCTACACTATACCAACAGCTCCTTATCCATTCTTCCAGAGAGCCCTGCTACAAGGCTCGTCAAGTCCTCTTGCTGCGTGGAGACTGGTAACACTGGGATGGAAGGCGGAGTGCAGCAGGCTATATCCAGTGATGTCATCAGTTTTGACATACCAGTCTCCAAGCTGCAGGAGGAGATTGACAACCCAGACATAGAGGACGGCACTGGAGGAACGATAAGGAATAATTCATTTTTTGTATATTCTTCTATTTTTAAACTAAAGCACCTGATCAAGTCCTTCTAGCAGAGTGCTGTTCAGTTCACTGAAAATATTTGAAAAGTTATCTCCTAGAATGTTTTATATCCTGCACAGACAGCCAATCATCCTCTCAATGCTTTTTGTCTCTGCCTGTTGTAAAATAGTGGTTTATGATTATGACCTTTAATAATGACCATTGTCTGAGAAAATTAAGATTAGAAAGCAGTGTGGCAGTATCCAAGCTAGTGTCCATGGATATTCATCATAATGGCTACCCCATGCATATAGGCCTAGTAGCAAGAGTACAAATTGGTGACGTTTTTACCTATGTTTATGTTTATTAAAATTTGATATACTATCTTTTCAATAAAATGGCAGAGTGGTTTATAATTTTAAAAATGCATAAAAGAAAAGTTGAGAGCATCACCCTGGTGTGGTAGGAAGTAATCCTGTCGCTAGGACCCATCCTCCAGGTGATGTAAAACCCTCTCGCACCAAGGAAGTTTCTCCAGGGCCATATGCCCATGAGGGAAGGGTTAGGACAGCTGTTATAGTTGGTGATTCAATCATTAGACATGTAGATAACTCGGTCACTGGTGGACATGAGGATCGCCTGGTAACATGCCTTTCTGGTGCGAAGGTAGCAGACCTCACGCACCACCTAGACAAGGTCTTAGATAGTGCTGGGGAACAGTCTGCTGTCTTGGTACAAGTCGGTATCAATGACATAGGACAATGTGGTAGGGAGGTTCTGGAAGCCAAATTTAGGTTTTTAGGTAGGAAGTTGAAATCCAGAACTTCCAGTGTAGCATTCTCCGAAATGCTTACCGTTCCACGTGCAGGACCCAAAAGACAGGCAGAGCTCTGGAGTCTCAATGCGTGGATGAGACAATTGCGCAAGGAAGAGGGTTTTGGATTTGTTAGGAACTGGGGAACATTCTGGGGAAAGGAGGGGCTTTTCCAAAGGGAGGCGCTCCACCTTATCTGAGATGGAACCAGGCTGCTAGCATTAACCTTTAAAAAGGAGATAAAGAAGCTTTTAAACTAGATAATAGGGGAAAGCCGACAGTCGTCCAAGAGCACAAGGTTTGGAATAATGTATCCTTGAAGGATACTAGAAAAAGAATGAAGTTAGAGCATGTTCCCTGTAAAATAGTTCTCTCCAAGTTATAATGCCCTGTTCAATGTAATTTCAGTTTGTTCAGTGTAAACCGCACTGATGCAGAATAGCGCGGTATATAAGAGAATGTAAATAAATAAATAAATAAATAAATATCAACAGAGAGGTTCCAATAAAGACAAAAGTAACCCAAATGCCCTTGAGTACAGAGCAGACAGAGCTTAAAGATTCCAAATTACCCCTGCCTAACGATAAGCAGAATATGAATAAAATACAGCTTATAAAATGCTTGCATGCAAATACTAGACGTCTAAAATTAAGATGGGAGAGTTATAATATATAGCACTAAATTAGAGGTTAGATTATGATTGGTATCTCAGAGACATGGAGGAAAGAGGACAACCAGTGGGACACTGTGATACCTGGGTGCAAACTATATCGTAATGATAGTGCAGATCAAATTGGTGGAAGGGTTGCACTCTATGTTAGAGAGGGCATTGAGTCACAAAGGATTAAAGTTTTGCAGGAAACAAAAGCCACTGTAGAATCTCTATGGATAGAAAGTCCATATAAAAAGGGGAAGGCGAAGGCAGTGGAGGTGTACTATCGACCACCTGGCCAGAATGAACAAATGGATGATGAAATGCTCAAAGAAATCAAGGAAGCTAACAAAAGTTACAGCACAGTAATAATTTATTTATTTATTTACAGTCTCTTATATACCGCACTATTCGGCATCAGCGCGGTTTACATGGAACAAAAATGCTCAGTACAGATAACATGTATGAGTTTATAGATAACAGGGCAAGAAACTTGGATAACAGGGGTAAACTATTTACAACATAATAATGGGTGATTTAAATTACCCCATCGACTGGGTTAGTGTAATCACAGGACATGCTAGCGAGATACATTTTCTTGATTAAATAAATGACTGCTTCTAAGAGCAGCTGGTTCATGAACCAACCAGAGGGGAAGCCATTTTGGACCTAGTCCTTAGTGGAACCCAAGATCTGGTGCAAGAGATAAGGGTGTTGGGGCCACTTGGCAATAGTAATAGCAAGATCGCGTTTGATTTAATAAATGGAGGAAGGACGGCAAGGAAATCCACAGTACTACCTTTTAAATTTTAAAAGGGAGATTATAATAAATGAGGAAAATAATTAAGAAAAAAATAAAAGGAGCAGCTGCAAAGGTTAAAGATTTACATTAAGCATGGGTGTTGTTTAAAAATACTATCTTGGAAGCCCAGATCAACTGTATTCCACGCTTTAAGAAAAGTGGAAGAAAGTCCAAAAAACTGCCAGCATGGTTTAAAGGTGAGGTCAGAGAGGCTGTTGCTGCCAAAAAAGAATCTTTCAAAAAATGCAAAAAGGAGCCAAATGACGAAAACTGGAAACAACATAAGCACTGGCAAGTTAGATGAAAGGCAGAATTTGAGAAGAAACTTGCTGTGGAAGCAAAAAAGCCTAATAAAGATTTTTTCAAGTACATTCATAGCAAAAAAAACCTGTGAGAGACAGAACTGGACCATTAGATGATAGAGGGGTAAAAGGGGCACTAAGAGGGGACAAGGCCATAGCGGAGAGACTGAATGAATTCTTTGCTTCAGTCTTTACTAAGGAAAATGTAGGGATGTTGCTCAAGATTGAAATGGTATTTAAAGATGATGCCGCAGAAGAATTGAAAGAAATATCGATACACCGGGAAGATGTATTACAACTATTTGATAAAATGAAGAATAGCAAATCACCTGGACCGGATGGTATATATCCAAGGGTCTTGAAAGAACTGAAATATGAGAATGCAGACCTACTATTAGCAATCTATGAACTATCACTAAAATCATCTGTAATACCTGAAGATTGGAGGATGAACATTTTAACGACAGTTTTTAAGAAGGGTTCCAGGGGTGATCCGGGAAACTACAGACCGATGAGCCTGACACCAGTACCAGGAAAAATGGTAGAAACCGTTATAAAGAATAAAATTACTGCACATCTAGATAGTCACGGATTAATGGGAGACAGCCAACATGGCTTTAGACAAGGAAGATCTTGTCTTACAGAGTAGTTACTCACCTGTAACAGGTGTTCTCCAGGAGCAGCAGGAATCAGTCCTCACATATAGGTGTCATCGGCGCCGATGAAGCCCCAGCGGAGCATTTCCCCAGCTTTCCATGAAAGCCTTTGGGAATGCAGGCACGCATACGCGGTTCCCTTCCCGCCTAAAGGTGCAATCTTACCTCAGTCAAATGACATAGCTAAGAACAGCACACGAAAATGAAAAATAAACTATGTACAACTGCAACTCCCAGGGGAGGAAGGAGGGTTGTGAGGACTGATTCCTGCTGCTTCTGGAGAACACCTGTCACAGGTGAGTAACTACTCTTTCTCCAGGACCAAGCAGGACGTCAGTCCACACATATGGGTGACTCCACAGCTCTGGGCTACCGAGGAACCCAGGCTGAACCAGAGAACTCCCTCTAGTCTCAGCAGCAAACAAAGGCTTTACAAGGACACAACCTCCACAGGTAGCCCAACAGAGGGCAGGAGGGCAGGAGTTGCCTAAACCTCAAAGAGATTCCGGAGTACTGCCTGGCCAAAAGCACTGCCCCTACGGGACTCCCTCTCCAGACAGTAATGGGCCGCAAAAGTCTGGCTTGAAGACCAAGTTGCAGCCCTGCAGATGTCCACCAAGGGCAAAGAGCGGAGATGAGCCACTGAGGCAGCCATTGCCCCGATACGATGGGCCGTGACCCTACCCTGCAAAGGAAGGTCAGCCGCCTTGTAAGCCCAGGTGATACAGTCAGCTACCCAGATGGACAAGGTACGCTTGGACACAGCCAACTCCAACTTATTGGGGTCAAAGGATACGAAGAGCTGAATAGCCCTTCTATGCCCCTGCGTACGGTCAAGGTAGAAGGATAAGGCCCTCCTACAGTCCAGGGTATGCAGGACTGCTTCAGCCTGGCTTGCATGAGAGCCACGAAGCATACACATCACAATTAGGAAAACATCGTTTATCCGTGGCATCAAGCATGAAACAATATCATGCAAACAGACTACAACGCTCCCTAAACAAACCTCACGAGCTCTTCCAAATTGTAAAATCCCTAACAAAAGAACCATCTCAAGGGAACTCGACTCACCCAGACCCCCAGGAATACGCTTACTACTTGCGAAACAAAAGTAACCAGCTTATTCAACCTACTAAGCCCCTCTTCTCAACTAGTCCACCCTTATCTGCTCCTCAACCCCCACTTGATCATTCCTTAAGTGTGACCCAACACACCATCACATCCTTCTCTACCCCAACCAACAGAGTCATTCAAGACACTATATCAAGTATAAACACCACTACATCACCCTCTGATCTGTGTCCAGCTCCCTGGATAAAATCCCTACGTGCTGAGCTCAGCCCTTTCCTATCCAAGCTTATAGATGTATCATTCTCTACTGGAACATTCCCTCGAAGCCTGAAACAGACCGCCATCAGACCTCTCATAAAAAACAATAAGTTGGACCCCTCAATGATGGAATCCTACAGGCCTATCTCCAGCATACCCCTCCTATCGAAAATCATTGAAAAGATTACTCAACGTCAATTACAGGATCACATAGATACCAACGCGCCCTTGCACCCCTGCCAGCACGGATTTCGTGAAGCGCATGGTGTTGAAACGCTACTGACAACACTATTCAACACTCTATCCATAGGCCTGGATAACATCAGACAAGGCTTTGTTCTAATCTTTATGGACATTGCCGCTGCCTTCGATACAGTAGACCATGAAGTCCTTCTTCGACGCCTCCGAGAGAAGGGAGTCCACGGTTCGGCGCTATCATGGTGCGCGTCATACCTCTCGGATCGCTGGCAGCACGTCCGTTTTGGCCCCTCCACATCCAATCCCTTCCACCAAACGAAAGGTGTTCCACAAGGCTCCTCCCTATCTGCCTTGCTGTTTAACATTTACATGCAGCCCATCTGTGACCTTATCCATTCATTTAACATCAACTGCCTTGTCTATGCCGACGACGTCTTGATGTACATGCCAATCTCGACTGAACATCTTGACTTCTCCACTCTAATCAAATGCTTTGACGCAGTCACAGACTGGATAAATGCGCAAAGGCTTAAGTTAAACTTCAAAAAGACAGAAGCCCTCTTTGTCACCAGGAATCCGGCATTTATTCCACCCATATCCATCAAAGTTCGTGACGCAGAGCTCATATGCAAGGCTTCAGTAAGATACCTGGGAGTTACACTTGATCAGCAGCTCAACATGAAGGCTCATATCAACAACATAACAAAATTGGTATATCATAAAATTCGGACCCTTCGCCATCTTCGTCAGCTGTTAGAACCTGAAGACTTTCGAACTGTTTTTCAGGCCCTAATAATGCCCCACCTTGATTACGCCAATGTGATATTACATGGCCTTCCAAAGAGTACGACCAACCCCTTACAACTTGCAATGAACTCAGCCGCAAGATTCCTCCACGGAGCCTCCAGAAGATCCCACATTACTCCAATACTAAAACAGTTGCATTGGCTCCCCATACAAGCCAGGATCTCTTTCAAGATTCTAACTATGACCCATAAGGCCATCAAGAAATACCCAGCCACTGCCATTTCTGAGCTAGTATCAATTACACCTCCTAATCGGGTAAGGAGATCCAATGCCTCAAATACCCTCATTCTCCCTAAGGCAAGCACTAAGTGCTCCCAAGTTACCAGTTCTAGAGCCTTTGTCTTCTTTGCACCATCCTGCTGGAACGCTCTACCCGCAACTACAAGAACTATCAGTGATCTCTGTCAATTCAAGAAGGCACTGAAACATCACCTTTTTCTCCTTCACTATGATGCCTCAGTCTCCACCTCACATCCACCCACTTCCACACCTCAACGCAGCTCCCCAAGCACATGCATCTCACACTCTTGACTGAATACTCGCAATCACACATTTAACCTTCCCCCACTATGAGATGCTTGTACAGTTCATTTAACCCTTTATATAGCTACATAAAGTGGTTTGTATATATTTATCATGTTTTTCCCTGTTAAAAATTGTTTTAATGTATACCCAAGTTATGATACCTGTTTATTGTAAACACAAATCAGCAAGCTGAGATGTGTAGTTTAATGTTCACTGTAAACCGCGCTGATGTCAATAGCGCGGTATAAAAGAGACTTTTAATAATAATAATAATAATAATAATGAGGCCTAGGGAAGAATGTTGGAAGAACCACCTCCTGGTTGAGGTGGAAAGAGGAGACAACCTTAGGGAGGAACTTTGGATGAGTCCTAAGGACTACCCTGTTCCTATAAATCCTTGTGTAAGGCCTATCACAGACCAGGGCCTGAAGCTCACTCACTCGCCTAGCCGAGGTAAGGGCTATCAGGAAGAGTGTCTTCCAGGAGAGGAAGTGTAGTGGACAAGTAGCCATCGGCTCAAAAGGTGGGCGAGTCAGTTGCTGCAAGACCACATTCAGCTCCCACTCAGGGCCAGGAGGACAGATTGGAGGCTTGAGCAAAAGCAAGCCTCTGAGAAAGCGGGACACCAAGGGATGACCTGACAGAGAATGTCCCTCCACCAGTGAGTGGTGAGCTACTAGAGCTGAGAGGTGGACCCGAACAGAATTGGACTTGTCCCTGATTTGATAAGTGCTATAAGTACTGAAGCACTACTGGCACAGTACAAGAGAAAGGATCCTCTGTACATAGCTAACACCACACAGAAAACCTTTTCCATTTGAGAGCAAAGGTTTTCCTAGTGGACTGTTTCCTAGAGGCTAGGACAACCTCCTCAACTTCCTGAGGTAGGCCCCAGGGAGCCAAAACTACCCTTGCAGCCTCCAGGCCATCAAATTGAAAGCTTTGAGATTGGGGTGCAGAAGGGAACCCTGCTCCTGTGAGAGAAGGTCGGGTTGCAACCCCAGAGGCAGTGGAGGATCCACCGCCAGTTGAAGCAGAAGAGGAAACCAAGG
Organism: Ichthyophis bannanicus; assembly: GCA_033557465.1. Classification (NCBI taxonomy): domain Eukaryota; kingdom Metazoa; phylum Chordata; class Amphibia; order Gymnophiona; family Ichthyophiidae; genus Ichthyophis; species Ichthyophis bannanicus. The sequence continues at coordinate 24,020,854 of CM066042.1, forward strand.
CTGCCTCGGCCACCTGGGAGCCACCAGCAAAACCGAGGCCTTGTCCTGAAGAATTTTGAAGAGAGTTCGGGCAACCAAGGGCATGGGAGGAAACGCATACAGGAGGCCCTGAGACCAGGATATCAGAAAAGCATCCGCTGCTATCCGCAGAGGATGCGGTTGCCTGGAGCAGAACTTTGGCATGTTGCTTGTTCATTGGGCTGACAAAGAGATCTACCAAAGGGAGACCCCATTTTCAGAAGATCCTCTGAACTACTGAAGGAAGCAGCTGCCACTCGTGGGGCGGCAGAATTCTGCTTAATCTGTCTGCCAGGTAGTTGTCCTGGCCTGGAAGGTACACAGCCTTAAGGAGCATGTTGTGCTTGAGGGCAAATGAACAAAGGTTCTGAGCCTCCCGACAAAGGATTCTGGACCCAGTCCCGCCCTGTTTGTTCACATAAAACATGGCTACTTGGTTGTCTGTCTGAACCAGGACAGATTGATGAGCCAGGGTAGGAGAGAAAGCTTTGAGTGCTAATCGAACAGCAGATCAATCGAATAACAGATCAATCGAATCTGAGTTCGAGGAGATTGATCTGCTGTGCAGCTTCCCAAGGAGACCACAGGCCCTGGGTGCACTTGCCTAGACAATGAGCTCCCCAGCCCTGCAGGGAGGCATCTGTGGTCATTACTACCGTGTACCCTGGAATCTGAAAAGGCACCCCCTTCAGTAGATTGGGTGGGTGCAGCCACCAGTTGAGGGAGTGCAGAAATTGTCTGGACACCCTTTATCCTGTCTCTGAGGCTGCCTGTGGCCTGTGACCACTGAGTCCGAAGGCACCACTGTGCAGGCCTCATATGGAGCCTGGCATTGGGGGTCACATGTACTGTCGAAGCCATGTGGCCAAGCAGCCTCAGGCAGAGTCTGGCGGAGACCAGTGACCTGCTGAGAAACTGATTTAGCAAGGCCATCAACCTTTGGGCCCTGTCTGCTGGCAAGAAAGCCTTTGCCAGCAGAGAGTCCAGCCTTGCTCCTATGAACTCTAAGTTCTGGGAGGGGATCAAAGTGGACTTTGCAAAGTTTATGACAAACCCCAGCCTTTGAAGAAGAGCAATAGTTCTGAGGGTGGTTTGTTTGGCCTCCTGGCACGTCTGACCCCTGATGAGCCAGTCGTCCAGATAGGGGAAGACAAAGAGGCCCTGGTTTCTCAGGTAGGCCGCCACCACTGCTAGACACTTTGTGAAGACTCTGTGGGCGGAGGTGAGGCCGAAAGGCAGCACTCTGTACTGATAATGGTTTCCTCCCACAATGAACCTGAGGTACTTTCTGTGGTCTGGATGAATGAGGATGTGAGTTGTCATGATGCGGGCACTAATAAAGTTGGTTTTAAGAAAAGAAATCCTGTTTTAGAAGAACTAGATGTGCAGTTACCTCCAGGCACAGCTAGAGGGAGCAGGAACAGACATACTGGTCTTAATGAACCTAACCTCACTGATCACCTGCAGCTGAAAGGGAACCAGGAAGTCAGCAGTAACGGTTCACTTTATAAGCCAGAGCAGAATGCTTCTGGAAAGCAAAAGGAGTAGTGGCATAAGCAGAGGAGGCAGAATAAGCAGTGGAAACAGCAGCAGGAGCTGAGGAAGGAGGAGAAAGAGGAAGAAGGAACTGGAGCTGGACTAGAAGGAGAAACAGCAGAGGAGCCTGGAGGCTATCAAGGACATAAGCCTGATTGCTGTGAAAGAAGCCAAGCTGGAAGCTGGAGGAGAAACAGACCTCACAAGGTGGGAAGCCAGAAAGCCCAAACTGGACCTGTTGTGCAAGGGGAGTTTGGTGGAAGTTGCTCCAAGGTGAGAGGGTCTGCCATGCCTAGTTCCTATACTCTGCCTGTTTGTAACATAGAGAGAAGAAAGCTAAGAACCAGAGAGGGAGGTTCTGACAGAAGCTTATCTCTAGATGATCATTGCCCAGTTTCACCTATTCAGAGGGAAAAGCAGTTTTATAAGCAACAGAAGTTTTTACTCAGTGAGCCAAGGTATGAGGCATTGAAGATTACTTGTAATGATTGTACTGCTAAAAGCTATGCTAAAAGAAGGATTCCTCCTAAGGGAAACAAGAGTGCAGACTGGTTCACTAAACTACCGCCAGCCTTAAGAGTCCCTGGTTATGTGAAGCCAAACTCCCAAGTGGTAGATTACCATGCTGAAATAGACAGGGACAGTGAAAGCCCTTTGAATCAGTATAGGGGAGAGGAATTGATGGAAGTGGATTCTCCCAGCACTATTCCCTCACCTTTGCCTGAGGAAATGGAATGTGATTGGTGCACTGCCTGTGCTCCAAAGTGTGTATGCTCCACAGAAGAATAAATGAAGTATAATTTGATGTTTATTATACTGAATATTACTTTGAAGAAAACCTGCTTTAAACTGTGAAGTAACAGTTAACTAGTCAGTGAATATTGGTACCTTTTAAAACAAAGGACTGTTTCTGTTATCTACAATATCTCTTAGTTGAACCTTGCTTTAAACGGGGAATAAAAGCCTTTATTACCCTACACTTGGACTCTTTGTTCTTTAACAGCGCTACCTAGTGGCGTATAATCTTTGTGTCACCGGGAACGGAGTGACAGAGTGTACGCATCCTTTAGATCTAAAGAGCATAGCCAATCTCCCTGCTGGAGGTAGGGCAGAGGTGTCCCAAGAGTAAGCATCTTGAACTTCTCCTTCACTAGGAACCTGTTGAGGTTCCTGAGTTCCAGAATGGGTCGAAGGCCACCGGTTCTTTTGGGCACCAGGAAATACCTAGAGTAGAAACCGTGACCTTGTAAGTGGGGAGGCACAGGCTCCACCGCCCTGTCCACCAACAGACCATGAAGCTCTTGCAGGAGAAGGTCTGTGTGCAAGGGAGGCCTTGGAGGCTCCCCTGGAAAATATGGTGGAGGCAGTTGGTGAAAATGCAGGGCATAGCCCTTGTGGACTATGTCCAACACCCAATTGTCCCCGGTGATAAGGGGCCACTGGTGGGCAAAGCGGGCGAGGCGACCTCCTGTGCAGGGTTGGGAGAGCAGTGGAGGAGAGGCTCAAGGAGTCAAAAAACCCCACGCTGCTGAGTGGTAGCTGGGGCCGGAGGCTTGGGGGTCCTCTGCCTATGGGGCCCATTACCCTGCCCCTTGGCTTGCTGACCCTGGGGGCAGCTTGGGCAGCCTGATTTTGCGGGTACTGTTCGTAGGCAGTGCCCTTCCTCGGGTAAAAGGGCTTTTTACCCGAGCCCTTCTTTTTATGAGAAGGGGCAGAGGTCTTACTAAACAGCCTTGTCCGTGTAAGGTGCTCAGTTTCGAGCTGAGCGGCCTTCTCGGTCATGGGCTTGCCAAAAAGGTTTTCACCTCGGCAAGGGACATCGACCAACTTGTCCTGAACCCAGGGCTCGAGGTCCGATGACTGCAGCCATGCCTGGCGTCGAGCCGCGATGCCGGCGGCCGCAACTCTGGCCGAAGCCTCGAAGCTATTGTAGGCGGCGCAGGACATGAACTTCGAGCAGTCCTGAATCCCCGAGGACAAGGACTTAAATCTCTGCAAGGGTTCCCCGGAGAGTCCAGCAGAGAACCCGGCCAACTCCTTGGCCAGATCCCACAAGTACATGCCCATGTACAGCTGGTACGACTGGACACGGCAAGCAAGCATCGAGCCCTGGAAGCACTTTCTACCGACGCCATCGAGGTTTTGGGCCTCCCTACCAGGGGGCACCGCGGAGTGCATCTTCTGGCTCTTAGACGATGCATGGCCGATTCCACAACCATAGACTGTTGTGGTAGCCGTGCCTTCTGAAAGCCAGGGCTTTTTCTGAGTCGATAGATCGAGTCGACTCGCTTGCTGAGAACCGGCGCCGAGGCTGCTGCCTCCCACATACGGATGAGGAGCCGTTCCAGCATCGGAGGAACCGGGACAGTAAAGGCCTCCTTCGGAGGAGAGTCATACTGTAGAGCCTCGAGCTCTTAAGCTCGAGGCTCCTCCTCGGGGTCCGCCGGAATAGCCAAGGCAGTGGCCATATCCCAGACGAACTCCGAGAACTGAGTATCCTCCTGGGGGGACCTACTCCGGGGCTCAGACTGCGGTGAGTCCGACGGGACGCACCGAGTCTTGAAGGTATCAGGAGACTCCTCGTCCTCAGTCTCCCAAGATGACTCGTCCGAGGAGGAGTCAGGGTCCGACCCCGCGGGGCCCTGGAGCACCCGCCCCGACGCCGGAGGCACAGGCGTCGACGCCCTCGGTCCCGAACGGGAGGTCGAGGGAGACCGCGACCGAGGTTGACTCCGAGCCACGATGGACTCGAGTATCGGCTCAGTCTCCGGGGTCGACTTCGAAGTCGATGTCCCGGTGGTCGGGGCAGATGCGCCAGACAGGCTGGCCATCAGTGCCCGCTGCTGCTTCATGAAGGCAGACAATCTGCTCTTCAAGGCTGTCATCCTAAGACTCAGCTCGGGAGACGCAGCAACCGACTCGGGCCCCGGCGGCGCCAGGCCCGATGTCGGCTCCCTGGGAGGAGAGTCCTCGAGGACTACGGGGCTTATGTGTCCAGCAGACTCCGGCTCCACGAGAGAAACCTTTGCAGGCTTCTCGTGTTCCACGGGCCCGGGGTGACGGTCGGGGGTCTTAGACCTGGCCCTCGAGGAGCCAGGGATCTCCTCCAACGACACCCTCACGAGCCGCTTCTTCCTCTTCCGTTCCCGGTCGGGGGACCCCCTGTCCGAGGAGCTTCGACGGCACTCGGGATCGGAATCCCGAGATGTCGAGGCCTCAGACGAGGTGCGGGCCCGGCCGGAGGCTGAGTCCGAGAAAAGCCTTTCTTTTTGCTGCTGTCGACTTCGGAGTGCCTTGGAAGACATCTTCCCACATGGCCCGCACGACTTAGGGTCGTGATCGAGGCCGAGGCACCGAAGGCAGCAGTCGTGTGTGTCGGTGAGAGACATTAATTTCTTACACCGATCACACTTTTTAAAACCACTGGAAGCCATCGGGGAAAAAAGAGTCCCCGCGAGGTGAAAGGACCGGCCTTCCAGGGAAAAATGGGAAAAAGGGCGCGAACGCCAGCCACGAAGAGCAACAACCGAAAAAGAAGAATCGGGCTCGATACCGGTGTACCGAACCCGGCGGGAGGGGAACCGGCATCGAACCGGGAGAAAAAATAGCGATAATCGCCGAAAAAAATCTAAGTTTAACCGGGAGAACAGGACACATGTCCGGTGGGCTTCTCGGAAAAAAAAGAGACTGAGGTAAGATGGCACCTTTGGCGGGAAAGGAACCGCGCATGCGTGCCTGCATTCCCAAAGGCTTTCATGGAAAGCTGGAGAAATGCTCCGCTGGGGCTTCATCGGCGCCGATGACACCCATATGTGAGGACTGACTTCCTGTTTGGTCCTGGAGAATAATCTGTTATGTTTTTTCGAAGGTGTGAATAAACAGCTAGAAAAGAGTCGGTTGATATACTGTATCTGGATTTTCAGAAAGCCCTTGACAAGGTTCTTCATGAGAGACTCTTGGCAAAATTAAAAAGTCATGGGATAGGAGGCAGTGAACTATTGTGGATCAGGAACTGCTTAAAAGATAGAAAGCAGAGGGTAGGGCTAAATGGACAATTTTACCAATGGAGAAAGGTGAATAGTGGAGTACCCCAGGGATCTGTGCTGGGTCTACTGCTTTTTAACATATTCAAAAATGACCTGGAAATGGGAACATCAAGTGAGGTAATCAAATTAGCAGATGACACAAAATTATTCAAAGTTGCTAAAACCCATGAGGATTGTGAAAAATTGCAAGAGAAGCTTGATAAATTGGAAGACTGGGCATCGAAATGGCAGATGAAATTTAATGTGGACAAGTGCAAAGTTATGCACCTAGGAAAGAACAGCCCAAACTATGGTTACACGATGCAAGGTTCCACATTAGGAACCACCACCCAGGAAAAAAGATTTAGGCATCATCGTGGATAACATGTTGAAACCCTCCGCCCAGTGTGCAGCCGCAGCCAAGAAAGCAAATAGAATGCTAGGAATCGTAAGGAAAGGAATGGAGAATAAAACAAAGGGTATTATAATACCTCTGTATTATTCCATGGTGCGACCGCACCTTGAATATTGTGTGCAATTCTGGTTGCCGTATCTTAAAAAAGATATAGCGTTATTAGAAAAGGTACTGAGAAGAGCCACCAAAATGGTAAAGGGGATGGAAGGATACCCCTATGAAAAGAGGCTAAAAAGGTTAGGGCTTTTCAACCTGGAAAAGAGACGGCTAACTGAAGATATGATAGAGGTCTATAAATTAATGAATAGAGTGGAACGGGTAAACGTAGATCGATTGTTTGCACCATCAAAATATAGAAAGACTAGGGGACATGCAATGAAGCTACAGTGTAACCTATTTTAGACTAATAAGAGAAAATATTTTTTTCACTCAACATGTAATCAAACTCTGGAATTCGTTATCGGAGGATGTAGTAAAAGCTGTTAGTGTAGCCGGGTTTTAAAATGGTTTCGACAAGTTCCTAGGGGAAAGGTCCATAAACTATTATTAAAGCATTGTGGAACCTGTGTCTTTTGGAGAAACTGCTAGGTACTTGTGACCTAGATTGGCCACTGTTGGAAACAGGAACTGGGCTTGATGGACCTTGTATCTTATGTTCTTAAGGAATTCCATAAAATCATAGCAAAGGAGAGCACATCCATATCAGGCAGCAAGGGGGAGGGAGAGAGGCGGGAGAGGAAAGTCAGAGGGATGCAGATATTATTGTCAGGGTGCCCGGCATATCACATGGTAGGAATATCATATAGGCAGTATGAAACAGAAAGGTTCTGAGTTGGGATTTCAAAGTGATGTAGGAAGTTTCTAATTGGAGAGCCTGGGGGAGAGTATCCTTATGGCCAAGGAAGTTAAAGGCAGAATGTCGGGGAGGTGTTCATTTTTTCCTTCTGCCTTGATTGCAACACTCTGATTGGACCCTGTGATCCTGCTAGCCCTGCTCTGATTGGGGCAGTGCTGTGAAAGGGGCTTTAAACATCTTCCCTCCACCGCGGGACGCGGTTGCGGGCGCGTGCCCGTGACCAAAGGGGCAGGTCCTGCCCCTTTGGCACACTTAGGCGTTTGAAGAAATACTTTATGGGAAAATGGAAGAAGCGCATTCCCCCGGCGGTTGAAACTAAAGATGGTAAGATTGTAGGTCCAATGGATGCTCATCCTCAAGTCGGGGGATTGCCTGCCTCAGCTCAGTCGGTTGAGAGAGTTTTGGGAGGATATTTCTTCAGTAAGTACTGTTTCTCCTAGTATTTCTCGGCTTGGAAAGAAGTTAGTTCCGAGTAGTCATGAGGCCGTGTTATTCCCAGCTTCCCCTTTCCCATTAGGTGATGTGGGGCAAGGAGAGCCTGGGGCTGTGCCACTCCCTTCTTCTTTTCTACGTATTGACTCTGCCTCTGTGGGTTTATCCCCTCCTCTTCCTACTCCAATAGTTTTTTTCTCCGGTTGGTGAATTGAAAGCTCCCTCTACAGATGTGTCTTTAAAGGATATTTGGGCGGTGCTTTCTCGTATCGAATTGACTTTGGGCTCTTCCCTACAGAGAGTTTCTGATTTTTCTAAGGAGACAGATGCTAAGCTATCGGATCAGGAATCTAGACTGTTGTCTGTTGAGAAAATATTGGAGGTGCAGCGGGCTCAATTTCAAGTACAGAAGGGGGTGTTATCTACAATTGTTCAAGATGTTTCCCTTCTTCGTCGTCAGGACAAGATATTTGAGAATTCCCTACGTTCGAGAAATTTGCGCCTGCTGAATTTTCCCCGGACACATTTTCTTTCACCTGAGATTCTTTTTCAAAAGTATTTAAAAGAAATATTATTGTTTACTGATCCTCATTTAGTAGCTTTATCAAAAATTTACTATCTTGTTTCAGGACGTATGGTTCAAGATGGAGGGGGGGGGGGGATGCAAATTGATCAATTGACTTCTTCTACATTGGATGTTTCTGAGTTTTTGGAATCATCCAGTGATGAAATTCCTACACGTGCAACTTTGTTAATCACTTTGGTAGTTGAGTCAGATAAAGCACAGTTACTTACCTGTAACAGGTGATCTCTGGGAACAGCAGGAATAAGTCTTCACATATGGCTACGTCGGTACCGACGGAGCCTGCGCGGGAACGCTCCCCAGTGTCCCAAAAAGGAAAGCTTTTGGGAGCATCCCACAGCGCCTGCGCGCTGCCTTCCCGCCTTTCCTAACCGCCTCTCTCCAGTTCGAGTTTTAAAGCTGAGACAAAGAGAGAGAGAGGAAAGGAAAGATAGATAGAAAGATACAACTCCTAGGGGAGGTGGGTGGGTTGTGAAGACTTATTCCTGCTGTTCCCAGAGATCACCTGTTACAGGTAAGTAACTGTGCTATCTCCAGGAACAAGCAGGAATGAGTCTTCACATATGGGGACTCCCCAGCTAGAGATGCCTGGGAGATCCCCAAGGTTGTGAGACTCTGAGAAGGGCTCTACCTCCTCCCATGGATCTCAGGCATCCAACCAGGGATGGAGGGCAGGAGTTGATCAAGCATGGAACAGGTGTTTGAGAACAGCCTGACCAAACAAGGCATCCCGGCGGGAGTCCTTGTCCACGCAGTAATGGGCTGTGAAGGTATGAACCGAGGCCCAGGTGGCCGCTCGACAGATCTGGTCGATGGACACAGAATTTAGATGAGCCATAGAGGTTGCCATGGCCCTCACATTGTGAGCTGTGACATGGCCCTCCAGAGAAAGATTCTTGCTCTGATAGGCGAAAGAAATACACTGAGCAATCCAATTGGACAGTGTTCTCTTAGAGACTGGAAGTCCCAAATGAGAGGGATCAAAAGCAACAAACAGCTGAAAAGACTTTCTATGTTGCTGTGTCCTTTGTAAGTAAAGCACAGTTACTTACCTGTAACAGGTGATCTCTGGGAACAGCAGGAATTAGTCCTCACATATGGGTACGTCGGAACCGACGGAGCCTGCACGGGAAAGCTCCCCAGCTTCCCAGAAAGGAAGCTTTTGGGGCCTACCACTGCACATGCGCGCTGCCTTCCCGCCTTCCTGACCAGCTCTCCTCAGTTCGAGTTTATAGCTGAGACAATAGAGAGAGGAAAGGAAGATAGATAGAAGATACAACTCCTAGGGGAGGTGGGTGGGTTGTGAGGACTAATTCCTGCTGTTCCCAGAGATCACCTGTTACAGGTAAGTAACTGTGCTATCTCCAGGAACAAGCAGGAATAAGTCCTCACATATGGGGGACTCCCTAGCTAAGATGCCTGGGAGATCCCCTTCCAAGGGTTCGCCATCTTCGTATGGATCTCAGGCATCCATCCTGGGAAGGTGGGCAGGAGTTGTTCAAGTATGGAACAGGTGTTTGAGGACAGCCTGACCAAACAAGGCATCCCGGCGAGAGTCCTTGTCCAAACAGTAATGGGCTGTGAAGGTATGAACCGAGGCCCAGGTGGCGGCTCGACAGATCTGATCTATGGATACAGAGTGAAGATGAGCCATAGAAGTGGCCATGGCTCTCACATTGTGAGCTGTGACATGGCCTTCCAGAGAAATGTTTTTACTCTGGTAAGCAAAGGAAATACACTGAGCAATCCAATTGGAAAGTGTACGTTTGGAGACTGGAAGTCCCAAATGAGAAGGATCAAAAGCCACAAAAAGTTGGGAAGACTTTCGATGTGGCTGAGTCCTGTTGAGGTAAAAGGCAAGAGCTCTTTTACAATCTAGAGTATGAAGGTTCCTCTCTGCACTGGATGCATGAGGAGCCGGGAAAAAGACAGGTAGATATACCTCTTGATTAAGATGAAAAGGCGAGACCACTTTGGGCATAAAGTGGGGATTCGTCCTAAGGACCACCTTATCATGATGAAACCTAGTATAAGGTGGATGAGCCACTAAGTCCTGTAGTTCACTGATGCGGCAAGCCGAAGTGACTGCAATAAGGAAAAGGACCTTCCAGGAAAGAAATTTCAAGGAGGTAGAAACCAACGGTTCAAAAGGTGGCTTCATAAGCTGACCTAGAACTAGGTTCAAATCCCATGCTACCGGAGGAGGTCGGATGGGAGGCTTAGTTAGAGTCAGGCCTCTCATGAACCTTGCAATAAGAGGATGAGAGGAGACAGGTTGTCCATTTAGAGGTTTTAAGGATGCTGCAATAGCGCTCAAATGGACTCTTACTGAATTTGTCTTAAGGCCTGCATTAGAAAGATGCAGGAGATAGTCTAGTAGAGAATTCAAAGGAAGTGCTAGAGGGTCAAGACCCTGCTGAGCACACCAAATGGAAAAGCGTTTCCATTTGAAAGCATAGGAACGCCTCGTGGAGGGTTTCCTAGAGGCATGAAGGATATCTTTCACTGGTTGAGAAAGATTGAAGTCATGAAGGCTTAGGCCTTCAGTAACCAAGCTCTGAGGTGTAGGGACTTGGGGTTTGGGTGCCACAAAGTCCCCTCCTCCTGAGACAGAAGGTCTGGCGCAGCTCCCAGGTCCAGGGAGGGTCCCTGGGAGAGATGCAGAAGTAGAGGGAACCACACTTGGCGTGGCCAGCGTGGAGCTATGAGGATCATCGACCCGTGATCCCTCTGGAGTTTGAACAGAGTCTTGGGAATCAAAGGAATGGGTGGAAAGGCATATAGGAATTCCTGACCCCAATGCAGGAGAAAGGCGTCGCTGGCCTGAGCTCCCTGACACGGAGTCCTGGAACAGAACCGGGGAAGTTTGGCATTCCACGGACTTGCAAAGAGGTCTATGTCCAGGGTTCCCCATTCCTGAAAGATTTTGCGTATCTGGTCCAGATGTAGGGACCATTCGTGTGGAAGCAGAACTCGACTGAGTCTGTCTGCCCGAGAGTTTTGAACCCCTGGAAGATACACTGCTAGAAGATGAATTTGATGCTCTCTGGCGAAGGTCCATAATCTGAGAGCTTCGTTGCAAAGCGACAAAGAGCCTGTCCCTCCTTGTTTGTTTACGTAGAACATGGCCACCTGATTGTCTGTATGAACTAGGACGGTCAGGTTGACAAGGAGGGTATGGAAGACTTTGAGGGCAAGGAAGATTGCTCGCAGTTCCAGGAGGTTGATGTGAAGGGTGGTCTCCTGTGGAGACCAAGTACCCTGAGTGGAGAGGTGTTGAAGATGGGCTCCCCACCCTGTTTGGGAGGCATCTGTTGTGAGGGTTGCTTGGGGCAACAAAGGTTGGAAGGGGGCCCCCAACGACAGATTCTTGGTGGATATCCACCATTGGAGGGACCAAAACAGACGTTTTGAGGTGAGTATTTGGTCGGAGAGCGCTCCTGATGCTTGAGTCCACTGGGTGGCCAAGGTCCATTGAGCTGCTCTCATATGAAGACGAGCGTAGGGCACCACATGTACCGTGGAGGCCATGTGGCCCAGAAGTCGCAGCATTTCCCTGGCTGTCAAGTGAGTGCTGGACTGAGCTTGGGAGGCCAAGCACACCAGACGTTGGCCCCGGACCTGAGGAATGTAGGCCCTTGCAGTGGTGGTGTCCAACTGGGCCCCTATGAATTCCAGAGACTGAGTAGGGATGAGTTGAGACCTGGGAAGGTTTACCACCAGTCCCAGATACTGCAGAATGTGCCTCGTGCGGTCCAGGGAAATCTGGGCCTCTGACTGAGATGGAGCTCGGATGAGCCAGTCATCCAGATATGGGAATACAAAAATTCCCAGACCTCTTAGAAATGCGGCTACAACTGCCATGCATTTGGTGAACACTCTTGGAGCAGAGGCTAGACCGAAGGGAAGTACTCTGTACTGGAAATGTTTTCCCTGGAACAGAAATCGTAGATATTTTCTGTGGGATGGGTGGATAAGTATATGTGTGTACGCATCCTTGAGATCTAGAGAACAAAGCCAATCCTGACTCTGAAGGTATGGAAGGAGAATGCCCAGAGAAAGCATTTTGAATTTCTCCTTGTATAGAAATTTGTTCAATTCTCTCAGATCTAGGATAGGTCTGAATCCCCCTGTCTTCTTTGGTATGAGAAAATAAGGGGAGTAGAAACCTGTCCCTTGTTGAAGAAGAGGAACCTCTTCTATTGCCCTTTGGGCAAGGAGGGAAGAGACTTCCTGACCCAACAGGGCCAGGAGAGATGGGGGAGAATTGAAGTGCCTCACCATGGTATGTGGAGGAAGGTTGGAAAAATGAAGTTTGTAGCCCTCTCTGATGATAGAGGGTCCAGTGCTCTGATGTAATTTGCTCCCATCTGGGAGCAAAGTGAACTAACCTTCCGGGAATGGTGAGGGGCGCTGGTTGTTCTAGAGCCAGAAAGGTTAAGTTCTCTAAGGGCAAGTCAAAACCCCTGAGGGGGTTGAGCCTGCTGAGGAGTGGCAGACGCTGCAGGCTCTGACCTTGCCTGTTTAGGTTGCTGACGCTTAGCAGCAAAGCGAGGCTGAGAAGATTGTTGGCCAGTATTTGTGGAAAATCTGGCCTTCTTGTAGTAAGGCCTCTTGAAAGACTTTTTCTTGGCAGGAGTAGAGGTAGACTTAGAAAGTCTATCTAAGGTAGCATTTTCTGCGTCCATTTGAGTGGCTTTAATTTGCCAGTCTTTACCAAATAAGTTCTCACCTGTACAGGGCAGATTCCGTAAGCCATCCAGGACCCAGGGTTCTAGGTCAGAGGCCTGGAGCCAAGCAAGTCGTCGGGCTGCAATGGCAATGCCCGAAGCTCTACCGGCACCCTCAAAGGAATCAAAGGCTGCTCTGTTGGAGAACTTAGAAACATCTAGAAGCTGTTTCACCAGAGAAATGAACTCCTCCTTTCTATCCTCAGGGATAAAGGGGGCTAAATGCCGTACCTTTAGGGCAAGTTCCCTTAAAAACATGCCCATATACAGACTGTATGAATTAATCCTGGCTATAAGCATACTAGCCTGGAAGAGTTTCCTACCAAAAGAGTCTAGGGTCTTACATTCTCGCCCTGGAGGGGTAGAAGAGTGCCTTTTGGTACTCTTAATCTTTTTCAGCGCAGACTTCACCACAATGGAATGGTGAGGCAGCTGAGTTTTTTGAAAACCAGGAGGAGGGACCCGGTACATGGTGTCCAACCTACGGGAATGAGGAGACAACGTTAGAGGAGCTTCCCATAAGTCCATCAAGTGTTCTTGAAGGATTTCATGGATAGGCAGGGTAACTGCCTCTTTAGGAACCTTAGGGTATCCTAAAATATCCAATTTCTTTGATCTAGGTTCTTTTTCAGAGGATGTAGTAATAGAAAGTCCTTTAGCTACTTCTATAATGAAGTCTTGAAAGGACAAATCCTCTGGTGGAGACATTCTCCTCTTTGGGGAAGAAGGCTCTTCAGGAAGAACAAGAGACAGCTCATCAGAGTCATCAGAGGAGTCAAAATCCTCAGAAGAATCAGAGTATCCTCTATTTGCTTCCAACGCACACCGCTCGGTATCGACATCAGGTGTACCGGGTATGGGATCAGTTATCGGGCGAAAACCCGGATCCGGCATGCGGAACTGATCTGCGTTTGGAAGACGATGGTCTCGGTTCCGGTATGGGGGACGGTACCGGAACCGGACCCGGAACCGCTGGATGCGGTACCGAGGGCGTCGCAGCTTTAATAAAAGCCAGAATGGCCTGCTGCATGGTCTGAACAGTATTGTCCATAGACGCCACTGCTGCCTGGATGTCGGTACCGGCATGGGCCGGTACCCCAGAGCAGTCTAACAGGTGATCGGTCGAGGCCGTGCCATCGATGTCAACCTGTAACCCCATAGATGGAGCTTTGGAAGCCAGAGCTTCCCGCCGGGGTTGTTTGGCTGGGGCAGGGTCCTCCGACTCAAGATTGAGGGCCTCTCGATACTTTGAAGGAGATTTGCCTTTTGAGGACCTGCCCGAAGAAGGTTTGGTTACCTGAGATCCATCCGGAGAGGAAGACCTGGATGACTGTGATGCTGGATTATCTGAAGCAAACAGTACATGGAATTTGTTGGCCCGGTTCTGCAAACCACGTTTAGACATCTGGGAGCAGGACGGGCAGTCCGGAATGGAGTGGTCAGGCCCCAAACATTTAAGACACCAGTCATGGGTGTCTGTAACAGAAATAATAGCACTACACTTGGTACACTTTTTGAAACCAGGGGCTGGTTTCTCCATGAGGAGAATTTGTGTAGGCCTGAGGCCTAACCGAAGTCACCAAGTTGTGCTAAAATAAAAGTTTTTTGTTTTTTTTTGAAAGAAAAGAAAAGAGAGACCGGCGGTACCGGTTTCGGTATGGGGAAGGCAGGTACGCGGTCTAAAGAAACAAACTAAAATAAGAATTTCTTCAGCGGTGACAGGAACACGACCTGCTGGCTCCGCGGAAAAAGAGAAACTGAGGAAAGCTGGTCAGGAAGGCGGGAAGGCAGCGCGCATGTGCAGTGGGAGGCCCCAAAAGCTTCCTTTCTGGGAAGCTGGGGAGCTTTCCCGCGCAGGCTCCGTCGGTTCCGATGTACCCATATGTGAGGACTTATTCCTGCTTGTTCCTGGAGATAAGGCAAGAGCCCTCTTACAATCCAGGGTATGAAGATTCCTCTCTGCACTTGATGCATGAGGACCTGGAAAGAAGACAGGTAAGTACACCTCTTGGTTAAGATGAAAAGCTGAGACCACTTTAGGCATAAAGTGTGGATTGGTCCTAAGGACTACCTTATCATGATGGAACCTTGTATAAGGTGGATTAGCCACTAAGGCCTGCAGCTCACTGATGTGGCGAGCTGAGGTGACTGCAATAAGAAAGATAACTTTCCAGGAAAGAAATTTCAAGGAGGTAGTGGTTAAGGGTTCAAAGGGAGGCTTCATGAGCTGACCAAGAACAAGATTCAAGTCCCATGCCACTGGAGGTGGTCTAATGGGAGGTTTAGTTAAAAGAAGGCATGAATCTTGCAATAAGAGGATGAGAGGAAATAGGTTGTCCACTGAGAGGCTTGAGAGATGCTGCAATAGCACTCAAATGGACCCGTACTGAATTTGTTTTGAGGCCTGCATGGGAAAGATGCAGGAGATACTCTAGTAAAGAATTCAAAGGTATTGCTAGAGGGTTAAAACCCCTCTCAGCACACCAAATGGAAAACCTTTTCCATTTAAAATCATAGGAACGCCTAGTAGAAGGCTTTCTGGAAGCATGAAGGATATCCCTCACTTGCTGAGACAGATGCCAATCTTGAAGGTCTAAGCCTTCAGCAACCAAGCCCTGAGATGGAGAAATTGGGGGTTTGGGTGCCACAACGTTCCCCCCTCCTGAGACAGGAGATCTGGAGCAGATCCCAAGTCCAGGGAGGGAGCTTGAGAGAGATGCAGAAGTAGAGGGAACCACACTTAGCGTGGCCATCGTGGAGCTATGAGGATCATAGTCCCTCGATCTCTCTGAAGCTTGAACAGGGTCTTGGGAATTAGGGGAATGGGTGGAAAGGCGTATAGGAAGTCTTGACCCCAATGAAGGAGGAAGACATCCTTGGACTGAACTCCCTGACACGGAATTCTGGAACAGAATCGGGTAAGTTTGGCATTCCACGGACTTGCAAAGAGGTCTATGTCCGGGGTTCCCCAAATTCGAAAGATTCTAACTATCTGGTCCATATGAAGGGACCACTCGTGTGGAAGCAGAACTCAACTGAGTCTGTCTGCCCAAGAGTTTTGAACTCCTGGAAGGTATACTGCCAGAAGATGAATTTGATGCTCTCTGGCGAAGGCCCATAATCTCAGAGCTTCGTTGCAAAGCGACAGAGAGCCAGTCCCTCCCTGCTTGTTCACATAGAACATGGCTACTTGGTTGTCCATGTGAATGAGGACTGTCTTGTAGCTGAGCAGGGTATGGAAGACTCAGAGAGCCAGGAAGATTGCTCTGAGCTCTAAGATATTGATATGTTGATATGTAGAGAGGTCTCCTGTGGGACCAAATGCCCTGGGTGGAGAGGTCGTGAAGATGAGCTCCCCAACCCTTTGGAGAGGCATCTGTTGTAAGGGTTGCTTGGGGTAACAACTGTTGGAAGGGGGACCCCTGCAACAGATTTTGAGTGGACTTCCACCACTGGAGAGACCAAAAGAGGCGCCTGGAGGTTGCTATTTTGTCTGACAGACCCCCTGATGCCTGGGTCCATTGGGCTGCCCTCATGTGAAAGCGAGCATAAGGGACCACATGCACAGTGGATGCCATGTGGCCTAGCAGTTGTAACATCTCTCGAGCAGTTAAATGGGTTTTTAACTGAATCTGGGAGGCTAACTGCACTAAGCGCAGGCAACGGGCCTGGGGAAGATAGGCCCTTGCAGTTGTGGTATCCAGCAAGGCCCCTATGAACTCTAGAGACTGAGTAGGGGTGAGTTGGGACTTTGGAATGTTTATCACCAGTCCCAGACACTGCAGAACACGCATTGTGCAGGTTAGGGAAGTCTGGGCCTCTGAATGGGATGGAGCTCGGATGAGCCAGTCGTCCAGATATGGGAATACGAATATTCCTAGAGTGCGTAGGAATGCAGCTACTACTGCCATGCATTTTGTGAACACTCTTGGAGCAGAGGCCAGACCAAAAGGAAGTACCCTGTATTGGTAGTGCTTCCCTTGAGAAAGGAACCGAAGGAACCTTCTGTGTGCTGGATGGATGAGTATATGGGTATACGCATCCTTGAGATCTAGAGAACAAAGCCAATCCTGACTCTGAAGGTATGGAAGGAGAGTACCTAGAGAAATCATTTTGAATTTCTCCTTGCATAGAAACTTGTTCAATTCTCTGAGATCTAATATGGGTCTGTAACCCCGTTTTCTTCGGGATAAGAAAGTAGGGGGAGTAGAACCCTGAGCCCTGTTGAAGAAGGGGTACTTCTATTGCTCCTTGGGCAAGAAGGGTAGAAATCTCTTGACCGAGAAGGTTGAGGAGAGATGTTTGAGAATTGAACTGTCTCACCATGATGTGAGGAGGAAGGTTTGAGAAATGAAGTTTGTACCCTTCCCTTATGATGGAGAGGGTCCATTGCTCTGCTGTGATTTGTTCCCATCTGGGAGCAAAGTAAGCTAACCTTCCTGGAATGGTGAGAGGCTCTGGTTCTCCTACAGGCAGAAAGGCTAAGTTCTGTAGATGCAATTCAAAGGCCATGAGGAGGCTGAGGCTGTTGGGCTACAGGAGTCCTTGCAGCCTTAGGCTTGGCCTGTTTAGGTTGTTGACGCTTTGCAGCAAAACGACCTGCAGAAGATGTCTGTTGACCATAAACAGGATAATATCTTCCCTTCTGTGGAAAATATGGCTTTTTGAACAACCTCTTCTTGACAGGATTAGAGGTAGACTTTGAAAGCCTATGCAAAGCAGAATTTTCTGCATCCATCTGTGTGGCCTTTGCCTGCCAATCCTTGCCAAAAAGCTTTTCAACTGTACAAGGAAGATTTCCCAATCCATCTTGGACCCAAGGTTCCAGATCAGAAGCTTGTAACCAAGCAATTCTGCGTGCACCTATGGCAATAGCCGAAGCTCTGCTGGCACCCTCAAAAGAGTCAAAGGCTGCACGGTTGGAAAATTTGGAAACATCTTGGGCATGCTTAAGCCAAGTGAGAAACTTTTTCCTCTTATCTTCTGGAAGAAAAGGGAGGAAAGTTTGCAGTTGATCTGTAACTTCTTTTAGAAACATCCCCATATAAAGACTATAGGAGTTGATTCTAGCAACAAGCATGCTGGCTTGAAAGATCTTTCTGCCAAAAGCATCCAAGCTTCTACATTCTCTCCCTGGAGGGATAGAAGAGTGCCTTTTTGCACTCTAACTTTTTCATGGCAGACTCCACCACAATAGAGTGGTGAGGAAGCTGAGTCTTATGAAATCCAGGACAAGGCGGAACACGGTACATGGTGTCTAGCCTACGAGAGTGGGAAGAGATAGTAAGAGGGGTCTCCCATATGCCCAACATGTGATCATAAAGGATCTCATGAACTGGCAAAGTGGCTGCCTCTTTAGGAGCCTTGGGATATTGCAAATATCCAACTTTTGGCTCTAGGCTCTGACTCAGGGGCCACTGAGATAGAGAGCCCCTTGGCCACTTCTCTTATAAAGTCCTGAAAAGACAAGTCCTCTGGAGGAGACATTCTTTTTTTTGGAGAAGAAGGCTCTTGAGGAAAGAGTACCGATGCTTCAACAGAAACCTCCGATGCATCAGAGTCTTCGGAGGAATCAAAGTATCGCCTGTCTGGATGCTCCTGTAGAGCCCGATACGCGTACAGCGTAGTTACTCACCTGTAACAGGTGTTCTCCAGGAGCAGCAGGAATCAGTCCTCACATATGGGTGACGTCGGCGCCGACGGAGCCCTCGCGGAGCAATTTTCCCCAGCTTTCAAAGAAAGCCTTTGGGAATTGCAGCGCGCATGCGCGGTCGCCTTCCCGCCCAAGGGTGCCATCTTAGCCAGTCAGATGACATAGCTAAAAAAGACAGCATAAAAATTTGCAAAAAAACTAAAGCAGATGATTGCAACTCCAAGGGGAGGAGGGAGGGTTGTGTGGACAGATTACAGCAGCAACAGGAGAACACCAGTTAAAGGTGAGTAACAACGCTTTCTCCAGGACCAAGCAGGAAGTCAGTCCTCACATATGGGACTCCCAAGCTTAAGGCTACCGGAGACCCTAAGCACAAAAATGAGCTCCCTCTAGCTCAGCAGCACAGAAGGAAGGAAGCTTCGCTGAATTATTACCCACCGGTAGCCCACATCCGGGATGGAGGGTAGGAGTTGCTCAGACCTCAAAGAGATTACGGAGGACTGCCTGTCCGAAAGCACTGTCCCTGCGGGACTCCCTCTCGAGACAGTAATGGACCGCAAAAGTCTGGCTCGAAGACCAAGTAGCGGCCCGGCAGATGTCTGCCAGCGGAACAGAGCGGAGGTAAGCCACTGACGTAGCCTTTGCCCGAACGCAATGAGCCGGGACTCGACCTTCCAAGGAGAGTCCGGCTGCCCCATAAGCCCAAGTGATACAGTCCGCAACCCAGATGGACAGAGTACGCTTGGAGACCGGGAGCCCCAACTTATTGGGGTCAAAAGACACAAAAAGCTGAGCAGCTTTACGGTGCTCCCGCGTACGGTCAAGGTAGAAGTTCAATGCCCTTCTACAGTCCAGGGTATGGAGGACCGTTTCAGCCCGGCTGGAGTGTGGTCTGGGAAAGAAGGTCGGAAGTACCACCTCCTGATTGATGTGAAAAGGGGAGACCACTTTTGGAAGAAATTTTGGGTGAGTCCGTAGGACTACCCTATTCTTGTAGAACCGAGTGTAAGGGGGATCAGACACGAGGGCCTGCAATTCACTTACGCGTCTAGCGGAAGTGAGGGCTATCAAGAACAATGTTTTCCAAGAAAGAAAACGGAGAGAACAGGTAGCCATAGGTTCAAAAGGCGGACAGGTGATCCGCTGTAAAACCACATTCAGATCCCAGTCAGGCGCTGGAGGGCGCAGAGGTGGTTTAAGCAGAAGGAGACCTCGGAGAAAACCTCGCTACAAGAGGGTCGCTGGAAAGAGGTCTGCCGTCCACCGGCACATGATGTGCTGAAAGAGCACTGAGGTGAACTTTGACGGAGTTGGACTTAAGTCCCAGATTAGAGAGGTATAGTAAGTACTGCAGGAATACCGACACCGGGCAGGAGAAGGGATCCTGAGACTGTTGGGTACACCAAACAGAAAAGCGACGCCATTTAAGGGCGTAGCATTTGCGGGTAGAAGGTCGCCGAGAAGCTAGGACGACCTCTTCCACCTCTGCCGGCAGAAGAAGGGGAGCAAGGACTACCCTCTCAGCAGCCAGGCCATTAGATTGAGAGATCTGAGGTTGGGGTGTAGCAGAGACCCCTGGATCCTGAGTGAGGAGATCCGGTTGTAACCCCAGAGGGAATGGATCCTCTACCGCTAATTGCAGCAGGAGTGGAAACCACGGCTGTCTGGGCAAGCGAGGGGCCACCAGGATCATGAAGGCTTTGTCTCGGAGAACCTTTAAAAGAGTCCGGGTGTCTAGCGGGATGGGAGGGAAAGCGTACAGAAGGCTCTCCGACCATGAGAGTAGAAAAGCGTCTGCCGCAACTCGAAGGGGATGTGGCTGACGAGAGCAGAAGCGAGGAAGTTGCCGGTTGGAGGGCTGGCAAAGAGATCCATCGTGGGGAGGCCCCACTTTAGAAAGAGCTTCTGAACTACCAAGGGATCCAGGCGCCACTCGTGCGGCTGGAGGATCCTGCTGAGTTTGTCCGCCAGGCAATTTTCTTGGCCCGGGAGATAAACTGCCTTGAGAAGAACGCCGTGACTGACGGCCCAAGAGCAGAGCTTCTGTGCTTCCCGACAGAGAAGGAAGGAGCCCGTGCCCCCCTGCTTGTTCACGTAAAACATGGCAACTTGATTGTCCGTCTGGACAAGGACGGACTGGTGAGAGGTCAGGTGGGAGAAGGCCTTGAGAGCCAGGCGGATCGCTCTGAGCTCCAGGAAGTTGATCTGCTGAGCAGACTCCCACGTGGTCCAGAGGCCCTGAGTACGTGCCCCTTGGCAATGTGCTCCCCAGCCCAGGAGGGATGCATCTGTCGTCAGCACCTGGGCCGGCTGAGGTGACTGAAAAGGCATGCCGAGTACCAGGTTCGGCCGATGAAGCCACCACCGGAGAGACGAGATCAGCGGCTCGGAGACGCGCACTAGGTCTGCTAGGCCGCCTGTGGCTTGTTGCCACTGCTTGCGGAGACACCATTGAGCAGGCCGCATATTCAGGCGGGCATTTGGGGGTCCACTGGACGGTGGAAGCCATATTGCCTAGTAGTCTCATGAAGCGACTGTCGGAGACCATGGGCTGTCTGCGAAAAAGGTCGTCTAGGTCCATGAGCAGTTGAGCTCTGTCGAGCGGTAGGAACGCTCGTGCCTGAGTATTGTGCAGCCTTGCGCCGATGAACTCGAGATCCTGTGAGGGGAGCAAAGTGGACTTTGCGAAGTTTATAACAAAGCCCAAGTACTGCAGAAGAGTCACCGTGCGGCGTGTGGCGTTGGTGACCTCCGGAGCGGACGCTGCTCTGATGAGCCAGTCGTCGAGGTACGGGACATAGAGGCCGTGAAGCCGGAGATGGGCCGCCACCACCGCGAGACATTTTGTGAAGACCCGCGGTGCGGAGGACAGGCCAAAGGGAAGTACTCTGTACTGGTAATGATTTCCTGCCACCACAAACCTTAGGTATTGGCGGTGGCTTGGGTGGATGAGGATGTGCGTGTAGGCATCCTTTAGATCCAAGGAGCATAGCCAATCTCCCTGCCGGAGGTAGGGCAGAAGGATTCCAAGGGTAAGCATCTTGAACTTTTCCCCGCACGAGGAATCTGTTGAGGTTGCGCAGGTCCAGGATGGGTCTGAGGCCTCCTGTCCTTTTTGGTACTAGGAAATACCTGGAATAAAAGCCTTGACCTCTCAGGTGGTGGGGCACCGGTTCCACCGCCTGTTCCTGTAGAAGACCTGCTAACTCCTGAAGGAGTAATTCCCTGTGCAGAGGGAGTTGTGGAGGTTCTCCCGGAAAATAGGAGGGAGGGACCTGTTGGAAGTGGAGAAGATAGCCTTCTCTCACGACTTGAAGCACCCAGGCATCTGAGGTGATGCTGGACCACCTGTGGGCGAAGTGAACCAGCCGGCCTCCGGTGCTGGGAGGAACCAGCGGAGGGGGAGAGGCTATGCTTATGGAGTCAAAAGCCCCCACCCTGCTGAGCAGGGGCTGGTGGTGCAGGCTTGGGGGCTTGCTGCCTACGGGAGCCGTTACCCCCGTCCCTTGGCCTGCTGGCCCTGTTGGGGAGCTGCAGGGGCTGATAATGGGGGTATTGTTTGTAAGCAGCTGCCTTTCTCGGGTAAAAGGACTTCTTTCCCGAGCCCTTCTTTTCTGGGAAGGGGCGGAGGTCTTCCTAGAAAGCCTAGTCCTGGTGAGAGTCTCCGTCTCGATCTGTGCAGCCTTTTCAGCCATGGGCTTGCCAAAGAGGTTCTCGCCTCGGCAGGGGACATCGACCAACTTGTCCTGCACCCAGGGCTCAAGGTCAGACGACTGAAGCCAAGCCTGTCGGCGGGCACCGATGCCGGCTGCGGCCACTCGAGCCGATGCTTCAAAGCCATCATAGGCTGCTCGGGATATGAATTTTGAGCATTCCCGAATGCCAGAGGACAAGGCCAGGAACCTCCGCAAGGGTTCCTCGGACAAACCAGCGGAGAATCCGGCTAGCTCTTTAGCCAGGTCTCGGAGATACATGCCCATGTATAGCTGGTAGGTCTGGACACGACACGCAAGCATAGAGCCCTGGAAACACTTCTTACCAAGGCCATCCAGGTTACGGGCCTCTCTGCCAGGAGGCACCGAGGAGTGCATCTTCTGGCTCTTAAGACGATGCATGGCCGATTCCACTACCATGGAATGGTGCGGTAGCTGTGCTTTTTGGAAGCCAGGGCTCTTGCGGACTCGATAGATAGAATCGACCCGCTTGCTTAGGACCGGCGAGGAGGCCGGACTCTCCCACATGCGGAAGAGTAGTCGTTCCAGCATGGGAGGAACCGGTACAGTAAAGTGTTCCCTGGCGGGAGAGTCATACTGGAGGGCGTCGAGCTCTTCGGCTCGAGGCTCCTCCTCGGGATCCGCAGGGAAGGCCAAAGCCGTGGCCATATCCCCCTGACGAAGTCCGAGAATCCGGGCATCCTCCGGGGGGGACTGCTTCCGAGGTTCGGACTCAGGTGAGTCCGAGGGGACACACCGTGTCCGAAAAGAATCAGGCGACTCTTCCTCTTCAGACTCCCAGACCGACTCCGACGAGGACTCGGTGGGGTCGGCCCGGGCAGGGCGCGGCGCCTGCCGCCCCGACGCCGAGGGAGTCGGCGTCGGCGACCTCGGTCCCGAACGGGAGGCCGAGGGTGACCTCGACCGAGGATCGACTCGAGTTCGCATGGACTCGAGGATCGGCTCGGTCTCCGGGGTCGACTTAGACGTCGACGTCCCGGCGGTCGGGGCAGCGGCGCCAGCGAAGCCGGCGAGCAGTGCCCGCTGCTGGTCCATGAAGGCAGACAGTCTGCTCTCCAAGGCCGTCAACCTGAGTCCGAGCTCAGGTGACCCAGCAGTCCCCGACTCGGGGCCCGACGGCGTCGGGCCCGACGTCGGCGGTCTCGGAGGCGAGTCCAGGAGGACCACAGGACTTACCCGAGCAGGCAGCTCCGACTCCAGGCGAGGTCGCTTCGAGAGGTGCTCCTTCTCCAAGGACCCGGGACGGCTATCGGGGCTATGCGACCTGGCCCTCGCGGAGCCAGGAGCGTCCACCGACGCCGCCCTCGCGGGTTTCACCTTCCGACGATGGTCCCCGGAGGGAGAACCCCTATCGGAGGAACTCCGGCGACGGTCCGAGCTGGAACCTCTGGACGCTGAGGCCTCCGACGAGGTCCGGGTACGGCTGGGGTCAGCGAAGATCCTATCCTGCTGATGCCGCCGACTTCTCAACGCTTTGGAGGACATTTTGCCGCAGGGCCCACAGATCATTTCTTCATGATCCGGGCCCAGGCAGCGGAGGCAATTGTCGTGTGTGTCAGTTAGTGACATATTTCGGTCACACTGACCACACCGCTTGAAACCACTGGCAGCCATCGGGGGAAAAAGGGCCCCGGCGAGGTCAAAGGACCGGGCTGCCAGGGAAAAACCGAAAACGAAACTGACTAAGTCAGAAAAACCGAAAAAGAAGAAGAGGACTCGTGACCAGCGTCGCGAGTCCGGGTGAAGGAAAAAAGAGTAAATTATGAGTAAATATCAACTTTTTCGCGGGGACACGACGGGTACGTCTGTAGGGCTCCGCGGAAAAAAGAAGACTGGCTAAGATGGCACCCTTGGGCGGGAAGGCGACCGCGCATGCGCGCTGCAATTCCCAAAGGCTTTCTTTGAAAGCTGGGGAAAATTGCTCCGCGAGGGCTCCGTCGGCGCCGACGTCACCCATATGTGAGGACTGACTTCCTGCTTGGTCCTGGAGAACGAGTGGTATCAACATCGGGAGTGATCGGTACTGGTTCGGTACCGATAGGCATCATCAGACAGGGTACCGTTGCAGTCGATACCGAAGCCAATGTCGATGCAATCGGTACCGGCACCGGAAATGAGATCGGTGCCGGAGCCGGTACCAGCAACGGAGCCTGTTGCGGTACCAGCGGCGTCGCAGCTCGAATGAATGCCGTGATGGCCTGCTGCATGGTCAGAATATTCTGATCCATCGACGCCATCTATGTCTGGACATCAAGGATTTGCTACAGTGCTTACGAGTATCGCTTTGATATTGGTGAAGGGAAGTTTGTTTCTAGCGTGTATTGTCGAGGCTACCCCCTGAAGAAACCGTTGCCGGTGAAAAGCAGATGAAGCGCGGCTGATGGCGTTGGGGACAAAGCCTAACACCAAGCACTGATAAGCTAAGCATACCTTTAACAATTTGAACATTATCCCGTGGGAGGCGTAAAGCCATAAGGGTCATTGATGCAAAAAGGGCTTTTATCCCAAAGTTACAAGCTTATTGCTTTGGGAGCCCACAGTCTGAGACCCGTTAAAAATCGCCACGGGCAATTTCATTTAAAAATAAGATAAGATAAGATTCATAAAGTTATCTAAAACATGTCACTTTCAGCAACAGATTCAGAGTAAATAATTTGAATATTGGACATCGGTACCAGCAGATTCCACCGGTGACCAGAACATTGTAACAGGTGATCGGTCGAGGCCGTGCCATCGATGTCAACCTGTGACCCCATAGGAGAAGCTTTGGAAGCCGGAGCTTCCCGCCGGGGTACTTTTGCCGGTGCAAGATCCTCGAGGGCAAGCCCGGAGGCATCTCGATGCTTAGAGGGAGATCTACCCTTCGAGGACCGGCTGGATTTATGTTTGGTTACCTGAGATCCATAGGAGGAAGAAGCAGCCCTGGACGACGTCGATGCCACCGAAGCTGCATCAGAGGGAAACAGGGTATTGAGCTTAGCTGCTCGGTTCTGTAAACCTCTCTTAGACATCATGGAGCAGGACGCACAATCCGTGATGGAATGGTCAGGACCAAAACATTTAAGACACCAGTCATGGGTGTCGGTAACAGAAATGGTATCGCTGCACTTAGTGCATTTTTTAAACCCGGAGGCGGGCTTTTCCATGAGAAAATTTCCCTTAGGCCTAAGGCCCAAAGAGACAAAAATATACACTAAAGTAGAACGGAAGAATTATATTTTTTTAAGAAAAGAAAGAAAAGACCGGCGGTACTGGTCCGACGTCGAAGAAGGCAGACGCGCGACCAAAGAAATAAAATAAAATAAAGAACTTCTTCAGCGGTGACAGGAACACGACCTGCTGGCTCCGCGGAAAAGAAGAACTGGAGAGAGGCAGTTAGGAAAGGCGGGAAGGCAGCGCGCAGGCGCTGTGGGATGCTCCCAAAAGCTTTCCTTTTTGGGACGCTGGGGAGCGTTCCCGCGCAGGCTCCGTCGGTACCGACGTACCCATATGTGAAGACTCATTCCTGCTTGTTCCTGGAGATAGAAAAAATTCTTCGTGCCTATTTTAAGAGAAAGTCTGAAAAGTTCTGTGGCCAGTGCATTCAAATTTTTCCGGATGTCTCCAGAGCCACACAGCAGCGGCGTAAGGCTTTTTTGGAAGTCCGTCAACGTGTTTTGGCTCTCGGGGCTCTGTTTTATTTAAAGTTTCCTTGCAAATGCCACATAATATTTCAGGGGAAAAATATGTTTTTGCTGAAGTTGAACAATTGTTGGAGTTTTTGAAGGGTAAGGATTAGATTTCTTAATTGTATATTTGCCTTTTGACTGTTAGTGGAATTTATCACAGGTCACGGTTGGGGGGGGGGTTTGTTTGTGTTTGTAATTTGACGCCTCCTTGATGTGGACTATTGACAATTGTAGAGTTACTTCTCATATTGTTTGCTTCTTTGTTGTTCTTTCCATTATGCACTTTGGAATTATGATTGTAAAATAAAAAGAAAAAAAAAAGGCAGAATGTCGGGTGAATTAGTATCTGGCTTGAGAGGTAGAAGGGAGGTGCAGCCAGTTGGAGTGACCATGAACAGAGGGAGCGGTGTGTGGTGTGGAGAATGATGGAGGAGGCGAGGCAAGGTAAGAGGGAATGCCTATGTGGAGGATTTTGTGGACCAATGTGAGAAGCTTGAAGCAGATCCTGTACTGTATGGGGAGCTAGTAGTAAGGATCAAAAGGAGAATGACGTGATTGTGGCGAGAGGCATGGGCAAGAAGGCGGAGGGCAGTATTCTGGATAAGTTGAAGTCGAAGTCTATGGAGCTAGTATCGGGGGGAGTCCTGTCTAGATACATTACAGTAGTCTAAACAGGAGATTACAAGAGAGAGTGTCAGAGTGATCAAGGCTGATGAAGATAGGAAGGGGCGCATAGCTCTGATTTGATGCAAGGAATAGAGGGACTTGCGAACAATGGAGGTGATATAGTCATGGAAAGTGAGGGCTGAATCCTAGGGTAATGCCAAGATACATACTAGCTCACAGTGAAATGTATCACTTACTGTGTGATTTTATTAGCTTTTTGGGTCATGTCAGCTGCATTCACTTTTGAATCTTCTCTGTGCAAAACTTTTCTTATATTCATCTGGATTATTTCTTATTTCATTCTATTTGCATTTCATTATGCATTTAATTTTCATATTTTAGTTCTTTTGTGCTTATTGCTTTTCCTATTCTTCACCCTCCTCCTCAAACAAATCTTCATTAGTTTTGTATTTTGCTGGAGTCACTTATATTTTTTACCAAGTTCAGGACTACCTATTCCATTTTCTTTTCCCACCATTCCCATCAAACCTTTATATGCAAATTATGAGTGGCATGATTTTGCGTCTGTGGGCAAACACACAGCTTAAATTAGTTACGTTTCTTATGTTGCAATTTCGATTCTACATGTTTTAGGATCTGTATGCATAAAATAACATGAATTACATTACTATTAGTTCATAATTCTAGCACATATTTTTAAAGCCTTAAAATCCTGTTTTGACTCTAGAGTATTATCCTTTACTGTTCAGGTAAAAAAATTAGGGCTGGCCCCAGAGTTTGTTCAAGGTATTAGCGCTCTAGGCAGACCTTAAGCTGTACACCCCTCCATGGCTGTGAAAATCTATTGCTTAACCTCGAATGCCCTGCTTTTTGCCTTTGCTGCCCCCCCCCCCCCGCTACAACCAAAGAAGAAGTTGTTACACATGGCAACTGCCTAGTTTGCCTGATGGTTGGCTCGATCCTTGGTAAAATTAAGCATTTTATGGTACAAATATTGCATATGGAATGGTCATTTAACTTCTAAGATAACTAATCAAAATTTTACCTTCAATCGGTTATTCCCAAGATATTCTCCATCCATCTTTTTAATAGCTTTGCAGACACTAGCAATATCGCAGTACTGTAGGAATGCATACTGAGGAACTCCATTCACTTTCTTTATGTCAATATCCTGAAATGAAGGCAATCAATAATACTCAGCCAGAGGTCAGCAGGGAGACAGCTTTAGCTGTATGAACTAGAGCTAAATGAATATAAAAAGAAATGTAAAAGCATGGCAGCACAGCAAGTAAAGAGTAGTTACTCACCTGTAACAGGTGTTCTCCAGGAGCAGCAGGAATCAGTCCTCACATATGGGTAAGAAAGCCTTTGGGAATTGCAGCGCGCATGCGCGGTCCCCTTCCCGCCCAAGAGTGCCATCTTGCTCAGTCTGATGACATAGCTAAAAGACAGCAAAATAGCAAAAATAAATCATATGACTGCAACTCCAAGGGGAGGAGGGAGGGTTGTGAGGACTGATTCCTGCTGCTCCTGGAGAACACCTGTTACAGGTGAGTAACTACTCTTTCTCCAGGACCAAGCAGGAAGTCAGTCCTCACATATGGGACTCCCCAGCTTAAGGCTACCGGAGACCTCAAGCCGAAAAAATGAGCTCCCTCTAGCTCGTCAGTACGTAAGAAAGGAATCTTCTCTGAGAACGCCCCCGACTGGTAGCCCAACACCAGGGCTGGAGGGTAGGAGTTGCCTAAACCCCAAAGAGATTATGGAGTACTGCCTGTCCGAAAGCACTGTCCCTGCGGGACTCCCTCTCAAGGCAGTAATGGGCCGCAAAAACCTGGCTTGAAGACAAAGTAGCGGCCCGGCAGATGTCTGCCAATGGAACAGAGCAGAGATGAGCCACTGACGCAGTCTTCGCCCTGACACGATGAGCCGTGACTCGACCCTCCAACGAGAGGCCAGCTGCCCCATAAGCCCAGGCGATACAGTCAGCGACCCATATGGACAAAGTACGCTTGGAAACAGGTAACCCCAATTTATTGGGGTCAAAAGAAACGAAGAGCTGAACAGCCCTTCGATGCTCCCGCGTACGGTCAAGGTAGAAGGACAACGCCTTCCTACAGTCCAGGGTATGCAGGACCATCTCAGCCCGGTGGGCATGCGGCCTGGGAAAGAAGGTCGGAAGAACCACCTCCTGATTGAGGTGAAAAGGGGAGACAACCTTAGGGAGAAACTTCGGGTGAGTCCGTAAGACTACCCTATTCCTGTAGAACCTAGTGCAAGGGGGATCAGACACTAGTGCCTGAAGTTCACTCACTCGCCTAGCAGAGGTAAGAGCTACCAGAAACAAGGTTTTCCAGGAGAGAAAACGGAGAGGGCAGGTAGCCACAGGTTCAAATGGCGGACAAGTAATCCGCTGTAAGACCACATTCAGATCCCACTCAGGGGCTGGTGGACGCAAAGGAGGCTTAAGCAGGAGGAGGCCTCTGAGAAAACAAGCCACCAAAGGGTGGTTGGGAAGAGGTCTCCCGTCCACCAGCGAGTGGTGTGCTGAGAGAGCACTGAGGTGAACCCTGACAGAGTTGGACTTGAGGCCTAGATTGGAGAGGTAAAGCAAATACTGCAATACTAACGCTACCAAGCACGAGAAGGGATTCTCGCTGTGCTGAGCACACAATGCGGAGAATCTACGCCACTTAAGGGCGTAGGATTTCCTGGTGGATTGCCGCCTAGAGGCTAAGACTACGTCTTCCACCTCTCTAGGCAGTAGTAGGGGAGCCAGGACTACCTTTTCAGCTGCCAGGCCATCAGATGAAGGGACTGGAGGTTGGGGTGCAAGAGAGACCCCTGCTCCTGAGACAGGAGATCGTGTTGAATCCCCAGAGGAAGAGGAGTGTCCACCGCCAGTTGCAGCAGGAATGGAAACCACGGCTGCCTCGGCCACCTGGGGGCTATCAGAATGATTGAGGCGCCTCCTTGAGGACCTTGAACAGCGTTCGGGACACTAGTTGCGTGGGAGGAAACGCATACAGTAGGCCTTGGGACCACGGAATCAGAAAGGCATCCGCTGCTACTCTGAGAGGATGCGGTTGTCTGGAACAGAAGCTCGGGAGTTGCCGGTTCAGAGGACTGGCCAAAAGATCCATGGTGGGGAGGCCCCACCTGAGAAAGATCTGCTGAACCACCAACGGATTCAATCTCCATTCGTGTGGTTGCAGGATCCTGCTCAGTCTGTCCGCCAGGTAATTTTCTTGACCTGGGAGGTAGACAGCCTTGAGCAGGATTCCGTGATTGACTGCCCAAGAGCACAGTCATCGTGCCTCCTGACAGAGAAGGAAGGAGCCCGTGCCTCCTTGTTCGTTCACGTAGAACATGGCAACTTGATTGTCCGTCTGGACCAGTACAGACTGGTGAGATGTGAGGTGGGAGAAGGCTCTCAGAGCTAGGCGTATTGTCCGTAGCTCCAGGAAGTTTATCTGCTGAGCAGCCTCCCAAGGGGTCCAGAAACCCTGAGTACATGCCCCTTGGCAATGTGCTCCCCAACCCAGAAGAGAAGCATCTGTCGTCAGCACTTGAGAATGCGGAGGGGATTGAAAACCCACTTCGAGTACCAGATTCGGAAGATGAAGCCACCATTGTAGAGAGGAGACGAGCAGGGTGGATATTCTCACCGAGTCTGCAAGGCTCCCTGTGGCTTGATGCCACTGAGTTCGAAGGCTCCACTGAGCAGGCCGCATGTGCACGCGGGCATTGGGGGTTACATGAACTGTGGAAGCCATATGGCCGAGAAGTCTCAGGAATTGCCTGGCGGAGACCAGGGAATTGCTGTGAAACTGTCTGGCTACATCCATCAACCTGTGGGCCCTGTCCAGTGGCAGAAAAGCCTTCGCCTGAAGAGTGTCTAGCCTCGCTTCTATGAATTCTAAGTTCTGGGACGGGAGCAAAGTGGACTTTGCAAAGTTTATGACAAACCCCAAGTGCTGAAGCAGAGCCACAGTGTGAAGGGTGGCTTGACTGGCCTCCTGGGAAGACTGGCCCCTTATGAGCCTGTCGTCCAGGTATGGAAACACAAAAAGACCTTGAAGCCTCAGGTAGGTCGCCACCACCGCCAGTCACTTGGTGAACACCCTGGGAGCGGAGGTTAGGCCAAAAGGTGTACTGATAGTGGTTTCCTCCCACTACAAACCTGAGATATTGTCTGTGGTCTGGATGAATAAGGATGTGAGTATGCATCCTTTAGATCTAAGGAGCATAGCCAATCTCCCTGCTGGAGGTAGGGCAGCAGGATTCAAAGGGTAAGCATCTTGAACTTTTCCCTCTCCGGGAACTTGTTGAGGTTGCGCAAGTCTAGGATGGGTCTGAGGCCTCCTGTTCTTTTTGGTACCAGAAAGTACCTGGAATAAAAGCCGTGACCTCTCAGGTGGTGGGGCACCGGTTCCACAGCCTGGTCCTTTAGCAGACTTGCTAACTCCTGAAGGAGTAGGTCCCTGTGCAGAGGGAGTCTTGGAGGCTCCCCTGGAAAATAGGAGGGAGGTACCTGGTGAAAATGGAGAAGATAGCCCTTGTGGACTATATGGAGCACCCAGGTATCTGATGTGACGGCTGACCACCTGTGGGCAAAGTGGGCCAGCCGGCCTCCTGTGCTGATGTGAGCCAGCTGAGGAGAAGAGGCTATGCCTTCTGAGTCAAAACCCCCCACCCTGCTGAGCAGGGGCCGGTGTTGGTGGCTTGGGGGCCTTCTGCCTACGGGGCCTATGACCCTGTCCCTTGGCCTGCTGACCCTGTTGGGGAGCTGCAGAGGCCTGATAATGAGGGTATTGTTTATAGGCAGACGACTTCCTCGGGTAAAAGGTCTTTTTTCCCGAGCCCTTCTGAGAAGGAGCAGAGGTTTTCCTGGACAGCCTAGTCCGGGTCAGAGTCTCAGTCTCGAGTTCTGCAGCCTTCTCAGCCATGGGCTTGCCAAAGAGTTTTTCACCTCGGCAGGGGACATCGACCAACTTGTCCTGCACCCATGGCTCGAGGTCGGATGACTGTAGCCAAGCCTGTCGGCGGGCACCGATGCCGGCCCCGGCTACTCGGGCCGAAGCCTCGAAGCCATTTTAGGCTGCTCGAGAGATAAACTTCGAGCACTCTCGAATACCAGTGGACAAGGCTTGGAACCGCTGCAAAGGTTCCTCGGAGAGACTAGCAGAGAACCCGGTAATCTCCTTTGCCAGGTCTCGGAGATACATGCCCATGTAGAGCTGGTAATAGAGCCCTGGAAGCACTTCTTACCGAGGGCATCCAGGTTCCTGGCCTCCCGGTAGGGAGGCACCGAGGAGTGCATTTTCTGACTTTTCAGTCAATGCATGGCCGATTCCACAACCATGGAGTGGTGCGGTAATTGTGCCTTTTAGAACCCGGGGCTCTTGCGGACTCGATGGGACACACCGAGTCTGATAAGTGTCAGGTGACTCTTCGTCCTCCGTCTCCCAGCCCGACTCCTCGGAGGAGGAATCGAGCGGCTCCGGTCGGGCGGGCACCGATGCCATCCGCCCCGAAGCCGAGGGTACCAGCGTCGACGACCTCGGTCCTGAACGGGAGGCCGAGGGAGACCGTGGCCGAGGATTGACTCGAGCCCGCATGGACTCGAGGATCGGCTCGGCCTCCGGGGTCGACTTGGACGTCGATGTCCCGGTGGTCGGGGCATATGCACCGGTGAGACCGGCGATCAATGCCCGCTGCTGTTCCATGAAGGCAGCGAGGCTGCTCTCCAAGGCCGTCAACCTGAGTCCGAGCTCAGGAGACCCAGCAGCCCCTGACTCAGGCACCGACGGCGTCGGGCCCGACGTCGGCTCCCCTGGAAGAGAGTCCATGAGGACTACAGCACTCACGTGTCCAGGAGACTCCATCTCGATACGAGGATGCTTGGCAGGCCTCTCCGACTCCGAAGACCCGGGACGGCTATCGGGGCTATGCGACCTGGCCCTCGTGGAACCAGGAGCGTCCGACGCCGCCTCACGGTTTTCTTCTTCCTGCGCTGTTCCCGCGAAGGAGACCCCCGCTCAGAGGAACCCCGATGCTGCTCGGCGCCGGAGTCCCGAGACATCGAGGCCTCTGACGAGGTCCGGGCCCGTCCGGATGCGGAGTCAGAGAAGATCCTATCCTTCTGGTGCTGCCGACTCCTCAACGCCTTCGAGGACATTTTGCCACACGGACAACAGATCATCGGGTCTTGATCGGGTCCGAGGCAGCAGTCATGTGTGTCGGTAAGAGACATAAGTTTCTTACACCGATCACACTTTTTAAACCCGCTGGCAGCCATCGGGGGAAAAAGGGCCCCTGCAAGGTCAAAAGACAGGGCTGCCAGTGAAAAAAGAAAAATGGCGCGAACGCAAGTCACAAAGGACAAAAACCGAAAAAGAGAGAGTGGGCTCGATACCGGCATATTGAGCCCAGGCGGGAAAAGGATCCGGCGTCGAACCGAAGGAGAAAAAGAAAAACAGGGAAATCAACTGTTTCCTCGGCGAAAAACGAACTACGTCCGTCGGGCTCCGCGGAAAAAAGAAGACTGAGCAAGATGGCACCCTTGGGCGGGAATGGGACCGCGCATGCGCGCTGCAATTCCCAAAGGCTTTCTTTGAAAGCTGGGGAAATGCTCTGCACGGGGGCTCCGTCGGCGCCGACGTCACCCATATGTGAGGACTGACTTCCTGCTTGGTCCTGGAGAATGCTTAATTAATGTTCTCAGTAACAGAGATTTCAAGCATTCATAGTGAGTGAGATGGCTCAAGAGTCAAAATGCCAGTGATGACTGCAACTGTTCTCATATGCAGACAATGGAATGGCTGCAATAAAATATTCTCAATTGCTTTGTGGCTCCCAAAATTTGGACTAAACTCCCCAAAAATCTAAGAGCATTCAAAGACCAATCTTTAACATAAATCACTTCAAAATTTGTACCAGATTTAGGTGCATGTTTGCAACAGTTTGTTCACTAGAAAATAGTAAGACAAAAAAGTCACTCTTTTACACAGCTATAGAATAATCTCCTGCTGGGTAATTACCTCCAGGGACATGTTTACTAAAGCACAGTAGCCAGGAGTGCAGGGTTTAGTCCAGGGCTAACATCGGCCCACAGCAGTTGGAAACACACATTTGAAAGGCATCCGTGCTAGAATCACCACACTACCAGAGCAACACATGGAAAGGTGGGGTTAAGGCAGAGTCGTGGCAGAAAGTGGGTGGCAACTGCAGAATGCCACTAGCCTGATTGAGCTAGTGGTGCTTTAGAAGCACAAAGACCCTGCTAGCGTGGGTACAACTATCGCTTACTTATGACCAGGCAGTAGTTGCACCAGTCTTGCTAACTCGTCAAGGATGCATGGTTCATACATGAGTGTTAGAAAACGTGAAGGGCAGAAATAGGGGACAAAGAAGAAAAAAAGGGCAAATAGGCAATGTTAACATAATACCTAAGTGCCTGCCCAAGCCACCTGTTCGGAGGGACTGCATGATGCAGCTGCTATGGCAGTGGACCACAACAGCCTGACAGCTGTAAAACCAGGGCCTGCAGGTCAGGGGTGACACACTAGGCAAACATCAACAGTTGTCTTGACCGACTGCTATTCATGTTTGCATATGCACCAAACAGATGTCAGAGAGCTGCTGGTGTCTGCTGTGGAGGTGTTAAAGCGCTTCCACCCTTTTAACAGAGAAGATATTCTAAAGAGGACACACAATCTATTTGACCCTCCTCTTCAAAGCCTCGATGACATGGTCGCCGCTTGGAACTCAAGCCTAGATGTTGTGATCCGCTCACCTACCACGAACAAAGCACCACATAAGAAAAAGAATGCCCCATGGTACTCCCAAGAACTACGTAATTCGCTCCTTCAACTCAGACGACTTGAGAGACGCTGGCGACGAACAAGAACAGCTGAGAGCCATGAGGCATTCACAGCACAATTAGGAAAACATCGGTTTATCTGTAGCATCAAGTATGAAACAATATCATGCAAAAAGACTACAACGCTCCTTGAACAAACCCCACGAGCTTTTCCAAATTGTGAAATCTCTAGCAAAGGAGCCATCTCAAGAGAACTTACCCTACCCAGACTCACAAGAATATGCTTATTACTTGTGTAAGAAAAGTAATCAGCTTGCCCACACTGCTAAGCCCCCCATACCAGCCAGCCTACCTTTCTCCATCCCACAACCTCCTCTTGGTCATTTCTTGAGTGGGTCCCAACACACTATCACATCATTTTCTACTCCATCTGACAGAGTCATTCAAGACACTATCCTAAACATAAACACTACAACAGCACCTTCCGATCCGTGTCCAGCTCCCTGGATAAAGGCCCTGCGTGCCGAGCTCAGCCCATTCCTATCCAAATTGATTGATGTATCGTTCTCTACTGGAACATTTCCTCGAAGCCTGAAACAGACGGCTATCAGACCACTCCTAAAAAACAGTAAGTTGGACCCTTCGATGATGGAATCCTACAGGCCTATCTCCAGCATACCTCTCCTATCGAAAATCATTGAAAAGATTACCCAACGCCAATTACAAGATCACATAGATACTAATGCACCCCTGCATCCCTGCCAGCATGGATTTCGCGAAGCACATGGTGTTGAAACATTACTCACAACCTTATTCAACACCATAACCTTAGGTCTCGATAACATCAGACAAGGCTTTGCACTGATCTTCATGGACATTGCTGCCGCATTCGACACCGTAGACCACGAAGTTCTCCTGCTACGCCTCAGAGAGAAGGGAGTTCAAGCTTCAGCTTTGTCATGGTGTGCTTCATACCTCACTGATCGCTGGCAACATGTCCGTTCTGGCCCCTCCAACTCCGATTCCTTCCCCCAAACTAAAGGTCTTCCACAGGGCTCATCTCTATCCGCCTTGCTATTCAATGTCTATATGCAACCCATTTGTGATCTCATCCAATCATTTAATATCAACTGCCTGGTCTATGCTGACGACATCTTGATGTACATGCCAATTTCGACAGAACATCTTGAACTATCCCCACTTATCAGGTGCTTTGACGCTGTCACAGACTGGCTAAATGCACAAATGCTTAAGTTAAATTTCAAAAAGACAGAAGCCCTCTTCGTAACCAGGAATCCGGCTTTTACTCCACCCCTGTCTATCAAGGTTCGCGACGCAGAGATCATATGCAAGACTACAGTAAGATACCTAGGTGTAACGCTTGATCAGCAACTTAATATGAAGGCTCATATCAAAAACATAACAAAGTCGGTGTACCATAAAATCCGGACCCTCCGCAATTTGCGTCAACTGTTAGAACCTGATGACTTCCGAACTGTCTTTCAGGCCCTAATAATGCCTCACTTTGACTATGCCAATGCGATCTTGTATGGTCTACCTAAGTGCACGACTAACCCCTTACAACTTGCAATGAATTCAGCTGCAAGAATCCTTCATGGAGCCTCAAGAAGTTCTCATATTACCCCAATACTAAAACAATTGCACTGGCTACCCATACAAGCCAGGATCTCATTCAAGATCCTAATTATGACCCATAAAGCCATCAATAAATACCCTGCTACTGCCATTACTGATCTAATTTCAATCACACCTCCCAATCGAGCAAGGAGATCGAATGCCGCAAATACTCTCATATTACCTAAGGCAAGCACGAAGTGTTCTCAATTCACTAGATCCAGAGCCTTCTCCTTCTTTGCTCCATCCTGCTGGAACGCACTACCAGCAACTATCAGAACCATCAGTGAACTCTCCCAATTTAGGAAGGCACTGAAACGGCACCTCTTTCTTCATCACTACGATGATGCAGTCTTCTCCCCACACTCACCCACTCTCACATCTCAATGCAGCACCTCAAACTCATGCACGTCACATTCCCAGACTGATCACTCGCAATCACACCTTCCCCTCCAACCACCATGAGAAACTTATGCAGTGCCGCATAACTCATTATATTGTTGCATAAAGTAGACTGTATTTATTCATCGTGTCTCCTTGTTAAGGGACTGGTTATTTATACCCTATTTTACCTGTTATACCTGCTTAATGCATACCCAAGTTTAATTTTCCTGTTTAATGTATACCCAAGTTATTATACCTGTTTCACTGTAAGCACAAATCACGAAATTGAGATGTGCAACTCTTATGTTCATTGTAAACCGCACTGATGTCGAATAGCGCGGTATAAAAGAGACTGCAAATAAAATAAATAA
This sequence comes from Ichthyophis bannanicus, assembly GCA_033557465.1. Lineage (NCBI taxonomy): Eukaryota > Metazoa > Chordata > Amphibia > Gymnophiona > Ichthyophiidae > Ichthyophis > Ichthyophis bannanicus. The sequence continues at coordinate 24,057,346 of CM066042.1, forward strand.
ATAAATAAATATGCACCAAACAGATGTCAGAGAGCTGCTGGTGTCTGCTGTGGAGGTGTTAAAGGAGAGGGCCTATGCTATGTGTTGGAGCCAGCAGAGTACATACTGGCAATATGACTATTGGGCATCAAAAAAGTGCTATCTGACCCCCATCTCCCCTGCATGGGGGGCATGTACTGTAGTGGTGCATATGTGCACCTGGGGAGGCCATGTTCCTGTGGACAAATGGTCCCTCACACAAACCATGGGAGGGAATGGCTTAGGCCTACCAGCTCTGAGCAGATGCTTTATATTTCCAGCACTGAACATGAACTTTCTTTGTTGGAGTTCACTGATCAGAGTCCTCTCCCCTCAGCCCAGGGGTTGAGGTGTTCATGGACCTGGTGAGCTCTTGTGTGCTTTCAAGGTTCTGTGGGCCTTTGGTTCCCTGACAGCTAGAGAGCTGGGGGGGTGAGAGGGGGCGGTCTGCTTAGTTGTGACCACCTCTATGGAGGTATGTGGGTTGCACTGCGGTGTTCCCCCAGAGCTCCTTCCATTGGGGACAGCATGGGTACCCCTATGTGGACTGCCTTCCACCCCCGGGGGCTGTCCTATATGGTGGTCCATGGGGATGCCCAGGCCATGAGTTCCCACCCTCCCATATCTGTGGGCTCATTTGACATCCAGATCCATTGGCTCGATCGTCCCCCTTCTCCCACATGAGAGACACACTCCATAATGGCTATGGTGCTGTCCAAGCCATCTAAGAGGCATGACTGAAAGGGGAATTCCCTCCCTCCCCCAAATACCAGAGGCCTTGTATTGTGTTCACTGCAGCATAGGTGAACAGGCACCCGGGTATCTCAAGATGAGGTGGCTTAATTCAACATAATAGACATTGCAGACATCCTGCCTGATCCCATATATGGCCCCCTATACCTTCAAATGTCATGCTTGAACCCTATCTCCCATTGTTAGGGATGCAGAACAGACACTCTGCATGTGTTTTCTTTCCTGATTTGAATTCCCTGCCCTCTTGTATTTAGTCCCACTGCTCTAAGCTGTGCAGCCAGTTGTGCCTACTCCTGGCCATCTCCTCCCTCTTCTGTATGTGGAATAGGGACCCATTTATTATTGTCTGTAGTGGTTCTGTACATTACTGCCACCCTAATAATGCATTTGTAGCTAACAATTGCTGGGCTTCAATTAAGAGTGCATTCACTTTACACATACTCTATGGCTGCGTGTCTGCAACTACCATGGTAGTGACATGCCTAGTGTGGCGGTACGTTCTTACCGCAGCCATGCTCCCTGCATCTAGCATGGCTGCTATGCCCTTGCTATGGTAAAAATGCATATTAAACACACATTTGTCTCACATTACCTGATGCATTTTAGTGAACATGCCCCTCAGTGATTCGACGTCTCCACTCTGAACTGAAGGGTTAACCTCTTTACAGCAAGCACAGCTTTCAGTGACATTTTAACCTCTTCTGTTGAATGATCATCCTTCTCTACCTACTAATTAAAGTTAATCCTCCTTTCCTATCAGAGAGCTATATTTAGTACTTAATTCTTATTTATTATTTATCATTTCTAAAGACCTAGGCAACATGGTTTAGCAAAGATATGAACTGCCTTGATTTAAAGTAAAATATCTACCTGAAGATGACCCTAAAGATGAACAATTTTATTTATTTATTTAGCTGTATTTATATCCCGCTTTTCACCGGGTCAAAGCGGTCAATTGGGAGATACATTTAACACGAGGGGATATGACACACATACGCTAATACTTACAGGGAACATGGGCAATGAAGGGTTAAGTGGCTTGCCCAAGACCACAAGGAGTACCTATAGGACTAGAAATCCCAGTCCCTCCGGCCTGAGATTGCTGTCCCCCCGGCCTGAAGTACCTTGTCCTAACCACTAGGCCACTCCTCCCTGAACAATGCAGTTGAAAACCTAATAGTATAATCAGCATTTTGCCAGAGGAATAAATGTCTGACTGTGACATTCTACAAAAAGGTTTACCTTATCTGCAGCATGTAAAACTTTATACTTAAGACATATCTTTTTGCTTGTATAAACAGCAAATATATTTAATGTTATGCTTCTCACACGTCCCTATCAATTAAGGGAAGCTACTACACCAGAACCATCAATTTTTGTTTACACACAATGAAATGGACATAGTTATCTACTTTGCATCTTGGGAACATTCCTAACTGAGGCAGAGGCGGCTAGCGTTACATTTTAGGTCATCCATTTAGGAGTTGTTCCTGTCATCTCATAACTGTTCTCTCAGGACAACAATGCAAAGCACCACACTGGTGAGTCCCATGACTTGCACCACTCTGTGTCCATGAACTCTTTAGAGTTTTCCTATACTGTAGGAACAGAACTTTCCTGCATATCACCAGATCTGCTACTTCTCATTTACTGTGTAACTTAGCTTTTACTAAACAACTAGGGTAATAATTCTGAAATAGGGAGGTGAATAGATTGTGTGCTAATCGCATGATTCACAGTGGCATTGTTCTGCCCAAACAAAACACACAGTGCAGGGGCAACAGAGCAATCCTCTGCCCTAGAGCTGTCAATCAGGTATATAGCCCCCTGTCAATCATTAAGCTGCAGTGGGAAAACTAAAATTCATTTTGAACTCACACACCCGACTGTAGCCGGTCATCTTCTATACCGGCTTTCTGGTATCAAGGAAACTCAAGAAAGGGAAGGGCCACAGCCAGGCCTGTAAACACATTTCGTGACTTACAGACCCTGTGCTGGCTTTTTTTCTTCCTATTGCCTCTAAAAGATTGCCATGGTGAAACAAATTTGGTTTGTAGCTCTGGAACAAAGGAATGTTAGGCCCCTGTTGTGCTTGGCCTGAGATAAGTATAAGTTAACCGACCCATCTAAATCTGTTTCATGTAATGTTTAGTTATGTTCCCTGTAAACCACACTGATCCTCAGAAATGCAGTATATGAGAAAGCGTAGTTATTCACCAATATAATGTGGTCTCTGGGGACAGCAGGAATCAGTCCTCACATATGGGTGACGTCAGCACCGACATAGCCCTTGTAGAAGCATCCCCCAGCTTTCAAAGAAAGCCTTTGGGAGATCCCACTACACATGTGTGGTTCCCTTCCCACCCAACGGTGCCATCTTGCTCAGTCAGATGACATAGCTAAAAAACGGCAAAAATAAGATGGTAAAGGAGCAACTCCAAGGGGAGGAGGGAGGGTTGTGAGGACTGATTCCTGCTGTCCCCGGAAAACACCTGTTACAGGTGAGTAACTACGCTTTCTCTGGGAACAAGCAGGAAGTCAGTCCTCACATATGAGACACCCCAGCTACAGGCTACCAAAAGCGCATAGCAAAAAAACACGGTCGCTCAAAACGGGAGATGTGAGCATCAGCAATTTACTCAGTGTCCACAGAAACAGTTGGACCCCTGTGTCCGATGAAGACCAGCACTCCAGTAGAGCATGAACACAGAAGGGTCGGAGAGTAGGAGTTGCCTAAACCTCAAACTGATTACGGAGCACAACCTGGTCAAAGGCACTGTCCCGTCGGGACTTCCTTTCCAGGCAGTAATGAGGTGCGAAGGTATGGACTGAAGACCAGGTGGCAGCCCGGCAGATTTCCACCATCGGGAAAGAGCACAAGTTTGCCACCAAGACAGTCATGGCCGTGACACGGCCTTCGAGCAGGAGCCCTGCCTGCTCATAGGCGAGGGCGATACAGTCTGCTACCCAGGTGGACAGCGTACACTTGGTCACCGCCTCCCCCAGCCTACTGTGGTCGTAGGAGACGAAAAGCTGAGTAGCTCTGCGGTGGCTATGCTTTGGATATTGAAGGACAAAGCCCTCTTACACTCCAAGGTGTGAAGGACTGTCTCTGCCCAACCAGAGTGAGGTCTCAGAAAAAAGGTAGGGAGTACTACTTCCTGGTTAAGATGGAAGAACGATACTACCGTCGGAAGAAATTTAGGGTGCGTGCAGAGCACCACTCTGTTCTTGTAGAACCTGATAAAAGGCGCCTCGGCCACTAAGGCCTGAAAGCTCGCTGACTCTGCAAGCAGAGGAGAGTGCAACCAGGAACATCACCTTCCAAGAGAGGTAGCATAGGTAGCAAGTAGCCAGAGGCTCAAAGGGTAAGCGAGTGAGCTGCCCAACACCACGTTGAGGTCCCATTCGGTTGCTGGAGGGCAAACCGGGGGCTTCGGTAAGAGCAGACCCCTAAGAAAGCAGTTCACCAATGGCTGGACCGAGAGGGGATTGCCATTCACCGGGTGTTGATGCGCCACCAGGGCACTAAGGTGCACCCAGACAAAGTCAGACTTGAGCCCAGACTGCGAGAGGTGGAGAAGGTACTGTAACACCAAACTCACCGTGCAGAAGAATGGGTCAGCCCCATGCTCGGCACACCAGACCGAAAACCTGCGCCACTTGAGAGCATAAGCTTTTTTGGTAGAGGCCCTGCGAGAGGCCAGCAGGATCACCCGAGAGGTTGAAAGGGGCTAGGGTCACCCTTTCAGTAGCCACGCTGTCAGTGACAGACACCAGGTTGGGATGCAGAAGAGAGTCCCCTTCCTGAGACAGGAGTCCTGGAGAGGTTCCCAAAGGAATGGAGGTCTCCACTGTTAATTGGAGGAGTAGCGGGAACTACGGTTGCCTGGGCCACCAAGGGGCTATCAGGATGAGCAAGGCCCTGTCGCGGAGGGTCCTGAACAAGGTTTTGGCAATCAGCAGCGTAGGAGGGAAGGCATACATGAGGCCCTTAGACCAGGAGCGCGTCTGATGCCATTCTGGCGCACAAGCAGAGGACCACTGCCTCCCGACAGAGAGCACGAGACCCATGCTCCTCTGTTTGTTCACATTGAACATCGTCACCTGGTTATCCGTCTGGACCAGCACCGGCTGGTGATGCAGGTAGTGGCAAAATGCTCGCAGAGCTAAGTATATCGCCTGGAGCTCCAGGAGGTTGATCTGCTGGGTGCTCTCGCCTGGTGCCCAGCTCCCCTGGGTGTGGAGCTCCCCATACTGGGCTCCCCAACTGAGCAGGGAGGCGTCCATGGTGAGGACCCTTAAGGGGCTCAGGGCCTGAAATGGCATGCCCAACTTGAGATACTAAAGAGACTGCCACCAGACCAGAGAGTCCACCAGTTGACGGGTTACAGAGACTCTGTCACGGAGGCACCCAATGGCTCGAGTCCACTGGTCCCGGAGATACCATCGCGCCACCCTCAAGTGGAGGTGAGCATCTGGGGTGAAGTGGATCGTGGAGGCCATGTGCCTGAGAAGGTGCAGAAAAAGCCGAGTGGGCACAGAGGGACAGTACTGTATGTCCGTGCCAGAGTCCTGAGACGGTCGGCTCGGTCCCTGAGCAAGAAGGGCTTTGACTGGAGTGTGTCCAGCTTTGCCCCGATGAACTCCAGATATTGTGTCAGGAGGAGGTGAGACTTGGGGTAGTTTATGACAAAACCCAAGTATTGCAGAACCTGGATGGTGCGTGCGGTGGCCTGCTGCATTTCTGAGGAAGTGCCTCCCTTTATGAGCTTGTCGTCCAGAAAGGGGACGACAAAGACCCCCTGGAGGCAGAGGAAGGCAACCACGACTGCCAGGCATTTTGTGAAGACTCTTGGGGCAGAAGTCAAGCCAAAAAGAAGCACGCTGTACTGATAGTGCCTGCCCTCCACCACGAACCACAGGTACTACCTGTGGTTGGGGTGAATGAGGATGTGGGTATAAGCATCCTTGAGGTCTAAGGAGCATAGTGAATCTCCCTGCTAGAGGTAGGGCACCAATGTTCCAAGGGAGAGCATCTTGAACTTCTCCCTCACCCTTGAGATGGTGAGGCACCGGTTCCACCGCTTTGTCCTCAAGAAGGTCCCGGTGGAGGAGAGACCCAAGAGGCTCTCTTGGAAAATAAGGGGGAGGAGTCTGAATCAGGTGGAGGAGGTAACCCTCCCTAACCACCCGAAGTGTCCAAGAGTCAGTGGTGATGGTCACCTACCTCTGGGCATAGTGGGCCAGACGTCCCCCTGTGGGTTGCTGATCTTGGGGTAGACAGGCTATACTCAAGGTGTCAAAAACTCCCCCCTAGCTGGGCCAGAGCTGGTGCCTGGGGTTTTGGAGACTTCTGCTTACGAGGTCCATGCCCACGTCCCTTGGCCTGCTGACCCTGTTGGGGAGCTGGGGAGGCCTGAAAAGGTGTGTAGTTTCTGTAAGCAGCCCCTTTCCTCAGGTAGAAGGACTTTTTACCAGAGCCCTTCTATCAGGGAGGGGCAGAGGTGCTTTTTGAGAGCCTGGTCCTCGTCACGAACTCAGTCTCCAGCTTGGCAGCCTTGTCAGTCATGGGTTTGCCAAAGAGGTTCTCTCCTTGGCATGGGACATCAACCAATTTGTCTTGAATCCACTGCTCAAGGTCAGGCGACTGTAGCCAAGCTTGGCACTATACACCAATGCCCACCGCCGCTACTCGAGCCGCCGACTCAAACCCGCCATAGGCTGCCCGAGACATGAACTTGGAGCACTCACAGACTGCCTTGGCCAGGTTTTTGAACCACTGCAGGGGTTTCCTTGGAAAGACCAGTTGAGAACCCGTTGAGTTTCTTCGCTAGGTCTCTCAGGTACATGCCCATGTACAGTTGGTAGGCCTGGATGTGGTAAATGAGCATCGAGCACTGGTAACACTTTCTGCCGAGGGCATCCCCGCTGGAGGGCACCGAGGAGTGCATCTCTGGCTTTTCAGCTGATGCATGACTGACTCCACCAGCATGGAGTTATGTGGCAGCTGTGATTTCTGGACTCCGGCAGACTCGATACATTGAGTAGAGCCATTTGCTCAGCACTGGCACGGACATTGGTGTCTCCCACATACGGAGCATCAGTTGTTCCAGGATGGGAGAAATGGGCACCGTGAGCGATTCCCTCAGAGGGGACTCATACTGGAGGATTTCCAACTCATCTCCCTCACGGTCCTCCTCCGACTCCATAGGAAACGCCAGGCTTTCGACATATCCTTAACAAAATCAAGGAAGCCCATATCCTCCGGTGGGGACCACCTTCAAGGCTCCGAGACGGGAAAGTCTGATGGGACATAGCGGTTGCAACGGTGTCGGGGGACGACTCATCATCCATTGAGGACACGAAGGAGGGCTGCTCTGTGGGTTTCAGGGCTCCCGAAGCTCTGCGACCGGTGCCCGGCACACTTGCCAGGGATGATCGCGGTCCCGTCAAGCGGGAATTGCATCAAGACCTCGGTTGAGAATCGACTCGAGGCCAAAGGACCTCGAGGATCAGCTTGGCCCCCAGGGACATCTTCGACATCGAGGGCCCGGTAGTCGGGGCAGATAAACCGGTCGGGGCAGATAAACCGGTTGTACCAGACAACAGCGCCCGCTGCTGGTCCATGAAGGCAGACAAACTGCGCTTCAGGGCCGCCATTCTGGACTCCAGGCCAGAAGGCTCTGCAGCCTTCGGCACAGGCAAAGAGGAACTTGGGCCCGGCGCCGGCTCCCCTGAAGGGGAATCCTCAACGAGGATGGTGTCTGAGGATCGAGGCCAGTCCGAAGTCAAATCCTTCTGTGGGACCTTTGCATGCTGCTCCTTCTCCGATGCCTCAGATGAGCGTCTTGGACTGTGGGACCTGGCCTGGGAGGCACCCAGCTGGTTGGATCCATCCAAGGATGACTCCTTCAAGGGTTTCTTCTTCTTCCTAGGTTCCCTCGAGGGAGACCCCCTTTCTGAAGACCCACAGTGGGGCTTGGGCTCGGAGGAGTCCTCCTGAGGTGTCAAGGCTTCAGATGAGGCCTTGGCCTTTGGAGGCACCGGGGACTCGGGGAAAAACTTATTGTGCTGCTGCTGGTGGCTCTTGAGGGCCTTGCTGGACATCCTATTGCAAAAAACACATGCTGCCGGGTCGTGGTCCAGCCTGAGGCAGCGGAGACAGCAGTTGTGTGTGTCAGTCAAAGAAATAATTTTTGAGCACTGATCACACTTCTTAAAGCCACTGGTAGCCATGGGGGAAAAAATTACCCCTGCATGGTAGAAGACTCACCAGGCTGCCAGTTGAGAAAAAAGGCGTGAAGACGCCAGAAAAATAAAGAACGAAAACTACAAAAATTGACCCGAACCCGACGCCGAGGCAACGAGGTCAGGTGGTGGGAAGAGTACTGGTGCGATACCGGAGATGAGTATGAAACTTGGAGAGAAATAATCAACTTTTTCCGGGGACAAGCCAGACGAACATCTGAAGGGCTCCATGGAAAAAAGGAGACTGAGCAAAATAGCATCCTTGGGCAGGAAGGGGACCACGCATGCTGGTGGCATCTCCCAAAGGCTTTCTTTGAAAGCTGGAGGGATGCTTCTGGCGAGGGCTCCGTCGGTGCCGACATCACCCAAATGTGAGGGCTGACTTCTTGCTTGCTCCAGGAGAATAAATAAATAAATAAGTATAAAGGGAAAGGAAGCCCTGAAAAGGAGCATTGGGAGGACGATTCCAGAAGGACAGACCTTCCCACCCTACTTGACTCCCCTCTTTCAGATATTCCACTTCACCGGCAGACAGCCACCCTCTACCATACCCAGTTTTTGCATGGAGGCCTGGAATTTGAACTTTTAATACTGGTCTTCAGAGAACAATAATTCAAGGTAAAAAATTATGTTTTATCAAATATCAAGCAGCTACAGTAATGGGACTAACTAGCTCAGTGTTGCCTTCAAAGAAAAAGAACAAAATATGAACCCAAGCTACAAAAAAAACATATTTTTGCTAAAGGGACCATAATTTTTCTTTTATCTCCTTTTTTACCTTATTTTTTAGCCACAGAAAACATAAGCTTCCAGGGTTACCTTCCAGCCAACAGAAATGAAAGTTAAAAGATTGGGAGTTAGGCTCTATGCAGCAACAGGCCAAACCAAACAATTCATAAGGAGGCTTTTTCAAGGCGGTACTTGCTACTGAATGTCATACTGCAATTTTCCAAGACCCTTCTAAGATAGCAGAGCTCAGTTAGGGTACCAATATCACCACAGTTCTAATAGCATGAGCCTTAGCATGCCCTTTTAAGGTCATTCCTATCATAGCGTAACTATAAGAGATGTAACCTGCTATCCAATTAGACATGACAATCTGTCTACTGAGAGATCCACTTGTCGGGAGTCAAAAGAAACAATGCTGGATAGATTTCTGGCCACTTCAAAAAGCAGGTGCCAGTTTTCTTGCTATTCAGTGTGTGAAGTACATTCTTTCCCTTGGGCACAAGCAGGCAAAAGAAGAACACTGGAAAGACAGTTAACTAATTATGGTGGAAATCCAACACCACCGTAGGCAACAACTTGGAAAAGGTGCAGAATACGTAATTACCTAAAATGAAACCTCCTTGGTCAAATTCTTCAGCTCAAAAAATTTTGGGTGCTGGAATACAGATTTTCATTTAAAATGTCATCTTTATTAAATTTTATTAATATCCCATTAAACAAAGAAGTGTATAGAAACACTTGAATCAACAAAGTAAAACCATAATTCAGAGGAAGCATAGTTACTCACCTGTAACAGGTGTTCTCCGGGAACAGCAGGAATTTAATCTTCACATATGGGTGACATCAATACCGATGGAGCTCACATGGGAACGCTCCCCAGCATCCAACTGGAAAGCTTTTGGGAGCATGTCACTGCACCTGCACAACTGCCTTATCCATCTCCCTCTCTTCAGTTGAGTTTGTAGCTGAGAAAAGAGAGTAAATGAAACTCTATAACTCCTAGGAGAAGAGAGCGGGTTGTGAAGACAAAATTCCTGCTCTTCCCGGAGATCACCTGTTACAGTTGAGTAACTATGCTATCTCCAGAAACAAACAGGAATGTAGTCCTCATATATGGGACTCCCTTAGCTCCCAGATGCTAGATGAACTGACCTCAGAACCAGTTGAGGTTCGCCTCTGAGTAGGCATGATGAGGTCATGGATCAGACATGGATGTCTGGTATCTTTAAAGTCTGAGATGGAGGATAGGAGTTGCATCTAAGTCTGAAGGAGGTGCTGGAGTACAGCCTCACCAAACATGGCATCCCAATAGGAGTCCCTGTCCAGACAATAATGGGCAGTAAAGGTATGGATGGAAGACCAAGTTGCTGCTTTGCAAATTTCGTCGATGGCTACTGAACGTAGGTTCACTATCAAGATGGCCATGGCACGAACATTGTGAGTAGTGACATGCCCTTCCAGGGAAAGTCCTACTATGTCATAGGCAAATGAAATGCAATCTACTATCCATCTTGAGAGCTTATTTATTTTATTTAGACAGATTTGTATACCACTTTATCCTACAATCAAAGTGGTCATGCTTAGAAACAGATAATCCCAGGTGACTGGGGTCAAATGTTATAAACAACTGTGAGGCTTTACGATGATCTCAAGTCCTTAGGAGATAGAAAGCCAAGGCACATTTGCAGTCAAGAGTGTGCAGAGTTGCATCCACTCTAGACGTATGCGGTTTAGGAAAGAAAATTGGAAGGTAAGCTGACTGATTTAAATGGAAGGGAGATACCACCTTTGGCATAAAGTGAGCATGAGTCCAAAGGACCACTTTGTCATGGTGAAAGAAGGTATAGGGAGGATCCGCCACCAAAGTCTGAAGCTCACTAATGCGTCTAGCTGAAGTGAGGGCAATTCCAAGAGAGGAACTTAAGCGAGGTCGTGGCTAAATGTTCAAAGGGCAGCTTGAAAAGCTGCGCTAGAATGACATTTGAAGTCCCAAGCTACCAGAGGTGGCTTAATGAGCGGTTTGAACAGTTGGAGACCTCTCATAAAAAGCACTAATAGCGGTTGCGTGGAGATGAGCTGTCCATCCAGTAAGTGGTGAGAGGCCACAATGGCACTGAGGTGGACTCTCACTGGTTTGTCTTTAGACCTTTTGAGGACAGGTGGAGGAGGTATTGGAGGAATGACTCCACTGGAGCAGAAAAGGGATTGAGATCTTTCTGGGAACACCAGACAGAGATTTATGCCACTAAAAAAGCATATGAATGTCTGGTGGAGAGCTTTCTAGAAGCTAAAAGAATGTCTTTAACCTCTTGAGTAAGGTTAAAGCCTTGTACAGCTATGCTCTCAGCAGCCAAGCTGTGAGGTGGAGAAACTGTGGATTGGGATGTAATAGTGAGCCATCGTCCTGGGAAAGGAGATCCAGCGCATATCCCAGTCGCAGAGGATGAGTCTGAGTCAGACGTAGTGGCAGTGGAAACCACGGTTGCCGCGGCCAGTGAGGGACTATGAGAATCATGGAGCCCTTGTGGGACTGAAGCTTGAAAGGTGTCTTAGGAATGAGGGGTATAGGAGAGAAAGCAAAAAGCAGACCCTGACCCCAATGCAGGTTGAAGGCATCCACCTGTTGGTTGGTGGATGTTGGAGTTCTTGTGCAGAAGCGAGGAAGCTTGGCATTTTGCGGAGTCACAAACAGATCTATGTCTAGAGTTCCCCAGGTTTGGAAGATGAAGGACATTGTGACCGGATGGAGAGACCATTCATGGGGAAGAAGGACGCGACTCAGTCGGTCTGCCAAGACACTGGACTCCCCTGGGAGGTATATCGCTTGGAGGTGCGTTTGATGAGCAATGGCAAAGGACCACAGGTATAGCGCCTCCTCACAGAGGGCCCAAGAGCTTGTTCCTCCCTGCTTGTTCACAAAGAACACAGCAAACTGACTGCCCATCCTAACTAGGGACTTGCTGTACTCTGAGGTGGTCTTGAAACACCCAGAGGGCATTCGAGACAGCACAACGTTCCAGGAGATTGATCTCGAGTTGTGACTCTAGCGTTGTCCAGAGCAGAATAGTTACTCACCTGTAACAGCTGATCTCCGGGAACAGCAGGAATTTAGTCCTCACATATGGGTATCGTCGGTACCGACGGAGCCTGCGCGGGAACGCTCCCCAGCGTCCAATTAGAACACTTTTGGGAGCATCCCACAGCGCCTGCGTGCTGCCTTACTGCCTTTCCCAACTGCCTCTCTCCAGTTGAGTTTTAGAGCTGAGACAAAGAGAGAGCGCGAGGGAAAGGAAAGAGATAGATAGAGAGATACAACTCCTAGGGGAGGTGGGTGGGTTGTGAGGACTAAATTCCTGCTGTTCCCGGAGATCATCTGTTACAGGTGAGTAACTATGCTATCTCCAGGAACAAGCAGGAATGTAGTCATCACATATGGGGACTCCCTAGCTTTGGGTGCCAGGGAGAGACCCCAGAAGTTGTGTGTCCCTGAGAAGGGCTCCACTTCCCCCCATGGATCTCTAGCATCCTACCAGGGATGGTGGGTAGGAGTTGATTAGGCATGGAACAGGTGTTTGGGAACAGCCTGACCAAACAAGGCATCCCAGCGGGAGTCCTTGTCCAAGCAGTAATGGGCTGTGAAGGTATGAACCGAGGCCCAAGTGGCTGCTCGACAGATGTCGTCAATAGACACAGAGTTCAGATGAGCCATTGAGGCTGCCATGGCTCTCACACTGTGAGCTGTGACATGACCCTCCAGAGAAAGGTTCTTACTCTGATAGGCGAAAGAAATACACTGAGCAATCCAGTTAGATAGTGTTCTCTTGGAGATTGGAAGTCCCAAATGAGAAGGATCAAAAGCAACAAAGAGTTGAGAGGACTTTCTATGTTGCTGTGTTCTTTGTAAGTAAAAAGCTAGAGCTCTTTTACAGTCCAAGGTATGAAGATTCCTCTCTGCATTTGATGCATGAGGTCCTGGAAAAATGACAGGTAGGTAGATCTCTTGGTTGAGATGAAAAGGCGAGACCACCTTAGGCATAAAGTGTGGATGAGTCCTAAGGACTACTTGTCATGATGGAACCTTGTATAAGGTGGATTAGCTACTAGCGCTTGCAATTCACTAATGCGGCGTGCTGATGTGATTGCAATGAGAAAGATAACCTTCCAAGAAAGAAATTTCAAGGAGGTGGTAGCTAAAGGTTCGAAAGGTGGCTTCATGAGCTGCCCAAGAACCAGGTTCAAGTCCCATGCCACCGGAGGTAGTCTAATGGGAGGCTTAGTTAGCAGGAGGCCTCTCATAAATCTTGCTATGAGAGGATGAGAGGAAATAGGTTGTCCATTTAGAGGTTTAAGAGAAGCTGCAATAGCACTCAAACGGACTCTTACTGAATTTGTCTTAAGGCCTGCATTAGATAAATAGAGGAGATACTCCAGCAAAGATTGCAGAGGTATCGCAAGAGGGTTAAGACCCTTTTCCGAACACCAAATAGTAAACCTTTTCCACTTGAAAGCATAAGAGCGTCTAGTGGAAGGTTTCCTGGAAGCATAAAGAACATGTTGAGAAAGATTAAGATCTTGCAGATCTAGGCCTTCAGCAACCAAGCCCTGAGATGCAGAGACTGGGGATTGGGATGCCATAACATTCCGTTCTCCTGAGATAGGAGATCTGGAGCAGACCCTAACTCCAGGGAGGGAGCTTGAGAGAGATGTTTATTTTATTTTATTTATTTACACTCTCTTATATACCGCGCTATTCTGCATCAGTGCGGTTTACATTGAACAAACTGAAATTACATTGAATAGGGCATTATAACTTGGAGATAACTATTTTATAGGGAACATGGGCTATGGAGGATTAAGTGGCTTGCCCAAGACCACAAGGAGCACCTGTGGGACTTCTAGAAACCCCAGTCCTTCCGGCCCAAGGTTGCTGTCCTCTAGTGGGATTTGAACCCCCGACCTTCCGGCCTGAAGTACCTTGCCCCAACCACTAGGCCACTCCTCCACTCCTGGCCACATGATTCTCATAGCCCCACATTGGCCACGGCAAGTGTGGTACCCTCTGCTTCTACATCTACTAGGCCACTCCTCCACTCCTGGAATGGTGGAAGGTTCTGGTCCCTACAGAACCAGAAAGGTTATGTTCTCTAGCTGAAAGTCAAAGGCCCTGAGGAGGCTGAGGTTGCTGGGCTGGTGGAGGCCTAGCAGCCTTTGCTTTCTTCTGTTTGGGCGGTTGCTGACGTTTGTTTGAAAACTGACCTGCAGAAGATGCCTGCTGACCATAAGCAGGATAAAATCTTTTCTTTTTAGAAAAAGATGTTTTCTTGAACAACTTCTTTCTAACAGGATCAGCAGTGGACTTGGATAATCTATCCAAGGTGGAATTTTCAGCATCCATTTCATTGGCTTTTTCCTGCCAATCTTTACCAAACAGGTTCTCACCAGTACAAGGGATATTTCCCAATTTATCTTGTACCCAGAGCTCTAAATCAGATGCCTGGAGCCAAGCAATTCTATGTGCACCTATGGAAATAGCCGAGGTTCTGCTTATACACTCAAAGCAGTCAAAGGCTGCACGGTTGGAGAATTTAGAGACATCTTGGGCATGTTTGACCCAAGTGAGAAAGTCCTGTCTTTTATCCTCAGAAATGAAAGGACTTAAAGTCTGTAAATTATCTGTGACCTCCTTTAGGAACATTCCCATGTAGAGACTATAGGAAATGATTCTTGCAGCAAGCATGGAAGCTTGAAAGACTCTATGTCCAAAAGCATCCAGGGTTCTGCATTCACGTCCTGGAGGATTAGAGGCATGTCTTTTTGCACTTCTAATCCTTCTCATAGCTGACTCCACCACAATAGAGTGGTGAGGAAGCTGCGTCTTATAGAACCCAGGACGAGGGACACGATACATAGTATCTAACTTACAAGAATGAGGAGAGTTGGTAAGAGGTGTTTCCCACATCCTCAACATGAGATCATATAGAATCTCATGAATGGGTAAGGTAGCTGCCTCCTTAGCAGTTTTGGGATATTGTAAAATTTCCAACTCCTTGGCCCTTGGCTGTTTCAGGGGCCACAGTAATGGACAGGCCCCGAGCCACCTTTCTGATGAAGTCTTGGAAAGACATGTCTTCTGGAGGAGACATACTGTGTTTAGGGGAGGAGGACTCCTCTGGAAGAAGCATCACTGCATCGACAGAACTTTCAGAATCCTCAGATTCTTCTGAGGACTCGAAGTATCGTCTGTCCGGATGCTCCTGCAGAGCCCAATTTATTTATTTATTTTATTTATTTAACAGATTTTATATACCGTCTTTCTACAAATCAAGACAGTTTACATAAAACATTTAAAGTAGAGTGTTTCCACTGTTTACATAGAACAAAGTAACAAATATATAAGATAACAACGAGAACTAATCATGAGAATAAACAACTATTTACAAAGGTATTTACCGAGATATCGGTTGTCAGTATGATAGGTTTAGAAGGGGTAGGAGCTGGGGGGAAGCAGATGAAGGTTAAGTACTAAGGTGGAAGGGAAAAATGTTCCTGAAAAAGGAGGGTTTTTAAGTTCTTTCGGAACTCTAGGTGAGTTCTAGTGTTCCGCAGCTCATGGGGAAGGGAGTTCCATAGGGTAGGAGCATAGAGGGAAAAGGCCCTGTTACTGGTAAATTGTTTGCAATATCTTATGGTTGTTGGGATAGAGAGGAGGTTTTTGTTAATACAACGGCGGGTTCTAGAGTTAGAAGAGAAGGGAAGGAGAGGGGAAAGGCATGGAGCTGATTCGTTGGAGATGATTTTATGTATAAGGATAAGCACTTTGAACTTAATCCTGCAGTAGATGGGGAGCCAGTGGATATCATATAGGACTGGTGTGATCGCCTGGGAATGTTGGTTATGAGTTGCGCAATCGTGTTCTGGGCAAGTTGGAGCGGTTGTATAGCGTTCTTGGGAAGGCCATGATAGATTAGGTTGCAGTAATCAAGAGAGGGGGTTGTGAGGGCCTGACAGACAGAACGAAAAGAAGTGGGGCTTATGAGGGGTTTGAGATTCCGGAGGGTACGTAGCTTTGCATATATTGTATTAGTGGTTCTCTTTATTTGATTAGTGAAGGAGAGGTTCTGATCAAGGATAATGCCAAGATACTTAACCTGGTTTTTTATAGTAAGGGTGAGATCTCCAATAGTGATGATTGGAGGAGGGGTGTATGAGGTAGCGGAGAACACCTGTAGAACTTCAGTCTTAGCTTGATTAATTAGGAGGTTATGTTGAGATAGCCATGATTTTAGTGTAATTAAGCAATCACTTAGTTTAGTAAAGTTGGGGTTGGAGAGATTAAATGGGGTGAAGCACATCATGTCGTCCGCATATAATTGGTACTGAATGCCAAAGTATGGTTTACCTTGTGAGGTTGGAGTCCCTTCTCCAAGTAAAGGTCTGGGCCTGTACCGGCTTAGCTTCTGGCTTGCCTGTGCAGCACGGCTTAGGTTCTCCAGCTGTCTCTCATTTGACTTTAGACTACAGTTGCAGCAATGCTTTTGCCTCTCTGGACAAACAGCTCTCACTCTTGTTTGAGCTGAGACCTTCCCAGGTCCTTCATTAGCTCCAGGGAAATCACCTTCCAATCGGGGTGGTTTGCTAGCGGTAGAGTAATCAGGTTTCCATTCTAACCTCTTTCTCTCTGCGCTGCAAGTGATCCTTCCCTTGCTTCTGCTGGACTTGCCTCCTTGGCCTGCTTCTCTTTCTCGACTGCTGCTCTTCTCTCTCGCCTTCCTGCCGAACTCCTTCCTGCCCAACTGTCTCCAGTCTTCCACACTCTCCTTAAGAAGCACTCCTGCCCTCGAGGATTGGAAGCTGGCAGGCATTACCTTGTGACTAGCGGGGCGGGGCTCCTCAGTGTCTCTGAAGTCGCTCTGGCTCCCTCTAGCTGGTTCCTCCGAATAATGCAGCTTGTGCGCATCTTTTTCTCTGTTTAAAACATTTTCTTTTCTTTCAAGAGGGTCTGCTGCATGACAAGACCAAGTAGCGGCCCGGCAGATGTCTGCCAATGAAACAGAGCGGAGATGAGCCACTGACGCAGCCTTCGCCCTGACACGATGAGCCGTGACTCGACCCTCCAACGAGAGGCCGGCTGCCCCATAAGCCCAGGCAATACAGTCAGTGACCCATATGGACAAAGTACGCTTGGAGACAGGGAGCCCCAACTTATTGGGGTCAAAAGAAACGAAGAGCTGAACAGCCCTCCGATGCTCCCGCGTACGGTCAAGGTAGAAGGACAACGCCCTCCTACAGTCCAGGGTATGCAGGACCATCTCAGCCCAGTTGGCATGCGGCCTGGGAAAGAAGGTCGGAAGAACCACCTCCTGATTGAGATGAAAAGGGGAGACAACCTTAGGAAGAAACCTAGGGTGAGTCCGTAAGACTACCCTATTCCTGTAGAACCTAGTGTAAGGGGGATCAGACACTAGTGCCACTGTCTTGGCCACCGCAGTTTCTTCCCACCCAGAGAGGATTTAGCTTTGGTACTCCCCACTTGTCTGGACTGGTCTAGCAGGATGAACTGGAAGGAGAAATTTCACTTACCATTAATTTCCTTTCCTGAATTCCTGCTAGACCAGTCCAGCACCCTCCCTGCTTTGCTGTCGTTGACTTGGCCAAGTTGGCACCTAAAAAATGTTGTTCAAGGGCTCATTGTCAGCTTCCCTGACAGCCCCGACTGGTCTTTTCTTGTAAATTCTTCTTGACATGATGGCATATAGTCTTTTATATAGTTCCTGCAATATGGGAATTCTGCATGTTTTGTATTCCTTGTCCTGCTGGTTGTTTCGCTAGCAGGTGTTTTGCGACTATTTGAGCCAATTTGCAGCCATTCTGCTTGTTATGGATATACTGAAGCTGACCCCTAGGGGGTACGAGGTTATCCAAAGGGTGATGTCATTAAGCTTCTGGAATTTTCTGTATCTCATTATCTGCAGACAGGGGGACACAAACCACTTGTCTGGACTGGTCTAGCAGGAATTCAGGAAAGGAAATTAATGGTAAGTGAAATTTCTCCTTATAAGCTTCAGGACTTGCTATCCTCACTTTCAGCTTCTCCTAGGAAGAAGAGGGGCTCGGGAGGTGCTGAGCCAGGTTCATCTGGGAGCACAGATAAACATTTGAGCTCATAGAAGCACAGCAGCCATAAGGCATCAACTTGAAGTACAATGTCCTTTTTCCTGCCATGGGGCATTGAGATATTCTCATATTCCAACCCAAAGACTTGAGTTGTCCCCAAAGTGCAGAACTCAGGGACAGAGGGATCCCATTGTCACAGATACAACACACACTTTTTGGAGAGAAACTATTTGGATCTCATGTTGGTGAAGCCTTTGGCACAAATAAAGATCCCATTACAGGACACTAGTCTCTCCTTAAAGATCACTGGCACAGTCTGGTCACCGATGACATAGTCTGTGTTGGTATCAAGACACCTCAACACCAGAAACAAGACTAGTGCTGAGGTTACAGCATACAAATCTTTTCCATCCTCAGTACCAAAAATTCTATGGTTGACATTGCATTGGTGTAGCCAACACTGACGACAACACAGTGCTGCTCCTAGTACTGAAGGCTGATGATTGCTTGCCAGCAACATCACTGAACATGCCATGATAGAGATCCCCATTTTTCTCTTGATCAGAAAAATCTAGAGGAATCTCCTTTGAGGATTTGAATTATTCCAGATTCATTTAAGGGAGGAGTAGCCTAGTGGTTGGGGCAAGGTACTTCAGGCCGGAAGGGCGGGGGTTCAAATCCCACTAGAGGACAGCAACCTTGGGCCGGAAGGACTGGGGTTTCTAGTCCCACAGGTGCTCCTTGTGGTCTTGGGCAAGCCACTTAACCCTCCATTGCCCATGTTCCCTGTAAGTATTAGTGTATTTGTCTCATATCCCCGCGTGTTAAATGTATCCCCCAATTGTGTTGTGACCGCTTTGATTGAAGGATAAGGCGGTATACAAAACTGTCTAAATAAATAAAAATTCATTTAGAAGAAAATTAGGCCTTTTTCTCTGGGAACAAGAAGGAAGTCATCCAAGGGTGTTGAAAGAACTGAAATATGAGATTGCAGACCTACTATTAGTAATCTGTGAACTATCATTAGAATCATCTGTAATTCCTGAAGATTGGGTGTAAGCATCTTTGAGATCCAAGGAGCATAGCCAATCTCCCTGGAGGAGGTAAGGCAGCAAGGTTCCAAGGGATATCCTTTTGAACTTTTTCTTGACCAGGAAGCCGTTGAAGTCCCGAAGAACCAGAATGGGCCTGAAGCCCCCTGTCTTCTTGGGGACCAGGAAGTAGCGGGAGTAGAACCCCTGTCTCTGAAGATGAGGAGAGATGGGCTCGACCGTCTGATCCTTCAGTAACGACCCGAGCTCTTTCTGGAGCAGCTCCCTGTGCAAAGGATCCATGGGTAATACCCCAGTGAAAAAGGGGGGAGGCAGCTGAGTAAAGTGAAGGAGGTATACCTCCTTATCACTCGCAACACCCAGGTGTCTGTGGTGGTAGAGGGCCACCTTTGTGCAAAGTGGACCAGCTGTCCTCCCATGAACCTTGGGCCCGTTACCTCCTGAGGGAGGGAGGCTATGCCCAAGGAGTCAAAAACTCCCCCCAGGCTACAGCTGGGGCACTGCTTGGGACCTGGGAGCTTTAGACTTATGGGAGCCATGCCCTTGGCTCTTGACCTGCTGCCCCTGAGGGAAAGCAGGGTAAGCCTGGAACTTAGGGTAGTTTCTGTAAGCCTTCTTGGACTTTGGGTGGAAGGGCTTTTTCCCCGAAGCCTTCCGACGGGAAGGGTCCGACACATTCTTGGACAACCTGGTCCTGGACATGAATTCCTTCTCCAACTCATCCACCTTCTCCACCATGGGTTTGCCAAAGAGATTATCCCCCCCACCCCGGCATGGGACATCGGCTAGTTTGTCTTGAACCCATTGCTCCAAATCAGAGGAATGTAGCCAGGCAAGGCAGCGAGAACTAATGCCATCCGCAGCTACACAAGCCACCAACTCGAAGCTGTCGAAGGCTGCTCGAGTCTGAAATTTGGAGCACTCCTTGACTGAGGGAAACCAAGGTCCGATAGCACTCAAGGGGCTTGCCTGATAAACCAGCTGAGAACCCAGTGAGATCCTGAGCCAGGTCTCTCAGGTACATGTCCATGTACAACTGGATCTGGGCTGTGAGCATAGAGCCCTGGAAACACGTCCTACCAAACACATCCATGGTACGGGCCTCCCTGCAGGGGGCACAAAGGAGTGCATCTTCTGGCTCTTGATTTGATACACAGCCGACTCCACCACCATAGAATTGTGTGGAAGTTGTGCTTTCTGGAACCCAGGGCTCTTGCCGACTCAATACTGCAAATCGAGTCGACGGTTCACAATTGGCACCATGACCGGGATCTCTACCATCCTGAACAGCAGGCCCTCCAGGATGGGGTATACAGGTACCATCAGCACTCCCAAGGAGGGGCCTCGTACTGGAAGATCTCGAGGTCCTCAGCACGCAACTCGTCTTCGGGCACTGCCAAGAAGGCCAGTGCATGGGACATCTCTCTCACGAATTCCAGAAGGCCAGGTCCTCTGGAGGGAAACTCCGCCGGTGATGCGGTGGAGAGAGGTCGGAGGGGATGTCCGATGGAGCACAGCATCGGAGGACTCCCTGTCTGTTCCCACTCCAACTCCAAGCCAGAGGAATTGGCGACTGCCCCTTGGTCCTCAGACTGACTCGGCACAGATTCCCCCCGACGTTGGTGGTCCGACGGCATCATGTCGGTCGTCGATGGTATTGACACCGACCGTGCTAGGTGCTCCAGGATGGGTGGATCATCCTCCGGGGAAGTCCTCATCTAGGAGGAGCCTGTGTGGGACGAAGATGACCCGGAGAGACCAGGAGTCGGGCCCCGCTGTGTTTTGAGGAACGCCGAGAAACTGCACTCAAGGGCTGCCATGCAGGCCTCGATTGCCGGACGGCTCCGCCACTGGCCCCAATGGCATCAAGGCTGGAGCCAGATCCCTGGCCAGGGAGTCCCGGATCATGATGGAGTCGGAGGTGACTCACCGATCCCTCGATGTCGCAGACAACTCGTCCCTTCATGGATGCTTCGATGGCTGCTCCCATCCCCGAGTTGAGTCTAGTCAAGACGGACTTACCACTCGATGCTAGATCAGCCTTCGGCATAGACTTCGAGGAAGATTCCGACGCATGAGAAAGATCCTCAGAGGATGTCTCCAACGTCCAATGACCTCTGGACTCAGAACGAGCCTGGGCCTGGGCATTAGTACTTGCTGCATTGCCAGCTTTGAAGGCAGAGATTCTGTCCAAAGTCACTGTCCCGGAAGGACTCCCTCTCCAAGCAATAGTGGATAGCGAAAGTGTTCGCTGAAGACTAGGTCGCAGCCCGGCAGATGTCCGTTAGAGGCACTGAGTGCAGCAAAGCCATCGATGTCGCCTTGGCTCGGACGTCATGTGTGGTGACCCGCCTATCCAGTGGGGTGACCGCCTTTGCTTGGGCAAAGGCAATGCAGTCTGCCAGCCAGACTGAGATGGTGCGCTTGGTGACTGCCTGCCCCAGGCGATTGGGGTTGTAGGCAACAAAAAGCCGATCGGACTTGTGACGAACCTGGGTACGCTGCAGGTAGAAGGCAAGAGCCCTCTTGCAGTTGAGTGTATGTAGCACTGCCGATGCCTGGTCAGCATGCGGTCTCAGGAAGAAGGTCAGTAGGACTATCTCCTGGTTGAAATGAAAGTCCGAGACCACCTTCGGTAGGAATTGCGATGGGTGCGGAGGACCACCCTGTTCCCATAGAACCTGGTGTACAGAGCCTCAGCCATGAGGGTCTGAAGTTCGTTGACTCGGCAAGCCGAAACAAAGCCACTAGGAAGACCACTTTCCAGGAGAGATGCCGAGGTCAGCACCTCGCCATCGGCTCGAAGGGTGCTCGCGTGAGCTGCATCAGCACCACACTGAGGTCCCACTCTGCCGGGGAAGGCCGGATGGGAGGCTTGGAAAGCAATAGATCTCGCATGAAGCGCGAGACCAAGGGCTGCTCCGAGAGGGGTTTTCCCTTGCCGAAATGGCGCTCAGGTGTACCCTGACCGATTTGGATTTCAACCCTGCCTTCGAGAGGTGGAGGAGGTACTGGAGGATCCACCGGGTAGAGAAGGAAAATGGGTCGATCTGAAGCTCGGAGTACCAGAGCGAGAAGCGTTGCCACTTAAAAGCATATGCCCGCCTCGTCGAGTCCTTCCTCGACGCAAGGAGGCCAGGTTCAGGTGGAACACCTGACATTCCTCCTGCGTCAAAAGGCCCAGTGCGCAGCCCAGGAGGACTGGGGGCTTGGACGCAAGCTGGAGAAGAAGCGGGAACCAAGGCTGTCGAGGCCACAAGAATCACTGAAACTCGATCCCGCTAAACCTTGTGGAAGGCCCTCACAATGAGAGGAGTGGTAGGGAACGCGTAAAGAAGGCCGGAGGTCCAACTCAAGAGGAACGCATCCGGGGCCATCATGCTCGGTTGCGGAAACGGACCACAGAAGCGGGGAAGCTGCGCGTTCGCTGGACTGGCAAACAGGTTCATGGATGGGGTCCCCCACCGATGGAACAGGACTCCGGCATTCCTGATCCAAGCGCCACTTGTGCGGGCGGAGGATCCTACTGAGTTTGTCAGCGAGGACATTCTCCTGGCCCTGGAGGTAGACAGCTCGCAGGGTCATCCCTCAGCAAGATGCAAAGAGCAAAGGAGGATCGCCTCTCGGAAGAGGAGGCGTGATCCTGTCCCCCTCTCCTTGTTGATATAAAACATGGCTACCCTGTTGTCGGTCTGCACGAGTACCAACTTTCCCCTCAGGTAGCCCTCGAAGGCCCTCAGGGCCCATCGGACCGCCCAAAGCTTGAGCAAGTTGATCTGCTGCCAAGACTCCTCTGGTGACCACTGTCCCTGGGTGCACAATGCGCTGCACTGGGGTCCCCACCCCAGCAGGGAACCATCCATCATTAGGACGAGCTCATGTTGCGGGGTCTGGAAGGGCATTCCCCAAAGAAGGGTTTGGGAATCACGCCACCAACTCAGTGAGTCGAGGAGGCTGCGGGAAACCCGGATAGGTTCTCTGAGGTGGCCGAAGGCCTGGCTCCATTGTGCCCTGAGGCACCACTGGGTTGTCCGCATGTTCATGTGGGTGTGGGAGACCACATGGATGGTGGAAGCCATATGCCCGAGGAGGCGCAGCATCACCTGCACCATAAACCAAGTCCTGCTTTGGACGTGAGACGCCACGGCCCGAAGGCTGTCCGCTCGGTCTGTGGGAAGAAAAGCGGTCGCCCGGACCATATCGAGGTGTGCGCCGATGAACTCCAGCGTCTACACCGGCTCGAGGTGGGACTTGGGGTAGTTGACCAGGAAGCTGAGGCGCTCGAGGAGAAGGATCGTGTGCAACGCTGCCAGGTGGGCTTTGACGATTGAAGACCCCGTGACAAGCCAGTCGTCAAGGTAGGGGAAGACGGGTATGCGCTGCCGCCTGAGGGAGGCAGCGGCCACGGAGAGGTACTTTGTGAAAACCAACGGTGCGGACGCAAGCCCAAAGGGAACACACTGTACTGGTAGTGTCCCCCCCTGTACCCTGGTGAACTAGGATGTGGGCGTAAACGTCCTTGAGCTCCAAGGAGCATAGCCAATCGCCCTGCTGAAGGAAGGGCAGCAGGATGCCAAGCGATAACATTTTGAACTTCTCCCACACCAAGAACTTGTTGAGGTCGAGGATGGGGCGCAAGCCCCCTCCCCTGTCTTTTTCAGGATTAGAAAGTAGCAGGAATAGAACCTCTGACCTCGAAGGTGCAGCGGTACCTTCTCGATTGCCCGTTGTGCGAGGAGGTTGGACAGTTCTTGCTGCAAGAAGGTCTGGAGCGTGAGGAGCCGAGCAGGCTCCGCTGGGGAGAAGGAAAGAGGGCGCCTGTCCAGGCGGAGACGGTATCCACTCGGATTACCTGGAGGACCCAGGTGTCCGACGTGATCGACGCCCACTCCGGGGTGAACAGGGACAGGTATCCCCCCACCGGTGGAAGAACTGCCAGGGAGCGAGAGGCTATGCTGACGGCATCAAAACCCCCTGCGTAGGCTGGGGCGGTGCCGGTGGTTGGGCCTTGGGCCCTTTAGGCTTACGGTGGCTGTGTGCACCTCCCTTCCCCTGCGTGCTGGGAGCCGGTGCAGAGGTGGGTGGGAAAGGCGGGTAACCCTGGTAAGGGAGCCCTTTCCTTTGGAAGAACGACTTTTTAGGCTGTTGCTTCTTCCTGGGGAGAGAGGAGGTTTTGCGTGAGAAATGAGTTTGAGTCAAGAACTCCGTTTCTATCTCAATAGCCTTATCCTCCATAGGTTTGCCGAACAATTGTTCACCGAAGTAAGGGACGTCCAGGAACTTCTCTTGGATCCACTGCTCCAGGTCCAAAGACTGGAGCCATGCCTGGCGCCAGGCCCCGATGCCGGCTGGCTGCCACCACCCAGGCGGAGGACTCAAACCTGTCATTTGCGGCACGGGAGAGGTACTTCGAACACTCCGTGATGGATTTCAAGAGGGTTTGGAACCTTAGGAGAGGTTCGCCCCCGAAGCCTGTGGCAAAACCGCCAAACTCCTTGGCCAGGTCCCGCAGGAACATGCCCATATAGGGATGGTATGCCTGGATACGGCAAGCGAGCATGGAACCCTGATAGGCCTTATGCCCCAGGGCGTCGAGGGCTCTCGACTCCCTACCTGGGGGGACCAAAAAGTGAGACTTCGGGCTCTTTTGCTTCCGCATCGCCGTGTGTGGAAGCTGGGTCTTCCAGAACCCCAGGCCACACTGAACTCATAGGGGCAAAAAGGACACCCACTAGGTTGAAGACCTTTGCGGCCAGCGGTTGGGAGAAAAAAGGGCGCGAAGCCCGCAACAGGGAAATTTTTTTTAAAGAAGGATATCCCCTTGCTCGGAGAAAATGGGAGAGCAAGGGGGGACAGAAGAGGATTGGTGCAACTAGTAAAAAATACAGCCCAGGTGCCGAAAATGAAACACTTTTTCTGAGGGACGAGGACGTGCGTCCAAAGGGCTCTGCAGAAAAAGAAAGACTGAGCAAGATGGCACCTTTGGGCGGGAAGAGGACCACGCATGCATGGTAGCAATCCCAAAGGCTTTCTTTGAAAGCTGGGGAATTGCTCTGCGCAGGCTCCGTCGGTACCAACGTCATCCCATAAGAGGACTGACTTCCTGCTTGTTCCTGGAGAAAGAGAGGCATTACCAGTAGAAAGGAAGAGGTACTAATGCCAGTGTGCAAGCCGCTGGTGAGGCCTCACTTGGAAAGCGTAGTTACTCACCTGTAACAGATGTTCTCCAGGGACAGCAGGAGTCAATCCTCACATATGGGTGACGTCAACGGAGTCCCCATGCGGAGCAAATCCCCAGCTTTCGAAGAAAGCCTTTGGGACTGCATCACGCACGCGTGGTCCCTTTCCCGACCAAGGGTGCAATTTTGCTCAGTCAAATGATATAGCTAAAAAGATGGCAAAGAACAAAATAATAATAATAGGACTGCAACTCCAAGGGGAGGAGGGAGGGTTGTGAGGACTGATTCCTGCTGTCCCTGGAGAACACCTGTTACAGGTGAATAACTACGCTTTCTCCAGGAACAAGCAGGAAGTCAGTCCTCACATATGGGACTCCCTAGCTATAGGCTACCGAGAACCCATAACTGAAAAATAAGGCTCCCTCTAGAAGAGCCGCAGCAGGAATGATAGTTTAACCGAGAACCTAACACTCCGGTAGCCTGACACCAAAGGGTCAGAGGGTAGGAGCTGGCTAAACCTCGAACAGATTACGGAGTACAGCCTGGCCGAAAGCATTGTCCCGTTGGGACTCCCTATCCAGGCAGTAATGGGCTGCAAAAGTCTGGCTTGAAGACCAGGTTGCAGCCCAGCAGATGTCTGCCAGCGGAACAGAGCGGAAGTGAGCCACTGATGCGGCCTTAGCCCTGACCTGGTGGGCCGTGACTCGACCCTGCAATGGGAGATCCGCCGCCCTGTATGCCTAGGCGATGCAATCCGCCACCCAGGTGGACAACGTACGCTTGGAGACAGGCATCCCCAGCTTACTGGGGTCATAAGAGACGAAGAGCTGAGGAGCTCTTCGGTGTCCCCGCGTATGCTCCAAATAGAAGGCCAATGCCTTCTTACAGTCCAGGGTATGCAGAACTGCTTTTGCCCGGCTGGCATGGGGCCTGGGAAAGAAAGTTGGAACACCACCTCCTGGTTGAGGTGGAAAGAAGAGACCACTATCGGCAGGAACTTGGGGTGCGTGCGAAGTACCACCCTGTTCCTATAGAACAGTGTGAACGGTCTATCGGACACCAGAGCTTGCAGCTCACTCATCGTCATGCCGATGTGCCACCAAGAAAAGCGTCTTCCAAGAAAGGAAGCGGAGATGGCAGGTAGCCATCGGCTCAAAGGGTGGGCGAGTAAGCTGCTGCAAGACCACATTCAGATCCCATTTGGTCGACGGGGGGCGAACTGTGGGTTTCAGCAGAAGCAGACCTCTCAGGAACCTGGACACCAAGGGGTGTACAGATAGAGGTTGCCCTTCCATTGGAGAGTGATGTGCTGATAAAGCACTAAGGTGAACTCTGACCGAGTTTGACTTGAGGCCTAAATTGGAAAGGTGAAGCAGGTACTGCAGCACCACAGCCACCTGGCAGGAGGATGGGTTCTCACTCTGCTGGGTACACCATATCGCAAACCTACGCCACTTAAATGCGTAGGTTTTTCTAGTCGATTGCCTTTTAGAGGCTAGCAACACATCCTCTATCTTTTTTGGGAGAAGTGGTGCAAGGACTACCCTTTCAGCAGCCATGCCATCAGGTTGAGGGACCTGAGGTTGGGATACAGAAGTAAGCCCCCATCCTGCGACAGGAGATTGGGCGGAAATCCCAGAGGAATTGGAGTCTCCTCCGCCAGCTGCAGGAGGAGTGGAAACCACGGCTGTCTCGGCCACCTGGGGGCCACCAGGATGACTGAGGCCTTGTCCTGAAGGATCTTGAATAAGGTCCAAGCTACCAGTGGCATGGGAGGAAAGGCATATAGGAGGCCCACAGACCATGATATCAGGAAAGCATCTGCAGCTACCCTGTGTGGGTGTGGCTGTCTGGAACAGAAGTGGGGCAACTGGTGATTTTGAGGGCTCACAATCAAACTTATGGATGGTCGCCCCAACACTGGAAGAGTTGCTGGGCTACGTTAGGATCCAGTTGCCACTCGTGCGGCTGGAGAATTCTGCTTAGCTTGTCTGTTAGGAGGTTCTCCTGACTTGGTAAGTAAACCGCCTTGAGGAACATATCCTGGCTGACTGCGAAGGAACATAGTTCCAGGGTTTCCTGACACAGGATGCGAGAACCTGTGCCCCCCTGTTTGTTCACATAGAACATCGCTACTTGGTTGTCTGTCTGAATCAAGACAGATTGATGAGCCAGGGTTTGGCAGAAGGTCCAAAGAGCTAGGCGGATCGCTCGAAGCTCTAGGAGATTGATTTGTTGTGTGCTCTCCCATGGAGACCACACACCTTGAGTGCAGACCTGTTGGCAATGCGCACCCCATCCCAGCAGGGATGCCGTAGTTAGCACCCTTGAGTGCATGGGAGGCTGAAAAGGCACTCCCTCCAGAAGGTTGTGAGGTTGAAGCCACCATTTCAAAGACTGTATCAGGTGATGGGACACCTTGATGTTGTCTCTGAGTCTGCCTGTGGCTTGTGCCCACTGGTCCCTGAGGCACCACTGAGCTGTTCTCATGTGAAGTCGAGCGTTGGGTATCACATACACTGTGGAGGCTATGTGACGAAGAAGGCGCAGAAAGTGTCTTGCTGAGATGCAGGATCTGCGACTCACTTGCTGCACTAGGGCTACCAGTCTCCGAGCCCTTTCCTCTGGTAGATAAGCACTTGCCTGAAGGGTGTTTAACCTTGCCCCTATGAACGCCAGTCCCTGAGAGGGAACCAGAGTGGACTTTGTGTAGTTGATCACAAAGCCCAGGTGCTGCAGCAATTGGATAGTGCAGGACGTGGCCTGTTGGGCTTCTAGAGCTGACTGGGCTCTGATGAGCCAGTCGCCTAAGTAGGGGAAGACAAATACCCATTGAGTTCTTAGAAAGGCCGCCACCACCGCAAGGCACTTTGTGAATACCCTGGGTGCCGAGGCTAGGCCAAAGGGAAGCACTTTGTCCTGAAAATGGTTTCCTCCCACTACACATCTTAGATATAGTCTGTCGTCTGGATGAATCAAGATGTGTGTATACGTATCTTTGAGATCTAAGGACCATAGCCAGTCTCCCTGGCAGAAGTAAGGCAGCAATATTCCAAGGGAAAGCATCATGAACTTTTCCCTCACCAGGAACTTGTTTAGGTTTCGCAGGTCGAGGATAGGTCTTAGGCCTCCAGTTCTCTTTGGTATCAGAAAGTACCTGGAGTAGAAGCCTGTGCCCTGTAGGTGGTGAGGCACCGGTTCTACCGCCTGATCCTCGAGAAGACCTGTTAACTCCTGCAAGAGGAGGTCCCTGTGAAAAGGGGGTCTGAGAGGCTCCCCTAGAAAGTAAGAGGGGGGCACCTGGCTGAGATGTAACTGATAGCCCATTTGAACTATCTGGAGAACCCAGGTGTCTGTTGTAATAGCTGGCCACCTGTGGGCATACAGGGTCAGCCTTCCTCCTGTGCAGGGCCTCGTGTTCTTTGGGAGAGAGACTATGCTCTGGGAGTCAAAAGCCCCCTCTCCAGGCTGGACCAAAGCCTGTGCCTGGGGCTTGGGGGCCTTTTGATTATGCGGGCCTTGCCCCCGTCCCTTGGCCTGCTGCCCCTGCTGGGGAGGCCTGATACGTGGGGTAGTTTCGGTAAGCTGATCCTTTCCTCGGGGAAAAAAGGCTTCTTACCCGACCCCTTCTTCTTAAAAGGGGCAGAAGTCTTCTTCTCGAGCCTTGTCCGGGTCAGGTACTCGGACTCGATCTTGGCAGCCTTCTCAGTCATGGGCTTGCCAAAGAGGTTTTCACCTCGGCAAGGGACATCGACCAACTTGTCCTGAACCCATGGCTCCAGGTCTGACGACTGATGCCAGGTCTGACGACTGATGCCAGCCACTGCTATCCGGGCAGAAGCCTCGAAGCCGTCATAAGCTGCTCGAGTCAAACTTCGCTGGAAGTGCTGCAAAGGTCCCTCGAAAAGACCAACGGAGAACCCCGCAATCTCCTTTGCCAGGTCTCGCAGGTAACATGCCCATGTACAGCTGGTACGTCTAGATTTGGCATGACAGCACCGAACCCTGGTAGCACTTTCTGCCGAGAGCATCCATGTTGCGGGCCTCCCCGCCAGGAAGCACCGAGGAGTGCGTCTTCTGGCTCTTGAGCCGGCGCATGGCCGATTCCACAACCATGGAGTTGTGCAGCAGCTGTGCCTTTTGGAATCCAGGGCTCTTGCAAACTCGATAAATGGAATTGATTCGCCTGCTGAGGACTGGCATCGAGGCCGGTGTCTCCCACATTCGGAGCATCAGCCGTTCCAGAATGGGGGGCACTGGTACAGTAAGGGCTTCCTTTGGAGGAAAGTCATACTGGAGGACCTCGAGCTCCTCAGCTCGAGGTTCCTCCTCGGCATCCACCAGGAAAGACAAAGCCTTTGCCATGTCCTGGACGAAGTCCAAGAACCGGGTGTCCTCTGAGGTTCAGATCCCGGGGAATCTGATCGGACATACTTGATACGGTGGGTGCCCGAGGACTCCTCATCCTCCGTCTCCCAACTGGACTCCGAGGAGGAGTCAATCGGCTCCAGCCTCGAGGGCTTTGGTCTCGATCAGCGTCAACGACCTCGGTCCCGAACGGGAGGTCGAGGGGGACCTCAGCTGAGGATCGACTTGAGACGATCAATTGTTTACGCTATCAGAGTATAGAAAGACTAGGGGACATGTAATGAAGCTACAGGGTAAACTATTTAAGACAAATAAGAGAAAATATTTTTTCACTCAACGTGTAATCAAACTCTGGAATCTGTTACCAGAGGATGTAGTAAGGGCTGTTAGTATAGCTGGGTTTAAAAAAGGTTTGGACAAGTTCCTGGAGGAAAGGTCCATAAACCACTATTAAAAAGGGACCCAGGATATCAATGCTTGACCCAGTACAAGCATTGTGGAACCTGTGTCTTTTGGGGATATTGCTAGGTACGTATGACCTAAATTGGCCACTGTTGGAAACAGGATACTGGGCTTGATGGACCTCGGTCTGACCCAGTATGACCTTATTGTCTCGAGGATCGACTCAGCCTCCGGGGTCGACTTGGACGTCAAAGTCCCAGTGGTCGGGGCGGACGGACGTGTGAGACCGGCCATCAGCGTCCGCTGCTGGTCCATGAAGGCAGACACGCTGCGCTCCAAGGCTGCCAACCTGAGACCGAGCTCAGGAGGCTCCACAGCCCCCGGCTCAGGTCCCAACGCTGGCTCTCCCGGGGGAGAGTCAACAATGAGGACAGTGCTTACCTTCCTCGGCGTCTCCGGGTCCTTTCGAGGGAGTTTGGCAGGCCTCTCCGACTGCAAGGATCCGGGGTGGTGAGCCGGGCTCCGTGACCGAGCCCGCGAGGGACCAAGCCTTTCGGAGCTCTCAGACGACACCGCCCTCGCGGATTTTTTCTTCCTCCAGTGTTCCTGTGAGGGAGACCCCCCCCCCTTTCAGAGGACACCCAATGCTGCTCGGGATTAGACAGCTCCCGAGAGGTCGAGGCCTCTGACGAGGTCCGGGCCCAGGCGGTTGCGGACTCGGGAAAAATCCTGTTATGTTGCTGCCTGCTCCTCAATGACATGGAAGACATCTTTTTGCATGGGCCACAGACCACGGGGTCATGGTCGGTCCCAAGGCATCGGAGGCAGCAGTCGTGTGTCGGTGAGAGACATTAGTTTCGTGAACCAATCACACTTTTTAAACCCGCTGGCAGCCATCGGGGGGAAAAGGGCCCCTGCAAGGTCGAAGGACCGGGCTGCCAGCTAAAAAGAAAAAAGAGCGTGAACGCTAGTCACTAAGGACAAAAACGAAAAAATAGACCGGACTCGATACCGGTGTACCGAGCCGAGGAGGGAATGGGAACCGGCATCGAACTGGCAAGCAGAAAAACACAATTTTTCAACTTTTATCACTTTTTCCACAGGGAAACTAGGACTATGTCCATTGGGATCCGCAGAAAAAGAGACTGAGCAAGATGGCACCCTTGGGCGGGAAGGGGACTGCGCATGCGTGATGCAGTCCCAAAGGCTTTCTTTGAAAGCTGGGGATTTGCTCCGCATGGGGGCTCCGTCGACGTCACCCGTATGTGAGGACTGACTTCCTGCTTGTTCCTGGAGAATATTCTGTTCAGTTTTGGAGACCATATCTCGCAAAATATATAAAAAGACTGGAAACGGTCAGAGGAAGGCGACCAAAATGATCTGGAGCCTGCACCAGAAGATATATGAGAAGAAACTTGAAAACCTAAATATTTATATGCTAGAGGAGAGGTGGGACAGGGGAGATATAATACAGACCTTTAAATACTTAAAGGAATTTTAATGACGAGAAAGCTGCAAAACTAGAGGGCATAACATGAAGTTACAACTGAAAGGCAATGTCAGGAAATACTTTTTCACTGAAAGGGTGGTAGATGCTTGGAATGCTCTCCCAATGGAAGTGGCATGGGCAAATACAGTGACAGAATTCAAAATGTCATGGAACAGACACAGTGGATCCCTTTATAGCAACAAGATAAAATAAAAATAAACGTATCTATCTCTTATATCTCAACAAATAGGGGTGAACTGAATGGAGTGATGGGTACATCCATAAACAAAGGAATGGGGAGGGATGACCTGCAAGGAGCAGCAGGTGCACCTACTCTTGCCACATGGCTGGGCAGACTAGATGGACTATACTGGTCTTTTTCTATCATATACTATGTTATTATTTTAAAGTGAGATGACAGCCTATAAACTAAAACAAGCAACTTCCTGCTAGGTCATGTAATCTTTGTTCCCACATGTTAAATGTTTTATTCAACTAGTTGATACATCACCTTTCAACCTTTGTCAAGAGTGCATGGGACCCATTCCCGACAGTCTCCAAGATGTCTGGCATGATGGCTTTGCCTAAGGTATAACCCCTGACCTTATTGGTCAGCTCTAGCAACCCCAGCTCTTATTGTATTCCTTTGTACCTCTTTTAGTACAAAAATCTACATCTTGGGCATAGAAAGCAAGAATTCCACATCTTTTATTTTCCTCTCCACCCCTGGAATTCACATAATTTCTTTTTATCAACATACAGTTATCCATTCTAAGAAAAGACTTCATACTTGTACTGAACCAGAGTCATTGCAACACTATTGGTTTCAACTATTTATAGTAAGCCCCTGGTTTGTTTGTTTTAATAAACAGTTGGAAATTAGGAAAGTAAATCTTCTCACTGGATGCTGAACTGACTCAGCACACAGTTTAGTAATGTATTGGTGTAAACATTAATTGAACAGTATACCAATCAAGTTATACGATTCTCCATCAAACTATAAGCTGCATTCATTTACAATACAATTTGATTAAGGGCACTTAGGTTTAAGCTATTTAGATGACTGTCTTCAAAACCCTGGCAGACATATATAAATAATGGAATTTAAGTACCGAGTCACATCTGGATTTCTGGAAGGTAATTTTATAATAGGTTGCCTATGCGCAGTCACACAGGGAGAGATTTTCATACCCATTAATTTCCTTTTCTTGACTCTTGTTAGACCAGTCCAGACAAGTGGGTTAATGCTTCTCATCCAACAGATGGAAGCAAACCAGAACAATTTTCAGTGGCATCATCGACTGTATAACTTGTGGTGCAGGACTGATACTTGCCATTATGATACTTCCCAAGCAGAAAGCATAAGATATGCCATATTGGGTCAGGTTAATGGTCCATCAAGTCCAGTATCCAGTTTCTAACAGTGACTAATCCAGGTCAGAAGTTTCTGGCAGGATCCCAAAAGTAGACAGATTCCATGCTGCTTATCCTAGGGATATGCAGTTTATTTCTCCCAGTACACTTTAATAATGCTTTATGGACTTTTCCTCCAGGAATTTGTCCAAACCTTTTTTTAAACCTAGCTACACTAACAGCTTTTACTAAATCTTCTGGTAATGAATTCCAGAGCTTAATTACACAATAAGTGAAAAAATATTTTCTCTGATTAGTTTTAAATGTACTATTTTGCAGCTTCATTGCATGTCCCCCTAGTCTTCATATTTTTTGAAGGAGTAAACAACTGATTCTTATTTACTCATTCTACTTTGCTCATTATATTATAGACCTCTCATATCTCCCCTCAGTCATAACTTCCCCAAGCTGAAAAGCCCTAATCTTTTAAGGGCTTAACTCCTTTTTGCTGATGCTTTCAGATCTTGATTCGCCTAATCTCCTTTGTGTTTCCTGACCATTCCCCCTAGTTGTATCCCGTGTCTACAGCTACAGTGTTGTCTATCTTGACTAGATTGTAAGCTCTGATAAGCAGGGACCGTTTTTTACATGTGTCTGTGCAGTGCTGCGTACATCTTGAAGCGCTATACAAATGTTCAGTAGTAGTAGTTCTCTCCAGACTCCCCTCAGAGAGGACAAGACTAGGTTCCCAGAGCAACAGACAAGCCAAAGTGAAGGATGGGGGTTCTTAACCCCCTTGTCACCAGTTGGGGAGGCCGGGGCCATGGACCATCTTTGAAGAGAGTTGCCACACAGCCACCAGAGACAGAAAACAGTCACAAGCTCTTTCAGAAGCTGCTGCTGCTGCTCAAAGCTGGCCAAGAACACATCCTGGGGCCCCAGGCTTGAGACCAAGACCATCTCACCATGCTCCCCCCCCCTTCAGCCAAGAGCATGCACCAACAAGATTGATGTCATTCCTACCACTGGGAAAACTGTGCAAGATACAAGATACAGCATACAGCTGAAGCAGTAATATCACCATCAGGTCCCGAAACTGCCAAAAAAAATGTATCTGGTGGCCTCTCTATTCCAGCTGGCACTAAAGGAGCCAGCCACAGAGCTCTTAAGGCAGGAGCCACAAGCAGCACACTTCCATAAACCCAGCACTGTAACTGACCTTGGCAGCGGTCAGAATTTTAAAAACGCAAAGAAAAAAACCCGGATTTAAAAAAAAATAGTGGTTAAAGTTGGAAATGGAATCCCTTCTCGGCAGGATAACTGGAGAAACCCAAGGAGAATCTCATCAGCTAGGGAGGGCCAGCTGAGAAGATTTTTTTTTTTTTTACTGTTTCATTAAAGCATCAACATCAAAAAGCCAATTCAAAACATATGGGATGGGGGGGGATGACAAAAATTCAACAAAACTTGCAGGACAAGGAAGGGGGGGGGGCTGTGCCTGGACTTAACACCTCCTCCCCACAGGGGCCCCATGGGGTCCTCCCGACCACTCTCTGGCCCACCAGGGTTGGAACCCATGGGTAACAGCGCTCGACACAGGGCAACCGCCAGCTTGAGAAGACAGGTGAATACCCAAGCTCCAAGCAAATGCTGGGCCCAGGTCTCAACTCATACGGGCCACAAGACTGTGTTCTGGGCAGGGGAGACTTTGTTCTATCAGCACTGCTACACCAGCCCACATACCTTGCAATCTGCTGGAGGCAGACAATTCTGGCAAATCTCAGTGCTGCAAACGTTTTCACCATCATGAGGTCACTGAAAGTTGCTCTGGTCTGCCTCCATCTGCTGGCTGGGAAGCATAATCCACTCATCTGGACTGGTCAAGCAAAATGATAAGGAAGTACTTATTTTTAGCCTATTTCATAAGGGCACATAGGCGTCTATGCATCTTTCTAAAATACCAGTGATAAACCAGCACAAATAATAGCTAATTGAAGCTGTAAACATTTATGCATAAACCTAAAATACATGTGTACACATATATTTTATAAAATCCACATGATGTCAGAAATTTTCACCCTTTATTTGTATTAGTCCAAAAGCAAATAATTGAATAGTGCACAAATAACTAGCTTTCTTAATATACTGCAATAAATTTAAGTGATGAGCAACAATTTTTGTTAGCTCAAATCTGTACCATCAAGAAAATATTTTTTGAGAAGTCTGTACAGCTGTACTTTATAGAGATGGCTCCTACTGAAGGTTCTACATTTTCATAAATAGATCAGTGTCAGATGTCAAAAGTGATCCTTAAACATGGAACAGGGAGCAAAACCACCTCTCGACATTCGGCATGAAAGCAAGGTTCCAAAGGTTAGGCAAGTCCTTTTATAACTTTGCTGAACCATCAGAAGCCAGCTTTGTGAGGCACATTAGCAGAACCACGGCTTGCATTAAGGCACTGTGATGCCTATCAAGATTTATCAATACATTAACCTATCCTATATCATGGGTCAAAAGTGACTCACATTCCAAGAACCACCACATACCACTATCTCCCCAAAGCGCTGAAAGATGTTGCGTAGGTCATGATAGGTGGTTGTTTTTTCCAGGTTACCAATGAAGAGAGTCCTTGTTGCTTTAGGGTGAAATTCATCTATCCTTTCATCCAAAGGCCGAAATTCATTTTCACTTTCTGTTTCTATAGAAAAGATATTTTAAAATATATTTTAATTTTAGTTAAGTTTTTGTTGGTATGTGTTTACTACTACGACGGTTTGTATATCTGGCTGATACAAATCTGTGATATTCAATGTTTTCTACAACTTCTGGTTTTCATTTTGTGATTCTGAAATAAAGCATAGTTACTCATCTGTAACAGGTGATCTCCGGGAACAGCAGGAATTTAGTCTTCACATATGGGTATCATCGGTACAGATGGAGCCTGCGTGGGAACGCTCCCCAGCGTCCAACATGAAAGCATTTGGGAGTATCCCATAGCGTCTGCGTGCTGCCTTCCCGCCTTTCCCAACTGTCCCTCTCCAGTTGAATTTAAAGCTGAGACAAAAGAGAGAGGGAAAGAGAGAAAGAGAGAGACAACTCCTAGGGGAGGTGGGTGGGTTGTGAAGACTAAATTCCTGCTGTTCCTGGAGATCACCTGTTACAGGTGAGTAACTATGCTATCTCCAGGAACAGACAGGAATGTAGTTTTCACATATGGGGGTACTCCCTAGCTGCAGATGCCAGGGAGATGGCCCCAGAAAGTTGTGTGCCCTTATAAAAGGGCGCCACTTCCCCCTCATGGATCTCTGGCATCCTACCAGGCATGGTGGGTAGGAGTTCATTAAGTGTGGAACAGGTGTTGAAGAACAGCCTGACCAAACAAGGCATCCCGGCGGACGTCCTTGTCTAAGCAGTAATGGGCTGTGAAGGTATGAACCGAAGCCCAAGTAGCTGCTCGACAGCTGTCGTCGATAGACACAAAGTGAAGATGAGCCATTGAGGCTGCCATGGCTCTCACATTGTGAGCTGTGACATGGCCTTCAAGAGGAAGGTTCTTACTCTCATAGGCAAAAGATATACACTGTGCAATCTAGCTGGACAGTGTCCTTTTAGAGACTGGAAGTCCCAAATGACTAGGATCAAAAGCAACAAAGAGTTGAGAGGATTTTCTATGTTGCTGTGTCCTTTGCAAGTAAAAGGCCAAAGCTCTTTTACAGTCCAAAGTATGAAGATTCCTTTCTGCATTTGAGGCATGAGGCCTTGGAAATACAGGAAGGTAAACCGCTTGGTTCAAATGAAAGGGCGAAACCACCTTTGGCATAAAGTGTGGATGAGTCCTAAGGACTACCTTATCATGATGGTACCTTGTATAAGGAGGATCCGCCACAAAGGCTTGCAATTCACTGATGCGACGTGCTGATGTGATTGCAATGAGAAAGATAACTTTCCAGGAAAGGAATTTCAAAGAGGTAGTGGCTAATGGTTCAAAGGGCGATTTCATGCTGAATACAAAAAAGCATGGGACAAACACAGAGGATCTCTAAAGATAAAAAGGGGACTGTTGTAGTTGTTGATATGGAAGGACAGACTAGATAGGCCATGTGGTCTTTTTCTGTCGTCATATTTCTGTTTCTATGTTTCATGAGCTGCCCAAGTACTAGATTCAAGTCCCATGCTACTGGTGGTGGCTTAATGGGAGGCTTCGTTAAAAGAAGGCCTCTCATAAATCTCACTATGAGAGGATGAGAGGAAATAGGTTGTCCATTTAGAGGTTTGAAAGAAGCTACAATAGCACTCAAATGGACTCTCACTGAATTAGTCTTAAGCCCTGCATTTGATAAATGAAGAAGGTACTCCAGTAATAATTCCAGAGGTTTCGCAAGAGTTGGTTAAGACCCTTCTGCGAGAACCATATGGCAAACCTTTTCCACTTAAATGCATAAGAGCATCTTGTGGAAGGTTTCCTGGAAGCATGAAGGATATCCTTTATCTGCTGGGAAAGGTTAAGACCGTGAAGTTCTAGGCTTTCAACAACCAGGCCCTGAGATGCAGAGACTGGGGATTGGGATGTCACAGCAACCCATCCTCTGGAGAAAGGAGATCTGGAGCAGATCCTAACTCCAGAGGGGGCGCTTGAGAGAGATGTAGGAGCTGAGGATACCACATTTGCCGTGGCCAATGTGGAGCTATGAGAATCATATGACTCTCTGTCTCTCTGAAGCTTGAACAGGGTTTTGGGAATTAGGGGATTGGATAGAAAGGCATACAGAAGTCCTGGCCCCAATGGAGGAGGAAAGCATCCCTGGCCTGACAACCCTGAGACAGAATTCTGGAACAGAACCGGGGAGGTTTGGCATTCAGTGGACTTGCAAAGAGGTCTATGTCCAGGGTTCTCCAAATTTGAAAAATTCTGGCCACCTGGCCTGCATGGAGAGACCATTCGTGTGGAAGCAGAACTTGACTGAGTCTGTCTGTCCAAGAGTTTTGAATGCCGGGAAGATACACCGCAAGGAGATGAATCTGATGCTCTCTGGCGAGGGCCCATAGTCACAAAGCTTCGTTGCAGAGCGACAGAGAGCCTGTTCCGCCCTGCATGTTCACATAGAACATGGCTACTTGATTGTCCGTTTGAACTAGGACTGTCTTGTAGCTGAGCTGGATGTGAAATACTCGAAGAGCAAGGAAGATTGCTCTGAGTTCCAGGAGATTGATATGGAGAGAGGCCTCTTGTGGAGTCCAGGTACCCTGGGTCGAGAGGCCTTGCAAGTAGGCTCCCCAACCCACCTGTGAAGCATCTGTTGTTAGAGTGGCTTGGGGTAGGGATTGCTGAAAAGGAGACCCCACTAGAAGGTTTTTGGGTGTCTGCCTCCATTGGAGGGACAAAACAAGACAATCTCAGTTTGCTATATTGTCTGACAAGAAACCTGACGCCTGAGTCCACTGAGTGGATAGGGTCCACTGGGCTGCCCTCATAGGGAAGCGAGCATAAGGAACCACATGCACGGTGGATGCCATGTGACCTAGCAATTGTAACATTTCCCGAGCAGTGAGGAGGTTTTAGCACTGCTTGGGAAGCTAACTGCACAATGCAAAGGCAGCGGGGCTGTGGAAGGTAGGCCCTTGTTTGTCTGGTATCCAGAAGAGCTCCTATAAACTCCAGGGATTGAGTGGAAGCAAGGTTGGACTTTCGGAAGTTTATGACAAGTCCCAAATACTGAAGGATGCGCATTGTATGAGACAGAGCAACTCTGGCCTCTGGCTCTGAAGGGGCTCAAATGAGCCACTCGTCTAAGTAACGGAAGACGAATATTCGCAAGGTGCGGAGAAATGCTGCTACCACAGCCTTGCATTTTGTGAACACCCTTGGTGCAGAGGCCAGGCCAAAAGGAAGAACTCTTTATTGGTAGTGCTTCCCCTTGAAACAGGAACCGAAGGAACTTTCAGTGAGTTGGATGGATGAGAACATGAGTGTATGCATCCTTGAGATCTAGAGAACAAAGCCAATCCTGACTCTGAAGGTATGGCAGCAGAGTTCCTAGAGAAATCATTTTGAACGTCTCTCTGAACAGGAATTTGTTCATTCTCTGAGGTCTAGAATGGGTCTATGTCCTCCTGTTTTCTTTGGAATAAAGAAATAGGGGGAGTAAAACCCTGTATCCCATTGGGGAATGGGTACCTCTTCTATTGACCCTTGGGCAAGGAGCATAGTGACTTCTAGACCTAACCAGTCGTTGAGAGAGGTCTGAAAATTGAACTGTCTTACTAGTGTAGGAGGGGGCATGCTGAGGAAATGAAGCTTGTACCCCTCTCTAACAATAGAAAGAGTCCAATTTTCTGCTGTTATCTGACCCCATCTGGGGGCAAAATGACATAACCTTCCTGGGATGGTGGAGGGTCCTGGGCCGTTCAGGGCCAGGAAGGCAAAGTTCTCTAGACAGGAGTCAAAGCACCTGTGGAGGGTGAGTCTGCTGAGCAGGTTGAGGCTTAGCTGCTTTTGGTTTCCTTTGTTGCCTAGGTTGTTGGTGCTGTCCCGTTTGGGCAGACTGACCTAAACGATGACCCTGCTGGGTATAGGAGGGATAAACTTTTTCTTCTTGCTGAAGAATGGTTTCTTAGAGGATCTTTTCCTCGCAGGATTAGCTGTAGATTTAGACAATCTATCCAAAGTGATATTGTCAGCATCTATCTCATAATTTAATGCCTCTATATCTTTCCATGGTGAGACCGCACCTTGAATATTGTGTGCAATTCTGGTCGCCGTATCTTAAAAAGGATATAGCGTTATTAGAAAAGGTTCAGAGAAGAGCCACCAAAATGGTAAAGGGGATGGAAGGATACTCCTATGAAGAAAGGCTAAAAAGGTTAGGGCTCTTTAACCTGGAAAAGAGACGGCTGAGGGGAGATATGATAGAAGTCTATAAATTAATGGACGGAGTGGAACGGGTAAACGTAGATCGACTCTTTACGTTATCAGAATATAGAAAGACTAGGAGACATGCAATGAAGCTACAGGGTAAACTATTTAAGACTAATAAAAGAAAATATTTTTTTCACTCAATGTGTAAACAAACTCTGGAATTTGTTACCGGAGGATGTGGTAAAAACTGTTAGTGTTGCTGGGTTTAAAAAAAGGTTTGGACAAGTTCCTGGAGGAAAGGTCCGTAAGAAGGGACCCAGGAT
This sequence comes from Ichthyophis bannanicus, assembly GCA_033557465.1. Taxonomy (NCBI): domain Eukaryota; kingdom Metazoa; phylum Chordata; class Amphibia; order Gymnophiona; family Ichthyophiidae; genus Ichthyophis; species Ichthyophis bannanicus. The sequence goes on from CM066042.1 coordinate 24,097,236, forward strand.
ATCAGTGCTTGACCCAGTACAAGCATTGTGGAACCTGTGTCTTTTGGGGAAATTGCTAGGTGCGTATGACCTAGATTGGCCACTGCTGGAAACAGGATACTGGGCTTGATGGACCTTGGTCTGACCCAGTATGGCATATCTTATGTTCTTATGATTTTCAAACTTGGAAACATCCTGAGCATGTTTAACAAGACTAAGATAATCCTACCTTTTATCATCAGGAAGGAGAGGGCTCATAAGCTCTAAATCTCCCGTGACCTCCTTTAAGGAACATTCCCATATACAAGATATAGGAACTGATCCTAGCAGAAAGCATGGAAGCCTGGAAGGATCAACGTCCAAAGGATCAAGAGTCCCACACTCATGTCCTGGAGGATTAGATGCATGCCTTTTTGCACTCTTTATCCATCTCATAGCTGATTCCACCACCATGGAATGGTGTGGTAATTGAGTCTTCTGAAACCCAAGACGAGGAGGAACTCGATACATGGTTTCAAGTCTTCGAGAGTGAGGAGATGTGGTCAGAGGTGTTTCCCACATCCTTAATATAAGATCATGCAAGATCTCATGAATAGGTAAGGTAGCTGCCTCCTTGGGGGCTTTAGGGTATTGTAGGATTTTTAATTTTCCTTTGCCCTAGGCTCTTTTTCAGGAGCCACTGTAATGGAAAGACCTCGGGCCACATCTCGGATAAAATCCTGAAAGGACATATCCTCTGGTGGAGACATCCTACGCGGAGGAGAAGAGGAATCCTCAGGAAGAAGTATTCTGGTATCGGCAGAGCTTTCAGAGTCTTCAGACTCATCCGAGGATTCGAAGTATCGCCGATCCGGGTGATCTTGGAAGGCACGGTACCAGTGCCGATCGAAGTCGGCATCGGAGTGGTCCGGTATCGACTTGTTAATGCCGGATAGAGATGCATGTCTCAGTCCCGGTAGAATACCTGCCGATGTTGATGCAGTCGGTGCCGGTACCGGTTGAATTGTCTGAAGCGGTTTCAGGGGCATCGAGGCCGTGAGAAGAGCCGTCAGACTGCATTCAATAGCCAAGAATCTCTGGTCTATCGACGCTGCCGATGCTTGGGTATCGGTGCTGGATGAAGCAGCTGGAACCCCAGAGCATGGCACCAGTAGTTCTGCCGAGGTTGAAGCCTCGAGAACATCCTGGAGCCCCATTAGTGCTTTGGAAGCCGAAGCCTCCCGCCAGGGCAATTTTGCCAGTGTAAGTCCCTCAAGGGCAATGCCAGAGGCATCTCGATGTTTAGAAGGAGATCTACCCTTTGAGTACCGGCTAGATTTATGTTTAGTTACCTGAGATCCATGGGAGGAAGATGAAGCCCTGGAAGACGTCGATGCCACGGAGGCTGCATCGGAGGGGAAAAGGGTGCTAAGTTTAGCAGCTCGGTTTTGCCAGCCCCTTTTCGACATCATCCCACAGGCAACACACTCTGAAACAGAGTGGTCAGGACCTAAACATTTGAGGCACCACTCATGGGTGTCGGTGACAGAGATGGTACCCCCACATTTAGAACACTTTTTAAAACCCGAAGCAGGTTTTTCCATTTTGAAGGAAAAAATTGGGCCAAGTGCCCAAAATGGCATGTGGCACCCGAAAAGAAAAATACTGGAGAAAGACTCCAGAAACAAAGTTTGGGGTTTTGTTTTGTTTTTTCAGAAAAAAGAAAATTACCACCGGCGGTACCGGTATAGTGTCGAGGGAAGGCAGACGCGACCACAAAAAAGAAGTATAAGAAGGGAATTTTCTGCGGAAAACGAACAACTGGAGAGGGACAGTTGGGAAAGGCGGAAAGGCAGTACGCAGGCGCTGTAGGATGCTCCCAAAAGCTTTCCTATTGGACGCTGGGGAGCATTCCCACACAGGCTCCGTCAGTATCGATGATACCCATATATGAAGACTACATTCCTGCTTGTTCCTGGAGATAGAATTTTCTTATTTACCACGAATAAACTGGGTCTTCTATGCTGAGCTACTATGCAAAGATAATATGCAAAATTAGCACGAGCCACTTTGTGGTGTCATCATGAGATCAAGGTAAGATCTATTGTTACCATGATGGCTGCAACACATAGGACAGAGGTAGTTATCTCACAAGTAATACTGACATCCATTGATATGAACTGTTTGTTTCTTTCCAATACCCTTCTTAATGGCAAAATAACCTCTATTCTAGAAGGTACTCTTTTATACACATTTTTAGTAAATCAGGATGATGCACAGGGAGAGAGAGAACAGGAAAGATAGTTTGATAAAGTATTTTATTTATTTATTTATTTATTTTTATTTAACATTTCTTATATACCGCACTATTTCTCATCAGTGCGGTTTACATCGAACAATAAACACTTGGACATATAGGTTCTGTTCTACGTTTACATAAAACAGGGTTTTAACATGGAATTAACTGGGGATAACTTTACATATGATGATATGTTACAAATGATTAATAGTTGAACTCATAACAATTTTACAATTAAAGTTAGATTACAGTGTGTTTGTACTCTGCTGGATAAGAAGAGTTAAAATACTGTAATATCTTACAATGTACAATCAAGATTTCAGTTTTAGTTTGAATATGTTCTCAGTTGACATAGATGGGTGAGTGTGTGGGTGGGGGGGGTCTTCAGTCTGTGTAAAGTGCATGAGAAACAGGTGATGTTTGATGGCCCTTCTGAACTGCGTGAGGTCCCTTATTGCTCTTATGCTGGAAGGGAGTTTGTTCCAACACCTGGGGGCATAGCTTGTAAATGCTCTATTGATGGTTGATTGGTTAAGTTTTATAGATTCACTTGGTATGATTAGAGTATTTTCCGCAAGTGCTCTTCTGGCTCTGTTGTTTGGGGTGTGAATGAGAAGCTCAACAATTGAAGATGGTGATGTCTTATTGAATGCTTTAAAGGTGATGAGGAGGGTCTTAAATAATATTCTGCAGCTTATTGGGAGTCAGTGAAGCTCTTCTAATATAGGTGTGATGTGGTCATTCCTGGATGCTCCACACAGGACACGGGCAGCTGAATTCATGGCTAACTGTAGCGGGTTCAGGGTAGGATAATATTAGTATAGTCGAAGTGAGGTGTCACTAGGGCCTGGAAAACCGTTCGGAAGTCATCCGTTTCCATCATGGGTCTTAGCTGGCGGAGGGTTTTGATTTTGAAGTAAACAGATTTTACTGTGCGTTTGATGTGGTCTTTGAAATTCAAGTGTTGGTCCAATATTACTCCTAGATAGCGTATGCTAGATTTGACCGGAAGTTCTGCATCTCTAACTTTTAGTGTTGCTGGTGGAGAAAAGGCTTTGTTCCGTGTGATAAATAGAACCTCTGTCTTCTTGAAATTTATACGTAGATTCTGTCTGAAGAGCCAATCTGTTATTGCGTCAAAGCATTTAATTAGCATTGTGAGATCTGGGCATGTGACTGTTATAGGTGTGAGTAACAAAACGTCGTCCACATACATGAGGCAGGTTATGCCGAAGGAGAGAGTTATGTCAGATTGGCTGCATATAAATGTTGAAAAGTAGTGCAGATAAAGACGAACCTTGTGGTACTCTTTGACTTTGCTGGAAGGGTTCTGATGTCTCGTTGCCGATCCGAAGTTGTTGCCATCTGTTTTGTAGGTAAGACTTACACCAATCCCAGGCACGGTCATGGATTCCTTTTGCGTGGCGTCTCCTCAGGAGTTGTTCGTGATCTACTGAGTCGAACGCTGCAGAGATATCCAGGAAGATCAATGCAAAGCCTTTCTTGATGTTGTCTATCCCATTGATGAGTGTGTTTGTTAGCGAAGTTAATAGGGTTTCTACGCCGTGCGCCTCTCTGAATCCATGCTGACATGGGTCTAATGGGGAGGTTGTGTCTATATGCTGTTGAATCTTGTCTTTGAGTTGTCTTCTCAAGTATTTTGGCTAGGAAAGGGATACTGGAGATTGGATGGTAGGAGTCCTCTTTCTTCAGATCGAGTATGGCAATGAGGCCTTCTCTGGTTTTCCCCATTTTCTCTGTACCATGAAATCCTCCTCTAAAAACAAAGAAACTGAGTGAATTATTTATTTTACATTTGAGTGAATCTAATTTTTACATCTGGCAAGTTACTCCTATGCTTTTAAGCTGCTAGCACAATCACAAAGGTGGTTGGGATCAAATGCCATAACTTTCCAAACTACATGAGGATTCCTTTCCCTGTTTTAGATCCCTTTCTAACTCATCTAGCTCAATTATCTCAGCAACATTCCTTAGCAAGCCGCCATGCACCAGGGCTCATCGTTGTTATTATTGCTGTTGTTAACTGTCATCAAGTCAGTGTTGACGCATGGCAACCCTCTGGATAGTTGTCCTAAACTGTGCTCAGTCTTCAGTCAGGAGACTCATTGTTGACAGAGTGGCACCCATAGCTACTGTTATTATATCGATCCATCTCATTGCCAGCCTTCCTCTTTTACGTTGACCCTCTAACTTGCCAAGCATGATGTCTTTCTCTAATGATCTCTCTCTTCGCATGATGTGTCCACAGTTTGAAAGTCGAAATCTCGTTATATGGGCTTCTAAAGAAAGCTTAGGTTTGATCTCCTCTAGTACTGACTGGTTTGTTCTTCGGGCAGTCTATTGTATACGCAGTATTCGCTGCCAGCACCATAATTTAAAGGCATCAATTTTCTTCCTGTCTACTTTTTCACTGTCCAACTTTCGCTTCCATGGAGAAATTTTAGTTACAGATAATTTCCTTTCCTGGAATCCTGCTAGATCAATCCAGACTAGTGGATTGTGTCCCCCTGCCAGCAGATGGCGAGATAGAGAAAACTTCCTGAAGCTTTGTGGCATCACCCTTGGTATAAAAACCCATCACCCAAGGGGAGCTTCATTATAACCATAACAAGCAGCATGAGTTCAAACAGCCAAGGAAGCACAAAACCAGACCAAAAATGAGTTCATAAATGAATAACTCTTATAACAACAAGCTAAACTGAACAATGTGAAACAGGACCCGCAGGCCAAGGCAGTATGTACATGTGAGGTACAGCAATCTCACCAATAGATAAAAAGAGCTAGGCGAAAGACTAAACAGTTTAGAGGAGTGGTCCTGGACTGGTCTAGTGGGATTCCAGGAAAGGAAATTATTGGTAAGTAAAATTTCTCCTAGTCCATCCTGCTAGCCCTGTCCAGACTAGTGGGGAGTACATAGCTAAACCACTCCAGAACGGGAAGAAACAGCTGCAGCCAAGACAGAGGCTCTGAAGCAAACTGCTTCACAAGCTTGGACACCAAAGTGATAGTGACGTGCAAAAGTAGAGAGGGAGGACCAGGTGGCCGTCCTGAAAATATATTAGCATAGCTATCTCTGAGCATTCTGCCCAGGAGGTAGCCTGGGCCAGTGTAGAATGTGCCCAATGACCTACAGGCACAGGTCTGTTCAATAAAATATAAGCTGACTCAATAGTCTGCTTGATCCATGTAATCAAACTCTGGAATTTGTTACCGGAGGATGTAGTATTTATTTATTTATTTTATTTAACATTTCTTATATACTGCCTTTCATGATATCAAGGAGGTTTACATTGAACAAACTGAAATTACATTGAACAGGGCATTATAACTTGGAGATAAAGAGTAGTTACTCACCTGTAACAGGTGTTCTCCAGGAGCAGCAGGAATCAGTCCTCACATATGGGTGACGTCGGCGCCGACGGAGCCCTCGCGGAGCAATTTCCCCAGCTTTCAAAGAAAGCCTTTGGGAATTGCAGCGTGCATGCGTGGTCCCCTTCCCGCCCAAGGGTGCCATCTTGCTCAGTCTAATGACATAGCTAAAAGATAGCAAAAAATTAGCAAAAACGAAATGATAGGACTGCAACTCCAAGAGGATGAGGGAGGGTTGTGAGGACTGATTCCTGCTGCTCCTGGAGAACACCTGTTACAGGTGAGTAACTACTCTTTCTCCAGGACCAAGCAGGAAGTCAGTCCTCACATATGGGACTCCCAAGCTTAAGGCTACCGGAGGCCTCAAGCGGAAAAATGAGCTCCCTCTAGCTCAGAAGCACAGAAGGAAGGAATCTTCTCTGTAAACGCCCCCGACCGGTAGCCCAACACCAGGGCCGGAGGGTAGAAGTTGCCTAAACCTCAAAGAGATTATGGAGGACTGCCTGTCCGAAAGCACTGTCCCTGCGGGACTCCCTCTCTAGGCAGTAATGGGCCGCAAAAGTCTGGCTTGAAGACCAAGTAGCGGCCCGGCAGATGTCTGCCAACGGAACAGAGCGGAGATGAGCCACTGACGCAGCCTTCGCCCTAACACGATGAGCCGTGACTCGACCCTCCAACGAGAGGCCGGCCGCCCCATAAGCCCAAGCGATACAGTCAGCAACCCATATGGACAAAGTACGCTTGGAGACAGGTAGCCCCAACTTATTGGGGTCAAAAGAAACGAAGAGCTGAACAGCCCTTCTATGCTCTCGCGTACGGTCAAGGTAGAAGGATAAGGCCCTCCTACAGTCCAGGGTATGCAGGACCATTTCAGCCCGGCAGGTGTGCGGCCTGGGAAAGAAGGTCGGAAGAACCACCTCCTGGTTGAGATGAAAAGTAGAAACCACTTTTGGAAGAAACTTAGGGTGAGTCCGTAAGACGACCCTATTCCTGTAGAACCTAGTGTAAGGAGGATCAGACACTAGGGCTTGCAGTTCACTAACGCGCCTAGCAGAGGTAAGGGCTACCAAGAACAAGGTTTTCCAAGAAAAAAAACAAAGAGGGCAGGTAGCCATAGGTTCAAAGGGTGGACAGGTTATCCGCTGCAAGACCACATTCAGATCCCATTCAGGGCTGGTGGGCGTAAAGGAGGCTTAAGGAGAAGAAGGCCTCGGAGAAAACGAGCCACCAAAGGGTGGTGGGAAAGAGGCCTGCCATCCACCGGTGCGTGATGTGCAGAGAGAGCACTGAGGTGGACTCTGACAGAGTTGGACTTAAGGCCCAGATTGGAGAGGTAAAGCAAGTATTGCAAGACCACTGTTACCAAGCAGGAGAAGGGATTCTCAGACTGCTGAGCACACCAAATGGAGAACCGACGCCACTTAAGAGCGTAGGACTTCCGGGTGGAAGGCCTCCTCGAGGCCAAGGCAACCTCTTCCACCTCCCGAGGCAGCTGGAGGGGAGCAAGGACTACCCTTTCAGCAGCCAGGCCATCAGATGAAGGGACTGGAGGTTGGGGTGTAGGAGAGACCCTTGATCCTGTGTCAGGAGATCGGGCTGAAACCCCAGAGGAAGAGGAGTGTCCACCGCCAGCTGCATTAGAAGTGGGAACCAAGGTTGTCTCGGCCACCGGGGAGCCACTAGGATCAGCGAGGCTTTGTCTCTGAGAACTTTGAAGAGTCTTCGAGACATCAGCGGCATGGGAGGAAAGGCATACAAGAGGCCTGTGGACCATGGAATCAGAAAAGCATCCACCGCTACTCTGAGAGGATGCGGGTTGTCGAGAGCAGAATCTGGGAAGTTGCCGGTTCAGAGGACTGGCAAACAGATCCATGGTGGGGAGTCCCCACTTGAGAAAGATCCGCTGAACCACCAATGGATCCAATCTCCACTCGTGTGGTTGGAGGATCCTGCTTAGCTTGTCTGCCAGGTAATTTTCCTGACCTGGGAGATAGACCGCTTTGAGGAGGATGCCGTGGTGGACGGCCCAAGAGCACAGTCTTCGTGCCTCCTGACAGAGAAGGAAGGAGCCTGTGCCTCCTTGTTTGTTCACGTAGAACATTGCAACTTGATTGTCCGTCTGGACCAGCACAGACTGGTGAGAAGTGAGGTGGGAGAAGGCTCTCAGAGCTAGGCGGATGGCTCTGAGATCCAGGAAGTTTATCTGCTGCGCAGACTCCCAAGGAGTCCAGAGGCCTTGAGTACATGTCCCTTGGCAATGTGCTCCCCAACCCAGGAGAGAAGCATCGGTTGTTAGTACCTGAGAAGGCGGAGGAGATTGAAAATCCACTCCCAGTAGCAGGTTTGGCAGATGAAGCCACCACCGCAGAGAAGAGACCAGCAGGTCGGAGACCTGTACTGAGTCCGCCAGGCTCCCCGTGGCCTGATGCCATTGAGTGCGAAGGCACCACTGAGCAGGTCGCATGTTCAGGCGGGCATTGGGGGTCACATGGACCGTGGAAGCCATATGGCCGAGCAGTCTCAGAAATTGCATGGCAGAGACCAGGGAATTGCTGTGAAAGTGGCCGGCGATATCCATGAGCCTGTGTGCTCTGTCTAGAGGCAGGAAGGCCCGCGCCTGAAGTGTGCTTATCCTTGCGCCGATGAATTCGAGATCTTGAGAGGGGAGCAAAGTGGACTTTGCGAAGTTTATGACAAAGCCCAAGTGCTGGAGCAGAGACATAGTGCGATGAGCGGCCTGAGTGGCCTCTTGGGAAGACTGGGCCCTGATGAGCCAGTCGTCCAGGTATGGAAACACAAAAAGGCCTTGAAGTCTTAGATAGGCCGCTACCACTGCTAGGCATTTGGTGAACACCCTGGGGGCGGAGGATAGGCCAAAGGGCAGTACTCTGTACTGGTAATGATTTCCTCCCACAACAAACCTGAGATATTGTCTGTGGTCTGGATGAATAAGGATGTGAGTATAGGCATCCTTGAGATCTAAGGAGCATATCCAATCTCCCTGCTGGAGGTAGGGCAGCAGGATTCCAAGGGTAAGCATCTTGAACTTTTCCCTTGCCAGGAACTTGTTGAGGTTTCGCAAGTCCAGGATGGGTCTGAGGCCTCCTGTTCTTTTTGGTATCAGAAAGTACCTGGAATAAAAGCCGTGACCTCTCAGGTGGTGGGGCACCGGTTCCAAAGCCTGTTCCTGAAGAAGACTTGCTAACTCCTGAAGGAGTAAGTCCCTGTGCAGAGGGAGTCTTGGAGGCTCCCCTGGAAAGTAGGAGGGAGGTACCTGGTGAAAGTGTAGAAGATAGCCTTTCTGAACTATATGAAGCACCCAGGTATCCGAGGTGATGGCTGACCACCTGTGGGCAAAGTGGACCAGCCGGCCTCCTGTGCTGAAAGAAACCAGCTGAGGGGAAGAGGCTATGCTGATGGAGTCAAAAACCCCCACCCTGCTGAGCAGGGGCCGGTGTTGTGGGCTTGGGGGCCTGCTGCCTACGGGACCCATTACCCCGTCCCTTGGCCTGCTGACCCTTTTGGGGAGCTGCTGAGGCCTGATACTGAGGGTAGTGTTTATAGGCAGCCGCCTTCCTCAGGTAAAAGGGCTTTTCCCCCGAGCCCTTCTTCTTCTGAGAAGGGGCAGAGGTTTTTCTGGACAGCCTAGTTCTGGTCAGAGTCTCGGTCTCGATCTGTGCAGCCTTTTCAGCCATGGGTTTGCCAAAGAGGTTTTCACCTCTGCAGGGGACATCGACCAACTTGTCCTGTACCCATGGCTCGAGGTCGGATGACTGAAGCCAAGCCAGTCGGCGGGCACCGATGCCGGCCCCGGCTACTCGAGCCGATGCTTCGAAGCCATCGTAGGCTGCTCGAGAGATAAACTTCTAGCACTCTCGAATACCAGTGGACAAGGCTTGGAACCGCTGCAAAGGTTCCTCGGAGAGACCAGCAGAGAACCCGGCAATTTCTTTTGACAGATCTCGGAGATACATGCCCATATAGAGCTGGTAGGTCTGGACTCGACAAGCAAGCATAGAGCCCTGGAAGCACTTTCTACCGAGGGCATCCAGGTTCCGGGCCTCCCGGCTGGGAGGCACCAAGGAGTGCATCTTCTGACTCTTGAGTCGATGCATGGCCGATACCACGACCATGGAATGGTGCGGTAGTTGTGCCTTTTGGAACCCGGGGCTCTTGCGGACTCGATAAATGGAATCGACCCGCTTGCTTAACACCGGCGCCGACGCTGGGCTCTCCCACATGCGGAAGAGAAATTGTTCCAGCATCGGAGGAACCAGTACAGTAAAGGCCTCCTTCGGGGGAGAGTCATACTGGAGGGCATCGAGCTCTTCGGCTCGAGGCTCCTCCTCGGGATCCGCGGGGAATGCCAAGGCCTTGGCCATATCCCGCACGAAGTCCGAGAACCGGGTGTCCTCCGGGGGGGGACCGTCTCCGAGGTTCGGACTCAGGTGAGTCCGATGGGACACACCGAGTCCGAAAAGTACCAGGTGACTCTTCGTCCTCCGTTTCCCAGGCTGACTCCTCGGAGGAGGAATCGAGCGGCTCCGGTTGGGCGGGCACCGATGTCCTCCGCCCCGACGCCGAGGGTGTCGGCATCGACGACCTCGGTCCCGAACGGGAGGCTGAAGGAGACCGCGACCGAGGATCAACTCGAGCTCGTATGGACTCGAGGATCGGCTCGGTCTCCGGGGTCGACTTGGACGTCGACGTCCCGGTGGCCGGGGCAGATGCATTGGCGAGGCCAGCGATCAATGCCCGCTGCTGGTCCATGAAGGCAGCCAAACTGCTCTCCAAGGCCGTCAACCTGAGTCCAAGCTCAGGAGACCCAGCAGCCCCCGACTCGGGCCCCGACGGCGTCGGGCCCGACGTCGGCTCCTTCGGAGGCAAGTCCACGAGGACTACAGTACTCACGTGTCCAGGCGACTCCATTTCGAGACGAGGATGTTTCGAAGGCCTCTCCGACTCCGAGGACCCGGGACGGCTATCGGGGCTATGCGACCTGGCCCTCGAGGAACCAGGAGCGTCCACCGACGCCGCCCTCGCGGGTTATTTATTTATTTATTTATTTATCTATTTCTTCTATACCGCCCCTTCCAGAGATCAGGGGCGGTTTACATGGAACAATTGTATACATTCGTATAACATTACATAGAACAAGAACTTTTTAACTTTTTACATATAACTTTTTAACTTTTTACATAAAACAGAACAGTAAGTTGTTAAAACTATTTACAGGGTGTATGCTTTTGTATACTACTGGATTTACAGGGGAATGTCAGCGAGCTGACATTGTTATTTATAGATGTTATTTACAAAAATGTTAGGATATATGATTTATTATTCAAGTTTGTGTGTGTGAGTGTGGGTGTATGTGTGTGTGGGTGTGGGTGTGTGTGTGTGTGGGTGTGTGTGTGTGTGGGTGTGTGTGTGTGTGTGGGTGTGTGTGTGTGTGATGGAATTTATTTCCATTTTTTCGTGGGTTGTTTGGGGTGTCTTTGGGGCTGTTTGAAGAAGGGGTTGTGTGTGTTAATTGTGTGTCTGCAGGTTTTTTGTTTGTGTGCCTGTGGACGCTGTGTGGCTGGACTTGGTGGGTAGGGGATTTCTTCCTATGATGTTCCCGGGCAGGAGACCCCCGCTCAGAGGAACTCAGACGATGCTCAGGACCAGAGTCCCGGGACGTCGAAGCCTCTGACGAGGTCCGGGCCCGGCCAGACGCGGAGTCAGAGAAGATTCGTTCCCTTTGATGCTGCCGACTCCTCAACGCTTTTGAAGACATCTTGCTACACGGACCACAGATCATCGGGTCATGATCGGGTCCGAGGCAGCGGAGGCAGCAGTCGTGTGTGTCGGTAAGAGACATAAGTTTCTTACACCGATCACACTTTTTAAACCCGCTGGCAGCCATCGAGGGAAAAAGGGCCCCTGCGAGGTCAAAAGACAGGGCTGCCAGTGAAAAATAAAAAATGGCGCGAACACTTGTCACGAAGGACAAAAAACCGAAACCGATACCGGCGTAGCAGGTCCGGGCGGGAAAAGGATCCGGCGTCGAACCGAGAAAGAATAAGAAATAAGAAATAAAATCAACTTTTTCTGCGGCGATCACAAACAGCGTCTGTAGGGCTCCGCGGAAAAAAGAAGGCTGAGCAAGATGGCACCCTTGGGCGGGAAGGGAACCGCACATGCGCGCTGCAATTCCCAAAGGCTTTCTTTGAAAGCTGGGGAAATTGCTCCGCGAGGGCTCCGTCGGCGCCGACGTCACCCATATGTGAGGACTGACTTCCTGCTTGGTCCTGGAGAACTATTTTTTACAGAGAATATGGGCTATGGAGGGTTAAGTGGCTTGCCCAAGACCACAAGAAGCACCTGCGGGACTAGAAACCCCAGTCCTTCTGGCCCAAGGTTGCTGTCCTCTAGTGGGATTTGAACCCCCGGACCCTCCAGCCTGAAGTACCTTGCCCCAACCACTAGGCCACTCCTCCACCGTTAGTGTAGCTGGGTTTAAAAAAGGTTTGGAAAAATTCCTGGAGGAAAGCTCCATAAACCATTATTAAGAAGGGACCCAGGATATCAATGCTTGACCCAGTACAAGGATTGTGGAACCTGTTTCTTTTGGGGAAACTGCTAGATTGGCCACTGTTGGAAACAGGATACTGGGCTTGATGGACCTTTGTCTGACCCAGTATGGCATATCTTATGTTCTTATAAAGGCATCTGCAAGAAAAGCAGTGACCAACTATAAACAAGGCAAAGCCGGATCATCCGGAAGTGACTGAAGCCATCAGAGTAGAGTGTGTGCAGCGAGAAATCCGCAAACAGCGGCCTGCAATGCTAAGGTCAATGATGAGAAAGTGATTTTTAAGAGGCCCTCCACCTTGCGATCCATCTAATCATGGAGAGCAGTGCCACGCTCCACAGAAATGGTTGTGTGTTTAGTGACTGCAGTGACCAAAGCACCTACTTTAGGGAAATGCAACCACTTGTCAAGATCATCTGAAGACCAAACGTAAACACGCCCCAAGCGACGAGCGAAGCGCAGACACATCAGGAGAATCCCATTCTAAGGAAACCATCTTTTGTAGTTCCAGGGAAAAGCCTTAGAAGATTTCATGATGCCCACGATAATGGGGTCTGCCTGAGGTTTAGAGGAATCTGAAGGCTATTGCACTTGAGAGTCCGAGAGGTGCAGAGCCTCCATAATCTGAGCAATGAGAGCAGAAAGCTCTTCCTTACGGAATAACCAGATATATCCTGACCATTTTCCTGGTCATCTTCCAATGAGGAGAGCTCTCCCCCTTCCTGGTCAGACTCAGAATGTTCCCCTGCAGGGCGTCAGTCCCCTGGAGGAGAGGAGCTATCCACGGCCAGATCTAAAGAAGCTCCAGCCAAACTTCAGCAGGCACAATTTCTAGACGGAGGATCAACAACGGTCGGAGAAGCTGAAGTCCCCGAGTGCTACATATCCCAGGCCTGATGGAATAACTGCATAAACTGGAGAACAGAACAGTCAGCTGAAGTCTGCATAGGCTGAATAGAGAGTTGTAGAGGGTGAGCAGGCTGCTCAGGCAATAAAATCGGAGGAAGGGCATCTTGAGATCTAGCATCACCCTGATGTAACCCAGAGGGAACTAAAGCAAAAGACCTGGAAGGGCTACAGGAACCAGGACCTGCAGATTCAGAAGGACCCCCTTGATCAGAACCACAGTAGGATCAAAGTCTTACATTTCTTCCCACAGCCCAAACAGCACTGTAGAGAAGGCGGCATTTTCACAATAGGATAAAAGAAAAAGTCACAGGAAGAGCCAGGGAACCAAAAATTAACAGACAATGAATGGCAGCCATGGCCCAAAAATTATGGCGGGAAACAGCAAAACAGAGCTGGGAAGAAGCCGCCGACTGACCACGTGAAGAGAAGCAGGAAAAAATGCAACTGCAGAAAATGGAACACACCGAAAAAAGAAGGGAGGCGCATGCGATCAGAAGAACAAGATACCACCGAAAAACAGATCAGGATGCTGCTTTAAAAGAGAACGGCAAAAGAAATAAAACACTCATTGCTCTTGAAGGAGGGTGAAAAAACAGATGAAGAAGGAAGGGTCTGGAGAAGAAAAAACTGCCCAACAACTTCACTACCAACTTAGCTGATAGAAGTCTTCCTTGCAGAACAGTCAGAACAGAAGGCTACAACTGCTCCTCATGAACAGAAGCACTTCCCTTCAGAGGTGCACTACTGGTCCTCTTGATCAGGAGCAGTTCTGCAAAGTGAAGAAAGGAAAACTGTTGGCAAAGAAGAGACACTACAGTATGCACAAATGCCAAAGATAGCTACACTGACACCAAATCTCTTCTCAGAGAACGCCAGCAGCTAGAAGTCCACCATCTGCTGAGACAGAGAAAATACTGAAGCTCCCCTTGGGGGATGGGTTTTTATAACAAGGGTGATGTCACAAAGCTTTAGGAATTTTTCTCTGTCTCATCATCTGCTGGCATGGGGACACAACCCACTAGTCTGGACTGGTCTAGCAGGGTGTATTTGGAAATGACATTATTGAAAATACTATGTCTTGAACAAGTTGAATCTTTGTATGGAGAGAGACATCTTTGCTCTTAAAAATCTTGTCTAGGTCATTCATAGCCATTCTGCCAAGAGCAATGTGCCTATAAATTATAAACCCATAAACTGTATCCTACACTATAATCACAACCACCATAAGAGATATATCAAAAAGAAAGAAATATTTTTGTCGGAACTACTGCCATGAAAACTTACGTCCTTTCGAAGCAGAGGGAGGAGTGGCCTAGTGGTTAGGACAAGGTACTTCAGGCCGGAGGGTTCAAGTCCCACCTGGGGACAGCAATCTCAGGCCGGAGGGACTGGGATTTCTAGTCCTATAGGCACTCCTTGTGGTCTTGGGCAAGCCACTTAACCCTCCATTGCCCATGTTCCCTGTAAGTATTAGCGTATGTGTGTCATATCCCCTCGTGTTAAATGTATCTCCCAATTGACCGCTTTGACCCGGTGAAAAGCGGGATATAAATACAGCTAAATAAATAAATAATCAAGTTTTTTTTAGGGAATGAAAACCCTAAAACATACCCAAAAAGGTATCGAAAACCCATAGGGTAAAAATAAATGTAAAAGGTGAATCTATAAAGAGACTGCCTAAATCCCACTTCCCAAGGATTCCAAAACCACTCATATTCCAAAATGACAACCATGTCAGCCTCAGAAACTTAGTGAATGTAGTACTTAGCTGAAAAAACAATCCTCCATTTGTAACAAGACCTCTCAGTCAGGGGAGATGTGTCCTCGCAGTCAAGACAAGTATCCTGCAACAATCATGAAATTAAAGTATTGTTGACCCAACGTTGCGTTTCAGGCTTGTAACATTCCTAGCCCTTTCTCAAAACTCCGTTGCTGGTATAAGGAATAGAGAACGCTCTCATTCATTTAAAACGCTTACCTAAACATCTGACCAACCAATTAACCAATGGGAGAGGCTGCCTAAAATTAAAGGGACAGGTTTTCATAAAATACTCCACCAATCCAAAGAGGAATTGAGATCCATAGGTGGTAAGGAGTTTAAAAGGAAAATTCAGTATTGTTCCCGGTAAAGGAGGCGGGCCTCCCAATCCCCACCTCGGGTCTTTTCGGAAACAGAATCAAGAATACGCCATCGCAGATCTATAAAAGCATGCTGAAAGTCCACACAATGTTGAACTATAGGAGCAGATAATACTCTCATATTAATCCTAGAACGATGTTCTTGTAAATGCTTCTTCATAGGCCGAATGGTCTTGCCAATGTAGATTTTATCACAAGGACACAACAATAAATAGATCACAAAGGAGGACTGACAGGTGGTATAAAATTTGCTATAATAAGAGCAATGGGTAACTGGATACGTCCAACAAGAGCCCTCCAATGTTGTGGCACAAAAGTCACAGTTCTGACAACAATAATGCCCCTTAATCTGCTGTATAGGAGCATTATCCGTAGTATGTATAAGTCAATTGGCGAGATTTTTACCTCTCCTAAAAGCCAGCATTAGGGGCACGTCAAAACAGGCATATAAAGACAATATAGACCAATGTTTTCTAAGAATGGCAACCACTTCTTTAGATTTAGGCATGTAGGGTAAGACACCTACAAATGACGAAACAGTATTTTGCTCATGTTGCCACCATTCAGGATAATTGTAGCGTGCTCTACGATAAGCTTTATTAATAATCGAGGACGGACAGCCCCTATGGCAAAGCCGGAGTTTCAAATCAGAAGCTTGTTTTTGAAATTCTTCCACGGTGGAACACAACCTGCGTTGTCCAACAGGTAATCCTCTACGTAATGAACTAGGGTGGTAGCTACAAAAATTAGCAAAAAAGAGCAATGTGCAGGCAGATTTCTTGACTGCTTGTTATTTCTTTATTAATAGTTGATCCAAGTAGGTTAAAGTTATTCACTATTTCAATTTCTTCTCCATCAATGATGAACGCATTGATTTTGCCAGTTATCAGGATCTTTGTCTTCTTTACATTAAGTTGCAGGTCCATTTTAAGATTATGTTCCTTGATCTTGAGAAGCAAATGTTTCAGATCGTCTTCACTTTCAGCCACTAATGTGATATCATAGCAAAGGTTGTTGATGAGTCTTCCAACAATCTTCACACCTCGGTTGTCTTCATACAGCCCTGCTTCTCTGATGATTTGTTCTGCATATAAAATAAACAGGAAGGTGGAAAGTATGCAGCCTTGTTGCACACCTTTGCTGAATTTAAACCATTCTGTATCTTGTGGAAGAGAACAATCAGGTGTTCTGGTATACCCATGCTTCTTAATGTGGCCCAGTTTCTCATGGTTTACACAGTCAAAAGCCTTGCTGTAGTCAATAAAACACATATAGATATCCTTTTGGTACTCTTTTGTCTTTAAAAGGATCCATCTCGCATCCATGATGATGTTTCTTATTCCTCACCCTTTCCTGAATCCTGCTTGCAGTTCTCATTCCAGGTATGGTTGTAGTCTCTGCTGAATAATCTTGAGTAGAATCTTGCTGGCATATGGGATCAGAGTGATTGTGTGATAATTTCTACAGTCAGTTGGATCACCTTTCTTAAGTATTGGTATAAACACAGATCTTTTCCAGTCAATTGGCCATGATGTTGTCTTCCAAATTTTCTGGCAGAGGCTTGTAAGTATAACAGCTGCATCAGGTTTCTGTAATACTTCAATGGGAATGCCATCAATGCCTGGTGCTTTATTCTTTGATAAGGCTTTCAATGCTGCTTTGATGACTTCTTCCATTACCAATGGTTCCTGATCATAAGATACAGGTTGGAACGGCTGTTGATCCACTTGATCTTTATGGTATAATGACTCTGTATATTCTTTCCACCTTTTCTTGATCTTCTCAGCATCATTCAACGTTGAACCTTGAGCATCTTGTAACATTCCAATTGGAGGCTGGAATTTTTTCTTTAACTCTAGGAGCTTTAAGAAAGCCAATCTTGTTCTTCCTCTAATAGTTTCTGATTCTATTTCCTTGCATGCGCCATTGTAGTACTCTTCCTTGACTTGTCTTGCTGCACGTTGGAAATCTCTGTTGAGTTCTAATTGCCTATTTCTCCTCTGGCTTTAGCTTCTCTGCGTTTCTGGCCAATTTTCAGGGTTTCTTCTGTCATCCATTATGGCCGTTTTTGCTTTTTCACCTTTTGCAGACTTCTCATTTTCTTCCAACAAAACCTCCTTGATGTCATCCCTTAATTCTTCTAGAGCTCTGTCATTTGTAGCTAAAGTAGCAAATTGATTTTGCAGGCAGTCTTTAAATTCCGGTGGTATATTCTCAAGGTCATATTTTGCTACATTCATGCAGGCTCTTTACAGATTCTAATTATGGACTCTATATCTGGCCATTAGATACTACCAGAGCATAAAGACCCAGGGTTCTATGCATGGTCCACAGCAATCATCACTGACCCACCAGTCTGAACTGTATGCAAATTAGTGCAGTCCCCAAATCTTATTTTTTTCTCTGTGTAGAAAACTATGAAAACCTTGATCTTTGCAGTTTTCCAGGTCATGTCACATCTTTGTAAGTGGAACCGATGTTTCAGCTATTATGCTGTAACCCTTGCCCAAAATAATCACAGATCAATATAATTAGAATTTACCAACAAATTTTTCATTACAAGACTTGTCTCTATAGACGAAGGGCTACCTTTAGGGTCTGAAGCCTCATTTTTATTTGTCACGGAAGCCTACTCAATAGCTAAGCAATATTTTTTTTTAAACCATGGGGTTTGGAGCAGCCACAAGAACAGTACTTATGGAGGAACCAGATGCATGATCAGCTGAGGATGGAAAGGCTATCCAGCACTCAATGCAGGAAACATGCAGCATATCAGTGTATGCAGATACGAAACCCCTTTCTTATAACATGCACACCTAGTTTGCTTAGCACATTAGTGAATGCATTGACTAAGAGAGTACAAGAGGGGTTGGGGTAGTAGAGGTAGACTGGGGCAGATAGAAGCGTAGTGGTGGATAGCTGAGTTGGAAGAGAAAGGGAAATGTGTTCAAGGGAACTTAAACAAGTTTATAGTAAAGCATAGTTACTCACCTGTAACAGGTGATCTCCAGGAACAGCAGGAATTTAGTCTTCACATATGGGTATCATCGGTACCGACAGAGCCCACGCGGGAACGCTCCCCAGCGTCCAATTAGAAAGCTTTTGGGAGCCTCCCACAGCGCCTGCGTGCTGCCTTCCCACCTTTCCCAAATGCCTCTCTCCAGTTGAGTTTAAAGCTGAAACAAAGAGAGAGAGAGGGAAAGAGAAGGAGATAGATAGATACAACTCCTAGGGGAGGTGGGTGGGTTATGAAGACTAAATTCCTGCTGTTCCCGGAGATCACCTGTTACAGGTGAGTAACTATGCTATCTCCAGGAACAAGCAGGAATGTAGTCTTCACATATGGGGACTCCCTAGCTTTAGATGCCAGGGAGAGACCCCAGAAGTTGTGTGTCCCTGAGACAGGGCTCCACTTCCCCCCATGGATCTCTGGCATCCAACCAGGGATGGCGGGTAGGAGTTGATTAGGTATGGAACAGGTGTTGGAGAACAGCCTGACCAAACAAGGCATTCCGGCGGGAGTCCTTGTCCAAGCAGTAATGGCCTGTGAATGTATGAACCGAGGCCCAAGTGGCTGCTCGACAGATGTCATCGATAGACACAGAGTGCAGATGAGCCATTGAAGCTGCCATGGCTCTCCCATTGTGAGCTGTGACATGGCCCTCCAGAGAAAGATTTTTACTCTGATAGGCAAAGGAAATACACTGTGCAATCCAGTTGAACAGTGTTCTCTTGGAGACTGGAAGTCCCAAATGAGAAGGATCAAAAGCAACAAAGAGTTGAGAGGACTTTCTATATTGCTGTGTTCTTTGCAAGTAAAAGGCTAAAGCTCTTTTACAGTCCAAAGTATGACGTTTCCTTTCTGCATTTGATGCATGAGGTCTTGGAAAGAACACAGGCAGGTAGACCGCTTGGTTAAGATGAAAAGGCGAGACCACCTTTGGCATAAAGTGTGGATGAGTCCTAAGGACTACCTTGTGTGACAAGGAAGCCTGTTTTGAGCCTATGAGTATAGAAAAGGCCAATGACTTTAACTTAGAGGAAGGAGAAATCCCTGCAGGGCATGGATTTCAGGCCCCTCATAGAGAAAGAAACCTGAGGGAGAGAAAGTTCAGGCAGCCACACCCTAACTCCTATGACGTAACTGCAGGCTTGAGAGGTGATAACAATCACCTGGGAGGAGTGGAGGAAGGGCTGGAGCCCTGGAGAGGGAAATATAAACCCCTGCTAAAGCAGAGGAAAAGAGAACCTCAGAGGGAAGCTCAGAGGAGAGAGGAAGTTCCAAGGAAGGAAGAAGCTTTGGGGAGGCAGAGGTCTCAGGAGGTTCGGAAGACTCAGAGGATTCAGGGGAATCAGGAGTGGAACCAGGAGCACCTGCAGATCTCCAGGAGAGAACCCAGAGGAATACAGAGAGCTGTTCCAGAGAGGATGGAAGGAGAAAGGAACTGTAGCGAGCACAACCAGGGAGAACTGCCCAGTGCTTCAGGTACTGACTGTCTTTATCGGGGAGAGTTAAGCTCATGAGAGACATTAGAACCCCCAGGGAGGCTGTATTCTGAGCACTGTGTCCAGAGCTCAGAACCAGACACTGCCCTAACACCACCAGAGGATATGCAGATAGAGTTGGCTGGGAAGGAATTGCAAGATCTAGATATCCCCATGGACTGTACCCTGTGTTAAGCTACAAGCATGGAATCATTATGCTAAAGGCTAGCATTGAATGAGAAAGTCTCCTAGAAGCAGGTAACTGGAATTGAGCCAGGAATTGGGTTTGAAGAAAACGCCACGTGTTTGCATTTCTCAGGAAAGTGCTGAGTCACGCTGAAGAGAAAGCTTGTGAATGTTTGTTACTTGGTTTCTTAGTTTCAGTTTAAAACCTATCCTGAAAAGAAGGAGGAAAAGAAGAGGTTGTTCGGAGGAACCTAGTTATTCTTTTTGCTGTTAAGTGCTTCACAAACACAAGGTTAAAAAGAAGTATTTTCGCCTTGCTGAGCAGAGGTGTTTCTCTAAAGACAGAGCAACGTTGTTAAACAGCTGCATGTGTTTAAAAGACTGTGAAGCAGTTATACAGATCTAAATGCTCCGTTGCAAACAATCCTGAATGGACAAAATTCCTGTGTACAGTTTACTTGAACCTTTACTTTAAAATAAATTCTGTCATTTGCCTTAACATCGGACCCTGACTACACGTCTTCTTAAGAGCCAAACTACATGTCCCAGAATCCACCTGAGGAAAGGCTAGTTTATTTGAGCTCACCAAGAGAAGTTCTCCGTTACCTCGCCCCTCTAGGCCAGGGGCAAGGGCGTGACACTTGTCATGATGAAACCTTGTATAAGGTGGATCAGCCACTAGCGCCTGCAACTCACTGATGCGATGTGCTGATGTGATTGCAATGAGAAAGATAACTTTCCAAGAAAGGAATTTCAATGAGGTAGTAGTTAAGGGTTCAAAAGGTGGCTTCATGAGCTGCCCAAGAACCAGGTTTAAGTCCCATGCCACCGGTGGTGGCCTAATGGGAGGCTTAGTTAGAAGAAGGCTCTCATAAATATTGCTATAAGAGGATGGGAGGAAATAGGTTGTCCATTTAGAGGCTTGAAAGAAGCTGCAAAAGCACTCAAATGGACTCTTACTGAGTTAGTCTTAAGTCCTGCATTGGATAAATGAAGGAGATACTCAAGTAATGATTCCAGAGGTATCGCAAGGGGGTTAAGACCCTTCTGCGAACACCATATGGTAAACCTCTTCCACTTAAAAAGCATAAGAGCGTCTTGTGGAAGGCTTCCTGGAAGCATAAAGGACATCCTTTACTTGCTGAGGGAGGTTAAGATCATGAAGATCTAGGCCTTCAGCAACCAAGCTCTGAGATGCAGAGACTGGGGATTGGGATGCCATAACATTCTGTCCTCCTGTGACAGGAGATCAGGAGCAGATCCTAACTCCAGGGAGGGGGCTTGAGAGAGATGTAGAAGCAGAGGGTACCACACTTGCCGTGGCCAAAGTGGAGTTATGAGAATCATATGCCCTCTGTCTCTCTGAAGCTTGAACAGGGTTTTGGGAATTGGGGGAATGGGTGGAAAGGCATAAAGGAAGTCTTGACCCCAGTGAAGGAGAAACGCATCCTTGGCCTGAGAACCCTGAGCCAAAATTCTGGAACAGAAACGGGGAAGTTTGGCATTCAACTGACTTGTAAAGAGGTCTATGTCTGGGGTTCTCCAAATTTGAAAAATCTTGGCCATCTGGTCTGCATGTAGAGACCATTCATGTGGAAGCAGAACTCGACTAAGTGTGTCTGCCCAAGAGTTTTGTATGCCTGGAAGATAAACTGCCAGGAGATGAATCTGATGCTCTCTGGCGAGGGCCCATAGTCGCAAAGTTACGTTGCAAAGCGACAGAGAGCCTGTTCCTCCCTGCCTGTTCACGTAGAACATGGCTACTTGATTGTCCGAATGAATGAGGACTGTCTTGTAGCTGAGCAGGGTGTGGTACACTCAAAGAGCAAGGAAGATTGCTCTGAGCTCTAAGAGATTGATATGTAGATGAGTCTCCTGTGGAGTCCAAGTGCCTTGGGTGGAGAGGTCTTGCAGATGAGCTCCCCAACCCATTGGTGAAGCATCTGTTGAGAGTTGCCTGGGGTAAAGGCTGTTGAAATGGGGACCCCAGCAACAGGTTCTGAGTAGACTGCCACCATTGGAGAGACAAAATAAGACGATTTCTGTTTGCTATTTTGTCTGACAGGCACCCTGATGCCTGGGTCCACTGACTGGATAAGGTCCACTGGGCTGCTCTCATATGGAGGCGAGCATAAGGGACCACATGCACTGTAGATGTCATGTGGCCCAGTAGTTGTAACATTTCTCGAGCAGTGAGATGAGGTTTTAGCACTGCTTGAGAAGCTAACTGCACCATGCGAGGGCAACGGGCCTGGGGAAGATAGGCCCTCGCTTTCCTGGTATCCAGTAAAGCTTGTGATAAGGAAGCTTATCATAGTTCAGGAGGGAGCTATAAAAGAGGTGAATTGGCTTTGAACAAGCAACCTGTCTTTGCTGGTAGAAATACTAAAACAGAATGTTTTCATAAAAGACTACCAGTCCCAGAATGCACCAGGTTTCAAACAGCCTCTAGAAGGGCTGAAGTGGGGAAACGTGTGTTCAATCAGGAGAGCTATGAGGTAATCCCCAATCACTCATCTCCAAGGGCAGGGCTTGATTCAGCACACCTGGGCTGTGCTAGGGAGGAGTGTCCCTCTAAGCACTTTAAAAGTAAAAGATATTCTACACAGAGACGGAACAGGAAGAACGGTGAGCACAGGAACAAGCAGAAGCTGCAGATCCAGAAACAGAAGCCATTGGAGCAAGAAGAGAGAGAACTACAACAGCCGAAGCAACGCAGAAGGAAGACCAGAAAGACATCTTGGAGGTCTAAAGAAGGAGCCCACAGCAGTACGTGTGTTGGGTGTGATTCCAGAGGCAAGCATACTCCTTTGGACTGGAGGAAGCCAGAGGATTGGAGTTATAGAGCCAGGAACTCCCAAACGCCACCTTTGAGGGAGTCGGCTGCATTTGGAAGGGGCCCTAAGACCGGTGCAAGAAGGTATGTGAAGAGAGACCCAGTGTCCAGGGATCTTGATTGGAAGGCTGGACATAAAAGCTGGACTACTTACTGGCCAGGATACCAGGAGAGGAAACCTAACAGCAAGGGAAGCTCAGGTATGAACTTTGATCTATGCCCTAGCTCTTCATCTGGAAGACAGCAGGGAAACAAATATTATCCTGAGAGTAATCAATTAAGGAATTCCTCTGAGCCAGACCATGATATTGATTCCATGATATTTGAGGAAGAAGGAGATATATCAAATGATCAGTTGGAATACATGGACTGCTCTCTGTCTAGGCTGCTGTTTTAAAGTAGTTTCTCACTAATACGACAACCACCAAAAGGAACTGTAACTTGTTCTTTCATCTACCCAGAAAAGTCTCTGCAAGAAAGCTTTAGGGTAGGATTGAGCCACGTAGAGAGAGTAAATCAGCAAAGGGGTTTGCAGCTGGCTAATTATTTGTAATTGAGCCAGGCACAAGTGCACGTGAGCTCTAGAAGGAAACTTCTTCTTTGTGTGTGTGAATAGAAGAAAGTTATCCTTGATAAAGAACAGTTTTTTTGTTACTTTTGGGTTTGTTTTTGCCTTTTTGGAGCACTGCTAAGAAGGTCATTAGCAGGAGCCATCAAAAAGACCTTTTCTGTTTCCCATCAAGGTCTTTATTGATTTATTGCTTAAGAAGTTCAGTTACCTTATAACATGTTTTGTTTTTCCTGAGTACAATACTTGAAGCAAGTGTCCTTTTGTGTTACCAAGTAAATCTGTGTGGGAGAATTAACCCCATGAATAAAATGTTTTCTTTGCTTACACTCAAGCATCACAACTCATTCTTTTGTGAATGGCTGATTCTGGTATGAATGAACTACAACCCCCACACTCCTTTGCAAGTCATAATAATATTTTGCCTTTGCCAAGACTGTGGACATTCGCGACCAGCTCCCCCGTTTACAAGCTCCTATGAACTCTAGAGACTGAGTGGGAGTTGGACTGGATTTTGGGATGTTTATGACCAGACCCAAATACTGAAGGATACGCATTGTGCAAGATAGAGAAGTCCTGGCCTCTGACTCTGATGGGGCTCGAATGAGCCAGTCACCTAAGTAGGGGAAGAAGAATATTCCTAGACTGCGAAGAAATGCTGCTACCACAGCCATGCATTTCGTGAACACTATTGGTGCTGAGGCCAGGCCAAAAGGAAGCACCCTGTATTGGTAGTGCTTTCCTTGAAAAAGGAACCGAAGGAACTTTCTGTGGGTTGGATGGATGAGAACATGAGTGTACGCATCCTTGAGATCTAGAGAACAAAGCCAATACTGACTCTGAAGGTATGCCAGCAGAGTTCTCAGAGAAATCATCTTGAATTTCTCTTTAAACAGGAATTTGTTCAATTCTCTGAGGTCTAAAAAGAGTACTTACTCACCTGTAACAGGTGTTCTCCAGGAGCAGCAGGAATCAGTCCTCACATATGGGTGTCATCGACGCCGATGAAGCCCCAGCGGAGCATTTCCCCAGCTTTCTATGAAAGCCTTTGGGAATGCAGGCACGCATGCGCGGTTCCCTTCCCGCCTAAAGGTGCCATCTTACCTCAGTCAAATGACATAGCTAAGAACAGCACCCAAAAAATGTAAAAACAAACTATGTACAACTGCAACTCCAAGGGGAGGAGGGAGGGTTGTGAGCAATGTTCCCTCTAATTTTCTGTAGGCTGTGTGCGCATAAAATATCAGCTGTGCAGCTTTTGAAGGAAGGTTAAATTTTTGTGTGCCACATAATGACACTCGGAGTTATATACTTTAAAATTTGACTACACGTCAGAATACAGTATGTACACCACATTGATTGCACTAGAAAATATTGTAGAACTTGTGAAAACCATAAATACACAACAACTTTTAAATTTTAAGATGTCTGTGTTGTTTTCTATCAGAATCAGAACCATAATTTTTGTGCGCTGTATTGTAAAGTATGTGCGCTCACTCGGCGAGGTGTGTGCGCGCGCACACGTGCACAGCTTAGAGGGAACAGTGGTTGTGAGGACTGATTCCTGCTGCTCCTGGAGAACACCTGTTACAGGTGAGTAACTACTCTTTCTCCAGGACCAAGCAGGAAGTCAGTCCTCACATATAGGTGACTCCCTAGCTCTGGGCTACCGAGGAACCCAGGCTGAACAAGAGAACTCCCTCTAGTCCCAGAAGCAAAGAAAAGGCTTTTCACTGGCACACCCTCCACCGGTAGCCCAAGAGAGGGCAGGAGTTGCCTAAACCTCAAAGAGATTCCTGAGTACTGCTTGGCCAAAAGCACTGTCCCTTCAGGACTCCCTCTCCAGACAGTAATGGGCCGCAAAAGTCTGGCTTGAAGACCAAGTTGCAGCCCTGCAGATGTCTACCAAGGGCACAGAGCGGAGATGAGCCACCGAGGCAGCCATTGCCCTGACACGGTGGGCCGTGACCCGACCCTGCAAAGGAAGGTCAGTCGCCTTGTAAGCCCAAGTGATAACAGTCAGCCACCCAGATGGACAAGGTACGCTTGGACACAGCCAACCCCAACTTATTAGGGTCAAAGGATACGAAGAGCTGAGTAGCCCTTCTATGCCCCTGCGTACGGTCAGGGTAGAAGGATAAGGCCCTCCTACAGTCCAGGGTATGCAGGACTGCTTCAGCTCAGGGACGAATGTTGGAAGAACCACCTCTTGGTTAAGGTGGAAGGAGGAGACAACTTTTGGGAGGAACTTTGGATGAGTCCTAAGGACTACCCTGTTCCCAAAAATGCGAGTGTAAGGCCTATCACAGACCAGGGCCTGAAGCTCACTCACTCGCCTAGCCGAGGTAAGGGCTATCAAGAAAAGTGTCTTGCAGGAGAGGAAGCGTAGAGGGCAAGTAGCCATCGGCTCAAAGGGTGGGCGAGTCAGCTGCTACAAGACCACATTCAGCTCCCACTTAGGAGCAGGAGGACGGACTGGAGGCTTCAGCAAAAGCAAGCTCCTGAGAAAGCGGGACACCAAGGAGTGAACCAACAAAGAATGTCCTTCCACCAGTGAGTGGTGAGCTGTTAGAGCTGACAGGTGGACCCGAACAGAATTGGACTTAAGTCCCTGATTGGACAAGTGCAGTAAGTACTGAAGCACCACTGGTACAGTACAGGAGAAAGGATCCTCTGTACGTAGCTGACACCACACAGAAAACCTTTTCCATTTGAGAGGATAGGTTTTCCTAGTGGACTGTTTCCTAGAAGCTAGGACAACCTCCTCAACTTCCTGAGGTAGGCTCCAGGGAGCCAAAACTACCCTTGCAGCCTCCAGGCCATCAAATTGAGAGCTTTGAGATTGGGGTGAAGAAGGGAACTCTGATCCTGAGAGAGAAGGTCGGGTTGCAACCCCAGAGGCAGTGGGGGATCCACTGCCAGCTGAAGCAGAAGTGGAATCCAAGGCTGTCTCGGCCACCTGGGAGCCACCAGCAGGACCGAGGCCTTGTCCTGAAGAATCTTGAACAGAGTTCAGGCCACCAAGGGCGTGGGAGGAAACGCATACAGGAGGCCCTGAGACCAGGGAATTAGAAAAGCATCCGCTGCTATCCGCAGAGGATGCAGTTGCCTGGAGCAGAACCTTGACAGTTGCTTGTTCAGTGGACTGGCAAACAGATCTATCAAAGTGAGACCCCATTTTAGGAAGATCTTCTGAACTACCAAGGGATGCAGCTGCCACTCGTGGGGCTGCAAAATTCTGCTCAACCTGTCGGCCAGGTAGTTGTCCTGGCCTGGAAGGTACACAGCCTTGAGGAGCATGTTTTGCTTGAGGGCAAATGAACAAAGGTCCTGAGCCTCCCGACAAAGGAGTCTGGACCCAGTCCCGCCCTGCTTGTTCACATAAAACATGGCTACCTGGTTGTCTGTCTGAACCAGGACAGATTGATGAGCCAGGGTAGGAGAGAAAGCTTTGAGTGCTAATAGAATAGCCCTGAGTTCTAGGAGATTGATCTGCTGTGCAGCCTCCCAAGGAGACCACAGGCCCTGGGTGCACTTGTTCAGACAATCAGCACCCCAGCCCTGCAGGGAGGCGTCTGTGGTCAGTACCACTGTGTACCCAGGAATTTGAAAGGGTACCCTTTTTAGTAGATTGGGTGGGTGCAGACACCAGCTGAGGGAGTCCAGAAATGGTCTGGACACCCTTATCCTGTCTCTGAGGCTGCCTGTGGCCTGTGACCACTGACTCCGAAGGCACCACTGTGCAGGCCGCATATGGAGCCTGGCATTGGGGGTTACATGAACTGTCGAAGCCATGTGGCCAAGCAGCCTCAGGCAGAGTCTTGCAGAGACCACTGACCCGCTGAGAAACTGATTTGCTAAGTCCATCAGTCTTTGGGCCCTGTTTGCTGGCAAGAATGCCTTTGCCAGGACAGAGTCCAGCCATGCCCCTATGAACTCCAAGTTCTGGGAGGGGAGCAAAGTGGACTATGCAAAGTTTATTACAAATCCCAAGCTTTGAAGAAGAGCAATAGTTCTGAGGGTGGCCTGTCGGGCCTCCTGGCACGTCCGACTTCTGATGAGCCAGTCGTCCAGATAGGGAAAGACAAAGATGCCTTGATTTCTCAGGTAGCCCGCCACCACTGCCAGGCATTTGGTAAAGACTCTGGGAGCGGAGGTTAGGCCAAAAGGCAGTACTCTGTACTGATAATGGTTTCCTCCCACAATGAACCTGAGGTACTTTCTGTGGTCTGGATGAATGAGGATGTGAGTGTACGCATTCTTTAGATCTAAGGAGCATAGCCAATCTCCCTACTGGAGGTAGGGCAGAAGTGTTCCAAGAGTAAGCATCTTGAAATTTTCTTTCTCTAGGAACTTGTTTAGGTTCCTGAGATCCAGAATAGGTCGAAGGCCACCGGTTCTTTTGGGTACCAGGAAATACCTGGAGTAGAACCCTTGACCTTGCAAGTGGGGAGGCACAGGCTACACCGCCCTGTCCACCAACAGACCTTGGAGCTCTTGGAGGAGAAGATCTGTGTGCAGGGGAGGCCTGGGAGGCTCCCCTGGAAAGTATGGCGGAGGCAGTTGGTGAAAATGTAGTGCATAGCTCCTGTGGACTATGTTCAACACCCAACTGTCCCCAGTTATGTGGGGCCACTGGTGGGCAAAGAGGGCGATGCGACCTCCTGTGCAGGGTTGGGAGAGCAGGGACTGAGAGGCTACGCTCAAGGAGTCAAAAACCCCCACCCTGCTGAGTGGGAGCAGGGGCCGGAGGCTTGGGGGTCCTCTGCCTACGGGGCCCATTACCCTGCCCCTTGGCTTGCTGACCCTGGGGTGCATCTTGGGCAGCCTGACACTGAGGGTACTGTTTGTAGGCAGTGCCCTTCCTCGGGTAAAAGGGCTTCTTACCCAAGGTCTTCTTCTTGTGAGAAGGGGCAGAGGTCTTCCTAGACAGCCTTGTCCTTGTAAGGTGGTCAGTCTCGAGCTGTGCGGCCTTCTCGGCCATGGGCTTGCCAAAAAGGTTTTCACCTCGGCAAGGGACATCGACCAACTTGTCCTGAACCCATGGCTCGAGGTCCGATGACTGCAGCCATGCCTGGCGTCGAGCCGCGATGCCTGCTGCCGCAACTCGGGCCGAAGCCTCGAAGCCATTGTAGGCGGCGCGGGACATAAACTTCGAGCAGTCCCGAATCCCCGAGGACAAGTACTTGAATCTCTGCAAGGGCTCCCCGGAGAGACCAGCAGAAAACCCGGCCAACTCCTTGGCCAGGTCTCGCAAATACATGCCCATGTACAGCTGGTAAGACAGGACACGGCAAGCAAGCATCGAGCCCTGGAAGCACTTTCTACCCACACCATCGAGGTTCCGGGCCTTCCTGCCGGGGGGCACCACAGAGTGCATCTTCTGACTTTTCAGGCGATGCATGGCCGATTCCACCACCATGGAATGGTGTGGTAGCTGCGCCTTCTGAAAGCCAGGGCTCTTCCGGAGTCGATAAATCAAAATCGACTCGCTTGCTTAGAACCGGCGCCGAGGCCGGTGCCTCCCACATTCGGAAGAGGAGCCGGGACAGTAAAGGCCTCCTTCGGAGGAGAGTCGTACTGCAGGGCCTCGAGCTCTTCGGCTCGAGGCTCTTCCTCGGGGTCCGCCTGGATAGCCAACGCGGTGGCCATATCCCGGACAAACTCCGAGAACCGGGTATCCTCCGGAGGGGATCTACTCCGGGGCTCAGACTGCGGTGAGTCCGACGGGACGCACTGAGTCTTAAATGTGTCGGGGGACTCCTCATCTTCCGTCTCCCAGGCGGACTCGTCCGACGAGGAGTCAGGATCCGACCCCGCGGGGCCCTGGAGCACCCGCCCCGACGCCGGAGGCACCGGCGTCGACACCCTCGGTCCCGAACGGGAGGTCGAGGGAGACCGCGACCGAGGTCGACCTCGAGCCATCATGCACTCCAGTATCGGCTCGATCTCCGGGGTCGACTTCGATGTCGATGTCCCGGTGGTCGGGACAGATGCGCCAGACAGGCTGGCCATCATTGCCTGCTGCTGCTCCATGAAGGCAGACAGTCTGCACTCCAAGGCTGTGATCCTGAGACTCAGCTCGGGAGATGCAGCAGCCACTGACTCGGGCCCCGGCGGCGCCAGGCCGGACGTTGGCTCTCTGGGAGGAGAGTGCTTGAGGACCACGGGACTTACGTGTCCAGCAGACTCCGGCTTCACGCGAGGAACTTTGGCAGGCTTCTCTTGTTCCACGGGCCCGGGGCGACAGTTGGGGGTCTTAGACCTGGCCCTCGAGGAGCCAGGGACCTCCTCCGATGACGCCCTCATGAGCCGCTTCTTCCTCTTGCGTTCCCGGTTGGGGGACCCCCTGTCCGAGGAGCCCCGACGGCGCTCGGGATCCGAATCCCGAGATGTCGAGGCCTCAGACGAGGTCCGGGCCCGGCCGGAGGCTGAGTCTGAGAAAAGCCTTTCTTTCTGCTGCTGGTGACTTCGCAGTGCCTTGGAAGACATCTTCCCACATGGTCCACACGTCTTAGGGTCGTGATCAGGACCGAGGCACCGAAGGCAGCAGTCGTGCGTGTCGGTGAGAGACATCAACTTCTTACACCGATCACACTTTTTAAAGCCGCTGGAAGCCAACGGAGAAAAAAAGAGTCCCCGCGAGGTCAAAAGACCGGCCTTTCAGGGAAAAAGCAAAAAAGGGCGCGAACGCCAGCCACGAAGGGCAAAAACCGAAAAAGAAGAATCGGGCTCGATACTGGCGTACCGAACCCGGCGGGAGGGGAACCGGCGTCGAACCGGGAAGAAAAAATAGCGAGAATCGCCAAAAAATCAAACTTTATCCGGGATGACAGGACACACGTCTGGTGGGCTTATCGGAAAAAGAGAGACTGAGGTAAGATGGCACCTTCAGGCGGGAAGCGAACCGCGCATGCGTGCCTGCATTCCCGAAGGCTTTCATAGAAAGCTGGGGAAATGCTCCGCTGGGGCTTCATCAACGTCGATGACACCCATATGTGAGGACTGACATCCTGCTTGGTCCTGGAGAATAGGTCTGTGTCCCCCTGTTTTCTTTGGGATAAGGAAATAGGGTGAGTAAAACCCTGTACCCTGTTGATGAATGGATACTTCTTCTATTGCCCATTGGGCAAGAAGCATAGTGACCTCTTGCTCTAACAGGTTGATGAGAGAGGTCTGAGAATTGAACTGTCTTACCTTTGTGGGAGGGGGCATGAATAGAAAGTGAAGCTTGTACCCCTCTTCTATAATGGAGTGTGTCCATTGTTCTGCTGTTATCTGCCCCATCTGGGGGCAAAGTGACATAACCTTCCTGGAATGGTGGAAGGCTCTGGACCTTTGAGGGTCAGGAAGGCTAAGTTCTCTAGATGAAATCAAAGGCCTTGTGGAAGCTGAGATGGTTGAGGCTTGACAGTCTTTGCTTTCCTTTGTTTAGGTGGTTGCTGACCTTTTCGGACAGGCTGACCTGCGGAACGTCCCTGCTGGGAATAAGAGGGATAAAACCTCTTCTTTTTTGAGAAGAAAGGTTTCTTGAAAGATTTCTTTCTTGCAGGATCAGCTTTGGCTTTGGATAACCTATCCAAAGTGGAGTTGTCAGCATCCAACTCATTGGCTTTTTCTTGCCAATTCTTGCCGAATAGGTTCTCACCTGTACAAGGGAATTTCCCAGTTTGTCCTGCACCCAGAGCTCCAAATCGGATGCCTGGAGCCAGGCAATTCTACGTGCACCTATGGCAATGGTAGAGGTTCTGCTTATGCACTCAAAAGCTGCACGATTGACAAACTTAGAAACATCCTGGGCATGTTTAACTAGTGTGAGAAAATCCTGCCTCTTGTCCTCAGGAAGGAGAGGGCTTAAAACCTCCAAGTCTCCTGTGGCTTCTTTAAGGAACATTCCCATATATAGAATATAGGAACTGATCCTGGCAGAAAGCATGGAAGCCTGGAACGTACGACGTCCAAAGGCATCCAAAGTCCTACACTCACGTCCTGGAGGAAACAGGATACTGGGCTTGATGGACCTTGGTCTGACCCAGTATGGCATATCTTATGCTCTTATGCTCTTAGGATTAGAGGCATGCCTCTTTGCACTCTTGATCCTTCTCATAGCTGATTCCACTACAATAGAGTGGCGAGGAAGCTGAGTTTTCTGGAAACCAGGACAAGGAGGGACTCGATACATGGTATCCAGTCTGCGAGAGTGAGGAGAGGTGGTAAAAGGTGTTTCCCACATTCTCAACATGAGATCATGTAAAATCTCAAGGATAGGCAGAGTAGCTGCCTCCTTAGGAGCTTTTGGATATTGTAAAATCTCCAACTCCTTAGCCCTGGGCTCTGTTTCAGGAGCCACAGTAACGGACATACCTCGAGCCACTTCCCTGATGAAATCCTGAAAGGAGATATCTTCTGGAGAAGACATCCTACGTTTAGGAGAGGAAGGCTCCTCCGGGAGAAGTATACCGGTACCGGCAGAGCTGTCAGAATCCTCGGAGTCCTCCGAGGATTCGAAGTACTGTCTGTCCGGGTGCTCTTGAAGAGCCCGATACCCGTACTGACCGAAGTCGGTACTGGGGGGAATCGGTACCGGTGTATCGGCACCGAAAGGCATCGCATGACTGGGTGCCGGCAAAGCCGACACCGATGCAGATGCTATCGGTACCAGTACCGATACCGGCATCGGTACCAGTTGAACTGTCTGACGCGGTTCCAAGGGTGTCAATGCCGCAAGGAGAGCCGCCAGACTGCGTTCAATAGCCAGGAACCTCTGATCTATCGACGCTGCCGATGCCTGGGTGTCGGTACCGGAAACAGCCGGTACCCCAGAGCATGGCATCAGTAGTTCTGCCGAGGTCGAGGCCTTGAACATCCTGGAGCCCCGATAATGCTTTGGAAGCCGAAGCCTCCCGCCGGGACAATTTTGCTGGTACAGAACCCTCAAGGGCAACGCCAGAGGCATCTCGATGCTTGGAAGGAGACCTACCCTTTGAGGACCGGCTTGACTTATGTTTAGTTACCTGAGATCCATGGGAGGAAGACGAAGCCCTGGAAGACGTTGATGCCAGAGAAGCTGCATTGGAGGGAAAAAGGGTGCTGAGCTTAGCAGCTCGGTTTTGTTGACCCCTCTTGGACATCATGGCACAAGCCATACACTCGGCGATGGAGTGGTCAGGACCTAAACATTTAAGACACCACTCATGGGTGTCGGTGACGGAGATGGTACCGCCACACTTGGTGCACTTTTTGAAACCCGAAGCAGGTTTTTCCATAATGGAGGAAATTTTGGGCCTAAGGCCCAAAATGGCGCATGCACCTGGGAAGAAAAGTTTGGAAAAAAAATATATAATTTTTTTTTTTAAACGAAAGAAAGAAAGAAAAGAGAACCGGCGGTACCGGTATAGCATCGAGGAAGGCAGACGCGACCACAAAAAATAAAGAATAAGGAAAACATTTTCTGTGGTGACAGGAACAACGACCTGCTGGCTCCGCGGAAAACGAAGAACTGGAGAGAGGCAGTTGGGAAAGGCGGGAAGGCAGCACGCAGGCGCGGTGGGATGCTCCCAAAAGCTTTCTAATTGGACCCAGGGGAGCGTTCCCGCGCGGGCTCCGCCGGTAGCGACGATACCCATATGTGAAGACTACATTCCTGCTTATTCCTGGAGATAAGGAAAATATCAAATGGATGTTATCTCAATCATGTCTGTGCTATGATGATCTCCAGGAACAAGCACGAACGCAGTCTTCACACATATGGGTGATCGTCACTGACGGAGCACTCCACTGCGCCTGCATGCCTGCTTCCCACCTTCCCATCTCCTCTCCTCAGCTCTTTGATTTCAGCAGAACCAGCAGTACGTACAATCCTGTCACCGGAGAAAAAATCTCTTTTGGTGGAAAAGGGTGCTTCTGCCTTCCCGTTGCTGCCATTCCATTGATTTAGACAACAGCCCTGATAATTCTCTTTTATATTTATAATTTTTCTCTACATTTTTTACATGGGTTTCACTGCTAAACTAGGCTTCTAGGCCTCCACAGCCTTATCTTCAATCTTGAAGACAACTTTTTTGAGACATGGAAAAGCCAACTAGTGGTTTTAAAAAATGCACCAAGCGTACCGGTACAATATCAGTCACTGATAAACATGTTTTGAGCCCTGAACATCAACCCAATTCTTGTCCTTTGTGTCAACAAATGACAAAGAGAGGCTTTGTAGGACGCTGCAAGCGGGTCAGGACACAAACCGCACAAAGTCAGGCAGAGGGTTAAAGGAAAGCGTAGTTACTCACCTGTAACAGGTGATCTCCGGGAACAGCAGGAATTTAGTCTTCACATATGGGTATCGTTGGTACCGACGGAGCCTGCGCGGGAATGCTCCCCAGCATCCAATAGAAAAGCCTTTGGGAGCATCCCACTGTGCCTGCATTGCTGCCTTCCCGCCTTTGTGACTCTCCCTCCTCGGTTGAGTTTGTTGCTGAGATAAAAGGAGAGAGAGAAACCCTACAACTCCAAGGGGAGGAGGGTGGGTTGTGAAGACTAAATTCCTGCTGTTCCTGGAGATCACCTGTTACAGGTGAGTAACTACGCTATCTCCAGGAACAAGCAGGAATGTAGTCTTCACATATGGGATTCCCTAGCTCCCAGATGCCAGAGAAAGGTCCCCAGAATCGGTAGATTTGCCTCAGAGCAGGACTCAAGAGGGCATAGATCTTTAATGGACATCTGGCATTAAAAGTTCCGGGATGGAGGATAGGAGATGACCTAAGTCTGAAAGTGGTGTTGGAGTACAACCTGACCAAACATGGCATTCCGGCAGGAGTCCTTGTCAAGACAGTAATGAGCATCAAAGGTATGCACCGAAGACCAACAGGTGGCTGCTTTGCAGATTTTGTCAATGGCTACAGAACATAAGTTTGCCGTCGAGGCAGCCATGGCACGAACATTATGGGCAGTGACATGACCTTCAAGGGATAGTCCTGCTTTAGCATAAGCAAATGAGATGCAATCTGCTATCCATTTAGATAGGGTACGTTTGGATACTGGCAACCGAGCCCTTACGGTGTTCAGCTGTCCTTTGAAGATAAAATGCCAAGGCATGCTTGCAGTCAAGAGTATGGAGGGTTGCCTCTGCCCTAGAGGAATGAGGTCTAGGGAAGAAGACAAGTAGGTAGACTGACTAATACAAATGGAAAGGAGGTACTACCTTGGGCATGAAATGAGGATGAGTCCTAAGGAACACCTTATCATGGTGGAAGTGGGTATAAGGCAGGTCAGCCACCAACGCTTGGAGCTCGCTGATGCATCTAGTTGAGGTGAGTGCAACAAGGAAGATGACCTTCCAAGAGAGAAACTTTAGCGAGGTTGTGGCTAAAGGTTCAAAGGGCAGCTTAAGGAGCTGACCTAATACGACATTAAGATCCCATGTCACCGGTGGTGACCTGATGTGGGGCTTGGTTAATAAGAGCCCTCTCATGAAGCATCACAAGCGGTTGTAAAGAGATAGGCTGCCCACCCAAGGGATGGTGGGTAGCGGCAATTGCACCCTCACCAAGTTCTTCTTGAGACCAGAAGGCAAAATATGGAGGAGATACTGAAGGAGAGCCTCCACCTGAGCTGAGAAGGGGTTAAGATCCCTTTGGGTACACCAAGTGGAGTATCTACGCCACTTAAAGTATAGAACATCTGGTAGACTGGAGGATAGTCCTTTACTTCCTGAGGAAGGTTGAGACCTTGCAAGACTACGCTTTCAGCAGCCAAGCCATGAGATGGAGAGACTGAGGTTTGGGATGGAGTAGCGTCCCTTCCTCCTGTGAGAGAAGGTCTGATCAGAGAATGAGAGGGTGAGTCTGAGACAGACATAGCAGGAGAGGAAACCACAGCTGGTGTGGCCAGCGTGGGGCTATGAAGATCATGTGGTTCCTGTCCACTTAAAGCTTGAAAAGCATTTTGGGAATCAGGGATATAGGAGGAAAGGCATACAGGAAATCCTGACCCCACTGAAGGTGGATTCATCCACTTGCTGGAGGATCCGACTCAATCTGTCTGCTAAGATATTTTGGTCTCCTGGCAGATATACTGCTTGGAGATGCATCTGATGAGCAATGGCAAAGGACCAAAGATGGAGAGCCTCCTTGCAGAGGGCCCAAGAGCCCATCCCATCCCCCCCCCCCCGTTTGTTTACATAGAACATAGCTACCTGATTGTCCCATCTGGACAAGAATCGGTAACCCTGCAGTTGTTGTTGAAACACTTTGAGGGCATTGTAGATAGTACGAAGCTCCAAGAAATTTATTTGGAGCTGTGACTCCTGCTCTGTCCAGAAGACTTGAATGGAGAGTCCGAGTGGAGAGAGAGTCCAAGTAGGCTCCCCAAACCAGTTTGGAGGAATCTATTGTCAGGATGCATTGATGTGGAGGCATCTGAAAAGGTGACCCTACGAGGAGATTTCCTGGAATAGACAACCAGAGCAGAGAGTTCATGAGAATGTCTGTTACTTTGATCTTGTCTTTGAGGGTCCCAGAGACCTGTTTCCACTGGGAGGCAAGAGTCCATTGAGTTGTCTGCATGTGCAGACAAGCATATGGCACTGCATGAACCATAGAGGCCATATGGCCTGACAGTTGCAGCATCTCTCTGGCCGAGAGATTGTCTTTGAGAGTCTTACTTGAGATGCTAGCTGTACTAGATGAGTACAATGGTCCTGGGGTAGAAATGCCCTGAACCGTCGAGTGTCTAGAGCAACCCCTATGAATTCTAGTGTTTGAGTAGGAACTAGATGAGATTTTGGAAGATTTATCACAGATCCTAGATCCTGTAGTACTTGAATTGTATGA
Organism: Ichthyophis bannanicus; assembly: GCA_033557465.1. NCBI lineage: Eukaryota > Metazoa > Chordata > Amphibia > Gymnophiona > Ichthyophiidae > Ichthyophis > Ichthyophis bannanicus. The sequence continues at coordinate 24,133,407 of CM066042.1, forward strand.
AGGAGGGATAGGTGAACTTCCTGAGAAGTGGCTTCCCTTATTAGTCAATCGTCTAAGTAAGGGAAGACGAATATTCCGAGAGTCCTTAGATATGTGGCTACGACAGCCATACACTTTGTGAAGACATTTGGGGCAGAAGCGAGTCCGAAGGGAAGGACTCTATTGATAGTGATTTCTCTGGACAATGAAGAGTAGATACCTACTGTGTTCTGAATGAATGAGGATATGGTATACGCTTCTTTGAGATCTAGAGAACAGAGCCAGTCCCAACTCTGGAGATAAGGTAGAAGGGTTCCTATTAAGATAAGAACATAAGAGCATAAGATATGACATACTGGGTCAGACCAAGGTCCATCAAGCCCAGTATCCTGTTTCCAACAGTGACCAATCTAGGTCATAAGTACCTAGCAGTTTCCCCAAAAGACACCGGTTCCTCAATGCTTGTATTGGGTCAAGCAGTGATATCCCGTGTCCCTTTTAATAATGGTTTATGGACCTTTCCTCCAGGAACTTGTCCAAACCTTTTTTAAACCTAGCTACATTAACAGCTTTTACTACATCCTCCGGCAACAAATTCCAGAGTTTGATTACACGTTGAGTGAAAAAATATTTTCTCTTATTAGTCTTAAATAGGTTACCCTGTAGCTTCATTGCATGTCCCCCTAGTCTTTTTATATTCTGATGACGTAAACAATTGATTTATGTTTACTCGTTCCACTCCATTCATTAATTTATAGACCTCTATCATATCTCCCCTCAGCCATAATCAATAAGCACTCCAACACCATTAAAATGTATCCTCATAAATGCAAGATCTATAAGAAATAAAATCCCAGTGATCATAGATTTGGCCAAAGATGAAAAGCCAGACATCCTCTACATCACTGAGTCCTGGCTATCACCCACAGAAAATGTATTATCGAACCAATTAAACATAAATGGTTTCAACCTCTACAATTACCCCAGAGACACTAAGAGAGGTGGCGGCATCCTCATCTTAAATAAAGCAGAAGGTTAAATTAGACTTACCTGCTAATTGTTGTTCCTAGAGTAGATACAGTCTAGTCCCGGACCTCTGGGTTGTCCACCTTAATCAGCAGCTTGGAAACTGAGGAACCTCCTTCTTTTGTGATGTCACTAGTATATCCTCCCGGTGGCCACCTCCACTTGCCAGTTCCCTATTGACAAAGCAGACTCACCGGAGCAACAAGTAAGCATGAAAACATGAACAACTGAACACTCTCCCTAACTTAACTACCGAAAACAGTGACGGGAAACTCCTCACCTGCCAAGAACCCTATGCTCAACCTTTAAACCCCCGCTGAGGCCCTCCCCTCACCTGTTTGGAGGACCTCCCGAAAGGCCACAGACCTGCCCACCCGGGACTGGTAGCCCCCCACAAACGCTTCTTACCTGTAAGGGTCCCAGATCTTTCGCAGTCAAACTTCAGGCTGTAAACTGCACCAAACTGCACCGGGGAGGGCAACGGGACTAGACTGTATCTACTCCAGGAACAACAATTAGCAGGTAAGTCTAATTTAATCTTCCTGATCGTATCTCCAGTCTAGTCCCGGACCTCTGGGTCTGTACCAGAGCAGTAAACTAACGGGACGGATTGTCCTTACCAGCCTGAAGGACTGCCACTCCAAAACAAGCATCCTGCTGTGCCTGAAGTCCAGTCTGTAATGCTTGACAAAAAAATGCAACGTCGACCAGGTCGCCGCTTTGCAGATTTCTAGCGGCGGCACCAATCTAGCCTCTGCCCAGGACGCCGCCTGCGCCCTAGTAGAGTGAGCCCGAAGCCCTTCGGGCACCGGTTTTCCTTTCATCACATATGCGGACGCTATAGCCTCTTTGATCCAACGGGCAATAGAAGCCTTAGATGCTAACTCCCCTTTCCTTGCCCCCGCAAACAGAACAAAAAGTTTTATCAGACCTGCGAAACTCTGACGTCCGCCGCAGGTACTTCTTTAACGCCCGCTGAACATCCAGGGTGTGCAACTTATTCGGATCCGAGCCTCCAGGGCCGCTTCTGAACACTGGTAACGAAATTTCCTGATTCAGATGAAACGCCGACACGACCTTGGGTAAAAACGCTGGAACCGGTCGAAGAACCACCCTTGACTCAAAGAACGAAAGATAGGGCTCCTTACAGGATAACGCCTGTAATTCCGATACTCGCCTTGCAGAACAGATCGCTACCAAGAACACTACTTTTAACGTAAGATCCTTTAACGACGCTTGAGACAGTGGCTCAAAAGGTCTCTGCTCCAATGCATCTAGCACGAACGGAAGGTGCCACTTAGGGACTGTCTGCCTAGCTGGGGGCCTTAACAGAGACACCGCCCTCAGGAAGCGTTTTATATCCAAGTGCTCCCCGAGCGATCAGCCCCCTAATTTACCCCTGTAACACGCCAGGGCCGCGACCTGCACCCTAAGCGATGCGGCCGCCAATCCTTTAAAGAAACCATCTTGCAGAAACTCCAAGATCTGTGGAACGGTCGCTCTCAGGGCCTTAACCGCCCTTTCGCTACACCAGCCTTCAAACACTCTCCAGACCCGAACATACGCCAAGGATGTCGACCTTCTCCTAGCCCCCAATAAAGTCAAAATTACCAACGTGGAATACCCTCTGGCCGCTAACCTAGCCCTTTCAATAGCCAAGCCGTAAGCGAGAAGCAATCCATGTGCGGCATTGACAGGGGCCCCTGAGATAACAGGTCCGCCCTGGCTGGTAGATGCCAGGGTTTTGCCACTAGCAGCCTCACCATGTCCGCGTACCAAGGCCGACGCGACCAGTCCGGCGCTATTAGAATGACCTGTCCCCTGTAATTTTCTATCCGCTGCACCACCCTGCCTATCAGGACCCACGGCGGAAAAATGTACAGGAGCTGCTCTTCCGGCCAATTCTGAATGAGAGCATCTAGGCCCTCTGACATCCTCTCTCTTCTTCTGCTGTAAAACAGGCTGACTTTCGCCGACTGGAAAGTTGCCATGAGGTCTAAAACCGGAGTGCCCCACCGATGTACAATCATGTGGAAGACCTCCGGGTGTAGAACCCACTCTCTGGGATCCCCCTTCATTCGACTGAGGAAATCGGCCTCTACGTTGTCCACCCCTGCGACATGCGCTGCTAACAGAGCTAGCAGATTCTCCTCGGCCCAACCGCACAAGTCCTCAGCCTCGGCCTCCAGGGCTACACTGCTGGTTCCCCCTTGTCGGTTGACGTAAGCCACCGCGGTCGCATTGTCGGAGAACACCCGAACCGCTCGTCCTGCGAGATAGACCTGAAAATTCCGCAGGGCCAATGATACAGCTCGCAGCTCCAACCTGTTGATCGACCAAGAGCTCTCTAGCGAACTCCACTGCCCCTGGGCGAACTTGCCTTAAAAGTGTGCTCCCCAGCGCCAGAGGCTCACATCCGTCGTCACCGGAACCCAACCTGGAGCTTCCAACGGCTTCCCTTTCCGCAGTGATTCGGGAAGCAGCCACCAACGCAGGGCAGCCCGCATTTCCATCGGACAAGGGAGGCTCCGAGACAACGGGTCCCGCTGATGTGACCAACGCCTGAGCAATGCCCTCTGCAATTGCCTCATATGCGCTCTCGCCCAGGGTACCAACTCTATCGTCGACGCCATTGTGCCCAACAACTGAAGGTACTGCCATGCTGTGGGGGCCGCAATGCGTAAGAATCTGCGGACCAGGTTGCGCAAACCCTGCGCTCTTAACTGAGGGAGAAACACTTGTCCCTTCTTGGTGTCGAACCGAGCCCCTAGGTACTCCAGGCATTGGGAAGGAGTCAACTGGCTCTTGGACATATTGACTATCCAACCTAGGCTCTCTAGAAATGCGACCACTCTCGCCGTCGCTTGCTCGCTCTCCTCTCTCGACTTTGCCCAAATCAACCAATCGTCTATGTAAGGGTGCACTAGAACTCCTTCCCTCCGCAGAGCCGCTGCGACCACAACCATGATCTTGGTGAACATGCGAGGAGCCTTCACTGGTCCAAACGGTAACGCCCGGAAGTGAAACTGTCCGAAGGGGACCGCAAATCGGAGGTATTTTTGATGGTCCGGCCGAATGGGAATGTGCAGATACGCTTCCGACAAGTCTAGGGAGGTAAGGAACTCCCCCGCCCGAACCGCTACTATGACCGAGCAGAGGGTCTCCATGTGAAAATGCTAGACTCGAAGACAGCGATTCACCCCCTTGAGATCTAAAATTGGCCGAACCCCTCCGTCCTTCTCTGGGACCACAAAATAAATGGAGAACCGACCGCAGCCGACTTGGTCTGCCGGCACCGGCACTATCGCCTCGAGGTCCAGGAGCCTCTGTACGGTCCCCCGCACTGCCACGCACTTTCTTGGGGACTTGCAGGGGGACTGCACAAAGGCCTCCCGCACCGGAGACCGCAGCTCCAACGCATACCCTTCTCGAATACCTCCAGAACCCACTGATCTGAGGTGACACGGAACCAGGCGTCGTAAAACTTCTGCAACCGCCCCCCCCTACAGGAACTAGAGGTGCCTGGGTCCCCCGAACTTCATTGCGCTTTCCTAACATTGGGGAGGGAGGAGGAGGTGGAAGCCCCAAAACCTCTTCCTGCTCCTCGAAACCCTCAAAATGCCTGATTTCTGTTGAAAAACTTGCCTCTCTGGCTGGGATTAAATCTTTGCAAATGAAAACGATGAAACTCCCGCTGCTGACCTTTACCCACGGGAGCCGTCCTCCCAAGCTTGGGCTTGTCCTCCGGCAATCTACCACCTTTCGATTCCCTGAGATCTTTAACCAATTTTTCCAAATCCTCGCCAAACAAGAGCTTTCCTTTAAATGGAAGCTTGCCCAACCTTGACTAGAAGAGTTATCTGCCGCTCAATTGCGAAGCCACAAGTACCGCCTCGCCGCAACCGCAGAAGCCATGCTCCTTGACAACGCTCGAATCAGATCATAATGAATATCTGCCAGGTAGAACGGCCCAGACTCCAGCCGGGACGCTTCTCCGGTACTGTCACTCTCCTGCCCTCCTGGGACCTTTTGCGCCCACCGCAGGCAGGCCCTGGCCACCCAGGCGCCGCAGATAGCCGCCTGGAGCGACACAGCATTCACATCAAAAGTCTGCCTTACCAAGACGTCCAGCTTTCGGTCCTGGGGATCCTTAAGAGCCGCACTACCTTCCACCAGGATCGTGGTCTTCTTGGTTACCGCTGCTACCGCCACATTAACTTTGGGAGCTTTAAACACCTCCCTATCCTGCTCCACTAGCGGGTAGAGGCGACTCATAACTCTAGAACCCTTAAGGGGTGCCTCTGGAACATTCCACTCTACCTGAATCAACTCCTGAAAAACCCTATGCACCGGAAACGCCCGTTGAGTTTTCCGAAACACCTGCAATAATGGGTCTTCCAAGGTCTCATCCGCCCCCGATCCCGGGACCGGCATGTTCAACGCTTTTAGCGTTTCCCCAATGAGTGCGGGCAATTCCTCTCTACGAAAAACTCGAACTACCCTGGCTTGGTCCTCCTTTTCCGCGAGCTCACCTTCCTCTAGCTCCTCTTCCATGTCGAGGCTATGGCTTTCCTCATCAGACAGTTGTGCCTCTGAAGCAACAGAGGAAATCTTAAGATCCTCTACTAAACGTGGCCTCTTAGCCTCAACCAGTACACTGTCAGCAATCTGAGACATCGCAGACCTCTTACCCTCGTGAACCTTGCCTTCTTCCTTAGTCTGTCCTTGGGATAAGCCCCCCATTGCCTGCTGTAGAAGCACTACAAAGTCCCGAGAAAAAATGGACTCAAGACCCTTGTGCCATGACACCGGGGGGGGGAGATATCCGGTGCGGAGGAAGGGCCCGCTACCGGTTCCCCCAGGGGCGAACTGCCTGCTTGCTCGGTTGAAAGCCCTGATTCTGCCTCCAGGCGCTCTTCCGCACCTCGTGGAACACTGTCCATGGCAGCAGCTTCTTTAGAACAGCTCTTGCAGACCCCCGAATCTCTTTTAGCCCCGCACACAAAGCACTGGGGCCTAGCGGGCATTTCAACAAAATAGCTATTTCCCACCAAACCGGAACCCGGGAGCTCAAAATCGCCGAGATGACACCCCCACACTGAAAATAACAAGAAAAATAAGCCTCGACACGGCTAAGTAGCCAAATTTCCCCAAAATGAAATGAACAAGACTGTCTCCGATCCCTATGAGCTAGGCCCGAGACTGCCGCGAACCTTCCCGCGTCAGCAACACGCGGCTGGGCCCGCTGACCATTTCGCGCTCAAACGCACTGACAAGAGAGTGATGCAAACAACTGAACCTCTTACCTCTCGTTGATTTCTCCTGCCCCGACACAGCCCCGAGTTTACAACTTGCGTTTACCCCAAGAGCCAACACAATCTCCTGCCTGGATCCGCACGGGGGGGGGGGGAGGAGGGGAGCTCTCAGCCATGGCGTACTGACAGGCAGTACCTCTGTGTCACGCCGGCTGGATCTTGATGTAGCAGCCCAGCTACCAACGGGCTAAATGCTACCGGCACTGCAGCCTACTTCTGCTCCGGTGAGAAACCTCCAAACCACCGTGAGCAGGAAGGACTCCTCAGGCGGGGGGAGAGCCTTTGAGTTCCACTTAAAGGTATAGCTCCTGAAAGCTATCTTCTACCTTAACCAGCTCCTTCTCCTTATCTTTTCTTTCTCTTTTTTTTTTTTTTTAATAGCCAAATCTCTCCAACACTAACTAAATCTGTCTTAATTGTTCCTCCTGTGAGCCCGGACCTCCCAGGCTCACTGTCCCTTCAGCTGCTTGGAGACTGAGGTAACTGGCAAGTGGAGGTGGCCACCAGGAGGATATACTAGTGACATCACAAAAGAAGGAGGTTCCTCAGTCTCCAAGCTGCTGATTAAGGTGGACAACCCAGAGGTCCGGGACTAGACTGGAGATATGATCAGGAACTTAGATTTACCTCCACCCCCTTCAACAATCTAGACAGGATAGAAATGCTTAAAATTGAAAACAAATGCATGGCACTATACCTCATCTATAGACCCCCCTCACCTAATCATGACAACCTAACTCCTATCCTAGAATCAGCCTGCTCTTCCTTCCTAAGGAAACTCCACCTCATATTAGGAGACCTTAACCTACCCTCTTCTCCACACAGCCCCTGCCACCCCTTTCCTTGACTGGCTGACATCACCCACACATACAAATGGAAATTTTCTCGATCTTGTAATCTTCCCCATCTCAACTACCCACTTTATGCCCCCCCCCCCAATACACTACGTCTCTTGGTCCGACCACTACTGATATCATTTAACATCCCAATACTCCCCCCCCCCACCACGCATTCACCAGTAGTTATACCCCCACACCGACGTTTCAATCACTTCAATAAAGACATCTTCTTAGAAAAAACTTATTACCTCAGATTGTAACGCATCTTTCAGACATCAACGCCTCAATGAGTAGCTGTAACACCATGATATTAAAAGCTGAAACTCCCGTAAAGGTTCATCCAAGACCCAAACTGAGACAGTCAGAAAAATGGTACTCGTATGAACTAGCAGTACTAAAAAAGAAGCTCAGATAACTCGAACATAAATGGAGAGCCACAAAAACTACAGGTAAAAGTTGTCTATTTTCTCTCTTAACGCATACAAGGATGCAATTAAAGCAAAGAAAGACTACCATACTAATGATCCTAAATCAAGCCATCATCTGCCCAAGAGAACTTTTTGAAATTATCAAACTGTTAATCAAAACCACCCTAAACCAGGGGTGGGCAAGTCCGGTCCTGGAGTGCCGCAGACCAGTCAGGTTTTCATGATGTCCCTAATGAATATTCATGAGATCTATTTGCATCCACTGCCTTCCATTGTATGGAAATAGGTCCATGAATATTCATTAGGGACATCATGAAACCCTGACTGGTCTGTGGCTCTCCAGAACCGGACTTGCCCACCCCTGCCCTAAACTAATCTGATAAAAAATCTCTATCAACTCCCAAACATTAGCAAACTTCTACTCAGTCAAACTAAAAAGAACGAATTCCACCTTCACTTCCCTCCCCTCAGACCCTCCTATAAACCCCAACTCATGGCACACATTCCACCTTGTAGACCAAAAACATTTGCTAAACATCATAAAATCAACACTACAACCTCCCCTCTAAACCCCTGCCCCGTCACCTGGATTAAGGCAAAAAAAACTGAATTAGCGCCACACCTCCTTCATATAGTAAACCAATCCCTCCCCCAAGGAATTATGCCAAAAGACCTTAAACTCTCAACCATTTAGGCTCATACTAAAGAACAAAACCCTCAACAAGGACGACCCAAGCTCTTATAGGCCCATAGCCAGTATTCCTTTTCTATCAAAAGTTATTAAAAGGGTTATGCAATTACAACTTCAAGATTACATTGATATAAATGCTCCCCTTGACATCCACCAATATAGATTCCGCCCATATCACGGTGTTGAAAATTTACTAATAGCCCTAATTGACACCCTCATCCATGGACTGAAAGATGTAAAACAGGTCTTCATTCTAATCTTCATAGACATTGCCTCTGCTTTTGACAATGTTAGCTATACTATTCTACTCTCCAGACTGGCCCAAACCGAAATAAGTGGAACAATTCTTCAATGGTTTAACGCCTACATCTCTAACTGGATGCTGCAAGTACAAGTAGGTCAAGAAACATCTGCTGCCTTCCCACAGGAACAAGGTAAACCCCCAAGGCTCTGCCCTCTCAGTCCTATTATTCAACCTCTACCTTCAACCTATCACCAACATCTTCAAAAAATTCAACATTGGATATTTCATATATGCAGATGACATCATCTTATACCTTACTATTAACATATCGAACCCCACCTACCACATTCTGGCAGACTGCATCAAAAAAGCAGAATACTGGCTAAAAGCAAACAACCTCAGCATTAATTTCAAGAAAATAGAAGTATTATACACTTCTAGAAATCGAAACTTCATCCCTCCCAAAACACTCTCCATACACAACACCATACTCCCAGTAAGACAGGAGGTCAAATATCTGGGACTAATACTTGACACATCTCTCGACATGCTATCTCAAATCAAGCAAACAACCAGAACCATCTATTTCTAACTCAAGATCATTCAACATCTTAGACCCCTCTGACACTCAAGACTTCAGATCCATAGTACAAGCTCTTATAACTCCTCACTTCAACTACAGCTTGTTGCAGGGTACCATCAAAAAGAATCTGAACATCCTCCAGAAGGCCCAGAATTTCACAGCAAGAATCATCTGCAAGGCCCAACTAAAGATCATATTACACCAATTTTATACGATCTCCACTGTCTTCCAATTACTAGACAAATATAATATAAAACCCTGACCACATTCAAGTTGATCAATTCTATTACACATCCCAATGGAAACCAGATCCAGAAGAGTAAACACCCAGCACACCCTTACAATTCCTCCCTCTATTCAAAAGACTAAACAGAACACAAGCGCTAGAGCATTCACTTATACTGCCCCCAGTTTATGGAACTCCCTGCCCGACTCAATTCATTCACTAAAGGACCTGCAAAGCACTTAGAAAAGAGATCAAAACACTCCTTTTCAAAGAATACTACAGTAGCCCTAGAGAATACCAGAACACACCCCATCACCCCCAATACTCTATGGCCCCACACATACACACATAAGTAGTCCCTTCAGAACTCCCCTTACTTCCGAGTTCACAAAACTACTTTCTTGCCCTACAAGATCATCTTGAATTTCTCTTGAACTAGAAACTTGTTGAAGTTTCTGAGATCTAAGATGGGTCTGTACCCTCCATTCTTCTTTGGAATGAGAAAGTACGGAGAATAGAACCCCATCCCCTTCTGGGATGTTGGAACCTCTTCTATGGCACACTCTGACAGAAGAAAGGTGATCTCTTGCTGGAGGAGAGCAGTGAGTGGGAGTTGAGAATGATATTCCCCCACTAGGGTGGTGGGAGGCATGCTTTGTAGATGAAGCTTGTACCCTTTCTTGCACCATGGTTAGTGTCCACTGCTCTGAGGCTATGAGATGCCACCTGTGGGCATAATAGCAAAGCCTGCCTGCTATGTGGAGGGGGTGGGGGTTCTCCAGAGGCAGGGTGGCAATGTTCTCTAGGAAGAAGTCAAAAACCAGGTGCAGAGTGAGTCTGCGCTGCTGGTTGGGGTTTAGGAGCCTGTGGCTTCTTCTGCTGCTAGGGAGGCTTTTGCTTCCTTTGGGTACTCTGGGGTTGGAATTGAGAAGTTGAGGGGTAAGAAGAGTAGAATTTCTTCTTCTTACCATAGAAAGGCATCTTAGCAGCTGCTTTTTTCTTGCTAGGGTAGGTTGTAGCTTTTGAAAGCCTATTGAGGGTGGTATTTTCAGACTAACTGAAAAGCCTTCTCTTGCCAATCCTTTCCAAAAAAGTTCTCACTAGTACAGGGAATATTTACCCAGCTTGTCTTGAACCCACTGTTCAAGGTCTGATGCTTGAAGCCAGGCAATCCTACGGGCACCTATACAGATAGAAGCTGTTCTGCTAATACATTCAAAACAGTCAAACGTTGTCCTATTGACAAACTTGGAAACATTTTAAGCATGTTTGACTAATGTAAGGTAGTCTGCCCTCTTGTCATCCAGACGAAGAGGAGACATTGATTCCAGATCCCTAGTCACCTCTCTAAGGAACATACCCATGTAGAGTATGTATGAACTTACGCGGGCTGAAAGTATGGAGGCTTGAAAGCACCGGCAGCCAAAAGCATCGAGAATTCTCGATTTCCTGCCCGGGGGATTGGAGGAGGGTGTCTTAAAACTCTTAATGTAACGCATAGCCGATTCCACTACCATTGAGTGGTGTGGAAGCTGCATCTTCTGTAACCCAGGACTTTCCTGTACCCAATACATGGTATAGAGTCGTCTAGTATGGGGAGAAATGGTGAGAGGTGTCTCCCACGTCCGAAACATAAGGTCCTGGAGTATGCGGTGAATAGGGAGAGTAGTAGCCTCTTTAGGAGCTGTAGCATATGTGTCTTTCCAGGAGTTTATCAAGGATATGGCAAGGAGCCTATCCATTACTCCTGCATCGGAGAAATAACCCAGAGCAGAGGAGTTGGAAATTCTCCAGTCTTCGGGAGGGGACATGCGCCATTGTGGCGACAGAGAGGGATCCTTGGGGAGACTTCTTATCTCCCTGGTACCGATCGATTCATCATCCGAAGAATCAGAATCAGTAGATTCAAAGTATCGATGAAAGCGATGCTCTTGTTCTTGTAAGGACTGGTAGCGATCGAGATCGGTATCGGCGTGAGAGACCTGCCATATCGGTACCTCGGATCCGGGGACAGACTCGAGGCCTGGCATGGGCGGGAGTGTGCCGAGGGCCACGAAGCCCCATGCCAATTGTATCGACATCATCAGCGGTATCAGTACCGACGATACCGGCGGTAATGTCTTGACCGGTACCAATACTGCTAATACAGCCACAAGACTCTGCTCAATGGCTAATATGCGCTGATCCATCGAGCCTGCCAATGCCTGGGTATTGGTACCGGAAACCTGGGCTACCATTCCAGAGCATGGCACCAGGAGCTCTCCGGAGGTGGAGGCCTCGGGAGCATCCTGGATCCCTTGTAAGACTTTAGAGGGAAGGTCCTCCCGCCGGGGTAGTTTGGCCAGTTGATCCACCTCTAAGGCAGCGCATGAGGCTTCTCTATTTTTAGATAGAGATCTACCCTTAGGAGGATGGCCTGTCTTGGAAGAAGACTTATGTTTTGATACCTGAGATTCATGTGAAGACGACGATGTCCTCGATGACGTTGAAGCAAGTGAGACTGCATTTGAGGCAAACAGGGAACCAAGCTTTGCAGCACGATTCTGTAGGCCTCTCTTTGTCATCTTTTTACATAGGGGACACTCAGATGGCTGGTGATCTGGGCCGAGGCATTTAAGACACCAATCATGGGTATCAGTGGCAAAAATAGTACTACCACACTTGGAACATTTTTTAAAACCATTGGTTTGTTTTTCCATTGCATCAGTAGACTGGATGGAAGGCCTAAAGCTTGAAAAGGCATCAAAGCACACGAAAGAATTAAAGTTTATTTTTTTTGGGGGGGGGGGGGGGGGTTAACAGTAAGAAGTAGTAGATATGGAAAGTTTGGTCCTGGCGTTGACGGGAAGGCAGACACATGCACAAAAAATAATAAAGAAGAAATTTTCTGCAGTGACAGGATTTGCTTCCTGCTGGCTCCGCGGAAAACAAAGAACAGAGGAGGAAGAGTCACAAAGGTGGGAAGGCAGCAACGCAGGCACAGTGAGATGCTCCCAAAGGCTTTCCTATTGGACGCTGGGGAACATTCCCGTGCAGGCTCAGTCCGTGCCGACGTCACTCATATGTGAAGACTACATTCCTGTTCCTGGAGATAATGCTTTATTTACAGGGAGTTCACAGCAGTGGTAGCAGAGACACAGTTCTCTCCCCCAAAGTTCCTTCACTCTGGGCTTCAGAGCAGTAGCACCAAAAGCCTGCTGACCAACGTGGAAACACCCTGGTACCTACCTTCTCGTGGGATCTCCTTCGAGGTAGGTAGTCACTTCGAAGTCTGGAACACTTCGGATTCTTCTCTCTCCCCCCTTGTCTCTTCCTTCCCGGTTAAAAGGGCTGTCCCTAGCCACACCCTTCCCAGGTATATTCAAGTCGGGTTCCGTAAAGGAGCCTGGCTTCTGGTGCTTAAAGGAGCATGTCCTTAGTCTGGCTGGAGGTATTTCAGTACAGGGGATGGGGAGTTTCTCATACACCCCATCACAGGCCTAAAGAACCAAGCCAACAAGTACGGATCGTTGTTCGCCTCTGACTCGGTTTCAGTGGCTTCCACTTCATCGAGGGCATCAACTTCTTTGCATGGGTTTCAGGTTGCTTCAAAGTCCAAACATAAAAGTAAGACAAAGTCTCTGGCCACTCCCAGGTCTTCAGCATCGGCATCGAAGACCAATACCGAAACCAAAGAGAAGTCCCAGCATAAGCATCATGACTCCCACAACAATACTTCTGATAAAGACCAGCCAGCCAAACAGCCGCGGTGGGAGGATCTGTCCTTCAAAGCACAGGAGGGGCTCCAGAACACTCCTGAGGAATAGACCTCTGGAGAGCTACCAGTTCCATGTTCTGAGATGGTGGCTCAAAGCCCCATTGGTGACTCCAGCAAGACATCGGTCAACACAAGGAAGAACAAATGGCTCTTGCAGTGGAATCCATTAACATAAGAAGCAAGAGACGTGTGATAGTCGTTGAAACTTTAATTTAATAAACCCCAATGCGTTTCGGCAACGCCTTCTTCAGGGGGCATGCAGCAAACAAACAAAATACAGTAATCAAAACAACATTAATATCAAAAATAATTAAAATACTCATAAGTAAATATAAATAATTAAAAACATATATGATAAAAAAGTAAAACAAATAATATAATAACTATATAAACATAGTAAAACAAAGAGAAACGCAGGGCAGAGGCAAAATTAATATTAAATCAAAATGTGAGATATATACATAAGATTGTATTAAAGTACTTGAAAGCCATAGACAAAACTTTCTAAAAAAATGATAATGAATAAATCATATTGTAAGGGTTTGGTACACATAAACTGAAGCACCCAGTGATGAATCTCACATAGGGAAGATCTTATCTATGTAACCTCTAGCTGTAAGATAAATAGCAAAAAACACATATCATATCTTCTATTTAAAAAGTTATGTACTAAACCAATAAAAAGTAGGAATATCTCAATTGTGATACAGTTTAATTGACAAACTGACAGAGTAAGAACACTGTAAAAAATGACGATTATGGAATATTGTATCAAAGGATTTTAATTATTTATGATATTAATGTTGTTTTGATTACTGTATTTTGTTAGCTGCATGCCCCCTGAAGAAGGCGTTACCAAAACGCGTTTGGGTTTATTAAAGTTTCCAAGACCATCACACGTGTCTTGCTTCTTGTGTTTCTCCATCAAGACAGCGGCCATTACCCTGGACCAGCGCATGCTGGCTCTCGAGAGGAGTTTGGCCACACCACTGGCAGCCTCAGTATCAACAACATCGAGAGCTCAAAGAGTGCAGTTGTCTGCAGCGAGCATACCGCCAGCACTATTGGCTCCAATGCCGACCCTTGAACTGACATTGTCTGAACCCCCCAGGTCGATACCTGAGTTGGAACCAACCTCCAGTACCCAACAGTCTCAAACTGCCATGGCTCTCAATTCCGATACTTCTGAAGAATCAGTATCGGCATCAACACTCGACATCCAAGAAGCATCGAGGTCAAATCCAAGACCACTGATACTTCGACTTCTTGCCAGACTCTGATTCCAGTTCTTCTGAATCTGACGAAGGATCACACGATTCCTGAGAATTCTCAGACATCCCCTTCAGACCCTTCGCCACCTCAAGAACGGCATCGGTCCCCATCAGAAGATATGTCTTTCAGAAATTCATACGTGACATGGCAGCTGGGCTTACCATTCCGGCAGCCTTGGAAAAGGAACAGAGATACTTTAATACACTCCCACACCTTAGGAGGCAGCTACCTTATCGGTTCATTATATCCTGCAGGATCTTATGCTCCACATGTGGGAGGCCCCAATCACGGGTTTCCGCCTATCAGCAAGAGGCTCGATACCATGTACTGAGTAGCAGGGTGCCCAGGATTCCAAAAACCTCAACTCCTCTACCACTCAATGGTGGTGGAATCTGTTACGGGGTTGCCCCTGTTCACAGCCTCCAGGTCACCCCGTAACAGAATCTGCAATACGCCGAATAAAGAGCTCAAAGAACCCATTCATCTATGCCTCCGGACAGGGACTTGAGAAAGCATAGTTACTCACCTGTAACAGGTGATCTCCGGGAACAGCAGGAATTTATTTTATTTATTTATTTAACACTTATTTATATACCGCATCTTCCAGCGATCAGTTGCGGTGTACAATTAACAACAGTTAACAATGCAGAGCTTGTTTTACATGGAACAGAATAACTTTTTACATAGAACATCTTAACATGCACACATAGGTTTAAAAACTAAGCAGAATAATTCAACTAACACAGATTGTGTAACAATTTAAACAAAGTACTGACTCTACCGCATAGGCAGATCATATCAGTTGCAACTATATACAAGTAGGGTATCAATGTATAGGAGTGGAGTGTTTATTCGATTATGTTTTGTGTGTTATCCCTTGAAGAAGGGAGTATACGCTTGATGTGGGGGGGTTCATGTTTAGCCTTTATCTAAGTTGAGTGGAATGTTTTCTATGGAATTATAGTGTTTAGTGAATAGATATGTTTTCAATTTTTTTCTGAATTCTGTTATCTCTGTTAGTGATCGTAAGTCCTCTGGTAACGAGTTCCAAGTTGTTGGAGCTATGTGGGAAAAGGCTCTATTATTTGTAATTTTGTGAGATCTTATATATTCTTTTGGAATCTTTAGTTTATTTGATTGTCCTTTTCTATGAGTAGTCTTAGGTAGTTCTTTGTTTATTAAATTACATAGTGTCTTCGGGGCCATGTCGTTTAGGGCTTTGAATGTAGTTATTATTGTTTTGTAGGTTATCCTGCTTTGTATTGGTAACCAGTGCAGGGAAGCTAGTATTGGTGTAATGTGTTGGAGTGAATTTATCTTTAGTATAATTCTAGCTGTTGCATTTTGTGCGAGTTGGATTCTTTTGATATTTTGTTTTGGAATGCCTATAAGTATTAAGTTAGCGAAATCGAAGTGTGGAGTAATGGTAGCCTGTGTTATATTGATAAAATCATGCATAAATACCAGGGGCGCAATTGTTTGAGGATTTTAAGTTTGAAGTAGATTTTCTTTAAGGTATTTCTAATGTGGGTTTCCATAGTAAGGTGTGTATCTAAAATGACTCCAAGATATCTTATTTCATTTTTTATTTTAATTTCTTGGTTTTGTAGTGTTATGTGGGTTGGGAGAATAAATGATTGGTTTTTTGTTACGATCAAGACTTCGGTTTTAGCATGGTTTATATGGAGGTTTTGGGTTTTTAGCCAGTATGTAATTTCATTGTAGCAGTCTGATAGAAGTTGAGTCGGTAGGTTAGGAATCGTAAAAGGTATGTACATCATAATATCATCCGCATAAAGGTGATATTGTATTCCGAATTTTTTAAAGATGTTGCAGACCGGTTTTATATAGATATTGAAGAGTAGGGCTGAAAGCGCTGAACCTTGTGGTAAACCTATTTCTTGTTTGTATGTGTTGGATGTTTGATTACCTGTTCTTACATTTTGTGTTCTGTTATTTAAATATGAGGTGAACCATTTATGTACGGTAGAGTTTATGCCTATCTGTCGTAGGTTGTTGAGCAAAATTGAGTGATGCACGCTATCAAAAGCTGCTGATATGTCAATGAAAAGTAAGATGAACGCCTGTTTATGATTGTCAATTCCTTTTAGGAGTGTATCTATTAATACTGTTAGAAGTGTCTCTACTCCATGGCGGGGCCGGAATCCATATTGTTGATCATCTAGTGGATAAGATAAGTCTATAAATTCCTGTGTCTGTAGTTGCACTACCTTTTCAATTATTTTGGCCAAGAATGGTATGCTAGAGATGGGCCTATATGATGTAGGGGATGTTTTATCAAGTTTGCCGTTCTTTAAAATTGGACGTATTTGTGCATGTTTGAGCGGGGATGGAAGGTATCCTTGGGTAAGTGAAAGATTTACTATTGGGAGGATAAAGGATAGTAGAGTTGGTAGTGTGTTTTTTATCCATGATACAGGGCATGGATCTAAATACGAAGTTGTGGTATTTAGGCCGGAGATGATTGTTTTTAATGACACTTTTGAGATGGGGTAAAATTCTAACCATTTATCTACAGGTTGATAAGAGATGTTGATATTTTCTAAGGGCATGGTGGGTTTCTTTGTTTTGTTTTGATAGTGATTAGCTAGGGATTGAACTGAGATGTCTGTGATTTCATTGTTAGAAGTTTGCTCATTGTTGGTTAATTTTCTGACTATGGAAAATAGCTCTCTAGGTCTATTGTATGATTTTGCTAAGGTTGCTGAGTAATAATTTTTCTTTGTGCTGTCTATTGTTTCCTTATATTTTGTTAGATAGTTATTGTATATTTCCTTGTGTACAGACAACTTGGATTTCCTCCATTTCGTTTCAAGTTTTCTTAGTTCTTTTTTCATTAGTCTTAGAGTGCTATTAAACCAAGGTGAATTATTTGTTTTAGTGTATATGGTTTTTTTATTTGGTTGGTTATTTTTAGCTGCATTATTAATAGTATCGTTCCAGTTGTTAACAGCGTCATCCAAATTTGTTGTTGATAAGAAGTAGGGGATTGTGGAGTCAAGGAAGTCTGTTTCATTAAATTTTTTGAATTTTGAAGTGGGGGTACTTCTCGTGTAATTATTGGTGCTAGGGATGGGATATGTGAGATTTATTTTGATGATAGAATGATCAGACCAAGGTGTCTCAGTGCATTCAATGGAATTTGAGTTAACTAATTTGAAGAGTATCTCAGGTAGAAGAACCAAATCTAATGTTCCTCCTTTGATATGTGTTGCTGTTTTAATTATTTGATGGTACTGTATGTCTGCTATGGTGTCTAGGAATAGTTTAGAGTCTAGTGTTGGTAGGGATGGAAGGTTAAAGTCGCCTAGCATGATTACAGGATTTTGATCAGTAGATGAGCTGAGGAGTTCAATAAGAGAATCCAGGCCATCTGTTTTATTGTCTGGGGGTCTATAAATTAAGCAAATTTTTATGAGGCCGATTTTTATTAATAATGTGTCCATGTTATTATTGAAATTTGAATGGATTGGCTTGGCGTTTAATGTTTTTTTAGTCATCATTAGAACTCCACCACCTTTTTTGTTGGATCTATGTTTGTAGAATGTGTCGTAGTTCTCTTTATCAAGTTGATTTAGATAGACTGTATCTGTTTCAGAAAGCCATGTCTCTGTGACACATAAGATGTCGGGTTTTAAGTCAGTTATCAGGTCATTAAATATGGGTAATTTATTTTTCATAGATCGTGCATTAATTAGGATGCATGATAGGGAGGATGAGTAGATAGAGCAGGTTTTCTTGTCCTTTTGTAGTGTATTTGTTTGTTGTATGTGTATTAGTCTATGATAATTAATTTTTGGGTGGAATTCATGAGAGTATCTCATATGGCAGTCATTTCGAGTAAGTGTGTGTATTATAGGTATAGTCATGTGATTTTTATAGTTTAAACATGAGGATAGATCAATTATTATTATTGCTAATAATATACAGGTGTATGATATTCGCGAGAGCATGTTGTTAGGGTGAAGCATTTTCTGTATTTGGCTCAAGGACTATTGGGTAGGGTCGTGATAATATAGTTGTATGTCGGCAGTGGTGAATTCTGATAAGAGTTATGTGGCAGTATTGAAAGTTGTTATTCAAAGTGAGTTACTGTCAACAGTAAGGCCAGATAATTACTGACGACAGTAAATCCAATGTACAATACTGACAACAGTAAAACCAAAATACTTCACTATCTATACTAAATCCACAGTGAGTTACTGACAACAGTAAAATCAAAGTAAGATATTAACAATAGATCAGGACAGGATATTTGTAGCAGTAAAGAGTCTGTGAAATACTAACAACAGAAATATGAAGTGA
This sequence comes from Ichthyophis bannanicus, assembly GCA_033557465.1. Lineage (NCBI taxonomy): Eukaryota > Metazoa > Chordata > Amphibia > Gymnophiona > Ichthyophiidae > Ichthyophis > Ichthyophis bannanicus. Next base: position 24,152,093 of record CM066042.1, read on the forward strand.
ATTACTGACAACAGTACTTCAAGGTAAAATTACTGACAACAGTAAGTTAAAGTGAGTTATTGATAATAGTTATGAATCTACAGAGCCTTAATGGCAATATGACATCTGAAATTAAGTTAGCCAACAATTAATCTAGGTTGAAATACTGACAACAGTAATGATTCAGAGGTGGATCAGGTACAACATCAAAAGATCTGGTGTGAACTTAGAGTTATTTTGGTAGCGTATACTTGCTGCGATTCGTTGGTGTGTCAGGTCAGTGGTTCTACGCGAGCTCGACCTTGAGGGAGCTCAGCATTGCGTTGAGAGAGGCTGTTGGTCTCTGCAAGGCAGAGCTGTTTCGTTTCCGTGGGAGCTTGAGGTTCCTTGACTGGCCTTTGCCTAAGGGCCGTGCCAAAGGGCCCTCTTGCGTGGCCCTCAGGCGCGGGCCCGCAAGGCGCGGTTGCGCCTGTTCGCGCCCCCTTTTAAACGGTAGAGCTGGGCCCGGATTGGGCAGGGGTAGGCGATGACGCGGTGGAAAGGCTTTGCCGCACAGGAGCTCTTTGTGGAAGCACGTGTGCTGAGCGATCTGCTGCTTCAGCGCTGATCTCAGTGCAGGGAGAAGGCTCTCCTCCAACGAGCTCTTTTGTGAGTGATCAGAGCTGTTCTGCTGCTTCTTCGGCAGGGAGAGGGGTCTCCTTCGATGGCTGGAGCCGCGGGTAGTGTTCCTGCTCCTCCTGGAGCTCTGGAGAGAAGGGATGTTTGTCCTGTTCGCGCCCCCTTTTAAACGGTAGAGCTGGACCCGGATTGGGCAGGGGTAGGCGATGACGCGGTGGAAAGGCTTTGCCGCACAGGAGCTCTTTGTGGAAGCACGTGTGCTGAGCGATCTGCTGCTTCAGCGCTGATCTCAGTGCAGGGAGAAGGCTCTCCTCCAACGAGCTCTTTTGTGAGTGATCAGAGCTGTTCTGCTGCTTCTTCGGCAGGGAGAGGGGTCTCCTTCGATGGCTGGAGCCGCGGGTAGTGTTCCTGCTCCTCCTGGAGCTCTGGAGAGAAGGGATGTTTGTCCTGTTCGCGCCCCCTATTAAACGGTAGAGCTGGGCCCGGATTGGGCAGGGGTAGGCGATGACGCGGTGGAAAGGCTTTGCCGCACAGGAGCTCTTTGTGGAAGCACGTGTGCTGAGCGATCTGCTGCTTCAGCGCTGATCTCAGTGCAGGGAGAAGGCTCTCCTCCAACGAGCTCTTTTGTGAGTGATCAGAGCTGTTCTGCTGCTTCTTCGGCAGGGAGAGGGGTCTCCTTCGATGGCTGGAGCCGCGGGTAGTGTTCCTGCTCCTCCTGGAGCTCTGGAGAGAAGGGATGTTTGTCCTGTTCGCGCCCCCTTTTAAACGGTAGAGCTGGGCCCGGATTGGGCAGGGGTAGGCGATGACGCGGTGGAAAGGCTTTGCCGCACAGGAGCTCTTTGTGGAAGCACGTGTGCTGAGCGATCTGCTGCTTCAGCGCTGATCTCAGTGCAGGGAGAAGGCTCTCCTCCAACGAGCTCTTTTGTCCTCACATATGGGTATCGTCAGTACTGACGGAGCCTGCGCGGGAACGCTCCCCAGCATCCAATTAGAAAGCTTTTGGGAGCATCCCACAGCGCCTGCGTGCTGCCTTCCCGCCTTTCCCAACTGCCTCTCTCCAGTTGAGTTTTAAAGCTGAGACAAAGAGAGAGAGAGAGAGGGAAAGGGAAAGAGATAGATAGAGAGATACAACTCCTAGAGGAGGTGGGTGGGTTGTGAGGACTAAATTCTTGCTGTTCCCGGAGATCACCTGTTACAGGTGAGTAACTATGCTATCTCCAGGAACAAGCAGGAATGTAGTCATCACATATGGGGACTCCCTAACTTTAGGTTCCAGGGAGAGACCCCAGAAGTTGTGTGTCCCTGAGAAGGGCTCCACTTCCCCCCATGGATCTCTGGTATCCTACCAGGGATGGTGGGTAGGAGTTGATTAGGTATGGAACAGGTGTTGGAGAACAGCCTGACCAAACAAGGCATCTCGGCGGGAGTCCTTGTCCAAGCAGTAATGGGTTGTGAAGGTATGAATCGACGCCCAGCTGGCTGCTCGACAGATGTAAGTAAGTATGTAAGTAAGTAAATGTCGTCGATAGACACACACTGCAGATGAGCCATTGAGGCTGCCATGGCTCTCACATTGTGAGCTGTGACATGGCCCTCCAGAGAAAGGTTCTTACTCTGATAGGCGAAGGAAATACACTGAGCAATCCAGTTAGAGAGTGTTCTCTTGGAGATTGGAAGTCCCAAATGAGAAGGATCAAAAGCAAAAAAGGAGTTGAGAGGACTTTCTATGTTGCTGTGTTCTTTGTAAGTAAAAAGCTAAAGCTCTTTTACAGTCCAAGGTATGAAGATTCCTCTCTGCATTTGATGCATGAGGCCTTGGAAAAAACACAGGTAGGTAGACCACTTGGTTCAGATGAAAAGGCGAGACCACCTTTGGCATAAAGTGTGGATGAGTCTTGAGGACTACCTTGTCATGATGGAACCTTGTATAAAGTGGGTCAGCTACTAGCGCTTGCAACTCACTAATGCGGCGTGCTGATGTGATGGCAATGAGAAAGATAACCTTCCAAGAAAGGAACTTCAAGGAGGTAGTAGCTAAAGGTTTGAAAGGTGGCTTCATGAGCTGCCCAAGAACCAGGTTTAAGTCCCATGCCACCGGTGGTGGCCTAATGGGAGGCTTAGTTAGAAGAAGGCCTCTCATAAATCTTGCTATAAGAGGATGAGAGAAAATAGGCTGTCCATTTAGAGGCTTAAAGGAAGCTGCAATAGCACTCAAATGGACTCTTACTGAATAAGTCTTAAGACCTGCATTGGATAAATGAAGGAGATACTCCAGCAATGATTTCAGAGGTATCGCAAGAGGGTTAAGACTCTTTTGCGAACACCATATGGTAAACCTTTTCCACTTGAAAACATAAGAGCGTCTTGTGGAAGGTTTCCTGGAAGCAAAAAGAATATCTTTTACTTGCTGAGGGATATTAAGATCATGGAGAACTAGGCCTTCAGCAACCAAGCCCTGAGATGCAGAGACTGGGGATTGGGATGCCATTACATTTCGTCCTCCTAAGTTAGGGTCTGCTCCAGATCTCCTAACTCCAGGGAGGGAGCTTGAGAGAGATGTAGAAGCAGAGGGTACCACACTTGCCGTGGCCAATGTGGAGCTATGAGAATCACATGGCCTCTGTCTCTCTGCAGCTTGAACAGGGTTTTGGGAATTAGGGGAATGGGTGGAAAGGCATACAGGAAGTCTTGACCCCAGTAAAGGAGGAAAGCATCTCTGACCTGAGCCCCCTGAGCCGGAATTCTGGAACAGAACCGGGGAAGTTTGGCATTACACGGACTTGCAAAGAGGTCTATGTCCGGGGTTCCCCAAAGTTGAAATATCTTGGCCACCAGGAATGCATGCAGAGACCACTCGTGTGGAAGCAGAACTCGATTGAGTCTGTCTGCCCAAGAGTTTTGAATGCCTGGAAGATACACTGCCAGGAGATGAATCTGATGCTCTCTGGCGAGGGCCCATAGTTGCAAAGCTTCATTGCAAAGCAACAGAGAGCCTGTTCCCCCCTGCTTGTTCACATAGAACATGGCTACTTGATTGTCCGTATGAATGAGGACTGTCTTGTAGCTGAGCAGGGTGTGCAACACTCGCAGAGCAAGGAAAATTGCTCTGAGCTCCAAGAGATTGATATGTAGATGACTCTCCTGTGGAGACCAGGTGCCTTGGGTGGAGAGGTTTTGCAGATGAGCTCCCCAACCCATTGGAGAAGCATCTGTTGTGAGAGTTGCTTGGGGTAAGGGTTGTTGAAAAGGGGACCCCAGCAACAGGTTTTGAGTGGACGTCCACCACTAGAGAGACAAAATAAGGCGACTTGTGTTTGCTATTTTGTCTGACAGGCATCCTGATGCCTGGGTCCATTGAGTGGATCAAGTCCACTGGGCTGCCCTCATATGGAGGCGAGCATACGGAACCACATGTACAGTAGATGCCATGTGGCCTAGTAGTTGTAAAATTTCTCGAGCAGTGAGATGAGGCTTTAGCACTGCTTGAGAAGCTAACTGCACCATGCGAAGGCAGTGGGCCTGAGGGAGATAGGCCCTTGCCTTTCTGGTATCCAGCAAAGCTCCTATGAACTCTAAAGATTGAGTGGGAGTTAGACTGGATTTTGGGATGTTTATTACAAGACCCAAATACTGAAGGATACGCATTGTGCAGGATAGAGAAGTCCTGGCCTCTGACTCTTTTGGGGCTCGAATGAGCCAATCGTCTAAGTAGGGGAAGACGAATATCCCTAGAGTGCGGAGAAATGCTACTATGACAGCCATGCATTTCGTGAACACCCTTGGTGCTGAGGCCAGGCCAAAAGGAAGCACCCTGTATTGGTAGTGTTTTTCTTGAAAAAGGAACCGAAGGAACCTTTTGTGGGTTGGATGGATAAGGACATGGGTGTACGCATCCATGAGATCTAGAGAACAAAGCCAATCCTGACTCTGAAGGTATGGCAGCAGAGACCCGAGAGAAATCATCTTGAATTTCTCTTTGACAAGGAATTTGTTCAATTCTCTGAGGTCCAAGATAGGTCTGTATCCCCCTGTTTTCTTTGGAATAAGGAAATAAGGGGAGTAGAACCCTGTACCCTGCTGATGAATGGGTACTTCTTCTATTGCCCCTTGGGCAAGAAGGATAGCAACCTTCTGCCCTAACAGGTTGATGAGAGAGGTCGGAGAATTGAACTGCCTTACTATTGTGTGAGGGGGCATGCTTGAAAAATGAAGCTTGTACCCCCCCTCCTTTATGATGGAGTGTGTCCAATGCTCTGCTGTTATTTGCCCCCATTTGGGGGCAAAGTGACATAACCTTCCTGGAATGGTGGAAGGCTCTGGTTCCCCGAGAGCCAGGAAGGCTAAGTTCTCTAGCTGAAAGTCAAAGGCCTTGTGGAGGCTGAGACTGCTGTGACGGCTGAGGCTTAGCAGTCTTTGCTTTCTTCTGTTTGGGTGGTTGCTGACCCTTCTTGACAAACTGACCTGCCGAACGTGCCTGCTGAGCATAGGCAGGATAATATCTTTTCTTCTTAGAAAAGAATGGTTTCTTGAAAGATTTCTTTCTAGCAGGATCAGCTGTGGACTTGGATAATCTATCCAAGGTGGAATTTTCAGCATCTATCTCATTGGACTTTTCCTGCCAATCTCTACCAGGTTCTCACCAGTACAAGGGATGTTTCCCAATTTGTCTTGTACCCAGAGCTCCAATCAGATGCCTGGAGCCAAGCAATTCTACGTGCACCTATGGCAGTGATGGCTAACCTTTTTGAGCCCGAGTGCCCAAACTGCCGCACAAAACCAAAGAATTTCCTCAAAGTGCCAGCACGTCATTTGCATAAGTGGTCTTATTTGCATAAATATTTGCATAATGTTACCATACACTAACTTTTAGTAAACATGTCTCTTAATGATGTATGGATAAGAAAGACTAAAAGATTTCTAAATTACTATAATTCCAGTGCCAACCCGCCAGGCACATTAGGAACTACTACAAAACGCTGCCCATTTAGAACCCATAGCAAACCCGCCGTATCCTGACAGCATTACCAGGACTCACAAAGCACCATACCCTACCTATCAAAAGGCAACACTGCAAATATTAAACCAATACATTTCAGTGAATACTGGGGAAAGAGAACAAGTGGCAACGTCAATAGGAATTTCCTCTTGTACCAAACAAAGCGCAGATGTTAATGATGCACATTTCCCAGAGCTGACATATTCCAGTTAATAAATTCAAAATAAGAGATATCGTTCTACCTTTTGTGCATTTTTTTTCAGTTGCAATTGGGTCCAGCCATTTTCTTCTGGTTTCTCATGTTTTCTGCTAACTCTCCATCGTCTGCTGTCCATTTTGTCCCTTTCTTCTCTCTTCTAGTTTTTTTTTTCCATTCTCTCTCTCTCTACATCTGCTTTAACATACTAATCTTTCTCCTTTTGCTCTTTCCTCATTCCTATTTCATCCACACAAATTTTACCCCTCCATCCTCAATCCCCAATTACTCTCCCAATACCTGGCCAATTGTAGATTTTTCATCCCTCCTACACAAAATATTTTTCCCCCTCTCCATTTTACTCTCCCAGCCCCATCCCATTCTAATCCTCCCCCAACATCAGCTCCCTTCTAGTTCCAGTCCTCACCCAGCAATCCATTCCCTTCTTCAAGCCCCCCACTCCCCTCAGCCCATTTCCATTCCAAGCCCCGTCCCCATCAGCTATTTGCAGTTCAGCCCCCACTTCCCCTCAGCCCATTTCCATTCCAAGCCCCATCCCCAACAGCTATTTGCAGTTCAAGCCCCCTTCCACTCAGCCCATTTTCCAGTCCTAGCAACCCCCCCCAACCCATTACCAGTCCTAGCCCCCCCCCATAGCCCACTCCCAGTCCTAATCCCACCAGCCCATTTCCGTCCTAACCTCCCCATCAGCCCACTCCCAGTCCTAATCCCCCATCACTCAATTTTTAGTTTTAAGCCCCCCCAGCGCCTATCACCACTCCTAACCCCCCCAGCGCCCCATCACTCCTACCCTACCCCCCCAGCCCAGCGCCCATCACCACTCCTACCCCCCCCAGCCAGCCCAGTGCCCATCACCACTCCTAACCCCCCCCAGCCAGCCCAGTGTCCATCACCACTCCTAACCCCCCAGCCCAGTGCCCATCACCACTCCTAACCCCCCCACCCAGACCCATCACTACTCCTAACACCCCCCAGCCCAAGCCCAGCCCATCACTACTCCTAAAACCCCCCCCCCATCCCAGCCCAGCCAATCACCACTCTAACCCCCCCAGCCCAGCCCAGCCCAGCCCATCACCACTCCTAAGCCCCCCAGCCCAGCCCAGCCCAGCCCATCACCACTCCTAACCCCCACCCCCACACCACCAGCCCAGCCCAGCCCAGCCCAGGGAAAATTAAAAAAAAAAAGAAAACCTGTCTGCTGCCGCTGTCGGGGCCGCCGCGGCAGAATCGAGCGTGCCGCGGGCCCCCCTGTACCCGGCACAGCCTCTCCTCCCTGTAGCAGCTCTCTCGTTGGAGCTGAAAGTCAGACGCGCCGGCTTGCAGAGCGCGAGGGAAGAGTTTTTTTCCCTCGCTGCTCTGTTAGCCCGCGGGGCTGATGGGAAGTTCCCATCAGCCCCCGCGGGCTTAACAGAGTCGCGAAAGGGAAAACTCTTCCCTTCGCGCTCTGCAAGCCGGCGAGTCTGACTGCAGCTCCAACGAGAGAGCTGCTACAGGGAGGAGAGGCTGTGCCGGGTACAGGGGGGCCCCGCGGCACGCTCGATTCTGCCGCGGCGGCCCCGACAACGGCAGCAGACAGGGTTGTTGGTTTTTTTTCGATGGCGGACCTTCCCGCGTGCCAGCTGCAAGGCCTTCGCGTGCCACAGCTGGCACGCGTGCCATAGGTTCGCCATCGCTGACCTATGGCAATAGCAGAGGTTCTGCTTATGCACTCAAAGCAGTCAAAGGCTGCACGGTTGGCAAATTTAGAAACATCTTGGGCATGTTTGACCAAAGTGAGAAAATCCTGTCTTCTATCCTCAGGAAGAATAGGACTTAAAGCTTCTAAATCATCTGTGACCTCCTTCAGGAACATTCCCATGTAGAGACTATAGGAACTGATCCTGGCAGAAAGCATGGAAGCTTGAAAGACCCGACGTCCAAAAGCATCCAGGGTTCTGCACTCATGTCCTGGAGGATTAGAGGTATGCCTCTTTGCACTCTTGATCCTTCTCATAGCTGATTCCACTACAATAGAGTGGTGAGGAAGCTGAGTCTTTTGGAAACCAGGACAAGGAGGGACTCGATACATAGTATCCAGTCTGCGAGAATGAGGAGAGGTGGTAAGAGGTGTCTCCCACATCCTTAACATGAGATCATATAAAATCTCATGAATGGGCAAGGTAGCTGCCTCCTTAGGAGTTTTGGGATATTGTAGAATTTCCAACTCCTTGGCCCTTGGCTCTGTTTCAGGGGCCACAGAAATAGACAGACCCCGAGCCACCTCCCTGATAAAATCCTGGAAGGAAATATCCTCTGGAGGAGACATCCTGCACTTAGGGGAGGAGGGCTCCTCTGGGAGAAGCATTCCTGCATCGACAGAACTGTCAGAATCCTCAGATTCTTCTGAGGACTCGAAGTACAGTCTGTCCGGATACCCATACCGACCGAAGTCGGTACTGGGAGTAATCGGTACCGGAGGGCATCGGATGACTGGGTACCGGCAAAGCAGACACCGATGCCGATGCTATCGGTACCGGTACCGATGCTGGGGCCAGTACCGGCGGAATTGTCTGTCGCGGTTCCGAGGGCATCGATGCTGAAGGAGAGCCGCAAGACTGCGCTCAATAGCCAGGAATCTGTGGTCTATCGATGCTGCCGATGCCTGGATGTCGGTTCCGGAGAAGATCGCCGGTACCCCAGAGCATGGCACCAGTAGTTCTGCCGAGGTCGAGGCCTCGAGAACATCCTGGAACCCCAGATAATGCTTTGGAAGCCGAAGCATCCCGCCGGGGCAATTTTGCCGGTGCAGAATCCTCAAGGGCAACGCCAGAGGCATCTCGATGCTTAGAAGGAGATCTACCCTTTGAGGACCGGCTGGATTTATGTTTAGTTACCTGAGATCCACAGGAGGAAGAGGAAGCCCTGGAAGATGTCGATGCCACCGAAGCTGCATCAGAGGGAAACAGGGTACTGAGCTTAGCAGCTCGGTTCTGCCGACCTCTTTTAGACATCATGGCGCAGGACATACAATCCGTGATGGAGTGGTCAGGACCTAAACATTTTAGACACCATTCATGAGTGTCGGTGACGGAAATGGTACCGCCACACTTGCTGCACTTTTTGAAACCTGAACCAGGCTTCTCCATTGTAAGAAAAGGTTTTTGGGCCTAAGGCCCAAAAAGGCGCGTGCACCTCAAGAAAATAGGAAAAAATGTAGAATATTTTTCTAAGACAGAAAATAAGAAGGAAAAACCTGCGGTACCGGTAAAGCGTCGAGGAAGGCAGACGCTACCACAAAAAAAGAAAGAAATAAAGAAGAATTCTTCTGCGGTGACAGGAACGACGACCTGCTGGCTCCGCGGAAAAAGAAGAACTGGAGAGAGGCAGTTGGGAAAGGCAGGAAGACAGCACGCAGGCGCTGTGGGATGCTCCCAAAAGCTTTCTAATTGGACGCTGGGGAGCGTTCCCGCGCAGGCTCCGTCAGTACCGACAATACCCATATGTGATGACTACATTCCTGCTTGTTCCTGGAGATCACTCGATGCCTTTGGGCGTCAATGCTTCCAAGCTTTCAAGCTGGCCTCCAGAATAAACTCATACATGCTGTACATGGCATGTTTCTGAAGGATGTCACCAGGGATCTGGAGACTTTCACCCCCCTGCTTCCTAAGGATAAGCAGAGTACATTCCAGACACTCATCAAGTAAGGCCAAAATACTTCCAAGTTTCTCACCAGAGGTCTTTTCATGCCTTTAAATCAACAAGCAGAGCTTCAGCAGTCTGCAGTGGGGCTTGCAGAATGGTCTGGTTACAGGCATCAGATCTCGAGCAATGTGCCCAACTCAAAGAGCTGGCAAGAGGGATACAAGAGCAAAGTTGAGTATCAGCTCGAGAGATGCTATTAGGACACATGGCATCCACAGCCATGTCATCACCTAAGCTCGATTACACATACGACAAGCGTAGTGGACCCTGTCCTCTCAATGGACACAAGCAAAGGAGCACCTCAGAGACAAGATCCCCATCACCCCTCAACTATCAGGTCCCTTCATTGGGGGTGTTCCCCACAAAACCTACTCATCGAGTCACCTTTTCAGATGCCTCCACCTCGATGCACCCTGAGAACGGATACTTCCAAACTGGGTTGGGGGGCGCATCTGAACCACCTGACCATACAGGGGCTGTGGACATAACAGGAATCTGCACTGCAGATCAACTTGCTAGAACTACAGGCACTGAAAAATGTTCTTCGGGTTTTTCAACTCCAACTTTCAGGGCAACCTGTTCTAGTCAGGATGGACAACCAAGCTCCCATGTTCTACGCAAACAAACAAGGAGGAACGAGGTCCTGTCCCCTCCGTGAAGAAGCAATTTGCCTATGGTCCTTTGCCATCTCACACTGCATTCACCTCAGAGCAGTGTACCTTTCAGGCAAACAATGTCCTTGCGGAAAAGCTAAGCAGTATCCTTTGTCCACGCAAATAGACCTAACATTGAGAGAGAGCTGCTTGGATCTTCCAGAAGTGGGGAGGCCCACTCATAGATCTTTTTGCCACTCTGCAAAACACACAGCTTCCACGCTTCTGCTCCAGGGTCTGTCACTGCACACACAGGCTCTGGACGCCTTCCTTTTTCACTGAGGACAGGGACTGCTTTACGCATTTCCTCCCATCCCCTTGATACCCAAGATGCTGTTCAAACTACAGGCTGACGGGGCCCCATGATTATCATAGCCTCCTTCTGGCCCCATCAACCGTGGTTTCCTCTGCTTCTTCGCCTTATGTAAACTCAGCCTGGGACGTGCGCCCGACCTCCTCTCTCAGGACCGCAGGACGCTCCTCCATCCCAATCTGCACTCACTACACCTGACGGCAAGGATGTCCTTCTAGCCTCTTGTATGGATTCCACCAGTTGATCTTATGCCTTCAAATGGCGTAGGTTCGCTCTCTGGTGCTCCTCAAAGGACACTGACCCCTTTTTCTTGTCTGGTGGAATTGCTTTTGCAATATCTCCTCCACTTATCCTTGACAGGTCTTAAAACTAACTCAGTGAGAGTTCACCTTAGTGCCACTGTGGCTTTTCACAGACAAGTGGACAGACAGCCTCTCTCTTCACACCCCTTAATAGCATGCTTCATGTGGGCTCTTCATGCTCTCCAAGCCACCCATTAAACCACCTCTGGTGGCCTGGGATCTGAATGTGATTCTTACACAACTCCTAAAGCCACCTTTCAAACCTTTAGCCACCATTTCACTGACGTTTCTGCCTTGGAAAGTCATCTTCCTTGTTGCCCTCACTTCAGCTCACTGCATCAGTGAGCTGCAAGCTCTAGTGGTGGATCCCTCCTACTATACTCTGTTCGACTATCACAAGGTGATTCTCTGTACTCATACACACTTCCTCCCAAAAGTGGCTTCCTCTTTCCATCTAAACCAATTGGTAACCCTCCTGATCTTCTTCCCTAGACCTCATGCTCTTGGGCTGAAGCAGCACTACACACCTTAAACTGAACGCAAGCACTAGCTTACTAGCTGGATAAAACTAAGGATCACAGATGATCCTCTCAATTATTCATCTCCTTTGACCCTAATCACCTAGGTATATCGGTGATGAAACCTAATCTATCCAGATGGATAGCAGATTACATTTCTTTCACTTATGCACAAGCAGAGCTATTTTTGGAGGACCATGTCACTGCTCCCAATGTGTGGGCTACAGCATACTCAATAGCCGATCTCTGTTCAGTGGCCATTGATGAAATCTGTTGGGCAGCTTCCTGGTCCTCCATTCATACCTTTGCTGTACACTTCTATCTGGACAGAGAATAGTTGGGATGCTGTCTTTGGCCAAACTGTACTCCAGCACTTCTCTGGGACTTAAACTCAACTCCTACCTCTCTGTCCCAGACTTCTACAAGATACCAGACTATCACTGGGGGAGTACTGCCTCCTGGAATCAAATACAACAGCCCATAACTCTTCCAGACTCCTCAATTGCAGGTTTTTTACCTCAGGGATTGCACTGCTCTCCCCCCCATACCAGCTTGGTACCTGGGAGCTAGTGAGTCCGTTATGTGAAGACTGCATTCCTGCTTGTTCCTGGAGATAGCGTAGTTACTCACCTATAACAGGTGATCTACGGGAACAGCAGGAATCAGTCTTCACAACCCGTACTCCTCCCCTAGGAGTCGTAGGGTTGCTTTAAGAACATAACATAAGAACATAAGATATGCCATACTGGTTCAGACCAAGGTCCATCAAGCCCAGTATCCTGTTTCCAATAGTGGCCAATCTAGGTCATACATACCTAGCAGTTTCCCCAAAAGACACAGGTTCCGCAATGCTTGTACTGGGTCAAGCACTGATATCCTGGGTCCCTTCTTAATAATGGTTTATGGACCTTTCCTCCAGGAACTTGTCCAAACCTTTTTTAAACCAAGCTACACTAACAGCCTTTACTACATCCTCCGGTAACAAATTCCAGAGTTTGATTACACGTTGAGTGAAGAAATATTTTCTTTTATTAGTTTTAACTGGTTTACCCTGTAGCTTCATTGCATGTCCCCTAGTCTTTCTATATTCTGATAACGTAAACAATCAATCTACGTTTACCCGTTCCACTCCGTTCATTAATTTATAGACTTCTATCATATCTCCCCTCAGCCGTCTCTTTTCCAGGTTAAAGAGCCCTAACCTTTTTAGCCTTTCTTCATAGGAGTATCCTTCCACCCCCTTTACCATTTTGGTGGCTCTTCTCTGAACCTTTTCTAATAACGCAATATCCTTTTTAAGATACAGCGACCAGAATTGCACACAATATTCAAGGTGCGGCCTCACCATGGAACGATACAGAGGCATTATAATATCTATTGTTTTATTTTCCATTCCTTTCCTTATGATACCTAGCATTCTATTTGCTCTCTTGGCTGCTGCTGCACACTGGGCCAAGGGTTTTAACATGCTATCCACAATGACGCCTAAATCTTTTTCCTGGGTGGTGGTTCCTAATGTGGAACCTTGCATCGTGTAACCATAGTTTGGGTTGTTCTTCCCTAGGTGCATAACTTTGCACTTGTCCACATTAAATTTCATCTGCCATTTTGATGCCCAGTCTTCCAATTTATCAAGATCCTCTTGCAATTTTCCACAATCCTCTTGGGTTTTAACAACTTTAAATAGTTTTGTGTCATCTGCAAATTTGATAACCTCACTCGTTATTCCACTTTCCAGGTCATTTATGAATATGTCAAAAAGCAGCGGACCCAGCACAGATCCCTGGGGTACACCACTATTCACTTTTCTCCATTGGGAAAATTGGCCATTTAGCCCAACCCTCTGCTTTCTATCTTTTAACCAGTTCTTGATCCACAGTAGTACACTGCCTCCTATCCCATGACTCTTTAGTTTTGCCAAAAGTCTCTGATGAGGGACCTTGTCAAAGGCTTTCTAAAAGTCCAGATACACTATATCAACAGACTCACCTTTGTCCACCTGATTATTCACACTTTCAAAAAAACACAATAGATTAGTAAGACAAGATCTTCCTTGTCTAAAACCATGATGGCTGTCTCCCATTAGGCCATGACAATCTACATGCTAAGTCATTTTATTCTTTATGATGGTTTCTACCATTTTTCCCGATACTGACATGAGGCTCACCGGTTTGTAGTTTCCCGGATCACCCCTGGAACCCTTTTTAAAAATTGGCATTACATTGGCGATCCTCCAATCTTCAGGTATTACAGATGATTTTAATGAAAATTCACAGATTACTAATAGTCCTCTACCTCTGGGATGTAACAGAGCAGTAATCATTGGGAGGGACCTATCCAGCCAACTCACCCCACCGTCGACCCGGAACAGGCATCCTTTACTGCCAAAACATTTAGGCAGTAGTGGTTACTGAGGAAATGAAGAGACGACCTGGAAGCTGCTCTACCAATCCCCCCTGGTGGAATGACACAGTGATTCACCCATGAAGCTGCTTGTGCCCTGGTAGCAAGAATCAGAAAGCCCCCCGGAATCATACAACCTCGTCACCAGAAAGCTGAGGCAACCATCGCCTTAACCCAGTGCGAAATGGCCACCTTCGCTGCTGCTTCCCCTTTGTGGGGACCTCCAACCAGCACACAAAAACAAAGAAACGAACGCCGCACCCTGCATTTAATGTTTCCTATCAGCGTAAGCTACAAATAAAAACCTCCCCTTCCAGAAAAACCGAGAACTGGAAGAGAAACCAATAGGCTCAGGAGAAAAATCAGATACCACCTTTTGGAAGGACGACAGGACTGCTCGCAAACACCACCCTCTATCCAGAAAGGGTGAAAACGGCTCATGACATGACAACGCCTAAAACTCCGAAACCCGTCACGCCGAACAACGAGCTATCAAAGCCACTGTCTATAACAGCAAATCCTTTACCAACTCCTGGAGTAAAGAATCAAAGGGCTCTTTAGCTAACGCCTCTAAGGCCCAATCGGGATCCCCCGGCGGTACCCGAACTCTCCTTGAGGAGCGCAGTCGGATCCCAACTTAAGGAAACGCTACACATCGATCTAAACACCTAGCGCTATTACCTTCACAGAACCTCTACAGCCGGAAACAGTTGCCCGCTGGATCCTCTAAGGAACTGGCCGCTAGTTCCTTCAGACACTGTCCTGCAGAGAACTCAGACCAAGGATACAGACACCTTTGTCGCCCGGACTTGCCGCCGTGAACAGCAGCCTTCCAAAAGGCGCTAAGCACGGACCTATGTAGCAGAAGCAGCCTGCCTCCTTGCTCTCAACAAGGTGGCGAAGACTGCCGCAGAATAACCCTTCTTCTTCAGCCCTGCCCATTCAAAGGCCAAACCGTAGGCGGTCACCGATCCACCTGAGACATTCGTCACGGACCTAGCCGCAGCAGAACGTCCGCTACCAACAACTTCTAGGAAAAGCCTGTTGAGTAGACGAATGAGAAAAGCCTAGTATGGCCGTCTCGTCCAACCGGGCGCTACCAAGAGTACCTTTCTCCGAAAGCCTTGATACGCCAACTAGTTGCCCTATGAGAGCCCACGGGGAAAGGACAAGACAAAGACTTAATTGGGAGCTTACTGACCCCCGACTTGGACGAACCATCAGCTGCCCCATTCCTCCACCAGAGAGACCAAGGAAGCCAATAATATTAGCTAGCGCTTGAATTAAGCCATAATGCACATTTGCCCCATAAAGCAAATCAGCCTCTAGTCGATTCAACTCCCTGATCCTTTCCTGTTCCAGGCGAGTAGACTGCCGTAAACACTGCGACCACCTGAAGCATGCTCTCGCCTCCCCAGGCTCCACAAATGGGAGCTTGTAAGGCCAGAGCATTGCCCCCAACGATCGCTTCAGTGAACCATCTACTTTCCTATCTTGCAATAAAGAAGATTGCTAGGGCTCTCTTCCATACAGTGAGTCCACAACCCCTGGTAGTGCAAGGTGTGCACCCACCCACGTAGTACCCAGGCCTGCCCCTGTCAATCAAGAACAGGCAAATTCAGGACAGCTGAATACTTTTTTTTTTTTTTACAAAGTGTGATGATGTGCATGCTGCAGAGCCCTTTAAAACTAGAAAAAACACTGAAATTTGTTCCCATAAGCGGGGGATGGGCTCACTGAAACACAATTCCCACATAGAGAGTGAAACTAAGGCACACAGAAGCAGGGTTACCTTGAAGCCACACCCAGCCTCTAGGGCAGCTGCAAGCAGAGAGAGGGTGGGGCCAGGGAAGCAAACAATTCACAGAACATATAAACTGAGTCACACAGGAAGTGAGGGGAGACTGGAGGATCAGCTGGGAGTTGATTCTAGAGTTCAGCACACACGAGGACCATGCACAGGACAGTGCAGAGGCAAGTGCAATACTAAGGAGAAACTGGCAGACTCCCGAGGACGGAGTCTCTCTAGAAGATCAGCTGAGCTAACAGAGGACTCAGACACTGATCAAACAGGATCTGCTCATACACCAGAGAGACTGCAGAGAAGGACTGCTCAAAGGCAGGACAGGCTGCAGGCTAGGAGCCAAGTGAGAAGGCCAAGAGACCGGGAGAGGAAGCAGCACTTCAAGGCTGTGTCTTCTGGTGGGTCCAGGAGGATTGGTCAACACTTACAAGGCAAGTGTAAAGGGTGTGGGCATAGAAAGAGCTGGGAGAGAATTCAGGACTTTACTTCTGAGTCAGAATATAGCAGCTCTAGCCCTGAGCCTCTATACAGACAATGTAAAAAGCCTGTTAGAAGGAAAGTCACTGCCAGCCCAAAAGCTTATGCATTTCCTGAAGAGAATTTATTAAGAGGGAGAAAGGCAAGAGGTTCCAACCCGGTTATAAAGGGGAACCAGAAGCTAAAGTGGGGAAAACTTTTAAAGCTGTTGAAGAACGTACAACAGGTTGAGCCAGAGGTTACCCCAAGCACAGAGCCATATAATTCCCCAGCAGAAATGGATGTGGACTGTTTCTCTAATAATTCAGTGTCCTCAGCCGAATCAATGGATTGCAGTCTGTGTGTGACTAATATATAATGCTTTTACTAAATGCTGTGTGAAAGAAGTAAGAAGGCAACAGAAGTGCTAGAATCACTGTATGCTTGAAAAACAGACAGGAAGATAACCAAATCCTCATGTGTAAAAGTAGCTGGTTCTATTGCTGCTGTAACCTCAGCTAAATAAGCTAACGGTTTTAAACTGAGGGGTGGCACTCTGATTGATGTCTTGAACTTATGCCAGCAGAGAAGGTAAAGCTCCACTATTTCTAAGTTTGTGAATGATGCACAAATGGTATCTTTGCTGTATCTGTAAATAATAGAAGTACTACTACCAAGAGTGAAGAAGTTTATTGGTAAAATTCACCTTGGACATTCTTTGGAGAAGAATCCTATTTTGGTTAATGTGATTTTGCCTTTTTCTTGAGCTTTTTGCCACAAATGATTTACTTGAAGGAAAACAAATAAAAAGCAATTTATGTTACAAATTGCCCTGTGCCTCTTCCATTCGGACTGCTAAATAAAAGCAAACCACAACTACATTAAAAGAGGTGATCTTCATGTCCTATTAGGCGGGCGCCTGCACAAATACAACAGTAAGCGTCCAAAAGCAGAAACAATCTGCCTTGCCGGCCCTAGGGGGCGTAGGCGCACGGAGTGGTAGGCCACAAAAGACACCTCTTAACCAAAAATTCCTTCAGCATTTGTTAAGAGACGCTCTTTCCGTGCCAACAATATGAAGTAGAAAGAACTCCCAAACACAGGCATACTAATCCACGGCCTTCCTGCTAGAGTAACGCCCCATTCCGTCTGACTGCACAAAGATGGACTTTATATTTTAAGTCCAACTAGCACCTGGTGATATGAAATACAGCTCTCATTCCGCAGTGGCAATTGAGTCAGCAATGAAGAAGCCGAGAAACTGCAGACCAGTTCCCATTATACCACCTGGTAAAGACTCCACTTTTAGACCACTGAAGCAAAAAAGCATGCGAGAGTGCCTTGTGTCCTGCCAGTAGCTGATCGAATTGAAGTGATTCAGTGTATGCAGGGCATTGTCCAGAGAACGCAAGGCCCCTCCTCCAGGCTGACTCCACATTCACAGTCTAAACCGGCAGTCACCTTGGCTGATGCCGATCAGCGCAGAAGCCATCTTGTAAGCCCAGCATATGAAGTATGCCTACTAGAGTCTGAGCCGCTGCCATTGCTGCTAGAGAACTAGCCTGGCTGCGTGCTTCTGGCCCCCCATTAAGGCATTCGCTGAACACTAGCAGAGACTCTCTGTACTGGAGAACCTCTGATAAATGGAATGGGAGCATAGATAGCTTCAAAGGCCAGAGTTCTATTTTGCAACTTCTCTCCGCTGAGCTGCCTTTTCCATATGTAAAATTAAACCACATATAGCCAAAATTAAGACATTACAAATCTACCGTAAAATCTTATAATTTGGGCAAAGCCAAACTAAACAGGAACAATTTTCCATTGAGAAACCACACAACTATAAAAACCCCTCTCATGACATAATACTTATGGCAGAGCATTCCACATCTGTGGACTGACCATGGCGCTCACCCAAGCACCTGTTACACCCGTCCAAGAGAGTTATATGGTAATTAGGCCTTACCTGCTAATTGCTGTTCCTGAAGGAACGACAGTCCAGTCCCTTACTTCTGGGTTGCGCAACCCTTCCAGCAGCTTGGAGGCTGAGCCCAACCTTTTTGGGGATGGAGCGGTATAAGTACCACTGGGACCACCCCCTAACTCCAGTATTCGAATGAAAAAGCAGACATAACCAATTTTTGGAACAACCTATCCAACCTAAACAATTCAAGAAACATTGTCTATCACTAAATTTGACTTTTTTTTTTTTTTTTTTTTTAATGGAATGGTATAGGAGGGGATGAGAGGGATGCCCCGGGCTGAGGGGGTTTGCCGGGGCTAGCCGCACCTGTATTGTGTTCGTTCCGGTGATTCTGCCCCTCTGCCTAAACCACAAACTTCAATTCGGCCGGACCCGGGAGGGATCAGGGACTGGACTGTCGTTCCTTCAGGAACAGCAATTAGCAGGTAAGGCCTAATTACCATTTCCTTATCGTCACTCCAGTCCAGTCCCTTACTTCTGGGATGTACCAGAGCAGTTCAACCCTGGGTGGGGTCCGGCATACCGGAACGGAGAACAGCCCGGCCAAACCGAGCGTCCGCTGCACTCTGGACGTCCAATCTGTAGTGCTTGGTGAAGGTGTGGAGGGAGGTCCAAGTCGCCGCCCTACATATATCCAGCGGGGGAACTAGGCTGAACTCCGCCCAGGAGGTAGCCTGAGCCCTCGTAGAGTGTGCCCGCAGGCCCACGGGGACTTGTTTCCCCTTCAGGATATAGGCGGAGGCGATTGCTTCCCTGATCCACCTAGAGATGGAGGCCTTGGCTGCCGCCTCCCCTTTGTGCGGACCCCCGAACTGAATGAACAGGCGTTCGGATTTTCTGAAGGGCGCTGTTCGGGAGAGGTATCTCTTGAGGATTCGGCGAATATCTAGGAGGCGAAATTTGTCGTCTCTAACTTCCCGCCCCTCCGAGGCGAAGGCCGGGAGGGTAACTGTCTGGTTCACGTGGAAGGGAGAGGAGACTTTGGGCAAAAAAGGATGGAACCGTGCGCAGAACCACTTTGTCCTTGAGGAAGGACAGGAAGGGGGGTTGCGAGGACAGAGCCTGTAGTTCTGAGATTCTTCTGGCCGAACAGATGGCGATCAGGAAGACCGTCTTCAAGGTTAGATCCTTTAGGGAGGCATTCTTTAGTGGCTCAAAGGGATTCCCGATCAAGGCATTCAGTACCAGGTTAAGGTCCCAAGGGGGGATGATAGACCTTCGTTGCGGTCGTAGCCGCCTAACTGCCTTTAGGAACCTTGCGACGTCCGCGTGGGTCCCTAGAGGTTTGCCTCGGATCTTGCCCCTGTAGCAAGCGATGGCCGCCAGCTGGACCCTTAAGGAACTGTGGGCCAGACCCTTGTCAAACCCTGCCTGTAGGAATTCCAGGACCTCCGGAACAGAGACCGAGAGTGGTTTCTTTCGGTGCTCCGCGCACCAGGATTCGAAGATGCGCCAGACTCTCACGTAGGAAAGACAGGTCGAACGCTTCTTGGCCTGCAACATAGTCGAGACTACCGCCCCTGAGTAACCTCGTTTCAGGAGCCGTGCCCTTTCAATAGCCAGGCCGTAAGCGAGAACCGATCCACGTGTGGCATCAGAACCGGGCCTTGACTTAGAAGGTCCCTTTTGCAAGGAAGGCGCCACAGGTGGTCGGCGATCATCCTCACTAGATCCGCATACCAGGGTCGGCGGGGCCAGTCCGGAGCAATGAGGATTACCAAACCCTGGTGAGACTCTACCCGCTGGAGCACTTTTCCGATCAGAGCCCAAGGCGGGAATACATAGAGAATCCCCTCCGAAGGCCACTTTTGTGACAGGGCATCCAAGCCCTCGGACATTCTTTCCCTCCGCCGACTGAAGAATCTGTCCACCTTGGCTGAAGAGAACCGGGCCATGAGGTCCATGACTGGCGCTCCCCACCGAGCTACTACTTGGTTGAAAGGTCTCCTGTTCCAGTTCCCACTCTCCGTGGTCTATCTTGTACCTGCTGAGGAAATCGGCCGTGACGTTGTCCGTTCCTGCCACGTGCTGCGCTGATAGTGCCTGCAGATGGATTTCCGCCCACTGTAAGAGGGCATCCGCTTCCTTCTCGAGAGCGGGACTGCTGGTGCCTCCCTGGTGATTGATGTAAGCCACCGCGGTGACATTGTCGGAGAGGACGCAAATTGCTCTTCCTTGTACTAAAGACTCGAGCGCTTTGAGCGCCAGGGTGACGGCCCTCAATTCCAGTCTGTTGATGGGCCATTGCGATTCCAAGGGTGTCCATTGACCCTGGACGAACTGATCTTGGCAGTGTGCTCCCCAACCGGACAGGCTGGCATCCGTCGTCAACAGCAGCCACTGAGGGGGTTCGAGAGGCATCCCGCGATCCAGGTTCCTTGGGTTTCTCCACCAGTAGAGAGCCTGTTTGGTGCGCGGAGCGCACGGTAACTGTCGAGAGAGAGGATGATCCTGGGGAGACCACCGACGCAACAGTGACCGCTGCAATGGACGCATGTGGGCCCTGGCCCATGGAACTACCTCTATTGCCGCCGCCATTGTGCCCAGGAGTTGAAGATAATGCCACGCCGAGGGGCTTCTTCTGGATAGAAACTGTGAGACCAGGATCCTTAGATCCCTGGATCTTGTCCGAGACAAGAAAACTCTGCCGCTTTTGGTGTCGAATCTTGCCCCGAGGTACTCGAGATCCTGGGAGGGAGTCAGCCTGCTCTTTGTACGATTGATGACCCAACCCAAGTCCTCTAAAACCTGGACTACTCTGGCCGTTGTCGAGAGACTTTCTTCTCCGGACTTTGCCCGTATTAGCCAATCGTCCAAGTAAGGGTGAACCAATATTCCCTCCTTCCGAAGGAAGGCTGCCACCACCACCATTACCTTGGTGAATGTTCTGGGGGCCGTAGCTAGGCCGAATGGGAGGGCCTGGAATTGAAAGTGACCTCCTGGTACCGCGAATCTCAGAAACTGTTGATGGGACTTCCTGATTGGGATATGCAGGTAGGCTTCCGTCAGGTCGAGGGACGTTAGGAACTCCCCTTCCCTTACGGCTGCTATGACAGAACGTAGGGTCTCCATTCGAAAGTGGGGTACCCTGAGGCAGCGATTGACCTGTTTTAGGTCCAGGATCGGTCGTAGGGAGTCTTCCTTCTTTGGTACCACAAAATAAATAGAGTATCGACCCGATCCGCGCTGGCTTGGTGGAACGGGGACCACCGCCCCGAGGGCTATTAGGTGTGCGAGAGTTGACTCCACTGCCGCCCTCTTTGTAGAAGAGCCGCAGGGAGAGCGGACAAAGGCCGGGGGAATTTGTTCTGCAAATTCGAGAGCATAGCCCTCTCTGATCACTTCTAGGACCCACTGATCGGACGTGACTCGGGACCAGGCGGGAAGGAAGAAGAGCCTCAGGCGGCCCCCTATCGTGTGCCTTCCCTCCTGGGCCCCCAACATCTCATGGTTTTCTGGGACCTGAGAAGGAGGAGGAGGAGTTTGATCCAAAACCTCGGCCGGCTCCCCGAAACCCTCTGAAACCTTGTCCCCTAGAGGGGAAACGGGTCCTGGAAAAGGGGGCTGACCTGGCTGGACGAAACCTCCGTGGATCCCTAGGCTGGGTACGTAGCGGGGGTAGAGAGCGCCCCTGTTTTTGTCTGTCTTCCGGGAGCCTGCCTCCCTTTGACTCCCCCAGGTCCTTGACTAGCTTTCCTAAATCTTCGCCAAACAACAGTTTCCCCTTGAAGGGAAGTCGGCTCAGACGCGCCTTGGAGGAAGCATCTGCTGCCCAATTCCGTAGCCACAGATAGCACCTGGCCGCCACCACCGAGGCCATGTTCTTGGCTAGGCTTCTGATGAGATCGTACTGACTATCAGCCAAATAGGCTGCTCCGGATTCCACCTTAGCCGATTTGGCCTGTGATTCGTCCGTTGAACCCTCTGTTGACTGGATTTGTTGTGCCCACCTTAAACAGGCCCGAGCCACCCAGGCTCCTGATACGGAAGCCTGCAAGGCCAGAGCGCTGATGTCAAAGGCCTGTTTCAGGAGCGTATCCAACTTCCTGTCTTGAGCATCTCTTAGGGCCGTGGCTCCCTCCACCGGGATAGTGGTCTTCTTGGTGACTGCTGAAACCGCAGCATCCACCCTGGGGGACTTCAGCAGTTCTTTATCCGACTCCGGGAGAGGGTAGAGGCGAGACATGGTTCGTATCCCTCTCAGGCCTGATTCCGGTTGATCCCATTCCTCTTGAATCATTTGACGTACCACTCTGTGGACAGGGAAAACCTTCTGGGACCTTCTGATGGCCTGAATCAGGGGATCCTCTAAGGCAGGGGTCTCAAACACGCGGCCCGCGGGCTGCATGCGGCCCGCGAGAGAACGTTGTGCGGCCCGCGACGGCTTCTGCTGCTGCTGCCGTTGCCGCCGTGGCAACGGCAGAATCGACGGTCAATTTAAAAAAAAAAAAAACTGGCTTCTGCTGCTCAAGCAGCAAAATCAGCTGTCCTGCGGCCCCTTCCTCTCTGCCCGGAGATCCCGAGAGTGCTCCATCAGCGGGTGCTTTTCAAGCCGAGAAGAGAGTATTTCCCTCTCGCGAGGCTTGAAAAGTGACTAGGTTTAAGCCGCGCGAGAGGGAAATACTCTCTTCGCGGCTTAAAAAGCACGCCGCAGATGAAGCACACTCAGGGCTCTCCGCGCAGAGGGGAAGGGGCCGCGGGACAGCTGATTTTCTGCTGCAGCAGCAGAAGCCAGGTTTTTTTTTAATTTACCTGGGGGGGGGGGGGGGTGTAGGACTGGAAATGGGCGATTGGCAGGGGGGGGGGTATGACTGGAAATGGGCTATTGGCAGGGGGGGGGTTTATGACTGGAAATGGGCTATTGGCAGGGGGGGTTATGACTGGAGATGGGCTATTGGCAGGGGGGGGGTTATGACTGGAGATGGGCTATTGGCAGGGGGGGGTTATGACTTGATATGGGCTATTGGCAGGGGGGGGGATATGACTGGAGATGGGCTATTGGCAGGGGGGCTATGACTGGAAATGGGCTATTGGCAGGGGGGCTATGACTGGACATGGGCTATTGGCAGGGGGGGGAATAAAGTGAAATGGGCTATTGGAAGGGGGGGGTTATTACTGGAGATGGGCTATTGGCAGGGGGGTGTTATGACTGGAGATGGGCTATTGGCAGGGGGGTTATGACTGGTAATGGGCTATGGTGGGGGCTAGGACTGGAAATGGGCAGGTGGGGGTTAGGAAGGACTGGGGGTGGGCTGATGGGGGGAGTTAGGACTGGTAATGAGCTATGGAGGGGCTGACTGAAATGGGGTAATGGGGGTTAGGGCTGGAAGTGGGCTATTGGCAGGGGGGATTATGACTGGTAATGGGCTATGGGGGGGGGTAAGACTGAAAATGGGGTGATGGGGGGTAAAACTGGAAGTGCGCTATGGGGAGGTTAGGACTGGTAATGGGCTATGGGGGGTCTAGGACTGGTAATGGGCTGGGGGGGTTGCTAGGACTGGAAATGGGCTGAGTGGAAGGGGGGCTTGAACTGCAAATGGCTGATGGGGAGGGGGGCTTGGAATGGAAATGGGCTGTGAGGGGAGGGAGCTAGGATTGGAAATGGGCTGATGGGGGGCTAGGATTGGAAATGGGCTGATGGTGAGGCTAGGATAGGACTGGAAATGCACTAATGGGGGGACTAGAAGGGAGCGGATGCTGGGTGGGGCTGGAACTAGAAGGGAGCTGATGTTGGGGGAGGATTAGAATGGGATGGAGCTGGGAAAGTGAAATGGAGAGGGGAAAAATATTTTGTCTGGGAGAGAAGACAAATCTACAATTGGCCAGGTATTGGGAGAGTAAGTGGGGATTGAGGATGGAGGGGTAAAATTTGAGTGGATGAAATAGGAATGAGGAAAGAGAAAAAGGAGAAAGATTAGTATGTTAAAGCAGATGTAGAGAGAGAATGGAAAAAAAACTAGGAGAGAAGAAAGGGCAAATGGACAGCAGACGATGGAGAGTTAGCAGAAGACATGAAGAAACCAGAAGAAAGTGGCTGGAACAATTGCAACTGAAAAAAATGCACAAAAGGTAGAAAAATATCTCTTTATTTTGAATTTATTAACTGGAATATGTCAGCTCTAGGAAATGTGTATCATTAATGTTTGCGCTTTGTTTAGTACAAGAGGAAATTAATTTATAGTTTTATTTCTACAGTGTTGTTGTACATTCCAAGTTTGGCTTTTGGGGTTCCCAGTTTAATTATTGTCTTCTTGTTTCTAAATCTTTTAGTCTTTCTTTATCCATACTCATTAAAGAGGCATGTTTACTAAAAGTTAGTGTATGGTAACATTATGCATTATGCCGGCCGCCCATCCTTCTGAGGCTGCTCTCCCTCCACGGGACAGAGCAGCCCCGACCGCAAGACCAGCCCGTGCTGTCCAATCGGGGCAGTAGCGGTGAGGACTAAAAGAGCGCCAATCGGGCGCAGGAACCCATTGCCGGCCGCCCATCCTTCTGAGGCTGCTCTCCCTCCACGGGACAGAGCAGCCCCGACCGCAAGACCAGCCCGTGCTGTCCAATCGGGGCAGTAGCGGTGAGGACTAAAAGAGCGCCAATCGGGCGCGCCCGCACCTGACGGGCCCGCGCCTGAGGGCCTCGCCAGAGGGCCCTTTGGCGTGGCCCTTAGGCAGTGGAACGGAGGCGGGGAGAACCTTCCTCAGCAAAAACAGAATTACTTTATTCAACCCCCGATCACCGGAGACCGCAGTAGGAACATGAACACTTACTCCTAGAACACAACGCGAGAAGGTAAGATTAAAAGACTTTAGAGACAGAGACAAGGAAATACAAAACTACCACACGTGCAATACAAAACACCTCCAACCTTAGCTAACGAGAGTCAGGAAAGCTTTGTCATCCTTTCCGACTAAGACTTTATCCTGCCTTTGCTTGCTTGTTTTACATTATAATTACTGTCACTAAACAGCTGATACTGTGCTTCCTACTGATACTGTTTTATTTGACGATTAAGGTGCCACCCTGCTTATACAGGTGACTGCTAACGTACTATTAATGAGTTTTGCAAATACAAGTCACTAAAAATCAGTAATTGTCAAATATAGCCTCCTGCAATAGTCGTCTAGAAACTAAGTCTGTTATTAGCTTTCTTGTCATTGCATATATATCTCTAAAAATTTGGCCCTTGTATTCCAATACCAACACCTCTATAGGTAAGACGAAACTGTAAGGGTTAACCCAAAAAAGTCTGGGAAAGTCCTCCCAAAACTTCACTCCAGAGCTATGGGTACCCTAAATTTCTTTATGATGCTATGCCTGATCACACTGATTCCAGTTTATGCATTTAATTCAAGAATGCACCAACCCATGACTTACCTATACACCCCGCTCTACCTCCTACTCACCACGCAAACACCAGCAGTATCAATACTCGCACCTTACTCCACCCCCGAACTGTACACATGCACACACCCAACTTAAGAGACTACATCAACAACAAAGGGCGAACACAGAGACACCGCAAACCTAGAGCAACAAAAACAAGGTTTAAGCTCCCCCCGCACCAGACCACTCGCAACATGGATCTGCAAAGAACGCATGATGACTGTACCATCACCCTCATCAATGCTCGTTCAATTAGAAACAAGACCCACATAATCTACGACATCATCAAAGACGAGCAACCAGACATCCTCTGCATAACTGAGACCTGGATCACCGTCACTGATGCAGCCATATTAAACCAGATAAGCTACCCCGGATACAACCTGTATAACTGCCCAAGAGAAAATAAAAGAGGTGGAGGAGTCCTCATAATGGCCAAAACCAACCTACAACTTACCACAACCTACCTTGACTCAAACACTGACTTAGACATGCTTAAAGTTGAGAACCTGGCACTAGCTATATGTTGATCTACAGAGCCCCCTCAACAAATCAAGAAGTACTTGCCTCGGTACTGGAAAACATCTCTTCGACGCAACCAAGGAAATTCCAAATGATCCTAGGTGACTTGAACTTATCATCAGCAGCTGCCGCACACGCAGTTAATTTCCTAGAAGCCATGTCACAACTTGGATTTCAACAAATAATAAACGAGCCAACTCATGAAAAGGGCCACACACTCGACATGGTCTTCACTCCCATGGGGGACCAGTTCATTGCAGAGAAGCCATTAATAAAGATCAACCCTAAACCGTGGTCAGACCACCACCAAATCGATATTCGGATGAAACTACCAACTATACCAAAGGACACAAAAGCACGAAGACTAATACAACAACAAAGGAGATTCAACAAACTAAACCTGGAATGTCTGATAAATAACATTCAGACCCACATTGACCTTAAAAGCACGGATATCGATGCGCTAACAGAAAGCTGGAACACCGGAATACAGGCCGCAGCAAACCCCAAATGGAGCACCACTCCGAACATAACTAAACAACAATCGGAACCCTGGTACACTGAAGTACTAAACACCAGGAAGAGAGAACTCAGAAAGCATGAAAGAAAATGGAGACGTACGAAATCTATGGAGCATAGGATGGAGTATCTCACCCTCCTCGAGAAATACAAAGAAGAAGTGAATGCTGCAAAAAGGTTGCACCACACGAACCTATTGAACAAAGCGATCAACAAACCCAGGGAACTATTTGAGCTGGTGAAATCCTTAACAAAAACATCCCAACCAGACCAACAGGATACCTGTATCAACCCACAAACCCTGGCAAACCACTACGCGAGCAAGCTGACTGCAAACCACTACGAGAGCAAGCTGGCTGCAACTCTGTCCGACCCCTGCAGGGGGGAGGTACACCGGGAATCTATTGTCGAGCAAGAACTGACATGGAGAAACTTCCACAAGATCGATGAGCAACAAACAAGCAACATAATAACTAGCATCAACACCACCACCTCCCCACTTGACCCCTGCCCCACTGCTTGGGTCAAGGCAGCGAAAAAAGATATAGTCCCCCAAGTCTCTCACATTGTGAACCTATCACTGCATCAAGGAATTATGCCTGACCAACTCAAGAAATCTATAATAAGACCAGTACTAAAAAACAATAAACTTAACAAAACAGACCCAACATCTTATCGCCCCATCTCCAGCATATCCTTCTTAGCAAAAATCATCGAAAAAGCAGCCCTCATACAACTGCAAGAGCATCTAGATGACCACAACATACTAGACATGCAACAATACGGGTTCAGGCGAAACCATGGAGTTGAAACGCTTTTAATAGCACTACTCAATAACCTCCACAAAGGCTTGGAAGACAGGAAGAAAACTTTCTTACTAATCTTCATTGACATCTCCGCCGCTTTTGACACTGTACATCATGGTATCCTGCTAAAGAAACTGGAATCAATAGGAATCTCGGGAACCACACTTAAATGGTTCTCCTCCTATATCACAAACCGAAGTCCACAGGTACAATTCAATGGAGAAAAAGCTGAAGGTTTCACTCAAACACAGGGAATACCCCAGGGATCAGCCCTCTCGGCTCTACTTTTCAACATCTACATGCAGCCCCTCTGTGACATCTTCAAAAAACATAACATCAACTACCATATCTATGCAGATGATATTATGTTATACACCCAATTGGACACTAATAACCCAAAGTATACACACCTTGAGGCATGCCTGTACGAGATGTTAGCATGGATCCAGCAAAACAACATGACGATTAACCATAAGAAAACCGAAGTAATGTATATGTGCTCCTTGTGGCCTTGGGCAAGCCACTTAACCCTCCATTGCCCATGTTCCCTGTAAAATAGTTATCTCCAAGTTATAATGCCCTGTTCAATGTAATTTCAGTTTGTTCAATGTAAACCGCCTTGATATCATGAAAGGCGGTATATAAGAAATGTTAAATAAATAAATAAAATAAAATAAAATATCAAGTAAACCGGACTTTGAACCCCCTCCGACGGTTACCCTCTGCAACAACACATACAACACAAAAAACGAGATCAAATACCTGGGTGTCACACTGGACAGCAAGCTCCAACTGGAAAAACATCTGCGAAGAACAAACAAAGCCATCTTCCACAAGCTCAGAGTCCTACAGCCACTGAGGAACTTAATCGAACCCTGTGATTTTCGGATGGTGGCACAAGCACTCATTATGCCACACATAGACTACTGTAACGCAATACTACAGGGTCTGCCAAAGAAAACGCTAAATATATTGCAATTGGCCCAAAATGTGGCGGCTAGGATCATCACACGAACAAGAATCACTCAGCGCATCACACCTGTACTGATCGATCTACATTGGTTACCAGTTGTGGCCAGAATACAATACAAAACTTTGGTCACCACATTCAAGCTCATACATGACATAGCACCCTCATTCCTCTCAACACTGATCAACAAGCAACCTACCAACAGAGACAGGCGAACTATTAACTCTGACACATTACAAGTTCCTAACAATATCAGATCAGTAAAAACAAGCACCAGCAACAAAGCATTCTCATTCTCAGCCCCGATAACCTGGAATCATCTACCACATGAACTGCGAGCTATAAAAGACATAAATGACTTTAGAAGGAAAATAAAAACTCATCTTTTCAAATGTCACTATAACCTGATGTAAAAAGTGAAACCATTATGCCGACCTGTGTAAATGTAAATAATAGAGAACTGTGTAAATGCCGACCTGTGTAAATGTAATTAATAGAGAACTGTAATTATGTAAATATTGTAAACCTAATTTTTGAAGTATCTAACCCTGCATGTTGTGCCTAACCCTAAATCTATGTATATATGATCCAACTTTCCTGTCTTGATTTGACATATCCCACATTTGTAATCAAACCGCTGCTGATCGCTGGAAGTAGCGGTATATAAGTGTAAACTAAATAAAATAAATAAAATAAATAAATAAATAAATAAAATATTTATGCAAATGAGGCCCCTTATGCAAATGAGGCCCACGTCTTATGCGGCCCCCGGGTTACTTTACAAGTCCTCATTTGGCCCTCAAAGCAATTTGAGTTTGAGACCCCTGCTCTAAGGTCTCGTCCTCTGTTGGGGAATCAGAGGTCACGTTGAGGGCTTTTAGGGACTCATTGATTAAGGCCGGGAGCTCCTCTCGGCGAAACACTCTAACAATACGAGCATGGTCTTCCTCCGGGATCTCCCCTTCTTCCAGCTCCTCGTCTTCCTCCTCTAGATCCCTCTCGGAACCCTCCTCCTCTGGGGTGCCCTGAGAAGGGGTAGGGAGAATTTCCTCACTCATTAGCCTGGAGCGCTTGGAGGGTATACCTGAATCCTGACCACTTGCTCTCCTAGGTTTGGCTAACCTGGCTTCTGCCGGCAGGCCTGCATTGCCTGGGCCGAGCCCCTGCCTGCGCATGCAGTAGGCTTGGTGGAGTAACAGGACGAAGTCTGGGGAGAAGAGCTCTCCGACCCCTCCCTCCAGCGTGTCCCGGGCTACAGGGGGAGCGAGGACCTCAGTGCTAGTAGTCAGAGGCAACTGAACCCCCCCTTCTGCTTCCAGGGATTCCCCAGGCACCGGAGGTACTTGGGCCATGGCTAGACTGATTTCCTGCTCTACAGAGGTAGATGCTGCCGCGCACGCCCTGCAGATTCCCGTCTCTGTGGGGGTGCCCCTTCGTGTGCCACAGGACGGGCACTTTGCCTTGGAAGCCATGCTTTCCAGTTGCCTCGTAAGCGGTGCTTGGGTGGCAGGGCCGAGAAATTGGCGGTATGGCAGAAAGACCCAAAAACAGTACTAAAATTAAGATTAAAAATTTAAAGAAAGTTCTAAGAATTAAAATTAAAAAATTAGAGGACCCAACTCCAGGGTGGGAATTGCTGCAGGGAGTGGAGCGGATGACCCCTGTGTCTTCTCCTCCCCCCCAGAAAGGCAAGGAAATTCGGGAGCCAAGAGAAGGCCTAGCCGTTGGAAACCACGGAGGCTTCACCCTGAGGGGTTTAAAATCACTTTAAGTAACTTAAAAATGCAATAAAATAAAAGTAAAATAAAGGTAAGCAAGGGCATTAAGCCACCGATGAATACTTGCTGTTTGATGACTTTCGGGAACACAACGCTCCTCCGCTCCGTTGGCTCGACACGTGTTAGGCCGCGGCCACGTGGAGTCCGGAACGGAGGGTGCTTTGCTGTTCGCTGCCTCGTTAACCCGGCTTCTCCCGCCGCGAGGAGGGATCGTGACGCCGACCGCTACAGCCGTTAGCACTCCCTCCGGAGCAGAGAAGCTTCAATGCCGGCTCCGGGGATCGCCACCGCACCCCGCTGCTCCCGGGGGGGGGGGGGGGCGGGCGTCAGAGACTCGCTCGCGTCTCTGCCTCTAGCGCTCAGCCGCCTTCGGGGCTTCGGCGCGAGGCAGGGCTGCTCCTCGGGGATGCTGCTAAACACAGAGGATCTTTCCTCCCCCTGCGGCAGGCAGCTCCGGCGCCCCCTCCGGTCTCCGGCCCGGTCAGGAAGGGAGGGGGGGGAGGGAGGGAGAAGGAGGCAGACTGCAGGAAAATTAAAGGTACAGAGCTCAAGGTAAGAATAAAGAAATTAACTTAAATTTAAATTTAAATCAAATTAAATAAAATAGCTTAATTAGGAGAAGGCAGGACTCCAGTAAGCCCTAGGCTTACGGAACCCTCCAGCTGCTTGGAGGCTGAGCAATACTGGAGTTAGGGGGTGGTCCCAGTGGTACTTATACCGCTCCATCCCCAAAAAGGTTGGGCTCAGCCTCCAAGCTGCTGGAAGGGTTGCGCAACCCAGAAGTAAGGGACTGGACTGGAGTGACGATAAGGAACACCATAATTCCTTTTGACTTGAATATGTTTACAGCGGATCATAGCACTATATCACAGCAGCTAAGCCAAAATATTACCCTGCCATATAAACCGACTAACGCTTTATAGGACCTTCTATGGATAGCGGAAGGAGATTCTTGTAAATCAACATAGCTATGCCCCTTTTTTCTTTTTTTTTTTTAAAGTATAGGACTCCAAAAACCAAGTTTCCGCCAACTCCAATGAAATCAAAGCAGATCAGCTAAAATTACCCGAACTGCTCCTATAGCTTTGCAAGAAGCTACCAGCCCCCACTGCACCCAGTTGTCCTTTCCCCCCCCCCCTTATCCTGGGGGATTCTGCATTGCAGGAGGCGTTGCACACCCCCTGCCAGCCTGCTGCGTCTGCCAGGGAGCTGAAGAGCAAAATAGAAAGTAGAACCCCTGGAAGCAAACAGTGTCCCGTCCTTGGGATTCAGGACACAAAAGGTAAAAATCAAAAGTAAAATCAACAGTGTTAGCTAAAAATGAACAAGGCTATCTCTCACTAAAGCGAGTTTCTTTTTCTTTTTGAAATCCCACCGAAGTCCGTGGGACCCAAGCTTTCGAACACAGCCCCTAACGCTGTACATTAACTACAACCAGAGAAATGAAATGAAACCCTGCTCTAGTAATAGATGAGAATTCCCTGGGAAGGGCATGCTAAGCTCTGTAAGACCACATTATTAACAGTGTAACCATTGCTGATGAGACACACGATATGGTAAATTAACACTGTCTCTTCCTTTGTATCCATTTCAGTAACGCTGTAGTTAGTTAAAATGCGTAGTTAAATGTTTTAGTACCCTACTACTTAAAACCTCTTCAGTAACGCTGAAGTTAGTTTAAAATGCGTAGTAGTGAATGTTAGTCCAAAGGTGTATGCTAACCTCCTGTAGAGTGAAATATCGTATCTAATTTAGCTCAGTCACATAGCTGCCTAGCTATACCATACCTCTAAGTCACTCCTAACAGCTTTCCACATTTCACCTGAGACCCACACCAATACCCCCCATGATGTCTATATTCATACCAATACCCCCCATGATGTCTATATTCATACCACTGGCTATTCTATTTCTCACTTCTGGACTCCCTAGTCAGGCATTCAATACATGTTCTAAACATATTCCAATCCTCAATAGTAATAGTAGGAGATGGTCAGAGAATCACTACCAAACTGCTCATAACACCTCCAATACACCCTATCAGCACCTACTATACATTTCCTTACAAAATATAAAAAAAACCCACCCGGGCAAGCATCAGCAACAACATTTACTGAAATGTGCGCTTATAAATGCAAAATCTACACGCCAAAAATGGCCAGCAATCACCGACCTTATAACATTCCACAGCCTTGACATGTTAATGATCACTGAAACATGGTTATCAGACTCTGATAATGCGATCATCAATCAAATGACCCCAGCCAGTTTCTCACCATACACTTGCCACAGAGCTAAACAAAAAGGAGGAGGGGTCCTCATCCTCGCAAAAACAGAACTGAAATTTAAAATAGTTGACGCATCTACCTCAGCGCACCTTGACATTATTACAATATCAAACGACCAATGCACAATCAATGCACTATACAGAGCCCCAACATCTTCCTCTGACAACCTACCAGCAATCATCAATCTTGCATGCAACTCAAATAACCCACGATCCTCAAACTGGCTAATGGGAGACTTCAACCTCCCCTCATTGCCTGAAGCACAAGCAAGAACCTTCCTTGAAGCGCTATATGACCTGGACTACAAGCAACTAGTAGACTCGCCGACGCATGCAAAGGGCGGTATCCTTGACCTTATTTTTGCCCCCCAGTCTATAGTCAACACCACTCCTCCGCTGTTGACCTCTATATCCCCAGTACCTTGGTCCGATCATAATCTCCTCAAATTCTGAATACCTAACACCTGCTACACCAATAACGGTGACAGGACCAACACCCCCGATTCCGGAACACCAACAACACGATTCCGTACACTCAACAAGGAGGATGTACTTGTCAAGCTACTTCCACAACTAGATGTTTCAACCCTTGACCCAGACGAACTTGTAGTGAATTGGAACAATAGCATCAGAGCTATAGCCTGTATCCCGTCCACCAACAAGTTACCTAAAAAACGCAAACATGCCCCTTGGTACTCGACCGACCTTCGAGCATCCCTCTTACAACTACGTAAACTCGAAAAACGATGGCGCAGAAAGCAGACTGCCATAGCCTACCACAACTACAACTCATATTTAGCATTACACAGAGAGAAAATAAGTGAAAAAAGGAAACATCACTCAATGATCCTAAAACAATCATTGAATAAAACACACAACCTATTTAATATAGTAAAGTCATTAACAGGGGACCCAGCACCGGCAAGCCCACACATGCCTCAACCCCAGGATTATTCGAACTACCTGCAATCCAAAATGATCCAATCCAACACAACCTCATCCACCTGTAACTCATCCAATGCACTCAGTACATCAAAACCTACCCTACTACTTAAATTCTCTGCAGTATCTACCAAAGAAATTAAAGACACCATTGCTTCCATCAATCTCACCACGGCTCCTAATGACCCATGTCCAGCAAGCTGGATAAAGGAACTTCGACATGAACTAAGCCAGTCATTATGCAATATAACCAACCAATCATTATCAAGGGGTATCTTCCCACAAAGTTTAAAACATACGTCAATCAGGCCCCTGCTAAAGAATAGTCGCCTTGATACATCCAAAGTCGAATCGTACAGACCTATATCGAGCACTCCCCTGCTTGCTAAGATCATCGAGAAAATAGTCCAGCGACAGATCCATCAGCACGTTGATGCCGAGACACCCCTCGATCCAGCTCAACATGGCTTCAGAGAATCGCATGGGGTAGATACCATCTTAACTACCCTCTTCGACAAACTAATTACAGGAATCGACAATATACACCGAGGTTTCGTCCTTATCTTTCTCGACATCGCTGCCGCCTTTGATTCTGTGAATCATAAGATACTATTACAACGTCTCCAAGAAAAAGGGTTACAGGGCACTACACTACAATGGTGCGAATCATACCTAACTAATAGATGGCAGCAAGTAAAAGCAGGCAACATATCCTCCGAACCATTCTTACAGAAGCAGGGAGTGCCCCAGGTATCATCCCTGTCTGCTCTACTATTTAACATTTATATGCAGCCTATCTGCTCTCTGATTCGCTAATTAAATGTAGAATGTCTCGTGTATGCTGACGACATACTACTATACATTCCATTCACTATCGAACAGCCTGATTTCTCCCCTATCATCAGATGCTTTGATGCAGTTGCTGAATGGCTTCTCAAAACCTGAGGATCAATCATAGCAAGACTGATGTCACAAGGAATCAGAAGTTCGTCCCACCACCCAACCTGCAAGTTAAAAACGCTGAACTCAAGACAAGAGACACAATTCGATACCTAGGCATCACCCTAGATCAGCGATTAGATATGACAACCCACGTAAAGACCGTTACAAGAGCAATATACCACAAAATACGAACCCTACGCCACCTCCGCCCACTACTTGATTTTTCAGACTATCGAACGATATTTCAAGCCCTAGTGATCCCACACCTAGACTTCGCGAACACCATCCTCCATGGCCTTCCACAAGCAACCCTCAGCCCACTTCGGCTGGCCATGAACTCTGCTGCTAGTGTTCTTACAGGGGTATCAAGATCGGAACATATAACTCCAGTAATGAAAAATCTGCACTGGCTACCACTACAAGCCCGAATTCAATACAAGGTACTGGTCATGACTTTCAAGGCACTGAAGAAACAATCTCCCACACCAATCAGCAAACTGCTTAACAACATCCCCGACAACAGAATCAGAAGACCTGCACTACTGAACATGCTAACGGTACCTAAGTTCACCACAAGGTGCACGAAGGCAACTACCAATAGAGCCTTTTCGATTTATGCTCCGACAGCCTGGAAAGACCTTCCAACTTGTATTCGATCCATATCTAGCCTCACCTCCTTCAGAAAAGCAATAAAACACCATCTTTTTCTAATTCACTATCCTGAAACCAGTCCCGAAAAAAACAAGTCGTACGCACTCACCCCACACCTTAACTATCCCAATGCCCTAACCCAACATGAGAATGGTTAGGCGCTCCTCCCCCTTTAGTTTTATCCATGCTCCCACCTGACCTAGCTATGCCCACCCATAGATCTTAAGTACTAGTGTATATAGCTTTATGTAAATATTTTGTATATACCGTGTAAATAGTTTCCCCTGTTCTCCCATTCTTGACTATTCCCTTGTTCTATGTAAGCACATTGTGATATTATGCATTGTTGCACTGTTCAGTTCCAATGTAAACCGCACTGATCTTAATAGCGCGGTATATAAGAAATAAAAATAAAATAAATAAATAAATAAAATAAGTGTTGCTATGAAACACCCAGGCACCTCCCCCGGCCCTCCTGCAGTCAGAGAAATAGCAGTGGAATACACCGACCACCTTGCAAATTGAGGTCTTAGAGGTTGCTGCCTGTGTGAACCTGATGAGTAATATGATTTTGTAGTTTACCACCTCCCCCCCCCCACCCCCGGGATGGGGGCACTGAATACTATATGTGATTCATGAACAGCGCTGCCATTCGGCGGCCTTTAGGGCACCAGAGCCCGACCAACGATACAGAAGAGTAAATTAGACTTACCTGCTAATTGTTGTTCCTTAAGGAACTCTAGTTCAGTCCCGGAACCATAGAGTTGTCAACCTCCACCAGCAGCTTTGGAGACTGAAAGATGTCATCGTTCTGATGTCACTGGTACAAATAGGCAAGATCCGCCCCCTACCACCAGCACCTATTGACAAAGCAGACTCAGCAGAGCAACAAATAAGTAATTATATGAAATAAAAATCGAACAAGACGGGGTAGAAGCGAAAAAACAAGAACAACTACTGCCCCGCCCAAATGCGGTCTGTACATGAACCTCTAATGTCACGAAAAGAAAAATAACCGCCCTGAAAAACGGGACTACCGCACTCTAGCGCCCACCAGGGCCTGCTGCAGAAAAAAAAAATAGAGTCCCCCTGAGACCCATTCACATCCCATCTCCTCTCTGTGCTCAACCTCGCCAAAAGAGCCTACTGATCTCCTAGTACCTCTGCACCTCCTTGTTCCCCTCTCTTATGAAACTTCAGGCTGCCCACCATATTAATACTGGGAGGGATACGGGACTGGACTAGAGTTCCTTAAGGAACAACAATTAGAAGGTAAGTCTAATTTACTCTTCCTTTGCGTCCCTCTAGTCCAGTCCCGGAACCATAGAGGATGTAAGAGAGCAGTGAATATCAACGGGAGGGACCTGCAAGCCCAGCCTGAAGAACAGCAGAACCAAAACGCCCATCTCCCCGCGCCTGCACATCCAGGCGATAATGCCGGGCAAAAGAATGCAACGAGGACCAGGTCGCCGCTCTACAAATATCCGCAAACCGGCACTAAACTGACTTCCGCCCGCCTGCGCTCTAGTGGAATGCGCCCGCAGGCCCACCAGAACCTCCTTGCCCTTTAAAAGGTAGGACGAAGCAATAGCCTCCTTCAGCCATCTAGAAATAGAAGACTTCGCCGCCGCCTCCCCTTTCCGCGGGCCCCCAAAGGCGATAAACAGCATGTCGGACTTCTGGAAAGACGCAGTCCTATGGAGATACTTCTTGAGCACCCGCCGCACATCCAAACGATGCAAGCGGCCACCCGACTGAGCCTTTTGTTCTGCGGAAAACACTGGCAGCAACACCACCTGATTAACATGAAAATCCGAAACCACCTTTGGCAAAAAGGCTGGAACCGTACGCAAAACAACCCTGTCACAAGAAAAGGACAAATATGGTTCCTGACAAGACAACACCTGCAACTCCGAAATCCTTCTGGCGGAGCAAATAGCTACCAGGAAAACTGTCTTCAAGGTCAAGTCCTTCAGCGAAGCCCTACCTAAGGGCTCGAATGATTCCCCAACCAAGGCCTCCAACACCACATTGAGGTCCCACGGAGGAATAACAGTCCGCCTCAGCGGTCTGAACAACACTGCCCGCAGGAAACGCCTAATATCACTAAGCACCGCGATCACCTGACCTTGAACCTTTCCCCGATAACAGGAAAAAGCCACCAGTTGCACTCGTAAGGAACTGGCCGCGAGACCCTTCTCCACCCCAGCCTGCAAAAAGGAAAGAATGTGAGGGACTGAGGCTTTCAAGGGACTGAGATCTCGCTCGGAACACCATGCTTCAAAAACACACTGTACTCGGATATACGCCAGCGATGTAGACGGTCTGCGCGCCCTTAGGAGGGTAGAAATGACCGCCGCCGAGTATCCCCTGGCCGTCAACCTAGCCCGTTCAAGAGCCATGCCGTAAGCGAGAATCGACCCACCTGCGGCATTCGCAGCGGCCCCTGTATCAACAGTTCCTCTCGAAGCGGAAGTCTCCACGGAGGGTCCGCCAAGAGCCGAATCAAATCTGCATACCACGGTCTCATTGGCCAATCCGGCGCAACCAGCACCACCAGGCCCCGGTGCTTTTCTATGCGCTGGACCACCCAGCCTATGAGCGCCCAGGGCGGGAACACATAAAGAAGACCCTCTACTGGCCACCGCTGTGCCAAGGCATCTAGGCCTTCCGACATCCACTCTCTCCGCCTGAAGTAGAACCACTCCACCTTCGCGGACTCCAAGGTTGCCATGAGATCCATCACCGGGATCCCCCAACGTCACACAATCAGCGCGAAGACCTCCGGGTGCAGAGCCCACTCCCTCGGGTCCACCCTGCGGCGGCTGAGAAAATCCGCCTCGACATTGTTTACGCCGGCGACGTGTTGAGCGGACAACGCCTTCAAATTCTGTTCTGCTCAGGCTAACAGCACACTCGCCTCCTCCTCTAGGGACGCACTGCCCGTGCTGCCTTGCCGATTTATATAGGCAACGGTCGTCGCGTTGTCGGAAAGCACGCGGACCGCCTCCTAACGTAAACCCTCCTGGAACTCCAGAAGAGCCCGAAACACAGCTCGCATTTCCAACCTGTTGATGGACCACTGGCGCTCCTCCAGCGACCAAGTCCCCTGGGCAAACTTTCCTTCGTGATGCGCCCCCCATCCTGCCAGACTCGCATCTGTCGTGACCAGCCGCCAGGACGAAGGCTCCAGAGGCATGCCCTTTTGCAGATTGTCGGGCCGCAACCACCATTGAAGGTCCCGTCGCACCTCCGGCGGACACGGCAGAAGTTGTGACAACGCATCCCTCTGATGAGACCAACGCCTGAGGAGAGCACTCTGCAACGGCCTCATATGCGACCTGGCCCACAGCACCAAGTCGATCGTAGCCGCCATGGTTCCCAGTAACTGCAAATACTGCCAGGCTGTCGGCGCCCTGCGCCCCAGAAACCTTTGCACGAGCTCCCTCAACGCCTGCGCTCTCTTGCTGGGGAGAAACACCACTCCTTGTTGTGTCTCGAAGCGCGCTCCTAAGTACTCCAGAGATTGAGAGGGGGTCAGCCTGCTCTTTGCTACGTTGATCACCCAACCGAGGCTTTACAACAAACTGACCACCCGAGTGGTGGCTGCCGAGCTCTCCTCCCTCGACTTCGCCCGAATCAACCAATCGTCCAAGTAAGGATGCACCAGTATCCCCTCCTTGCGAAGCGGGGCCGCCACCACCACAACGTTGGTGAACGTCCGAGGTGCCGTCGCCAGACCGAAAGGCAAAGCCTGGAATTGAAAATGCCCCATCGGCACCGCAAAACGCAGGAACCGTTGATGCTCTCGCCGCACGGAGATATGCAGATAAGCTTCCGTAAGATCTAAAGACGTCAGAACATAAGAACATAAGATATGCCATACTGGGTCAGACCAAGGTCCATCAAGCCCAGTATTCTGTTTCCAACAGTGGCCAATCTAGGTCATATTTACCTAGGAGTTTTTCCCAAGAGACACAAGTTCCACAATGCTTGTACTGGGTCAAGCATTGATATCTTCGGTCACTTCTTAATAATGGTTTATGGACCTTTCCTCCAGGAACTTGTCCAAACCTTTTTTAAACCCAGCTACACTAACAGCCTTTACTACATCCTCCGGTAACAAATTCCAGAGTTTGATTACACGTTGAGTGAAAAAATATTTTCTTTTATTAGTCTTAAATAGTTTACCCTGTAGCTTCATTGCATGTCCCCTAGTCTTTCTATATTCTGATAAGGTAAACAATCGATCTACGTTTACCCGTTCCACTCCGTTCATTAATTTATAGACTTCTATCATATCTCCCCTCAGCCATCTCTTTTCCAGGTTAAAGAGCCCTAACCTTTTTAGCCTTTCTTCATAGGAGTATCCTTCCATCCCCTTTACCATTTTGGTGGCTCTTCTCTGTACCTTTTCTAAAATCGCTATATCCTTTTTAAGATACGGCGACCAGAATTGCACACAATATTCAAGGTGCGGTCTCACCATGGAATGATATAGAGGCATTATAATATCTTTTGTTTTATTTTCCATTCCTTTCCTTATCATACCTAGCATTCTATTTGCTCTCTTGGCCGCCGCTGCACACTGGGCCGAGGGTTTTAACATGGTATCCACAATGACGCCTAAATCTTTTTCCTGGGTGGTGGTTCCTAATGTGGAACCTTGCATCGTGTAACCATAGTTTGGGTTGTTCTTCCCTAGGTGCATAACCTTGCACTTGTCCACATTAAATTTCATCTGCCATTTTGATGCCCAGTCTTCCAATTTATCAAGATCCTCTTGCAATTTTTCACAATCCTCTTGGGTTTTAACAACTTTAAATAGTTTTGTGTCATCTGCAAATCTGATAACCTCACTCGTTATTTCACTTTCCAGGTCATTTATGAATATGTCAAAAAGCAGCGGACCCAGCACAGATCCCTGGGGTACACCACTATTCACCTTTCTCCATTGGGAAAATTGGCCATTTAGCCCTACCCTCTGCTTTCTATCTTTTAACCAGTTCCTGATCCACAATAGTACACTGCCTCCTATCCCATGACTCTTTAGTTTTGCCAAAAGTCTCTGATGAGGGACCTTGTCAAAGGCTTTCTGAAAGTCCAGATACACAATATCAACCGACTCACCTTTGTCCACCTGTTTATTCACTCCTTCAAAAAAACATAACAGATTAGTAAGACAAGATCTTCCTTGTCTAAAGCCATGTTGGCTGTCTCCCATTAGGTTGTGACTATCTACATGCTGAGTAATTTTATTCTTTATGATAGTTTCTACCATTTTTCCCGGTACTGATGTCAGGCTCACCGGTCTGTAGTTTCCCGGATCACCCCTGGAACCCTTTTTTTTTTTTCCATTTAAAACTTTTATTGAGATTTTATAAGAAAAATACAAATGCAAACCAAAGGAAAACCATTAATAACAATATAATCAACCAACAAACAAGAAATCAATCCTGTCAGCAATCCCAATTTTTTCATACAACAGTGCATACAGGCCAACCAGATCTACCCCTTCTCCCTACCCACCCGACCCGCTCGTCCCTTCCGAGTGTGAGAAACTAACTAACCACCTAACCCTTCCACCCCTCCCCCCACCCCCTTCCCTTCCCCGCCCATCCCTTCATTGTCTCCAGAGCCCCTCCTTCCACTCACCACCACTCGCCATGCATCCAAGCCCCACTTCCACTAGTACGGTCATCCTGCTCCCTACACCCCCTCCCTCCCCCTCCCCTTCCAGCCCTCCATCCAGCTCCAGACCTTCTGCCAATATACCGCACTTTTCCCTCCCTTCCCCCGCCGCAGCTCCGTTAATTTATACACCAAACTCATCTCAGCCACTCTCCGCACAAAACCTGCCACCTGAGGTATACTCTGCCCCCCCCCCCCCAGTGCTGGGCTATCTCACAGTGAGCTGCGGCTATACAATGATGCAGAACCCCCTCCTCCCGTCTCGAGAGTCCTTGTCAAATTGATACAGCAAACACGCTGCTGGACTCCCGTGGAGTTTCTGCCCGGTCATACCGTGGATCGCCTCCCAAACCTGCCCCCAATAAACTTGTAACCTGTCACACTTCCACCACATATGCATCCAGTCCCCTCGTT
The DNA here is from genome assembly GCA_033557465.1 of Ichthyophis bannanicus. NCBI lineage: Eukaryota > Metazoa > Chordata > Amphibia > Gymnophiona > Ichthyophiidae > Ichthyophis > Ichthyophis bannanicus. Next base: position 24,192,922 of record CM066042.1, read on the forward strand.
CAGCACATCCTCGCCAACATAAGTCATCTCGTCCCTTCCCTGCCCTAAAGCGACGCACTGGCGTCCAATACCATCTATATAACACTTTATAAGCATTTTCCTTGATTTGTGTCGCTATTGACACAGAAGCAATCGTCTGTATGAGCTTCACCCAGCGCTCCCCATCCCAACACACCCCCAGATCCTCCTCCCATTGCACCATATATCGGGGCTTACACTCTCCAGCCCCCAGTAGGCCTTTGTAAATTCTGGACAAAACCCCCTTTTCCCCCCCCCTGGCCATTACATATAACCTCAAACCAGCCCCTGTTGTTCCAGAGATCCTTCCATACCTTTGATTGCCTCAGAAAACTCCTCAGCTGTATATAAGCAAAATGATCACTCCCTTTCAGCTTATAAAGGTCCCGAAGGCCTTCAAACGGGTAAACCCCCTGGGGATGGATAACCTGTTGGACATGCGTTAGCCCGGTTCTGGCCCATCTACGTAACACTCGTTCGCCTGGGCCTTGTCCCCACTCAAAGCATGCCTCAATAGTCATTCCCAGAATATATCCCTTATCCGGAACAAGTTGAGATTTGTTGCGTTTCCAAATTCTCAAGCTGTTCGCTATCATGGGACTCATAGCATGCTGGTCCAATCCCTTAGACCCCCGCCATATCGCTCTTTCGAGGTCCTTGCCCCCGACCAACTCATACTCCATTTGAACCCACGCTTTAGATGTTTCCCTCTGCCACTCATACAGCGCGCTTTCAATTGCGCTGCCTCATAATATTTGCGTATATTAGGAACCCCCAACCCCCCTCCCCTCTGGACCGTTGCAAAACCTGCATTGCTATCCTAGGACGCTTCTGCATCCAGATAAACCTATTAATCATCCGCTGTATCCGTTTTAAACTATGTAGAGGGACCCAAATCGGGAGTGTCTGAAATAAGAACAATCGGGGCACCAGCATCATTTTTACCATCGCGATACGCCCAAACCAAGACAAGTAGCCCCGTCCCCACCCATCCAGCCAACCTTCAGTCTTCCCCAACACCCTCTTATAATTCAGATTGTACAACTCATCGATTTTATTGCTTATCCAAATGCCGAGGTACCGGATACTACCCCGGGCCCACTTAAAGGGATACTTCTTAGCCAACGTATTAGCTAACCCACCGGGGACCGTCAAATTCAAAATTTCCGATTTAGACTGATTAATCGTAAACCCCGAAACTTTACCATACTCTTCCAACTCCCATTTCACTATGGGCAGACTCACTCGAGGGCGGGCTAGGCTTAAGATTATATCGTCCGCAAACAACGAAATTTTATAGGCACTTCTCCCCACAGTAATTCCCGAAATATCCGCCCTATCCCTTATACGCTGAGCCAGGGGCTCCATAGCTAACGCAAACAGCAATGGGGACAGAGGGCAGCCCTGCCGTGTTTCCCGCCCTTGGTCGAAAAACTCCGAGTGAGCCCCATTTACCCGCACGCAAGCTTTAGGGTGCGCGTACAGCCCCTTAACCCATGCTAGAAACTCGCTCCCCAGCCCCACCTTCTCAAGCACCTGAAAGAGGAAAGGCCAGGCCACTTGGTCGAAAGCCTTTTCCGCGTCCAGCGATAGCAAGAGCGCCTCCTCCCCTCTCCGCTCACTAGCCCAAATAATATTGAGAATCTTCCTAATATTATCAGCAACCTGTCTCCCGGGAATAAACCCCGCCTGATCTTGGTGAATCAATTTCCCGATGACTTTATTCAACCTTGTAGCAAGGATCTTGGCTAGGAGTTTGGCATCCAGGTTGAGCAAAGAGATCGGCCTGTAGGAGGCGCACTCCCGCGGGTCCTTCCCTTCTTTGTGAAGCACCGTAATACCCGCCCAGCCCATAGTGTCCGCTAACTTCCCACCCTCCCGTGTTTGGTTGAATAATTTCACCAGAGGCCCGATCAATAGACCACCGAAGTCCTATAAAACCGGGCAGTTAACCCGTCTAGCCCAGGAGCTTTCGCCAATTTTAACTGTTGGATCGCCCGCTCCACTTCGTCTGGTCCAATAGGTTTATTCATATCCTCTTGATCGCTCCTACCCAATTTAGGCAGCACAATAGAAGCCAGGTAATTTGCCCCCCTCTCAGCTGGATGCAGGTCTTTCGCTGTATACAACTCCCGGTAATAATCCTTGAATGCCTCCCGAATCTCCCCATCTTTAGTGACCAGTGCCCCACCCCTCTGCCATACCCCTACTATGTGGGAGCGAAGCTTCTGTTGCTTCAACCTCTGGGCCAAGTACCGCCCGGCCTTGTTCCCCCCCTCAAATACCTCCTGCCGCAGAAGCTGCATCTGATATTTAATCCTGTCCGCCTGCAACTCGTTGAGTTGCGCTCTCGCCGCCAAAACCTGTCCCCTATAGATTCCTCCACTCCCGCGTCCGTCTAATTCTTCCAGTTCCAATAACCGTTCCCTTAGGAGCCGTTCTTTCTCCTCCCTTTCCCTCTTTTTCCGCGCCCCCCATTTAATTAATATACCTCTGACCACCGCCTTGTACCCATCCCAAATACCCCCCCAGGTGGCCTCCCCATTATCATTTTATTTATTTATTTATTTATTTATTACAGGCTCTTATATACCGCTCTATTCAGAATCAGCGCGGTTCACAATATAACAACATACCATAACAACAAACTGTTAGGTTTTACAGAGAACAAGGTCAGAGAACTTGGAATAAAACATGGAACGTCATTACTGCAACTATTTACAAGAGTATTTACAAGAGTATTTACAGGTATACATTACAGGATTTGTTCTTAGTTTGGGTAGTGATTAAGATTGGTTAGTTGTCAAGTAATATTGGGGGAAGAGGTGGGATTTGAGTGCCTTCCTGAAAAGGGATAGATCATTGATAGCACGAATCTCTGGGGGTAGCGCGTTCCAGAACTTAGGGGCATAGAATCTGAAGGCCCTGTTAGATGTCACTGATAGGCATTTTGTCGCTGCTTTAGGGATGATTAGAGTATTTGTTGATATCGTTCTTCTGGATCTGTTGGGTGGGACGGCCTGAATGAAGTCTATTAGGGAGGAGGAGGTGATGTTTTTGGTGGCCTTGAAAGTTAGGAGTAATGTTTTGAATAATATTCTGCCATGTATGGGGAGCCAGTGGAGTTGCTCTAGGATGGGTGTTATATGGTCCCTTCTTGATGCTCCGTAGAGGACTCTAGCAGCGGTATTCATGGCGAGTTGCAGAGGGTTTAATGTGGAGTGTGGGAGGCCTTGGAGAATGGCATTGGCATAGTCAAGGTGTGGTAAGGTTAAGGCTTGAAATATAGTTCTGAAGTCATCAGGATCAAGCAGGGGGCGAAGATGTCGAAGAGTCCGGATCTTGAGGTAGATTGCTCTGACTACGTTGGTTATGTGTAGCTTCAGATCCATGCGTTGGTCAAAAGTGACTCCAAGGTAGCGAATGGACGGTTTTGATTGGAGCTCAGCTTCTTTCACCTTTATATGGGGTGGGGGGGTGAAAAGTGGGTCCCTGGTGATGAAGAGAACCTCGGTCTTTTTATGTTGAATTCGGAGGTTCTGGGATTGAAGCCATTCGGATACTGCATCAAAACATTTAGCAAGCGGGGAAAGGTCCATATGAACTGTGGAGAAAGGCATATATAGGAGGATGTCATCTGCGTATATCAAGCATTCAACCTTGAAGGACCTGATGATGTTGCAAACCGGTTGTATGTATATATTGAAAAAGAGTGAGGATAGGGATGATCCTTGTGGTACGCCTTGCTTTTGGTGGTATGGTGTGGATGTTGTGGTCCCTGAGGTAACGTACTGCCATCTCTGCTCAAGGTATGACTTGCACCACTCTAGGGCAGTGTTATTGATGCCTTTTTCTTTTAGTCGCCCAATTAACAGATCGTGATGTACAGAGTCAAAAGCCGCAGCAATGTCTAAGAAGATGAGAGCAAAGCCTTGGCAGATGTTATCAATGCCTGTGATGATGTTGTTGCAGAGAGTGGTGAGGAGGGTTTCAACACCATGGAACTCTCTGAAACCATGTTGGCAGTGGTCCAGAGGGGAGACGGTGTCAATGTGGTCCTGTAACTGTCTTTGAGCTTCCTTTTCAATTATTTTCGCTAGTAGGGGAATGCTAGCTATGGGTCTATAAGATTCAACCTTTTGTGGGTCGAGTTTGTGGTTTTTCAAGAGGGGTCTTATGGATGTTCTCTTGAGGGCTGGTGGGAAGGAGCCGGTTGTAAAGGATAAGTTCATCATTTTAGTGATGATGGGGCTGAGATCTTGGCGTAGTTCCTTTATCCAGTGGGCTGGGCAAGGGTCAGTTTGTGCAGTAGTCGTGTTAAGCGCAGCGATGGTGTCTTCAACATGTTTTCTGGATGGAGTGGAGAACATGGATAGGTTTGATATGCATATGGTGACTTGAGAGGAGATTGTTGCAATGTTGTTGGTTTGAAGCAACTTGGATTGCAGGAAATCGGCGAATGCTTGGGGATGGATGGGTTCAGGATGTTTTGGTGAAGGTTCTTTAGATAAGGTTTTGACTAAATTGAAAAGATCGCGTGGTTTATTTAGTGATCTTTTCAGCGTATCGGTATGGAATTGTTTCATCTTGGCCATGACTGACTCCCTGTGTACAGATAGATGTGTTTTATAAGCTGCTTGGTCTTCTGATGAGTGTGAGCGACGCCATCGTTTCTCCAGTTTTCTTAGGTGTGTGAGGGAGGCTCGTAGGTCAGGGGAGAACCAGGGAGAAGATTTTCTTTTCTTTGGGTTGTTACCCTGGACTGGTTGCAGTGCAATGGTACTGATAGTGCTGTTCCAGGATGTGATCAGATTTTCCAGATTGAGAGAGGTGTCATGTAGGAGAGGGAGGGTTTCCATAACTATATGTTCTTTGTTGAGGGTTTTGAATTTTCGAGATGATACTCTTGTTGAGTCCATGGAGTTTTTGTTTCTGTGTGGTGACTGTTTGCCATTGATGAGGATGGGGAAGGTGATTAAATGATGGTCTGACCATGGTACTGGGGTTACAGAGTTGTCAAGTCTATTGTTGGAGTTGAGAGCTGTAAGAGGGGCAAAGATCATGTCAAGGATGTTTCCTCTCTCGTGCGTGGGGGTGTCAACAATTTGCTTGTATCCTAGTTCGTTGATAGCTTCAAGGAGGGCTGAGGAGTGGCTGGGATGTAGTGTTGGGAGATTGAGGTCTCCTAATATCCAGTTGGGAATGTTGGGCTTGCGTGAGTTAGCTGCTAGATCTAGAATGTAAGGCAGGTCGTCCGCGGAGGGTGAGGGCGCTCTGTAAATTAAATTGATGAGGCATTGTTCATTTGTGATGGATAATACGTCCATGCTGTTTGAGCTTGTGGAGTCCACGGTGTGGAAATTTAGGTCATTCTTGGTAAGTATGAGAATGCCTCCTCCTCTCTTGCTCTCTCTATGTTGGGAATGGGCAGAGAAGTTGGGGGGTATGAGTTGATTAAGTATTACATTATCCGCGTCAGATAACCATTGAATCGAAAGTACTCCCGCGTACCTTTCTCCACTTCGGCTCGGACCCGCTCCTCCTCCAAGAGGGACTCGTTGAGTCTCCAGAACCGATTCCCCTTCCCTTCATCTGCCACTTGCAGCCAGACCACCACCGGTGCGTGGTCGGACCATGTAATGGACTCCATATCCGCATCCCTTATTTTCCCCCCCACCTCTTTGGACACCCATATAGCATCGATACGGGAGTAAGACCCATGTACCGGCGAATAATAGGAAAACTGTCTCCGCCCTGGGTGGTGCAATCTCCACGCGTCTACCAAACAATGCTGTGTCACGAAATTACGATAGCGCTTTCGATCCCCCCGCTTTCCTTCCCGTGGTCCTGTAGCATCCCTGGATGGGTTCCACGTTAGGTTGAAATCACCCCCGCAAATGAGAATCCCGTCCCCCTGTTTCCCCAACTCCCCATTCAGTTTTGTCCAGAATTCACTCTGCCCCCCCGTGGGTGCATACACATTCACTACACAGTACCATATATTCCCCACTTTTACCCAAACCAGCACATACCTCCCCCCTCTGTCCCTAACCACCATCTGCACCTGAAGCTTTAATCGTGATGCAAATAGTATAGCAACCCCTCCCTTCTTCTTCTCCAAGATGTTAGGAGCGTACATACAGACCCCATACCCTTTGTGTTTAACCAAGTACTCGGTGGCCCTTGTCAAATGTGTTTCTTGAAGCATGACTATATCCGCCTTCTGGCGAGATAGCTCTGAATAAAGTTGTTGTCGCTTAAAAGGTGAGTTAAGCCCCTTTACATTTTAAGTAACTATTTTAAGCTCACCCAGTCTGCCACTCTCCCCCCTTCCCTACCCACTTTCCAGGCCCCCCCACCCCCCCTTCCCCTTCCACCCAACCCCCCCAACCATCCCCCCTCTCATTAAGAGAGAATCGTCTTCCATACTAGTGACCAGTTAACGGGCCTTGCCTGTTTACCTCCCCCTTCCCCCCCTCCCATCACTTCCCCCTTCCCCCCCTCCCATCACTACCCCCCTCCCTTCTTGCCCCGTGTCTTCCTAAACCCCCCCTACCGACCTCCCCTCACCCCTCCTCCCGTGCATTCTAATCCCTCCTTCCATCACCCAGCCATTTGCAACTTCAAATTACCATTACAGTGAAACCCCACTGGATAAACTGTACTCATGCAAAGTCCACATATTCAGCCGCATCCTGCTCCGCTGTTGGTTTTCCTGGACTTTCTCTGTTCAGCCGCGCCGTCCTCTTCCCGGCCGCAGGGGTTCTGTGCCATCTCTGAAAGTTCCTCTGCGAGCTTGAGGGCTTCGCGGCCGCAGCCAGATCTCCTGCCTGGGGTCGCCCCCCTTCTGGTATGTTTGGTAGCCCGAACTCGCGAAGAACAGACCAGGCCTCCTCGCTGGTCTGCACTCTCCACGACTTCCCCCTGCAGGTAACCAGCAGCCCAAAGGGAAACAGCCATTTATATCTAATGTCCTCTTTTCTCAAGTACGCTGTCACCGCCTTCATGCTACGCCGACGTTGCAGCGTTCCTGCAGAGAGGTCTTGAAATAGCTCCAAAGGATGCTCCTCCCACGTGATCTGTCGTACTTTCCGCGCCGCTTGAAGTAATCCTTCTTTTATCTTGAACGACCGTAGGCACACCACTATATCCCTGGGCTTATTCTCTCGTATTGGCCCCAAGCCTCGATGAGCTCGCTCAATTTGAGATGGGTCCATCTGTATCTCCCCCTGCAGGTCCGCGGCCAGCAGCAAAGAATTGAACACCTTCAGCAGAACAGCTTCACAGTTCCGGTACTGAGGCTCCTCCGGAATCCCCCGGATCCTTAGGTTACATCTCCGTGACCTGTCTTCCAGGTCCTCTAGCTTCATCTGCTGATCTACCTGGGTCTGCTGGAGTGTCCCCCAGCGCTGCTGTAGGTCCACCATTTCCTCCCCTTGCTGTTCCATCTGGAGTTCCAGGTCCTCCACTCTATTGCCAATGTCCACAATATCTTGTCGCAATGACTGTATAGACTCTTTCAGTTTGTGTTTTACTCCGCTAATTTCTGTTTTAATCTCATCTTTCATTTCAGTGAGCCACGCTTTTAAATGGGACAGGTCCCCAAGTCCAGCTCCGCTTTCCATCTCCTCTCCCTGCTCTTTGGGGTCTCCCACCGGCGTTCGGCTCTCTTTCTCCCCCTCTTTTCCACCTTTAGCTGTCGCATACGGGGAGCGGAAATCAGCCAGTTTTTTCCGTGCTGCTACAACCCCCTTAGTTTTCTCCATCCTTATGTGGGGGGAGGCTTTGCACTTCACTACAGTCCCCGGCCTGCAAAGGGAGCCTCCGCCAGGCTTCACCCCTGAAGGGAGGGGCACCCGCAGCCGACTCCGCTGGGCTACTACTCTGCTCTGGAACCACCGTCTACCTCCAGGCTCCCCGCAGACCTCTCTCCGTGCCCACTTGCCCGGGCCCGCCTCTTCACCGAGCCTCTCACCTTATTGTTGGCTCACGTCGCTCGTGGCTGTCCCCAGAAGCGGCCCCCGGCTCTCCAGATGTCGTGTCGGTCAGTGATACCGCCCTCAGGCACAGCCCTCCTGGCTGCTCTCCGGCTCTGCTCTCCGGGTTGAAGGATGCAATACCGGCTCACTCCGGGTCTCAGCTGGCCTACTCAAGCCAGGCACTGCTTCCCGCCACACTTTCCACCAGCCTCCCCTTCAGGGTCAGCTGTGGCACCCAGCTCTTCGGGCCCTACCGCTGCTACTACCTGCCTCCTGCTGCTGGCTCGTTTTGTCTCCTCCACTCCGTCCCCGCGTAACTACTGCTGCGGGGGGGGGGGGCTCCGCTGTGGAATTTCTCCTTTCACCCCCGTGCTCAGTTTCTCCCCGGAGCTCCGTTTCCTGCCACCTCCAAACTCGGTGGGGGGGGGGGGAACAACTCTTGGGGCGACGGAGTGTCAATTCTTCAGGGCACAGAGCCTCTGCCGCTCCCCTGCACGTCGGGTAGGTCGCCGCTGCCCCACTCCAACTGCAGCCACGCGATTAGCGGGGCCTCCCGCACGGCCGACAGCGCCTCGCGTCCCAGCTCCCCGGCGTGTCAGAAAGCTTTGCCGCTGTAACAGCGCGGCCCGGGGCTCTTCCCCTTCCTTACTCTCGCTTTGGAGCAAGCTTATTCCACCTCTTGGGGGTAGTAATTCCCCCTTAATACAGGCTTTGGCGGCACGGACTGACTCACGCCGCCATTAGCCCCGCTGACGTCACCGGAAGTCCCTGGAACCCTTTGTAAAAATTGGTGTTACATTGGCGATCCTCCAATCTTCAGGTATTAGAGATGATTTTAATGATAGTTCACAGATTACTGATAGCAGTTCTGCAATTTCATATTTCAGTTCTTTCAACACCCTTGGATGTATACCATCCGGCCCAGGTGATTTGCTACTCTTCAGTTTATCTAATAATTGTAAGACATCTTCCCGATGTATCGATATTTCCTTCAATTCTTCCGCACCTTTAAATACCACTTCAGTCATGGGTAACATCCCTACATCTTCCTCAGTAAAGACCGAAGCAAAGAATTCATTCAGTCTCTCCGCTATCGCCTTGTCGCCTCTTAGTGCTCCTTTAACCCCTTATCATCTAATGGACCAACTGACTCTCTCACAGGTTTTTTGCTACGAATGTACTTGAAAAGGTCTTTATTTCGCGTTTTTGCTTCCGCAGCAAGCTTCTTCTCAAATTCTTTCTTTGCCTGCCTTATCAATGCCTTGCATTTGACTTGCCAGTGCTTGTGCTGTTTCCAGGTTATGTCGTTTGGCTCTTTTTTCCATTTCCTGAAAGATGCTTTTTTGACAACAGCCTCTCTGACCTCACCTTTAGACCATGCTGGCAGTTTTTTGGACTTCCTTCCACTTTTCTTAAAGCGTGGAATACAGCTGGTCTGGGCTTCCAAGATAGTATTTTTCAACAACACCCAAGCTTGATGTACGTCTTTAACCTTCGCAACTGCTCCTTTTAGTTTTTTCTGAACTGTTTTCCTCATTTTATCATAGTCTCCCTTTCGAAAGTTAAAAGGTAGTACTGTGGATTTCCTTACTATCCCTCCTCCACTAATTAAATCAAAGGCAATCATGCTATGATCACTATTGCCAAGTGGCCCCAACACCCTTATCTCTTGCACTAGATCTGGTGTTCCACTAAGGACTAGGTCTAATATGGCTTCCCCTCTGGTCGGTTCATGAACCAGCTGCTCCAAGAAGCAGTCATTTTTTTCATCTAGGAACTTTATCTCCCTAGCATGTCCTGACGTGACACTGACCCAGTCGATACCGGGGTAATTGAAATCACCCATTATTATTACTGCGCTGTAACGTTTGTTAGCTTCCTTGATTTCTTTGAGCATTTCATCATCCATTTGGTCATTCTGGCCAGGTGCTCAATAGTACACCCCCACTGCCATCGCCTTCCCCCTTTTATATGGAATTTCAATCCATATAGATTCTACAGCAGATTTTGTTTCCTGCAAAACTTTAATCCTTTCTGAGTCAATGCCCTCTCTAACATAGAGCACAACCCCTCCACCAATTTGATCAGCTCTATCATTACGATATAGTTTGTACCCAGGTATCACAGTGTCCCACTGGTTGTCCTCCTTCCACCATGTCTCTGATATTCCAATCATATCTAACCTTTCATTTAGTGCTATATTCTAACTCTCCCATCTTATTCTTTAGACTTCTAGCATTTGCATACAAGCATTTTAGAGAATGTATTTTATTCATGTTAATTTGGCTATTGTTAGACATGGGTAAATTGGGATCTTTAAGCTCTGTCTGCTCCATACTTGAGGGCATTTGGGCTACTTTACTCTTTTGTGGAACCTCTCTGCTTTTGGTAGTATCCTTCAAGGATACATTCTTCCGAACCATCCGCTCTGGGGCGACTGTCAGCTTTCCCCTAATATCTAGTTTAAAAGCTGCTCTATCTCCTTTTTAAAGGTTAATGCCAGCAGCCTGGTTCCATCCCGGTTAAGGTGAAGCCCATCCCTTCAGAAGAGCCCCTCCTTTCCCCAGAATGTTCCCCAGTGCCTAACAAATCCAAAACCCTCTTCTCTGCACCATTGTCTCATCCACGCATTGAGACTCCGGAGCTCTGCCTGCCTTTTGGGTCCTGTGTGTGGAACAGGAAGCATTTCAGAGAATGCTACCCTGGAAGTTCTGGATTTCAACTTCCTACCTAAAAGCCTAAATTTTGCCTCCAGAACCTCCCTACCACATTTTCCTATGTCATTGGTACCGACATGTACCAAGACAGCAGACTCCTCCCCAGCACTATCTAAGACCTTATCTAGGTGGCGCGTGAGGTCCGCTACCTTCGCACCAGGCAGGCATGTTACCAGGCGATCCTCACGTCCACCAGCCACCCAGCTATCTACATGCCTAATGATCGAATCACCAACTATAACGGCTGTCCTAACCCTTCCCTCATGGAAGGGACCGCCGCAATGACGAAACATAGAAACATAGAAACATGATGACAGAAAAAGACCACAAGGCCCATCTAGTCTGTCCTTCCATAACAACAACTACAACAGTCCACTTTTTACCTTTAGAGATCCTCTGTGTTGGTCCCATGCTTTTTTGAATTCAGTTACTGTCCTCATCTCTACCACCTCCACTGGGAGACTATTCCACGGATCCACTACTCTTTCCGTAAAGAAATATTTCCGCATATCACTCCTGAATCTATCTCCCTTCACCCTCATCCCATGTCCCCTCGTCGCAGAACTTGCTTTCAATTGAAAGAGGCTCTCTCCCTGAACATTTATGCCACGGAGGTATTTAAATATCTCAATCATATCACCTCTATCCCGCCTTTCCTCTAAGGTGTACATATTAAGATCCTTAAGTCTGTCCTCATATGCTTTATAATGAAGACTACTAATCATCTTAGTAGCAACCCTCTGCACCGACTCCATCCTGTTCACATCCTTTTGAAGGTGCGGTCTCCAGAATTGCACACCATACTCCAAATGAGGTCGCACCAAAGACTTATACAGAGGCATTATCACCTCCTTTTTTCTGCTAGCCATTCCTCTCCGTATGCACCCAAGCATCCTTCTAGCTTTTGCCGTCGCCTTTTCTACCTGTTTAGCTACTTTAAGATCATCGGACACAACTACGCCTAGGTCCCGCTCTTCTTTAGTGGACAAAAGTACTTCACCTCCTATGCTGTATTGCTTCCTTGGATTGCTGCAGCCCAAATGCATGACCTTACATTTTTTAACATTAAATCCCAGCTGCCAAATTCTAGACCATTCTTCAAGCTTAGCTAGATCCCTCCTCATGTTATCTACACCTTCCTGGGTGTCTACTTTATTGCAGATTTTGGTATCATCCGCAAAGAGGCAAACTTTACCCGACAGCCCTTCCGCTATATCACTAACAAAGATGTTAAAAAGAATCGGACCAAGGACAGATCCCTGGGGCACACCACTGGTAACATCCTTCTCCTCAGAGTGAGCTCCATTTACTTGTACTCTTTGTCGCCTCCCACCCAACCAATTTCTAACCCAAGCAGTAACTTTAGGGTCCATCCCTAGGGTGCTCAGTTTATTTATAAGTCGCCTGTGAGGAACAGTGTCTAAGGCTTTACTGAAATCTAAATACACCAAGGTTTCCTTTCGGAAGTGGGTCACGCAAAGGCAACGATTTACCCTCTTTAGGTCCAGAATCGGCCGAAACGTACCCTCCTTTTTTGGAACCACGAAATAAATGGAGTATCGACCTGAACCACACTGGTCCTCTGGAACTGGCACCACCGCACCGAGCTGCTGCAGACGCCGCAGAGATTCTGCGACCGCTCGGAGCTTCCGAGGAGCTCTGCACTGGGAAAGAACAAAGGAATCTAAGACGGGCCGCTGGAACTCCAGAGCATAGCCTTCTCGAATAACCTCCAGCACCCACTAGTCTGAGATAATTTGGACCCAGGCAGGGTAGAACTCTCGCAACCTTCCTCCCACGGGCACCGCCGCCACCTGGGTCCACCTTATCTCATTGCGGCTTCTTGTTACCCGAGGATTGAAAGGAACCAAATCCTCTGCCTGCCCCCCTGAATCCCCAAAACGGCTGGCCACGCACTGGAAACCTGCCCCTCTGCGACTGATGAAAACGAGAGGACCGAAACCTACGAAAATCCCTCGGGAGGCCCCTGGACTCCGAAGCTCCACGACCCAGCTTTGGCTTATCCTCCGGGAGGCGACCCCCCTTGGACTCCCCGAGGTCCTTAACTAACTTCTTCAGATCTTCCCCAAACAGCAGTTTCCCCCTAAAGGGGAGCTTACTGAGCTTCGCTTTGGAAGACCCACCAGCCGACCAGTTACGTAGCCACAGATATCGGCGAGCCGCCACCACCGAGGCCATACTCTTGGCCAGTCCGCGGATGAGATCGTAGTGGATATCGGTCAAGTAGGCCGTGCCCGACTCCAGCCGTGCCACATCCTCTGTCTGCTCTTCCAAGAGGTGTCCCTGAAGTCGTTGAGACCACCTTAAACAGCCTCTCGCCACCCACGCCCCCGCTATCGAGGCTTGCAGAGATAGGGCACACATATCAAACATCTGCTTCAGCAAGGTATCCAATTTCCTGTCCTGCCCATCCTTTAAAGCCGCGGCTCCCTCAACCGGAATGGTGGTCGTCTTCGTGACCGCCGACACCGCCGCATCCACCTTCGGAGAACGAAAGATCTCTTTATCCTGGTCGGAAAGCGGGTATAAGCGGGCTAAGGCCCTAGTCCCCCGCAACACCGATTCCGGCGAGTCCCATTCCTCCTGAATCATATTCCGAAAGACTCTATGGACCGGGAACACCCGTTGCGACGTTCTCACGGCCTGCAAAAGCGTATCCTCCAACGCCTCCTACATAGACATGGATCCCGCGGGCATGTTCAAAGTCTTTAGCGTCTCAGCAATCAATGCTGGCAGCTCTTCCCATCGAAACACCCGGACCACTCTACTCTGTGGCTCTGCGTCCAGTAATTCTCCCTCTTCTAACTCCTCCTCCGAGGCGTCTTCCACATCTAAGTCTTGCGCACCTACCTCCTCAGCCAACCCAGCCCCCGGGCTCTGGTCCAGAATCTCTCTACGTCTCTTAGTCGGGGCCAGCTCCCCCTCCAGAAGGCCCCCCGACCCTGTTCGTTTCCGGCCAGTTGGGCTCTGAGACCAAGCCCCCAACCCGGGCTGCAGTAAGGTAAAGGCCTTCTGCATCAGCGCGAAGAAATCCGAAGGGATCCCTGACACCCCAGTACCCTGGGATCCCTCCCCCGACAAAGGAGCGCTCCAAGCCGAGGACGGACCTGCCACCGGCTCCGCAGCATCCAAGGATGGTGGCCCGGACCCCCTGCCGTCGAAGGAAGCTTCTGTCTGAGCCCCAGAGCCTTCCCCCAAGGCTTTCTCCATTCCCACTTCCCCTAAGGAGCAGGCCTTGCACACTCCAGCTTCCAAAAGCTCGCCGCGCCTCACGCCACAGACGAGGCAGCGGGGCTTAGCAGGCATAGTATCTAGAGCTGTAGGCCAGGAAGCCTATGTCTGATATGTGTCTTATTTTTTTTATTTATTTTTTTTATATTATATTATATTATTTATTTATTTATTTTATATATTATAAAATAATATTTATTTTATTTATTTATTTTATATTATATTATATTTATTTATTTTTTTTATATTCCACCAAGGCAGCAGTCAGTCTGACCTGAAACCGAAGCTCTTATGCCTTGCAAAAAGGCCTAAGAAAATCTGGCGCTGAAAAACGGCATACAAAATGGCCGCCGCAACATTCGCACCGTCAAAAATCACGCGGCCAGGCTCCCAGCCATACTCCGGAGCCGCCGGATCCCCCTTCAGCCTAATAAACTTCTCCCCCAACGAGCCCGAAGTTCGGGTGTACTCACCGCATCGATATTGAGAGGAGAGGGAGGAAGGGCAGTGCTAATTACCCCCGGAGCACAGCCTTTCACACGGCATCAGCTCCAGGGACTGGGCTGAAACCTCAGCAGCGCTGCTTTGCTGCTGCCAGTCTTTTCGGCCTTCTACCTGCTCCTCACCCTTCCAAATCGGGTTCGGGAGCAGGGAGGCTATTGTACAGAAGTACTCCCCTGTGCTCGTTTAAACGCTGGGGCACTCTTACATCCCTTGGGGGGGGGGAGAGGAGAGGGAGTTAAGCAAGAGAGGAGTAGAGAAGAGATAAACGCCCACAGCAGCACAGGCTCCCTGTCAGCAGCAGCAGATTCACACCTAAGGAAAAAAACAAAGCAAAACTCAAAAAACAACCCAACCAAGGGCTAACTAAGAGAATTAAGCTCTGCTTATTTGTTCCTCCTGAGCCCAGTCCCGGGCTCAGAACCTCCTAGCTGCTTGGAGACTGAAAGTACTGGTGGTAGGGGGGCAGATCTTGCCTATTTGTACCAGTGACATCAGAACGATGACATCTTTCAGTCTCCAAAGCTGCTGGTGGAGGTTGACAACTCTATGGTTCCGGGACTGGACTAGAGGGACGCAAAGGAAGTTAAGAGCTTTAAATCTCGGTCATATAATCCTGATTTTGAGAACATTACAACTGCCCTGTGGCATTTCTTTCCTGACTTGCAGATAATGGCTGCATACACACAGTCATAGAAAGGGACTATTGAGTGTACCAGCTGCCCTCTGGTGGCCATAGACCGTAGCACAGGCACTTCTTGGTTGACAGTTTAACTGTCAGTCTATTTTTTTTATATCCTAAGGTTTCCTAAAGCTGTCCCTGTGAATTTTGGGCAACTTTCACTATAGAATACAGAAAAGCACACTTCCAGGCTGTCCCTCCTTCCAACTACAAGTTAGGGCTCTGCCCTTGAACCTAAAAGCTGGCAATTTGCCTAATATCCTGGGACTTAACAGTTGCTCCTCAGAGACATGATTAGGAGGGAAAGAACATGTGGTATCAGGGATCAATGCCAAAACTGCTGTCCTATTTTTAAGTTTATTCTTATATATTTTATAAAGAGGATTGACAACAGTCCCCCTTAAGGCTGAGGAACCCCCTGAGCCTCAAAAGAAAAACCTACAAACAAAAGAAAGCACAGTTACTTACCTGTAACAGGTGATCTCTGGGAACAGCAGGAATAAGTCTTCACATATGGGTACGTCGGTACTGACGGAGCCTGCGCGGGAACGCTCCCCAGCGTCCAATCAGAAAGCTTTTGGTAGCATCCCTCAGCGCCTGCGTGCTGCCTTCCCGCCTTTCCAACTGTCTCTACTCAGTTGAGTTTTATAGCTGAGACAAAGAGAGAGAAAGAAGAAAGGAAGAGAGATAGAGAGATACAACTCCTAGGGGAGGTGGGTGGGTTGTGAAGACTTATTCCTGCTGTTCCCAGAGATCACCTGTTACAGGTAAGTAACTGTGCTATCTCCAGGAACAAGCAGGAATGAGTCTTCACATATGGGGACTCCCAAGCTAAGATGCCTGAAGCCCTAGCATGGTGAGGATTGGAACATGCTACACCTCATATGGCCAGGCATCCTGAGGATGGAGGGTAGGAGTTGAAAAGAGAGGAGCTGTGGAAAGACAGCTAACCTAAGGACTACAAGTAAGGAGTCCTTGTATGTATGATAATTACCATGAAAAATATGGAAATGAACAATCACAATATGGACCTCACCTACTGGGTTGCAGGAAGTAGAGAGGCTGATGGAGTCTACTGGAGATCCAGTAGAGGAATCTTCAAGGTGACCTCACGGAAGGGAAGGTGAAGGTCCCAATCTGGAATTGACAGGTGACCCAGGTGTCAACTGGGGTAGTAGAAAAAACGGCAGGTCTTTAGTGGAAGCTTTATGGAAAAAGCTGGGAACTCTTTTGGCTACAGAGTTACTAACATTTAGGAGCAAAAGAGGAAGACTGACCGATATGGACAAACTAGCCCAGTCCTGGAGGGAAGAAGGGGTATGGGAAAAAACCCGTATTCCCAAGGAGGACAGATGTCTGAAGGGTTGAAACCTCAGATCTACTGAAGATCCACCCTGTCTTTCCTAACTGGTGAGAGATAGGAAAGATATTGAAGTATGGAGCTTCAGGGATACCTAAACCTAGGGTTAAAGTAGTAGCTGTCAGTACCACAGTAGTGGTTGTGTGCATAATACTCTAGACATACTGAGGGACAGTATGAACATATGCAAGCCCACTGTCTGGAACCTATAGGAAGGTAAAGCACAGTTACTTACCTGTAACAGATGATCTCTGGGAACAGCAGGAATTAGTCTTCACATATGGGTACGTCGGTACCGACGGAGCCTGCACGGGAATGCTCCCCAGCATCCAATCAGAAAGCTTTTGGGAGCATCCCTCGCGCCTGCGCGGTGACTTCCCGCCTTTCCCACTGCTTCTCTTCAGTTGAGTTTCATAGCTGAGACAGAAAGGAGAGACAGAGGAAAGGAAATAGATAGATACAACTCCTAGGGGAGGTGGGTGGGTTGTGAAGGAGAAATTTCACTTACCGTTAATTTCCTTTCCTGGAATACTGCTAGACCAGTCCAGACAAACGGGTTATGCACCCCTGCCAGCAGATCTTGGAGACAGAGAATTCTATCAGAGCTCTGATAGGCTGGAGCCTGGTGATATAATCCTACCCCTAGGGGTCTCCCTCAGTTACGTCCACAAGCTAATACAACATGAACTGTACATCACCCCAGAGGGTCCCAAGTGAACTATATACAAGGGAGCCGAAGAACTCCCTAGAGCTGAAAACAGTATCCACCTACGAACCCATGGACTGCCCAGGGCGAGGCATTCCGGCAGAGAGAAGAACCGTGGTCGGCGGCTGCACCGCACCAGCGGCACTCCAACCAACAGCAGGGCGGGTCCTGGACTGGTCTAGCAGTATTCCAGGAAAGGAAATTAATGGTAAGTGAAATTTTTCCTTCCAGTTCATACTGCTAGACCAGTCCAGACAAACGGGCAGTACCCAAGCTACCTGCTTTCAAGGGGGGGCAAGGCCGCCGACAGCTCAGCAACTCCAAAACGGACTTCCTGACGGGCATGAACGTCCAACCTATAATGACCGACAAAGGTGGACAGCGACGACCAAGTCGCCGCCCGGCGAATATCGAGAAGAACTACATGACACCTCCCGGCCTACAAAGTTGCTTGCGCCCGAGAGGAGTGAGCACGGAGTCCCGGTGGAGCTTGTTCTCCCTGAAGACGGTACGCCGCCTCAATGGTCTCCGTAACCCATCTAGAAATAGTAGATTCGGAGGCTGCGGATCCCCGACGAGAACCCGCGAACAAGACAAAAGAGGAACAGTCATATGGAAGGGTCTGGCGACCCCCAGATACCGAAAAAGAACCTTCTTAAGGTCCACCGCCTGCAACGGAGACCGACCACTGTCACACTGCGTCTTTGGAAAAGACGGAAAGGAAAGAGGCTGGTCAACAGCGAACGGCGTCAACACTTTGGGCAACAAAGGAAGGGACAGTTCTCAGAGAAACGCCTTCGGAGGAAAATGAGAGATAGGGATCTCGACACAGAGAGCCTGGAGCTCAGAAACACGGCATGCCGAAGTTATGGCCACCAAGAAGACTGCCTTCAGAGTCCAATCTAGAAGAGAACAGGCCCTCAGAGGCTCAAAGGGAGGAGCAACGAGGGCACAGAGGACAAGCATGAGAGCCCACGCCGGCACAGGCGAACGCAGAGGAGGCCGGAAGGCCCTAACTCCGCGGAGGAACCGAGACACGTCCGAATACGAAGCTATCGATCGCCCCGGTATAGGACCCCGAAAACAAGTTAAAGCGACCATTTGTACTCGCAAGGAATTGAGCGCTAATCCCTTATCCACTCCGGCCTATAAAAAGGACAGGATGTCCGGAACACCGCAACGCCAGGGTGTGAGGTTATTTCGCGAACACTAACCATCAAGAGACGCCAAACCCGCACGTAAGTCAGCATCGTGAAAGACCGCCGCGCTGTGAGAAGAGCCGTAGCGAGCAAACCGGCGGCGGTTAATAGCCAGACCGAAAGCGAGTAAGGAGCCGGGTCTTCCATCTCCACCGGTCCGTGAATCAGAAGGCCGAGAAACGCCTCGAGGCGGAGCAGCCACACCCCAGACAGACGGAAGAGATCCGCATACCATGGTCCGCAAGCCCAATTCGGAGCCAGCAGGAGTACAGGGCCGCGACGGTCTCGGAGCTGCCGGAGAACTATGCATATCACGGATCAGGGAGGGAAAACACAAAGGAGAAGATGAGCCAGCCAGATGATCCAGCGCAGAGACTCCAGAGGGACCCCCCGTAGAAGATTGTGTGCCTGAAGCCACCAGCGGAGGCTGTGGTGCACCGGCAGAAGCAAAGGTAACCGGATTAGATAACTGTCCGATACCGGCGACCAACGAGATAGAAGCGCCGTCGGCAAGCAGCGCATGTGCGCTCCTGCCCACGGAACGAGGGCTATCGTTGCTGCCAAGGACCCCAAGAGTTGAAGGTAGCCCCCAAGGCCGAGGTGCCGCTTGATCCAATCAGCGGCGGAGCTGAAGAGAGATCTTCTGAAAACGTTCCTGAGGTAGAAACACCCGCCCCCGACGAGTGTCGCACCCAGCCCCTAGAAAATCCAGGACCTGAAGCATCCCAAAATAGACAGAGTAATGGCCCAGTCCTCCTTCCAACGGTGGACCGGGACGAATGGCATCTAAACGCTGGAGCCTGTAAATGAAGCAACATCCGCTGCCCATTGCCGCAGGCTGAGCCATCTCCGAGCTACCAACACCAGTGCTAGGAAGCGAGCTGAGCCGCAAGAGATCACAGAATGCCTCTGCCCGGAATGCAGCGATGGATTCGAAATGAACCAACTCGGGAACACCTGGAAGCTGCTGAATCCAGCGAAGGGCCCGAGCTGCTAGACCTCTGCACACCCCTGCAAGAAGGAAATAGCGGGCGAAGGAAAACCCGTCTTCAGCAGCCTCCCAACTCTTTAGGTCTTGCTGGTCGCGGAGCACCACTCCGCCCTCAACCGGAAGTGTGGTATGCCTGATGACCCTGGTCAGAATGCATCAACTGTTGGGTATGTCAGCCAACGGTCCAAGTGAAAGGGAGACCAAGGGTATAACTAACCAATACCGCGTGCCGTACAAATGCCCTGGAAAATGGGATCCGGCTGCAACCGGATTTGAGAATCCGGAGGATCAGGCATGTCGGCTAGGGGGAGCGACTCCATCACCTGTGTGATTAGAGCCGGCAACTCCTCTTTCCGAAAAAGGCTGAGAACCGTCAGCGAAGAAAACAGACGGAGAATATTCCCCATCTCCGTACTCCAACGAGTCAGGGCTGATCTCCGAAGATTTAAAGTCTTCTTGAATATCCACAGTACCCCACAAGGCACATGCAACGCTCCAAGGAGGACGTACTGCTCTAAGGTCTGAGGACTTATGGGACCACTTGCGAGACCATGCCATATGCTTGCCTGCTACTGGGCAGGTGTAGGAGATATTCCAAAAGACTCCAAAAGTCACAGGCATCATGCCAGATGGAAGAGTGTGAGGAAGGCACTGTCAGTCAAGGCTGCTGTGGCCTCCAGCGGCTGTGGAAGCGACATGGGAGCTGACTGAATCGTTTTTTTTTTAGCATTTAAAACAAAAATCAAGGTAGGCTCAGGGAAACCGAAGACTCTTCAAAGAAAAGGATTTTGAAACTCTCCGTGCCTTCACAGCATGTTTAAATGTGTGGAAACTGCTGTCTAGAGCTGTTCCCTCCAAAAAGAAACACTGAAGAGAAAAACAAAATGGCCGCTGGCACAGAAAAACTGTCAGGTATTCACTGAGCTGAGAAGGGAACTGTCAGTCATTCACTGTGCTGGTACAGAGAAACTTTCAAAGTCAGGGTAAGGCAATTACAGTGACTGAAAGTAGGGAAATTAGAGTTTGATTCCTCCGCAGCCACTCAGACCTCCATGGTAGGGGCTGAAAGGTGTTTCTGGGGAGGGATGTAGAAGCTCAAATCCAGCCGTACGGAAGATGACAGTGAGTATGTTTAATTAGGTAGAGCCCAAAACAGTCAGGATCCAAAACACTGACTTAAAATTCCAATCAAATGGTATATTGAAAAAGACAGGTACAATATTCCAGTAAGACGTACAAAGTAACCCAGCTGCAGTTTGTGGATTAAAAATTTTAAAGTAGGAACTTCAAAACTCAGAGGCAGCCGGTCCGGGAGCAGTAGCTGAGGCAAGTAAGAAAAAAACAGGCTACTCACAGTTTCCTTTCAGGAATTGATACCTGAACTTCCCGGGGATGTCCGTGGCAAAGACTCAGCGCAGCGTAAAGCCAATGGAGAGCTCCACTGAAGCCAGGCTAAGGAGTTCCCAAGTTTATCTGGGGAATCAAGACGCTGGGGGAAGAATACAGTTGATTTCTGAGGTCCCTGTGTGTCTTCTGACAGCCTATGCAGCGTAGACCTGAATAAGGCATAGGGAGAACTAAAAAAAATAATAACTCTGCCCCGGAGGAACAGGTATTTAACAATATTCCCCATACTATGCAATGCCTCAGCCAGCCTTCTTTGTTGGGCACAGTGGGGGATGGAACCCATGAGCCCTGCACCAGTGGTCAGTGTCTTAGCATTGTACTGTGGCTCTGAATTGCAGCCGGTTCTCTAATCATGCCTTCCGTACTTTTTATTCATTATGTTAATACATAGGCAGAGAAAAAAGGAACCCCCACACAACTCACAGCTAGCAAGTGTTGTGGAAAAATTTAAACAGCAATTTTTTTTGGTGCTAGAAGCCAGCAAAGAGAGAAGGAATCTGGCTTCCCGCCAAAAACCAGGGCTCATTAGCTATTCAAAATGGCCGCCGGCAAAAATAAACCTCAAAAAGAGTGAATTAAAACCCCCAAAAGCTAAGGAATTAACTTAAAAAGTCAAATGACAAGGTGGGGGGGTTGCAGGCATGAGAGAAATGCCTAAAATCGCTGAAAATCAAGAAAAATACATCCAGTCACCACAGAGTTGCAGACAGCAGTGGGAGAAAGACAGGTTTTGTACTCACAGTACCGAAAGTGCAGAGAAGCCACGGACCGCTGCTGAGAGCACTGCCAGCTGCCTCACCACTAAAATCAGCCCCAGGGACTGGATTTTAGGAGGCTTACCATCCAGCTAAATAGTCTTCATGACTAGTGCTGGGAAGTCTGCACATCAGCGATCTCTACTGTGTGACCTGCAGGACACACAGGAGCTCAGCTGGAATTCATCCTGGTGCCCAGATAAGTACACTGGCAACTACAGGGTATAATCTCTCCCAGAGAAATCACAAAGAAATAAAGCATCTTAAATTTTTTTGAAGGAGCAAAAAAAAAAAAGCATCCAGATCTGCTGGAGACAGAGAAAAACTGAGGGAGACCCCTAGGGGTAGGATTATATCACCAGGCTCCAGCCTATCAGAGCTCTGGTAGAATTCTCTGTCTCCAAGATCTGCTGGCAGGGGTGCATAACCCGTTTGTCTGGACTGGTCTAGCAGTATGAACTGGAAGACTAATTCCTGCTGTTCCCAGAGATCACCTGTTACAGGTAAGTAACTGTGCTATCTCCAGGAACAAGCAGGAATGAGTCTTCACATATGGGGACTCCCTAGCTGTGGATGCCAGGGGAGATCCCATAAAATGCGTATTCCTGGGACAGGATGGCATTTCCCAAACCTGGATCCCCGGCATCCCCTGAGGGATGGGGGGTAGGAGTCGAATAGAGAAGAGCTGCAAGGAACAGCAGGTCTAAAGACTACAGAAGAGAGGAGTCTTTAGAATGTATGTCAAGTATCATTAAAATATTTAATGACCCAGTACAATATAGAACTTACCTACTGGATTGTAGGAAGTAGAACTGTGATGGAGTGTACTGTAGATGCAGTAGCGGAATCTTCAAGGTAACTTCACAGCAGTGAGGATGAAGTTCCAAACCTGGAATGGGCAGGTGACCCAGGTGTCAACTGGGACAGGAGAAGAACGGCAGGTCTTCAATGGAAAGCTTTATGGGAAAAAGCTGAAAACTCTTTTAGGTACAGAGTTATTAACATTGAGGACTAAAAGAAGACGACTGACCAATCTGGAGAATTAGCCCAGTCCGGAAGGGAAGAGGGGGTATGGAAAAAAGCCCCTATTCCCAAGGAGAACAGAAGTGTACTCAGAAATACAGAAGATGTACACTGTCATTCCTAGCTGGTAAGAGATAGGAAGACAATGAAGTTTGATACTTCATGGATAGGGAGATCTATAACAAAAATAGAAGCTGTTGATGTCACAGCAGTAATTGTGTGTATAACCGCTCCCAGTTACTGAGCCGTATGAGAATAGGCAAGTTGACTGTCTGGACCCCTTAAGAGGGTAAAAGCTTTATAGCACAGACAGTTAGGGAGATAGTAGGTAATACATAGTGTCCTATGGACGTCTCCCAAAGGGCACATATATATATATATATGGAGATACATACATATCTCTATATATATATGTGCATATATGTCCAGATATGTGTGATATATATTTATATAGAGGTATAGATATATATAGATATAGATGGGCATGGCTTATGCCCATACAGATTACAAAAAATATGTATGTATAGGATATATACAGACATGAATATAAGTCTGAGGATACATGCCTGCAACTGAACCCCATAAGAACATTCACATGGGGAATGTGATGGGAAAAGATTCATCTAATAATAAGGGGTTGAAAACCACCTGAAGATAAATAGAGAATCTATTTCCGTGGTACAGGAATGTATTTCAGTGGAATAACCAGTATGGTTGCGTGAAAAACAGAGGATAATAGCAGTCTGGTAAGAGCACGTCAGGAGTACTTGAGGACTCTGACACATCCAAAGGACAAGAAACGCATAGACTAAGACACCTGGATGACTCAGCCAAGGGACTCAGGGGTATCATGTACAGTAAAAGAGTATGCATTGTCCAAGTGGAGCAGAAAAGATAATGCCAAGCTGTAAGGAAAAAAGGGTTAGATTCCTGCCAGATTGGGAACTCCTTGGACATTCACGCAGAAAAAGCTTGTCTTCTGTATCACAACAGGAGACAAGAGGGTATAAAGAAACTATATAGCCATGGAATGACTATATAAGCTTTTACTATTATATGGAAAACCCTCAGAGACAAAGTTCAAAGCTCTACAGCAAGGGCCCATAGTAGAAAGCTTCTCTGAAGATTGCAGAGAGCATTGTGCAGGAGAATTATGAGATAAAACTGACAGCAGTCAGATGTGTTGCCACATCCTAGGTAAGGATATGGCTAAAAGAGGATAACCTGCAGTGAATAGTATCATGCAAGATAGTTGAAAGTAGCTTGCGAGAAGCATTAAAGTGAGTACTGGAACTTCTGCATGCACAGTAACTGAATAAAAGAACAGAAGGGATTCTCCAGTATGAAAAACAGAGAGAAAACAGACAAAGGGAGCGGAGATATTCCCGTCCCTGTCTGATGAGTTATTCAGAGCATGCATTGAAGGATAGTAGCAAATCTACACTGGAAAGAAGAGAAGTGTTTCAGTATGGTACCAACTCGAGCAGGGGAAACCCTGGAAGAGAAGGGTTTGGAAGGTGACGTACCATAGGATAAGTCAGCTAAAGGAAAAAATGTCCATGTGGGGACAGAACTATCATGGGATAATTGTAATCTCCCTTTATGATAAAAAGAAAGGGAGAGATCACGTGAGCGCATGAGCGGGTGAGGACGTCTCCTTGCCGAGCTCCCAGGCCTCACCAAGAATCGGCAGTTAAATTCGGCGACATAAAGGTCCACTTGGGAGGACAGCTTACCCCGCAGCTGAAACGAACGTCGGAGAACCGTTCCGGTGTCCCCCACTTGCTGATAGCGCAGGACGGAGGATGAAATCGGCGACGAGACGGGAGAAGGCTGCTGGAGCGCGGGACCTCAAGATGGCGCCGACGGCGAAACCTGTAGCGGGGCCTGACTCCCCAAGCAAGGAGAGTGTCGACTCGGGGCCGGAGGAGCTTGCATATGAGGTCGCTAAGCTGCTGGAGCCAAAATTTGCAGCGGTGTTGCAGAAACTCGCTGAGATGACTGACACATTTGGAGAGCTTACAAGGAGAGTGGAAGAGGTTGAGCAACGGGTGACCGGTCTGGAGGAAGGGGAGTTAGCGACACAGCGGACTCAGCAACAACATCAGAAGCAAATTGATGCTCTGCTGCTCAAGGTAGATGACCTAGAGAACCGATCCCGTCGCAATAATTTGCGGCTGATTGGGATTCCGGAAACCTGGACGGGGGAGCAGCTCTTCTCCCTGTTCGACACGTGGCTACCGAAGGAGCTGGGCCTAGCAGATTTACAAGGCCGGGTCCGCGTGGAGAGAGCGCACAGGTTGGGGCAGTGGCAGGAGGGCCGTGCAAGACCTCGACCGGTGTTAGCGCGTCTACTGGATTTCCACCAGAAGACCCTCATCCTCCAAGCGTACCGGAAAAAAAGAGATCTGAGACTGGACAATGTGCCTGTTTATCTGTTCCAGGATTACTCGGCCTCATTGGCTGCTAAGCGCAAAGAATTTTCGCCCATCTGTACTGAGCTCATTAAGGATGGAATCCGCTTTGCCTTGAGCTACCCGGCCACTTTGAAAATTTTTCATAAGGGCGCAACGCATACCTTTGAACAGGCCCCTGCTGCGAGAAAGTTTCTGTCTGCTTTGACGAGTTCTCCCGCCCCAGCTGCTGACCAACCTTAATGGACTGACTGAGTGGGATTGCATCTGGCCGGACTTTGGCACATAAACTGTCTGAGTGATGGCTCTTTGGTTTGTTTCTCACACTTGAGTGGTATATATGGGCTTTATGTTACCGTCTGTAATACCTGTGGGGTGGAGGCCTGGAGGCGCATGGAAGGTGGACAGTGATCTCGCCCCCAAGTAGTGGGGTGTACGCGTTTTTTTGGTTTTAAGGATAGGTGGTGTTTGAGCAGGAGGGGGACTGTGTACATGAGGAGTTGGGGATGGGGAAGCTTTGAGAGTGAATGTGCGAATGAATGTGGGAATGAATGTGGGAGTGCTTGGGAGGGTGGGTTGGGGAAGTGGGTAGCTGAGTATGGATGGGAGAGTAGGTGGGGGGGGGCTGGGGGAAGTGTGGGGGGCGGGGGGAAGGGGGGGGCGGGGAGACTGGTTGCAGGCTAAGGTAGGGGTGGGGAGGGAGATAGAGGTTTGGGGAGGGGGGGGATTGTTCTGTGTGGTCATTAGCTGCAGGAGGTGGGGGGGACCTGGGGAGAGGGTCTGTTGTGCCTACTAGGAAGGGATTTGCCCTGGGAGTCGAGGCTGGGCGACTCCTGGGTCTTGCATTTGTGATACTGCTACAATTTGAAACTCATTTAATTGGGCATGGTTAACTTGAAAATTACTTCTTGGAATGTGGGGGGGAATAGGCTCGCCTGTGAAACGTACTAAAATACTGCAATTCCTTAAACGGAAGGGGGCCCATATCGCCTTGCTGCAGGAGACACACCTCAGCGATGTGGAACATCAGAAGTTGGCCCGTGATTGGGTGGGGAGTGTGCATGGCGCATCTTCCGGAACCAGGAAAGCGGGAGTGGCGGTCCTGGAGAAGCGGGGCATACCTTTTGAGGTAAAGCATCTGACTGCAGACCCCGGGGGACGCTATCTCTTGCTGCATGCCAAAGTATATAACGAGGAAATTTGGTTGGTCAATGTCTATGCCCCTAACATCTATGACCACGCCTTCTTTCGTAAACTACTGGGCTTTGTCCGGGGAGCGAAAAGTAACAATTTAATTTTGGCTGGCGATTTCAATTGTCCGCACGATCCGCTCCTGGACAAATCCTTGACTGGTGATGCGAGGGCCTGGCGGAATAGAGGTGTGGGGTACCTGTGCCGGATGGGGGATTTGGTCGACGTATGGCGTCTCCTCAGCCCTGGATCTCGTGAGTACACTCACCAGTCCAGAGCACACCTCTCCTGGTCGCGTATCGATTATATCTTGGTGAGCGAAAGGGCCGTGTCCAAAGTAGTGCAGGCTGGCATAGAGCCGATTGTGATATCGGATCATGGGCTAGTGTGGGTAACGTGGGAGTGTGCGGGGCCTTCGCGAGCGGGATGGCGCTTTCCCACCTATTTGTGGGAGGATTTGGAGTTTCGGAAATTCCTAGAGGTGCAATGGGATGAGTTTCTCTCTTTCAATGATAAGTCGGAGTGTTCACCTATTTTACTTTGGGAAACCAGTAAGGCAGTCCTGCGCGGAGCGATTATCGCCTATTGTGTAAAGCGACGCAAGCATTTGGATCGCAGTCTTTTGGTATTAGAGCGCAAGGTCCGCGATTTGCAGCGCAGGACTAGCAGGGCTGGGGGGGGGGGCGCTGCAGCTAGAGTATATTGGGGCGCAGGCGGCCCTCCATGAACTTCTGCAAAGGAGAGCTACTTATTCTATACAATGCTATAAACATCAGTTCTTTCGCTATGGAAACCGATCTGGCAGGTTGCTGGCCAAGTTAGTCAAGACCCCGGAAGGCACGCGTTTCATACCAGTGCTTCGGGATGAAGAGGGAGTGCTGCATCATCGGCCTCCGCAGTTGGCCGAACTTTTCCGTAAGTTTTATGCACAGTTGTATACTGAAGAAGAGCGGGACTATGAGGGGGGAAAAAAATTCTTGCACGAATTGGACTTACCTCAATTATCTGAGCGAGATGTGCAACAGCTTAATGCCCCATTAACGGTGGGAGAAATACAGCGGGCGATCCAAGCGGGGAGTAACCACAAGGCTCCGGGCCCCGATGGGTTCACTTATGAATATTATAAAATTTTGTCGGCGCGTCTTGCCCCAACCATGGTGGCTCTATATGAGGAAGCTTGTCGTTTGGGCCACTTCCCTCGGGATATGCGATGTGCTGACATAACTGTACTTCCAAAACCGGGGAAAGATTTGCTCGATCCGGCCTCGTATAGACCCATCTCTCTTATCAACTGTGATATGAAGATTTTGGCCTCGGTTCTGGCGACACGGCTGAACCCCATTCTGCCGTCTCTCATTGACCCCCGCCAGGTGGGCTTCGTACAGGGTCGGGAGGCCTCTAAGAATATAGCCAAATTACTTTTGGGGATGGAATCTTCTCTATGCCAGGAGATGCCTCTATTGATGGTGAGTCTGGATGCGGAAAAGGCGTTCGACCGGGTGGCGTGGGCTTTTCTATGGGATGTCCTGGGAAACCCTGGGTTTTACTGGTGCTTATGTGAACTGGCTTCAGCTTCTCTATACTCAGCCTATGGCTCGAGTGGGTGTCAATGGTACTTTTTCCGAACCCTTTGTTCTCGAGAGGGGCACCCGGCAGGGATGCCCTCTGTCCCCTTTATTATTTGTCCTAGCTCTTGAGCCCTTGTTACACGCTATTCAACGTGACCCTCAGGTGCGGGGGGTGGTGATGGGGGAGGAGGAGACCAAAATCAGCGCGTTCGCAGATGATATGCTTTTGTGTCTTACGCACCCAAAGCAATCTCTGCCGCGGGTCTTGCAGCTGATAGAGCACTATGGTAGTTTCTCAGGCCTCAAAATCAATGCCTCCAAATCAATGGTGCTGGACGTGGGCGGTCGGGTATGGCCGACTTGGGGAGGGTCCTTCCCCTTGGTTTGGGTCGAGCACTCTTTAAAATATCTGGGGATTAATCTTCCAGACCGTCCTGACCGACTATACCAGGCTAATGTCCCCGGCCTGCTGGCAAAAACCAAGGCAGTGTTCTCCGGCTGGAAAGGGCTGTCATTGTCCCTGAAGGGGAGGGTGGCCTTATTCACGATGGTTGAGCTTCCTCGCTGGCTATATGTTCTCCGTTTGTTGCCTCTTTGGATCTTGGCGAAGGATTGGAAGAAATTGGATGGCCTCCTCCGGGCTTCTTGTGGGGTGGCCGGCGTGCCCGGATCCCTTTGAAGGCCTTGATGAAGGGGGTAGAGGAGGGTGGACTGGGCTTGCCCTCTCTGCGCCTATACAATATTCGCTATATGGCTCGCCACCTCTGGGGCATGTTAGAGAACTAGGAGGGTTGTGCCCCAGTGACTCAACTGAATGGGATGTGTGCACCTTATCATAGTCTCTATGTCTTGCACATGGAGCGTCATTCCTTGGGGATGTTAGGAAGGAGTGGTGTCTATATGGGGGCGCTTCGGGCAGCTTGGCGCGCGCTGAGCACTCGACTTGGTTGGAGCTCGAGGACCTCTCTACTGCTCCCCTTGGTGGGCAACCCGGCGTTTCCCCCTGGGATGCCCACCCAGAATATATTTCGCTCCTGGTTGGAACATGGTTTGGTGTGTCTAGGGGACTTGTATTTGCCGGGAGGGGAAGGCCTTGAGACTTATCAGACCCTCGCTGCACGTTTTCATCTTCCCACATGTCACGTTTATGGCTATCTACAGATTCGCCACTATTTAGAAGGCCTGAGGGGGCGACTACCGACTGGGGAGAAGCCAGTCATGGGGACCCCTCGTGCCATTTTGCAATTACTGGTGGAACGGGACCGAGGGAACCCGACCTACCGTCAACTTCTGAGCTCCATGACAGCTGGACCCCCTCTTGCTGCGCTGGCGAGTCGGTGGTGTAGGGACGGGGTGGAGGGGATGACGGTGGAGTCTTTGCGCGCTGCGTTTGGCCGTATCCCGAAGGGATCCTCCTGGGTTTATTTACAGGAATTGCAGTATAAATTTTTATGGAGAGCATATGCTACTGATCAATGGGCCTTTCAGGCTGGTTTGCGTCCCACCTCTGCCTGCATCTGGTGTTCCCAACATGTGGGCTCTTTGTTACATCGTTTTTGGGATTGCCCTGCAGTGCGAGAGATGTGGCGCCAAGCCTGTACTAAGCTGACGGGTTGGTTGGATGCCGGGGATATTTACCAGCGGGATATTTGTCTGTTTCATGATTGGAGCCTCATGGAGCCGGTTCCGGCCGCGTCCTGTAGGGGGCTCCTGGAGCGTGGCTTCTTGCTTGTCAAGAAAACTCTCTTGACCCGATGGCTTGATGCTACGCCCCGGGGGTACTCCTGTGGGAAAAGGCCTTGCACGAGTTGTTGTATTTGGGAGACACTCACAGCTAAGCAACAGGGGGGGAGGCATTGGGACATATTCTTGGTTCGCTGGCTCCCAGTTATCCAGACATTAGCCCCCCGAGAGCGGAGTGTAATTTTGAATGTATGATGTGGGACCTAGTGTACTTGCATAGTGTGCCAAGGGAGTGTACTCACAGTGGCCCGGTAGTGTCTGTGGACCAATGTTTCCTCCCATGGCCACATCCACCCACCCCGGGGCTGGGCCTTCATCGCCCGTGTTTTTAGGCACCTGGCCTCCACTGGGTGACTCGGTGGACTCTCTGGCCTTCTCAAAATGATTTCTCTGCCTCTTGGCTATTGAGTGCCCCCCTATACCTGTATCTGTTTCTGTAACTATATCTGTATCTATATCTGCATCTAGGACTGACCACAATGGGGGAGGGGATGAAAAGGGTGGGGTGGGAGGGGGGGGCTGGGGAGGGGGTGGAGGAGGGGGGAGAGTGACTCGGGGCTGGCAGTCTTTTGCTATATGAGCCATATTTTGCTATATATACGATCGTAGTGTGTAAATTGTAGGTTAAGCTCTGTTCTTCTCTACCTTTGTGTATTCCTTGTTCCCGTTATTGGATTATATAGCATGTTATTCTACATTGTTATGTGTGATGTGCATCTTGTATCGATTGCCGGTACTCGCTTAATACTTGCCTTTGCAGGCTGCGTGTGTGTTATTAAACTTTAAAATTAATAAAAATGATTTGAACTAAAAAGAAAGGGAGAATTCTGTAACCCATGGACAAAAATATCCTAACAGCTTAGCATACTGAAAAGAAAACCAGTGTAGAGTTTGAAGAATAACTTCTGGTAAGAAGTTAACTGTAGAATTGCAACATACGGAACCTATGGTTGCTGGCTATGATTAGCCTGGTTAGAGTCTGGAGACTTCAGACTAGGATGAGATGTCCCTTGCTTGGGTACATCAAGAGAATGGGCAGAAGAAGGGTGAAACTTTCTTTTCTTAGGGAAAGAAGGTTTGGTAGGACATTTCCTACGTCCTGGGGAAAAAGAAGGCTTAGGACGGTTTCCAGAACCAGGAAAGTCAGTGGAGCAATGAGCAACCTGACGTAAAGCCTCTTTATTGAAGAGATTTTCTCCAGTACAAGGAGAATTACCCAGTGTATGTTGTGCCCATCTGCTCAAGTCAGAAGCTT
Organism: Ichthyophis bannanicus; assembly: GCA_033557465.1. Lineage (NCBI taxonomy): Eukaryota > Metazoa > Chordata > Amphibia > Gymnophiona > Ichthyophiidae > Ichthyophis > Ichthyophis bannanicus. Next base: position 24,223,683 of record CM066042.1, read on the forward strand.
GCAGCCAGGCTGTACGACGTGCTCCAATGGCAATAGCAGAGGATCTGCTGACAGACTCAAAAGAGTCTAGAGAAGCACGAGAAAGGAACCAAGAGATATTCCTGCTATGATTAAGAAGCAAGGAATAGTCAGAGGCGTTAGGTTCTGACAAAAAAAGGAGACAAGAGAGATAATTTCTCTGTGACCTCCTGAAGTGTCAGACTCATATAGAAAATATATGAAATAATTCTTGAAGCCAGCATAGAAGTTTGGAAGGTTTGACGTCCAAAGGCATCAAGTGCTTTAGATGCACGACCTGGCGGATAAGAAGAATGCTTCTTCTTACTTCTTACCTTTCTCAATGCTGATTCCACTACCATGGAATGATGTGGAAGTTGGTTTTTCTGAAACCCTGGAGAGGGAGGTACCTGATACAGAATGTCTATGGCTGTAGAAGGCAAGGGAACCCCTCAAAGGTGATTCCCATATCCTCAGAAGAAGATCCTGTAAAGAATGATGTAAAAGAAGCATTATATTTTCCTTTTCTACAGGATCTTGGTCAAGAAAAAACCCAGGAATAGGAATGGCAAGAAAGGTTGCCATGTCAAGGAGAAACTCCTGAAAAGAAGGATTTCCAATAGGAACTAATCCTGGGCAAGCTGAGGTTGAAGGAGCAGCTTGAGCACCAGAAGAGATACTGGACTGGTGCAGAAAAAGAATCCTGCTCGATGGACAGTGATCCTGAGAGTTCTGATTTGAAGCATTTAGTACTGCATCGTAAGTGCCTGGTATAGATTCCAAACTAGGCATAGAAAGGATCAATGGCACCGATGGAACTGCAGGAATCGACCCCGACACTGGTATCGGGGACAATAATGTCATCGAAGCAGTATTCGGGGGCTGCTGAAGCGGTACCGAGGTAAGCCAAGAGCCTTGATGAATATCCTCGGTACTGCGAAGCCGGAAACGATATGGATCGGTTCCGAAGCGCGTCGGTATCAAATCATCTAGACTGGATATCGATTCCAGACTCGGCATCGAAGCGAGCGAGTCCATCGATACATGTCTAGAAAGTACCGACGTTTTTTGTTGTATCGGGGATGCCGATACAGGAAGGTTAATCGGAGTTGCATCGATCGGTACCGAAGGTAGCAAGGACGTCCGAAAACGATGCCCGGTGAAGGGAGGAACTCTCGATCCCGGCGCCGATGTCGGGGTATCGGTACCGCTCGAAGTCGATACCAACCCCGAGCATGGCGAAGATACAGGACAGTCAATCTGGGACGTATCGATCGGCCCCGAAGATACCGAGGATACCAGATGACGATCCCAGGTGAAGAGTGGAACACTCGACCCCGATGCTGCTGCTGGGGTATCGGCGCCGCTCGAAGCCGGTACCAACCCCGAGCATGGCTGGGATATAGGAAAGTCAATTTGAGTCGTATCGCTCGAACCCGAAGGTAGCGAGGATGCTCGATGACGATCCCTGGTGAAGAGTGCAGCACTCAACACCGATGCCGATGCCGGGTTATCGGTACCGCTCGAAGCGGATGTCACCCCCTGGCACGGCCCAGGTATGTTCTGTGAGGGGTGAGCCCCAGGAACAACCTGAAACCCCGTAAATGCTTTGGAGCCCGAAGACTCCCGCTGAGGTTTTATTGCCAATGAGGTCTTGAGGGTAAAGCCGGAGCTGTCATCATGCTGGGCATGAGACTTACCCTTCAAGAATTGGCTAGTCTTAACAGACTGTTTGTGGGTTACCTGATCCTGGAAAGAAGAATAAACCAGTGTCCTCACTTCAGGAGGAAAAACGGCATCGAGGGAAACTCGAAAAAGGGAAGGTCTTCTCCCAATAAAATAGCCTGAGGTATCAGGGGAAAAAGGGTCAGGACCCAAACAGGTTAGACACCAAGTATTGGAGTCTAAAAAGGAAACTAATTTTCCACAGTGAAGGCTCTTCTTAGGAGAAGAAGGCTCCATGTTGGAAAAGGCCTGGTAGGCCCAAAAAAGTTAAACAAAAAACTGAGGAGAAATACTTCTCTAAGTTTGAAAAAGAAAATAATAAAGCACCGGCGGTACCGGTATCGGCGGGAAAAACAGCCGCGACCACCCGAAAATAAGAGAATAAGGATTTTTAAAGAAAAAAGTTTCTGCGGTGACAGGAGGACGTTCTGTTGGCTCCGCGGAAAAACGAAAACTGAAGAGAGGCAGTGGGAAAGACGGGAAGTCACCGCGCAGGCGCGAGGGATGCTCCCAAAAGCTTTCTGATTGGATGCTGGGGAGCATTCCCGTGCAGGCTCCGTCGGTACCGACGTACCCATATGTGAAGACTCATTCCTGCTTGTTCCTGGAGATAAACCTTTATAAGCATAGACAGTTAGAGAGATAAGTATGTAAATACATATCTACCTATTAAGGAAGCATTTCGACAGATACACATATATATATAGGAATATATATATATATATATGTGTGTGTGTGTGTATATATATATATAGATATATAGATATAGATATATAGATATATATAGATATATAGATATATATATATAGGGGTATATATATATATATGCCTATAGTGAGATCTGGAGGGGCATAACATATGCACACGCAGCTTACAGACATATATATCTATAGAGAAGTATATAGAGATATATACATACATGAATATATATATCTAAGATAAATGTCTGCAACTAAGCAGACAAAGATATGCTCATAAGAACATTCACATTGGAGATGTGAAGGAGAAAGATTCATCTAATAACAAGAAAGTGGAACCTACTTGATAAGAGATATAGAGAATCTATTCCCCCTGGCTAAGATGGCACAGGAATGTTATCCAGTGAAATAACCAGGATGGTTGCGTGAATTACAGAGGATAATATCAGTCTGTAAACAGCAAGTCCTGAGACCTGTAGAACTCTCACATGGTAAATGGACAGAAAACGCATAGGATGAGATACCAGGGTGACCCACTGGAGGGACACAAAGGGGTATCATGCGTTATTAGTTAAATATGTGCTGTCCATGGAGGATTAGGATACCATGAGGATAAGCTGTAAGGAAAAAAGAGCATATTCCTTGTAGGAGATGGATAACTCTTTAGACCTACACGCGGAGAAGGCTTATATCCTTTGTATGAAAAGGAGATAGTAGGGAGTGAAGAACCCTCACAGTCATGGGGGATGACTGAGGAAGCCTTTTTCAACCATGATGGATAGTCATTAGAGAAAAAACTCCATGCTCTCTCGCAAGGGCCCATAGTGGAAAGCTTCTCTGTAGGATTGCAGAGAGCATTATGCAGGAGAATTGGGAGATAAAACTGGCTGATGGAAAAAACCAGCAGCCAAGTAAACTATGCTGCCAAACCCAAAGGATTGGAGATGGCAAGGATAGAAGGTAGTGTTAGAAAACTGTAGTGATAAGGATTTCCCAAGAAAGATGTAAATACTGTCTTGGAATCACTACTAAGGCTAGACCGAAAAGTGGTGGAAGACAAGACTGGAACTTGTAAAAAAGTACCAGTAGTCAAAATCACTGGAACTCCTGCATGTGCAGCTACTGAATAGGACTGAAGAAGGGGAGGATCTTATCCCTGTCTGATGAGCTGCCCAGAGAAAAGAACGGAGTTCACCCCAGAGAAAAAATTCACAGTAGAAAGAAAGACAAGAAGTCTTTCAGTGGTAAGGTACCCCTCTTACAGGGGAAAAACCTGGAGGAGAGGGTAGATATACAAGAGCTGAAAAAATGGCTTACCATATGGTAAGTCCCTGGAAGGCAAAAATTCATGTTGGTACAGAAAAACTATCATGTGATAGTTGTTAAACCTCTCTTCTTGTCAGGAAAAGGAGGAAAAACCTGTGACCCATAGACATGAATAGCCTGACAGCTCAACATACCGAAGAGCAAAGGGATGTCCTGAGAATAGGAATCCCTGTGTAGAGTTTTGAATGAAAAAAGTGAAAAACTTCTATTGAAAAGAAGATAACTGTAGGTTATAAAGAGATTAATCAGAACCGCATGGTTGCTGTGTTTATTCAGCCTGGCTAGATTTTGGATTCTTCAGACCAGGACGAGGCTTCCCGTGCTTGGGAACATCGGAATGATGGGCAGGAGAAGAGTAAAACCTCTTTCTCCTAGGGAAAGAAGGTTTGGCAGGGCATTTCCTACCTACTGGGGAAGGAGAAGGCTTAGGATTGCCTTCAGAAACAGGGAATTCAGTGGAGCACTGAGCAACCTGATGTAAAGACTCCTTATTGAAGAGATTTTCTCCAGTGCAAGGAGTATTACCCAGTCTTTGTTGTGCCCATTTGTTCAAGTCTGAAGCTTGGAGCCAGGCTCTACGTCGTGCCCCTATGGCTATAGCAGAGGTTCTGCTAACAGACTCAAAAGAGTCTAGGGAAGCACGAGAAAGAAACCAAGAGATATTTTGGCTATGACTAAGAAGTAAGGAATAGTCTGCAGCCTTGGGCTCTGATAGAAAAGGAGTCAAAAGAGATAATTTCTTTGTGACCTCCTGAAGGGATAGACTCATATAAAAAATATATGAGAGAATCCTTGATGCCAGCATAGATGTTTGGAAGGTGTGACGTCCAAAGGCATCCAATGTTCTGGATTCACGACCTGGCGGGTAAGAAGAATACTTCTTCTTGCTCTTTACCTTCCTCATTGCTGATTCCACTACAATGGAATGATGGAGAAGTTGAGTCTTTTGAAACCCTGGAGAGGGGGCACCTGATAGAGAAGATCAGTTGCTCTAGAAGGTGAGGAAACCCTTAAAGGTGCTTCCCACATTCGTAGAAGATCCTGCAAGGAATGATGTAAAGGAAGCATTATATTTCCCTTTCCTCCAGAACAAAGAGAGCTTTGAGCAGGATCATAGCCAGGGGTAGGAATAGCAAGGGATGTTGCTATGTCCAGGAGAAAATTCTGAAAAGAAGGATCTCCAACAGAAGCCATCCCCGGACAGGCTAGATCTGAAGAACTGGCCTGGGCACCGGAGTAGGCACTTGAGAATGTAGGAATAGAAGATCTCACCCGGTGCAGAAAAGGATCCCTAAGGGATGGATGCTGGTACTGTAGGTCATGACGTGAGACAGTCAGTACTGCATCGTCCATGCCAGGTATCGACTCCAAACTAGGAATAGAAAGGAGCGATTCTGGTGAAAGAAGCATGGAAGGAGCTGACCCCGATGCTACTGCAGGTATCGGCACCGATACCGATACCGACAGCTGTGCCGGAATCGAAGAGGATACCGACATCGAAGCAGTCATCGGAGGCTGCTCAAGTGGTACCGAGGAAACCGAAGGCCTCTGGTAACTACTCTCGGTACCGAGCATCCGGAATCGGTGAGCATCGGATCCGAGACGTGTCGGTACCCAGTCTTCCAGACTGGAAATCGATTCCAGACTCGGCATCGAAGGAAGCGAGTCTATCGATGCATGTCTGGAAGGTACCGACATCGGTGGTAGTACCGGTGATACCGATACTGGAAAGTCAATCTGGGATGTATCGAGCGGTCCCGAAGGTACCGAGAAAACCAGATGACAATCCCTGGTGAAGAGTGGATCACTCAACACCAGTGCCAATGCCGGGGTATCGGTACCACTTGAAGCGGATGCCACCACCGAGCATGGCTCAGGTATGTTCTGTGAGGGGTGAGCCTCAGGAACAACCTGAAACCCCTGAAAGGCTTTGGAGACCGAAGACTCCCGCCGGGGTTTTGAAGCCAAAGGATCCTTGAGGGCAAGGCCGGAGCCGTCATCATGTTGTGCATGAGACCTACCACTCAAGGATTGGCCAGTCTGAACAGACTGTTTGTGGGTTACCTGATCCTGTAGAGAAGGGAACTCGGTATCGAGGAAAACTCGAAAAGGGAAATCTCTTCTCATAATATGGTAGCCTAATGGCTCCGGATGGTCAGGACCCAAACAGTTTAGACACCATGACTTGGAGTCTAAAAACAATACTGCACTGCCACAGTTAAGGCACTTCTTAGGAAAAGAAGGAGGCAGCTCCATAATGGAGAGGCCTGAAGGCCCAAAGTTTAAAACTGAAACTGAGGGAAAAAAATTCCCAGAATTAAATAAAAAGAAAAGAAAAAAACACTGGCGATACTGGTGGAGTTGGGGAGACAGCCGCGACCACAGGAAAACAAGAATTAAAGAATTCAAAGAAAAAATTTTCTGCGGTGACAGGAGGACGTCCTGCCGGCTCCGCGGAAAAACGAAAACTGAGGAGAGACAGTTGGAAAGGCGGGAAGGCAGCACGCAGGCGCTGAGGGATGCTCCCAAAAGCTTTCTGATTGGACGCTGGGGAGCGTTCCCGCGCAGGCTCCGTCGGTACCGTCGTACCCATATGTGAAGACTCATTCCTGCTTGTTCCTGGAGATACAAACACTAGGCCCAAAAATCTAGCTATTCTGCCTGTTGTTTTCCTCACACAGGCAGCTCACTGCAACTCTCGCCATGCGGTCCAAATACCTAGAGAGGAAATGGCCGCCCCTTCGCCAATGAATTTTGGCGCCAATAACAGCAGCCGCTGCAAAAAGGAGGCCTCAGCTGACCGACAGAGCCCGAAGGCCTTACCTGCAGGGCAGAAAGCCACACAGCCTGCTCCTACCACCTTGAATTCCTCCGATCCTCAAGCAGCGCTGATGCGCCTGGCAGCCGCGGCGAGGATCGCTCAACCGGTTCCACAGTGTAAAATTAAAATCCCGCAGCAACGGAGAGAGATCCGCACCGGCAAATATTTTCACTTGCTGCAGGCAACTGAGGAGGAAAGGCGAGAGCTGCTACTAATTTAAAGAGCCAGGCTCAAATTTAAAATTACTATAAATAAGGAAAATTGCTCCTAACTAAAGGGAACAAATCCCTGATTGCCAATTAACCAAAGGTAACTGAATTAAAAGTAAAATTAAAAGTAAATTAAAGGTAAAAATCAAAAGTAAAATCTGAATAGAATTTCTCACACTAAATGCTCCTTATCTGTTCCCCCCAAGTGAGCCCAGAAGGCTCACTATGTCCTCCTGCTGCAAGAAGACTGGACACACTGGAGGCTGATGGGAGATACCAACAGGCTATATCCAGTGATGTCACAACTTTGACATGCCCAGTCTCCTAGCTGCAGAAAGAGGTGCACAACCCAGAGGTAGAGGACTAAACTGGAGGAACGATAAGGCAGCCTCTCTGACCTCCCCTTTAAACCATGCTGGCAGTTTTTTGGACTTCCTTCCACTTTTCTTAAAGCGTGGAATACAGCTGGTCTGGGCTTCCAAGATAGTATTTTTCAACACCCAAGCTTGATGTACGTCTTTAACCTTTGCAACTGCTCCTTTTAGTCTTTTCTTAACTATTTTCCTCATTTTATCATAGTCTCCCTTACGAAAGTTAAAAGGTAGTACTGTGGATTTCCTTATTATCCCTCCTCCACTAATTAAATCAAAGGAGATCATGCTATGATCTCTATTGCCAAGTGGCCCCAACACCCTTATCTCTTGCACTAGATCTGGTGTTCCACTAAGGACTAGGTCTAATATGACTTCCCCTCTGGTCGGTTCATGAACCAGCTGCTCCAAGAAGCAGTCATTTATGTCATCTAGGAACTTTATCTCCCTAGCATGTCCTGCCGTGACACTGACCCAGTCGATACTGGGGTAATTGAAATCACCCATTATTATTACTGCGCTATAACTTTTGTTAGCTTCCTTGATTTCTTTGAGCATTTCATCATCCATTTGTCCATTCTGGCCAGGCGGTCGATAGTACACCCCCACTGCCATCGCCTTCCCCTTTTTACATGGAATTTCAATCCATAGAGATTCTACAGCAAACTTTGTTTCCTGCAAAACTTTAATCTTTTCTGACTCAATGCCCTCTCTAACAGAGCGCAACCCCTCCACCAATTTGATCAGCTCTATCATTACGATATAGTTTGTATCCAGGTATCACAGTGTCCCACTGGTTGTCCTCCTTCCACCATGTCTCTGATATTCCAATCATATCTAACCTCTCATTTAGTGCTATATATTCTAACTCTCCCATCTTATTTTTTAGACTTCTAGCATTTGCATACAAGCATTTTAGAGACTATTTTATTCATATTAGTTTGGCTGTTGGTAGACATGGGTAATTTGGGATCTTTAAGCTCTGTGTGCTCCATACTCGAGGGCATTTGGGCTACTTTACTCTTTTTTGGAACCTCTCTGCTTTTGGTAGTATCCTTCAAGGATACATTCTTCCGAACCATCCGCTCTTGGGCGGCTGTCGGCTTTCCCCTATTATCTAGTTTAAAAGCTGCTCTATCTTCTTTTTAAAGGTTAATGCCAGCAGCCTGGTTCCATCCCGGTTAAGGTGAAGCCCATCCCTTTGGAAGAGCCTCTCCTTTCCCCAGAATGTTCCCCAGTTCCTAACAAATCCAAAACCCTCATCTCTGCACCATTGTCTCATCCACGCATTGAGACTCCGGAGCTCTGCCTGCCTTTTGGGTCCTGCACGTGGAACGGGAAGCATTTCGGAGAATGCTACCCTGGAAGTTCTGGATTTCAACTTCCTACCTAAAAGCCTAAATTTAGCCTCCAGAACCTCCCTACCACATTTTCCTTTGTCATTGGTACCGACATGTACCAAGACAGCAGACTCCTCCCCAGCACTATCTAAGACCTTATCTAGGTGGCGCGTGAGGTCCACTACCTTCGCACCAGGCAAGCATGTTACCAGGCGATCCTCACGTCCACCAGCCACCCAGCTATCTACATGCCTAATGATCGAATCACCAACTATAACGGCTGTCCTAACCCTTCCCTCATGGGCACATGGCCCTAGAGAAACTTCCTCTGTGCGAGAGGGTTTTACATCACCTGGAGGACAGGTCCTAGTTACAGGATTACTTCCTGCCACACCAGGGTGATGCTCTCCTGTCACGTGACCTCTCTCCTCCATGGCAACAGGGATGCTGCCAGACTGGAGGTGGGACTTCAGGACTATATCCATCTAGGTCTCGTCTATGTACCTCTCTGTCTTTCTTATGTTTTCAAAGTCTGCTACTCTAGCCTCTAAAGAACGGACTTGTTCTCTGAGAGCAAAGAGCTCCTTGCACCTAGTGCACACATAAGACCTCTCACCAACTGGGACAAAATCATACATGTGACACTCAATGTAAAAGACTGGAAAGCCCCCATCTCGCTGCTGGACTGCTGTCTGCATCTTAGTTTTAAGTTTTTGTTTAGCTCTAAGTTCTTTACTTCCTAAGGGTTGCTATGGATATTTATACTAATAAAACTGTACCTAATACGTTTAATATACCTTGTTCACCTGAAGCTTAATTAATCTCAGGTCCTTAGTGTATGACTGATTTGGGTAACGAGCTGCACCTGAGAGCACCCCCTGTCTTTTAAGATGTGCAAGTACCTATAAAGCTACGATTATCCCAGGGGTGGGTGGGTGTGGGGAGGGAGGGAAAAGCGTAGTTACTCACCTGTAACAGGTGTTCTCCAGGAGCAGCAGGAATCAGTCCTCACTTATGGGTGAGGTCGGCGCCGACGGAGCCCTCGCGGAGCAATTTTCCCCAGCTTTCAAAGAAAGCCTTTGGGAATTGCAGCGCGCATGCGCGGTAGTCTTCCCGCCCGAAGGTGCCATCTTAGCCAGTCAGATGACATAGCTAAAAAAGACAGCATAAAAATTTGCAAAAAGAACATAAGCAGACGATTGCAACTCCAAGGGGAGGAGGGAGGGTAGTGAGGACTGATTCCTGCTGCTCCTGGAGAACACCTGTTACAGGTGAGTAACTACGCTTTCTCCAGGACCAAGCAGGAAGTCAGTCCTCACTTATGGGACTCCCAAGCTCAAGGCTACCGGAGACCCTAAGCACAAAAATGAGCTCCCTCTAGCTCAGCAGCACAGAAGGATAGAATCTTCGCTGAATTATCACCCACCGGTAGCCCACATCCGGGATGGAGGGTAGGAGTTGCTCAGACCTCAAAGAGATTACGGAGGACTGCCTGTCCGAAAGCACTGTCCCTACGGGACTCCCTCTCGAGACAGTAATGGACCGCAAAAGTCTGGCTCGAAGACCAAGTAGCGGCCCGGCAGATGTCTGCCAGCGGAACAGAGCGGAGGTAAGCCACTGACGTGGCCTTTGCCCGAACGCAATGAGCCGTGACTCGACTTTCTAAGGCGAGTCCGGCTGCCCCATAAGCCCAAGAGATACAGTCCGCAACCCAGATGGACAGAGTACGCTTGGAGACCGGGAGCCCCAATTTATTGGGGTCAAAGGACACAAAAAGCTGCGCAGCTTTACGGTGCTCCCGCGTACGGTCAAGGTAGAAGTTCAACGCCCTTCTACAGTCCAGGGTATGGAGGACCGTCTCAGCTCGGCTGGAGTGTGGTCTGGGAAAGAAGGTTGGAAGTACCACCTCCTGATTCAAGTGAAAAGGGGAGACCACTTTAGGCAGAAACTTTGGGTGAGTCCGTAGGACTACCCTATTCTTGTAGAACCGAGTGTAGGGGGGATCAGACACGAGGGCCTGTAATTCACTTACGCGCCTAGCGGAAGTGAGGGCTATCAAGAACAGCGTTTTCCAAGACAGAAAACGGAGAGAGCAGGTAGCCATAGGTTCAAAAGGCGGACAGGTGATCCGCTGCAAAACCACATTCAGGTCCCAGTCAGGCGCTGGCGGGCGCAGAGGTGGTTTAAGTAGTAGGAGACCTCGGAGAAACCTCGCTACGAGAGGGTCGTTGGAGAGAGGTCTGCCGTCCACCGGCACATGATGTGCGGAAAGAGCACTGAGGTGAACTTTGACGGAGTTGGACTTAAGTCCCAGATTAGAGAGGTGTAGCAAGTACTGTAAGATCACCGACACCGGGCAGGAGAAGGGATCCTGAGACTGTTGGGTACACCAGACTGCAAAGCGACGCCATTTAAGGGCGTAGCATTTGCGGGTAGAAGGCCGCCGCGAAGCCAAGACGACCTCCTCCACCTCTGCCGGCAAGAGGAGAGGAGCAAGGACTACCCTCTCAGCAGCCAGGCCATGAGGTTGAGAGACCTGAGGTTGGGGTGCAGTAGGGACCCCTGATCCTGGGTGAGGAGATCCGGTTGCACCCCCAGAGGGATTGGATCCTCCACCGCCAGTTGCAGCAAGAGCGGAAACCACGGCTGCCTGGGCCAGCGAGGGGCCACCAGGATCACGAAAGCTTTGTCTCGGAGAACCTTGAAAAGGGTCCGAGGAGACTAACGGGATGGGAGGGAAAGCGTACAGAAGGCTCCCCGACCATGAGATCAGAAAGGCGTCCGCCGCCACCCGAAGGGGGTGAGGCTGACGAGAGCAGAAGCGAGGAAGCTGCCGGTTGTGAGGACTGGCAAAGAGATCCACTGTGGGGAGGCCCCACCTGAGGAAGAGCTTCTGAACGATCAAGGGGTCCAGACGCCACTCGTGCGGCTGGAGGACCCTGCTGAGTTTGTCCGCCAGGCAATTTTCTTGGCCCGGGAGATAAACTGCCTTGAGGAGAATGCCGTGACCGACGGCCCAAGAGCAGAGCTTCTGTGCCTCCCGGCAGAGGAGGAAGGAGCCCGTGCCCCCCTGCTTGTTCACGTAGAACATGGCAACTTGATTGTCCGTCTGGACAAGGACGGACTGTTGGGAGGTCAGGTGGGAGAAGGCCTTTAGAGCTAGGCGGATCGCCCTGAGCTCCAGGAAGTTGATCTGCTGAGCAGACTCCCACTTGGTCCAGAGGCCCTGAGTACGTGCCTCTTGGCAATGGGCTCCCCAGCCCAGGAGGGATGCATCGGTGGTCAGCACCCGGGTTGGCTGAGGTGACTGGAAAGGCATTCCCAATACCAGGTTCGGCTGCCGGAGCCACCACCGGATAGACGAGACCAGCGGCTCGGAGACGCGCACCAGGTCTGCTAGGCCGCCCGTGGCCTGTCGCCACTGCTGGCGGAGACACCACTGAGCAGGCCGCATATTCAGGCGGGCATTGGGGGTCACATGGACGGTGGAAGCCATATGGCCGAGCAGTCTCAGGAAGCGCCTGGCGGAGACCAGGGGCTGGCTGCGAAAGCGGTCGGCTAGGTCCATGAGCCGCTGAGCCCTGTCGAGCGGTAGGTACGCTCGCGCCTGAGGGGTGTGCAGCCTTGCGCCGATGAACTCGAGATCCTGTGAGGGGAGCAAAGTGGACTTTGCGAAGTTGATGACAAAGCCCAAGTGCTGCAGCAGAGTCACCGTGCGGCACGTGGCGGTGGTGACCTCCTGAGCGGATGCTGCTCTGATGAGCCAGTCGTCGAGGTACGGAAAAAACATAGAGGCCGTGAAGCCGGAGATGGGCCGCCACGACCGCGAGACATTTTGTGAAGACTCGCGGTGCGGAGGACAGGCCGAAGGGCAGTACTCTGTACTGGCAATGATTTCCTGCCACCACAAACCTTAGGTATTGGCGGTGGCTTGGGTGGATGAGGATGTGCGTGTAAGCATCCTTTAGATCCAAGGAGCATAGCCAATCTCCCTGCTGGAGGTAGGGCAGAAGGATTCCAAGGGTAAGCATTTTGAACTTCTCCCGCACAAGGAACTTGTTGAGGTTGCGCAAGTCCAGGATGGGTCGGAGGCCTCCTGTTCGCTTTGGTATCAGAAAATACCTTGAATAGAAGCCCTGACCTCTCAGGTGGTGTGGCACCGGTTCCACCGCCTGATCCTGCAGAAGACCTGCTAACTCCTGAAGGAGCAACTCCCTGTGCAGAGGGGGGCGCGGAGGCTCTCCCGGAAAATAGGAGGGAGGGACCTGATGGAAGTGGAGAAGGTAGCCCTCTCGCACGACCTGAAGCACCCAGGCATCTGCGGTGATGCTGGACCACCTGTCGGCGAAGTGAACCAGCCGGCCTCCGGTGCTGGGGGGAACCAGCGGGGGGGGAGAGGCTATGCTGAGCGAGTCAAAAACCCCCACCCTGCTGAGCAGGGGCTGGTGGCGCAGGCTTGGGGGCTTGCTGCCTACGGGACCCGTTACCCCGTCCCTTGGCCTGCTGGCCCTGTTGGGGAGCTGCAGGGGCCTGATAATGGGGGTATTGTTTGTAGGCAGCCGCCTTCCTCGGGTAAAAGGTCTTTTTTCCCGAGCCCTTCTTTTTCTGGGAAGGGGCGGAGGTCTTCCTAGAAAGCCTGGTCCTGGTGAGAGTCTCAGTCTCAATTTGTGCAGCCTTTTCCGCCATGGGCTTGCCAAAGAGGTTTTCGCCTCGGCAGGGGACATCGACCAACTTGTCCTGTACCCAGGGCTCAAGGTCGGACGACTGAAGCCAAGCCTGTCGGCGGGCACCGATGCCGGCTGCGGCTACTCGAGCCGAGGCTTCAAAGCCATCATAGGCTGCTCGGGACATGAACTTTGAGCATTCCCGAATACCTGTGGACAAGGCTAGGAACCTCCGCAAGGGTTCCTCGGACAAACCAGCGGAGAAGCCGGCTAGCTCTTTAGCCAGATCCCTGAGATACATGCCCATGTAGAGCTGGTAAGTCTGGACACGACAGGCGAGCATAGAGCCCTGGAAGCACTTTTTGCCAAGGCCATCCAGGTTACGGGCCTCCCTTCCAGGAGGCACCGAGGAGTGCATCTTCTGGCTCTTAAGACGATGCATGGCCGATTCCACTACCATGGAATGGTGTGGCAACTGCGCCTTTTGAAAGCCAGGGCTCTTGCGGACTCGATAGATAGAATCGACCCGCTTGCTCAGGACCGGCGAGGAGGCCGGACTCTCCCACATGCGGAAGAGTAGTCGTTCCAGCATAGGAGGAACCGGCACAGTAAAGTGCTCCCTCGCGGGAGAGTCATACTGGAGGGCGTCGAGCTCTTCGGCTCTTCGGCTCCTCCTCGGGGTCCGCAGGGAAGGCCAAAGCCTTGGCCATATCCCTAACGAAATCCGAGAACCGGGCATCCTCCGGGGGGGACTGCTTCCGAGGCTCGGACTCCGGAGAGTCCGATGGGACACACCGAGTCCGGAAAGAATCAGGTGACTCTTCCTCCTCAGACTCCCAGACCGACTCCGACGAGGACTCGGTGGGGTCGGCTCGGGCAGGGTGCGGCGCCAGCCGCCCCGACGCCGAGGGAGTCGGCGTCGGCGACCTCGGTCCCGAACGGGAGGCCGAGGGCGACCTCGACCGAGGATCGACTCGAGTTCTCATCGACTCGAGGATCGGCTCGGTCTCCGGGGTCGACTTGGACGTCGACGTCCCGGCGGTCGGGGCAGCGACGCCAGCGAAGCCAGCGAGCAGTGCCCGCTGCTGGTCCATGAAGGCAGACAATCTGCTCTCCAAGGCCGTCAACCTGAGTCCGAGCTCAGGCGACCCAGCAGCCCCCGACTCGGGCCCCGACGGCGTCGGGCCCGACGTCGGCTGACGCGGAGGCGAGTCCAGAAGGACAACAGGACTTACCCGGGCAGGCATCTCCGACTCCAGGCGAGGTCGCTTCGGGAGGTGTTCCTTCTCCAAGGACCCGGGGCGGCTGTCGGGGCTATGCGACCTGGCCCTCGCGGAGCCAGGAGCGTCCACCGACGCCGCCCTCGCGGGTTTTTCCTTCCGTCGATGGTCCCCGGAGGGAGAACCCCGGTCGGAGGAGCTCCGTCGACGGTCCGAACTGGAGCCTTTCGACAGTGAGGCCTCCGACGAGGTCCGGGTACGGCTGGGGTCAGCGAAGATTCTTTCGCGCTGATGCCGCCGACTTCTCAACGCCTTCGAGGACAGTTTGCTGCAGGGCCCACAGATCAGTTCCTCGTGATCTGGGCCCAGGCAGCGGAGGCAAAGGTCGTGTGAGTCGGTGAGTGACATATTTCGGTCACACCGACCACACCGCTTAAAGCCACTGGCAGCCATCGGGGGAAAAAGGGCCCCTGCGAGGTCAAAGGACCGGGCTGCCAGGGAAAAAACGAAAACGAAAGCTGACTAAGTCAGAAAAACCGAAAACCGTTAGAGGACTCGAGACCGGCGTCGCGAGTCCGGGCGGGAAAACGACCGGCGTCGAACCGAAAGAAAAAAAGGATAAATACAGAGGAAAATCAACTTTTTCGCGGGGACAAGACGGGGACGTCTGTAGGGCTCCGCGGAAAAAGAAGACTGGCTAAGATGGCACCTTCGGGCGGGAAGACTACCGCGCATGCGCGCTGCAATTCCCAAAGGCTTTCTTTGAAAGCTGGGGAAAATTGCTCCGCGAGGGCTCCGTCGGCGCCGACGTCACCCATAAGTGAGGACTGACTTCCTGCTTGGTCCTGGAGAATAACACTTATTAAAAGAGGGCTGGCTACACAGTACCCTGTCCTGTGCTGCTGAGATAAGCTATACTCTT
This sequence comes from Ichthyophis bannanicus, assembly GCA_033557465.1. Taxonomy (NCBI): domain Eukaryota; kingdom Metazoa; phylum Chordata; class Amphibia; order Gymnophiona; family Ichthyophiidae; genus Ichthyophis; species Ichthyophis bannanicus. Next base: position 24,238,976 of record CM066042.1, read on the forward strand.
ATTTGATTTTAAATTTTAAATTATAGCTCTTTGCTGCTGCTAGGCTCTAACTTATTATGAAATTTAAACTACAAGCTCCCTGCTGGGTTCTAAATTTAACCAGAAAGCTCTCTTCTGTGTTTTAAATTTAAACTAAAAGTACTTTGCTGATACTAGGCCCTGAGTGACTATTAAATTTAAACTACAAGCTCTCTGCTGGGTATGATATGTAACCAGAAAGTTCTCTTCTGTGTTTTAAATTTAAACTTAAACTGCTGCTACTAGGCCCTGACTGATTTAACAAAAAATAGTGGGTTCACAGACTAATTAGCTTTAATACGAAGAATTCCTTACAGAAAATTCCCAGAAGTATATACTGACAATTTCAGATCTCTCTCCAGAAGTAACAGTCCCCTTTTGTAGTCCTGCAAGACTGAAGATCACAAAGCTCTGGTTGAGCTATTTATGCCTGTACTGCTGAGGTAAGCTGTGACTAACTTCCTGGATGATTACCAGTCCTTGCTTGGATAGAAGGAGTCTTTCAAAATGGCCTTTTGTCCTGCCATCTGGTGTTAACACCTACTGAAAAAATTTCACAGGTCTCTTGCCCCCTAGGTAGAAGGCCTCTTTGTAAAGGTCTCTAGAAGACTTTATTTGCTCTTCAAAGAGTACTGACCCTGTTTTGCCTTTTGTGCTAATCTATATTCTTATTTAAATTATAGCTCTTTGCTGCTGCTAGGCTCTAACTTATTATGAAATTTAAACTACAAGCTAACTTCTGGGTTCTAAATTTAACCAGAAAGCTCTCTTCTGTGTTTTAAATTTAAACTAAAAGTACTTTGCTGATACTAGGCCCTGAGTGACTATTAAATTTAAACTACAAGCTCTCTGCTGGGTATGATATGTAACCAGAAAGTTCTCTTCTGTGTTTTAAATTTAAACTTAAACTGCTGCTACTAGGCCCTGACTGATTTAACAAAAAATAGTGGGTTCACAGATTAATTAGCTTTAATACAAAGAATTCCTTACAGAAAATTCCCAGAAGTATATACTCACAATTGCAGATCTCTCTCCAGAAGTTAACAGTCCCCTTTTGTAGTCCTGCAAGACTTTATTTTACTTTTATTTTACTTTATTTTACTCTTCCTCTCAGCTGCAAACTCAACTGGGAAGACAGGCACGCAGGCGCAGTGAAGTGCTCCCAAAGGCTGCCTTATTGGACACTGGGCAGCATTCCCGTGCGGGCTCTGTTGGTGACCTTCACTAATATACATGAAGACGGATTCCTGCTTTTCCTGGAGATGCAATGTTGCAGTATATCAAATAAAATATAACCATAACGTGTTACAGGTGAGTAACTATGCTTTATGTACATGCTTTAATAAACAAATTTGAACTAAAGGGCATATCCCTGATACATACTGCCTAAACTACTGACCAGTTTTCAGTGTTAGACAAAGCATTACAAGTGATTAAGACCAAGGTAAGCGCACAAATACCTGAAATTTAAGGAAACACTTTTCTGCAAGTCTGGTAAGTTAAGTGTGTTTTGTTTTCTTATTTGACAATGCACATTACACGCCTATTTGTGAATATTCATTAGTAACTCTCCAGGAGCTGAGTTTGTTTGTTTGTTTGTTTTGTTTTTTAAAAGATGCTTTGGGCTTCTTCTATCCTCACCTGGGCCTACCCATGCAGTCACCTCAATCTGCATGCCAAAGAAGAGCTTTCCTTTAGAGGCATTAAGGGCTTTTTCTTGGTCCTCTTGCTGTCGAAAGAATACCAGGCCATATCGTTCTTCTGAAGCTCCATGAATCTGCACAGATGTTACTTTCCCATATTTCTTGAACTCATGAAAGAGGCCATCCTTAAGGCTTGTATCTAGATGGAAAAATAAACAAAAGCAGACAGAAAGGTAACATTTGATTTAGGCGGTTTTACTGTAATTTCAGCATCCAGAAAACCCATATACAGAGCATTCTTTTGTTATTATTTCTACTTGTGTTGCTCTCATTTGGATTGACTAATAACCATTTAAATCAGAAACAAACCAGATAGAGTAGTTACTCACCTGTAACAGGTGTTCTCCAGGAGCAGAAGGAATCAGTCCTCACATATGGGTGTCATCGGCGCCGATGAAGCCCCAGCGGAGCATTTCCCCAGCTTTCCATGAAAGCCTTTGGGAATGCAGGCACGCATGCGTGGTTCCCTTCCCGCCTAAAGGTGCCATCTTACCTCAGTGAAATGACATAGCTAAGAACAGCACACAAAAATGAAAAATAAACTATGTACAACTGCAACTCCAAGGGGAGGATGGAGGGTTGTGAGGACTGATTCCTGCTGCTCCTGGAGAACACCTGTTACAGGTGAGTAACTACTCTTTCTCCAGGACCAAGTAGGAAGTCAGTCCTCACATATGGGTGACTCCCCAGCTCTGGGCTACCGAGGAACCCAGGATGAACAAGAGAACTCCCTCTAGTCTCAGCAGCAAAGAAAGGCTTTTCAAGGACATAACCTCCACCGGTAGCCCAACAGAGGGCAGGAGGGCAGGAGTTGCCTAAACCTCAAAGAGATTCCGGAGTACTGCTTGGCCAAAAGCACTGTCCCTACGGGACTCCCTCTCCAGGCAGTAATGGGCCGCAAATGTCTGGCTTGAAGACCAAGTTGCAGCCCTGCAGATGTCTACCAAGGGCACAGAGCGGAGATGAGCCACTGAGGCAGACATTGCCCTGACACGGTGGGCCGTAACCCGACCCTGCAAAGGAAGGTCAGCCGCCTTATAAGCCCAGGTGATACAGTCAGCCACCCAGATAGACAAGGTATGCTTGGACACAGCCAACCCCAACTTATTGGGGTCAAAGGAGACGAAGAGCTGGGTAGCCCTTCTATGCCCCTGCGTACGGTCAAGGTAGAAGGATAAGGCCCTCCTACAGTCCAGGGTATGCAGGACTGCTTCAGCCTGGCTTGCATGAGGCCTAGGGAAGAATGTTGGAAGAACCACCTCCTGGTTGAGGTGGAAAGAGGAGACAACCTTATTTATTTATTTATTTATTTACATTCTCTTATATACCGCGCTATTCTGCATCAGTGCGGTTTACATTGAACAAACTGAAATTACATTGAACAGGGCATTATAACTTGGAGATAACTATTTTACAGGGAACATGGGCTATGGAGGGTTAAGTGGCTTGCCCAAGACCACAAGGAGCACCTATGGGACTAGAAACCCCAGTCCTTCCGGCCCAAGGTTGCTGTCCTCTAGTGGGATTTGAACCCCCGACCTTCCGGCCTGAAGTACCTTGCCCCAACCACTAGGCCACTCCTCCACTCCACTCCACTCCACCTTAGGGAGGAACTTTGGATGAGTCATAAGGACTACCCTGTTCCTATAAATCCTGGTGTAATGCCTTTCACAGACCAGGGCCTGAAGCTCACTTACTCGCCTGGCCGAGGTAAGGGCTATCAGGAAGAGTGTCTTCCAGGAGAGGAAGCGTAGTGGACAAGTAGCCATCGGCTCAAAAGGTGGGCGAGTCAGTTGCTGCAAGACCACATTCAGCTCCCACTCAGGGGCAGGTGGACGGATAGGAGGCTTGAGCAAAAGCAAGCCCCTAAGAAAGCGAGACACCAAGGGGTGACCAGACAGAGAATGTCCCTCCACCAGAAAGTGGTGAGCAGCTAGAGCTGAGAGGTGGACCCGAACAGAATTGGATTTAAGACCTTGATTTGACAAGTGCAGTAAGTACTGAAGGACTACTGGCACAGTACAGGAGAAAGGATCTTCTGTACGTAGCTGACACCACACAGAAAACCTCTTCCATTTGAGAGCATAGGTTTTCCTAGTGGACTGTTTCCTAGAGGCTAGGACAACCTCCTCAACCTCCTGAGGCAGGCCCCAGGGAGCCAAGACTACCCTTGCAGCCTCCAGGCCATCAAATTAAGAGCTTTGAGATTGGGGTGCAGAAGGGAACCCTGCTCCTGTGAGAGAAGGTCGGGTTGCAACCCCAGAGGTAGTGGAGGATCCACCGCCAGTTGAAGCAGAAGAGGAAACCAAGACTGTCTTGGCCACCTGGGAGCCACCAGCAGGACCGAGGCCTTGTCCTGAAGAACCTTGAAGAGAGTTCGGGCCACCAAGGGCATGGGAGGAAACGCATACAGGAGGCCCTGAGACCAGGATATCAGAAAAGCATCCGCTGCTATCCGCAGAGGATGCGGTTGCCTGGAGCAGAACTTTCGTCAATATTGGTCTCTTCCTGAACGTATCCTCACGGTAACAATAATAATCTCACGTTCAAAATAACAAATACACAAAAAGTGTTCGTTCTATTTCTTCTCATTCAGCACAGAACTTTAATAAAATATCGCAGGGTGGTCTCAGCCTAGTACCGGTCCTGTGAATGAACTTCAACCCAGGAACAGACGTACTATATCACATCAACGACCTCCACTGCGATTATTAACAATTATGGCTATGGCTTTGCAAAACTGTAATATCAGGTGATCACTCGTGACCATACTTCATTCAAAATACAATATCATAGGTGATCACTCATCTCTAAAATCCAATGCCACTGTCCATGATTGTATAACACTCTGGTGCTACTTAATGATCCTGATCCCGACGCTAGTCCCCCAGCGCTTGTGTTGCGTTTCTCCTATTCGGGTTCTTCAGGGGATCTGTTTTGGATCCTATGAACAAACAGAATAGAACAATATTTTGTACTATGTGTATCTCTCGTGTTGTCATTATAAAATCTATACAAGCCAAAACACAGACTAGTGAAAATTGGAAAACTTACGACAATGCTGCCCACGTCTAGTACAAATTTCCGTTCCAACGTTCGTTCTCAGGGGATCTGTTAAGAAACAGGCTCGAGTACTAACGGATAATTTCCGGGAAAGAGGGTATCCTGATCCAGTGATTAAACGTGCCTATAAGAGAGCACTATATAATAATAGAAATTTACTTCTTACTCCATCCTCTCGTAGGACGGAGGTTGAAGATGAACATATTAATTTGGTTACACAGTTCTCCCCTCTTAGTCGTGAGATTCAGAATAGCATACGACGGCACCAGAATGTTTTAAATACGATACCGGGATTAGCAGGGAAGAAATTGCGTTGTGTCTGGCAGAGACACCGCAATTTAAAGGAACTAGTAAGCCCTACTGTTCTTCCTAAGATAGAGAGTGAGTTACGGATGAAGGGGCACCACCAGTGTGGTACATGTGATATATGTTCTGTTACCCTTGAGACCACATCGTTTCAATACCATTCAAGAAACTACACCATACTATCTTAAACTACATGCGATTCTGCAGGGGTAGTCTATATCATTCGATGTCCTTGTAATCTTTTTTACATTGGTAAGACTCTCCGTACCTTTCGGATACGGATGAGAGAACATCGCAGTAGATTACGCTGTAAGTCGCTCTCAGCCCCCATAGTCCAACATTGCTTGGAAAAAGAGCATAGTTTTGAACAGTTACAATGCTTTTGCATTGATCAGCTAGTACAAGGTAGCGGTGGCAAGTCTTTGGATCAAACACTTATTTTAAAGGAACAGCGCTGGATCCATAAATTGGGCACAGTGTCACCTACTGGTTTAAATGCGATGATTGAGTGGTCGGCCTGCCTATGAAAAAGGTGGTTGAGAGTTAAGAGAGCTGAATAGGATGGATTCTTGGTGCTAAATTCGGTAGTGATTCAGGCCACGTATTACCGCCCCTTAGTGGGAGGAGTCTTCATTGATTCATTAAATAGGATCTGGAAGTTCAGTTACACATGCGCGGCGTCTATTTGATTTATATGAGAAGGAACGTTGGAACGGAAATTTGTACTAGACGTGGGCAGCATTGTCGTAAGTTTTCCATATTAAAGTTTTGCAAAGCCATAGCCATAATTGTTAATAATCGCAGTGGAGGTCGTTGATGTGATATAGTACGTCTGTTCCTGGGTTGAAGTTCATTCACAGGACCGGTACTAGGCTGAGACCACCCTGCGATATTTTATTAAAGTTCTGTGCTGAATGAGAAGAAATAGAACGAACACTTTTTGTGTATTTGTTATTTTGGAGCAGAACTTTGGCAGTTGCTTGTTCGTTGGGCTGGCAAAGAGATCTATCAAAGGGAGACCCCATTTCAGGAAGATCTTCTGAACTACTGAAGGATGCAGTTGCCACTCGTGGGGCTGCAGTATTCTGCTTAATCTGTCTGCCAGGTAGTTGTCCTGGCCTGGAAGGTACACAGCCTTGAGGAGCATGTTGTGCTTGAGGGCAAAAGAACAAAGGTCCTGAGCCTCCCGACAAAGGATCCTAGACCCAGTTCCGCCCTGTTTGTTCACATAAAACATGGCAACTTGGTGTCTGTCTGAATCAGGACAGACTGGTTAGCCAGGGAAGGAGTGAAAGCTTTGAGTGCAAATCGAATAGCTCTGAGTTCGAGGAGATTGATCTGCTGTGTAGCTTCCCAGGGAGACCATAGGCCCTGGGTGCACTTGCCCAGACAATGAGCTCCCCAGCCTTGCAGGGAGGCATCTGTTGTCATCACTATTGTGTACCCTGGAATCTGAAAAGGCCCCCCTTTCAGTAGATTGGGTGGGTGCAGCCACCAGTGGAGGGATTGCAGAAATGGTCTGGACACCCTTATTCTGTCTCTGAGGCTGCCTGTGGCCTGTGACCACTGAGCCCTGTGACGCTGTAGCAGTGCTAGGAGCTATAGAAACAGATGGTGACCCGGTGGAAGGTCCGGGTACTGCAGCTAAAAGCAAGATATTCCCTTCTCAGCACAAGATGGACATAGATAATCAGCCAACACAACTCACCTCAGGGGAGGGGAGAAGCAGAGTTGCTGATTGGGCACGCCCTAGCTGGAGGCGGGCTTCCCAGAGCAGAAGCAGCTTGTTAAACCGGAAGAGAGAGTTGGAGGAGGAGGAGTGAGAAGGAGATTCAGTTGGAGGACTCAGAGGAGGTGGAAGGAAATACTGGAACCAGATGAAGCAGGTGTGTGCTTTAGAGATGAAGTAGCCTTGGATGCCAGAGCCTTTGAATGTGAAGGAGAAACGTTCCCCAGCTGCAATTCCAGGAGAAGGTGTGTAAAGCCAAGAAGCAGGTACCAGGGAGACTCAGTGCACAGCAGAACCTTCTGGGAGAAGGAGAAGGGCGTGGCACTGAGAGACCCAAGGGTAAAGCCTAGGCTTTTGGAGCAGAGAGCTGATCAATGGAATGAATGGCAGACGGCTGAAAAACCTCCAGATATTTCTCAGCACAAGGTACAGGGTACTTTTAATACTGATAACAGCTTTTAGGAGAAGCCAGACTGTGTGAGTGCATATTTTAAAACCCAGGAAAAGCCCAGGTTTTATGAGAGCAGTTGGCTACAGCCAGAAGCTTGTTCAGTTAAACCCTGTTTGTCTCCTCAAACTGCTGATAAGATTAACAAGCAAGCTAGATATAAGGACATGGCAGAGATATTTGCCAGAGACATTTGCCAGAAGGTTTCAGCAGGCTCTATGTTTGATTTGCTGCCCACAAATGTTTCACCTGCAAATGAACTGATTTACCCAGCACTTGCTGACAGAGACAAGTGGGGGAGGGGTGATTTCAATCCACTGAATGAAATGAGTAACCAAGCTGAAGCACTCCTGAGAGACTTTAAAACGTTCCTAGAGAAACTTAATATTCCTGGACCCAGGATAGTTGAACCAGTACAGAGTCCAGAAGCACCAGTACCATTGCCTCATCCCTTACAGACGCAGGATTTGAGTCAGCCAATGGACTGCTCGACGTGCCTTGTAGATAAGTAATGATAGTCAAGCAAAGCTTGTGTGGTCATTCATTATAAAGTGATAAAGTGTACATTGTCAAAGTTCCTTACCTGAAGAGCTTATGAGAAAGATAAGAATAAGCTAAAGCAGAAGTTGGATACAGTGCAGGAACTTTATTGTTTGCCTTTGGTTTAAATGTTTTCTAAGACAGCTCACATGACTGGAATGTGAAGTGCTGTGAAAAGGACTGTTTTGAAACACAGTGTTGGAAAAGCCTATCCTTTCTTTGTTCTTGTTTTGGCTGTAAAAATACTTTGCCTTTACGCCTGTTCCAATTCCACCACGGAGCGGGAGAAATAAAATCCTTATAAAATAAATATTCTTTATACCTGCCTTGTCACTCAACCACCGCAACTACAATTCAACCTCAAGGCACACCCCTCCTTAAACCCTCAAGGTCAAGGGGCGGGTGCATGGTTATAGCCCGAAGGCACCACTGTGCAGGCCTCATATGGAGCCTGGCATTGGGGGTCACATGTACTGTCGAAGCCATGTGGCCTAGAAGCCTCAGGCAGAGTCTGGCGGAGACCAGGGACTTGCTGAGAAACTGATTTGCCAAGGCCATCAACCTTTGGGCCCTGTCTGCTGTCAAGATAGCTTTTGCCAGCAGAGAGTCCAGCCTTGCTCCTATGAACTTCAAGTTCTGGGAGGGGAGCAAAGTGGACTTTGCGAAGTTTATGACAAACCCCAGGTTTTGTAGAAGAGCAATAGTCCTGAGGGTGGCTTGATTGGCCTCCTTACATGTCTGACCCCTGATGAGCCAGTCGTCTAGATAGGGGAAGACAAAGATTCCCTGGTTCCTCAGGTAGGCTGCCACCACTGCTAGGCACTTTGTGAAGACTCTGGGGGCGGAGGTGAGGCCGAAAGGTAGCACTCTGTATTGATAATGGTTTCCTCCCACAATGAACCTGAGGTACTTTCTGTGGTCTGGATGAATGAGGATGTGAGTGTACGCATCCTTTAGATCTAAGGAGCATAGCCAATCTCCCTGCTGGAGGTAGGGCAGAAGGGTTCCAAGAGTAAGCATCTTGAACTTTTCCTTCACTAGGAACTTGTTGAGGTTCCTGAGGTCCAGAATGGGTTGAAGGCCACCGGTTCTTTTGGGTACCAGGAAATACCAGGAGTAGAATCCGTAACCTTGCAAGTGGGGAGGCACAGGCTCCACCGCCCTGACCACCAACAGACCCTGAAGCTCCTGAAGGAGAAGGGCTGTGTGCAGGGGAGGCCTGGGAGGCTCCCCTGGGAAGTATGGAGGAGGCAGTTGGTGAAAATGGAGGGCATAGCCCCTGTGGACAATCTCCAGCATCCAACTGTCCCCGGTGATAAGGGGCCACTGTTGGGCAAAGAGAGCGAGACGACCTCCTGTGCAGGGTTGGGAGAGCAGTGGAGGAGAGGCTACGCTCAAGGAGTCAAAAGCCCCCACCCTGCTGAGTGGTAGCAGGCGCCTGAGGCTTAGGGGTCCTCTGCTACGGGGCCCATTACCCTGGCCCTTGGCTTGCTGACCCTGGGGGGCAGCTTGGGCAGCCTGATATTGCGGGTACTGTTTGTAGGCAGTGCCCTTCCTCAGGAAAAAGGGCTTTTTACCCAAGCACTTCTTTTTATGAGAAGGGGCAAAGGTCTTCCTCGACAGCCTTGTCCGTGTGAGGTGCTTGGTCTCGAGCTGAGCGGCCTTCTCGGTCATGGGCTTGCCAAAAAGGTTTTCACCTCGGCAAGGGACATCGACCAACTTGTCCTGAACCCCTGGCTCGAGGTCCGATGACTGCAGCCATGCCTGGCGTCGAGCCGCGATGCCGGCTGCCGCATCTCGGGCCGAAGCCTCGAAGCCATCATAGGCGGCGCGGGACATGAATTTCGAGCAGTCCCGAATCCCCGAGGACAAGGTCTTAAATCTCTGCAAGGATTCCCCGGAGAGACCAGCAGAGAACACGGCCAATTCCTTGGCCAGATCTCGCAAGTACATGCCCATGTACAGCTAGTAGGACTGGACATGGCAAGCAAGCATCGAGCTCTGGAAGCACTTTCTACCGACGCCATCGAGGTTTCGGGCCTCCCTGCCATGAGGCACCGCGGAGTGCATCTTCTGGCTCTTCAGACGATGCATGGCCGATTCCACAACCATGGAATGGTGTGGTAGCTGTGCCTTCTGAAAACCAGGGCTCTTCCAGAGTCGATAGATCGAATCGACCCGCTTGCTAAGAACTGGCCCCGAGGCCGGTGCCTCCCACATACGGAAGAGGAGCCGTTCCAGCATCGGAGGAACCGGGACAGTAAAGGCCTCCTTCGGAGGAGAGTCATACTGTAGCGCTTCGAGCTCTTCAACTCGAGGCTCCTCCTCGGGGTCCACCAAAATAGCCAAGGCAGTGGCCATATCCCGGTCGAACTCCGAGAACCGGGTGTCCTCTGGGGGGGGACCTACTCCAGGGTTCAGACTGCGGTGAGTCCGAAGGGACGCACCGAGTCTTAAATGTATCAGGAGACTCCTCGTCCTCCGTCTCCAAAGCCGACTCATCCGAGGAAGAGTTGGTGTCCGACCCCGCGGGGCCCTGGAGCACCCGCCCCGACGCCGGAAGCACCGGCGTCGACGCCCTCGGTCCCGAACGGGAGGTCGAGGGAGACCGCAACCGAGGTCGACTCCGAGCCACGATGGACTCGAGTATCGGCTCGGTCTCTGGGGTCGACTTCGATGTCGATGTCCTGGTGGTCGGGGCAGATGCGCCAGACAGGCTGGCCATCAGTGCCCTCTGCTGCTCCATGAAAGCAGACCGTCTGCTCTCCAAGGCTGTCATCCTGAGACCCAGCTCGGGAGACGCAGCAGCCACCGACTCGGGCCCTGGAGGCGCCGGGCCCAACGTCGGCTCCCTGGGAGGAAAGTCCACGAGGACTACGGGGCTTACGTGTCCAGCAGACTCTGGCTCCACACGAGGAACTTTGGCAGGCTTCTCCGGTTCCATGGGCCCGGGGCGACGGTCGGGGGTCTTAGACCTGGCCCTCGAGGAGCCAGGGACCTCCTCCGACGACGCCCTCGCGACCCGCTTCTTCCTCTTGCGTTCCCGGTCGGGGGTCCCCCTGTCCGAGGAGCTACGACGGCGTTCGGGATCGGAATCCCGAGATGTCGAGGCCTCAGACGAAGTTCGGGCCCGGCCGGAGGCTGAGTCCGAGAAAAGCCTTTCCTTTTGCTGCTGGTGACTTCGTAGTGCCTTGGAAGACATCTTTCCACAGGCCCCGCACGACTTAGGATCGTGGTCGGGGCCGAGGCACCGAAGGCAGCAGTCGTGTGTGTCGGTGAGAGACATTAGTTTCTTATACCGATCACACTTCTTAAAACCGCTGGAAGCCATCGGGGAAAAAAGAGTCCCCGCGAGGTCAAAGGACCGGCCTTCCAGGGAAAAAAGGGAAAAAGGGCGCGAACGCCAGCCAAAAAGGGCAAAAACCGAAAAAGAAAAGTCGGGCTCGATACCGGTGTACCGAACCCGGTGGGAGGGGAACTGGCGTCGAACCGGGAGAAAAAATAGCGAAAATCGCTGAAAAATCTAATTTTAACCGGGAAAACTGGACACACGTCCGGTGGGCTTCACGGAAAAAAAGAGACTGAGGTAAGATGGCACCTTTAGGCGGGAAGGGAACCGCGCATGCGTGCCTGCATTCCCAAAGGCTTTCATAGAAAGCTGGGGAAATGCTCCGCTGGGGCTTCAACGGCACCGATGACACCCATATGTGAGGACTGACTTCCTGCTTGGTCCTGGAGAATATCAAGATCCTCTTGCAATTTTCTACAATCCTCTTGGGCTTTAACAACTTTAAATAGTTTTGTGTCATCTGCAAATTTGATAACTTCACTCGTTATTCCCTTTTCCAGATTATTTATGAATATGTCATAAAGCAGCGGACCCAGCACAGATCACTGGGGTACACCACTATTCACCACCTTTCTCCATTGGGAAAATTGGCCATTTAGCCCTACCCTCTGCTTTCTATCTTTTAATCAGTTCCTGATCCACAATAGTACACTGTCTTCTCATCCCATGTCCCCTCGAAGCAGAGCTTCCTTTCAATAGAAAGATGTTCTCCTCATGTGCATTTATGCCATGGAGATATTTAAACATCTCAATCATATCACCTCTATCCTGCCTTTCCTCTAAGGTGCACATATTAATTTCCTTAAGTCTATCCTCATATGCTTTATAATGAAAACTACTAACCATTTTAAGTAGCCACCCTCTGTACGGACTCCAGCCTGTTTATATCCTCTTGAAGATGCGGTCTCCAGAATTGCACACAATACTCCAAATGAGGTCACATCAAAGACTTATACAGAGGCAATATCACCTCCTTTCTTCTGCTGGCCATTCCTCTCCCTATGCACCCAAGCATCCTTCTAGCTTTTGACGTCGCCTTTTCTACCTTGAGACATAATGGCTCCGCAGCCTTCAGCACAGGCACAGAGGATATCAGGCACCTTGTAACGCTCGTTAGTCTAAGGCACCTTGTAACGCTCGTTAGTCTAAGGCACCTTGTAACACGCGTTAGCTGCTACAACTTGCTGTAACGATGCAACGCCCATGCCTTTATATGGGCATCTGTACCTTTACCACGGAACCTAACGTGAATGACATTAATAACGTGAATGACATTGTGGATACCGTGTTAAAATCCTCGGCCCAGTGTGCAGCGGCGGCCAAGAGAGCAAATAGAATGCTAGGTATGATAAGGAAAGGAATGGAAAATAAAACAAAAGATATTATAATGCCTCTGTATCGTTCCATGGTGAGACCGCACCTTGAATATTGTGTGCAATTCTGGTCGCCGTATCTTAAAAAGGATATAGCGATTTTAGAAAAGGTTCAGAGAAGAGCCACCAAAATGGTAAAGGGGATGGAAGGATACTCCTATGAAGAAAGGCTTAAAAGGTTAGGGCTCTTTAACCTGGAAAAGAGACGGCTGAGGGGAGATATGATAGAAGTCTATAAATTAATGAACGGAGTGGAACGGGTAAACGTAGATCGATTGCTTACCTTATCAGAATATAGAAAGACTAGGGGACATGCAATGAAGCTACAGGGTAAACTATTTAAGACTAATAAAAGAAAATATTTTTTCACTCAACGTGTAATCAAACTCTGGAATTTGTTACCGGAGGATGTAGTAACGGCTGTTAGTGTAGCTGGGTTTAAAAAAGGTTTGGACAAGTTCCTGGAGGAAAGGTCCATAAACCATTATTAAGAAGGGACCCAGGATATCAATGCTTGAACCAATACAAGCATTGTGGAACCTGTGTACCTTGGGGAAACTGCTAGGTACATATGACCTAGATTGGCCACTGTTGGAAACAGAATACTGGGCTTGATGGACCTTGGTCTGACCCAGTATGGCATATATTATGTTCTTATGTTCAGCACGGGCACAGCGGATATCAGGTGAGGCAACTTGAACAGCCACTCCTTGCCGTCAGCCTCCTGTTGCATGCTGCGTGACCGGGACCTTGGGATTTCCCCACTTTCCCCTACTCATTGTCCGACAGAGTCCTCGAGGCCTTCCAGCACTTCTTGGTGTGATCGTCAACACGGGAGCTCCGGCTGGAGGTTCCGTGGACCCGGGGCTCCATGGCCTCCGTGGATGCTTGAGGTCCTGGAAGAAGTCTTGTGGAGGACTCCGGGGCCGAGTCAGTCTTCTGGAAAATTGACTCACGCTGCTGCTGACGTTTCCTGAGGGCCTTAGGGGTCATCTGCTTACAGAGACCGCAGACCAAGATGTCATGGTCCGCCCAAGGCACTGAAGGCAGCAGTCATGCAGATCCATGCACAACATCATATGAGCGCAGTAGTTGCACAGCTCCAAGCCACTGGCTAAGGCCATGGCAGGGAAGATGACCCTCGCGAGGTCAATCTCACCGGACCCAGCCAGGAAAAAGGCGTGAACCCTGTGATAAGGAAGCTTATCATAGCTCAGGTAGGAGCTATAGAAAAGATGATGTGACTCTGAACAAGCAACCTGTCAGTTCTGGTAGAAGTGAGAAAACAGAGTTTTCACATAAAAGACTACCAGTCCCAGAATGCACCAGGTTTCCAGCAGCCATGAAAGGGGCTGAAGTGAGGGAATGTGTGTGCAATCAAGAGAGCTATGAGGTAATCCCTAAGCACTCATCTCAAAGGGCAGGGCTTGATTCAACACAGCTGCGCTGTGTTAGGGAGCAGCACACATTAGGAAAGAATAAGAATAGAGATTATTCTTCAGATAACAGTTTCAGCAACAGTTTCAAGAACAGCTTCAGGAAGAGATACAGAGGGGAGAGCTTCAGCAACGGCTACAAGCACCAGTATCACCTGGAGAAACAGAAGCCAAGCCAAGCAGATAGAGAGAGAAGGAAACTCTCTGGAAGGAAGAGAAGAAAGGCCATTGGAAGGTCTGGGAGATTCCAAGGCAGTACTCATACTGGGAGGTATTCCAAAAGCCAGCAGAGTCCATTGGACTGGATTCAGCCAGAGGAATGGAGTGGCAGAGATAGGAATCACCAGTGTCTACCTGGAAGAGAGAAGACTGCATGTGGAAGGGACTTTCAGACCAAGGCCAGAAGGTATGTGAGAGAAGATCCAGTGTCCAGGGATCAAGATTGGAAGGCTGGACATCAGAATTGGATTACATATTGGCCAGGCTATACAGAGAGGAATAATGATAGCAGGAGAGGCTCAGGTATGAACACTGATCCAGACCCTATCTATAATAGAGAATGGCAGCAAGGGAATAAGCATTCTCATGATAGTGCCTTAATGAAAGACTCATCTGTGCCAATGTATGATATTGACCCTATGATTGTTGATGCAGGGGGAAATACAGCAGATGAAACTATTTACATGGACTGTTCTTTATCTAAATGCTATTGCTAGTTTTCTATGAGCAAACACATCAGCCATCACAAAGAAACCTAACTTTGTTCTTTATTTCCACTGCAAACAGCTCTTAAAGCAGGATTTGGGTTCACACAGTAGCAGCCAGCCAGCTAAAGGCTTTCAGCTGGTCCATTGATAGTAATTAGGGCTGCACCTGATTGTGTGTGTGAGCAAGGGAGAGTCACTGCTGAGATCTGCGTGGAAAATAAGCAGAAGTTAACCTAACCAGCAAAGTTTATTCTTTACTTTGTGCCTTTGTATTTGGTAATTATTTGCTAAGAAAACATTAGCTAATTGCCTGACAAGCTGAAGGTTGTTTTCTGGTTTATTTTGTGACTTTTTGTTATCCTTTTAAACACTGCAAGCAAGTAACCTCATTTATAGTGCTATCAAGCATACATGTGCTGGGTGAATTAAACCCCATCAATAAAAGAAGTATTTTATTGATCTTACCACTTGGTTTCACAACTCAAATTATTGTCATCAGCTGTGTTTGGGAGTGAATGAACTACAATACCCACAATACCTTGCAAGAATCATATGAATATATGCATCGTCAAGATTGTGTAAGTTCTCGCCCTAGGCAGTCGTCTGACAACCCGTGCCAAATGAAAAAGTAAGAAGAAAAAGAACCCGAAGACGCAATGCTGAGGCAAGCAAGCTCGGGGGTCGGGAAAAGGCACTGGTACGCTACCGGAGAAAGCATAAAAGCCGACAAAAATCACCAACCTTT
The DNA here is from genome assembly GCA_033557465.1 of Ichthyophis bannanicus. Taxonomy (NCBI): domain Eukaryota; kingdom Metazoa; phylum Chordata; class Amphibia; order Gymnophiona; family Ichthyophiidae; genus Ichthyophis; species Ichthyophis bannanicus. The sequence continues at coordinate 24,254,393 of CM066042.1, forward strand.
TCCAGGGGAGCAGACACATGTCCAATGGGCTCTGTGGAAAAAAGGAGAATGAGGCAAGATGGCATCCTTGGATGGAAGGGGACCACACATGCGTGGTACGTCTCCCAAAGGCTCTCTTTGAAAGCTGGGGAGAGGTTACCGTGTGGGCTCCGTCGGCGTCAACCGTCACCCATATGTGAGGACTGACATCCTGCTTATTCAAGGAGGCGGCCACCATTCCCGCCAAAACTGCTGTAGCTCAAAACGAGAGGAATCCTGCATTGCCCCATATCCAGCCTACCATTCCTTGCAAAAAGCGTGGAAAAGGCAGTGCAAAAGCAACTTCAGGACCATACTGACATAAATGCCCCACTGGATATACATCAGCATGGCTTTAAGCCCCAACACGGCATGGAAACACTACTCATCTCCTTCTTTGACAATCTCCTAAGAGGCATGGATAAAATAAAAAACAGCTTCTTGCTAGTGTTCATGGACATTTCGGCGGCCTTCGACACGGTGTCCCACACTAAGCTACTGCAACGCTTACAACAGATAGGACTATGCAAGAATACCCTGAAGTGGTTTACATCACATACTTGGAAGGGCGAACGCAATAAGTCAAATGCGACCAAAAGAAATCACTGCAGTTCCCCGTCACACAGGGAATACCACAAGGTTCAGCACTATCATCAATGCTCTTCAACATCTACATCCAGCCCATATGCAACATCATCAAGCACCACAAACTCCACTACCACATCTACGCAGACGACGACATGGTGTACGCTCCAATAAACCTACTAGCACTAAACACCACAACATTAACCAAATGCCTTGAAGACATGAATGATTGGCTCACAGCCAACAACTTAAAGGTCAACTACGATAAGACTGAGGCAATGTTCATCACCAGAAACCCCACTTTCATACCCCCACAAACTATCAGCATCCTAGACAAACACATAGTAGTCAAAGAAGAAGTTAAGTACCCTGGCATCTCATTGGACAGAGCTCTGACCTTCAAATCCCACATCACCAAAACCGCAAACAAGGTCTATCAATGTTTGAGGATCATCAGACAAACCAAACCAATACTCCGTCAAGACCACTTCCGCACAGTGAGCCAAGCACTCATCACACCACTGCTTGTCTAAGGAAACTCACTATATCACAGCCTCCCTCAGCAAACACTACACCCACTACAAATGGTGCAAAACACCACAGCATGCATCATTACAGACACACCAAGGACCGAGCACATCACCTCTGTCCTACAACTGTTACACTGGCTCCCAATGGTGGCAAGAGCTAAATATTAAACAATCATGATCATCTTCAAAATTATTCATCATCTCTCAGCAGACGTACTCCAAAACGTTTTAACAAGGGATATCAGCAACAGACCAAGAAGAACCAACAACAACAACATAATCGGCACACCTGTAGGCTATCACAAAACCAAACAAACAACTTCAAAAAGGGCACCATCACTACTGGCATCCACACTATGGAACTCCCTCCCAACGAGCCTAAGGGAATTAGATGACCTTACAGACTTCCGCAAAGACCTCAAAACATCCTCATTTATAGAAACATATGAGCATTCAGGCAACATCCCCTACCTAAACAGATACACTACTTCCCCCATCAACTAAGCACACACTCATCCTACCCATTTATTTATTTATTTTATTTATTTCCAGTCTCTTCTATACCACGCTATTCAATACCAGCGCGGTTTACAGTGAACATAGAACTACACATTTCCTTGGGTACTTTGTGTTTACAATGAACAGGGTGTTTAAACTTGGATAACAGGGGGTAACTATTTACAATCTTGCACAAGGCGGGTTCGCATCATTTTGCCTAGTCCTGGGAGCTTTGTGTTGGACCCATGGACGGAGCTGATATGGCGTTATCTGTCGGGTAGTGCAGGAGGAAGAGGTGGTGCTTCAAGGCCTTCCTGAACTGGCATAAGTCAGGAATTGCACGCATGTTGTGAGGCAGGGCGTTCCAGCATCTGGGTGCACAGAATTTGAAGGCTCTGCTTGCAGTGGACTGGGTACATTGGGTTATTGCCTTTGGTACTGTCAGTGTGTTGAGTGCTACTGATCTTCTGGACCTGTTAGTGGGAGTGGTCTGGATCAATTCAGATAGTGATGAGGATGACAACCCGTGAATGGCTTTAAATGTTAGGAGTAGGGTTTTGTACTTGAGTCTGCTATGTATCGGAAGCCAGTGGAGGTGCTTCAGTATGGGTGTCACATGGTCATTCCTGGATGCTCCGTATAGGACCCTCGCTGCAGTGTTCATTGCAAGTTGCAGTGTGTTCAGAGTGGTATGAGGGAGCCCATGTAAGATCACGCTAGCGTAATCAAAGTGTGGCATGATCAGCGCCTGGTAAATTGTCCTAAAGTCTTTTGGTTCTAGCAGGGCTCGTAGGGGTCTGAGGGATCTTATCTTATGGTATATCGACTTGACTATATTGTTTATGTGTAACTTCATATCCATCCTCTGGTCTAAAGTGACGCAGAGGTATCTGATCGTGGGTTTGGTCTGGAGATCTGCTTCCTTGACTCTTAGGAAGGGTGGTGTGGAGAAGTTTAAATTCCTCGTAATGAAGAGTACTTCCGTTTTTTTGTGTTGGATCCTGAGGTTTTGGGTTTGGAGCCAGTGGGATACGGCGTTAAAGCAATTTGTTAGTGGCGAGAGGTCTGGGTTCTCCGTAGAAAAAGGCATGTATAACACGTCGTCCGCGTATATCAAGCAATTGACACTGAATGACCGGATCAGGTTGCATATCGGCTGCATGTAGACATTGAACATCAGGGCCGAGAGGGAGGAACCCTGCGGGACACCCTGCTTTTGGTGGAAGGGATCTGATGAAGTTGCCCCGGAACGTACGTGCTGCCATCTGTCAGAAAGGTAGGACTTGCACCAGTCCAGTGCTCTGTCCGTGATCCCCTTTTCCCTGAGACGTTCCAGCAGAAGCTCATGGCTTACCGAGTCAAATGCAGCTGCAATGTCCAAGAAGATGAGGACCACCCCTTGACGGATGTTGTCGATTCCTGTTATTACGTTGTTGAATAGTGTGGTAAGGAGTGTTTCAACTCCGTGGGCTTCTCTGAAGCCGTGTTGGCAAGGGTCCAGAGGTTTCGATGTGTTCTTGAATTTGCATCTGGACTTCCTTCTCAATTATTTTTGCTAGCAGCGGTATGCTCGATATTGGTCTGTATGAGTCTGCCTTCTGGGGGTCAAGCTTGCTGTTTTTTAGTAGAAGTCTTATGGACGTGCGCTTTAGGGATTGCGGGAATGCACCTGTTGTGAAGGATTGGTCCATGATTTTGGCTATAGTGGGGCTAAGGTTAGATCGTAGGTCTCTAATCCAGAATGCAGGGCAGGGGTCAGTCTGAGCTGTGGTCGTGTTGATTGCTGCTATGATGACCCATACACACAGGTCTATCATACTAAGTTATTAAACACTCTCCCGTTAAATGTTAACCCTCAATTGTACTATCTAAATACTGTTAAGTGTACTGTCTAAATGTTTGCTGTTAAGTGTACTGTCCAAATGTTTATACGTAACCTAATGATAAATGTAACCCTCCAATTGTGACATGACGTGACCATCTTGATTGAAGGATAAGGTGGCATACAAATCTGTCTAAATAAATAAATAAATTGCTAACTTTGAAGAAAAATCCATGTCCCTGACATTAAAAAAAAAAAAAACCTTGGGCAAACTTTCCCTGCCTAACACAACCTCTGCAAAACCCTGCTGCAAACAGCACAAGATGAGGGAGCCTATAACATGCAGGAGAAAAAAAAGAGTGTATAGCCCCAAGACAAGTACTTACTCCCCACAGCACTAAAAGCCTCCTGCTGTTCTGTTAATAAGACACTAAAATCACAGTTTACAGCTTTGGTTTCACTTTGAATTTAAGGCACAGGAGTATATAAATACCAAAGACTGAAATGAAGGGAGGAAATTAGGAAAGTTAGCAGAGCCCCCTTAGAGGAATGCTGGACTATCCGACTGGGGGGGGGAGGTGAAATTAGACTTACCTGCTAATTGTTGTTCCTTTAGGAACTCCAGTGTAGTCCTGAACATCTGGGTCTTGCTCCTCCTCCAGCAGCTTGGAGACTGAGGAACGTCATCCTTTTGATGACACCAGTATAAAGACACAGGATCCACCTCCTGACTCCAGTAAACTACTGACAAAGCAGACTCACCGGAGCAACAATTAAGTAGCAAACTGTACTAATTTTGTTTTTTTTTTTACATAACTAAACTGGTAACTCAACAAATTAGGATAACACGGTCCAAAAACTTCCTTGCCCCTTTAAACTTCAGCAAGCCCCATAGCAATGATGAGACCCCTATTTCCTGCCAGACAGGAGATAGCTAATTTCTACACCCCCCTTAGAGAATCCTTCCCCACTTGGGACATAAGCTGTACCAACTCATTTCGCTTACCTGTCAGACAGCATTTGCTTCAGGCTATAGTCTGAGAAAAATAGGGAGGGATACAGGACTAGACTGGAGTTCCTAAAGGAACAACAATTAGCAGGTAAGTCTAATTTTACCTTCCTTAGCGTCACTCCAGTCTAGTCCTGAACATCTGGGGATGTAACAGAGCAGTGAAAAAAGTCAACAGGAGGGACCTGCTAAACCAGCCTAAAGCACCGCCGCTCCAAAACCGGTATCCCTCTCTGCCTGCACATCCAGACGATAATGCCGGACAAAGGAATGCAAGGACGACCAAGTAGCCGCCCTACAAATCTCCACCGCCGGTACCAAACTGCACTCTGCCCATGACGTGGCTTGTGCCCTAGTCGAATGAGCCCTAAGCCCTTCCGGAACCAATCTACCTTTCAAAATATATGCAGACGCAATTCCTTCTTTCAGCCATCTGGCAATGGAAGCTTTCGATGCTGCTTCCCCTTTCTTTGGGCCTCCAAACAAAACAATCTATCTGATCTAAGGAAAGACGCTGTCCTTTTCAAATATCTCTTTAGTGCTCTTCTAACATCCAGCCAATGCAACTGCATTGATGATGCACCTGCTGAACCTTCCGAAAACACTGGTAGTGATACTACCTGATTAACATGAAAAGGTGAGACCACTTTGGGCAAGAAGGATGGCACCAATCTCAGGATCACTTTTGTCTCCGTAAAAAATAGAAAAGGCTCCCTACAGGACAACGCTTGTAACACAGATATCCTTCTGTCCGAAGAAATAGCCACCAGAAATATCACCTTGAGGGTAAGAGCTTTCAATGATGCCTTCGACAACGGCTCGAAAGGCTCTCGCACTAAAGCTTCCAAGACTAAATGCAGATCACACGTCGGAACAATCTGCCTATGCGGCGGCCACAAAGTGAAACTGTCCTCAAAAAACGTTTGATACCTGAATGCCCCCCCTATAGCCTCACCCTTTATCTTACCCCTATAACAGAAGAGGGCCGCTAACTGCACCCTGAGGGATGCAGCCGCTAACCCTTTTTCAAAACCATCTCGCGAAAAGGCCAATACCTGGGGCACCATAACTTTAAAGGCGCTCACCTGCTTGTCCACACACCATGCTTCAAAAACATGCCAGATACGAATATACGCCAAGGAAGTTGACCTCTTTCGAACCTTCAACAAAGTTGCTATCACCGCCACCGAATAACCTCTCGCTGTCAACCTTGCCCTTTCAATAACCAAGCCGTAAGCGAGAACCGATCCATCTGAGGCATGACTAGAGGACCCTGAGTTAACAGGTCCCTGCGAATCTGAAGTCGCCACGGCCGATCCACCAGGAGTCTCATCAGGTCGGAGTACCAAGGTGCAATTAGGATCACCTGTCCCCTGTGACGTTCTATGCGCTGCAGCACCCAACCTATTAACACCCAAGGAGGGAACACATACAGGAGCAGTTCCACCAGCCAAGGCTGAATGAGCGCATCGAGACCTTTGGACATTCTTTCCCGTCTTCTGCTGAAGAACCGACAGACCTTCGCGGATAGAGTAGTTACTCACCTGTAACAGGAGTTCTCCAGGAGCAGCAGGAATCAGTCCTCACATATGGGTGTCATCGACGCCGATGAAGCCCCAGCGGAGCATTTCCCCAGCTTTCTATGAAAGCCTTTGGGAATGCAGGCACGCATGCTCGGTTCCCTTCCAGCCTAAAGGTGCCATCTTACTTCAGTCAAATGACATAGCTAAGAACAGCACACAAAAATGAAAAATAAACTATGTACAACTGCAACTCCCAGGGGAGGAGGGAAGGTTGTGAGGACTGATTCCTGCTGCTCCTGGAGAACACCTGTTACAGGTGAGTAACTACTCTTTCTCCAGGACTAAGCAGGAAGTCAGTCCTCACATATGGGTGACTCCCTAGCTCTGGGCTACCAGGAACCCAGGCTGAACAAGAGAACTCCCTCTAGTCCCAGCATCAAAGAAAGGCTTTTCACGGACACAACCTCCACCGGTAGCCCAACAGAGGGCAGGAGTTGCCTAAATCTCAAAGAGATTCCAGAGTACTGCTTGGCCAAAAGCACTGTCCCTACGGGACTCCCTCTCCAGACAGTAATGGGCCGCAAAAGTCTGGCTTGAAGACCAAGTTGCAGCCCTGCAGATGTCTACCAAGGGCACAGAGCGGAGATGAGCCACTGAGGCAGCCATTGCCCTGACACGGTGGGCCATGACCCGACCCTGCAAAGGAAGGTCATCCGCCTTGTAAGCCCAGGTGATAGAGTCAGCCACCCAGATGGACAAGGTATGCTTGGACACAGCCAACCCCAACTTATTAGGGTCAAAGGATATGAAGAGCTGGGTAGCCCTTCTATGCCCCTGCGTACGGTCAAGGTAGAAGGATAAGGCCGTCCTACAGTCCAGGGTATGCAGAACTGCTTCAGCCTGGCTTGCATGAGGCCTAGGGAAGAATGTTGGAAGAACGACCTCCTGGTTAAGGTGGAAGGAGGAGACAACCTTTGGAAGGAACTTTGGATGAGTCCTAAGGACTACCCTGTTCCTATAGAAGCGAGTGTAAGGCCTGTCACAGACTAGGGCCTGAAGCTCACTCACTCGCCTGGCCGAGGTTAGGGCTACCAAGAAGAGGGTCTTCCAGGCCAGGAAGCGCAGAGGGCAAGTAGTCATCGGCTCAAAAGGTGGGCGAGTCAGTTGTTGCAAGACCACATTCAACTCCCACTCAGGAGCAGGACGACGGATGGGAGGCTTGAGCAAGAGCAAGCCTCTAAGAAACCGGGACACCAAGGGGTGAACCGACAGAGAATGTCCTTCCACCAGTGAGTGGTGAGCTGCTAGAGCTGAGAGGTGGACCCGAACAGAATTGGACTTAAGGCCCTGATTTGATAGGTGCAGTAAGTATTGAAGCCCCACTGGTATAGTACAGGAGAAAGGATCCTCTGTACGTAGCTGACACCACACAGAAAACCTTTTCCATTTGAGAGGATAGGTTTTCCTAGTAGACTGTTTCCTAGAGGCGAGGACAACCTCTTCAACTTCCTGAGGCAGGCCCCAGGGAGCCAAGACTATTCTTGCAGCCTTCAGGCCATCAAATTGAGAGCTTTGAGATTGGGGTGCAGAAGGGAACCCTGATCCTGAGAGAGAAGGTCGGGTTGCAACCCCAGAGGCAGTGGGTGATCCACTGCCAGTTGAAGCGGAAGTGGAAACCAAGGCTGTCTCAGCCATCTAGGAGCCACCAGCAGTAGCGAGGCCTTGTCCTGATGAATCTTGAACAGAGTTCGGGCCACCAAGGGCGTGGGAGGAAACGCATACAGGAGGCCCTGAGACCAGGGAATCAGCAAAGTATCCGCTGCTATCCGCAGAGGATGCGGTTGCCAGGAGCAGAACTTTGGCAGTTGCTTGTTCAGTGGACTGGCAAACAGATCTATCAAAGGGAGACACCATTTGAGGAAGATCTTCTGAACCACCAAGGGATGCAGCTGCCACTCGTGGGGCTGCAAAATTCTGCTCAACCTGTTGGCCAGGTAGTTGTCCTGGCCTGGAAGGTACACAGCTTTGAGGAGCATGTTGTGCTTGAGGGCAAATGAGCAAAGGTCCTCAGCCTCCCTACAAAGGAGTCTGGACCCAGTCCCGCCCTGTTTGTTCACATAAAACATGGCTACCTGGTTGTCTGTCTGAACCAGGACAGATTGATGAGCCAGGGTAGGAGAGAAAGCTCTGAGTGCTAATCGAATAGCCCTGAGTTCTAGGAGATTGATCTGCTGTGCAGCCTCCCAAGGAGAGCACAGGCCCTGGGTGCACTTGTTAAGACAATGAGCACCCCAGCCCTGCAGTGAGGCGTCTGTGGTCAGCACCACTGTGTACCCAGGAATTTGAAAAGGCACCCCTTTCAGTAGATTGGGTGGGTGCAGCCACCAGCTGAGGGAGTCCAGCAAAGGTCTGGACACCTTTATCCTGTCTCTGAGTCTACCTGTGGCCTGTGACCACTGACTCCGAAGGCACCACTGTGCAGGCCGCATATGGAGCCTGGCATTGGGGGTTACATGAACTGTCAAAGCCATGTGGCCAAGCAGCCTCAGGCAGAGTCTGGCAGAGACCACTGACCCGCTGAGAAACTGATTTGCTAAGTCCATCAGTCTTTGGGCTCTGTTTGCTGGCAAGAATGCCTTTGCCAGGAAAGAGTCCAGCCTTGCCCCTAGGAACTCCAAGTTCTGGGAGGGGAGCAAAGTGGACTTTGCGAAGTTTATTACAAATCCCAAGCTTTGAAGAAGAGCAATAGTTCTGAGGGTGGCCTGTCAGGCCTCCTGGCACGTCTGACCTCTGATGAGCCAGTCGTCCAGATAGGGAAAGACAAAGATGCGTTGATTTCTCAGGTAGGCCGCCACCACTGCCAGACATTTGGTAAAGACTCTGGGAGCAGAGGTTAGGCCAAAAGGCAGTACTCTGTACTGATAATGGTTTCTTCCCACAATGAACTTGAGGTACTTTCTGTGGTCTGGATGAATGAGGATGTGAGTGTATGCATCCTTTAGATCTAAGGAGCATAGCCAATCTCCCTGCTGGAGGTAGGGCAGACGGGTTCCAAGAGTAGGCATCTTGAACTTTTCTCTCTCTAGAAACTTGTTTAGGTTCCTGAGGTCCAGAATAGATCGAAGGCCACCGGTTCTTTTGGGTACCAGGAAATACCTGGAGTAGAACCCTCGACCATGCAAGTGGGGAGGCACAGGCTCCACCGCCCTGTCCACCAACAGACCTTGGAGCTCTTGGAGGAGAAGATCTGTGTGCAGGGGAGGCCTTGGAGGCTCCCCTGGGAAATATGGAGGAGGCAGTTGGTGAAAGTGTAGTGCACAGCCCCTGTGGACTATGTTCAACACCCAACTGTCCCCAGTTATTTGGGGCACTGGTGGGCAAAGAGGGCGAGGCGACCTCCTGTGCAGGATTGGGAGAGCAGGGACTGAGAGGCTACGCTCAAGGAGTCAAAAAACCCCACCCTGCTGAGTGGGAGCAAGGGCCGGAGGCTTGGAGGTCCTCTGCCTATGGGGCCCATTACCCTGCCCCTTGGCTTGCTGACCCTGGGGTGCAGCTTGGGCAGCCTGATACTGAGGGTACTGTTTGTAGGCAGTGCTCTTCCTCGGGTAAAAGGGCTTCTTACCCGAGGCCTTCTTCTTGTGAGAAGGTGCAGAGGTCTTTCTAGACAGCCTTGTCCTTGTAAGGTGCTCAGTCTCGAGCTGTGTGGCCTTCTCAGCCATTTGCTTGCCAAAAAGGTTCTCACCTCGGCAAGGGACATCGACCAACTTGTCCTGAACCCATGGCTCGAGGTCCGATGACTGCAGCCATGCCTGGTGTCGAGCCGTATGCCGGCTGCCGCAACTCGGGCTGAAGCCTCTAAGCCATCGTAGGCGGCGCGGGACATAAACTTTGAGCAGTCCCGAATCCCCGAGGACAAGGACTTGAATCTCTGCAAGGGCTCCCCGGAGAGGCCAGCGGAGAACCCGGTCAGCTCCTTGGCCAGGTCTCGCAAGTACATGCCCATGTACAGCTGATAAGACTGGACATGGCAAGCAAGCATCGAGCCCTGGAAGCACTTTCTACCAAGACCATCGAGGTTCCGGGCCTCCCTGCCGGGGGGCACCGCGGAGTGCGTCTTCTGACTTTTCAGGCAATGCATGGCCGATTCCACCACCATGGAATGGTGTGGTAGCTGCGCCTTTTGAAAGCCAGAGCTCTTCCGGAGTCGATAAATCGAATCGACCCGCTGGCTTAGAACCGGCGCCGAGGCCGGTGCCTCCCACATCCGGAAGAGGAGCCGTTCCAGCATCGGAGGAACCGGGACAGTAAAGGCCTCCTTCGAAGGAGAGTCGTACTGCAGGGCCTCAAGCTCTTCGGCTCGAGGCTCTTCCTCGGGGTCCGCCGGGATAGCCAACGCGGTGGCCATATCCCGGACAAACTCCGAGAACCGGGTATCCTCGGGAGGGGATCTACTCCGGGGCTCAGACTGTGGTGAGTCCGACGGGACGCACTGAGTCTTGAATGTGTCGGGTGACGCCTCATCCTCCGTCTCCCAGGCGGACTCGTCCGACGAGGAGTCAGGATCCGACCCCGCGGGGACCTGGAGCACCGGCGTCGACACCCTCGTTCCCGAATGGGAGGTCGAGGGAGACCGCGACCGAGGTCGACCTCGAGCCATCATGGACTTGAGTATTGGCTCGGTCTCCGGGGTCGACTTCGATGTCGATGTCCCAGTGGTCGGGGCAGATGCGCCAGACAGGCTGGCCATCAGTGCCCGTTGCTGCTCCATGAAGGCAGACAGTCTGCACTCCAAGGCTGTCATCCTGAGACTCAGCTCGGGAGACGCAGCAGCCACCGACTCGGGCCCCGGCGGCACCGGGCCTGACGTCGGCTCTCTGGGAGGAGAGTCCTTGAGGACCACAGGGATTACGTGTCCAGCAGACTCTGGCTCCACGCAAGGAACTTTGGCAGGCTTCTCTTGTTCCACGGGCCCCGGGCGACGGTCGGGGGTCTTAGACCTGGCCCTCGAGGAGCCAGGGACCTCCTCCTCCGACGCCCTCACTAGCCGCTCCTTCCTCTTGCGTTCCCGGTCGGGGGACCCCCTGTCCGAGGAGCCCCGACAGCGCTCGGGATCCGAATCCCGAGATGTCGAGGTCTCAGACGAGGTCCGGGCTCGGCCGGAGGCTGAGTCCAAGAAAAGCCTTTCTTTCTGCTGCTGGCGACTTCGCAGTGCCTTGGAAGACATCTTCCCACATGGTCCACACGTCTTAGGGTCATGATCAGGACCGAGGCACCGAAGGCAGCAGTCGTGTGTGTCGGTGAGAGACATCAACTTCTTACACCGATCACACTTTTTAAAACCACTGGAAGCCATCGGGGAAAAAAAGAGTCCCGGCAAGGTCAAAGGACCGTCCTTCCAGGGAAAAGCAAAAAAAGGACGCGAACGCCAGCCATGAAGGGCAAAAGACGAAAAAGAAGAATCGGGCTCGATACCGGTGTACCGAACCCGGCGGGAGGGGAGCCAGCGTCGAACCGGGAAGAAAAAATAGCAAGAATCGCCGAAAAAAAATCACACTTTTTTCCGGGATGACAGGACACACATCCGGTGGGCTTCTCGGAAAAAGAGAGACTGAAGTAAGATGGCACTTTTAGGCGGGAAGGGAACCGCGCATGCGTGCCTGCATTCACAAAGGCTTTCATAGAAAGCTGGGGAAATGCTCTGCTGGGGCTTCATCGGCGTCAATGACACCCATATGTGAGGACTGACTTCCTGCTTGGTCTCGTTGCCATGAGATCCATTACTGGCGGGCCCCAGCGACGCATCACCAGTTCGAATACTAGAGGATACAGGACCCACTCTCCTGGATCCACTCACACCCGACTCAGAAAATCGGCTTCTACGTTTTCCACTCCAGTGACATGCGCCGCCGACAGTGCAAGCAGATGTAGCTCTGCCCACTCTAACAAATGATCGGCCTCGGTTTCCAGTGGAACACTGCTGGTACCCCCCTGCCGGTTGATATACGCTACCGTCGTCGCATTGTTGGAAAACACACAAACTGCTTTCCCCTGTATCCCTTCTTGAAACTCCAACAGCGCAAGAGTCACCGCCCGCAACTCCAACCTGTTGATCAACCAGGCCTTATCTTGTTCGGTCCAAAACCCCTGCGCAAAGCGACCCTGGACATGAGCCCCCCAACCTGAGAGACTGGCATCAGTTGTTAGGGGAATCCAGTCCAGGGTTTCTAAGGGCATTCCCTTCTCCAGAGTTTCTGGGCACAACAACCGACGAAGGGAGTGCCGCGTCTCCTGTAGACAGGGCAATACGTGAGACAGACTGTCTTCCTGGTGAGACCACCGTCTGAGCAACGCTCTCTGTAATGGTCTCATGTGGGCTCTCGCCCATGGCACTAACTCGAGCATCGCTGCCATCTTTCCTAGCAACTGCTGATAGTGCCAGGCCGTTGGACTTCGGTTTAGTAGAAATCAGCGGACTTTCTCAAACCTCGAGCCTGCTGCTGCGGCAGAAACACTTTTGACACTCGTATCAAAACGAGTCCCTAGATACTCCAGCCTTTGACGGACTCAACCTGCTCTTGGCCACATTGACCACCCATGCAAGACTCTGTAGTAGCCGCCTTGTTCTCATCTTTGGATTTTGCTCAAATCAATCAATCGTCTAGCTAAGGATGTACGAGGACTCCTCTTTTTCGCAACGCCGCCGCCACTACCACCATTACCTTGGTAAATGTTCGCTGAGCCATCGCTAGACCAAAAGGTAATGCCTGGAATTGAAAATGCCCCATCGGGACGGCAAACCTTAGAAACTTCTGATGTTCCCGCCGAATGGGAATATGGAGATAAGCTTCTGACAAATTGAGGGGCGTAAGAAACTCTCCCTGCCTTACCACTACAATGACCGACCTCAACATCTCCATCCAAAAATGGGACACTGGAAGACAGCGATTTACCTTTTTGAGATCTAAAATCGGCCGATAGGTTCCTTCTTTCTTTGGTACCACGAAATAGATGGAGTACCGACTGCAATCGCATTGGCCTGGAGGGACCGGTACTACCGCCTTGAGAGAGAGAGTAGCCTTTCTAAGGTTTCCTGCACCGCTGCCAATTTGGAGTGCGCTTTGCACGGGGATTGCATGAACGAATCGGTCACTGGACGCTGAAGTTCCAACGCATAACCCTCACGGATGACCTCCAACACCCACTGATCGGACGTGATCTGGAGCCAGGCAGGGTAAAATTCCCGCATGCAACCTATCGGTACCTGCCCCCCTTGGGTCTCTCTGGCTTCATTGCGACTTCTGATGACTGGAGGAAGAGGAGGCAGCAAATCCTCTGCCCGCCCCTCTGAAATCTCGAAACCCCTGGTTATGATAGGGAAAACGCCCTCTTTGCACCTGACCAAACCTTGGGGAATGAAAAAACTGGAAGTCTCTCTGTTGGCCCCTACAGGCCAGAACCGACCGACCCTGTTTCAGCCTGTTCTCCGGCAATCTGCCGCCTTTGGACTCTCCCAAATCCTTCACCAACTTATCCAGATCTTCCCCAAAAAGTAGCTTTCCCCTAAACAGCAGCTTACTCAACCTTGACTTTGACGAACCATCTGCCGCCAATTTCGCAGCCAAAGAGACCGCCTGGTCGCTATAGCAGATGCCATACTATTTGACAACCCGCGAACCAGATCATAATAGATGTCGGCCAAGTAAGCCGCCCCCCATCTCTATTCTGGCAGCCTCCATGGCCGTGTCCCCTACCTGATCACCCTAAAGGTGCTAAGCCCAACAAAGGCAGGCCCTGGCTACCCAAGCTCCACATATGGACACCTGAAGGGATAACGCATTCACAACAAACACTTGTTTCAACAAGGTATCCAACTTTCTATCTTGCGCATCCTTCAGAGCTGCGCTCCCTTCTACTGGGATGGTAGTCTTCTTAGTAACTGCTGAGACTGTCTCATCCACCTTAGGGGACTTAAATAACTCGCGGTCCTGTTCTACTAATGGGTAGAGCCGAGACACAACCCTGGAGCCCTTCAGGCCAGCCTCCGGCATATCCCATTCAGCTTGTATCATTTTTCTAATCACTCTGTGCACCGGAAAGGCAGTCTGCAACTTACGAAAGGCCTGCAGTATTGGGTCCTCCAATGTGGCATCCTCCGCCGGACTCCCTGCCAGCATATTAAGCGCCTTAAGCGTCTCAGCTATGAGCGCCGGTAACTCATCTCTTCCGAAAATTCTAATCACTCGGGCCTGATCCTCCTGCTCCAGCAGCTCACCTTCCTCTAAATCCTCTTCCAACTCCAAATCCTGTTCCAACTGTTCCAAATGGGCCCCCTCTGATGCCACGGACTGATCAGGCCGCTCTTTGTCAGACCGCACTCTCTTCGATGGGATCCCTATGCTAGCCGAGCTCAGAGGAGTCCCCGGCCTCTTATCACCGATGTCCCCGACCGTAGAACTGGACGGGGCCGTCCTCTGCGCTCCCCCAAATGCCTGCTGAATTAAAGATATGAATTCTGTCAAAAAAATTGCCGCCAATCCTCCCAGTAACTGCACCTGCGGAGTTGACGTAACCGGTGCGGCCGAGGGCCCCGCAACCAGTTCCAGAAGGGGCTCCGCGGGAGACTTTGGCTCTGGGCTGCACAAAGAGACCCCTTTGCAGATCTCCAGCCCTTCTTCCAGCCCCTGCTCCATTGAGACTGCCTCTTGAGAACAGCCTCGACACACTCCCATCTCGGACACCGCTCCCCTTCTAGACCCATGGCCTAGAAGGCATACTGCCTGAGTGGCTACTGAGGGTATCCTTGTGCAGTGACCTGGTAAGTAACCTCTCCCTGCTACAGCTAGGGTATGGCCAGAGTGAAGCTGTGAGAAATTCTCTCTCTCCCTTTTCTTTTTTTTCTTTTTACAAACTTGAACAAAAAACAGATAGATAAACTGCTTCCTAGGGTAAAGCCCACAGCACTTTTGAAATCCGAATGCAAAAACGAAGCTTCCCTGCTGAACCAGACACTAACAAAAACACCTGACAAGCAACGGAGATTTTTCCGCCGCGCGCTGCGGCCTACCCTGTTCTACACACGCGGTCTGCCATGCTGTCGACAAGGGCCCCCTTACCTTTACAGAACTCGGTGGTCCACTCTGTTCCCTCTCCCCATGCTCAGCCGGGATCGCAGCTTCAGCGTTGGGGAAGAGCCGGAACCGTATCTCAACTGCCGCCGTGATCAGCTGGTGTCAGACCTCAGCTCTGCAACGGCAATGGAATCGGTGAGGTAAACTGCTTCTTTTGTGCTGCCGTTAGGCTGCTGACTCCTCACCCATAACTGTGGGTTCGGGAACCAGAGCTTTTCTCTCCCCAAAATTTACCCGCTGTCTTTGCCCAGTAGCAAAAGAGAAAGAGAAGAGAGGAGGGGGGCACCCTGAGCAAAGGAAATAAGCCGCTCAGCACAGCACCGCTTCCCCACAACTAAAACTACCTTAGCCAATCTCTTAAAAATCTACAGCCCAAGAAAATTTAACTACTCCTACACTTTAACAACTACTTAATTGATTCTCTAGTGAGCCCCTATTTCTGGGCTCACCAGCCCTCCAGCTGCTTGGAGACTGAGATAACGAGTCAGGAGGCGGATCCTGTGTCTTTATATTGGTGTTATCAAAAGGATGACGTTTCTCAGTCTCCAAGTTGCTGGAGGAGGAGCAAGACCCAGATGTTCAGGACTAGACTGGAGTGACGCTAAGGAAGGGACCTGGGCTGCACCTGACCCACTCAAGGGTTCCAATGTTGAAAAGGCAGACCCTGCCAGCTGCCAGCCCCCACCAGTACATGACTTCTCAGGGGAAAATGACCAATCTTTAAGCTCCTATAGCTGCTCAGCTTTTGCTAGTAATCTGCAGCTTCCTTTTCTTTTCTCTCTCTCTTCTATTTCCCTTACCTTTTTTTTTTTCCTTTTTTAATTCCTAAATAAATCCTTCCAGTGGAGTTCAGCCACGGGAAAGCTCTCCCAGCTGCTGGGAACTGAGATACTGATCTTTGGAGCCTATGGAGGGAACTCTTGTACCTTGACATCAGATATCAGACATGCTCCCTTCCCAGCTGCTGGTGGAGGCTGATATCCCACACGTTCTGGACTGCAGGTACGATAAGGAAGTAGGGGATTTTCCTGTAAATTTCTTTGATTATTTTGCCTCTCTAACACTGATTTTCTTTCATTTTACATTGGCATAAATATGTTTAAATTACAATAAAAAAATAAAACAAACTAGAAGGAAAAAAAGAAAAAAACATGACAAAACACTTAAAAGATTGAAAACAAAGAAAAATTCAGTGGGCTATTGTAAGGGAAAGGAAACGGAGAAAAATGACGGCTATCTAATTTCCCCTTCTATACAAACTAAAGAGCTTTACATTTCTTTTTTTGTCCAGCTGTAACTTCATGGGAAATCAAGTTGGGAAAGCATGCAAAGCATCACAAATTCTTTCCATTTGAGTGTACAGGCATAGCACAGTTACTTACCTGTAACAGGTGATCTCTGGGAACAGCAGGAATAAGTCTTCACATATGGGTATCGTCGGTACCGACGGAGCCCGCGCGGGAACACTCCCCAGCGTCCAATCAGAACGCTTTTGGGAGCATCCCACAGCGCCTGCGTGCTGCCTTCCCGCCTTTCCCAACTGCCTCTCTCCAGTTGAGTTTTAGAGCTGAGACAAAGAGAGAGAGAGAGAGCGCGAGGGAAAGGAAAAAGACAGATAGAGAGAAGTGGGTGGGTTGTGAAGACTTATTCCTGCTGTTCCCAGAGATCACCTGTTACAGGTAAGTAACTGTGCTATCTCCAGGAACAAGCAGGAATGAGTCTTCACATATGGGGACTCCCAAGCTAAGATGCCTGGAGGAGAACCCAGCATGTTGCAATCTAAAGATGGGCCATGCTTATCCCTCAAAAACCTCAGGCATCCAAGGGATGGAGGGTAGGAGTTGAACTAGAAAGAAAAAGAGATGCTGTGGAACAGCTTAACTAACAAGGTATCTGGAAGGGAGTCCTTGTGTAATCATAAATATTAGAAAAAAGTTGAGTCTTAATTTTCTAATGTGGATCACACTCAAAAATATTGCAAAAATATTTGTTGAGGGTATGTGGTTGAGAGCCAGATCATTATCCTCAAAGAAATTCCCCCAATGTGAAGTAGAGGGAAAAAAATAATTTTGCAATACAGGAAGAGATAAGAGGTCCTCATGGCCAGAACTAACCCCAGAAGAAGTACTGGGGGAGTTCAAAGAGGCTGGACTTTTGAGAGACAGCTAAAGCTTCTGTAAAGTCCAAAAAATTGAACTTCTTGTCCGTGGAGCAGAATAAGGTCCTAGGAAGATGAAAGAGAAAGATATTTGTACTAGGTGTTGAGCCTCCAATTTTTTGAAGATCAGTAAAAGTCTTTTGTAAGTGATGTCACTTACGATGAAGACTTTACATGTAGAGCTTCAGATGTGATGTAACCCAAAAGGTAACGGTAAAAGAAGGTATTTGGTAAAATACCATAGAAATGGGTTGTCCACTGAGTTTATGGTATGCTGGGGCAGCATTAATATGGACAGTAGACAAATCTTTCAAAGTCAGATGTTGTATAGAGATTGACGCAACAACAAGAAGGATTAAGACCTACTTGAGAATCTTGATGGAGAATCTCTGTCTGGTTAAATATGGAAGAACTATAGAGAAAGTTTCATGGAAACTTGTAATATGTTCTTCACTTACAGGGATAGGATTAGACTTCTTGAAAAGATCTAGCCCCTGAATAACCAGGTTTCGAGACGTACGTGAATGAGTGCAGAGGAGATCCTTAGTCTTAAGACAGCAAGTCTGGATCCTTCTACAATTTCAAATAGTAGCTGGAGAAAAAGACGCAATATAAGGAGATACCATATTTGCTTCTTTATGAGGGCAATATGAGTATCATGCGTTCTCCTGTTCAACATAAGCTACCATGAAGTATAGGAAATTAGAAGGAAAGTAGTGAATAAGGACCAACTGCAGTGAAAAAATGCATCCCTGTTGAGGAAGTTCCAGTAAGATGTGGAACAACCAGGGAATTGTGCAATTTTCTACACTTTCACGTGGTCTAAAACCCTGGTTACCTTTTCTTAAAAGGAAATTTTAAGGGAAAAACCAGTCATGTAGGAACATGACTGACAGTCTACCAGCTGAAGCCCTTAATAACTAACTGGCAGCTCCCTATTAGGAGTAGCTATGAGGCTCTCTGGCAAAGGCCCACAGTTGCAGAGCTTTGCTGTAGAATTGCAGAGAGCATGTTGTAGGTTGCTTAGATCTGGCTGTTGAATTGCCAGTGTGCAACCTAATCTATTCTGTTGGAGCCAAAGAGAACTGAACGTGGCTAAGAATAGCAGACAGGCCTGATGCCTGCAACAATAAATAGTCCAAATGAGTTCTGGATCTCCTTTGGAATTATCTATTATTAAGGCAGCATAAAAGTTAGGTCCCATAGGTTGGAGAGGACCGACAGACATAATTTGGAGTAGTGATACCCAATTTCTGTCCGCCTTAAAAAAATATGTGAGAAAGAGATGAACTGCAAAAGGGGAGAAAACTCTGTTTGGAAACTAGTTACTGGAGTAGGTATTGAAGAAAATCCTATGGCTTAGAGGATAAGCCCTCCAGTTGATTAGTAGTACTCTTAGAGACTGAATGTCTGGACTAAGAGGGATAGAAATTAATACAGAGTTGAGAAGACGGTGAAATTAGACTTACCTGCTAATTGTAGTTCCTGGAGTGGACACAGTCTAGTCCCGAAACCTCTGGGTTCCCCATCTCATACAGCAGCTTGGAGACTGAGAAACTCCTCTTTTTGTGACATCACTGGTATATCCATCCTGGAACCGCCTCCTGTCACCAGTTACCTATTGACAAAGCAGACTCACCGGAGCCACAAGTAAGAACAAATGAACCACAAGTATAAACTATCTAGAACTGTAACCCCATAGGCCAACCTAACGTGTACCTTTAAAACTGACCAGACCACTCTTTCGTCCAAAGAGAAAAAAGGAAAGATATTTCGAGATAGAAAAAACAGAGGAAACAGATGCATTTATTGTAGCTTCTACCACACCTCATCCTGATAACGAAGTGCTGCAAACCCCCTTCTGGTCTTACCTGTGATCCGTCCCCGAACGCTTCAGGCTCTGAAGACACCGCAAGACCTATGGAGGGATACGGGACTAGACTGTGTCCACTCCAGGAACTACAATTAGCAGGTAAGTCTAATTTCACCTTCCTGATCATGTCCCCAGTCTAGTCCCGAAACCTCTGGGTCAGTACCAGAGCAGTGAAAACATTAAACACGGGAGGGACCCTGAAGCGCAGCCTGAATCACAGCCGTTCCAAAACAGGTGTCCTCTGCTTGCAGCACATCCAACCGATACAGATCGCCACTAGAAAAATCAGCTTTAACGTGAGATCCTTGAGGGTTGCTCGCGACAGGGGTTCAAAAGGCTCTCACTCTAGAGCGTCTAACACGAGCGGGAGATGCCACCTGGGAAAGATCTGCCTGCACGGAGGCCGCAGGAGGGATACCGCCTTCAAGAAACGCTTGACGTCCCGCTGAGTCCCAATCGCTTGACCGCCTACTCTGCCCCTGTAACAAGCCACCGCTGCTACCTGAACTCGCAGAGATGCAGCTGCCAACCCCTTGTCGAAACCATCCTGTAAAAAATCCAATATCTGAGGGATGGAGGCCTTCAACGCCGTGCAACTCCTGTCCACGCACCACGCCTCGAAAACCCTCCATATACGAACATAAGCCAATGACGTAGACTTTCTTCTGGCCTTCAACAGGGTAGAAATCACTGCCCCCGAGTATCCCCGGGACAGCATCCGCGCCCTCTCAAGAGCCAGGCCGTAAGCGAGAACCGATCCACATGAGGCATGAAGAGAGGTCCCTGAGACAACAGATCGGGCCGGACCGGTAGCCTCCACGGTTTTGCCACTAACAGTCTTACCAGGTCCCCGTACCAGGGTCGACGCAGCCAATTTGGGGCTATCAGAATTACCTGCCCACTGAACTTTTCTATCCGTTGAAGTACTCTGCCGATCAGAACTCACGGGGGAAACACATACAGCAGCTGTCCCACAGGCCAGTCCTGAATGAGGGCATCTAATCCCTCCGACATTCTTTCTCTTCTTCTGCTGAAAAATCGACTTGCCTTCACCAAGTCGAAGGTCGCCATGAGGTCCATGACCGGCGTGCCCCACCTGCGGACAAGCATCAGGAACACTTCGGGATGCAGGACCCATTCCCCCGGATCCACCGTCACTCGACTGAGGAAATCGGCCTGTACATTGTCTACCCCGGCCACGTGCGCTGCCGACAGATCCAGGAGATTTGCTTCCGCCCAGCTGCATAAGACTCCTGCCTCCTCCTCTAGAGCTACACTGATGGTTCCCCCCTGCTTGTTGACATAGGCCACCGCGGTCGCGTTGTCTGAAAATACGCGAACTGCCTTTCCACTGAGGACCGAGCGGAACTCCTGCAACACGAGAGTCACCGCTCTTAACTCCAACCTGTTGATCGACCACAACTGCTCCTGAGCATTCCAGCGACCTTGAGTAAACTTGCCCTGACAGTGAGCTCCCCAACCTCTCAGACAGGCGTCCGTCAGAGACACCCAGGCGGGAGACTCCAGCGACTTCCCCCACTGCAGCGATTCGGGAACTAGCCACCACCGCAGGGCTTGCCGGACCTCCACTGAGTAGGGTAGCCTCCTGGACAGCGAATCCTGCTGGTGCGACCATCAGAGGAGCAGCGCTCCCTGCAAAAGTCTCATGTGCGCCCTTGCCCACGGCACTGTCTCTATAGTCGCCGCCATGGTCCCTAGTAACTGCAGGTAACGCCATGCCGAAGGCGCCTTGCACGCTAGAAAGCTTCGGACGAGCCGTCGCAGGCTCTGCGCCCGCTGATCCGTCAGGAAAACCTTTCCCACACGCATCTCGAAGCGTGCTCCTAGGTATTCCAGATCTTGCGAAGGCACCAATTGACTCTTGGAAACATTGACTATCCACCCGAGACCCTCTAGGAAAGACACTACCCAGGCTGTAGCCACCACGCTTTCCGCTTGAGATTTCGTCCTGATCAACCAATCGTCTAGATAGGGGTGGACTAGGATCCCCTCATTTCTTAAGGCTGCCACCACCACTACCATGACCTTTGTGAAGACTCGCGGGGCCGTTGCCAGCCTGAAAGGCAACGCTCGGAACTGAAAATGACCGAAGGGAACCGCGAAGCGGAGGAATTTGTGATGATCTGGACGTATGGGGATGTGGAGGTACGTTTCCGATAAATCTAAGGAAGTGAGAAACTCCCCTTTCTGCACTGCTATGGCCACCGAGCGCATGGTTTCCATGTGAAAATGAGTCACCCGAAGACAGCGATTCACTCCCTTGAGGTCTAGGATCGGGCGGACCCCTCCATCCTTCTTGGGCACGATGAAGTAGATGGAGTAGCGACCGCTGCCGCACTGGTCCGGGGGAACCAGCACAATCGCCCCGAGAGCTAACAGTCTTTGTACCGTCTCTCGCAGGGCCTCGCGTTTGGTGACTGACTTTCCGGGCGACTGCACGAAGGAGCCTTTGAAACTCCAGCGCGTAGCCCTCCTGAACAACTTCCAGAACTCATTGATCTGAAACGATTTGGGACCAGGCAGAATAAAACTCCTGCAAGCGCCCCCCTACGGGAACTAAGGGCGCCTGGGCCCCCCTCATCTCATTGTGCCTTCTTGGAAGAGAAAGAGGACGCGAAGGAAGCCCCGAAGCCCCTTCCTGCTCCCCTAAACCCGCGGAAACCTTGACCCCTACCGGGAAAGTGACCGCGTTGAAAGGGGTTGAATCTTTGGGACTGGAACCAGCGAAATTCCCGCTGTTGCCCCTTGCCCGCCGGGATTGTACGCTCTGACTTAGGCTCGTCCTCTGGCAACCTGCCTCCCTTAGATTCTCCGAGATCCTTGACCAGCTTTTCTAAATCCTCTCCAAAGAGCAGACGTCCTTTAAATGGGAGTTTACTCAACCGCGCTTTGGAGGAGGCATCTGCCGCCCAATTGCAGAGCCACAAGTAACACCGAACCGCAACTGTGGAAGCCATACTTTTCGACAACCCCCGCATCAGATCATACTGAATATCCACCAAATAGGCCGCCCCCAATTCCAACCGGGATGCCTCATCTGCCACTTCACTATCTTGCCCCGCGCACATCCGCTGGGACCAGCGTAGGCAGGCTCTGGCCACCCAGGCTCCGCAGATAGCCGCTTGAAGCGATAGGGCATTAACGTCAAACACTTGTCGTAAAAGCACATCCAACTTTTTGTCCAGAGAGTCCTTAAGGGCCACACCACCTTCTACCGGGATTGTAGTCTTCTTAGTGACTGCCGAGACGGTGGTGTCCACTTTGGGGGGCTTAAACATCTCCTTGTCTCTGTCGGACAGCGGATACAATCGACCCATAATACGTGCACCTCTTAGCGGAGCCTCAGGTGTGCTCCACTCCTCTTGTATCATTTCGTGAAACACCCTATGGACCGGAAAAACTTTCTGACTTTTTCTGAATACCTGCAGCAAAGGATCCTCCAGAGTTTCCTCCTCCACCGCTCCTGGGGCCGGCATATTCAGTACCTTGAGCATCTCCGCGATGAGGGCCGGCAACTCTTCCCTTCTGAACACTCGCACTACTCTGGCTTGGTCCCCTTCCTCGGGGATCTCGCCTTCCTCAAGTTCCTCTTCCCCCAAACTGAGGCCTTCTTCATCCGAAAACGGGCCCTCTGAGGGCAAAGATGGCTCTCCTAAGTCACCTTCACCCCAAGCCCTCTTGGCTCCGCGAGAGGGGACCTCCACCTGGCTTTGGGAAGCGGGCCTCTTGATAGGGCCTCCACCTGTTGTACCTCTCAACTGCGGAGTACTACCCAGCACCGACTGCTGCAGCAACAGGAGAAAATCCTGTGAGAAGATGGAAGCTATCTGATTTGGCCACGCCACCTGGGAAGAAGGGATGTCCGCGGCGGAGGAGGGCCCTGCCACTGGCTCCTCCTGCGCTCCAACGGATGCCGGCAAAACCGAGGGCTCTGAATCTGGCACAGAAGCTCCCTCCCTCACCTGCTCTGAGCCAGAAGCATCCCTCATGCAGGCCTTACAGACTCCCGAGTCTGTGACCTTCTTGGCCCCACACACAACACACTGGGGCTTGGAGGGCATTGTAGCATCCCTACGAGGAGTCAAATACCACCCCCGAAGGAACGTGAACGAAGTGCGGCCCAGCACCGCTAAAATCGCTGCCCACACAAACCCTTGTTTTTTTTTTGTAAATCGCACAAGTCTACAAACCCAAAAGAAAAGAAATATCCTGCAGTTCCCTGCACTCAGAACCGCTCCGGAGGCAGGCTGTGTTCCCCGAAGGACTTGCTGACTGCCACCTCGGGGCCCTGAGGCCTGACTGAGTTCGGCGCCCGCGTGCAGGCCTGGAGCCGCGTTCGCGCCAAAACCGCGCTGCCAAATTAGAAGAGCTGCCTCATGCGCACTCACTTCTATCGGCGGGAACCAGATATCCTTAACCAATTTAAGCGGTTCCCTGCAGGCTAAAATGCCCGACACCGACCCCCGCAACACCGCAGTCCCGGAGAAGACTGTTTGCACTGCAACAGGGAAGCCAGTCTCCAACCCGGTGCGATCGTTGTGAGCCGAACGGACGCGCTGGCAGGCAAGCCTTCTGCATGGCGCCAGTCCGACTCGGGGAAACAGTGCCTTCTTCTGCAAACGAAGATGCCTTATCCCTCCAGCTCTGTCTAAATGCTGCTGCTCAAGCCCTGACAGAAGAGGAGGAGAGGAGCGGGAATACAACTCGGACAAGAGTCAAGGTCTGAAAATCTTAAAGACACAGACCCCCCTGGAAAGAAAATCTTCCCTTATGCTTTCTTTTTTTTTTTTTTTTTTTTAATCCAAATTAGTAGACCTCCTAGCTAACACTGCTATTCCTAATTGTTTCTCCAGTGAGCCCGGAGCCCCGGGCCCACCATCTATCCAGCTGCTTGGAGACTGAGGTAACTGGTGACAGGAGGCGGTTCCAGGATGGATATACCAGTGATGTCACAAAAAGAGGAGTTTCTCAGTCTCCAAGCTGCTGTATGAGATGGGGAACCCAGAGGTTTCGGGACTAGACTGGGGACACGATTAGGAATTACAATTTAGTAAGTCTTTGAAGGGATAGGGTCCCCTTGCAGTTAAAAGTATGAGATATCCTCGTACAGGAAACTGACAAGGTGAAAAGTATAGTTCACCCTGTTGTTAGTTCTCCTTTTGTTTTAAAAGAAGAAACCTGTTATGTCTGGGGTATGATAGTCCTTAATAGCACTTAGCTAGAAGGATAGATTTCTCTTGTAGCAAGAGATTCATGCCCAGAGCCGAGGATTGAGTCAATGTATGACTGATATCTCAGCATGGATGAGATGAACTTTAGATGCTTCTGTTGAAAAGAAGTAGGTTTAAGTTCTAAACCTCACGCAGAAAAAGTGAATAAAATATCAGAAACCCTGTGATTGCTGGGTTTGCTGAGCCTGTTGAGGTTTTGATTTTCATAGCCTGGTGTGGTGTTGCCCATCTTTGGAAACATCTGCAGAATGGGTAGAAGATGGATAAAACCTTTTCCCCTTGGGGGAATAAAGGTTTTTATGAGATTTTTTATTAGCTGGGATAGAGGAAAGTTTGGACAATCCTCCGAAAGTATCAGCATCAGTGCTCAACTGATAAGCTTGAAATAAAGCCTCCTTGTTGAAGAGATTTTCACCAGTACAAGGAGTATTTCCCAGCCTTTCCTGAACCCATCTGTCCAAGTCAGAAACTTGGAGCCAGGCTATGCGTCGTGCTCCTATGGCTATAGCAGAAGTTCTGCTAATAGACTCAAAACAGTCCAGGGAAGCACGATTAAGGAACCTAGAGATATTTTGAGCATGATAGACTAATAAGGAATAGTCTGCTCTTTTATGCTCTGAAATAAAAGGGTTCAAAAACTTTAAGTTCTTTGTGACCTCTTCAAGAGATAATCCCATATAGAAAATATATGAGATAATTCTTGCTGAAAGCATGGATGCCTGGAAGCATCGACGTCCAAAGGCATCTAAAGTCCTAGACTCACGACCTGGCAGACAAGAAGAGTGCTTTTTTGCACTCTTAATACGCTTCATTGCTGATTCTACAACAATAGAAGGATGAGGAAGTTGAGTCTTTTGAAAACCTGGAGAAGGTGGCACCTTGTACATAGTGTCAAGTGTCTTCGAATGTGGGGATACCGTTAAATGAGTTTCCCACATTCTTAACAGTAGATCTTGTAAGATCTGATGCAAAAGGAAGCATGATGACCTCCTTTGGAATGCAGGGAATTGCAGTGTCTCAGAATTCCCCGGTAGGGATTCTTTACCAGGTATAGTAACTTTGCCATATCAAGCAGAAAAGCTTGAAAAGAAATTTCCCCCGAGGAGGACTCTCTAAAATGAGGGGTAAAGGCTAGATTTGTGGAAAGATCAGCCTTGGTACCGATGGATTCATCCCAGTCATCGGGATCGGAAGACTGAAAAGGATGAAGCATCGGATTTTCTTTAAAGCGATGTCTTAGGTACCGCCTGAGGTCGGTACCGAGACGAGTCGGTACCGAATCCTCCATGCTAGAGATCGATTCCAGGCTCGGTATCGAGGGAAGCGATTCTGTCGAAGCAAGCATGGACGGTACCGACACCGATGCCGATACTGGTACCAGTACCGGAGTCGATACTGGTACCAGTACCGGAGTCGATACCGATACTCGAGGAACGGTCTGCAGCAACTCTAGCGGTACCGAAGTAGCCGAGAGTGCTAGACTACGTTCATCGGTGAGGAATGTTTCGTCCATCACCATAGCCGATGCCGGGGTGTCGGTACCGCTCGAAGCGGCCACAACCCACCGAGCATGGCCCAGGTATGTTCATCGAGGTAAGAACCCCAGGAACAACCCGGAGCCCCGTTAATGCTTTGCAGCCCAAAGACTCCTGCCGGGGCTTTATTGCCAAGATGTCCTCGAGGGCAAGGCCGAAGCCATCTCGATACTGAGAAGGAGATCTACCACTCGAGGACTGGCTAGTCTTTACAGACTTTTGTTTGGTTACCTGATCCTGTGAAAAAGATGATATTCTAGCTGGTAACATCGAGAGCGATGTGGACCGGGTATCGAGTTGTGCTTGATTCTTCTGTTTGAGCTCCAGCAGGAGAGACACTCCAGAGGGCAATGGTCAGGACCCAAACATTTTAGACACCAATTAAGAGTGTCAGAAAAAATATCTGTACCGCCACACTTTGAGCATTTCTTAAGGATATTGGCTGGCTTTTCCATAATGGAAGGGCAGAGGCCTAGTGGCCTAGAACCCATCAGGCACTAAAGAGAAAAAACGATTTCTAAGGAAAGAAGAAATTCTTCAGGAAAAAGAAAGAAAAGTACCGGCGGTACCAGTAGCGTCGGGGAAAGGCAGACGCGACCACAAAAAAGTAAAAAGAAAAAGAAAAATTTTCTGCAGTGACAGGAGAACGTCGGACAGGAGAACGTCCTGCCGGCTCCGCGGAAAACGGAAAACTGGAGAGAGGCAGTTGGGAAAGGCGGGAAGGCAGCACGCAGGCGCTGAGGGATGCTCCCAAAAGCGTTCTGATTGGACGCTGGGGAGCGTTTCTGCGCGGGCTCCGTCGGTACCGACGATACCCATATGTGAAGACTCATTCCTGCTTGTTCCTGGAGATCAGTTTTTAACTGCTCTGCCTGTCTGCGTTTGTTTTTGGTATGTTTATCTGTTTTGGATGTGTATATATCTTTATTTTGTTTGGCAGCCTCCCGTTCCCAATTCCATCAAAGAGGACAGACAGGGCAGAAAAACATTTGGGTTTTTTTTCAAGTTAGTGATTGGAATATGTCTGTCGTTAGAATTTACATCCATTATGTTTATATTTTGCACTGTTTATATTATTCTATAAATTTGTTTGCTTGGAAGTGATTATTGTTGCCGTCATGAGATGGATGAGAAGGAGCAGGGTAACGATTTCTCTTTCTTCCTCCATACCTTGTTGCTCAAACCTGAAACTAAGGTGTCCCTTCCAAACTTATTCCCCTGCCTTCAGATAAGTGCCCCAGATTTTCCTGCAAAAAATCTGGTAACATTAATGAAGGGAAGGCTGAGGGTGGTAGGATAGTTCCAGGGGACATATTTTTGAGGAATGACAACAGTTGTAGGGAGGTAGTTTTGGAGGCAGAAGTAGTTTTTGCAGGGTGGTGCAACAGTTGTGTTGGAGAGTTTTGTGGGGAAGATTGCAGGTTAGTAGGGCAATTGTAAGGAGGTATTTTTGGTGGATGAAAGACATTTGTGAGGTGGTGATTGGAGAAGTTCCTGGGGTTATTTTTAGGGATGGAGCAGTTTGCAGGTGGTTGTTGATTGGGGCATACATTTGCTGGAGGTTTATGATTGGGGTAAAAGAGTTTGTGGTATCATAGAGCAGTTATGGGAGTGTAGTTTTTTAAGGTGAGGAAGTTTTTAGGATGGTGAGGCAATTGTGCAGAGGTATTTTTTGGGGGTGGGACATTTGGCAGGTGGTAGGACAGTTGCAAGGGAGTATTTTTTTGGGGTGGGGCAGTTGTGAGAGTACAGAAAGCGTAGTTACTCACCTGTAACAGGTGTTCTCCAGGGACAGCAGGAATCAGTCCTCACATATGTGTGACGTCGATGCCTATGGAGCCCTCCGAGGAGAATCTCCCCAGCTTTCAAAGAAAGCCTCTGGGAGATGCCATTACGCATGCATGGTCCTCTTCCTGTCCCCAAGGGTGCCATCTTGCTCAGTCAGGTGCCATAGCTAGAGACCAACCAAGAAGATGGCCAAAAATGAACAGCAACTCCAAGGGGAGGAGGGAGGGTTGTGAGGACTGATTCCTGCTGTCCCTGGAGAACACCTGTTACAGGTGAGTAGCAACACTTTCTCCAGGAACAAGCAGGAAGTCAGTCCTCACATATGGGACTCCCTAGCTCCAGGCTACCGAGGACCGGCATAAAACAGGGGCATGGCACGGCCGTGAACAGCCGCAGATGAATCCCAATGACAGACTCGGGGGACCCCAGTATTCAGGGAGAACCATGGCTCTGGTAGCTTGAACAAGAAGGGTCGGAGGGCAGGAGTTGCCTAAACCCTGAAGCGGTTATGGAATAGGGCCTGGCCGAAGGCGCTGTCCCATCGGGACTCCCTCTCCAAAAGTAGTGGGCTGCAAAAGTGTGGACGCAGGACCAGGTAGCAGCCCGGTAGGTATCTGCCATGGGGACTGAACGGAGACTGGCGACCGAGGTCGCCATTGCCCAGACATTGTGCACCATGACTCGATGCTCCAGAGGGGTATCGGCTCGATTGTGAGTGAAAGCGATGCAGTCCGCCACCCAGAGGGAAATGGTCCGCTTGATGACAGCCAGCCCCAGACAGCTGGGGTCGAAGGAGATGAAAAGCTGTGAGGCTTTACGGTGGCCTTGGATCAGCTGCATATATGACAGGGCTTGCTTGCAGTCCAGGGTATGGAGAACGGCCGACGCTGAGTCGGTGTGGGGCTGTGGAAAGAAGGTAGGCAGCACTACCTCCTGATTCAGGTGGAAGTCGGAGGCCACCTTCGGGGGAAACTTCAGGTGAGTGCAAAGCACAACCCTGTTCTTGTAGAATCTAGTGTAGGGTGTCTCGGCCACAAAGGCCTAAAGCTCGCTGACCCTGCGAGCTGAAGTCAGTGCCACCAAGAAAGCCACCTTCCAGGAAAGGTAGCGTAAGGAACAGGTAGCCAAGGGCTCGAAGGGTGGCTTAGTAAGCTGCGCCAGAACCACATTGAGATCCCACTCCGCTGGGGCTGGCCGGATGGGAGGTTTGGAGAGCAATAAGCCCCGCATGAACCTGGTAATGAGGGGTTGCACCAACAGAGGCTTGCCTTCCACTGGATGGTGGTTGGCGGAGAGTGCACTCAGATGCACCCGGACGGAGCTGGACAAGTCCAGACTGTGAGAGATGGAGGAGACATTGAAGAACCGAATGCACAGGGCAAGAAAATGGGTCCAATCGGTGCTCTGTGCACCACACGAAGAACCAGTGCCACTTGAAGTTGTAAATCCGTCTCGTGGAGTCCTTACAAGAGGTTAGAAGGATTTCCTCCACCTCCTTGGAGAGGTTAAGAGGAGCTAAGGCGACCCGTTCAGCTGCCAGGCCATGAGGGACAGAGATCCCAAGATGGGATGGGATCGAGCCTTCTTCCTGTGTCAGAAGTCCCGGGGAGCTCCTGAGAGGAACCGGGGATTCCGTCAAGAGACGGAGCAGCAAGGGGAACCAGGGCTGTCTGGGCCATCTCAGGGCCATGAGGATCATCAATATCTTGTCCCATTGGACCTTGAGGAGGGTCTGGGCTATCAAGGCTGTGGGAGGGAAGGCATACAGCAGGCCTCTTGACATAAGATGAGGAAGGCGTCCACCGCCACCCGGGAGGGGAAAGGTTGGGGCTGCAGAACTGGGGCAGCTGAGCATTGGTCAGGCTGGCGAAGAGTCCAGGCTGGGGCAGCCCCACAGCCGGAAAAGCCTGAGCGCTATCTCTGGGTCCAGGTGCCACTTGTGCAGTTGGAGGACCCTGCTCAGCCTGTCTTCCAAGACATTGTTCTGGCCCGATAGGTAGACTGCCTTGAGGAGGATCCCATGGTGGATCACAAAGGAACAGTGGGCCACTGCCTCCTGGCAAAGGCAGTAAGAGCCTGTGCCGCCCTGCTTGTTCATGTAGAACATCATTACCTGGTTGTCCATCTGGATGAGCACCAGCTGCTGTTGCAGGTGGTGCCGAAAAACCCTGAGAGTGAGGAAGACTGCTCTGAGCTCCAGCAGATTGATCTGCTGCTGGCTCTCTTTGGGGGACCAGGCTCCCTGAGAACGGAGCTCTCAGCAATAGGTGCCCTAGCCCGTCAGGGAGGTGTCCATCGTGAGGACCCTGGGGGCTCAGGGACTGGAAAGCCATGTTCACTTGCAGTTGCTGAGCATCTTGCCACCAGGTAAGGGACTCCATCAGCTGTCGAGACACGGTGGCCTGAGACCATTGGGACCAGAGGCACCGCTGAGCCGCCCCTATGTGGAGGTGGGCGTCAGGATCCACATGGACCATTGAGGCCATGTGGCCCAGGAGACAAAGCAATGTCCAGGCTGATACAGCGCGGTGCCGCTATACCTCGGCCGCGAGGGCTGCAAGCCGATCCGCCCTGTCGAGGGGGAGGAGAGCTTTGGCCTGGACAGTGTTGAGGCAGGCCCCGATGAGCTCCAGCGCTCGAGTTGGGGTGAGCTGGGATTTCAGATGATTTATCATGAAAAGAAGGTGCTGTAAGACCTGAATGGAATGGCTGTATCCCTTTTTACCAGCCAATCGTCGAGGTAGGGGAAGAGGCAGGTCTTTTGGAGGCAGACTTCCTGACAATTGGTGATTACCCTTGAGGCGGAAGAGAGGCCGAAGGGAAGAACCCTGTACTGGTAGTAGTCGCCTTCGACCACGAACCTCAGGTACTTTCTGTGACTGGGATGGATAAAGATGTGGGTGTAAGCATCCTTTAAATCCAAGGAGCACAGCCAATCTCCCTGCTGGAGGTAGAACAGCAGTGTTCCAAGGGAGAGCATCTTGAACTTCTTGCACACCAGGAACTTGTTGAGGTTTCCTCTGGTCCAGGATGGGCCTTAGACCCCATGTCCTCTTCAGGATAAGGAAGTACCTGGAATAGAAACCCTTCCCCCTCAAGGAAAGAGAGATAGGTTTCACCACCCCATCCTTGAGGAGGCCTGCGAGTTCCTGCAATAGCAGGGCCCGGTACAGGGGAGAACAATGGGGTTCCCTGGGAAAAAAAGGACGGAGGAGTCCATTCGAGGTGCAGAAGGTAGCCCTCCCGGATGACCTGGAGAGCCCAGGAGTCGGTGGTAATGTGGGCTCACTAATGGGCAAAGTGGACCAGGCGTCCCCCTATTGGCTGCTGGTCCTCCAGAGGGAGGGGGCTATGCTGATGGTGTCAAAACCCCGACCCAGGCTGGGCTGGGGCTGATGTTGGTGTTTGGGTCTTCTGACCCTTGGGCTTGTGTGGTCCCTGGCCTATGCCTTTACCCTGGGGATCCTGCTGAGGGGTCTGGGCAGCTGTGTAGGCCGGGTAGCCCAGATAGTGTTGACTCTTCTGGAAGAAAGGGGGCTTCTTCCTGGGAAGAGTGGAGGTCTTCCTCGAGAGATGGGTCCAAGTAACATACTTGGTCTCGATCTCGGCCGCCTTATCCTCCATTGGCTTGCCAAAGAGCTGTTCGCCGACACACACGACATCCAGGAGTTTTTCCTGCACCCACTGCTCGAGATCTGATGATTGTAGCCAGGCCTGATGCCCAGTGCCAATGCCGGAGGCAGCCACTCTGGCACTGGATTCGAGCCATCATAAGCAGTATTTGGAGCACTCCGTGAAAGACTTCATTAGAGCCTGGAACGGCCGGAGATAGTCCCCATTGAGGTCGGCGGCATAGCTGCTGAGCTCCTTGGCCAGATCCCACAGGAACATGTCAATGTAGAGTTTGTATGTTTGAATGTGGCAAGCCAGCATCAAGCGTGCTGGACTCCCTGCCCGGAGGCACTGAGAAGTGCATTTTTGGGCTTTTTTGCCAGCACATGGTCAACTCTACCACCACAGAGGTGTGTGTGAGCTGCGCCTTGCGGAACCCCGGTCCCCGCTGGACCCGATACATCGTGTCAAGTCGTTGGCTCACGATAGGAACAGAGGCTGGGGTCCCCCACATCAGGAGGAGAAGCCATCTAAGGATGGAAGGCACAGGGACCGTCAGGGTCTCTTTTGGTGGTTCCTCGTACTGGAGGATGTCCAATTCCTCCGTATGCGAGTCCTCCTCTGACTCCGTCGTGATGAAGAGAGCCTGTGCCATATCCCTGACAAACTCGAGGAAAGAGGTATCCTCGGGTGGGGAACGGCGCCTGGCAGCTGGGGGAGACTGGTCTGAGGGGAAGTCTCAGTGGCCTGAGACTCTGGGGACCTCGACGTCAGACTCCCAATCAGAGTAGTCCAAGGGGGACTCGAGACCCTCTGGCTGCAGGAGAGCCAGTAACTCTGGTCTAGGGTGCTTTGAGGCTGGGGCATGCCTGGAGCCAGAGACACACGCCGGTGAAGATCTCGCTCACGAGGATCGGGAGCAAGAACGAGACCCTCGCAGTGGATCCGCCCAAAGCATCTGGCTCTCAGCGATCGCAACGGTGGCCCGGGAAGTCCTCAAAGTTGAGGTCCCTGTGGTCTCGGCAGGCCCGGGAGTATGCGCCCACTGTGATGCGAGGAACGCATAAACGTTGCGTTCTTAGACCAACATACGTGCCTCCCACTCGGGGTCACAGCCATGGACACCGACACCGGGGTGACTAGGTCAGGCATCAAAGAAGAGATGGGGTCCTCGATGGGACCCGCCTCGGGAGACCACGATCCATCACCAGAGGCCACAACCTCGGCCCTGGTCACCTTCCAAGGGCATTCCTGCTCTGCTTCCTCGGGAGCGCGGGGGGGGGGGGAATTAATTTCCCATGCTTGTCCGCTTCCCCAGACGAGGCTCTGGAAGTCTTCATCTTCTTTTTATGTGCATGCTCCGGCGACCCTTGCTTGGAGTGTCAAAGAGCCCTTGGAGGGGCTGCGGGGCCTTCCGCAAGACCAAGGATCTGTGAGGGGCCTTCGGGCGTGAGGTTACCAGGAAAACTGGGGTTGAGTCTGCCTTGTGGAAGATATCATCCTGCTTAAGCAGACGGTTCTGTATGGCATTAGCGGACATTTTCTTGCACAAGGGGCATTCCTCCAGGTCGTGGTCTGCACCCAAAAAGCGGAGGCAAATGATAATTACACTTACCTGATAACTATAGTTCCTTGAGTGACGACAGTTTAGCCCTCTACCACTGGGTAGTGCACCTCCTCCTGCAGCATGGAGACTGGACCAATCAAAATCTTGCCAACATTGGATGTAGCGTACTGGAACTCCCATCAGCCCTCAGTGTACTATTGACAAAGCAGACTCAAAAAATCAAGAAACAAAGATCTACAAAGGTTATACAAACGTACTCTGTTTTTTTTGTTTTGTTTTTTAAATACCTATAGAACATTATATGAACTTCCCTCCCAAAAGGAAGGGATGAGGTCTCTGATTTCCAAGCCTCCCCCCCCCCCTGCCGAGCCAGGCAAGAGTTAGAGGAAAGAAAGACAGAACAAGAGCAAAAACTCACCTGTAAATGTGTTGCGCGCTCCTAAATGCGTGCCGCGGCAAACAAACAAACCAATACGTCGAGGCGGGAAGGAGGACTAAACTGTCGTCACTCAAGGAACTACAATTACCAGGTAAGTGTAATTATCATTTCCTTATCGTTCCTCCAGTTTAGTCTTCTACCACTGGGATGTAACAGAGCAGTACTAACGGGAGGGACCCTGCCAGCCGGCACGCAATACCGCCGACCCGAAACAGGCATCCTCTGCCGCCAGCACATCCAAACGGTAGTGCTTGCTGAAAGTATGAAGCGACGCCCAGGTCGCCGCCTTACAAATTTCCACCGGCGGAACAAGACTGTGCTCCGCCCAGGAAGCTGCCTGCGCTCTATTAGAGTGCGCTTTGAGACCTACCGGCGCCTGGCGCCCTTACAACATGTAAGCCGAGGCAATGGTTTCCTTAATCCACCTGGAAATGGAAGCTTTCGCTGCTGCCTCACCCTTTCGAGGTCCTCCAAACAACACAAACAGATGATCCGATTTACGAAAAGCCTCGGACACATCCAAATACCGACGTAAAACTCTCTTTACATCCAAACGACTCAAACCACGATCAGAAGCATGTGCAGAGTCCGACCGCAGAACTGGAAGAGACACGGACTGATTCACATGAAACGGAGAAGACACCTTCGGTAGAAAGGAAGGCACTGGCCGAAGAACCACTTTTTCTTTAGAAAAACAGAGAAAAGGTTCCCTACAAGACAGAGCTTGTAACTCGGAAACGCGCCTCGCTGAACAAATAGCTACCAAAAACACCGTCTTAAGAGTTAAATCTTTGATCGAAATTTGACTTAAAGGCTCAAATGGCGCCTTTCCCAGCGATCGTAAAACCAAATTGAGATCCCACGGCGGAACGGAAATCCGACGTGGAGGGCGCAATCTCGACACCGCCTTCAAGAAACGCAGGACATCGTCGTGAGCTCCGAGAGGCACGCCCTGAACCTTGCCTCTATAATAGGCCAAGGCCGCCAACTGCACCCTCAAGGAGCTGGCGGCGAGCCCCTTCTCGAAACCATCCTGCAGAAAACTCAACACTACCGGCACTGAAGCCGTGGCAGCACGGATCTGATGCCGGGAACACCAGTCCTCAAAAATACGCCAGATGCGTACATAGTTAAGCGATGTGGAGCGTCTCCGAACTTGGAGAAGAGTTGACACAACCGATCTGGAATAACCTCTCTTTCTCAACCTTGCCCTTTCAATGGCCAAGCCGTAAGCGAGAATCGATCCACCCGCGGCATCACTAACGAACCCTGTAAGAGAAGCTCCTGCGACACCGGAAGTCGCCAGGGGGTCCCGTCCAGCAGCCGGATGAGGTTGGCATACTACGGCCGCCGGGGCCAATCCGGTGCCACCAACAGCACGCGCCCACGATGCGATTCGATGTGCTGAATCACTCGATCGATGAGCACCCACGGCGGGAACACAGAGAAGACCCGTCGACGGCCACAGTTGAATCAAGGTGTCGATGCCCTCCGACATGGGCTCCCGCCGCCTGCTGAAAAATCGGCTCGCTTTCGCGGACTGGAAGGTGGCCATCAAGTCCATGACCGGCGTTTCCCACCGGAGAACCAACTGCGCGAACACGTCGGGATGGAACTCCCATTCGCCCGCATCCACTCGTACTCTGCTGAGAAAATCGGCTGTCACGTTGTCCTTTCCGGTGATGTGCGCCGCTGAGATTGCTAGGAGATGCGCCTCTATCCAGGAGAACAGACCCTCTGCCTCCTCTTCCATGGCTGCGCTGCCGGTACCGCCCTGGCGATTTATGTATGCCACGGTCGTCGCATTGTCCGATAGTACTCGCACCGCCGACGCGTTACCAGCGACTCGAAACTGTTCAGGGTGAGAAACACCGCTCGCAGCTCCAGACGATTGATCGACCAGCCGCTCTCCTCCGCCGACCAACGTCCCTGCGCAAACGCCGTTCCGCAATGCGCACCCCAGCCCGCTAGGCTGGCGTCCGTGAGGAGCAGAATCCACACTGGCTATTCCAAGGGCATTCCCGCTCGCAAGGACGTAGGGATCAGCCACCACTTCAATGCCCGCCGGACTCGTAGAGGACACGGGAGCCACTTGCTCAAGGGGTCGGACTAATTGCACCAACGACGAAGCAAGGCCCGCTGCAACGGCCTCATATGAAATATGGCCCAAGGAACCACCTCCAGCGTCGCCACCATGGTCCCGAGTAGCTGCAGGTATTGCCACGCTGTCGGAATCGCCAGTGTCCTGAAGCGCTGCACAAGAGCCCGGAGAGCGCGGATTCTCTTCTCTGTTAGAAACACTGAGCCTAGCCGAGTATCGAACCGTACTCCCAAATACTCGAGAACTTGCGTAGGCTCCAGATGACTCTTGAGCGGATTGACTACCCAGCCTAGACTCTGGAGGAAAGTTACCACCTTTTCCGTGGCTGTCTCGCTCTCGTCCCTGGACTTCGCCCGGATGAGCCAATCGTCGAGGTATGGATGAACTAATACTCCTTCCTTTCTCAGCGCCGCCGCTACCACCACCATTATTTTTGTGAAAACTCATGGAGCTGTGGCGAGGCCAAAAGGCAGAGCCTGAAACTGGAAGTGCCCCCAAGGAAGCGCGAACCGCAGAAACCTTTGATGCGCTTCCCTGATCGGGACGTGGAGATAAGCCTCCTTGAGATCGAGGGACGTAAAGAACTCTCCTTGCCAAACTACTACAATCGCCGATCTCAGTGTTTCCATGCAAAAGTGTTGCACCCGAAGGCACCGATTCACCCCTTTGAGATCAAGAATAGGCCAAAGCGATCCGTCCTTCTTTGGCACCACGAAATAAAGAGTAACGACCCATACCGTACTCCTCTGGCGGTACCGGAATAACAGCCCCCAGCTGCACCAGATGGTCTAAAGTCTGACGCACCTGGAAAGCCTTTTTCGGCCCTCTGCAGGGCAAACTCACAAACGAGTCCAGCACCGGCTTTGCAAGATCTAGAGCATAGCCGTCGCGGATAATCTCCAACACCCACTGATCGGTAGTCACGTGGGTCCAGGCAGAAAGGAAATCCCGGAGGCGACCTCCGATCGATTGACTCTCTGCCGGGACCCGCTGCCATTCATTGTGGTCTGCGAGTGGCACCCGAAGATGCTGCTGAGAACCCCCTGCTGGCCCCGCGAAACCCACAGGCAAAACGCCCTCTTTGGGACCCTGCGAAACGTGGAGATCGAAACCTCCGAAAGTCCCTATACTGTCCCCGGAAGGAAGAAAATACCTTTCCCTGCTTTGGTTTATCCTCCGGGAGCCTACCGCCTTTGGATTCCCCCAAGTCTTTAACCAACTTATCCAAATCCTCTCCGAACAATAGCTTACCCTTAAATGGAAGCTTGCCGAGCCGAGCTTTGGAAGAGCCATCGGCTGCCCAATTCTTAAGCCAAAGGGATCTGCGCATGGCTACTAAAGAAGCCATACTATTCGACAACGCTCTAATGAGGTCGTAGTGCATGTCGGTGAGATACGCCGAACCGGACTCCAAGCGCTGCAGTTCCCCGACCTCATCAGGCCCCAACGAGGTTGACTGCTTTAGGTGCTGAACCCAACGGAGACAGGCTCTCGCGCTACCCAAGCTCCACAGATAGAAGCCTGTAATGAAATCGCATCAGCTTCAAAAGACTGCTTTAAGAGACCATCTACCTTCCTATCTTGCACATCCTTCAGGGCCGCGCTGCCCTCTACCGGGATTGTAGTCTTCTTAGTGACCGCCGAAACCGCCGCATCTACTTTTGGGGCACGGAACCTTTCCTTGTCTTTATCAGCCAAGGGGTAGAGCTTACTCATAATCCTAATCCCCTTCAGCCCTGCTTCCGGATGATCCCACTCGTTCTGAATCATCTGATCTGTTACCTTATGGATAGGAAAGACTACCTGTGCTTGACGCACTGCCTGAATAATGGGATCTACGATATCCTCTTCCTCGACCAGCTGCTCGGGAGACAGCCTGAGGGTCTGCAGGGCCTCCGAAATAAGAGCCGGCAATTCTTCTCTGCGAAACACCCGAATAATCCTAGCTTGGTCCTCTGGCTCAGGAATCTCGCCCTCTTCTAATTCATTGTCATCTCCCTCCAGCTCAAAATCCGCCTCTTCCACCTCGTGCCATCCCACGTCCGAGGTAGAAGGCTCTGGAGGCCACAGCCTCTTGGCCGCTCTTAACGGTAAAGATTCACCCTCCCCAAACCCGGACTTCTGGGCGGGAAGGGGAACAGAAAGGGAAGTAGGTAGCTGGCCCTGCCTTTTACGACAAAAAGCCTGATGCAAGAGCAATATAAATTCTGGGGAAAATTCCTCCATTAGTGCAACAGAACCAAGATCTGCAGCCGCTCCAGAAGTACCAGAAGCTCCCTCTGGAGCCGGAGCGGAGGGACCCGCTATCCAAGAATCACTCTCCATCCCCGTAACCGCTTCCTGGGGCCCAGAAGGCTTAGGGGTCTCCATCTGCTGTCCACCACTGACAGGCCCTGTGACACAGCTCGAACAGACGCCTGTGCCACCTGAAGTGCCCTTCCAGGATCCACAAATAATACACTGGGAGCTGAGTGACATGGATGGAACAAAAAGGGCAGACTGAAAGCAGCGAGCCCTGAGGACAGCTCAATAAGCCTTACACTACAGTTCCTGTTTCCTTCATTTGTTGGTTTTTTTTTGTTTTGTTTTTTAACGCTTAAATCAATGACAGTGTCTCATAGACTACCGACTAAAGCAAATGCCTGCAGAAAATAACGAATTCGCCAAGGAAAAAAACAAAGGAAAAACAAAGGTAAAGGTAAAAGAAGCTGCTAACCTGAATCCGGAGACTCCTCTATGCCCGCCAACAGCCCTGCAAGCAATATACAGGCGCCGCTGTAGAAACCGCGTGTCTAAAATGGCCGCGGTTTCACACAGCGTTTAGGCGGGAACCGGCAGGAATCTCTGCAGCCCCGAGGAGAAAAACCTCTCCCGGACCGTCCGCTCTCGAAACCGGCACTCTTCAACTGAACAAAGCGGTGCACAGGCCTGCCGCGACGTCAGCTGTGTGTCTGCGGAACCGCTTTCGCCGCCGATGCTTGCAGCGAGAGGAGAGCTGGCTGAGCGCCGGTGAGAAATTTAAACCCCGCTCCGTCAAGGGGAAAAATAACTCACAAAGAAATCGCCGAAAAGGCGCGTGGCTAGGCAAGGAAAGGACTCGGATACCAGAGTCCTAGTCCTGTAGCCAAAAAGTTATGCAAAGGCATCCGTCAGAAATTAACCCCTTAATGCCTGTTTTTTTGTTTTTTGTTTTTTAAAGTGACAGCCACAAATAGCCCAAAGGAGAATTTTAAAGAGAGAGCCTACAATGTCAATCTAACAAAACCCAAAAGAAAAGATTTTGATTGGTCCAGTCTCCATGCTGCAGAAGGAGGTGCACTACCCAGTGGTAGAGGACTAAACTGGAGGAAGATAAGGAACAATCATGAGTGTCAGTGAGTGACATGTTTTTGGAACATCAATCACATTTTTTAAAGCTGGTGGCCATTAGGGCGAAAGAACCCCAACGAGGTCGAAGACCCTCAACGCAGCCAGCGGTTAAAAAGTGTGTGAAAGCCCTGTAATTGAAAAAAATCAAGACAAAAATGTTTTTCGAGGCCCAGTCTGTTTGCAGCGGGTCTTTGGCGGGAAAGGAGCTGGCGCAAGCCGGAAAAGTATAAAAATAGTATGAGAAAACCAAGTTTTTTTCCGGGGATATGAGACAAAGGTCTGTAGGACTCCGTGGAAAAAGGAAGACTGAGCAAGATGGCACCCTTGGGAGGGAAGGGGACCATGCATGCGTGGTGGCATCTCCCAAAGGCTTTCTTTGAAAGCTGGGGAGATGTTCCGCGCAGGGCTCCATCAGCGTCGACATCACCCATATGTGAGGTCTGACTTCCTGCTTGTTCCTGGAGAACAGAGAGATGCAATCTGAAAAGATGAATTCCCTAACTGTTATATTTCACTGTATGTACATTTCTAAGCTACAGAGAATTCATTCTCCCACAGAAATACACTGAGACTTGGGGGGGGGAGGGAGAGGAGGAGAAATTAGACCTTACCTGCTGCTAATTGTCTTTCCTTGAATTCTCTCCAGGCCAGTCCAGAACATCACGGCAGTCAGCCTCCTCCAGCAGCTGAGGACTGAAAAACCATAGAGTCTTGACACTCCTCTATGAGACTCCCCCTAACGCTCCCGGCTCAGTCTTCCTTTGACAAAGCAACTAGGAGCCCTACAACTTACAAAACTGCAACCCTTATTCATCGGTAATGAAACTCAAGGAAGGTAACTACCGAACCCATTAACTTTATACCTAAAGCCTACTATAACCGTTGCCTGATACGACGAAACAGCCTATACTCTGCCCCCCCCCACCCCCTCCCACCCACATGAAGGAAGCAGAGAAACAGAATCGTCCTGAAGAATTCGCTGTTAGGCCAGCCATACACGTCGACTTCGGCTACCCTCAGATCATGAGGACCCCAACTTGCCTTCAAAACTCCAGAGTACTAAACAACTGGGTGGGCCCTGGACTGGCCTGGAGAGAATTCAAGGAAAGACCATTAGCAGGTTAGGTCTAATTTCTCCTTCCTTTTCATCTCTCCAGGCCAGTCCAGAACATCAGGGATGTACCAGAGCAGTACCTAATTATGGGAGGGACCCGCAAGCCCGGCCACAATAGCCGCCGCTCCCACTTTGGCATCTCCTCTCACTTGCACATCTAGGCGATAATGCCTAGAAAACCTATGGAGAGAGGACCAGGTAGCTGCCCGACAGATGTCCCCTGGAGGGATTAAAGCGGACTCCGCCCAGGACGCCGCCTGCCCCCTGGGTTGAGTGGGCTCGCAGGCCCCTCAGAGCCAACCTCCCCTGAGCTATATAAGCTGCAGCGATCACCTGCTTAACCCATCTTGCTAAAGACGCCTTGGAAGCTGCCTCCCCTTTGCGAGGACCAGCAAACACCACAAATAGCCAATCCGTTCTACGGAAGGATTTCGTTCTCGATATACTTCCGCAGCAACCTTCCGAGATCCAGACTTCGTAGCTTACTTGCCATCGAATCACCTTCCCGAACCGGAAAGGTAGGCAGGGAAACCGACTGGTTCAAATGAAGCAGTGACACCACCTTTGGCAGGAAGGAAGGCACCGGCCGTAATACCAACTTCTCCGCTGAAAGCTGAATAAACGGCTCTCTGCAGGATAACGCCTGCAAATCCAAAATACGCCACGCTGAACACAATGCTACCAGAAAGACCGTCTTCAAGGAAAACTCCCTGAGGCTCACTGACCCCGCCGGCTCAAAGGGCGGTCCCATTAAGGCCTCCAGGACCAAATTTAGATCCCAAGGAGGCACCATCTGTCTAAGGGCCGGCCGCACCAGCTTAACCGCACGCAGAAAACGCACAACGTCATGATGCGCCGCCAGGGAACAGCCTTGCAGCCGACCCCTGTAGCATGATAGCGCTGCCACCTGCACCTTCAAGATACACAGCGCCAGCCCTTTCTCCAAGCCAGCCTGCAGGAAACACAAAATGTTGGGTAAGGAACACCTCAGCAGCTGCAGGTCTCGCTGTGCACACCAAGCTTCGAATACATAGTAACATAGTAAATGACGGCAGATAAAGACCAGCATGGTCCATCTAGTCTGCCCAGCAAGATGGCAAGAGTAGGTGCACCTGTTGCTCTGTGCAGACCACCCCTCCCCATGTCTTTGTTTAGGGGTGAACCCACCACTCCATGTAGGACACCCCTATTTGCAGAGACGTTAGATGGTTCAGAAGTTAGATGGTACCGTTTATTTTGGTTTTATCCTGTTGCTGTAAAGGGATCCACTGTGTTTGTCCCATGCCGTTTTGAATTCCGTCGCCGTGTTTGCCCCCACCTCTTCCATCAGGAGGGCATTCCAAACATCCACCACCCTTTCAGTGAAGAAATATTTCCTAACATTGCCTTTCAATTTACCACCTTGCAGCTTCATGTTATGCCCTCTAGTTTTACAGCTTCCCCGTCTTTGAAAGAGGTTTGTTTGTTCATCATTTCTCTTTAAGTATTTAAAGATCTGAATCGTATCTCCCCTGTCCCTCCTCTCCTCCAAAGTGTACATATTTAGGTCAAGTCTCTTCTCATAAGGCTTCTGACACAGGCTGCAAAACACTTTGGTCACCTTCCTCTGAACAGTTTCATGTCTTTTTACACCTTTTGCAAGATATGATCTCCAAAACTGAACACAGTATTCCAAGTGAGGCCTCACCAGTGACTTGTACAGTGGCATAAGTACCTCTTCCTTTCTGCTGGTAATCCCTCTTTGTATGCAGCCCAACATCCTCCTGGCTTTTGCCACCACCTTGTCACACTGTTTTGCCACCTTGAGATCATCAGAGATAATCACACCAAGGTCTTTCTCCTGAACCGTGCATACCAACCTCTCGCCCCTATCGTGTACATTTCCCTTGGAGTTCTGCTACCCAAATGCATGACACTGCACTTTTTTTGCATTAAATCGTAGTTGCCAAGCATTAGACCAGTCTCCAAGCTTTTGTAGATCTTTCCTCATGTTAACCACTCCCTCGGGGGAGTCCACTCTATTACAAATTTTTGTGTCATCTGCAAAAAGACAGACTTTTCCATTCAGTCCTTCAGCAATATCACTCACAAATACATTGAACAGTGCCGGGCCCAGGACCGAACCCTGGGGCACCCCGCTAATCACCTTCCCCTCATCCGAGTGAGCTCCATGTACCATCACCTTCTGTTGTCTGTCAGTCAACCAATTTCTAATCCAGTTTACCATCTTGGTACCCATCCCTAAGCTACTGAGTTTATTGACAAGCCTCCTATGAGGAACAGCATCAAAGGCTTTGCTGAAATCCAGGTAGATGACATCCACTGCATGCCCCTGATCTAGTTCCTTGGTCACCCAGTCAAAGAACTCAGATTTGTTTGGCAAGACCGTCCTTCGATAAAACCATGTTGCCTCGGATCTTGCAACCTGTTGGTTTTGAGAAAGTTCACTATTTGCTGTTTCAGGAGCGCCTCCACTACTTTTCCCGCTACCGAGGTAAGGCTCACGGGCCTGTAGTCTGACACTTCTTCCCTGTCACCACTTTTGTGTAGAGGTACAACATCAGCCATTCTCCAGTCCTGAGGAACCTCTCCTGTTTCCAAGGATCTGTTGAAGACATCCTTTAACGGTCCTGCAAGAACCTCTCTGAGCTCTTTCAGTATCCTGGGATGTATCCCATCCGGTCCCATGGCTTTGTCCACTTTCAGTTTAGCAAGTTGTTCTAACACCTCATCTTCTGTGAATGGTGTGGTATCTACTTCATTCCCATTTTTATATTTGGGAGTCACAGCTGGTACATCTCCAGGATCTTCTTTAGTAAAAACAGAGCAGAAGTATTTGTTTAGCAATTTCGCTTTTTCAGTGTCACTTTCCACGAGTCCTTTCCCAGCACTTCTGAGTCCTGCAATTCCAACTCTGATCTTCTTCCTTTCCCGAATATACCTGAAGAAAGTTTTGTCGCTACCCTTAACATCTTTAGCCATTTTTCCTCTGCCTTTGATTTTGCTATCCTTATTTCTCTTTTAGGCTCTTTGAGCTTGATCCTGTATTCATTTCTGTGTTGCTCTGTTTGCAAGCTTTTGAATTTTACGAAAGCTGTGTTTTTTGCTTTTATTTGAGCAGCCACCTCTTTGGAAAACCAAATAGGTTTCCTTCTCCTCTTGTTTTTATTTACTTTTCTTACATATGTATCTGTTGCCCCTTTTATTGCCACCTTTAGTTTAGCCCATAGCAATTCCACTTCCCTTATCTCCTTCCACCCCATCATCTCCTTCTTTATGTACTCAGCCATTTTATTGGAGTCAGTGGTTTTGAAATTTAGGACTTTGAACTTGCTATGATTGGCCTGTATCATGGCCTTTAT
The DNA here is from genome assembly GCA_033557465.1 of Ichthyophis bannanicus. Taxonomy (NCBI): domain Eukaryota; kingdom Metazoa; phylum Chordata; class Amphibia; order Gymnophiona; family Ichthyophiidae; genus Ichthyophis; species Ichthyophis bannanicus. The sequence continues at coordinate 24,297,676 of CM066042.1, forward strand.
CTCAAACCACACCGTGTGATGGTCGCTGTTGCTCACAGGGGCACTCATGCCGACATTAGAAACGCTATCACCGTTGGTGAGCACTAAATCCAGCGTTAAGCTTTCCCTGGTTGGTTCATTCACCATTTGTCTAAGTAATGCATCTTGGGAGAGCATCCACAACTTTTTTGCTTCTTTCCAGATGTGCAGAAGGAGTAATCCAATCCACATCGGGTAGATTAAAGTTACCCAATATGATTGCTTCCCCCTTTGTTGCTATCTTGGCAATATCTATAATCAATTCATTATTTCTCTCTTCAATTTGAGTCAGAGGTCTGTAGACTACAGCAATATGGATGACAGTGCCATCTCCTCTTTCCAACGCAATCCAGAGCGCTTCTTCTTTTCCCCATGTCCCGTGCATTTCAGTAGCTTTAATATTGCTTTTGACATACAAGGCTACTCCTCCTCTTTTTCCATTTTCTCTCTCTCTTCTGAATAGATTTATAGCTAGCTATGGCTATATCCCAATCATGTGATTCATTAAACCATGTTTCTGTAATGGCCACAATGTCCAAATCCATTTCCACCATTAGGGCTTCCAGGTCCGGAATTTTGTTGGCTAAGCTTCGAACATCTGTGCTCATTGCTTTCCAGCATTTACCTGGCTTGTGTGTATTTTGCATTGATTTTGTTCTGCCCACTTCTTCCCACTTGTTTTTGATGTGTGGTTTAAAAGTGTGGCTGTTTCTGATGTTATTCTGCTTTTGCAGGGGGTGGCATGCAGATGTTGACCTTCCACATCCGTCACCCCCTTTTCCTAGTTTAAATGCATATCCACATACTGCCTGAATTTTTCACTTAGGATTCTTTTCCCTGTGACAGAGAGATGTAGTCCATCAGCACAGTATAGTCTCTTGTTGGTCCATCTGTTGCCCCAGTTGCCAATAAATCTGAATCCTTCTTGTTTGCACCAGGTCTGGAGCCATGTATTAAAGCTGTTAATGGGATGCAGCCTTTTTGTCCCCTTACCAAGAACAGGTAGAACTTCTGAGAATGCAAGTGTTAACAATGGGCTTGAGTTTTTCTCCCAGAAATTGGAAGTCCTTTTGGGCTGTAGAGGCATATACGAACATACGCTAAGGACGTAGACCATTTTCGAGCTTTCAGCATAGTAGATATTACCGCCTCCGAGTACCCTCACCGCGGCAAACGGCACCTCTCAATAGCCAGGCCGTAAGCAAGAACCGATCCACCTGAGGCAGCCAAATCGGCCCCTGAATCACCAGGTCGTGCTGACTGGGCAATCTCCACGGCTGATCCACCAGTAACCTCATCAGATCCGCATACCACGGTCTGCGTGGCCAGTCCGGCGCCACCAGAATCACTAGGCTGTCGTGACCTGCTTTCCGACGTAGCAATCGGCCTATCATTGGCCACAGAGGGAAAACATAAAGCAGCCTCTCTGCCAGCCACAGCTGAGCCAGAGCATCCAGGCCCTCCGACATATGTTCCCTGTGCCTCCTGAAGAACCTGTCGGCCTTGGAGTTGGCGAGAGTAGCCATCAGATCCATGACTGGTTGTCCCCAATGGACGACAATGTCGCTGAACACATCCGCGTTGATCTTCTTCGGGATCCAAGATGTGCTGACGGAGATAGTCGGCGCGTACACTGTCCTTGCCTGCCACATACGCCGCTGACAAGGCTAGCAGATGAGTCTCTGCCCAGCCCAACCACCTCTGGCTCTCTTCCGCCAAGAACGCATTCCCCGTGCCCCCTTGACGGTTTATATAGGCCACTGTCATGGCATTGTCGGAGAAAACGCAAACCGCCTGCCCTCTCACCAGCTCCTTGAAACTCTGTAATGCCAAACAAACCGCTCTCATTTCCAGACGGTTGATGGACCACTGTCCTTCGCTCTCCGACCAGCAGCCCTGCACCACCTGGGACAGGCAATGCGTGCCCCAGCCAAGGAGACTTGCATCTGTGATGACCAGCACCCAGTCCGGCTGCGCAAGCGGCATGCTGGCCCAAAGACGATCGCCCTCCAGCCACCATGCCAGACTGCTCTTCACTTTCTCTGGACACACTAGCTTCTGCGAAAGCGGTTGTTCCTGGGCCGCACAGCGCGATAGTAGCGCTTGTTGCAATGGTCGCATATGGGCTCTTGCCCATGGAACTAAATCCAACGATGATGCCATGTGACCTAGAAGCTGCATGTAACCCCATGCCGTCGGCGCCCTGAGATGTAAGAACTTCTTGACTTTATCTTGAATCTTGCGCACCCTGACCTTGGGAAGGGAGACTACCGCAGCCTGTGTGTCGAACACCCCCCCGAGAAACACAAATTGTCGCTGTGGGTGCAGCTGGCTCTTGATTTGGTTGATTACCCAACCAAGCTCTTCCAGGAACGACACCACTCGATTGGTCGCTCTGACCGACTCCTCCTCGGACTCAGCTCGAATAAGCCAGTCGTCCAGATACGGATGCACCTGAATTCCTTCTCGCCTCAAGGCCGCCGCGACCACTACCGTCACTTTCGTGACGGTGCGTGACGCTGTTGCCAGCCCAAAAGGCATTGCCTGGAACTGAAAATGCCCCATGGGAACCGCAAAATGCAGAAATGTTTGGTGCTCCGGCCTGATAGGGATGTGTAAGTACGCTTCAGTAAGATCTATCGAAGACAGTAGCTCCCCCGGCCGCACTGCCAAAATTACGGACCGCAAGGTCTCCATCCGGAAATGCGGTACCCTTAAACTGCCATTCACATACTTGAGATCGAGAATGGGCCGAAAGGACCCCTCCTTTTTTGGGACCACAGAATATATTGAGTATCGACCTAATCCGCACTGGTCGAACGGCACGGGAACCACTGCTTGCAAGGTCAGCAATCGCTGAAGAGTCTCCTCCACGGCCTTTCTTTTCACCAGTGCGTTGCAAGGCGATGCCACGAAAGCCTCCGCCAGTGGTTTGCAAAACTCTAGCGCATAACCCTCGCAGACCACCTCCAGCACCCACTGGTCTGTAGTTATGGCAGTCCAGGCGGAGAACTACTCCCGTAGTCGACCTCCTACCGGAATCTCCGCCTGGACTGTCCTGACTTCATTGTGACTTTTTTGGTGGGGTTTGTAGGAAATTGAAGTAACCTCTACCAAACCCCCAGACCCCCCCGAAAGGGCTGTCCTCTGGCCATCGCTCTACCTCTCTGATATGGCCCGTAACGGGGAGATCTAAACCTATGAAAATCTCTCTGCTGCCCTCTTTGCAGCCCGCTCAACTTCAGACCCTTGGGCCTATCCTCCGGGAGCCTGCCTCCTTTTGAATCCCCCAGGTCCTTAACAATTTTCTCCAATGCCTCCCCAAAGAGCAGTTTACCCTTGTATGGGAGTTTGCTCAGACGAGCCTTAGACAAAGCGTCCGCCACCCAGTTTCGCAGCCAAAGAAACCTCCTGGCCGCTATTAGAGATGCCATTGACTTTGCGGAAATCCGGACCAAGTCATAGAAGGAATCGGCCAGGTAAGCCGACGCTGACTCCAGCTTCGCCCTTTCCGCTAAAGGAGAATCGGCCCCCTCTGAAGATTCCTCTCCCTGGAGCCACCGGATTATGGCCCTAGACACATAAGCCCCGCAAATATAGGCCTGCAAAGCCAAGGCCGTAGCTTCAAAAGCTTGTCTTAAAATGGTCTCCAGCTTCCGGTCCTGCACGTCCTTCAAGGCCGCACTCACCTCCACTGGGATAGTGGTCTTTTTTGTCATCGCTGATACTAACGCATCCACCTTAGGCATTCTCATCAGCTCCTTCTCCTCTTGTGAAATCGGATAGAGGCGCCCCATAGAGCGTCCGCCGCGCAGAGTAGCCTCCGGACATTCCCATTCGGAATCTATCATCTGCTTGATGACCCTATGGACCCGAAAGCATGCCTGTTCCGCCTTAAACCCCTGGAGCAGGGGATCTTCCAGCGGTTCTTCCTGAGCTGCCACCAAGGGAATGTTCAGCGCTGCTAGCGAGTGAGCGATAAGCGCTCCCAATTCTTCCCTACAGAAGACTCTGAACATATTGGGATCATCCCCAGAAGGAATCTCTCCTTCCTCCAGATCCATTGGCCAGGAATCCTTACCAAAATCTGACAGAAGCTCTCCCTCTTCTGCCATACCTAGCTCCGGAGCCCGCTGCGCTTGCTGAGTGAACCAATCGGACCCGGTTTCAAGTCCTGCACCCTTGCGAGAACTCCCTTCTTCGGGGTCCTCCAGTGCTTTTCCTCCTAGCTCCAAAACTATCGGAAGGTCCTGAGAGGGACCCTGGCTCAGGACCTGTCCCCTCTTTATGCAGTATGCTTTATGCATGGCCAATATAAAATCAGCGGAAAACAGAGCTTCTAAATTTGACTGCTGTTTGCCGGATCCCGGCTGCAGCACTGGCTGCATTGCCACCGGTTTTTTGGCCTTTGTTTTTGCCAGCCTGCTTTTTGCTATGCGCGGGAGGAGCGGATGGCGCCTGTAAGATAGCCACCATTACCACCTTTTTAGCGCTGTCCAACACCGTTGCCACAGACTACCAAGGAGAGCAGCAAGTACCTGCACTCTAAAACAGACGACCAACAAGCAGGTACAAGAAAGAGACTGGCGGTAAGCCAAATCAGGTGGAAACCTTTATTATTTGCCCCGACGAGTTTCAGCTAAAAAGCCTTCTTCAGGGGATCTTTGGAGGGAACACACCTTATTTGTCTCGTGGTACACTAAAATGATCACATTTAATGCAAGCTACACTGTTTGCTACTTTTGAAATGCAGCAGCGGCCAAGCAGAAGCTGCTTAGGAGGATCTCTTACTGTGGGGCTTTGCCGGTGCCTTCAATCAGCTGTCTGCTGCTAGCGGAACTGACCAGTCTGCCTGGAGATGTGATCTGGGACTCCCAGACAAGCTCCCAGCGACAGCGGAGCCGGCCGCACTCCTTCTATGAGGCAGGCTCTGCCTCTGCTGTCCCCTCGAATCAGCTTTTGCTCCACACCGAAGGTGAAATACCACTGATCTGAGCAATTTACCCTGCTAGGGTAATCCGGACCCTTGCTGATTCTTAGCTATTCCAATAAGGTAAAGAGCTTCGCTTCACCGTCTATCTTCCTCTCTGTATTTATTTAATTCTTTTTTCTAACTCGGGAGCCTAACTAACTATGATCCATCCTAGCTGCTGAGGACTGAAAGACTGAGCCAGGAGCGTTAGGGGGAGTCATATAGAGGAGTGTCAAGACTCTATGTTTTTTCAGTCCTCAGCTGCTGGAGGAGGCCGACTACCCTGATGTTCTGGACTGGTCTGGAGAGATGAAAAGGAAGTGTCTATTTCTCTGGATCCTATGGTCCAATATGGCCCATTTTCAAACTATGTGCGTCTACTTCTGGTGAGTTGGAAAAAAACGACACCTAAGGCATGATCAGGCACATACCTACATGGGAACCAGTGCACATGTCCAGCCAATGGAGCTTAAAAATCTACTAACAAGCTCTGAAAGTGAAGGTCAGGAACAACGCCATGAGGATGACATCACCCAGCTTTGTGATTGTTGATATGTCTGTTCTTAGAGAAATTCTTGCATCCAATAATTTTATTGCAAATGCAAAACATTTTCTCTGACACAACTGCTGAAAGCAATGGATCATAAGAAACATAACACACAACAAATTTGTTTGATACTGATTAGATATAACTGAGGTGAACTCTTTGCCTTCTCATAAAGCAATAAAAAAAACACACATATACTGGCAGAAATTTTTATATCCAGATTTTACCTGTAGAGCGTACTGGGAGGTTCTGAACCTTGATTCCAAAACTTTTGCGTGGCTCATCTGTCTCCAGAGATGGAGGTGGTTGAGATGGAGGTGCTGGGACTGCTGTGGATGGTACGGACCGGGCTGGAGATTCATCACTGGAACTACTGCTCGAATCACTACTGTAAAAAAGGAAGACAGCAAGGTTAATGTTAAAATGAACAAAAACAAAGAAGTTATTTACAACTATTACAGAGAATGTATCATTACCCTGAATTTACCAATCTTCAATTGTTCCATTAAAACCTACAGGCAAGGAGATCCCACGTGATGCGTGAGTGAGCAGGACGGGTTCTTGCTCGCTCCGGGGCTGCCTTGAGCAATAATCTGCAATTATTGGTCTCAATCCACTCAAAACTTTTCTATACGATTGCCGACTTGAGCACCGGGCAATTAGATGAAGCGAGGCTTGAGAACGGGCGGAGAAACGCCAAATTTGATGAAAAAAGAGAAAGAGAAGCCGGGAAAGTCGGAGGCCTCAGGCGCAACCGCGGCGATGCCGGCCTCTCCAGGTGCGCTGAGCACGGATTCGACGGTGGAAGACTTAGCCAGAGAGGTGGCGGGTCTCCTGGAGCCTAAGTTCGATCAAGTCATGAAAAAATTGGACACTTTAGGAGACTCCCTCGCTGATATGGGCAGGAGAGTGGAGGAGTTAGAACAGCGAGTCTCCAGCGTGGAGGAGGGCGAGGGGCACATGGAGAGAGAACTTGCAGAGCAGCGCAAACAAATAGAGACTCTCCGGTCCAAATTGGATGACCTGGAAAACAGGTCCAGAAGAAATAATCTACGGATCGTTGGAATACCAGAGACTCAAACAGATCAGATGCTTATGCCACTCCTGGAGGACTGGCTGCCTAAAGAGCTGGGCCTAGCTTCCCTGGTGGGGCACCTCCATATTGAACGTGCACACAGACTGGGCCGGAGATAGGAAGAACAACAGAGACCGCGGGTTGTGATACTACGTGTCCTTAATTTTCACCATAAAGTGCAGCTCTTGCGGGCCTACAGAGAGAAAGGCGAGCTCAAATGGGAGAATCACAAACTTCTAATGTTCCAGGACTATTCTGTGCTGGTGACGGAACAGAGGAAGGCTTATTCGGGGGGGTGTGCGGCGTTGTTTCAACGGAAAATCCACTTCACGCTCGCCTTTCCAGCAACACTACGAGTTTGGCACCAGGGGAAAAGCACGGTTTTCTCTACTCCGGCAGCAGCGCAACGCTTTTTGGATGAGGGCAGAGGAGACTCTGGCAGTGTGGGAGCAGCGCAGAAGGGAGCTCAGCGTTGACGACCTTCTGTCGACTGCAAAGACTGCTTTCCCGCCCTGAGGACGACGGCCAGACGGGACACTGACAAGCCAGACTCAGATTTCCGATCCTCTGGGATCTAGTGTGAGAATGTTGGCTACTGGTTGATGTGTGAATGCAGCAAGTTGGTCTGTGTGTTACTGCGTGTGTGAATGAATGCATAGCTGCTGTTTTGGGGAGAGACCATGTATCATAAACGAAGAAACTGGTTAAGGCTGGGGGCAGCCCTGCCGCATGGTATGTGTTGGGATCTCAAGCTCAGCAGGGGAGGCTGAGCCTTATGGTTGATATGTTTTATGGGGAGGGGGAGGGGGGTGGAGGGAGGGAACAGGCGGGAGGGACACGGAGGTACCATCCATGACCAGTTTACATTGGCGCATTATGTGTCACCTGAGCGGGTTAGACTACGTGCGGGGGGAGGCTTCACAGAAAGAGGTGTTTTGTTCGAGGCCGAGGCTGGGCGGCCTGGAACAGAAACTAGTGTGGTGGATTCTGCATGGATTGACGTGGTCTTTTTTGACTGCCGGGCATTCTGATTTGAGAATAATCACGTGGAATGTGGGAGGGATAGGCACGCCGGTAAAACGGACGAAAATATTGCAAGCTTTAAAGAAGGGAGGAGCACAAGTCGCTATGTTGCAAGAAACTCATTTAACACAAGTGGAACATGCTAAATTAAAAGCAGACTGGGTGGGACAGATCTTCTCTGCCTCCTCAGGAGGAAGGAAAAGAGGAGTAGCAGTTTTGATTCGACGAGGGATCCCGGTAGAGGTTCTCAGGGAGGACGCGGACCCTCAGGGGAGGTTTCTTTTTCTGCATGCCAAAATTGCTGGGGAGGAAATGTTCTTGGGTAATATTTATGCCCCTAACAATTATGACCATGCCTTCTTCAAAATGCTTCTGCGGAAAATCATGGAGGCGCCTAAGATTCCCTTAGTTCTTGCCGGAGATTTTAACTGCCCTCATGATCCCGTGCTTGATCGATCGCAGGGATTGAGGAAAGGAGAAGGAGGGGGGGGGGGAATTGGGACAACAAGGGCGTGGGTTACTTATGTCACTGGGGAGACTTGTGGGATGTGTGGAGAACTCTACATGAACAGGAAAGGGATTATACGCACCTCTCGAGGGCGCATCAATCTTGGTCCAGAATTGACTATATCTTAATTTCTAGGGACCTTTTTGATAAGGTATTGCGAGTGGAGATCGAACCCATTGTTATCTCTGATCATGCTAAGGTATTTTTGGACCTCAAGGGGCGGTCCCCCCTTAGAAGGCGGTGGGCCTTCCCAAGACATTTGTGGAAGAATGAAAAGTTTCGACACTATTTAACACAAAAATGGGAGGACTATATGTCTCTGAATGAGTCCCCGGACTTGTCAGTCTCGACTTTCTGGGAAGCTGGTAAGGCCGTCCTTCGGGGCCACATTATCGCATATGTAGTGAAGGAAAGGAAGCGCGTTAATGCCGCCATCTTAGAGTTAACTCAGGCCCTTGAGCAGGCCAAGCGCGTTGCTCTAATGCGCAAAGATCACCTGGGAACTTACTTGCAGCACCAGAAAGCTCTCAATGCCGCGTTGCAGGACAGGGCGGTGTACTCGGCGCAATACTATCGCCACCAGTTGTTCCGCTTTGGAGACCGCTCAGTGAAACTTTTGGCGCGCTTGGTGAAAGATCGTGGAGGGGTCCAGAGCGTCACGGCTGTCAGGGATCAGGCTGGGGTACGGCAACGAGATCCGGAAAAAATCTTAAGAGTGTTTGGGCAGTATTATCAGACTCTATATACCCCTGAGGTAGCTGATAAGGATCAGCAGCGGGACTTTTTACAGGCTGTTCCGCTCCCCAAGCTTACGGAGGAGGCTTTGCTCGCATTGAATGCACATATTACCGGAGAAGAAGTGCAGAGGGTTATTGCACAGGGGAAAACGTATAAGGCCCCTGGGCCTGATGGATACAGCGTGGAATTTTACAAAATCTTATCGGATTCGCTTACTCCTACATTGATGGCTCTCTATGAGGAGGCGAGAGAAGTGGGATCTTTCCCGAGGGATATGCGGACGGCGGCGATAACCATTATCCCAAAACCAGGAAGGGATCCGGAGAATCCAGCCTCCTACCGGCCCATCTCCTTAATTAATTACGATATGAAACTTTTGGCTTCGATCCTGGCAGGGCGGCTGCAAAAAGTATTGCCTGGACTTGTGGGGAGCCATCAATCGGGATTTGTCCGAGGCAGGGATGCCTTTACGAACATCACGAGAGTTTTACTGGGGATGGAACATTGCTTGCTACAAACTACCCCTTTGTTATTGGTCAGCCTAGATGCCGAAAAGGCGTTTGATAGAGTTTCTTGGGATTATATGTTTGCGGTGTTAGCTAAGTTTGGATTTACGGGCGGCTTTTTGGCGTGGGTGACGGCGTTATATATGGATCCGCTGGCTTGTGTCGTTAGTGGCGGTAGGGTCTCTCAGTCATTTTCTTTGCGACGTGGCACGAAACAGGGTTGTCCCCTGTCCCCCCTGCTATTTGTGCTGCAGCTAGAGCCTCTGCTTCTGAGACTTATTCAGGAACAGCAGATAAAAGGGGTAGAGTGGGAAGGTGGTGGTATTAAGCTTAGTGCTTTTGCAGATGACATGCTGTTGTGTCTGTGCAATCCGAGGGAATCCCTCCCTAAGGCCTTGCAGCTCATGGGGGTGTTCGGCTCCTTTTCGGGGCTGCGTATTAATCAAGATAAATCCTTGGCTTTAGATGTGGGGGGCCGCGTGGAATCTAATTGGCATGGCACCTTTCCTTTGGTGTGGGCACAGAATAGTTTGAAATACCTCGGTGTTTATATACCGGCGCATACCGCGCACTTGTACGATATAAATGTTAAAGTCTTGCTTGATAAAACTATTGCGCGGCTGCAGAAATGGCGAGATCTCCCGTTGTCACTCATGGGGCGTGTGGCTCTACTGAAAATGGTGGAGCTCCCTAGGTGGATATATGTGTTGCGTCACCTCCCAATTTGGTTGGCGAAAAAAGACCTGCAGATGCTGCGGAAGCACATCGGCTTGTTTCTCTGGAGAGGTAGGAGGCCCCGCATAGCGTTTTCGGTACTTATGAAAACTAAGGAGGAGGGGGGACTAGGTCTACCATCTTTGCGCCACTACAATTTGGTCTGTATGCTCCGGCCTCTGGTCGATTTAATCGTGACCACTGGAAACATTCTTCCCCTAGCCTTACTCGATAGGTTCTCGGCGCCACACCATCCGGTCTATTTATTACACGCGCCTGGAGGGCTTCTGCCGGAGGCTTGGAAAGCCTCGGTATACCTCCGAGCAATGAGGCAAACTTGGCGGGTATTGTGCCAACAGAAAGGGGTAAATTGGAAATGCACAGATTGTCTCCCCTTAGAGCGCAATAAAGATATTGCTCCGGGTTTGCAGGGTCCGACTTCCATTAAGTGGAGAAATAGAGGACTTAGCTGTATTGGTCACCTACTCATGACCGATGGTAGCGAATTGGACTCTTTTCAATCGCTGGCAAGGCGCTATCAGTTGGAACCTAACTCCTTCTTCTTTTATTTGCAAGTGCGTCATTATGTGAGGGGCCTTCAGAAGAGATGGGGCTTAAGAATGGGTACGGGGGCTATGTGGGAGTTTTTTGTATTGATGGAAGGGGGAATCTCCACACGGACTGTCCGACAGGAGTTATGGCCGGGAGGGGATGGAACGGCCCTAGAGCGGTTGGCGCAGCGCTGGGTTGCGGATGGGGTACCGCAGATGTCGGGGCCTTTGCTGACCGAGGCATTCTCCAAAGTTGAGAGTATATCAGAGTCGGTACGCCTCCAAGAACTGCACTATAAATTTTTATGGAGAGCATACATTCCCAATGTTTGGGCTGCTAAGATGGGATTGGTCTCGTCTGATCTATGTACACTATGCGCAGTAGAGCGCGGGACCCTGCTCCATCGCTTTTGGCATTGCTCAAAGATTCGGAATTTTTGGCATGACGTGGAGTGCAAGCTGATGGGTTGGCGGTTTATAAATAGTGCTTTTTCCATTCAATGGTGCCTGTTTGGGGTCCCTGCCGGAGAAGGGGTGGTGGGGAAGCCAGCTAGACAGTTGTATGAAAAGGGCTTCATCATAGCGAAACTGTGTATTCTGCGGCATTGGCTGGATGAGCATCCCCCGGGCCTTCCCGAGTGGGAGACCCAAATGCGAGAGTTGTACTCTATGGAGCTGAAAACAGCAAATATGCTGGGGCCAAAGCGGGTTGAGGTGGTTACGCAGATCTGGGAGGGGATATTCCCTGGATAACTGGTGTGGATAGGCTCCCGGGAGATTAGGATGCTGGACTGCTCTCTGGTTATGAGCTCCTTCCGGGTATGGGTGGATAGGCCCAGAACCCTGAGTAGAGAGTAAGCTGGTCATAGAGGGGGGGGGCAAGGGGATGGGGGGAGGAAGAGGGGGTGGGGGGTGGGGAAGGGCAGACAGTGCGATGGAGGGTTGCCATACACCTTAGCAGTCTGCCATGGAGGGGGCAGAACCCAATTTTCTGATTCAGTGGAACGGGCAATCCCCAAATACAGTGTTATAATGAGGACGAGTGCCATAGTAGTTACATAGTTAAATGACTACTGTTATAGATACCTTCCCAATAGACACCCTTGTTACTCTTAGTCACAATTGTTTGTGGGAATATGGTGACTGTTGGGATTATTGTTGTTGTTGATATTATCTTCTTTGCTGACTGTCTCTTCACGCATGTTATGGTACGCTATGGCATGCCTGCTTTGATGAGAGGGTGGATGAGGGTACGCCTGCATACTAGACGGTAAATTATCTGTATTGCATTTATGCTCAATGTATGGTGGACACAATGCACATCATGATGTTGGTTGTATTTTGCCGCAGACCTCTTTGTTGTGGTTCTGGTTAGTGTTAATAATACTAATAAAAAGTATTTTCATAAAACCTACAGGCAAGTGCTTGAGCTCTACTCTCACAAACAGTTTGGTGCCACTATGCAAGCAGCCCCCCTCCAAAAAAGAAAATACACTCTTCCATGTTCTCAGACCCTTACAATGCCACAAACGGCACACAATACTCCAGGACAGGGTATTTATCAGAACTTTGTATACATCTTGCATAATTTAAGTACATTAACATAAGAACATAAGAACATAAGATATGCCATACTGGGTCAGACCAAGGTGCATCAAGCCCAGTATTCTGTTTCCAACAGTAGCCAATATGGAAATTACACTTACCTGGTAATTGAAGTTCCTGGAGGGTCCAGTTTAGTCCTCTACTTCCGGGTAGTGCACCTCCTCCTGCAGCAAGGAGACTGGACCAATCAAATCCTTAGAATCGTAGCCTGCTTCCCGCTGGAACTCCCATGAGCCCTCCAGTGAACTAGTAACAAAGCAGACTGAAGACAGAACAGGTTAAGGAAAGGTCTAAAAACTAGAAAAGGTCCCCCCAAAACGTTGCATAACCCCCTCCCCAAACGAGAGGGCTGAAACGCTGCACCTTGCTTCCGCACCCTGTCCGCATACTGACAGGCAACACCGGGAAGCCGAAAAAGGAGAAAAGGAAAAAAAAAACCCCAGGGCAGAAAACCCCTGGAAGGCTTAGCCAAGGGAGATGGACTCCATCATGCGCCTTAACTAGTTAGTTGTAATTCTTTGAGAAGGAGCCATGAAGGCATCTGACCACCGAGCAAAAAACGTCCAAAACGCCCAAAACGCGCCGCCAAGACAGAACATAAGAAAAATCTCGGGTGGGAATGAGGACTAAACTGGACCCTCCAGGAACTTCAATTACCAGGTAAGTGTAATTTCCATTTCCTGAGCGGGTGTCCAGTTTAGTCCTCTACTTCCGGGATGTACCAGAGCAGTCACCGACGGGGGGGGTTTTGGCAGGCGGCGCGCAAAACCGCAGACCCAAAACTGGTATCCTGAGCCGCTGCCACATCCAGCCGGTAATGTTTACTAAAGGCATGGAGGGAGGACCATGTTGCCGCTCGACAAATGTCCTGAGGGGAAACAAGACTATGCTCCGCCCAAGACGTGGCCTGTGCCCTAGTGGAATGAGCTCGCAGCTCTAAGGGAGCAGACTTTCCCTGCAAAAGATAAGCGGACGCAATGGCCTCCCTAACCCACCGAGATATGGAGGCCTTAGCCGCCGCCTCTCCTTTTCGCGGGCCCCCAAACAACACGAACAAACAATCAGACTTTCGAAAGAGCGCAGACACTAATATACTGACGTAAGACCCGGCGAACATCAAGCTTATGAAGCACTGAGTCGGCCTCGGAAGAAGACTCCGAGGAGAAAACGGGCAAGACCACGGGCTGATTAATGTGAAAAGGAGAGACCACCTTAGGCAAGAACGAAGGGACGGTCCGCAAAATCACTCGATCCCTAAGAAAGGATAAAAAGGGTGCTCGACAAGACAGCGCCTGAAGTTCCGAGACACGGCGCGCCGAGCAGATGGCCACAAGGAAAACGGTCTTCAAAGTTAAGTCCTTCAGAGAGGCCTTGCGAAGAGGCTCAAAGGGCGCCCGAGTCAAGGCCTGTAAAACCAGGTTCAAATCCCAGGGAGGCAAGGCAACCTTGCGAGAGGGACGCAAGCGAAATACAGCTTTGAGAAAACGCCGAACGTCTACATGAGAGGAAAGAGAGACGTCGTCAATGTTGCCGCGGTAGCACGCAAGAGCGGCAATCTGGACCTTTAACGAACTAGCGGCCAGACCTTTGTCGAAACCGTCTTGTAAAAAGTTAAGAATGACCGCAATGGAAGAAGTAGCGGCCCGGACCGCATGCCGAGAACACCAATCCTCAAAAATCCGCCAAATGCGAATATAGGTGAGGGAAGTAGAAGGTTTCCGCACACGCAGAAGGGTGGAAATAACCGCTGGGGAATACCCTCTCTTCCTCAACCGAGCCCTTTCAATGGCCATACCGTAAGCGAGAACCGATCCACCTGAGGCATGCGCAGAGGCCCCTGCACTAGAAGATCCTTCAGGGGCGGGAGCCGCCATGGCACGCCGTCGAGCAGACGCACCAGATCCGCGTACCACGGACGACGAGGCCAATCTGGAGCTACTAACAGAACCTTTCCGCGGTGGGCCTCGATGCGCTGCACCACTCTGCCAATGAGAGCCCACGGCGGAAAGACATACAGAAGGGCACGCACGGGCCACGGTTGGAGGAGCGCGTCGATACCCTCGGACATCGGTTCCCTTCGCCTGCTGAAGAAACGACTTGTCTTGGCCGACGCGAAGGTCGCCATGAGATCCATGATGGGCCGACCCCACCGATGAACTATTTGGGCAAAAACCTGTGGGTTGAGCTCCCATTCCCCGGCGTCTACTTTTACACGACTCAGGAAATCTGCCATGACATTGTCCTTGCCTGCGATATGCGCTGCCGAAAGAGCCAGGAGTCGCGATTCCACCCAAGTGAACAGCGCGGCCGCCTCGACCTCCAGAGGCAGGCTGCCTGTGCCGCCCTGCCTGTTGACATACGCCACCGCCGTCGCGTTGTCCGACAGAACACGAACCGCTCGACCGCGGACTGACTCCTCGAAGGCAAGCAGCGCTAGTCGGATCGCCCGCAGCTCGAGCCGGTTGATCGACCACCGAGCCTCCAGAGGAGACCAGGTCCCCTGCGCAAACAACCCCTGACAGTGGGCCCCCCAACCGGAGAGACTCGCAGCCGTGATGACCGGCAACCAGAGAGGCTGTTCCAAGGGAGCTCCCGACTGAAGGGACAGCGGTGATAGCCACCATTGCAATGCCAGGCGTACCCGGCGGGGACACAACAATCGACGGCTGAGAGAGTCCGACTGATGAGACCAACGACGCAACAGGGCCCGCTGAAGAGGTCGCATATGAAACCGGGCCCAAGGAACCACTTCCAGGGTCGACGCCATGGTTCCCAACACTCGGAGGTACCACCAGGCCGATGGAGCGGGATCCGCTAGGAACATCCGCAAGAGGTGACGCAAATTCTGGGCACGGCGAAGCGGGAGAGACACGATCCCCAAGGCCGTATCGAAACAAACCCCCAGATATTCGAGATGCTGAGTCGGCACAAGCTGACTCTTGGATAAATTGATTACCCAGCCGAGATCCTGTAACAGACGCACCACTTTGTCCGTGGCCTGTAGACTTTCCTCCGCGGACTTCGCTCTGATTAACCAATCGTCGAGATAGGGGTGCACCAGCACACCCTCCTTGCGTAAGGCCGCCGCGACCACCACCATCACCTTTGTGAAAATGCGAGGAGCGGTGGCCAGGCCGAAAGGCAGTGCCTGAAACTGGAAGTGACCCCAAGGAAACGCAAAGCGAAGAAACTTCTGATGGCCGGCCCGAATGGGAATATGCAGATAGGCCTCGGTGAGATCGAGAGAAGTCAAAAACTCTCCCTTGCGCACGGCGACAATGACGGACTGGAGAGTCTCCATCCGGAAATGAGGAACCCGAAGACAACGGTTCACGCCCTTGAGATCGAGAATAGGACGAACCAACCCGTCCTTCTTTGGCACCACGAAATAAATGGAATAACGACCGAGCCCGCGCTCGTTCGCAGGGACCGGGACAACAGCTCCCAGCGCTAACAAGCGCCGTAACGTCGCCCGAATGTCGAGCTCCTTCTGCGCCCCTTTGCAGGGCGAGAGGACAAAGGAATCTTTTGGAGGGATGGCAAAGTCCAACGCATAACCGTCCCGAACGATCTCGAGGACCCAACGGTCCGAAGTAATGTGGGCCCAAGAGGGAAGAAAGTTCCGAAGACGTCCGCCGATAACTGGAATTCCCTCCGGAGCCCGCCTCATCTCATTGCGGCTTGCGACTAAAGGAAGAGGAGGCCCCGGAGGAAGCGATGGAGAAGCCTCTACCAGCCCCTCTGAAACCACGAAAGGACTGAGACCGAGAAGGAAAGCGACCCCGCTGGGAAGTCCAAAGACGAGTCGACCGAAAGCGCCGAAAGTCCCGAAAGGAACCCCGAGGCGCTGAAAACGATCTAGCGGACTTGGGTTTGTCCTCCGGTAGACGTCCACCCTTGGACTCACCTAACTCCTTCACCAATTTGTCCAAGTCCTCCCCAAAGAGCAGCTTACCTTTAAAGGGAAGCCGGCTAAGGCGGGACTTGGAAGAAGAATCGGCGGCCCAGTTACGCAACCAAAGGGACCGGCGCGCCACCACCAGCGAAGCCATACTATTTGCCATGGTACGAATCAAATCATAATGGACATCCGCCAGATAAGCGGAACCCGATTCTAGGTGAGCAACCTCCAGCAACGCCTGCTGATCAATGGACGAATTCTGACGCAAACGCTGAGCCCAACGCAAAGAAGCTCTAGCAATCCAGGCCGCACAAATCGAAGCCTGCAATGATAAGGCATTCGTTTCGAAAGCCTGCTTCAATAAGCCATCCACCTTCTTGTCCTGAAGGTCCTTTAAGGCCGCACTGCCTTCTACCGGAATCGTGGTCTTCTTGGTCACTGCAGAGACTGCCGCATCAACTCGAGGAGACTTGAAAGTTTCTTTATCCTCCTCTTTCAATGGATAAAGACGATGCATCGTCCGAATGCCCTTCAAGCCAGCATCCGGATGGTTCCACTCGGTCTGAATCATCTGAGCCACCACGCGGTGAACAGGGAAGACCACTTGAGAATCCCGAACCGCCTGAATAAGCGGATCCTCTAAAACATCGGCCTCCCCAGGAGCCGGCGCGGAGAGATTGAGAGTCTGCAGGGCCTCCGTGATAAGGGGCACCAACTCCTCCTTACGAAAGACCCGAACGATGCGAGCCTGGTCCTCAGGGTCTGGGATTTCACCCTCTTCCAGGTCATCACCACTGCCGTCAAGGTCAGCCTCCAACTCGAGGTCCTGAGCCTCGAAATCGTCTGCCACCATGCCCGCAGGACGCGACTTTCTAGCCGCCTTTGAGGGTGGCTCCAGCGGCACCGATACAGACGGTAGAGAGACGACAGCCGAGGAAGAAGCCTCAGGCCATCTGCCCAACTGTCCCAACTTGAACGCCTGGTGCATAATGAGCACGAAGTCCGGGGAAAAATGCGTAAGAGCCGCGGAAGAATCCCCCGGTGTCCCAGAGACCCCGGACCCCGGAGCCGGAGAGCCAGAAGCCACCCGCGGCAACAGGGGCCCCGGAGGAAGATCACCCTCAGAAGACAGCGAAGCCACCACATGCTCCGCCGAAGAGGGGGCATCTTCTTGGAGTTCCACGCCGGAGGAGACCGCAGCGCAGCTGGAGCAGAACCCAGCCGCAGAGACAGACCGCCTACGCAAACCACAGACGAGGCATTGCGGTTTGGAGGACATTATGAGGAAGGGGCAGGTAGTGCAGCTATGCCGGCTTCCGTTGTCTCTATTATCTATATATTTTTTTTATTTTTTTTTTAACCTCTATTAATAGCTTGCTGACAGCTAACTAGGGCAGCAGAAGATAGAGAAAAAGGGAGGCTCGCTGAGAAAACTGAGAAGCAGAGCCCAGCTGCACTCATAACCCGCGGGACAAAAATCTCCGTTTTTTTTTTTTTTTTTGCAAACGAAAAGGCAAGAAATGGACCCCAAACGAAGGGGAAAACAAAAACGCCCCAAAAAGAAAGCAAGTTAAGACCAGAAAAGAAAAATACCGCCAAAAACAAAAATCAAAATGGCCGCCGCGCGAGTTTCGCGACGGCGAAAAAGGGCGCCAAAACCTCTAAATGCCCAAAATAAATAAAAAACAGGCACGAGCCCAGGGAAGCCCTGGAAAACGCACACTTACCCCGAAAATGTGGAGAACTGAGGCAGTCAACCGAAAAGGCAAAGAACAGAGAGCCGGAGTGCTGCAAGACAGTGCAACCCCGGAGTGCAGCCGAGGCGTCTGGCTGCGAGAGCAGGACAATAACAGTCTAAGCAAGCACCGCGGGCAGAGCTGATGCTGCCCCCGAACAGTCCTGGGGGAGCGATCAGAGCAGCCGATAGAGGCTGCCGGCAGGGAACCAGGAGGGAAGAGCAGTGCTGTTCAGCCCCTACTCACCGTGTCATCGACCCTCGCTGCCCAAGCCTTT
This sequence comes from Ichthyophis bannanicus, assembly GCA_033557465.1. Taxonomy (NCBI): domain Eukaryota; kingdom Metazoa; phylum Chordata; class Amphibia; order Gymnophiona; family Ichthyophiidae; genus Ichthyophis; species Ichthyophis bannanicus. The sequence continues at coordinate 24,315,847 of CM066042.1, forward strand.
TTTTTTTTTTTTTTTTTTAAACCCAATTAAAGAGACAGGAAAAGAAATTAAAGGAGTGAAAACTGAAGAAAACTCAAGCAATAAAAAGAAGTGAGCCTAGCCCAGGCTCACACCACCTCCTGCTGCAAGGAGACTGGACACACTGGAGGGCTCATGGGAGTTCCAGCGGGAAGCAGGCTACGATTCTAAGGATTTGATTGGTCCAGTCTCCTTGCTGCAGGAGGAGGTGCACTACCCGGAAGTAGAGGACTAAACTGGACACCCACTCAGGAACTAGGTCATACGTACCTAGCAGTTTCCCCAAGGGACACAGGTTCCACAATGCTTGTATTGGTTCAAGCATTGATATCCTGGGTCCCTTCTTAATAATGGTTTATGGACCTTTCCTCCAGGAACTTGTCCAAACCTTTTTTAAACCCAGCTACACTAACAGCCTTTACTACATCCTCCGGTAACATTCATACTTTTATCAGTCTAAAAGGTTTTTGACTATTTACAGTATAAAAATATTTGAAATTTTTGAAATAACGAAGCTGCATCAAACTCAATCTGTTCTCCCCAAAGCTGCTCTCTCGACCTCCTCTCCTCCCATTTTTACCTCTTTTCTATATTTTCCCTGCCTCTCTCTTCAGTACATTGCTCTACCTTCATTTTACAGTTCCTATGGTATCTGTAATTGCTTTCATTAGCACCCATCCAACTATTTGATAAACTGCAGCGTAGCAAATCACCTGGACCGGATGGTATACATCCAAGGGTGTTGAAACTCCTCAAATATGAGATTGTAGACCTGCTATTAGTAATCTGTTAACTATCATTAAAATTATCTGTAATACCTGAAGATTGGAGGATGGCCAATGTAATGCCAATTTTTAAAAAGGATTCCAGGGGTGATCCGGGAAACTACAGATCGGTGAGTCTGATGTCAGTACTGGCAAAAAAGAACATACTGGCATAAATAATAAAATTACTCAACATGTAGATAATCATGGCTTAATGGGAGACAGCCAATATGGCTTTAGACAAGGAAGATGGAGAAATTTCCCTTACCGTTAATTTCCTTTCCTGGAATACTGCTAGACCAGTCCAGACAAGCGGGTTATGCACCCCTGCCAGCAGATAGGGAGACAGAGAAAAAAATCTCCAGAGCTGTGATTGGTCAGGCTCTGGGTGACATAGGCATACCCCTAGGGGTCCTATTCAGTAACAATGTAACAAGCCAAAAAGGCAACATCTCAGGGACAAAACGCAACAATGAACCCTTAAACAAAAGGAACCAACTCAACCCCTCGACGCAAACGAAAAACGGAAGAGGAGGATCAAATATCATTTCGAAGGGAAGAAGCCCGAATTGACTGCTTTGACACATTCCCAGGAAACAAAGTCTGGATGTGCTCGCGGAGCCTATGACTGTCGGCTGCTCTGCACAAGTACCAGTGCCTCTGACAAGCTGGGTGGGTTCTGGACTGGTCTAGCAGTATTCCAGGAAAGAAAATTAACGGTAAGTGAAATTTCTCCTTCCAGATCATACTGCTAGACCAGTCCAGACAAGCGGGAAGTACCCAAGCTAATTACCCTCAGGGTGGGCAAATAGCGCCGCCGACAGCACCGCAACTCCGAAACAACTGTCCTCTCGGGCCTGTATATCCAACTGATAGTGCTGAACAAAAGAGGACAAGGACGACCAGGTGCCCACTCGACAAATATTGAGAGGAAGGACGTGGGACCTCTTGGCCCATGAAGTGGATAAGGCTCGAGTGGAATGAGCTCGAAGCCTTTCTGGAACCGGCTGGCCTTGGAGAATGTAGCGATTGAAGGCTTTGAAGCAGCCAAACCCTTGCGCGGCCCCTAAAGGAGAACAAAAAGATGGCCAGTCTTGTGAAAGGAATTGGTGACTTTCAAATAGCGAAGGAGGTCGAGGAAGGGAAGACTTTTGCGTCTACCCGCACACTGTTCGTTAGAGAAGGCAGGCAATAGCAGGGGCTGATTGACATGAAAAGGAGTAACCACTTTGGGCAGGAAGGAATGCAGCATTCGAAGAGTTACCCCCTCAGGAGAGAAGACAGACACGGATCCCTGCACGAGAGAGCTTGAAGCTCCGCGATTCTTCAAGCCGACGTGATTGCTACCAAAAACAGCGTTTTGAGCGTCAAATCTAGAAGAGACACTTCCTTCAAAGGCTCAAAGGGCGGATTTCCGAGCGCCCTGAGAACTAGTGCAAGATCCCAAGGAGGAACTACCGGATGGGTGGAGGACGAAGCAGTTTGACACCTTGCAGAAACTGAGACACATCAGCGTGGGAAGCAAGGGATCTACCGAGCACCGGACCCTGATAACATGTCAAGGCAGACATGTGCACTCGAAGCGAACCGAGCGCCAACCCTTTATCAAGACCGTCCCTTAAAAAGGCAAGAATATCAGGAATTGAGGTAAGGTGATGACGTGAACACCAAGCCTCGAAGACGCGCCACACTCTCGCAGCAGTAATGGATGTTGAAGACCGTCGTGTGCTAAGGAGGGTAGCCACCATCTTAGGCGGATACCCCTTAAGGGTCAAACGGCGGCATTCAGGAGCCAAGCCGTAAGCGAGTAGGGAGCTGTATTTACCATGAAGATCGGTCCCTGTCTGAGGAGTCCGGAGGGAGCTGCCAGCTGCAATGGCGACCCCCGTGAAAACCTTATGAGATCGGCATACTATGGTCTTCTTGGCCAATCCGGGGCCACGAGGACTACCGGCCCCCTGTGCGACCGAATTTGCTGCCGGATCCTGCCGATCATGGACTCTCTTCCCCCCTCCCTCCGGCTTGAGCCCCACTATCCCACTTTTAAATGTAATCTGAAAATCCACCTCTTTTCCCTCGCCTTTGACCTTCCCTCCCCTTTTGTGTAAGCTCTCTCTACTGAGATTTGTGTTGTGTTGTGTTCTTTCCTCCTCCCCCTTTCCTATCTCGAGATTGTAACTTCCTTTTCCTTTCTTCTGGCTTATTGTTTTTATGATTGTTTTTACATTGTAAACCGCTCTGGTCCCCCTGAAGGGCGGTATATCAAGTTTAATAAACATAAACATAAAACATAAAGAAGCTGGTTTTCTGGCCAAGTCTGAGCCAACGCATCAATGCCGAAAGTCCTGCGTTCTCTCCAATGGCTGAAGAAACTCGGAACTTAGGCATTCGCTGCCGACGCCATGAGATCTATCGCCGGCGACCCCCATTTTTGAACTATCCTCTGGAAGGCTAGCGGGGCCAGTTCCCACTCGCCGGGGTCGAGGGGATTGCGATTCAGAAAGTCCGCCTTTACATTGCTGGTTCCTGCAGTGTGTTGGGCGGAGAGGGCTTGGAGAATTCTCTCTGCCCAAGGAAGAAGAAGAGCCATCTCGTTCGACACTCCAGTGCACTTGGTCCCTCCGTGACGGTCTATGTAGGAAACTGTGGTCGCATTGTCAGATAGTATCCGAACCGCTTTCCCGTGCAGAAGAGTGTGAAATCTCAGTAGAGCCAGACGTACCGCTCGTGCCTCTAGTCGATTGATCATCCAGCAGGAATCGCGTGCTGTCCAAGTGCTCTGCGCAGTGTGAGATCGACAGTGCGCGCACCAAATGGACAGACAGGCATCCGTTGTTAGAACAATCCAACACGGAGTCTCGAAAGGAACCCCCCCTGCTCGAGGCAAGACCTGTGCTAGGAGACTGCGAACTTGAGAAGTTAACTTGAGGAATCGAGGCATTGACAAAAGGACCCGACCTAAGGCTGATTCGAATCGAGCCCCCAAAAATTTGATCTCCTGGGATGGCTGAAGACAACTCTTGTTGCAGTTGATTACCCCGCCGAGGTTCTCGAGAAAGCAACAACCACCGAGACTGTGCAGCAAGCCTCGGGGAGACAGTCTACGCGAATGAGCCAGTCGTCCAGATAAGGATGAATTCTGATGTCGCGGCTGCATAAGGCCGCAGCTACTACCACCATTACCTTGGAGATGGTTCGAGGCGCCGAAGCTAGACCGAAGGGCATCGCACGAAATTGGAAATGTTGACCGAGTACCGCGAATCGAAGGAGTCGGTGATGCCCCTCTCGAATGGGAATGTGAAAGAATGCTTCCGCGAGATCGAGGGAAGCTAGAATTCCCCCTAGCGTACCACTTGAATAACGGATCACAGAGTCTCCATTCGAGATAGGGCGAAAGGAGCCGTCTTTTTTTTTTTTTTTTCGGCACCACGAAATAGACAGAGTAGTGGCTTAGTCCACTTTCCAACGGTGGAACTGGACGAATGGCATCTAAACGCTGGAGTTTTTGAACGAAGCAACATCCGCTGCCCATTGACGCAGCCAGAGCCATCTCCGAGCTACTGTCACCGGTGCTAGGGAGCGAGCTGACAGCCGCAAGAGATCATAGAAGGCCTCTGCCAGAAATGCAGCGATGGATTCTAAACGAGCCAACTCGGGATCACCTGGAAGCTGCTGAATCCATCGAAGGGAGGTCCGTGCTGCTAGACCTCCGCACACCCCTGCTTGAAGGGAAAGAGCAGACGACGAAAAACCCATCTTTAGCAGACTCTCAACTTTTTAGGTCTTGCTGGTCGCGGAGTGCCGCTCCGCCCTCAACCGGAATTGTGGTATGCTTGGTGACCCCGGTCACTAACGCATCAACTGCCGGGTATTGCAGTCAACGGTCCAAGTCAGAGGGAGACCAAGGGTATAACTGACCAATACCGCGTGCCATACGTAGAGAGGACTCTGGAGAGTCCCACTCTCGAGATACCAATTGCTGTAACTGGGCTGGAAAGGAAAAAGCTTTGGAAGACTTACGAATGCCCTGTAAAATGTGATCCGGCTGCAACAGGGTTTGAGAACTCTGAGGACCAGGCATGTCGGCTAGGCATAGCGACTCCATCACCTGTGTGACTAGGGCCGGCAACTCCTCTTTCCGAAAAAATCTGATATCTGGAGAGTCCTCGTGAACTGTCAGCGAAGAAGCAGAAGGAGAAAATTCCCCATCTTCTTTCTCCAACGAGTCAGGGCTCACCTCCGAAGATTTAAAATCTTCTTGAATATCCGTAGTGTCCCGCAAGCCTTATTTATTTATTTATTTAACTGCATTTATATACCGCTTTTCACCGGGTCAAAGCGGTGTAACATATAACATAAGGGGGGGGGCAATTTTTCAGGGTGGGGCCATCACCAAGGGGCAACAATTAATGATTTGGGTAGACATAGACATAGACATGTATATTTCTGCTGAATCTAGGTATTAGATCATGCGGATAGGGTGGTATTTCTGTTCAGAGATGTTCATGGAATAGGATTGTCTTCAGCTGTTTCTTAAATGATGTGATGTTAGCGTTGTTCCTGATGTGGTTTGGTAGAGAGTTCCAGATGGATGGAGCATAAAGTTCGAAGGCTCTGTTGCAGGTCCGTTGTATGGATTTGGTTCTTTTGTGGGGGACGACGATAGAGTTTTTGGAGGAATGTCTGGTTGATCTGTTGTGGGATGGGCGAGGCAGTAGGGGGTGGAGTGAGGTGTTCCGTGTTTGGTGGATAGTCTTGTGGATGAGTAGGATAGCTTTGTACTTGATTCTTGCTTGTATTGGAAGGAAGTGGAGGTCTCTTAGGATTGGGGTGATGTGATCCCGTTTTTTTGCATTCTGAATAATCCTTGCTGTAGTATTTAAGGCAGTTCGGAGGGGGTTGGTGTGTGAGGCAGGAAGTCCATGGTAGATTATGTTGCAGAAATCCAGATGGGGGAGTGTCACAGCTTGCATTACTGTCCTGAAGTCATGAAGTTCTAGGAGGGGTCGGAGGCGTTGAACAGTTTTAGCTTTGTGGAATATCGTCCCAGCGGTTTTGTTGATTTGTTGTTTAAAGGTGAGAGCTTGGTCAATGATGACCCCTAGATATCTTATTTGGGGCTGGATTTGGATTTGCGTGGTTCCCATGTTGAGGTGGGTAGGTGGTTTGAAGTCCGGTTCTTTTGTCACTATAAGGGCTTCAGTTTTCTTTATGTTGATGGATAGATTGTTCTCCTGTAGCCTGTTGGCCACGTCGGTGAAGCAGGCTGATAGCTGGTCGTTTTTTGGGTTGGTGGTTATAATCGGTGCGTAGAGCATTATGTCGTCTGCGTATATGTGGAAGTTGATGTTGTGGGTGCGTATGATTGAGCATAGCGGACGGAGATATATATTGAACAACATGGCTGATAGGGTGGATCCTTGGGGTACTCCTTGAAGTTGTTGGTAGGGGGGCGAGGTTGTGGAGAAGGTGCGGATCCGTTGCTGTCTGTTGGTTAAATAGGATCTGAACCATTGGAGTACAGTGTCTATGATTCCAATTGATTGTAGTCTGCGTATGAGGATTTCGTGGGAGATTGTGTCAAAAGCCGCTGATATATCTAGGAATATCAGGATGTATCCTGATTGTTTCTCTTGGGTTCCAATGATGAGAGTGTTCATTAGAATGGTCATGAGGGTCTTGACTCCATGTAGTGGCCGGAAACCGTGTTGCTGCGGGTCAAGTATGTCGTTGGTGTCCAGATGATCTTGAAGTTGGCGTTGGACTATCTTTTCTATTATCTTGGTGGCGAGGGGGAGGCTTGGTGGAGGGGCTGGGAGGACGTACTGCTTTAAGGTCTGAGGACTTTTGGGACTGCTTGCGAGACCCCGCCATATCCTTGTCTGCTACCGGGCGGGTGCTGGAGGTATACCAAAAAACTCTGAACGCCATAGGTGCCATGCCTGACGGAAGAGCATGAGGAACTAACTTACTGTCAGTCAAGGCTGCTGTGGCTTCCAGCGGCTGTGGAAGGAAAATGGGAGCTGACTGAGTCCTGTCTGCAGGAAGATCCTGCTGCAGGGGCTCTAAGGAGGGAGGAGTTAAGGCGCTGATGTCCCCAGCTGGCAGTGCAGAGGGAATGGAGGAAGAGTCTCCTGGATGCATGCAGATGGAACACAAGCAATCTATTAACTCCTTCTGCTTATTACATATAATACAGCTGTGCAGAGAAACAGGCATTGCAGAGGCTTAAACCACCTTTTTTTTTAAAACAAAAATCAAGGTAGGCTTAGGGAAACAGAAGACTCTTCAAAGAAAATGAGTTTGGAACTCCCTGTGCCTTCACAGCATGTTTAAATGTTTTAAAATGGCTGCCCAGAGCTGTTCCCTCCAAAAAACAACACTGAAGAGAAATCCCTCCTGATTTTCAAAATGGCCGCTGGCACAGAAAAACTGCAAAATAAAAGTTTCCTAAGCTCTAAAACCCCTAAAAATGCAGCAACATTGCTGGAGAAGAGGCAAGGAGTGCTGCTAGCAACTTAAAAATTCAAATCCTGATAGACCCGTAATAACCAGAAACGGAGGGGAGAAGGAAACTGTCAGTTATTCACTGTGCTGGTACAGAGGAGCTGAGATCCCATGGAGGAGAAGAGAAACTTTCAAAGTCAGTGTAAGGTAATTACAGTGACTGAAAAGTAGGGAAATTAGAATTTGATCCCTCTGCATCCACTTAGACCCTCATGGCAGGGACTGGAAGGTGTTTCTGGGGAGCTGTACTGACAGTGAAATCAGAAGCTCAAACCCTGCTGCATTGCTGATTACAGAAAATATAGTTATTAACCCTTTCCAGGCCAAGCCCAAAACTGTCAGGATCCAAAATGCTGACTAAATATTCCTATCAAATGGTATATAATACATGACCATAGCAGAAGGAACATCACTATTAGAACATATTGAATAAGACTGGTACAATTTTCCTGAAATATGTACAAATTAACCCGGCTGCAGAATGTGGATTAAAAATTTAAAGTAGGCCTTCAAGAGGGAAGCCTGGGAAACCCAGAGAAACACCTCTTGTGTGCTCTGGGTGCATCCAGGAAATAAAAATGAAGGAAAGAAAATAGGAACTTCAAAACCCAGTTTAACAGACCCTGACGAAACTGGAAGTGAAGGAATCAGGTCAGAGACAGCCGGTCCCGATGCAGTTGAAATCAACCCAGGGCAGAGAGGCAAGTAAGAAAACAGTTTACTTACAGTTTCTCTCAGAAATTGATACCTGATCCTCCTGCTGTCTAAGCCCACGTGGCAAAGACGCAGCGCTGCTTAAAGAAAATCGGGAGCTCTACTGAAGCCAGGCTCAGGAGCTTCCCAACTTTATCTGGGGAATCAAGTTGCTGGGAAACCCAGAGTAACACCTCTTGTGAAATCTGGGTGCATCCAGGAGCCTCAAGATACAGGGAAACGCAGAGTAACACCTCTTGTGTAATCTGGGTGCATCCAGGAGCCTCAAGATACAGTGAAAAAGGAAAAAACAAATTGTAGAACAAGCTTGAAGAACACCCTCATCTGCTGAGACAGAGAAAATACTGAATAGGACCCCTAGGGGTATGCCTATGTCACCCAGAGCCTGACCAATCACAGCTCTGGAGATTTTTTTCTCTGTCTCCCTATCTGCTGGCAGGGGTGCATAACCCGCTTGTCTGGACTGGTCTAGCAGTATGATCTGGAACTTGTCTTACTAATCGGTTATGTTTTTTTGAAGATGTGAATAAACAGGTAAAGGGTGAGTTGGTTGATATTAGTGTATCTGGACTTTCAGAAAGCCTTTAACAAGGTCCCTCATCAGAGACCTTTGGCAAAACTAAAAAGACATGGGATAGGAGGCAGTATACTATTGTGGATAAGGAACTGGTTAAAAGATAAAAAGCAGAGGGTAGGGCTAAATGGCCAATTTTCCCAATGGAAAAAGGTGAATAGTGGAGTACCCCAGGGATCTATGCTGGGTCCGCTGCTTTTTGACATAGTCATAAATCACCTAGAAAAGGGAATAACAAGTGAGGTTATCAAATTTGCAGATGAGACAAAACTATTTAAAGTTGTTAAAACCCAAGAAGATTGTGGAAAATTGCAAGAGGATCTTGATAAATTGGAAGACTGGGCATTCAAATAGCAGTTGAAATTTAATGTGGACAAGTGCAAAGTTATGCACCTAGGAAAGAACAACCCAAACTATGGTTACACGATGCAAGGTTCCACACTGGGAACCACCACCCAGGAAAAAGATGTAGGCGTCATCGTGGATAACGTTAAAACCCTCCGCCCAATGTGCAGCAACAGCCAAGGTGGCAAATAGAATGCTAGGTATCATAAGAAAAGGAATGGAAAATAAAGCAGAAATTAGACCTTACCTGCTAATTGTCTTTCCTGGAGATCTCTCCGGGCCAGTCCAGGAACAAGAGGGTTGTCAATCCTCTCCAGCAACTGAGGACTGAAAAAACTGAAGTTTTGTATAACTGGTATCTGGCTCCCCCTGCTGGCTATCCTTCAGTCTATTCATAACAAAGCAGTTGAAGAACAGAAGCCCAAAAGTAACGAAAAAAGTCATATGGTGAAACTAAGTACTTACAAGCAGGGAATAACAAACCCATAGTGCAACAATGTAAATAAGTAAAAAAAAATTTTTTTTTATTTATTTATTTTTTTTTCAGAGCAAATCAAGAAACTAAGAAAAAAACCACCTCGTGAAAGCCCCAGAGACCAACCTGAGGAAAAAAACTGGACCACATAACCAACGAGGAGAAATGTAGCCAACTTTGACTTGCCATTTGAATAACTCACCAACGGCGCCACGTACGCTCACAAGACCTTCGCATCACGAAGAAAAAAACCACAGATAAAAAACACGGGTGGGTCCTGGACTGGCCCGGAGAGATCTCCAGGAAAGACAATTAGCAGGTAAGGTCTAATTTCTGCTTCCTGATCGTCTCTCCGGGCCAGTCCAGGAACAAGAGGGAAGTACCAGAGCAGTATCTAACCACGGGAGGGACCCGCCAGGCTCGCTATGACTGCCGAAGCCCCAACGTTAGCGTCCGACCGGGCTGCAACATCCAATCTGTAATGCTTTGCGAACGGGTGAAGCGACGACCACGTAGCCGCTCAACAAATATCAACAGGCGGAACTAAAGCATATTCGGCCCAAGAAGTCGCTTGACTCCGAGTCGAATGCGCACGAAGCCCCACTGGAGGCGGCTTTCCAACTGACTTATATGCCGCCAATATCGCCTGTTTCACCCATCTAGCAATAGATGCCTTGGAAGCTGCTTCCCCTTTCCGAGGCCCCCCAAATAGTACAAATAACCTTTCTGTTTTACGGAAAGGCTTAGTCCTTCTAAGGTATCGCTTGAGCAATCTACCCAAATCCAAGTTTACCAGAACAGCATCAATAGGGAGACCTTTCACATTTCTAAAGGTCGGAAGCGAAATTGCTTGATTGACATGGAAAGTGGATACTACCTTTGGAAGAAAGGAAGGAACCGTCCGCAAAAGCACTCGTTCTTCCGAAAATTGCAGATACGGAGCCCTACAAGAAAGTGCTTGGAGATCCGAAATGCGCCTAGCGGAACACAAGGCCACCAGGAAGGCAATCTTCCAAGAGAGCTCCCTGAGCGAAATTTCTTTAGCCGGATGAAAAGGAGGCCGCGCCAAAGCCTCAAGAACAAGGTTCAAATCCCAAGGTGGAATCACCGTCCGAAGAGGTGGACGAATATTTCGTATCGCTCTCAAGAAGCGAAGAACATCGGGATGGGCCGATAGTCTAGTCCCCCTTACCGTGCCCCGAAAACAAGACAGGGCTGCTAAATGAACCCGGAGGGTACTAAGTGCCAAGCCTTTATCCAGCCCATCCTGCAAGAAAGCCAAGATGTGAGGTACCGAGGCGGTATACGGACGAAGGTTCTGGCCGGCGCACCAAGTTTCAAAAACTCGCCAAACTCTAACATATGCAAGAGACGTAGAACGTCTTCTGGCCTGCAACATTGTAGCCACAACGGAGATCGAATACCCTCGACGTATTAACCGACGCCTTTCAAGAGCCAAGCCGTAAGAGAGAAGCGATCCACATCCGGCATGAGCAGAGGTCCCTGAATGAGCAGGTTCGCCCGGGAGGGCAGCCTCCAGGGACTGGCTATGAGAAGGCGAACTAGATCTGCATACCACGCTCTCCTGGGCCAGTCTGGCGCAATGAGAATCACTCGACCACTGTGACGAGCAATTCTGCGAACCACTCTGCCTATCATTGGCCAAGGCAGAAACACGTAAAGAAGGCCTTTGCATGGCCACGGTTGCACTAGGCCGTCAAAACCCTCCGACATGCGCTCCCGGCGTCTGCTGAAAAACCGAAAAGCTTTGGCATTGTCGAAGGTGGCCATGAGATCCATCATTGGCTGACCCCACCTGAGGGTCAGCTCATGAAACACCGCGGGATTCAACTCCCATTCCCCGGGATCTACCACGGTGCGGCTGAGGAAGTCCGCCGTGATATTGTCTCGACCTGCTACATGAGCTGCCGACAGAGCCACCAGATGCTCTTCCGCCCAGAACATCAGCCGCTGACTCTCCTCCAGCAACACTACACTCCTTGTGCCGCCTTGCCTGTTGATATAGGAAACCGTGACTGCATTGTCTGAAAACACGCGGACCGCTTTCCGCCTGAGGAAGAAATTCTCGAAGAGCCAACGAGACCGCTTTGAGCTCTAAGAGGTTGATGGAGCAATCCTTCAACTCTAGCGGCCAAACCCCTTGAGCAAAAATCTTCTGACAATGAGCTCCCCAGCCGGTGAGGCTGGCATCGGTAGTTATTAGCACCCAGTCCGGTTGGCGTAAGGGCATTCCCGCACGCAAGTGAACGGGATCCAACCACCACTGAAGACTTACGGTGACATTGGGCAAATTGGGCAACTTGTAGTCTAGCGGATGTTGCTGAGGGGACCACCTGGAAAGCAAAGCCTGTTGCAATGGCCGCATGTGAGCCCTTGCCCACGGAACCAGATCCAAAGTCGCCGCCATTGACCCCAGGAGCTGAAGATAACGCCACGCTGTTGGTGCTTTGAGGCGCAAGAAGTTCCGCACTTGCGACAAAATCTTCTGCACCCTGCTCTCCGGCAGAAAGACCGCCCCTAAAGCAGTATCGAAAATCGCTCCCAAGTACAGAAGGCGTGTGACCGGGTGCAACTGACTTTTGGCTTGGTTGATCACCCAACCGAGCTGCTCCAGAAGACTCACCACTCTCGCCGTGGCCGTCAGAGAGTCCGACACGGATGGGGCTCGAATCAGCCAATCGTCGAGATAGGGATGAACGAGAACACCCTCTTTGCGTAAGGCTGCAGCTACCACCACCATCACCTTTGTGAATGTGCGCGGCGCTGTGGCCAGGCCAAACGGTAGAGCCCGAAACTGGAAATGTCCCATGTGCACCGCAAATCGAAGAAATTTGTGGTGCTCTGATCTTATAGGGATATGTAGATAAGCCTCCGTGAGATCTATTGAGGTTAAGACTTCGTTCGGTTGCACTGACTGAATAACCGAGCGAAGTGTCTCCATGCGGAAATGTGGAACTCTCAAACAGCGGTTTACGCCCTTTAGATCCAAAATAGGACGAAGAGAGTCCTCCTTCTTGGGGACTACAAAATAAATGGAGTATCGACCTAAGCCTAACTGGCTTGGCGGAACCGGAACGACCGCCCGCAGACGTATCAACCGGCGAAGGGTATCCGCCACCGCTGCTTGCTTTACTTGCGAACCACATGGAGACACCACAAAAGCATCTGCTAGTGGAGTAGCAAATTCGAGAGAATATCCGTCGCAGATTATTTCCAGGACCCACTGGTCGGAAGTAATGGTGGCCCAGACGGAAAAGAAGGCTTGAAGACGACCTCCCACCGGGATTTCCGCCTGGACCAACCGAACTTCATTGAGGTTTCTTTGCTGAATTTTGCTGGGCTCCGAAATAACCTCTTCCGAAGCCTCGCGCCCCACGAAAGGACTGACTTCTGGTCATAAAGCGACCTCGTTGATATGGGGCAAAACGGGCACCACGAAAGCGGCAAAAATCCCGCGAAGCACCCCTCTGCAAATTGCTGGGCTTTTGAGATTTTGGGCGATCCTCTGGAAGTCGCCCGCCCTTAGAATCACCCAGATCCTTGACAATTTTTTCCAACGCCGCACCAAACAGCAGCGAACCCTTATATGGAAGTTTACTGAGCCTTGCCTTGGAAGAAGCATCCGCCGCCCAATTTCTTAACCAAAGAAATCTCCGAGCTGCAACAACGGTTGCAATGGACTTCGCTGAAATCCGCACCAAATCATAGAAGGCATCTGCGAGGTAAGAAGCCGCCGACTCAAGCTTTGCACCCTCGACCTGCCCGGAACGGGAGAGAGAGTCACTCTGGATCCAACGAATGGAGGCTCGGGAAACAAACGCCCCACAGATAGCCACCCGCAGGGATAGTGCAGAAGAGTCAAAAGCCTGTTTCAACAAGGCTTCTAACTTTCTATCCTGCAAATCTTTGAGAGCCACTCCGCCCTCAACAGGAATAGTCGTTTTCTTCGTAACCGCAGAGACTAGAGCATCTACCTTAGGCATTTTTAGCAACTCCTGGTCCTCTTGCGGCAAAGGATATAACCGGCCAATAGCCCGAGCTCCCCGCAACGAAGCCTCTGGACATTCCCACTCAGATTCCACCATCTGTCTCATAACCCGGTGCACAGGGAAGCACTTCTGCTCCATCTTAAAACCCTGAAGAAGAGGATCCTCTAGAGGCACCTCCTGAGTCACTGGCACCGGAATATTCAAAACAGACAAGGTCTGAGCAATAAGAGGACCTAATTCTTCTTTTCTAAAAACTCTAAACAAATTGGGATCCTCACTGGAAGCTAAATCAGCTTCATCCAAATCGGCTGCCCAGTCCACACCGGGATCAGAGAGGAGTTCGCCCTCCTCCAGCCCAGGGAGCTCAGAGTCCTGCTGAGCAGCCTTATCTGCAGTTATTTGTGGGCCGAGAGCCAAGGTAGAGGGACCTTCACCTGGATCCAAAACAGGAGGGAGAGTCTCAAAACCTTGTGCAGTTTCAGTGACAGATCCCTTGTCCTGGGCATGCTGCCACTTTAAACAATAAGCCTGATGAAGAGCTAAAATAAAATCAGCCGAAAAAACTGATTCCAAGCTTTTCTGAGCTTCAACTAGAGAAGGAGAAGGAGTTTCCACCACCTTTTCCTGTCTTTTGGACTTAGCCTTCCTTTTAACAGGCTTTTCTTGAACCGAAGGAACGGGAGCTGAAACTGTAATGGCTGACGCTCCCGCCAATTCTAAACTGCCTTCTGAAACACTTTCCATGGCTCCAACGGAAGAAAAGAAAAATACTACAAAAATCTAAGCAGAAATGACTTCCTAAAGAAAAAACACAGCCAAAACTAAACAAGACACCGGCACCGCCAAAAAACAAAGCGAAACCAAAAGAAACACCGACATTACAGAAACCCCGCTGAAAATCGCCGTCTACCCGACAAGATTAAAAATGCTGCACATACCTGAAAAAAAGTATATTTCAGCTCAGTTACTCTCAACCACTGCCAGTGGGCGAGAAACTGAAGCCGGAGGTCGGCAGGATGGTTTCTGGAGCTCCCAGCACCTCACTGCTGCCTGTGTCGTTAACCGAAGCTGCTGATTAAGGCAGGCTCTGCCTTAGCAGCTCCGTTTCTGAAACCAAGTCAGTTAAAATAAATTATGGAAAACGAACCCCGCTAGGGCTCACTCCATTACCACTGCTTGTAAATAACTGTAGAAAGAAATAAAATAAAGAAGAAAATCTCTATCTAAAATCTTTCACGGGAGCCAGCCAGGAATCCGTCCGTTCCAGTTGCTGAGGACTGAAAGACTGAAGGATAGCCAGCAGGGGGAGCCAGATACCAGTTATACAAAACTTCAGTTTTTTCAGTCCTCAGTTGCTGGAGAGGATTGACAACCCTCTTGTTCCTGGACTGGCCCGGAGAGACGATCAGGAAACAAAGGATATTATAATGCCTCTGTATCGTTCTATGGTGCGACCGCACCTTGAATATTGTGTGCAATTCTGGTCGCCATATCTTAAAAAGGATATAGCGTTATTAGAAAAGGTACAGAGAAGAGCCACCAAAATGGTAAAGGGGATGGAAGGATACTCCTATGAAGAGAGGCAAAAAGGTTAGGGCTCTTCAATCTGGAAAAGAGATGGCTGAGGGGAGATATGATAGAGGTCTATAAATTAATGAATGGAGTGGAATGGGTAAACGTAGATCGATTATTTATGTCATCAGAATATAAAAAGACTAGGGGACATGCAATGAAGCTACAGGGTAAACTATTTGACTAATAAGAGAAAATATGTTTTCACTCAACATGTAATTAAACTCTGGAATTTGTTAACAGAGGATGCAGTAAAAGCTGTTAGTGTAGCTGGGTTTAAAAAAGGTTTGGACAAGTTCCTGGAGGATAGGTTCATAAACCCTTATTAAAAGGGACCCAGGATATCTCTGCTTGACACAATACAAGCATTGAGGAACCTGTGTCTTTTGGGGAGACTGCTAGGTACTTATGACCTAGATTGGCCGCTGTTGGAAACAGGACACTGGGCTTGATGGATCTTGGTCTGACCCAATATGGCATATCTTATGTTCTTATGTTCATTTATTTATTTATTTAGCTGTATTTATATCCCGCTTTTCACTGGGTCAAAGCAGTCAATTGGGGGATACATTTAACATGAGGGGATATGAGACACACACACTAATACATACAGGGAACATGGGCATTGGAGGGTTAAGTGGCTTGCCCAAGACCACAAGGAGTGCCTATAGGACTAGAAATCCCAATCCCTCCGGCCTGAGATTGCAGTCCCCAGATGGGACTTGAACCCCCGACCCTCCGGCCTGAAGTACCTTGTCCTAACCACTAGACCACGCCTCCCTCCCATTTCCATATGACTCAAATCTGATTCATTAATTCCTCTTCCCAACATCTTGCTATATCTGGGAATCTACTTATTTCTCCTCACTGGCCTTAAAAAGTCATGAAGGTTCAATTAGAAAGCGTGCTGCCACTGAGATTATTCAAGGCTGACAAAGTTGCAAATTTAAAGATTAGTAGGCAGGGTCATATCTGTTAAAGAAACACTCACAAAACCAACCTATCACAATTGGAAACAACCTGCCTGAATCTACTACTACTAATCATCTGTACAGGACTACAAGGCATACACAATGCTGTTCATATAAATGTAAGAGATTGTAAGCTCTGATGAGCAGTAACTATCTAATCAAGACGAACATCATCACAAAACTGGGTATGGTAAGATATATATAATGGTGAGTGAAGAGGATCAGGATCCAAAAGCAGCTTTGAAGAAGTGGGTTTAGCACATGGATTTGAACAGGGCTAGAGGAGGAGCCTGAGAATCCCTTGCTAAGAGAAAGTGGGATCAAATCTAATTGAAATTGTCTTACTAGGTGGATCCAGAACAAATTTCACCTTCCTTATCACCATGCTAGACCAGTCCAGACAAGTGGGATACAGCTTCAAGGCCCCAAAAGGGAGGAAGACAAGGTATCCCTGAGAACAGCCTAAGGGCCATATTCTGCTTTTCCTGGAAAATCAGACAGAATGAAATACCATGACCGATGCAACCCCTCTAATGCCACTAGAACTACCAGAACGGGGTGCCCTACTATGTTCAACACCACCAAGCGGCCATGACAGAACATCTATAATGGACTCTTCCAAAGTCGAGGCTGACTCAGAATAACGGGCTTCTTCAAATGAAGAATCGTGCAGCTTTGGCATTTTCGTGAATGCCATCAAGAGGACGATGGCATTCGCGAGGCTGTGATCCACCACCATCTGGAATGCTCTGGAGATCCAAATTTCCTTTGCTTGGATCTAGAACATTCAGATTGCGAAGGTCCATCTGCATAATATCTACACTGGCAATGTGAACTGCCACTATGACTGGCTACCAATTGATTCTTCACTCACTTGCAGAGTAAGGTGATCTTTGCTGCACTCCTGGTGCCCCTCTGTCTGTTAATATAAGGCACCATTGTAGTGATCTGAAATAGGATCTAACCTACCTTTTACCATATCAAAGAGAGAAGAGCTTGTTGAATGGCTCTGGACTGTAGACTATAGATGGCTCTGGCTTCTAGTCCGATGAGAGTCCAGGAAGTTTTCTGATGCAACCCAGTCCTTCTGTCATTTGACCACGACAGAGTTCCCAAGCCAATAGGCTGTCACCGGCCATAATCACCACCTAACTTGGGTTCAGGACTTTGCCTTCAAGGGGACTGCCACCAAGCCAGCACCCCCTGACTAACATCTGAAAGGGCATATGAGTAATATACTTTTACGAGCGGGGAGACCAACTGAACAAAAGGTCCCACTGGAGAGGCTTCATATGGAATCTCGCCCACAGAACCAAGCCGAAGGTCACTGCCAGAGACTCTAGGAGCTGAAGGGAAATCCAGGCCCTCAGAGCTACCTTGGAGCTAACAGCCCTTTACTACAAAAGTCCATTCCATCCAGCCTGCCTCAGGCCATGAAAGACCTTGTTGAACTCAATAATGAAGCGAGCACCCAGATACTCAGGGGATGAAGAAGGAATCACACTGCTTCTCTCATAATTCACTACCCAATTAAGGCCTTCTATGATCTGAATCACTCTGCACAAAGCAGCCCTGGCATTCCCCACTAAACTGGATCAGATTAGTCAGTCATCCAGTTAGTAATGGACTCTGATCCCTTCCCTGCACAGGAATAATGCCACTACCAGCAAAGCCCTTAAGATTGTCCTCGGAGCCAAGGCCAAGCCAAATGGCATGCTCCAAAGTAATAGTGTCGACCAGGGCACAAAAGCACAAAAACCTCAGACGAAGATCCTGAACTGGACCATGGAGACTGGCTATAGAGGTCAAGAAGGGAGAAGAATTGGCCTTTTATGATTGTAGCAATAATAGACTACAACACTGGATCCCCACAAGGGTATAAATTACACAGATGTGACACAACTAAATCCCTTGTAAGCATATTGCTCATATATCAATATTTTTATTTGTTGGACTTATTCATTCAAAGCCACTATATATCAGCTATTCTTTAGTGTATGAGTTCTTTTTATCTTTTTAAAGTGATAAAAAATCCAACACCACCAAAAATTAATTTAAGAGTTATAAAAATATATTTTTCAAAAAATTAGTTCATGTAACAGCTCGCTCATTACCAGACCTGTATAGGAATTCGTTCATTACCAGATCTATATACATAAAACATTAATACTTTTTTCTAAAAAGATCTTTTATGCCAACAATGACTGTCGTGTTTCAAATAGGCATAACACTGTTCTGCTTCAGGGCTGCAATAATAACTTATCTGATGGAATATGATCTAGCAGAATCCACAATCTTTCTTATATTCTTCTTTCGCGTTGACTATCATCATAAAAGCGAGCGTCTTGGCTGAAGAAAATGGTCACAGCATTCTTTTAAAATTAAATACAAGCTCCGCCCACATCAAATGTAACTGATCATTTCAACTGAACCAAATTCCATTCAGAAAAAAAGGGAATCAAAGTAATGTATACTAATCTATTTGGCGATTCAGTCTTCTACGGTGAACATGGGCATCCAATGTATATTCATCTAGCCTCCTGATTCCCACCACACCAATGACTAGGCACAAAATCAATTATGCGCCACATCAAATCAGTAAAAAGATGATTACTATCCAAGCAATGATCTACTGGCGCTAATCTATTCATTGTATTAAATCTAGCTCAATGTTCTCTCAATCTATGAATCATAGAACATCCAATATACAACTTTCCATAGGGGCAATAAATGGCATATATAATGTATGGTGTCCGACAGGATGTCCTACACCTTGAAGCAATACAATGTTTCTTTAAAGGTGGAATGCATTTCTCTCCCTCAACTATAGAATGGCAAAACTCACAAGAGCCACAAGCATAATGGCCAATGGCTTCTTTCGAAGAGTTCTTCTCAATATCCCCATGTGATGGACTTGTGGACATAATTCACTATACTTTTACAACGGTAAGCTACTATTGATTTATCCTGAAAATATGTATGTGATTGTAAGGTGCTCAAATGTTTATAAATAAATGACGCTATAATCGGAGCTTTCACCTAAAAAGGAAGAATGCAAACAATGGGGGTAGCATCTTCCTGAGGCTTTTCCAAAGAGAGTAATAAATGTTCCCTTTGAGCATTCAATCCCCTCTTGTAAGTGCGTTCTACTACTTTAAAAGGATATCCACAATCTATATAGCAACGGAAATACTTTTTAGTCTGCGATTCATAATCCTCTATACTATTACAAATCTGTCGTAATCTTGAAAATTGGCTTACCAGAAGACCCATTTTTAATTTCCCTGGATGAGGACTAGAAAAATGTAATAAATTATTTTATTCCAATGGTTTTTGATATAGTGTTGTCATTATCTTTGATCCATTTTCTTTACCATAATATCCAAAAATAAAATACTATGCAAGTCCCAAGAATGTTCAAACTGTAAATTAGATTTTTGACTATTAAGCCACTCTAAGAATTGCCGTAGGAAGATAGACAGAAACATCAGACAACTTAAATATGTCTGGTCATTACATTAAACAGGAAATGCAACTTGGAAAAAGGGTACACTATATACATATGAGGTGTACTGAGAAAGGATAATGTTTGGTGTTTACATTGTAGGGGACGCCTGTTGCGAGGGCTTGCCTAGTTGACTACTATTATTGTTGAGGTGCTCGTTATTCGAGTGGGACTGAGGATCGGAGATGTCAGTGAGATATTTGGTGAAGAGGAAATGTTTAAGGGCCTTTCTAAATTGGCTTAAGTTGGAGATTGCTCTGATATGTGCTGGTAAGTTATTCCATAGACTTGGGGCACAGAGTTGGAAGGCTCTGTTAGCTGTTGTTTTGGTGCATTTAGTTGCTTCTTTTGGAATTACTAGCATGTTGGACTCTGCAGATCTTCTTGGTCTGTTAGGTGCAAGTGGTTGGATGAGGTCAGATAGAGAGGAGGAGGAGAGCTCATTGCCAGCTTTGAAAGTCATGAGCAAGGTCTTAAAACAAATCCTGGCTTGAATGGGGAGCCAGTGTAACTGCTTCAGGAGTGGTGTCACATGGTCTCTCCTGGATGCGCCAAAGAGTACTCGCGCTGCACTGTTCATAGCAAGTTGAAGGGGATGCAGGGTGGACCGGGGGAGCCCTTGTAGTATGGAGTTTGAATAATCAAAATGGGGAATAATCAGGGCTTGGTAAATGGTGCGGAAATCATCTGGTTCGAGTAACGGGCGTAGGTGTCTGAGGGATCTGATTTTAAAGTAGATCGCCCTTACGGTATTGGCTACATGTTTCTTCATGTCGAGATTTTTGTCTAGCGTCACTCCGAGGTAACGTATAGCAGGTTTAACTTGTAGTTCGGCATCATTTACCTTAACGCAGCTGGGTGGTATGAAATTTGGGTTCCTTGAGATGAAAAGAACCTCCGTCTTTTTGTGTTGGAATCGCAGGTTTTGTGATAGGAGCCACTCAGATATAGTGTTGAAGCAATTAGAGGGGCGAGGTCTAGTTTATCTAATGATACTGGCATGTATAAAAGCACATTGTCAGCATATAACATGCAACTAATATTGAAGGATCTAATGATTTTGCAGATGGGTTGGATGTATATATTAAACATCAAGGATGATAGGGATGATCCTTGAGGCACTCCTTGACTTTGTTGAAATGGTTCCGAAGTAGTCCCGTTTGCTCGAACATGCTGCCATCTTCCAGAAAGGTAGGATCTGCACCATTTGAGTGCTGATCCGCTGATACCTTTTTCTCTTAGGCGGTAGAGGAGAATCTCATGGCATACAGAGTCGAAGGCTGCTGCTATATCTAAAAAGATGAGTGCGAAACCATGTCGTATGTTGTCAACGCCTGAAATTATATTGTTGAACAGGGCTGTAAGTAGTGTTTCCACTCCATGTGACTCTCTAAATCCATGTTGGGATGGATCTAGTGGGGCAGTAGTG
This sequence comes from Ichthyophis bannanicus, assembly GCA_033557465.1. Taxonomy (NCBI): domain Eukaryota; kingdom Metazoa; phylum Chordata; class Amphibia; order Gymnophiona; family Ichthyophiidae; genus Ichthyophis; species Ichthyophis bannanicus. The sequence continues at coordinate 24,336,731 of CM066042.1, forward strand.
TCAATATGATCCTGTAATTGTCTATGTACTACTTTTTCAATGATTTTTGCGAGCATAGGTATACTAGATATGGGCCTGTAAGACTCTACCTTTTGGGGGTCTAACTTGGTGTTTTTTTAAAAGAGGTCTGACAGAGGTCTGCTTGAGAGTAGGGGGGAAAGACCCAGTGTTAAAAGATTAGTTTATGATGTTGGCTATAATAGGAGAGAGGTCACATCGCAGATCCTTTATCCAGAATGCCGGACAAGGATCTGTGTGTGCAGTGGTGGTATTTAGGGCTAAGATGGTATCTTCGATAATTTTCTTTGAAGGTATAGAGAAGGATGTTAGTGATGCTGAGTGCTCTTGCACGTCAAGGGGGTCAGGTATTATTATTTTGTCAGTCTTGCACATTTTGGATTGCATGTAGACTGCATAGTCTTGCGGATGAATATCGCCATGGTGCTCAGGGGTTGGTTCTTTAGCAAGAGTTTTGACCAAGTTAAACAGATCATGTGGCTTATAAAATGACCGTCTCAGGGTGTCTGTATGGTATTGCCTCATCCTGTCTGAGATTTCTTTGCGATGTGAAGTCAGGTGTTGAATGTATGCTGACTTGTCACTACTGGTGCGTGACTTCCTCCAGCGCTTTTCCAGTCTCCGTAGAATGTTTAGTGAAGCCCTTAAGTCGGCTGTAAACCATGGGGCTGATGATTTTTTCTTCGGGGCCTTGTTTGTTGGAGAAAGGATTGCGATTGAGCTGAGTCTACTGTTCCAAGCGGTGATCAACTCATCTAGGTTTAAGGAAGTCACATTAATGAGTGTGCATGTTTCAGCGAGGATGCATTCTCTATTAAACGGGTGGGAACTTCTGGCAGCTGGGTTAGTGGTCTTGCTTGTATCTATTTTGGGCCTTGGTGACATGTTGAGGGTAGGCATCTGAAAAGTGATGAGTTTATGATCAGACCAGGGGACTGCCGTTACTGATAGCATAATGTTTTGTGGTTTATCAAGAATTACCTGTGGGGCAAATATGAGGTCTAGAGTGTTACCTTTCTCGTGAGTAGGTTCTTGCACCAGTTGCGTGTATCCGAGGATCTCTAGGGCTTCTATGAATGCAGTTGCTTGATTATCTTGTAATGATGGCAGGTTGATATCCCCTAAGATCCAATTAGGTTTATTTGGACCCTGGATATTGGATGCTAGGTTTATTATGGATGAAAGGTCATCTGGATCTGCTGATGGAGCTCTATAAATCAGGTTTATGGAGCATATGTTGTTGGAGATTGATACAGTTTCTAGGTTGTTGTTACTGTTGAAGTCATCCATTTTGAACTGGAGATCCGTTCTAGTGATGATGAGTACTCCTCCTCCTCTTTTATTTTGCCTATGGCTGGTGAAAGCAACAAAATTAGATGGGAGTAGCTGGTTAATGATGATATTGTCTTCTGATGAAAGCCACGTTTCAGTGACCATGATGATATCTAGGTTATGGGATGTTATTATGTCTGTGATTACTGGCCACTTTTTGCGAAGTGAGCGAGCATTTATGAGTGCACACTTTAGGCTGCAAGGGTTTTTACCTTTTCTGGCCTTCGCAGTGTGTTGAAGTGGGATGTGTAGTAAGTGGTGGTGGTGTTGGTAGTTAACCCTGTGTGAATTGTAGTAGAAATCACCTGACCATTTTCTCCCACCAGTTGGTAAGATAGGGATGTGATTGTGTGATGTATTTAGAGCTAGTGAGCTGGATGTCCAAATTATGAGGAGACGGTATAGGCTCAGTAATGTGATGATAATGTGTTCCATTCTGACTCTTCTGGGCCAACTCTGTGAAACAGGGGGCTTGTGTCAGGGGGTGAATTGGAGGGAGTCCTGGCCAGGATTTTATGCAATCAGGCAACTGGTGTCATGCAAGGTGCAATTTGGAAATTTCCTCTCTTAGGTATGGGTATAGCAGGGTATAAATTACATACCTCACGTTTCATGAAATCTTGGTGAATAAGACTCTCCTGGCTAGTCTGTTCTGGTACAGATGTTAGTTTTATACTGTTGCATACATATACTATGTCAGATCTTGGTTAAACAACACTTTTTGGTTAGTCTTTTCTGGTACAGATATTTGTTTACACTGTTGCATACATATCTTACGTGAGATTTTGGATAACAACACTTTTCTGGCTAGTCTGTTCTAGTACAGATATTTTAGCTTTACACTGTTTGAAAATAATCAACTACATGCATGAAATACTGGGTAAGGAACATTATTATACACAGTATAAGGTACCTGATCTGTTGTCACAAAGTCCTGAGTTTGTGAGTGCAATACGAGAGTCACAATGGTACGGTCTTACTTACACGGTCCACTCCTAAGGGCCACGCCAAAGGGCCCTCTGGCAAGGCCCTCAGGCGCGGGCCCACCAGGCACGGGCCTGCCTGAAGGTAGCTGCTTTTCAAATGGAGCTGACTCCTCCCCCTCTCAGACAGCCCCAATTAGGCTGGAGTTCAGTAAGCAGGAGAGATGGAACACTGCAGAGCTGGTTAACCCCAATCAGGGAAGAGAAGCTGATGACAGTAAGCTCTTTAACTTGCCTGAAGGTAGCTGCTTTTCAAATGGAGCCGACTCCTCCCCCTCTCAGACAGCCCCAATTAGGCTGGAGTTCAGTAAGCAGGAGAGATGGAACAGTGCAGAGCTGGTTAACCCCAATCAGGGAAGATATTGGGGTTTTGATTGAACAACAACTGCACCTTCCTTGTCCGCCAAGTGTATGACTGTATCGGTGTTAACTACCAAGTTTTGTAACTCCTGAAAATTATTATAAGTCATATTCCATTTGATTGGTAAAAGGTTTGCCTCCAAAAATTCAATATCTTGAAGCACTAACCGTTGAATGGCTACTATTAAAGGATCTAAAGGACCGGTAGGAATCCATTTTGATGGTAAACTAACAATGGAGGGCTCCCTGGGAAGGGAGTGGGAGGGCATATAAAAACTGACCACTAACTTCTGAAAGAAGCAATATAAGGCTACAAGAATCAAAAGCATGATATTTAACATAGGGAAACAAAGAATAACTCATAGTCCAAGAAAGCCTCTTGTTCACGAGAGAGAGCACATTGAGACAGGTTTATAATGGCTGAGTCTTTGCACGGTCTTGGATGATGTTGCACGGTCTTGGGTGATGGGACCTTGCCAGTTGTTGCATACCCAACCTGTCTCGGTCAATGGTCTTGAAATCAGCCTTTCCCTCTCCCCCTGTCTTGCCATTTCTGATGATCCAAAAAATCATTGCCATGTCCCTATAGATACTCTTCTCCACTCGAGTCATTATCCTGAGAGGTATAATCTTGGTAATCCCTACGTAGGGACATATCATTCTTATTCATCCACAGAAACATTGATTTGGAATCATAATCTGCTCAACTCCCAAGAAACATTTTTTTCTTGCTCTAATCAAATCTGTAATATTTAGCCACTTGTTCCTTAATGACCTGTGATTTTTGTTCAAACACTCTTTCATCCAATTCTTCTTTCAAATCATCCTCCAATTTGCTAATAGACTCAGTGAGAGTGGTTCCAGAGGTTGATAATTTTTCAACCAACAGTAGCATAAGATCAAGCATACATTAAAAAAGGAAATGAATGCTTGATCTACAGTTCCACTTCTGTAAGAATGATTCATCATCATTATATAATTTAGGTTCTTTAAGTACATGTAAAGTGCCAGTTTGAATATACTATTTTATTTTTATTTATTTAAAAGGATTTCTATACCGCCTTCTCCTGTAATCAAAGCGGTCTACACAGCAAACAATCGAAGAAATACTGACTTTTGTGTGTGCATGCAGTGAAAAACAGTGAATGCGTGTTTGTGTAGAGTGGTTTTGATTCGTGGTGGGCTATTTACAGCGTGCACTATTATACAATACTATGTACATAAATGAGAAGGGAGGGGGGTTGGTCTGTAGTTCTGGCTGGCGGGCAGGCTATGTGACGTCACTGTAGTGTTCGATGAAGAGGGTCGTTTTGAGCTGTTTACGAAAGTCCTTGATGTCTGTTGTTGATCGTAAGTCATCAGGGAGGGTGTTCCAAATTGCAGGTGCAGCCAGCGATAGAGCTTGTTTTGCAGTGTCCTTGCGTACCTTGGTGAAGTCTTTTGGGGTATTGATGAGGTTGGAAGTGACTCGCCTCCTCGGTCTTGTGCTGCTATCAAATTGTATGAGTGGTTGTAGGTTGTATACTAAGTAAGGGAGGAGCTCTGTAATTGTGTATGACCTTGTTTTTTATATAAGTCCAACAATTGTGACCAATTATCACTCACGGTGATTGTATCCACTAGACAAATCAGGAATGTCCTTCAAAATTTTTGACATTTGTTCATCATTAAAAGCACACACTTCAGTCCATTTTAAAGAAGCCATTATGAATCCACTAATTAACACACTACAATATTAGATCCCCACAAAAGTATTAAATTTCACAGATGTGACACAACTAAATCCTTTGTACTATACTGCTTGTATATCAATGTTTTATTTGTCGTACATTCATTCAAAGCTGTTATATATCAGCTGCTCTTAGCATATGAGTCCTTTTTATCTTTCTAAGGTTATCAAAACTCTAACATCACAAAAAATTAATTTAAGAGTTATGAAAACATATTTTTAAAAAAAATCAGTTCATATACAAGGATCGTTCATTACCAGACTTGCATAGGAATTCGTTCATTACCAGATCTGCATGCACAATATTCCATTTTTGGATATGATTGCACAGTATTCTATCCACAGTATACCAGATCTGTAGTCACAGTATTCCATTTTCCTTACACAGTATTCCATTTTGGGATATTATGGAAAAGAAAAATGGATCTAAGATGATGACATATCATCAAAACCTGTGGGAACAAAATAATTTATTACATTTTTCTAGTTATCATCTGGTGAAGTTAAAAATGGGTCTAACAGTGAGTTAATTTTTGAGATTACGACAGATTTGTAATACTAAAGAGGATTATCAATCTCAGGATAAAAAGTAGTCCTATCGCTATATAGATTGTGGATATCCTTTTGAAGTAGTAGAACACGCTTACGAGGAGAATGAATGCTCAAAGGGAACATTTATTGCTCCCTTCGTAAAAGCCTCAAGAAGAGTCTACCTCCGCTGTTTGCGTTTTTCCTTTTTCGGTAAAAGCTCCGATTATAGCTTCAATTATTTATAAACACTGATGCTGAAAAGATCAAGAAAAGGTGGAAAGAATATACAGAGTCATTATACCATGAAGATCAAGTGGACCAACAGCCATTTCAAACTTGCACCTTATGATTAGGAAGAATTGGTAATGAAAGAAGTTGTCGAAACAGCATTGAAAGCATTATCAAAAGAACAAAACACCGGGCATTTATGGCATTCCCATTGAAGTATTACAGCAATCAGATGCAGCTGTTACCATACTTACAAGGCTCTGACAGGAAAGTTGGAAGACAACACTATAGCCAACTGACTGGAAAAGATCTGTGTTTATACCAATACTGAAAACAGGTAATCAGACTGAGTGAGGAAATTATCACACGATCGCTCTGATCCCACATTCCAGAAAGATTCCATTTAAGATAACACAGGTACACTACCAAAAAACTGCCTCCAGTTTTGCAACTGATTCCTATAGATTTTGGGGTGCTGAATCCAGGAAAAATAGCCAAAATGTTCCATCACGTCACGTTTTCTTGCAAAATTAGATTTCTTACCCATATAAGGAATGTTCACATAATTTCTTTTTAGCCGACTGCAGTTTATTTTCTTGGCCCAAAATAGAGATTGTAATGGTTAACTAACTAGAAAACACTCCCTCATGATATTTTAGAGTGTTTTGTATTCATTTTATACATTAACAGGACAAATGGGAGGCGGGGGGCTAAATCCAGTACTCGCGCTGGCGCATGTTCTTTCCTGTTCGCCTCGCCTCGTTCGCTCGCTCAAACACGGTGGTTGCGACATGAACGTTCCTGTCAAATTTCAGTTTCTTGCAAGTTCATTATTACCTTTTGTTTGCTCAGTCGTAATCCAGCTTTATTCCGAAGTGGTTCACTACAGTTGTAGTTTGCAGTGCTGTGTATTTGTGATGGCTCACAGAGTCAGAGGTTGCGTCAACTCTCCGGACAGTTTTTGTTTTATTTGTGGGGAATATACCGTGAAAAAGCAGCAGAGGAACATTTCTGCATTTATTAAAAAAGTATATTTCGCCTATTTCGGTTTGAAGTTAGGCGATCAAGACAAACCGTGGGCTCCTCACAAAGTGTGCAAGACATGTGAGGAAGATCTACGCTTATGGATGAAAGGTAAAAAACAAGCATTTCGTTTCGGAATACCTATGATGTGGCGTGAACAAAGAGACCACAGCAGTGACTGCTATTTTTGCTCTTGCACTGTGAAGGGATACAACTTAAAAAATAAGAACGTAATAAGTTACCCCAACCTTCCCTCAGCAATTAGGCCTATGCCTCATAGCAACGAAGTACCTGTGCCTGAACCACCAAAATCTTTGTATCATATTTGTGTGGACGGTTCTGATCATGATGAGACTCATCAGATGGCTTTTCCCGATGAGTCCAGTACTTCCGAGTTTGAAACTGAACCAGATCCGAAACCTGAACTTTTCTCTCAAGCTGAATTGAATGATTTAGTCCGGGATTTAGGACTCCCAAAAGATGCTGCCCAACTGCTAGGTTCTCGGCTTAAACAGAAAAATCTATTGTCACCAGGAACAACTTTTTATTGGTACCGCAACCGCGAGACACAATTTTTGAAGTATTTCAGCAAAGAGGAAGATTTGGTATTTTGCAACGATATATACGGAGTGATGGAAAAGTTTAAACTCAAGTATGATCCTGCTGAATGGCGGCTGTTCATTGATTCGTCAAAAGACAGCATAAAAGGTGTTCTTCTTCATAATGGCAACACATTCGCTTCAGTTCCTATTGCTCGCTCTGTTATTCTCCAAGAAAAATACGAGAATTTGGCCCTGATTCTTCAGAAGATTCGTTATGATGAGCATAAGTGGATGATTTGTGGAGACTTAAAAATTCTATCCATGCTATTAGGGCAGCAATCCGGTTTCACCAAATATCCCTGCTTCCTTTGCTTGTGGGATAGCCGGGCCCGCGACCTACACTGGGGGAAAAAAGACTGGCCAATTCGGGAGTATTTGAGACCCGGTGAGAAAAATGTTCTTCATGAGAGCTTGGTACCTCGTGATAAAATTCTATTACCACCTCTCCACATTAAGTTGGGTCTCATTAAGCAATTCATCAAGTCCCTTCCAAAAGATGGTGAGTGCTTTCGGTACCTTTGGCTCAAAGTTCCCCCGACTTTCTGAAGCAAAGCTAAAGGAAGGAGTGTTTGTTGGCCCTGATATAAGGAAACTCATTTCAGATGGAGCATTCGCTGAAACGATGTCTGAGAAGGAAAAAGAAGCCTGGGATTCCTTCAAGGATATTGTTCTCAAATTCTTGGGGAACAGGTGGGATGAGAACTATAAGGATATTGTTGCCAGGATGCTCAATGCCTTCAAAGAACAAGGCTGTAACATGAGCCTGAAAGTCCATTTCTTGCACTCCCATGTGAACTACTTTCCCGAAAACTTGGGGGCGTACAGTGAAGAACAAGGTGAAAGGACGCAGAGAGAAGGTACCAAGGAAGATGGAACACCACTATGATGGCTGATTTCTGCTGGTTGCTGCTGCGGGAAACCCCAGATGAAAAATACGCCAAGCAGCGCACCAAGAGAAGCATTCGGGGGAAGAAGAAACGGGCCCACCAGGAGATTGATCGACCCAAGAATGACTTTAAAATCTAAACTGTGTTGACAAATATCGTGTTTTTACTAAACTTTGAAATAAAAATTTGCTAGTTATTACCACAGTGTTGGATCTCATTTATTAGAATTTTATTTTCACACCATCGGGTGTTTGTCTTCATGTATTGCAATGGTGCGGTTTGCGTTTTCTATTCTTACATACATACCTGTACAACATTTTTTGCACATTGCTTTGCTTTGCTTTGTGTCTAACCTCGCTCTTATATGCTCAATGTTTGTGCACATGTATGTGGCTGTTTTAAGTACAGACAATTTTGCTACCATCACAGTGTGTTTTGTTGACATTATTCTTATGTGCTGCCTTGTTACAATTTTCTTTATTCTTATTTGAATAACTACTAAACAATTAGTATAAAGAATTCATCCAAGAAACTTTTATCTCGATCGCACTCAATCTGAAACGTTCACCTCAAACTGCTAACCCAATGTAGCAAAATCTCTGTACGTGATGGAGCAAATTGTTTACCAGATTTGGATTCAGCGCACCAAAAAACGTAAAATCAATCGAAACATTAGAGGCAGTTTAAAAAATTTTTTTTTTAGTGTACCTGTGTAATTCAGCAGAGACTACAACCATACATGGAAGAACTGCCTGACGTGCAAGAAGCATTCAGGAAAGGGCGAGGAACAAGAGACATCATTGCACTTGTGAGAAGGATCACTGAAAAGACTAAAGAATACCAAAAGGTTATCTATATGTACTTTATTGACTACAGTAAGGCTTTTGACTGTGTAAACCCATGAGAACTCTGGGCCACATTAAGAAGTATGGGTATACCAGAACACCCGATAGTTCTTTTGCACAACCTTTACATTGATCAAGAAATAAAAGTTCGAATGAAACAAGAAGAAACAAAATGGTTTAAAATCAGCAAAGGTGTATGACAAGGCTGCATACTTTCCCCCTGTTTCATTTATATACAGAACAAATCATCAGAGAAGCAGGACTGTATGAAGACAACCAAGGTGTGAAGATTGGTGGAAGACATATCGACCACCTTTGCTATGCTGATGATATCACAATACTGGCTGAAAGTCAAGATGATCTGTAAAGCGTAATTACTCACCTGTAACAGGTGTTCTCCAGGGACAGCAGGAATCAGTCCTCACATATGGGTGACTTTGGCACTGACGGAGCCGCAGGGAGCATTTCCCCAGCTTTCAAAGAAAGCCTTTGGGAATGCCACCACGCACCCATGGGTGCCATCTTAGTCAGTCAGATGCCATAGCTATACAGCCCCTTCACGAAGATGGCAAAAATATACAGCAACTCCAAGCGGAGGAGGGAGGGTTGTGAGGACTGATTCCTGCTGTCCCTGGAGGACACCTGTTACAGGGTAAGTAACTACACTTTCTCCAGGAACAAGCAGGAAGTCAGTCCTCACATATGGGACTCCCTAGCCACAGACTACCAAGGACTTGTAGAAAAATGCACGGCATTGCCGTGAGCAGGTGCCAGTGAAAGCCAAAGGCAGCCTAAGGACCCCAGGTCCATGAATGGTCACGCCCCCGCTAGGCAGAACAAGAAGGGTTGGCGGGCAGGAGTTGCCTAAACCCTAAAAAGATTACGGAGTACTGCCTGGCCGAAGGCGGCATCCTGACGGGACTCGAGGTCGGGCTGCTCCAGATGGGTCAGCAACCCGCGCCGGATCTCCGAGGGCAAAACTTGCCTGGAGCCAGAAGCGCTTGCCCGCAAGGATCTCACGCCCGAGGAACGGGACGGAGATTGAGACCCACGCCAAGGATCCTCACAAGACTTCTGGCTCTCGGGGGTCACAACAGTGGCCCGGGGACTCCTCGAGGTTGAGGTCCCTGCAGGCTCGAGATGCATGCCGGTGGGGATGGGTAGCAGAGCCTGTTGGGCAGCGAGGAATGCAGAAAAGCTGCATTCCAAGGCCAGCATCCAGGTCTCCCCCACTTGGGAGTGGGGCCCGCGACACCGCTGGGGTGACTAGGTCGGGTGTCAAGGAGGAGAGGGGGTCCTTGCCAGGACGATCCTCAGGAGACCGGGTGCCTTCGCCGGAGGTCTCCGTATTGGTTCGAGGCACTTTACTGGCTGCTCCCTCTCCAACTCCAGAGACGGCTGAGGGGGGCTGAGAGACCGGGTGCGTGACCTCTCACGCTTGTCTGGCACCCCCGACAGAGTCCTCGAGGTCTTCTTTTTCTTCTTCCGCTCCCGTTCAGGCGACCCATGGTCAGAGTGTCGCTGGGCCTGGGGAGGAGCCCTGGAAGCCTCCAGAGCTGGTGGGGCCGAACAGCGGGAGGCTACCAGGGATACCCGGTCTGCCTTACGGAAGTGATCATCCAGATTCTGCTTACAACTCTGGGTGTCTTTAGAGGACATCTTCTTACAGAGGGAGCATAGCTCCAGGTCATGGTCAGCCCCTAGGCACCTGAGACAACAGTCATGGATGTCCATGAGCGACATGTTTTTGGAGCATCTACCACATTTCATAAAACCAGAGGCCATTGGGGCAAAAAGGACCCCTGCAATGTCGAAGACCCTTGATGTGTCCAATGGTTAAAAAGGGCGCGAAGCGTGGTAAAAACAGAAAAAAGGCAAAAAGAAAATCCACGAGACCAGGGCCGAAGCAGAGGTGCTCGGGAGACAGGAAGAGGATGGCAAGGGCCGGTAGGTAGAGCATAAACCGGTTGGAAAGGAGAAAAAAATGTTTTCCAGGGACGAGACGCACTTCTGAAGGGCTCCGCGGCAAAAGGGAGACTGACTAAGATGGTACCCTTGGGCGGGAAGGGGACCATGCATGTTTGGTGGCATTCCCAAAGGTTTTCTTTGAAAGCTGGGGAAATGCTCCACGCGGGCTCCATCGGTGCCGACATCACCCATATGTGAGGATTGACTTCCTGCTTGTTCCTGGAGAACATTTGCTTCTCAAGATCAGGAACAGTCTTAAAATGGGCCTGCACCTTAATATAAAAAAGTCAAAGTTCCCGACAACTGGAAAATCAAAAGGTTCATCGTTGTTGGAGAAGAAATTGAAATAGTTGACAACTTTAACCTGCTCGAATCATTAATCTATAAAGAAACAACAAGCAGTCAAGAAATACGATGACACATTGCTCTAGGCAGAATGGCTATGAAGAACCTAAACATGATTCGCAAGAGCAGAGATGTCTCTTCATAGAAGATTTGACTTGTCCAAGCCATGATATTTTCAATATCATCATATGGATGCGAAAGTTGGACAGTGAAAAAGATAGTCAGGAAGAAAATTGATGCCTTTGAATCATGGCTCTGGCCAAAAATACTGTGTATATCATGGACTGCTCGAAGAACAAAAAAGTCCGTACTAGAGACGATAAAACTTTTCTTTAGAAGCTCTTATGACTAGACTTCGATTTTCATACTTTGGACGTATCATGCGAAGAAAGAGATCATTAAAGAAAGGCATCATGCTTAGTGTCACCAGTAACCCTCCCCAGAGGCAAAAGCATGGGGGTAGGTCAGCCTGGGCATGTCCAAACCTAGCAAGAAGGATAGTGCAGTTGGCCCTGCACTGCCTTCTGGGTATTGTAGTCCCTCTTACTAAGCAAGGAATGAGTTGTAGTCGAGTGGAGTTAGGCAAAAGACAGGATTTTATTTCCCCTTCCGAGTGGATTCATTGCAAGAAAAACAAGAACAAAAATGACCATACTTCTGGTACAAAAATGAAACGAAACAGGAACAGAAATAGCTTCTATCTTCAGCTCACATAAACAACTAGTTGAACAAAAACGTAACTGCAGCAGTCCCTTTTCTCAAAGGCAAACTCTCTTGCTTTCAGTCCTGTTTCACCAAAACTTTTTAAACAGCTATTCTAGCATAGAGACGTGACATGGTCTGCTACAGACAGCGTACAATCCATTTCTTCTTCTGGGGTTTGTTCCATAAGAAATTCTATTGGCATTTCTTCACACTCACCCCCAGCTAAGTATTCTTGTGGATTATTATACGTCCCTCCAAAGAGCAGTCTCTCTTCACTGCCTCGAGACTTCCCTTCCCCCGTTGCTAAAGAGCAGGGTGGAAGATTACCACATATACTGGAGTTTGCTATAGGAGAGCCCCACAAACTCTGGCAGTTACAGGGAAAACTTTTACATTCAGTTTCTCTTCTATAAGGTTTATACAGCCTACCTTCCGGCTTTCTCACACAGGAACCTCTCAGCACAGCTGTGTCAATAAGGCTTTCACAGCACAGCTGCGTTCTTCTGCCTTTTACCCTTTGCTTTCTCTCTGACATATAAATGTCCTCTGGCCAGGACGTCTCTGCTTCACTGGACCTGCAGCTTTCAACTTGGACACTTTCCTCTGGTCCCTTTCTCCAACTGGTTCCCCAACCAGTCCTCCGACCAAGGCTTTCTTCAGTCCTGCAGCTGGGTCTCTCATCAACTCTCCTGCTGAGACTCCTCCTGGTTCTGAGTCCTCTCCTTGCTCTCTCTGTTCCTGTTCTTGCTCTCCTTGTTCTTCCTCTTGCTGCTCTCTCACTATCCTCAGGTGAGTAATTTTTATGTGCGTGTGTCCTAGGGCTTAACTGCACCTCGCCCTCATCCAGCTGCCTCTCATTACACACTGAGCTCGGGGCTTGTTTGCAGTTTGGGCGTGTTCTCTCCCCTCGTGACACTCTTTGTTTACATTGCTCATGGCAACCCTGGGCCATGTGCTTTTCTATGCTGTCAGTTTCAGACACACTTTCTTCAGCTTCACCCAGATCCATAGCTTCTGGAAGATCCACTACATTACATTAGCAAGGTTGAAGGTCAACGCAAAAGAGGAAGGCCAGTAATGAGATGGATCTATACAACAGCAGCAGCTATGGATGCCACTCTAACAATGAGCCGCCTGACTGAAGACCGAACACAGTTTAGGACAACTATCCAGAGGATGGCCATGAGTTGACACCGACTCGACAGCACTGAACAACAACAAAAACAACAAGATATACATGTTCAGTAATTTTATTATGTTCAGTAATTTTATTATTTATTTCATCTAGAAGCTTTATCTCCCTAGTATGTCCTGCTGCGACATTGACCCAGTCGAAATCGGGATAATTGAAATAACCCATTATTACTGTGTTGTAACTTTTGTTAGCTTCCCTAATTTCTTTTAGCATTTCATCTTCTATCTGTTCATTCTGGCCTGATGGACAGTAGTGCACCCCCACTGCCACTGCCTTCCCTTTTTTTGCATTTCATTTCTATCGATAGAGATTCTACAGTGTGCTTTGTTTCCTGCAAAACTTTTATCCTGTTTGATTCAATGCCTTCTCTAACATAGAACACAATCCCTCCACCAATTTGATCTACCCTACCATCCTGATATTATTTGCACCCAGGTATCACTTTGTCCCATTGGTTGTCCTCCTTCCACCAGGTCTTTGAGATGCCAATTATATCTAACCTGTTGTGACAGGGAGAGCTGGAGGGTGAAGGATGTTAAAGGAAAGAAATCAAGGAGAAGAGGTGAGATCCAGTTGCGACTGCAGTCTGAAGAGATGATGCCGTAAGGGAGAGATTTAGAGATACAGAAGAAAGTAAAAGAGGAAAATGTGAGAACAGAAAACTATCCTTAGAGAGGAGGAGTAAGGAAGGAAGTGATGAAGACAGACAAAAGAAAAAAAAGGTAACATGGAAAGAAGAGCCTGGAGGAGGAGGAGGAGTTTGGAGAAAATAGATAAAAAGAAAAACAAACAACTGAACATGAAAAAAAAAGTCTGGGACCAACATGAATAGGAAAATACCCACCCAGACAAAGGTAGAAAAGAGCATTTATTTTAGTATAATGATTAGAATATCTAACAGACTGATCTATTAGCTCTATTACTCCTGGAGTAAACTGAATGTACTAGAACCCAGTTAAAAATCTCTAAACTGTAACTCCCACAGAGAATCTACATGTTGGAAGTGGTTGGATTATGTTGGCAGGATACACTCACAAGGCATGTGTCTCTTATATTGGTCTAAAAAAATACTTTGTGATAACCAACAAAACTTAAAATAAGGTGGTTTTAAGTATATTTTGAGAGTAGATTCTACAATTTTCCCATGGAGACAGTCCACTGCACTACCCTCGACCAAAAATAAATACTGCTCACTCAGTACTGACAGTAGTGTCTCAGATCACCCACCAAAAAAATGCTAATTTTACCCTTCCTCATTCCTTCCTATTGGCAGGAAGAGAGCAGCGCTTTCTACTTCTGTCTCTCCTTTCCTAGCTTCAATCCAACAAAGCCTGGGATCCTGTAATTTTGTAGGACCTGATAGCCTCATGTTCAAGCATCAAACTAAAGTCAGCAGAATGAGAAATACAGGTACAGCCAGTGTAAAGCAGTAAGCAAGACAAGGGGGTGCCACGGCCAGCCATACCACCATTGTGGACATGGTGAAGGAGGAGGAGGAGAGGGCACCGATTTATGGGATGCAGAGGAACACCGGAAACCCAAACTCCATCCCAGGAAGAAAATGCTGCTATGGTCTTCCTACCAGTGGAAGCGAGTGGGGTTGAGAGTCAGGCAAAATTTGGTTTGGTGTGTCATGAGGATTGAACATACTCAGACGTGTGCCATAAAAGTTTTTAAAAGTTGAGAAGTACTGCCCTAAGGTATCAAAAAGGGGTAACTGCAAACTCTAGCCTTGCCAGAATACAATGATGACCTACTGATCCAAGGAGATACCGACCAATTCTGAGTAAAACCAGTCAATAGCGACCCCCTCTCGCCACCTGCTGGTACATGGAATGGACCCACAGGAACTCATGGGAGCCTTTGCCTCCTATGGACGAAAGCCCTCCATCTCAGGACTTGTGGGCACCCAGAAATGGCCATTTTGTTTGCTCAAATTAAAGCAACACTCCACTCTTTGAACCTAGGCTTATGAGGCTCTTAATGGAGAACCAGGAGTGATGTTCGGGTAGTCTACTAGGCCGTGCCTCACTCAAATCCCTAACAAACCTCTTGAGGACTTTCCCAAAAGGGATTTTCCATGAGAAGCAAACTTGCTAAGACTTACTTTGAGGGCTGAAATGGCAGACCAAGTTTGAAGCCACAGCCACCAGTGGGACACTACAACGAAGATCACAGATCTGGCAATCCAAACCAAATCATAAAACGTAATAGCTAAAAAGGCTGCCCTAGATTCAACAGATGCAAGCGCCTGCTTTCAAAGAGCTTTTACCTTCCAGTCAGTCCCCCAAGGCCAAACCTCCCCTTCACTGAGGTGGTGGTCTTTTTGGTGACGGCTGTCACAAGGGCATCTATCCTAAAAAGTGCTTCAAATCCTCTTGAGAGAGCATGCAGTGCCTCCAATGACTGCAGCACCTTTCAACACTACCTTATACAATTCTCATTCTGAAAGGATCTCAGAAAACAAACACAAATAGGATTGGATATGTGGTAGCACTCGAACCATTCTCAGAAGACTCTATTCATGAGGAACTAACTAAAAGAAGCGGACAGGATTTATCCAAGGGTACTGAAGGAACTTAGGGAAATACTGGAGACTCTGTTGGCTGTCTTGTCAGACAAATCTGATTGATTTCTTTGACTGGGTGACCAGGAAGTTGGACCGAGTGAGCCCTAGATGTGTACTTAGATTTTGTCACCGTTCTGCACAGGTGACTTAAAAATAAACTGAGCACCCCAGGGATGGACCCTAAAGTTACTGATTGGGTTAGAAATTGTCTAAGTGGAAGGCGACAAAGGGTACAGGTAATTGGAGCTCACTCTGAGGAGAAGGATGTTACCAGTGGTCTGCCGCAGGGATCTTTCCTTGGTCCAATACTTTTTAATATCTTTGTGATATTGCAGAAGAGTTCTCGGGTAAGATTTGCCTCTTTGCGGATGATACCAAAATCTGCAATAGAGTAGACACCCAAGAAGGGGTAGATAAAGACGGATCTAGCTAAGCTTGAAGAATGGTCTAGAATTTGGCAGCTGAGATTTAATGCTAAAAAACTCAGGATAATACATCTAGGTTGCAAAAATCCAAGGGAACTGTACAGTGTAGGGGTAAAGTACTTCTGTCCACAAAAGAGCGGGACCTGGGCGTGATTGTGTCTGACGTTCTTAAAGTAGCTAAACAGGTAGAAAAGGCAATGGCGAAAGCTAGAAAGATGCTTGGGTGCATAGGGAGAGGAATGGCCAGCAGAAAAAAGGAGGTGAAAGTGCCTCTTTGTAAGTCTTTGGTGCGACCTCATTTGGAGCATTGTGTGCAATTCCGGAAACCGCACCTTCAAAAGGATATAAACAGGTTGGAGTTGGTGCAGAGTGTGGCTACTAAAATGGTTAGTGGTCTTCATTATAAAGCATATGAGGACAGACTTAAGGATCTTAATATGTATACTTTAAAGGAAAGGTGAGATATGATAGAGACGTTTAAATACCTCAGTGGCATAAATGCACAAAAAAAGAGCCTCTTTTGATTGAAAGCAAGCTCTGCTACGAGAGCAATTAGGATGAGGGTGAAATGGGATAGATTCAGGAGTAATATGCAGCAATATTTCTTTACGAAAATAGTGACAGTGGCGTGGAATAGTCTCTCAGTGGAGGTGGCAGAAATGAGGACAGTATCTGAATTAAAAAAAAGAACGGGACAAACACAGAGGATCTCTAAAGGAAAATAAAAAGAGGACTATTTTAACAGTTGATATGGAAAGGCAAACTAGATAGACCATGTTTCTATGTTTCTTCAATGCTTTTTTAGAGTTGGAGTGATCCCAGAGGACTGGAGATAGGTAAACACGATTCCTTATCATCACTCCAGTCCAGTCCCTTACTTCTGGGTTGCGCAACCCTTCCAGCAGCTTGGAGGCTGAGCCCAACCTTTTTGGGGATGGAGCGGTATAAATACCACTGGGACCACCCCCTAACTCCAGTATTCTCAGCCTCCAAGCAGCTGGAGGGATCCGTAAGCCTTGGGCTTACTGGAGTCCTGCCTTCACTTATTAATCTTAATTTAATTTTACTTTAATTTAATATGCTTAATCTTGCTTAAGTGTTTGTTTTATTTCCTTTGAAAGTTTAGTTACCTTGATTCCTTAGCTCTGCTCCTTTAAGACTTACCTTCCCCCTCCCCCCCGCCCGACCGGACCCGGCACTCGCAAAGCAATTTGCGGATCTGCGGCACAGAGGAGGTGCTCTGCTTTGCCCAGCTTCCAGGGTGACGATTGCTACCTCCTTGGGGGGGAAACAGCCTCGCGCCGAAGCCCAGAAGGTGGCTGAGCGCTAGAGGCTGCAACGCCGACCTGCCCATCCCGGCCCAACGCGTGTGACCGCGGAGGCGAACGGCACGATACACGGAGTTCAAGTTCCACACGGTGCGATCAGACGGCGATCGCACACGTGTTGCAGGGGGAATCAGCGCCGGACTCAGCACCGGAGCTCCGCCAGGCGCCAGGAGCACACTCAGTCTCCCCGGCTCAGGCTCCACGTGGTGGGGCCTTCCGGGTGGTAGACACTGCACCAGGCCCAGGATCGGCAAACCGCAAGTACTTCCCTTAGGGGACAAAGGGGTCTTGGACTCTTTCAATGGCGATTCTCAAAATTGTTTTAAAAGTTGTTTTTAATTTTATTTACCTTTATTTAATTTCTTACTGTCTCAGCTAAAAAGGTGTTTATAGGATTGTTTCCTAAAAGTAATCGGGCCTTGGGGGTTAAGGCTTCTCAGGATAAGCTTCAGTCCCTTCCCATTGAGGGGGTTCCCTGCTTTGCCTTGATTTGGAATTTGGTTTTGGGTTTGGGCCCCTTTTTTTCTCATACAGCCAATTGCTTAGCCCTGCCACTAAGCACAGCCTTCGGAGCCGACGGGAAAGCATGGCCACCAAGGCAAAGTGCCCATCCTGTGGCACACGGAGGGGCACCCCCACAGAGACAGGAGTCTGCAGGCCATGTGCGGCAGCGTCTACCTCTGTAGAGCAGGAAATCAGTTTGACCATGTCACAAACACCTCAGGTCCCGGGGGAAGCCCTGGAAGCCGAAGGGGGGGCTCAGTTACCTCCGGCTACTAGCACAGAGGTTCTCTCCCCCCCTCTATCCCGTGCCACGCTGGAGGGAGGGGCCGGAGAGCTCTTCTCCCCAGACTTCATCCTATTGCTTCACCAAGCTTACTGCATGCGCAGGCAGGGGCTTGGCCCAGGCGATACAGGTCCGCCAGCAGAAGCCAGATTAGACAAGCCTAGGAGAGCTAGCGGTCAGGACTCAGGGATACCCCACAAGCGCACCAGGCTAATGAGTGAAGAGATTCTCCCTCCCCTGTCTCAGGGCACTCCAGAGGAGGAGGGTTCCGAAAGGGACTTAAGAGGAGGAAGACGAGGAGCTGGAAGAAGGGGAGATCCTGGAGGAGGACCATGCTCGCATTGTCAGGGTGTTCCGCCGAGAAGAGCTCTCTTCTCTAATCAACGAGTCCCTAAAAGCCCTCAACGTTACCTCAGATTCCCCAACAGAGGACGAGGCACTAGAGGATCCCCTAATCCAGGCCGTCAGAAGGTCCCAGAAAGTTTTCCCGGTTCACAGAGTGGTACGTCAGATGATACAAGAGGAATGGGATCAACCAGAGTCAGGCCTGCGAGGGGTACGAACTATGTCTCGTCTCTACCCTCTCCCTGAGCCAGATAAAGAACTGCTGAAGTCCCCCAGAGTAGATGCGGCGGTATCAGCAGTCACCAAGAAGACCACTATCCCAGTGGAGGGAGCCTCGGCCCTAAGGGATGCTCAAGACAGGAAATTGGATACGCTCCTGAAACAAGCCTTTGACGTCAGCGCTCTTGCCTTGCAGGCCTCAGTATCAGGAGCCTGGGTGGCTCGGGCCTGCTTAAGGTGGGCACAACAGATCCAGTCAACAGAGGGATCAGCGGCCGAAGCGCAGGCCAACGCGACTAAGGTGGAATCCGGAGCAGCCTATTTGGCGGATAGTCAGTATGATCTAATCAGAAGCCTAGCCAAGAACATGGCCTCGGTGGTGGCGGCTAGGCGCTACCTTTGGCTACGGAATTGGGCAGCAGATGCTTCCTCTAAGGCGCGCCTGAGCCGACTTCCTTTTAAGGGGAAACTGTTGTTTGGCGAAGATTTGGAAAAGCTAGTTAAGGACCTGGGGGAGTCAAAGGGGGGCAGGCTCCCAGAAGACAGACAAAAACAGGGGCGCTCTCTTCCCCCTTTACGTACCCAGCCTAAGGAACCACGGAGGTTTCGTCCAGCCAGGTCAGCCCCCTTTTCCAAGACCCGTTTCCCCTCAAGGAGACAAGGTTTCCGAGGGTTCCGGGGAGCTGGCCGAGGATTCGGAACAGCCTCTTCCTCCTTCTCGGGTTCCAGAAAACAATGAGAAACTGGGGGCCCAGGAGGGAAGGCAACCGATAGGGGGTCGCCTCAGGCTCTTCCTTCCTGCCTGGTCCCGGGTCACGTCCGATCAATGGGTCCTAGAAGTGATCAGAGAGGGCTATTCTCTCGAATTCTCAGAACAAATCCCTCCGGCCTTTGTCCGCTCTCCCTGCGGCTCTCCTTCAAGGAGGGCGGCGGTGGAGGCAACTCTCACACGCCTATTAGCTCTCGGGGCGGTGATCCCCGTTCCACCAAAACAGCGAGGATCGGGTCGGTACTCAATTTATTTCGTGGTACCAAAGAAGGAAGGCTCCCTTCGGCCGATCCTGGATCTAAAACAAGTAAATCGCTGCCTCAGAGTACCCCACTTCCGGATGGAGACTCTACGTTCTGTCATAGCAGCCGTAAGGGAAGGAGAGTTCCTAACCTCCCTCGACTTGACAGAAGCCTATCTGCATATCCCAATCAGGAAGTCCCATCAGCAGTTCCTGAGATTCGTGGTACCAGGAGGCCACTTTCAATTCCAGGCCTTTCCATTCGGCCTAGCCACGGCTCCCAGAACATTCACCAAGGTAATGGTGGTGGTAGCGGCCTTCCTTCAGAAGGAGGGCATATTAGTTCATCCTTACTTGGACGATTGGCTAATCCGGGCAAAATCCGAAGAAGAAAGTCTCTCGGCAACGGCCAGAGTAATCCAGGTTTTAGAGAACTTGGGTTGGGTCATAAATCGTACAAAGAGCAGACTGACTCCCTCCCAGGAACTCGAGTACCTCGGGGCAAGATTCGACACCAACAGCGGAAGAGTTTTCTTGTCACGAACGAGATCAAGGGATCTAAGGCTCCTAGTCTCTCAGTTTCTAGCCAGAAGAAGCCCCTCGGCGTGGCATTATCTTCAACTTCTGGGAACAATGGCGGCGGCAATAGAAGTAGTACCATGGGCCAGGGCCCACATGCGCCCATTGCAGCGTTCTCTTTTGCGTCGGTGGTCTCCCCAGCATCACCCGCTCTCTCGACAGTTACCGTGCGCTCCGCGGACCAAACAGGCACTCTACTGGTGGAGAAACCCAAGGAACCTGGGCCGCGGGATGCCTCTCGAACCCCCTCAGTGGATACTGTTGACAACGGATGCCAGCCTCTCGGGCTGGGGGGCACACTGCCAAGCTCAGTTCGCCCAGGGTCACTGGACACCATTGGAAGCGCAATGGCCCATCAACAGACTGGAATTGCGGGCCGTCACCCTGGCGCTCAAAGCACTCGAGACCTTAGTTCAAGGAAGAGCAATTCGCGTCCTCTCCGACAATGTCACCGCGGTGGCCTACATCAATCACCAGGGAGGCACCAGCAGCCCCGCTCTCGAAAAGGAGGCGGACACCCTCTTACAGTGGGCGGAGATCCATCTGCAGGCGCTATCAGCACAGCACGTGGCCGGAACGGACAACGTCACGGCCGATTTCCTCAGCAGGTGCAAGATAGACCACGGGGAGTGGGAACTGGAGCAGGAGACCTTCAAGCAAATAGTAGCTCGGTGGGGAGTGCCAGTCATGGACCTCATGGCACGGTTCTCGTCAGCCAAGGTGGACAGATTCTTCAGTCGGCGGAGGGAAAGAATGTCCGAGGGCTTGGATGCCCTGTCCCAAAAGTGGCCTTCGGAGGGTCTTCTCTATGTATTCCCGCCTTGGGCTCTGATCGGAAAAGTACTCCAGCGGGTAGAGTCGCACCAGGGATTGGTAATCCTCATAGCCCCAGACTGGCCTCGCCGACCCTGGTATGCGGACCTGGTGAGAATGATCGTCGACCAGCCGTGGCGGCTCCCTTGCAAAAGGGACCTATTAAGGCAAGGCCCGGTACTGATGCCACACGTGGATCGGTTCTCGCTTACGGCCTGGCTATTGAAAGGGCACGGCTCCTGAAACGAGGGTACTCAGGGGCAGTAGTCTCGACTCTGCTACAGGCCAAGAAGCGCTCGACCTGCCTTTCCTACGTGAGGGTCTGGCGTATCTTCGAATCCTGGTGCGCGGAGCGCCGAAGGAAACCACTCTCGGCCTCTGTTCCGGAGGTCCTGGAATTCCTGCAGGCAGGGTTTGACAAGGGTCTGGCCCACAGTTCCTTAAGGGTCCAGCTGGCGGCCATCGCTTGCTACAGGGGCAAGGTCCGAGGCAAACCCCTAGGGGCCCACGCGGACGTCGCAAGGTTTTTAAGGGCAGTTAGACGGCTACGACCACAACGAAGGTCAGTCATCCCCCCTTGGGACCTTAACCTTGTACTAAATGCCTTAATCGGGAATCCCTTTGAGCCATTAAGGAATGCCTCCCTAAAAGACTTAACTCTGAAGACAGTTTTCCTTATCGCCATCTGCTCGGCCAGAAGAATCTCGGAACTACAAGCGCTGTCCTCGCAGCCCCCCTTTCTGTCCTTCCTCAAGGATGAAGTGGTGCTGCGCACGGTTCCATCCTTCCTACCCAAGGTCACCTCCCCTTTCCATGTGAACCAGACAATTACCCTCCCGGCCTGCGCAACGGAAGGGCGGGAAGTTGGGGATGACAAGCTTCGCCTACTAGACATTTGCAGGACCCTGAAGCGTTACCTCTCCCGCACAGCGCCCTTCAGAAAATCCGAACGCCTATTCATCCAGTTCGGGGGGCCGCACAAAGGGGAGGCGGCGGCCAAGGCCTCCATCTCTAGGTGGATCAGGGAGGCAATCGCCTCCGCCTATATCCTGAAGGGGAAGCAAGTTCCCGTGGGCCTGCGAGCACATTCCACGAGGGCTCAGGCTACCTCTTGGGCGGAGTTCAGCCTAGTTCCTCCGCTGGATATCTGTAGGGCGGCGACTTGGTCATCCCTCCACACCTTCACCAAGCACTACAGGTTGGACGTCCAGAGTGCAGCGGACGCTCGGTTTGGCCTGGCGGTTCTTCGTTCCGGTATGCCGGATCCCACCCAGGGTTGAACTGCTCGGGTACATCCCAGAAGTAAGGGACTGGACTGGAGTGACGATAAGGAAATGGTAAATAGGCCTTACCTGCTAATTGCTGTTCCTGAAGGAACGACAGTCCAGTCCCTGATCCCTCCCATTTCCGGCTGAAGTTAAGAGTATTGTTTAGTCGGAAGCATCGGAACGAATCCAGGCCAGGTGCGGCTAGCCCCGGCACCCCCCCTCCGTCCGGGGCCATCCCTCCCATCCTTTCCCATGCCATTCCAAAAAAAAAAAAAAAAGTTTTAGTTATAGTCAATTTTCTTGAGGTGTTATAGCTATATAGTTTGGTTACGAAAGTTTGTTATGTCTGCTTTTTCATTCGAATACTGGAGTTAGGGGGTGGTCCCAGTGGTATTTATACCGCTCCATCCCCAAAAAGGTTGGGCTCAGCCTCCAAGCTGCTGGAAGGGTTGCGCAACCCAGAAGTAAGGGACTGGACTGTCGTTCCTTCAGGAACAGCAATTAGCAGGTAAGGCCTAATTACCATTTCCTTATCCACAAAAGCAGATATAAGGAAGAGGCTGGTAACTACAGAACAATTAGTCTGACCTTTGGGGTGAGTAAATTAATGGAAACACTGTTAAGCAGAGAATGATACATTTCTGGATGCCAAGAGATTACAGAATTCAAGACAGTATGGCTTTACTAGAGGTAAGTCTTGTCAGATAAACTGAATCGATTTTTTTGACTGGGTAACCAGAAAATTGGATCGGGGCAAGCACTAAATTGGTATGGAGAAATTTTACATATTTACTAATTTCCTTTCTTTGAATCCTATTAATCCAGTCCAGATGAGTGGGTTATGCTCCCCGGCCAGCAATGGAGGCAGACTAGAACAGTTTTAACTGATGTCATCACGTGTATATACTCTTGTGCAGCACTTCCCAAGCAGAAGCAAGACTGAAGAACTCAGAAAAGTATCAACAATAACTTTGTACAAACATTTTTTGATTCTTTTAACACACTTGACTCTGCATCAGGCACTAATACCGATAATGCAGTTAAAAGGCAGAAGGGCTCCCAAAACCATAGGAGCCATCTTCCAAGGGAAGGTCCTGGACTGGTCTAGCAGGATTAAAGGAAAGGATATTAGCAGATATGTAAAATTTCTCCTCCTCATCCTGCAACCCCAATCGAAATATGTGGGATGTACCCAATTGGTCAGGATGCAGGGTGGGAAGAAGACAATGATCAGGACAAAACTGTTCCGCCAAAGGTGCTATCCACTCCATCTCCCACATGCAATTTGTATTGCTTTATAAAGGTGCTCAGGGATGACCAGGTATTCATTTTACAGATATCTTCCAGAGACACCAAGGTGGTCTCATCTCATGACAAGGCTTGTGCCCTAGAGCAGTGAGCTCTGACTCCCTCCCTCCGGCACACATTTTCCATATAGGAGTTAAGCTGAACTAACAGGCTCCTTAAGCCAGAAACTTGGCCAACAACAGTCCCTTCCTCAGGCAAATGAAAGAGAACAAAGATATAATCCGACTGCTGGAAGGACTTAGTAGTTTCCAGCACCCTCCTCACATCTAGCAGATGCAGTGAGAGGTCTGACCAAAAGTCTTCCTCCAAGGAGGAGAGCAGGATCATAGATTAAGATGAAAGGAAAATAACACAAGTCCTCAGGGAAACAGATGTTGATAAGATAACTGAACGGGGTCCTTACAGGACAAGGCCCTGTAGCTCCAAACCTGCCTGGAAGAAGCAATAGCCACTAGAAAAACTACCTTTAGGGTCAACTTCTTTAGAGGCGCCATCTCATGAGGCTTGAAAAAAGAATCTTACAGCACCTTAAACACCAGAGAAAGCCTCCACTGCAACACCAACAGCCACATAGGGAGAAAGATCTGGGTCATTCCATGTCAAGTGGTCTAGTATATAAAAAGTGCCCCGCTCGACCATCTTGGATTTTGCTGAAATTTTGTATGTACACTACCATGTGTCTCAAACTAACTTTGGTAAAGTTTTAGATTCTCTCGTGGAATACTTTCTGAGATATAGTCGTTTGTCTGATCACATACCTTGCCTTTGTACAGTACGAGTCTGAGATTTCAGCAACGTTGGGACCCTATATTTTCTTTGCTATTTTATTATAAAAAATGAAACTTGACTATCCTGTACAACGTTTTGCGCTCTATTTAATGATACTAATGATAATATTTTTTGAATATGTCGGAAGTAGATATATTGCAGCAAAGTCAGCCAAAAAAATTGACGTTCTAAAAAAATTAAAAATTAGACATTATGCAGCTTCCTAAATAATCAAGAAGTATGAAATTTTGCACATAATACCTCTATGTACTAAAGTTCTTGAATTTATAATTTCATGCTCTTAGCATTCTCCGTTAGTTTACAAATTAAGTGTAAAGTTGATTTTTTTCAAAAACGT
Organism: Ichthyophis bannanicus; assembly: GCA_033557465.1. Lineage (NCBI taxonomy): Eukaryota > Metazoa > Chordata > Amphibia > Gymnophiona > Ichthyophiidae > Ichthyophis > Ichthyophis bannanicus. The sequence goes on from CM066042.1 coordinate 24,361,259, forward strand.
AAAAATAGGGTATTTTTAACCTCCTTTTACACAAAAGTATCTTCTAAAATCGTTTTGAAACCAATTTCATTAGAAAGAGCATGTTTTAAGCTTTCTAGAAAAGCAGATTTAATTTACTAACCCTGGCGTACAATATCCTGAAAAGAGGGCTAAACACAGCGGACATTACCATGCTTGACAAAGGCATGTAATTCAACCTGCAGTTCTAACGTTATCCAAATGTTATATTTAAAACTCATTTATTTCCACAGGAGTTGCTCAATAACTGTTAAGTGCATATATGTCATGAGCTTAACGTATAGCTTTTCAGATTAGCATTAGTTGGTACACATTTACTAATTAATTTACTTCAAAATGGACATCGACGAATCACTTGATAACAATCCTCCTATGCCTGAATGTACCGTTGGACAAAAATTGTCATCAAAATGTCACCATGGCTCATTTTATTCCAATAAAACTGGGCTCAATTCTCTGAACTGCTTGTCAGCAAGCGAGAAATTGCTTATTACTCGACGATCAGAAGTTGACCTTACAGACAATGACAGTATCTGCTTGCATCACCAAGCACAGTATCTCAGCAAATATGAAATGAACCAAAAGTCGTGTTGCAATCCGTTTGAAAAGCAGAATCACGTCACTAAAAGTGGATTATCAAAAGTAACTTTAGCCATGTCTGAGGGCTTGAAAAAAGTGACCAAAATGAATGTAAAGCCAGGCCAGAAAATTTGCATCAGGTGCAAAGCAAAATATGCTTCTATGGTTGAAGCCACAGCATCTTCATCTTCGGATGATTTTGATCCAGATGCCTTGGACACCCTTGATCAAAGCTTGACTGCTTTAGGCACGTCTCCATTAAAAATACGAAGAATAAGCAGTAGAGACAAAGCTGGCTATTTGAAACAAAAGATTGAGCGCACACAGAACGTGGTAACAAAAAAAATAATGTCTGCTGCTGGAGTGGCTGACAACGTTGAACAATCTAGTCTATCTGCAGAATGCAGTCTATGTAGCGATTACACTGAGCTTATTAAAGAAATGAAAGCAAAGATTGATATATCCAATAGGTCAACAAAAGTTCAATTGTTGACGTTGGCCCCAAAACGTTGGTCAATAAAGGAAACAGCAATGAAGTTTGGCGTTTCTGAACGTATGGTCAAAATGGCCCGAAAAGTCAAGAAAGACAAAGGCATTTGTGCTTTACCTGATGCAAAAATTGGCAAACCATTATCAGAGGAAGTCGCTAAAAGAGTCAAGGATTTCTATGAAGATGATGAATTTAGCAGAATGTGTCCTGGCAAAAAAGACTGCATTTCAGTGCGACTCGATGGTGTCAAAGTTCAAAAACAAAAACGGTTGCTGTTGTGTAATCTTAAAGAGTTGTATGTAGCATATCATAATAAATTTGGAGCAGAAATCGATTTTTCAAAATTCTGTGATCTCAGGCCAAAGTGGTGTGTGACTGTTGGTGCTTCAGGCATGCATTCTGTTTGCGTCTGCAGTATACATCAGAATGTAAAGCTCATGCTGCAAGGTGCAAATATTAAAGAGGACTACAAGCTGCTAATGGAAAAGACAGTGTGTGACCTGACTTCCAAGGAATGTATGCTACAAAGATGCCAAAGCGGCCCTGGCGAAGAATCACTTGTAGCGTATTTGGATGAAATATTCCAGGATTCTGATGCAGAGGAATCAATTGAATTCAAACAATGGATTCACACTGACCGAGAAACACTGGAAACAAGCATATTAACAGTGGACAACTTTGTTGAAAAACTTTCAAGCAAAATTTGGAAGCTGACAGGCCATCATTTTGTTTCAAAACACCAAAGTGAATATCTGACTTAAAAGAAACGGAGTTCATTGTTTTGATGGACTTTGCCCAAAATTACTCATTTGTTGCCCAAGATGCTGCCCAGGGCTTTCACTGGGAAAATTCACAAGCCACAGTACATCCATTTGTTGCTTATTATGCAAAGTGGGCACCTTGCAAATTATTAATTGTTGCATAATTTCCGATCATATGCAACATGATACCGTGTCAGTACACGTGTTTATTCAGAAGTTTATCTAATTTTAGTTGACCCAAGCAGATGTTACAAAAATATACTACTTCAGTGATGGCTCAGCAGCGCAATATAAAAACTACAAAAACTTCGTCAATTTATGCAACCACAAAAATGATTTCAATATCGAGGCTGAATGGAAAGTTTTCGGCACAAGCCATGGAAAATCACCTTGTGATGGGGTTGATGGCACAACTAAACGTTTGGCAGCCCAAGCAGGTCTACAAAGACCTTTGTCTGACTAAATATTGACACCAAAAGATCTGTATTAACTTTTGTGACCAAAATATACACGGAATTAAATATATTTATGTTGCAAAAGATGAAACTGAAAAAAGCAGGAAGTTTCAAGAAGAAAGGCAGAAAGAAAGCAGCACAATAGCTGGCACTAGAGAGAATCACCAATTTGTACCAGTTGACTCAAACTTGGTTTGTGTCAGCAGAGTTTCAAATGATACAATAAAGTTTTTTAGCCAAAATTTCCAATACTGCTATTCTGTATTTGAAATTATCTGAGTTGTCCCTTGGTTGCTACGTAGCTTGCATCTATGACGACAAATGGTGGATTGGCAATGTTGTTGAAGTTTCAGCTGAGGAAAATGATGCATTGATAACATTTATGCATCCTCAAGGTCCTGCTCATTCGTTTTATTGGCCAGAAAGGCAAGATGTTTGTTGGATTCCAGAGCAGCACCTCATTAGCATGCTCCCTGCACCTTCAGTTACATCATCTGGCCAACAGTATCAATTCCCAGAATCCATTTTGAAGAAAGTGGCTTGCAAACATAACAGAATGTAAAAGAATTGCTAGCATTAAAATTGAGGTGAGTACTTCGGCTTGGGAACCATATAAGATACACAATTTAGGCTTGGGAACCTAGGATAAGATGCCCTCTCATTGGCTTGGGAACCAGCTGGAGACCCACTGAAGGCTTTGGAACCTCAAATAAGAAACCAAATTAAAGGCTTGGGAACCTAGATTAAGAAACCCACCCATGGCTGGTATTGCACAGCTATCGGGCGTGACCTCTATGGCGATGGGGTTGCCAGTTCATGTTCCTGAACTGGTAGTGACAATGTCACCATGGACCAACGCAATACAATACTGATAATTTTTCAATATAAAAATGTTAAAACAAGTATGATCCAAAAAATTAACAATAATAATATGATGAAATATACGCTGTTGCCATGGCAATGTCCGCTGACTTTGGTCCTCTTTTTAGAGCACTGTATGCCAGCGTTAGTCAATCAAATTAACTTTTTTTAGGGAGTTTAAAACATGCTCTTTCTAATGGTAGTAGTTTGAAAAATAGTAATTAGATCTTACCTGCTAATTAGTGTTCCTGAAGGAACGACAGTCCAGTCCCTTTACTTCAGGGTTACGCAACCCTTCCAGCAGCTTGGAGGCTGAGCCCAACCTTTTTTGGAGTGGGGCGGTATAAATACCCCTGGGACCACCCACCAACTCCAGTATTCGAATGAAAAAGCATACTTAACGAACATCCATGCAAAAACTTATTACGGCATACCCTAACCTAAACCAATAACTCAATACTCTGAACAATAGGATATATATATATTTTTTTTGTTTTGTTTTGTTTTGTTTTGTTTTTTGGAAATATAGGAGAAGGAGAGGAGGAACGGCAACGGACGGAGGAGGAGGCTGCTTCTATCCAGCCCGGGCTTCCCCCGCACCTGCTCCCGCTGACCCAGCTCCGCGCTCGGTCCAGCGCTCCTCCATGCACGTGAAGACTTGCCAGTTGCCGGAACCGGGTGGGATCAGGGACTGGACTGTCGTTCCTTCAGGAACACTAATTAGCAGGTAAGATCTAATTACTATTTCCTTATCGTCACTCCAGTCCAGTCCCTTTACTTCTGGGATGTGCCAGAGCAGTTCACCCCTGGGTGGGATCCGGCAAACCGGCCCGAAGAACCGCTATCCCGAACCGAGCATCTGCAGTGCTCTGCACGTCCAGCCTATAGTGTTTGGTGAAGGTATGCAGCGAGGACCACGTCGCTGCTCTGCAAATATCCAGTGGGGGGACAAGACTGAATTCCGCCCAGGAGGTCGCCTGTGCCCGAGTGGAGTGAGCCCTCAGACCCACTGGGACCTGTTTCCCCTTGAGAATGTAGGCGGAGGCAATTGCCTCTCGGATCCACCTGGAGATCGAGGCCTTTGCCGCCGCCTCCCCTTTGTGTGGACCTCCAAACTGAATGAACAGGCGGTCGGACTTCCGGAATGGAGCTGTGCGAGCTAGATACCGTTTCAAGGCTCTCTGGACGTCTAGCAGGCGCATCTTGTTATTCCTTCCCTCCTGCCCCTTGGCCTCGAAGGCCGGTAGGGTGACTGTCTGGTTCACATGAAAAGGAGAGATAACCTTGGGTAAAAAGGACGGCACTGTGCGCATGACTACCTTGTCCTTTAAGAAGGTCAGGAAAGGAGGCTGGGCGGAGAGCGCCTGGAGCTCCGAAACCCTCCTGGCCGAGCAGATCGCTACCAGGAAAACTGTCTTCAGGGTCAAATCCTTTAAGGAAGCTCTCTTCACTGGCTCAAAGGGCTCCCCGACCATGGCATTCAGCACTAGGTTAAGGTCCCAAGGGGGGACGACCACCCTCCGCTGAGGGCGAAGTCGACTAACTGCCCTCAGGAACCTGGATACGTCCGGGTGTTCCCCTAAGGGTTTGCCCCGGACCTTGCCTCTATAGCAAGCGATCGCCGCTAGCTGGACCCGTAGGGTGCTGTGCGCCAGGCCCTTATCAAACCCTGCTTGTAAGAATTCCAGAACCTCTGGGACAGAGGCCGAGAGAGGTTTCCGTCGATGCTCTGCACACCAGGCTTCGAAAATGCGCCAGACCCTTACATAGGATAAACAGGTCGATCGCTTCTTCGCCTTCAGCAGCGTCGAGATCACTGCTCCTGAGTAGCCTCGTTTTAGGAACCGCGCCCTCTCAATAGCCAGGCCGTAAGCGAGAATCGATCCACGTGAGGCATGCGCACCGGACCTTGCCTTAGCAGGTCCCTTTTGCAAGGGAGCCGCCACGGGGGGTCGGCGATCATCCTCACCAGATCCGCATACCAGGGGCGGCGAGGCCAATCCGGGGCTATGAGGACTACCAACCCCTGGTGAGACTCCACCCGCTGCAGTACCTTTCCGATCAGAGCCCACGGAGGGAACACATATAGGAGCCCTTTGGGAGGCCACCTTTGAGACAGGGCATCCAAGCCCTCGGACATTCTTTCCTTCCTTCGGCTGAAGAACCTGTCTACTTTGGCTGTAGAGAACCGCGCCATGAGGTCCATGACTGGGATCCCCCAGCGTGCCACTATCTGTTCGAAGATCTCCTGATCTAGTTCCCACTCCCCGTGGTCTATCTTGCATCTGCTGAGGAAGTCGGCCGTGACGTTGTCCTCGCCCGCCACGTGCTGAGCTGAAAGGGCTAGTAGGCTGTGCTCCGCCCACCGGAAGAGGACGTCTGCCTCCTTCTCCAGGGCCGGACTGCTGGTGCCCCCCTGGTGGTTTATGTATGCCACCGCCGTGACGTTGTCGGAAAGGACGCGGATAGCCTTCCCTTGAACTAAGGTCGAGAATGCCTTGAGCGCCAGCGTGACGGCCCTCAGTTCCAGTCTGTTGATGGGCCACTGAGACTCCACCTGTGTCCAGCGGCCCTGGACGAACTGGTCCTCGCAGTGTGCTCCCCAGCCTGACAGGCTGGCGTCCGTTGTCAATAGTAACCACAGATGAGGTTCGAGGGGCATCCCGCGGTCCAAATTGCTTGGACACTGCCACCAGAGAAGGGACTGTTTGGTCCTCGGGGCGCAAGGTAACTGCATTGCCAGAGGATGATGCTGAGGAGACCATCGACGTAACAGTGCCCGCTGAAGCGGACGCATGTGTGCCCTGGCCCACGGGACTACCTCTATCGCCGCCGCCATAGTTCCCAGAAGCTGAAGATAATGCCAAGCCGAGGGACTTCGCCTGCCAAGAAACTGCGTGACCAGACGCCTCAGCTCTCTTGATCTTGATTGTGACAGGAAGACCTTGCCCCTGAGAGTGTGGAATCTTGCCCCGAGGTACTCCAGGTCCTGTGAGGGAGTCATCCTGCTCTTTAGGCGATTGATGACCCACCCCAATTCTTCTAGAACCTGAACCACTCTGGCCGTTGCCGCATGACTTTCCTCTTGTGACTTTGCTCGAATCAGCCAGTCGTCCAAGTAGGGGTGCACTAATATTCCCTCCTTCCGAAGGAAGGCCGCCACTACCACCATCACCTTGGTGAATGTCCTGGGGGCCGTAGCTAGACCGAAGGGTAGGGCCTGGAACTGAAAGTGGCCTCTTGGCACTGCAAATCTCAGGAATTGCTGATGGGACTTCCTGACCGGGATATGAAGGTAGGCCTCTGTCAAGTCGAGGGACGTTAGGAACTCCCCTCCCCTTACGGCCGCTATGACTGAGCGTAGGGTCTCCATTCGGAAGTGTGGTACCCTGAGGCAACGGTTGACCTGCTTTAGATCCACGATCGGTCGGAAGGAATCTTCCTTTTTTGGCACTACGAAGTAAATCGAGTATCGACCAGAGCCGCACTGGTCTGGTGGAACTGGGACCACCGCCCCTAGAGCTATTAGTCGGGCAAGAGTTGCCTCTATTGCCGCCCCCTTTGATGGGGAACTGCAGGGTGACTGGACAAACGCTGGAGAAATTTGTTTTGAAAATTCGAGAGCATAGCCTTCTCTGATTACCTCTAGGACCCATTGGTCGGACGTGACACGGGACCAGGCGGGAAGGAACCGCCTCAGGCGACCGCCTAGTGGCTGTCCTTCCTCCTGGACCCCCGTCATCTCATTGTTGTTTTCTGGGTCCCGAGACGGAGGAGGAGGCCCCAAAACCCCGTCCTGCCCCCCGAAAACCTCTGAAGTTATGTCCCTTCGAGGGAAAACGGCCCCTGGGAAAGGAGCCTGACCTGGCTGGACGAAATCTCCGCGAGTCCCTAGGTTGGGAGCGCACCGGGACTGGAGGGCGCCCTTGTTTTGGTCTATCTTCCGGGAGCCTGCCTCCCTTTGACTCACCCAGGTCCTTAACTATCTTCTCCAAATCTTCTCCAAATAAGAGTTTCCCCTTAAAGGGGAGTCGGCTCAAGCGTGACTTTGAGGACGCGTCAGCTGCCCAATTTCGGAGCCACAGGTACCGTCTAGCTGCCACGACCGAGGCCATGTTCTTGGCTAGGCTTCTGATGAGGTCATAGTGACTGTCCGCCAAGTAGGCCGCTCCGGACTTAGTCGAGTTGGCCTGTAACTCGCCCGTTGAGACCTCTGACTGGAGCTGTTGGGCCCACCGCAAACAGGCCCGGGCCACCCATGCTCCCGACACGGAGGCCTGCAAGGCGATGGCGCTTACCTCAAAGGCTTGTTTCAGGAGCGTATCCAACTTCCTGTCTTGCGCGTCCTTTAGGGCCGAACCGCCCTCCACTGGTATCGTGGTCTTCTTGGTCACTGCTGATACCGCTGCATCTACTCTGGGAGATCTTAGAAGCTCTTTATCCGCCTCCGGGAGCGGGTATAACCGAGCCATGGTCCTGACTCCCCTTAAGCTTGATTCAGGCTGGTCCCATTCTTCCTGGATCATCTGGCGTACGACCCTGTGGATAGGGAAGACCCTTTGGGATTTCCTAAAGGCCTGGATTAAGGGGTCCTCCAACTCTTCTTCCTGCGAGGGCGTGTCTGAGGCCACATTGAGGACCTTTAGGGACTCATTAATTAACGCCGGGAGCTCCTCACGGCGAAAGACCCTGACTACCCGTGACTGATCTTCTTCCGGGATCTCTCCTTCTTCTAGCTCCTCTTCATCCTCCTCCAAGTCTTTAACTGAGCTATCCTCCTCTGGAGTACCCTGGGACAGGGATGCTAGGAGCTCTTCGCCGCCCAGACGTGGGCACTTAGCAGGGATACCGGCGTCCCGAATGGTAGCCCCGGAGGCACTAGCTGATTTGTCCTCTGCTGGCGGGACAGCCTCTTCTGCCCCCCGGCCCTGCTTACGTAGGCAGTAGGCCTTATGGAGTAAGAGGATGAAATCAGGAGAGAAAAGTTCTCCGGGCCCCCCCGCACTGGTGTGGGGGGGAGGTAAAGGCTGAGGAGGCATAGGCAGGTCTGCCGGAGTGGAGATAGGAAACTGGGACTCCCCTTCTTCTTCCAGAGGATTGCCTGATCCCTGGGAGGGCTGCGACATGGCCATGCTAATCTCCTGTTCCACTGATGCAGCCTCCGCGGCACAGCCCCTACAGATTCCTGACTCTGCGGAGGTGCCCCTGCGCGTCCCACAGGAAGGACACCGCGGCTTGGATGCCATGGAAGTAAATCAAATCCCTGATAAAGCAAATAGCTTGTAATGCTTTCCTAATATGGGAGCAAACCAAGACTGGATAAGGGAAACTAAACAGCTTAACTTAAAAGTAAAATTAAATTAAAATTAACATTAAATTAAAATTAAAATTAGCTTCAATGTGAAGAATCTGTGCCACACATTATGCACAAGCAAACTCCCCTGCCAACATAAGACTCTGTACTTGCGGTTAGGAGTTCTTCCAAGCTGTGCAGAGAGCCGATTCAGCAATCTCGGGCCGTAGGCTCCACACGTGGTAGGCCTCAGCCACGTGGAGCTCGACCCGGGGCAAAGGACGGCGCTGGGAGAGAAGAGCCAGGGCCGGGAACACCCTCCAGCGCCAGAGGCGGCTTCCTCCCGCTGCTGCCGACGATCTCCGCGGGCCTGCTGCGATCGCGGCTCCGGGGCTCAACTCCGCGTCCCTTCGGGCAGAAGCGGGACGAACAGAGGAGGCTAGATGCGGCGTGCCTCCAGCGCTCAGCCACCGGGGGGCTTCGGCGCGAGGCAGCACAGTAGCACAGGACTCTGAAGAAATGCGGGGTAAGCCCGGGGCAGCCGCGAGAGGATCCTGACCTGTCCTCCTCGCTGCCGCCGGTGAAAGAACTCTCCTCCGACGTCCGTCCCCGGGGGGGGGGGGGGGGGTTGGAGGGGAGAAGGCAGGAACAATTTAAAGATACAGAGACAAAATAAATACCATACTTAAAATAAAGGGGCTAGAAATAACCTAAGCTCAATTAAGATTAAAATTAAAGTAAAATTTAAAGAAAGGGAGACTCCAGTAAGCCCTAGGCTTACGGAACCCTCCAGCTGCTTGGAGGCTGAGAATACTGGAGTTGGTGGGTGGTCCCAGGGGTATTTATACCGCCCCACTCCCAAAAAGGTTGGGCTCAGCCTCCAAGCTGCTGGAAGGGTTGCGTAACCCTGAAGTAAAGGGACTGGACTGGAGTGACGATAAGGAACGTTTCTAGACGATACTTTTGTGTAAAAGGGAGTTAAAAATATTAATTACACTTACCTGGTAATTGTAGTTCCTTTAGTGACGACAGTGCAGTCCTCTACGTCTGGGTAGTCAACCTCGTCCTGCAGCTAGGAGACTGGCATGTCCAAATTCGTGACATCACTGGTATATCCTGGCACCATCAGCCCTCCTACTTCCAGTGTGAACTACTAACAAAGCAGACTCAAAGGAGCAAGAAATAAGTAGCAATGTAACCACGTCAACTGAACAATGTGTTTTCCCTTGTCTGTTTCCTTTTTTTTTTTTTTTTTACAACTAGGTACAGAAGTGGGAATGGATTCTGTTATGTACTGCACTTTTAAATGCCATAGAAAAGCTATGACCCAGGTTCTGCTTCCTATCCCTGCGCCCCGAGCAGCGGAAGCAATAGGACAACTTAGAAAGCAATAGACAGGAAAAGATCGGAGCCGGCTCACCTGTAAGACTCTTTGACCCGTACTCCATGCCGGAAACCTGGAAAGATCATGAGTAGGGCGGGATGGAGGACTGCACTGTCGTCACTAAAGGAACTACAATTACCAGGTAAGTGTAATTAATATTTCCTTAGCGTTCCTCCAGTGCAGTCCTCTACGTCTGGGATGTACCAGAGCAGTACTTAACGGGTGGGATCTTTCCGGCCGGCCGACAAAACTGCCGATCCGAAACGGGTATCCGCTGCCGCCGCCACATCCAGGCGGTAATGCTTACTGAAGGTATGCAAGGACGACCAAGTAGCCGCCCTGCAAATATCTCCTGGCGGAACTAACCGATGCTCCGCCCACGAACAAGCCTGCGCCCTAGTGGAATGAGCACGCAAGCCCGAAGGCGCCGAGCGGCCCTGAAGCAGATAAGCCGAAGCAATCGCCTCCTTAATCCATCGGGCAATGGAAGCTTTAGCAGCGGCTTCCCCCTTACGTACGCCCCCAAAAAGGACAAATAAACGATCCGACTTACGAAAGGATTCGGTAACCCTCAAATAGTGCCGCAATACCCGCTGCACATCCAAGCGGCGCAAGTCGCGATCGGAACCGCCGAGAACGGGGAGTGAAACCACCTGATTCATGAGAAAGGGCGAAACCACTTTAGGGAGAAAAGAAGGAACGGTCCGCAACACCACCTTGTCGTCCGAGAAGGACAGAAACGGTTCCCGACAGGACAAGGCCTGCAACTCAGAGATACGTCTGGCCGAGCAGATCGCCACCAAGAACACCACCTTCAAAGTTAAATCCTTCAGGGAGGCGTGTTTCAACGGCTCAAAGGGAGACCGGGACAAAGCTCCGAGGACGAGATTAAGATGCCAAGGCAGAAAACAAGACCTAAGGGAAGGGCGCAGCTAGAAACTGCTGACAAGAACTGCCGAATGTCTGGGTGAGAACCCAACGAAACGCCGTTGACCTTGCCCCGATAACAGGCCAGCGCCGCCAGCTGAACCCGCAATGAGCTGGCCGCCAGACCTTTGCTAAAACCATCCTGTAAAAAATCTAGAATTATGGGCACGGCCACGGTGGCCGCTCGTATCCAGCGCCGAGAACACCAATCCTCAAACACGCGCCAGACGCAGACATAGGCAAGGGAGGTAGAACGCTTTCGAGACGCAAGCAGCGTGGAAATCACCGCTGCCGAGTAACCCCGCTTATGCAAACGCGCCTGCTCAATGGCCAAACCGTAAGCGAGAACCGATCCACCTGCGGCATAAGGAGAGGACCCTGAATCAGGAGATCCGAACGAGCCAGGAGACGCCAAGGACGACCGTCGAGGAGACGAATCAAGTCCGCATACCATGGACGTCGGGGCCAATCGGGAGCTACGAGAAGAACTCTCCCCGGATGTCGCCCTATGTTCTGCACGACTTGACCTATGAGCGCCCACGGGGGAAACACATACAGAAGACCTTCCCCCGGCCAAGCCTGCAGCAGCGCATCTATTCCCTCTGACATTCTTTCCCGTCTTCTGCTGTAAAAACGAAGAACCTTTGCGGAGAGAAAGGTCGCCATCAGATCCATCACCGGTGTCCCCCAGCGCTGCACTACCTGAGCGAACACGTCGGGATGCAGCTGCCACTCTCCGGCATCCACTCGCACTCGGCTGAGATAATCGGCTGTCACGTTGTCCTTTCCGGCAATGTGAGCTGCCGAAATCGCCAGCAATCGCGTCTCCACCCACGCGAACAGCTGATCCGCTTCCTCTTCCATGGGGGCGCTGCCCGTGCCGCCCTGCCGATTGATGTAGGCGACGGTCGCCGTACTGTTGGCCAAGGCCCGAATCAAGTCATAATGCAGATCTGCCAGATACGCTGCTCCGGATTCCAAACGATCCAGCTCCTTGACATCCGCCTCCTCCAACCGCAGGGAAAGGCGGAGACGCTGAGCCCAGCGCAAGCACACCCGGGCCACCCAAGCGCCACACAGCGACGCCTGCAAGGAGATGGAATCAGCGTCAAACGTCTGCCGCAGCAGATTATCCACCTTCCGATCTTGGGCATCTTTCAATGCTGCACCACCCTCTACAGGGATGGTAGTCTTCTTAGTAACCGCCGAGACCACCGCGTCTACCCGCAGAGCTCGAAAACGCTCCTTATCCTTATCCGTTAAGGGATAAAGTCTACTGAGAGTACGAACCCCCCTCAAGGCCGATTCCGGCCGGGTCCATTCGTCCGTAATCATCTTATCCACCACGCGATGCAAAGGAAAAACAACCTGCGACTGACGTTCCGCCTCAATAACCGGATCCTCGATCGCCACATCCGGAACTACCAGAGCCGCCATATTCAAAATTTGCAGCGACTCCGAAATGAGAGAAGGCAACTCCTCCCTGCGGAACACTCTGATGATCTTGGCTTGGTCCTCGGGCTCTGGAATTTCCCCTTCTTCCAGATCCTGAGGCTCCTCTGCAGGGTCCCAGACGTCCGCAGACTCCGGGGGCCATTCCCCCTCGGCGTCAGAGTCCGGCGCCGTCCTAGCCCGCTTTGCCACCGGCGGAGGAAGAGACGCTGCCGCGGCAGAATCTCGCTGCCCCTCCAAGGACGCCAAAGGTCCGGATGCCTGAAAGGTACCCTGCTGACGCAAGCAAAACGCTTGATGCAGCATTAAGACAAACTCGGGGGAAAAGGTCCCAAGAGCAGTTGAGGACCCCCCAGTCAGGGCCCCAGAGGGTCCCGCGATGCTCTCCGACCGTGGGTCGGCCACTACGGAGCGTGCTGCAACCGCCTCGTCTAATACGGGAGGCTCAGACACCTCCGCGGGCTCAAGCACCTCCATACGCTGCTCCATTAGAGCGGAGAGGGTGGCACAGCCCCGACACACTCCTAACACTGACACCGGGCCTCTGTGGGTACCACAAATTAGACAGAGAGGCCTCTGAGGCATTGGCCAAGCAGGAAAACCAAGGGGACCGCGCTGGAAGCACTACTGGCTCCCCCCACCCCCCAGAAATGCCCTGGAAGGAAAGAGAAGAATCAGCCCTAATAGAAAAATAAAATGAAATAAAATGAAATAAAAGAAAAGATATAAAAGAAATAAACCCCAAAAAAAACCTGAAAGGAAGGGTCACTAAGTCCCCCAATGGTAAAATGAAGCACTCACCACGTGCTAGCAAAAACTCCTCATGTGCTTGGCTGCCTGCAGTTAAAACTGCAGTCAAAATGGCCGCCCAGGCAAAAACCACGAGGCTAAAAAGGGCGCCAAACAGAACTGCTTAAGAAAGGCCTGCAAATGCCTGCCACAGGCTCTCTTCAACAAGAAAATACTTAAAAACCACTTACCCCAGTTCCAAAGGCACTCACCACGGGAAACAGCTGATTGAAACTCAACAGGAAATCCCCAGCACAGCAGGGAATCCCGGAGCTACAGGCAAGTGAAGGGCTCGGCTCCGTAATGTCTGGGAGCAGAGAATTTCAGTTCTAACAGAGACAGCCTGCTAAAAATCTCCAGACCACAACTTACAAGAAAGGGAGAGGAGAAAAAAGGAAAATAAAGGAAATGGAAAATAATCGCAAAGAAGCAGGGCTGCCACGAGGAGAGACAGGAGGCTCCCTCAGGGCTGAGCACTGACCCCTCCTCCCTGCAGAAACTCTAAAATTTTGAAGTAACAGGCACCCAAAGAAAGGGAAATTCTCCAATCCCCTAAATAACCATCTAGAAATAAAAGTAAGCAATAAAATGAAATGAAACTAAGCTCCTTATTTTTTTCTCACAGTGAGCCCCCACATCCAGGGCTCCACAAGTCCTCCTGCTGCAAGGAGACTGGTCACACTGGAAGTAGGAGGGCTGATGGTGCCAGGATATACCAGTGATGTCATGAATTTGGACATGCCAGTCTCCTAGCTGCAGGACGAGGTTGACTACCCAGACGTAGAGGACTGCACTGGAGGAACGCTAAGGAAATACCCTATTTTTAGCCTTTTTGCAAAAATTATCAACTTTACATTTAATTTGCAAATTAATGAAAAGGGCTAGGAGCTTGAAATTATAAACACAAAAACAACAGTACCACGAGATACTATGCCTCAAATTTCATGTTCGTTGTTTACTTATTTCAGAAGCTATGCAATGTTAAACTTTTAATTTTTTTAGGCCGCCAATTTCTTTGCCCGACTTTGGTGCAATGTGTCTATTTCTGACACAATCAAAAAAGATTATTATTAGTCTCATTAAAAAGAGCACAAAAAGATGTGCAGGGTAGATAAATAGTAATTACACTTACCTGGTAATTGTAGTTCCTTGAGAGACGACAGCTTAGTCCTCGACGTATGGGTAGTGCACCTCCTCCTGCAGCATGAAGACTGGACCAATCAGATTTCAGCTCCACTGGAACCATCATACCCGGCAACTCAGGAACTCCAGTGAACTACTGACAAAGCAAACTCAAACACGTAGCTAACCTTTAATAAGATCCCTCTCACAGGAAATGTATTTCTTAATATTAACAATTTTCTTTTTATTTTTTTATTTATTTATTTTTTTCTTATAGCCAAAAGCCACAACTAACCGGAACGGAAAGTCCCGCCCCTGCCACAGCAGAAACGTATAGGTAGAAAAGAAGGAAAAAAACATTGGAGCGAAAGAAAAGAAAGCACAAAGGGACGCACTCACCTGGGAATACGGACCTCTGAACCCAAGGCGTGCCGCGCTAAAAAGAAGAAAACAGGGAGAGGCAGGAGGACTAAGCTGTCGTCTCTCAAGGAACTACAATTACCAGGTAAGTGTAATTACTATTTCCTTATCGTTCCTCCAGCTTAGTCCTCGACGTATGGGATGTATCAAAGCAGCCTAACGGGTGGGATTTTGCCAGCCGGCACGCAGAACCGCGGAACCAAAACCGGCATCGCTCGCCGCCAAGACATCTAGGCGATAATGTTTACTGAAAGTATGCAAAGAAGACCATGTGGCCGCCTTACAGATATCCACTGGCGAAACCAAACTGAATTCCGCCCAGGACGCTGCTTGTGCTCTCGTAGAATGAGCACGCAATCCAACAGGCGGAGCCCGACCGTGTAAAAGATAAGCCGAACCAATCGCCTCTTTAATCCACCGAGCAATAGAAGCCTTCGCCGCCGCTTCCCCTTTGCGAGGACCGCCAAACAGCACAAACAAGCGGTCTGATTTACGAAAATCACTGGTAACTTTTAAATAGCGTCGCAAAACCCTCTTGAGGTCCAACCGACTTAGTCCGCGATCAGAAGCATGCCCTTCGGACTCCGAAAAAAACGGAAGGGAAACAACCTGGTTCAAATGGAAAGTAGAAGTCACCTTCGGTAAGAAGGAAGGCACCGGCCGCAGAACCACTTTGTGAGCCAAGAAAGACAGAAAAGGCTCCCTGCAAGAAAGAGCCTGGAGCTCGGAAATACGGCGTGCCGAACAAATCGCCACCAGAAATACTGTTTTAAGAGTCAAATCCTTTACAGAACTACTAGAAAGTGGCTCAAAAGGAGCTGCACTGAGAGCTCGCAGCACCAAATTAAGATCCCATGAGGGTACCGATACTCTGCGGGCGGGGCGTAACCTAGAAACAGCTCGCAAGAAGCGAACGACATCCGGATGAGCACCTAAAGACACGCCCTGAACTTTGCCGCGATAACATGACAGTGCCGCCAATTGAACACGCAAAGAGCTGGCGGCCAGACCTTTAGCAAAACCGTCTTGTAAAAAATCCAGTATCACCGGAAGAGAGGCTGTAGCCACTCGGATCTGATTTCTAGAACACCAGTCCTCAAAAATATGCCAGACCCGGACATAGGCCAGCGAAGTGGATCTTTTGCGCGCTTGTAACAGGGTCGCCACAACCCACCGGGAGTAACCGCGTTTCCTTAGCCGAGCCCTTTCAATAGCCAGGCCGTAAGAGAGAATCTCTCCACTTGCGGCATGCGGAGGGGACCCTGACACAACAGGTCCGGAAACAAGGGAAGTTTACAGGGAGGACCGTCTACCAACCGCATCAGATCGGCATACCAAGGACGACGAGGCCAATCCGGCGCTATCAATAGCACCCGACCCCGGTGAGCTTCGATACGCTGAATAACGCGCCCCAGCAGGGGCCACGGAGGAAACACGTAGAGAAGACCCGTGGAGGGCCAAATCTGCAAAAGAGCATCCAGACCTTCGGACATCGGCTCTCGCCGTCGACTGTAGAACCGAGCTGCCTTCGCTGAGCGGAACGTGGCCATCAGGTCCATGACCGGTTCGCCCCAACGCTGAACCAGCTGTGCGAATACCCTGGGATGGAGTTCCCATTCGCCGGGATCCACCTGAACTCTGCTGAGGAAGTCCGCCGTCACATTGTCTTTCCCGGCGATGTGCGCCGCGGAGATGGCTGGCAGCCGGGGCTCTACCCACTCGAACAACGTCCGAGTCTCCGCCTCCAGACCGACGCTTCCGGTTCCACCCTGTCGGTTGATGTAGGCCACGGTCGCTGCATTGTCGGAGAGAACCCGAACCGCTCGAGACGATATCCGGGTCTCGAAGTGCTGCAATGCCAATCGAACGGCCCGAAGTTCCAATCGGTTGATCGACCAGGCACTCTCCTCCGGAGACCAGAGCCCCTGAACGAACCGGCCCTCGTAGTGTGCGCCCCAGCCCGTCAGGAAGGCATCCGTTAACAGCGGAACCCAGTCCGGCTGCTCCAATGGCATCCCCACTCGAAGCGTGAGTGGACTCAACCACCAACTTAGATCCCTCCGAACCGCCATCGGGCAAGGTAGACGTTTGCTCAGAGGATCGGACTGGTTGGACCAGCGACGGAGCAAGGCCCGCTGGAGCGAACGCATGTGAAAGCGCGCCCAAGGCACCACCTCCAGGGAAGCCGCCATCGTCCCCAGCAACTGCAGGTAGAGCCAGGCCGACGGGGCTGGAGATCTGCGGAACCTCCGCACCAGAGACTGAAGTGCCAAAATCCTGCGTTCGGGAAGAGATACCAACCCCCGGCACGTTTCGAACTGTACCCCCAAATATTCGAGAAGCTGTGTCGGAACCAAATGGCTCTTGTGTGGGTTGACCACCCATCCGAGAGACTGCAAGAACGCCACTACTTTCGCCGTCGCCGCCAAGCTTTCTGCGCGAGACTTCCCGCGAATCAACCAGTCGTCCAGGTAGGGATGAACTAGCACCCCGTCTTTGCGCAGGGCTGCAGCAACCACCACCATGATTTTGGTGAAGACGCGAGGCGCGGTCGCCAGACCGAAGGGCAAAGCCTGAAACTGGAAATGACCCCACGGCAGCGCGAAGCGTAGATACCTCTGCTGGTCCTCCCGAATAGGGATATGGAGATAAGCCTCCGTGAGGTCGAGAGACGTGAGAAATTCGCCTCGACGGACGGCAACTATGACGGACCGTAGAGTTTCCATCCGAAAGTGGGGAATCCTCAAACAACGATTCACTCCTTTGAGATCCAAAATGGGACGAAGATCGCCACCCTTCTTTGGCACCACAAAATAGATGGAATACCTTCCCAGACCATATTCCGCTTGCGGCA
Source organism: Ichthyophis bannanicus (assembly GCA_033557465.1). Lineage (NCBI taxonomy): Eukaryota > Metazoa > Chordata > Amphibia > Gymnophiona > Ichthyophiidae > Ichthyophis > Ichthyophis bannanicus. The sequence goes on from CM066042.1 coordinate 24,378,664, forward strand.
CGGGAATGACCGCCCCCAGCTGAAGAAGACGATCAAGCGTTTGGCGGACCTGAAGGGTCTTTCGAACCCCCCGGCAGGGGGACGCTACAAAGGAATCGAGCACAGGACAGGCCAAATCAAGAACATACCCGTCCCGTATGATGTCCAGAACCCACTGATTGGAAGTAATTTGGGTCCAAGTGGAGAGAAAACGTCGAAGACGCCCTCCGATCACCGGCAGCTCCACCTGGACCCGCTGCCCTTCATTGGGGCTTGCGAGGGGCCGGGAAACCAACCGCCGAGAACCCTCGGCTGGCTCCTCGAAAGCCGCGAAAACTCGACGCCCGGGAGCTATATCTGCCCCGCTGGAAGCTCCCATAACGGGGCGACCGGAACCTACGAAAGTCCCGAAACTGCCCCCTAGCGACCGGAAGCGACCTACCCCGCTTAGGTCTATCCTCCGGCAGACGACCGCCTTTGGCGTCTCCCAGATCTTTGACCAACTTATCCAAATCCTCACCAAAGAGCAGTTTACCTTTAAAAGGCAATTTGCCCAACCGCGACTTGGAAGATCCATCGGCCGCCCAATTTTTTAACCAAAGGGCTCTACGTGACGCCACCACGGAGGCCATGCTATTGGAGAGAGCTCTGATGAGATCATACTGGACATCCGCCAAATACGCCGTGCCGGATTCCAAGCGGTGAATCTCCGTCAGCATGTCGGTATCCAAGGAAGGAGTGTGCTGAAACCGCTGAACCCAGCGTAAACAGGCACGGGCCACCCAAGCTCCACAAACGGAAGCCTGTAAAGCAATTGCGTCCGCCTCAAAGGCTTGCTTCAACAGCCCGTCCATTTTCCGGTCCTGCGGCTCCCGCAAAGCCGCACTCCCTTCCACCGGAATGGTGGTCTTCTTAGTCACCGCTGACACGGCCGCGTCGACCTTGGGAGATCGAAAACGCTCTAGATCCGTTTCCGATAAAGGATAAAGACGACGCATGATCTTAACTCCCTTGAGACCAGACTCAGGAGTGTCCCACTCGGCCTGAATCATCTGGTCAATAACCTTGTGAATGGGGAAAACCACATTAGTTTGTCTTACCGCCTGAATAATGGGATCTGCCCCGTCCGCCTCCTACACCTTAGCAGTAGGGGCCAGTCCTAGAGTCTGAAGCGCCTCCGAAACAAGAGCTGGAAGCTCTTCACGTCTGAACACCCGAATAATCCTTGCTTGATCCTCCGGCTCCGGAAGCTCGCCTTCCTCCAAGCCGTCTGCATCCACCTCCGGGTCGAACTCGGGATCATCCCCTTCAGGCCACTCCGTCTCCGCAGAAAAAGGGTCGTGCATCCGCGGACGCTTAGGAGCTCTGCTATCGGTCAACGGGAGCTCTCCCGAAGAGGACTGGGCAGACACCCCCTGCGTCGGGAGTGGCGCAGCTCCCATACCCTGGCGCCTACGGCAGAACGCCTGGTGCAGGAGCAAAACAAAATCGGGAGAAAAATCCTCCAAGGGCAATGCCCCCCCAAGGCCCGACTGCCCCACAGGCGCCGAACCACCGTTAGAAGAAAGCCCCGAGGGTCCCTCTAGAGGCGATTCTAAGTCCCCTGATGTGGCACCAGACTGCGCCGTCGCGGGCAAAGAACTTTCCAGGTGCTGTTCCATGCTGCGAGACAGCGAGGCACAGCGTGGACACACTCCGGTCTCTGCGTCGGCGCCCCGCCGAGATCCACAAATGAGACAAAGAGACCCTGCTGACATGGGGACCCTTGCGCTGCGAGAAGCTAGTAGGCAGTGGGCAAAATGGAAGGGAAAGACTCGGCTCACTGACCCAGAAGAACCATGCGGGAACTGGGCAGTAGCTAACAAGAGAAAGCCTGTGCAGGCAAGGTGGGAACGTTTCCCCTTCGCTTGGTAAGAAGCAGCTTATGCCTTTTTTTTTTTTTTTTAATTCACCCAAGGACACCCGAGGGCTTAGAAACCGAAAAAAAACCCAACAAATCAAACAGACAACAACCGCCCCGCAAAAGAAGGGAAAAGCACCCGCTGAAGCACCTCCCCCCCTTCTTAGCCGCGGGAACGCTGAAGGACAAGGCAAAAAGGCCGAAAACGAAACTAATAGGAATCAAAAGAAATGCATTAAATTAATTAAAGAAATTAAATAAACTAAAAGGAATGAAAACAATGAAAAAAACAGCAAAATCTACCGCGGGACACCCCGGAGAGAAAACCGCGAGTCAGGAAAAGATGGCCGCGGCAGGCAGGCAATTTTGGCGCGCTTCTTTATTTTCCCCCGGCGAGGAAAACCCAACTCCGCTGCGGCAGAGACTGCGCGCCCCCTGAATCCGGATAAACTGGGAGCCCCCCGAACCAACAGTAACCGCGTTGAGAGACCCCCGAACAGCTGGGGAGATTACAGAACTCGGCTCAGCAGCAGTCCCGATCTCCCACAGCCGTCAGTACTCACCGGCACTAATGAAGCAGCCCCCTCAAGCCTCCGGAGAGGAGCTGCAGTACAGCCGCCGCTGGAGCTCTGCCCCGAAGATTCCTGGGACAGAGATCCAATTCCCTCAAGGTAGACAGGCTAAAATACAAGAGCGGCAAAGGCTGAGCAGGAGAGGGACCTTCCTCAGGCTCCCCCCCCCCCCCACGGAGTGCCGTGATAAGAAAAGTAAAATTTAAAGGGACAGCATCCTTACATGAAACAAATGAAAATAAGTCCTAATAGGACCCAAATAAAGTCAAAAGGTTAGCTAAAGAAAAAAAAAATTCAACTATCTAACCAACTAGTGAGCCCAGCTAGGCTCACTAACGTCCTCCTGCTGCATGAAGACTGGACACACTGGAGTTCCTGAGTTGCCGGGTATGATGGTTCCAGTGGAGCTGAAATCTGATTGTTCGTGTCTTCATGCTGCAGGAGGAGGTGCACTACCCATACGTCGAGGACTAAGCTGGAGGAACGATAAGGAAGTTTCATTTCTTATAAACAAATAATAAGAACAATATTAGGTCTCAAAGTTGCTGAAATTTTGAATCGTACTGTACATGTTCAGGCTATGGGGTCAAACAAACGGCTATATCTCAACAGGTTTAACACCAGAGAATCTAAAACTCTACCAAAGTTCATTTGAGACATGGGGGGCTCTAAATATAAAATTTAGTCAAAATCCGTGATGGTCATGCGGGGAGCCCTAGACCACTTGACATGGAATGACCCGCATGCCTTTTAGGAGCGTGTAGGTCTGCAGCCACCACCGAAGTGCCCGCCGCACCTCCTCTGGGCAGGGCAACTGTGTTGAGAGAGGGTGCACCTGCACAGACCACCTGCAAAGCAGCACCCGCTGTAATGGCAGCATGTGTGTCCATGCCCAGGGGACCATGTCGATCGATGCTGCCATGGAGCCCAACACTTGTAAACAATTCCATGCCGTCAGCCTCTGCAGCCTCAGAAACTGTTGGATCTGCCCCTGGAGCTTGTGCACTCTCGCTTCTAGCAGCGACACTCGTCCCACATCCATCTGGAAACGAGCCCAGAAGTATTCCAGGTCCTGTGACAGCATTATGCGGCTCTTGGCGAAATTGAACACCCATCCAAGACTTTGCAGGAATGCTATGACCCGTTTCAACACCTGTTCGTTCTCCTCGCGGGATTTTGCCCTGATGAGCCAATTGTCTATGTAGGGGTGGACCAGAATGCTTTCCTGTCGCAGTGCCACTGCTACCACTACTATGACCTTGATAAATGTCCGCAACACGGTAGCCAGTCCAAAAAGCAGCACCCAAAACTAAAAATGCCTCATCGGCTCCACGAACCCGAGAAACCTGTGGTGCTCTGTATGCACTGGAATGTGAGGATACGCCTCGGCGAGGTCTAGGGATGTCAAAAACATTCCCTCTTGCACCATCACTATGACTGACCGCAACATCTCCATGTGGAAACATGGTACCTGTAGGGCCTGATTTACATACTTGATTTCTAGGATGGGCCGAAAGGACCCCTCCTTCTTGGAAACCACGAAGTAGATCGAGTATCAATCACATCCGTGTTGGTCTGGTGATACTTCTACCACCGCTTGAAGCCTTAGCAACAACTGCAGAGTGTCCCCCACTGCCTTCCGGTTTTGTAGCTCTTTGCAGTGGGAACTGTCACAGGCATCCCGGAGGGGCCGAGCGAATTCCAAGGCATACCCCTCCCGTATGATCTCTAGCACTCAGCTGTCGGTCGTGATGCGGGTCCAGGCGTCATAAAAGTCCCATAGCCGACCCCCTACGGAAACTAAGTCTGCCTGGCCCTTTCTTGTTTATTGTGCCTTTTTGGGAGCCGTGACAGCAGAAGAATAAAACCCTCTTCCGGCACCCCTTAACCCCCAAAAGAGTTGGCCCCCTGGCAGGGAAATGGTCCTTTGATATGGTGTGACCTGCAAAGACGGAAACTAGCAAAAATCTCTCGGCTGACCTCGTCCTAGGGCCAAAGGCCACACTGACCTTTGCTTGTCTTCTGGCAATCTGCCTCCTTTGGATTCCCCCAGGTCCTTAACCAGCTTCTCGAGATCTTCGCCAAAGAAAAGTTTACCCTGGAACGGGAGTTTGCTCAACCTGGACTTAGAGGACACATCTGCTGACCAGTTACGGAGACACAAATACCTCCTCGCTGCCACTACAGAGGCCATACCCTTGGACAAGCATCTAATCAGGTCATAGAAGGCATCAGCAAAGTATGCCGCACTGGACACCAACTTGGCTGCCTCTGGGGGCCAAGCCTGCTCTGCTCCTGAGCTCTCCAATATACCCTGCGCCCATCTTAAACATGCCCGGGCAACAAAGGCCCCACATAATGACGCTTGCAATGCCAAAGCATTGATGTCCAAAGCCTGCTTCAGGTGCATTTCCAACTTCCAGTCCTGCACATCCTTTAGGGCCGAGCTATTCTCAACAGGGATGGTGGTCGTCTTTGTTAAAACCATAACTGTCACATCCTCCTTTGGAGCTCACCAAGTTTCTCTGTCCCGATCTGGTAGCGGGTATAGGTGGGACACCGTCTGAGTTCCTCAGAGCATCCCCTCGGGCACGTCTCATTCCTCCTGTATCATACACTGCACAACTCCATGTAACAGGAACACCTTCTGAGTTGCTTTAACCGCTTCGAATAATGGGTCCTACAGAGGTTCTTCATCCTCTGGTGCCTCCGTCCGAACATTCAATACCCTGGAGGATTGCGCTATCAATGCCAATGCCATTGTCCAGAAAACCCGGACAATGCGAGACTCCTCTGCCTGGGGAATTTCTCCTTCTTCCAAGTCAGTCTAGATAATCCTCCTCCTCAGGATCCTCCTTCTCCGGCGAAGTCTCCTCCCAGAGGACTTCTTCTATTCTTTTCTTACTGGGTCCTGACTGCTCCTCTACCATCCCCAGCCCAGCGGCTTGCTCGGAGAACAGCTTGGTTCCACCTCACAGAATCACCGGCGTTTCTCTTGCCGCTTGCTTCAAACAAAACGTTTTGTGCAGCAACACCACAAATTCTGGCAAAAAATGGAAATTACACTAACCTGGTAATTGTAGTTCCTGGAGGGTCCAGTTTAGTCCTCCAACATCGGGTAGTGCCCCTCCTCCTGCAGCCTGGAGACTGGACCAATCAAGTCTTCTGTAGTATATATGCAGATGGAGCTCCCAGAAGCCCCCAGTGTACTAGTAACAAAGCATACTGAACGAAGCAACACATTAGATTAATATACAAAATGACATAATGAAAATGACATAATTAAAGAACAATTTGTTTCCCCCCCACAAAAATATCCAACTTTCTCCCCAAACGAGGAAGTCAGAACACTGTATTGCGCTGGAACCAACGCCCCAGAAATCAAAATACAGCTCCGTATCAGAAATCTCAGGAGCTGACTGAACACCTGAGAAAGAAAGAGCCATAGCCAAAAACGCGGCTGCAAAAAAGGTTCGAACGGCAAGAGGAACCGTCTTATGATCCACCGTTCGGAAAGCGCGCCACATTTTTATAACAGATAGTCGGGAGGGAAGGAGGACTAAACTGGACCCTCCAGGAACTACAATTACCAGGTTAGTGTAATTTCCATTTCCTGTTCGGTAATCCAGTTTAGTCCTCCAACATCGGGATGTAACAGAGCAGTTAAGACCGGGCGGGACCTTGCCATTCGGCGCGCAGAACCGCCGAACAAAAGAGGAATTCCGAGCCGCTGACATATCTAAACGATAGTGTGTACTGAAAGCATGCAGAGACGACCAGGTGGCCGCCTTACAGATATCTGCTGGCGGAACTAGGCTATACTCCGCCCAAGCGGTCGCCTGAGCCCTAGTGGAATGATCCAGTAGCCCCTCCGGAACAGACCGCTGCTGCAACAGATACGCAGACGCGAACGCTTCCTTGAGCCATCTTGCAACGGAGGCCTTAGCCGCCGCTTCCCCTTTACGTGCACCACTGAAGAGCACGAATAGCCGGTCAGTCTTCCGAAAAGATTCGGTAGCCTTCAAATAACGACGAAGTGCATGACCCACATCGAGACGGTGAAGACTTCTGTCCGCCGACCCGACAGAGTGGGAAGAAAGAACTGGAAGAAACACTGCCTGATTCACATGAATAGGGGAAACCACCTTCGGCAAAAAGGAAGGGACCGGGGAAAAAGACAAAAAAGGTTCTCGGCAGGACAACGCATGTAGATCTGAAATACGCCGTGCCGAACAGATGGCTACAAGAAAAACCGTCTTCAGCGTAAAATCTTTCAGAAACGCCCTACTCAGGGGTTCAAAAGGTTCACGAACCAGGGCCCGCATCACTAGATTCAAGTCCCCCGGAGGAACGAAAATCCTGCGGGAGGGCTGCAAATGAAAAACAGTCGTAAGAAAACGACGTACGTCCGGATAAGAACCGCGGAGACGGCCTAAAACTTTGCCTCGATAACGAGATAGCCGCCAACTGGACTTTCAGGGAACTAGCCGCAAGGCCCTTATCAAAAGCAACCTGAAGAAACTTAAAACGACGGAAACGGAAACCGTCGCCGCCCGGACTCCACGCCGGGAGCACCAGTCTTCAAAGATCCCCCAAATCCGAACGTAAGTAAGAGAAGTGGACGTTTTCCCCGCCCGCAGTAGGGTAGAAATCACCGCGGGGGGAGTAACCCTTCTTTTTCAGCCGAGCCCTCTCCATGGCCAAACCTTAAGCGAGAATCGACCCACTTGGGGCATCCGCAAGGGTCCCTGAAAAAGAAGATTCGACAGCGTGGATAGGAGCCAAGGAATGCCGTCGCTCAGCCGGACCAGATCGGCATACCAGGGCCACCCAGGCCAGTCCGGGGCCACCAGTAACACTCGACCCCGATGGCCCTCGATGCGCTGAACGACCCGGCCAATCAGAACCCACGGAGGAAAGACATAAAGAAGGCCGGACGTTGGCCACGGCTGAATGAGAGCGTCGAGCCCCTCGGACATGCGCTCCCTTTGCCTGCTGAAGAAGCGTCCTGTCTCGGCCAATTGAAATGTCGCCATGAGATCCATGAAGGGCGCCCCCCCTCCCGACGAACTATTTGCGCGTAAACTTGCGGGTTTAGCTCCCACTCTCCGGGGTCCACCCGCACTCTGCAGAGAAAATCGGCCTGAACATTGTCTGCGCCTGCAATAGGCACTGCCGAGATGGCCGGAAGACGAGACTGCACCCAATTGACCAAGGCCATCGCTTCTGATTCCAGGGCCATGCTGCCGGTGCCCCCTTGGCGATTGATGTAAGCTACGGTGGTCGCAATGTCCGAGAGGACTCGCACCGGCCGGTCGAGAACTAGGGCTTTGAGGCCAAGAGGGCTAGTCGCACCGCCCGCAATTCGAGGCGGTTGATCGACCAAGAAGTCTCCAGGGGAGACCATTCCCCTTGAGCGAAGCGGGTCTCGCAGTGAGCCCCCCAGCCGGTTAAGCTGGCATCCGTTGTGAACGGAACCCAAAGTGGAGGCTCCAGGGAATCCCCCGCGCCAGGTTCTCGGAGGAGAGCCACCACCGGAGTGATCGGCGAACCGCCCTTGGGCAAGTCAATCTCCTGTTCAACGAGTCGAATTGGTTGGACCAACGGCGCAGCAGAGCACTCTGCAGCGGGCGCATGTGGAAGCGCGCCCAGGGCACCATCTCCAAGGTTGCTGCCATCGTACCGAGGAGCTGTAGCTATCACCATGCAGACGGAGCGGGCATCCCCCTGAAGAGTCGGACAAGAGACCGAATGCAGCGCTCCGGTAGGCACACCAAGCCCCGTGCTGTGTCGAGGCTCACTCCCAGATACTCGAGACCTTGAGTCGGGCACAGACAACTCTTGCATTCTTTCACCACCCAGCCGAGGGACCGCAGCAGAGCCACCACCCTGCTCGTGACGTGCACACACTCCCGACTGGACTTTGCCCGAATCCACCAGTTGTCGAGATACGGATGGACCAGGATGCCCTCTTTGCACAAGGCCGCCGCGACCACTACCATCACGTTTGTGAAGGTGCGGGGGGCCGTGGTGAGACCAAACGGCATGGCCGGAAATTGGAAGTGGCCCCACGGAAGAGCGAAGTGGAGAAACCGTTGATGAGACGGCCGGATGGGAATGTGTAATGTGGTCTGCAGCGGCTGTGGAAGATCCTGCAGCAGGGGCTCTGAGGAGGGAGGAGATAAGGTGCTGAGGGACCCAGCTAGCAACGCAGTGGGTATGGGGAAAGCCTCCGGGATGCAGCGTGCAGGTGTAACACAAGCAAGCTATTAATGTACCCTTCGGCTGATTACATTTCACATATAATACAGCCAGAGAAAAAAGCATTGTAGAGACTTAAACCACCTTTCCTCTTCTTGTGTGGGGTTTCATTTATTTATTTATTTATTTATTTATTTATTTATTTTTTTTTGCATTTAAAACAAAAAGCAAGGAAGGCTCAGGGAAACCTAAGACTGTTTAAGAAAAGGATTTTGAAACTCCACGTGCCTCCACAGCATGATTAAGTGTGTGGAAACTGCTGTTTAGAGCTGTTTCCTCTAAAAAGAAACACTGAAGAGAAAAACAAAACAGCCGCTGGCACCGAAAAACTGTCAGGTATTCGCAGAACTGAGAAGGGAACTGTCAGTCATTCACTGTGCTGGCATAGAGAAACTTTCAAGGTCAGGGTAAGGCAATTACAGTGACTGAAAGTAGGGAAATTAGAGTGGGATCCCTCCGCAGCTATTCAGACCTCCATGGTAGGGGCTGAAAGGTGTTTCTGGGGAGGGATGTAGAAGCTCAATCCAGCCATAGGAAAATTACAGTGGGCATGCTTAATTAGGCCGAGCCCAAAACAGTCAGGATCCAAAACCCTGACTTAAAACCTCAACCAAATGGTATATTGAATAAGACAGGTACAATAATCAGTAGGATGTACAAAGTAACCCGGCTGCAGTTTGTGGACTAAAAAGTCAAAGTAGGCACTTCCAAACTCAGGGGCAGCCGGTCCGGATACAGCTGAAAGCATCCCAGAGCAGCTGAGGCAAGGAAGAAAAAACAAAAACAGAGTACTCACAGTTTTCTTACAGAAAATGATACCTGAACTTCCTGGAGGTATCCAAACTCTCGTGGTAAAGACTCAGTGCAGCGTAAAGCCAATGGAGAGCTCCCCCGAAGCCAAGCTCCGGAGTTCCCAAGTTCCTCAGGGGAAGCAAGATGCTGGGGGAAGAGCAGAGCTGATGCCTGAGGTCCCTGTGTTTCTTCTGACAGCCTATGCAGCGTAAACCTGAATAAGGCACAGGGAGAACTAAAAAGAAATAACTGCGTCCCGCAGGAACAGGCATTTAACAATATTCCCCATAATAGGTAATGCCTCAGCCAGCCTTCTTTGTTGGGCACAGTGGGGAATGGAACCCATGAGCCCTGCACCCTTCGTCAGTGACTCAGCATTGTACTGTGGCTCTGAATTGCATACTGTTCTCTATCCATGCCTTCTGTACTTTTTATCCATTATGTTCATACATAGGCAGAGAAAAAAGTAACCTCTGCACAACTGACATCTAGCAAGTGTTGTGGAAAAAAACTGAAACAACAATATAGCTTTTAGAAGCCAGCAGAGAAGTAATCTGGCTTCCCGCCAAAAACCGAGGCTCATTAGCTATTCAAAATGGCCACCAGCAAAAATAAAACACCAAAAGAGTGAATTAAAACCCCCAAAAGCTAAGGAATTAACTTAAAAAGTCACAGAAGAAGGTGGGAGGGTTGCAGGCATGAGAGAAATGCCTAAAATCGCTGAAAAATCAAGAAAATCAATCGAGTTACCACAGAGCTGCAAACAGCAGTGGGAGAAGACATTCCAGGTCTAAAGAAACTGCAGCACAGCTCTTGCAGATGCCAGAGTCAGTCATTGTACCTCTGCGGGACCCACAAATCACACATTGAGGTTTGGCAGCCATGCTAAGACAACCTGCTTCCAGGGGGAAAGAAGGAAACAGGAACAGGGAAGCCCACAGCAAAGGGACTAACCGTATTCAAATCAGTACAGCTTTAAATTTAAAACTTTTTTTTTTTTTTTTTTTTTTACAGAAAACAAAATACTCCCCAGAATCCTAGGGGTGCCCTGAGCAAAATCGCCAGCAAAAGAAACCCCAAAAATGCCAGGGGAACCCGTGCACAAGTGTTAAAAAGTGCCCTTAAAAAGCACACTTTAGAAATCCAAAATGGCCGCCGCACTTTTTCACCCACAATAAAAAAAGGCGCGAAAATACAAAGGTAACCAAATAATATGGAAAAGAAAGAAAACGACCCTCTAATATAGGGCAAGCGAAAAAAATCAGGAAAAAGTGCAATTCGGAAGCCAGGGGAGCCGACAGAGCCTCTGACAATGCAAAAAACAACAGAGCTGAAAAGATAAAGCAAGGAAAATTCCTACCAGCTCAGGGAACAGCAAGGAACTCAGCCAACTCCTCCAAGTGACAGGCAATGCTGTAGCAGGTATGGCTCTTCCCCGAACAGTCTTGGGGAGAGCTCAACCCAGGTTTCAGATATTCCCAGGCAGGAAGGCAGGAGCCCAATGCAGGTCTGGCTTCCCCCAGGATGTCCCCTGTGGCAATGCTCCTTTTTTTTTTTTTTTTTTAAAGATACAGCTACCTAGCAAAGAAATGGTAAATAAAGGACCCAAAATAAAACCCCAAAAGAACTAACTAACTAGTGTTGCTCCTTCAAGTGTCACTTAGTGTGCCCAGAAAGGGCACAGAAGTCTGCAAGCTGCAAGGAGACTGGACACACTGGGGGCTTCTGGGAGCTCTGTCTGCATATATACTACAGAAGACTTGATTGGTCCAGTCTCCAGGCTGCAGGAGGAGGGGCACTACTCGATGTTGGAGGACTAAACTGGATTACCGAACAGGAACACACCTTGAAGGTTGACTCTCTGAATCACCCATGAGGGCCTTCTTACCCTTGCCCTTGGGGTCTTTAGCTGTAGAAGGTTCCCCTCCCCTGCACTTACCACTATCTCTGCCATGGCTGTTTTCTCTGGGGAGAGAGTCCAGGGGGTCCCGCGCTCTTCCGTGCATTCCAGGGTCTTCTCCAGCCTGACCTCCTGCAGGTCCGCTTCCATGAACCTAGATTCTGCCTCACAGCCTCGGCAGAATCCAGCCGCTGACACTGAGCCCTCTGCAGAACCCACATATTAGACGTCTGCTTTGCAGGCATTGGGTCTCAGCAATTTTGGGGCTCTGGCATTGGGTTAAGGGGAAACTGGTCTCCTATGCCCCAGCAACTCCTCAACTTTCAATTCAACGGCTCTGGAGTTGTCACGCACATGCTTTTCAGCCATGGTTTTGGCTATAAGCTATTTTTAACACCCAAAGCGCCGTCAGCTCTCAATCAGCCAATTCTGCCCCCCCCCCCCAAAAAAAAACCTCAAACCTATGATTTCATCTAGCCTACTCAATATGAATACTTTGAACTTTGTAAATTATCTGTAGATAGTTTTCACCCATGTTATTACCCCGTTCATGGTTCACTGTAAGCACAATGTGTTCTTGTTACATTATACTATTGTTCTGTTTCGCTGTAAACTATGTTATTACCCTGTTCATTGTAAGCACTATGTGTTTTCACAAGTGCACTATCGCTCTGTTCGCTGTAAACCGCACTGATCTTAATAGCGCGGTATATAAGAAACGTAAATAAATAAATAAAATAAATAAATAAACTCCCCTCACAGAGGAGTCCTCTGGACCCAGGAGATCACCCGTGCCTGCTCCTTCACTTAAATTTCCAACTAAGCACCGCACACACTGAGCTTGAACTGCTGACAGCTCCCCTAGCCGTTCAGCACCCTGCAGGTGATCAACACTGCCCAATGACCAAAACACAACATAAATAGATCAAAATAAAGTTAAATAAAGTTAAATAAGCCCCAATTGTTCCTTCAGTGAGCCCGAGCTAGGGACATCTCTCTGGCTGCTTGGAGACTGAGAAACTGGAGGCTGATGGGAGGAGCCAGCTGTCTATCTATGTGAATGTCATGAAAGTCATGACATGCTCAGTCTCCAAGCTGCTGATTTGACGTGAATACCCTAAGGTGCCAGGACTGGACTGGAGGAACGAAATGGAAACAGAGGATCCCTTTAAAGCAAAAAGATTGAATCAAAGCAAACTTAAATAACTTTTACACTTAAAAAAATAGAGGGGCAACCTGCACAGAGTTGGGGGGTACAACAAAGATGGGGTTACCTGCACAAATCAGCAGGCACAACCTTAAATAAAGGCATAAAGGGTGGTAAACTACAAGAAGTGGTGAGTACAACACTAAACAAAGGCATATAGGGGGGTAACCTGCACAAAGCGGCAGATACAATTCTTGCCACCTCACTGGGCAGACAAGATGAACCATGCTGGTCTCTATCATCATTTACTATGTTTCTATATTAACCCCTTTAATGTCACAGGGGAGGTCAGGACCTCAGATCACCCGCAAGAGGGCTACCAGGCAGTTACCAAAGACTGAAAACAGTATGGTAGCCGTTTCAGGAGCTCCTGCTCAAAGCTAGCTTAAAATGGGCCCTGAGGCCCTGAAGGACCTTCAAGGGCCTCACCATGCAGACAGCAGACATAAGAACATAATGGTCTGACCCAGTATGGCATATATAGGAATTAAACAAAAAATATTGGTCTGATGTTATGAGAGTAAAATAGATATCTAAATACAAAAAACACTCTCAATTCACTCAAGAAAGTGTGACTAATGGACTTTCTTACTCTAATATGAGCGATGTTGCTTTATTTTGCAATTGGTTAGCTAGAACGATAGCAGAAGAGGTCTCAGAGTTCAACGGGCTACCGGTGGTGATTTATAATGCCAACCGGACACATGCCCTTTACACATCAACGACCCCAAAAAAAAACAATCTGCCACCGTTTTTTTTAAGTTGTATATAAAATATATAAATGGTTTCGTGCTTTCTTGCTTAAACATACAGCTGGTAACTTCCAAATGAAAGGCTACTTAGCTCTTTAAATTGCTGTCATTGTTGATTCAAAGGAAGCCCCGCCAGTAAGAATCACAATCCCGACACCATCAAGCGCGCTCTGTGTAAGCGTTTCACCTTGTGGTTTCTTCAGGGGAAACTCATTCATGAACACTCTAAGTATTTATGCATAGAAAAAAATTCTCAGACTCGCAGGCTTCAGCCGCCACTGTCGGTGGCTCAAAACCGCGCCTGCGAGTCTGAGAATTTTTTTCTATGCATAAATACTTAAAGAGTGTTCAAGAATGAGTTTCCCCTGAAGAAACCACAAGGTGAAACGCTTACACAGAGCGCGCTTGATGGCGTCGGGATTGTGATTCTTACTGGCGGGGCTTCCTTTGAATCAACAATGACAGCAATTTAAAGAGCTAAGTAGCCTTTCATTTGGAAGTTACCAGCTGTATGTTTAAGCAAGAAAGCACGAAACCATTTATATATTTTATATACAACTTAAAAAAAACGGTGGCAGATTGGGTTTTTTTGGGGTCATTGATGTGTAAAGGGCATGTGTCCGGTTGGCATTATAAATCACCACCGGCAGCCCGTTGAACTCTGAGACCTCTTCTGCTATCGTTCTAGCTAACCAATTGCAAAATAAAGCAACATCGCTCATATTAGAGTAAGAAAGTCCATTAGTCACACTTTCTTGAGTGAATTGAGAGTGTTTTTTGTATTTAGATATATAGGAATTACACTTACCTGGTAATTGTGGTTCCTTGAGTGATTCCAGTTTAGTCCTCAACCTCAGGAATCTTTTTTTTCTCTGACTTGTTTGCACTGGCAAAGAGACTTCTTGCAGTTTTATGACTGTGAGGGTTCAGATGCATTTATAGTGCTTCTAGTTGCTTGTAAATCAGACAAATCCTACCACCTCTGAAAATTGGAGGTGCTTGTGAGTGAAGAAGAGTCCTGTTCGTACAATACTAAGTGCTTTCAGTACTTACTTTTAATCTAGCTATGCATTTACTGCAGTTTTCTTACAACATATAATTTGAAGGAGAAATATTACCATATGAAAAGAGTTTGCAAAGTAGTTTTGGATAAAAGAGGGTGGAGGATAGCAGCCATGTATAGTAATGAGGGAGGGGCACTGATCTAAAGGTTGCAGACGGGTGCCAGGAAACCTAGCACCGGCCCTGGCGTTTATATTGAGATAAAGGCATTCTGAAAGCCTTAGCCGGCTTGCCCCTTCCAGAACAAACTCTTCTGACAGAGGCAGATTCACTTCTTCAACAGACTGAATGGAAAAGTCTGTCTTTTTGCAGATGACATGAAAATTTGCAACAGAGTGGACTCCCCTGAGGGAGTGGTTAACATGAAGAAAGATCTACAAAAGCTGGAAGAATGGTCTAATGCTTGGCAATTGAGATTTAATGCGAAGAATTGCAGTATCATGCACTTGGGTAGCAGAAATCCAAGGGAAATGTATGCGATAGGGGGCGAGAGGTTGGAGTGCACAGATCAGGAGAAGGACCTTGGTGTGATTATTTCTGAAGATCTCAAGGTAGCAAAACAATGCGACAAGGCAGTGGCTAAAGGCAGGAGGATGTTGGGTTGCATACAAAGAGGAATTACCAGCAGAAAGGAAGAGGTACTAATGCCACTGTATAAGTCACTGGTGAGGCCTTACTTGGAATACTGTGTTCAGATTTGGAGAACATATCTTGCAAAGGATGTAAAAAGACTGGAAACTGTTCAGAGGAAGGAGACCAAAATGATTTGGAGCCTGCGTCAGAAGTCTTATGAGAAGAGACTTGAAGACCTAAATATGTACACTTTGGAGGAGAGGAGGGATAGGGGAGATATGATTCAGACCTTTAAATACTTAAAGAGAAATAATGAACAAACAAACCTCTTCCAAAGACGGGGAAGCTGTAAAACTAGAGGGCATAACATGAAGCTGCAAGGTGGTAAATTGAAAGGCAAGGTCAGGAAATACTTTTTCACTGAAAGGGTGGTGGATGCTTGGAATGCCCTCCCGATGGAAGTGGTGGGGGCAAACACAGTGACGGAATTCAAAGTGGCATGGGACAGACACAGTGGATCCCTTTACAGCAACAGGATAAAATCAAAATAAACTGAACTATCTAATTTCTCCACAAATAGGGGTGTCCTACATGGAGCGGTGGGTTCACCCCTAAACAAAGACATGGGGGGGTGGCCTGCAAAGAGCAGCAGGTGCACCTACCCTTGCCATCTTACTGGGCAGACTAGATGGACCATACTAGTCTTTATCTGCCATCATTTACTATGTTACCTCCTCCTGCAGCTTGGAGACTGAGCATGTCAAACTCATGACATCACTGGATATAGTCTGCTGGTCTCTCCCATCAGCCCCCAGTGAACTACTGACAAAGCAGACTCAAAGGAGCAAAAAATCAGTAACTTTTTTTTTTTTTAACTTAACATTATATTCAAGGGCACGCAGAACATATAACCTATCTACCTACTACTCCCCTTCCAGAAGGAAAGGGACTGCTTCCTGCATGCTCTCCTTTCCGTCGAATGCCTAGCCCTAAACAATCCAGAGCAATACAGCAATATATACAACAATATATAACAATATCATAATATAATAATATAACAATATAGGGCAAAACAAATGGAAGCATCAAAACGACTGAACACCAGTGAAGGCCTACATCCACTTTTAACCTTGCACGTCCCCCAACAGAAAGATCACTGCTAAGACCCCATCCCCGGGCGGGAATGAGGACTAAACTGCAGTCACTTAAGGAACCACTATTACCAGGTAAGTGTAATTCCTATTTCCTTATCGTTCCTCCAGTTTAGTCCTCAACCTCTGGGATGTATCAGAGCAGTAAACATTGGGAGGGACCTTTCCATCCGGATCTCAACACCGCCTCCCTGAAAACGGCATCCTTAGCCGCCAGAACATCTAGGCGGTAGTGCTTACTAAAAGTATGAAGAGACCACCAAGTGGCCTCCCTACAGATGTCCACTGGCGGAACCAAACTGTGCTCCGCCCAAGAAGACGCTTGCACTCTGGTAGAGTGAGCTCGTAAGCTCCCTGGGACTGTACGGTCCAGTAGAAGATAAGCCAAAGCACTCGCTGCTCCAATCCATTCAGAAATGGGCTCCTTTGCCGCCGCTTCCCTTTGTGAGGCCCTCCGAACACCCCGAAGAGAGACGATCCGCCTTGCGAAAGTTTCTGAAACCTTTAAACACTGCCGCAGTGCTCTCTTGACGTCCAAACAGCGCAAACTATGGTCCAATACGCTCCACTCTGCAGCACCTAGCGCTGGAAGAGAGACCATTTTAGTTAGGTGAAACGTAGAAACCACCTTCGGCAACGACGACGGAACCAGCCGCCAGACCACTTTCTGTCTGGAGACAGACAAAAAAAAGATTCCTGACAGGTCAACGCCCGCAACTCCAAAAATCGCCTCCGAACAGATGACCATCAAACATACCGTCTTCAAGGCAAAACCCTTAACCTACACCTGTTGCAAGGGCCCCAGTGGCGCGCTAGCTAACACTCCTAAAACCAACTTGAGTTTCCCCGGTGGAATTAATATCCTACGAGAGGGCTACAGTCTGATAACTGCCTGAGAGAGCGTACTACATTGACCTGTGCATGACAGCCACTCTCTGTCCTTTGCCCCTATAGCAAGACAGAGCTGCTAACTGAACTCTCCAGGACCTGCCTTTACCAAACCCATCCTGCAAAAAACTTAATACCAAGGGAATTGACACTGTTGTTGGGCGAGCGTGCCTCGGCGAACACCCATCCTCAAAGATAAGCCATATATGCACATATGCAAGGGACGTAGACTTCTTTTTTTTTTTTTTTTTTTTTTGCGGCAAGGTGGCAATGACTGCTGCCGAGCAACTCTTTATCTTAAGCTTGCCCTTTCAATGGCCACCCCATAAGCGAAAACCGATGCACCTGAGGCATTCAAAGGGACTCCGTAGCAACAGAATCTCCAAAGTTGGAAACCTCCATGGATTCCCGTCGAGCAACCTATGAGGCAGGCATACTACAGGCGCCTCGACCAGCCAAAGGCCCCAATCACATGTTTCCCCGAAGCGCTTCTATACGCAGAACCACTCGACCTATGAGTGCCCCCAGTGGAAAGACATAGAGAAGACCGGACGACGGCCGCCATTGAATCAGTGCACCGATACCTTCCGACCTCCTTTCACGTCGTCTGTTGAAGAAGCGACCCGTTTACACAGAGTGAAACGCTGCCATGAGGTCCATTACTGGCTGTCCCCATATGCGACAGATCTGTGCTAACACCTCCGGATGCCACTCCCATTCTCCAGCATCTACTCGGACCCAGCTGAGGAAATCCACCGTCACAATGTCCTTACCCGCAACATGCGCCACCAAAAACGCTGGCTGCCAAAGCTCTATCCACACACACACAGACCCTCTGCTGCAGCTTCTATGGCCACACTTCCGGTTCTGCCCTGCTGATTGATGTAGGTCACTGCCGCGGAGTTGTCGGACAGTACTCACACCGCTCGACCTGTCACCGTAGCTTCGAACGCCTGCAACGCCTGGCGTATCGCTTGCATTTCCAGTCAGTTGATTGAACACTGGGTCTCCTGTGTACTCCAAGAGCCTTGCGCGAAAAGATCTCCGAACATAGCAGAGTTTAACAAAGTTTTTGGCCAAGCTCCCAGAGGTAAGGTCCATAACCTTTTATTAGAGAGAAGCTGGAAAATTATTTTAAAAAATTTTTATACCAACTTTCACCAATTCAAGATGTTCTACCAGGCACACAACCCAACAGAGCATCACATCTGTTGTACATGCAACTGAACCCTTAAAATATGAGCATACATGATTCCACTGCTTGCCCCGATACAAGCACTGAGTAGCCTATTCGTCTTTTTGGAGACCAGCCAGGTCCCTAAGACCTGGATTGGCTACCCTAGGAAACAGGATACTGGACCTGAAAGAGCTTGGTCTGACCCAATATGGCATTTCTCGTATCCTTAAGAACGGAACCTCCCCAAGGTCTCTGCCTTGGAAGTAACAGGCTGCGCCTGGCCCTATGGCCCTGAGGCTAGCTCACACGGAGCAGTGAGGCCTAGTGGTTGAGGCAAGTTGCTAGAGAACCAAGGGTTTGAATTCCACTCGAGACCACCAACCTTGGGCCATAAAAAACTGGGGTTTCTGGTCCCACAGGTGGTCCTTCTGGACTTCGTTAAGCGACTTAACCCTCTGCCTCAGGTACCAAAACATAAATTCTGAGCCCTTCAGGGACAAAGGTAATATAAATACCATAGCCGACTGTATGCCACCCTGACCAGTATACACAAATAAATAACTGACTGGGAATATGTGACTGTAGCTAACACTGGCAGTGGAGAGACATCAGAGCTGGTGCTGGTTCCTGGTCTTCCTTTCTCGCTCTCCCAGTCCTTCTGCCAGCATTGAGAAAAGGCTGAGAATAGATTGTCTAGTGGGCCAGGGACCTTGCGTCCTGGACATCAGAGAGAAAGAGGGGCTAGGATCTGGGAGCAAAGCCCAAAGAGAAAACGAAACTGGTGACTGTGACACTGTAGCTCCTCCGGACGGCTCACTCCAAAGCAGATCCCACGACTGCATCTCCAACCCCATGTAACACAATGAGGACCTCACCAACTTTACTACAATCGACGTCCCCCATTACTGGAGAAATTACCTTAGCCTGATAATACAGTCTGAGCAAAGAAAAGCAGTCTCACTCTGCAAAGAGTGCACCCAAAAATCATGCCTAAGCAATTGTGAGCACATACAAAATGCACATCTACATATACGGGTGACCCAGCACCTGTCACCCAAACACAGTGCAGTGAGCACGCTTGAACACAGGCTGAATGCATGGAGCATACACAGAGTATTGACTTCCGCTATGAAACCTACCAGTGCCCTGGAGCGCTAAGCCCCAGACTGTGCTACCTAGATGTTCTTCTCTTTACCCTCAGCCTGGGCCCTTTAACAAGATGGCACAGACGGGTCAGTGCCCCTGCTAAGTGCTTAAAGCTCTGCTCTGACAGCACAGGCTCTAGAAATAGATGAGAATTTCCTGGGAAGGGCATGCTAAGTGGAGCTATGAAACACACAGGCACCCCCCCCCCCCCGCCTTGCTGCAGTCAGAGAAATAGCAGTGGGATACACAGACAACCTTGCAAGTGGAGGTCTTAGAGGTTGCTGCCTGTGTGAACCTGATGAAGAATACGATTTCGTATTTTACAAACCTCCCCAGGGATGGGGGCACTGAATACTATATGTGATTCATGAGCAGACAAACGATACAGAAGTTAAGAGCTTTAAATCTTGGTCATATAATCTTGACTTGCAGAACATTACAGTTGCTTGTTTAGTCACTAACCCCTGAGTGCCCATGAGGTGGCCCTGTGGTTATTTCTTCCCTGACTTGCAGAGATCAATCTGATGATGGCTGCATATACAAGGTCACAGAAAGGCACTATTGAGTGTACCAGCTGCCCTCTGGTGGCCATAGACCGTAGCACAGGCACTTCTTGGTTGACAGTTGAACTGTTGTTATGATTATATATATATATATTTTTATATCCTAAGGTTTCCTAAACCTGTCCCTTTGTGAATACAAAAAAGAGCTACTGTCTCAAGCACACTTCCAGCCTGTCCCTCCTTCCAACTACAAGTTAGGGCTCTGCCCTTGAAGAACCTAAAAGGTGGAAATTTGCCTAATATCCCGAGACTTATCGGCTCGGTCTCCAGGGTCGACTTTGATGTCGATGTCCCGGTGGTCGGGGCAGATGCACCAGACAGGCTGGCCATTAGTGCCCGCTGCTGTTCCATGAAGGCAGACAGTCTGCTCTCCAAGGCTGTCAACCTGACACCCAGCTCAGGAGACTCAGCAGCTCCCGACTCGGGCCCCAGCGGCGCCGGGCCCGACGTTGGCTCCCTGGGAGGAGAGTCCACAAGGACTACAGGGCTTACGTGTCCAGCAGACTCCGGCTCCAGTAGAGGGACTTTGGAAGACTTCTCCTGTTCCACGGGCCTGGGGCAACGGTCGGGGGTCTGAGACCTAGCCCTCGAGGAGCCAGGGACCTCTTCCGACGACGCCCTCGCAAGCCTCTTCTTCCTCTTGCGTTCCCGGTTGGGGGACCCCCTGTCCGAGGAGCAACGACGGTGCTCGGGATCAAATTTCCGAGATGTTGAGGCCTCAGACGAGGTCCGGGCCCGGCCAGAGGCCGAGTCAGAAAAAAGCCTTTCCTTTTGGTGCTGACGACTTCGCAGTGCCTTGGAAGACATTTTCCCACATGGTCCACACGTCTTAGGGTCGTGATCAGGACCGAGGCACCGGAGGCAGCAGTCGTGTGTATCGGTGAGAGACATCAGCTTCTTACACCGATCACACTTCTTAAAACCGCTGGAAGCCATCGGGGAAAAAAGAGTCCCCGCGAGGTCAAAGGACCGGCCTTCCAGGGAAAAAGAAAAAAGGGCGCAAACGCCAGCCACTAAGGGCAAAAACCGAAAAAGGAAGATCGGGCTCGATACTGGTGTACCGAACCCGGCGGGAGGGGAACCGGCATCGAACCGGAGAAGAAAAAATAGCGAAGAATCACAAAAAATTAAACAATTTTCCGGGATGACTAGGACTCACGTCCGGTGGGCTTCACGGAAAATGAGAGACTGAGCAAGAAGGCACCTTTAGGCGGGAAGGGAACCGCGCATGCGTGCCTGCATTCCCAAAGGCTTTCTTGGAAAGCTGGGGAAATGCTCCACAAGGGCTTCATCAACGTCGATGTCACCCATATGTGAGGACTGACTTCCTGCTTGGTCCTGGAGAAACACCACTCTCAGCTCTAGACGGTTGATCGACCACTGGCTCTCCAGGAGCGATCAAGTCCCTTGGGTAAACTGATCTCCGCAATGCGCTCCCCAACCTGCTAGACAAGCATCTGTCAGCAATGCAAGCCACTCCGGCTGCTCTAGAGGCATCCCTGCCTTTAGGGACTCTGGGCGTAGCCACCACCAGAGCGACTGTCTGACCTTCTGTGGACAAGGGATCCGCTTGCTCAGCGCATCGGACTGGTGAGACCACCAGCTCAGCAATGCTCGTTGCAACGGGCGCATATGAAACCTGGCTCAAGGCACCACCTCCAGCGTCGCCGCCATCATTCCCAAGAGACAAAGGTAAGTCCACGCTGAGGGAGCCAACATCGCTCTGAAGCTGTGCACCAGCTGTCGGAGCACCTGGATTCGACGCTCCAGCAGGAACACTGCTCCCTCCAAGTATTGAACCGCACCCACAAGTACTCGAGCTCCTGCAAGGGTAGTAAACCCGGATTGAGCACCCAGCCTAACTCCCTTAAAAGGTTCACCACTCTGTCGCCTGGATGCTTTCGGCTTGGGACTTCGCCTGAATCAACCAATCGTCAAGATACGGATGAACGAGGATACCTTCTTTTCGCAACGCCGCTGCCACTACCACTACCACCATGATCTTGGTGAAGTTTCGCGGCGCCGTTGCTAGGCCAAAGGGCAACGCCTGGAACTGATAGTGACCCCAAGGGAGCGCGAACCGCAGAAACTTTTGATGCACCTGTCTGATAGGGATGTGCAAATATGCTTCCGTGAGATCGAGAGACGTCATATACTCGGCCTGCCGGACCGCTACAATAACCGACATTAGCGTCTCCATCCTGAAATGAGGCACCTGAAGACAACAGTTCACCCCTTTCAGGTCTAAGATAGGCCACAGAGCCCTGCCTTTTTTCGGAACTTCAAAATAAATCGAGTATCGACCCATAACGTAGTCTGGACACGGCACCGGCACTACCGCTTCCAACTGCAATAGACGATCCACAGTACAGAGTACGGCTTGGGTCTTTTGGGGATCCCTGCAGGGCGACATCACAAACGAGTCCCGCACTGGCCTCGCGAGTTCCAGCACGTACCCCTCGCAAATTATCTCTAGCACCCACTGGTCGGACGTTATTTGGGTCCAGGCAGGAAGAAAACTCCGAAGTCACCCACCTATCGGTTGACTTCCTACCGGGACCCGCCTCCTTTCATTGTGGTTTCCGAGAAGGTCCTGCAGAAGATGAAGACGCAAAGCCTCTGCTTGCTCCGCGAAACCCCCAAAATCCTTGCAACCTCGCCGCAAACCTTCCCCTTTGAAAGCCCCCCAAACGGGAAGTCCGGAGCCTCCTGAAATCTCTAAATTGTCCACGAAACGACTGCACAGCCTGTCCTTGTTTGGGCCTATCCTCTGGGAGTCTCCCACCCTTGGACTCCCCGAGATCCTTCACCAACTCGTCGAGGTCTTCCCCAAAAACAATATCCCTTTAAACGGGAGCTTACTAAGAGGGGCCTTGGACGACCCATCGGCCGACCAATTTTTCAACCATAATGATTTTCAGGCGGCCACCAAGGAAACCATACTATTCGCAAACGCTCTGATCAGGTCGTAGTGTACACAGAAACATAGAAATATGATGACAGAAAAAGACCACAAGGCCTATCTAGTCTGTCCTTCCAAAACAACAACTACAACACAGTCACCTTTTTACCTTTAGAGTTCCTCTGTGTTTGTCCCATGCTTTTTTGAATTCAGTTGCTGTCCTCATCTCTACCACCTCCACTGGGAGACCACTACTCTTTCCGTAAAGAAATATTTCCGCATATCACTCCTGAATCTATCTCCCTTCACCCTCATCCCATGTCCCCTCGTAGCAGAACTTGCTTTCAATTGAAAGAGGCTCTCTCCCTGAACATTTATGCCACGGAGGTATTTAAACATCTCAATCATATCACCTCTATCCCGCCTTTCCTCTAAGGTGTACATATTAAGATCCTTCAATCTGTCCTCATATGCTTTATAATGAAGACCACTAATCATTTTAGTAGCCACCCTCTGCACCGACTCCATCCTGTTCACACCCTTTTGAAGGTGCGGTCTCCAGAATTGCACACTATACTCCAAATGAGGATGCACCAAAGACTTATACAGAGGCATATTCACCTCCTTTTTTCTGCTAGCCATTCCTCTCTGTATGCACCCAAGCATCCTTCTAGCTTTTGCCGTTGCCTTTTCTACCTGTTTAGCTACTTTAAGATCATCAGACACAACCACGCCTAGGTCCCGCTCTTCTTTAGTGGACAAAAGTACTTCACCCCCTATACTATATTGCTCCCTTGGATTGCTGCAGCCCAAATGCATGACCTTACATTTTTTAACATTAAATCCCAGCTGCCAAATTCTAGACCATTCTTCAAGCTTAGCTAGATCCCTCCTCATGTTATCTACCCCTTCCTGGGTGTCTACTCTATTGCAGATTTTGGTATCATCCGCAAAGAGGCAAACCTTACCTGAAAGCCCTTCTGCTATATCACTAACAAAGATGTTAAAAAGAATCGGACCAATGACAGATCCCTGGGGCACACCACTGATAACATCCTTCTCCTCAGAGTGAGCTCCATTTACTTGTACTCTTTGTCGTCTCCCACCCAACCAATTTCTAACCCAAGCAGTAACTTTAGGGTCCATCCCTAGGGTGCTCAGTTTGTTTATAAGTCACCTGTGAGGAACAGTGTCAAAGGCTTTACTGAAATCTAAATACACATCTAGGGCTCTCCCTCGGTCTCTCCCTAGTCACCCAGTCAAAGAACTCAATCAGATTTGTCTGACAAGACCTGCCTCTGGTGAATCCATGCTGCCTCGGATCCTGTAATCCGCTGGACTCCAGAAACCTCACTATTTTCTCTTTCAGCAGCGTTTCCAATAATTTACTCACCACCGAAGTTAAAATAACCGGCCTGTAGTTTTCAAATAGATACCAAAAGGATATCTATTTGTGCTTTATCGACTATAGCAAAGCTTTTGACTGTGTAAACCATGAGAAACTCTGGGCCACATTAAGAAGCATGGGTATACCAGAACACCTGATCGTTCTCTTGCACAATCAGTACATTGATCAAGAAGCAACAGTTCGAACAGAACAAGGAGAAACAGAATGGTTTAAAATAAGCAAAGGTGTAAGACAAGGCTGCATACTTTCCCCCTACCTGTTTAATTTATATGCAGAACAAATCATCAGAGAAGCAGGATTGTATGAAGACAACAGAGGTGTGAAGATTGGTGGAAGACTCATCAACAACCTTCGCTATGCTGATGATACCACATTACTGGCGGAAAGTGAAGATGATCTGAAACATTTGCTTCTCACAATCAAAGAACATAGTCTCAAAATGGGCCTGCACCTTAATGTAAAGAAGACAAAGATCATGACAACTGGCATAATCAACAGGTTCATCGTCGAAGGAGAAGAAATTGAAATCGTGAATAACTTTAACCTACTTGGATCAACTATCAATAAAGAAGCAACAAGCAGTCAAGAAATCAGACGACGCATTGCTCTTGGCAGACTGGCTATGAAAGACCTAGATAAGATTCTCAAGAGCAGAGATGTCTCTCTCCATACAAAGATTTGACTTATTCAAGCCATGGTATTTTCAATAACATCATATGGATGTGAAAACTGGACAGTGAAAAAGATAGACAGGAAGAAAATTGATGCCTTTGAATTATGGTGCTGGCGGCGGATACTGTGTATACCATGGACTGCCCGAAGAACAAACCAGTCTGTACTAGAGGAGATCAAACCTAAGCTTTCTTTAGAAGCTCAGATGACAAGACTTCGACTTTCATACTTTGGACACATCATGCGGAGAGAGAGATCATTAGAGAAAGACATCATGCTTGGCAAGATAGAAGGTCAACGCAAAAGAGGAAGGCCAGCAATGAGATGGATCGATACAATAACAGCAGCTACGGGTACCAGTCTGTCAACAATAAGCCGCCTGACTGAAGACCGAACACAATTTAGGATAGCTATCCAGAGGGTCGCCATGAGTCGACTCCGACTCGACGGCACTTAACAACAACAACAGTTTTCAACCACATCCTTACTTCCGCTTTTGTGTAAAGGCACCACATGAGCCTCTCTCCAGTCCTTTGGCACCACTCCCGACTCCAACGAGGCATTGAAAAGGTCAGTCAGTGGAGCTGCTAGAACGTCCCCAAGTTTCCTCAGTATTCTCGGGTGTATCCCATCCGGTCTCTTCACTTTGTCTACCCTTGAGTCTGACAATACCACTTTTGCCCTTCCTCTTCTCACTAATATATCTGAAAAATGTCTTATCCCCCCATTTTATTGCATTGGCTATTTCCTCCTCCTTTTGAAACTTTGCCTTCTTGACTACTTTGCTAGCTTCTCTAAGTTTTTCCAAATACAGATGCCTGTCTTCCTCTCTCTGTGATCTCTTGTATTTCATGAAGGCCTCCCTCTTTTTCTTCACTTTATCAGCTACTTCTTTCGAAAACCATAGCGGTTTTCTTTTCCTTTTACTTTTATTTACCATTTTAACAAAAAGGTTGGTTGCCCTTAAAATATCCCCTTTCAGTTTTTCCCACTGTTTTTCTACATCCCTCAGCTGTTCCCATCCCACTAACGACTCCCTGAGGTATTGGCCCATCTTCGCAAAGTTAGTCTTCCTAAAGTCTAAGATCCTCGCCTTTGAATGGATTCTAACAGCCCTAGTCCTAATACTGAACCACACCATCTGGTGATCACTGGATGCAAAATGATCTCCCACTACAACATCAGGAACACTTTCACCATTGGTAAGCACCAAGTCCAGTATGGCCCCTTCACGTGTGGGGTCTGTTACCAATTGCCTGAATAGTTCTCCCTGTAGAGAATCCAGGTTCTCCTTACTTCTAGATGATACTGCAGCAGGAATGTGCCAATCAACATCTGGCATATTGAAATCTCCTATCAGTAGCACTTCCCCTTTCCTAGCAATGCTGTGCATGTCTTCAATTAACTCTCTGTCCACCTCCTCCTCTTGTGAGGGAGGTCTGTATATCACACCAATATAAATAGATTTCTCTTTCCCTCTTTCTAGTTTAACCCACAATGCCTCCCCTCTCCCTTTTAAGCTCTGTAATTCCAAAGCTTTAATAGTAGTTTTTACATATAGTGCTACTCGTCCTCCCCTTCTTCTTACCCTGTCCTTTCTGAATAAAGTATAGCCAGGTATAGTTACATCCCAATCATGGTTTTCTGTGAACCATGTTTCTGTAACTGCCACTAAATCCAAGTCAGCCTCTCCCACCAAAGCTTCAACATCAGGGATCTTATTTCCCATGCTACGGGCATTTATAGACACTGCTTTCCATATGTTACCCGTGTTACCCATTTCCATAAAGGTATTTAATGTATCACCTACCTGGGGGCTTTCTTCACCCATCCCCAATGAATCTAGTTTAAAGCCCTCTTCAGTAGATTAGCCAGTACGCTGACCCCGACTCCAGGCGATTCAGCTCCTTCAACTCCTCCTGCTCTAGGCCCATAGACTGCCTCAAGCGCTGAGACCACCTGAGGCAGGCTCTCGCCACCCAAGCCCCACAAATGGAAGCCTACAGCGATGCGTTAGCCTCAAAGGACTGCTTCAACAATCCGTCGACCTTTCTATCCTGCGCATCCTTTAAGGCCGTGCTACCTTCAACCGGAATGGTGGTCTTCTTAGTAACCGCCGACACCGCCTGTGGAAAGGAGGCCTATCCGGAGTCCGGGGGAGGACAAAGAAACAGGGAATTCACCCTAGTAAAGGGCCCCCTTTCACCAAGGGTAGGAAAGCCACAATCAACTCCAGGAATCAGAAAACCTCCACATCACCCACATTTCATGCGCCCCCTAGTGGAATGAGGGAGAGAGGATATAGGGCCCAGAACCCCTATGGCAGGGAATTCTCCAAGCACTCAGGTACCCGAAGTCAGGCTGATTACCGTCACCTGGGAAGGGAGGAGTTGGAGCTAGAGCCCTGGAAATATAAACCTATGCCAGAGAATGAGGAGGGGGGAAGAGAAGCAGGAAGCCAGGCTGACATGAACAGAGGCACAGATACAAGCAAGAGAAGCTTGACTAGTGCTGAGCAGAGCGGAGGAACTGAGCTTCCAGGAGAAGAAAGTGCTAATTGGCATATAGCACGTCTGCAATCAAGATTGGGGCCAGAAACAAGAGAGACTCCAAGATCCCCCGGGAGGTTGTTAGCTGAGCACTGTGAGCAAGACGGGGAGTCAGAATCCATGCAGCTGGGAGAGCCCGAGGTGGAGCTGAATAAGGAGGACACTCCCATGGATTGTTCCTTTTGCCAAGCTTTAAACATGGGAACGTAGAGAAAAAGCCAGTCTTGAAAGAAAGTCTTCAAGGAAAGAAGGTATCCATAGTCAACAAGCAGGGTGGCCGTGATTCCCACGTGTTTGCAAAGGGGAAGTTTACGGGGACTAAGGAGCAAGCCAGGAACTGTGATATAAGTTTGTTAACCACCTGCTGCCTGAATTATGACACTGGGGTAAGCTAAAGTAGCTATGAGAACGGCGCTTTCTTTTGCCCCTGGGTTCTACCTTTTTGCTTGGAAGGTAGCCAAGAAAGGTTTGAAGCTCAATAGAAGCTAAACTACCATAGACATTAAATTTGATTTGTTTTTGTGCTTTAGAAAGCAAGGCTAAGAAAGGAATTCGATATCTTTGCTGTTAAAGACTGTATATCCTGAACTATAGAGAACCTTTGAACAGCTATCCTTATGTTTGGGTTTGTTTTATGGACAATGCACTACCTCAAAGAATCCTGAACAGATAATCCTGTGTGTGGTATGTTCGAACCATTGTGTGCAAAATAAATTTCTGTCATTTGCCTTACCTCGTTGAGCCTGACTACAACTTTCTGCCTGATGCACCTATACAGCTTAACAAAACAAACTACATTTCCCAGAGAGCGCTGCAGGGAAATACTTTGTTAAGGCGGATAGCGGGAAGTTCCTCTAATAACCACGCCCCTCTAAGCTAGAGGCGGGTGGTGAGGCCGTGACACGCCGCATCAATTCTCGGGGACCTAAACTTCTCTTTATCCTTCTCTGCCTATTCATTGTTCTAGTGCCTCGTAGCCCCGCTTCCGGCTGATCCCACGCCTCCTGGATCATTCGGTCAACCACACGATGCACCGGAAACACCAACTGCGCTTGTCGCACAGCTTGAATGATGGGGTCTTCCACCTCTTCTTCTTCTGGAGCTGGTGCCGTAGCGAGGTTCAGCATCTGAAGAGACTCCGTGATGAGAGCCGTGAGCTCATCCCTACGGAACACCCAAATGATTTTCGCCTGATCCTCAGGCTCGGGTATCTCCCCTTCTTGCAGGTCTTCTACATCTGCGTCAAGCTCCAGATCAGCTTCCTCTGGATCCTCGAGCCCACAATCCGTAGGCAACACCTCGCGCGTCCTTAACCTCTTTGTGTTTACTGCAATGGGAATGTGATTCTTATGTACAAACTGATTTCAATTGTTTATAAGGGTGCCAGTAATCATTTCCTGGCAATATTCAGTTTTTATACTATTTCCTTTTTTAATTGGTCTTGTTTTATTTGATTCTTTTATGTGTCAAATACGTGTGCATATATAGTCCAAAGCCATTCCACTGGCTACTTTTTTTTTTAGGAGATATTGGACATTAAGGGGCTGAACTGCAAGGGTGCCAATAATGTTAACCATGACTGTATCTCTTCTCAGTACTCGCATGATTTGAATTAACCAATACATGATGGCTCTAATGTTTAAAATGCCCACATTCACTCCCAGTTTCACAATGGTGAAGATAATAGAGCTGCCTGGGACCACCAGAAAAGCCATTATCATCAAACTTCAAAGGGGTAAAAAGACATTTCCAAAGGCTTTGGTATTCCTGTGTCTACAGTTCGCAATGTTATTAAGAATTTTTCTAGTCACTGAACTGTCAAGAACCTCCCAGGACATAGTGGGAAGAGGAAAATTAATCCAAGAAGTCTTCGAAGGTTAATACGAACTGTTGGAAAAAAATAACATACAACATCCAAAGAGCTTAAGGCTGGCCTGGAGTAATCTGGAGTGGTGGTTTCAACCTAGACCACACACTGCACACTAAACAAAGAAGGCCTTCATGGGCGAAGCCCAAGGAGGACCCCACTGCTCAAACACAGAAATAAAAAGGCATACCTACCTTTGGCCAAACCCACCTTGAGAAACCACAATCCTTCTGGGAAAATATTCTATAGACAGATAAAACCAAGCTTGAGGTCTCTGGCAATGCAGACTAGCAATACATTACAGGCAAAGAAATGAAGCTTATATGGGGAAAGAAAACCCTTCCTACAGTTAAATATGGTGGAAGTTCCATAATGTTGTGAGGCTGTTTTGTTGCCTCAGGAACTGGAGGCCTGGAAAGTAAAAGGAATCATGAAGTCAAAGGACTACCAAAGAATTCTGCAGCAACATGTGCTACTTAGTGTCAGAAAGCTAGGTCTGGATCAAAGGTCTTGGGTCCTCCAGTAGGACAATGACCAAAAACATGCATCCAAAAGTACAAAAGAATGGTTAAAAAGAAACAAATGGACTGCTTTAAACCAGCCAGCAATGAGTTCTGATCTCAGTCCAATCGAGAACCTTTGGAAAGAAATTAAATCTGCCATTGGTAAAAGGAATCATGGAAACATTCATGAGCTGGAACAAATTGCAGCTTTAGAGTGGGTGGAACAACCAGAAGACAGATGTACGAAACTTACAGATGGCTACAAGAAACGTTTGGAGGCTGTCATCACTGCGAAGGGTTGTGCAATCAAAATATTAGTGAAAGAGTAGTTACTCACCTGTAACAGGTGTTCTCCAGGAGCAGAAGGAATCAGTCCTCACATATGGGTGACGTCGGCGTTGACGGAGCCCCAGTGCGGAGCATTTCCCCAGCTTTCAAAGAAAGCCTTTGGGAATGCAGGCACGCATGTGCGGTCCCCTTCCCGCCCAAAGGTGCCATCTTGCTCAGTCTGATGACATAGCTAAAAGACAGCACAAAAAGTAAATGAACTATATACAACTGCAACTCCAAGGGGAGGGGGGAGAGTTGTGAGGACTGATTCCTGCTGCTCCTGGAGAACACCTGTTACAGGTGAGTAACTACTCTTTCTCCAGGGCCAAGCAGGAAGTCAGTCCTCACATATGGGTGACTCCCTAGCTCTGGGCTACCAGGAACCCAGGCTGAAAAGCAGAGCTCCCTCTAGAGCCTCAGCAACAGTGAGAGAATCTTCTCCGAGACCACACCTGAACGGTAGCCCAACACCAGGGCCTGAGGGTAGGAGTTGTCTAAACCTCAAAGAGATGACGGAGTACCGCTTGCCCGAAAGCACTGTCCCTACGGGACTCCCTCTCGAGGCAGTAGTGGTCCGCAAACGTTTGGCTTGAAGACCAAGTAGCGGCCCGGCAGATGTCCGCCAACGGAACAGAACGGAAGTGAGCTACTGATGCGTCCTTCGCCCTGACCCGATGGGCCGTGACTCGACCTTCCAGGGAGAGGCCGGCTGCTCTGTACGCCCAGGCGATACAGTTTGACACCCAGATGGACAAATTACGCATAGTGACAGGCAACCCCAATTTATTAGGGTCAAAGGAAATGAAGAGCTGAGAAGCCCTTCTATGCCCCTGCGTATGTTCAAGGTAAAAGGACAGCGCCCTTCTCCAATCCAGGGTATACAAGACAGTCTCTGCCCTACTGGCGTGCGGCCTGGGAAAAAACGTTGGAAGTACTACCTCCTGGTTGAGGTGGAAGGAGGACACTACCTTGGGGAGGAACTTAGGATGAGTCCTCAAGACTACCCTGTTCTTATAGAACCTGGTATACGGCCTATCCGAGACCAGGGCCTGAAGCTCACTCACCCGCCTAGCCGAGGTGAATGCCACAAGGAACACCACCTTCCAGGAGAGGAAACGTAAATGGCAGGTTGCCATCGGCTCAAAAGGTGGGCGAGTCAGTTGCTGTAAGACCACATTGAGATCCCACTCAGTGGCCGGTGGCTTAAGCAGAAGCAGGCCTCTGAGAAAGCGAGACACCAGAGGGTGGCCTGAGAGAGATTGTCCATCCACCGGCGAGTGGTGAGTGAGAGGGCACTGAGGTGAACCCTGACAGAGTTGGACTGAAGTCCTAGGTTGGAAAGGTGGAGCAGGTATTGTAGCACCACCTGGACCGAGCAGGAGAAGGGGTCCTCTTGCTGTTGAGAATACCAAGTAGAGAACCTACGCTACTTCAGAGCATAGGCCTTCCTAGTGGAATGCTTCCTGAAGGCCAACACTACCTCTTCAACCTCCTTTGGTAGGAGCAAGGACTACCCTTTCAGCAGCCAGGCCATCAAATTGAGGGATTTGAGGGATGCATGAGGGACCCCTGATCCTGAGTCAGAAGGTCGGGTTGCAGCCCCAGAGGAAGTGGAGTATCCACTGCCAACTGCAGAAGAAGAGGGAACCACGGCTGCCTGGGCCACCTGGGGGCTATCAGGATCACCGTGGCTCGATCCTGCTGGAATTTGAAGACAGTCCGGGCCACCAGAGGTGTGGGAGGAAAAGCATACAGCAGGCCTTCAGACCAGGGGATCAGGAATGCATCTGCCGCCGTCCGCAGAGGGTGCGGCTGTCTGGAACAGAACTTGGGTAGTTGCCTGTTTAGCGGACTGGCAAAAAGAACCATGGTCGGAAGTCCCCACTTCAGAAAGATCCTGTCAACTACCAGGGGATCCAACTGCCACTCGTGAGGTTGCAGGAGTCTGCTTGGCCTGCCCGCCAGGTAGTTTCCTGGCCTGGGAGGTAGACCGCCCTGAGGGTCGTGCCCTGCTTGATAGCCCAGGAGCAGAGAGCTTGTGCTTCCAGGCACAGGAGTCTGGATCCTGTGCCTCCCTGCTTGTTGACATAGAACATAGCCACCTGGTTGTCCATCTGAACTAGGACAGACTGGTGAGACAGGATCTGAGAGAAAGTCTGTAAGGCTAGTCGAATGGCTCTCAATTCCAATAGGTTGACCTGCTGGGCGGCCTCCCACGAAGACCACAGGCCTTGGGTGCAGGCCCCCTGGCAGTGTGCCCCCCAGCCCTACAGGGAAGCATTGGTTGTCAGTACCTGAGTGTGTGGGAAGGCCTGAAAAGGAACACCCCTGTCCGATTTGGGAGATGCCTCCACCAGCGTAAGGAGTCCACCAAGAGTTTGGACACCTTTATTCTGCCTGACAATTTCCCTGTGGCCTGGTGCCACTGAGCCGGCCTCATGTGCAGACGGGCATTCAGGGTGACATGCACCATGGAAGCCATGTGACCTAAGAGCCGGAGGAAGTGTCTGGCGGAGAACAGAGAGTTCGCCCGAAACTGGTCGGCCATCTTTATCAGCCTGTGAGCTCTGTCCACAGGCAAATAGGCCTTTGCATGGATAGTATCCAATCTTGCCCCTATGAACTTCACTTCCTGTGAGGGACTAAAGTGGACTTGGGCAAGTTTATCACGAACCCCAGGTGCTGAAGCAGGGATATGATTCTGAAGGTGGCCTGTCTGGCCTCTTGTGGAGACTGGCCCCTGATAAGCCAGTTGTCCAGGTAAGGGAACACAAAGATCCCCTGGCTCCTGAGGTAAGCCGCAACCACCGCCAAGCATTTTGTAAAAACCCTGGGGACAGAGCTGAGACCAAAAGGAAGCACTCTGTACCGGAAGTGTCTTCCTCCCACCACAAATCTGAGGAATTGTCTGTGCCTTGGATGGATGAGGATGTGAGTATAAGCATCCCTCAGGTCTAAGGAGCATAGCCAATCTCCCTGCTGGAGGTAGGGCAGTAAGATTCCAAGGGTAAGCATCTTGAACTTTTCTCTCTCCAGAAACTTGTTCACATTTCTCAGGTCCAGGATGGGTCTGAGGCCTCCTGTTCTTTTTGGTACCAGGGAGTACCTCGAGTAGAAGCCTTGCCCTTCCAGGTGGTGAGGCACCGGTTCCACCGCCTGGATGAGGGGACAAAAGAACTGCAGTGCCAGAAATGCACCCTTTTTCCAGACAGTTGATCGACCAGGGGCTCTCCTCCTATGACCAACAATCCTAGGTCACTTGTGCCTCATATTGGGCACCCCCAACCAGAGAAGCTTGCATCCGTCGTTACCAGGATCCAATTAGGAGGCTCCAGAGGAACCTCTGTAGGGAGATTGGTGGACTGTAGCTATTAGTGTAGATGGACCTGTGTGTGGAGATGTCAAACCATACGTTTTGCCAGCAGATGCCATTGCAGCGACCACCGAGAGAGAAAGGCCTGTAGTAACAGCTGCATATGAGTCCTGGCATAAGGGACCAACTCCAGCAATGACCTGGAAAGTGGAATAACGAGTGAGGTTATCAAATTTGCAGATGACACAAAACTATTTAAAGTTGTTAAAACCCAAGAGGATTGTGGAAAATTGCAAGAGGATCTTCATAAATTGGAAGATTGGGCATCAAAATGGCAGATGAAATTTAATGTGGACAAGTGCAAAACTTATGCACCTAGGGAAGAACAACCCAAACTATGGTTACACGATGCAAGGTTCCACATTAGGAACCACCACCCAGGAAAAAGATTTAGGCATCATTGTGGATAACATGTTAAAACCCTCGGTCCAGTGTGCAGCGGCGGTCAAGAGAGCAAATAGAATGCTAGGTATCATAAGAAAAGGAATGGAAAATAAAACAAAAGATATTATAATGCCTCTATATCGTTCCATGGTGAGACCACACCTTGAATATTGTGTGCAATTCTGGTCGCCGTATCTTAAAAAGGATATAGCGTTATTAGAAAAGGTTCAGAGAAGAGCCACCAAAATGGTAAAGGAGATGGAAGGATACTCCTATGAAGAAAGGCTAAAAAGGTTAGGGCTCTTTAACCTGGAAAGAGACGGCTGAGGGGAGATATGATAGAAGTCTATAAATTAATGAACGGAGTGGAACGGGTAAACGTAGATCGATTGTTTACGTTATCAGAATATAGAAAGACTAGGGGACATGCAATGAAGCTACAGGGTAACTATTTAAGACTAATAAAAGAAGGATCAACAAAAATATAACTTATACCCTGCAGGTAGGGGGTTGTAGCCTTTAAAGTTATTTGCCCTTGCTTGTTCTCTGTTGCTGTTTCTCCATGATGTGGGCTCTATAGTGGTTTTTAAGCTGTTTAATATCTTATTTTTGATTATAACAATCTTTCTCTTTTTGGACTGCTTATTTTCTTGGGTTTTGTATTTGGAATGCAATAAAGAGTAGTTACTCACCTGTAACAGGTGTTCTCCAGGAGCAGCAGGAATCAGTCCTCACATATGGGTGACGTCGGCGCCGACGGAGCCCCCGTGCGGAGCATTTCCCCAGCTTTCAAAGAAAGCTTTTGGGAATTGCAGCGCGCATGCGAGGTCCCCTTCCCGCCCAAGGGTGCCATCTTGCTCAGTCTGATGACATAGCTAAAAGACAGCAAAAATAGCAAGAAATAAATCATATGACTGCAACTCCAAGGGGAGGAGGGAGGGTTGTGAGGACTGATTCCTGCTGCTCCTGGAGAACACCTGTTACAGGTGAGTAACTACTCTTTCTCCAGGACCAAGCAGGAAGTCAGTCCTCACATATGGGACTCCCCAGCTTAAGGCTACCGGAGACCCCAAGCCGAAAAAATGAGCTCCCTCTAGAGCGTCAGAACATAAGGAAGGAATCTTCTCTGAGAATGCCCCCGACCAGTAGCCCAACATCAGGGCCGGAGGGAAGGAGTTGCCTAAACCCCAAAGAGATTATGGAGTACTGCCTGTCCGAAAGCACTGTCACTGCGGGACTCTCTATCAAGGCAGTAATGGGCTGCAAAGGTCTGGCTTGAAGACCAAGTAGCGGCCCGGCAGATGTCTGCCAATGGAACAGAGTGGAGATGAACACTGACGCAGCCTTCGCCCTGACACGATGAGCCGTGACTCGACCCTCCAACGAGAACCTAGTGTAAGGGGGATCAGACAATAGCGCCTGAAGTTCACCTACTCGCCTAGCAGAGGTAAGAGCTACCAGAAACAAAGTTTTCCAGGAGAGGACAGGTAGCCATAGGTTCAAATGGCGGACAAGTAATCCGCTGTAAGACCACATTTAAATCCCACTCAGGGGCCGGTGGACGTAGAGGAGGCTTAAGCAGGAGGAGGCCTCTGAGGAAACGAGCCACCAAAGGGTGGTTGGAAAGAGGCCTCCCGTCCACCGGCGAGTGGTGCACTGAGAGAGCACTGAGATGAACTCTGACAGAATTGGACTTAAGGCCTAGATTGGAGAGGTAAAGCAAATATTGCAATACTACCACTACCAAGCACGAGAAGGGATTCTCGCTGTGCTGAGTACACCATGCGGAGAATCTACGCCACTTAAGAGCGTAGGATTTCCGGGTGGATTGCCTTCTAGAGGCTGAGACTACGTCTTCCACCTCTCTAGGTAGAAGTAGGTGAGCCAGGACTACCCTTTCAGCAGCCAGGTCATCAGATGAGGGGACTGGAGGTTGGGGTGGAAGAGAGATCCCTGTTCTTGAGACAGGAGATTGTGTTGAATCCCCAGAGGAATAGGAGTGTCCACCGCCAGTTGCAGCAGAAGTGGGAACCACGGTTGCCTCAGCCACCTGGGTGCTATCAGAATCATGGAGGCCCCGTCCTTGAGTACTTTGAACAGTGTTCGGGACACTAGTGGCATGGGAGGAAAGCACAGTTACTTACCTGTAACAGGTGATCTCTGGGAACAGCAGGAATTAGTCCTCACATATGGGTTCGTCGGTACCGACGGAGCCGGAGCGGGAAAGCTCCCCAGCTTCCCAGAAGGAAAGCTTTTGGGACCTCCCACTGCGCATGCGCGCTGCCTTCCCGCCTTCCTGACCAACTCTCCTCAGTTCGAGTTTATAGCTGAGACAATAAAGAGAGGAAAGGAAGAGAGAGAGAGATACAACTCCTAGGGGAGGTGGGTGGGTTGTGAGGACTAATTCCTGCTGTTCCCAGAGATCACCTGTTACAGGTAAGTAACTGTGCTATCTCCAGGAACAAGCAGGAATAAGTCCTCACATATGGGGACTCCCTAACTAAGATGCCCGGGAGATCCCCTAAAGGGTATGAGACCCTGAAAGGTTCTTCATCTTCCTATGGATCTCAGGCATCCATTCAGGGAAGGTGGGCTGGAGTTGTTCAAGAATGGAACAGGTGTCTGAGGACAGCCTGACCAAACAAGGCATCCCGGCGGGAGTCCTTGTCCAAACAGTAATGGGCTGTAAAGGTATAAACCGAGGTCCAGGTGGCTGCTCGACAGATCTGGTCAATGGACACAGAGTTTAGATGAGCCATAGAGGTGGCCATGGCCCTCACGTTGTGAGCGGTGACATGGCCTTCCAGAGAAAGGTTCTTACTCTGGTAAGCAAAAGAGATACACTGAGCAATCCAATTGGAGAGTGTTCTTTTGGAGACTGGAAGTCCTAAATGAGAAGGATCAAAAGCAACAAAAAGCTGAGAAGACTTTTGATGTTGCTGTGTCCTGTGGAGGTAAAAGCAAGAGCTCTTTTACAGTCCAGAGTATGAAGGTTCCTCTCTGCATTGGATGCATGAGGAGCTGGAAAAAAGACAGGTAAATAAACCTCTTGATTAAGATGAAAAGGTGAGACCACTTTAGGCATAAAGTGAGGATTTGTCCTAAGGACTACCTTATCATGATGGAACCTTGTATAAGGTGGATTAGCCACTAAGGCCTGCAGTTCACTGATGCGGTGAGCTGAAGTGACTGCAATGAGGAAAATAACCTTCCAGGAAAGAAATTTCAAGGAGGTAGTGGCTAAGGGTTCAAAAGGTGGCTTCATAAGCTGACCAAGAACCAAGTTTAAGTCCCATGCCACCGGAGGAGGTCGAATGGGAGGTTAAGCCTCTCATGAATCTTGTAATAAGAGGATGAGAGGAAACAGGTTGTCCATTGATGGGCTTAAGTGATGCCGCAATAGCACTCAAATGGACTCTTACTGAATTCGTTTTGAGTCCTGCATTGGAGAGATGCAGGAGATATTCCAAAAGAGAATTCAATGGGAGTGCCAGAGGGTTAAGACCCTTTTGAGCACACCAAATGGAAAATCTTTTCCATTTAAAAGCGTAAGAACGCCTAGTGGAAGGTTTCCTAGAGGCATGTAGGATATCCTTCACTTGCTGCGAAAGATTGAAGTGTTGAAGGTCTAGGCCTTCAGTAACCAAGCTCTGAGGTGAAGGGACTTGGGGTTTGGGTGCCACAAAGTCCCCTCCTCTTGAGACAGAAGGTCTGGAGCAGCTCCCAAGTCCAGGGAGGGGGCTTGGGAGAGATGCAGAAGTAGAGGGTACCACACTTGGCGTGGCCAGCGTGGAGCTATGAGGATCATGGACCCTTGATCCCTTTGAAGTTTGAACAGAGTCTTGGGAATCAAAGGAATGGGTGGAAAGGCATACAGGAAACCCTGACCCCAATGCAGGAGGAAGGCATCCTTGGTCTGAACTCCCTGACACGGAATTCTGGAACAGAACCGGGGAAGTTAGCATTCCACGGACTTGCAAAGAGGTCTATGTCCGGGGTTCCGCATTTCTGGAAGATTCTGAGTACCTGATCCATGTGCAGGGACCATTCGTGTGGAAGCAGAACTCGACTGAGTCTGTCAGCCCAAGAGGTTTGGATTCCTGGAAGATATACTGCCAGGAGATGGATTTGATGCTCTCTGGCGAAGGCCCATAATCTTAGAGCTTCGTTGCAAAGCGACAGAGAGCCAGTCCCTCCTTGTTTGTTTATGTAAAACATGGCTACTTGATTGTCCGTGTGAATAAGGACTGTCATGTTGCTGAGAAGGGTATGAAAAACTTTGAGAGCTAGAAAGATTGCTCGAAGTTCCAAGTGGTTGATATGAAGGGTGGTCTCCTGTGGAGACCAAGTGCCCTGAGTGGAGAGATCTTGGAGATGAGCCCCCCAACCTGTTTGGGAGGCATCTGTTGTGAGGGTTGCTTGGGGCAACAATGGTTGAAAGGGGGCCCCCAACAACAGATTTTGAGTGGATATCCACCATTGGAGAGACCAAAAAAGACGATTGGAGTTTGCTATTTGGTCTGAGAGAGCGAGCTCCTGATGCTTGGGTCCACTGGGTGGATAAAGTCCATTGAGCTGCTCTCATATGTAGGCGAGCATAAGGCACCACATGCACTGTGGAGGCCATGTGGCCTAATAGTTGTAGCATCTCTCTGGCAGTCAAGTGGCTTCTGGACTGAGTCTGAGAGGCTAAGTGCACTAGACGTTGGCAACGGGCCTGAGGTAGATAGGCCCTTGCAGTGTTGGTATCCAACCAGGCCCCTATGAATTCTAGGGATTGAGTAGGGGTGAGTTGGGACTTTGGCAGATTGATCACAAGTCCCAGATACTGTAGAATTCGCCTGGTGCGATCCAGGGAAGTCTGAGCCTCGGACTGAGACGGAGCTCGGATGAGCCAGTCGTCCAGGTATGGGAAGACAAAAATTCCCAGGGTGCGTAGGAATGCAGCTACTATTGCCATGCATTTGGTAAATACCCTTGGAGCAGAGGCTAGACCGAAGGGAAGTACTCTGTATTGGAAGTGTTTTCCCTGGAACAGAAACCGTAGGAATTTTCTGTGGGATGGATGGATGAGTATATGCGTGTACGCATCCTTGAGATCTAGAGAACCAAGCCAGTCCTGACTCTGTAGGTATGGAAGGAGTGTGCCTAGAGAAAGCATCTTGAATTTC
This sequence comes from Ichthyophis bannanicus, assembly GCA_033557465.1. NCBI lineage: Eukaryota > Metazoa > Chordata > Amphibia > Gymnophiona > Ichthyophiidae > Ichthyophis > Ichthyophis bannanicus. The sequence continues at coordinate 24,417,746 of CM066042.1, forward strand.
TCCCTGTATAGAAATTTGTTCAATTCTCTGAGATCCAAAATGGGTCTGTACCCCCCTGTTTTCTTGGGAATGAGAAAATAAGGGGAGTAAAAACCTGACCCTTGTTGAGGAAGAGGAACCTCTTCTATTGCTTTTTGGGCGAGAAGAGTGGTCACCTCCTGACCCAACAGGTCTAGGAGAGATGGGGGAGAATTGAAACTTCTCACCATGGTATGGGGAGGAAGGTTGGAGAAATGTAGTTTGTAGCCCTCTCTGATAATAGAGAGGGTCCATTACTCTGATGTGATTTGCTCCCATCTGGGAGCAAAATGAGTTAACCTTCCTGGAATGGTGAGAGGTTCTGGATGTTTTAGAGCCAGAAAGTTTAAGTTCTCTAGTTGTAAGTCAAAAACCCTGAGGGGGTTGGGACTGTTGGGCTGTAGCAGCCCCTGCAGGTTTTGCCCTGGCCTGTTTAGGCTGCTGACGCTTAGGAGCAAAGCGAGCTGCAGAAGATTGTTGGCCAGTATTTGTGGCAAATCTGGCCTTCTTGTAGAAAGGCTTTTTGAAAGATTTCTTCTTGACAGGGGTAGAGGTAGACTTAGAAAGTCTATCCAAAGCAGCATTTTCTGCATCCATTTGAGTGGCTTTGATTTGCCACTCCTTACCAAACAGATTCTCACCTGTACAGGGCAAATTTCCCAACCCATCCTGGACCCAGGGTTCAAGGTTAGAGGCCTGGAGCCAAGCAATTCTGCGAGCCGCTATGGCAATACCTGAGGCTCTGCTAGCACCTTCAAAGGAGTCAAAGGCTGCTCTGTTGGAGAACTTTGAAATATCTTGAGTATGCTTAAGCAGAAGAAGGAACTCCTCCTTTCTATCCTCTGGGATGAAGGGGAGAAAATGGCGTATTTTTAATGCAATTTCCTTCAGAAACATGCCCATACAGAGGCTGTATGAGTTGATTCTGGCAATAAGCATACTTGCTTGGAAGATTTTCCTTCCAAAAGCATCCAGAGTCCTACATTCTCTTCCTGGGGGAGTAGAAGAGTGTATTTTAGTACTCTTGATCCTTTTCATAGCTGACTGCACCACAATGGAGTGGTGCGGGAGCTGAGTTTTTTGAAACCCAGGAGAAGGGGGGACACGATACATGGTGTCCAGACGACGAGAATGTGGAGATAGGGTGAGAGAAGTCTCCCATAAATCCATCATGTGATCTTGAAGAATTTCATGGATGGGCAGGGTGACTGCCTCTTTGGGAACCTTAAGAGTATCCTAAAATGTCTAACTTTTTTGCTCTAGGTTCTTTTTCAGAGGATACAGAAATAGAAAGACCTTTAGCTACTTCAATGATGAAGTCTTGAAAGGATAAATCCTCTGGAGGAGACATTCTCCTCTTTGGAGAAGAGGGCTCCTCAGGTAGAGTAAGGGATACTTCAGCAGAGTCATCTGATGAATCAGGATCATCAGAAGACTCAAAGTATCGTCTGTTTGCTTCCAGGGATCGATAAGCGTATCGACCGGTATCGACATCGGGGGTACCCGGTACCGGATCGGTATCGGGGAAAACCCCGGAACCAGGAACCGGAATCGGTATCCTGGTCGATGTGGAAGGCATGGGTCCCGGTATCGGTTGTGGTACCGGAACCGGAGTCGGTACCGCAGGGTGCGGTACCGAGGGCGTCGCAGCCTTAATAAAAGCCAGAATGGCCTGCTGCATGGATTGAACTGTATGATCCATGGACGCCACGACTGTCTGGATGTCGGTACCGGATGATTGAGCCGGTACCTCAGAACAGTCTAACAGGTGATCGGTCGAGGCCGTGCCATCGATGTCAACCTGTAACCCCATAGGAGGAGCTTTGGAAGCCGGAGCTTCCCGCCGGGGTTGTTTGGCTGGGGCAGGGTCCTCAGGGTCAAGCCCAGGGGTATCTCGATACTTAGAGGGAGATTTGCCCTTTGAGGACCTGCCAGAGGAATGTTTGGTTACCTGAGATCCATCAGGAGAGGAAGACCTGGAAGATGTCGATGCTGGAGTATCTGTAGAAAACAGCATGTGAAACTTGGCTGCCCGGTTCTGTAAGCCACGTTTAGACATCAAAGAACAGGATGGGCAATCCGGAATGGAATGGTCAGGCCCCAAACATTTAAGACACCATTCATGGGTGTCTGTGACTGAAATAGTACCGCTGCACTTGGTGCATTTTTTAAACCCAGAGGCTTGTTTCTCCATGAGGGAGAATTAGTGAAGGCCTAAAGGCCTCACAGAAGTAACACACCAAGTGAGGAAAAGAAAAGAGATTTTTTTTTTTTTTTTAAATAAAAGAAAAAAAGACCGGCGGTACCAGTCTGGAATCGGGGAAGGCAGACACGCGGCCAAAGAAATAAACTAAAATAACAACTTCTTCAGCGGTGACAGGAACACGACCTGCTGGCTCCGCGGAAAAAGAAGAACTGAGGAGAGTTGGTCAGGAAGGCAGCGCGCATGCGCAGTGGGAGGTCCCAAAAGCTTTCCTTCTGGGAAGCTGGGGAGCTTTCCCGCTCCGGCTCCGTCAGTACCGACGTACCCATATGTGAGGACTTATTCCTGCTTGTTCCTGGAGATACGCATACAGTAGGCCTTTGGACCACGGGAGCAGAAACGCATCCGCCGCTACTCTGAGAGGATGCGGTTGTCTGGAACAGAATCTCGGGAGTTGCCGGTTCAGAGGACTGGCGAAGAGATCCATGGTGGGGAGGCCCTACCTCAGAAAAATCTGCTGAACCACCAACGAATTCAATCTCCCTTTGTGTGGTTGCAGGATCCTGCCCAGTCTGTCCGCCAGGTAATTCTCTTGACCTGGGAGGTAGACTGCCTTGAGAAGGATTCCGTGATTGACGGCCCAGGAGCACAGCCGTTGTGCTTCCTGACAGAGAAGGAAGGAGCCTGTGCCTCCTTGCTTGTTCACGTAAAACATGGCAACTTGATTGTCCATCTGGACCAGTACAGACTGGTGAGACGTGAGATGGGAGAAGGCCCTCAGAGCTAAGCGTATCGCCCGCAGCTCCAGGAAATTTATCTGCTGTGCAGCCTCCCAAGGGGTCCAGAGACCCTGAGTACATGCCCCTTGGCAATGCGCTCCCCAACCTTGAAGAGAAGCGTCGGTTGTTAGCACTTGAGAGTGCGGAGGGGTTTGAAAAAACACTCCGAGCACCAGATTCGGAAGATGAAGCCACCATTGCAGAGAGGAGGCAAGCAGTGTGGATATTCTTACTGAGTCTGCAAGGCTCCCTGTGGCCTGATGCCACTGAGTTCGAAGACTCCACTGAGCGGGCCGCATATGCAGGCGGGCATTGGGGGTTACATGAACCGTGGAAACCATATGGCTGAGAAGTCTCAGGAATTGCCTGGCAGAGACCAGGGAATTGCTGCGAAACTGCCTGGCCAGATCCATTAATCTGTGGGCTCTGTCCACGGGCAGAAAAGCCTTCGCCTGAAGAGTGTCCAGCCTTGCTCCTATGAACTCCATGTTCTGGGACGGGAGCAAAGTGGACTTTGCGAAGTTTATGACAAACCCAAAGTGCTGAAGCAGAGCCACAGTGCGAAGGGTGGCTTATGAGCCAGTCGTCCAGGTATGGGAACACAAAAAGACCTTGAAGCCTTAGGTAGGCCACCACCACCGCCAGGCACTTGGTGAACACCCTGGGGGCGGAGGTTAGGCCAAAGGGTAGTACTCTGTACTGATAGTGGTTTCCTCCCACAACAAATCTGAGATATTGTCTGTGGTCTGGATGAATAAGGATGTGAGTATAAGCATCCTTTAGATCTAAGGAGCACAGCCAATCTCCCTGCTGGAGGTAGGGCAGCAGGATTCCAAGGGTAAGCATCTTGAACTTTTCCCTCTCCAGGAACTTGTTGAGGTTTCGCAAGTCTAGGATGGGTCTGAGGCCTCCTGTTCTTTCTGGTACCAGAAAGTACCTGGAATAAAAGCCGTGACCTCTCAGGTGGTGGGGCACGGGTTCCACAGCCTGTTCCTTTAGCAGACTTGCTAACTCCTGTAGGAGTAGGTCCCTGTGCAGAGGAGGTCTTGGAGGCTCCCCTGGAAAAAAGGAGGGAGGTATCTGGTGAAAATGAAGAAGATAGCCCTTTTGGACTATATGGAGCACCCAGGTATCTGATGTGATGGCTGACCACCTGTGGGAAAAAAGGGCCAGCCGGCCTCCTGTGCTAATATGAGCCAGCTGAGGAGGAGAGGCTATGCCTTCTGAGTCAAAATCCCCCACCCTGCTGTGCAGGAGCCAGTGTTGGTGGCTTGGGGGCCTTCTGCCTACGGGGCCCATGACCCTGCCCCTTGGCCTGCTGACCCTGTTGGGGAGCTGCAGAGGCCTGATAATGAGGGTATTGTTTATAGGCAGATGTCTTCCTCGGGTAAAACGCATGGACTCGAGGATCGGCTCGGCCTCTGGGGTCGACTTGGACGTCGATGTCCCGGTGGTCGGGGCAGATGCACTGGTGAGACCGGCGATCAGTGCCCGCTGCTGCTCCATGAAGGCAGCCAAGCTGCTCTTCAAGGCCGTCAACCTGAGTCCGAGCTCAAGAGACTCAGCAGCCCCCGACTCGGGCCCTGACGGTGGCTCCCCTGGAGGAGAGTCCACGAGGACTACAGTACTCACGTGCCCAGGAGGCTCCATCTCGAGACGAGGTTGTTTGGCAGGCCTCTCCGACTCCAAAGACCTGGGACGGCGGTCGGGGCTATGTGACCTGGACCTCGAGGAACCAGGTGCGTCCACCAATACCGCCCTCGCGGGTTTTTTCTTCCTGCGCTGCTCCCGCGAAGGAGACCCCCGCTCAGAGGAACTCCGACGCTGCTCGGGGCCGGAGTCCCGAGACATTGAGGCCTCTGACGAGGTTCCGGCCCGTCCGGACACGGAGTCAGAGAAGATTCTGTCCTTTTGGTGCTGCCGACTCCTCAATGCCTTCGAGGACATTTTGCCACACGGACCACAGATCATCGGGTCATGATCGGGTCCGAGGCAACGGAGGCAGCAGTCATGTGTGTCGGTAAGAGACATAAGTTTCTTACACCGATCACACTTTTTAAACCCGCTGGCAGCCATCGGGGGAAAAAGGGCCCCTGCGAGGTCGAAAGACAGGGCTGCCAGTGAAAAAGAAAAATGGCGCGAACGCTAGTCACGAAGGACAAAAACCAAAAAAAGAAAAGCGGGCTCGATACCGGCGTATCAGGCCCAGGCGGGAAAAGGATCCGGCGTCGAACCGAAGAAAGACAAAAAACAGGGTAATCAACTTTTTCCTCGGCGAAAAACGAACTATGTCCGTCGGGCTCCGCGGAAAAAAGAAGACTGAGCAAGATGGCACCCTTGGGCGGGAAAGGGACAGCGCATGCGCGCTGCAATTCCCAAAGGCTTTCTTTGAAAGCTGGGGAAATGCTCCGCACGGGGGCTCCGTCGGCGCCGATGTCTCCCATATGTGAGGACTGACTTCCTGCTTGGTCCTGGAGAATGATATGTAAACAAACAAAAAAAAGACTAATAAAAGAATATATTTTTTCACTCAACATGTAATCAAACTCTGGAATTTGTTACCGGAGGATGTAGTAAAGGCTGTTAGTGTAGCTGGGTTTAAAAAAGGTTTGGACAAGTTCCTGGAGGAAAGGTCCATAAACCATTATTAAGAAGGGACCCAGGATATCAATGCTAGACCCAGTACAAGCATTGTGGAACCTGTGTCTTTTGCGGAAACTGCTAGGTACGTATGACCTAGATTGGCCACTGTTGGAAACAGGATACTGGGCTTGATGGACCTTGGTCTGGCCCAGTATGGCATATCTTATGTTCTTATGTAACTGAAATGGTATTTAAAGATGATGCATCAAAAGACTTGAAAGAAATATCGATAAACCGGGAAGATGTATTATAACTATTTGATAAAGAGTAACAAATCACCTGGACTGAATGGTATACATCCGAGAGTGTTGAAAAAACTGAAATATGAGAATGCAGACCTACTATCAGTAATCTGTGAATTATCATTAAAATCATCTGTAGTATCTGAAGACTGGCGAATGGCCAATGTAATGCCAATTTTTAAAAAGGGTTCCAGGGGTGATATTGGAAACTACAGACTGGTGAGTCTGACATAAGTACCGGGAAAATTGGTATAAGCCATTGTATTACCCCTCTTCTTTCTATCTATGCCCCAATCTTCCTGTCTTGATTTTGCGACATATCCCAATACTTTAATCAAACCGCTTCTGATCGCTGGAAGTAGCGGTATATAAGTGTTTGCTAAATAAATAAAATAAATAAATAAAATTACTGAACATGTATATCTAGTCATGGGACATTAATGGGAAAAAGACGTTAATGGGAAAAAGCCAACATGACTTTAATCAAGGAAGGTCTTGTCTTACTAATTTGTCATTTTTTATGAAAGTGTGAATAAACAGGCAGACAAAGGTGAGCCGGTCGATACAGTGTATCTGGATTTTCAGAGAGCCTTTGACAAGGTCCCTCATGAGAGACTCTTGGCAAAATTAAAAAGTCATGGGATAAAAAGCAGTGTACTATTGTGGATCAGGAATTGGTTAAAAGAAAGCAGAGAGTATGGCTAAATGGCCAATTTTCCCAATGGAGAAAGATAAATAGTGGCGTACCCCAGGGATCTGTGCTGGGTCCACTACTTTTTAACATATTCGTAAATGACCTGGAAATGGGAATAACGAGTGAGGTTAGCAAATTTGCACATAAGAACATAAGAAAAGATGACACAAAATTATTCAAAGTTGTTAAAACCCAAGAGGATTGTGAAAAATTGCAAGAGGATCTTGATAAACTGGAAGACTGGACATTCAAATGGCAGATGAAATGGATAAATGGATAAGGGCAAAGTTATGCATCTAGGAAAGAACAACCCAAACTATGGTTACCCAATGCAAGGTTCCACATTAGGAACCACCAACCAGGAAAAAGATTTAGGCGTCATCATGGATAACATGTTGAAACCCTCCGCCCAGAGTGCAGCAGCGGCCAAGGTGGCAAATAGAATGCTAGGAGTCATAAGGAAAGGAATGGAGAATAAAACAAAGGATATTATAATGCCTTTGAATCATTGCATGGTGCGACACCTCGAATATTGTGTGCAATTCTGTTCACCGTATCTTAAAAAGGATATAGCAGAATTAGTAAAGTTACACCCACCAAAATGGTAAAGGGGATGGAAGGATACCCCTATGAGGAGAGGCTTAAAAGATTAGGGCTCTTCAACCTGGATATGATAGATCTCCATAAATTAATAAATGACGTGGAACGTGTTAACGTAGATGAATTATTTACTCCATCAAAAAGTAGAAAGACTAGGGGACATGCAATGAAGCTACATTGTAACCCGTTTAAGACTGATAAGAGAAAACGTTTTTTTCATTCAAAGCGTAATCAAACTCTGGAATTCGTTACTGGAGGATTACTGTTCCACGTAAACCGTTCTATGTACCCCACATTAAGTTACTGTTCTATGTAAACCACATTGACGTGTCAAAAGGCGGTATATAAAACTAGATAAATAAATGCTAGTATAGCTGGGTTTAAAAACGTTTGGACAAGTTCCTGGTCCATAAACCATTACTAAAGAGGACCCCGTAAATCCACTGTTTGCCCCAATACAGGCATTGTGGAAATTGTGTGTCTTTTTGGGAAACTGCTAGGTACTCGTGACCTGGATTGGCCACTGTTGGAAACAGGATACTGGGCTTGATGGACTTTGGTCTGACCCAGTATGGCATATCTTATGTTCTTATCCTGATTTTCATTAAATCTGTTTGGAGATTTGTTCATGGATTTTTTTTCTGTAACTGGACCCCCACTCAAATTCGCCGCACATGAACTCAAGATGTATAGATAATATTGTGGCATTTAGGCACAAACTTAAGGCCTTTCTTTTTAGGCAATCATTTCCTGATTTAGATTTAGAATAATGAAATTTGGATTAAATCAGGAAATAAACCAGTGATATAAATGTCTAAGAGCCTGCCACTCTTTATTTCTTTAAACATGAGAAAATAGTTCTACACCTAAATAGCCTTACTTTCCCCCACCACCTTGGAATCTCGAGCACCACGACCACTGCCCGCATCTCCAGTCTTTTATCGACCAAAGGGCCTCCTGCGGGCCCCATTGTCCCTGTGCAATGTGTCCTTCGCAATGGGTGCCCCAACCAGTCAAACTGGCTTCATTCGTCAGCAGGATCCACACCAGCGTCTCGAGGGGCATGCCCCCTGTAGGTTCTCCGGACCAAGCCACTACCTGAGAGCTTTCTTGGCTTCCCACGGACAGGGGAGGATCTTGGACAAGGGCTGATTCTGGTGGGACCATCGATGGAGCAAAGCTCTCAGTAAGGGCCACATGTGCGATCTCACCCAAGGGACTTGTTCGAGAGTGACCGCCATGGTCCACAGTACCTGCAAATATTGCCAGGCCAATGGCCATGACATTTTCAGAAATTGGCGCACCAGGCACCTCAGGCTCTACGCCCTTTGTTCCGGCAGAAAGACCTTTCCTACGCAGGTGTCAAAGCACGCGCCCAGATACTCCATTTCCTGGGACGGAACTAAATGGCTCTTGGCCATGCTGACCATCCAGAGATTTTGTAAGAACTGGACCACGCTTTTGTCTCTGGACTTCGCTCAGATCAGCCAGTCGTAGAGATACGGGTGTACAATAATTCCTTTGTTACGCAGCGCCACCACTACCACCACCATCACCTTGATGAAGGTATGAGGAGCTGTTGCCAGACCGAACGGCAAAGCTCGAAACTGGAAATGCACCATCAGTACTGCGAAGCGGAGGAATTGCTGATGTTCTGGGTGGAAAGGAAAGTGCAGATATGCCTCCATAAGATCAAGAGATGTCAAATACTAGCCGCTCCTTAGGGCTACTATGACAGACCGTAAGGCTTCTGTATCAAAATGTGGCACTCTTAGACAATGGTTCACGCCTTTGAGATCGAGAAACGGTCAAAAAGACCCTTCCTTCTTGGGCACCACGAAATATATGGAGTATCGACCGCACCTGTACTGGTCTATGGGAACTGGCACCACAGCCTTGAGTTGTAGGAGTCGCAATAAGGTATCCTTTATCACCTTCACCTTATCCTGCGCCTTTGCAGGGGGACTGAACAAAGGTGCAGTTTACCGGCCGGGCCCACTCAAGGGCATAGCCCTACCTGATGACTTCCAGGACCCATGATCTGGACCCAGGCAGGGTAAAACTCCCGTAGCCCCCCCCCCACCCCCCCCCCCACAGGTAACACCCGCACCTGGGCCCCCCTCACTTCATTTTGATTTCTTGGGGCCAGAGATTGAGGTGGCACTAAAACCTCTGCCCGCACCGTGAAACCCCCGAAACCCCTGTCCCCTAGAGGGAAATCTGCCCCTCTGCTAAGGGATAAAGCGCAATGTACGAAAAGCTTGAAGTCCCGCGACTGTCCTCATGTGGAAGATGGGGTGCAGACCTGCTTCTGCTTATCCTCAGGCAGGCACCCCCCCTTTTGACTCTCCCAAGACCTTAACCAATTTGTCCAGGTCGTCCCCGAAAATAAGTTTCCCCTTGAAAGGAAGCTTGCTGAGACGGGACTAGGAGGAATTGTCCGCCACCCAGTTCCAAAGCAACAGGTAGCGATGCGCCGCCACCAATGAGGCCATGCTCTTGGAGAGTCCTCTAATAAGATCGTAGTGGGTGTATGCTAGGTAAGCCGCCCCCGATTCTTATTTGGACATCTCTCCGGAGTGGTCCTTCTCCAGTTTTTCCAGCTGTGAAACCCGCTGTGACCAGCGAATGCAGGCACTAGCCACCCAGGCTCCACAGATGGAGGCCTGCAGTGAGAGTGCGTTGACATCAAAGGCCTGTTTCAACAGAGTGTCCAAATTCCTATCCTGTCCTTCCTTAAGTGGCACACTGCCTTCTACCAGGATCGTCATCTTCTTCGTGTCTGCCGACACTGTCACGTCCATCTTGGGCAACCAAAACAGTTTGTGGTCCTGATCCAGACGTGGGTACAAGCGTGACATGGCGCGCACCCTCCGGAGAGCAGTCTCCGGCAGATCCCACTCCTCCTGGATCATCTGCCGAACCACTCTATGCACCGGGAACGCCTTTTGCATCTTCCGCACCGCCTGGAGCAGTGGATCCTCCAGTGTCTTGTCTTCTGCCAGAAGGCAAGTGGGCATGTTAAGGGCCTTTAAGGACTCCATTATGAGTGCCGGTAATTCTTCCCGTTGGAACACCCGTACAATTCAGGAGCGTTCTTCCTGCTCCAAAATTTCTCCTTCTTCCAGTTCCTCTCCTTGCAAGTGTAGTTCCGTATCTAGGTCCTCTTCTACCTGGCCCCTCTGAGTGTGCAACTGGTAGCGCTCTGTGGACTTGGGCTTCTTAGTAGGCGCTGTCTCCGTTACGTCCTTTTTCACTTCCACTGCCCTCTTAACACTATGTTGTGGCGCCGAGGAGCAGCCTGCCAACCCCTGCCAGAGTATACAGAATGCCCTATGCAGAAATAGGACAAATTCCAGTGAAAAATCTCCCAGAAGCCCTATCACCTCTTCGCCCTGTGAGGTGGAGGGTCCGGGAATAGTCGAGGGACCGGGGGCCATTTCCCGAGCTGCCAACGTGGCCTCCTCCGCATCCAGGGACTCCCAGGTCAGGAAGGGACTCTTCTGCCCTGACTGGCCCTGGAGGGCCTGTTCTAAAGAAGTGGCCTCCTGCATGCAACCCCAGCGAATGCCATTCTCAGACTGCCCCCCACTGGGTTTTGCAGACCAGGCACCGTGGTCCAGCCGGCATTCCAGAGAGGACCGTATCAGTCCCTGAATAGGGACCTCAGCAGACAGCCAAATAAATCTAGGGGATTATACTGAACGAACAGGCAGGAATAAGGAAACTCAATAAAAGAAATTAAGAATAAATTAAAATAACTGGCAATGAAACTAAGGTAATAAATCACCTTTAAAAACAAATGACATGCCAGGTTTGCTATTGTTTCCAAGACGAACCGGAGGTATATGCTGGCAGCTGCTGATGGTCCCCCCCCCCCCCCAAAAGGCAAGAAAAACTGCCCCACGGCAAAAAAAGCAACCCCGAAAACCAAAGCTACAGTAAAAACACACGACATGCTGGACCAATGGCGGAAGCAACAGAGTGACGCCTTTACTGATCTTTCCCGCAAAGCTGCTGTTAGCCATGCGGTCCTAGGCTTCACAGAAACCCACAGTGCAAATGTCGTGACTCTCGCCACTCTCCCGCTCTTCACAGTCTGCCTTATTTCCTTAAATACTGTTGAGTACCTCAAACTGGTGTTCAGCGTCTTCCGGCCCGGCCGCTGCCCTCCAAATCTGCTCTCCTCCCGTGCTCAGCCGCTGCTCACCGGTGTCGGCGCTTAGGGGGGGTATGCCCGGGAAGCTGCTTGTGGACAGTGGACTGTAGCCGTAGTGGCTCCTCACCCAGTGACAGGTTCGGGAGCTGCCAGTATCCCTGAGAAACTGAAAGACCCCTCAAAGTCGCTCCCCCCGATGATCTGGGGGGGGGGGGGAGTTCCTCCTTTGATTCCCTGGCTTTGTTCTGGCCTTAACAAATGAAAAAAAAAACCTGTGAATTCAGGAAGGGAAAAACGAAAGTAAAATAAAATCCTATTCTAAGCTATGCTCCTTAGTTGTCCCTTCAGTGGGTCCAGCACCCTGGCTCACTACCTCCTCCAGCTGCTTGGAGCTTGAGCATACTGGAAGCTTGAGCATACTGGGGCTGGTAGACGGTGCCAGCTGTATAAGTATATTGGTGTCATCAAAAGATGACATGCTCAGTCTCCAAGCTGCTGGAAGAGGTGTGGGACTGGACTGAAGGGATGATAAGGAACTATGGTTTTCAGACTCAATAAGTTATCCTGCACATTGTTGACACTTGCTATGTGGCTGCCAAAACAGCAGGCAGATGGATCCTCTGCCAAACAACACAGCTCTGCTCCTTTGTCAGGCACGACAGCTTACTGACATAAGCCACTGCCATGGCATTGTTCCAGAATATCTGTTCTGAACTTCAAGGAGTTGGACCAATCCAGCCAGCCAGGTTCAAGTGAACCCAGATACCCTGTCTGCAGAGCATCCAGGGAAGTTTCATACTAGCTTTTTGCAGTGCTGCACAGGAGGATATATCAAGTGATGCTTAAGTATGCCTCCACCTGCTGGCTAGGGAACATAACTCACTTGTCTTGACTGGTATAGCAGGATTCAAGGAAAATAAATAATCAGGAAGGAGCAGCCCAAGGAAGATGCAGGGCCATGTGTGGAGACTCATTGCAAAGCCTCATTTGCATATCCACCAGACCTCATTTGCATAAATTTAATTTATTTTATTTTAAAATGTGTATGTTACCCATCTAAAATTTTAGGCAGCTTTCAAAGGAGCCCTTCACAAGCCTCTTTTTTCTCCTGGCAATGACTTAGGGGCATCTTTACTAAATATCGATATGGTGCTTGAACAATGTTCCCTCTAATTTTCTGTAGGCTGTGTGCGCATAAAATATCAGCTGTGTGCAGCTTTTGAAGGAAGGTTAAATTTTTGTGCGCCACATAGCGACACTCGGAGTTATATACTTTAAAATTTGACTACACATCAGAATACAGTATGTACACCACACTGATTTTAATCAAATTAAATGAAAATAGACGATTACTAAATGAAGCGGGAAATTTCTAGTAATTACAATCATAACTTTTAAATTTTAAAACGTCTGTGTTGTTTTCTATCAGAATCAGAGCCTTAATTTTTCTGCGCTCTGTTGTAAAGTATGTGCGCTCGCTCGGCGAGGTGTGTGCGCGCGCACACGCGCACAGCTTAGAGGGAACAGTGTGCTTGAACATTTTGTGCATTTTTTTTAAAGCTGCTGACAGGCTTTTCCATGATTGGAAAGGGATAGGCATGAGGCCCTAAAGGAAAAATCCTAATTTTTTTTTTTTAGAGAAATAAAGAATAAAGAGAAAGGTAATATTGATCGATACTGAATTTAAGCAGAAAAAGGAAGGTATGTGATGATTTTTCAGCGGTAACAGAAAAAGAAGAACTGAGGAGAGTACGTTGGAAGAGCGGGAAGGTACCAGCGCAGGCGCGGTGGATTCCTCCCAAAAGCTTTCCTACTGGTAGCTGGGGAGCTTCATGCGCAGGCTCCGTCGGTACTCAATGTCACCAATATGTGAAGACTACATTCCTGCTTGTTCCTGGAGACAGAAAGACTACCGGATTTCTACATTATTGTACTCCAGGGCCAACTGCCAGGCACTTTAGGAAGTACTATAAACCCTGCCCATTTAGAACCCATAGCAAACCCACCTTATCATAACAGCACTACCAGGACTCACAAAGCACCAAACCCTACTTATCAAAAAGGCAGCACTGCAAATATTTATTTATTTAGCCAGTTTTGTATACCACCTTATCCTACAATCAAATATTAAACCAATACATCTCAGAGAATACCAATACATCTCCTTCTGGGGAAAGGGAACAAGTGAGACTGTCACATAGAAACTACACAAACAGAATACTGCAGCTCGGTTACACATGCAAAACAAAGACTGTCACCAAATATAAAACAAGGGATCACAATTTAGAAATATGAAGGCAATAATTAAACTGGGAATCCCAAAAGCCAACTTGGAATGTACAACAACATTGAAGAAATAAAAATATAAATTAAATTCCTCTTGTACCAAACAAAGTGCAAAGATGTTAACGATGCACATTTCCCAGAGCTGACATATTCCAGTTAATAAATTCAAATTAAAAACCTATTTTTCTATCTTTTGTTGTTTGGACATTTTATTTTTCAGTCACAATTGCTCCAGTCGCTTTTTTCTGGTTTCTTTGTGTCTTCTGCTAACTCTCCATTTTCTGCCGTCCATTTGTCCTTTCTTCTCTCTCTCAGTTTTTTCCATTCTCTCTCTATATCTGCTCTAACATAGTGATCTTTCCCCTTTTGCTGTTTCCTCTCTTTCTTTCTTTATTCTTTTTTCATCCACTCAAATTTCACACCTCCATCCTCAATCCCCATTTACTCTCCCAATACCCGGCCAATCATAGATTTGTCTTCCCTCCCACACAAAAGAGTAGTTACTCACCTGTAACAGGTGTTCTCCAGGAGCAGCAGGAATCAGTCCTCACACATGGGTGACGTCGGCGTCGACGGAGCCCCCATGCGGAGCATTTCCCCAGCTTTCAAAGAAAGCCTTTGGGAATGCAGGCACGCATGCGCGGTCCCCTTCCCGCCCAAAGGTGCCATCTTGCTCAGTCTGATGACATAGCTAAAAGACAGCACAAAAAGAAAATGAACATCTACAACTGCAACTCCAAGGGGAGGAGGGAGGGTTGTGAGGACTGATTCCTGCTGCTCCTGGAGAACACCTGTTACAGGTGAGTAACTACTCTTTTCTCCAGGACCAAGCAGGAAGTCAGTCCTCACATATGGATGACTCCCTAGCTCTGGGCTACCAGGAACCCAGGCTAAAAAATAGAGCTCCCTCTAGAGCCTCAGCAACAGTGAGAGAATCTTCTCTGAGACCACACCTGAATGATAGCCCAACAACAGGGCCTGAGGGAAGGAGTTGCCTAAACCTCAAACAGATTATGGAGTACCGCTTGCCCGAAGGCACTGTCCCTACGGGACTCCCTCTCGAAGCAGTAGTGGTCCGCAAAAGTCTGGCTTGAAGACCAAGTAGCGGCCCGGCAGATGTTCGCCAACGGAACAGAACGGAAGTGAGCTACTGATGTGGCCGTCGCCCTGACCCAGTGGGCCATGACTCGACCCTCCAGGGAGAGGCCGGCTGTTCTTTACGCCCAGGCGATACAGTCTGCCACCCAGATGGACAACGTACGCTTAGTGACAGGCAAGCCCAATTTATTAGGGTCAAAGGAAATGAAGAGCTGAGAAGCCCTTCTATGCCCCTGCGTACGTTCAAGGTAAAAGGACAGCGCCCTTCTACAATCCAGGGTATGCAAGACAGTCTCTGCCCTACTGGCGTGCGGCCTGGGAAAGAACGTTGGAAGTACCACCTCCTGGTTGAGGTGGAAGGAGGACACTACCTTGGGGAGGAACTTAGGATGAGTCCTCAAGACTACCCTGTTTTTAGAGAAAGCACAGTTAATTACCTGTAACAGGTGATATCTGGGAACAGCAGGAATAACTCTTCACATATGGGTATCGTTGGTACCGACGGAGCCTGCGCGGGAACGCTCCCTAGAGTCCAGAAAGAAAGATTTTGGGAGCATCCCACAGCGCCTGCGCGCTGCCTTCCCGCCTTTCCCAACCGCCTCTCTCCAGTTCGAGTTTTAAGCTGAGACAAAGAGAGAGAGAGAGGAAAGGAAAGATAGAGAGATACAACTCCTAGGGGAGGTGGGTGGGTTGTGAAGACTTATTCCTGCTGTTCCCAGAGTAACCTTCCAGGAAAGAAATTTCAAGGAGGTAGTGGCTAAGGGTTCAAAGGGTGGCTTCATAAGCTGGCCAAGAACCAAATTCAAGTCCCATGCCACTGGAGGTGGTCTAATGGGAGGTTTAGTTAAAAGAAGGCCTCTCATGAATCTTGCAATAAGAGGATGAGAGGAAATAGGCTGTCCATTGAGAGGCTTAAGGGATGCTGCAATAGCACTCAAATGGACTCTTACTGAATTTGTTTTAAGGCCTGCATGGGATAAATGCAGCAAATACTCTAGTAAGGAATTCAGAGGAATTGCAAGGGGGTTAAGACCCTTCTGTGCACACCAAATGGTAAACCTTTTCCATTTAAAAGCATAGGAACGTCTAGTGGAAAGCTTTCTGGAAGCATGAAGGATATCCTTCACCTGCTGAGAAAGATGCAAATCTTGAAGGTCTAGGCCTTCAGCAACCAGGCTCTGAGATGAAGAGACTGGGGATTTGGGTGCCACAACGTTCCCTCCTCCTGGGACAGGAGGTCTGGAGCAGATCCCAAGCCCAGGGAGGGAGCTTGAGAGAGATGCAGAAGTAGAGGGTACCACACCTGGCGTGGCCAATGTGGTGCTATGAGGATCATAGACCCCTTGTCTCTCTGAAGTTTGAACAGTGCCTTGGGAATTAGGGGAATGGGTGGAAAGGCATAGAGGAAGTCTTACCCCCAATGGAGGAGGAAGGCATCCCTGGCCTGAACTCCCTGACACGGAATCCTGGAACAGAACCGGGGAAGTTTGGCATTCCACGGACTTGCAAACAGGTCTATGTCCGGGGTTCCCCAAATTCGGAAGATCCTGGCTATCTGGTCCCCATGGAGGGACCATTCGTGTGGAAGCAGAACTCGACTGAGTCTGTCTGCCCAAGAGTTTTGAACCCCTGGAAGATACACTGCCATGAGATTAATTTGATGCTCTCTGGCAAAGGCCCACAATCTCAAAGATTCGTTGCAAAGCGACAGAGAGCCAGTCCCGCCCTGCTTCTTCACGTAGAACATGGCTACTTGGCTGTCCGTGTGGATGAGGACTGTCTTGTAGCTGAGCAGGGTGTGGAAGACTCTGAGAGCTAGAAGAATTGCTCTGAGCTCTAAGAGGTTGATATGTAGAGATGTCTCTTGTGGAGACCAGATGCCCTGGGTAGAGAGATCTTGTAGATGAGCTCCCCAACCCCTTGGAGAGGCATCTGTTGTAAGGGTTGCTTGGGGTAGCGACTGTTGAAAGGGGGACCCCAGCAACAGATTTTGAGTGGACTTCCACCACTGGAGAGACCAGAAGAGGCGACTGGAGGTTGCTATTTTGTCTGACAGGCACCCTGATGCCTGGGTCCATTGGGTGGGGTCCACCAAAAGGAGCACCACACCACGTCGCTCAGGAGACAGCCAGTCAATGATACATGGTTCAGATTAAGAAGGATACTTTTATTTATATATCAATAACCTGAGAGCCCGACACAGGCCGTGTTTCGTATTCACTTCCTCAGGGGATTCAGGCATGCCGTTCTTACGTACGATGTACTCGGCTCAAACAGGAACTTCTGTAAGAGCCTACTGGACGTTATTTATTACAAAGGTCAGCACATATTTCATTAGAGAAACCACCATTAGTCCGTTCTGAAAATATCTGCACGCCTGAATGCCCTGAGGAAGTGAATACGAAACACGGCCTGTGTCGGGCTGTCAGGTTATTGATTTATAAATAAAAGTATCCTTCTTAATCTGAACCACGTATCATTGACTGGGTCCATTGGGTGGACAGAGTCCACTGAGCTGCCCTCATGTGAAGGCGAGCGTAAGGAACCACATGTACGGTGGATGCCATGTGGCCTAACAGTTGTAACATTTCTCGAGCAGTTAAATGGGACTTTAACTGAATTTGTGAGGCTAACTACACCAAGAGTAGGCAACGGGCCTGGGGAAGATAGGCCCTTGCAGTTGTGGTATCCAGCAAGGCCCCTATGAACTCTAAAGCCTGAGTAGGGGTGAGATGGGATTTTGGGATGCTTATTACAAGTCCCAGATACTGAAGAACACGCCTTGTGCAGGCTAGGGAAGTTTGGGCCTCTGACTGGGACGGAGCTCGGATGAGCCAGTCGTCCAGATATGGGAATACAAATATTCCTAGAGTGCGTAGAAATGCAGCTACTACTGCCATGCATTTTGTGAACACTCTTGGAGCAGAGGCCAGACCGAAAGGAAGCACTCTGTATTGGTAGTGCTTTCCTTGATAAAGGAACCGAAGGAACCTTCTGTGTGTTGGATGGATGACGATACGGGTGTACGCATCCTTGAGATCTAGAGAACAAAGCCAATCCTGACTCTGAAGGTATGGAAGGAGAGCACCGAGAGAAATCATCTTGAATTTCTCATTGCATAGAAACTTGTTCAATTCTCTGAGATCTAATATGGATCTGTAGCCCCCTGTTTTCTTTGGGATAAGAAAATAGGGGGAGTAGAATCCTGAGCCCTGTTGAAGGGGTACTTCTTCTATTGCCCTTTGGGCAAGAAGGGTAGCAATCTCCTGACCCAGAAGGTCGAGGAGAGATGTTGGAGAATTGAACTGTCTCATCATGGTGTGAGGAGGAAGGTTTAAGAAATGAAGCTTGTACCCCTCCCTTATGATGGAGAGGGTCCATTGCTCTGCCGTGACTTGTTCCCATCTGGGAGCAAAGTGGGATAACCTTCCTGGAATGGTGAGAGGCTCTGGTTCTTCTAGAGCCAGAAAGGCTAAGTTCTCTAGATGTAATTCAAAGGCCCTGAGGAGGCTGAGGCTGTTGGGCCGTAGCAGTCCTTGCAGCCTTAGGCTTGGCTTGTTTAGGTTGTTGCTGACGCTTTGCAGCAAAACGACCTGTAGAAGATGCCTGCTGACCATAAACAGGATAATATTTCCCCTTTTTGGGAAAGAAAGTCTTTTTGAACAACCTTTTTCTAACAGGAGCAGAAGTAGACTTTGAAAGTCTATCTAAGGTAGAATTCTCAGCATCCATCTGAGTGGCCTTTGCTTGCCAATCCTTGCCAAAAAGGTTTTCACCTGTACAAGGAAGATTTCCTAATCCATCCTGGACCCAGGGTTCCAAATCAGAAGCTTGTAACCAAGCAACTCTGCGTGCACCTATGGCAATAGCCGAGGCTCTGCTGGCACACTCAAAAGAGTCAAAGGCTGCACGGTTGGAAAATTTGGAAACATCCTGGGCATGTTTAAGCCAGGTGAGAAACTCCTCCCTTTTATCTTCTGAGATAAAAGGAGATAAAGTTTGCAGATGATCTGTAACTTCCTTTAGAAACATCCCCATATAGAGACTATAGGAGTTGATTCTGGCAGCAAGCATATTGGCCTGGAAAATTCTCGGCCAAAAGCATCCAAGGTTCTGCATTCTCTTCCTGGAGGATTAGATGAGTGTCTTTTTGCACTCTTTATCTTCTTCATAGCAGACTCCACCACAATAGAGTGGTGAAGAAGCTGAGTCTTATGAAAGCCAGGACAAGGAGGAACACGGTACATGGTGTCCTACCTACGAGAATGAGGGGAGATAGTGAGAGGTGTCTCCCATATGCCCAACATGTGATCATAAAGGATCTCATGAATTGGTAAAGTAGCTGCCTCTTTAGGAGCCTTAGGATATTGTAAACTATCCAATTTCTTGGCTCTAGGCTCTGATTTAGGGGCCACTGAAATGGAGAGGCCCCTGGCCACTTCCCTAATGAAGTCTTGAAAAGACAAGTCTTATGGAGGAGACATTCTTCTTTTTGGAGAAGAGGGCTCCTGAGGAAGGAGTACCGATGCTTCAACAGAAGCCTCTGATTCATCAGAGTCTTCGGAGGAATCGAAGTATCGCCTGTCTGGATGCTCCTGCAGAGCCCGATACGCGTACCGAGTGGTATCGACATCGGGATTGATCGGTACCGATGGGCATCACAGAACAGGGTACCGCTGCAGTCGACACCGAAGCCGATGTCAATGCAATCGGTACCGGCACCGGAACCGATATCGGTGCCAGAAACGGTACCGACGACGGAGTTTGTTGCGGTACCGAAGGCGTCGCAGCTTGTATGAATGCTGTAATGGCATGCTGCATGGTCAGAATATTCTGATCCATCGACGCAACCAATGTCTGGATGTCGGTACCAGTGGAAACCACCGGTACCCCAGAACATAGCAACAGGTGATCGGTCGAGGCCGAGCCATCGATGTCAACCTGTGACCCCATAAAGCTTTGGAAGCCGGAGCTTCCCGCCGAGGTAATTTTGCCGGTGTGGGATCCTCGAGAGCAAGCCCGGAGGCATCTCGATACTTAGAGGGATATCTACCCTTCGAGGACCGGCTGGACTTGTTTGGTTACCTGAGATCCATGGGAGGAAGAAGAAGCCGTGGAAGATGTCGATGCCACCGAAGCTGCATCAGAGGGAAACAGGGTACTGAGCTTGGCTGCTCGATTCTGTCGACCTCTTTTAGACATCATGGAACAGGACTCACAATCGGTGATGGAGTGGTCAGGACCCAAACATTTTAGACACCAGTCATGGGTGTCGGTGATAGAAAGAGTACCGCTGCACTTCGTGCACTTTTTAAACCAAGAAGCGGGCTTTTCCATGACGAAAATTTTTCTAGGCATAAGGCCCAAAAGGAAAAAATGCAAAGAAGTGGGAAACGGTAGGGTTTTTTTTTTTTTTTTTTTAAAGAATAAAAGACCGGCGGCACCGGTCCGACGTCGAAGAAGGCAGACGCGCGACCAAAGAAATAAAGAAATATAAAGAACTTCTTCAGCGGTGACAGGAACACGACCTGCTGGCTCCGCGGAAAAGAAGAACTGGAGAGAGGCAGTTGGGAAAGGCGGGAAGGCAGCGCACAGGCACTGTGGGATGCTCCCAAAAGCTTTCTTTCTGGACACTGGGGAGCGTTCCCGTGCAGGCTCCGTCGGTACCGACGATACCCATATGTGAAGACTCATTCCTGCTTGTTCCTGGAGATCCTGGTATACGGCCTATCCGAGACCAGGGCCTGAAGCTCACTCACCTGCCTAGCCGAGGTGAGTGCCACAAGGAACACCACCTTCCAGGAGAGGAAACGTAAATGGCAGGTTGCCATCGGCTCAAAAGGTGGGCGAGTCAGTTGCTGCAAGACCACATTGAGATCCCACTCAGTGGCTGGTGGAGGAATAGGAGGCTTAAGCAGAAGCAGTTCTCTGAGAAAGCAAGACACCAGAGGGTGGCCTGAGAGAGATTGTCCATCCACCGGCGAGTGGTGAGCTGAGAGGGCACTGAGGTGAACCTGGACAGAGTTGGACTGAAGTCCTAGGTTGGAAAGGTGGAGCAGGTATTGTAGCACCACCTGGACCAAGCAGGAGAAGGGGTCCTCTTGCTGTTGAGAACACCAAGTAGAGAACCTACGCCACTTCAGAGCATAGGCCTCCCTAGTGGAATGCTTCCTGAAGGCCAACACTACCTCTTCAACCTCCTTTGGTAGGAGCAAGGGAGCAAGGACTACCCTTTCAGCAGCCAAGCCATCAAATTGGGGGATTTGAGGTTGGTATGCAAGAGGGACCCCTGAGTCAGAAGGTCGGGTTGCAGCCCCAGAGGAAGTGGAGTATCCACTGCAAACTGCAGAAGAAGAGGGAACCACGGCTGCCTGGGCCACCTGGGGGATATCAGGATCACCGTGGCTCGGTCCTGCTGGATTTTGAAGACAGTCCGGGCCACCAGAGGTGTGGGAGGAAAAGCATACAGCAAGCCTTCGGACCAGGGGATCAGGAATGCATCTGCCGCCGTCCGCAGAGGGTGCGGCTGTCTGGAACAGAACTTGGGTAGTTGCCTGTTCAGCGGACTGGCAAAAAGATCCATGGTCGGAAGTCCACACTTCAGAAAGATCCGTTGAACTACCAGGGAATCCAACTGCCACTCGTGAGGTTGCAGGAGTCTGCTTAGCCTGTCCGCCAAGTAGTTTTCCTGGCCTGGGAGGTAGACCGCCCTGAGGGTCGTGCCCTGCTTGATAGCCCAGGAGCAGAGAGCTTGTGCTTCCAGGCACAGGAGTCTGGATCCTGTGCCTCCCTGCTTGTTGACGTAGAACATAGCCACCTGGTTGTCCGTCTGAACTAGGACAGACTGGTGAGACAGGATCTGAGAGAAAGGCTAGTCGAATGGCTCTCAATTCCAACAGGTTGATCTGTTGGGCGGCCTCCCACGGAGACCACAGGCCTTGGGTGCAGGCCCCCTGGCAGTGTGCCCCCCAGCCCTGCAGGGAAGCATGGGTTGTCAGTACCCGAGTGTGTGGGGAGGCCTGAAAAGGAACACCCCTGACCAGATTTGGGAGATGCCTCTACCAGCGTAAGGAGTCCACCAAGAGTTTGGACACCTTTATTCTGTCTCACAATTTCCCTATGGCCTGTAGCCATTGTGCCCTGAGGTGCCACTCAGCCGGCCTCATGTGCAGACGGGCATTCGGGATGACATGCACCGTGGAAGCCATGTGACCTAAGAGCCGGAGGAAGTGTCTGGCGGAGAACAGAGAGTTCGCCCGAAACTGGCCGGCCAACTTTATCAGCCTGTGAGCTCTGTCCACAGGCAAATAGGCCTTTGCATGGATAGTATCCAAGCTTGCCCCTATGAACTTCACGTCCTGTGAGGGGACTAAAGTGGACTTGGGCAAGTTTATCACGAACCCCAGATGCTGAAGCAGGGATATGGTTCTGAAGGTGGCCTGTCTGGTCTCTTGTGGAGACTGGCCCCTGATAAGCCAGTCGTCCAGGTAAGGGAACACAAAGATCCCCTGGATCCTGAGATAGGCCGCAACCACCGCCAGGCAATTTGTAAAAACCCTGGGGGCGGAGGTGAGGCCGAAAGGAAGCACTCTGTACTGGAAGTGTCTTCCTCCCACCACAAATCTGAGGAATTGTCTGTGACTTGGATGGATGAGGATGTGAGCATAAGCATCCCTCAGGTCTAAGGAGCATAGCCAATCTCCCTGCTGGAGGTAGGGCAGTAAGATTCCAAGGGTAAGCATCTTGAACTTTTCCCTCTCCAGAAACTTGTTCAGATTTCTCAGATCCAGGATGGGTCTGAGACCTCCTGTTCTTTTTGGTACCAGGAAGTACCTCGAGTAGAAGCCTTGCCATTCCAGGTGGTGAGGCACCGGTTCCACCGCCTGGTCCCTTAGCAGACCTTCCAACTCCTGAAGGAGTAAGTTTCTGTGCAGAGGGGGTCTTGGAGGCTCCCATGGAAAGTAGAAGGGGGGTATCTGGGTGAAGTGGAGCAGATAGCCCCTTTCGATGATGCTTAACACCCAAGTATCCCCTGTGATGGCTGTCCACCTGTCTGTGTACAGGGTCAGCCAGCCTCCTGTGCCCTGGAGAGGAGGAGAGGCTATGCTGGCATAGTCAAAAACTCCCTCCCTGCTGAGCAGCAGCCTGAGTAGGAGGCTTGGGAGCCTTCTGCCTACGGGGCCCATGGCCCTGCCCTTTGGCCTGCTGGCCCTGTTGGGGAGCTGCAGAGGCCTGGTAGTGAGGGTAGGTTTTGTAGGCAGCGGTCTTCCTCAAGTTAAAGGTCTTTTTCCCCGAGCCCTTCTTCTTTTGAGAAGGGGCAGAGGTTTTCCTGAACAGCCTTGTCCGGGTAAGAGTCTTGGTCTCGAGTTCTGCAGCCTTTTCGGCCATGGGCTTGCCAAAGAGGTTTTCACCTCGGCAAGGGACATCGACCAACTTGTCCTGCACCCATGGCTTGAGGTCCGAGGATTGTAGCCAAGCCTGGCGGCGTGCACAGATGCCGGCCACTGCTACCCGGGCCGAAGCCTAAAATCCATCATAGGCTGCTCGAGATATAAACTTTGAGCACTCTCGAATACCAGAAGACAAGGCTTTGAACCTCTGCAAAGGTTCCTCGGACAGACCAGCAGAGAACCTGGCAATCCCCTTTGCCAGGTCCCGAAGGTACATGCCCATGTACAGCTGGTAGGTCTGGACACGGCAAGCAAGCATAGAGCCCTGGAAGCACTTTCTACCGAGGGCATCCAGGTTTTGGGCTTCCCTTAGGTCAAAAACCTAAGGGCTGCAGTGGCCAAAGGTTCAAAAGGCGGCTTTAACCCAGAATTCGATAAGTGACGGAGATACTCTAGTATCGATTCTAGGGGTATGACCAGAGGGTTTAATCCACTCTTGGAGCACCATATCGTAAAACGTTTCCACTTGAAGGCATAAGATCTTCTTGTGGAAAGTTTCCTAGAAGCCCGAAGGATATCTTTTACCTGCTGGGACAGCATAGTTACTCACCTGTTACAGGTGATCTCCGGGAACAGCAGGAATTTAGTCCTCACATATGGGTATCGTCGGTACCAACGGAGCCTGCGCAGGAACGCTCCCCAGCGTCCAATTAGAAAGCTTTTGGGAGCATCCCACAGCACCTGCGTGCTGCCTTCCCGCCTTTCCCAACTGCCTCTCTCCAGTTGAGTTTTAAAGCAACGACAGAGAGAGGGAAAGGGAAAGAGATAGAGAGATACAACTCCTAGGGGAGGTGGGTGGGTTGTGAGGACTAAATTCCTGCTGTTCCCGGAGATCACCTGTTACAGGTGAGTAACTATGCTATCTCCAGTAACAAGCAGGAATGTAGTCATCACATATGGGGACTCCCTAGCTTTAGGTGCCATGGAGAGACCCCAGACGTTGTGTGTCCCTGAGAAGGGCTCCACTTCCCCCCATGGATCTCTGGCATCCTACCAGGGATGGTGGGTAGGAGTTGATTAGGTATGGAACAGGTGTTGGAGAACAGCCTGACCAAACAAGGCATCCCGGCGGGAGTCCTTGTCCAAGCAGTAATGGGCTGTGAAGCTATGAACCGAGGCCCAGGTGGCTGCTCGACAGATGTCGTCGATAGACACAGATTGCAGATGAGCTATTGAGGCTGCCATGGCTCTCACATTGTGAGCTGTGACATGGCCCTCCAGAGAAAGGTTCTTACTCTGATAGGCGAAGGAAATACACTGAGCAATCCAGATAGACAGTGTTCTCTTGGAGACTGGAAGTCCCAAATGAGAAGGATCAAAAGCAACAAAGAGTTGAGAGGACTTTCTATGTTGCTGTGTTCTTTGTAAGTAAAAGGCTAAAGCTCTTTTACAATCCAAGGTATGAAGATTCCTCTCTGCATTTGATGCATGAGGTCTTGGAAAAAACACAGGTAGGTAGACCGCTTGGTTCAGATGAAAAGGCGAGACCACCTTTGGCATAAAGTGTGGATGAGTCCTAAGGACTACCTTGTCATGATGGAACCTTGTATAAGGTGGATCAGCTACTAGCGCTTGCAACTCACTAATGCGGCGTGCTGATGTGATTGCAATGAGAAAGATAACCTTCCAAGAAAGAAATTTCAAGGAGATAGTAGCTAAAGGTTCGAAAGGTGGCTTCATGAGCTGCCCAAGAACCAGGTTTAAGTCCCATGCCACCGGTGGTGGCCTAATGGGAGGCTTAGTTAGAAGAAGGCCTCTCATAAATCTTGCTATAAGAGGATGAGGGGTAATAGGCTGTCCATTTAGAGGCTTAAAGGAAGCTGCAATAGCACTCAAATGGACTCTTACTGAATTAGTCTTAAGACCTGCATTGGATAAATGAAGGAGATACTCCAGCAATGATTCCAGAGGTATCGCAAGAGGGTTAAGACCCTTTTGGAGAACACCATATGGTAAACCTTTTCCATTTGAAAGCATAAGAGCGTCTTGTGGAAGGTTTCCTGGAAGCAAAAATAATATCTTTTACTTGCTGAGGGAGATTAAGATCATGGAGATCTAGGCCTTCAGCAACCAAGCCCTGAGATGCAGAGACTGGGGATTGGGATGCCAAAACATTCCGTCTTCCTGAGATAGGAGATCTGGAGCAGACCCTAACTCCAGGGAGGGAGCTTGAGAGAGATGTAGAAGCAGAGGGTACCACACTTGCTGTGGCCAATGTGGAGCTATGAGAATCATATGGCCCCTGTCTCTCTCAAGCTTGAACAGGGTTTTGGGAATTAGGGAATGGGTAGAAAGGCTTACAGGAAGTCTTGACCCCAGTAAAGGAGGAAAGCATCCTTGGCCTGAGCCCCCTGAGCCGGAATTCTGGAACAGAACCGGGGAAGTTTGGCATTCCACGGACTTGCAAAAGGTCTATGTCCGGGGATCCCCAAAGTTGAAAAATCTTGGCCACCTGGTCTGCATGCAGAGACCACTCGTGTGGAAGCAGAACTCGACTGAGTCTGTCTGCCCAAGAGTTCTGAATGCCTGGAAGACACACTGCCAGGGGATGAATTTGATGCTCTCTGGCGAGGGCCCATAGTCGCAAAGCTTTGTTGCAAAGCGACAGAGAGCCTGTTCCCCCCTGCTTGTTCACATAGAACATGGCTACTTGATTGTCCGTATGAATGAGGACTGTCTGGTAGCTGAGCAGGGTGTGGAACACTCGCAGAGCAAGGAAAATTGCTCTGAGCTCCAAGAGATTGATATGTAGATGACTCTCCTGTGGAGACCAGGTGCCCTGGGTGGAGAGGTCTTGCAGATGAGCTCCCCAACCCATTGGAGAAGCATCTGTTGTGAGAGTTGCTTGGGATAAGGGTTGTTGAAAAGGGGACCCCAGCAACAGGTTTTGAGTGGACTTCCACCACTGGTGGGACAAAATAAGGCGACTTGTGTTTGCTATTTTGTCTGACAGGCATCCTGATGCCTGGGTCCATTGAGTGGATAAAGTCCACTGGGCTGCCCTCATATGGAGGCGAGCATAGGGAACCACATGTACAGTAGATGCCATGTGGCCTAGTAGTTGTAACATTTCTCGAGCAGTGAGATGAGGCTTTAGCACTGCTTGAGAAGCTAACTGCACCATGCGAAGGCAGTGGGCCTGAGGGAGATAGGCCCTTGCCTTTCTGGTATCCAGCAAAGCTCCTATGAACTCTAAAGACTGAGTGGGAGATAGACTGGATTTTGGGATGTTTATTACAAGACCCAAATACAGAAGGATACGCATTGTGCAGGATAGAGAAGTCCTGGCCTCTGACTCTGTTGGGGCTCGAATGAGCCAATCGTCTAAGTAGGGAAAGACGAATATCCCTAGAGTGAGGAGAAATGCTGCTACGACAGCCATGCATTTTGTGAACACCCTTGGTGCTGAGGCCAGACCAAAAGGAAGCACCATGTATTGGTAGTGCTTTCCTTGAAAAAGGAATCGAAGGAACCTTCTGTGGGTTGGATGGATGAGGACATGGGTGTACGCATCCTTAAGATCTAGAGAACAAAGCCAATCCTGACTCTGAAGGTATGGCATCAGAGACCTGAGAGAAATCATCTTGAATTTCTCTTTGACAAGGAATTTGTTCAATTCTCTGAGGTCCAAAATCCTCCTGTTTTCTTTGGAATAAGGAAATAAGGGGAGTAGAACCCTGTACCCTGCTGATGAATGGGTACTTCTTCTATTGCCTCAGGGCAGGAGGTCGCTATCCTTCTTGCCCAAAACAGGTTAATGAGAGAGGTCGGAGAATTGAACTGCCTTACTATTGTGTAAGGGGGCATGCTTGAAAAATGAAGCTTGTACCCCTCCTTTATGATGGAGAGTGTCCAATGCTCTGCTGTTATCTGCCCCCATCTTGGGGCAAAGTGACATAACCTTCCTGGAATGGTGGAAGGCTCTGGTCCCCCGAGAGCCAGGAAGGTTAAGTTCTCTAGCTGAAAGTCAAAGGCCTTGTGGAGGATGAGACTGCTGTGATGGCTGAGGCTTAGCAGTCTTTTCTTTCTTCTGTTTGGGTGGTTGCTGACCCTTCTTGACAAACTGACCTGCTGAATGTGCTTGCTGAGCATAGGCAGGATAATATCTTTTCTTCTTAGAAAAGAATGGTTTCTTGAAAGATTTCTTTCTAGCAGGATCAGCTGTGGACTTGGATAATTTATCCAAGGTGGAGTTTAGAGCATCCATCTCATTGGCCTTTTCTTGCCAATCTCTACCAAACAGGTTCTCACCAGTACAAGGGATGTTTCCCAATTTGTCTTGCACCCAAAGCTCCAGATCAGATGCCTGTAGTCAAGCAATTCTACGTGCACCTATGGCAATAGCAGAGGTTCTGCTTATGCACTCAAAGCAGTCAAAGGCTGCACGGATGGCAAATTTAGAAACATCTTGGGCATGTTTGAACAAAGTGAGAAAATCCTGTCTTCTATCCTCAGGAAGAATAGGACTTAAAGCTTTTAAATCATCTGTGACCTCCTTCAGGAACATTCCCATGTAGAGACTATAGGAACTGATCCTGGCAGAAAGCATGGAAGCTTGAAAGACCCGATGTCCAAAAGCATCCAGGGTTCTGCACTCACGTCCTGGAGGATTAGATGCATGCCTCTTTGCACTCTTGATCCTTCTCATAGCTGATTCCACTACAATAGAGTGGTGAGGAAGCTGAGTCTTTTGGAAACCAGGACGAGGGACTCGATACATAGTATCCAGTCTGTGAGAATGAGGAGAGGTGGTAAGAGGTGTCTCCCACATCCTTAACATGAGATCATATAAAATCTCATGAATGGGCAAGGTAGCTGCCTCCTTAGGAGTTTTGGGATATTGTAGAATTTCCAACTCCTTGGCCCTTGGCTCTGTTTCAGGGGCCACAGTAATGGACAGACCCTGAGCCACCTCCCTGATAAAATCCTGGAAGGAAATATCCTCTGGAGGAGACATCCTGCTCTTAGGGGAGGAGGGCTCCTCTGGGAGAAGCATTCCTGCATCGACAGAACTGTCAGAATCCTCAGATTCTTCTGAGGACTCGAGGTACCGTTTGTCCGGATGCTCTTGAAGAGCCCGATACCCGTACCGACCGAAGTTGGTACCGGGGTATCGGTACCCAAGGGCATCGGATGACTGGGTACCGGCAAAGCAGACACCGATGCCGATGTCGATGCTATCGGTACTGGCATCGACGCCGGTGCTGGCCGGATTGTCTGTCGCGGTTCCAAGGGCGTCGATGCCACAAGGAGAGCCGCCAGACTGCGCTCAATAGCCAGGACTCTCTGGTCTATCGACGCTGCCAATGCCTGGATGTTGGTACCGGAGAAAACTGTCGGTACCCCAGAGCATGGCACCAGTAGTTCTGCCGAGGTCAAGGCCTCGAGAACATCCTGGAGCCCCGATAATGCTTTGGAAGCCGAAGCCTTCCACCGGGGCAATTTTGCCGGTGCAGAATCCTCAAGGGCAACGCTAGAGGCATCTCGATGCTTAGGAGATCTACCCTTTGAGGACCGGCTGGATTTGTGTTTAGTTACCTGAGATCCACAGGAGGAAGAGGAAGCCCTGGAGGACGTCGATGCCACTGAAGCTGCATCAGAGGGAAACAGGGTACTGAACTTAGCAGCTCGGTTCTGCCGACCTCTTTTAGACATCATGGCGCAGGACATACAATCCGTGATGGAGTGGTCAAGACCTAAACATTTTAGACACCATTCATGGGCGTCGGTGACGGAAATGGTACCGCCACACTTAGTGCACTTTTTGAAACCTGAAGCAGGTTTCTCCATTGTAAGAAAAGGTTTTTGGGCCTAAGGCCCAAAAAGGCGCGTGCACCTGAAGAAAATAGGAAAAAAATGTAGAACATATATATTTTTTAAAGACAGAAAATAAGAAGAAAAAAATGGCGGTACCGGTAAAGCGTCAAGGAAGGCAGACGCGACCACAAAAAAGAAAGAAATAAAGAAGAATTCTTCTGCGGTGACAGGAACAACGACCTGCTGGCTCTGCGGAAAAAGAAGAACTGGAGAGAGGCAGTTGGGAAAGGCAGGAAGGCAGCACGCAGGCGCTGTGGGATGCTCCCAAAAGCTTTCTAATTGGACGCTGGGGAGCATTCCCGCGCAGGCTCCGTTGGTACCGACGATACCCATATGTGATGACTACATTCCTGCTCGTTCCTGGAGATAGGTTGAAATCCTGGAGATCTAAGCCTTCAGCAACCAGGCCGTGAGGTGTAGGGACTGGGGATTTGGGTGCCATAGCGTCCCGTTCTCCTGGGAAAGGAGATCTGGAGCATGCCCTAACTCCAGAGGTGCCGCTTGAGAGAGATGAATAAGCAGGGAATACCACGTTTGGCGTGGCCATCGTGGTGCTATGAGAATCATGCAACCCCTGTCTCTCTGAAGCTTGAAGAGTGTTTTGGGGATGAGGGGAATGGGTGGGAAGGCATAAAGGAAGTCCTGACCCCAGTGAAGGAGGAAGGTATTCCTTGCCTGACAGTTGTGCGCCGGAATCCTGGAACAGAACCGGGGAAGTTTGGCATTCAGTGGACTTGCAAAGAGGTCTGTCTGGAGTGCCCCAGAGATTAAATATCTTTGCCACCTGGTCTAGGTGGAGTGACCACTCGTGAGGTAGCAGTACTCGAAAGAGTTTGTCTGCCCGAAGGTTCTGAATGCCTGGAAGATATACCACTAGAAGGTGAATTTGATGCTCTCTGGCGAGGGCCCATAGTCATAAAGCTTCGTTGCTTAACGACAGAGAGCCTGTCCCGCCCTGCTTGTTCACATAAAACATGGCTACCTGATTGTCCATCAGGACTAGGACTGTCTTGTTGCTGAGCTGGGCGTGGAACACTCGAAGAGCTAAATAAATTGCTCTTAATTCCAGGAGGTTTATGTGTAAAGCAACCTCCTGTGGAGTCCAGGTGCCCTGGGTAGAGAGATGATTCAGGTGTGCTCCCCAACCCACCTATTCCCTGTCACCGCAGAAAATTCCATCTTTAAAATTCTTTCTTGTGGTCATACCCTTAGAATCGATACTAGAGTATCTCCTTCACTTATCGAATTCTGGGTTAAAGACCAATTTGGTAAGAGTCCATCTTAGTGCAATTGCAGCTTCTTATAAGCCTCTAAATCAGGGGTCACCAACCTGCGGCCCACGAGGTCCTTTCGTGCGGCCC
This sequence comes from Ichthyophis bannanicus, assembly GCA_033557465.1. Taxonomy (NCBI): domain Eukaryota; kingdom Metazoa; phylum Chordata; class Amphibia; order Gymnophiona; family Ichthyophiidae; genus Ichthyophis; species Ichthyophis bannanicus. The sequence goes on from CM066042.1 coordinate 24,448,096, forward strand.
GCGAGGCTCTACCCCGGTTAACATTACGTGCGGCCCGCCAAGGATTCCCGTCATTGTATCTGCGGCCCGCGGCATGACTGTGAAGTGACTTTGCAAAAGTGCACTTTGTGCACAAAATATCTGCATTTAGGAACTTTTACAACGCGACCAATAGCCTATTTTTGAAAAGTACACAACTGCAGCATCTCCGCAATGCCACACACTGCACTTTTTTTCCACCAGCTGCACCAACCTATTTTAAGGACCTGCCTGCAGGTGGAGAGCTACCGAGAAAGGCGGGGCAAACCGTGCCGATTGGACCTATGGAGGCGGCTCGTTGACGCCAGGCGCCCTCTGATTGGTCATTCTTCCAGGATGCTCTAGAACTGGCAGCCTCTCCATTCTGGATGGTAGCGGAGGGTGGGGAACGAAGGATATGAAGACGGAGCAAGAGGGGAACGTGGGATAATGCCCCACTGCATTAGGAAAGTCGCTGGTGTGGGCGGTTGTCAGTGCCTGAAAGACGCCTCCCCCCTTTGCTCTTTTCAGCAGCGTTTGCAGGTAGATTTTTCTTCCCTCAATTTCACCCCCCTCCACCTGCATCTGGGAGCCTCACAGCGGCCGGCGAGTAACCGTCTCCCTCCGACTTCCCGCGGCCCAGCGCTCCTGACATTACAGGCGGAGGTTTGAGTGAGTTACTTGCGCTGCCCTTTTCCCTTCTCGTTGTGCGCAGCCTTCCTTCATGGTTAAAGATCATCTCGACTGCTCGTTGGCGCATCCCGTTTGTTTGCTAGCATGAATCATCAGCCATCTCATTAAATTCAATAAAGGTGATCAGCCATTGTTTTCATAAATTTTGCGTTTGTTGTTTTTTTTCGCGGGGGCGGGGAGAAGGGGGGTGCGGCCCGCGAGGCTCCCGGTAGTCGGCTGTGCGGCCCGCGGCCCTCTGGAGGTTGGTGACCCCAGCTCTAAATGGACAACCAATTTCCTCTCATCCACTCCTATCAAGATTTATGAGAGGCCTTCTATTAACTAAACCTCCCATCAAGCCACCACCGGTGGCATGGGATCTAAATCTAGTTCTCGGGCAGCTCATGAAGCCACCTTTTGAGCCTTTAGCCACTGCAGCCCTTAGGATTTTGACATGGAAGGTCATCTTCCTAATTGCAATCACCTCTGCCCATCGCATTAGTGAATTGCAAGCTTTAGTTGCTGATCCTCCTTATATTAGGTTTCATCATGATAAGGTTGTTCTTCGAACTCACCCACATTTTATGCCAAAGGTGGTTTCGCCTTTTCATTTAAACCAATCAAACTTAACTGAAGAGGGACAGTTGGAAAGGCGGGAAGGCAGCGCGCATGTGCTGAGGGATGCTCCCAAAAGCGTTCCTATTAGACGCTGGGGAGCTTTCCCGCGCAGGCTCCGTCAGTACCGATGATACCCATATGTGAGGACTACATTCCTGTTTGTTCCTGGAGATTGGCAAAGACATGGGCTGGTTAATGTGGAAAGGAGTCCCCACCTATGGCAAGAAGGAAGAGACCACTCATTATACCACCTTCTCAAGGTGGAAGACCAAAAATGGCTCTCGACATGACAAGGCTTGCGGCTCTGAGATGCACCATGCCGAACAAATCGCCACCAGGAACACAGTCTTCAGAATGAGATCCTTCAAGGATGCCCCCTTCAAGTGTTTGAAGGGAGGTTCCATAAGTGTCACCAGTACCAGATTGAAATCCTGCAGCGGCAGCAGACCCGGGCGCTGTGGAGGTCGGACCTGTTTCACGGTCCTGAGAAACTGGACCACATCAGGATGCGCCCCCATAGACTACCACGATAGCACCCGCAGTGAGCCGAGCGCCAGGCCTTTTTGCAAGCCTGTCTCCAAAAACGCTAAGATCTGTGGGATAGAGGCGGATAGGGCCATAGCACCTCTACTCGAACACTCTCCACACTCTGACGTATGACAAGGAGGTAAGTCTTTTTCACATATTGAGGAGTGTCACCACCACTGAAGGCAAGTACTCTCGCCTGCTCAGCCGCACCCTCTCAAGATCCAGGCCATAAGCGAGAATCAACCCACCTGAGGCATGCAGAGTGGCCCCTGTACAAACAGGTTGGCCATCCCCGGAAGCCGCCAGGCATACTAGATCAGCGTACCATGGTCTCTGCAGCCAGTCCGGCACAATGAGGATCATACAGCCATACACATAGAACTAACAAAAAAGGAGGAGGAGTACTTATGACAACAAAAAAGGGATTAAATGCAAGAACAATACCATCTACCATAACCGACAATATTGACACCTTAATTATAAAAACCAACATTTGTAGAATTTGCCTAATATATAGACCCCCTGACCAAAAAGCAGATAGCCTAGATTCTCTAATTGAATTCCTAGGCTCATCTACAGATTATAATCCTATAATCATGCTAGGCGACTTCAATCTTCCATCACTTCCAGCATCAGAAGCCAACTTGTTCCTAGAATCCATATCAGACATGGACTATCACCAAATAATTAATACAACAACACATATAAAAGGAGGCATCCTTGACCTTATTCTCCTCCCAAGCACACTCTACAAGTTATTCAACACAGACTCCATAGAATACACACAAATACCCTGGTCTGATCATTACATTATCAAAACAAACTTCACATTCCACACCAACAACACTAAAAATAACACACGAAGTGATCCCACGACAAAATTCAAAAAATTTAATGAAACTGAATTCTTGGATACAACAATACCCCACCTCTCATCATCCCCAATGAATCTAGACGAAGCTGTAATAACCTGGCATGAAACAATCAACAATGCAGCCAAACTTGATCAACGATTCAAAAAGCTCTCTAATTTAAAAATAAACAGAACTCCATGGTTCAACAACACGCTAAAACAAATGAAAAAAGAACTAAGAAAATTAGAACATAAATGGCGCAAAACCAAATCAACCATCAACAAGGAAATATATAACAACCATCTCACAAAATACAAAGATACATTAGATAATATAAAAAAATCTTATTTCGCAGCAATCTTATCAAAATCTTATAACAGACCACGCGAACTTTTCTCAATTGTTAGAAATCTTACTAATAATCCTCAAACATCGAACACTGAAATCACCGAAATTTCGGTACAAACCTTAGCCATCTACTATCAAAACAAATCTATGCAACCTATAATGACTCTAAACAACATAAATACAGTTCATCACTGCTCAGATGAATGGTTAAAATTTCACCTCATATCAAAAGACGCACTAAAGAATATCATTTCTAACCTCAACACCACAACCTCCTTTCTTGATCCATGCCCAGTAACATGGATAAAAAGTACACTCCCAATACTACTATCATACATCCTCCCTATAGTAAACCTCTCATTGCTTCAAGGACACCTCCCTTCTACGCTCAAACACGCACAAATCCGGCCAATTCTCAAAAACAACACGCTTGATAAAACATCACCAAAATCATACAGACCCATTTCAAGTATCCCTTTTTTGGCTAAAATAATAGAAAAAGTGGTACAAATTCAGACACAAGAATACCTAGATTCATCCTACCCTCTTGATGAGCACCAATATGGATTTAGGCCTCAACATGGAGTTGAAACACTTTTAACAGTCTTAACCGATGTACTACTCAAAGGGATTGATAACACAGGTACACTACCAAAAAACTGCCTCCAGTTTTGCAACTGATTCCTATAGATTTTGGGGTGCTGAATCCAGGAAAAATAGCCAAAATGTTCCATCACGTCACGTTTTCTTGCAAAATTAGATTTCTTACCCATATAAGGAATGTTCACATAATTTCTTTTTAGCTGACTGCAGTTTATTTTCTTGGGCCAAAATAGAGGTTGTAATGGTTAACTAACTAGAAACACTCCCTCATGATATTTTAGAGTGTTTTGTATTCATTTTATACATTAACAGGACAATTGGGAGGCTGGGGGCTAAATCCAGTACTCGCGCTGGCGCATGTTCTTTCCTGTTCGCCTCGCCTCGTTCGCTCGCTCGCTCAAACACGGTGGTTGCGACATGAACGTTCCTGTCAAATTTCAGTTTCTTGCAAGTTCATTATTACCTTTTGTTTGCTCAGTCGTAATCCAGCTTTATTCCGAAGTGGTTCACTACAGTTGTAGTTTGCAGTGCTGTGTATTTGTGATGGCTCAAAGAGCCAGAGGTTGCGTCAACTCTCTGGACAGTTTTTGTTTTATTTGTGGGGAATATACCGTGAAAAAGCGGCAGAGGAACATTTCTGCATTTATTAAAAAAGTATATTTTGCCTATTTCGGTTTGAAGTTAGGCGATCAAGACAAACTGTGGGCTCCTCACAAAGTGTGCAAGACATGTGAGGAAGATCTACGCTTATGGATGAAAGGTAAAAAAAAAAGCATTTCGTTTCGGAATACCTATGATGTGGCGTGAACAAAGAGACCACAGCAGTGACTGCTATTTTTGCTCTTGCATTGTGAAGGGATACAACTTAAAAAATAAGAACGTAATAAGTTACCCCAACCTTCCCTCAGCAATTAGGCCTATGCCTCATAGCAACGAAGTACCTGTGCCTGAACCACCAAAATCTTTGGATCATATTTGTGTGGACGGTTCTGATCATGATGAGACTCATCAGATGGCTTTTCCCGATGAGTCCAGTACTTCCGAGTTTGAAACTGAACCAGATCCGAAACCTGAACTTTTCTCTCAAGCTGAATTGAATGATTTAGTCCGGGATTTAGGACTCCCAAAAGATGCTGCCCAACTGCTAGGTTCTCGGCTTAAACAGAAAAATCTATTGTCACCAGGAACAACTTTTTATTGGTATCGCAACCGCGAGACACAATTTTTGAAGTATTTCAGCAAAGAGGAAGATTTGGTATTTTGCAACGATATATACGGAGTGATGGAAAAGTTTAAACTCAAGTATGATCCTGCTGAATGGCGGCTGTTCATTGATTCGTCAAAAGACAGCATAAAAGGTGTTCTTCTTCATAATGGCAACACATTCGCTTCAGTTCCTATTGCTCACTCTGTTATTCTCCAAGAAAAATACGAGAATTTGGCCCTGATTCTTCAGAAGATTCGTTATGATGAGCATAAGTGGATGATTTGTGGAGACTTTAAAATTCTATCCATGCTATAAGGGCAGCAATCCGGTTTCACCAAATATCCCTACTTCCTTTGCTTGTGTGATAGCCGGGCCCGCGACCTACACTGGGGGAAAAAAGACTGGCCAATTCGGGAGTATTTGAGACCCGGTGAGAAAAATGTTCTTCATGAGAGCTTGGTACCTCGTGATAAATAGTAATTAGATCTTACCTGCTAATTGCTGTTCCTGAAGGAACGACAGTCCAGTCCCTTCACTTCTGGGTTGCGTAACCCTTCCAGCAGCTTGGAGGCTGAGCCCATCTTTTTGGGGGATGGAGCGGTATAAATACCACTGGGACCACCCACCCACTCCAGTATTCGATTGAAAAAGCAGATCTAACAAACTCTTACTGGAAACTTAACTATAACAAACTCAAACCTATGCAACAGGCATATATATTGAAAAATCTTTTTTTTTTTTTTTTTTTTTTTTTTAAATGGAAAACCAAGGAGAGGAGGCCTGGGAATAGCCTGAGGAGATGTCTGCTTCTACCCGAGCCGGCTTCCTCCCGGACTTCTTCCTGCCGTACAGGAGTTACGGCCCCAACGATGCCTTGCCCTGAACCAGAGGTGTGAAACGGTTGCCGGAACGGGCGGGATCAGGGACTGGACTGTCGTTCCTTCAGGAACAGCAATTAGCAGGTAAGATCTAATTACTATTTCCTTATCGTCACTCCAGTCCAGTCCCTTCACTTCTGGGAAGTACCAGAGCAGTTCACCCCTGGGAGGGTTCCGGCATACCGGACTGAAGAACCGCTAGCCCGAACCGGGCGTCCGCTGCACTCTGCACGTCCAACCTATAGTGCTTGGAGAAGGTATGCAGTGATGACCAAGTCGCTGCCCTACAGATGTCCAGCGGAGGTACCAGGGAAAATTCCGCCCAAGAGGCCGCCTGAGCCCTAGTGGAGTGGGCCCGCAGCCCCATCGGAACCTGCTTCCTCTTCAGGATGTAAGCAGAGGCAATCGCCTCTCTGATCCACCTGGAGATGGAAGCCTTAGCCGCCGCCTCCCCTTTGTGCGGCCCTCCAAACTGGATGAATAGACGGTTGGACTTTCGGAATGGCGCTGTGCGCGAAAGGTAACGTTTCAAGATTCTCTGGACGTCTAGAAGACGCAGCCTGTCGTCTTTACCTATCTGCCCCTTAGACGCTAAGACTGGCAGGGTAACTGTCTGGTTCACATGAAAAGGAGAGATAACCTTGGGTAAGAAGGACGGTACTGTACGCAGAACCACCTTGTCCCTGAGAAAGGCCAGGAAGGGGGGCTGGGACGAGAGCGCCTGCAATTCTGAGACCCTTCTGGCCGAGCAAATGGCGACCAGGAAGACTGTCTTTAGAGTTAAATCCTTTAAGGAGGCTCTCTTCACTGGCTCAAAGGGTTCCCCGACCAAGGCACTTAGCACTAAGTTGAGATCCCAAGGAGGGACGACCGATCTCCGTTGAGGACGTAGCCGACTAACCGCTCGTAGGAACCTGGCAACGTCCGGGTGCGCCCCTAAGGGTCTGCCCCGGACCTTTCCTCTATAGCAAGAGATAGCCGCCAACTGAACCCGCAAGGAGCTATGCGCCAGGCCCTTTTCGAAGCCTGCTTGCAAGAAGTCCAGAATCTCCGGAACCGAGGCCGAAAGCGGTTTCCGACGATGCTCCGCGCACCAAGCTTCGAAGATGCGCCAAACTCTTACATAAGAAAGACAGGTCGAGCGCTTTTTGGCTTTCAGTAGAGTCGAGATTACCGCTCCTGAGTATCCTCGTTTTAGCAGCCGCGCCCTCTCAATAGCCAGGCCGTAAGCGAGAACCGATCCACGTGAGGCATCCGGACCGGACCCTGCCTCAGCAGGTCCCTTTTGAAAGGGAGCCGCCAAGGACGGTCGGCGAGCAGCCTGATCAGATCGGCATACCATGGGCGGCGAGGCCAATCCGGAGCTATGAGAATTACCAAGCCATGGTGAGACTCTACCCGTTGGAGAACTTTCCCGATCATAGCCCAAGGGGGGAATACATAGAGAAGACCCTCCGAAGGCCACTTTTGAGACAGGGCATCTAAGCCTTCGGACATCCTTTCCTTCCTTCGGCTGAAGAATCTGTCCACCTTGGCTGTAGAGAACCGTGCCATGAGGTCCATGACTGGGCAGCCCCAAAGGGCTACTATCTGGTTGAAGGTCTCTTGTTCCAGCTCCCATTCCCCGTGGTCTATCTTGCACCTGCTGAGGAAGTCGGCCGTGACGTTGTCCTCTCCCGCCACATGCTGCGCTGACAGAGCTAGAAGCCGGGACTCCGCCCACTGGAAAAGAGAGTCCGCCTCCTTCTCTAAGGCGCGACTGCTGGTGCCTCCCTGGTGGTTGATGTAGGCCACCGCGGTGACATTGTCGGAGAGAACTCGAATAGCCTTTCCCTGCACTAATATCCTGAATGCCTTGAGAGCCAGAGTGACAGCCCGCAATTCCAGTCTGTTGATGGGCCACTGTGATTCCAACTGTGACCAGAGACCCTGGACGAACTGGTCCTCGCAGTGCGCTCCCCAGCCTGTCAGGCTGGCATCCGTCGTTAACAACAACCACTGATGGGGATCGAGGGGCATTCCGCGGTCCAGGTTCTTCGGGCACCTCCACCATTGTAGGGACTGCTTGGTCCGTGGAGCGCAAGGTAACTGCATCGAAAGGGGCTGATGCTGAGGAGACCAACGACGCAATAGCGCCCGCTGCAGCGGCCGCATGTGGGCCCTGGCCCATGGCAGCACCTCTATTGATGCCGCCATAGTTCCCAGAACTTGGAGATAATGCCAGGCTGAGGGATTTCTTCTGGCCAGGAACTGCGTGATTAGAATCCTTAGATCTCTTGACCTTGACCGGGACAGGAACACCCTGCCCCTGAGGGTGTCGAATCTTGCTCCGAGATACTCGAGTTCCTGAGAGGGAGTCAACCTGCTCTTTGTCCGGTTGATGACCCACCCCAACTCCTCTAAGACCTGAATCACTCTGGCCGTTGCCGAGTGGCTCTCCGGAGCTGACTTTGCGCGGATTAGCCAGTCGTCCAAGTAGGGGTGTACTAATATGCCTTCCTTCCTTAGGAAGGCCGCCACTACGACCATTACCTTGGTGAAAGTCCTGGGAGCCGTGGCAAGGCCAAAAGGCAAGGCCTGGAACTGAAAGTGGCCTCTTGGTACCGCGAATCTCAGGAATTGTTGATGGGACTTCCTGACCGGGATGTGCAAGTAGGCTTCCGTCAAGTCGAGGGAAGTGAGGAACTCCCCTCCTCTCACGGCCGCTATGACTGAACGTAGGGTCTCCATCCGAAAGTGAGGTACCCTGAGGCAGCGGTTGACTTGTTTTAGATCTAGGATTGGCCGAAAGGAGTCCTCCCTTTTCGGGACCACAAAGTAAATCGAGTACCGACCGGATCCGTATTGGTCTGGGGGTACTGGAATTACCGCCCCTAAGTCTATTAGACGGGCAAGAGTAGACTCGATCGCTGTCCTTTTTGCTGGAGCTCCACAGGGCGACTGAACAAAAGCCGGTGGGATTTGCTTTGCGAATTCTAGCGCGTAACCTTCTCTGATCACCTCTAGAACCCATTGATCGGACGTGACCCGGGTCCAGGCGGGGAGAGAAACAGCCTCAGGCGGCCGCCTACCGGCCGTCCTTCCCCCTGGACCCCCGACACCTCATTGTTGCTTCCTAGGGCCCGAGAAGGAGGAGGAAGAGGAGGAGGAGGAAGCTCCAAACCCCCGACCTGCCCCTCGAAAACCTCTGAAACCTTGTCCCTTAGAGGGAAACCGGCCCCTGGAAAAGGGGTTTGATCTGGCGGTCCGAAATCTCCGCGTCTCCCTAGGCTGAGTGCGCACAGGGGCTTGGGAGCGGCCTAGTCTCGGTCTATCTTCCGGAAGCCTCCCTCCTTTAGACTCGCCCAGATCCTTGACCAGCTTCTCCAGATCCTCACCGAATAAAAGTTTCCCTTTAAAAGGGAGTCGACTTAGCCGCGCCTTCGAGGACGCATCAGCTGCCCAATTACGTAGCCACAGATAACGCCTAGCCGCCACCACCGAGGCCATGTTCTTGGCTAGGCTTCTGATGAGGTCATACTGACTATCCGCCAAGTAGGCTGCGCCGGATTCCACTTTGGCGGAGTTTGCCTGGATCTCGGCCGAAGAGTCCTCTGACTGAAGCTGCTGAGCCCATCTTAGGCAGGCTCGAGCTACCCAGGCTCCTGACACGGAGGCCTGTAATGCAAGGGCACTTACATCAAAGGCTTGTTTCAGGAGTGTATCCAGCTTCCTGTCCTGTGCGTCTTTTAAGGCTGAACTGCCCTCAACTGGGATAGTCGTCTTCTTAGTGACTGCAGATACCGCTGCATCCACCCTGGGTGATTTTAGCAGTTCCTTATCTGACTCTGGGAGAGGGTATAGGTGGGACATGGCTCGGACTCCTCTTAGACTGGATTCCGGTTGGTCCCATTCTTCCTGGATCATCTGGCGTACTACTCTGTGGACCGGAAAGACCTTCTGGGATTTCCTAATGGCCTGTATTAAGGGGTCCTCCAAAGCCTCCTCCTGTGATGGTACATCTGAGGCCACATTGAGTACTTTTAAGGATTCATTAATTAGCGCCGGAAGCTCCTCTCGCCTAAAGACCCTAACTATCCGAGATTGATCTTCTTCCGGGATCTCTCCTTCTTCCAGCTCCTCCTCATCCTCGTCCAAATCCTTCACCGAACCCTCCTCCTCCGGAGTCCCCTGGGAAAAAGACGGTAGGAGTTCTTCCCCGTCCAGCCGCTGACGCTTAGCAGGGATGCTGGATTCTGGATTGATCGCCCCTAGGAGTCTGGATGATCTCTCTTCCCCTGGTGTGGTCACCTCATCTGCCCCTAGGCCCTGCTTGCGCAGGCAGTAGGCCTTATGGAGTAACAGGATGAAGTCAGGGGAGAAAAATTCTCCGTCCCCTCCTGCACTCGAGGGAGGGGGAGGAGGAAGCAGAGGAGGCGTGGGTAGCTCAGAGGGGGTAGAGACCGAACCCTGGGACCCCCCTTCCCCTACTAGAGGGTCAGACGATCCCTGGGAAGGCTGCAATATCTCCTGTTCCACTGATGTAGCCACTGCGGCGCAGCTCCTGCAGATTCCTGTCTCTGCGGAGGTGCCCCTGCGTGTCCCACATGAAGGACAGCGTGGCTTGGATGCCATGGGGAAAGATTGGGGTTTAACTTAGTAGGCCCTTACCCCCAGAGCCCAATTTCCCTTAGGGCCCAGGAGATCTAAAGGGATTACCTTAACTAAAACCAATAGAGATAATGGCGATTAAAAAATAAACGTTAAATAAATCGAATAGACATCTAGCCTGAAACTAACCAAATACATTGAAAATAATAAAATTAATAAAATTTAGATACAAATAGTGGCTAGCTCTCGTTTGTCCCCTAAGGGAGGTACTTGCAGTTTGTAGATCCTGGGCCCGATGCTGAGAATCCCACCCGAGGGCTCTACACGTGGTAGGCCTCACCACGTGGAGCCTGCTCGGGGAAAAAGGACTCTGGCGTCTGCCTGCACTCCCCCGCTGCGACCGGTGCTGAGTCCTTAGAGAATCACGAGTGCGATCGCCGTCTGATCGCACCGTGAGAAACCCGGGGTACCTCGTGGTTCTTCTCCGCGGTCAGTCGCGTCGGGCCGGGATGGAAGACTCCCCTCCGGTTGTCGTTGCAGCCTCTAGCGCTCAGCCACCTTCAGGGCTTCGGCGCGAGGCTGTTTTTTTTTTTTTTTCCCCCACGACGGCAGAGCAAGGAGTGAAGGAAGCCGGGTAGAGCAGAGCACCTCCCCGCTGCTACAACCCGCGGCTTTGCTCTGCGAGCCGCGTCGGAGCTTGAGGAGGGGGGGGGGGGAGGGAGAAAACAATTCTTAAAGGAGCAGAGCCCCTAAAATCGCCAAATAAAGGAAATAAAGGAAAAGGTAAAATTAAACACAAATTAAGTAAAAAATTAAGTAAACTAAGCAAATTAAATGTAGGACTCCAGTAAGCCCCAGGCTTACGGAACCCTCCAGCTGCTTGGAGGCTGAGAATACTGGAGTGGGTGGGTGGTCCCAGTGGTATTTATACCGCTCCATCCCCCAAAAAGATGGGCTCAGCCTCCAAGCTGCTGGAAGGGTTACGCAACCCAGAAGTGAAGGGACTGGACTGGAGTGACGATAAGGAAAATTCTATTACCACCTCTCCACATTAAGTTGGGTTGACATTACTCTATATTCTTATGTGCTGCCTTGTTACAATTTTCTTTATTCTTATTTGAATAACTACTAAACAATTAGTATAAAGAATTCATCCAAGAAACTTTTATCTCGATCGCACTCAATCTGAAACGTTCACCTCAAACTGCTAACCCAATGTAGCAAAAAATCTGTACGTGATGGAGCAAATTGGTTACCAGATTTGGATTCAGCGCACCAAAAAACGTAAAAATCAATTGAAACATTAGAGGCAGTTTAAAAAAAAATTTTTTTAGTGTACCTGTGTAATCATAAACAAGCATTTATACTCTTATTTATTGATATTTCGGCAGCATTTGATAGTGTTCACCACACTATAATGCTTAATAACCTAAAACAAATAGGAATAAAAGACACTGTACATAAATGGTTTACCTCTTACTTAAATAATAGAACACAAAATGTAAGAATTGGTAACCAAACATCAACCATATATAAACAAGAAATTGGCCTCCCACAAGGCTCCGCACTATCAGCCCTCCTGTTTAATATTTACATAAAACCTATCTGTGATATCTTTAAAAAATTCGGAGTATACTATCATCTATATGCAGATGATATTATGATGTACATCCCATTCACAATCCCTAATTTACCAATAAAACTACTATCAGACTGCTTCAATGAAATTACAACATGGCTAAAAGCTCAAAACCTTCACATTAACCATGCAAAAACAGAAGTCCTAATTGTAACAAAAAATCAATCATATATCCCCCCAACCCACATAACATTGCAAAACCATGACATTAAAATAAAAAACGAAATAAGATACCTAGGTGTTATCCTAGATACTCATCTGACGATGAACACTCACATCAGAAAACACCATAAAGAAAATATACTTTAAACTTAAAATCCTTAAACAATTACGCCCGTTAGTACACCAACTAGACTTCATTAATATAATCCAGGCTACAATAACACCGCACTTTGATTTTGCCAACCTAATTCTTTTAGGTATAACGAAACAAAACATAAAAAGAATCCAATTAGCACAAAACGCAGCAGCCAGAATTATAACGAAAGCACACTCAATCCAGCACATAACACCAATACTAGCTTCCCTACACTGGTTGCCAATTCAAAGTAGGATAATATATAAAACCACAATAACTACATATAAAGCTTTAAACAACATGGCCCCAATCCCATTAAACAAACTAATTAGCATGGAATCTCAAAAAACCACGCACAGAAAAGGATACTCAAATAAACTAAATACTCCTAATGATTTCATAAAAGCAAATAAATTAACTAACAAAAGAGCTTTTTCTCATGCTGCCCCATCTATTTGGAATTCCCTTCCGGAGAACCTACGAACTATAACTGAAATTATGGAACTTCGTAAAAAACTAAAAACCTATTTATTCTCCATGCACTACGGCAACATAGATAACCCCTTGATACACTCAGATAAAGGTTAAAAATCATGACTGAGTAATACTATTTCCCAACAACTTAACAGACAATACACTATTATAAAAACTCTATGATTCAATTCCAAAGTACCCACAACATGTATTTGTATATAGTTTATTGTACATAGTTTACAAGCCAGTTTTGCTATTATGCATAAGTTCATGCTGTTAACCATTACTTTTATTGTTACAAAATGTTCGATGTAAAACTAAGCTTTTGCTTTGTGGATTGTTGTTTTATTGTGAACCGCAACTGAACTCTGGAAGTTGCGGGTTATAAATATATGCTAAATAAAATAAAATAAAATAAATGATGCCTCTCTATCCTGTGCAGCACCTGCCCAATGAGGAGCCAAGGTGGAAACACATACAGGAGCCCCCTCCTGCAGCCATGGCTGCATCAGCATGAGTTTGTGCCTCCTGCTGTAGAAAAACGACCCACTTTGGCGCTGACTGCCGTTGCCATCAGGTCCATCAATGGCTACCCCCATTGTCGCACTATGTAAAAAAGACAGAGTTCTCCAGGGACCACTCCACCGGATCCATCTGGTACCAGCTCAGGAAGTCTGCCTGGACAGTCTCCTTGCCTGCCACGTGCGCCACCAACAAAACCAGCAGGTGTTCCTCCACCCACTGCAGAAGTGGAATGGCTTCCTCCATCAAGGTCGCGCTGGCCGTATCTCCCTGTCTATTGATGTAATCTACCACTGTCACACTGTCCAAAAATACCTGCACTGCCTAGGCTTGCAGGAGATGCTGAAAGCTTTGCAATGGCTGAAAAACCTCCTGCAATTCTAACTGATTTATCGACCACACTGACTCCCCTGCCTACCATGGCCCCTGGGAAATATGGGTCAGACAATGTGCTCCCCATCTGGAGTGGCTGGTATCTGTTGTCACTGTCATCCATTAAGGAGTCTCTAATGGTACCCCAGCTGTTAAGGCCCGAGAACTGTACTACCAGCCCAGATTGCATCTGGCCTCCCCCTAGCATGGCAACCTCTGCAGAGACCATCGTGACAGCAAAGCGCATCGGAGCGGTCTCATGTGAGCCCGAGCCCACGGGACTAGGTCTATGGTTGCCGCCATAACCCCAAGAGTTGGAGGTAATGCCACACTGAGGGCTGAGCCATCCAGAGGAAACAATGCACCTGTTCTCATATCTTCATTGCTCTTTCTGGGGGGTAGGGCCTCTCAGCTTATTCTCCAGGAGTCTATCTCCCTTGATGTCACTGAGGTCCTTGACCAATTTCTCCAACACCTCTCCAAACAGCAGCCGACTCCTAAAGGGCAGCTTGGAAAGACACACCTTGGACGAAACATCTGCCAACCAACTGCATAGCCAGAGAGGTCGGCATGCCATGCTCTTGGTTGACGCCTGCACCAAGTCATAAAAGGCATCCGCCAGAAAAGCCATGCCAGACTCCAACTTTGCTGCCTCGAAACCAAACTCCGGCTCCGGCAAACTATGCACCCAGGGCAGACATGACCTGACCACATATGCTCTGCAAATGGAGGTCTGCAAAGTGAGAACATTGGCCTCAAAGGCCTGCTTCAGCAAGGTCTCTAATCTTCTGTCCTGGGCATCCTTAAGAGCTGCCCCTCTTTCCACCGGGATGGTAGTCTTCTTGGTCTTCTAACCTAAGGTCTTCTTGGTCCACCTTAGGCATGCTGAATAGCTCCATCTCATCAGGAGCAGGGGGATACAAGCGAGACTTCGTTCTTCCCCCACATAGAATGGCTTCTGGCAGCTCCCACTCGGCGTCGATCATCTGTTTCATCGCCCTATGAACGAGGAAGAAATCGTGGGCGACCAGATTCCCTGAAGCAAAGGGTCTTCCAAGGGAGTCTTCTCCGCCGGAGGACTGACTGTCATGTTGAGAGCCCCTAGAGAGTGGGAAATAAGGGACACCAGTTCCTCCCTTCGAAACACTCTCACCACGGAAGGCTCATCGGAAGAGGGTAGATCCCCTTCTGCCAACTTGGTCCCATAGGACGCCTCCCAATCCCGAGGCCCCTTCTAATGGGTCCTCAGAGGAGATTGACTCCGGAGACCCCTGTTCGCCCATGTGTTCTGGCACCGCCCAAAGTCTCTTCACTGGAGGAGCCTCCTCCATGCCAGTGAGGGGCAGCAGAACTTTCCCTAGAGCTGCTTTCCCTAGAGCTTCTGGCACAGATTCTTTGGGTGCTCCCCGGCCCTGCTTTAAGCAGTAGGCCTGGTGGAGCAAAATAATGAACTCAGGGGAAAAGGTCAGCCCTGAGCCCTGTTCCTATTGTTTGGCTGGTTTGTGGCGCTTCTTAGCCTTAGCTGCCTTACCCAATGTCAGGCCCGAGTCCCCCTGCCCATCTCCTGCCTCTGCACAGCTCAAAATGGCCAATTTTCTCACCAACAATGAGCCATGCAACTTCAGGGAGATCTCCATCACTGAAGTTTCCGTTGCTTCTTCCCGGGTTCCTGCTCAATTCCATTGTACTCTGCCATCGATCAGCCCTATGCCACCAAAAATCACTCACTATCTCTGCAGTTCAACCCAGATGCACAGAGCTCACCATCTACTGGAGACTGAGCAATACTGGCCAGATCACTGATGCACAGAGCCCTTATAGGATGACATCAGCAAAGCTTGTCTTGCTCAGTCTCTATCTGCTGGTTGGGGGGCACAACCCATGCATCTGGACTGGACTGGAGGGATGATATGGAAATAATGGCTGTAAGCAAGTGGCACAAGCTACAAGGGGAGACAGAAACACAAACATAAAGATCTCATAAGTGGCACAAGCTACTTATGAGATCTTTATGTTTGTGTTTCTGTCTCCCCTTGCTGGTGGTGGAGCATAACCCCACTTGTCTGGACTGGGCTGGAGGGACAATTAGAACTATGAGAATCACCCCTTTTTGTTCCATTTTTGACTTGGGGTGTATTTACTAAGGTGAAATTAAATTACCTGCTAATTGTTGTTCCTTACGGAACTCCAGTCTGGTCCCGAAACCTCTGGGTTTTGCTCCTCCTCCAGCAGCTTGGAGACTGAGAAACGTCACACTTGTGATGTCACTGGTACATAAACTCCGGAACCACCTCCAGACACCAGTAACCTATTGACAAAGCAGACTCTCCGGAGCAACAATTAAGTAGTAACATTATAAATAACAAGAACTACTGACTAACAGCATTCAAAAAAACCCCAACAAACACACCCGGACCGTACTGTTCCTGAAATGCTCCGGTCCAATCTCTTCCCCCCCCCCCCTCCCGGTAGGGATCATGGCATCTACTTAAACACAAAGAATGCCTGTGCCAAGGTACACCAACTCACATGATCTCCTCGTGCCTGTACTACTTACTTGTAACTTCCCTGTGCTTCAGGCGCGTGAGAACCACAAACTCCAGGGAGGGATATGGGACCAGACTGGAGTTCCGTAAGGAACAACAATTGGCAGGTAAGTCTAATTTCACCTTCCTTAACATCCCTCCAGTCTGGTCCCGAAACCTCTGGGGATGTAACAGAGCAGTAAACAATCAACGGGTGGGATCCTGCAGACCTGCCTGAAGCACCGCAGATCCAAAACAAGTATCCCTGCCTGCCTGGATATCCAGCCGGTAATGCTTGACAAAGGAATGCAGAGACGACCAGGCCGCTGCCTTACAAATTTCTGCAGCCGGCACCAAACTGTATTCCGCCCAGGATGTCGCTTGTCCTCTCGTAGAATGAGCTCTCAATCCTTTCGGTACTAACTTGCCCTTGAGAAGATATGCAGACGCGATTGCCTCCTTCACCCAACGGGCGATGGAAGCCTTAGAAGCTGCCTCACCCTTTCGCGCCCCTGCAAAGAGAACAAAAAGCCTATCCGACTTCCGAAAGGGGGCTGTCCTGCGCAAGTAGAGCTTCAGGGCTCTCCGGACATCCAGGCTGTGCAAACACTTTGAGGAAGACTTGTCAGCCTGAGACACAAACACTGGCAAAGAAACCACTTGATTCACATGAAAAAACGAGACCTCCTTTGGCAAAAACGACGGCACCGGCCTCAGAACTACCTCTGACTCACTAATGGATAGAAAGGGCGTTCGGCAGGACAACGCTTGCAACTCGGAAATCCTCCGAGCCGACGCAATAGCCACCAAGAATACCACTTTCAAGGTAAGATCCTTAAGCGAAGCCCTGGACAGCGGCTCAAAGGGTTCACGTCCCAACGCTTCGAGAACCAGAGGCAAATCCCAGGTCGGAACCACCGGCCTCCTCGGAGGGCACAACAGAGCCACCGCCCTCAAAAAACGCTTAACATCCGGATGTACTCCCAAGGCCACCCCTTGAACCTTTCCTCTATAGCAGGATAGTGCCGCCACAACTGCACTCTTAGGGACGAGGCTGCCAAACCTTTTTGAAAACCATCCTGCAAAAACGACAGGATCTGCGAGATAGAGACTCTCAATGGCTCCAGATGCCGCTCCTGACACCAAGCCTCAAATATTCGCCAAACCCGGATACAGGCCAAAGAAGTAGACCGCCGACAAGCCTTAAGCAGAGTGGAAATAACAGCCGGCGACTAGCCCTTCGCCGTCAACCTCGCCCGTTCAAGAGCCAGGCTGTAAGTGAGAACCGATCCACCCGAGGCATGACCAGCGGCCCCTGAGAGAGAAGATCCACCCACCGAGGAAGACGCCACGGCTTTCTGATCACGAGCCGCATCAAGTCGGCATACCATGGTCTCCTCGGCCAATCCGGCACGATCAATATCACCTGTCCCCGGTGGCGCTCTATGCGCTGTAGCACTCGCCCTATTAACACCCAGGGCAGAAACACGTACAGCAGCTGATCCTGTGGCCAAGTCTGAAGAAGAGCATCCAGCCCTTCCGACATTCACTCCCCTTCTCCGGCTGAAGAAGCAACTCACCTGTGCCGACTGAAAGGACACCATGAGATCCATCACCGGCGTCCCCCAACGACAGACCAGCATGGCGAACACTTCCGGGTGAAGAACCCACTCTCCCGGGTCTACTCTTACCCGACTCAAGAAGTCGGCCTCCACATTGTCCATACCTGTGACATGAGCTGCTGACAGTGCCAGAAGATGCTCCTCGGCCTACACAAACAACTCCGCGGCCTCCTCTTCGAGCACCGCACTGCTGGTGCTTCCTTGTCGATTGACATACGCTACCGCAGTCCCATTGTCGGACAACACTTGAATGGCTTTTCCTTCGAGAGAAGGCTGTAGAACCTGCAGTGCCTTTGCCACCGCCCTCAATTCCAGCCTGTTGATGGGCCAGCTCCCTTCCAGCTTTGTCCACCGTCCTTGAGCGAAACTTCTCTGACAATGGGTCCCCCAGCCGGAGAGACTGGCATCCATCGTCAATGCCACCCACGCTGGAGCCTCTAAGGACATTCCTCTTTCCAGACTCCCTGGGCGCAAACACCAGCTCAGCGCCCCGCGCGTTTCCGGGAGACAGGGCAGCCGCCGTGTCAACGTATCCATTTGATGGGATCATCTCCGCAACAACGCCTTCTGCAACGGCCTCATGTGCACTCGCGCTCAGGGAATCAACTCGAGCATCACCGCCATTGTCCCTAGCAACTGCATGTAGCTCCACACCGTTGGCGCCGGTTCGCGTAGAAACTCCCGGACCATCCGAAGTTGTTGCGCTCGAAGCTTCGGTAGAAAATCTTTTCCTAAGTTCGTATCGAAGCGCGCTCTCAGATAGTCCAGGTGCTGCGATGGGATCAACCTGCTCTTGGACCTGTTGACCACCCAGCCGAGACTCTGCAGACACGCTACCACCTTGGCTGTCGCCGCCTCACTTTCTGCCCTTGACTTTGCTCGTATCAACCAATCATCTAGATACGGGTGAATAGCACACCCTCCTTTCACAGAGAGCCGCTGCCACAACCACCATCACCTTGGTGAACGTGCATGGCGCTGTCGCCAGTCCAAAAGGTAACGCCTGGAACTGAAAATGCCCTAAAGGCACAGCAAACCGGAGAAACCTTTGGTGCTCTCGCAATATAGGGATATGCAGATATGCCTCCGACAAGTTCAGGGACGTGACGAACTCCCCTCTATGTACCGCCACTATCACGGACCGCAAGGTCTCCATCCGAAAATGGGACACTCTGAGACAGCGGTTTACCCGCTTTAGGTCTAAAATTGGCTGAAAGGTACCCTCCTTCTTTGGCACTATGAAATAGATGGAGTATCGACCGCTGCCGCATTGGTCTGAAGGTACTGGAACTATTGCTTTGAGGGCTAATAGCCTCCGCATCGTGTCGTGCACTGCCCTTCTTTTGAGCCTTGCCCCACATGGTGAGCGCACGAAAGAATCTCGCACTGGTCTCAAACTCTAAGGCATATTCATCTCGCATCACTTCTAGCACCCACTGATCCGACGTGATCTGGACCCAAGCAGGGTAAAAATCCCATAACCGACCCCCCACGGGAACCAACCCCACCTGGGCCCCCTAGACTTCATTGTGACTTCCACGCGCCTGAGGAAGCGGAGGAGGAGGCGGCGCCAAACCCCCGACCCGCTCCTCGAAACCCCTGGTTTCTATAGGGAAAGCGCCCCCGCTGAGGTTGTCCAAATCTGGGGAAACGAAAGCGGAAATTCCCGAAGTTGACCCTTAGGCCCGGAAAACGGACGCCCCTGTTTTTGCTTGTCCTCCGGCAATCTGCTGCCCTTAGACTCTCCCAAATCCTTTACTAACTTATCCAAGTCCTCTCCAAACAATAGTTTACCCCTAAAAGGAAGCTTACTCAACCGACCTTTGGACGCGCCGTCTGCCGCCCAGTTACGAAGCCAAAGGTACCGCCGAGCAGCAACAGCCGATGCCATACTCTTAGAAAGGCCCCTGATAAGGTCATAATGAATATCTGCTAAACAGGCTGCCCCGGATTCCAACCTGGCGGCCTCCGCCGTAACCTCCTCGGCTTTATCTGTCTGGATAGGCTGTACCCATCTCAGACATGCTCTCGCTACCCAAGCCCCACAAATAGACGCTTGCATCGAGAGAGCACTGACCTCAAAAACTTGTTTTAACAGCGCTTCCAATCTACGATCCTGGGGGTCTTTAAGAGCTGCACCGCTTTCTACTGGAATGGTAGTTTTCTTGGTAACTGCCGACACCATGGCATCCACTCTGGGAGACCTAAACAACTCCCGATCTTGATCAGCCAGCGGATAGAGGCGCGCGATCACTCGAGGGCCCTTTAGGGCAGACTCTGGTAAATCCCATTCTTCCTGAATCATATCCTTAAATCAATCTGGGTGAGTCTTGCGAACCGCCTGCAACAACGGATCCTCCAGGGAGGAATCTGCCGACAGCCCCCCTGATGGCATATTCAGCGCTTTCAGCGTTTCCGAGATAAGCGCCGACAACTCCTCTCTCCGAAAAACGCGGACGACCCTGGCCTGATCTTCCTGCTCCACAATTTCGCCTTCTTCCAGGTCGTCCTCCAAATCCAATTCCATATCCTGCTCCTCCGAGCGGAGACCCTCCGATATCACCGATTGAGCCATCCGCTCCCTATCGGTCCTGGACATTTTCGCTAACACTCCCGTCATGTCCATATCCATGGGCGTACCTGGGCATTTCAGCGCTGAGGTCCACTCAGAGGCCCCGGAGACCAGCATACCCGAAGGATTGCCAAATGCCTTCTGAAGCAGTGTCACGAAATCCGAAGAAAAAATCACCGCAAACCCCCTGATAGGCCGGGCTGCGCGCAAGGAAGGTCAGATGACGTACCTGGCATGGGCTCCATAGACGGGAAGCTTGGGGAACCTGGTTGCTGAGGGGAAATGGGTACCTTCCCCCTAGCATCCTCTGCCTGCTCTGTGGCCAGTTCCAGGGCTGCAATCTCCTGAGTGCAGGCCTTACAAATCCCCGTTTCTGACACTGTGCCTTTTTTAGTCCCACAAATCAAACAAAGTGGTCTAGGCATTCTGCCTTCTGAGCTATGCTCCAACACCCCCCTTCACCGTACTGCCACGGAGATGAACAAAAAACTCCTGAGTTCTCCGCTGCTGTAAAGTGTGCTGATAATAGATATAGATAGATAGATCGATAGATCGATAGATAGATAGTCGCCACCTCCTGGCCGGGCGTATAGCCGGGCAGCAGGAGAGTGTCGCCTTGTTGCCCTTGGAATAAGTTTCACCAATATGGCCGCCAGCTAGGGCTGCTGGGTACTGTAGTTTACTTATTCTATCAGGCAAAGTAGTGTGACCACAAGTGGTTAGGCGAAAACAGGGAATATTTTATTTTCTTGGGATTTTTCGCTCGCATCAAATTAACAGTGCTGAACTCAAAAATGGATTCTTCTCCAAAAACAAAGAATAAAGCTTACAAGTTGTATTCACAGGTAGGTCAGTTTAAGCAGTTAACTTTGACACCGGAATTGGCTTCCAAAGCTCAGGCTGTAAACTTTCTTTAAAGCAAGTTAGCTTCACAGGAAGACTGTTTTACTCACAGCTTCCTCACATACAGACAGCTTCAAAATGTCCATTAAGTTTCATTTCACTTCCAGGCATATAGGAGAAACAGCTTGGCTTAAAACCTCCAGGTATTTTCCTTTGCTGTGTCTTTCATTCAAACAAGCTTCACTACTTTAAACATTCATTCATTCACATGTGCTTAAGCTTCAGCACACCTCCAGCTTGTTTGCCCTACAAAATGAGCATTGTATTTCCTCAGGCTCATTACCATAAGATTCTACTTCCATCTCCTCTACAGATTCATTGCAGCAGTTCTCAGAGGGTACCTGGTCGTAGAGCTTACTACTCTGCTTCTGCAACAGTTCATTTAATTTTTCTAGCAATAGTTTCTTCTGCTCTATTTCTTCAGAGAGACTTAGATTAGGGAATGCAGCACTGTTCCCTCTAAGCTGTGCGCGTGTGCGCGCGCACACCCCTCACCGAGCGAGCGCACATACTTTACAACAGAGCGCACAAAAATTACGGCTCTGATTCTGATAGAAAACAACACAGACGTCTTAAAATTTAAAAGTTATGATTGTAATTACTAGAAATTTCCTGCTTCATTTAGTAATCGTCTAGTTTCATTTAATTTGATTAAAATCAATGTGGTGTGCATACTGTATTCTGACGTGTAGTCAAATTTTAAAGTATATAACTCCGAGTGTCGTTATGTGGCGCACAAAAATTTAACCTTCCTTCAAAAGCTGCACACAGCTGATATTTTATGCGCACACAGCCTACAGAAAATTAGAGGGAACATTGGAATGCAGACAAGCTATTCTCTCTACTTTTACAGCTTAGCTGGCTAGTCAAGTTACTTCCTCCAGTAGGAACTAACTCCTTCAACTTTCTCTTATGCAGGGACTCTGGAACATACACTTGCCTGAACTCTGGGCCTCTTAGTTGTTCCACTCCTTCCTGCTCAAAGCCATGCTGCCTTCTCTCTTCAGACGCTTGTCTCCCTCGTGGCAATTTCCCTGTTAGCTGTGTCTGCCTTGGACCTGTTGCTCCTAGATCCCACAGCTCGTCTCTGCTCTTAGTCCCAGCTCTGCTCGAGCCTCCCAAGGCTCCTCTGCTGCTTTCTGGAGCTCCTCTCGAGACTCCTTTCCTTGCACTCGTGCCTGCGCTCTTTCCAGTGCCTGTGCTCGAGCCTCCCAAGGCTCCTCTCGAGACTCCTCGGCCTGCACTAACTGACTGCTCAAACTCAGCAGTTTTAAACTGATCTTTCTTAGGGACCACACCCTTCTCCCAGCACACGTGGGAGCTGCTAGGATTCCACCTAGCTCTGACGTGCTGAAGTGGGCGGGGCTTGATGCTGGCTGTACTCTGACTCAGAGGTTCTTGGTTACTAGGGAAACCCTGAATGCTAGCATTTTTAAAGGAACAGGGTTCACTTTTCTGCCATTCCATTTCCTCTGAACTGCCTTCGTCATCACAATATATATATAGATATAGATATAGATATAGATATATATAGATAGATAGATAGATAGATGTATATATATAAATATACTTTTTTTTTTAAAACAAATGAATTTAAATTAAGCACTCTCCATGCCCCCCAAGTAATCTCCAGACCCCCGCTGAGAAAAACGAGGCTGCCCGAGCTCTGCACGCCGCTAAACACAAAAGGAAACTAAACGCGGCACTTTCCCACGCTTTCACCACGCGGTTCAGCTTTCCCGCCGACGCCACGGCACTGCGCTGGACTGAACCCCAAGCCCTCCGGCTCTCTTCACTACCAAGGCCCCTCTTACCTGTGGCCTTAACGCCAGCGAAAAGACTTGTGCTGCTCCGGGCTCTACCGCTGAGCGCGGGAACCGTCGAGCAGAAGCTCTCAGTAGCACGCAGGAAAGCGAGGAAACCAGCGTCTCTCCTGCTGTACTGTCTGTCTCCCTGCCGGCCTCAGTAGCTTTCGCAGGCAGACCTTCTGCACGCTACGGGCCTCTTAACCGGTCTTCACCCCGCCCAGTCAAGCAGATGCCACAAGGGAGGGGGGGGGGAACCGCAGCATTCACAGAACAGCACACACTCAGCCCAGCCTGAGAATTAAAGTAACTTAAAGCAAATTAAATAAATTAAATAACTCAAATAAATCCTTAAATAAAATAAAAAAATCCTCACTCCACTGCCAGTAACCAGCCCAACCTAACCCTCACTGGCTGCTAACTCTCCTTAATTGCTCCTCTGGTGAGCTGAGACCAGCTCACCACCCTTCAGCTGCTTGGAGACTGAGGTAACTGGTATCTGGAGGCGGTTCCGGAGCTTATGTACCAGTGACATCATAAGTGTGACATTTCTCAGTCTCCAAGCTGCTGGAGGAGGAGCAAGACCCCGAGGTTTCGGGACCAGACTGGAGGGACATTAAGGAATATGCACTGTCACCGCAGGGTTGTGTACCGTGAGCACACCATGCTCATTTAGCATGAGCACCCATACTAAAATTCCTATGCTGTGTAGTGCATGATCAGGGGAGTACTAAGTTGGCTGTGGAAGGAACGTGGGCATGGAAGGTGCTTCACGGTTAGCAGAGACATTTTGGGCGCACACTAACTTCAAAAGTAGCCGTTAGCGCAGATGCACATAACACCACCTCAATGTGTGGCGGTAAATGTACCCCATGCACTGGTGTTGCACTTTAATACCATACTAATAGAAAGGGGACAGATGTACCCATGTTACCTTTCAGCCCCAAACACATGCTACCGGCGTGTTCTTTTATTTATTTATTTATTTATTTAGACAGACTTGTATACCACCTTATCCTTCAATCAAGGTGGTCATGTCACATTACAATTGGAGGGTTACAATTAACATTAGGGTACATGTAAACATTTAGACAGTACAGTTACATAACAGCATTTAGACAGTACAATTAAAGGTAACATTTAGCATGAGGGTATTTAATAACGTGGTATGATAATCTTGTGTGTGTGGATAGGATGGGTGTGTGTTTAGTTGGAGGGGTAGGTGGTATTTCAGTTTGATAAACATATCCCCTAATTTCTAATTATCTTAAGACATTACAAATGTGAAATTCATGTTCACAACTTGAAATATAAATAGAACAGTCCACTAGTGTGATCCTCACCAGAACCCCTAACCTGTAAAGACAGCTCTAAAGATAACATCAATAACTGAAGAATATAATCCAAGGAGAAGAATTTTTAAAATAGGGTAGTGTGGTCATAAAGCATAGTTACTCACCTGTAACAGGTGATCTCCAGGAACAGCAGGAATTTAGTCTTCACATATAGGTATCGTCGGTACCGACGGAGCCTGCGCAGAAACGCTCCCCAGAGTCCAACAGGAAAGCTTTTGGGAGCATCCCACAGCGCCTGTGTGCTGCCTTCCCGCCTTTCCCAACTGTCCCTCTCCAGCTGAGTTTAAAGCTGAGACAAAAGAGACAGGGAAAGAGAGAAAGCGAGAGAGCAAGAAAGATACAACTCCTAGGGGAGGTGGGTGGGTTGTGAAGCCTAAATTCCTGCTGTTCCCAGAGATCACCTGTTACAGGTGAGTAACTATGCTAACTCTATGGTGGGTAGGAGTTGATTAAGTATGGAACAGGTGTTGAAGAACAGCCTGACCAAACAAGGCATCCCGGCGGGAGTCCTTGTCTAAGCAGTAATGGTCTGTGAAGGTATGAACCGAAGCCCTAGTAGCTGCTCGACAGATGTCATCGATAGACACAGAGTGAAGATGAGCCATAGAGGCTGCCATGGCTCTCACATTGTGATCTGTGACATGGCCTTCAAGAGGAAGGTTTTTACTCTCATAAGGCAAAAGATATACACTCTGCAATCCAGCTGGACAGTGTTCTTTTGGAGACTGACAGTCCCAAATGACTAGGATCAAAAGCAACAAAGAATTGAGAGGACTTTCTGTGTTGCTGTGTCCTTTGTAAGTAAAAGGCCAAAGCTCTTTTACAGTCCAAAGTATGAAGATTCCTTTCTGCATTTGAGGAGTGAGGCCTTGGAAAGAATACAGGAAGGTAAACCGCTTGGTTTAAATGAAAAGGTGACACCACCTTTGGCATAAAGTGTGGATGAGTCCTAAGGACTTCCTTATCATTATGGAACCTTGTATAAGGAGGATCAGCCACCAACGCTTGCAATTCACTGATGCGACGTGCTGATGTGATTGCAATAAGAAAGATGACCTTCCAGGAAAGGAATTTCAAAGAGGTAGTGGCTAATGGTTCAAAGGGCGGTTTCATAAGCTGCCCAAGAACCAGATTTAAGTCCCATGCCACCGGTGGTGGCTTAATGGGAGGCTTAGTTAAAAGAAGGCCTCTCATAAATCTCGCTATGAGAGGATGAGAGGAACTAGGTTGTCCATTTAGAGGCTTCAAAGAAGCTGCAATAGCACCCAAATGAACTCTTACCGAATTGGTCTTAAGCTCTGCATTTGATAAATGAAGGAGATACTCCAGTAATGATTCCAGAGGTATCGCAAGAGGGTTAAGATCCTTCTTCGAGCACCATATCGTATACCTTTTCCACTTAAATGCATAAGAGTGTCTTATGGAAGGCTTCCTGGAAGCAAAAAGAATATCCTTTACCTGCTGGGAAAGGTTAAGACTGTGAAGTTCTAGGTTTTCGGCAACCAGGCCCTGAGATGCAGAGACTGGGGATTGGTATGCCACAGCATCCCGTCCTCTTGAGAATGGAGATCTGGAGCAGATCCTAACTCCAGAGGCGGAGCTTGAGAGAGATGTAGGAGCAGAGGGTACCACATTTGCTGTGGCCAATGTGGAGCTATGAGAATCATATGACCTCTGTCTCTCTGAAGCTTGAACAGGGTTTTGGGAATTAGGGGATTGGGTAGAAAGGCATACAGGAAGTCCTGGCCCCAATGGAGGAGGAAAGCATCCCTGGCCTGACAACCGTGAGACGGAATTCTGGAACAGAACCGGGGAAGTTTGGCATTCAGCGGACTTGCAAAGAGGTCTATGTCCGGGATTCCCGAAATTTGAAAAGTTTTGGCCACCTGGTCTGCATGGAGAGACCATTCGTGTGGAAGCAGAACTTGACTGAGTCTGTCTGCCCAAGAGTTTTGAATGCCTGGAAGATACACCGCAAGGAGATGAATCTGATTCTCTCTGGCGAGGGCCCATAGTCACAAAGCTTCATTGCAGAGCGACAGAGAGCCTGTTCCGCCCTGCTTGTTCACACAGAACATGGCTACTTGATTAGCCATTTGAACTAGGACTGTCTTGTAGCTGAGCTGGGTGTGGAATACTCGAAGAGCAAGAAAGTTCGCTCTGAGTTCCAGGAGACTGATGTGTAGATAGGCCTCCTGTGGAGTCCAGGTACCCTGGGTAGAGAGGCCGTGCAGGTGGGCTCCCCAATCCAAATGTGAAGCATCTGTTGTTAGAGTGGCTTGGGGTGGGGGTTGCTGAAAAGGAGACCCCACCAAAAGGTTTTGGGATGACTGCCACCATTGGAGGGACAAAATAAGGCAATCTGAGTTTGCTATTTTGTCTGACAGGCAACCTGACGCCTGAGTCCACTGAGTGGATAAAGTCCACTGGGCTGCCCTCATATGGAGGCGAGCATAAGGAACCACATACACGGTAGATTCCATGTGGCCTAGCAACTGTAACATTTCCCGAGCAGTGAAGTGAGGATTTAGCACTGCTTGGGAAGCTAACTGCACAATGCGAAGGCAGCGGGGCTGTGGAAGGAAGGCCCTTGTCTGTCTGGTATCCAACAGAGTTCCTATAAACTCTAGGGATTGAATGGGAGCCAGGTTGGATTTTGGGAAGTTTATGACAAGTCCCCAATACTCAAGGATGCGCATTGTGCGAGAGAGAGCAACCCTGGCCTCTGGCTCTGAAGGGGCTCAAATGAACCAGTCGTCTAAGTAAGGGAAGACAAATAATCCTAGGGTGCGGAGAAATGCTGCCACCACGGACATGCATTTTGTGAACACCCTTGGTGCAGAGTCTAGGCCAAAAGGAAGAACCCTGTATTGGTAGTGCTTCCCTTGAAACAGAAAGCAAAGGAACTTTCAGTGAGTTGGATGGATGAGAACATGAGTGTACGCATCCTTGAGATCTAGAGAACAAAGCCAATTCTGACTCTGAAGATATGGCAGCAGAGTTCCTAGAGAAAGCATTTTGAACTTCTCTTTGAACAGGAATTTGTTCAATTCTCTGAGGTCTAAAATGGGTTTGTGTCCTCCTGTTTTCTTTGGAATAAGGAAATAGGGGGAGTAAAACCCTGTACCCCGTTGGGGTATGGGTACCTCTTCTATTGCCCCTTGAGCAAGGAGCACAGTGACCTCTTGACCTAACCGGTCATTAAGAGAAGTTTGAGAATTGAACTGTCTTACCATTGTAGGAGGGGGCATGCTGAGGAAAAGCGTAGTTACTCACCTGTAACAGGTGTTCTCCAGGAGCAGCAGGAATCAGTCCTCACATATGGGTGACGTCGGCGCCGACGGAGCCCTCGCGGAGCAATTTTCCCCAGCTTTCAAAGAAAGCCTTTGGGAATTGCAGCGCGCATGCGCGGTCCCCTTCCCGCCCAAGGGTGCCATCTTAGCCAGTCTGATGACATAGCTAAAAGACAGCTTAAAAATTCTTAAAAAAACTAAATGATATGATTGCAACTCGAAGGGGAGGAGGGAGGGTTGTGAGGACTGATTCCTGCTGCTCCTGGAGAACACCTGTTACAGGTGAGTAACTACGCTTTCTCCAGGACCAAGCAGGAAGTCAGTCCTCACATATGGGACTCCCAAGCTTAAGGCTACCGGAGACCCTAAGCACAAAAATGAGCTCCCTCTAGCTCAGCAGCACAGAAGGAAGGAATCTTCACTGAATTATTACCCACCGGTAGCCCAACATCCGGGATGGAGGGTAGGAGTTGCTCAAACCTCGAAGAGATTTCGGAGGACTGCCTGTCCGAAAGCACTGTCCCTGCGGGACTCCCTCTCGAGGCAGTAATGGACCGCAAAAGTCTGGCTCGAAGACCAAGTAGCGGCCCGGCAGATGTCTGCCAATGGAACAGAGCGGAGGTAAGCCACTGACGTAGCCTTCGCCCGAACACAATGAGCCGTGACCCGACTTTCTAACGAAAGTCCGGCTGCTCCATAAGCCCAAGCGATACAGTCAGCAACCCAGATGGACAGAGTACGCTTGGAGACAGGGAGCCCCAATTTATTGGGGTCAAAAGACACGAAGAGCTGAGCAGCTTTGCGGTGCTCACGTGTACGGTCAAGGTAGAAGTTCAACGCCCTTCTACAGTCCAGGGTATGCAGGACCATTTCAGCTCGGTTGGAGTGTGGCCTGGGAAAGAAGGTCGGAAGTACCACCTCCTGATTGATGTGAAAAGGGGAGACCACTTTTGGAAGAAATTTAGGGTGAGTCCGTAGGACTACCCTATTTTTGTAGAACCGAGTGTAAGGGGGATCAGACACGAGGGCCTGTAGTTCACTTACGCGTCTAGCGGAAGTGAGGGCTATCAAGAATAAGGTTTTCCAAGAAAGAAAACGGAGAGGACAGGTAGCCATAGGTTCAAAAGGCGGACAGGTGATCCGCTGCAAAACCACATTCAGATCCCAGTCAGGCGCTGGCGGGCGCAGAGGTGGTTTAAGGAGAAGGAGACCTCGGAGAAACCTTGCCACGAGAGGGTCGTTGGAAAGAGGTCTGCCGTCCACCGGCACATGATGTGCTGAAAGAGCACTGAGGTGAACCTTGACGGAGTTGGACTTAAGTCCAAGATTAGAGAGGTAGAGCAAGTACTGCAAGACCACCGACACCGAGCAGGAGAAGGGATCCAGAGACTGCTGGGTACACCAAACGGAAAAACGATGCCATTTAAGGGCGTAGCATTTGCGGGTAGAAGGTCGCCGGGAAGCTAGGACGACCTCTTCCACCTCTGCCGGCAGTAGAAGGGGAGCAAGGACTACCCTTTCAGCAGCCAGGCCATCAGATGTAGAGATCTGAGGTTGGGGTGTAGCAGGGACCCCTGATCCTGTGTTAGGAGATCTGGTTGAATCCCCAGAGGGAACGGAGCCTCCACCGCCAGTTGCAGCAGGAGTGGAAACCACGGCTGTCTGGGCCACCGAGGAGCTATCAGGATCATGGAAGCTTTGTCTCGGAGAACCTTGAAAAGAGTTCGAGAGATTAGCGGTATGGGAGGAAAGGCATACAGAAGGCTTTTCGACCATGAGAGCAGAAAAGCATCCGCCGCTACTCGGAGGGGATGCGGTTGCCGAGAGCAGAAACGAGGAAGTTGCCGGTTGAGAGGACTGGCAAAAAGATCCAGCGTGGGGAGGCTCCACTTCAGAAAAAGTTTCTGAACTACCAAGGGATCCAGGCGCCACTCGTGCGGCTGGAGGATTCTGCTGAGTTTGTCCGCCAGGCAATTTTCTTGGCCTGGGAGATAAACTGCCTTGAGAAGAATGCCGCGGCTGACGGCCCAAGAGCAGAGCCTCTGCGCTTCCCGACAGAGAAGGAAGGAGCCCGTGCCCCCCTGTTTGTTCACGTAGAACATGGCCACTTGATTGTCCGTCTGGACAAGGACGGACCGGCGAGAAGTCAGGTGGGAGAAAGCCTTGAGAGCCAGACGGATTGCTCTGAGCTCCAGGAAGTTGATCTGCTGCGCAGACTCCCACGAGGTCCACAGACCTTGAGTACATGCCCCTTGGCAATGCGCTCCCCATCCCAGGAGAGAAGCATCGGTCGTCAGTACTTGAGCAGGCGGAGGAGATTGAAAAGGCATTCCGAGTACCAGGTTCGGCTGATGAAGCCACCACTGCAGAGAAGAGGCCAGCGGGCCGGAGATCTGCACTAAGTCGGCGAGGCCGCCCGTGGCCTGTTGCCACTGCTTGCGAAGGCACCACTGAGCAGGCCACATATTCAGGCGGGCGTTGGGGGTCACGTGGACGGTGGAAGCCATATGGCCGAGTAGTCTCAGAAAGCGCCTGGTGAGACCAGAGACTGGCTGCGAAAACGGCTGGCTAGGTCCATGAGCTGCTGAGCTCTGTCGAGAGGCAGGAAAGCTCGCGCCTGAAGAGTGTGCAATCTTGCGCCGATGAACTCGAGATCTTGCGAGGGGAGCAAAGTGGACTTTGCGAAGTTTACGACAAAGCCCAAGTACTGGAGAAGAGTCACAGTGCGGTGCGTGGCTTGTGTGACCTCTTGAGAGGACAATGCTCTGATGAGCCAGTCGTCTAGGTAAGGAAAGACATAGAGGCCCTGAAGCCGGAGATAAGCCGCCACCACCGCGAGACATTTTGTGAAGACTCGTGGTGCGGAGGATAGGCCAAAGGGCAGTACTCTGTACTGGTAATGATTTCCTGCCACCACAAACCTTAGGTATTGGCGGTGGCTTGGGTGGATGAGGATGTGCGTGTAGGCATCTTTTAGATCCAAGGAGCATAGCCAATCTCCCTGCTGGAGGTAGGGCAGAAGGATTCCAAGGGTAAGCATCTTGAACTTCTCCCTCACGAGGAACTTGTTGAGGTTGCGCAAGTCCAGGATGGGTCTGAGGCCTCCTGTTCTTTTTGGTATTAGGAAATACCTGGAATAAAAGCCTTGACCTCTCAGGTGGTGGGGCACCGGTTCCACAGCCTGTTCCTGAAGAAGACTTGCTAACTCCTGAAGGAGTAAGTCCCTGTGCAGAGGGAGTCGTGGAGGCTCTCCCGGAAAATAGGAGGGAGGGACCTGGTGGAAGTGGAGAAGATAGCCTTCTCACACAACATGAAGCACCCAGGCATCTGATGTGATGTTGGACCACCTGTGGGCAAAGTGGACCAGCCGGCCTCCTGTGCTGGGAGAAACCAGCTGAGGGGGAGAGGCTATGTCGATGAAGTCAAAAACCCCCACCCTGCTGAGCAGGGGCCGGTGGTGCAGGCTTGGGGGCTTGCTGCCTACGGGACCCGTTACCCCGTCCCTTGGCCTGCTGACCCTGTTGGGGAGCTGAGGCCTGAAACTGAGGGTAGTGTTTATAGGCAGCCGCCTTCCTCGGGTAAAAGGACTTTTTTCCTGAGTCCTTCTTCTTTTGGGAAGGGGCAGAGGTCTTTCTAGAGAGCCTTGTTCTGGTGAGAGTTTCCGTCTCGATTTGCGCAGCCTTCTCAGCCATGGGCTTGCCAAATAGGTTCTCACCTCGGCAGGGGACATCGACCAACTTGTCCTGCACCCAGGGTTCAAGGTCAGACGACTGAAGCCAAGCCTGTCGGCGGGCACCGATGCCGGCTGCGGCCACTCGAGCCGATGCTTCAAAGCCATCATAGGCTGCTCGAGAAATGAACTTGGAGCATTCTCGAATTCCAGTGGACAAGGCTAGGAACCTCCGCAAAGGTTCCTCGGAAAGTCCAGCAGAGAATCCGGCTATCTCCTTAGCCAGGTCTCTAAGGTACATGCCCATGTAGAGCTGGTAGGTCTGGACCCGACAAGCAAGCATAGAGCCTTGGAAACACTTCTTACCGAGGCCATCCAGGTTGCGGGCCTCCCTGCCGGGAGGCACCGAGGAGTGCATCTTCTGGCTCTTGAGCCTATGCATGGCCGATTCCACCACCATGGAATGGTGCGGCAGTTGTGCCTTCTGGAAGCCAGGGCTCTTGCGGACTCGATAGATGGAATCGACCCGCTTGCTTAAAACCGGCGACGACGTCGGACTCTCCCACATGCGGAAGAGCAGTCGTTCCAGCATGGGAGGAACCGGTACAGTAAAGTGCTCCTTTGCAGGAGAGTCGTACTGGAGGGCGTCGAGCTCTTCGGCTCAAGGCTCCTCCTCGGGATCCGCAGGGAAGGCCAAGGCCTTGGCCATATCCCTTACGAAGTCCGAGAACCGGGCGTCCTCCGGAGGGGACTGCTTCCGAGATTCGGACTCAGGGGAGTCCGATGGGACACACCGAGTCCGAAAGGAATCAGGTGACTCTTCCTCCTCGGATTCCCAGGCCGACTCCGAGGAGGAGTCGATGGGGTCAGGTCGGGCGGGAGTAGACGCCGGCCGCCCTGACGCCGAGGGGGTCGGCGTCGGCGACCTCGGTCCCGAACGGGAGGCCGAGGGTGACCTCGACCGAGGATCGACTCGAGCCCGCATGGACTCGAGGATCGGCTCGGTCTCCGGGGTCGACTTAGACGTCGACGTCCCGGCGGTCAGGGCAGAGACGCCAGTGAGGCTAGCTATCAGTGCCCGCTGCTGGTCCATGAAGGCAGTCAGACTGCTCTCCAGGGCCGTCAACCTGAGTCCGAACTCAGGAGACCCAGCAGCCCCCGACTCGGGCCCCGACGGCGGACCCCTCGGAGGCGAGTCCACGAGGACAACAGGACTTACCGGATCAGACGAGTCCTTCTCCAGACGAGGCCGTTTTGCGAGACGCTCCATCTCCAAAGACCCGGGACGGCTATCGGGGCTATGCGACCTGGCCCTCGCGGAACCAGGAGCGTCCACCGACGCCGCCCTCACGGGTTTCGACTTCCGATGATGATCCCCTGAGGGAGACCCTCTGTCTGAGGAACTTCGACGGTGCTCAGAGCTAGAGCCTCTGGACGCCGAAGCCTCCGACGAGGTCCGGGTACGGGTGGGATCAGTGAAGATTCTTTCCCCCTGATGCCGCCGACTCCGTAAAGCTTTGGAGGACATCTTGCTGCAGGCCCCACAGATCAGTTCTTCGTGATCTGGGCCTAGGCAGCGTAGACTATGATCATGTGTGTCAGTTAGAGACATATTTTTGTCACACTGAACACACCGTTTGAAGCCACTGGCAGCCATCGGGGGAAAAAAGGGCCCCTGCGAGGTCAAAGGACCGGGCTGCCAGCAAAAAATCGAAGAAAAAACGAAACTGACAGAAAAGTCAGAAAAACCGAAAAACAAGGAAAAAAGGACTCGCAACCGGCGTCGCGAGTCCGGGCAGGAAAGAGACCGGCGTCGAACCGAAGAAAAACTTAAAATAATTGAAGAAAATCAACTTTTCTGCGGGGACTGTGAGACAACGTCTGTAGGGCTCCGCGGAAAAAAGAAGACTGGCTAAGATGGCACTCTTGGGCGGGAAGGGGACCGCGCATGCGCGCTGCAATTCCCAAAGACTTTCTTTGAAAGCTGGGGAAAACTGCTCCGCGAGGGCTCCGTCGGCGCCGACGTCACCCATATGTGAGGACTGACTTCCTGCTTGGTCCTGGAGAATGAAGCTTGTACCCCTCTCTTACAATAGACAGAGTCCAATTTTCTGCTGTTATCTGACCCCATCTGGGGGCAAAATGACATAACCTTTCTGGGATGGTGGAGGGTTCTGGGCCGTTCAGGGCCAGGAAAGCAAAGTTCTCTAGATAGGAGTCAAAGCCCCTGTGGAGGCTGAGTCTGCTGAGCCGGTTGAGGCTTAGCTGCTTTTGTCTTTCTTTGCCTAGGTTGTTGCTGCTGTCCCTTTTGGGCAGACTGACCTAAACGATGTCCCTGCTGGGTATAGGAGGGATAAAACTTTTTCTTCTTGCTGAAGAATCATTTCTTAGAGGATCTTTTCCTCGCAGGATCAGCTGTAGATTTATACAATCTATCCAAAGTGATAATGTCAGCATCTATCTCATTAGCTTTTTCCTGCTAATTCTTGCCAAAGAGATTCTCTCCTGTGCAAGGTATATTCCCTAGTTTGTCCTGTACCCAAATTTCCAAGTCAGATGCCTGGAGCCAGGCAATCCTACGTGCACCTATGGCAATGGCAGAGGTTCTGCTTATGCATTCAAAGCAGTCAAAGGCTGCACGATTCACAAACTTGGAAACATCCTGAGCATGTTTGACAAGAGCGAGATCATCTTGCCTTTTATCATCAGGAAGGAGAGGGCTCATAAGCTCTAAATCTTCTGTGACCTCTTTAAGGAACATTCCCATATACAAGATATAGGAACTGATCCTAGCAGAAAGCATGGAAGCCTGGAAGGATCGACATCCAAAGGCGTCAAGAGTCCTACACTCATGTCCTGGAGGATTAGATGCATGCCTTTTGGCACTCTTTATCCATTTCATGGCTGATTCCACCACCATGGAATGGTGTGGTAATTGAGTCTTCTGAAACCCAGGACAAGGAGGAACTCGATACATAGTGTCGAGTCTTCGAGAGTGTGGTCAGAGGTGTTATCCACATCCTTAACATAAGATCATGCAAGATCTCATGAATAGGTAAGGTAGCTGCCTCCTTGGGAGCTTTAGGGTATTGTAGGATTTCTAATTCCTTTGCCCTAGGCTCTTTTTCAGGAGCCACTGTGATGGAAAGACCTCAGGCCACATCTCGGATAAAATCCTGAAAAGACATATCCTCTGGTGGAGAAATCCTACGCTGAGGAGAAGAGGAATCCTCAGGAAGAAGTACTCTGGTATCGGAAGAGCTTTCAGAGTCTTCAGACTCATCCGAGGATTCGAAGTATCTCCGATCCGGGTGATTGTGCAAGGCACAGTACCGATCAAAGTCAGCATCGGAGTGGTCCAGAACCGACTTGTCGATGCCAGATAGAGACGCATGACTCGGTCCCGGTAGAATACCTGCCAATGTCGATGCAGTCGGTGCCAGTACGGGTTGAATTGTCTGAAGCGGTTTCAGGGGCATCGAGGCCGTGAGAAGAGCCACCAGACTACATTCAATAGCCAAGAATCTCTGGTCTATCGACGCTGCCGATGCTTGGGTATCGGTGCCGGATGAAGCGGTCGGAACCCCAGAGCATGGCACCAGTAGTTCTGCCGAGGCTGAAGCCTCAAGAACATCCTGGAGCCCCGTTAGTACTTTGGAAGCCGAAGCCTCCCGCCGGGGAAATTTTGCTGGTGAAAGTCCCTCAAGGGCAACGCCAGAGGCATCTCGATGTTTAGAAGGAGATCTACCCTTTGAGGACCAGCTAGATTTATGTTTAGTTACCTGAGATCCATGGGAGGAAGACGAAGCCCTGGAAGACGTCGATGCCACGGAGGCTGCATCGGAGGGAAAAAGAGTGCTAAGTTTAGCAGCTCGGTTTTGCCGGCCCCTCTTCGACATCATCCCACAGGCAACACACTCTAAAATAGAGTGGTCAGGACCTAAACATTTG
This sequence comes from Ichthyophis bannanicus, assembly GCA_033557465.1. Taxonomy (NCBI): domain Eukaryota; kingdom Metazoa; phylum Chordata; class Amphibia; order Gymnophiona; family Ichthyophiidae; genus Ichthyophis; species Ichthyophis bannanicus. The sequence continues at coordinate 24,483,392 of CM066042.1, forward strand.
AGGCACCACTCATGGGTGTCGGTGACAGAGATGGTACCGCCACACTTAGAACACTTTTTAAAACCCGAAGTGGGTTTTTCCATTCTGAAGGAAAATGTTGGGCCTAGTGCCCAAAATGGCGCGTGGCACCTGAGGAGAAAATTACTGGAAAGACTCCAGAAAGAAAGTTGTTTGTTTGTTTGTTTGTTTGTTTGTTTTTTAAAGAAAGAAGAACCGGCGGTACCGATGGAGCATCGCGGGAAGGCTGACACGACCACAAAAAAGAAGAATAAGAAGGGAATTTTTTCTGCGGTGACAGGATGTGCGACCTGTCGGCTCTGCGGAAAACGAAGAACTGGAGAGGGACAGTTGGGAAAGGCGGGAAGGCAGCACGCAGGCGTTGTGGGATGCTCCCAAAAGCTTTCCTATTGGACGCTGGGGAGCGTTCCCACGCAGGCTCCGTCGGTACTTACGATACTCATATGTGAAGACTACATTCCTGCTTGTTCCTGGAGATAACAACTCCACACCTCAAAGTGTCAAAATAGTTAGACGTTTTCATATTATGATCCTTTATGATCCAGTATATTTTTATAAAACTTCTGTAGCATTGAAAAACAGTATTGATACAATCGTAGCACGGAGACCCTACTGGCAGTATTTGATATATACTTGCTGTTGGACAGAGGAAAGCAGCTGGATTTGCCCACCTCGTTTGATTTCTTAGATCATGAAACTTCGTCATTAAAATTGAATAAGCTGGAGATATCTAGTGTAGTCCTTAATTGGGTTCAAGAATTTTTAGAAAATAGAACTTGTAATGTTAAATTTGATGAGTTATCAGGGTCATGGAACATGCCTCATCATCTTTCCAAGTTTCTTTTGAGGTGGTTTGTTGGAATTAGGTATGCAGATTACACATTGATGGTTATTCCATTTCAAAATACATTTGAACACGTCTATGTTCTGTTAAATAAATGTTTTTTGTTGGTTCATGAGGGGATGAGGGACAATAGTCTTAAAATGAATAAGATTAAGAATAAACTTCTATGGACTGAAAATTTACTTACTGGCATTCCTAAAGAGAAACTTGTGTAACTGGGTACCAACAATTTATTGTTAACATCCTTGATGGTCTTGGAAGTTGTACTGGATTCTGCCTTAACAATGGAACTACAGAGCTCAAATACTGTTAAGAAAGTTTTTCTTAAACTACAACCTATAAGGCAGATTAGAACATGATTTGAGAATCTTTGTACAGACTATAATATTGAGCCAACTGAATTATTTTAATAACCTGTAGCTTGGACGGACAGTAAAACAGAGATCAAAACTTCAAATACTGCTGAATAGAGCAGTCAAATCAATTTTTAGAGAATAGGTGACTGAAAGAGAGACCTTTTATTTAATTAAATGTCAACAATTGTCTATTCAAGCTTGGATTATAGGTAATTCGCTATGCCTATTTTATAAAATTACACAGGTTTGCACTGCAGTCTACAAGCTACAGATGGTAAAATGTAGTAATCATAACAGAATATTGCATTATAATGAGCATACTAAATTGGCTTACCCACATTTTTTATTCATTTCAGGCAGCTGCTGAAACAAATTCTTTAAGGAAATTAGAAGCAAATATATGATATTTTGCAGGCTCATAAAATCATTTCTGTTTCAAAAATATTTTAAGGAATAATTGGGTTTAGATTTAGGATTAAGATATTTGCAGATGGTTATTAATACTGATTGCTGTATATTTTTTATTGATAGTTAATGTTTCAATGATATTGTAATCCACTCTGAACTATATGAAAAAAGTAGTATAAAATGCTGAAATTAAATTAAATGGTTATTTTCTTTGCTGAATGAGTACTTCTGAGTTAAATAAATCTAACATTCTCCCAAAGAGTGAAAGCAAGGTCTGTATAGTGGCTACTCTGTCCTACACAAACTACTAATTGTACATTAAGCTTTAAAAGACAGCGTAATTACACCAATATCATGCATGGAACTGATGCAAAATTATTATTTTTACAGGTCAATTAAAAAATAGCAATGGAGACATTTTAATGCACTGATGTTCATACCAGTCTTTGGGTCACTTGAGTTTTCAGGATATACCTACTGAATATGCATATAGTGAAGGCAATACTGTACATGGCAAATCTCATACACATATTCATTAGCAACATCCTGCAAACAAATGTCGATAGGAGAAATCCAAGATCCACTCTGAGCACCACTGTTAATGTACCTTTACGACCAACATGTAAACTGACTTGCAAAATCACTTCTACATCCATAGCTATTTGAGAACTGCTGTTTGTATGTATGCATACATGCATGCATATAGTACACATACAAACGCATACACTGAACCATTGCTATAGGGCTCTATTATAGGGTCTTAAGTCCCCAAATCTTTTAAAAGCTATTGCTTTGCTCCCTAGAAAAACACCTTAGAAGGGTTCTGTGTATTCAGACTTTATTCTATCAATTCTGCTTCAATACTGGACAACTGTTGAAACCTACCTGTCACTACTGGTACTACTGCTGCTGCTGATTGAATCGCTACTTGATGATCTACTCCTAGAGCCACTGCCACTAGGAGACCGTGTGGGTCTAGATGCTTGGCTAGCCAGTCTCTGGGGAGACTGGGTTCTGGACTGGGATGAATGTGGTGAACGACTCCTGCTGTGCTGGTAATTCCGATCTGGCCTTCTGCCTCGTACCTCCCGTGTAATATCATCCCTGTAGATATCTCTGTGTACCACACTGGATAATGTAAACTGCTCTCGAGCCCTAGGCTCATAACGAGGGTCATGAGCTTCAAAGCGGTTTGGACTTCGACTCCGAGAAGTGTAATACAGCCCGTGTTGTAAATTCCGCTCTCGAGGGTCTCTATAGTAATCCTGATCGTAATGTCTTGTCCGATCAAATGCTCCAGTCCCCCTTTCATGGTGTCCATAGGCACTATGTTCATAAGCACGCTCCCTGTTATCTGAAGCCCTGTATTTTGGAGGAGAAAAAAAATATTTAAATCAGACAGCTAGCAGCAAACAAAGCAAACAGGCCAACATTCATTCTGCAAAAACTTTTGTCTACACGTTTTAAGCCTGTATCTCAAAAGATTACATTGAGAACAATAATTTGATACATCTCACATTTCTGTTTAATTATATTAAAGCTAAGCATTTTTATTTTAATAAATCACAGACTGGGCTTTCATGGCCAATGCTCCACATACCAGTTAAAAAAGAATAAATGCAATTTCTTCATACCATTATAATGTTCTGAATATTAGCACTGCGAAAGCTAGAAGATGAATATTCGTAGAAAGCAATTATAATTTCTGTCTTGCAGCAGGTTTCTTAAATATGTTTCTCTATCATCCTGCTAGACCAGTCCAGAAATGGGTTATGCTCCCTTGCTAGCAGGTAGAAGCAGACTTAAGCATCTTTTAATGACTTCATCAGAAGGTATATCAGCTAGTGCACTACTAAGATAAGCCAGTCTGTCTGCCTCCAGTAGGTGGCAATATATGTGACTGATGCAGCCATGCAGAAAGGCCTGACTCTCCTGGCCCACACCACTATGCCGAGGTCACTGTAATCAAGTCCAGTAGGCTCCAATGTTGCTGGAAGCGCAGGTATACCCCTTGTCTCCTGGAGCTGACAGCCACCGTGTTCCCAGAGCTGCTTCCAATGGATTCCAAAACTGGTGCATCAGTGCAGTCCTCCATGGAAAACGGGGGGGGGGGGGAGGGGGTTGGCAAGTTGGGCCCAGGCCTCCCTCTTGCTGTCCCTTAATTGAATTCTTTCCTAATTCTTTTTCAGTCCATTCATTTATAGTGGGCTATATTTAGCTCTTTTCTATTTGTATAAAGCAGCAGGGTCTCCAGGACCTGTGTGGACAGTTGGGGAAGCCCAGATCAGATTTCCCCAATCAACCTTTCACATGCTTGGGATTCCCTTTTCTTTTTCAGGACTCCCTTTTCATCACAGAGGTGCCTTTTTTCCCCAGCAATTCTTTTTCGCCATTTTTTTCCACAGGTTTTTCTTCAAGGGTTTTTGGTTTGGTTTTGTTTTTTTTTAATTTTCAGTCACATGGAGTCTTGCAAGCATGCCACATGACTGGTGTTGTACCTCCTGTGGAAAAGATATGGTCAGCTCCACAGCAGGCTTTTTTTTGTCCCCTATGAGATGTGGATACAAGGAGCCCAAATTTTTTAAATCATCAGAATCCCCATGGAGGACCCGGGGCCCAATGCTGGTTCTGAAGTCTCCTCTACATCCTCCATACCTATTCCACCTATGACGTAGGCAGCCCTCTTGGAAGAGCACAGAGGGCCGAGGAAGTCTCAGGATCAAGCCAGCAGACTCCCTCAGGCCCCAGGTAAACCTATCTGCTGGTTTTGAGCAGCAGCTATTAAAGCAGCTCATGGGCTGCTTTCAGCCATTTTTAGCTGCTTGGAAACCCTCTTCAAAAGGGATCCAGGGCCCAGGCCTTCCCCATGTGGGATTCTGGGACCTTGGGTGGCAATGCCATGGCTGTTTAGGGGACTAAGCAACCCTGTTTTGTTCTTTTGCTTGGGTGCTCCTCTGGCACAGTATTATCTCTTATGGGTCTGAATGCTAAAGAAGACTCTTTTACTTCAGAAGGTGAGCCTAAGGAGGGGGGGAAACTTCTCCTAGTGGAGAGGAAGGATCCTTCTATGGTCTGCCTTTTTCACCAAGAGGATCTCTTGGTCTCGATCCAGGATGCAATGGCAGTCTTACACATTGAGGAGCCAAAGTCTGCACCACTGTGGACCTTATCTTGGGAAGGTATTAGGCATCCTTCTGGCTTTTTCCCTTTACCAGAACTCCTCCTGGTATTCTTAGTGAGAGAATCCAGAGCTAAGCCTTAAGGGCCTGAAGGTACTTTCTAGGTTATGTCCCCTTCCCCAAGACAAGTTGATCTGTTTTTTAGGCTCCCTCAAGTAGATGCTCTTACCACAGCAGTGACCAAGCACACCATTATTTCAGTGGAAGGGGACACTGTATTTAAGGAGTCTGATGACAGTAAGATAAAAACCCTCCTAAAGAACGCCTTTGCAGCTTTGGCCTTGCACTCTCAAGCAGCCCTAGGTGTAAGCCTGGTGGCCAGGGTGCTTTGGCACTGGCTCAACTACTGCTGGACAGCCCAGAGGCTGCTAGATTGGAGTTGGGAGCCACGTATGTGGCCAATGCTTTATAGTTTGATCAGGATTTCCTACAAGTCTATGGTGGCAATGACTGTGGCAAGACAGTGGCTCTAGCTTCTCAACTGGTCAGCAGATGCGGCGTCAGCAGTGGCATGCTAGCTTCTATTTAGGGGCAAATTGCTCTTTGGGCAGGATCTCAAGTAGTAAAGGACTTGGCAGAGTCTCGTCCTCAAAGGCCTCCTGAAGACAGGCCCAAGGGTGCTAGATCTATCTCTTGAAGGAGCTCACGTGGAGCTTGGAAGCACCCTCAGTCACCAGGATAGCGCCTATCTCCCCTAAGGACTAGGCCCATGAAGGGCCAAGTCCTTTCAGAGTGCTCGATTATTTCATGATTCCTTGGAAAAAAAACACCAGAGCCAGTAAGCCCCTGCAATGAGATCCAGTGGGTCCTTTCCAAGGTGCAGCCAGTAGGGGGGTGGCTCTTGTTGTTTCTCTCTGAATAGATCCATATCACATCAGATCAACTGTTCTGGAGATGCTGAGTCAAGGGTATATGCTGGAGTTTGCAGAGCCCCTAAGAGACACCTTGTGGAATCTCCCTGCAGCTCTCCACTCAAGCCGGAGGGCAGTCGAAATAACTCTTACCGTGCCTTCCACAGAGCAATGTCAGGGCAATTATTCCATTCACTTTTTAGTGCCCAAGAAGTGCCCAGAAATGGGGGACCTGAAGGTGGTCAATTCCAAAATCCAGGTCCCCCATTTCTGCATGGAGACCCATCAGGTTGGTCACTGAATCCATTCGGCAAGAAGTTCCTTACCTCCCTAGATCTAGCCACGGCATACTTTCATATTTCCATGAGGAAACAGCATCGGCACTTCCTCCGCTTCTGCATCCTGGGCCGTCACTTCCAGTTCCAGGTTCTGCCATTTGACTTTGCCACTTGACTTGATCACAGCGCCTCACACCTTCTCAAAAGTGATGTTGATAGTGGCAGCATCCCTCCACAAGCAAGGATTGTGGGTTCATCTGTACCTAGACGACTGGCTGATTCGGACCAACTCCATACAGAAGACAAAAGAAGACACAGCCCTGGTGATTAATTGGCTGGAATTGGTGATCAATTATTCTAAGAGCAGCCTGAGCTCTGCTCAAAACTGCTCAACACTCTCCAGGGCTGGGTCATCCTCACATCGGAAACTCAAAGCTACAGAGTCAACTCGGGAGTTTTGTGTGCAAATTGCCCCTTGGGCCTGGGACTACTTATAGCTCCTGAGGTCCATCAAGTTGACAATGGAGTTGGTCAGAGCACATATGCATCAGAAACAGACACATCCGTTGTCTCTGGTCTCCATGCTCAATGCCGTTTGACCAGACCCTTCAACTCCCAAGGAGCAATTGCCATGATGATTTCATCCTCTCCATCTGATGCCACTGGAAGCCCCAGGTTATATAACAACTATTTATTTACTTATTCATTCTTATATACCACATTTCTGAGGATCAATGCAGTTTACAGTGAACTAAACTTCAACTATACATAGATGCCACCCTGAAGGGCGGGTGGGGGAGGGGCTCACTGTCTAGGCCAGATGGTTCAGGATCCTTAGTCCCCTCAGGAGGCCTCCTGGCCAATCAACCAGTTGGAGGCCAGAGTGATCCATCTGGCCCTAGTGAAACTTCAGTCTTTGCTATAGGGCAAGACAGTCCATGTGGCATATGTCAACAACCAAGGAGGGACCCAAAGCACTGGGATGGTGCTCAAGGTGGCTGCCCTGGGTAGCTGAACAGAGCACCTAGTTGCTCTGTCAACAGACCACATAGCAGATAACAACATTCAGATTGACCTCTTGAGCCAGAACACAGTGGGTCCAAGAGAATATGAATTGAGTCCCCATGTGTGCAGCCTAATAGTGCAAAGGTGGGGCCTTCTGGAGTTCAATCTGATGGCCATACAGAAGAATGCCAAGGTGAAGAATTTTTCAGTTGTTGGAGGGACTTGCAAGCAGTGAGCTTGGATGCCCTGCTCCAGATATGGCTCCTGGAGAGGTTTCTGTAGGTCTCCCTCCTCCCCCCATGGCTCTTGGTGAGCCACCTCCTACACAGGATTCGGTCTCATTCAAACTTGGTGATGCTCATAGCCCCGGAATGGTCACATAGGCCTTGGTAAGCAGATCTAATGGGTCTGTTGACAGGGATCCCACTCTTGTTGCCTCAGGAGAAGAGCCATCTTTGGCGGCCCTCTGAGTGATGGAGAATCCTGCTCCCTTCTCGTTTATGGCCTCGCCCATGAAAGGCATAGTCTGTCTAAGAGAGGTTACTCTGGAGCAGTAGTGGAGGGTGGTGATCCTCTCAGGCCCTAGAACAGAGGTTCTCAATCCAGTGCCCTGGGACCCAAGCCCAGTCAGGTTTTCAGGATATTCACAATGAATATGCATGAGATATATCTGCATACAATGGAAGCAATGCATGCAGATCTATCTCATGCATATTCATTTTGGATATCCTGAAAATCTGACTGGCCTGTGGGTCCCAGAGGACTGGATTGAGAACCACTGCCCTAGAGGCTGGGAAAATGGATATAGGAGCCATCTCGTCCTTCTTGAAAGCAGGCTTGGAACAAGGGTTGTCCCTTGCATGCTACCGGGAGCCTAACTAGGGCTTGTCCTTGGCAGCAAACCTTGATGTTTCTCGCTTTTTAAAGGGGTGAACCACATTCATCCACAAGTGCGTCTGATAGTTTTCCAAAGAAACCTCTCTCTGGTGCTGAAGGCATTGAAAGGGCCCTCTTTTGAACCCATGCCCAAGGCTTCTCTCAAAGATTTGTTCCTTGAAGTGGTTTTTCTAGTGGCTATTGCGTCCCCAGATGGGTGTTGGAATTGCAGCCCTTGGCCTGACAGGAGCCCTTTTAGGTCACTGCGATGAGATCTGTCACCTTGTGGACACTGCCGTCCTTTCTTCCAAAGATGCTGTCTCCTTTTCACTTTAGTCAGGCAGCCATCCTGCCCTCCTCGTCGGAGGAGCTTCAGTTGGATCATTCTCTAATTCTGGCAAACATGAGGATGGTATTACTCAGATACTTAGAAGTAACAACCCCTTTCATTGGTAGGGACAATATTTTTGTTCTCTGCAGCGATCCAAAAAAAGGACGGGCAGCAGCCAAGTCCTCTATTTCCTACTGGATCAAGGAGGCCATTGGCTCAGCATACCTTTTGGCTGGAAAGCAAGTGCTGTAAGGAGTCAGGGTTCACTCCATTAGGACACAAGCCTCCTCCTTTGTGGCATCCACTTTGGTGAATCTGGAAGACATCTGTAAGGCAACTACCTGGCTGTCACTGAGCAGTTTTGTGAAAACACTACAGCTTGCATGTGGGAGCTGAAGGTGATGGTGCCTTCGGCAAGGCTGTTTTGGCTAGAGCATCATCTTTGTCCCACACTTGGGTCCTGACTGCTTGAGTATGAGTGTATATTCCACTTGTCTGGACTAGTCTAGCATGATGATAAAGAAGAAAAAAAGATTACATATCAGATCATTTTCTTTTATTGAATCCTGTTAGATCAGTATAGGACCTGCTTTGGAAGACTTTCATACAGGTCTGGAAGCCCTAATGCATTGGAATTGCATTTCAGTGCCTGATGCAGAATCAACTACAGTAAGAGAGTCAAATTCTTATTCCAAATGTTTGTTATGATTAATTGGTTATTAATACAAATAGTAGATGAGTTTTTTCAGAGTTTTTCAATCTTGTTTATTGAAATGTCAAACTGGCTTCTCTCAATACTGCACCAGCAAATAAACATTCTGATATCACTGAAAGATGCTCAAATCTGTCTCCATCTGCTAGCAAGGGAGCATAACCACTTCTTAGACTGGTGTAGCAGGATTCAAGGAAAGATAATTATCTAGTATATAAAATGTTTAAGTTGACATCTATGATTTCCTAATCAGAGTTCCAACATCAGTATTCTCTATACATTTATTTGAAATCCAAAGCTTTCCTACATTTCTTTTTAAGATGGTGCTGGGGTTAGCATTCCAACAGCTCAAAGACAGAAAAAAAATTATTTTCCATTACGAATGGGGATATGTCATCAACAAAATTTTCTGTAATTGTTGCTTTGAATGGATTACCTACAAATTTTGTGCAGGTTAGCCAGATTTTAAATTTAAATTGTATTAATGTTATTATAAGTATATGAAGTAGGCATGATAACAAATGAAATAAACTTTGTGAAAACATTTATTCTGACTCTGTCCTGTGTTTTCCTGATGCTTTCATTATCTTTGGCAATGCTTCCAGCTCTAGACTCCCTAACTAGGGAGAATAATTCAACCAGCTGCTTGAGTGCTTATATGAAAGACTAGCAGCATCTATGTTGCCTTTTAAATGCAACTGTTTTAAAGAATTGCATGTAAGTAAATTAAAAATATAAATACTAGAATAATAAAACCACCTCATTGGATATAATTCTCTCTCATTGGCTGTTTCTTTAGTCTGAAGCTGGAAGCTAAAGTATAGTTCAAAGTAATGGCTGTGAATACTAGTACTCAAAGTCATACAGTTCTGCTGATCATAGTAACAAATAACCCAATAAGCCCAATTCTTAGATCAAGTGCATGCAAACTTATCTAATGAAGAGCCATTACCAACATCCTAAAATTCAGACATGCCTATGACCCTTGAGGACTGATGTTGAGAACCCTGAATCGTTGTTGTTGGATGAGATTATAAGAACTACAAGTTCATGGTAAAAATAACCTTTCTTTAAGGCTGTTTCTGGATCCTGATCTCCCTTATTCTCATGTTCATCACCTGTGTGTCTATCTTTACCATTCCCCTAGATATAGTCTAGTCCCCAGTTGTTGTGTTGTCTGTCTTGATTGGATTGTAAGGTCTAATGAAGATGTACTGTCTCTTACACATATATATCTATATATCTATATCTATATCTATATATATATATACACAGCACTGCATACACCTTTACAAATGATTAGCAGTGGTAGTAGTACAGCTGCATTTCTCTATTCTTAGTGGGGTACATACCTAATTACATGTTTAATATGTTTATAACATAATAATTACAGTAAAGGCTTTGTGTATGTATGTATTTCGTAAGGGGAAAAGAGTACAAAAAAGAAATAAGGCGTTTATTTATTCCAGGCGTTTGCTTTACCAAAATGTAAGGGTTGTTTAAATAATAAAATTGTTCTTTCTAGCTCTAGCTTTGAAAAGCAAAAAATGAATTGTGGATTTTTAGCACCAATTCTATTTTCCCCTTTTGAAACGTTTTTAATGCATCAGAATCACGAGGTATTTAACAGTAGCAATGAAAGCCCCAGTGCAAAGCTTGACACAGCAGTAAGAAGCTTCTTTCAGCAAGGGTTATTTTAGAACATAAAGCTCAGAAAATATTTGGTCTTATATGTTTTCCACCAGAATTTCAAAACCCATTACTACAGTCCTGGTTCTAATTCAAAGGCTTCATTCTGTGTCTATGGGAAGTAAAGAGCTTTAATGATTCAGACCTGCTGACTCAAGTGTCCCGGATCCTACAGAATGGAGAGAGAGATTTGAAATATGCCAAGTTCAAAAGATACTTCAGTAAGGACAAATGAGTTCTTAATAGTACCAAAAAAAAACACCTAACCAAGAGCCAGCTGTATAGCTCAAAATCAAAGCTATGCACACTACATGTAGGAAACCTGGGACCGAATCTCAAAGTCAGCCATCTGCTCCATGGACTGGTCAAACTATTGTAAAAACAGCATTCATAATCCCCAAGGGACAAAAAAGCCTTCCTAATCATCATGTAATAGCAATACTTAGGGGCCTTTTCACTAAAGTGTAGTAAAACTTTGCACTTCTTGCACATTAGATGCAAAAATTAATATACGGTAAGCGCAAAGCCTGTGTGATAACTGTTAGCCGTTCCCAGCACGTTTCCATTGGGTTACTACATGGAAAATCTCACTCAAGTATACTAACAGCACAGATTCACTTACTACTTTCTATTTAGGAGGCAGAAAGTGCATCCACGCTATCTGCACCAATGACAGATAACAGTAAAGCATCATGCACTAATGCTCTCACCACGCGGTCAGCATCCGCATGCAAGAGCGCCTTCCAAAACTGCCCAGGGCTGATTGATGTGCTCGTTGTGTTGACTTCCCGCTCTCGCGCTCAGCCGCGCTGCAGGGCTTCGGCATCAGGGCAGGGACGGAGCGCTGTGTGAGGCCCTTCTCCTTTATCAGCTGCCTTTGCTCCCAGCACACGGCTCCTCACCCAGTAACTGGTTCGGGAGCCACCTGCCCACACGTCTTGCTGCTGCTCTTGAAAAACAAAAACTCCCTGAAGCCTCCTCTGATCCCCAGTCCCGAAGGCCAGGGGGGGGGCCTCTCCGGCTGGAACCCACGCTGTATTACTTCCCCCTTTAGGTAACACGGCTCTGCTAAGGCCACTCTATAGGGATCACCAGCCTAATCCAAATTAAAGAAAACCAACAAGGTAACAATAAAGGTAAACAGAGAAACCCTAACTCTCTCCTTAGTTGCCTCTCCAGTGAATCCAGCACTGGCTCACTGCTTCCTCTAGCTGCATGGAGACTGAGCATACTGGAGATGGTGAGAGGTGCCAGCTGTATATGTACTCTGAGGTCATCAAAAACATGACATGCTCAGTCTCCAAGCTGCTGGAAGAGGTGCACTACTCAGAAGTGCGGGACTGGATTGGAGGGACGATAAGGAACTGCAATGATCAATCCATGTCCATAACACTGTATGCAGTTAGCACGTGAATTAACGCAGTCATGCCAGTGTAGTTAATGGTTACTGCAGCCATGTGCTAACATTTACTGAGTACTAATTCACAAGCTGTTTAGTGCGCTTTAGTGGAATGGCCCCGCTATTGTCTTGGCTCAAGGGTATAATTGTGCTGTTACTAGGAAGCACCATGTTATATGTATCTCAGACAGAAGACTGGGCTTGGTGGTTAAGGTATAAAAAGAAGGGGAGGGGATGAATGTACATGGAGTTGCAAATGAAGGCTCACAGAGCCAGAGCTTCAGCAGAGATCAGTTTTTATGAAGCTCGAAGCAGCATAACACTGCCTTACAAAAACAAACTGAGAAGCCCCAACCCTCTTTTAGTTGTTTTGAGTATGTTTAACTGCTGAAGCAATGCATACCCAGGATTTTATATTCTTGTTAAAATATTAACTTTAACTACTTTAGAGTGCCCATTTCACTTTTCAACAAATGAGTGAAGTATTTTCAAGGTTGAATATCAAATGTACTTCAGTTGATCCTTGTATATGTATTTCAACTTTCAACACAAAGTGTGAGACAGTGAAGTGAAGACAGTATACTGGTTTCAACAAACTGAAAGTTCATCCTAGTGAGAAATCAGCAAACTTACTGTGATAATGTTAGTGTGTATGCTACCAAAAATAAAAGAGAAACAAAGGAATATTAACAGAAAATTAACACTTTTTAACATTCCAATTCTGTTAATTAGAAATTCAGTTGATTTGGCCAGGAATGTTTTTCTCCAGTACAAATCTGTAAAACAAATATTTAAAAATAAGGGGAATTTTCTAACCCTACCACCCCAAGATTCTCTGAAAAGAAATAGATTTGGTATGCCAAACATATAAAGTTTATTCCATCTTAGATGCATGTTTGAATTTGCCCTCTGTTTTCTTCCACATTTTTCCTTGAAAATAAATTCTCAGATCTTAAGAACACAACTTATGCCACAATCTGTCTCCTATTGAAGAATAAGAAGAATGGTGTAAAACAATTTTTAGTGGATCTTCCAAGCTGAAGAAGAAAATAATATTCTGAATTATTTCTGGTCAGTGACCTTCTTTCTGTGTTACTTCTCCCTCCCCTAGTGATCTAAAACCCAAATTACTAACATAACAAACCTCAAATAAAAACATGTTTCTAGCAGCTTAGAATAAAATATGTGCTCTCCCCATTAAAAAGCTATATTCAACGTCAATACTTAAGGTACAAATAAGTACAGCAAGGATATAGGCCTTCATTTTGATTCAGGAACCGTTTTATGGGTGCAGAAACAAAAATACATTTTGTGATGGTAATTTCCACTCCCCATTAAACATTAATCAGTGAAAGCCAATTTAATCATTAAATCAGGAAAAACAGTACTTCTAAAATCAAACATGAAAGCAAAAGTCTTTAACACTGTGAAAAAAAAGATACAGAAGAGAAAAATCAAGAACTGGCAGAGCTACAATACTGATTCTAGTGGCTTAATTATCTATTAGTATTAGATACAACTAGAGTTAGTGGAAAGAGAGAGTTTGATTTGGGTTAGAAGAGGAGCTAATATACACAGGGCAGGACATATACCAACCTTTTCCAAGTGTGGCACACGACCTATTATCCCAATTAAATCTAGGGAGAGAATTGTGAACATAACTTCCCCAATTTTGGCCTCTCTTACAGGGGTAATCCACCTTCTTAATGGGAAAGGGTGTCAAATGATATTTAGATGAGCCAACAAGAAAAAAATTCTCAGCAATACCATCAAAAAAGAAAAAAAATTCCACTGGATGCAGTAGTTTCAGACCGAAAAAAATTTCACACCCCTAGACGACTTCTTTAGGACAGGAGACACCCTTTTACTGCAGCCAATATGGGATGTTTTCAGCCCTAATTCTGATTCAAGCACCTGGTAACAAGAATATCAGAAGGATCATCCTCCTCAACTGATCAACACACGTAATCTTGTGGGTCCACTTTTATAGCCATCCAGTGAGATTTTTTGATTGATGTATCCACAAGATTGTTAGCACAGGTTCCTTAAAATTAGTGTTCCTTAGAAAAAAAGACCATAAAATATGCCTTTTATACAATCATAATCCAATCTTCATTTTGAGGTAGACAACATAATTCAAAGTAGTGGTCCTTATTCCAACATTTGGAAGACAAATACTTGTACATTCCAAAACTGTCCCTCATCTCAAATGGGTATTTTAAGCCAATATCAAGAAAATTAATTCCAACAGGAAGCACATAGTAGATCCATTAGGGAACCATCCAGTAAGGTATATTGCCTTCAATCTTCTCAGTCTAATGACATTCCATAGCTAAATGTTGGCTGTAGAATCCAAAGATGTTGCACATCAAGAAAATCTTGAGAATATGTTTTTTAGAACAATCCAAAAGCTGCAAGATGTAAAAAAAAAAAAAAGAAAAATTGATTGATAACCATGCTTTGGACTTGTTCAAAGAACCGGTAGATGTTAGTACTCCAAGGATACTCCACAGAGAACTTCAATCCATGGTACAGCATTATAATTCCGTGTGGCAGAAGGAATAGATCCAAGGAGGCCTTGAGGTTATCCAAATAAATGGAAATAGGATAACTCCATAATTACCATTGACCACAGAAATTCCTGCATCTTTAAACCAACACCTTATTTCAAGAGACGATATCCAACCAGCTGTACGAAACATCTTCCATGGCTCCACAAGATACCAGCCATTGGGACTGAGATTGCTTCCATTTCCAACCCAAAATAGGAAACAAATAGAATTCCCAAAATTTTACATCCATCTGGGGGCCCTAAATAGGAGGTTCTGTTCCTCACCATATCAAATACACAATACCTGCCTAGAGAAACCTTGCAACTTACCCATCAAGTCTCCTCTCATAGCGTCCTTCCCGTGCATGAAGTGATGGTGGGGGGCCATAACTGGGACCCCCACCACCTCCTCTGAACCCAGAAACCTCTCTACTACGAGATGCTATGGAAACTGTATCATCCAATCCCCGAGCAGCACTCGGAATAGTGCCTGGTTCATTGTAATCCGTCCGTAGGTCCCTATCTCCCATTTTGTTGACAGAGTTATGAGCCTTCTGTGCACTTTTAATGTCCACAAAATCCACAAAAGCCGCCACTCCACCTTCTGACCCCCGCTTGGGCAGAATTTTGACACTTTCAACGCGTCCATACCTAAAAGGGAGAGTGCAAAAGACAAAAGAAGAATATTAATATTGATAGAAAACTACTACATACAAAATTCTCATTACACACCAACTATAATAATTATCACTTTGCAACAAGTTAAAAATGCACCCTGTAACTTCTCATTGGTTAGTACAACAATTTCATCACATTTTAATAGAATATACACAAACATATAATAAATAATCACGTGAAGCACTAATGAAAAATAGAAGTTAAATCCAGGAACAGAAAAAATACCTACTGTACCTTGGCTTGAGTGTCTACTGAAAAAGGTGAGAGCTAAATCCAAATCATGAAAATTTGATTTTGGTTTTTATCAGAGAGAAAATGACAGCAGATAAAGACCATGTGGCCTATCTAGTCTACCCATATATAAGAACTTTATTAAAGTTCTACAATCCCTTGCTATCTCTCAAAGATCCTCTGTAACTGTCCCATGCTTTCTTGAATTCAGATATAGTTTTTGTCTCCATCGCCTCAACTGGGAGGCAGGTCCAAGCATGCATCACCCTTTGTGTAAAGGCTGTCGATTCCTGAATTTCTGATAAATTTCTGTACACACATGTACAACAAATACAGATCTGGGACCTGATTACCAATATTCCTAAGATTTCCAAAACAGACCCTACACTGCTAACAAAAAAAAAAATATATGCATACCAGAATAGTGGCAACATTTTCTTTGGTTCTCTCATCTACTACTCATAAATCAATACTATTTTCTTGCCAGTAGATTGAAGCAGAAGAATAGAGTCTTAAGGCAATGCTGTGTCCAGGGATTACTTCCCTATAATCTGAGGCAGCCATGGAACCAAGGAAGCCCTCCTTCTACGTGCCAATGAGTGACAACTTCTCTTTATATGGAAATTTCATTCACCTGCACTTGGAAGGGAAGGTGGTACAACTATACATCAGCTCTCTCTTCTCTAGGCCTATAAAAGAGTGAAAGTAGAGGTGAAAAAGAACCCTGAAAGAAAAGTAATAGAACATAGATGAAAGGGAAAGAAAACAAAAGAAAACAGCATTCTCTTTGGACATGGCATGAGGAATAAAGGTGCAAATAAAAAAGAATAAATATACACACACTTATATACATATATATTTATACACACATATATAGAAATGAGAGGAATCTCATTTATAATATTTTCTCAAGTAATTACCAAAATTATTAATTTAACCGAGGTACATTGGAAGCTTCAGAGTACAAAAAATGAACCAAACAAAATAGCGCAATTAAGAGCTTATACTGAAATATTCTGCTTTACAACAGATAAGTTACATTACATTACATAGTTCCACAGGAAACCAAGTAAATAATACTACTATGCTACTGAAGCTTAGAATAAAAACATGAGGAACTAAATTAGCGAGTTTATGGCATTTACCTGATGTTTAACATATAAGTAAACACTGAAACAAGTAACATCTGGAAGTACAAAAGTATATAAAAACCCACCAGTAAGCCCTCTCCTCAGAATATTACATTTCTACATATAGTTCAAACTTCTACAGCACACCTACAAATGCATTCAATCTGTAATTTCTCATTACTTCTTCTCTCTCTCTCCTTTCAGACTTCCTTGTGAACTCTGCTCTTCTGCTGATTTATTCTTATATATACCCTTCTTCTTCCATATTAAACTATTTATTTATTCATTCTTTTATACAGCATTTCCTAGGATCACTGCAGTTTACAGAGAACCAAACTTCAACCTTACATGGAAAAATTTTACAAGAGCTGGATTAATTAAA
This sequence comes from Ichthyophis bannanicus, assembly GCA_033557465.1. Classification (NCBI taxonomy): domain Eukaryota; kingdom Metazoa; phylum Chordata; class Amphibia; order Gymnophiona; family Ichthyophiidae; genus Ichthyophis; species Ichthyophis bannanicus. Next base: position 24,500,310 of record CM066042.1, read on the forward strand.
CATATTACGTAAAACAGAGAACAAGGTAACTATACATACAATAGAGCTATCACTATCATTCAATCTTTTCTTATTTAGGCCCTAGATTCTGGGATGGCCTATTAACCGTTATTACATAGATAAAGATCAGCCTGGTTCATCCAGTCTGCCCAGTAAAGTGGCTGAACTGTCACTCTATGCATGTTCCATCCTCCCCCCCCCCCCAAAAAAAAAATGCCTTTGTTTTGGACTTTAACTGATATTCATGCAGGTTACACTCTCTCCACCACCCCCCCCACCCTCGCCCCAGCCAAAGAATCTTATTCTGTGTTTGGAAAAATTCTAAAATCCCAGTAATTCATTCAAGATGGATAATGCAAAAACATGACCTATCTCACCCTGAGAAATATAATGAGTTGGGAAGAGAAGGAGAAGTAGCCTAGTGATTGAGGCAAATTACCTTGGGCCAAGGGGCCAGGGGTTCGAATCCCGCTAGAGGACAGCAACCTTGGGCCGGGAAGGACTGGAGTTTCTAGTCCCACAGGTGCTCCTTGTGGCCTTGGACAAGCCACTTAATCCTCAGTTGCCTCAGGTACAAAAACAGATTGTGAGCCCTTCAGGGACAATGGAAAAATATATATACAGTACTTGAATGTACACCACTTTGGTAGAAAAACGGTATATAAATAAGACTATGGCCACCAAGAAACCAAAGGCAGACCCCAATTATACCCTCACTCTGTCAGTGAAAAAGCGCAAACTGGATCCACACCACACTACCATCCCCACCCCCCAAGAAGATGGCCATGAACAAAGGATCAAAAGTTAAGCTTCAGCAGCCAAGCTGTTAGCACCAGAGACCTCAGATTGAGGTTGAGGAGAGCGCCGTCCTACTGAGTCAGGAGCCCCAGAGAGTTCCCAAGAGGGACCAGGGGCTCTGTCGCTAAGCAGAGCAGCAGCGGGAACCACAGCTGCCTGGGCCACCGGGAGGCCACTAGAATTAGTGACACTTTGTCCCAGACAACCTTGAAAAGGGTCCTGGGGACCAATGCTGTGGGCATGAAGGCATATAGGAGGTACTCCGACCACGGGATGAGAAAGGCATCCGCTGACTCCCAGGAAGGGTGAGGCTGGCGGGAACAGAATCATGTCAACTGAGCATTGGCCAGACAGGCAAAGAGGTATAACCGAGAAGTCCCCCAGAGTCGAAACAGCCGTTGGGCTACTCTGTGGTCTAGCCGCCATTGGTGTGGCTGGAAGATCCTGCTCAACCTGCCACAAGGGTACTGTCCTGATCCAGCAGGTAAACAAAGGAGCATTCCCTGGCTGATGGCATACTAGCAGAGGGCTACTGCCTCCTGGCAGAGGGTGTACGACCCTGTACCCCCCCCCCCCCCCCACACAGCTTTTTCAGGTAGAACATGGCAACCTGTTTGTCCATCTGGACCAGTACCGGCTGGTGCTGTAAGCAATAGCGGAGGGCTTGGAGAGCCAGAAATATGGCCCTGAGCTCCAAGAGGTTGATCTTCTGTTGCCTTTCCGCCCTGAACAAGGTGCCCTGCGTGCAGAAGCCTCCGCAATGAGCTCCCCACCCCAGCCGAGAAGCGTCCATGGTGAGGATGGGGGTCTGGAAGAGCATACCTGCCCACTGGTGCTGTATCACTTGCCACCAGTTGAGCGACTCCACCAGCGGGCGAGTCACGCACACTTAGTCCCTGAGGCGGTCGGAAGCCTCTGTCCACTGGGATCGGAGGCACCACTGGGTCGCCCTCATGTGGAGACGAGCATCCAGTGTAACATGCACCATGGATACCATGCGGCCGAGCAAGCAGAGCATGGAGCAAGCTGACACTAAGCGTCAGCGCTGTACCTCTGTGGCCAGAGTATCGAGGAGACTCACCCTGTCTTGGGTGAGGAAAGCCTTGGCCTGGCAGGTATCCAACTGTGCTCCTATGAACTCCAAAGCTTTGCGTAGAAGTGAGATGAGACTTGGGGCTGTTCCAAGTTTAAACTCCTGTTACAATGTAAGCACAGAACAGACTTCTGACTGTGCACCCTTGTTGTATGTAAACCGCACTGATAACAAATAGCGCGGTATATAAAAGTTATAAAATAAATAAATAAATAAATTACGAAGCCCAGAAGTTCCAGGACACTGATGGTAAGACCTGTGGCCTCCTGTACCTCGGTAGCTGAACATAAGAACATAATATATGCCATACTGGGTCAGACCAAGGTCCATCAAGCCCAGTATCCTGTTTCCAACAGTGGCCAATCTAGGTCATAAGTACTTAGCAGTCTCCCCAAAAGACACAGGGTTCCTCAATGCTTGTACTGGGTCAAGCAGTGATATCCTGGGTCCCTTTTAATAATGGTTTATGGACCTTTCCTCCAAGAACTTGTCCAAACCTTTTTTAAACCCAGCTACACTAACAGCTTTTACTACATCCTCCGGTAACAAATTCCAGAGTTTGACTACACGTTGACTGAAAAAATATTTTCTCTTATTAGTCTTAAATAGGTTACCCTGTAGCTTCATTGCATGTCCCCTAGTCTTTTTATATTCTGATGACATAAACAATCTATCTACATTTACCTGTTCCACTCCATTCATTAATTTATAGACCTCTATCATATCTCCCCCTCAGCCATCTCTTTTCCAAGTTGAAAAGCCCTAACCTTTTTAGCTTCTCTTCATAGGAGTATCCTTCCATGCCCTTTACCATTTTGGTGGCTCTTCTCTGTACCTTTTTTAATAACGCTATATCCTTTTTAAGATACGGCGACCAGAATTGCACACAATATTCAAGATGCGGTCGAACTATGGAATGATACAGAGGCATTATAATATCCTTTGTTTTATTTTCCATTCTTTTCCTTATGACACCTAACATTCTATTTGCTCTTTTTGCCGCCGCTGCACACTGGGCGAAGGGTTTTAACATGTTATCCATGATGACGCCTAAATCTTTTTCCTGGGTGTGGTTCCTAATGTGGAACCTTGCATCGTGTAACCATAGTTTGGGTTGTTCTTCCCTAGGTGCATAACTTTGCCTTTGTCCACATTAAATTTCATCTGCCATTTTGATGCACAGTCTTCCAATTTATCAAGATTCTCTTGCAACTTTCCACAATCCTCTTGGGTTTTAACAACTTTAAATAGTTTTGTGTCATCTGCAAATTTGATAACCTCACTCGTTATTCCCTTTTCCAGGTCATTTATGAATATGTCAAAAAGCAGCGGACCCAGCACAGATCCCTGGGGTACACCACTATTCACCTTTCTCCATTGAGAAAATTGGCCATCTAGCCCTACCCTCTGCTTTCTATCTTTTGACCAGCTCCTGATCCACAATAGCTGTTTCTCCTTTTATAAGCCAGTCATCCAGATAGGGGAAGATGAAAGCCCTTTGGAGGCGGAGATAGGCAGCCACCACCGCCAGGCATTTGGTAAAGACCCTGGGTGCAGAGGCCAACTCGAAGGGTAGCAACCTGTACTGGTAGTGGTTGCCCTCAACCACGAATCTCAGGTACTGTCTGTGACTAGGATGGATGAGGATGTGGGTGTAAGCATCCTTTAGATCAGCGGTTCTCAACCTGTGGGTCGCGACCCCCATGGGGGTCGCCACAGGATTTAGCAGGGGTAGCCTCGTCTCCGCCAAGTTTAAAAAAAAATTAAAAACACGCTCAAGTTGCTGCCGCTGCCGAGTCCGCTTCTCGGCAGCGGCAAACTCACTGCCTCCCTTCTAATGCAGCCGCGGCTCCCTGCCTCTTAGGGAACCGCAGCTGTGCCTGTAAAACCGTTGCGGAGCCTTCCTGTCTCTCGACGGGCTCCGTGCAGCATTGTCCCGCCTCCAAAGGAAGTGGTAAACCACTGAGCCACTCCTCCCAGCCTCCTTCCATTGCTTTGACACAGAAGCAGGAATTTTCCTTAGTTAAACTGGATTCCAGTGCAAGGGCAGCTTATCTGCCATTATCTAAAGAGGTACATTTGTCCTCATTGCAAGTTCAGCCTATTCCAATTTCTTCTGACAATATTACCTTGAAAGATATACTGGCTGTCACTTGCCTGGAAAACATTTTAGGCTCTTCTTTGAAGGATTTCTCGGACGTCACTGTGGACCAAGTGGCTAAAATTTCAGAACAAGATAATAGACTGTCTGCTATGGATGATTGTTTGACTAAATTTGACTCTCACTGCTCTCTTTTGCATTCTTCCTGTACCACCTCTATGAAAGAAAGTTTGGTTATTCACAGATGCTTAGAAGCGTTGGAAAATGTGCATCATTCTCAGAATTTGAGATTTTTAAACTTTCCACATACCCACTATCTTTCTCCTACTCTTCTCCTTCAGAAGTATCTCAAGGAAATCAGGTTTTTCTGATGTGGAAGCTGTAAAAATCTCAAATATCTACTATCTTCCTAAGGGGAAGAAAACTCTTGATCAGGAAGGGCCAGGTTTGGACCAACTTTCCACTGCAGACAGCCTGGATTTGTCTGCATTTTTGGAAAGTTCAGTAGATTATATTTCCTCTTGTGCCACATTGCTTCTTTTTACTTTGATACTGAACGAAATAATATTTTGTGTTTGTTCTTTCAAAAGAAAAGCCTTCCTTTTTGTGTAAAAAAACACAAACATCCATCTTTCCAGATGTTTCCAAAAGTACACAATTCAGGAGAACGGCGTTCCTGGCACTGCAGCCTGCTATTTTGGCACTGCGTCCTTCTTCCTCAAATTTCCCTGCAAGTGTATAGCACAGTTACTTACCTGTGTTCCCAGAGTCCAGAGAAATGTTTTTGCTCTGGTAAGCAAAAGAAATACACTGAGCAATCCAATTGGAAAGTGTACGCTTGGAGACTGGAAGTCCCAAATGGGAAGGATCAAAGGCCACAAAAAGTTGAGAAGACTTTCGATGTGGCTGAGTCCTATTAAGGTAAAAAGCGAGAGCTCTTTTACAATCCAGAGTATGAAGGTTCCTCTCTGCATTGGATGCATGAGGAGCTGGAAAAAAGACAGGTAGATATACCTCTTGATTAAGATGAAAAGGCGAGACCACTTTAGGCATAAAGTGGGGATTCGTCCTAAGGACCACCTTATCATGATGAAATCTTGTGTAAGGTGGATTAGCCACTAAAGCCTGCAGCTCACTGAGAGCCGAAGTGACTGCTATTAGGAAGATGACCTTCCAGGAAAGAAATTTCAAGGAGGTGGAAAACATTGGCTCTAATGGTGGCTTCATAAGTTGCCCGAGCACTAGATTCAAATCCCATGCGACCCATTTGAAAGCGGAAGTTTGGCATTCCACGGACTTGCAAAGAGGTCTATGTCCGGGGTCCCCCATTCCTGAAAGATTCGGTTTATTTGTCCAAATGTTTGAACTCCTGGGAGATACACTGCTAGCAGGTGAATCTGATGCTCTCTGGCGAAGGCCCATAGTCTTAGAGCTTCGTTGCAAAGCGACAGAGAGCCCGTCCCTCCTTGTTTGTTTATGTGAAACATGGCCACCTGATTGTCCGTCTGAACTAGGACAGTGAGGTTGGCTAGGAGGGAGTGGAAGACCTTGAGGGCAAGGTAAATTGCTCGCAGTTCCAGAAGATTGATATGAAGGGTGGTCTCCTGTAGAGACCAAGTGCCCTGAGTGGAGAGAGTTTGCAGATGGGCTCCCCACCCTGTTTGGGAGGCATCTGTTGTGAGGGTTGCTTGGGGTAGCAATGGTTGAAATGGAGCCCCCAACAACAGATTCTTGGTGGAAGTCCACCAGTGGAGGACCAAAACAGACGATCGGAGGTTTGTATTTGGTCTGAGAGCGCTCCTGACGCCTGAGTCCACTGAGTGGCCAGGGTCCATTGAGCTGCTCTCATATGAAGACGAGCATAGGGCACCACATGCACTGTGGAGGCCATATGACCCAGTAGGCGTAGCATTTCCCTGGCTGTCAAGTGAGTGCTGGACTGAGCTTGGGAGGCCAAACTCAGGAGGCGCTGGCCTCGAACCTGTGGAAGGTAGGCCCTTGCAGTGATGGTGTCTAGAGATTGAGTAGGGATGAGTTGGGACTTGGGAAGGTTTACTACCAGTCCCAGATACTGCAAAAGGCTCCTTGTGTGGTCCAGGGAAATCTGGGCCTGTGACTGAGTTGGAGCTCGGATGAGCCAGTCGTCCAGATATGGGAAGACAAAGATTCCCATGCCTCTTAGAAATGCGGCTACGACTGCCATGCATTTTGTGAATACTCTTGGAGCAGAGGCTAGACCGAAGGGGAGTACTCTGTATTGGAAATGTTTCCTGAAACAGAAAGCGAAGATACTTTCTGTGGGATGGATGGATGAGTATATGTGTATACGCATCCTGTAGGTCTAGAGAACAAAGCCAGTCCTGACCCTGGAGGTAAGGAAGGAGAATGCCGAGAGACAGCATTTTGAATTTCTCCTTGAAGAGAAATTTGTTCAATTCTCTCAGATCTAGGATTGGTCTGAATCCCCCTGTCTTCTTTGGAATGAGAAAATAAGGGAGTAGAAACCGGACCCTTGTTGAGGAAGAGGAACCTCTTCTATGGCCCCTTGGGCAAGAAGAGAGGAAACCTCTTGACCCAACAGGGTTAGGAGAGATGGGGGAGAATTGAATGGTCTCACCATATGATGGGGAGGAAGGCTGGAGAAATGAAGTTTGTAACCCTCTCGAATGATAGAGAGGGTCCATTGTTCTGTTGTGATTTGTTCCCATCTGGGAGCAAAGTGAACCAACCTTCCGGGTATGGTGAGAGGTTCTGGTTGTGTTAGAACCAGAAGTGGCAAGTTCCCTAGGAGCAAGTCAAAACCCCTGAGGGGTTGGAGCCTGCTGAGCTACAGTAGCTGCTGCAGGCTTAGCTCGTGCTTGTTTGGATTGCTGACGCTTAGCAGTATAGCGAGGTTGAGAAGACTGCTGGCCAGTATTTGAAGCAACTCTGGCCTTCTTATAGTAAGGCCTTTTAAAAGACTTTTTCTAGTAGGAATTGAAGTGGACTTTGAAAGTCTTTCCAAGGTGGCATTTTCAGCATCCATCTGGGTGGCTTTGATTTGCCACTCTTCCCCAAATAAGTTCTCACCTGTACAGGGCAGATTACGTAAGCCATCTAGAACCCAAGGTTCCAGATCAGAGGCCTGGAGCCAAGCAAGACGTCGGGCTGCAATAGCAATGCCCGAAGCCCTACTGGCTCCCTCAAAGGAATCATATGCTGCCCTATTAGAGAACTTAGAAACCTCGCAGAGTGTTTCACTAGGAAAGGAAACCCTGCTTTTTATCCTCAGGGATAAAGGGGGCAAAATGCCGCACCTTTTTGGCAAGTTCCTCCAGGAACATGCCCATATAGAGACTGTAGGAATTAATCCTGGCTATAAGCATACTAGCCTGGAAAATTTTCCTACCAAAAGAGTCCAAAGTCTTACATTCCCGTCCTGGAGGGGTGGAAGAGTGCCTTTTGGTACTCCTAATCTTCTTCATTGCAGACTTCACCACAATAGAGTGGTGGGGCAATTGAGTCTTTTGGAAACCAGGAGAAGGAGGGACCCTATACATGGTATCCAACCTACGGGAATAAGGAGACAAAGTCAAAGGATTTTCCCATAAATCCATCAGTTATTCTAGTGTATCGAAGTTTCAATATGTCTTCTTTGAACCATCTCAATTGGAGATTTTCCTCCCGGGCAAGTATTGTTTAACTTTGGCGATTCTTCCTATTATTTTCTCTGCAATGGATAATATAAAGGGTAGCTAAGTTTTGTTATCCTGTAATATGGTTAGGGTTCTCCTGTACTCCCTTGACGTGGGCTTGTAGTTTTTTATGTTTTTTCTTTTCTGTCTTATCTCAAGATATTGGGATATGGTATTTATTTTCTTCTGTTTCTTGTCTTATACATGCATTGTAAGATTTATAAAATGTAATAAAAAATAAAAATGGTTTATAAGAACCAGTGAAGGAAGTACAATGGAAATCCAATATTTATACAACCAAAATGATAGATTAAATCATTTTTAAGGATCATTTCATCAAATTGTCTTATGGTCTTGTACAAGAAAATGTTTATAATTCGAGACACGTCAATTGGGTGAAATTTTGGGAGCAGGAGTTGTGACGAATGTAGATGACAGGTTGGAAAGTATTCGGATAGACATCTTGCTAGAGGAAGAGATGTTAACATAACATGATAATCTCCTTTACTTGAACACTGCTACATCAGCCCAGACAAGTGGATTATGTCTCCTTGGCAGCAGGTGGAGACAGACTTGAGCAACTTTCAATGATGTCATCGCCTGTTATATCCTCTAGTACAGCACTGAAAGAAGCCAGTATGACACTTCCCAAGCCGTATAAAAACTGAAAATCTCAGAAAGCACACACATCCTTGTCACTATGAAAAAGTGAAGGTAGACCACAAGGCTGACTAGACTTTCCGCGGCAGCCAGAACCCCCCAAACATGCAGAAAGAATCTCCCAGGCAGTAACATCGCTAATGCGACTAAAAGGCAATAGGCTTTCCGACCTGCAAAAGGAGTCTTCCAGGGTGGGTCCTGGACTAGTCTAGCAGGATTCAAGGAAAGTAGATTATCAGGTATGTCAAAATCTCTCCTTATCATCCTACTAGACCAGTCCAGACAAGTGGGATGTACCCAAGCAGTCAGGACCCAGGGTTGGGAGGAAGACGAACAGGACAGAACCCTGCCAGAGAAGTCAACTGAATGACCTCCACAAGCACCCTGGGGGCCTCACAAAGGTAATCAACTAAGACCTGGAGGCTTATAACTGTCCTCGGTGGTCACCCACATGGACTCCACCCAAGAGGGTTGCATTAGCTGTAAGTGCACTTACCAGGCAGGCTGCACACTGCCCCCAAATGTCTCCAGGGGTGAACGAGCAATAGAGGACGACCTCTGCAAGCACTTCCCTCGAACTGTCAAGGATGAGGCATAAGAAACTGCAATGAACTCTAGCAATACCATCCACCAGATGCAGCAAGGAGTCCATTTGAAGACCCTTCTCTACAAAAGAAGGCAGAACCACAATCCAGTCAGAATGAGAAAAAGAGGGGAGAAGCCTCCTTGAAGAAAAGAATGGGCAGGGTTCACTGTAAAAAAATGCAATCCAAAGAACTAACTTGAAGCCAAGGGTCGCAGCACAAACACCCTTCAACAGATGCCAGAGACACTGGGAAAGGATCATAAAGGATTGACCCACCCCCTCCCACAGAGACCTTACACATGGAACCCCAGAAGGGTCCTTCTAGGGCCTTCTACCACAGGAACCCAACAAGACCCAACTGGACATTCAGACAGGCAGAAATGCTTCACTCCTCATCGAGATACACCCCCCCCCCCCCAGCAGTCTAATGGTAGCAAGATCTGTAGCAGTACAGGGTTGCATCTCAAACCCAAAGGGTTCCAGTCCAAATTGCAGTCCTGTTTGAACTGCTAAAAGGCTCTATCATCCATTAAAGGCACTGAGATTCAACAGGTGCCAAGCAGAGAGGGACCAAGTGGTTTAAAAAGACCAGCATGTGCCCACCAGGGTCAAGCCCTAAACAAGGCAGCACCAGGAAACTGCCTTACCAGGAGCCCCCTGCCATGTTTCTTGTATAGGCCCATATCCGACGAGCAAGAAAAAATACCCACCACTTGGCCAAAGTGACTGCAAAACATAGTGTGCAAGTTCAATCCAGGGCCAAATCAAATGACCCAATAACCTGTAGAGATGCCAGCTCACCCAGGATCAGAGAGGAGACCACACAGCATCTCTGCCCTAGGCCACTTCAGAGGAAGGGCCTCCCCAGCCTGCCATCTATGAAATACTCCAGTGCCTGAAATCACTCCGCAATTGACATCCATCAGAGGGGAAGACATGGGGTACTGGGAGGCCAAGTCTTCACACTAAGATACCCCGTGTGGGAGGGCTGAATTCTCTCTTTGCCCAGAATCAAAGAGCTCTGAACCAGACAGACTACGTTAATGAAACTTGTGATATGGCCTGCAGCAAGGGCAATAAGATGCTGCTCTGTCAAACAATACAGCTGTACAGCCACAAGAACTGCAGTGGGTTCTACTGCAATAGAAGGCATGTGCAATCATCAGGGCCATGTTCAAGAACACTTCTTCCCTTAAAGGAGGCCAAGCCATCCTAATGTGACCATTGTAACCTCCATGCAGAAGATCAGGGCCCTATGAGGAGACAGTCCCTGGGTCAAGTAGAGCAGGTCTCACACCCCTAGCCCTTCTGGCTGGAATCCAGGCCAGCAGGTCTGTCCTTATTTGCTTCCCACCATCTACCAGTCAGGAGGTGAAACCGCATCCACTATCTTCACCTGCTCCTTGATCTCCTGGGGAAGGGGAAGAGCCTGGTTGAATGACAGGGAACACTGAAGACCAAACTAGGCAGTGTCTCTCAATCGAGTGTCTGTGCTCCCTAATGCAAGGATCTGGCTGTAAATCAATGCTATACAACCGAGAGCCCGAGAAAAATCAGACCCACTGAGCTGTGGAGGATCAGATGCTCTGAGTCAGCAGCATCTTGAACAAACTTTCCTTTGACAGTAAACTCCACACAGGAGAATATTAACCAACCCTCAGGGATCTCGCCTCCAGGAAGATAATCAGACTGCTCTTAGGATAGCTGTCTCTTGACTCCAGACTTTACAGCCCAAGCGCCACAGGCTTGTGTCATTTGTGCCCTTTACCATGGACACTAAATTAGGCCAGCTCAATGTCCAGTCATGAGCAACTAGGCTCTGTGCCTGCAGATAGCACAGCTATTACAATTATTACCTTGAGAAAGGTACAAGGAGCCACAAAGTGAGAAATGTCCTGGCAAGATCCACTAGGTGGGAGCACCGCCCATTGGACTAGTGCAACAGTTTCAAAGGGCCCCATAGGAAAATGAGAGGCCTCACATGCTGAAAGGAACCTTCCCTACCAGAATTCACAGGTATCCAGGATAATATCCTTGGATCTGCTGCAGAGGGGATGGGAGAAATAACCTTTCACTGCCAGAGATGGTAAACAACATTCATAACAGTCTACCACCTGAGCAGAGAGTCTCAAGAAAACTCTCCTGGGAAGGTCTTGCAATCATTATTGCCATTCAAATAGTGCACTTCAGATGTCCCAGGCTGGTATGGACCAGCAACCTGCAGGACCAAAGACAGGTGGCTTGTCGACAGCACTGATAAACTAGAATCTTGCCTAAGAACACCGAAACTCGCCAGTTTAACGTCATACGGGTGGGGCTCAGGAAAAATAGACTGAGCTGTACTTTGGGAGGGGCCACTGGAGGCAACTAGAACCTATAAGAAGCTCTGCCAAGACTGCCGCTACTGCAATGGAGGCCACTAATGGTGCCCCTTCATCAGAGAGCAACTCCAGGCTTATTTTATTTATTTGCAACATTTTTATACCGTCAACACTAACTCAACGGCACATAACTACAACAATGGCACACAACATCATAGCAGTTTACAATCCAGATAAGGAGAGCAGGATACAAAATAAAAGAAACTGAATCTAGTCTAAAACAAAGACAACAATATCAGCCAGAGACAAACAGAATATATAACTAAACACATGAGGGATAAACAAAGAGTGAGAAGACTGGAGTTGGTGGAAAACTTAGTTTATTAAAAAGCACTCTAAAAAAGAAACCCAAGTTTTTAGGTCTGCCTTGAATTTCTTATAAGAAGATTCAAGGTGGAGTTCTGTTGGAAGAGCATTCCAAAAATGGGAGGAGAAGAAGCAGAAGGCGATAGATTTATAAGTATCAAGGTGTAAAGTAGATTTAGATGGGATGGCTAGGAGATTCTGGTTAGCTGAATGCAAAGTACAAGTCGGGCAGTAATGAGTTCTGAGTAGAGGTAAAAAGGGAGACCCGTGTACAAGGCACGGTGCGTCAGTAGGAGAATTTTATACTTGATCCAGTATGAAATAGGAAGCCAGAGTTGTCTGAAAATTAGTGGGGTGACGATCTGATTTCTTTGCATAGTAGATGAGTTTAACCTCAGTATTTTTAATTGAGATTGTGAAACAACTGATGGCAAGGAGTTACAGTAGTTCAGTTTATTAATTAGTGAGTGGCTTACTGTTTTAATGTCCTAGAATCAAGGTATGGCTTAGCAGATTTAATCCTTCGTAAGGAAAAACAGAAGCTTTTCATAGTCTCAGAAATGTAAGATGCGAAAGACAGCAGACTGTCAATTATGACACCCAGTGAATGAATAAATTTCTGAACCAAAATGGGGCGAGAGGAATTACAAGGCTGAAAAGGGAGTGGTCTTTGGTTATGGAAGACCCATAAAGCTTGGGTGTTTTAGGAATTTAGCACCATTTTATGGCTAAGGAGCCAGCTAATAATTTTGCTTAATTTTGATTCTAGGTTATTTTCCTGAATCTTTTAAATGACCTCTCCCTTCATCAGCATGTCTTTGGCCCTACTCATGTAGCAGGACACATCCTAGACCTAGTTCTCTCACCTCCCACCTTACTCCCGTCGATCTCTACCCCAATTACTCACCAGGTTCCCTGGTCTGATCATCTTTGTGTCTCTTTTTCTGTGTCTCATACACTTTCAAATACTGTTGAGTTATCGGTACCCCAGCCTCCACCTTGCTTGCGCCGCCGCTTTACTCCAGCAACACTTAGTGCCTTTCCCTCTGCCCATTCCCTCTTTCCCCCTGATTTTGCCTCCTGCTCGTCCGATACCCAAGCCTTGCTCTGGAACTCCGTTCTTACTGGAGCTCTGGTTGACTTAGCCCCCCTTTGCCCTAGTACCAGGTCTCCTCATCAGGCCCATTCTCCCTGGTACCATCCAGGCTTGTGCCTCCAGCGCACCCAACTTCGGCAAGCGGAGCGCCATTGGTCCAAACACCCCACGCCCGAGGCGCTTTCTCAGTTTAAACAACTCTACTCGGCTTACCGTGCAGCTGTGCAGTCTGCCAAGCGCTCTTTCTACACCACCACCATTGCTGAGGCTGCACACTCTTCCAGGCAGCTTTTTGCAAGCCTACGTCGGCTTTCCTCTACCTCTCCATCTCCCAACGTATCAAATAAAGCCCCAGCTCCACAAATCCTGGCTACCTTTTTCGCTGACAAAATCCTGAATTTCCGATCCTCATTTTCCAGTCCCCCATCTCCACCTTTGCCATCCTCCCCTGTTCCTCCCTCCCCTTGTGCTCTCATTGACGAGTCAGCTTGTTCAGGATGCTTTCAGTCACCCCCTTCCCCTCCCAACCGGGCACTCGCCCATGTCTGGTCTTCCTTCTCCCCTATTACCTCCGCTGAGTTGTTACAAATCCTTTTCATGTCCAGGAAGACGACTTGCCCATTGGATCCGATTCCATCACACTGGCTGGCCAAACCTTCTTTAGAATTAATTCCTATTATGGTCACAATTATCAATACCAGTTTATCCTCTGGCGTCTTCCCTTCCTTATGGAAATCCGCTATGGTCTACCCCCTCTTAAAGCAGCCATCACTCGACCCCTCTATACCTGCCCATTGGCGGCCTGTATCAAACCTTCCTTTCTTGGCTAAGCTACTTGAACGTTTTGTTTTGCAACTCAACTCGCATGTTGAAGCTACAAATACTCTTCATCCTCGACAAGCAGGTTTCCATCCAGGGCATAGCACCGAGACCATTCTTTTGGCCCTGCTAAATGAAATCCACGTTGCCCATGATCGTGGAGATATTACCCGTATTGTTTCCCTCGACTTATCCTCAGCTTTTGACCTAATTGATCACCAAACTCTCCTCTCCCGGCTTCATGATTCTGGTTTACGCGGCACTGTGTGGCAATGGTTCTGCTCCTTCCTCACAGCTCATTCCTTTACCGTCCATGCTAATAATCAGTCTTCCTCCCCTCTGCCTCTCGCCTGTGGTATACCACAGGGCTCTGTTCTTTCTCACCTGTTATTTAACATTTTCCTTTCTCCCCTACCTCTTCTGATTCAGCAGTTTTCAGTGTCATCCTACATTTATGCCGACGACATTATCCTCCTGTTTCACACTTCTCCAGTTCATTTAGACATTTCTCAGTTCAACCAATGTCTCTCTCACGTTGCCTCCTGGCTCTCCTCAAATTTTCTTCACCTGAACCCCTCGAAGTCCACAACAATGTGGGTCTCCCTAAGCGGCTCCTGTCCAACAATAGCTCCCCAGATTGATCATGCTCCAATTCCTCTTGTCACCTCCTTCCGTTACTTGGGAATAATCTTACACTCATCCCTCTCTTTTCATAATCACATCTCTACTCTCACGCGTCGTTCCTTTGCAGCTCTGTGCCAAATCAGAGCTGTTCGTTCCCTTCTCCCTACTAGTTCCCTGATCACCCTCGTATTGGCATTAGTTATCAGCAGACTCGACTATTGCAATGTCTTCTTGGCCAACCTTCCAGCTTATCAACTTCAGCGTCTCCAGCTCATACAAAACACTGCAGCCTGCCTTATCACATTCGCTCGCCGTTACGACCATGTCTCCCCTATTCTTTATCTTCATTGGTTGCCTCTCCGTTTCCGGTTTCAGTACAAATTTCTCATTTTAACGCACAAAGCCATCTACACATCCATCCCGCTGTATTTATGCAATCTCATCTCTCTCCACACACCGTACCGCCAGTTTCGCTCCTTCCATACCAATCGCCTGTCTTTACCCTCGCCATCTCAGGCACATCTAGAACAAACCCGTCGCTCAGCCTTCTTCTTTCTCAGCCCCGCTCTTTGGAACGCCCTCCCATCCTCCCTCCGCTTGGAATCTTCTTGCCCAAAAGTTTAAGGAGCTATTGAAAACCCACTTATTTCAGCAAGCCTTTGACCTCCCTCCTGCCGTCCCTCCCTGAGTTTTGTTTTGTCTATGTCTGATATACTTATTGTGTGTTTTTGCACTGTCCTTTTCCCCCCTTTCCTATCTTACTATGGCGTTCCTTTTCCTATAGTCAGGGTACGTAGTCTTTTTTGTTATTGCAAACCGCTTTTATGTTTCGACCAAAGCGGTATATCAAATTAAGAAATAAAGATAAAGATTTTAAAATGAGGGATTCAAATTTACATAGGCAATGGCCAGTTGAACATCATCCAGATCGAAGTAAAGCTAACATTGAGATCTTGAATCAGTAGGGCCAGCAGAAAGATAGAGATTTAAAAAAAAAAAAAAGAGTAAGAGAAAGTATGACGGCCCTGTGGGACACCAGAGATCTGTGGGAGAGGGTCTGAGAGCAAGATCTCAATCAAAATTTTAAAGGGATTGATTGGAAAGGTAAAAACAGAACCAATTTAATGCTATATCTTGTATTCCTGAATCTAATCACTCAAGGAAGGTATTATCAGTGACGTCAAAGGTAGCACTTAGGCACAGAAAACGTAGGACAGAACACCAACCATGGAAAGAGATCTTTATTAAAGCTCTGAGGTCAACCAAAACACGTGTTTCGACCAGGAGGCCTTCTTCAAGGGTTAGTGACCTCTACAAATAAAGATAATATAAATAATTACAAACACAAGACAATACATAATGAAAATGAAAATTAAGGAGTAAAAATAATAGATAAAAAAACAGTTAAAACCCTAAAAATCAGTAAACCACAAAAATCAATAAAATAACTTGTACCTAAATTGAGTTGCAAACAATTTATTTTATTTTATTTATTTATTTATTTAAAGGTATTTATATCCCACTTTTCAACATCAAAAACTCTAAACACATATATAACAGTGATTTGGAAAGCAAACAAAACATATAACAGGGACAGTAAGGGAGTACAATGATATGACATAGGGAACATATATAGTGTAGAAAATAACCCAGTGTATAAAACAGAATAAGCCTCTCATGACAATCTTAAGTTTAGTAGAACAAAGGGATGAAGATAATGAGGACAGAATGCGGTCAGCCAGTACATTGGTACTTATCAATATGCTGAAGTGATACAAAGTAACAGCATAAAGCCTAATTACATCAAACTTGGAGGTTAGCAATATTAGAACCTAGGAAGCATATAAGATTATAGTTAAAAAGAGACACAAAGGAATTGATACAGATAAGGTCAAGCCAGGACACTGGCAAACCCCTTAAGATCTCAACCAAGAGACTAACTTATCTGTTTTCCTATGAAGAGTTTTTGTCCCCCTAGTCCTCCTGCTTCCTCCTTCCCTCCCCCTCCCTCTCTCCCCCTTCTTCCCCTATTTATTTATTTATTTATTTTACAATTCTTATATACCGCACTATTTGCAATCAGCGCGGTTTACCCTCTCTCCATTCCCTCCTTTCCCCCCCCCCAGTCCTCACGATCTGAATTATATGAGTCTTTTTGCATTTTTTAGCAGTTTTATTGTATTCATCTCCCTTTAATTGAGCCCCTTATTTTTGCTTTATTCGCATGTACGTAATTATTAATTTTACCATTCATAGTCTCTTATTCTTCATGTTCTATATTTTTAACATTCCCCCGTCCCTTTTTTATTCTATTTATTTATTCATTTTTTTAAAGCATGACATGGTCTTAGAGAGTCTTAAGAAAATTATATAAGCTAAAAAAAAGTTAACTACAATTAGTTTATGGCATTATTTATGCAATCAATGTTTTTATTTCCCACTCGCGCCGACTGCCCCGGTGGGTTTGCAAATTCGGTGGGTACCACAGGCCATCAGATTTGTTTTACATGTAAGGGCGCTACCTTAAACTAGGTCAGATATACCTGGCTATTACTATTTTGCATCCATTATCGATTTCCTCCACCGCCCCCCCTTTTTATCATATGTCCGGACACATGCATGATGGGAATTATTATGAACAGCAAAGCAGCACCTTCTGTAAGAGTAGTTACTCACCTGTAACAGGTGTTCTCCAGAAGCAGCAGGAATCAGTCCTCACATATGGGGCGACATCGACGTCGATGGAGCCCCTGCGGAGCATTTCCCCAGCTTTCTATGAAAGCTGGGGAAATACTGCACGCATGCGCGGTCCCGTTTCCACCCAAAGGTGCCATCTTGCTCAGACAAATGACATAGCTAAAAAAACAGCACACAAAATGTAAAAATAAGCTATGTACAACTGCAACTCCCAGGGGAGGAGGGAGGGTTGTGAGGACTGATTCCTGCTGCTCCTGGAGAACACCTGTTACAGGTGAGTAACTACTCTTTCTCCAGGACCAAGCAGGAAGTCAGTCCTCACATATGGGTGACTCCCTAGCTCTGGGCTACCAGGAACCCAGGCTGAACAAGAGAACTCCCTCTAGACCCAGCATCAAAGAAAAGGCTGTGCACTGAAAAAACCTCCACCGGTAGCCCAACGGAGGGCTGGAGGGCAGGAGTTGCCTAAACCTCAAAGAGATTCCGGAGTACTGCCTGGCCAAAAGCACTGTCCCTACGGGACTCCCTCTCCAGGCAGTAATGGGCCACAAAAGTCTGGCTTGAGGACCAAGTTGCAGCCCTGCAGATGTCTGCCAACGGTACAGAGCGGAGATGAGCTACTGAGGCAGCCATAGCCCTGACACGGTGGGCCGTGACCTGACCCTGCAAGGGAAGGTCAGCCGCCCTGTAAGCCCAGGTGATACAGTCAGCCACTCATATGGACAAGGTATGCTTGGACACAGCTAACCCCAGATTATTAGGATCAAAAGATATGAAGAGCTGAGTAGCCCTTCTATGTCCCTGCGTACGGTCAAGGTAGAAGGATACGGCCCTGCTACAGTCCAGGGTATGCAGGACCGCCTCAGCCTGGCTTGCATGAGGCCTAGGGAAGAATGTTGGAAGAACCACCTCCTGGTTGAGGTGGAAAGAGGAGACAACTTTTGGGAGGAACTTTGGATGAGTCCTAAGGCCTACCCTGTTCCTATAGAAGCGGGTGTAAGGCCTGTCACAGACCAGGGCCTGAAGCTCACTTACTCGTCTGGCCGAGGTTAAGGCTACCAGGAAGAGTGTCTTCCAGGAAAGGAAGCGGAGAGGACAAGTAGCCATCGGCTCAAAAGGTGGGCGAGTCAGTTGTTGCAAGACCACATTCAACACCCACTCAGGGGCTGGAGGACGGACAGGAGGCTTGAGCAAGAGCAAACCCGAGGAACCGGGACACCAAGGGGTGAACCGACAGAGAGTGTCCCTCCACCAGAGAGTGGTGAGCTGCTAGAGCTGAGAGGTGGACCCGAACAGAATTGGACTTAAGGCCCTGATTGGACAAGTGCAGCAGGTACTGAAGCACTACTGGTACAGCACAGGAGAAAGGATCTTCTGTACGCAGCTGACACCACACAGAAAATCTTTTCCATTTCAGGGCATAGGTTTTTCTAGTGGACTGCTTTCTAGAGGCCAGGACGACCTCTTCAACTTCTGGAGGTAGGCCCCAAGGAGCCAAAACTACCCTTGCAGCCTCCAGGCCATCAAATTGAGAGATCTGAGATTTGGGTGCAGAAGAGAGCCTTGATCCTGAGAGAGAAGGTCGGGCTGCAAACCTAGAAGCAGTGGGGGTCCACTGCCAGTTGAAGCAGAAGTGGAAACCAAGGTTGCCTCGGCCACCTGGGAGCTACAAGTAGTACTGAGGACTTGTCCTTTACAACCTTGAACAGGGTTCGGGCCACCAGAGGCGTGGGAGGAAACGCATAGAGGAGGCCCTGAGACCAGGAAATCAGAAAAGCATCCGCTGCCCACCTCATGGGATGTGGGTGCCTGGAGCAGAACTTGGGCAGTTGTCTGTTCAGGGGACTGGCAAAGAGATCTATGGATGGAAGTCCCCATTTCAGGAAAATATTCTGAACCACTAATGGGTGGAGTTGCCATTCGTGGGGCTGCAGAACTCTGCTCAACCGGTCTGCCAGGCAGTTCTCCTGGCCAGTGAGGTAAACAGCTTTGAGAAACATGTTGTGCTTGAGCGCAAACAAGCAAAGGTCCTGTGCCTCCTGACAAAGGAGCCTGGACCCAGTGCCCCCCTGCTTGTTCACATAAACCTAGAAGCAGTGGGGGGGATGCAGCCACCAGCGTAGGGAGTTCAGGAATGGTCTGGACATCCTTACTCTGTCTCTGAGGCTCCCTGTGGCCTGTGTCAACTGAGTTCTGAGGTACCACTGTGCAGGCCTCATATGGAGCCGGGCATTGGGAGTCACATGTACTGTCGAAGCCATGTGGCCGAGAAGCCTCAGCCAGAGCCTGGCGGAAACCAGTGACCTGCTTAGAAACCGGTTTGCCAAGTCTATCAGTCTTTGGGCTCTGTCCTCTGGCAAGAAAGCCTTTGCCTGCAGAGAGTCCAGCCTTGCCCCTATGAACTCCAAGTTTTGGGAGGGGAGCAAAGTGGACTTTGCGAAGTTTATGACAAACCCCAGGTGTTGAAGTAGAGAAATAGTGCGGAGGGTGGCTTGCCTGGCCTCCTGGCACGTCTGACCCCTGATGAGCCAGTCGTCCAGGTAGGGGAAGACAAAGATACCCTGATTTCTCAGGTAGGCTGCCAACACTGCCAGACATTTGGTAAAGACCCTGGGGGCGGAGGTGAGGCCGAAAGGCAGCACTCTGTACTGATAATGGTTTCCTCCCACAATGAACCTGAGGTACTTTCTGTGGTCTGGATGAATGAGGATGTGAGTGTACGCATCCTTTAGATCTAAGGAGCATAGCCAATCTCCCTGCTGGAGGTAGGGCAGAAGTGTTCCAAGAGTAAGCATCTTGAACTTTTCTTTCTCTAGGAACTTGTTGAGGTTTCTGAGGTCGAGAATAGGCCTGAGGCCACCGGTTCTCTTTGGTACTAGGAAGTACCTGGAGTAGAACCCGTGACCTTGCAGGTGGGGAGGCACAGGCTCCACCGCCTGGTCTCGCAACAGACCCTGAAGCTCTTGAAGGAGGAGGTCTGTGAGGAGAGAAGGCCTTGGAGGCTCTCCAGGGAAGAAAGGAGGAGGCAGCTGATGGAAATGAAGCATATAGCCCGAGTGGACTATGCTCAGGACCCAACTGTCTCCTGTAATGGGTGGCCACCTGTGGGCAAACAGGGTTAGTCGACCTCCTGTGCAGGGATGGGACAGCAGAGACGGAGAGGCTGTGCCTTGAGAGTCACAAACCCCACCCTGAGTGGGAGCAGGGGCCTGAGGCTTGGAGGCCTTCTGCCTATGGGGCCCATGTCCCTGCCCCTTGGCCTGCTGACCCTGTGGGGGAGCTGGGGAGGCCTGGTAAGGTGGGAACTGTTTGTAGGCAGTCACCTTCCTCGGGTAAAAGGACTTCTTACCTGAGCCCTTCTTTTTATGAGAAGGGGCAGAAGTCTTTCTAGACAGCCTTGTCCTCGTGAGGTGCTTGGTCTCGAGCTGTGCAGCCTTCTCGGCCATGGGCTTGCCAAAAAGGTTCTCACCTCGGCAAGGGACATCGACCAACATGTCTTGAACCCATGGCTCGAGATCCGATGACTGCAGCCATGCCTGACGTCAAGCAGCGATACTGGCTGCCGCAACACGGGCCGAGGCCTCGAAGCCATCATAGGCTGCGCGGGACATGAACTTAGAGCATTCCCGGATCCACGAGGACAAGGACTTGAACCTCTGCAAAGGTTCCCCGGAGAGACCAGCAGAGAACCCGGCAAGCTCCTTTGCCAGGTCCCGCAAGTACATGCCCATGTACAGCTGGTAAGACTGGACACGGCAAGCAAGCATCGAGCCCTGGAAGCACTTTCTACCAAACGCATCCAGGTTCCGGGCCTCCCTGCCAGGGGGCACCGCAGAGTGCATCTTCTGACTTTTCAGACAATGCATGGCCGATTCCACCACCATGGAATGGTGTGGTAGCTGTGCCTTTTGAAAACCAGGGCTCTTACGGAGTCGATAAATGGAATCGACCCGCTTGCTCAGAACCGGCACCGAGGCCGGTGCCTCCCACATCCGGAAGAGGAGCAGTTCCAGCATTGGAGGAACCGGCACAGTAAAGGCCTCCTTCGGAGGACAGTCATACTGGAGGGCCTCGAGCTCTTCGGCTCGAGGCTCCTCCTCGGGGTCCGCAGGGATCGCCAAAGCAGTGGCCATATCCCGAACGAACTCCGAGAACCGGGTATCCTCCGGAGGGGATCTACTCCGGGGTTCAGACTGTGGTGAGTCCAACGGGAGCACCAAGTCTTGAAGGTATCAGGGGACTCCTCGTCCTCCATCTCCCAGGCAGACTCGTCCGAAGAGGAGTCAGGCTCCGACCGCGCGGGGCGAGGTCAAGGGCGACAGCGACCGAGGACGACCTCGAGCCTTCATGGTCTCGAGTATCGGCTCGGTCTCTGGGGTCGACTTCGATGTCGATGTCCCGGTGGTCGGGGCAGATGCGTCAGCAAGGCTGGCCATCAGCACCCGCTGCTGATCCATGAAGGCAGACAGTCTGCACTCCAAGGCTGTCAGCCTGAGACCCAGCTCAGGAGACTCAGCAGCCACCGACTCGGGCCCCGGCGGCGGTGCCGGGCCCGACGTCAGCTCCCTGGGAGGAGAGTCCTCGAGGACAACAGGACTTACGTGTCCAGCAGACTCCGGCTCCACACGAGGCACTTTCGACGGCTTCTCCTGTTCCACGGGCCCGGGACGGCGGTCAGGGGTTGAGACCTGGCCCTCAAGGTGCCAAGGACCTCCTCCGACGCCGCCCTCGCGAGCCGCTTCTTCCTCTTTCGCTCCCGCTTGGGGGACCCCCTGTCCGAGGAACCCCAACGATGCTCGGGGTCAGACGAGGTCCGGGCCCGGCCAGAGGCCTAATCAGAGAAAAGCCTTTCCTTTTGATGCTGGCGACTTTGAAGTGCCTTAGTGGACATTTTTCCACACGGTACACAGATGTTAGGATCATGATCCGGACCAAGGCACCGAAGGCAGCAGTCGTGTGTGTCGGTGAGAGACATTACTTTCTTGCACCAATCACACTTTTTAAAACCACTGGAAGCCATCGGGGGAAAAAAAGCCCCCGTGAGGTCAAAGGACCGGCCTTCCAGGGAAAAAGAAAAAAGGGCGCAAACGCCAGCCACTAAGGGCAAAAACCGAAAAAATGAGAACGGGCTCGATACCGGTGTACCGAACCCGGCGGGAAGGGGAACCGGCGTCGAACCGGGCAAAAAAACGCGATGGAATCACAGGAAATAGTGAGAAAAATCTAACTGTTTTCCAGGTGAACTAGGACAAGCGTCCGACGGGCTCCACGGAAAAAGAGAGACTGAGCAAGATGGCACCTTTGGGCGGAAAGGGGACCGCGCATGGTACAGTATTTCCAAAGGCTTTCATAGAAAGCTGGGGAAATGCCCCGCAGGGGCTCCATCGACGTCGATGTCACCCCATATGTGAGGACTGACTTCCTGCTTGGTCCTGGAGAACAGGGTGCATTGTAGCTTGTCATTTTTTAACCTCGGCTTTCATTTTCCATTATTTTATCTTTTGATTTTTAATTTTTCTTCTTATCCATTGTAATTGGTTATTTATATTTTATTCATCTATTTATTATGTATTTATTGCTCACTTGCACATTAAGGTTATAGTTTCATAACCACATCAAGTTACCATGGATCGTATAGTATAGTGTCTCTCTGTCAATTGCATTGGCAAAAGTGTTGTATATGACGTTATAATGGGTTTTTGGAGGATTAGGTGCTCCTAATCACTTACAATGGCATAAGTATGGAACATGTAACATTTGTACATAGACGTGAACAATGGTTCCTCCTCGGATGTCTCGCCTTGATAACATCCAAGCTTTTAACCTTTCTTGGTTTGATTTCCAATGTGTCAGTGCAGGGTTTATCACTTTTTAATCCCATCTACCAATTTATGTTTCGGCCACGTGAGGCATTGACTGGACAGCGACACCATCATATGTGATTGAGATCTTTCCCTTCGGTACCCCTGGCAATTCCTTCATAATATAAATAGACATGCACAGAGGCATACTCGCACGGACATATGAGCAGCCCTTATTAGAACAGCTTCAGTCATTTGCATCACCAGCACTGCTATAATCTCAGCGACTAAACGCTCGAAAAAATGTGCCCATTAATATTAGAATGTACATGGTGTGGAACATTTCATGACGTCATTTCCGACTTCGCTTCAGCCTCGATTTAACTTGGCGCTCAATACAGCATCTGTTTTCCGTACTGATGATGAATCTCTAGGAGGTAAGATTTTTACATGTTTTAAGGTTACTTGTTCTTTTGGAGTTTGCTGGTGATGTGCACTCAAATCATTTATTCCCACAAGCCCATTGGTCATACACTACGTTGCAACATCAAAATATAGCCAATTTACATTATCAACTGGCACAATTAGAATGGACATTGGCACGTTTGGCATGTGTTTAGTTTGAGAGCTGTTCAGGAATATTTCATTTCAGTGTGGAATCTGGTTAAGAGAGTGGTACCTCAGAGTGCCTTATCAGGTATCTCTTCTGATGAAAAGAATTGTAGCATGAAATGTTTATTACACCATGTGTTGCTTTGTCCAGGCTTGACCTTATCAGTATCAGTTCCTTTGTGTCTCTTTTTAACGATTATCTTATAAGCTTCCTAGGTTTTAATATTGCTAACCTCCAAGTTTGGTGTAATTAGGCTTTATGCTGTTATTTTGTATCACTTCAGCATAATAGTAAGTACCAATATACTGGCTGACCACATTCTGTGCTCATTATTTTTATCCCTTTGTGCAACTACTTAAGATTGCCATGAGAGGTTTATTCTATTTTATGCACTGGATTATTATCTACACTACAGGAGTGGCCAAAAAATTAAGGCAGTGGAGGAGTAGCCTAGTGGTTGGGGCAAGGTACTTCAGTCCGGAAGGTCGGGGGTTCAAATCCCACTAGAGGACAGCAACCTTGGGCCAGAAGGTCTGGGGTTTCTAGTCCCACAGGTGCTCCTTGTGGTCTTGGGCAAGCCACTTAACCCTCCATAGCCCATGTTCCCTGTAAAATAGTTATCTCCAAGTTATAATGCCCTGTTCAATGTAATTTCAGTTTGTTCGATGTAAACCGCACTGATGCAGAATAGCGCGGTATATAAGAGAATGTAAATAAAATAAAATAAATAAAGGCAGAGTCCAAAATATCAGAATTTTATTAGAAACGTATGTGTTATTGTCACTTTCATGGTCAAAAGCTTTAAGAACCAAAGATATATATGTCATTTCAAAGTTTTATTCAGGAAACAAAATAGGTGTCAATATTTGATAGGGTGTCCATGATTTTTCAGCACAGCCTGGATTCTTGCAGGCATACTGTTAACTAGCGTTTTACAGTATGCCGGAGTGATTTCGTTGACCCATACATGCTTGAGTATGTTCTTTAAATCTGCTTCTGAAGTTGGACAGTGTGCTGCCACCTTTTTCTTCATAAGATTCCAACAGTTTTCAATTACATTGAGATCCGGAGAGTTTGATGGCCAACTTGGTAGCAGTTCAATCTTGAAGTCCACTAACCATTTTTTGACTGTTTTTGCAGTGTGGCACGATGCCGAGTCCTGCTGAAATATAGTTGTGCCAGAAACATTCATGTGTATTTTAACTTTACTATTCAGCACGGGTATGTATTTTGCAGCATTTACGCTTTCACCTTTCTCAAAAATGTGCAGGCCACATCGTCCATTCGCCAAGTCTTGATTGTGTACTTCGGATTTAGTCTCTCGCCTGCTGGTCGACGGATGTAGTTGTAACCACTCCAACGTACTTGATGAAATGTACTTTCATCTGTGAATATTACCCTCTCCCACCATTCAGTAGATTTGTTTTTCATCTTGCTACAAAACTGTATGCGGGCAGCAATTTGTTTCCTAGTCATCATAGGCTTCTTGGCAGGTCTTCTGGCCACGAGTTTGAATTCATCTACAAGCCGTCATCGGAGAGATCTGGCACTTATCTTTATTCCTCGATCATTAGCTAACTGAGCCACACATTGAGATGAAGTATGTGGACTAGATGTAATAATGCTTTTGAGGAATCGGTCATCTCGTCCAGTAGTTATCCGTCTGCGCCCACATTTCGAACGATGTGTACGGCCACCTGATTTCAGAACATTCTGAACTGCACACCTTGATATATGCAAATGTTTTGCAATAGCACATTGTGAATATCCTTCAGCATGGAGTGTGACAACTTGTCCCTTTACAAAGTCATTAATATCGCACTTTCTACCCATCTTGATTATATATTTTACATGTAACTTTCAATCTTTTCCTAGCTATAAATTTCAAAACTTCATCCAAGAAACCTACTACAGAGTGTTAAGTAAACTAAAATGGACGCCAGACGCATGGTGTGACTAATTGCCATGCTGATTAAATAAGTAAGCACGTGTGACATCTCCATAGTACATTATTTAACAATAAATTGTAGAAAAAGATACCTGCCTTAATTTTTTGACCACTACTGTACTGTATATATGTTCATGTCATATCATTGTCCTCCTTTACAGTCCCTGTTATATGTTTAGTTTGATCTCCAAATCACCATTATATATGTGTTTAGAGTTTTTGAAGTTGAGAATTGGTTACTCAATTTAGGTACAAGTTATTTTATTGATTTTTGTGGTTTGTACTGGTTTTTAGGGTTTTAACTGTTTTTTTATCTATTACTTTTAATCCTTAATTTTCATTTTCATTACATATTATTGTCTTGTATTTGTAATTATTTATATTATCCTTATTTGTAGAGTTCACTAACCCCTGAAGAAGACCTCCCGGCTGAAACACGTGTTGAGTTGACCTCACAGCTTTAATAAAGATCTCTTTCCATGGTTGATCTTCTGTCCTGCTTTTTCTGTGCCTGTTGACACTGCAGGAAGGGTGTTCCCCTTCTGCTTCCAAAGGCAGCACTTAGTGTCAAGCTGGATTATCAATAAGTCACTGACACTCTCAAGATGTAAGGCAATCTCATTTAGGATGACCAGAAGTGTGCTCTCTGCAGTATGACAGAACGGAAGTCTGATTGTCAAGAGTGAAATGAGTGATTTGCTTCTCAGAACCTTGAAGCTTCCTCAATGACTGCTAGGACAGTAGCTATCTGGTAAAGATGGTTCCAGGTAATGGTTTTTTTAAGAGTGGACAAACAATAGAATGCTTCCAGGAGGAAGGGACTTCCCCATGGGAAAGACTACTGTTTATCAGGTCTAAAAAGAGTGCATTGGAACAATATACAGATCCCCCTCACAGGGAGGATAAGTGGATGGAGATTTAATAGAAGACATACACAGCATTGCCCTGCTATGGTGCATCTAGAAGAAAGGAGATCCTGGATTCTTTACAGGGAGAATTATTCAGGCAACTGGTAGCAGAACCCACACGTGAAGGGGCCATACTGGACTTGGTATAGTGGGAGATCATCTCGCATCCAGTGATCACTAGATGGTGTGGTTCAGTATTAGGACTAGGGCTGATAAACTCCATTCAAAGGTAAGGGTCTTAGACACTGCTGGGATTCAAAAATCTTAGGAACCTGTTCTGTAACATCTTACACACGGTTGGGTACAAGACGGCTGCAGCACCCCTTTCCCCCCACCCGACAGTATTTTGATGGCATCCGGGGTGATCACGGCATAAGGAAAAGTTTCCAATACCATCAAAATGCTGTCAGGGACCGGTGCCCCAACAGATAGTGAATCCCTGGTGGCCTAGCAGTCCAGATCCCCCCTCCCCCCACACCTCCCTTAAAAAGAAAATTAACCTGGTAACCTAGAAGCCCCCTGAAACTCCCACCCCCCTCCCGATTAAAAACAAGGGATGGTTCAGAGGGCCTCTATGCCACCAGGTCTATTTTCTTTTAGAAGGGAGGTGGGGGGGGGGGGGGTTCTGGACCACTAGACCACCAGGGATTCACTATCTGTCAGAGCACCGTCCGCAACAATATGTTGATGGCATTGGGGGCTTTTCCCAATGCCGTGATCACCCCCGATGCCATCAAAATACTGTTGGGTGGGGGGGGGCCCAGGGCCACCGGGCCACCAGGGATTCACTATATGTCGGGGCACTGGTCCCTGTTAGTATTCTGATGGCATTGGGGGCTTTTCCTGATGCAGTCATCGCCACCGATCCCTTCAAAATACTGTTCAGGCTGATATGCAAATTAGCCATGCAGTGCAACACAGCCTATAGGGACCGTCTCGGCAAACGGGAAATTTTAGAAACAGGTTCGCGTGAACCGGCTGAATCCCACCACTGATCTTAGACTTTAGGAAATTAACTTTACCAAAATGGAACAATACCTCGAGTCGTCGTTAGCAAGATGAGAATAGCTGGAAAATGTAGAAAAACACTGGGCAAAACTGAAAGATGAAATTAGACTTGCCTGCTGATTGTTGTTCCTTGAGGAATTCCAGTCCGGTCCCGAAACCTCTGGGTTGGGCGCCTCCTCCAGCAGCTTGGAGACTGAGCATGTCATCTTTTGATGACTCCCATATAAATACCCGAAGGACCACCCACATGCTCCAGTAACCTATTGACAAAGCAGACTCACCAGAGCAACAAACAAGTAGTTAACATGCAACAAAACTCAGAAAACCTATCACCTACGTGAGCTGAACCTATGAAAACCCCTCATGAAGAAAGAACTCCTCCCTTTCCTCCGAACTGTGGGAACTTACCAGAAACTCCTCGAGATGCCAGCCACTCCCTTCAGGCAGCGCCGAACAGACATCCTCCGTGTCCTCAACCATAGTTCCCCCACCCCACAAACGTGAACTGGTTCCTATCCTGCCCTTACCAAACTCTGAAACCGGCTTCAGGCCACGGAACCAACACCTGATATGTAGGACGGCATCCGGGACTGGACTGAAGGCTCCTCAAACAACAACAATTAGCAGGTAAGTCTAATTTCGCCTTCCTTATCGTCCCTCAAGTCCAGTCCCAAAACCTCTGGGGATGTAACAGAGCAGTAAATTTCAACAGGAGGGACCTGCCAAACTGGCCTGAAGCACAGCTGATCCAAAACAGGCATCCCTTGTCGCCTGGACATCCAGACAATAATGCTTGACAAAGGAATGTAGAGACGACCAGGCGGCCGCCTTACAAATCTCCAGCAGAGAAACCAAGCTATATTCAGCCCACGAGGCCGCCTGAGCCCTCATGGAATGAGCCCACAAACCAACTGGAACCGTCTTACCGCTCATCAGATACGCCGATGCGATAGCTTCCCTAATCCACCAGGAAATAGATGCCTTTGCTGCCGCTTCTCCCTTCCGCGGTCCACCAAACACCATGAACAGGTGATCTGACTTGCAGAAAGGTGCTGTACTTTTCAGATATCTCTTCAGGAACCGACATATGTCTAGAAGCCATAATCAATTTCCTACCGCCTCCTTCTCGCCGCTGCCAAAAACCGGCAGAATGACAGCCTGATTCACACGGAAACCCGAGACCACCTTGGGCAAAAAAGAGTGAACCAGCCTCAACACCACCTTCTCCTTTGAAAACAATAAAAATGGCTCCCGGCAGGACAAAGCCTGCAGCTCCAAAATTCTACGCACAGAACAGATAGCCATAAGGAACACCGTCTTGAGAGTCAGATCCTTGAGCGAGGCTCTGTCCAGTGGCTCAAAAGGTTCCCGTACCAATGCCTCCAGCACCAAATTAAGATCCCACGTTGGTATCATTACCCTTCTCGGCCGACAAAGCAGCGTCATCGCCCTTAGGAACCTTCTCACATCAGGGTGCACCCCTAAGGCTACCCCCTGGACCTTACTTCGATAACAGGAAATCGCCACCAGCTGGACCCTCAAGGAGCTAGCTGCCAGCCCCTTATCAAAACCGTCCTGCAGAAATGATAAAACATCAGATACTGAAGCCTTGGCCAGTCGAACCTAACGTTCCACCCCCCCAGGCTTCAAAGATGCACCAGACGCGAACTTAAGCAAGAGAAGTGTATCTGCGCTTGGCCTTCAACAAGGTGGAGACCACCGCAGCCAAATATCCCTTCTTTGTCAGCCACGCCCTCTCAAGAGCCAAGCTGTAAGCGATATTCGATCCACTCGTGGCATGCGCACTGGCCCTTTCTTTAGGACAGGGGTCTCAAACTCAAATTGCTTTGAGGGCCAAATGAGGACTTGTAAAATAACCCGGGGGCCGCATAAGAAGCGGAGCCTCATTTGCATAAGGGGCCTCTTTTGCATAAATATTTGCATACTGTTACCATACCCTAACTTTTAGTAAACATGCCTCTTCATGAGTGTATGGATAAAGAAAGACTAAAAGATTTATACATTACTATAATCCAGTGCCAACCGCCAGGCACATTAGGAACTACTACAAACAAACACTGCCCATTTAGAACCCATTTGAGCCAAAAATAACCAATTACTCTACCAGTATGAGAATTCCTCACAGTTAGTCTCTAACTTCCCATATTGCATTTTAAATACATGTCATGTTTTTATGATTCGAAACCGGGTCTCAGACTTACAGGAGCTATGGTATCAACTTTTTAACCAGGTGCTCCAATTTGCATCAATGACCCTTTTTTGATATTTTGTTGTTTTTATTGTTTTTTGTTGTTTTTCTTAATTTAGTTTAAAGTAAAAATCTTTAAAAAGACAAATAAGTCAGGCTTATCTTAATTGAAGAGTCCCAACGCCAGTTTCAGCGCTGCTGCGTTTCACGAATGCATCGTTTCTTCAGGGGTTTGTGCACTGACTTCCAAAGTTGTCAACTTAAACTAGGAAAACAGACAAAACATTCTCCATTTAACAATCCATAATTCAAATAAATGTTTCATGAAGATATGTATAAATCAGTCGCATCAAAAAGATGAAAACAGATTGAAAGCTGCTTACCACATACAATCCCCGCAGCCGTATGAAAAAACGCCACGCATGCGGCTTGAGCACTACGGAATCCCCAATTTATTGAACGATAAATTAAATGCACCTGTTGGGTTTATTAGATCACATACAAAGGTTCCAATCTATTTGTGAATTGAGGCCACCCGGGTAAATAGTTTGTAAAGTAAAGATCCAACGCTGTTCCTTGTAAATCAAAGTTTGATCCACGGTTTTACCCACACCACCTTTCAGGACACGATCCACACAGAAACAGCGAAGATCATTGAACGCATGATTGTGAGTAAGGCAATGATCCACAATTGGTGCTGTCAAGATTTTACAGCGGAGTCTACTACGATGTTCGGCCAGTCTCACTTTAAAAGAGCGTACCGTCTTGCCGATGTACACCAGTTGACAAGGGCATTGGATAGCATATATAACCTGTGTGGAAGAGCAATTAGTTGAGTGCCGTAGATGGTAATTTTTGCCATGATAGATAAAAGAAGAAATTTCCCAGTTCACTTCACAGAGAGAGCACTGACCACATCGGGTATGGCCCGTTGATTCATTCAGGGGAATACCATTCTGCGAGGGCACAACGGCAGGACAAAGAATTTCCTTTAAATTACGATTCCGTGTCCATACGCACCAAATGTGTTTGTTTTGCAAAGTGGGGATACTATGAATCACGTTCATTGGTTGTCTAATAATTGCTGTATGGTGAATATGGGGTCACTAGATTGATAGAAGTATCAATTGGAGCAGGTGGTTTTGGAACCGTGTCTCCCGATGATTATATAAAGCCCGTTTGTAGGCCATCTCAACTGTGCGCTTTGGATATCCACGTTCAGATAATTTTGCCTTCAAAATACTAGCTTGAGCTCTAAATTCTTGAAGATCAGTGCAGTTTCCCCTATATCGGAGGAATTGGGAGAAAGGAAGGCCATCTTTTAATCTTCGAGGATGTAGACTGTCATAATGTAGCAATGCATTGCAGTCAGTGGGCTTGCGAAAAACATTTGTCACCCATCCCATACTGCCCTTGGTGACCTCCACGTCCAAAAAGGCAATCTTCTCCTGACTATAGGTACTAGTGAATTGAATAGTTGCTTCTCGTTCATTAAGCCAACCCACAAAATTTTGTAACAGTTGTAATGTACCTGACCAAATAACAAAAATATCTTTTATGTAGCGGCACCAGAGCCGAACATGTTGATACAAGGCAGATTGTGGTAGCCATTCAGCTTCAAAGGCAGCCATATAGATATTAGCCACAGACGGAGCGCAAGTAGCGCCCATCGCGACCCCAATTTTTTGATGGTAGATTTGGTCATCAAACTAGAAATGGTTATGAAACAATACCAGTTCCGTGATTTTATCCAAAAATAACAACTGTTGTGCAGACATGTCAGGACGAGCTCTCAAAATGGACATTACCTCACTGTGAGCACGCGATTGGGGTATGTTGGTATACAAGGCATTCACATCTAGAGTGGCCAACCAAACGTCAGGTTCAAAACTGCAGTGAGCATGTGTTTCCAATAACTGTAAAAAATGCATAGTATCCCTTACATATGAAGGGATACGAGGAACCAAAGGTCGTAAAAAAGAATCTAAATAAATGGATAATGGTTCCAGAAGAGACCCCCTTGTCGAAACTATGGGTCTCCCCGGAGGATTATACAGATCCTTGTGCACCTTTGGCACCAGATAAAAACGTGCCAACACTGGATCTGATGGATTCAAAAATCGCCATTCTTTCGTAGTCAGTAATTTCATCTTCAGCGCCTCCGATGTAAATAATTTAATTTGTCCCTGAAGCAGTTTCGTGGGGTCTTCGGGCATAACCTCATAGGTATGTACATCCCTTAGCTGTCGATGTGCTTCTTGAAAGTAGCTGCTCTTAGCCATAATGACAATTGCCCCACCTTTAAACGCCCGTCTGACCACCAGATCATGACGGGATTGGAGCTCTTTCAGGGCAACTCTCTCCACACTATTAAGCGCATTCCATTGCAACCTCTTAGAACCATTATCGAGTACCGAAGAGAGATCCTGTAATACCATGGTGCGAAACAGTGTCAATGCAGCTGGTAAAGGACAAGGAGGAGACCAAGATGATCGTAGTGGTAATTTTATACGATCAGGTACCATAGAACCCATAGCAAACCCGCCATATCCTAACAGCACTACCAGGACTCACAAAGCACCATACCCTACCTATCAAAAGGCAACATTGCAAATATTAAACCAATACATTTCAGAGAATAACAATACATGACCTACTGGGGAAAGAGAACAAGTAGCAATGTCAAATAGGAATTACATAAACAGAATACCTCAGCTCAATTACACATGCAGAACATACACCATCACCAAACAAGGAATCAAAATTTAGAAACAAGAAGACAATAATTAAACTGGGAACCCCAAAAGCCAAACTTGGAATGTACAACAACACTGTAGAAATAAAACTATAAATTAATTTCTTGTACTAAACAAAGCGCAGACGTTATTGATGCACATTTCCCAAAGCTGACATATTCCAGTTAATAAATTCAAAATAAAGAGATATTTTTCTACCTTTTTTGCATTTTTCAGTTGCAATTGTTCCAGCCACTTTCTTCTGGTTTCTTCGTGCCTTCTGCTAACTCTCCATCGTCTGCTGTCCATTTGTCCTTTCTTCTCTCTTCTAGTTTTTTTCCATTCTCCCTCTACATCTGCTTTAACATACTAATCTTTCTCCTTTTGCTCCTTTCTCATTCCTATTTCATCCACTCAAATTTTACCCCTCCATCCTCAATCATCACTTACTCTCCCAATACCCGGCCAATTGCAGATTTTTCTTCCCTCCCACACAAAATATTTTTCCCCTCTCCATTTCACTCTCCCAGCCCCATACCATTCTAACCCTCCCCCAACATCAGCTCACTTCTAGTTCCAGCCCCACCCAGTATCCGCTCCCTTCTAGTCCCCGCATCAGCCCATTTCCAGTCCTATCCTAGCCCCATCATCAGCCCATTTCCTGTCCTAGCTCCCCCCCACTAAGCCCATTTCCAGTCCTAGCAACCCCCCCAGTCCATTACCATTTCTAGCCCCCCCCATAGCCCATTACCAGTCCTAAGCCCCCCCAACAGCCCACTTCCAGTCCTAACCCTCCCATCACCCCATTTTCATTCTTAGCCCCCCCCCATAGCCCATTACCAGTCTTAACCCACCAATTAGCCCACCTCCAGTCCTAACACCCCCATCTGCCCATTTCCAGTCCTAGCCCCCACCATAGCCCATTACCAGTCCTGCCGCCACCACCGCTGCCATTAGCCCACTTCCAGTCCTAACCCCCCATTACCCCATTTCAGTCTTAGCCCCTCCATAGCTCATTACCACTCCGTACTCCCCCCCCATCACCCCACCTCCAGTCCTTCCTACCCCCCATCAGCCCATTTCCAGTCCTACCCCCCCTCCCCACCCTCAGCCCAGGTAAATAAAAAAAAAAAATCCCTGGCTTCTGCTGCTGCAGCTGTGGCAGCAGCAGAATCAGCTGTCCCGCAGCCCCGTCCCCTCTGCCCGGAAGAGCCCTGAGTCTGCTCCATCAGCGGCGGGCTTTTCAAGCCGCGAAGAGAGTATTTCCCTCTCGCGCGGCTTGAAAAGTGAATAGGCTTAAGCCGCGCGAGAGGGAAATACTCTCTTCGCGGCTTGAAAAGCCCGCCGCTGATGGAGCAGACTCAGGGCTCTTCCGGGCAGAGGAGAAGGGGCTGCGGGACAGCTGATTCTGCTGCAGCCATGGCTGCAGCAGCAGAAGCCAGGTTTGTTTTTTTTGTAGTTTCCCTCCATCACGGGCCGCACAAAGTTCTCTCGTGGGCCGCGTGTTTGAGACCCCGGCTTTAGGAGATCCTCCCGGACCGGAAGCCGCCATGGATGACCTTCCAGAAGCCGAATGAGATCTGCGTACCACGGCCACCTTGGCCAGTCCAGAGCTATAAGAACCACTAGACCCCGATAGGCCTCTATCTGCTGCACTATCTGCCCTATTAGAGCCCACAGTGGGAATATATATAGCAGCCCTTCCTCAGGCCACCGCTGCATCAGGGAGTTGAGACCTTCCGACATCCTCTCCTGACGCCTGAAGAAGCAACTGGCCTTGGCCTACTTGAAGGTCGCCATCAGATCCATGACAGACACGCCCCAGCAGTGCACCACCTGGGAAAAAACCTCCTGGTTGAGTACCCACTCTCCAGGATCCACCCATATTCGACTAAGATAGTCCGTTGTCGATCTCTGCCACATGTGCCATCGATCGCACTCCTCCTCCAAAGGCACGCTGCCTGTGCCCCCTTGACGATTGATGTAGGCCACTGTGGTTGCATTGTCCGACAGCACTCGCACCGCCTTCCCCTTCAACCACTGTTGGAACTTCTAGAGTGCTAGGAAAAAGGCCATTTCCAGCCTCTTTATCGACCAACTCCATTCCTGAGCATTCCACTGTCCCTGGGCATAGCACCCCTCGCAGTGGGTCCCCCAGCCGGACAGGCTGGCATCCATCTTTAGTGCCACCCACGATGGTGCTTCCAGCGGCATTCCATTATCCAGGTTCCCAGGGCGAAGCCATCACCGGAGGGCCTGCTTGGTCTCTCGCGGACAGGTGAGCCTCTGCGAAAGGGGATGGATCTGGTGAGACTACCTCTGTAACAAAGCCCTCTGCAATGGCCTCATATGTGCCCCTGCCCATGGCACCAACTCGAGCATGGCCAACATGGTCCCCAGGAGCTGAAGAAAGTGCCAGGCTGTTGGATAAGTCCAGGTCAGAAACCGGCCCACCAGCCTGCAGAGCCCCTGCGCCCACAACCCTGGGAGAAACACTTTCCCTTCCCGTATATTGAACCATGCTCCCAAATATTTGAGGTTCTGAGAAGGGACCAGCCGGCATTTGGACATATTGACCATCCAGCCTAAGCTTTACAGAAACTAAAGCACCCGGGCTGTGGCACGTTCGCTTTCTTGCTTCAACTTTGCCCAGATCAGCCAATCGTCAAGGAAGGGATGCACTAGTATCTCTCTTCCCTGCGAAGAGCCGCCACCGCCACCACCACCATCACCTTGGTGAAGGTGTGCTGCGCCGTGGCCAGCCCAAAGGGTAACACCCGGAACTGGAAATGACCCATTGGTACTGCAAACCGGAGGAACCACTGGTGCTCCTGCCAAATTGGGTTATGCAGATAAGCCTCGGACAAGTCAAGAGATGTAAAGAACTCTCCCTTTCGAACCGCTACTATGACAGACCGCAACGTCTCCATGTGAAAATGCGACACCCTCAGACAGAAGTTTACCAGCTTGAGATCTAGAATCGGGCAAAAGGACCCTTCCTTCTTTGGCACCACGAAATAAATGGAGTATCGACCGCTGCCATACTGGTCCGGAGGGACCGGAACCACGGCCCTGAGCTCCAACAGCCACTGCAAGGTATCTTCCACCACTGACTGCTTGGCTGGTGCCTTGCAAGGAGACTGAACGAATGAATCGGCAAATGGGCGCTCGAATTCCAGAGCATAACCCTCCCAAATGACCTCGAGCACCCACTGGTCGGACGTAATTTCGGCCCAGGCACAGTAAAAATCCAGCAGACTACCCCCCACAGGCAGCACCCCCACCTGGACCCTCCTCACTTCATTGTGATTTCTTGAGCCCCGAGGGTGAGGAAGCCACAAAACCTCTGCCGGCTCCCTGGAATCCTCAAAACCCTTGACCTCTGGAGGGAAACCTTCCCCTCTGGAACTGGTTAAACTTTGTGGGACGGAAGCGCCTAAAGTCCCATTTTTGCTGCCCCTTGGAAGCAGATGAGGAAGAGGGACGTCTTGCCTTTGCTTATCCTCTGGCAAGCGACCCCCCTTTGAACTCACCCAAGTCCTTTACCAACTTTTCCAACTCTTCCCCGAAGAGTAGCTTTCCCCGAAAGGTGAGCTTGCTCGACCGAGCCTTGGAGGAACTATCCACCACCTAGTTATGCAACCACAGATAGCGGCGAGCTGCTATCACTGAAGCCATACTCTTCGAGAGACCCCTAATCAGATTGTAGTAGACATCTGCCAAATACGCCGCCCCCGATTCCAGACGGCTCCTCCTGCTGCAACCGCTGAGACTATCTGAGGCAGGCTGTAGCGACACAGGCCCCACAAATGGAAGCTTGAAGAGAAAGGGCATTCATATCAAAGACTTGTTTCAACAAAGTGTCCAACTTTTGATCCTGGACGTCCTTAAGGGCCGCACTGCCTTCCACTGGAATTGTTTTCTTCTTGGTGACCGCTGAAACCACTGCATCCACCTTGGACGGCCAAAACGGTTTGCAGTCCTGATCTGACAAGGGATAGAGCCTAGCCATCACCCTAGAGCCCCTGAGGCCCACTTCCAGCATATCCCATTCTTCCTGGATCATCTGCCGGATCACTCTATGCACCAGGAACACTCTTTGCGTCTTACGCACCGCCTGAATCAAGGGATCCTCCAACATGTCGTCCTCTGCCAGAGGAGCCACGGGCAGATTAAGAGCCTTGAGGGATTCTGAGATGAGCACCGGTAACTCCTCCTGGCGAAACACCCAGACCACCCTTGCCTGCTCTTCTCGCTCCAGGAGCTCACCATCCTCCAGGTCCTCCTCGACATCCATCTCTGCGTCGAGGTCCTCTCCCTCCACAACCTCTAGAACAAGCCGGGGAGCACTCCGAACCCTCCTCATAGGGTCTGTGCTTCTTCGCGGTGACTACACCTGCCTCCACCCCCACAGGTGCTCCCATTTGCTTCTCCCTGCGTTCCGCCCCTGCGGAAATAGCACCATTACCCTGCTGATACAGACAAAAGGCTTGATGGAGCAACAGTACAAACTCTGGCGAACCCCCCCCCCCCTCCCGGAGCCCCCACCTGATCCAGGGTCTGCGGGAGGGAAAGATCGGGACTGGCCAAGGAGCAAGGTACCGCTTTCTATGCCGGCAAGAGTGAGGACAGAGAATCCTGTTGCTCCCCAACCGGAGCAGTTACCTTCTGTCGCTCCAAACTGTCCCCTAGGGCTTGCTCCATCGAGGCTGCCTCCTGAGCACATCCCCTACAAATGCCTGCCTCCAACACAGCCCCTTGCAGAGCACCACACACCAGGCACTGGGGTCTGGAAGGCATACTCCACCAATAGACAGGGATTAGCTGTCACCAGTCCTGTAGGGCCTTGTCCTGACTTACTTAATCAATGGTCCATCTACTAAGTAAACCACGATTTTTGTTTTTTAAGAAGCACCCTTGTATTTAAACTGTCTTCCAGAAAGAATCCAAAAAGAATACACTTAACTTGCAGTCAGCTGACGCCTAGGGAAACTAAACCAGCCGAGGATAACCGGGGAAGGGAAAGTAAAACATTCCGCTGAACATCCTGCGTTGCTGCCACAAAGTAGGGCCTGCACTTCCAAATCGTGCCACTCACCCGACGGCCTGCAACGGACTCTGCTGCTGCTCCCACTCAGCTAATAGCGCGCCCCCCCCCCCCCAAAATGAATCTTACCAACAAAAACGCTGCTTTCTCAGCTACAGATTCTGCCATCTGCCCTGCCCGCCCGCACTCAGCCAGAATCACGGCGTCGGGAGGGGGGGGGGGAGGAGGACTCCAGACACGCTGTCACTCCACAAAGCTCCAACGGCTCCTCACCCAACTCGTGGGTTCGGGAGCCGGCTCAATCAGCTCCGGGGCCCAAAAAACCTCTGCACCGCAACCCCGCTCCACCAGAAGAATGGAGGGGGGGAGCTCTCCAAGTCTAACCCCTCCTACACACGGCTTCAGATTGACAGGCAAACACAGCACGAATTTAAAAACAAAAAACTACAGGTCCAAATTAAGCTAAGAATTAAACTTCCTTATCTGTCTCTCAAGTGAGTCCAGCACCCTGGCTCACCACCTCATCCAGCTGCTTGGAGATTGCATAAACTGGAGCCTGTGGGCGGTCCCTCGGATATTTATATGGGAGTCATCAAAAGATGACATGCTCATTCTCCAAGCTGCTGGAGGAGGTGCTGAACCAAGAGGTTTCGGGACTGGACTGGAGGGACGATAAGGAAGAGGATTATTTTAAGGGCAACAAAGCACAGTTACTTACCTGTAACAGGTGATCTCTGGGAACAGCAGGAATTAGTCCTCACATATGGGTACGTCAGTACCGACGGAGCCTGCGCAGGAATGCTCCCCAGCTTCCCAAAAAGGAAAGCTTTTGGGAGCATCCCACAGCGCATGCGCGCTGCCTTCCCGCCTTTCCTAACCAACTCTTCTCAGTTCGAGTTTAAAGCTGAGACAATAGAGAGAGAGGAAAGGAAAGATAGAGAGAGATACAACTCCTAGGGGAGGTGGGAGGGTTGTGAGGACTAATTCCTGCTGTTCCCAGAGATCACCTGTTACAGGTAAGTAACTGTGCTATCTCCAGGAACAAGCAGGAATGAGTCCTCACATATGGGGACTCCCTAGCTAAGATGCCTGGGAGATTCCCAAGGGTATGAGACCCTGAAGGGTTCCTCGTCTTCCTATGGATCTCAGGCATCCATTCAGGGAAGGAGGGCAGGAGTTGTTCAAGAATGGAACAGGTGTCTGAGGAAAGCCTGACCAAACAAGGCATTCCGGCGGGAGTCCTTGTCCAAACAGTAATGGGCTGTGAAGGTATGAACCGAGGCCCAGGTGGCTGCACGACAGATCTGGTCGATGGACACAGAATGAAGATGAGCCATAGAGGTGGCCATGGCCCTCACATTGTGAGCTGTGACATGGCCCTCCAGAGAAAGGTTCTTACTCTGGTAAGCAAAAGAAATACACTGAACAATCCAATTGGACAGTGTTCTTTTAGAGACTGGAAGTCCTAAATGAGAAGGATCAAAAGCAACAAAAAGCTGGGAAGACTGTCTATGTTGCTGTGTCCTGTGTAAGTAAAAAGCAAGAGCTCTTTTACAATCTAGAGTATGAAGGTTCCTCTCTGCACTGGATGCATGAGGAGCTGGAAAAAAGACAGGTAAATATACCTCTTGATTAAGATGAAAAGGTGAGACCACTTTAGGCATAAAGTGAGGATTTGTCCTAAGGACTACCTTATCATGATGGAACCTTGTATAAGGTGGATTAGCCACTAAAGCCTGCAGTTCACTGATGCGGCGAGCAGAAGTGATTGCAATAAGGAAAATAACCTTCCAGGAAAGATATTTCAAGGAGGTAGTGGCTAAGGGTTCAAAAGGTGGCTTCATAAGCTGAACAAGAACCAAGTTTAAGTCCCATGCCACCGGAGAAGGTCGAATGGGAGGTTTAGTTAAAGTTAGGCCTCTCATGAATCTTGCAATAAGAGGATGAGAGGAAATAGGTTGTCCATTGAGAGGCTTAAGGGATGCTGCAATAGCACTCAAATGGACCCTTACTGAATTCGTCTTAAGGTCTGCATTAGAGAGATGCAGGAGCTATTCCAATAGAGAATTCACAGGAAGTGCCAGAGGATCAAGACCCTTTTGAGCACACCAAATGGAAAATCTTTTCCACTTAAAAGCATAGGAACGTCTAGTGGAAGGTTTTCTGGAAGCATGGAGGATATCCTTCACTTGCTAAGAAAGATTGAAGTCTTGAAGGTCTAGGCCTTCAGTAACCAAGCTCTGAGGTGAAGGGACTTGGGATTTGGATGCCACAAAGTCCCTTCCTCCTGGGACAGAAGATCTGGTGCAGCTCCCAAGTCCAGGGAGGGGGCTTGGGAGAGATGCAGAAGTAGAGGGTACCACACTTGGCGTGGCTAGCGTGGAGCTATGAGGATCATAGATCCTTGATCCCTCTGAAGTTTGAACAGAGTCTTGGGAATCAAAGGAATGGGTGGAAAGGCATACAGGAAGCCCTGACCCCAATGAAGGAGGAAGGCATCCTTGGCCTGAGCTCCCTGACACGGAATTCTGGAACAGAACCGGGGAAGATTGGCATTCCACGGACTTGCAAAGAGGTCTATGTCCGGGGATCCCCATTCCCGGAAGATTCTGAGTACCTGATCCATGTGCAGGGACCATTCGTGTGGAAGCAGAACTCGACTGAGTCTGTCTGCCCAAGAGTTTTGGATTCCTGGGAGGTATACTGCCAGGAGATGGATTTGATGCTCTCTGGCGAAGGCCCATAATCTTAGAGCTTCGTTGCAAAGCGACAGAGAGCCAGTTCCTCCTTGCTTGTTTATGTAAAACATGGCTACTTGATTGTCCGTATGAATGAGGACTGTCTTGTAGCTGAGGAGGGTATGAAAGACCTTGAGAGCTAGGAATACTGCTCGAAGTTCCAAGTGGTTGATATGAAGAGAGGTCTCCTGTGGGGACCAAGTGCCTTGGGTGGAGAGGTCTTGTAGATGAGCTCCCCAACCTGTTTGGGAGGCATCTGTTGTGAGGGTTGCCTGGGGCAACAAAGGTTGGAAGGGGGATCCCAGCAACAGATTTTGAGTGGACATCCACCATTGGAGAGACCAAAAGAGACGTTTGGAGGTTGCTATTTGGTCTGAGAGAGCTCCTGAAGCCTGAGTCCACTGGGTGGACAAAGTCCATTGAGCTGCTCTCATGTGTAGGCGAGCATAGGGTACCACATGTACTGTGGAAGCCATATGGCCTAGCAGCTGTAGCATCTCCCTGGCAGTTAAGTGGCTCTTTGACTGAATCTGGGAGGCTAACTGCACTAGACGTTGACAACGGGCCTGAGGAAGGTAGGCCCCTGCAGAAGTGGTGTCCAACCAGGCCCCTATGAATTCCAGGGACTGAGTAGGGGTGAGCTGGGACTTTGGGAGGTTTACCACAAGTCCCAGGTATTGCAGAATGCGCCTGGTGCGGTTCAGGGAGATCTGAGCCTCCGACTGGGTTGGAGCTCGGATGAGCCAGTCGTCCAGATATGGGAAGACAAATATTCCCAGAGTGCGTAGAAATGCAGCAACTATTGCCATGCATTTGGTGAACACTCTTGGAGCAGAGGCCAGACCGAAAGGAAGGACTCTGTATTGGTAATGTTTTCCCTGGAACAGAAAACGTAGGAATTTTCTG
Organism: Ichthyophis bannanicus; assembly: GCA_033557465.1. Classification (NCBI taxonomy): domain Eukaryota; kingdom Metazoa; phylum Chordata; class Amphibia; order Gymnophiona; family Ichthyophiidae; genus Ichthyophis; species Ichthyophis bannanicus. The sequence continues at coordinate 24,541,058 of CM066042.1, forward strand.
TGAGATGGATGGATGAGGACATGAGTGTACGCATCCTTGAGATCTAGAGAACAAAGCCAATCCTGACTCTGTAGGTATGGAAGGAGAGTGCCTAGAGAAAGCATCTTGAACTTCTCCTTGCATAGGAATTTGTTCAATTCTCTGAGATCTAGAATGGGTCTGTATCCCCCTGTTTTCTTTGGAATGAGAAAATAGGGGGAGTAGAACCCTGATCCCTGTTGAAGAAGAGGAACTTCTTCTATGGCCCTCTGGGCCAGAAGGGTAGTCACCTCCTGATCCAGAAGGTCGAGGAGGGATGTGGGAGAATTAAAGTGTCTCACCATGGTGTAGGGAGGAAGGTCTGAGAAATGAAGTTTGTAGCCCTCTCTTATGATGGAGAGGGTCCACTGCTCTGATGTGATTTGCTCCCATCTGGGAGCAAAATGAGCTAACCTTCCTGGAATGGTGAGAGGTTCTGGCTGTTGCAGAGCCAGAAAGGTTAAGTTCTCTAGTATCAAGTCAAAAACCCTGAGGGGATTGGACTGCTGAGTTGTAGCAGCCCCTGTAGGTTTAGGCCTGGCCTGTTTAGGTTGCTGACGCTTAGTAGCAAAGCGACCTGTAGAAGATTGTTGGCCAGAAGTGGAAGGAAATCTGCTCCTTTTGTAAAAAGGCTTTTTGAAAGATTTTTTCTTGGCTGGAATGGAGGTTGACTTGGAAAGTCTATCCAGAGCAGAATTCTCTGCATCCATTTGAGTGGCTTTTATTTGCCACTCTTTGCCAAAGAGATTTTCACCCGTACAGGGCAGATTTCCTAAGCCATCCTGAACCCAGGGTTCTAGATCAGAAGCCTGGAGCCAAGCAATTCTGCGAGCAGCTATGGCAATGCCTGAGGCTCTGCTGGCACCTTCAAAGGAGTCAAAGGCTGCCCTGTTGGAAAACTTTGAAATGTCTTGAGTATGCTTAAGCCAAAGGAGGAACTCATCCCTTCTATCCTCTGGAATAAAAGGGAGATAGTTGTGCAGCTTTTGTGCAACTTCCTTTAGAAACATACCCATATAAAGGCTATATGAGTTGATTCTGGCAATAAGCATGCTGGCTTGGAAGATTTTCCTACCAAAAGCATCCAAGGTCCTGTATTCTCTTCCTGGAGGAGCAGAAGAGTGTCTTTTGGTACTCTTTATCCTTTTCATAGCTGACTGCACCACAACGGAGTGGTGAGGAAGCTGAGTTTTCTGAAATCCAGGACAAGGAGGGACACGGTACATAGTGTCCAATCTGCGAGAATGAGGAGAAAGGGTGAGAGGAGTCTCCCATAAGTCAATCATATGTTCATGAAGAATTTCATGAATTGGCAAGGTGACTGCCTCTCTGGGAGCCTTAGAGTATCCTAAAATATCTAATTTTTTTGCTCTAGGCTCTGCTTCAGAGGTTACTGAAATAGAGAGTCCTTTAGCCACTTCTATTATGAAGTCTTGAAAGGACAAATCCTCTGGAGGAGACATTCTCCTTTTTGGAGAAGCAGGCTCCTCAGGAAGGGTAATGGATACTTCAGGAGACTCATCTGATGAATCAGAATCATCAGAGGAATCGAAGTATCGTCTGTCCCCTTCCAACGATCGATATGCGTATCAATCGGTACCGACATCGGGCGTCCCCGGTACCGGATCGGTACCGAGAAATAGCCCTGGACAAGGAACCTGAGTCGGTATCCTGGCCGATGTCGATGCAGTCGGTACCGGTATCGGTGCTGGTACCGGCACCGGTACCAACAACGGGACTTGTTGCGGTACCGTCGGCGTCGCAGCTTTAATAAAAGCCATTATAGCCTGCTGCATGGATTGAACAGTGTGATCCATGAACGCCACGACTGCCTGGATGTCGGTACCGGGAGATTGTGCCGGTACCCCAGAGCAGTCTAAAAGGTGATCGGTCGAGGCCGTGCCATCGATGTCAACCTGTAACCCCATAGGAGGAGCTTTGGAAGCCGGAGCTTCCCGCCGGGTTGTTTGGCTGGGGCAGGATCCTCGAGGGCAAGCCCGGAGGCATCTCGATGCTTAGAGGGAGATTTGCCCTTCAAGGACCTGCTAGGATTATGTTTGGTTACCTGAGACCCATCGGGAGAGGAAGACCTGGAAGATGTCGATGCCACTGCCGGTGCATCCACGGGAAACAGCACATGGAGCTTGGCTGCTCGGTTCTGTAACCCTCGTTTAGACATTAAAGAGCAGGACGGGCAATCCGGAATGGAGTGTTCAGGACCCAAACATTTAAGACACCATTCATGGGTATCTGTAACAGAAATTGTACCGCTACACTTAGTGCATTTTTTGAACCCGGAGGCTGGTTTTTCCATGAGGGAAAAGTTTCTTTTGGGCCTGGAGGCCTAAGAAGAAAAATACACCAAGTGAGGAGAAAAAAAAAATATATATATATATATTTTTTTTTTTTTTTAGAAAGAAAGAAAAGAAAAGACCGGCAGTACCGGTCCGGCGTCGGGGAAGGCAGACACGCGACCAAAGAAATAAATTAAAATAAAGAACTTCTTCAGCGGTGACAGGAACACGACCTGCTGGCTCCGCGGAAAAGAAGAACTGAGGAGAGTTGGTTAGGAAAGGCGGGAAGGCAGCTCGCATGCGCTGTGGGATGCTCCCAAAAGCTTTCCTTTTTGGGAAGCTGGGGAGCGTTCCCGCGCAGGCTCCGTCGGTACCGACGTACCCATATGTGAGGACTCATTCCTGCTTGTTCCTGGAGATACATTTTTGTTAGAAAGGTAAATAAATGTAAAAGGAAAATGAGGCAGTTATGGTTCTCAAAAGAAGTAGCTGAAAACATGAAGAAAAAGAGGGAGGCCTTCAGGAAATACAAGAGATCACAGAGCGAGGAAAACAGGCATCTATAGTTGGAAAAACTTAGAAAAACTAGCAAAATAGTCAGGAAAGCAAAGATTCAAAAATCAGAAGAAATAGATAATGCAATAACATTTTTCAGATATATCAGTGAGAGGAGGAAGTGCAAAAGTCGCATTGGCAGATTCAAGGGTGGAGAAATATGTAGAAGCTGATGAGGATAAAGTGGAATTACTTAACAAATATTTCTGTTCTGTGTTCAAAGATGAAGGGCCAGAGCAGGACCTCAGAAAACACTCACAAACAGAAACAGAACTGATTGGAGAAGGAACGATTTTCAGAAGACTGTGTTCATGAGGAACTAGCTAAATTAAAAGTAGATAAAGGGATGGAACCAGATGGGATACATCAGAGAATACTGAAGAAACATAGGACGTTCTAGCGGCACCACTGATTGTCCTTTTCAATGCTTCTTTGGAGTTGGGAGTGGTCCCAGAGGACTGGTGAAAGGCACATGTGGTCCCTTTACACAAAAGCAGAAGTAAGGATAAGGTTGAAAACTACAGACCGGTTATCTAACCTCTGTGGTGAATAAATCATTGGAAACGCTACTAAAAGAGAGAATAGTGAAATTTATGGAATTCAATGGATTGCAGGATCCGAGGCAGCATAGGTTTACCAGAGACATGTCTTGTCAGACAAATCTGATTGATTTCTTTGACTGGGTGACCAGGGGTTTGGATCAAGGGAGAGCCCTAGATGTGGTGTACTTAGATTTCAGTAAGGCCTTTGATAACTTTCCGCAAAGGCGACTTATAAACAAACTGAGCACCCTAGGGATGGACCCTAAAGTTACTGCTTGGGTTAGAAATTGGTTGAGTGGGAGACGACAAAGGGTACAAAGTAAAGCTCACTTTGAAGAGAAGGTGGTTAGCAGTGTTGTGCCCCAGGGATCTGTTCTTGGTCCAATTCTTTTTAACATCTTTGTTAGTGATATTGCGGAAGGGCTGTCAGGTAAGGTTTGCCTCTTTGCAGATGATACCAAAATCTGCAATAAGGTAGACGCCACAAAGGTATTGATAACATGAGGAGGGATCTAGCTAAGCTGGAAGAATGATCTAGAATTTGGCAGCCGAGATTTAATTTTAAAAAATGCAAGGTCATGCATTTGGGCTGCAGCAATCCAAGGGAGCGATACAATATAGAGGGTGAAGTACTTCCGTCCATAAAAGAAGAGCGTGATCTAGGCATGATTGTGATCTTAAAGTAGCTAAACAGGTAGAAAAGGCGACAGTGAAAGCTAGAAGGATGCTTGGGCACATAGGGAGAGGAATGGCCAGCAGAAGAAAGGAGGTGATAGAGCCTCTGTATAAGTCTTAGTAGTGACCTCGTTTGGAGTATTGTGTGCAATTCTGGAGACCGCACCTTCAAAAGGATATAAACAGGTTGGAGTCAGTACAGAGGGTGGCTACTAAAATGGTTAGTGGTCTTCATTATAAAGCATATGAAGATAGACTTAAAGATCTTAATATATATACTTCAGAGGAAAGGAGGGATAGGGGAGATATGATAGAGATGTTTAAATACCTCAGTGGCATAAATGCACAGGAGGAGAGTCTCTTTCGACTGAAAGCAAGTTCTGCTATGAAGGGACACAGGCTAAGGTGAAAAGGGACAGACTCAGGAATAATATGCAGAAATTTTTATTTATGGAAAGAGCGGTAGATGCGTGGAATAGTCTCCCAGTGGAGGTGGTAGAGACGAGGACCGTATCTGAATTCAAAAATGCATGGGACAAGGACAAATACAGAGGATCTCTAAAGGTAAAAAGGGAACTTTTGTAGTTGATATGGAAGGGTAGACTAGATAGAAACAAGATGGCTGAAAAAGATCATATGGCCTATGTTTCTATAAAGCAGACCAAAGAATTTCCAGCAATTTTTAACTAGTGAAGGGAGAATAGGGTCCTCTAAAGAATTAGATGGGTTCAGAGAGTTCAGCAGTTTTGTGAGATGAAACAGTGAAAGGAGTGAAAACTGGGCAAATAGGCTAGTATGGACATCTGGCAATGCATCTTAGGAATGCTGGAGTGGCGCTAATGGAAGGAAAGAGAAGTGACAGATTATTATTGGTGGACTGCCCCAGTAGGCAAGGATCTTTGATATCAAGTGGAATGCAAATTGGTCCAGGGAAATGGATCCAACAAAGATCAATGCTGTAACAGAGCATCCAGCCCTGTCAATCCATGAAGCTTCCCAAGAAGCACATTCAAATCCCATGCCATCGCGGACAGGCTTATGGGAGGCCAAGTGAGCAAGAGACCCCCCCCCCCCTCATGAAGCGACCCATGAGAGGATGGGAGGAAAGAGGTTGCCCCTCAATCAGATGATGGTGCGCCGCCAGCGCATTGAGGTGTACTCAGAGTGAGTTAGACCTCAAGCCAGCATGGGAAAGGTGGAGCAAGTACTGCAGCACAATCAATATGGAGGAGAAAGAGTTGATGTCCCTCTCAGCATACCACACTGAGAACCTGCGCCACTTGAAGGCATACGCCCACCTGGTGGAATTCTTGTGGGACGCTAGCAAGACTTCCTCCACATCCCGTGGCAAGTGGAACCGTGCCAGGACTACCCTCTCAGCAGCCAGGCCATCAGAGCAAGGGGTTTTGAGGTTGGGATGCAGGAGAGCACCGTCTTCCTGAGAGATCAAATCCAGAGTGCATCCCAGAGGAACCGGGGGCATGTGGGAAAAACAGAGAAGCAAGGGCAACCACAGCTGCCATGGCCATCTGAGAGCTATGAGGATTAAAGCAACCCAGTCAAGATGAACCTTGAGAAAAGTCATGGAGATCAGAGGGTTGGGAGGGTACACATAGAGGAGTCTCTCCATCCACGAGATGAGGAACACATCAGCCACTACTCGAAAGGGAGCTGGCATCCTGGAGCAGAAGCACAGTAACTGGGCATTGCTGCAGCTGGCAAAGAAAACCATTGAAGGAGAGCCTCACATCTGAAAGATGTGGCTGGCCACTCATGGGTCTACTCATGGGTCTAGTCGCCAGTCGTGGGGCTGAAGGACCCTGCTGAGCTGGTCTGCCAGTAGACTGTCCTAACCAGGGAGGTACACTGCTCGAAGGAGCATCCCGCTTTCACTCGCAAAGGTGCAGAGGCAAACCGCTTCCCAGCACAGGAAGTACGACACAGTACCTCCTTGTTTGTTGACATAAAACATCACCACTTGGTTGTCTGTCTGGACCGGAACAACCTGGTTTTCCAAGTGGTGACAGAACACCCGTAGGGCATTCGCAACTGCTCGGAGCTCGAGAAAATTGATTTGATAGAAACTCCCCTGTTGACCAGATGCCCTGGGTGTGCAGGCAATCACAGTGGGCCCTCAGCCCAGTTTTGAGGCGTCCATGGTAAGGATGTTCTGAGATGTCGGGGCCTGAAAAGGCATCCCTGCCATGAGGTGCAGCTACTACTGCCACCAGATAAGGGATTCGGAGAGAGACATGGTCACGCAGATCCTGTCCTCCAGGCTCCCTGTCCTCCAGGCGCCCTGTCACCTGAGTCCACTGAGTGCAGAGAGTCCACCGGCCTGATGCATACAAAGGCGAACATCAGGCATGACGTGCACTGTCGAGGCCATGTGCCCTAGGATGCGCAACAGGAGGCGGGCCAAGGCCATACAATGACCTTGCACATCTGTGACAAGGACCGCTAGGTGCAGAGCCCTGTCCAGAGGAAGGCAGGCTTTGGCCTGGATAGTGTCCAGAAGGGCTCCTATGAACTTCAGACGCTAGGTTGGTTGCAGATGAGACTTGGGGTAGTTGATGACTAAGCCCAAGTGCTCAAGAATGAGAATGCTGCGCCACGCCACACTGCACCACCTGATGCACTTCATCGGCGGAGCTGCCCTTGACAAGTCAGTCATCCAAATAGGAGAAGACAAACGTCCCTTGCAGCTGGCGGTAGGCAGCGACCACAACCAGGCATTTGTGAACACTCTTAGGGTAGAAGCCAATCTGAAGGGTAGGACCCTGTACTGGTAATGGCGGCCTCCGATGGCAAAGCAGAGGTACTGCCAGTGGCAAGGATGAATCAAGATGTGGGTATAAGCATCTTTGAGATCCAAGGAGCATAGCCTGGAGGTAGGGCAGCAACGTTCCTAGGGAGAACATTTTGAACATCTCCTTCACCAAGAACTGATTGAGATCATGCACATCCAGGATGAGCCGAAAGCCACCTGTCTTTTCGGGAACCAGGAAGTAGTGGCAATAGAACCCCTCACCCCTTAGAGGTGGCGGAACAGGCTCCACCACTTGGACTGCAAGGAGACTCTCGAGCTCCTGCTGCAGAAGGTTGCAGTGAAGAGGAGCCATGGGAAGTTCTCTGGGGAAGAATGGAGGGAGCGTTATCTCAAAGTGAAGAAGGTAACCTTTCCTCACCTCCTGGAGGGCCCAGGCATTGGTAGTTATGGTGGTCCACCGGTCGGCAAAGAATGTCAGACACCCCTCTATGCTGCAGCTCTCCACCCTACGGGGAAGAGAGACCATGCCCAAGGAATCAAAAGCTCCCACAAGGTTGCGGCTGTGGCACAGGCTAGGGTTTGTGGGCCTTAGGCTTGCGAGGGGCTGTGCCCTGCCTTGGCCTGCCGAGGAGCTTGGTAGGCTGGATACTAGGGGTAAGTTCCATAAGCTTGCTTCTTCTTTAGGTAGAAGCCTTCTCTCAGGAGGGGTTGGTGGTCTTCCGGGAGAGCCTGGTTCTGGTCATTGACTCCAGCTCTGAGGCCTTGTTCATCATGGGCTTGCCAAAGAGGACAAATTTGTCCTGAACCCATTGCTCCAGGTCTGAGGACTGTAGCCATGCCAGGCGGCGGGCACTAATGCCCACTGCAGCTACTCAGCTATGGACTTGATGCCATCATAGGCCGCTCGAGTGACATATATGGAGCACTCCTTGACCATCGATACCAGGGTCTAGAATCGCTGAAGAGGTTCCTTGGACAATCCAGCTGAGAACCCAGCAATATCCTTTGCCAGGTCCCTCAGGTACATCCCATGTACAATTGGTAAGCCTGGATATGGGCCATGAGTATCAAGCCCTGGTAACACTTTCTACCAAAGCCACCCATAGGTGGGGACCAAGGAGTGTATCTTCTGGCTCTTGATCCTGCACATGGCCGACTTCACCACCATGGAATGTATGGCAGCTGTCTCTTTTAGAATCCAGGGCCCTTGCGGACTTGATACATGAAATTGAGCCGCTCGCTCAATGGGAACCGTAACAGGCGACTCTCATGATGAACAAGCAGCATTCCAAATGGGGGGAGGGGGAAAGAGAAATTAGACTTACCTGCTAATTGTTGTTCCTTGAGGAACTCCAGTTCAGTCCCACACCGCTGGGTAGTACACCTCTTCCTGCAGCATGGAGACTGGGCATGTCAGAAGTCTGGTACATATATATACCCGTGGCACCTCCCACCAGCTTCCAGTGACCTACTGACAAAGCAGACTCTAAGTAGCAACACATAAGTAGTTATAACAAACTTGAAATACAAACTTAAGGCTTCGTAGCCCCTCAGCTGACCCCTTGAAGAAGAGGATAACTTCTCTACCTTCCCTCCAAGGAAACAGCATAAAATAAATGAAAGAATGCAGAACAGAGCAGAGAGATAAACCAGTCATTCACCCTAAATGAAAGGTAAAAACTTACTGTAATGTTTCTCTTCACCTGGATGGACTTCCTCTAACCTCCAGTAGCCTCTGACCACAAAACAAACTCAGGTGAGAATCGGGACCGAACTGGAGTTCCTCAAGGAACAACAATTAGCAGGTAAATCTACTTTCTCTTTCCTTTTAGTCCCTTCCAGTTCAGTCCCGCACCGCTGGGATGTAACAGAGCAGTACACTAATGGGAGGGACCTACCAAACTGGATCGCAAAACTGCTGACCCAAAACAGGCATCCCTGCCTCAAGTCGGTAATGTCTACTGAAGGTGTGCAAGGAGGACCACGTTGCTGCCTTACAGATTTCAACTGACGGAACCAAACTATGTTCCACCCAAGACGTCGCTCGAGCTCCTGTGGAATGAGCTCGCAAGCCCATAGGCACTTGACGGTCTAGCAAAAGATAAACTGATACTATTGCTTCTCTAACCCACCTAGAAATAGAAGCCTTGGACGCCACTTCACCTTTCTGCGGGCCTCCAAAAAGAACAAACAAGTGCTCCGATTTACAAAAGGACTCAGACGCCTTCAAATAATGACGGAGCACTCTCTTCACGTCAAGCAACCACAAACTACGGCCAGCCACACTGTCATCTGCTGACCTCAACACTGGTAAGGACACAGACTGGTTCACATGAAACGGCAAGACCACCTTCGAAAGAAATGATGGCACTGGACGCACCACCACCTTTTCTTTGAAGAACGTCAAAAAAGGCTCTCTACAAGATAATGCCTGTAACTCAGAAACTCGCCATGCCGAACAAATGGCCACTAGAAATACTGTCTTCAGTGTCAGATCCTTAATCGATGCCTCATCCAGAGGCTCAAAAGCCTGCCTCATCAAAGCTCCCAACACCAAATTGAGATGCCACGGAGGAATCACTACCCTGCGTGGAGGCCGTAACCGGGATACCGTTCTCATAAAACGCAAGACATCCGGATGAGCTCCTATGGAACAACCTTGAATCTTACCACAATAACAAGCAATAGCCGCCAACTGTACTCTCAAGGTACTACTGGCTGCCAACCCTTTATCGAAACCATTGTGAAGGAAATTCAAACCACTGGAATTGACACCAATGACGGCCGCAGCTGCTTAGCCGCACACCAGTCTTCAAAAATACGCCAGATACGAACAAGGCTTTCTGGCCAAGAATAATTTATTTATTTATTTTATTTAGTATACATTTGTATACCGCTACTTCCAGCGATCAGCAGCGGTTTGATTACAGATTGGAAATTGTCAAATCATGACAGGAAATTTTTGAGGTATAAACACATTGATTAGACAGGAAAGCACAGCACACAGAGAACTATTTTACAGGGAACATGGGCTATGGAGGGTTAAGTGGCTTGCCCAAGACCACAAGGAGCACCTGTGGGACTAGAAACCCCAGTCCTTCCGGCCCAAGGTTGCTGTCCTCTAGTGGGATTTGAACCCCCGACCTTCCAGCCCGAAGTACCTTGCCCCAACCACTAGGCCACTCCTCCACTCCATAATGTAGCAATCACCTCTGATGAATAACCTTTCTTCAGTAACCGAGCCCTTTCAATGGCCAAGCTGTAAGAAAGAACCAAGCTACCTGCGGCATATGAAGAGGACCCTGCAATAGCAGATCCTCCCAAATCGGTAACTGCCCAAGTTTGCTCGTCGAGAAGTCTCACCAGGTCCGCGTATCACGGACGACATGGCCAATCTGGAGCGATTTAATATAATGGCACCCTGATGTGCCTCGATGCGCTGAACCACCCGGCCTATGAGAACCCAGGGAGGAAATGCATACAGAAGCCCCCGAGAGGGCCACTGTTGAATCAAGGCATCGATCCCATTGGACATCCTTTCTCTTCTCCTGCTAAAAAAAACGACTGACCTTGGCTGTCTGACAAGTTGCCATGAGATCCATATGGGCATCCCCCACTTGGTTAAATGCACAAATCAGCTCCCATTCTCTGGGGTCCACCCGAACCCAGCTAAGGTAATCCGCCATCACAATGTCCGCTCCCGCTATGTGCACCACTGACAGCGCTAGCAGCCGAAGCTCTACCCAAACGAATAGGCCTTCCGCCTCCTTTTGCAGCGCTACGCTGCCCATGCCGCCCTGACGATTGAGATACGCCACCGCGGAAGCGTTGTCTGATAGTACTCGAACCACGTGCCCCTGCAATATGGACTCGAACGCCTTTAGAGCCAGAGCTACTGCCCGTAACTCCAGGCGACTGATGGACCACTGAGCTTCTTTCACGCTCCATACTCCCTGCATGAAAAACCCCTTGCAATGAGCTCCCCAGCCCGCCAGACTGGCGTCTGTCAACACCGGAACCCATTGAGGCTGTTCCAACGGCATTCCTGCCATTAGCTTCTCCGGATGTAGCCACCAGTGGAGAGACGCTCGGAACCGCCCTGGACAGGGCAAGCGCTTGTTCAGAGAGTCCCTCTGGTGAGACCAGCGACAGAGAAGAGACCTCTGCAAGGGCTGCATGTGCGCCCTGGCCCAAGGCACGACTTCCAAGGTAGCTGCCATGGTTCCTAGCACTCGAAGATAATGCCAGGCCAACGGCGCCGGACGTTTCAGAAAGTCGCACACCAAGGACTGTAGTCCTTGAACCCGAGACTCTGGCAGAAACACCGCCCCGACCCGCGTATCGAACCGGACTCGCAGATACTCCAAGGTCTGAGACGGCACTAACCAGCTCTTGACGGTATTGACCAGAAAAACCGAGGCTCTGCAAGAACTGTACCACTCTGGCCGTGGCTCTTGCCTTCTTGGCCTGGGATTTTGCACGAATCGAAGTAAGGATGAACAAGCACCCCCTCTTTGCGCAGAAATGCAGCCACTACCACCATTACTTTGGTGAACGTACATGGAGCCGGCGCCAATCCGAACGGGTAAGGCTTGGAACTGAAAATGACCCCACGATACCGCAAACCGCAAAAACCTTTGATGATTACAATTACAAGATCATATAGATAGCACAAATGCACTTGATGCCCAACAATATGGTTTTCGACAATCACATGGAGTAGAAACACTCCTACTATTTGATAAACTCTATAGAGGCATTGAAAACTGCAAGAAAATGTTTGTCTTAATCTTCATTGACATAACAGCAGCCTTTGATTCAGTAAACCATACGATCCTCATAGAGAGATTGGAATCAATAGGAATAATTGGAACCCCCTTAAAATGGTTCTCTTCCTATATATCTAATAGGATACAACAAGTATACTTTGATAAAAATCTTTCAAATACCTTCCCACAGACACAAGGTATTCCACAGGGCTCAGCATTATCTGCCATACTATTTAACTTATACCTAAGACCCATCTGCACAATATTCCAAAAACACAAAATTGACTATCTATATGTGGATGACATAATGCTTTATACCCAACTGGATATATGTAACCCAGATTACAGCCACATAGAAACTTGCCTTAAAGAAGCACAATTATGGCTCCAACAAAACAATATGTTTATCAATCATAAAAAAACAGAAGTAATGTTTATCTCTAAAAACCCGGAATTTAACCCCCCCCCCCCCAATCGTACTAAATAATATGAGGGAGGAGTGGCCTAGTGGTTGGGGCAAGGACTGGGGTTTCTAGTCCCACAGGTGCTCCTTGTGGTCTTGGCAAGCCACTTAACCCTCCACTGCCCATGTTCCCTGTAAGTATTAGTGTATGTGTCTCATATCCCCTCGTGTTAAATGTATCCCCCAACTGCTTTGACCCGGTGAAAAGCAGGATATAAATGCAGCTAAATAAAATAAAATAAATATAAATAAATAAATACAACCTACAACACTAAACAAGAACTAAAATACCTAGGTGTCACCCTAGATATGACACTTAACATGGAAACCCATCTAAGACTATTAAATAGAACTATCTTCTACAAAATAAGAACCCTGCAGCCCTTACGCAATATCATTGAACTATCAGATTTTAGATCAATAATACAAACAATCATAACTCCACATCTGGACTACTGTAATGGCACATTACAAGGACTTCCTAAAAAAACAACAAACATACTACAGATGGCACAGAATGTCACTGCTCGAATCCTGATGAACGTACCTTTCTCAAATCACATCACACCCATTTTAAGAGAGCTTCACTAGCTACCTATACATGCACGCATAAGATACAAAATAATAATTACAACATTCAAGTTAATACACAATATTGCCCCATCTTACCTTGCCTCACTCATTAAAACACAATCGCCTAATCGGAAAAGGCGAACACACAATCTAAATACACTATAAACCCCTCTCTCCATTTGCAAGGTAAAAGTAAACACTAGTAATAGAGCATTCACATACACAGCTCCCACACAATGGAACATACTCCCTGACACTTTAAGAGCTAACAAAGATCTCACATCTTTCCGTAAAAACCTTAAAACGCATTTATTTCAAGAATACTACAATCTGACAGAAATAACATAGAGCAAATTTGTACACGAAAATCTGATGGAGCTCTTCCCCTCCATTATCATATGAAACTCCAAATCCACAAAGAATTACCGTAATTAAACTGTAAACCTACTTGCATGTACTTTATCATGAACAATGTATATAGTTAAATTATAACAAATGTTTAACAAGTTCTCTTCTATTATGTTTATAAGTTTGAGTTATTTGAGTTAATTGTAATTAATGTTACCCTACAATGTTCAAAGTTATCTTCTTACTGTTATATGTAACTGCTAACTGTGCAGAGTTTAATTGTTAAATGTAAACCGCTGCTGACCACTGGAAGGAGCGGTATAAAAATATATTCAAATAAAATAAATAAATAAAATGATCCGGCCTGATTGGAATGTGCAAATAAGCCTCGGTGAGATCGAGCGACGTCAGGAACTCCCCCTGACAAATTGCTACCATTACTGACCTTAGAGTTTCCATGCAGAAACGGGCAACTCGAAGACAGCGGTTCACACCCTTTAGGATTGGGCGAAAAGCCCCATCTTTCTTTGGAACTACAAAATAAATCAAGTATTGCCCGGAACCGCAATGATCTAGAGGCACCGGAACCACGGCCCCTAGCTGTCTGAGCCACGACAATGTCACCCGAATCGCCAACTCCTTGCTCCGTCCCCTGCACGGAAAAAGAACAAAAGAGTCTTGAACCAGACGAGCAAATTCGAGAGCATAGCCTTCTCAAAAACCTCCAACACCCACTGATCAGATGTTATCTGAACCCAGGCAGGCAAAAATTCCCGAAGCCAACCCCTTATGGGTTGAAACCCTGCCTGAGTCCCCCTCGCTTCATTGCGCCTTTTTGAAACCGGAAGGCAGAGGGTTTGCGAACACCCTGCCGCTCCTCGGAAACCTCTAAAACCTTGACCCCGAAAGGTATATCGTCCTCTCTGAAATGATCCCAAATGCAATGTCCAAAAATGCCTAAAGTCCCGAGACTGGCCCCTTATCACTGCTCCAGGTCTGCCCGGCTTTGTCTTGTCCTCCGGCAAACGGCCGCCCTTGGACTCCTCCAAGTCCTTGACGAGCTTGTCAAGATCCTCACCAAACAGGAGCTTTCCTTTAAAGGGGAGCTCACTGAGCCTGGACTTGAAGGAGCTATCCAGCACCCAATTCCGAAGCCAAATATAGCGACGCAACACCACCAATGATGACTTACTATTTGCCAAACTTCTGATCAGGTCATAATGCACATCTGCCAAGTAGGCAGCCCCAGACTTTAACCTGGCCAAGTCTGGTACCTGATCTTGCGAGGGCTCTGCTGCCTGTTGCAAACGCTGAGACCATCGAAGACAAGCCCTCGCTACCCATGCTCCAAAAATCGAGGCTTGCAACGAAAGCACATTGGCCTCAAAGGCCTGCCTTACCAATGAGCCCACCTTTCTGTCCTGACCATCCTTTAAGGCCGCACTACCTTCCACTGGAATGGTAGTCTTTTTCGTGACTGCCGAAACAGCTGCATCTATCCGAGGAGAACGAAACATCTCCAGTTCCTGGTCAGATAATGGATAGGGCCGAGACATGGACCTCACGCCTCTGAGAGCTGCCTCTGGTAAGTCCCAGTGGTCCTGAATCATCTGTTTAACCACCTTGTGGATCGGTAAAACTGCCTTACACTTCCACACAGCCTGAATGAGAGGATCCTCTACAATCTCTTCCTCTACCGACACGACCACCGAGACATTAAGCGCTTGTAGCGATTCCGTGATCAGAACCGTCAGCTCCTCTCTCCTAAACACCTGAATAATCCGGGCCTGATCCTCTGGTTCCTGGATATCACCTTCTTCTAGATCTTCCACCGAACCATCCAGCTCCATCTCTAATTCGTCCCCATCTAACCAATCTGAAAGCAAGTGTATTCTCATCCAAAATGTGCAGTCTCTTACTTGGCCTCACTTCTGTACCTACAGCTGTCTATGTCGCTGCCCGAACCACCCCGGGACCCAAACCCGAGATGGCCGGTACAGCTCCCTGCTGACGAAGGCAATAAACCTGATGCAACAGCAGCACAAAATCCAGGGAAAAATTCCCCATAGCAGAGGCACTCGCCCCCCGAGGGACGGTCGGGCTTCGTAGCGACGAGGTTGACGCCTGCAGCAAAAGTGGAGATTCCAGCACCACCCCGCCCTCCGAAGCCACCCCATCCCCCTGGGGCATAGAGAGGGTCCCATCCTTAAGCTTGTCTTATAACTCCTGCTCCATATTAAGTGCCTCTGCCGCATAACCACGACACACGCCGTCGCCCGAAACTGTCCCCCGATGGCTACCACACCCCAAGCACTGCGGTTGCGCAAGCATTAGCCTCTGCAAACCTGCAATCACGATAGAGGCCTACCCAACCAATCACCACTTAAGCACAGCACCATTGCAGCAGTTTCCTCCAGAACTGATTTGCTCAGAAAGCTTTATTGTTGTTTATTTAGCTATTTTTTTAAAACTCTAAGTGCCTAAACACAGGCTATAAACCGCCCCAGAACAAGAAAAAAAGGGCATCTCCCTCCCTTACCGCCAGAACTGTTCAGGGACCTCCTGTCAATGAAAAGAAACTGTTTCCAAAAAACGCGGGAAAAACAGCAGCGCTAAAAAAAATGGTGCATCAAAATCCAGCAGCCGGCTCTACACGAGGAGACAGGCCTCACCGCGGAGAAATTGAAATCAGGCACTCACCTGCTCAAAAATGCTTCCCCCAACGATCCAGAGCAATTTTAAGCCAAAATACTGCCAGCCAGCCTCTACCCGATAGTGAAGGAAGGCTCAGAGACAGACGAAATGCTGCCAACGTCTCTCCCGTCGCTCACACGCTGCAGATCTCATCGGCAGAAAGAGCATAGAATGAAAGGCAACTCCTCACCGTCCCGCCTAGGCAGGGAGTGCAGCACGGCACTGCAAAAGGCAGAAAAGAGGGAAGGTAGAGAAAGCACAGTTACTTACCTGTAACAGGTGATCTCTGGGAACAGCAGGAATTAGTCCTCACATATGGGTACGTCGGTAC
The DNA here is from genome assembly GCA_033557465.1 of Ichthyophis bannanicus. Classification (NCBI taxonomy): domain Eukaryota; kingdom Metazoa; phylum Chordata; class Amphibia; order Gymnophiona; family Ichthyophiidae; genus Ichthyophis; species Ichthyophis bannanicus. The sequence continues at coordinate 24,557,090 of CM066042.1, forward strand.
CGACGGAGCCCGTGCGGGAAAGCTCCCCAGCTTCTTAGAATAGAAGCTTTTGGGACCTCCCACTGCACATGCGCACTGCCTTCCCGCCTTCCTGAACAGCTCTCCTCAGTTTCGAGTTTATAGCTGAGTCAACAGAGAGAGGACAGGAAGATAGATAGATAAAAGATACAACTCCTAGGGGAGGTGGGTGGGTTGTGAGGACTAATTCCTGCTGTTCCCAGAGATCACCTGTTACAGGTAAGTAACTGTGCTATCTCCAGGAACAAGCAGGAATAAGTCCTCACATATGGGGACTCCCTAGCTTAGATGCATGGGATCCCCTGTAAAGGTTCGCCATCTTCGTATGGATCTCAGGCATCCATTCTGGGAAGGTGGGCAGGAGTTGTTTAGGAATGGAACAGGTGCTTGAGGACAGCCTGGCCAAACAAGGCATCCCGGCGGGAGTCCTTGTCCAAACAGTAATGGGCTGTGAAGGTATGAACCGAGGCCCAGGTAGCGGCTCGACAGATCTGATCTATGGAAACAGAGTGCAGATGAGCCATAGAAGTTGCCATGGCCCTCACATTGTGAGCAGTGACATGGCCTTCCAGAGAAATGTTTTTGCTCTGGTAAGCAAAAGAAATACACTGAGCAATCCAATTGGAAAGTGTACGCTTGGAGACTGGAAGTCCCAAATGGGAAGGATCAAAGGCCACAAAAAGTTGAGAAGACTTTCGATGTGGCTGAGTCCTATTAAGGTAAAAAGCGAGAGCTCTTTTACAATCCAGAGTATGAAGGTTCCTCTCTGCATTGGATGCATGAGGAGCTGGAAAATGACAGGTAGATATACCTCTTGATTAAGATGAAAAGGCGAGACCACTTTAGGCATAAAGTGGGGATTCGTCCTAAGGACCACCTTATCATGATGAAATCTTGTGTAAGGTGGATTAGCCACTAAAGCCTGCAGCTCACTGATGCGGCGAGCCGAAGTGACTGCAATGAGGAAGATGACCTTCCAGGAAAGAAATTTCAAGGAGGTGGAAAACATTGGCTCAAAAGGTGGCTTCATAAGTTGACCGAGCACTAGATTCAAATCCCATGCGACCGGGGGTGGTCTGATGGGAGGTTTAGTGAGAGTCAGGCCTCTCATGAATCTTGCAACAAGAGGATGAGAGGAGATAGGTTGTCCATTTATATGTTTCAAGGATGCTGCAATAGCACTTAAATGGACTCTTACCGAATTCGTCTTGAGGCCTGCATTGGATAGATGCAGGAGATAATCAAGAAGAGAATTCAAAGGAAGTGCCAGAGGGTCAAGACCCTGCTGAGCACACCAAATGGAAAAACGTTTCCATTTGAAAGCATAGGAACGCCTGGTAGAGGGTTTCCTAGAGGCAGAAAGGATATCTTTCACTGGTTGGGAAAGATGAAAGTCTTGAAGGCTTAAGCCTTCAGTAACCAAGCACTGAGGTGAAGGGATTTGGGGTTTGGGTGCCACAAAGTCCCCTCCTCCTGAGACAGGAGGTCTGGCGCAGCTCCCAGATCCAAGTAGGATCCCTGGGAGAGCTGTAGAAGTAGAGGGAACCACACTTGGCGTGGCCAGCGTGGAGCTATGAGGATCATAGTTCCATGATCCCTCTGGAGTTTGAACAGAGTCTTGGGAATCAAAGGAATGGGTGGAAAGGCATATAGGAATGCCTGATTCCAATTCAGGAGAAAGGCGTCCGTAGCCTGAGCTCCCTGACACGGAGTTCTGGAACAGAACCGGGGAAGTTTGGCATTCCACGGACTTGCAAAGAGGTCTATGTCCGGGGTCCCCCATTCCTGAAAGATTCGGTTTATTTGGTCCAAATGTAGGGACCATTCGTGTGGCAGCAGAACTCGACTGAGCCTGTCTGCCCGAGAGTTTTGAACTCCTGGGAGATACACTGCTAGCAGGTGAATCTGATGCTCTCTGGCGAAGGCCCATAGTCTTAGAGCTTCGTTGCAAAGCGACAGAGAGCCCGTCCCTCCTGTTTGTTTATGTAAAACATGGCCACCTGACTGTCCGTCTGAACTAGGACAGTGAGGTTGGCTAGGAGGGAGTGGAAGACCTTGAGGGCAAGGTAAATTGCTCGCAGTTCCAGAAGATTGATATGAAGGGTGGTCTCCTGTAGAGACCAAGTGCCCTGAGTGGAGAGAGTTTGCAGATGGGCTCCCCACCCTGTTTGGGAGGCATCTGTTGTGAGGGTTGCTTGGGGTAGCAATGGTTGAAATGGAGCCCCCAACAACAGATTCTTGGTGGAAGTCCACCAGTGGAGGGACCAAAACAGACGATCGGAGGTTTGTATTTGGTCTGAGAGCGCTCCTGACGCCTGAGTCCACTGAGTGGCCAGGGTCCATTGAGCTGCTCTCATATGAAGACGAGCATAGGGCACCACATGCACTGTGGAGGCCATATGACCCAGTAGGCGTAGCATTTCCCTGGCTGTCAAGTAAGTGCTGGACTGAGCTTGGGAGGCCAAACTCAGGAGGCGCTGGCCTCGAACATGTGGAAGGTAGGCCCTTGCAGTGATGGTGTCCAACTGGGCCCCTATGAATTCTAGAGATTGAGTAGGGATGAGTTGGGACTTGGGAAGGTTTACTACCAGTCCCAGATACTGCAAAAGGCTCCTTGTGTGGTCCAGGGAAAATCTGGGCCTGTGACTGAGTTGGAGCTCGGATGAGCCAGTCGTCCAGATATGGGAAGACAAAGATTCCCATGCCTCTTAGAAATGCGGCTACGACTGCCATGCATTTTGTGAATACTCTTGGAGCAGAGGCTAGACCGAAGGGGAGTACTCTGTATTGGAAATTTTTTCCCTGAAACAGAAAGCGAAGATACTTTCTGTGGGATGGATGGATGAGTATATGTGTATACGCATCCTGTAGGTCTAGAGAACAAAGCCAGTCCTGACCCTGGAGGTAAGGAAGGAGAATGCCGAGAGACAGCATTTTGAATTTCTCCTTGAAGAGAAATTTGTTCAATTCTCTCAGATCTAGGATTGGTCTGAATCCCCCTGTCTTCTTTGGAATGAGAAAATAAGGGGAGTAGAAACCGGACCCTTGTTGAGGAAGAGGAACCTCTTCTATGGCCCCTTGGGCAAGAAGAGAGGAAACCTCTTGACCCAACAGGGTTAGGAGAGATGGGGGAGAATTGAATGGTCTCACCATATGATGGGGAGGAAGGCTGGAGAAATGAAGTTTGTAACCCTCTCGAATGATAGAGAGGGTCCATTGTTCTGTTGTGATTTGTTCCCATCTGGGAGCAAAGTGAACCAACCTTCCGGGTATGGTGAGAGGTTCTGGTTGTGTTAGAACCAGAAGTGGCAAGTTCCCTAGGAGCAAGTCAAAACCCCTGAGGGGTTGGAGCCTGCTGAGCTACAGTAGCTGCTGCAGGCTTAGCTCGTGCTTGTTTGGATTGCTGACGCTTAGCAGTATAGCGAGGTTGAGAAGACTGCTGGCCAGTATTTGAAGCAACTCTGGCCTTCTTATAGTAAGGCCTTTTAAAAGACTTTTTCTTAGTAGGAATTGAAGTGGACTTTGAAAGTCTTTCCAAGGTGGCATTTTCAGCATCCATCTGGGTGGCTTTGATTTGCCACTCTTCCCCAAATAAGTTCTCACCTGTACAGGGCAGATTCCGTAAGCCATCTAGAACCCAAGGTTCCAGATCAGAGGCCTGGAGCCAAGCAAGACGTCGGGCTGCAATAGCAATGCCCGAAGCCCTACTGGCTCCCTCAAAGGAATCATATGCTGCCCTATTAGAGAACTTAGAAACCTCTAAGAGTTGTTTCACTAGGGAAAGGAATCCCTGCTTTTTATCCTCAGGGATAAAGGGGGCAAAATGCCGCACCTTTTTGGCAAGTTCCTCCAGGAACATGCCCATATAGAGACTGTAGGAATTAATCCTGGCTATAAGCATACTAGCCTGGAAAATTTTCCTACCAAAAGAGTCCAAAGTCTTACATTCCCGTCCTGGAGGGGTGGAAGAGTGCCTTTTGGTACTCCTAATCTTCTTCATTGCAGACTTCACCACAATAGAGTGGTGGGGCAATTGAGTCTTTTGGAAACCAGGAGAAGGAGGGACCCTATACATGGTGTCCAACCTACGGGAATAAGGAGACAAAGTCAAAGGATTTTCCCAGAAATCCATCAGTTGTTCTTGAAGGATTTCATGGATAGGCAGGGTAACTGCCTCCTTAGGGGCCTTTGAGTATCCCAAAATATCCAGTTTTTTGGATCTGGGTTCCTTTTCAGAGGATGTGGTAATAGAAAGGGCTGTAGCCATATCTAAAACAAAGTCCTGGAAGGACAAATCCTCTGGAGGGGACATTCTCCTTTTAGGAGAAGAGGGCTCCTCAGGTAAGTTGAGTGAAAACTCAGCAGAATCATCAGAGGAGTGAAAATCCTCAGAGGAATCGGTGCTTTCCTCTAACGCACGATACGCGTACCGATCGGTATCGATATCGGGCGTATCGGGTATGGAACCGGTATGGAGCGAAAGCCCATACGGTACCGACTTGCGTTTAGAGGTGGACGGCCTCGATACCGGCATGGCGGACGATACCGGTATCGGGCCCGGAACCGCTGAAAGCGGAACCGATGGCGTTGCAGCTTTAATGAAAGCCATGACGGCCTGCTGCATGGACTGTACAGTATCGCCCATGGACGCCATAGCTGCCTGGATGTCGGTACCGGAGTGACCCGGTACCCCAGAGCAGGCTAACAGGTGATCTGTCGAGGCCGTAGCATCGATATCAACCTGAGACCCCTGAATTGGCGTTTTTGGAAGTTGGACTTCCCGCCGGGGTCGTTTGGCTGGGGCAGGGTCCTCAAGTTCTAAGCTAAGAGCCTCTCGATGCTTTGAAGGAGATTTGCTCTTTGAGGACTTGCCCACAGAGGTTTGGTTACCTGAGATCCATCCGGAGAAGAAGACCTGGATGACTGTGATGCTGTATTCTCTGAAGCAAACAGCACATGGAATTTGTTGGCCCGGTTCTGCAGCCCACGTTTAGACATGTGGGAGCAAGATGGGCAGTCCGGTATGGAATGGTCAGGCCCCAAACATTTCAGACACCAGTCATGGGTGTCTGTGACTGAAATAACAGCATTACATTTGGTACACTTCTTAAATCCAGGGGCTGGCTTCTCCATGAGGAGAAATTGAGTAGGCCGAGAGGCCTCTCTGAAGTGACCAAAAAGCTAAAAAATAAGAGAAAAGAATTATCATTTTTTTAAGAGAAAGAAAGAAAAGACCGGCGATACCGGTATCGGTATGGGGAAGGCAGGTACGCGGTCTAAAGAAACAAATAAAATAACAATTTCTTCAGCGGTGACAGGAACACGACCTGCTGGCTCCGCGGAAAAAGAGAAACTGAGGAGAGCTGTTCAGGAAGGCGGGAAGGCAGTGCGCATGTGCAGTGGGAGGTCCCAAAAGCTTCTATTCTAAGAAGCTGGGGAGCTTTCCCGCACGGGCTCCGTCGGTACCGACGTACCCATATGTGAGGACTTATTCCTGCTTGTTCCTGGAGATAGAATTCCCTCCAACTGCCCCCTTCCCTGCCCTGATCGGCTCTGTGCAAAAACCTTTTTTTTTTTTTTTTTTTTTTTAAATTAATCAAACCTATACAAAAAGAAATAAAGGTACAGTGTACAAAAAAGAAAAACCCTGAAAACAGTAAACCTAACACCACTTATATGCTCCTCTTGATGAGCCTAACATCTAGCCTCACAACCTCCGGCTGCATGGAGACTGAGCATACTGGAAGCTGGTGGGAGATGCCACCAGTAAAAGTACCAGACTTCTGACATGCCCAGTCTCCATGCTGCAGGAAAGCGTAGTTACTCACCTGTAACAGGTGATCTCCGGGCAGGAATTTAGTCTTCACATATGGGTATCGTCGGTACCGACGGAGCCTGTGTGGGAACGCTCCCCAGCGCCCAATAGGAACGCTTTTCGGAGCATCCCTCAGCACATGCGTGCTGCCTTCCCGCCTTTCCAACTGCCCCTCTTCAGTTAAGTTTGTAGCTGAGTGAAAGGATAAAGGGAGAGAGGAAAGAGACAGAGAAATAGAGAGACAACTCTTAGGGGAGGTGGTTGGGTTGTGAAGACTAAATTCCTGCTGTTCCCGGAGATCACCTGTTACAGGTGAGTAACTACGCTATCTCCAGGAACAAGCAGGAATGTAGTCTTCACATATGGGGACTCCCTAGCTGAAGATGCTGGGGAGATGGCCCCAGGAAGTTGCCACCTATAGTGAGGTGGGCCATGCCTCCTCCCATGGATCTCTGGCATCCTACCAGGGTTGGTGGGTAGGAGTTGAATTAAGTCTGAAAGAGATGTTGAAGAACAGCCTGGCCAAAGAAGGCATCCCGATGGGAGGCTTTATCTAGGCAGTAGTGGGCTGTGAAGGTGTGCACCGAAGCCCAGGTAGCTGCTCGACAGATGTCATCGATAGACACAGAGTGAAGGTTAGCCATAGAGGCTGCCATGGCTCTCACATTATGTGCTGTGACATGGCCTTGAAGAGGAAGACTCTTACTCTCATAAGTAAAGGATATGCATTCTGCAATCCATTTAGAGTTCTTTTGGAGACTGGAAGCCCCAAATGACTAGAATCAAAAGCAACAAAAAATTGAGAAGACTTTCTATGATGCTGTATTCTTTGTAGGTAAAATGTCAGGGCTCTTTTACAGTCCAAAGTATGAAGGTTCCTTTCTGCATTAGAGACATGAGGCCTCGGAAAGAATACAGGAAGGTAAATCGATTGATTTAAATGAAAAGGCGAAACCACCTTTGGCATAAAATGTGGATGAGTTCTGAGAACAACCTTAACATGGTGAAACCTTGTATAAGGGAGATCAGCCACTAAAGCTTGCAATTCACTAATGCAACGTGCGGAGGTGATTGCAATTAGGAAGATGACCTTCCAGGATAAAAACTTTAGAGTTGTAGTGTCTAAAGGTTCAAAGGGTGGTTTCATGAGCTGTCTGAGAACTAGATGTAAATCCCATGCCACCGGTGGTGGCCTGATGGGAGGCTTTGTTAACAGAAGACCTCTCATAAATCTTGCTATGAGTGGATGAGAGGAAATTGGCTGTCCATTTAGAGGCTTATAGGAAACTGCAATTGTACTAAGATGGACTCTTACTGAATTGGTCTTTAGGCCAGAATTTGATAAATGAAGTAGGTACTCTAGTACCAATTCCAAAGATATCACAAGGGGGTTTAAGCCCTTTTCAGAACACCATATAGTAAAACGTTTCCACTTGAAGGCGTAAGAATGTCTTGTGGAAGTTTTTCTGGAAGGCTGAAGGACATCCTTTACCTGTTGGGAAAGGTTAAGATCCTGCAGGTCTAGGCTTTCAGCAACCAGGCCCTGAGATGCAGGGACTGGGGATTCAGGTGCCATTGCATCCCGTTCTCTTGGGAGAGAAGGTCTGGAGCACACCCTAAATCCAGAGGTGCAGCTTGAGGGAGATGTAGAAGCAGGGGATACCATGTTTGTCGTGGCCACCGTGGCGCTATGAGGATCATACGACCTCTGTCTCTCTGAAGCTTGAAGAGTGTTGTGGGGATGAGGGGAATGGGTGGGAAGGCATAGAGGAAGTCCTGATCCCAGTGAAGGAGGAAGGCGTCCCTTGCCTGGCAACTGTGAGCTGGAATTCTGGAACAGAACCGGGGAAGTTTGGCATTCACTGGACTTGCAAAGAGGTCTATGTCTGGGGTTCCCCAGATGTGAAATATCTTTATCAGCTGGTCTAGGTGGAGAGACCATTCGTGAGGCAGCAGTACTCGGCTGAGTTTGTCTGCCCAAAGGTTTGGAATGCCTGGAAGAAGGTGAATTTGATGCTCTCTGGCGAGGGCCCATATTCGTAAAGCTTCGTTGCATAATGACAGAGAGCCTGTTCCGCCCTGCTTGTTCACGTAGAAAGAGTAGTTACTCACCTGTAACAGGTGTTCTCCAGGAGCAGCAGGAATCAGTCCTCACATATGGGTGTCATCGGCGCCGATGAAGCCCCAGCAGAGCATTTCCCCAGCTTTCCATGAAAGCCTTTGGGAATGCTGGCACGCATGCGCGGTTCCCTTCCCGCCTAAAGGTGCCATCTTACCTCAGTCAAATGACATAGCTAAGAAGATCACACAAAAATGTAATAACACAAACTATGTACAACTGCAACTCCAAGGGGAGGAGGGAGGGTTGTGAGTACTGATTCCTGCTGGAGAACACCTGTTACAGGTGAGTAACTACTCTTTCTCCAGGACCAAGCAGGAAGTCAGTCCTCACATATGGGTGACTCCCTAGCTCTGGGCTACCGAGTAACCCAGGCTGAACAAGAGAACTCCCTCTAGTCCCAGCAGCAAAGAAAGGCTTTTCAAGGACACAACCTCCACCGGTAGCCCAACAGAGGGCAGGAGTTGCCTAAACCTCAAAGAGATTCCGGAGTACTGCTTGGCCAAAAGCATTGTCCCTATGGGACTCCCTTTCCAGACAGTAGTGGGCTGCAAAGGACTGGCTTGAAGACCAAGTTGCAGCCCTGCAGATGTCCACCAAGGGCACAGAGCGGAGATGAGCCACTGAGGCAGCCATTGCCCTGACACGATGGGCCGTGACCCTACCCTGCAAAGGAAAGTCAGCCGCCTTGTAAGCCCAGGTGATACAGTCAGCCACCCAGATAGACAAGGTACGCTTGGACAGAGCTAACCCCAACTTATTGGGGTCAAAGGATACGAAGAGCTGAGTAGCCCTTCTATGCCCCTGCGTACGGTCAAGGTAGAAGGATAAGGCCCTCCTACAGTCCAGGGTATGCAGGACTGCTTCAGCCTGGCTTGCATGAGGCCTAGGGAAGAATGTTGGAAGAACCACCTCCTGATTGAGGTGGAAAGAGGAGACAACCTTAGGGAGGAACTTGGGATGAGTCCTGAGGACTACCCTGTTCCTATAAATCCTGGTGTAAGGCCTATCACAGACCAGGGCCTGAAGCTCACTCACTCGCCTAGCCGAGGTAAGGGCTATCAGGAAGAGTGTCTTCCAGGAGAGGAAGCGTAGTGGACAAGTAGCCATCGGCTCAAAGGGTGGGCGAGTCAGTTGCTGCAAGACCACATTCAGCTCCCACTCAGGAGCAGGACGACGGATGGGGGGCTTGAGCAAAAGCAAGCCCCTGAGAAAGCGGGACACCAAGGGGTGAACTGACAAAGAATGTCCCTCCACCAGTGAGTGGTGAGCTGCTAAAGCTGAGAGGTGGACCTGAACAGAATTGTACTTAAGTCCCTGATTTGATAAGTGCAGTAAGTACTGAAGCACTACTGGCACAGTACAGGAGAAAGGATCCTCTGTACGTAGCTGACACCACACAGAAAACCTCTTCCATTTGAGAGCATAGGCTTTCCTAGTGGACTGTTTCCTAGAGGCTAGGACAACCTCCTCAACTTCCTGAGGCAGGCCCCAGTGAGCCAAGACTACCCTTGCAGCCTCCAGGCCATCAAAATGAGAGACTTGAGATTGGGGTGTAGTAAGGAACCCTGCTCCTGAGAGAGAAGGTCGGGTTGCAACCCCAGAGATAGTGGGGGATCCACCGCCAGTTGAAACAGAAGAGGAAACCAAGGCTGTCTCGGCCATCTGGGAGCTACCAGCAGGACCGAGGCCTTGTCCCGAAGAATCTTGAACAGAGTTCGGGCCACCAAGGGCGTGGGAGGAAACGCATACAGGAAGTCCTGAGACCAGGACATCAGAAAAGCATCTGGTGCGATCCTCAAAGGATGTGGCTGCCTGGAGCAGAACTTGGGTAGCTGCTTGTTTAGTGGACTGGCAAAGAGATCTATCCAAGGGAGACCCCACTTCAGGAAGATCTTTTGAACCACCAAGGGATGCAGCTGCCACTCGTGGGGCTGCAGAATCCTGCTCAACCGGTCGGCCAGGCAGTTCTCCTGGCCTGGGAGGTACACCGCCTTGAGAAGCATGTGGTACTTCAGGGCAAAGGAACAAAGGTCCTGAGTCTCTCGACAAAGGATCTGGGACCCAGTGCCGCCCTGCTTGTTCACATAAAACAAGGCCACCTGGTTGTCTGTTTGAATCAAGACTGAGCGGTGAGCCAGGGCTGGAGAAAAAACTCTGAGAGCCAAGCGGATAGCTCGAAGTTCCAGCAGATTGATCTTTTGGGCTGCCTCCCAGGGAGACCAGAGGCCTTGCGTGCACTTGTCCAGACAATGAGCACCCCAGCCCTTCAGAGAGGCGTCGGTGGTGAGGACCACTGAGTATTCTGGCATTTGGAAGGGCATGCCTTGGAGGAGATTGGGTGGATGTAGCCACCAGTTGAGGGAGGCCAAAAGGGGTTTGGACACCTTTATCTTGACTCGTAAGTGGCCTATGGCTTGAGACCACTGAGTCCGAAGGCACCACTGTGCAGGCCTCATATGGAGCCTGGCATTGGGAGTCACATGTACTGTCGAAGCCATGTGACCCAGAAGCCTGAGGCAGAGTCTAGCGGAGACCAGGGACTTGTTCAGAAACTGCTTTGCCACGTCCATCAGCCTTTGAGCCCTGTCTTCTGGCAAGAATGCCTTTACCAGTTGAGAATCCAACCTTGCCCCTATGAACTCCAAGTTCTGGGATGGGAGCAAAGTGAACTTTGTGAAGTTTATGACAAAGCCCACCTTTTGAAGCAGAGCAATGGTGTTGAGGGTGGCTTGTCTGGCCTCCAGGGACATCTGACCCCTGATGAGCCAGTCGTCCATAGGGAAAGACAAAGATGCCTTGATTTCTTAGGTAGGCCGCAACCACTGCCAGGCACTTGGTAAAGACCCTGGGAGCGGAGGATAGGCCAAAAGGCAGTACCCTGTACTGATAATGGTTCCCTCCCACAATGAACCTGAGGTACTTTCTGTGGTCTGGATGAATGAGGATGTGAGTGTACGCATCCTTTAGATCTAATGAGCATAGCCAATCTCCCTGCTGGAGGTAGGGCAGAAGTGTTCCAAGAGTAAGCATCTTGAACTTTTCTTTCTCTAGGAACTTGTTGAGGTTTCTGAGGTCCAGAATGGGTCGAAGGCCACCAGTTCGTTTGGGTATCAGGAAATACCTGGAGTAGAATCCGTGACCTTGCAAGTGGGGAGGCACAGGCTCCACCGCCCTGTCCACCAACAGACCATGAAGCTCTTTTAGAAGGAGGTCTATGTGCAGGGGAGGCCTTGGAGGCTCCCCTGGAAAATATGGTGGAGGCAGTTGGTGAAAATGGAGGGCATAGCCATTGTGGACTATGTCCAACACCAAACTGTCCCCGGTGATAAGGGGCCACTGCTGGGCAAAGAAGGCGAGGCGACCTCCTGTGCAGGGTGGGGAGAGCAGTGGAGGAGAGGCTACGCTCAAGGAGTCAAAAACCCCCACCCTGCTGAGTTGGAGCAGGGGCCTGAGGCTTGGGGGTCCTCTGCCTACGGGGCCTATTACCCTGGCCCTTGGCTTGCTGACCCTGGGGGGCAGCTTGGGCAGCCTGATACTGAGGGTACTGTTTGTAGGCAGTGCCCTTCCTCGGGTAAAAGGACTTTTTACCCGAGCCCTTCTTCTTATGTGAAGGAGCAGAGGTCTTCTTCGACAGCCTTGTCCTGGTAAGGTGCTCTGTCTCGAGCTGAGCGGCCTTCTCGGTCACGGGTTTGCCAAAAAGGTTCTCACCTCGGCAGGGGACATCGACCAACTTGTCCTGAACTCATGGCTCGAGGTCCGATGACTGCAGCCACGCCTGGCGTCGAGCCACGATGCTGGCAGCCGCTACTCGGGCCGAAGCCTCGAAGCCATCGTAGGCGGCGCGGGAAATGAACTTCGAGCATTCCCGAATCCCCGAGGACAAGGTCTGAAATCTCTGCAAGGGTTCCCCGGAGAGACCAGCAGAGAAGCTGGCCAGTTCTTTGGCCAGGTCCCACAAGTACATGCCCATGTACAGCTGGTAAGACTGGACACAGCAAGCAAGCATCGACCCCTGGAAGCACTTCCTACCGACGCCATCGAGGTTGCGGGCCTCCCTCCTGGGGGGCACCGCGGAGTGCATCTTCTGGCTCTTCAGACGATGCATGGCCGATTCCACAACCATGGAATGGTGTGGTAGCTGTGCTTTCTGGAAACCAGGGCTCTTGTGGAGTCGATAAATGGAATCGACTTGCTTACTTAGAAGCGGCGCCGAGGCTGGGGCCTCCCACATTCGAAAGAGGAGCCGTTCCAGCATCGGAGGAACCGGGACAGTAAAGGCCTCCTTCGGAGGAGAGTCGTACTGTAGAGCATCGGGATTGGCAGGGATTGCCAAGGCAGCGGCCATATCCCGGACGAACTTCGAGAACTTAGTGTCCTCCGGAGGGGATCTACTCCGGGGATCAGACTGCAGTGAGTCCGACGGGACGCACCAAGTCTTAAAAGTATCAGGAGACTCCTCGTCCTACGTCTCCCAAGCAGACTCGTCCGAGGAGGAGTCAGGGTCCGACCCCGCGGGGCCCCTAGGCACCCGCCCCGACGCCGGGGGCACCGGCATCGACACCCTTGGTCCCGAACGGGAGGACGACTTCGAGCCACGAGGGTCTCGAGTATCGGCTCGGTCTCCGGGGTTGACTTCGAAGTCGACGTCCCGATGGTCGGGGCAGATGCACCAGACAGGCTGGACATCAGTGCCCGCTGCTGCTCCATGAAGGCAGACAGTCTGCACTCCAAGGCTGTCATCCTGAGACTCAGCTCGGGAAACGCAGCAGCCACTGACTCGGGCCCTGGCGGCGCCGGGCCCAACGTCGGCTCTCTGGGAGGACTACGGGGCTTTCGTGTCCAGCAGACTCCGGCTCCACACGAGGAACTTTGGCAGGCTTCTCTTGGTCCACGGGCCCGGGACAGCGGTCGGGGGTCTTAGACCTGGCCCTCAAGGGACCAGGGACCTCCTCTGACACCACCCTCGCGAGCCGCTTCTTCCTCTTACGTTCCCGGTCGGGGGACCCCCTGTCCGAGGAGCTTCGACGGCACTCGGGATCGGAATCCCGAGATGTTGAGGCCTCAGACGAGGTCCAGGCCCGGCTGGAGGCAGAGTCCAAGAAAAAACTTTCCTTTTGATGCTGTCGACTCTTTAGTGCCTTGGAAGACATCTTCCCACATGGCCCACACGACTTTGGGTCGTGGTCAGGGCCGAGGCACCGAAGGCAGCAGTCTTGTGTGTCGGTGAGAGACATAATTTTCTTACACCGATCACACTTTTTGAAACCACTGGAAGCCATCGGGGAAAAAATAGCCCCAGCGAGGTCAAAAGACCGGCCTTACAGTGAAAAATGAAAAAAGGGCGCGAACGCCAGCCACAAAGGGCAAAAACCAAAAAATGAAGAAAACGGGCTCGATACCAGTGTACCGAACCCGGCGGGAGGGGAACCGGCGTCGAACCGGAGAAAAAATAGCGAAAATCGCCAAAGAAAAAAATCACTTTTATCCGGGAGAACAGGACACACGTCCGATGGGCTTCTCGGAAAAAAAGAGACTGAGGTAAGATGGCACCTTTAGGCGGGAAGGGAACCGCGCATGCGTGCCAGCATTCCCAAAGGCTTTCATGGAAAGCTGGGGAAATGCTCCGCTGGGGCTTCATCGGCGCCGATGACACCCATATGTGAGGACTGACTTCCTGCTTGGTCCTGGAGAACATGGCTACTTGATTGTCCGTTTGGACTACGACTGTCTTGTAGCTGAGCTGGGCATGGAATACTCGAAGAGCTAGATAGATTGCTCTGAGTTCTAGGAGGTTTATGTGAAGACAAGCTTCCTGTGGAGTCCAGGTCCTGGGTGGAGAGATGGTGCAGGTGTGCTCCCCATCCCACCTGTGATGCATCTGTTGTTAGGGTGGCCTGGAATGGGGGTTGTTCGAAAGGAGACCCCACTAAAAGATTCTCCAGTGATTGCCACCATTGTAGGGACAAGATCAGTCATCGTGAGTTTGATATCTTGTCCGACAGACGTCTTGTGGCCTGTGTCCACTGTGTATAGTGTCCACTGGGCTGCTCGCATGTGGAGGCGAGCATAGGGAACTACATGAATTGTGGATGTCATATGTCCCAGTAATTACAGCAGTTCTCGAGCAGTTAGGGAGGACTTTCCCGCTGCTTGAGAAGCTAGTTGCATCATGCGAAGACAGCGGGGCTGTGGGAGGAAAGCCCTTGACTGTCTGGTATCTAAACAAGCTCCTGTGAACTCCAGGGTCTGAGAAGGAGCAAGTTGGTATATTGGGAAGTTTATGACCAATCCCAAGTATTGGAGAATTCGCATTGTGCGAGATAGTGCAGAGCTGGCTTCTGCAACCGTGGGGGCTCGACCAGTCGTCCAAGTAAGGGAAGAAGAATATCCCTAGGGTTCGCAGGAATGCAGCTACTACTGCCATGCATTTCGTGAATACTCTTGGTGCCAAAGCCAGACCAAAAGGAAGAATCCTGTATTGGAGGTGTTTTCCCTTGAAATGTAATTTTAAGAATTTCCTGTGATCTGGATGGATCAGAATATAAGTATATGCGTCCTTTAGATCTAGAGAGCAAAGCCAATCCTGACTTTGAAGGTACGGCAGAAGAGTTCCCAGAGAAATCATTTTGAACTTTTCTTGGAACAGATATTTGTTCAATTCTCTGAGGTCTAGAATGGGTCTGTGTCCTCCTGTTTTCTTTGGAATAAGAAAATAGGGGGAGTAGAACCCTGTACCCTGTTGGGGAATGGGCACTTCCTCTATTGCTTCCTGAGCAAGGAGTGTTGAGACCTCTTCATCCAGTAGATTGTCTGGAGAGGTTTGGGAAATGAACTGGCTTATGATTATAGGAGGGGGCATGCTGTGAAAATGAAGCTTGTACCCCTCCCCTACAATGGACAGAGTCCAATTTTCTGCTGTTATTTGGTGTCATCTGTTGACAAAATGACACAACCTGCCTGGAATGTTTAGGGGTTCTGGACCCTTCAGAGGCAGGAAAGCTAAGCTCTCTAGGAAGGAGTCAAAGCCCTTGAGGGGGCTGAGCCTGTGGAGCTGGTTGAGCTCTCGGGCCTTTTGGCTTCTTTTGTTGTCTGGATTGTTGCTGTTGTCCCTTTTGGGCAACTTGATCCTGAGCTTGCCCTTGCTGGGTATAGGATGGATAAAACCTCCTCTTTTTGCTGAAAAAGGGTTTTTTTATAGGGTTTCTTTTTGGCTGGAGTGGCTGTAGATTTTGACAATCTGTCTAAAGTGAGAATGTCAGTATCTATCTCATTAGCCTTTTCCTGCCAATTCTTGCCAAAGAGGTTTTCTCCTGTGCAAGGGATGTTTCCTAATTTGTCCTGTACCCAAGTCTCCAAGTCTGATGCCTGAAGGCAGGCAATCAGACGTGCACCAATGGCAATAACAGAAGTTCTGCTGATGCATTCAAAGCAGTCAAAGGCTGCACGATTTACAAACTTGGAAACATCTTGAGCATGCTTGACAAGAGTAAGGAAGTCTTGTCGTTTGTCATCAGGGAGAAGGGGGCTCATTAGCTCCAAATTTCCTGTGACTTCTTTGAGGAAGATTCCCATATATAAAATATATGAGCTGATCCTAGCTGAAAGCATGGAAGCCTGAAATGTTTGACGCCCAAAGGCATCAAGAGTCCTGCATTCATGACCTGGAGGATTGGATGCATGTCTTTTTGCACTTTTCATCCTACGCATGGCTGATTCCACTACCACTGAATGGTGTGGCAGCTGAGTCTTTTGAAAACCAGGACATGGTGGAACTCGATACATGGTATAGAGTCTCCTAGAATGAGGAGATGTGGTCAGAGGTGTTTCCCACATCCTGAGCATCAAATCATGAAGAATTTCATGAATGGGCAGGGTAGCTGCCTCTTTGGGAGCCTTAGGGTATTGGAGTATTTCCAATTCCTTTGCTCTAGGTTCTTTTTCAGGAGCTACCGTGATTGATAGGCCTCAGGCCACATCACGAATAAAATCCTGAAAAGACATGTCCTCCGGAGGAGACATTCTGCATTGAGGAGAAGAGGAGTCTTCCGGAAGAAGTACTCTGGAACCAACCGAGTTATCCGAGTTATCGGAATCAGAAGATTCGAAGCATCTCTGATCCCGATGTTCATGCAAAGCACAGTATCGGTATCAATCGAAGTCGGCACCAAGATGGTCCGGTACCGATCTGTCGATGCCTGTCAGTAGCGGTGTCAACAGTACCACAGCTGTAAGGAGAGCTGCAAGACTGCGTTCGATAGCGAGGAATCTCTGGTCTATCGATGCTGCCGATGCCTGGGTGTCGGTACCGGTAGAAGCGGCTGGAACCCCTGAGTATGGCACCAGTAGTTCTGCCGAGGTCGAGGCCTCAAAAACATCCTGGAGCCCCGTTA
This sequence comes from Ichthyophis bannanicus, assembly GCA_033557465.1. Lineage (NCBI taxonomy): Eukaryota > Metazoa > Chordata > Amphibia > Gymnophiona > Ichthyophiidae > Ichthyophis > Ichthyophis bannanicus. The sequence continues at coordinate 24,573,435 of CM066042.1, forward strand.
GTACTTTGGAGGCCGAAGCCTCCCGCCAGGGCTGTTTTGCCGGTATAGTTTCCTCAAGGGCAATGCCAATGGCTTCTCGATGCTTGGAAGGAGATCTACCCTTTGAGGACCGGCTCTTATGTTTAGTTACCTGAGATCCATGGGAGGAAGACGAGGGTCTGGAAGACGTCGATGCAATGGACATCGCATCTGAAGAAAAGAGGGTACTGAGCTTTACAGCCCGGTTCCGTCTTCCTCTTTTAGTCATCCCCATACAAGAGGAACACTCCGATGGAGAATGGTCAGGGCCTAAACATTTGAGACACCAGTCATGGGTGTCGGTGACGGAAATGGTACCACCACACTTAGTACATTTTTTAAAACCACTAGCTGTTTTTTTCATTTTTCAGGAAAATGGGGCCTAATGCCCAAAATGACACCTAGCACCAAAAAGAAAAAGTTTCTGAAGAAAAGAGAACCGGTGGTACCAGTAGGCGTCGAGCGGAAGCAGGCGCAACCACAAGAAAAACAAGTTTAAAGAAGAAATTTTCTGCGGTGACAGGGTATGTGACCTGTCGGCTCCGCAGAAAACAAAGAACTGAAGATGGACAGTTGGAAAGGCGGGAAGGCAGCACGCATGTGCTGAGGGATGCTCCCAAAAGCGTGCCTATTGGATGCTGAGGAGCGTTCCTGCGCAGGCTCCGTCGGTACCGACAATACCCATTAGTGAAGACTACATTCCTGCTTGTTCCTGGAGATGAGGTGCACTACCCAGCAGTGCGGGACTGAACTGGAGGGACGAAAAGGAACGGGCACCGTGAGTGCCTCCTTGGGAAGGGCCTCATACTGCAGGATCTCAAGGTCCTCCATCCAAGGCTCCTCCTCGGACTCCGTGGTGAAGGCCAGGGACTTCGACATATCCTGGACAAAGAAAGTCAAGAAAGGAGAGGTACTATGGGCAGGGACCTCTGGTACTCCTGTGGAGGAGACGGGTCCGAGGGGACGTCCCAGTGTCATCAGGTGTCTGGGAACTTGTCATCTGTCTCCCACTGAGTTGGAATCGGAAGAGACCTCGAGAACCCGGTGGGCCTTGCTCATACGCCCAGCCAGGGGCGTCATTGGGGTCTCTGGGCCCCAGTGCTGCAAAGCAGAGGCACTCGTGGGAGACACCAGAAGCCTCAAAACAGAACCGGGAGCGTTGCCGGGAATCAGCCCTAAGCTGATACCACTCCAGCACGGGCTGGATGTGTTCGGGCAACCCCCTCGCAGTGAAGGGACCAGTCACCAGGCCCAAGAACCCAGTGGAACTGGGCATCAGGCCTCACTGCTGGGCCAAGAAGGCAGCAAGGCTGCATTCCAAGACCACCATCCTGACCTCAAGGCCAGAAGGCTCTGCAGCCACCGGCATGGGCATAGAGTGTATCTGTCCCAACACCAGCTCCATCAAGGGTATTTCCTCGATGACGATGGCCTCGGAGGGCCGATGCCAATCCCCCGATGCCACTGGAGTCTCCTCCCGCAGGGGCAGCATCGAAGGCTGCTGCTAGCCACTGCCCTCAGCACTGCACCGAGGACTCAATGCCGATGACCATGAGTCTTATGCATAGTTCCGGTATTGTCCTTCTTCCAGGGACAGCCCTCTGTGGACGATCCCTGGTATGATGCCCCGCAACTTTGGCGGCCCCAAAGGGTATCCATTCTGCGCTCAAAGTTGGGGCCGAAGAGGAGGTCCTGTGGCCAAACAGCATCTCCCACTGCCTTTCACAGTTCCTGTGACCCTTGCTTATCATCTGAAGACAGAGTAAGCAGGCAGCAGCATCCGTGTGGGACATGGTGTGCCCACAACGGTCACACTTCTCAAATCCACTAACAGAGGTCATAGTGGGGAAAACAGTACCCGCAAGAGCAAACTCCAAGGTCCTCGTTAGGGAAAGCACAAGAAAAAATCCCATGCAGCGAAAAACAGGGGAAAAAGAAAAAAGTACCCGAAAAAAACATGACACCAAGGCAGTAGTGGATCTGCGAACCGAGAAGGTGACTGTTCGCAACCAGATGAAAGAATAAAGAAAAGACAGACAAAAAACACTAACCTTTTCCGGGGTGCAGACGAAACATCCAATAAGCTCCACAGAAAAAGAAGACTGAAATAAGATGGCACCCTTGGGCGGGAAGGTGACCGCGCATGTGTAGTCTGGGGAAAACTGGGGAGTGTTCATCAATGTCACCCATATGTGAAGACTGACTTCCCAGAGACTGCTTGTTCCCAGAGAACACTACATACAAATCATCAAGCCAGTAGAAAAACGCTAGTCATATCCCCGGCGAACTACATCCAGCACCCATTAGGCAGATGTAATATGGGTCTAACTCTTCAGAATTGACACATAGACAATTCCTTATCTGTTCTATCGATGTAGGAATCCCCAAGTCTTTATTGTTTACCTCTGGAGGCTCTGGTGTCCTTCAGGCCTTGGGAATCCCCCTTATAGTCAACATTGAGAGGACTCCTGTTAGGGAAGTGAGCCCTCTGGAAACTGTCTCCAGCCTGTGATCCTGCAAATCCTTAAGGGCCGTACTATTTTTCACCAGAAAAGTTGTCTTCTTGGTTACCACCGTAATCAATCTACCTTGGGGAGCTTCTCCTTCTCCTCTGGGATTAAGGGACACAACCTCCACATGGCTCTGCCCACTATTGGCCAGTCTCTGGTGCTTCTCATTACACTGTAATAAGGTCCCGAATAACCTGGTGAACCAGAAAGGTCTTGATAGATGTATGCCATGCAAAATAGGTCCTTGGCTGGCCCTGCCACCTGAGCTGGAGGCTCTTTAATGGAGGAGTAGCCTAATGGTTAGAAGAGCAGCCTGGTGACCACAGAGACCAGGCTTTGAATTCCACTGGCACTCCTTGTGGCCTTGGGCAAGTCATTTAACTCATTGCCTCAGGGTACAAACTTTGATTGTAAGCCCTCCGGGGACAGAGAAATACCTATGTATTTGAAAGTAATTTGTCTTTAACTAAATACTCATAATAAATAAACACCTTCAACACATGTGTGATCATTGCATGGTGAGCCACTGAAGGATCCTCGCTTTCCCTCACAGGCTTATGAGGGAAGGAAGCAGCACTATGGGAGGTTAGTGTGCAACATTTATTTATACTGGTTTCATGAAATGGTACTGCTATGAAATGGGAAGTGCTATTGGTAGTTGATTTCAATTTGCTAGATGGTGACTGGGAAAGGTCTTGACAGACTTACGTATGCCCTGCTGGCTATTTCTCTCCCTATGCTTCCAAACATCCTTCTGGCTTTTGCCATCACCTTTTCTACCTGTTTAGCCACTTTAAGATAAGAACATAAGATATGCTATACTGGGTCAGACCAAAATCCATCAAGCCCAGTATCCTATGATCACCCCCGGTCCTGTTCTTCTTTTCTGCATTGAAGTTCTTCACCCTCTATACTGTATCGCTCCATGAGTTATTGCGGCCCAAATGTATGACCTTGCATTTCTTAGCATTACATCTTAGCTGCCAACTTTTTGATCACTCTTAAAGCTTTACTAGATCCCTCCTCATGCTGTCCACACCTTCCTGGGTGTCTATCCCATTACAGATTTTGGTATCATTTGCAAACAATATACCTTTCCCAACAGACTTTCTGAAATATTACTTACAAAAGTGTTAAAAAGAACAGAACCTCAGACTGATCCCTGAGGAATGCCACTAGTAATGCCCCTATCTTCAGGGGGAACTCCATTTACTACACCACTCCCTGGCACCTCTCACTAGAGTCCATCATAAGGGCATCAGTTTATTTATTGGATGTTGCACATCTTTTGCAGGAACAAATAAGGTTGCTCTGGAAGAGAGGGCAAAACAGACTGACATGATTCATCTGCTAACATTATTAGGATTGGTGTTTAAGATATTTGAGGTGACCACACGGCCACTACACGGGGAAGAACCAAGGCTGAACAGGGGAGGCAAGAGAAGTCTTATTTATTTATTTATTTACATTCTCTTATATACCGCGCTATTCTGCATCAGTGCGGTTTACACTGAACAAACTGAAATTACATTGAACAGGGCATTATAACTTGGAGATAACTATTTTACAGGGAACATGGGCTATGGAGGGTTAAGTGGCTTGCCCAAGGGATAACAAGGAGCACCTGTGGGACTACAAACCCCAGTCCTTCCGGCCCAAGGTTGCTGTCCTCTAGTGGGATTTGAACCCGGACCTTCCGGCCTGAAGTACCTTGCCCCAACCACTAGGTCACTCTTTCACTCCTTGCGCTGGACCTATGCTATCAGTATGAAGGAGATATTGCATTCAGTCTGCTCACAATCTGCACTGTGCATCCACTTTAGTGACTGTGCGAGAAGTATATGAAATTTGTCCCGACACTGTCTTTTTCATGAGGTAAACTGTGTTAGAGACGGTTGCACAAGCCTGGACTTAGGGGAGGCCCCTTAGAAAGGGGTTGAAGATGTTTTCACATCAGACCTGTGCAAACATTTAGAAGATGATTGCGCTTTAGGCATGGGACCCTCCATGGAATTTCACCCAATCTAAACAATCCCTTGCACTTTTCCTTTTTCAGATGGGAGTCTTAAAGTCATTGCACAGGGAGGTAGATAGGCCTTCAGTCACAAAGAATCTATTAGAATGCATAGAAATCAACAGATCTCTGCAAAAGCTTCTTCTCTGCTTCATGATGGCTCAGGTGTTTGTCTTTTTGGAGGGGGAAAGCTCATGAGGACATATGTCCCAGTGCTCATAGTGATTTGGTTACGGTTGGAGTCCCGACAAAGGTGAATTTTTTTTCTTAACTGATAATTTCCTTTCCTTAAGTCCTGACTGACCAGTCCAGAATTGTGCCCCCTTTTAAACAGCAGATGGAGGTAGAGAACACTGACTTTTAGTGATGTCATTGAAAATCAGTATTCTGTCTCGGGAGCATAACCCACACAACTGGACTGGTCTAGCTGGATGAAAAGGAAGGTGAAATTAGACTTACCTGCTAATTGTTGTTCCTTAAGGAAATCTAGTCCAGTCCCGGAACCTGAGAGCTCTGCACCTCCTCCAGCAGCTATGGAGACTGACACATATCATCACTTTGATGAACCAGTATAAATAGGCAAGGACCGCCTCTCCCCGCCAGTATCTATTGACAAAGCAGACTCAGCAGAGCAACAAATAAGTAGTTTATTCATGCAAACCAACTATCAACAACAAATTCTTCGCTAAAAACAGTCATAGAACTAAAAAGAAGCTTCCACCCTCCGAACTGCAGAGGAATATCTGACCTCTCTGGGAGAACGAGAACAGTAGAAATAGAAACTGAGAACTAAATATAGAGAGAGAGAGGGAGAGAGGGAGAGCGAGAGAGCGAGATAGCCCCTCCTGCTGACCACCACATCACCTGCCGTGCTCGCCCCTCAGGCTGCTCTGAAAGGAAACTGACAAACACGGGTGGGCTCCAGGACTGGACTAGAGTTCCTTAAGGAACAACAATTAACAGGTAAGTCTAATTTCACTTTCCTTTACGTCCCTCTAGTCCAGTCCTGGAACCTGAGAGGATGTAACAGAGCAATAAAGATCAACGGAAGGGCCCTGCTAGAGCAGCCTGAAGTACCGCCGACCCAAACCGCACATCGTTGGCCGCCTGCACATCCAACCTGTAATGCTTAACAAATGAATGCAAGGACGACCAAGTCGCCGCCCTGCAAATCTCAGCCGCCAGCACCAAAGCAAACTCTGCCCAAAAGGCTGCCTGCGCTCTAGTCGAATGGGCTAAGACCCACAGGCACCACCTTACCTTTCAAGATATATGCCGCTGCAATGGCCTCCTTCAACCACCTAGAGATGGAGGCCTTAGATGCCGCTTACTCCTTTCCGCGGCCCACCAAACACAAACAAGCGATCAGACTTATGAAAAGGTTTCGTCTCGCGAAGGTACCGCTTCAGAGACCTCCGAACATCCAGACGACCCAATCTACCTCCCATGGCTTCCTTCTGCTCTACAGAAAACACCGGCAAAGAGATCGCCTGGTTAACATGAATCACTGACACCACCACCAAAAACGCGGGAACCGGCCGCAGCACCACCTTTTGATCTGAGAATGACAAAAATGGCTCCCTACAAGATAAAGCCTGCAACTCAGAAATCCGACACGCGGAGCAAATGGCCACCAGGAAAACTGTCTTCAACGTTAAATCCTTCGAAGATGCCTTACTCAAATGTTCGAAAGGAGCCCTAACCAATGTTTCCAACACTAGATTCAGGTCCCACGGTGGCAACGAGCACCGTTGAGGACGACACAAATGCGATACTGCTCGCAAAAAACGCTTCACATCCGCATGGCCCCCTAATGCTGCTCCTTGGACCTTCCCGCGATAACACGAGATCGCCACCAACTGCACTCTCAAAGAACTGGCCGCTAGCCCTTTCTCGAACCCGTCCTGCAAGAACGTCAGCACCTGTGCAATCGACGCCGACGAGGGTTGCACCCACCTGTCCGCACACCAGGCCTCAAAAATGCACCAGACCCGCACATAAGCTAAGGAGGTAGACCGCCGCCTCGCCTTTAGCAACGTCGAAATGACCGCCGCCAAATACCCTTTGGTTGTCATCCTCGCCCTTTCAAGAGCCAAGCCGTAAGCGAGAATCGATCCACCTGCGGCATGCGCAGCGGCCCCTGAAGTAACAAATCCTCCCTCAGAGGAAGTCGCCCTCTGACATCCGCTCCCGACACCTGCTGTAAAACCGTTCTGCCTTTGCCGACTCGAAGGTCACCATCAGATCCATCATCGGCCTCCCCCAGCGCTCCGCGATTAGGGCAAACACATCCGGGTGAAGCGACCACTCTCCTGGATCGACCCTGTGCCGACTCAAAAAGTCCGCCTCGACATTGTCTACTCCTGCGACATGTTGAGCCGAGATGGCCAACAGGTGTCTTTCGGCCCAGGTCAACAGCTGACTGGCTTCTGCTTCTAACGCCGCACTCCCTGTGCCGCCTTGCCGATTGATGTAGGCCACCGCAGTCGCATTGTCAGATAGCACCTGAACCGCTGACCGACCCAGGCCCTGCTGAAACTGCAATAGGGCCCGATATACCGCCCTCATCGCCAGCCTGTTGATCAACCAGCTCGCCTCTAGCACAGACCACTGCCCTTGTGCGAACCTGCCCTCGAAATGCGCTCCCCATCCCGAGAGACTCGCATCTGTCATCACGAGCCTCCAGACTGGAGCTTCTAGGGACATTCCCCTCTCCATGTTTTCCGGCCGCATCCACCAGAGAAGTTCCCATCTCACATGAGGCGGACACACTAGGCGCTGAGAAAGTGCATCCGACTGGTGCGACCAACGGCACAGCAGCGCCCTCTGCAGCGGTCTCATGTGTGCTCTGGCCCACGGCACCACCTCTATTGTGGCTGCCTTTGTTCCGAGCAACTGCAAATACCGCCAAGCCGTGGGAGCTCTGCGGGACAGAAACCTCCTTACTAGCTCCCTCAAACAAAGAGACCGGTCCAGCGGGAGAAACACCTTCCCCTGCGTAGTGTCGAACCTCGCCCCCAGGTATTCCAGGGACTGCGATAGAATCAGCCTGCTCTTGGAAAAGTTGACTACCCACCCTAGGTCCTGCAACACCTGCACCACCTGGGAAGTATCCGCCCTGCTCCCCTCCTTCGACTTCGCCCGAATCAACCAATCGTCCAAATATGGATGCACCAGCACTCCCTCCTTGCGAAGCGCTGCTACAACCACCACCATCACCTTGGTGAAAACTTGCGGCGCCAATGCCCGGAACTGGAAATGACCTATGGGCACCGCAAAGCAGAGAAATTGCTGATGCTCTTTCCGAATGGGGATATGCAAGTAAGCCTCTGTGAGATCCAGTGACGTTAGAAACTCGCCTTTTCATACTGCCAAAACCAGGGACCGAAGCGCGTCTCATTACGGAAGTGTGAAACTCGGAGACAGCGATTCACATTTTTTAAGTCTAAGATAGGGCGAAAAGTGCCCTCCTTTTTCGGCACCACGAAATAAATGGAATATCGACCGTACCCGCACTGTTCTGACGGTACCGGCACCACGGCCCGCAGCTGAAGCAACCTGCGAAGCGTCTCGAGCACCGCCCGGCACTTGAACCGCGCTCTACAAGGTGACTGGATAAACACGTCCGCCACTGGCCTTTGGAGCTCCAGAGCGTAACCCTCTCGAATAACCTCCAACACACACTGATCTGATGTTATCTGGACGCAGGCAGGGTAAAAGTCCCGTAGCCGACCCCCAACGGCCTCGGACCCTACCTGAGCCCCCCTCATCTCATTGTGGTTTCTTAAAGCTGGAGGCTGCTCCGGACGCAAAACCCCTACCTGCGCCTCGAAAACCTCGAAACCCCTGGCTTCGCCCAGGGAACCTGCCAAAACGGGGCGAACAGAACCTATGAAACTCCCTCTGCGTTCCCTTGGGCGCCGGGTTAGGACGGCCCTGCTTAGGTTTATCCTCTGGCAGACGGCCCCCTTTGGACTCCCCCAAATCTTTAACCAACTTATCCAAATCTTCACCAAACAAGAGCTTCCCCTAAAAGGGAGTTTACTAAGCCGCGCCTTGGAGGAACTGTCCGCCGCCCAGTTGCACAACCATAAATACCTACGGGCCGCCACCACTGAAGCCATACTCTTGGGCCAGTCCCCGGATCAGGTCATAATGAATATCCGCCAAATGGGCGGACCCGGATTCCAGGCGAGAAGCCTCCTCCACCTGATGCAGTGCCTGATCCCCCTGAAGGCGTTGAGACCACCGCAGACAGGCTCTCGCCACCCAAGCCCCGGCAATCGAGGCCTGCATGGACAGCACGCTGATGTCAAACACCTGCTTCAACAACGTATCTAACTTCCTATCCTGACCATCCTTAAGTGCCGCCACCCCCTCTACTGGGATTGTCGTCTTCTTAGTAACCGCCGACACAGCCGCATCGACCTTAGGAGACCGAAAAAGTTCCCTATCCTGATCCGCTAGCGGGTAGAGTCTGGCAAGAGCTCTAGATCCCTTGAGGGTCGACTCGGGTACATCCCATTCCTCCTGAATCATATTCAAGAACACCCTGTGCACAGGAAAGACACGCTGCGTCGTCCGCACCGCTTGCAACAACGGATCCTCCAACGCCTCATCCGTCGACAGAACCGCCTCTGGCATGTTAAGGGCCTTAAGGGATTCAGTAATCAGTGCCGGCAACTCCTCTCGTCGAAACACCCTGACCACCCTAGCCTGCTGCTCCTCTTCGGGCAGCTTGCCCTCTTCTAGCTCTGCTACAGAATCCTCCTCGAGATCATCCTCCTCGAGATCTTCGACAGACAGAGGCAGCGATTTCTCCGTCCCCGCTACCTTATGCCTCTTAGCCGGGGTACCAGCCGCCTCCTGAGCCACTGGACTGCCGAGACGCTTCACCCCCGCTCGCTGGGCGGAAGAGCAACCATACCGAGTTGTAGGAGAGACAACGCCTGCTGCAACAGCAAAAAGAGATCCGAATGGACCAAAGGCTGCCCCCCCCCCCCCCATCGACACCTGTGCTTGCGGTAGCGGAACCTCACCTGCTGTAGACGGCCCTGCCACTGGTTGCGAGGGAAGCCGAGACGGAGAGGGAGCGTCCCCCTGACTCTGGGACCCCCGTCCAGCCCTCCTGACCCCCCTTCCAACGCTTGCTCCATCACAGCTGCTTCTTGGGTACAGACTCCGAAAACCCCGGACTCCAGGAGCGAACCCCGCTGAGTGCCACACACCAGACACCTAGTCTTAGCAGGCATGCTCCTACTGAGCCCAGCAGACCACAAAAAAACACAGTCCAGCAAGCAATCATGGCCAAAACTTGAGAAAACTCCAAAAACTCAGCAAGCTCGTTTACAGGGGCTGGGTTCACTTTTTTTTTTTTTTTTAGACAGGCACCTCCAACTCTAGTGCCTCCAGGCAACACCGCAGCCCTGAAAAACAAAACCGGGGAAAAACAAAGCCTCTGGCTCTCCCGACGCACTGTGCTGACAGAAAACTCAAGGCCAAAGCAAACCCAAAATGGCCGCCACGAGCTTCCCACGCGATCACCATGCGGCCCCTGCTGCACACACCAGAAGCACTGCCTGCGGCGAATCTAGCCCCCCGGATGTGCCCTCACCTAACCGATCCCCAAAACAAAAGGAGGAAAGAGTTCTTACCGCCCGCTCCTGCCTCAGAGGCTCCCGATCCTCCAGAGAGCCCCGACCTGCCGCCCGAGCTCAGCCTGCTCAGCGGCTTCGGCTGCGGGCAGAGAAACAGCCCCCACACTCAGTGTGCCGTGTTTCTTCGCTCTCCCCAGGCACGATATCGGTGGCGCCTGCCACCTGCTCCTCACCCTTACCAGCGGGTTCGGGAGCAGGGAGGCTCTTCTCACCGGCCAGGCAAAAACGTCTCCTCAGTGTTTCCCTGCCGGGGGGGGGGGGGGGGGGGGGGGGAAGGGCAGAAGGCAAGAAAACTGAAGTAGAAGGGAGAAAACTGAAAGCCAACCAGCCTCTGCAGCTCTAGCCTGCTGCACACTGCTGAACACCTCCCAGACAATGAAAAAACTAAACTAAACTGTCCCAATTTTAAAAGTTAAATTTAAATTTAAAGACTCTGCTTATTTGCTAACATCTGAGCCCAGTCCCTAGGCTCAGCACCATCTCCAGCTGCTATGGAGACTCAAACTGGCAGGGAGAGGCGGTCCTTGCCTATTTATACTGGTTCATCAAAGTGATGACATGTGTCAGTCTCCATAGCTGCTGGAGGAGGTGCAGAACTCTCAGGTTCCGGAAAGCACAGTTACTTACCTGTAACAGGTGATCTCTGGGAACAGCAGGAATTAGTCCTCACATATGGGTACGTCGGTACCGACGGAGCCCGTGCGGGAAAGCTCCCCAGCTTCTTAGAATAGAAGCTTTTGGGACCTCCACTGCACATGCGCACTGCCTTCCCGCCTTCCTGAACAGCTCTCCTCAGTTTCGAGTTTATAGCTGAGTCAACAGAGAGAGGACAGGAAGATAGATAGATAAAAGATACAACTCCTAGGGAGGTGGGTGGGTTGAGGACTAATTCCTGCTGTTCCCAGAGATCACCTGTTACAGGTAAGTAACTGTGCTATCTCCAGGAACAAGCAGGAATAAGTCCTCCATATGGGGACTCCCTAGCTTAGATGCATGGGATCCCCTGTAAGGTTCGCCATCTTCGTATGGATCTCAGGCATCCATTCTGGGAAGGTGGGCAGGAGTTGTTTAGGAATGGAACAGGTGCTTGAGGACAGCCTGGCCAACAAGGCATCCGTCCCGGCGGGAGTCCTTGTCCAAACAGTAATGGGCTGTGAAGGTATAACCGAGGCCCAGGTAGCGGCACGACAGAACTGATCTATGGAAACAGAGAGCAGATGAGCAATAGAAGTTGCCATGTCCCTCCCATTGAGAGCCGTCACAAGGCCTTCCAGAGAAATGTGTTTGCGCTGGTACGCAAAAGAAATACACTGAGCAATCCAATTGGAAAGTGTACGCTTGGAGACTGGAAGTCCCAATGGGAAGGATCAAGGCCACAAAAATTGAGAAGACTGTCGATGTGGCTGAGTCCTATTAAGGTAAAAAGCGAGAGCTCTTTTACAATCCAGAGTATGAAGGTTCCTCTCTGCTTGGGATGCATGAGGAGCTGGCAAAAAGACAGGTAGATATACCTCTTGATGAAGAGGAAAAGGCGAGACCACTTTAGCATAAAGTGGGGATTCGTCCTAAGGACCACCTTATCATGATGAAATCTGTGTAAGGTGGATTAGCCACTAAAGCCTGCAGCTCACTGATGCGGCGAGCCGAAGTAACTGCAATGAGGAAGGATACCTTCCGGAAAGAATTTCAAGGAGTGGAAAACATTGGCTCAAAAGGTGGCTTCATAAGTTGACCGAGCACTAGATAAAAATCCCATGCGACCGGGGGTTTTCTGATGGGAGGTTAAGTGAGAGTCAGTCCTAACATGAAACTATCAACAAGATGATCAGAGGAGATAGGTTTTCCATTTATATATTGCAAGTATGCTGCAATAGAACTTAAATGTACTCTTACAGAATTCGTCTTGAGGCCTGCAATTGGATAGATGCAGGAGATAATCAGAGAAGATTCAAAGGAAGTGCCAGGGGGTCAAGACCCTGCTGAGCACACCAATGGAAAAACGTTTCCATTTGAAAGCATAGGAACGCCTGGTAGAGGGTTTCCTAGAGGCAGAAAGGTATCTTTCACTGGTTGGGAAAGATGAAAGTCTTGAAGGCTTAAGCCTTCATAACCAGCACTGAGGTGTAGGGATTTGGGGTTTGGGTGCCACAACGTCCCCTCCTCCTGAGACAGGAGGTCTGGCGCAGCTCCCAGATCCAAGTAGGATCCCTGGGATAGCTGTAGAAGTAGAGGGAACCACACTTGGCGTGGCCAGCGTGGAGCTATGAGGATCATAGTTCCATGATCCCTCTGGAGTTTGAACAGAGTCTTGGGAATCAAAGGAATGGGTGTAAAGGCATATAGGAATGCCTGATTCCAATTCAGGAGAAAGGCGTCCGTAGCCTGAGCTCCCTGACACGGAGTTCTGGAACAGAACCGGGGAAGTTTGGCATTCCACGGACTTGCAAAGAGGTCTATGTCCGGGTCCCCCATTCCTGAAAGATTTCGGTTTATTTTGGTCCAAATGTAGGGACCAGTCGTGTTTGGCAGCAGAACTCGACTGAGCCTGTCTGCCCGAGAGTTTTGAACTCCTGGGAATACACTGCTAGCAGGTGAATCTGATGCTCTCTGGCGAAGGCCCATAGTCTTAGAGCTTCGTTGCAAAGCGACAGAGAGCCCGTCCCTCCTTGTTTGTTTATGTAAAACATGGCCACCTGATTGTCCCGTCTGAACTAGGACAGTGAGGTTGGCTAGGAGGGAGTGGAAGACCTTGAGGGCAAGGTAAATTGCTCGCAGTTCCAGAAGATTGATATGAAGGGTGGTCTCCTGTAGAGACCAAGTGCCCTGAGTGGAGAGTTTGCAGATGGGCTCCCCACCCTGTTTGGGAGGCATCTGTTTGTGAGGGTTGCTTGGGGTAGCAATGGTTGAAATGGAGCCCCCAACAACAGATTCTTGGTGGAAGTCCACCAGTGGAGGGACCAAAACAGACGATCGGAGGTTTTGTATTTGGTCTGAGAGCGCTCCTGACGCCTGATTCCCACTGAGTGGCCAGGGTCCATTGAGCTGCTCTCATATGAAGACGAGCATAGGGCACCACATGCACTGTGGAGGCCATATGACCCAGTAGGCGTAGCATTTCCCTGGCTGTCAAGTGATGCTGGACTGAGCTTGGGAGGCCAAACTCATGAGGCGCTGGCCTCGCACCTGTGGAAGGTAGGCCCTTGCATGGATGGTGTCCAACTGGGCCCCTATGAATTCTAGAGATTGGAGTAGGGATGAGTTGGGACTTGGGAAGGTTTTACTAACCATTCCCCAGATACTGCAAAAGGCTCCTTGTGTGGTCCAGGGAATCTGGGCCTGTGACTGAGTTGGAGCTCGGATGAGCCAGTCGTCCAGATATGGGAAGACAAAGATTCCCATGCCTCTTAGAAATGCGGCTACGACTGCCATGCATTTTGTGAATACTCTTGGAGCAGAGGCTAGACCGAAGGGAGTACTCTGTAATTGGAAATGTTTTCCCTGAAACAGAAAGCGAAGATACTTTCTGTGGATGATGGATGAGTATATGTGTATACGCATCCTGTAGGTCTAGAGAACAAGCCAGTCCTGACCCTGGAGTAAGGAAGGCTAATGCCGAGAGACAGCATTTTGAATTTCTCCTTGAAGAGAAATTGTTCAATTCTCTCAGATCTAGGATTGGTCTGAATCCCCCTGTCTTCTTTGGAATGATAAAATAGGGAGTAGAAACCGGACCCTTGTTGAGGAAGAGGAACCTCTTCTATGGCCCCTTGGGCAATAAGAGAGGAAACCTCTTGACCCACAGGGTTTAGAGAGATGGGGGAGAATTGAATGGTCTCACCATATGATGGGGGGAGGAAGGCTGGAGAAATGAAGTTTTGTAACCCTCTCGAATGATAGAGAGGGTCCATTGTTCTGTTTGTGATTTGTTCCCATCTGGGAGCAAAGTGAACCAACCTTCCGGGTATGGTGAGAGGTTCTGGTTGTGTTAGAACCAGAAGTGGCAAGTTCCCCTAGGAGCAGTCAAAACCACCCCTGAGGGTTGGAGCCTGCTGAGCTACATGTAGCTGCTGCAGGCTTAGCTCGTGCTTGTTTGGATTGCTGACGCTTAGCAGTATAGCGAGGTTGAGAAGGCTGCTGGCCAGTATTTGAAGCAACTCTGGCCTTCTTATAGTAAGGCCTTTAAAAGACTTTTTCTTAGTAGAATTGAAGTGGACTTTGAAAGTCTTTCCAAGGTGGCATTTTCAGCATCCATCTGGGTGGCTTTGATTTGCCACTCTTCCCCAAATAAGTTCTCACCTGTACAGGGCAGATTACGTAAGCCAATCTAGAACCCATGGTTCCAGATCAGATGCCTGGATCCAAGCAAGACGTCGGTCTTAAATTTCAATGCACGAAGCGCTACTGGCTCCCTCAATGGAATCATATGCTGCCCTATTAGAGTACTTAGAAACCTCTAAGAGTTGTTTCACTAGGGAAAGGAAACCCTGCTTTTTATCCTCAGGATAAAGGGGGCAAAATGCCGCACCTTTTTGGCAAGTTCCTCCAGGAACATGCCCATTATAGACTGTAGGAATTAATCCTGGCTATAAGCATACTACCTGGAAAATTTTCCTACCAAAGAGTCCAAAGTCTTACATTCCCGTCCTGGAGGGGTGGAAGAGTGCCTTTTGGTACTCCTAATCTTCTTCATTGCAGACTTCACCAACATAGAGTGGTGGGGCAATTGAGTCTTTTGGAAAACCAGGAGAAGGAGGGACCCTATACATGGTGTCCAACCTACGGGAATAAGGAGACAAAGTCAAAGGATTTTCCCAGAAATCCATCAGTTGTTTCTTGAAGGATTTCATGGATAGGCAGGGTAACTGCCTCTCCTTAGGGGCCTTTGAGTAGCCCAACTATCCAGTTTTTTGGATCTGGGTTCCTTTTCAGAGGATGTGGTAATAGAAAGGGCTGTAGCCATATCTAAAACAAAGTCCTGGAAGGACAAATCCTCTGGAGGGGACATTCTCCTTTTAGGAGAAGAGGGCTCCTCAGGTAAGTTGAGTGAAAACTCAGCAGAATCATCAGAGGAGTGAAAATCCTCAGAGGAATCGGTGCTTTCCTCTAACGCACGATACGCGTACCGATCGGTATCGATATCGGCGTATCGGGTATGGAACCGGTATGGAGCGAAAGCCCATACGGTACCGACTTGCGTTTTTAGAGGTGGACGGCCTCGATACCGGCATGGCGGACGATACCGGTATCGGGCCCGGAACCGCTGAAAGCGAACCGATGGCGTTTCAGCTTTAATGAAATCAATGACGGATTGCTGCATGGACTGTAAAGTATCTACCATGGACGCAATTGATTTCTGGATGTCGGTACCGGAGTGACCCTGTACCCCAGAGCAGGCTAACAGGTGATCTGTCGAGGCCGTAGCATCGATATCAACCTGATACCCCTGAATTGGCGTTTTTGGAAGTTGGACTTCCCGACGGGGTTGTTTGGCTGGGGCAGGGTCCTCAAGTACTAAGCTAAGAGCCTCTCGAATCTTAGAAGGAGATTTGCTATTTGAGGACTTTCCCACAGAAGGTTTGGTTACCTGAGATCCATCCGAGAAGAAGACCTGGATGACTGTGATGCTGTATTCTCTGAAGCAAACAGCACATGGAATTTGTTGGCCCGTTCTGCAGCCCACGTTTTAGACATGTGGGAGCAAGATGGGCAGTCCGGTATGGAATGGTCAGGCCCCAAACATTTCAGACACCATCATGGGTGTCTGTGACTGAAATAACAGCATTACATTTGGTACACTTCTTAAATCCAGGGGCTGGCTTCTCCATGAGGAGAAAATTGAGTAGCCGAGAGGCCTCTCTGAAGTGACCAAAAAGCTAAAAAATAAGAAAAAAGAATTATAATTTTTTTAAAGAAAGAAAGAAAAGACCGGCGATACCGTATCGGTATGGGGAAGGCAGGTACGCGGTCTAAAGAACAAATAAAATAACAATTTCTTCAGCGGTGACAGGAACACGACCTGCTGGCTCCGCGGAAAAAGAGAACTGAGGAGAGCTGAACAGGAAGGCGGGAATGCAGTGATCATGTTCAGTGGGAGGTCCCAAAAGCTTCTATTCTAAGAAGCTGGGGAGCTTTCCCGCACGGGCTCCGTCGGTACCGACGTACCCATATGTGAGGACTTATTCCTGCTTGTTCCTGGAGATCTGGACTAGAGGGACGCAAAGGAACTGTGTATTTGGAGTGGGTGTCAACATTCTGCTGCATCTTTCTCTCTTTGCCTAGGACATGCTGTATGAAAAAGAAACACAGAGTAAAAAACGCTTTCTTTTAAAAGAATGAGACAATAAAAAAAACATACGGAAGATAAAACCTCTCAGAAAAAGGGTACTGAGAAAATTCCTGAGCACAGGAAAAACCATATATGCTCATAACTTCACACTCTGTTCTGAACTGTGGAAGAACTGTTCCATCCCAGCAATGTGCATTGATGTCACTCACTTATTTCTGTTTCTGATTCTATCCTGCTTGTCGATGGAAAAAGTCAGCGTTAGGATCCTGAATTTTATTCAAAAAGAAACTGGGAACAATGGCATGATGGCGAGGCTCGCCCCCACGGATGCTAGCGTGAAGAGCAACCGAGCGACCTCGACTTCACCTCTGCAGAGTAAGCATCTACCGCATGGAGATGAAAGACCAGCAGACTTTTAAATTTAAAAACACTCCTAGGCGTGGCACTATGGAATGGTCGCGTTCTCCTCCTCCCCACTCCAACAACTCCGCCGAAGAGCAGACCTGATCTGAGGCAACCGAACCACAACAAACGGGATATAAATGCAGTTAAATAAATAAATAAATAAATAAATAAACAAACATCACCATGTAAGCATCCTCTAAATGTAACCCTTGATGTAATGGAATGTAACCCATGATGCCCAGCCTGCTTGGAATGTATGTATTTATGTATACTGTGTGTGTAGTAGATGCGCAGTAGTACTAGTAGTAGTTATGGGAGACAGCCAACCTGGTTTTGCCCTAACTAGATTGCTACTCTGTGTATTTCTGTTGTCTTAATTAGATCGTAAGCTCTGATGAGCAGGGACTGTCACTCTCTCTATGTCTGTACAGCGCTGCGTATGAGGTAGCGCTATATAAATGTTAAAATAGTAATAGTAGTCGTACTAATTTAGCAGAGCAGGTTTACTGCAGTGTTTTGAATAAATTGTAACTGGTCCAGTGTACAGTCAAACCACCAAGTAAGCATTATAATAATAATCCATGCTGCTAAGCACAAAAGCATGCAGTAATATCTGAATATCCCTGGGCTCATTGTAAGATACGACATCATGAATCCTACAGAAGAAACCAATTGTACATAAAGAGCTACTATCATAGGCTTCCAGGCCTACCTAACAGCATCATCATATCCAAATACGCAAAAAGTGCTGAAATATGAAAGGAAATGTCCTGAATCCAGTGTTCCAATGATTAGAAGGAACGAGTGAAAATCCACAAGCACATACAAGGAACTAAAAAACAGAATTTACAAAACAAGAGAAAATAAAAGTCTTCAAAGAACTGGATCAGCAAACAAGGAAAAACAAGTGACAAATACATAAATACAGTGGGAAATACAAAGTGTTACTCCAGGAACCCTTTGTCAATCAAGAATGGATGCATGAATGGATAAGGAGAAGCTAACTGAAACCGAAAGGTAAGAAATTGATAGTTGCCGCCCAGGACAGAGGATTACGGATGAGATGGTTTACAGCAAGCACTGAAAACATGGTAGAACAGTCATGTAGATTCTGTAAGAAAGAACATGAAATGGTGACTCACCTGATAGCTGGCTACAAAGTTCCGATGGCAGAAAAGCATTGGGATCATGGCCCTAAGAGAATTATGGAGAATGAAGATGTTATGATCACCTGGGATACCTCCCATTCCTATCAATAAAAAACTGGACAGAAATATGCCGGACACAATGGTAAAAGAGGAAACTACCAGAATGGCATTGATTAAAGCGGTGTCGGGGCCAAGTGACTATTCTGTGAATCGCATTGAGAGGGAGAATATTTTTAAATACTAAGAAATGCAGACAGAGATTAAGAAAGCATGGCAGAAAGTTACTGAGCTGTTTCCCATCATGTTGATTGCCACAGGATTGATTAAAAAGTATTTCCAAGCACATCTTAATAAATTACTCATACATGTTACACTTCGTTGGCTCTCTTTGACATGATGCAAGTACTATGCTTGGCATATGAGAAGCTGAGACCATACGTCATGCACTCCAGTAAGGTTCATGACTTCATGGAATGTGCAAAATTAACCCATTCTGAGAAATCGCCACAGAAAAAAGCACAGTTACTCACCTGTAACAGGTGATCTCTGGGAACAGCAGGAATTGAGTCTTCACATATGGGATGATGACTGTACCGACGGAGCCCGCGCAGGAACGCTCCCCAGCGTCCAATAGGAAAGCTTTTGGGAGCAACCCACTGCACCTGTATACCTGCCTTCCCGCCTTTCCAGCTCTCCCTCCTCAGTTGAGTTTGAAGCTGAGATAAAAGGAGAGAAGGAGTAAAGAAGAAATCACAACTCCTAGGGGAGGAGGATGGGTTGTGAAGACTCAATTCCTGCTGTTCCCGAAGATCACCTGTTACAGGTGAGTAACTACGCTATTTCCAGGAACAAGCAGGAATGTAGTCTTCACATATGGGACTACTTAGCTTGGAGATGCCAGAGAGATGATCTCAGAGCGAGCTGTGGAACACAGGCCTAAGTAGTAGGTCATATATCCTCCAAGGATGTCTGGTATCAAAACCCGGGACAGGGAGTAGGAGTTGATCTAAGACTGAAAGAGATGCTGGAGAACAGCTTGGCCAAACGAGGCATCCCGGCGGGAGTCCTTATCCAGGCAATAGTGAGCAGCAAAAGTATGGACAGAGGACCAGGTTGCTGCTTTACATTTCTCATTGATCGCCACAGAATGGAGATTCGCTATGGAGGCAGCCATTGCTTGAACATTATGTGCAGTGATATAACCCTCAATAGAGAGTCTTGCACTGTCGTAAGCAAAGGAGATACAATCTGCTATCCATTTCGAGAGAGTTCGCTTGGATACTAGTAGTCCTAGGTGACTGGAATCAAAAGCGATGAAAAGTTGGGAAGCTTTTCTGTGCTCCCGAGTTCTTTGGAGATAAAAGGCCAAAGCACGTTTGCAATCCAGGGTATGAAAGATTACCTCTGCCCTAGAAGAATGAGGTCTAGGGAAGAAAACAGGGAGGTACACTGACTGGTTTAAGTGAAAAGGCAAGACCACCTTTGGCATAAAGTGAGGATGAGTCCTAAGGACTACCTTATCATGGTGGAAACGTGTGTAAGGAGGATCAGCCACCAAAGCTTGAAGTTCACTGATGCACCTTGCTGAAGTGAAGGCAATAAGGAAGGTGACCTTCCAAGTAAGAAACTTCAGGGAAGTAGTGGCTAGGGGTTCAAAGGGCGGCTTCATAATCTGTCCTAGAACCACATTAAGGTCCCATGCCACTGGGGGTGGCTTAATGGGAAGCTTAGTTAATAGAAGCCCTCTCATGAAGCGTGCTACAAGCGGTTGAGAGGAGATGGGCTGAGCATCCAAGGGTATATGGGAAGCCGCTATGGCACTTAGGTGTACCCTTAACATATCGGTCTTGAGTCCAGAGGAAGAGAGGTGGAGAAGATATTCAAGTAATGTTTCCACAGGAGCTGAAAAGGAGTTAAGGTCCCTTTTTCAAAAACCAGACAGAGAATCTATGCCACTTGAAGGCATAGGAGCGCCTTGTGGAAGGTTTCCTAGAAGACAAAAGGATAGCTTTCACTTGCTGGGAGAGGCTGCCATGGAATTAACATAGTAACATAGTAAATGACGGCAGATAAAGACCAGCATAGTCCATCCAGTCTGCCAAGCTTCTATGCCTTCAACAGCCATGCTGTTAGGTGTAGAGACTGCGGATAGGGATGCAGCATTGTCTCGTTCTCCAGTGAGAGGAGACCTGGGGCAGACCTCAAATCTACTGGTTAAACTCGAGAGAGACGGAGAAGCAGAAGATACCAGGTTTGTCGTGGCCAATGCGGGGCTATAAGAATCATGTAGCCCTTGTCTCTCTGGAGTTTGAAAAGAGTTTTGGGGAGGAGGGGAACAGAAGGGAAGGCGTATAGGGAGCCCTGGCCCCAGTAAAGGTGAAAGGCATCTACCGCTTGGCTGTTGTGAGCAGGGGTTCTGGAACAGAATTGGGGACGTTTGGCACTCTGAGCACTTGCAAACAGGTCTATGTCTGGGGTTCCCCAAATCTGGAAGATGTGAGCTACCTTGTTTGCATGGAGAGACCACTCGTGGGGTAGTAAGACCCGACTGAGTTTGTCCACCAAGAGATTCTGTTTGCCTGGAAGATAAACCGCAAGTAGGTGAATCTGATGTTGTATGGCAAAGGACCATAGGTGCAGGGCTTCGCTGCAAAGTGCCCAAGAGCCTGTTCCACCCTGCTTGTTCAAGCAGAACATGGCTACCTGATTGTCCGTCTGGACTAAAACTATGCGGAAGCAAAGGTGGTCGTGGAACACCTTGAGAGCATTGTGGATAGCTCTAAGTTCCAGTACATTTATTTGGAGTTGTGACTCCTGATGAGACCAAAGACCCTGAGTGGAGAGGTTGTCCAGATGAGCTCCCCAGCCCAGTTTGGATGCATCCGTCGTCACGGTACATTGATGTAGAGGCTTCTGAAAATGTGACCCTACGAGAAGGTGTTCTGGGGATTGCCACCACTGGAGAGATGATATGAGACAGGACATGTAGAGAGTATTATCTTGTCTCCCAGACGACTGGATGCTTGAGACCACTGGGAAGCCAGGGTCCATTGAGCTGCATGCATATGTAGACGAGCGTATGGAACCACATGTGCAGTAGATGCCATATGGCCCAGAAGTTGCAGCATTTCCCGAGCAGTGGGAAAGGTTTTGAGGCCTGCTAGGGATGAAAGCTGGATGAGTCGAGCACAGCGGGCTTGAGGCAGAAAAGCCCTTGACTGTCAAGTGTCTAGGAGGGCTCCTATAAACTCCAAAGTTTGAGAGGGAACGAACTGGGACTTTGGAAGATTTATTACAAATCCCAAGTGCTGCAGCACCTGCCTGCTGCGCGTGAGAGAAAGATTGGTCTCTAGAGGTGTGCTTGCTCAAATGAGCCAGTCGTCTAGGTAGGGGAAGACAAATATCCCTAGAGTCCCTTAGGAATGCAGCTACAACTGCCATGCACTTTGTAAAGACTCTTCAGGCAGAGACGAGGCCAAAAGGCAGGACTCTGTATTGATGTTGTTTCCCCTGGAACAGGAAACGCAAAAACAGTCTGTGTTCTGCATAGATATAAATGTGAGTATATGCGTCCTTTAGAACTAGAGAACAGAGCCAGTCTTGACTCTGGTGATAGGGCAGAAAAGTACCTAGGGAGATCATCTTTAATTTCTCCCAGAGTAGATACTTGTTCAGTTTTCTGAGGTCCAGGATGGGCCTGTATCCCCCTGTCTTCTTTGGAATGAGGAAGTAAGGAGAATAAAAGCCCAGACCTTGCTGGGAGAGTGGCACCTCCTCTATTGCACCTTGTGAGAGAAGGGAGGTGACCTCCTGCAATAAGAGTGGTGAGAAGGGGATGAGAAAGCATAGTTACTCACCTGCAACAGGTGTTCTCCAGGGACAGCAGGAATCAGCCCTCACTTGACATATACATAAATGACCTGGAAAAGGGAATAATGAGTGAGGTTATCAAATTTGCAGATGACACGAACCTATTTAAAGTTGTTAAAACCCATGAGCATTGTAGAAAATTGCAAGAGGATCTTGATAAATTGGAAGACTGGGCATCCAAATGGCAGATGAAATTTAATGTGGACGAGTGCAAAGTTATGCACCTAGGAAAGAACAACCCAAACTATGGTTACACGATGCAAGGTTCCACATTAGGAACCACCACCAAAGAAAAAGATTTAGGCGTCATCGTGGATAACATGTTAAAACCCTCCGCCCAGTGTGCAGCGGTGGTCAAGAGAGCAAATAGAATGCTAGGTATTATAAGGAAAGGAATGGAAAATAAAAGAAGTAATTAGATCTTACCTGCTAATTATTGTTCCTGAAGGAACGACAATCCAGTCCCTTTACTTCAGGTTGAGGTCCCAAGGGGGGATGAACCGATCTTCGTTGCGGGCGGAGCCGTCTGACCGCTTTCAGGAACCTGGCAACATCCGCATGAGCTCCTAAAGGTTTTCCGCTAACCTTACCCCTATAGCAAGCGATGGCCGCCAGCTGTACTCGCAAGGAGCTGTGTGCTAAGCCCTTGTCGAGACCTGCTTGCAAAAATTCCAGCACCTCCGGGACCGAAGCTGACAGGGGATTCTTCCGGCGTTCCGTACACCATGCCTCAAAGATACGCCAAACTCTTACATAGGAAAGACAGGTGGAGTGCTTCCTCGCGCTCAACAGGGTCACAATTACTGCCGCCGAGTAGCCGCGCTTCAAGAGCCGCGCCCTTTCAATAGCCAAGCCGTAAGCGAGAATCGATCCACGTGTGGCATATGGACCGGCCCTTGCCTCAGTAGGTCCCTCCTGTCGGGAAGCCGCCAAGGCCGGTCGGCGATCATCCTTACCAGATCCGCATACCAGGGGCAACGAGGCCAATCCGGGGCAATAAGGATTACTAGGCCCCGGTGAGCTTCCACCAGCTGGAGGACCTTCCCGATTAGGGCCCAAGGGGGGAAGACATAAAGAAGACCCTCCGAGGGCCATTTCTTGGACAGGGCGTCCAGGCCCTCGAACATCCTTTCCTTCCGCCGGCTGAAGAATCGGCTTACTTTGGCGGATGAGAACCGCGCAATGAGGTCCATGATTGGAGGACCCCAAAGAGCTACTATCTGGTCGAAGATCTCCTGATGCAGTTCCCACTCGCCGTGGTCTATCTTGCACCTGCTGAGGTAATCGGCAGTGATGTTGTCCGTGCAGGCCACGTGCTGAGCTGAGAGTGGTTCCAGGCGAACTTCTGCCCACTGGAACAGGGCGTCCGCCTCCTTCTCTAAGGCCGGACTGCTGGTGCCGCCCTGGTGATTGATGTAAGCCACTGCGGTGACATTGTCGGAGAGTACGCGAAACGCTTTTCCTAGCACTGAGGGCTGGAGTGCCTTGAGCGCCCGAGCGACGGCTCTCAATTCTAGCCGGTTGATGGGCCATTGAGATTCCAACGCCGTCCAACGCCCCTGGACAAACTGGTCCTCGCAATGTGCTCCCCAGCCTGCTAGACTGTCGTCAACAGCACCCACTGCGGAGGTTCGAGGGGCATTCCGCGACTCAGATTCCTTGGGCACCTCCACCAGTGGAGGGACTGCTTGGTTCGAGGTGCGCAGGGAAGCTGCCGGGACAAGGGGTGCTGTTGTGGAGACCACCGACGCAACAGAGACCGCTGTAACGGGCACATGTGAGCTCTGGCCCACGGGACTACTTCTATTGCTGCCGCCATGGTTCCCAGCAATTGCAGGTAATGCCACGCTGAAGGGAGCCGCCTGGCCATGAACTGCGAGACTAGGGTTCTTAGGTCCTTTATCCTCGTGCTGGACAGGAAGACCCTGCCTCTGCCTGTGTGGAACCTTGCTCCGAGATAGTCGAGCTCTTGGGATGGGACCAAACTGCTCTTTGCGCGATTGATGACCCACCCTAGCTCCTCCAGAACTTGAACTACTTTGGCCGTTGCCCCGCGACTTTCCTCTTCTGACTTTGCCCGGATCAGCCAGTCGTCCAAGTAGGGGTGCACTAAGATTTCCTCCTTTCGTAGGGCGGCCGCTACCACCACCATCACACCTTGGTGAACGTTCTTGGAGCCGTCGCTAGGCCGAAGGGTAGCGCCTGAAATTGAAAATGACCTTGAGGCACTGCGAATCTCAGGAACTGCTGATGGGACCTTCTGACCGGGATATGCAAATAGGCTTCTGTCAGATCCAACGACGTTAGGAACTCTCCGCCCCTCACGGCCGCTATAACAGACCGCAGGGTTTCCATCCGGAAGTGTGGCACCTTGAGACAGCAATTGACCTGCTTTAGATCCAGGATCAGGCGAAAGGACCCCTCCTTTTTTGGGACGACGAAGTAAATCGAGTACCGACCCGTACTGCATTGGTCTGGAGGAACCGGAACCACGGCCCCGAGCTCTATGAGACGGGAAAGCGTTGTTTCTATAGCCGCTCTTTTTCTTGGGGAACCGCAGGGGGACTGAACAAAGGCTGGGAGTATTTGCTTTGCAAATTCGAGAGCGTATCCCTCTCGGATCACTTCCAGCACCCATTGATCGGACGTGACCCGGGACCAGGCAGGAAGAAACTGCCTCAGGCGTCCGCCTACCGGCAGCCCGCCCTCCTGGACCCCCGGTATCTCATTGTTGTTTTCTAGGGCCCGAGGAAAAGGAGGAGGCCGAAAAACCTCTGCCTGCTCCTCGAAACCCTCGGAAGCCTTGTCCCCTAGCGGTAAAACGACCCCTGAGGAAAGGGTTAGGTCTGGTCGAACGAAACCTCCGGGGTTCCCTAGGTTGGTTCCGTGCTGGGGCTAAGGGACGCGTTTGCTTCGGCCTGTCCTCCGGAAGCCTGCCACCCTTGGATTCACCAAGGTCCTTTACTAACTTGTCTAGGTCCTCTCTGAATAAAAGTTTCCCTTTAAAGGGAAGGCGACTCAGGCGAGCTTTGGAGGAGGCATCGGCAGCCCAATTCCGGAGCCACAAATAGTGTCTGGCTGCCACTACCGAGGCCATGTTCTTTGCTAAGCTCCGGATGAGGTCATACTGACTATCCGCCAAGAAGGCCGTACCGGATTCCAACCTCGCCGCGTTAGCTAGAACCCCATCGGAGGAGCCCTCCTCAGCCTGGAGTTGCTGAGACCACCTCAAACAGGCCCGCGCCACCCATGCCCCTGAAACGGAGGCCTGTAAGGCAAGAGCGTTCACATCGAAGGCTTGCTTAAGGAGCGTGTCCAATTTTCTATCCTGGGAATCCCTCAGGGCCGCGCTGCCCTCAACTGGGATGGTAGTTTTCTTCGTCACTGCCGATACCGCCGCATCCACCCTGGGGGACTTCAGCAGCTCTTTGTCTGACTCTGGGAGAGGGTAGAGGCGAGACATGGCCCGGACCCCTCTTAAAGCTGACTCTGGTTGGTCCCATTCCTCCTGAATCATCTGACGCACCACTCTGTGGACAGGAAAAACCTTCTGGGACCTCCTGATGGCCTGGATCAAGGGATCCTCCAATGCCTCATCCTCCGCGGGGGTATCAGAGGCTACGTTGAGAGCTTCAGGGAATCATTTATTAAGGCGGGCAACTCCTCCCGCCGAAATACTCTAATTATGCGAGAGTGGTCCTTCTCAGGGATCTCCCCTTCCTCTAGCTCCTCCTCTTCCTCCTCCAAATCCTTTTCCGAGGCCTCCTCTTCAGGCGTGCCCTGGGAAAGTGAAGTGAGGGGCTCCTCATTCAACAGCCTGGGGCGCTTTGGGGGTATCCCTGAGTCCTGAGCATTAGACCTCACGGGTCTGACTAGTCTGCCTTCGGCCGTAGGGCCCGCTTCTCCTGTCCCAAGCCCCCTCTTACGCAAGCAATAGGCTTGGTGCAGCAAGAGCACGAAATCAGGGGAGAAGAAATCCCCGACTCCCCCTTCTTCTGAGGGAAGGGAGGAGGGAGGTATAGGGAGAAGTGGAACCTCTGAGAGAGAAGGGAGGGATAACTGGGACGCTACTTCCCCCTCCGAAGGGTCCGAGGACCCCTGCGAGGCCTGGGTCATGGCCAAGCTGATTTCTTGTTCTACTGAGGTAGCCACTGCAGCGCAGCCCCTGCAGACCCCTGCCTCAGATGAAGTACCTCTACGGGTGCCACAAGAAGGGCACCTCGGCTTGCCAGTCATGCTCCTCAGGGGTAGCCAAATAGATGCCCAATTGCCCTGAGCCTAAACAATCAGATTTACTTTCAATAACCTTTAAAACAACAAAATAAACCAACAAAATAAACTTTAGATTCCAGGCTTTACCAATGCTCTCCGGTAGCAGTCCTAAATAGAAAGAAACCCCCGAGGAAAACGGGAACACAGTAAAGTTTCACATTAATTTCAAATTAATTTCAAATTAATTAATTAAAATTAAAATTCAGAGATCAAAGATTAAAATACAAATTTCAGCCCATAAGCTGAGTACTTGCGATTTAGAGGCTTCTTTCCAGGACCGTGGCTGCGATTCTTAGCCGTTGGCTCAACACGTGGTAGGCCACGACCACGTGGAGCCCTTAGCGGAGGAACTTGAAACTGCCCTCCGTGTTGTCCTGCACGCTCCGCCGGCGAAGGAGAGGCTGGGAACCGAGACCCGAACAACCAGGGGCCTTGTTCCACTACCGGTGCTTTAGTCGCAGCTCCGGAGTTTGTTGCTGCCCTCTAAAGTGCCGTGGGAAGAATGAGGGGGGGGGCCGTAAGAAAGAGCACCCTCGGGAGGTTGAACACTCTCCCTCCTACACGGCGTTACCTCTAGCGCTCAGCCCCGGGGGGGGGCTTCGGCGCGAGGTCGAGCAGGTCTTCAGAAAGGGCAGAGGAGGAGCAGGCAGCACCGACAGCGAGAGGATCTCTGACCGTTCCTCCTCGCTGCTGCAGGCAACAGAGGTAATCTCCTCCGATCCCCGGATCGGGCCGCGGGGGGGGGGGGGGGGGGGGGGAGGGGAAGGGTTACAAAGGAATCGACAGGGAAAGGAAAAAACAAAGGCAAGTTTCCTAATGAAAATAAAGAAGTCTAACCATGAAAATTAGTTAAATTAGTTAAATTAGAAAAATAGAAGAAGGTAGGACTCCAGTAAGCCCTAGGCTTACGGAACCCTCCAGCTGCTTGGAGGCTGAGAATACTGGAGTTGGTGGGTGGCACCAGTGGTATATATACCGCTCCATCCCAAAAAGGTTGGGCTCAGCCTCCAAGCTGCTGGAAGGGTTGCGTAACCCTGAAGTAAAGCACAGTTACTTACCTGTAACAGGTGATCTCTGGGAACAGCAGGAATTAGTCCTCACATATGGGTACGTCGGTACCGACGGAGCCTGCGCGGGAAAGCTCCCCAGCTTCCTAGAATGGAAGCTTTTGGGACCTCCCACTGCACATGCGCACTGCCTTCCCGCCTTCCTGAACAGCTCTCCTCAGTTTCGAGTTTATAGCTGAGTCAATAGAGAGAGGACAGGAAGATAGATAGATAAAAGATACAACTCCTAGGGGAGGTGGGTGGGTTGTGAGGACTAATTCCTGCTGTTCCCAGAGATCACCTGTTACAGGTAAGTAACTGTGCTATCTCCAGGAACAAGCAGGAATAAGTCCTCACATATGGGGACTCCCTAGCTTAGATGCGTGGGATCCCCTGTCAAGGTTCGCCATCTTCGTATGGATCTCAGGCATCCATCCTGGGAAGGTGGGCAGGAGTTGTCTAAGAATGGAACAGGTGTTTGAGGACAGCCTGGCCAAACAAGGCATCCCGGCGGGAGTCCTTGTCCAAACAGTAATGGGCTGTGAAGGTATGAACCGAGGCCCAGGTAGCGGCTCGACAGATCTGATCAATGGAAACAGAGTGCAGATGAGCCATAGAAGTTGCCATGGCTCTCACATTGTGAGCTGTGACATGGCCTTCCAGAGAAATGTTTTTACTCTGGTAAGCAAAGGAAATACACTGAGCAATCCAATTGGAAAGTGTACGCTTGGAGACTGGAAGTCCCAAATGTGAAGGATCAAAAGCCACGAAAAGTTGAGAAGACTTTCGATGTGGCTGAGTCCTATTAAGGTAAAAGGCTAGAGCTCTTTTACAATCCAGAGTATGAAGGCTCCTCTCTGCACTGGAGGCATGAGGAGCCGGAAAAAATACAGGTAGATATACCTCTTGATTAAGATGAAAAGGCGAGACCACTTTAGGCATAAAGTGGGGATTCGTCCTAAGGACCACCTTATCATGATGAAATCTTGTATAAGGTGGATTAGCCACTAGAGCTTGCAGTTCGCTGATGCGACGAGCGGAAGTGACTGCAATTAGGAATAGTACCTTCCAGGAAAGAAATTTCAAGGAGGTAGAAAATAACGGCTCAAAAGGTGGCTTCATAAGCTGACCAAGCACTAGATTCAAATCCCATGCGACCGGGGGGGGTCTGATGGGAGGTTTAGTGAGGGTCAGGCCTCTCATGAATCTTGCAACAAGAGGGTGAGAGGAGATAGGTTGTCCATTTACAGGTTTCAGGGATGCTGAAATAGCACTTAAATGGACTCTTACAGAATTCGTCTTAAGGCCTGCATTGGAAAGATGCAGGAGATAGTCTAAGAGGGAATTCAAAGGAAGTGCCAGAGGGTCAAGGCCCTGCTGAGCACACCAAATGGAAAAACGTTTCCATTTGAAAGCATAAGACCGCCTCGTGGAAGGTTTCCTAGAGGCATGAAGGATATCTTTCACAGGTTGAGAAAGATTAAAGTCTTGAAGACTTAAGCCTTCAGTAACCAAGCTCGGAGATGTAGGGATTTGGGGTTTGGGTGCCACAAAGTCCCGTCCTCCTGAGACAGAAGGTCTGGTGCAGCTCCTAAGTCCAGGGAGGATCCCTGGGAGAGCTGTAGAAGCAGAGGGAACCACACTTGGCGTGGCCAGCGTGGAGCTATGAGGATCATAGAGCAGTGATCTCTCTGGAGTTTGAACAGAGTCTTGGGAATCAGCGGAATGGGTGGAAAGGCATATAGGAACGCCTGACCCCAATGGAGGAGAAAGGCGACCGTGGCCTGAGCTTCCTGACACGGAGTCCTGGAACAGAACCGGGGAAGTTTGGCATTCCACGGACTTGCAAAGAGGTCTATGTCCGGGGTCCCCCATTCCTGAAAGATTCTGGTTATCTGGTCCACGTGTAGGGACCACTCGTGTGGCAGCAGAACTCGACTGAGCCTGTCTGCTCGAGTGTTTTGAACTCCTGGAAGGTACACTGCTAGCAGATGAATTTGGTGCTCTCTGGCGAAGGCCCATAATCTGAGAGCTTCGTTGCAAAGCGACAGAGAGCCCGTCCCTCCTTGTTTGTTTATGTAAAACATGGCCACCTGATTGTCTGTTTGAACCAGGACAGTCAGGTTGGCAAGGAGGGTATGGAAGACCTTGAGGGCAAGGTAAATTGCTCGCAGTTCCAGGAGGTTGATATGAAGGGTGGCCTCCTGTGGAGACCAAGTGCCCTGAGTGGAGAGAGTTAGCAGATGGGCTCCCCACCCCAATTGGGAGGCATCTGTTGTGAGGGTTGCTTGGGGTAGCAAGGGCTGAAAGGGAGCCCCCAACAACAGATTCTTGGTGGATATCCACCAATGGAGGGACCAAGACAGACGGTTTGAGGTTTGTATTTGGTCTGAGAGTGCTCCCGACGCCTGAGTCCACTGGGTGGCCAGGGTCCATTGAGCTGCTCTCATATGAAGACGAGCGTAGGGCACCACATGTACTGTGGAGGCCATATGGCCCAGGAGGCGTAGCATTTCCCTGGCTGTCAAGTGAGTACTGGACTGGGCTTGGGAGGCCAAGCTCAGCAGACGCTGACCCCGAACCAGTGGAAGGTAGGCTCTTGCAGTGGTGGTGTCCAACTGGGCCCCTATGAATTCTAGAGACTGAGTAGGGCTGAGTTGAGACTTGGGAAGGTTTACCACCAGTCCCAGATACTGCAGAAGGCTCCTTGTGCGGTCTAGGGAAATCTGGGCCTGCGACTGAGTTGGAGCTCGAATGAGCCAGTCGTCCAGATATGGGAATACGAAAATTCCCATGCTTCTGAGAAATGCGGCTACGACTGCCATGCATTTGGTAAAGACTCTTGGGGCAGAGGCGAGACCGAAGGGAAGTACTCTGTATTGGTAATGACTTCCCTTGAACAGAAAGCGAAGATATTTTCTGTGGGATGGATGGATGAGTAGATGTGTATACGCATCCTGCAGGTCTAGAGAACAAAGCCAGTCCTGACTCTGAAGGTATGGAAGGAGAATGCCCAGAGAGAGCATTTTGAATTTCTCCTTGTACAGAAATTTGTTCAATTCTCTCAGATCTAGGATTGGTCTGAATCCCCCTGTCTTCTTTGGAATGAGAAAATAGGGGGAGTAGAAACCTGACCCTTGTTGATGAAGAGGAACCTCTTCTATGGCCCCTTGGGCAAGCAGAGAAGAGATCTCCTGATCCAACAGGGCTAGGAGAGGAGATGGAGAATTGAAGGGTCTCACCATGTGATGAGGAGGAAGGTTGGAGAAATGAAGTTTGTAACCCTCTCGGATGATAGAGAGGGTCCATTGCTCTGTTGTGATTTGTTCCCATCTGGGAGCAAAGTGAGCTAACCTTCCAGGTATGGTGAGAGGTTCTGGTTGGTCCAGAACCAGGAATGGCAAGTTCTCTAGGGGCAAGTCAAAAACCCCTGAGGGGGTGGAGCCTGTTGAGCTGCAGTAGCTGCTGCAGGCTTTGCTCTTGCTTGTTTCGTTTGCTGACGTTTAGCCGCAAAACGAGGTTGAGAAGATTGCTGGCCAGTATTGGAAGCATATCTGGCCTTCTTATAATAAGGCCTCTTGAAAGACTTCTTCTTAGTGGGAGTAGAAGTGGACTTAGAAAGTCTCTCTAAGGTGGCATTTTCAGCGTCCATTTGAGTGGCCTTAACTTGCCACTCTGCACCGAATAAGTTCTCACCTGTACAGGGCAGATTCCGTAAGCCATCTAGAACCCAGGGTTCCAGATCAGAAGCCTGGAGCCAAGCCAGGCGTCTGGCTGCAATAGCAATGCCAGAAGCTCTGCTGGCTCCTTCGAAGGAATCAAAGGCAGCTCTGCTGGAGAACTTAGAAACATCTAAAAGTTGTTTCACAACAGAAAGGAAGTCCTCCTGTTTATCCTCAGGGATACAGGAGGCAAAATGCCGTACTTTCTTGGCAAGTTCCCCTAGGAACATGCCCATATAGAGGCTGTAGGAATTAATCCTGGCTATAAGCATACTAGCCTGGAAGATTTTCCTACCAAAAGAGTCTAGTGTCTTACATTCCCTTCCTGGAGGTGTAGAAGAGTGCCTTTTAGTACTCTTGATCTTTTTCATTGCAGACTTTACCACAATGGAGTGGTGAGGCAATTGAGTTTTCTGAAAACCAGGAGAAGGAGGGACCCGATACATGGTGTCCAACCTACGGGAATAAGGAGACAGAGTTAAAGGGTTCTCCCAGAAATCCATCAATTGTTCTTGAAGGATTTCATGGATAGGCAGAGTAACTGCTTCTTTAGGAGACTTAGAGTATCCAAAAATATCCAATCTTTTTGACCTTGGTTCCGTTTCAGAGGAAGTAGTGATAGAAAGGCCTTTAGCCATTTCTAAAATAAAGTCCTGAAAGGACAAATCCTCTGGAGGAGACATTCTCCTTTTTGGAGAAGAAGGTTCCTCAGGAAGGTCAAGGGAGAGCTCTGCAGACTCATCAGAGGAGACAAAATCCTCAGAGGATTCGGTGTATTCTCTAGTTTCCTCCAACGCACGATACGCATACCGATCGGTATCGACATCGGGCGTACCGGGTATGGAAGCGGTATGGAGCGAAAGCCCATACGGTACCGATTTGCGTTTAGAAGAGGAAGGCCTGGGTTCCGGCATGGCGGACGATACCGGAACCGGGCCCGGAACCGCTGGAAGCGGTACCGATGGCGTTGCAGCTTTAATGAAAGCCATGACGGCCTGCTGCATGGATTGGACAGTATTGCCCATAGACGCCACGGCTGCCTGGATGTCGGTACCGGTATGGGCCGGTACCCCAGAGCAGTCCAACAGGTGATCTGTCGAGGCCGTGCCATCGATGTCAACCTGTAGCCCCTGTATTGGCGTTTTGGAAGGTAGGACTTCCCGCCGGGGCTGTTTGGCTGGGGCAGGGTCCTCAAAACTAAGAGCCTCTCGATGCTTTGAAGGAGATTTGCTCTTTGAGGACTTGCCCACAGAAGGTTTGGTTACCTGAGATCCATCCGGGGATGATGACCTGGATGACTGTGATGTTGGATTCTCTGAAGCAAACAGCACATGGAATTTGTTGGCCCGGTTCTGCAGCCCACGCTTAGACATTTGGGAGCAGGAAGGGCAGTCCGGAATGGAAGTGGTCAGGCCCCAAACATTTAAGACACCATTCATGGGTGTCTGTGACTGATATTACAGCAGTACACTTGGTACACTTCTTAAATCCAGGGGCTGGCTTCTCCATGTGGAGAATTCAAGTAGGCCTGAAGGCCTAACTGAAGTGACCAAGTGCTGAAAAATAATAAAAGAAAAGAAATAATTTTTCAAGAAAGAAAAAGGAAGACCGGCGATACCGGTATCGGTATGGGAAGGCAGGTACGCGGTCTAAAGAAACAAAACAAAAAACTACAATTTCTTCAGCGGTGACAGGATACACGACCTGCTGGCTCCGCGGAAAAAGAGAAACTGAGGAGAGCTGTTCAGGAAGGCGGGAAGGCAGTGCGCATGTGCAGTGGGAGGTCCCAAAAGCTTCCATTCTAGGAAGCTGGGGAGCTTTCCCGCGCAGGCTCCGTCGGTACCGACGTACCCATATGTGAGGACTTATTCCTGCTTGTTCCTGGAGATAGGGACTGGACTGGAGTGACGATAAGGAACAAAGGATATTATAATGCCTCTGTATCGTTCCATGGTGCGACCGCAACTTCAATATTGTGTGCAATTCTGGTCGCTGTATCTTAAAAGGGATAAAGCGTTATTAGAAAAGGTACAGAGAAGAGCCACCAAAATGGTAAAGGGGATGGAAGGATACCCCTATGCAGGGAGGCTAAAAAGGTTAGGGCTCTTCAACCTGGAAAAGGAACAGCTGAGGGGAGATATGACAGAGGTCTATAAATTAATGAATGGAGTGTAACGGGTAAACATAGATTGATTGTTTACATCATCGGAATATAGAAAGACTATGAGACATGCAATGAAGCTACATTGTAACCTATTTAAGACAATAAGAGAAAATATTTTTTCACTCAACATGTAATCAAACTCTGGAATTTGTTATCAGAGGATGTAGTAAAAGTTGTTAGTATAGATGGGTTTAAAAACGGTTTGGACAAGTTCCTGGAGGAAAGGTCCATAAACCATTATTAAAAGGGACCCGGGATATCACTGCTTGACCCAATACAAGCATTGTGGAACCTGTGTCTTTTGGGGAAACTGCTAGGTACTTATGACCTAGATTGGCCACTGTTGGAAACAGGATACTGGGCTTGATGGACCTTGGTCTGACCCAGTATGGTATATCTTATGTTCGTATGGTGACGGAAGGCCTTGAGGGCCAGAAATATAGCCCAGATTTCCAGCAGGTTAATCTGCATTTCAGATTCTGTCCGGGACCAGCAGCCTTGTGTCTGGAGGCTGTCGCAATGCGCTCTCCAGCCCATTAGAGAGGCATCCGTGGTGAGGGCTTTCATTGAAGTGGGTGCCTGGAAGGTTATCCCAACCTGAAGGTAACCCTGGATTCTACCACCCTCCAAGGGAGTCCGCCAGCTGATAGGTCACATGCACCCTGTCCCTGAGCCTGCCCATAGCTTGGGTCCACTGAGAGCAGAGGCACCACTGGGCTGCTCTCATATAAGAACATAAGATATGCCATACTGGGTCAGACCAAGGTCCATCAAGCCCAGTATCCTGTTTCCAACAGTGGCCAATCTAGGTCATATTTATTTATTTATTTATTTAACTGCATTTATATCCCGCTTTTCACCGGGTCAAAGCAGTGTAACATGTAACATCGGGGGGGGGTAATTTTTTTAGGGTGGGGCCATCACCAGGGTCAACATTTAATGATTTGGGTAGACATGGACATGTTTACTTCTAAGTGTTTAGGTCATGGTGTTGTTTCCGTTCAGAGATGTTCACGGAATAGGATTGTCTTTAGCTGTTTCTTAAATGATGTGATGTCAGCGTTGCTCCTGATGTGTTTTGGTAGAGAGTTCCAGAGGGATGGAGCATAGAGTTCGAATGCTCTGTTGCAGGTCCGTTGTGTGGATTTGGTTCTTTTGTAAGGGACAACGATAAGAGTTATTGCAGGAATGTCTGGTTGATCTGTTGTGGGATGGTCGAGGCAGTAATGAGTGTAGGGAGGTGATCTGTTTTTGGTGGATAGTTTTGTGGGTGAGTAAGATAGCTTTGTACTTGATTCTTGCTTGCACTGGAAGGAGGTGAAGGTTTCTTAGGATTG
Source organism: Ichthyophis bannanicus (assembly GCA_033557465.1). Lineage (NCBI taxonomy): Eukaryota > Metazoa > Chordata > Amphibia > Gymnophiona > Ichthyophiidae > Ichthyophis > Ichthyophis bannanicus. Next base: position 24,607,884 of record CM066042.1, read on the forward strand.
GAGTTATGTGGTCCCGTTTTTTTGCATTCTGAATGATCCTTGCTGTAGTGTTTAAGGCAGTACGGAGGGAGCTGGTGTGCGAGGCAGGAAGTCCATGATAGATTATGTTGCAGAAATCCAGATGAGGGAGTGTCACAGCTTGCATCACGGTCCTGAAGTCGTGAGGTTCTAGGAGGGGCCGGAGGTGTTGAATAGTTTTGGCTTTGTGGAATATCATCCCAGCAGTTTTGCTGATTTGTTGTTTGAGGGTGAGAGCTTGGTCGATGATGACCCCTAGATATCTTATTTGAGGCTGGACTTGGATTTGTGTGGTTCCCATGTTGAGGTGGGTAGGTGGTTTGAAATCAGGTTCTTTTGTTACTATTATGGCTTCGGTTTTCTTTATGTTGATGGATAGATTGTTCTCCTGCAGCCAGTTGGCTACGTCATTGAAGCAGGCAGACAGCTGTTCGTTTTTCGGGTTGGTGGTTGTAATTGGTGCGTAGAGCATTATGTCGTCCGCGTAGATGTGGAAGTTGATGTCGTGGGTGCGTATGATTGAGCATAGTGGACGGAGATATATGTTGAACAACATGGCGGATAGGGTGGATCCTTGGGGTACTCCTTGTAGTTGTTGGTAGGGGGGCGAAGTTGTGGAGAGGGTGCGGATCCGTTGCTGTCTGTTAGTTAAGTAGGATCTGAACCATTGGAGTACAGTGTCTTTGATTCCAATTGCTTGTAGTCTGTGTATGAGGATTTCGTGTGAGATTGTGTCGAAGGCCGCTGATATGTCTAGGAAGATCAGGATGTATCCAGAGTTTTTCTCTTGGGTTCCGATGATGAGTGTGTTCATTAGGATGGTCATGAGGGTCTCAACTCCATGTAGTGGTCGGAAACCGTGTTGCTGCGGGTCAAGTATGTCGTTGGTGTCTAGATGATCTTGAAGCTGGTGTTGGACTATCTTTTCTATTATCTTGGTGGCGAGGGGGAGGCTTGCCACTGGTCTGTATGAGGTGGGGTCCGTGGGGTCCAGGTTGTTCTTCTTTATGGTTGGTCGAATGGTTGATGTTTTGAGGGCATCAGGTATGTATCCTTGTTGAAAGGATTCGTTTAGAATGTGAGTCAGTGGGACACTTAGTTCTTCCTTGGTTTTCTTTATCCATTCGGTGGGGCAGGGGTCTAGTGGAGAGGTGGTGGTGTTCAGACAGGAGATGGTGGAGGATATCTCTTCCTTTGAGGTTTCATTGAATGTGTTCCAGTCAGTATTTATGGCGATTCCGAAGTTTGTTCTTGTGGTTGTAGCGCATCGGTGAGGTTGTTGAGGTTGCTGGAATTGTTTGTATTGTCGAGCCAAGATATCTGCGGGGATATTTGGGAGTTGATCGGAGGTGGTTGGTGCCTTTGTCAGCTTTTTGGCAATTTGGAAGAGTTCTCGAGGTTTGTTCGCAGCGGTCGTGATGATTTTGGTGTGATAGTTTCTCTTTGCATTGTCGGTTTCTGAGTGGAAGGCAGTGAGTTCATGTAGGTATTGCTTTTTGTCTTCGTCATTTTTGGTCTTCCTCAATTTTCTTTCTGCTCTTCTAAGTTTTGTTTTCAGTTTTCGGAGGACGGGGGTGAACCAGCGGGCCCTTGATGAGATGGGTTTGTTGCCGGTTTTGTTTATAGTTGCTCTGGATGCCGAGGATATTGTGGCGTTCCAGTTGTCCATGAGGTCATCAAGGTTGTTTGAACTCGTAAGTAGATTAGGTAGGGTCAGTGTCAGGAAGTCTTCTTTGTTGAATGCTTTGAATCTCCGTGTGTGTGGCGTGATTCCTCTGTTTGTATTCAGTTGATATGTGTGGGAGAGGTGTATGAGGTAGTGATCTGACCATGGGACTGGTGAGATTGTTGGACTGCTGCATGGGGTGGATGTCTGGGAGTTCAGAAATATGAGGTCCAGTGTGTTTCCTTTTTCGTGTGTCGGTTCAGTTATGATCTGCGATAGGTTCATTGCTGTCATGGCGTTGAGGAATGTTTCCGTTTGTGCGTCCTGGAGGGATGGGAGATTGAAGTCTCCCAGTATAATTGGTTCCTTTGATGGATTGATGGTCATATGTACCTAGCAGTTTCCCCAAAAGACACAGGTTCCACAATGCTTGTACTGGGTCAAGCATTGATATCCTGGGTCCCTTCTTAATCATGGTTTATGGAGCTTTCCTCAAGGAACTTGTCCAAACCTTTTTTAAACCCAGCTACACTAACAGCCTTTACTACATCCTCCGGTAACAAATTCCAGAGTTTGATTACACGTTGAGTGAAAAAATATTTTCTTTTATTAGTCTTAAATAGTTTACCCTGTAGCTTCATTGCATGTCCCCTAGTCTTTCTATATTCTGATAACGTAAACAATAGATCTACATTTACCCGTTCCACTCCGTTCATTAATTTATAGACTTCTATCATATCTCCCCTCAGCCGTCTCTTTTCCAGGTTAAAGAGCCCTAACCTTTTTAGCCTTTCTTCATAGGAGTATCCTTCCATCCCCTTTACCATTTTGGTGGCTCTTCTCTGAACCTTTTCTAAAATCGCTATACCCTTTTTAAGATACGGCGACCAGAATTGCAAACAATATTCAAGGTGCGGTCTCACCATGGAACGATATAGAGGCATTATAATATCTTTTGTTTCATTCTCCACTCCTTTCCTTATGATACCTAGCATTGTATTTGCTCTCTTGGCAGCCGCTGCACACTGGGCGAAGGGTTTTAACATGGTATCCACAATGACGCCTAAATCTTTTTCCTGGGTGGTGGTTCCTAATGTGGAACCTTGCATTGTGTAACCATAGTTTGGGTTGTTCTTTCCTAGGTGCATAACTTTGCACTTGTCCACATTAAATTTCATCTTCCATTTTGATGCCGTGTCTTCCAATTTATCAAGATCCTCTTGCATTTTTCCACAATCCTCTTGGGTTTTAACAACTTTAAATAATTTTGTGTCATCCGCAAATTTGATAACCTCACTCATTATTCCCTTTTCCAGGTTATTTATGAATATGTCAGAAAGCAGCAGTCCCAGCACAGATCACTGGGGTACACCACTATTCACCTTTCTCCATTGGGAAAATTGGCCATTTAGCCCTACCCTCTGCTTTCTATCTTTTAACCAGTTCCTGATCCACAGTAGTACACTGCCTCCTATCCCATGACTCTTTAGTTTTGCCAAAAGTCTCTGATGAGGGACCTTGTCAAAGGCTTTCTGAAAGTCCAGATACACTATATCAACTGACTCACCCTTTGTCCACCTGTTTATTCACACCTTCAAAAAAACATAACAGATTAGTAAGACAAGATCTTCATTGTCTAAAGCCATGCTGGCTGTCTCCCATTAGGCCTTGACTATCTACATCAGGGGTCTCAAACACGCGGCCCGCGAGAGCATCTTGTGCGGCCCGCGAAGCACTTACCGGTGTCTAAAAAAAAAAAATAAATCCAAACTTGCCGCCGCAGTATTAGGCGTCCCGCGGCCCCTCTGCCTGCTCTGAGTCCTCTCCTCCCTGCAGCATCAGCTCAAAAAGTGGCGGCTTTCAGAGCCGCGAAGAGAGAGAGTTTCTCTCGCGCGGTTCTGAAGACTCGCTGCTCTTCAGAACCGCGCGAGAGAAACTCTCTCTCTTCGCGGCTCTGAAAGCCGCCACTTTTTGAGCTGATGCTGCAGGGAGGAGAGGACTCAGAGCAGGCAGAGGGGCCGCGGGACGCTTAATACTGTTGGCATTGGGATCAGGGACTGACTGCTGCCAATAGTGGCTATGTTTTAAAAAAATAATAGTCCCGGGTGAAAAACTGACACTACTCAAATTTCTCTGTGGCTGACTATGTTGTCTGTGTGAGTTTGCCATTGGTTCATAGACCCATCTGTCTGTTCATGCAACTAATAGTGAGCTCATCATTTTGGAAAATAAAAGAAAAACAGTTTTAAGAAAAAAGGTAGGAGAGTCTATAAACATCAAAATAAAAGGCTTGTGCAACAGCTGGTGTAAAAATGGCCAGAGTGCACATGAGCTCTTTGGTCATATCATCAGTGCAAGACTTGGGGATCCTCTCCCATTGCTCCTGAAGTAGAGAAAAAGCAAGCAACTAGCCAGAGATGTCATTCCCAAATCCCAGAAACAGAGAATGTAGTAACACAGGGCCAGGGATCCCTTCCCTGGGACCCAAAAAGAGACAGGATGAATGAAGGAACCAGAGATCCTCTCCTCACAGAAGAATAAAGCGAGCATAAAGCTGGATGCCACCCTTTGAACAGCATAAAAGGAAGATCGTGAGTATAGGATCAACATAAGCAGAGAAGGAACATGGGGCAGAAGAATCCTCCCCCCAGGACCTTGAAGGAGAGAAACTGCACAGAACCAAAAGATTTCTCTCTCCAGACATCAGGAACAGAGAGAACAGAGAGCTAGGAAATCCCCTCCTTAGGGTTTTCAAGCAGAGAATGAACACAGGGCCAGAGATTCGAGCCACAAAGGTGAGAGCATCCCCCTCCATGTGACCAGAAAAGATATGGGAGTGGACACAGGCCCAGGGGCCCATTCTCCATGATTGTTCCCTTACATACAAGAGGAAATCAATTTATAGTTTTATTTCTACAGTGTTGTACATTCTAAGTTTGGCTTTTGGGGTTCCCAGTTTAATTGTCTTCCTGTTTCTAAATTGTGATTCCTTGTTTGGTGATGGTGTATGTTCTGCATGTTTACTAAAAGTTAGTGTATATGCAAATATTTATGCAAATGATGCCCTTATGCAAATGATGCCATTATGCAAATGAGGCCTGCGTCTTGTGCGGCCCCCGGGTTACTCTACAAGTCCTCATTTGGCCCTCAAAGCAATTTGAGTTTGAGACCCCTGATCTACATGCTGAATAATTTTATTCTTTATGATTGTTTCTACCATTTTTCCCGGTACTGACGTCAGGCTCACCTGTCTGTAGTTTCCCGGATCACCCCTGGAACCCTTTTTAAAAATTGGTGTTACATTGGCGATCCTCCAATCTTCAGGTATTAGAGATGATTTTAATGATAGTTCACAGATTACTAATAGCAGGTCTGTAGGCATCTGGGGTCACGCGGACCATGGAGGCCATGTGTCCGAGCAGGTGGAGGAGAAGCCGGGCGGGCAGTGCCCTGCGCCGTTGCACCTCTGCAGCTAGTTCCCTGAGGTGTGCTGACCTCTCCAGAGGGAGGAAGGTTTTTGCCTGAAGAGTGTCCAGCTGCGCCCCTATGAACTCTAGGCCTCTGAGCAGGAGTGAGGTGGGACTTGGAGTAGTTTATGAGAACCCCCAGGTACTGTAGAGTGTTTATGGTGCGTCTGGTGGCACACTGTATCTCTGCAGCTGTGGCCCCCTTTATGAGCCAGTCGTCCAGGTAGGGGAAGACGATGGCCCCATGAAGCCTAAAGTGGGCTGCAACCACCGTGAGGCACTCTCTAAAAACCCTGAAAGATGTGGCTGGCCCGAAGGGCAGTACCCTGTATTGGTAGTGTTGTCTCCTCACCACGAACTGGAAGTATTTTTGTGGCTGGGATGGAGTAGGATACGAGTGTACGCATCTAAGGAGCAAAGCCGGTCTCCCTCCTGGAGGAATGGCAGCAGTGTTCCAAGGGAGAGCATCTTTAACTTCTCCCTGACCGAAACCTGTTGAGCTCCTGCAGATCCAGGATGGGCCTGAGGACCCCAGTCCACTTAGGGACGAGGAAGTACCTGGAATAGAATCCGGTGCCCCAGAGGTGTTTTGGGACTGGCTCCACTGCTTTGTCCCCGAGTAGTCCCTGCTAGTTCGATGAGGAGCAGGGTGTGGTGAAGGAGAGGCCTGGTGGGCTCTCCGGGGAAGTACGGGGGCGGTATCTGATGTAGGTGGATGTAGCCTTCCTTGACCACCTGTAACACCAGGCATCGGTGGTGATGGCTGTCCACCTGTGGGCAATTAGGGTTAGGCGTCCCCCCTGTGGGCAGCAAAGGACCTACTGAGGGTATGGGGGTCGCACCCAGGCTGACAAAAGCTTCCCCAGGTCTGGGCATGAGCCGGTGCCTGGGGCTTCAGGGCTTTATGCTTTCTGGGACCATGACCCTGACCTTTTTGTTGCTGGGTCTGAGGAGGGCCCGAGAAGGATTGAAAGTGCAGAGTAGTACTGAAGCCCCCTTTCTTCCTTGAGAAGAAAGGCGTTTTCCCCTGGTGTTTTCGTTCGGGGTTGCACCGAGGTCATTCTCAAGAGCCTAGTTCTCATCACATACTCCGTCTCTATCTCCGCTGCTTTGTCCGCCATGGGTTGCCTGAACAGGTTTTCACCTGTGCAGTGGACATCGATCACTTTGTCCTGTACTCACTGTTCTAGGTCGGACAACTGCGGCCATGCTTGGTGTCGTGCCCGATGCCTGCAGCAGCAACCCTAGCCGATGACTCAAAGCCATCATAGGCTGCTTGGGGCAGGAATTTTGAACATTCCTTAACCACCAAGGTTAGGGTCTTGAACCTCTGTAGGGGTTCTCCATCGAGGTCTGCCGAGAATCCCCTGAGCTCCCTCAACAGTTCCTTCAGGTACATGCTGATGTAGAGCTGGTATGAGAGGATTTGATATGTTAACATCAAGCACTGAAAAGCCTTTTGGTCGAGGGCATCGAGAGTTTGGGCCTCCCTGCAGGGCGATACCGATAAGTGTGTCTTTTGGCTCTTAAGCTGGCACATGGCCGACTCCGCGATCATTGAATTGTGGGGGAACTTGGCCTTTTGGAACCCAGGGCCCCGGCGTACCCGGCTCATGGTGTCAAGGCGCCTGCTAATTGTTACCGACGCCGGTGTTTCCCATATCCTGAGGAGGAGGCAGTCGAGGATCCAGGGGCACTGGGACCATAAGGGTTTCCTTCAGGGGTGTCTCATATTGGAGTATCTCCAATTCCTTGGTTTGTGGGTCCTCATCGGCCTCGGTCACGAGAGCCTTGGGCATATCCCTCACAAAATCGAGGAACACGTCGTCCTCGGGTAGGGAGCAGTGTTGGGTCGCCAGAGGAGACAGGTCCAAGGGCACTTCACAAGGTTGCCCAGTCTCCAGGGTTTATCCTCGGTCTGCCATTCGGACTCAAAGTCGGAGTACAAGTCTGGTGCCAAACGATCACCTCAGTCAAGAACCGTCTCTAAAGTGCAGGACCTCCGAAGGATCATCAGTCCGAGCCGTGAGTGCTTGCCAGGGAGGACCGGGGTCCTGAAAAATGGGACCAGAACCTCAACTGGGGCCGGGGGCGCTCGAGGATGGCTCAACGTCTGTGGAAGCCCTCGATGTCGAAGGTCCCGTCGTCAGGGCAGATGAACCGGACATAAACGCCTGCCATTCTGGTCTCTGTGCAAGTTGGCTTTGCAGACTTCGGTGCAGGCACAGACAACTTCGGGCCCAGCGTCTGTACTGTCGAGGGGGAGTCCTTGATGAGGATGACCTTGGAGGCTCGAGGCCAGTCGGCAGGAGCAGACGACTCCTTGTGGGATAACTTGGAGGGCCGCTCCTGCCCCGACTCCTCAGACTCACGCCTAGGGCTGTGGGACATGGGGTGGGATTTCACCTTCTTCCCTGATCGGTCCTCCAAGGCGATCTTCAAGGATTTCTTCTTCTTAAGCTCCACCTCTGGAGACTTCTGCTCAGAGGAACTGCAGCTGCAGGACTCCGAGGAGGCTCTGGCTTCGTGGGGCAATGGGTATTGGAGGAGGCCCTGGAGCATGGGGTTACCAGAGACTCCGGGGCGGAGTCAGACTTATGAAAAAAAATGTTCCTGCTGTTGATGGCGACACTAAGACCTTTGCATTGTTCTGCAGAGTTTGCAGTCAGAGTCGTTGTGCTCCAGGCCAAGGCATTGGAGGCAGCAGTCATGTGGATCAGTAAGTAACATAACTTTGCCACACCAGTCACCCTGTTTGACGCGACTTGAGGCCATCAGAAAAAGGGGGTCCCAGCCTCCCGGCAGAGGTCCAAGGCCTTCAGCTGAAAAAGGGCGCAAACGCTGGGTTGAGGCAGACCTCAATGAAAAAAGTGGAAAATGGATCGATAAACCCAAGTAGCAACACCGAGGCAAGCTGGCCGGGGGGCTGGAAGGAACCGGTACGCAAACCAGACAAAATTTAACTATAAAAAAATCAGACTTTTTCCGGGGGAAAAAAAAAGGACAACGTCCGAAGGACTCCATGGAAATAAAGGAGACTGAGGCAAGATGGCACCCTTGGGCGGGAAATAGACCATGCATGTATGGTGCATCTCCCAAAGGCTTTCCTTGAAAGCTGGGGAGATGCTTCCACATGGGCTCCATTGGCGCCGACATCACCCATATGTGAGGACTGACTTTCTGCTTGTTCCCAGAGAAAATGTCCTTTCCTTGAATCCTGCTACACCATATCTTCCAATGATGTCATCAGGAGGTATAATCACTGGTGCAGCACTGAGAGAAGCCAGTAAGAGTCTTCCCAAGCAGTAAGCAAAAACTGGAAAACTCAGATAAACTCAAGAACAATTAGAAAAAATAACAGGTTGCTATTAGAACAATTGGAATTAGCATTTGGCTGCCTTACCATAATATGAAGTCAATAAGGCTCTGTAATAAACAAGAATGCAAAGGCAGTAGGACCCACCAACTCACAGTAAAGTCTTCAAGGGCGAGTCCTGGACTGGTCTAGCAAGATTCAAAGAAAGGAAATTATCATCAGGTATGATTACAATTTATCCTTCCTTATCCTGCTAGACCAGTCCAGACAAGTAGGATGTACCCAAGCAGTCAGGACACAAGGTGGGAGGAAGATGATGCTCTGGCCAGAACAGCCTTGCCAAAGGTGCCAGCAGAACTTGCTCCCACATGCAACCTATAGTGCTTCACTGAGTTATTCAAGGATGACCAGACTTACAGAAGTATTCTGGAGATACCAAGGCAGACTCGGACCAAGAGGTGGCCTGCAACCTAGTAGACTGAGCTTTGAATCCCTCTGGAAACCACTTTCCCACCAGAAGATATTCTAAACCAATGGCCTCTTTCATCCAGTGGGACATGGAGGACTTGGCTGCTGCCTGACATTTCCTCAAACCACTAGAAAGAACAAAAAGATGGTCTCCTCCAGATATATGTCTCACTTTGAGGAGACACATAGAGGGATCCGACCAGAGGTAGTCCTCCAAAAAAAACCCAAAAAACCCAGAACTACTTACTGATTAAGGTGCAAAGGGAAAAATCACCTTCATCAGGAAACAACCAATGCCATCAAAACCACCAGAAGGTCTTGCAACAAGATAAGGCTTGGAGCTCCGAGGCCCGTCTAGTGGAGGAAATCGCCACTAGAAAAACCATCTTTAAGAGTCAAATCTTCGAGACAGGCCATGCAGATGGCCTCAAAAGAGGAACCTTTCAGTGCCTTCAACACCAATGAGAGGTTTCCCTGAGGGACAATCAAATGCATGGGAAGAGGAATCTGAGGAAACAGGTGAAATCAAGGTGAGCCGACAAGGACAAATCCTGAATCTGCCCCCAGTAGCATACCAATGCAACAACCTGAACCTTAAGCAACTTCAGGGCCAAGACCTAGTCCAAGCCTACTTGTAAACAGGCTAGCACGGTCCCGATGATGGCCTTCCCAGCCGAGAGGGCCTAAGAAGAGCACCACCTCTCAAAGCACCACACCCTCACTTAGGCTAAGGAAATTTGAGGCCTTACGGGCCTAAGAAAAAGTATTCACAACTGCACTCAAGTAGCCACAGTCATAAGAGAGATGGAAATGGGGTCCTCCATTATCAGGAGCCCCCGTTGAAGGTGGCCCCTCCTCCCGCAGAAGCCAGAGCGGGGACCCTGCCAGCAGACCTATCAGCTACACGTACTACAGTCTGCACAGCCAGTCCAGAGCGAACAGAATTACCAGGGCTCGAAGAACTCTAAACCTGTGGAGATGGAGGGGCCACAGGAGGAAGATGTAGTCCACCTCCTCCTGGGGCCACACTTGTAGCAGGGCATCCAAGTCAGCTACTTGAAGGTTCCTGTGGCGAATGAAGAAATTACTCACCTTGGCATTGCTCCCCATGTGACTATCAGATCAAACACCGGAAGACACCACCATAGCACTATAAGCTCGAACAAGTGTGGGCTCAACTCCCAGTCCCTGGGATCCACTGCATTCAACTCAGAAAGTCAGCCTGCATGTTGTTGCCACCCACTATGTGCTCCTCCACAAAAATGCACAGAGTGGCTACCTCAAGTAACATAGTAAATGATGGCAGATAAAAACCAGCATGGTCCATCTAGTCTGCCCAGTAAGGTACCAGAGTTATATATGCCGCTCCAGGCATGTTACTCTTCAGAAGTAATATGCAGAAATATTTATTTACGGAAAGAGTGGTAGATGCGTGAAACAGCCTCCCAGTGGAGGAAGTAGAGACAAGAACAATATCTGAATTCAAGAAAGCATGACCAATATAGAAGATCTCTAAAGGAAAAAAAAGGGACTATAGTAGTTGGTATGGAAGGGCAGACTGGATAGGCCATATGGTCTTTTTCTGCCGTCATGTTTCTATGTTTCTTGTTTTGATTCCAAATACTCAAAACGTCTGAGAGGAATTGAGGTTGCTCTTGAGATAAATGAACACCAGACCCAACCATTCCACCCACTGAATCATAAGGGCTGTATCCATCCTAGTCTTCTCCAGAGAATTTGAACAAATCAGACAGACAGACATCCAGGACAGGCTGAAGTCGGATCTCCTGCCTGTACAGGAATGCCATACCTAACACTGTTACTTTTGAGAAAGTGCAGGGGAGCAATGGTTAAGTCAAAAGGCAGAGCCCTGAACTAGAAATGTTGGCCCAGAATGCAGAAGCAGAGTCCCGAGGCCGCTGGGAACCATGAATGGGTCTTAGCCCAGGAACGCACAAACAAAAGCAGGCAACAAGGTCCCTTGGAAGACCACACGTCTTCCCAGGGACTGCCCTACACGTATTTCGGCCAATCTGGCCTTCCTCAGGGGACTATGACCACTAAAAACATAAAAATACATAAATAATCATAATAATAAACAAAGCAATACTCATCGGGTGGGACAAGGATAAGCTGATGATAAATATAAACTTACAAAGATAAATAAATAAAATGATTAAAATACAAATGATAGTAGTAGTCAAAATTGATCATGTACAAATTAAAATTAACCTCAAAACATTAATGATTAAAAAGAGAGATTATTATATGTATATAAAAATAGAAATTACACTTACCTGGTAATTGTAGTTCCTGGAGGGTCCAGTTTAGTCCTCCACATCCGGGTAGTGCACCTCCTCCTGCAGCCTGGAGACTGGACCAATCAGAATCTTCCTCTGCTAGGATGTATGCTGTCGGAGCTCCCATCAGCCCCCAGTGAACTAGTAACAAAGCAGACTTACAGAAGCAACACATGAGACTAGCATAAATATGTAACTGGAACAGAATTTAATCCCCTTATGAAATAAGCGACCTCCTCCCCAAACGAGGAAGCCAGAACTCTGCACATTGCCTCTGCCCGGAACCCGAAGCAGAAGCAGACATAATCCCAGCCGCAAGAATTCAAGAGCTGGAAGGAAAAGAATGCAGAAACAGGTCCGAGAGACGGAACCCAAAGAAAAATACTGATATATTTCCGCTCCGATCGCAGTAAGCGCGCCGCCCCAAGCAAACCTGACACCTGGGAGGGAAGGAGGACTAAACTGGACCCTCCAGGAACTACAATTACCAGGTAAGTGTAATTTCTATTTCCTGAGCGGTCCTCCAGTTTAGTCCTCCACATCCGGGATGTAACAGAGCAGTCAACACCGGGCGGGACCTTGCCAACCGGCACGCAGCACTGCCGAACCAAAACAAGAATCCCAAGCGGCCAGCACATCCAACCGGTAATGCTTACTGAAGGCATGCAGAGACGACCAGGTAGCCGCCCTACAAATCTCGACAGGCAGAACAAGGCAATGCTCCGCCCAGGACGTCGCTTGAGCTCTGGTAGAGTGAGCCCGCAGACCCGCCGGAACCGGCCGACGCTGTAAAATATAAGCCGAAGCAATTGCCTCCTTAATCCACCGAGCAATGGACGCCTTTGCCGCCACCTCACCCCGTCGTGCTCCCCCAAAAAGCACGAACAACCGGTCGGTCTTACGGAACGACTCCGACACCTTCAAGTAGCGACGAAGGACTCGCCGTACGTCCAGGCAATGTAACCCAGCGTCCGAAGCACCTGTCGCCCCCGAGTGAAGGACCGGAAGGAAAACGGCCTGATTCAAATGAAAAGGCGAAACTACCTTAGGCAAAAAGGATGGAACCGGCCTAAGAACCACACGATCCCGAGAAATAGACAAGAACGATTCTCGACACGAAAGCGCCTGCAACTCGGAAATGCGCCGCGCCGAACAGATCGCCACCAGAAAAACCGTCTTCAAGGTCAGATCCTTAAGAGACGCCTGCCGAAGGGGCTCAAAAGGTTTGCGTACCAAGGCCTGTAGCACCAGGTTCAAATCCCACGGAGGAACTGACACTCTGTGCGAAGGCCTCAATCTGAATACCGCTTTAAGAAAACGCTGTACGTCTGGATGTACCCCCAGGGGAAGTCCCAGAACCTTGTCCCTGTAGCACGCGAGCGCTGCCAACTGAACCTTCATAGAACTGGCCGCTAAACCTTTGTCAAAACCATCCTGCAGAAAGCTGAGAACTACCGGTACCGAAGCTGTCGCCGCTCGAACACCACGCCGTGAACACCAGTCCTCAAAAATTCTCCACACCCGCACATACGCGAGCGAGGTGGAGGTTTTTCGCGCCCGAAGGAGAGTGGCAATAACCGCTGGGGAGTAACCCCTCTTCCTCAACCGAGCCCTTTCAATGGCCAAACCGTAAGCGAGAATCGATCCACCTGGGGCATCCGAAGCGGGCCCTGGAGCAGCAGATCCGGTAACGGAGGCAGTGTCCAAGACACTCCGTCGCGTAACCGCACCAGATCGGCATACCACGGTCTCCTGGGCCAATCCGGAGCAACTAGTAGAACCCGCCCCCGGTGCGCCTCGATGCGCTGAACGACACGACCGATCAACGCCCAAGGGGGAAAGACATAAAGAAGCCCGTACTCCGGCCACGGCTGAATGAGCGCGTCGATGCCTTCGGACATGCGCTCCCTCCGCCGGCTGAAGAAGCGTCCTGTCTTGGCCGACTGAAAAGTCGCCATGAGGTCCATGATCGGAGGCCCCCACCTGCGAACTATTTGCGCGTAGATCTGCGGTTGCAGTTCCCACTCTCCGGGGTCCACCTGCACTCTGCTGAGGTAATCCGCCATGACATTGTCTTTTCCTGCGATATGCGCCGCCGAAAGCACCAGCAGACGGGTCTTCACCCAATCGAACAAAGCCACTGCCTCTCTTTCCATTGTCACACTGCCGGTGCCTCCCTGGCGGCTGATGTAGGCCACCGTTGCCGAGTTGTCTGAGAGAACTCGCACCGCCCGCCCCCTCACCAGCGTCTCGCACGAGTCTCACCGCCCATAGCTCGAGACGGTTGATCGACCAAGAAGCTTCTAGGGGGGACCACGTCGCAGTGGGCTCCCCAGCCCAAGAGGCTGGCATCCGTTATGAATGGAACCCAAAGGAGCTGCTCCAAGGGCAGCCCCATTCGCAGGTTCTTCGAGCACAGCCACCACCGGAGCGACAGACGAACGGACTTCGGGCAAGGCAACCTCTTGTTCAACGACTCGAACTGATTCAACCAACGACGTAAGAGGGCGCTCTGGAGCGGCCGCATATGAAACCTCGCCCAAGGAACTACCTCCAGCGTCGCCGCCATAGTGCCCAACAGCCGTAGATACCACCAGGCGGACGGCGCGGGGATCCCTAGGAAAGTGCGCACGAGGCCCCGCAAGGCCTGGACATGGCGCTCCGGCAAGCACACCACACCTCTCGCCGTGTGGAAATGAAGCCAAGGTATTCGAGGGATTGAGTGGGCACCAAATGACTCTTTTTCTCGTTGACCACCCAGCCGAGGGCCTGCAGCAAGGCTACCACTCTGTCCGTAACCCGCACACTCTCTTCGTGGGATTTTGCTCGAATCAACCAATCGTCGAGGTAAGGGTGGACTAAGATACCTTCCTTTCGCAAGGCCACTGCAACCACCACCATGACCTTTGTGAAGGTGCGTGGAGCTGTGGCCAGGCCGAACGTCATGGCCCGAAACTGAAAGTGGCCCCATGGGAAGGCGAACCGCAGGAACTTTTGATGAGCCGCCCGAATGGGAATGTGCAAATAGGCCTCCGAGAGGTCGAGAGACGTGAGAAACTCCCCATGACGCACCGCCACTATGACGGATCTTAAGGTTTCCATCCGGAAGTGAGGCACCCGGAGAAAACGATTCACGCCCTTGAGATCTAGAATCTGGCGGAGCGAACCGTCTTTCTTTGGCACCACAAAATAAATGGAGTAGCGACCGACGCCGCGCTCGGAAGGAGGAACGGGGATCACCGCTCCCAGGGCCAAGAGTCGATGCAGCGTCAACCGAATGGCCCGCGTCTTCTGTTCGCCTTTGCTGGGAGAAAGGACAAAGGAATCCGGAAGCGGACAAGCAAACTCCAGCGCATAACCTTCTCGGATTATTTCCAGCACCCACTGATCTGAGGTTATTTGGGCACAGGAAGGAAGAAAGTCCCGCAGATGACCCCCGATGACTAGACTTCCCTCCGGAGCCCGCCTCGCTTCATTGCGGCTTTCGACTAAAGGAAGAGGACGCAGAGGAGGACGCTGCCGAAAAGCCTCTTCCCGCTCCTCGAAAACCTTGAAACCCCTGGGATCGAGAGCCAAACCGGCCGCGCTGGGAACTCCAAAGGCGGGAGGAACGAAATCTGCGAAAGTCCCGAAACTGACCCCGCGCTGGCGGCAAGTTTCTACTCAGCTTAGGTCTATCCTCCGGCAGCCTACCGCCCTTAGACTCCCCGAGGTCTTTAACCAACTTATCCAGATCGTCTCCGAACAACAGTTTGCCCTTAAAGGGAAGCTTACTGAGACGGGATTTAGAAAATCCGTCAGCTGCCCAATTCCGCAACCAGATAGATCTGCGCGCCGCCACCAAGGAAGCCATACTATTCGCCAGGGTTCTAATCAAATCATAATGCACATCTGCCAAATACGCCGACCCAGACGCCAACCGGGTCACTTCTAGCAACCCCTGTTGATCCAAGCTGGAAATTTGCCGCAAGTGCTGCGCCCAACGCAAGCAGGCCCTAGCCACCCAAGCGCCTGCAAAGATAAGACATTGGTCTCGAAGGCCTGCTTCAATAAACCATCCACCTTCTTGTCTTGCGCATCCTTTAAAGCCGCACTGCCTTCAACAGGAATAGTGGTTTTCTTGGTTACCGCCGAAACAGCGGCATCAACACGCGGCGACTTAAACTTCTCCTTGTCCTTGTCCGCTAGGGGATACAGGCGGTTCACAGTCCTAATCCCCTTCAGACCGGATTCAGGCTGATCCCACTCAGTTTGAATCATCTGCTCAACCACTCGGTGTACCGGAAACACCACCTGAGATTCCCGCACCGCCTGAATGAGAGGATCCTCCAACCCATCCTCCTCAACAGGACGAGCGGCCGCCAGATTGAGTGTCTGAAGAGATTCCGTAATCAAAGGCACCAGCTCTTCTTTACGAAACACCCGAATAATTCGGGCTTGATCCTCCGGCTCGGGGATCTCACCGTCCTCTAGCTCCTCCACCCCAGTATCTGGATCTACTTCCGCATCCTGATCATGCCAGCTCATGTCGTCCTGCTCCAGGTCCAAGGACCTAAAGCGCTTGGCGGAAGGCGGGAGCTTTTGCCGGGGCTCCTCTCTTTTTAAGGAGGGAAGGGGCGACGGCCAGGCCTCTGGCAATTTGCCTGAGCGTCCCAAGCAAAAAGCCTGGTGCATAAGCAGGACAAAGTCCGGGGAAAAATCTGTGAAGGTAGACTCGGTTGCATCATGCGGTAACGTGCTGACCTGCCCCTTAGGAGGGACCGCAGAGAAAGAAGCGAGAGGCCCAGGCGAAGGACCTCCCTCCGCCTGAATCGCCGGGCTTTCCGGTTCTGACAGCTCTTTATGCTCCATTTGGTGCTCTAAATCCGAGGAAACTGAGGCGCAGCCCCTATAAATTCCAGACTCCGCCACAGCCCCCCTGCGTGAGCCGCAGATCACGCACTGCGGTCTTGTAGCCATGCAGGCCGAGGAGCCACTCCAGGGAACAGGGCCCAACCTAACCCCCAAAAAGAAACCAAGCAAATAACTAAATAAAAAAATAAAGGGTTTTTTTTTGTTGTTGTTGTTTTGCACACAGAAGCAATTGGGGATTGTCAGAAGCCCGCAATCAAAAACGCCAGTCTAAAAACGTGCAAAGCGCAGGGGGAACCCGTGCACAGCTCCTCACGTCGGGCGGGAAAAAACGTAGTCAGAAAATGGCCGCCGGCACATTTTCGCCGGCGAAAAATGGCGCGAAAAATCAAACAAAACAAAACTAAAGAAATGAAGGCGTTTGAACGAAGCAGAAGCAGCCCCTTAAGAAATCAACACTCACTGCGCACAGGCAGAGAATCGCCGGCAGACGACCCGCCGCTCGGATCCAGAGCGGGAGCGCGCTGCCAATCCGGGCTGTCAATCAAAGGCCAAGGCACTGCGAATCGCAAAGAAGGAAGCCAGCTGACTGAACAGAGACTTCCCGGACCCAAGCAGAGTGCTGGCAAAGGCAGATCTCTCCTCCGTGCAGTCTAGGAGGAGAGATCTAACCTCCCTGACTGCAAAGCACACCCCTGCAGTAATGGCAGAAGGGCAGTGCAGACCCGGCTCCTCGATCACCGCTCTTGTCTTAATGGTCCCAATCTTCGATGCTAACTTCAATCTTCTTTCAATAAATATCCAGCAAAACTATTGCACAAGAGATTTTTCTTAAAAGTTGTATTGAAGTTGGCATCGAAGATTGGTGTTTATATAGTAACAACAGAGAAACCTGGGACTATAAATTGAGCACGAATAGTGCGGTTACAGAAGAGTTTTTTAGAAATAATAAGGTTTTTATAAAGAAATAAGTCATAGTTAAAGAAACATCTTCCCAAGAGTTTCTCACACTAATTGGTGACGGCAGTACGGGTGTTAAGTGATACAACTTTTCTTGCATTCCAGGGTGGTTGCTGATGTGGTTGAAGCGCTAATGCTCAAACAAACTCTTTGAAAAAGCATTTAAAGCGCAGTGAGAAGCTGAAACCCCCTGGTCTATTAATAACATTACTTACTAACATAATTTCTAACACTGGTGCTGACATTCACCTTAGTATTTACACCGTTTAGATGTTTATATGAAATTTGTTTTCCACTAAAGAAATTTGTTATATTGGTGTGATTTTTTACTGTTGGATAGTCATAATTCATTCCGCAAAGACCGAATATATTTTTTGCAGGGTGATAGCAAAAACACATCTAGCCGACCACATAACCCCCATTCTACATGAACTATACTGGTTCCCTATAAATAGCCGGATAAAATATAAAATACTCTTAACAACATTCAAACTCCTCAATGAAATCTTCTCCTCACACCTAACCACCCTTATACACTCCCCACCAGAATCCAGAACATGCAGACAAATTACAACCCACTCACTTGACATACCCAAAACCATCTGCAAGACAAAGAAAACTACAAGCTCCAGAGCCTTTTCATTTGCTGCCCCTACCCTCTGGAATGAACTTCCACTGACCCTCCGCATGACAAAAGACCTCCAACTATTCCGAAAAGGACTCAAAACACACCTTTTCACTGAACATTTTGAAAACCCAACTGAAATCTATGATAGAAGTCTATAAATTAATGAACGGAGCGGAACGCGTAAACGTAGATCGATTGTTTACCTTATCAGAATATAGAAAGACTAGGGGACATGCAATGAAGCTTGTGATAAGGAAGCTTATCATAGCTCAGGAAGGGGCTATAGAAAAGGTGAAGTGTCTCTGAACAAGCAACCTGTCAGTGCTGGTAGAAATGAGAAAACAGAATTTTGCCATAAAAGACTACCAGTCCCAGAATGCACCAGGTTTCCAACAGCCATGAGAGGAGCTGAAGTGAGAAAACATGTGTTCAATCAAAAGGGCTATGAGGTAATCCCCAAGCACTCATTGCAAAGGGCAGGGCTTGATTCAGCACAGCTGCGCTGTGCTAGGATGGAACACTCATCTCAAAGGGCAAGGCCTGATTCAGCACAGCTGCCCTGTGTTAGGGAGGAGCACTCATCTAGGCAGAATAAGAGTAGAGTTTATTCTACAGATGACCATCTTCATGATCACCTTGGATATCCAGAGAATTGTCCTCAGTATCCCTAGAATCAGCTTGAGTTTGATCATCAGTTTCATCTGAAGGATCATCAGAAGCAGAAGCCAAACCGGACGGACAGAGAGGGAAAGAGACCCTTTGGAAGAAGGAAGAGAAAAGCCTTTGAGAGGTCTATAAGAGTCCAAAGCAGTACGTATACTGGGAGGTATTCCAAGGGCCAGCATACACCATTGGACTGGGGAAAGCCAGAGGAATGGTGCTGCAGAGCTAGGAATCACCAGAGGCTACCTGTGAGGGAGACGGCTGCACGTGGAAGGGACCCTAAGACCTGTGCCAGAAGGTATGTGAAGAGAGATCCAGTGTCCAGGGATCTGGATTGGAAGGCTGGACATAAGAACTGGACTACATACTGGCCAGGCTATATAGAGAGGAACTCTAGCAGCAATGGAAGCTCAGGTATGAACACTGATCTATGCCCTAGCTATAACCTTGAAAGACAGCAGGGAAACAAGTATTCTCCTGAAAATGCTCCATTGAGAGATTCATCTGTGCCAATCCATGATATTGAACCCATGCTTGTTGAACAAGGGGGAATAATAGCAGATGAGGATCCTGTTTATATGGACTGCTCTCTATCTAAACTCCGTTCGTAACTTTCTGTTATAAAGTACAGCAACCATCACAAAGAAATACAAATTTGTTCTTTAATCTACTCAGAAAAGCTCCTGAAGCAGGATTTGACCCACACAGTAGAAAGCAAGCCAGCTAAGGGGTTTCAGCTGGATAACTGCTAGCAATTAAGCCTTACCTAATTGCTTGTGAGCTAGGAGAGAATCACTTCTGTATCTATGTGGGAAGTAATCAGAAGTTAACCTGAAAAGAACAGTTTGTTTCTTGCTTTGTGACTTTTCATTTGTTGTTTTCCTGATTTTAACTTTGTTTTTCCAAGTTAACACTGAAAGCAAGTAACCTAATTTATGTGCTACCAAGCATATCTGTGTTGGGAGAAATAACCCCATAAATAAATATCTTATTGGCTTTACCCAAGAGCACAACTAAATTATTGTCAGCAGCTGTGTCTGGTGTGAATGAACTACATTGCCCACAATACCTTGCAAATCATATAGATATATGCACTTGACAAGACTGTTTAGATTCTCACCCAGGCAGCCGTCTGACAAGCTACAGGGTAAACTATTTAAGACTAATAAAAGAAAATATTTTTTCACTCAACGTGTAATCAAACTCTGGAATTTGTTACCAGAGGATGTAGTAAAGGCTGTTAATGTAGCTGGGTTTAAAAAAGGTTTGGACAAGTTCCTGGAGGAAAGGTCCATAAACCATTATTAAGAAGGGACCCAGGATATCAATGCTTGAACCAATACAAGCATTGTGGAACCTGTGTCCCTTGGGGAAACTGTTAGGTACATATGACCTAGATTGGCCACTGTTGGAAACAGGGCTTGATGGACCTTGGTCTGACTCAGTATGGCATATCTTATGTTCTTATGTTGTTACCTCCCACAAGCTACCTCCCAACAAACACAGAACCAACCTACTAACCTATTAACCCCCCCCCCCCCCACCCCTTACCCTAAACAACCCCAGAGCTTCACCCCACCCTAACCAAAGAAAAAGACAAGTCAAGAAGAGGCCAACTCCTGTTTATATGTAACTACAAAGTTGACACCTAAGTTTGTTTGTACAATATGTTCCTTGTAAATAGTTAATACTGCTGGTCCATGTAAAAGTTGTTTGTAAATAGTTAAAACTGCTGTTCCATGTAAAAGTTGTTCAACTGTTCTCTGTAAACCACCCTTGATCTCTGGAAGGGGCGGTATAGAAGAAATGTATAAAGAAAGAAAGAAAGATAAACAAGTGTGTGTAAAAATATGGAAAAAGTATGTGTATTGCTCATTTATAACATAAAATCTTCTGAGTGTTGGTTTTATCCTTAAAGACAGCATAGAAGCCAACTTTTAAACATGGTTAATGAAAAAACACAAACACTGAGCTTATTAAGGGGTTAAACTTGAAACCATAATAAAATCAGGGACATGGCTGATGACAATAAACGACCTTTAGTGAGTAACAAAAAGTATAGTGAGCAGTGCCGAACCGAGAAGAACTAAGACCACGTCAGTTAAAAAGTCACAAATGGGACAGCACATAAAAAAGCAAATAAGGAGCGCATAAAAGATTGTCAATAGTTAGATAATCTACCAGTGTATGAACATAGAAAACAGCAAAATCCATTGATAAAAGGGAACTGGAAGCACAACGATGTCGCTATTTGAGAATAGATTGGTGTTTTTCTATAGTACATAAATTGCATATAAGGAAAGAAATGGTGCTAAAGCAATTGTGTACAAAAGGCACAAGTGAAAGCTGGTGTAACAGGAGGGTGATGGCCTGAAAGTAATAGCATAAGAACAACAACATACTTACAATGAACTTTACAGACAGCAATCAATGCTACAGTGGATTCAAACCAAAGGAGAAAGCCCATACAGGGGCCATTTAAATATAGTGGAGTGACATGATGTCAGACATGATGTCAGATTGATTTTGAATACATTAATTACGAGGCAAATCAAATAATGTGATTACATTAAAAAGCCAATAAAGGCAGAAAAATGTCATCGTTAAAAAAACTCTTAACTGAATAAAATCCACAAAAGATTAATCAGTACAACGAATGTGTGAAGTAAAAACTATTCACCCCGAATTAATATGGAATGGCAAATGAGCAATATAAAAACTGCCAAAGTGGAGGAAGAAGACAAAAATCAAAGGAAGGATTAATATAATTACAGCGTACATGGATCAAAACAAATACAACGGAACCCCACATGATGCAACATAACACGACTCAAAAAAGTGAATCCAATCACTAAAAACAGGACCATAAAAGATTCCAGTGGGTGGAGAGTGCCTTTTGGTGACTAAAACCTCAAACATATCTAAATAGAGACATCATAACCAAATAAATAATCACATAAAATTTCATGACTGCACAAGACCAAACAGAAACTAAATAAAATAAATACATAATGTATAAAAAGATAGACAAATAAATAAAGAATTGATAAAAGGACGCCCTAATAACAACACTTACCAGCTAAAAGATCATAGTAAAAAATCACAAACTGACCATGAGGTAAAACAGACAGACATAAAATACATTAAAAAAACCTGTACCTAACAGTATACATAAATAAATGCTAAATTGTACAAACTATATAAGACATAGAGAAAGTATGAAAAATGTGTAAACAGAGGAGGAAGGGGGCGGCAAGGGGATGTTAAAAACAAAATCATAACTAAAATCCAATGCTAAATAAAAAAACACCGAATGATACTAAAAATTAAAATAGAACATTAATGACCGGTCAGATAAAAAATGAACCTAGGAGTAAACTGACTCATGCTTGTAAGAAGACCGAAAGGTCGAGCTCCTGATTAAGGCCAGAAGGATGTAATGTATTCATTTGAAAAATGAATTTCTGTTCAAGACTCAGAAGTGCTTGCTCGATATTCCCTCCACGCCAATGAGGATGAATCTGCCGTAGGACAAGATATTTTAAGTCGCTGATGGGTCATTCCATGTCAAGTGGGCTAGGGCTCCCCACATGACCATCACAGATTTTGACTAAATTTTATATTTAGAGCCCCCCCATGTCTCAAATGAACTTTGGTAGAGTTTTAGGTTCTCTGGTGTTAAACCTGTTGAGATATAGCCGTTTGTTTGACCCCATAGCCTGAACATGTACAGTACGATTCAAAATTTCAGCAACTTTTGAGACCTAATATTGTTCTTATTTGTTTATAAGAAATGAAACTTAACTACCCTGCACATCTTTTGCGCTCTTTTTAATGAGACTAATAATAATCTTTTTTTGATTGTGTCAGAAATAGATACTTTGCACCAAAGTCGGGCAAAGAAATTGGCGGCCTAAAAAAATTAAAAGTTTAACATTGCATAGCTCCTGAAATAAGTAAACAACGAACATGAAAGTTGAGGCATAGTATCTCGTGGTACTGTTGTTTTTGTGTTTATAATTTCAAGCTCTGAGCCCTTTTCATTAATTTGCAAATTAAGTGTAAAGTTGATAATTTTTGCAAAAAGGCTAAAAATAGGGTATTTTTAACTCCCTTCTACACAAAAGTATCTTCTAGAAACGTTTTCAAACTACTACCATTAGAAAGAGCATGTTTTAAACTACCTAAAAAAGTTAATTTGATTGACTAACGCTGGCATATAGTGCTCTAAAAAGAGGATCAAAGTCAGCGGACATTGCCATGGCAACAGCGTATATTTCATCATATTATTGTTAATTTTTTGGATCATACTTGTTTTAACATTTTTATATTGAAAAATTATCAATATTGTATTGCGTTTGTCCATGGTGACTGTCACTACCAGTTCAGGAACATGAACTGGCAACCCCATTGCCATAGAGGTCACGCCCGATAGCTGTGCAATACCAGCCACGGGTGGGTTTCTTAATCTAGGTTCCCAAGCCTTTAATTTGGTTTCTTATTTGAGGTTCCAAAGCCTTCAGTGGGTGTCTAGCTGGTTCCCAAGCCAAAGATTGGGCATCTTATCCTAGGTTCCCAAGCCTAAATTGTGTATCTTATATGATTCCCAAGCCAAAGTACTCACCTCAATTTTAATGCTAGCAATTTTTTTACATTCTGTTATGTTTGCAAGCTACTTCCTTCAAAATGGATTCTGGGAATTGATACAGTCGGCCAGATGATGTAACTGAAGGTGCAGTGAGCATGCTAATGAGGCGTTGCTCTGGAATCCAGCAAACATCTTGCCTTTCTGGCCAATAAAACGAATGAGCAGGACCTTGAGGATGCATAAATGTTATCAATGCATCATTTTCCTCAGCTGAAACTTCAACAACCTTGCCAATCCACCATTTGTTGTCATAGATGCAAGCTACGTAGCAACCAAGGGACAACTCAGATAATTTCAAATACAGAATAGCAGTATTGGAAATTTTGGCTAAAAAACGTATTGTATCATTTGAAACTCTGCTGACACAAACCAAGTTTGAGTCAACTGGTACAAATTGGTGATGCTCTCTAGTGCCAGCTATTGTGCTGCTTTCTTTCCAACTTTCTTCTTGAAACTTCCTGCTTTTTTCAATTTCATCTTTTGCGACATAAATATATTTAATTCTGTGTATATTTTGGTCACAAAGGTTATACAGATCTTTTGGTGTCAATATTTGGTCAGACGAAGGTCTTTGTAGACTTGCTAGGGCTGCCAAACGTTTAGTTGTGCCACCAACCCCATCACAAGGTGATTTTCCATGGCTTGTGCCGAAAAAGTTCCATTCAGCCTCGATATTGAAATCATTTTTGTGGTTGCATAAATTGACAAAGTTTTTGTAGTTTTTATATTGCGCTGCTGAGCCATCACTGAAGTAGCATATTTTCGTAACATCTGCTTGGGTCAACAAAAATTCGATAAACTTCTGAATAAACACGTGTACTGACACGGTATCATGTTGCATATGATCGGAAATTATGCAACAATTAACAATTTGCAAGGTGCCCACTTTGTCTGCATAATAAGCAACAAATGGATGTACTGTGGCCTGTGAATTTTCCCAGTGAAAGCCCTGGGCAGCATCTTGGACAACAAATGAGTCATTTTCGGCAAAGTCCATCAAAACAATGAACTCCGTTTCTTTTAAGTCAGCTTTCAGTGACTTCAGATATTCACTTTGGTGTTTTGAAACAAAATGATGGCCTGTCAGCTTCCAAATTTTGCTTGAAAGTTTTTCAACAAAGTGGTCCACTGTTAATATGCTTGTTTCCAGTGTTTCTCAGTCAGTGTGAATCCATTGTTTGAATTCAATTGATTCTTCTGCACCATAATCCTGGAATATTTCATCCAAATACGCTACAAGTGATTCTTTGCCAGGGCAGCTTTGGCATCTTTGTAGCATACATTCCTTGGAATTCAGGTCACACACTGTCTTTTCCATTAGCAGCTTGTAGTCCTCTTTAATATTTGCACCTTGCAGCATGAGCTTTACATTCTGATGTATACTGCAGACGCAAACAGAATGCATGCCTGAAGCACCAACAGTCACACACCACTTTGGCCTGAGATCACAGAATTTTGAAAAATCGATTTCTGCTCCAAATTTATTATGATATGCTACATACAACTCTTTAAGATTACACAACAGCAACCGTTTTTGTTTTTGAACTTTGACACCATCGAGTCGCACTGAAATGCAGTCTTTTTTGCCAGGACACATTCTGCTAAATTCATCATCTTCATAGAAATCCTTGACTCTTTTAGCGACTTCCTCTGATAATGGTTTGCCAATTTTTGCATCAGGTAAAGCACAAATGCCTTTGTCTTTCTTGACTTTTCGGGCCATTTTGACCATACGTTCAGAAACGCCAAACTTCATTGCTGTTTCCTTTATTGACCAACTTTTTGGGGCCAAAGTCAACAATTGAACTTTTGTTGACCTATTGGATATATCAATCTTTGCTTTCATTTCTTTAATAAGCTCAGTGTAATTGCTACATAGACTGCATTCTGCAGATAGACTAGATTGTTCAACGTTGTCAGCCACTCCAGTAGCAGACATTTCTTTTGTTACCACGTTCTGTGTGCGCTCAATCTTTTGTTTCAAATAGCCAGCTTTGTCTCTACTGCTTATTCTTCGTATTTTTCATGGAGAAGTGCCTAAAGCAGTCAAGCTTTGATCAAGGGTGTCCAAGGCATCTGGATCAAAATCATCCGAAGATGAAGATGCTGTGGCTTCAACCATAGAAGCATATTTTGCTTTGCACCTGATGCAAATTTTCTGGCCTGGCTTTACATTCATTTTGGTCACTTTTTTCAAGCCCTCAGACATGGCTAAAGTTACTTTTGATAATCCACTTTTAGTGACATGATTCTGCTTTTCAAACGGATTGCAACACGACTTTTGGTTCATTTCATATTTGCTGAGATACTACTGTGCTTGGTGATGCAAGCAGATACTGTTATTGTCTGTAAGGTCAACTTCTGATCGTCGAGTAATAAGCAATTTCTCGCTTGCTGACAAGCAGCTCACAGAATTGAGCCCAGTTTTATTGGAATAAAATGAGCCATGGTGACATTTTGATGACAATTTTTGTCCAACGGTACATTCAGGCATAGGAGGATTGTTATCAAGTGATTCGTCAATGTCCATTTTGAAGTAAATTAATTAGTAAATGTGTACCAACTAATGCTAATCTGAAAAGCTATACGTTAAGCTCACGACATATATGCACTTAACAGTTATTGAGCAACTTCTACGGAAATAAATGAGTTTTAAATATAACATTTGGATAACGTTAGAACTGCAGGTTGAATTACATGCCTTTGTCAAGCATGGTAATGTCCGCTATATGTTTAGCCCTCTTTTCAGGGTATTGTACGCCAGGGTTAGTAAATTAAATCCGCTTTTCTAGAAAGCTTAAAACATGCTCTTTCTAATGAAATTGGTTTCAAAACGATTTTAGAAGATACTTTTGTGTAAAAGGAGGTTAAAATACCCTATTTTTACGTTTTTGCAAAAAAATCATCAACTTTACACTTAATTTGTAAACTAACGGAGAATGCTAAGAGCATGAAATTATAAATTCAAGAACTTCAGTACATAGAGGTATTATGTGCAAAATTTCATACTTTTTACTTGATTATTTAGGAAGCTGCATAATATCTAATTTTTAATTTTTTTAGAACGTCAATTCTTTTGGCTGACTTTGCTGCAATATATCTACTTCAGACATATTCAAAAAATATTATCATTAGTAGCATTAAATAAAGCGCAAAAGGTTGTACAGGATAGTCAAGTTTCATTTTTTATAATAAAATAGCAAAGAAAATATAGGGTCTCAAAAGTTGCTGAAATCTCAGACTCGTACTGTACAAAGTCAAGGTATGTGATCAAACTACTATATCTCAGAAAGTATTCCACGAGAGAATCTAAAACTTTACCAAAGTTAGTTTGAGACACATGGTAGTGTACATATAAAATTTCAGCAAAATCCAAGATGGTCGAGCGGGGCACTTTTTATATACTAGACCACTTGACATGGAATGACCCTGATTTTATGTCTCTTAGATGTCCAATGTTCAACCAGGGGTTTCTGTGGAACATTACATTTGATGCAACTGCGGACCTCAATGATCCTCGCTTTAACACTCCTAGTGGTTTTCTCTATATATAACAAATTGCATGGACAAATGATAGCGTATATCACATTTTCTGTTTGGCAAGTAGTGAAGCTAGTTAGTGGAACCTTGAAAGAGGTGGGGGGATGTGTAAATACACCTTTCGCCTTGATGACTAAGTCGCAGACAGAACAGGTACCACATGCTTCTTTAGAGTCAAGAGTAGTCCCAGAGGACTACAGAGGAGAATATGGGGTCCCTCTATACAATAGCAGAAGGAGAAAGCTAGGAACTACAGGCCAGTTAGCCTGACCTATATGGTGAGCAAATTCAATGGGAATGCTGCTAATTGAGGTTTCTGGAATCCGATGAATTGCAGGATCTGAGGGAGTATGGTTTCATTAGAGGCAGATCTTGCCAGACAAATCTGATTAATTTCTTTGATTAGGTGACCAGAGAATTGGAATGAGGGAGAGCGCTAGATATTTATTTTATTTATTTATTTATTTTACAGATTTTATATACCCTCTTTCTACAAATCAAAATGGTTTACATAAAACATTTAAGGCAGTATGTTTCAACTGTTTACATGGAACAAAGTAACAGAGATATATATAGTTAACAAAGAGAACTAATTACATGAATAATGAACAACTATTTACAACGGTATTTACCAGGATATCATGTGGCTGCATGAGAGGTTTTTGAGAGGGCAGGAGCAGGAAGTGGATGTAAAAGGTTAGGTACTAAGGTGGTAGGGAGAAATGTTCAAGGAAAAGAGTTTTTAATTTCTTTCAGAACTCAAGAGTGGGTTGGACAGTTCCGCAGCTCGTGAGGAAGGGAATTCCATAAGGATGGAGCATAGAGGGAGAAGGCCCTGTTACTGGTAGATTGTTTGCAATATCTTTTGGTTGTAGGGATAGTCAGAAGGTTTTTGGTAACGGAGCGGCGGGTTCTTGTGTTAATGGGGAAGGGGAGGAGTGGGGAGAGGCATGGAGCTGACATTGGAGATGATTTTATGTGTGAGGGTAAGCACTTTCAATTTAATCCTGTATTTAATGGGGAGCCAGTGGAGATCACATAGGACTTGTATGATGTGTGATCGTCTGGGGTTGTTGGTTATAAGCCGTGCAATCGTGTTCTGGGCTAATTGGAGCGGTTGTATAGTGTTCTTGGGAAGGCCATGATAGATGAGGTTACAATAATCAAGAGATTGGGTTGTGAGGGCCTGACAGACAGAACGAAATGAGCTAGGGCTTAAGAGGGGTTTGAGGTTCCGGAGTGTACGTAGCTTAGCGTATACTGTGTTGGTAGTTCTCTTGATTTGATTAGTGAAGGAGAGGTTCTGATCAAGGATGACACCAAGATATTTCACTTGGTTTTTTATAGTAAGAGTGAGATCTCCAATATTAATGGTTGGAGGTGGGGTGTATGAGGTATTAGAAAACACCTGTAGAACTTCAGTCTTGGATTGGTTAATTAGGAGGTTGTGCTGGGATAGCCAAGATTTTAGAGCGGTTAGGCAATCGCTTAGTTTAGTAAAGTCTGGGTTAGTGAGATTAAATGGGGTGAAGCACATCATGTCGTCCGCATATAATTGGTACTGAATATCATAGTTTTGGAAGATGTTGCAGACAGGTTGAAGGAAAATGTTGAATAGGAGAGCCGACAGACTAGATCCTTGGGAGACACCTTGCTTTAGGATAAATGGGAGGGAGGTATCATTTCCAATACGGACCTGTTGGGTTCTGTCATCTAAGTAGGATCGGAACCAGTTTAGGGTTGTTCCTCTGAGTCCTATTTCATGGAGTCTGGTTAAGAGCTGATGGTGAGGAAGGGAGTCAAAAGCAGCGGATAAGTCAAGGAATATGAGTAAGCATCCTTGGGTAGGATTCTGGGTGTGCAGGTACAAGGAGTCTAGTAGGGAGGTAAGGAGAGTTTCAACTCCATGGTTTTTTTTGAAACCATGTTGGAATAAGTCAAGGGGAGAGTGGTCATCAATATAGTTCTGGAGTTGGGTTTGAACTAGTTTCTCAGCTATTTTTGCAAGAAAAGGGATGCTAGATATGGGTCTGTAGGAGGTAGGGGAAGTAGGGTCAAGTTTTGTTCCTTTTAGAATTGGGCGGATAGTGGCACACTTAAGTGGAGGTGATACAGATCCAGTCTTGAGGGAGGTTTGTACAATAGACAGGATGTAGGGGCTGAGAGAACCTCTAGTAGATTTGATCCAAGGGACAGGGCAAGGGTCAAGGGCAGAGGTAGAGGCATTTAAGTCTTTTATAACATTAGAAACACTTTCTAGTGTGAGGGGATCAAATTCATTCCAAGAGGTTAAGAGGGTTGGTTCAAGAGGTTGGGTGCTGAAGCCAGGGGTAGATTGGGAGTTATTGGTTGAAGAGGGCGGGAGGAATTTAGAGATCAGGTGGTTAGCTATAGCTTGTGCAGTTATTTTTGGTGGCTGGTCCTGCGGTGAGGGTTCATTTATTAAGGTTTTGGCAATGGAGAAAAGTTCTCTTGGTTTGTTGAGTGAACGTTGGATCATGTTTTCATTATATTCCTTTTTATGGTTGAGGGTTGTGTAAGCAGTATGTGCGTTAGGGTCATGTGAGCGTCTCCAGATACGTTCAAGACGCCTAAGTTCTCGTTTGAGGTTTCTTAGTTTTAACGAGAACCAGGGTGCTCTATTGCGGTGCTTTTTAGGGAATTGTTTAGGTGGGAGTAGAGAGGCTGCAGATAGGATTTCGTTCCATTTAGAGATGTAGGACTCTTGGTTCAGTTTCATATCATTTAGTAGGTCAAGAGATGGGATTGTTTGCTCTAGAAAGTTGGCTGCATTGAATTGTTTAAATTTACGGGTATGTTGAGGATGGGTAGGAGGTTGAGTTTTGTGAGTAGAGTAGGGGAAGGAGAAGAGGATGAAAGCATGATCAGACCAAGGTATGGGTTGAATAGTGTGTAAGACTTGATCAGCGAATAGAGCATGTTGAGGGATAAATATTAGGTCAAGGATGTTCTCTTTGGAATGCGTAGGGTGATTTAGGATTTGAGTGACGTGGAGGGCATTCATAGCTTGGAGGAAGGTAGAGGATTGAGTTGGTGTTGTGGAGTGTAAATTTAGATCACCCAAGATTATAAGGGGGCGTAAGGCCGGTTGGGGGGAGCAGGCTGTGTCTAGGATCGTAGAGAGATCAGTTGAGTCAGTCTGGGGTGCTCGGTATAAGAGGTGCAAGGATAGAGTTGAGTTGGAGACTGTAATGAAATCCATGCCTGAGGTAGAGATAGATTCAATAGTAGAGCGTTGTAGGTTGGATCTGGCAATAATAGCTACACCCCCTCCTCTGCCATATGTTCTGTTACATATATTAATTGAGTATGCCTTGGGGCATAGTTGGTTTATTAGGACCATGTCAGAGTCTTGAAACCAGGTTTCAGTGAGGCAAAGTATATCAAGGTCGTAATCAGTTATAAGGTCAGCAAGTAAGGGGATTTTATTTCTGGCTGAGCGAACATTGAATAGGGTGCATTTGAGGGGGGTGGGGGAAGTCAGAGGGAGAGTTGGGCTTGAGGTTGGGAATTATGTTAATAGGTTTGAGTTTGCAAGTGCGGTAGTAGGGGTTATGATGAGAGTGAGATAGATGTTGTGGGGTGTATAGGTGTCTGGGAGAGAGGATTATTGGAATGGGGGCACTATGGGTCAGAGTTAGCGCGTAAGGGAAGGGAAGCAAGGAGATGTATAGTATAATGAGGGCAAACCTCAGGGTGAATGAGTAGGATTTAGAAGGGGCCATTCTGGGGTAGGTAGGAGTATAGTGGTAACAAGGATATGGACAAGGATAATGTGTAGGAGGAGGAGGATGGCAGGGACAGAAGTCTGGCTGGGATTAGGGTCAGTTCAGGGAGTGAAAGAGGAAACAGTGAATATCACAGTGGATACTTTTAAAATAGCAGGAGTGAATGTTACATAGATGACATACTTTGATTTCGGCACAGCTTCACACAGTTCCACACATACAACATAAGTAATTCAGCATCCTAGGGATGGACCCTAAAGTGACCCACTGCGTTAGAAATCGGTTGAATGGGATGCAACAAAGGGTACTAGTAAACGGCATTCTCTAAGAATAAGGGCATTACCAGTGGTATGCTACAGTCCTTGATCTAATTCTTTTTAAGAATTTGGTAAGGGATATTACAGAAGGGCTGTCGAGTAAGGTTTTGCCTCTTTGTGGATGATACCAAAATTTGCAATAGGATAGACACCCAGAAAGGTGTAATCATATGAGGAAGGATCTAGTGAAGCTTGAATAGTGATCAAGAATTTGGCAGCTGAGATTTAATGCTAAAAATGCAGGATCATGCATTTTGGCTGCAAAAACCCAAGTAAGCAGTACAGTTTAAGGGATGAAGTACTTCTTTCCAGTAAAGAGCGAGACCTGAGAGTAACTATTTCTGATGATCTTAAGGTAGCCACACAAGTAGATAAAGAAACGGTGAAAACCAAAAGGATGCTTGGGTGCATATAGAGAGGAATAGTCGGCAGGAAGAAGGTGGTGATGGTGCTTCTGTATAAGTCTCTGGTTAGACATAATTTGTAGTACTGAGTGCAATTCTGGAAACCACACCTTCAAAAGGATATAAACAGGAGTACAGAGTCCATGCAGAGAGTTACTAAAATCGTCAGGGGTCTTCAGCAAAAGGTATATGGAGACAGACTTAAAAATCTTAATATGCATACTTTGGAAGAAAGGTGGAAGAGGGGAGACATGATAGAGACATTTAAATACTTCAGTGGCATAAATGCACAGGAGAGCCTATTTCAAATGAAAGAAAGTTCTGCAACGAGGGGCATAGGATTAAAGTAAAAGGGGATAGATCTAAGAGTAATCTAAGGAAATATTTCTTTATGTAAAGAGTCATAGATGCATGGAATATTCTCCCAACACTGTTGAGACAAGGACCATGGAGAAATTTACATACCTGATAATTTTCTTTCCTTGAATCCTGCTAGACCAGTCCAGATGAGTGGTTTATGCTCCACAGCCAGCAGGTGGAGGCAGCGGTATCACTAGTATATCCACTGGTGCAGCACTGAGAAGCCAGTATGAAACTTCCCAAACACTAAGCAAGACTGAAGAACTCACAAAGCTTCAGATAAAACTACGAAAGTTCTTAACCAACAAACATTACTTGGACCATTTGGCACAAACATTTGACTCTCTAGCCAGAATTGACTCTGCATCAGATATGGATACTGACAAAGCAATCAAAAGGCAGCAGGGCTCCCAAACCTGTAGAAAGTCTTCCAGGGTGAGTCCTGGACTGGCCTAGCAGGATTCAAGGAAAGCAAATGTACATTTCTCCCTCCTTATCAGCCTATTAACTATGGCCACACTACCCTCAATGATCCCGTTCTACTCTGATCTCAGAAGGTCAAGCCTTGTTAATACTTGTTTCGGAGACCACGTTGAAATACCAGGAGCTGTAGACTGACTATGCAGAAGAAAGGCCTAGTAATCTACTTTCCATCGCACCTTGCCAAGAAAGCCCACCGGATAATCACAACATAGACATCTTATCCACAAGGTTGCCAGGAGTTGGCATTGACTTGATGACACCATCATTATCCTGTTAGACCAGTCCAGATGAATGGGATGCACCCAAGCAGTCGAGACACAGGGTAGGAGAAAGATGACACTCTAGACAGAATTACCTTGCCAAAGGCATAGGCTATCTACTCCAGCTTCCACATGTAACCTGTAACTCTTCACAAAGATGCTTAAAGACGGACAAGTAGCTGCCTTACAAATGCCCTCCGTGGGAGAGGAAGGTTCTAATCGAACACATGGAAACAGAGACCAGTGAGTCAACAGGTCTCTCTATAGAGGGCACATGTATATCCTGGCCCAAGGAACCATTTCCAGGGTCGATGCCATGGACCCTACAACAAGGACAGTGTCCTAGGCACAAGGAGTTGAGTGCAAAATTCCCTAAGCTGACTCTGCACCTTGTGCAATCTCTCCAGCCTAAGAAACTCTCAGCCCAGTAGAGTGCTGAACCGAGCTGAGCCCCTAGATATTTCAAAGTCCTGGGAAGGAGTCAAGTTTGCTCTTGGGATAGTTGATCACCCACTCCAACTACTCTAGCCAGCTAATCACACCTGGAAGCCTTGCTTGCACAGAACCGCTGCCATCACCACCACCATCTCACATAAGCTCAGGATGTAGAGGTCCTCCGAGTCTTAAGCAGGGTGTCCACTACTGATTCAGAGTAGCCCTTCTTGAATAACCTACATTCTCAAGGGCCATGCTGTAAGCAGGAAGGCAGCAAGAGGATGCACCCCGTCAAGAGGTCCACGTACCAAGGCCCCCAAGATTATCAAGCTCAGATGCGCCTGAATCCAGCAGATAGCCCACCAAAAGCCA
Source organism: Ichthyophis bannanicus (assembly GCA_033557465.1). Taxonomy (NCBI): domain Eukaryota; kingdom Metazoa; phylum Chordata; class Amphibia; order Gymnophiona; family Ichthyophiidae; genus Ichthyophis; species Ichthyophis bannanicus. Next base: position 24,640,789 of record CM066042.1, read on the forward strand.
TGGAGGGTAAACATGCGGAAGTCCCTCTGGGGCCAACTCCTGAAGCGGGGCATCCAAGCCTGCTGACCATGGATCCTTCCTGCAACTGAAAAGTTCTTCACTTTGGAGTGGCCATCAAGATGAATACCAGAAGTCCCCACCTCTGCACTAGGAGGTCCGATGCATATGGGCACAACTCCCACTTACCGGAACCCACAGTGTTCCAACTCAGAAAATTGGCATGTTGTTTATGCCTGTGATGTGTGTCACTGACAAGGCAACCAGATGCACTTCTGCTCAGACACATCAAGGGCACCTCCAGCAGAGAATACCAGTAAATTTCAGGGATGCAGCAATCCTTATACAAATTTATTTATTTATTTAGTTGTGCTTATTTACCACCTTTCGAGAATCAAAGCGGTTTACATAGATCTTTAAACGGTAACTTTTACATTAAACAATGTTAACAGGATTAACAGAATTAATTATTATACAATTTAACATGAAGTAATTAACTTTTACTTAAACAATGTTAACAGAATTAATCATTATACAGTTTGACGTAATGTAATTGGTAATATGTGGGTGATAAGGGTAAAAAGGAAACACTTAAACAGCTACTGTTAATTTCCTCTATTAACTATTTATAAGAGAGCGGCAATGTTATTGGTGACAATATGAACTTAGTAGCCATCCTGTAACGAGAGAATCGATTGTGTTTTGGTTAATTAACTTGTAAGGCTATTCCGTAGGGGTTTCCTTTTTAAGTAATAAGTTCGCCAAAATATTCCTTGAATAAATATGTTTTAAGATGCTTACGGAATGTTACTGGATCCTTTGTGGCTCTTACGTTTTCAGGAAGAGAATTCCATAATTGTGGTGCATATAGTGAAAATTCCATAATTGTGGTGCATATAGCGAAATGTTGTGGATTTGCAGTTCTTAGATTCATAAGATACTGTGAGGAGGTCTTTGTTACTTCTTCTTGGTCTGTTTTTCCGGGGTGATTGTAATCAGCGTTTTCAGATAAGTGGGAGAATCAGCTTGGATGGATTTGAATATTGTGTGAATTGCCTTGAATTTTGTTCTGCTCTCTATTGGCAGCCAATGAAGATTCTTTAATACTGTAACTGGATGTGCTCTCTGCCTCCATCTGCTGGTTTATTTATTTATATAATAAATATATATACCGCGCTATTCTGCATGAGTGCGGTTTACATTGAACAAACTGAAATTACAATGAACAGGGCATTATAACTTGGAGATAACTATTTTACAGAGAACATGGGCTATGGAGGGTTAAGTGGCTTGCCCAAGACCACAAGGAGCACCTGTGGGACTAGAAACCCCAGTCCTTCCGGCCCAAGGTTGCTGTCCTCTAGTGGGATTTGAACCCCCGACCTTCCGGCCTGAAGTACCTTGCCCCAACCACTAGGCCACTCCTCCACTCCAAGTCGCACAATTCACTTGTTTGGACTGGTCTAGCAAGATAAGGAGTCACGTTTATTCACACCTTCAAAAAATGTAAACACGCTGGTGAAGCAAGACTCTTGTCGGCTAAATCTGTCAGACCGATGCAGAAAGCCAATGCTGAAGGAAGGAAACACATACAGGAGTCCTTCCGTCGGCCATCTCTGCACCAGAGCACTGAAGTCCTCAGACATGGGCTTCAGACATCTGCTGAAAAACCTGTTCGCCTAGGCATTGGAGGCAGAGGCACACCCAACCTGCCAGATGATCTCGTGAAACACTGCTGCATTTAGTTCCCATTCTCCTGGGTCTAGGAGGTGCCGACTGAAAAAATCCACTTGAACATTCCTCTTGCCAGCCTCATGGCAGCCAAAAGAGCCTCGAGGTTCTCTTCCGCCCCACAGCAATAGAGGACGAATCTCTTCCACTAACGTCACACTGCCTGTGCCCCTCTGACGATTGATGTATATTACCGTCGTCACTTTGTCTGAGCAGACCCTTACTGCTCTCCGATGAATCAGAGGGAGGAAGGATTGTAGAGCTAGAAAGACTGCCCACATTTCCAGGCAATTGATGGACCATAAGCTATCCCTCCTGGGACCAGAATCTTTATTTCATCTGTGACTTGCAATGCACTCCCCACCCCATGAGACTGGCATCAAAATCCAGTGCTGCAGTTCCAGCGGCATTCCTGCTGCAAGGTGTTCCAGCCGCAGCCACCAGAGAAGATTCTGTCTGGTGACCAGCAGGCAAGACCAGCGTCTTTGAAAGCAGGCATAGCTGCGGGGATCAACAAGAGAGCAGAGCCTGCTGAAGAGGATGCATGTGAGCCCATGCCCATGGCACCAGTTCCAAGGCTGCTGCCATGGTGCTTAGGATCTGAAGATAATACCATGCCAAAGGCGCCATCATGCCAAGGAAAGACCGTATCTGAGCTCCATGTTACTGACCATTCTTCTGGGAGGAAAACAAGCGTTGCCTTGGTGTCGAAGCGGGCTCCCAGATAGACTAGATCCTGCATAGGATTGAGCTTGCTCTTTGCCAAATTGATCACACAGGCAAATCTCTGGAGGAATTCCATCACCTACTGGGCAGTGGAGGCGATTTCGCTCTTGAATTTTGCTCTGATCAACCAATCATCAAGCTACGATTGAACTAACATGTCCTCCTGTCTCAGAGCGGACGCCACAACCACCAAGATCTTGGTGAAAGTCTGCAGCACCATGGCCAGGCCAAATAGTAGTGCTCTGAACTGATAACATCCCATCGGCACTGCAAACCGCAGATACTGCCAATGGTCTGGTCGAATTGAGAAGTGAAGATATGCTTCTGTGAGATCCAACGCCAAGAGGAACTCTTCCTTCCTGTCACTATCACCAAATGCAAGGTTTCCATGTGGAAATGAGGCACCTGAAGGGCCCGCTTCATATGCTTAAAGTCTAAGATGGGACGAAAGGAACATTCTTTCTTGGGGACTACAAGTAAATAGAGTATCGACTGGATCCAGATTGGTTGTTCGGAACAGAACTACAGCCTGGACGTCAAGCAACCAATGTAATGTATCCTGGACCACCCATTGTTTTGAGTGAACTTGCAAGGCTTCTGAGAGAGGACAAGCCAATTCCAAAGCACACCCCTCTCTGATAACTTCTAGCACCCATTGGTCGATGGTAATAGCTACCCAGGAGGAGTAAAATTGTTGAAGACGACCCCCTATTGGAACCACCCATGCCTGGGCTTGCCGAGTTTCATTGAAACTTTTTGGGAGGAACTGCAGAGGCAGAGAAGAACCTCTGTAGCCTTGAAAAGATTGGCCTCTCAAAGTATAGCGATCTCGCTAAAAGGGGGTAAACCGAATAGATCGAAACTTTCTAAAATCCCTAGGCTGACTCCTTGGGACAGTCCCCTGCATTGGCCCTTTAGGACAGTCTTCCGGCAACCATGTATCCTTAGATTTGCCCACATCTTTAACCAATTTGTCCAGAGCTTCTTCGAAGAGCAGTGTGCCTTGAAATGGAAGCTTGCTGAGCCTAGTCTAGAAGGCACAACCACCATAGAAAGCGCCTGGCTGCAATAATCAAAGCCATGGTCTTGGCCAAAGCTCATACCAGGTCATAAATGGTATCCGCCAGGAAAGCAGAGGCCAACTCCAGCTTAGCTGCCTCCAGCACTACAACTTGCAATTCCAGCTCTCCTGTCATCAAACCTTGGATCCAGTGAATGAAAGCCCTAGTCACATAAGCCCCACAGATAGAAGTTTGCCTCAAAAAGATCTCTAACTTGCAGTCCTGCAGGTCCTTCAAGGCTGCTCTGACTTCTACCAGAATAGTGGTATTCTTGGTCACCGCCGAGACTAAAGTATCCACCTTAGGTATCTTAAGCTGGTCTTTTTGCTCCTGAGGAATAGGGTACATTTGGCTCATGGTCTGACCCCCTCTAAGGATGGCCTCCGGCACCTCCCATTCTGTTTCTATCAGTTTCTTGATGACTCTGTGCACCGGAAAGGTAATTTCTGAGGACTTAAATCGCTGCAGACCTCCAGGGGCTCCTCTGCTAGTGCAGGGGCTGGTATAATGTTAAGCGCATCCAGCAAGTGTGCAATCAGCGCGGCCAGCTCCTCCTCCTGTAAAACTTCTAACCACACTGGGATCCTTCTCTTGAAGGATCTCCCCTTCCTCTAGATCAGTAGCCGCTGTCTCCCTCCAGAGGTCCGCTGCTCCCTCCTTTAGTTTCTCTGAGTGAAGAGACTGAAGCAAGCTCTGGTTTAACCAAGAATCATCCACAATCCTTTTCCTTTTTAACTGGAAGAACCTCCACAGCGGGTGTTAGGCAAATTCTCTGATCCAGAAGCTTTGGTAAAAATGCCTTGTGAAAAGCTAAAGTAAACTCGGGGAAAATCTCTTCAGGAACAGTAGTTTGAGCTGTCTCTGGTGCCGAAACTAAATGCTTCTACATTTTTTTTTTGGCTTTCTTAGCTTGCTGAGGTAAAATGGCCACTGGAGAGGAAATGGCTGCTGTTCCCGCCAAAACCACAGCAGCCCCAGGCTGAGAGGAATCTTGTACTGATAGCTCTAAAGAAGAATTCAACCCCCCCACCATATTAAAAAAAACCCTTGGGCAAACTTTCCCTGCCTGACACAACGTCTGCTGTTACAACGTAGTTACTCACCCATAACAGATGTTCTCCGGGAACAGCAGGAATCAGTCCTCACATATGGGTGACATGGGCGCCGACGGAGCCTGTGCGGAACATTTCCCCAGCTTTCAAAGAAAGCCTTTGGGAATGCCACCACACATGTGTGGTCCCCTTCCCGCCCAAGGGTGCCATCTTGCTCAGTCAGATGACATAGCTAAGATGCCAGTCAACAAAAAAGAGAAGGGCAGCAACTCCCAGGGGAGGAGGGAGGGTTGTGAGGACTGATTCCTGCTGTTCCCGGAGAACACCTGTTACAGGTGAGTAACTATGCTTTCTCCAGGAACAAGCAGGAAGTCAGTCCTCACACATATGGGACTCCCCAGCTCCAAGATGCTGAGGACCGAACCACGACAGTACCAGCAGCAACCCATTGGGCGGTCGTGAGCTGCAGAAGACAAGTCCTTGCTGAGAGACTCTGCAAGACCCTAGCATCCAGCAACACTATCACTCCGGTAGCCTGAACACAGAGGGTCGGAGGGCAGGAGTTGCCTACACTCCACGGATATTATGCAGCACTGTCTGACCAAAGACACTGTGTCCCCTGTGAACGAATGAATGGATGACCCAGTGGCGGCTCTGAAAATCTCTGCTACTGGCACCGAACAGAGGTGGGCCACCGACGTGGCCATCGCCCTTATGTGATCAGCAGTGAACCAGTGCTCCAGGGAGAGGCCCGCATGCTCGTGAGGGCAATGCAGTTCGCCACTCAAGAGGATAGGGTACACTTGGTCACCAGGAGCCCCAGTCTGCTGGGGTCATGGGACACGAAAAGCTGAGGTGCTTTGTGGTGGCCCTGGGGCCGCTGCAAATAGAAGGACAGGGCCCATTTACAATCCAATATATGGAGAATGAGCTCCTCCTTGCCGGCGTGCGACCAAGGATAGAAGGTGGGGAGTACCACTTTCTGGTTGAGGTGGAACGGGGATAGCATCTTCGGGAGGAACTTAGGGTGGGTGCAGAGCACTACCCTGTTCTTGAAGAACCTGGCGTATGGGAGGTCTGTCATCAGAGCTTGAACTGAAGTCTGGGCCACCAGGAAGGTCACCTTCCAAGATAGGTATTGGAGGTGGCAGGTGGCCAGGGGCTCGAACAGTTTGGTCAACTGGGACAGCACCACATTGAGGTCCTATTCTGCCACCGGGGGGGCGGAGAGAGGTCTTGGATAGTAGCAGACCACATAGAAACCGGGAGACCAGGGGCTGGTTAGATAAAGGCTTGCCCCCTACTGGGTGATGGTGAGCGGCTATGGCACTCAAGTGCACCTGGATAGAATTAGATTTCAATCCTGTGTGCGACAGATGCACTAGGTACTGGAGTATCAGCTTTACGTGGCAGGAGAATGGGTTCGCCTTCCTGCCCGCACACCACAGGGTGAACCTTCATCACTTAAAGGCATAGGCCCTCCTCGTGGAAGGTTTCCTGGAGGTCAGCAGGATTTCCCCAATCTCCTGTGGCAGGTTGAGTGGGGCCAAGGCTACCCTCTCAGCAGCCATACCGTCAGTATCAGTGACCCCACATTGGGATGCAGATGGAGCCCTCCTCCTGAGTCAGGAGGTCCAGGGCTCAACCCTGGGGGAGTGAGAGTGCTGCCGACAGCGAGAGCAGAAGGGGAAACAAGGGCTGCCTGGGCCACCTGGGGGTGATCAGAATCACTGATGCCTTTTCGCTCTGAATCTTGAACAGAGTCTTGGCGACCAGAGGAGTCGGTGGGCATGCATAGAGCATACATAGAGCAGTTCCCTGGCCCATGAGATCAGGAATACATCTGCCATTACCGTGACGGGAGCAGAAGCAAGCCAGATGCATATTGTCCGGAGAGGCAAACAGGTCTATCTCGGGCCAGCCCCAAAGGTGGAAGAGCTCCTCAAGACGCCACTCGTGTGGGCGCAGGACTCTGCTGAGTGTCCGCCAGGGAGTTGTCCTGGCCCGGGAGGTAGATCGCTTGCAGAAGCATGCCACTGCATGCTGCGAAAGAAAGGAGGGCTACCACCTTCTGGCAGAGGAGTACAAGCCCATACCCCCTTGCTTGTTTATGCAGAACATTGCAACCTGGTTGTCCGTCTAGACCAGGACAGGTCTGTTCCACAAGCGGGTGCGGAACACTCGTAGGGTGAGGAACATTGCCTGGAGTTCCAAGAGATTGATCTACAGCAGAGACTCCTTCCAGGACCAGCAGCCCTGAGTGCAGTGAGATCCTCAGTGAGCTCCCCAGTCCCGGAGGGAGGCATCTGTGGTCAGGGTCCTCTGCGGTGGAGGCACCTGGAAAGGCATTTTGGCCCGGAGGCGACCCAGGTCCTGCCACCAGTAGAGGGACTCTGCCAGCTAGCAGGTGACCCTGACTCTATCCCGGAGTCTGCCCGTGGCCTGGGTCCACTGGGTACACAGGCACCACTGGGCTGTCCGCATGTGCAAGCAAGCTAGGGGTGAGACATGGACCGTGGAGGCCATGTGTCCCAGGAGGCTGAAGCAGTGGCGAGCCGGCACCATTCTGTGGTGTTGGACCTCCCCTGTCAGCTATCTGAGACATTCTGCCCTGTCCTGAGGGAAGAAAGCTCTGGCCTGCACTGTATCCAGCTGAGCACCGATGAACTCTAGGTTTTGAAGCGGAGAGAGATGTGATTTGGAGTAGTTATGACAAACCCCAGGTGCTGCAGGAGGAGGATGGTACACTCTGTGCCCTGACTGGCCTCTGCAGCTGTGCTGCCTCTAATGAGCCAGTCGTCCAAGTAGGGGAAGACGAACACCCCTTGTAGGCACAAATGGGCGACTACCACTGCTTGGCACTTTGTAAAAACTCTTGGTGAGGAAGCCAGGCCGAAGGGAAGTACCCTGTATTGGTAGTGGCCTCCCCCTACCATGAATCTCAGGTATTGCCGATGAGAAGGGTGGATCAGGATGTGGGTGTAGGCATCCTTTAGGTCCAAGGAGCACAGCCAGTCTCCTTGGTGGAGGTAGGGCAGCAGTGTTCCAAGGGAGAGAATCTTGAACCTTTCCCTCAGCAGAAAATTGATCAGGTCTCGGAAGTCCAGGATGGGCCTAAGGCCCCCTTTTGGGGACAAGAAAGTACCTTGAGTAGAAGCCCTTGTCCCAGAGGTGCTGAGAGACAGGCTCCACTATCTTGTCCCTTAGTAGACCTGCTAGTTCTGAGAGCAGGAGGGCCTGGTAAAGGAGAGATCGCACTGGCTTTCCTGGAAAATGCCCCAGAGATGGCAGCTGGAAACAGAGGTGGTAACCCTCCGTTACCACCCGGAGCGCCCACTGGTCCGAGGTGACCTCGGGCCACTTGTGGGCGAAGTGTGCCAGGTGGCCCCCCATGGGCTGGTGAGGGTCTCCCGGGGGAAGGGAAGCCCCGCCCTGGGAGTCAAAAGCCCCCTCCAGATTGAGCCGGAGCTAGGGTCTGTGGCTTTTGGGCCTTTGGCTTCCTGGGTCCGTGTCCCTGGCCCTTAGGTTGGGATCGCTGCTGCTGCTGCTGGCTCGAGAAGGCTTGGTAGTGGTGACTGGTGAGAAGGATCCTTCTTCCTCGAGAAAGTTGGCCTTTTCGACGTCTTTGAGAGCATCTGCCTGGTCACCAACTCGGCCTCAATCTCGGCCGCTTTGTCAGCCATGGGCTTTCCAAACAGGTTCTCCCCAGTGCAGGGGACATCCAGCAGCTTTTCCTGGACCCACTGTTCGAGGTCCGAGGTCTGCAGCTAGGCCTGATCTCAAGCACCGATGCCTGCGGCTGCTGCTTAGGCTGCAGCCTCAAAACCATTGTAGGCAGCCCGGGACAGGAACTTAGAACAGTCCCGGATGGCCGCAACCAGGGCCTAAAACCGTTGCAGGGGTTCCCCGGCGAGCCCTGCTGATAAGTCAGTAAACTCCTGAATGAGGCCCTTTAGATAGAAACCTATGAGCTCTACATAGGCATGTATCTGCTAGCTCTTGAGCATCTGCATCAATAATTCCACCATCATGGAGTTGAGAGGAAGTTGAGACTTCTGGAAGCCTGGACTCCTCTTGATGCAGTAGACGGCATTGAGGTGCCAGCTTACCATCGGCACCGAGGCTGGAATTTCCCACATCCGTAGGAGCAGCCGCTCAAGGATAGGTTGCACCGGCACTGAGAGAGCCTCCTTTGGCGGGGACTCATACTGGAGGATCTCCAGTTCTTTGGTGCGCGGGTCCTCCTCGGACTCAGTCGGGACCGAGAGAGCTCGCACCATGTCCCGGACAAAGTTATGGAATGCCTCATCCTCGGGTGGGAAATTGCGACGGGGTTCTGGAGAGACAGCTCCAAGGGGACGTCTCGGTGTCAAGAGGTCTCGGGCGAGGCCTTGATGTCAGTCTCCCAGTCAGAACACAAAGGCGTCGAGCAATCCGATGCTCGGAGCTCCCGCGCTTCGAGGCCTGCATCGGTGAACAGAGATCTCCTGTCGGGTCTCGGATCAGACTCCTGGAAACTAGCCGGGGAGGACCGGACACCCAAGGATCGGGATCTCGATTGGTGCCGAGGTCTCGCCCAAAGCAGATGGCGCTGGGGGGGCCGGCTTGACTCCCGGGGACGCCACCGTAGTCAGGGGCCCGGTTGTCAGGGCAGATGATGCAGACAAACCTGACATCATTGTCTTCTGCATGGCCAGGATGGCAGAGATATTCTACTCCAGTAACGCCATTATAGCCTGAATATCAGGAAGCTCCGCAACTTTTGTCACGGGCACTCTCTTCTCCTCTGCTTTTAACCTCCCCCCGTGATTCCCTATCCCCTGGCTCCTTATCTTCTTCTGTGTGTTTGCGTGTGCATTTTCTTCTTTCCCCCCTTTCCTTTACATGAATTGTAGTTCCTTTTCTTTTTCATTTTTTCATTCGCTTTGTTATATTGTAAACCGCCCTGATGTAATGGGGGGCAGTATATCAAATGTCTGAATAAACAAACAAACACTTGTGACTGCATCCTCGACGAGGACCATGGCCTCGGGGAGCCTCGCATGCCAGCTGAGGGCTCCTTTCTAAAGTCCTTAGGAGGGCGCTGCTCGGAACCTTACCGGGTTTCCCCAGTAGAACCTCGACTGGCTTCAAGGATTCTCTCTTTTTCTTGCCAGGGTCCGGCGTCTTTCCGGAGGAGTCGCCGCCGCAGAACTCCAAAGACACCCGGACCTCATGGGAGGTGCTCAGCTTTGGACTCAGCGTTGGGGAAGCCGAGACTGAGCCAGACTGCGGGAACATCTTCTCCTGTAACTCCAACCTTTTCTTGTTGGTTCGCAGAGTCATGGCCTGGAAAAGGTACCAAGAGGTACTGTCATGGTCCGGGCCGGGCCCGAGGTAGTGTAAACAGCAGTTGTGGGTGTCTGTGACAGATAATCTGACTGCAACGGTCACATTTTTTGAAGCCATCGAGAGACATGGTGGACCACATCCAGCCGGGGTCTATGATCCCTGGGCGGAAAAAGGCTCGAACGCCGGCAAAGCAAGCCTCGATGAAAAAAGTGGAAAGGAGCCGAGAACGGCGCCGGGAGGAAGAGGAACTGGTATGCAAACTGGGAAAACACCAGCTACAGGATAACTTTTTTTTTTTTTAATCTTTTATTTAAGGATTTTCCAATGCATCAAGAAATTACAAACAAAGAACATGAGAAAAGAAATAGCAAATACAATAAAGAAAAATTTTCCCATACATAAGAGAAACACATCAAGAGGAGAATCGCCTCTAATAACAATAGAAATAAATCAATCTGAATATAAGAAATAAGAGGTTACAAAACCCCACAAAAAGGAGCTGAAAAACACAGAATCATTCCTCCTCCACAATCAAACCTCCCTCTGCTTTAAATCCAGAAAACTTTTCAAGGCATTAACATCATTATATACATAAGTTTGTCCCCCTAAGGTAATCACACAACGGCAAGGAAATTTGAGAAAGAAAGTTGCCCCTAACGCCACTACCTGTGATTTTAATAGCAGAAACTGCTTACGCCGAATCTGCTTATAACGACAGACATCTGGGAAGATTTGGATAGCCTGACCACAAAACAGGGTACACCGATGTTTAAAATATGCTCTCATAACCTGCAGTTTGGCAGATTCAGAAATAAACTGAACTACCAAAGTGTTACGTTTTGAGATAATATCCATTGAATCTTCCAAGAAGGCTGTTAAATTCTGATCCACTGAAGAGACTGAAGGGGCCGAAGCCCCCTCAGCCCGAGGAGTGGAGGAAGAACCAAGAGGCAAATAATACATATGGACTGTCTGGGCTGTATGAAAATCCCCCTCCAAATGCAGAATCTCCAAAAAGTATTTACCCAACAATATGTCAAAGGACATTAGGTGTGTCATAGGAAAATTAAGGAAACGTAAGTTGCACGCTCTAGCACAGTTCTCAAGCGCCTCAAGCCGAAAGGAAATTGCTGAGGAGTCACGTATAAACGCAACATCAGAATTACAGCTAGATTGAATTTGAGAATCAGTGCTAGCGGCAAGCTTTACAACTGAACCTAATTGATTATCCATAAATTGTAACTTGTCCACCACATCTTGGGAAAATTTACATAAAGAGGATACAGTAGAAGTTAATCGTACATCTATATTTTGAATTGCAGACCAAATATCATGAAGAGTTACATCCCCTGTAGGAGATACTAAAGTCCCAGGCTCTGTTACAGATGGAAATACAGGACATGGAACTGGGGGAATCTGCTCAGGAGAACTATGTGAAATGGTGGATGAAAGAGCAGGAAGAGAAAAAGGAGGAGGAGACCGGAGAACAGGACTCAATGAGACCTCCTCCGGAGATAGATTACCAGGCAGCAGGGCAGTCACGTGCTTGTCCATAGGGCCCACCACTTTCTCTGCTGAGCTTCCAGCCCCAGATTATCACCAACCTTCGCCTTCCTTTTACCCATGATGATGGAATCAGCTCTGAATGGACACACCACATGAACGCCTCACGTGTGCCGAAGGGGCGCCAAAGGGGCGTGTCCTGCCCCTTGAGCCACGCCCCTTTAGGCCGCGACACGCGGCCGCGTAAAGAAGCGGAGAGCTTTATAGGGCACAGCAGGATCCTCCGGGCCAAGGCACGTCCTCCTCCCGCCTGCCCGATGACCAAAAAAGCCTCCTCCAGGTCCCGCTGCTCTGAACCGTGAAGCTGGAAATACACGGCAGCTCCTTCACAGCGGCAATCTCCCAACTACTCACTCTCAACCGGAGGGGCTTTATAGGGCACAGCAGGGTCCTCCGGGCCAAGGCACGTCCTCCTCCCACCTGCCCGATGACCAAAAAAAGCCTCCTCCAGGTCCCGCTGCTCTGAACCGTGCTGCTGGAAATACACGGCAGCTCCTTCACAGCGGCAATCTCCCAACTACTCACTCTCAACCGGAGGGCTTTATAGGGCACAGCAGGGTCCTCCGGGCCAAGGCACATCCTCCTCCCGCCTGCCCGATGTACAGGATAACTTTTAAGGAACTTTTCCAGGGAAACAGGACGTGTCTCTGATGGGCTCCGCGGAAAAAGGGGACTGAGCAAGATGGCACCCATGGGTGGGAAGGGGACCACGCATGCATGGTAGCATTCACACGGCTTTCTTTGAAAGCTGGGGAAATGCTTCGTGCTGGCGCCGACGTCACCCATATGTGAGGACTGACTTTCCGCTTGTTCCTGGAGAATACTACTACTACTGAATATTTGTATAGCACTACAAGGTGTATGCAGTACTGTACAAACACATGTGAAAGACAGTCCCTGCTCATCAGAGCTTACAATCTAGTCAAGACAGACAACACAGTAGCTGTAGACATAGGATACATCTAGGGGGAATGGTAAGGAGATCAGGTGAGTCAAGATCCGAAAGCGGCAGTGAAGAAGTGAGTTTTCAGTCTGGATTAGAAAAGGGTCATAGAAGGTGCCTGACATACAGACTCAGGTAGTTTGTTCCAGGCATAAGGACCAGCAAGGTGAAAGGATCAAAGTCTGGAGTTAACAGAAGAGAAGGGCACAGATAGAAGCAATCTGCCAGAAGAGTGGAGCTCCCGAGGAGGGGTGCAGGGAGAGATAAGAGAGGAAAAGTAGTGAGGAGCTGCAGAGTAAATGCACTTATAGGTCAGCAGGAGAAGTTTGAACTGGATGTGGAAATGGATAGGGAGCCAATGAAGCAGAAGATTAGCCGCGCAGCAGAGTGTTGAACAGATTGAAGGGGAGAGAGATGATTCAGAGGGAGATCAGCAAGGAGTAGGTTACAATAGTCTAGATGGGAGGAGACTAAAAAGTGGATAAGTGTCTTAGTAGTGTGTTCAGAAAGGAATGGGTGAATTTTGTTGATGTTGTAGAGAAAGAAACAATAGGTTTTAGCTATCAGTTGGATGTGTGTGGAGAGGAGAGAGAGGAGTCAAAGACAACCCCAAGGTTGCGAGCAGAGGAGACAGGAAGGAGCAGCGAGTTATTAACAGAGACTGAGAAATGAAGAAGAGGAGAGGAGGATTGGGGGGGGGGGAAGGAAGCTCAGTTTTGGTATGTTCAATTTCAAGCGGCGGTGAGACTCCAAGCAGCAATTTTAGAAAGGCAGGCAGTGATCCTGGCCTGGATTGCCGGAGAGATTTCCAGGGTAGAGAGGTAGATCTGGGAATCATCATCATAAAGATAGTACTGAAAGCCATGGGAATAGATGAGTGCACCAAGGAACTGGATAGAGAGAGAGAAAAGGAGTGGAGCCAAGATAGATCCTTGGGGTACACACCAACTGAGAGCAGAATAGCAGTAGAAGAGGATCCGCCAGAAGAAACACTGAAAGAGTGAAGGGAAAGATAAGAACGGAACCAGGATAGCACAGAACCTTTAAAGCCAAGCGTGGACAAGGTATGCCAGGATATGCCATACTCGGTCAGACCAAGGTCCATCAAGCCCAGTATCCTGTTTCCAACAGTGCCCAATCTAGGTCATAAGTACCTAGCAGTTTCCCCAAAAGACACAGGTTCCACAATGCTTGTATTGGGTCAATCAGTGATATTTATTTATTTATTTATTTTAGCTGTATTTATATCCCGCTTTTCACCGGGTCAAAGCGGTCAATTGAGGGATACATTTAACATGAGGGGATATGAGACACATACGCCAATACTTACAGGGAACATGGGCAATGGAGGGTTAAGTGGCTTGCCCAAGACCACAAGGAGTGCCTACAGGACTAGAAATCCCAGTCCCTCTGGCCTGAGATTGCTGTCCCCAGGTGGGACTTGAACCCACGGCCCTCCGGCCTGAGGTACCTTGTCCTAACCACTAGACCACTCCTCCCACCAGATATCCTGGGTCCCTTTTAATAATGTTTATGGACCTTTCCTCCAGGAACTTCTCCAAACCTTTTTTAAACCCAGCTACACTAACAGCTTTTACTACATCCTCTGATAACAAATTCCAGAGTTTGATTACATGTTGAGTGAAAAAATATTTTATTAGTCTTAAATAGTTTACCCTGTAGCTTCATTGCATGTCCCCTAGTCTTTCTATATTCTGATGATGTAAACAATCAATCTACATTTACCCGTTCCACTCCATTCATTAATTTATAGACATCTATCATATCTCCCCTCAGCCGTCTCTTCCAGGTTGAAGAGCAATAATCTTTTTAGCCTCTCTTCATAGGAGTATGCTTCCATCCCCTTTACTATTTTGGTGGCTCTTCTCTGTACTTTTTCTAATAACGCTATATCCTTTTTAAGATACAGAATTGCACGCTATATCCTTTTTAAGACCAGAATTGCACACAATATTCAAGGTGCGGTCGCACCATGGAATGATACAGAGGCATTATAATAGCCTTTGTTTTATTTTCCATACCTTTCCATCTGATACCTAGCATTCTATTTGCTCTCTTGGCCGCCGCTGCACACTGGGCCGAGGGATTTAACATGTTATCCACGACGACGCCTAAAACCTTTTCCTGGGTGGTGGTTCCTAATGTGGAACCTTGCATCATATAACCATAAGTTGGGTTGTTTTTTCCTAGGAGCATAACTTTGCACTTGTCCACATTAAATTTCATCTGCCATTTGGATGCCCAGAGTCTTCCAATTTATCAAGATCCTCTTGCAATTTTCTACAATCCTCATGGGTTTTAACAACTTTAAATAGTTTCGTGTCATCTGCAAACTTGATAACCTCACTCGTTATTCCCTTGTCCAGGTCATTTATGAATATGTCAAAAAGCAAGGGACCCAGCACAGATCCCTGGGGTACTCCACTATTCACCTTTCTCCATTGCGAAAATTGTCCATTTAGCCCTACCCTCTGCTTTCTATCTTTTAACCAGTTCCTGATCTACAATAGTACACTGCCTCCTATTCCATGACTTTTTAGTTTTGCCAAAAGTCTCTGATGAGGGACCTTGTCAAAGGCTTTCTGAAAGTCCAGATACATTATATCAACCGACTCACCTTTGTCTATCTGTTTATTCACACCTTCAAAAAAACATAACACATTAGGAAGACAAGATCTTCCTTGTCTAAAGCCATGTTGGCTGTCTCCCATTAAGCCATGACTTTCTACATGTTCAGTAATTTTGTTCTTTATTATGGTTTCTACCATTTTTCCTGGTACTGATGTCAGGCTCACCAGTCTGTAGTTTCCTAGATCACCCCTGGAACCCTTTTTAAAAATTGGCATTACACTGGCCATCCTCCAGTCTTCAGGTATTACAGATGATTTTAATGATAGTTCACAGATTACTAATAGCAAGTCTGCAATTTCATATTTCAGTTCTTTCAACACCCTTGGATATATACCATCCAGTCCAGGTGATTTGCTATTCTTCAGTTTATCAAAAAGTTGTAATAGTATCTGAAAGTATGTTTGTTTGTACAGGGTGGTGTACACAATTGGACTGTCTAAGTTGGAGTTAAAAGTTGTTCAGAACTTTGCTCAGAAATAAACTTCATATATTTGCTTACTAAGTAGGTGAAGGTTTACATGTCCTGTAAATAAGAAAGAAAGGGCAGCTTGTACTCTAGCCTTTCTGTCTCAGGGTTATTTATTAGATATCAAGCAGTCAGCAGTAAACAGTTATGTCTTGGAATACATGTATGTCTCCTCATACTGACCTACACTGATTAGAAGTTGACCTATGATGTGATAAATACGTAATATCTGACGTGTAATAATAAAGTGAAATTATGCTGTATCATCCAAAAGAGCCTTATAAATAAAGTGAACCATGGCTAACAGTTAGAGTAAACAAAGAGAACTTGGTTCTGTTTGTTTCTCTCAACAAAGCTTTGGTGTATCTATATAGAAGTGTGTTGTATTTTATTGCTGTCTTTTAGATTACCTTCTCATTGCTTTGAATGTAGTTATCTGTGTCTCCAAGAGCCCTGCAGGTTGCTGGTGAGGAGGGGCTAAGAAAGCCCACAGTATCAAGGAGAAGGTTGTGATCAACAGTGTCAAAAGCAGCAGAAAGGTCAAAAAGGATGAGGATTGGAGTAAAGGCCCTTGGATTTTGCCAGGAACAGGTCACTGGAGACTTTGGCAAGAGCCATTTCTGTAGAATGTAAAGAAGGAAAGTCGGATTGTAGAGGGTCCAAGAAGGGCTTGACAGGTGAGAAGGTCGAGGCAATTGCCCGGCGGGTGTACTGCACATTCAATTAGTTTAGAAACGAAGGGGAGGGGGGAGATGGGTGAAAGTGAGAAGGGGAGGTAGGGCCCTTCTGCAAATCGAGGTTACTTACCTGTAACAGGAGTTCTCAGAGGACAGCAGGATAAGTCAGCCACATGTGGGTGTCGTCTACCGACGGCGCCGTAGACGGAAGTACGCGATTGTGTGGCTGACTTATCCTGCTGTCCTCGGAGAACTCCCGTTACAGGTAAGTAACCTCGATTTCTCCAAGAAGAAGCAGGATGAAGTCAGCCACATGTGGTGCCTCCCGAGCTGAGAAGGCTGTGGTGCAAGGGGCCCTCTCCAAAAAGGAAGGACGCGTGGTGCAGCATAGGGTTTTATTTGTCACCGATAAATGACATATCCCAACATCGCAACAGTAAGAGCATCAAACAAACTCAACGTGTGCAACAGAATACAATGTAATGTGCAACGTAGCAACTAACATGCGTAGTATATGTGCAATAACAGCATGTGCAAAGAACAACCAACATGTGCAAGATATGTGCAACAACAGTACGTGCAAAGAACAAACCAACATGTGCCAGATATGTGCAACAACAGCAGGTGCCACAACGGTGAGCAGTCAAAAAGTCTCCTCCTCTGCCCTGGGCGGCAGCAATGCCGGTCAAGGCACTGGTCCTTGCGCGGTCGCAAGAACCGCTTGGCTGAGGGCCTGGTTATCCAGCAGGTCGAGGCAATAGTGTCTTTGGAATGTTTGCATGGATGACCAAGTGGCCGCTTTGCAGATGTCAGTTACTGGGACCGAACGCAGGTTGGCCATGGTGGCGGCTAGTGCCCTCAGCTGGTGGGCGTTGACTGTCAGTGCATCTGCGACCTCAGCCTGGCCAAGGCAGAAGGCAACGCAGGAGGAGATCCAGAGGGACAGGGTTTGCTTGGTGACTGGGCGTCCCGGTTTGTTCGGGATATAGGAGACGAAGAGTTGGGTGCTGCGTCTCTGGGCCGCGGTCCTGAGGAGGTAAAAACGTAGCGCTCTAACACAGCCTAATGTGTGGAGCCGTTCCTCTTCTGGCGAGGAGTGGGGTTCCGGGCAGAAGGTAGGTAGCTCGATGGTCTGGTTGATATGGAAGGCTGAAGCTACCTTCGGCACGAACTTTGGGTGAGTCCGGAGGGAGGCGCGTTCGTTGGAAATTTGCGTATACGGTGGACGTGTCACCAGGGCCTGGAGCTCGCTGATGCGCCTGGCCGAGGTGATGGCAATGAGGAACAAGGTCTTCCAGGAGACGAACTTGGTGTCCGCCGACTGCATGGGTTCAAAGGGGGGTAGCGTGAGTTGGTTGAGGACAGCGTTGAGGTCCCAGTGAGGAACTGGGTCTCTGACTGGGGGGTGTAGGTTGGCTAAGCCCTTCATAAAACGGGTTACCAAGGGGAGTTGCGCGATTGAGCTGTTCCCGAGGCGGTCGTGAAGGGCCGCGATAGCTGCTAGGTGAACCCGAATGGACTGGGGCTGCAGGCCTTGTTTCGCCAGTGAGGTCAAGTACTGAAGAACTCTGGGTGCTGGGGCTGAGAAGGGGTTCAGTCCCTGCGAGGAGCACCAGGAGGTGAAGCAACGCCATTTGAGGCCATAAGACTTTCTTGTTGCGGGGCGTCGGACGGCGAGAACTACCTCCTCCACTTCTTGAGGCAAGCCGAAAGGAGACAAGGCTACCCGTTCAGCCGCCAGGCTGTCAGAGCAAGGGCTTGCAGGTTGGGGTGGAGGGTGTGTGTCCGTCTTCTTGGGAGAGGAGGTCGGGCACCAGAGGGAGCCGCCGTGGCGGGTATAGCGCTAGTCGCTTCAGTAGCGGAAACCAGCCTTGGCGTGGCCAGGCTGGAGCCACCAGGATCGCTCGCGCCTTGTCAGAGATGATGCGCTGTATCACCCTGGAGATTAGGGGAATGGGGGGGAAGGCATACACTAGTGACCACTCCCCCCATGACACATCGAAGGCATCCGCTGTAAGACTGAGAGCAGATGTGCGCTTGGAGCAGAAGGTTTTGCATTTTGCGTTCCGTTCCGACGCGAAGAGGTCGATCTCCGGGCGGCCCCAGTCCTTGAAGAGGGAGCGGGCAATGCTTGTCTTGAGAGACCATTCGTGCGGGTTGAGCTGGCGGCTGAGCCTGTCCGCTAACTCGTTTTCCATTCCTGGCAGGTAAGAGGCCCGGAGAAAGCAGCATTTGGAGATTGCGAACGCCCAGAGGAGGAGCACCTCCCTGCAGAGGGAGCGGGATCCCGTACCCCCCTGCTTGTTCACGTAGAACATGGCCACCTGGTTGTCCGTCCGTATCAGGACGATTTTTCCGCTGAGTAGGTTCTGGAAGGCCTCCAGGGCATAGCGAATGGCTCGGAGCTCCAGAAGGTTGATGTGCTGGTGTCTTTCTTGAGCTGACCAGGCGCCCTGTGTCCGGAGATGCAGACAATGTGCCCCCCAGCCCACCGGGGATGCATCAGTGGTGATGGTCAAGTGGTGAGTCGGCTGAAACAGGGGGCTGCCCTGTGAGAGGTTGCTTTCATCGGTCCACCACCGGAGGGAGGCGGAGACCGTGTTGGTCAGTGGAATGGCCGTGCTCAGTGGCTGGCTGTGTTGGGACCAGTGCGCCCGCAGGTGCCATTGAAGATGGCGCATGTGGAGCTTTGCCAGGGAGACTGTCTGAGTGGCGGCTGCCATGTGGCCTAGGAGACGGAGGAGCCTCCTGGCGGTGGAAGTCCTGTCTGCTTGTACTCGGAGCACCAGGTTCTTGATGGATTCCTTTCGTAGCTGTGGCAGGAAGGCCCTCGCCTTGGTGGTGTCTATAAGTGCTCCTATGAACTCCAGCCGCTGAGAAGGGCGAAGGCGGGATTTCTGATAGTTTACTAGAAAGCCCAGAGCTGATAGTAGGGCAATGGTTGCGCGAGTCACCCTCATGGCTTCCTTAAAGGAGGGGGCTGAGATGAGCCAATCGTCCAAGTAGGAGAATAGGCAGATTCCTTGCTTGCGGAGGTGGGCTGACACGACCGCCACACATTTCGTGAATACTCTCGGAGCCGGGGACAAGCCAAATGGGAGGACTTTGTATTGAAAATGCCTCCCCATCGCCCGGAAGCACAGGTACTGTCTGAAATCCGGGTGTATAGGAACGTGCGTGTACGCCTCCAGGAGATCCAGGGACGTCAGCCATTCGTTGCGTTGGATGAGCGGGAGGATGGATCCCAGGGAGTGCATTCTGAACTTCTCCTTGGTGATGAATCTGTTGTGCGCCCGTAGATCGAGGATGGGGCGCGTGCCTCCCGACTTTTTGGGGATCAGGAAGTACCTGGAGTAGAAGCCAAAGTGTTGTTCTGTTGCTGGAACAGGCTCGATAGCATTGGAAGATAGGAGGGCTTGGATCTCCCTCGCCAGGGGAGAAGAGGGGTCCTCCGATGCTTTGCAGGAGGGAAGTCCATGTTGCATTGGAGGTGAGAGGAACTTTAAACGGTAGCCCTCCTTGATGATACTTAGCACCCATTTGTCTGAGGTTATGGATTTCACAAAAATAGTAATGGTCAAACGTTATCACAGAGCAAAAATTTGTCAAAAACGAACACAGCTCTGTACGTTTAACCAGAAAGTATACTAGTATCAGCAGCACACTGATGTATTCAAGTAGAAATTTCAAACAGACTTAAAGAAGTTACTTCAGGCAACTGGTAGGTCTCAGACTTAACGGGCAAAAACATACTCCAGTCAGTAACAACTGCTTGAGCATAGCCCTTATTGCATCAACGACCTTTAATACTTAGTTGCTCTGAAACAGAGAGAAAAGCATCCACTGACTCTTTAAACACAGTAAACTGTGTAAACTCAAAACTGTTCAACCAACTTATATATAGAGAGAAAGTGGTCATCTTAACTTAGCTTTTAACAGGCATTGCTTGAAAAAGTGCTTGGCCATCGCCTTATCCCCAACGCTCTCACTCGCGCTATCTTGCGTTTCACCTGAGCCGGTTTCTTCAGGGGGTGGCTTAAACACTCACGGTAGCAGTTGGTAACGCTTGGATGATTTACAATCAAACTACCGTGAGTGAAGGAGTGGCCTAGTGGTTGGGGCAAGGTACTTCAGGCCGGAAGGTCAGGGGTTCAAATCCCACTAGAGGACCGCAACCTTGGGCCGGAAGGACTGGGGTTTCTAGTCCCACAGGTGCTCCTTGTGGTTTTGGGCAAGCCACTTAACCCTCCATAGCCCATGTTCCCTGTAAAATAGTTATCTCCAAGTTATAATGCCCTGTTCAATGTAATTTCAGTTTGTTCAATGTAAACCGCACTGATGCAGAATAGCGCGGTATATAAGAGAATGCAAATAAATAAATAAATAAATAAAAGAGGGATTCTCCAGAGCAGGGGGCATCGGCGATGCGGTCGTGGGTATCGTCCCGTAAGCCTGAAGCCCTGAGCCAGGCTAGGCGGCAGGCGGAGATGGCGGATGCGGCTGTGCAGGCTGCCGTGTCAAAAGCGTCGAAGGCCGCCCGCACCTGATGCTTTGTACGTTCCTGCAGATCCGCGATGGCGGCTGTTTGCGTTTCCTGGCTGGGGGTGCTGGTGGGTGCTTTTAGCTTCTCCAGGAGAGCATCCTGGTAAAGGGCGTGTTGTAGCTGGTGGGCCGAAATCCTGGCGCACAGCATGGCTCCTTGATACACCTTTCTGCCCGTATCGTCAAGTAATTTTTGTTCTTTTCCGGGGGGGCAGTTGGCGTGGGTACGTGTGGACTTTGAGCGCTTCAGGGCCGATTCCACCACGATAGAGTGATGGGGAAGCTGAGGTTTGTCGAACCAGGGGCGGCTTGAACCTGGTACTTTGCATCTAGCTTCCGAGACACTGGAGGTGCGGAGGAGGGGTTCTTCCAGAGATTCATGAGGTTCTCGCGTAGTAGCGGGTAAACAGGGATGGAGGCCGTGGATCTAGGGGCTTCCAGAAACTTACGCGCTGCTTGTGTCTCCGGGCGCTGGTCTGGGACGTCGCCTGAACTAGGCAAGTTGAGGGTGCTTGCAATTTTCTGGAGCAACTTAGAATAGGTGAGGTCCTCTGGAGGCGGGGGTTCCATGCCCGGGTTTGAGACCTCCGGATCAACTGTGACTTCAGGGGACACCGAGATTGGGGTTTTCCCGTGGTCCAAAGATCTGTCCGTCGCTCCTTCCTCTCCTACAGTGTCAACCTCGCCAGCAGGGGGCACAAGGGTCAAGCCGCGAGCGGCAGCCTCTGGCTCCGGAGCAACCGGGGCTGCCGGGGTTGAAGCTCGTGTCCATTGCTGGAGGAAGTTGGAGAGGAGGGAGACAAAGTCCTTATTAGTCCCTTCGGGGAGAGCACCCACTAGCCCTTGAAGGGAGGCCTGTCCTTGAGGCCCTGCGGGGGATACCGGAGGAGAGGGCTCGAGGTCAAGAAGGGGCAGGATCCCTGGAGAGGTGTACCTGCGAGAGTTGCTGGAGGCTGGAGAGGAGCTGTCTCTGCGCTGATGGTACCGGCTCCTGGCAGCGCGGTGGTGGCGCTTTCGGCTGTGCCGGTAGTTACTGCTGCTGATGCTGCTGTGCTGTCTTCTGCGCCGTCCATGACGGCGCGATTCGGACTCCCCTGAAGATGAAGACCCATGTCCGCGCCGGCTCCGTCGGCGTGGGGAGGAGCTCCTCCTCCTCTTGTGGTGATTACGTCGGCGCTGGTACTCTGCGCTGAGGGGGGAGGAGCTAGAGCCGGAAGTACAGTGCTCCAAGATGGCCGCCACCATGCCGGCCACGCGGGCAGGGGCTCCAGAAGACTGCCAAGACTCCCGGGGTGCTGTGGAGAGGCTGGGAACTGGACGCGCTGGTTCCGAGGCGCAGCGGCTGGGGGCGGAGGCCCTGGGAGGCACGCCCGAGGCCAAGGGGAGCACAGAGGAAGCGGCGGTAGCCGGGACAGCCGATGGGCCCGCAGACTGAGCCGAAGCGCCGAGGAGGGCTGAAGTCGGAGGAAAATGCGCCCAGAGAAGATTCTTGCGGCTCTTCCTCGCTCTCGGAGACATCTTTCTGCAGTGGGCACAGTCGTTGACCTGATGGGAAGTTCCCAGGCAGAGAATGCAGCAGGTATGGGAGTCTGTAGCGTTCATTTTGCGGGAGCACCGGGGGCATTTCTTAAACCCAGGCTTAGGCATGGTTAGAGTCCAATCTTTGCCAAAAGTAATAAATTGAAACAAAAAACGATGAGAGAGTGGAGATCCGTCTTGCAGGCAAGGCAGAAGATAAAAAAGTGACCGGGCTAGGGGCGGTCTCTGGGTAGGGCCTGGGGGAGGATGATCCCGCCCAGAAGGGAAAGCCCTTCTGGGCTAGAGAGAGTACTTCCGTCCACGGCGCCGTCGGTAGACGACACCCACATGTGGCTGACTTCATCCTGCTTGTCCTTGGAGAAACAGAAGTTACACACACAACAGGAGGGAGCCTGTAACAAGCAGGAGAAAGCACAGATTGAAAAGAAAAGTAAGAAGGAGAGATAAAAAGACAAGTACTTACTAATCACTGTGCTCTGAACTGAAAAGGCAAACTTTCCCCAGCACTAAAAACCTCCTGCTGTTCTGCTAATAAGATACTGAAATCTTCTAGAGTTGGTTTCAGTTTGAATTTAAAGGCATAGTAGCATATGAATACCAAAGACAGTTGAAGGGTGGGAAAACAGGAAAGTCAGCAGAGCCTCCTTAGAGGAATGCTGGACTGTCCGGCTGGGAGGGGAGGGGAGGGGAAGAAACCTGGGCCACCAGGTATTTGACCTGACCCACTCAAGGGTCTTGGTGCTGAAGAAGCAGACCTTGCCAGCTGCCAGCCCCCACCAGTGAAAGGTTTCTCAGAGGAAATTGCCCAGTCTATAACGCCTGCTTAGCTACTGCTAGTATTCTGCAGCCTCCTGTTCTTCTCTCTCTGTCTCATCTATTTTCCTTGTTGCTGTTTTTTTAAGCCCAAATAAATTCTTCCAGTGGAGTTCAGCCACGGGGAAGTTTTCCCAACTGCTGGGAACTGAATACTGGTCTCTGGAGCCTATGGAGGGAGCTCTTGAATTATGACATCAGAAATATGACATGCTCAGTTTCCAACTGCTGGTTGAGGCTTGATAACCCACACGTACTGGACTGGACTGGACTGGAGGGATGATAAAGAACTTTTGATAGCTTGGGACATTCCCATACCAACCGGTATGAAGCTGTATGTGAGGAAACCTGACATAGTGCTAAAGGAAAAAAAACACCAGACCAGCATCAATAACAGGTGTCAGTTCCAAGCAATTATTCTGTGAATCGTTTGGAGAGGAAAAAGATCATCAAATACCAAGCAATTCAGCCAGAGACCAAAAAAATGTGCAGAAAGATACAGAAATATTTCCCATCATACTGGGAGCCAAGAACCAGATTAAGAACTTCTTCCAATCACATCTTGACAAATTATCCATACATGTTAAATCTTATGAACTCCAGAAGGAACCTCTCTTTGGCACGATGCAAGTATTACAGCTAGCGTTGGCTGTAAATTTGAGAGATTGAGATCATAGTCCACATACCCTGGGGCTTAGGAATGAGGTTCACGACTGTTATGATATACACAAACCTAATCCATTTGGAAAAGTTGCCCCTGAAACATAGCAGTTATGGAATTGCTCCTTTCAAACACCCTCTCTCCCTGTTCACTATACTTCCAACTCCCCAACACTGCCCCCCCCCCCAACCCAAAAAGTACTGACTCACAATTGCTCAACCAAGCCCCCAAATACTGCCAGCATGAAAACAATATCCTCCACAACTGTCCCACTCCCAAAAAATACGCTCCACAACTGCCCCACCATGCCACAATCCACTGGAGTCTCAGGCTTCATCAGGCTGTGTGACTGAGCAGTGCAAAGGCAAAGGAGGAAAAAAAAAGAATGCAAAGAAAACCCTGCTGAAAAAAAAGGGATGCAGCAAAAGGAGGGGTCCCAGCACCTTTCAGACTGACTAGGGAAATCCTAGGAAGGAAGCCCCAGACACCCACAAAGACCTGGGAGGCCCAGCTACCAATAAAAAGTGTATTTTTGTTTTTTGTTTTTAAATTTAGAACTGCTTTACTGCAAACAGCAAGAGAACCAATAACAGCCCATTTAATTCAAGGAAGTAAAAAAAAAATAATCAGAAAACAAGGCATAGACAGAAAAGCATGCAAAGAGAAGAGAGGAGAGCAAGAGGGAAGGAGGACAGAACCTGACTTACTGACTTCCCTTAGAGGCCCTTTTGGGGTCTGCTTTTGGCTCACTAAGCATGTTAGGAATCCATGGGTAGCAGCACTGGATGTAGAGCAACCTGTCAACTCTAAGAGATGGGACATACCCAAGCTCCAAGCAACCAATGGACCTACAAAAGTCTCAGTTACACAAGACCGTAAGTTTAGGCCAAAGGAGATTAAGCCTATTTGCACTGCAGCACCAGTCCACACACCTTGCCATCTGCTGAAGGCAAACAATGACTTCTCTCAGTAGTACAGACAGGATATACTCGATGACGACATCACTGAAAGCTGCTCAAGTATGCCTTCACCAGCTGGCAAGGAAGCATTCTACTGCTGCTCCTTGAAAGTTGAGTGACTTAACCGGGTACAAACCTAGATTGTAAACCCTCCAGGTACAGGAAAATACCTACTGTACCCGAATATAACTTCCAGAAAAGGCATGAGCTAAATCCAATTCCCTTATCCCTACCCTAATGGTTTTCTTTTACTTGCCTTTTACAAAAAATAAGTGGTTTGCATCAGACAAATAAGGGGAAAAAAGGAGAAAAGAAAAGAACTACAAATTTTTGATAGGAAAGAGAAATTAAGAGAAATAAGCAGCAGTCAGACAGCTTAGAAACAACTAAAAGAAACACTAGAAAGGATAGGCACAGAATCTCACATCTGGACTGGCCTAGTAAGAAAAGAGAACCCTGTTAGAATCTTAGGGAGTAAGGACAAAGGCTGGAAGATACGCCATCGACTGTTGGAAACCAGTAGTCTTCTACAAAAAGCAAATGTCCATAGCCATCAGGTAACAGACCCTAGTTATGTGTCAGATAGAAAGGACTTTCTGGGAGTGTAACATTTCTAATAGCCCCGGAAAGCGTAGTTACTCACCTGTAACAGGTGTTCTCCAGGAGCAGCAGGAATCAGTCCTCACATATGCGGGACGTCAGCGCCGACGGAGCCCTCATGCGGAGCATTTCCCCAGCTTTCAAAGAAAGCCTTTGGGAATGCAGCGCGCATGCGCGGTCCCCTTCCCACCCAAGGGTGCCATCTTGCTCAGTCTGATGACATAGTTAAAAGACAGCAAAAAATCAAAATGAAGGATAGGACTGCAACTCCAGGGGAGGAGGGAGGGTCATGAGGACTGATTCCTGCTGCTCCTGGAGAACACCTGTTACAGGTGAGTAACTACGCTTTCTCCAGGACCAAGCAGGAAGTCAGTCCTCACATATGGGACTCCCCAGCTCTAGGCTACTGTGAACCCAGAGCTGAAAAAATGGCTCCCTCTCAAGTGCCTCAGCATCTCTGATAAGAATTTTCTCTGATAACGCAACCCATACGGTAGCCCAACACAAAGGGCCAGAGGGTAGCAGTTGCCTAAACCTCAAAGAGATTACGGAGTACCGCCTGTCTGAAAACACTGTCCCACCGGGACTCTCTCTCCAGGCAGTAATGGGCTGCAAAGGTCTGCTTTGAAGACCAAGTTGCGGCCCGGCAGATGTCTGCCAACGGAACAGAGCGGAGATGAGCTATTGACGTGCCTTTCGCCCTGACACGGTGGGCCGTGACCCAACCCTGCAAGGGGAGGTCGGCTGCCCTGTACGCCCAGGCGATGCAATCCGCTACCCAAATGGACAACGTACGCTTGGAGACAGGTAACCCCATCCTATTAGGGTCAAACGAGATGAAGAGCTGAGTAGCCCTTCGAAGCTCCTGCGTACATTTTATGTAAAAGGACAACGCCCTCTTACAGTCCAGGGTATGCAAGACTGTTTCAGTCCGGCTGGCATGTGGCCTGTGAAAAAAAGTCGGAAGAACCACCTCCTGATTGAGGTGGAAAGAGGAGACCACATTTGGGAGAAACTTGGGATGGGTCTGTAGGACTACCCTGTTCCTATAGAAACATGTGTACGGTCTATCAGAAACCAAAGCTTGTAGTTCACTCACACGTCTGGCCGAGGTAAGAGCCACCAGGAAGAGCGCTTTCCAAGAGAGGAAGCGCAAATGGCTAGTAGCCATCGGCTCAAACGGTGGGCGAGTAAGTTGCTGCAAGACCACGTTCAAATCCCACTCATTCGCCGGTGGATGAACCGGAGGCTTGAGTAGAAGCAGACCCCTGAGAAATCTGGACACCAAGGGGTGAACAGACAGAGACTGTCCTTCCACCGGTGAGTGATGCACTGACAAAGAACTGAGGGGGAGCGGAACACAGTTAGACTTAAGACCTAGGTCTGAAAGATGAAGTAGATACTGCAGTACTACTGACACAATGCAAGAGAAAGGATCTTCATTGCACTGAGCACACCACACCGTAAACCTACACCACTTGAGGATATAGGACTTTCTGGTGGACTGCCTCCTAAAGGCCAATACCACCTCCTCAACCTCCTTAGGTAGAAGCAAGGGAGCTAGCACTATCCTTTCAGCAGCCAGGCCATCAGATTGAGGGACCTGAGATTGGGGTGCAGACGGGAACCCTGCTCTTGAGACAGGAGATCATGTTGCAGCCCTAGAGGGAACAGAGCTTCCACCGCCAACTGCAAAAGTGGAAACCACGGCTGCCTCGGCTATCTGGTGGCTACCAGAATCACCGAGGCCTTGCCCCAGAGGATCTTGAACAGAGTTCTGGCCACCAGCGGCATGGGAGGAAACGCATACAGGAGGCCCGTAGACCAAGAGATCAGAAAAGCGTCTGCTGCCATCCTCAGGGGATGCGGCAGCCTGGAGCAAAACCTGGGCAGTTGATGGTTTAGTGGACTTGCAAAGAGATCGATGGATGGAAGTCCCCAGTGGAGGAAGATCTGCCGGACCACCAATGGATTCAACTGACATTCGTGAGGCTGGAGAATCCTGCTTAGCTTGTCTGCTAGGAAGTTTTCTTGACCAGGTAGATAAACTGCTTTGAGAAACACATCTTGTCTGACTGCAAAGGAGCAAAGGACCAGAGCCTCCTGACACAGGAGCCTGGACCCTGTGCCCCCTTGTTTGTTTACGTAGAACATTGCCACCTGATTGTCCTTCTGAACTAGGACAGACTGTTGAGAAAGGGCATGACAGAAGGTTTGCAGAGCTAAGCGGATTGCTCGCAGTTCTAAAAGGTTGATTTGCTATGTGGCCTCCCGAGGGGACCACAGGCCTTGGGTGCACGTGTTCTAGCAATGTGCACCCCAGCCCTTTAAGGAAGCATCTGTCGTCAGCACCCTTGTGTGTGCTGGAGCCTGAAAATGTACACCACTGAGAAGGTTTGGCAAATGTAGCCACCACTGTAAGGAGTTCAGAAGTCGTCTGGACACCTTTACTCTGTCTCGGAGGTCACTGGTGGCTTGTGTCCACTGATCTCTGAGGCACCATTGAGCAGCCTGCATGTGCCGACGGGCATTCAGGGTCACATGTACAGTGGATGCCATGTGGCCCAGAAGCTACAGGTAGTGCCTGGCGGAAACATGAGAATTGTTTTGAAACTGGGTAGCCCAAGTCCATCAGTCTGTGGGCCCTGACCTCGGGCAAGTAAGCTCTTGCCTGAAGGGTGTCTAGTCTCGCTCCTATAAACTCTAGGTTCTGAGAGAGGAGCAAAGTGGACTTTGCATAGTTTATGACAAAGCCCAGATGCTGAAGAAGAGAGACAGTGCGAGGAGTGGCCTGTCGGGTCTCCTGGAGTGACTGGCCCCTGATTAGCCAGTCATCCAGGTATGGGCAGACAAAAATCTCCTGATGCCTGGAAAAGCCGCCACCACCGCCAGGCATTTTGTAAAAACTCTGGGGGCAGAGGTTACGCCAAAGGGAAGTACCCTGTACTGAAAATGGTTTCCTCCCACCACAAATCTGAGATATTGTCTGTGGTCTGGATGGATGAGGATGTGAGTATAAGCATCGCCAGTCTCCCTGCTGGAAGTAGGGCAGCAGTATCCCAAGAGTAAGCATCTTGAACTTTTCCCTCTCTAGAAACTTGTTCAGGTTTCGCAAGTCTAGGATAGGTCTGAGGCCTCCTGTTCTCTTTGGTACTAGGAGGTACCTGGAGTAGAAGCCTTGCCCTTCCAGGTGGTGTGGCACCAGTTCCACCTCCTGTTCCTTTAAAAGACTTGCCAATTCCTGAAGGAGGAGGTCCCTGTGTAGAGGGAGTCTTGGAGGCTCCCCTGGATAGTAGAAGGGGGGTACTTGTGGAAATGGAGCATATAGCCCTTCTGGACTATGCTCAGTACCCAGGTATCCCCTATGATGGCTGGCCACCTGTAGGCGTATAGGGTCAGCTGACCTCCTGTGCTGAGTGGAGCCACCGGCGGTGGAGAGGCTATGCTGTGGGAGTCAAAACCCCCCTCCCTGCTGTGCAGGAGCTGGAGCTGGCGGCTTGGGGGTTTTCTGCCTGCAGGGCCCATGCCCCTGCCCCTTGGCCTGCTGGCCCTGTTGGGGAGCTGGAGAGGCCTGATACTGAAGGTAGGTTTTGTAGGCAGCACCCTTCCTCAGGAAAAAGGGCTTCTTTCCCGAGCCCTTTTTCTTGTGAGAAGGGGCAGAAGTCTTTCTGGATAGTCTTGTCCTGGTGAGAGTCTCGGCCTCGATTTCTGCAGCCTTCTCAGTCATGGGCTTGCCGAACAGGTTGTCACGTCAGCACGGGACATCGACCAACTTATCCTGTACCCATGACTCCAGGTCTGATGACTGTAGCCAAGCCTGACGGCGTGCACCAATGCTGGCCTCGGCTACCCGGGCCGAAGCCTCGAAGCCATCATAGGCTGCTCGAGATATAAACTTCGAGCACTCTCAGATCCCTGAAGACAAGGCTTTGAATCTCTGCAAGAGTTCCTCAGAGAGGCCAGCCGAGAACCCGGCAATCTCCTTTGCCAGGTCCCGTAAGTACATGCCAATGTACAGCTGGTAAGTCTGGACACGGCAAGACAGCATAGAGCCCCGGAAGCACTTTCTACCGAGGGCATCCAGGTTCCGGGCCTCCCGGCTGGGAGGCACCAAGGAGTGCATCTTTTGACTTTTCAGCCTGTGCATGGCCGATTCCACAACCATGGAGCTGTGCGGTAGCTGCGCCTTTTGGAACCCAGGGCTCTTACGGACTCGATAAATGGAATCGACCCGCTTGCTAAGAACCGGCGATGAGGCCGGTGCTTCCCACATACGGAAGAGCAGCCGTTCCAGCATCGGAGTAACCAGAACAGTAAAGGCTTCCTTCGGAGGAAAATCATACTGGAGGGCATCAAGCTCTTCGGCTCAAGGCTCCTCCTCTGCGTCCGCCGGGAATGCCAAAGTCTTGGTCATGTCCCTGACAAAATCAGAGAACCGGGTAGCCTCCAGGGGGGACGTTCTCCGAGGCTCGGACTCTGGGGAGTCCGACGGGACGCACCGGGTCTGGAAGTTGTCAGAAGACTCCTCGTCCTCCATCTCCCACGCCAACTCCTCTGAGGAATGGAGTGACTCCGGCCATGTGGGCCCCGACGGCACCCGCCCCGATGGCAACGGCGTCGACGACCTCGGCCATGTACAGGAGGTCGAGGATCGACTTGAGACTTGATGGACTCGAGGATCGGCTCAGCCTCCGGGGTCGATATAGACGTCGAGGTCCCGGTGGTCGGGGCAGATGCACCGGTCAGACCGGCGATCAGTACCCGCTGCTGCTCCATGAAGGGAGCCAGGCTGCTCTCCAGGGCCATCAACCTGAGACCGAGCTCAGAAGACTCCGCAGCCCCCGACTCGGGCCTGACGTCGGTTCTCCCGGAAGAGAGTCAATGAGGACAACAGAAGTTACCTGACTCGGGGACTCCGGCTCCAGGCAAAGTAGTTTGGTTGGCCGTTCCGACTCTGAGAGCCCGGGACGGCGGTCAGGGCTTCGCGACCTGGCCCTCGAGGATCCAGGTGCCTCCACTGACGCCGCCCTTACGAGCTTCTTCCTTTTGTGCTCCCGGGCGAGAGACCCCCTCTCAGAGGACCCACGACGGTGCTCGGGGTCAGACTCCCGAGATGTCGAGGCCTCTGACGAAGTCTGGGACCGGCCAGATGCGTACCAGGATGGGGAACCGGCATCGAACCGGATAAAGAGACGCGAAAAATCGCAGAAAAAAATCTAATTTTCCCGGGTGACACGAACTAAGTTCGTTGGGCTCCGCGGAAAAAGAAAGACTGAGCAAGATGGCATCCTTGGGCGGGAAGGGGACCACGCATGCGTGCTGCATTCTCAAAGGCTTTCTTTGAAAGCTGGGGAAATGCTCCGCACAAGAGCTCCGTCGGCACCGACGTCACCCATATGTGAGGACTGGAGAAAAGCCTTTTTCAATTAGGATCAGATTCTGGAAAAAATTCCGTCTCAGCTAATCTTACTGCTGAAAAAGTAATTCTGTAAGCATTCCAACTGGTGATCTATTTTTCTGCCATATTCATTCAAAATAACAATTTTCTTAAGGATCCACGGGCCATGGTGGTACCAAGGGTCATTACACTTTAAAGGAATGCATGGAGGCTGCCACGATAAAGGTAGAATCGCTCTATTATGTACCTGAAGGTATCTTCTATATATATCTGTCTTCATCAGCCAGATCAGCCACTGGAGGTTTCAGAGATCTTAATTCATGCTGTCTGCAAAGAGCCCTTTGCAGCAGGTGCACACATATAACCTCTCTTCAGCAGGAAGATATGGCAAAAGACCAGTTAGCCATCATACTGCACTGCTCCGGTCTGCATTTTTGGCTGCATTGCTGTCTGCATTTTTTTCTCTCTCAAGAAGAATTGAAATATTCCAACTAATTAAAACGCCAATAAAAACTGGAATAACTAGGATTCTGCAAATACAAGTACTATAATAACTATTGAGAGTCTTAATATTTTACTGCAGAGGCAAGATGCTGAGGTGGCTTCAGTAGTGAGGCTCTATTTCGGCGTTTGTTTGCAGTTAGAGAGTGGAAATGGGGCGGAAGAAGCGCAAACAAGTCTCCCTACCCTTGGGTGAGGCTCTTTCCATTCACACCGGACAGAAAACTCTGCATAAATGTGGCTTTGCTTTGTCGGCTGCAGTAGCAACGTCTTTGGCAGGTCGACAGGAGTTTCAACCTGCGGACCTGAGCACGTCAGGGGTTTTTCTTTCCCCTGAGTAGCGGGTCCCCCTTCCTTGCCCTGAAAATGTTGTAGT
The DNA here is from genome assembly GCA_033557465.1 of Ichthyophis bannanicus. Classification (NCBI taxonomy): domain Eukaryota; kingdom Metazoa; phylum Chordata; class Amphibia; order Gymnophiona; family Ichthyophiidae; genus Ichthyophis; species Ichthyophis bannanicus. The sequence goes on from CM066042.1 coordinate 24,672,377, forward strand.
GGTCGGTGGAGTGCTTCCCTCTAGCTTGCTGACCAGCATGCCGTTGCAAGGAAGTGAAGAGGGCTCACCAGCTATACCAGCTCAACCCAGTGGATAGACTGGTGAGGTGGAAAAAGCAGCGGGTATACCTGTTTTGGACGCTAGTCTGTTACCCGTTGGTCCTGGAGTGGTGCCCACTTCGGCTTTTGATGTGTTGGTGCAACCCGCTAAAATTACATTGGAGGTGCTCTGGGAGGCTATTCCAACCATGAACTCTTCTCTTGTGTCTGTTACTGCTGCTGTGCGTATTGAGACTAATTCTCTTAGAAGTCATTTCCAAGAGATTTCCAGAGTGCAAAAGGAACAAGAAGGTAAAATGATTTGTTTGGAAGAAGATCTTGAACAACTTTGGCATTTGCATAGTGCCCAGATGAAGGACAGAACTGTGGCTTCTAGGAAAATGGAATATCTTGAGAATCAAGTCTGGAAGAATAATCTGAGACTTCTTAATTTTCCTAGATCTCTATTGCAGTCGCCTATGGAGATGGTTTGTAAATATTTCCAGGAGGTCTTGAAGATCCCCCGGGACAATTTACCACCTTTGACAAGGGTTCAATATCTCTCGGTAGGGCAGGGTAACCAGGGAGCTAGCCTTGGGAATCCTTCAGAGGCTAGAGACCTAACAGGGTTTCTGGAAAGTTCTCTGGAGTTGATCACGGCGCATTCCACTCTCCTTGTTTCTTTAGACCTGGAATCTGATAAATCGTTAATTCTTAGATCTTATTTTAGAAATTTTAGTGAGCGGTTTATGGGCTCTCATGTTCGTATTTACCCTGATCTTGCTAGGGATACCCAGCTGAGGAGGAGGGAATTCCTGAGGCTTAAGTCCAAGGTCCTTTTCCTTGGCAGATCATTTTTGTTGAAATTTCCTGCACAATGTCATGTTACCTATAAAGAGAAAATGTTTCTGTTTTTTGAGCCCTGCCAATTGCTGGAGTTTCTAGTAGCTAGAGGGAGGATCTTGTGGCTGTGTCAGCTTCCCATATGGCTGACGCATAAGTCTCGCACTGCTTTCATATGTTTTATTTTGCCTTATTTATATAAGTAGTATCTACTTCTTTGGGATTTCCTGGGGCCTCCTGTAACTTTTTCCTATTTTTTTGTGGTCTAATGGATGGCTATAATATTTTTTCCCTTTGCTTTATAATACTTTTGTTGATGTATTTCTGCCAATTTCTGGAATCTAGGAGCCAGACTAAAACTTTCTGAGCCAGCCCCTAAGACTTTGGTCACTGGGCCCCCCCCCCCCCCCCCCGCCACAAAAGGTATATTGTAGTTCCTTTTTTAAGGGCCTGAGATTTACTGTTTTCCCATTTTCATGGGAAAGAAAGCTTAATAAATCAGGCCTCTAATGTGTGACCCTTCTCCTGCCCCCCCCAACCCCAATGAGTACATTATCAACAGCATATTGGTGACCCTTTATAGCTGCATCTGAGGCAACTTCCTTTTTTGTTTCACATATCACTATGGCCTAGTAATACGTAAAGCAAAGAAAAAAAAATAATCTCCCATATACCCCCCCTTCCACCTTTCCATCACCTAATCTCTTCCTCTCACAGTCTCTCCCCCAAATCATCACCCAGTCTCTCTCATAAGCCCCTCCTCCAGCTGCTTGGAGACTGAGCATACTGGAGCTGGTAGGCAGTGCCAGCTGCATATGTACACTAGTGTCATCAAAAAGATGACATGCTGGGGGCAGAGTGCTTGGAGGACCGGAGCTGTAGCCTGCCACATACTGCATTGGTGGAGTTTGCCGGATCAGCTGCGCGGCCTTGGCCCTGACATCATCGGGGGCCTTAAAGTGCAGAGGAGAGCAGCGGTTCCTGGGAACAGAGTGCCTGGAGGACCGGAGCTGTAGCCTGCCGCATACCGCGTTGGTGGAGTTTGCCGGATCAGCTGCGCGGCCTTGGCCACGACGTCATCGGGGGCCTTAAAAGTACGGATTGTACCATGGTCTCACTTTGAAGGGTCGCGTTTAAAGGGGCTTGTTTGCCTCTTTAGCGCCTGAGGAGCACAGAGGAGGAATCTGTAATGGGTAAACAAAAGAAGAGGCTTCTGAATGCAAGTACTGTTAATCCTTCAAAAGCTGTGAAAGTGGTTGGCCCTATGGATAAGCATTTAGTTCCCTCTTATGGGTCTGCAGTGCCATCGCAGAGCGCCCTCGGGTCCCTGCCATCTGTGGACACCTCCTCTCTTTCTGTGGGGCTTCTTAACTCAGCCCCGGATGTTGGTGATAGTCTTTTGGGCCCAGTGACTTCCTCTCCTAATTTGGAGGGGCAGCCTGGTTTGCCGGATTAATCATCTCTTCCGGCTTCTGCTTCGATTGTGTCGGGTATTGGGGTGGTTCCATTGCCACGTAATCTTTCAAACCCCAGGAGATAATATTGGGGCCCAACAGAGTTCTGTGACTGCTTTACCAGTGGACAAACAAAATGTATCTCTATCGGATGTTTGGCAAGTCCTTTCACGGATTGAAACGTCTTTATTATCTGTTGTTTCCCAATATTCTGAATTTTCTAAAGAAACAGTTGCAAAATTCTCTCAACATGAATCTCAGATAATTGCCTGACGATCAGTGTAAGAAATTGGATCAACAAGTTGTATCTTTACAGAATGCTAATGTATCGTTTATTAAAGATAGTATTTCCTTGCATACCCAGCAGGAATTGTTAGAAAATAGTCTTAGGGTTAAGAATATTAGGTGTTTAAATTTTCCTTGTACTCGATTGCTCTCTCCCCAGATTTTATTTGATAAATATTTGACAGAAATTATGGGGTTTCAAGATAATACTAAACCCATAATTAATAAATTGTATTATTTACCTCAATCTGTAGCGGCTCCTGGTGGAGTTCTCCAGGGAGCTACTGCTTTGCCTTTACTTGATTCTGTGAATGTATCTGAGTTTATTGAGTCCTCACAGGATCCGATTTTTACTAGGTCTACTCTTTTAGTATCCTTTAATTCTGAGATTGATAAGAATACAGTTATGCATTTATATTTTCAGAATAAAAAGACTATTTTCTGTGGAGGGACAATAAATTTGTTCCCCGATGTTTCCAGGCAGACGCAACTTCAACGCAAGGCCTTTATTTCTTTAAAGCCTCGTGTCTTGGCTTTGGGTGCTACATTCTTTTTAAAATTTCCCTGTAAATGCCTGGTCACATTGGAATGAACTAAATATGTTTTCTCGGATGTATCCTCTTTGGAAATTTTTCTTGATAGTCATTGTCCTTAGGGAAAAAAAGCACTTCTTTCTTTTTACTGGTTCACTAGCATGCTAGAAATAATTTGAGTTTTGTTTAAATGATGGTTACTGACTTTTGTTTTCTCTGATCGCTATTTGTATTTTTCTTATGTATTTACTGCTTATAATAGTAATTTCTTTTGTCGTACTCCCCGAGATGTGGACTGTTTTGTTTCATGCTTTTTTTCTGGTACTAAATTCCTGAATTATTTTTTGAAATTCTCAATAAAAATATAAATTATAAAAAGAAAAAGATGACATGCTCAGTCTTCAAGCTGCTGGAAGAGATACACTACCCAGAGGTGTGGGACTGGACTGGAGGAACGATAAGGAACAATATAGTGCTTTCGCCTTGAACATCAGCAGCCAATTTGTTCAACAGACTATTTTATTTTTTCGCATGGGAAATTAAAGACAAAAAGCTTGTTTTCAACTGCATTCCACAAGTATGGGGAAATTTTGCATACCTGATTATTTTTTTTCCTTGAATGCTACTAGACCAGTTCAGACCTGCGAGTTGTATTCCCTTGCCAGCAGGTAAAGGCAGAATTGAGTAACTACCAGTGATGTTATTACTTAATATATCCTCTGGTGCAGCATAGAGAAGCCAGTATGAAACTTCTCAAACAGTAAGCAAGACTGAAAAACTCGAAGTTCCTCAGGGCTTTGTGCAATCCCCCTCCCGCAACCTGTTAAAAAAATACATATTGAAGTCCTCTGGCCATTAGTGTTAAAGACACTGGCACTAGAGCACCCTGTATAGATAATATTCTCCTCCAGTTCTATGTCTATTCTCGATCTCCAGACTTCACAAACACCAACTACTGCCTGTCAAAAGTTGCTGACTGGCTACACACTAATCACCTCAAACTAAACATGGACAAAATACAGCTACCTGGCTTACCGGCAGTTCCACCTCCCCAATTCTTGCTCCTCTCTTGGACAGCTCTCCTATTAAGACTTGCTTCCACCTTAGGGGTCTTAATTAGATTGTAAGCTCTGATGAGCAGGACCTCTGTCTTACATCTATACGTACAGCTCTGCGAACACCTTGTAGCGCTATACAAATGATTATTGTAGTAGTAGTATTAATAGTAATAGTAGGAGGAGTCATGCTCAATTCTGAACTCTCTTTTCATAACTAGTCTATGTCATTGTTCTTGTTTTAAGCTCTTTGGCAATTTTGCACACTTTGTTCATTTCTTGATATAGCTGCACAAACAACTCTGCTTCTGAGTTATTTAATCTCACACCTTGATTATTTAGTTCCATCTATGTCAGTATTCCTGTATCTGAATTAAAACATTTACAAACTGTTCAGAATATCACAGTAAGAATTCTTTCCCATGCTCGCAAATTTGACCATGTCACTTCTCTCTTGGTACACCACCATTGGCTCTCAAACACTAATCGCATCATATATAAAATCCTGACTTTAGAGACTTCCGGTTGGGCAATGAGCTGAACGGACGTCTTAAGTTCAGCTCCGGGTAATTGCCCCATACATCGACTTTAAAACCTTGCAACCGTGGTCCTTAACCGCAAAATTCTATTTCTGCCATCCCACGGGAACATTACTCAGTGTGGGACGTGGTATCCTCATTACTGCTAACCCGATGGCATCCAAAACTCTTCGAAAAGAAAAGCCTCGTGCCACGGAGGGCAAGATGGCGGAAGGCTCACCATCTAGCCCGAAACTGGGCAGCTCGCCAGACTTGGTGGCCGAGGTAAGCGCCGCAGTAGTGCAGGCGCTCAGCGCACGCTTCCAGGACTTGGTGGAGCAGATTCAATTGGTCGGCCAACGCTTCACGGCGGTGGAGGAGCGACTGGAACAGGCTGAGACAAGGGTGTCCGATGTTGAAGACACACAACAATCGGTGGTGGCCAAGGTGGCCGCTCTGGAGACCCTGGTAAAGCAGCAGGGCGACAAAATCGACGAGCTGGAGAACCGAGGCCGGCGCAAAAATTTGCGTTTCATCGGCATCCCTGAAAGTGTCGCTGACAATGCCCTGCTTGGATATCTGCAGTCTTGGATTGGGAGCTTACTGCCGAACCTGGGAGAAGACTCTCTTAAACTAGAGCGGGTACATCGGCTGGGCCAACGAAGAGAACAGGCCAGGAGGCCACGTGCAGTAATCGCCCGCTTTCTCGACTACCAACAAAAAGAGGAGGTGCTGAAAGCAGCACGGGGCCGACGGAGACATCAACAAGACACCGAGCCGATCCTAGTATTCCAGGACTATTCGGTGATCGTTAGTCAACAGCGCAAGGCTTTCTCCGGGATCTGTACCCAGCTGTTCAATAGCGGCATCCGCTTCTCACTCCTCTACCCGGCCCGGCTGCGGATCGAACACCAAGGACACAGTGGCGTATTGGCGACCCTGGAAGAGGCTACTACATTTCTGGAATCTCTACCTACCCAATCGGCCTCGTGACTGTGGGAACCTCGACTGGGCGTGAGGTGCGGATCTCCATGAGTAGAGAGGAGGCCTCGAAGCCCCCATGGGCCGAACATTTCCTGACAGCCTCCCCGCAGCTTCCACTGTTACGGGAGAACTTTTGGCTTTGCATTTAATGTGGTTTGCTGTGCTGAGATGCAAAGTCTCAATGGCTGGGTAACTTTTATTATACAAGAGGAGACAATGTATATTTGTTATCTTGTTGCAGTTGCTCCTGATTTTCCGGTCCGCTGTCTATCTCCCTCCCTGCCTTTTTCTCTGGCCCCGTCTCCCCTCTCGATCCCCTTCCTTCCCTTTAACTGCTTCTTTCCAGGTGAGGCCCCGGTATGTTGTGTAGGGGGCAGGGGGTAGGGGGTGATAAATTTGGGGGAACTATGGGGTTCTATCAGCTAAGGGTGCATGGCTAACTTTGTTGAAGCACCTCACAAAATTCCCATTTTATGTTTAGCCGTCCTGTCTGCAACATTTTTAGACAGAGAACTGCAAAATATTACTGTTTCGGTGCTGGTATCTCCGGCAGCATTTACTGGTTGAGGGATTAGGGGGGACGGAAGCTCCTGGGGGGGGAGGGGGGAGGGGGGAGGGGGGAGTTGGGAGCAGGATATGCCCGATTCGCTCCTTAGAAGCACCTGCATGGCCTATTTAGGTCTCACCCTCACCGGGACCCCTTTACTCAGTATTGAAGAGGCGTGAGGCCTCGGTGTTATCACTCCCCTGGACTGCCTTCATAGCGCCGGAAGCTTACCTTACTCCTGCGGCTCGGCTCGGGACAGGGCTGGGGTATAATCGCTGCACTGGCTTGTGAGCTCAGCAGCGCGTACATTTGGATAACAGCAGCACAACCAGGCCTTAAGGCCTGTGACCCCTGGGGGCGGCTGGGGTGTAGGGGCGGCTTGAGTTATATTTAGGGAGGAGAGGGGGTAAGTCTCGATAACATAGATGTGGCCCGTGTTTGGAGGGGGGGAGGGACAGAGAGTTGAGAGCTAGTCCGGGGGGATGCGGGTGGAGACAGCTCGGGAGCGGGAGAGTGGGGGCGGTAGAGCCGAATGCGAGAGTTCTCACCACAGCGGTTATTAAAGAAGGATTTATTTAACTTAGTTGATAGGTATGTTGTAGGGTAACAGGGGTGATCCTGTTTGCCACAGGAAGTTGTCCAGGCTATGGCTGGACCTGAGAGCTCGGGGAGGAGGGGGGATGGGGGGGAGGAAGGGGGAGGGATGGGAGGGGGGAGGAGGGGTGGGGGGGGATGGGGTACACTCCACTGAAGGTTAGCAGATGGCATGATTGTTTGATTACGGCTGGGGGGGGGGCTCCAGGCTGGGGGAGTCCCTCTGAAACAATTGGTAATGATTACGTGGTGGCACCTTGGCACTGCCCCAGCGCTTTGAAAATAATTTCTTGGAATGTCTGTGGGTTGGGGAACCCCATTAAGAGACATAAGGTATTGCAAGCACTGGCTCGACATAAGTGTGACATTGCGTTTCTCCAGGAAACCCACCAGACGGCTGTTGAGCATGGCAAATTATGTCGGAACTGGTTGGGCCAAGTTTGGGGATCCCCCACCCAGAGGCATAAGGGAGGAGTGGCGATCTTAATTCACAAACGCATACGATTCGTGGAGGAGACGGTACTCGCTGATAATATTGGGAGATCCCTGTTGATCTATGGGCACTTAGACGGTAAACCGGTAATCCTTGGAGGGGACTTTAATGGAGTCCTGGATGTAGACCTGGATACCTCTCGGGGAGGAGGTGGACGGGAGAGGGTGGCGCCCTCCCAGATGTTGATACGGTTTTGCCGGAGATTAGGTATAATTGATCCTTGGCGGGTAATGCACCCCTTAGAAAGAGACTATACCCACCAGTCTCGGGCACATGGCACTAGTGCCCGTATAGACTACGTATTGACTTCGGGGACTTTGCGCACACGGAGGACGCTCAGATTGGTCCCCCGGAAATCTCGGACCACGCGATGGTCTGGATTGACTTACATTGGGGGCGGGACGCAACTCGGTCACGCTTATGGAGATTCCCCCCTAGAGCTCTATTCAGATGGGCAATTTCGCCAGTTTCTACGTCAGAGATGGGCGGAATTTCTTTGTGATCACCACGACCACACTGATGATCCCGAATTAGTATGGGAGACGGCGAAAGTGGTTCTACGAGGGGACATTATAGGGTACGCTGCGCGACGGCGTCGGCTGATGGCAGAACGTATTATCTTACTTGAGCGTCAAGTCACTAAACTATGTCGGCGGTGTGCCCATACGCCATCGATGTTAAATAAGAAGTTGTTGTGGGAAACCCAGACCGAGCTAAATGAGCTCTTACACCAGTGAGCAAAGAAGTCGGTTCTGTTCTACCGGTTTCGATTGCATTGCTATGGTGATAAACCAGGTAAGTTATTGGCTCGGTGTCTGCGGGCCCGACGGAGCCCTGCCTACGTAGCGGCAATAAAAGAAGATCAGGGACGTGTTCATAAGGAAAGTGTGGAAATAGCAAGGATTTTTCGTAGTTTCTTTCAAAATTTGTACAAAACAGCAGCTGGCCCTCCGGAGGGGCTGCAGGATTATCTCGAGGCCTTGGCGTTGCCCCAACTCACTGAGGATCAGCGGGAGGTTCTTGACCTACCCCTTACCCCACAGGATATACAATCTGTAATCTCCGCGGCCCAGTGTTATAAAACACCAGGGCCAGACGGACTAGGGGCCGAATTCTATAAAATCCTGGGTGATGGTGTTAGTCCATTACTGCGAGAGGTCTTTGCCACCAGAACAGAGACGGGGGCGTTTCGATGGGGGCGCAATCACGCTTACATCACCCTGATCCCGAAGCCGGGTAAAGACCCGATGCTTGCGGCTTCCTATCGACCTATCTCCTTATTAAACTTCGATCTTAAACTATTTGCGAAAGTTCTAGCTGACCGCTTGGCAGGGGTATTAGGCCATTTAATCCATGATGCACAAGTGGGCTTTGTGAAGGGCCGCCACGCCGTTCGGAACCTTCGGAAGATCTTGGCCTCCTTGGAGTGGGTGCATGCCCACAATATTCCGTCGTTACTGATTAGCTTCGATGCAGAAAAAGCATTCGACAGGGTGGACTGGCAATATCTCTGGAGGCTGTTACCGCAATATGGCATAGGGGCGGGCTTTTGTAAAATGGTGCAAAGCTTGTACATTACACCAACGGCGGGCATATTGTGCAACGGCTTATTATCGGACGACTTTATGTTGGGAAGAGGTACGAGGCAGGGCTGTCCTCTGTCGCCCTTGCTATTTGTTCTTTCCTTAGACCCGCTGATCCGCACCATCATAACTTCGGGAAAGATACAGGGAGTGCAGCTACGGTCGCAGAACTTCCTTATCTCGGCATTCGCTGACGACCTGTTAGTCCTTCTGACATCTCCGACCACCTCCTTACAACCGCTTTTGGACGAATTTTTGCGGTTCGGAGCATTTGCCGGTTTGCGCATTAATAAAGATAAGTCTGAAGCAGTGGATGTCTTAGGACATCTCTGTAGTTCCTGGAGAGGACCCTTCCCTCTACGGTGGGGCGGACAAGGAAGTCGTCTACTTGGGCATAATACTGACAGGGAGACCCCAAGATTTATATCGGCGTAACCTGGACCGGATACTGCGGCATCTGGCAGTACAATTAAAAGCATGGGAACCTCTCCCGCTGTCTCTGGCGGGGAGGATAGCGGCAGTGCAGATGATAATCTTACCTAGAATCTTATATTGGCTGCAAACCCTGCCGGTCTGGTTGTTAAGTCGTGATCTGCGTAAAGTAGAGGTGTTGCTTAAGCGGTTTCTTTGGCGGGGGAAGCGGGCGCGTGTCCCGTGGAACCGCCTGCTTGGAAAATGGCGAGAGGGAGGTATGGGCCTACCCGACTTGAAGACATACGCACTGGCCTGTCAAGCCAGACACTTGGGAGATTGGCTAGGGGGGACGGAAGTATATACTCCTAGGTCTTTAGAGGAGTGTTTAGTGGCTCCTGCGACTCTACTGGGGATTTTGCATGGCTCACATAAGGATTTATCAGATTCTAGTCGGCTGAGTCCGTTAGTGGACTCGGCCCGGCGTACCTGGCAACAGCTTAACAAAAATTGGAATGATGCGTGGAAGGTGTCTTGTTGGTTGCCCCTGCAGGGAAATGCCCAATTCACTCCCGGGTGCGGTGTTTCGGGATTGGTGGCTACGTGGTATCCGGACTGTGGGGCACCTGGTGGACCACGAGGGAAGTTGTAAATCATTTTGAACGCTAAGTCGGGAATACGATCTCCCCGACACGCACTGCTTCGCATATATACAAGTCTCCCACTATGTGGCCGCCTTGCCGCGTGACGCGCTGCAGGTTGCGCGCTCAGCCCGTATTTTGGAATTTTTTCAGTTGGGGGAGGAGCGCCCACCTTTGATTTCCAACCTGAAACTCAGTTTGGAGCGATACCGACTTCTCCCCGATTATAGTGGAGTCGAAAGGGCTTGGGCAGCTGAACTGGGGGTAGACGTGTTACCGGGGTTGGTATTGACAGCATTGAAACGGATTGGACGGCTGGTGCAGGGGGTGCGCTGGCGTGAGATTCAGTTCAAATTCGTGACTAGGGCTCATTTTTCACCGAGGCGGGCACTGCGCAGTCGCCTGGAGACGGATGGCTCTTGCCCACGCTGCTCAGAGTCCTTGGCGACTCTGCTACATATGTGGTGGGGCTGTTGGGGAGTACGGGCTTATTGGGCAAGGATATGCAATTTTCTCAACACATTGCTTCAGCGAAGGCTCCGTTGGATGGGCTTATTTGTAGCACTTGACCAGTTGCCGACCCCCGGCCCTGTGAAAGCCGGTGAGCGTTTGCTTATGCGGAAGGCCTGTCTGGTGGGTAAAGGACCGATTCTTCGATTGTGGAGAGAACGCCAGCTGCCTACTTTTAGTGAATGGCGGAATAGCTTCCATCAATTAATGCTAACGGAGCGTTGGATGGCGCGGGGCAGTGCCAAGCGTTGGACAGTTTTTCTGTCGGTCTGGGAGCCATATATTCAGCAATTAGGGGCCCATAGCCGTAATGCAACCCTTCAATGGGGGAGTTGAATGAGTTTGGCCCTGAGGAGCGGGTAGGAGGTGGCTGCCATACTGTTTTTAGACGACTACTTGGTCTAAGAAGTCGGAAGTGGAGTGAGGGTGGGTGGGTGGGAGGGAGGGGGGGGTGGGAGAGGTGGGGAGGGGATTTAATGTAAAATGACCACCTACTGTATTTTCTTTCTGCTGGCTCCCGGGGGGGGAGAAGAACAAACCCCCCCTCGTGGTGACGTATGTTGAAGTGTTGTTTGGATTTGTTGGTGGACTTAAATAAAGTTTTTTAAAAAAAAAAAATCCTGACTTTAACGCAGGGCTTGGCAAATCTTGGGTGCCGGGTCACCATGGCAATTATAAACTGAACCTTGGCACCTGGGATTTCATTGCCCTCCTTTCCAAACCCCCTCTAATCCCCCAGCCATCACCCAGACTATCTTACCATTCCTGAAGGCCTGTTTGCTGCTCCATTGCGATCGGTTCTGCATGTAGCTTGAGCTATGCAGTGGAGGACGTTTGCAGATCTTACGGTTTCAAGTCTCACGAGATTGGCAAACTTCCTGCAATGTGTGGCTTGAGCTACATGCCAATCTTATCACAGTGGAGGAGGGAACAGCACAGCAGGAATGGTAAGATAGATCAGTGTAAGGAGAGAGAAATAGAATGCATGATGGCTGGGGAGGGGGCAAGGAGAAAAAGCGACAGATTGTGGTGATGGTGTGGGGCTGTGAGAGAGAGAGATTGGAGTAGTAAGGGGCTGAGAGAGAGAGAGAACAAAACTGGGTGATGGCTGGAGGGGGGCTATGAGAGAGTGTGTGTGTGAGTGTGTGTGAGTGTGTGTGAGTGTGTGTGTGTGTTTTCAGGGTGCGGGGCCTATGAGAGATTATGTTTGCTTTACATATTACCAAGCCATGGTAATACGTGAAGCAAAACGAATTTGCCTTGACGAGTCACCAGGGCCTGCAAAATCACCAATTCAACTCCTCAAGCCCTTGAACTGAAGAACAATTATGCAGCCCTGGAAGCAGAAGAACCAGAGCTTGAGCACCCTAAAGTTGCAGAATCAGTGTAAGCACATTGTGTTATGTAAAAAACATTGTTGCATTGTTCAGTTGTAATGTAAACCGCACTGATCTTAATAGCGCGGTATATAAGAAAAACAAATAAATAAATTTAAAAAAAAATAAATCACAAGGAAGCGAAGGATAGTGGTGGTTGCTGACTCTCTTCTGAGGGGTACTGAGGTGTCCATTTGACGACCAGACTTGATGTCCAGAGAGGAATGCTGTCTGCCAGGTGCAAAAAACCAAGATGTTACAGATCAAGCCCACTGACCAATGTTGCTCATCCATGTCAGCACAAATGATACTGCCAGATATCCCTCTGAGTGTATCAAAAGTGACTAATGGCTCTGGGACAAATAGCAGGCACAGGTGGTGTTCTCTTCAATCCTCCCTGTTGAGGGTAAAAGCCAAGGCAGAGACGTTCGCACCCTGGAAATAAATGCATGGCTGTGTGGATGGTGTCACTGAGAGCGTGTTTTGGTTTCCTGGACCATGGGATGCTGTTCCAAAGGTTGCAGAGCAGAGATGGCGTCCAAGAAGGGTCGATATGTATTCAGTACCAGACTGGCTAACCTATTGAAGAGGGCTTTAAACTAGATTCGTTGGGGATTGGTGAAGAAAGCCCCCAGGTTAACTGAAAGCCCCCAGGAAAGTGAAACATTAAATACCTTTATAGAAATGGGTAAAAGGGGCAAAATATGGAAAGCAGTATGTAACATGGGAAATAAGATCCCAGATCTTAAGGCTTTAATGGGAGAGGCTGACTTGGATTTACTGGCAGTAACAGAGATATGGTTCACGGACAACCATGACTGGGATGTAACTTGTGATGAAGAGAACATCGGTCTTGTTGGGGTTAACGTTTGTGTTCTGCGAGCCATTGATTGATAGCTGTGCAGCAAGTTGTTAGGAGCGTATATGTGGGCTGTAAGGTGGAGAAGGGTATATAGAGCATTATATCATCTGCAAAGATGTACAATACCCTCTGTGCCTGTATTGAGCAGATGGGCTGTAGAAAGATGTTGAAGAGGAGGGAATGCAGTTCAGAGCCTTGGGGAATGCCTTACATGAGTTTGAATGGAGTTGAAGTGGCTCCAACTGATCTTCCGTGCTTTAGGCGCCCTGTTAGGTAAGAGGTGAACCATCTAAATGTTGTACCAGTTATTCCAATGTCTTGGAGACGGCACAGCAGAGCGTCATGAGGGACTGAGTTAGATTGTGGATGTGATGTCCATGAACACAAAAATAAAACCTTAATGAGGTTTCTGGATACCCTGTATGAGTTTGTGCATGAGGGCTGTTGGTAGTGTCTTCACACTGTGGTTGGGCTTAAAGCCGTGCTGTTGAAACTCAAAGGGAGAATGGAGGTTGATGTGCTCTTGAAGCTGTAATTGCATTGCATTTTCTATGATTTTTGCTAGGAAGGGTAGGCTTGAGATGGGGCAGTATGAGCTGGGAGCATCAGGGTCTAATGTGGCATTTTTAGTAATTGGGTGTATATATGCATGCTTGAGATGGTTGGCATGTAACCTTGTGTAAGAGATAGCTGTGGGGGGTAAGTTTGGTTTGTGCTATTTTGATCCAGCTCACTGGGCATGGATCTAGGTAAGGGGTAGTAGTGTTTACTGTTGATGATATTCTCCAGTTGCTCGGTGGATATTTGGAGGAAGTTATTCCAATCTATTCAAGAAAGGCAAGCAAAACAAACTGGCTAGGGTTGATTTTGTTATGTGCCATTGAGCCAGAGCAACAGCCTAGTACCAAGTGATCAGGGTTCGATTCCCACTGGCCCTCCATGTGATCTTGGGCAAATCACTTTACCCTCCATTGCCTTGGAAGAAAAGCCCTGGCAATCTACTTCTGGTAATACCTAGCCAAGAAAACCCAGGGGCTGCTGGGTTTCCAAGAGTCAGCATTGACTTGATGACACTTAAATTTCTTTTTTCTTTTTTTTCTTTTTTTTTGAGTCAGTACTGACTCCTGGTGACCCTGTGGATAGTTGTCAGTGTTGTGATTATTACCTTAAAGTAGCTAAACGGGTAAAAAAAGGCAACAGAGAAAGCTAGAAGGATGCTTCCTAGTGCCTCTGTATAAGTCTTTAGTGCAACCTCATTTGGAGTATTGTGTCCAATTCTGGACACCGCACCTTCAAAAGGATAGAAACTTGATGGCAGAAAAAGACCACATGGCCCATCTAGTCTGCCCTTCCATATCAACCACTACAATAGTTCCTCTTTTCCCTTTAGAGATCCTCTGTGTTTGTCCCGTGTTTTTTTGAATTCAGGTACTGTCCTCATCTCTACCACCTCCACTGGGGAGACTATTCCATGCATCTTACCACTTTTTCTGTAAAGAAATATTTCCGCATATTACTCCTGAGTCTGTCCCCTTCCACTCTCATCCTATGTCCCCTCATAGCAGAGCTTGCTTTCAATCAAAAGGGGCTCTCCTCCTGTGCATTTATGCTACAGAGGTATTTAAAGGTCTCAATCATATCACCTCTATCCCGCCTTTCCTCTAAAGTATACATATTAAGATCCTTAAATCTGTCCTCATATGCTATATAACGAAGACCACTAACCTAAGTAGCCCCCCCTCTGTACTGACTCCAACCTGTTTATATCCTTTTGAAGGTGTGGTCTCCAGAATTGCACACAATACTCCAAATGAGGTCACACCAAAGATCTATACAGAGGCACTATCACCTCCTTTCTTCTGCTGGCCATTCCTCTGCCTATGCACCCAAGCATCCTTCTAGCTTTCGCCATCGCCTTTCCTACCTGTTTAGCTACTTTAAGATCATCAGACACAATTACACTTAGGTCCCTTTCTTCTTTAGTGGAAAAAAGTACTTCACCCCCTATACTATTTCGCTCCCTTGGATTGCTGCAGCCCAGATGCATGACCTTGCATTTTTTAACATTAAATCTCAGCTGGTTGGAGTTTGTGCAGAGGATGACTACTAAAATGGTTAGTGCTCTTAGTTATAAAGCATATGAGGACAGACTTAAAGATCTTAATATTTATATTTTAGAGGAAAGGTGGAATAGAAGAGATATGATAGAGACATTTAAATACCTCTGTGGCATAAATGCACAGGAGGAGAGCCTCTTTTGATTGAAAGCAAATTCTGCTACGAGGGGACATAGGTGAAAGGGGTTAGACTTGGGAGTAATATGCGGAAATATTTCTTTACTGAAAGGGTTGTGGATGCTTGGTCTCCCAATGGAGGTGGTAGAGATGAGGACAGTGTCTGAAGTCAAGAAAGCATGGGACAAAACAGAGGATCTCTAACCATTTCATGGCTGTTGTTGCCATATGGCAACCTTCAAATTTTCCCAAAACATTTTCACCGGATTCTATATTTCCAAAATATCCGCACACTGTGTGCGAAATGTGATGTGTATTTGTGCTTGACATCTGAAAAAAACCTGTTATTTAAACTATCACACCCATCAGTAAATGAAACTGATGCCAAGACTGTTTTTAATTTCCAGCCATTCAGGACTGTAGTTGCCATATGGCAACAGTAAATATTCTTTCTTGGAAATAATTTTTTTTCAAAAAAAAATTTATATTCTGCATCATTTAGCTCAAATCTTAATAAAAAAAAAACAAAAAAAATTCAGTTACAAAACAATTATGTGGACGAGAAAGGGCTAAAGGAAAAAATGGGTCTATTGTAGTAGTTGATATGGAAGGGCAGACTAGATAGGTCATGTGGTCTTTTTCTGCCATCATTTTTCTATGTTTCTACCTGGGGGCTAGGGTAGTTCAAGAAAAATGATAAAACATATAAGTGAACTAAACAGGGGAATAATGGGATCAGGATCCTAAAGGCACTGTTCCCTCTAAGCTGTGCGCGTGTGCGCGCGCACACACCTCGCCGAGCGAGCGCACACAACTTTTAAAGGAGCGCACAAAAATTACCGATTTTATGATGAGTTTTCAAACCTTGGGTTTTTTAAGGCCACGGCTGCACTACCGATCTACTGCCACTTCGTCACTTCCGATTCCGAATCTCTCCTCTGCACTGAGTCCCCTGCCCTCACTCCTCTCACATGTGACGACGATTGACGAATCATGGCAGGCTAGAGGGAAATAAAAGGGAGGGGCAGCCAGCAAGCCAGCCTCTTTCTGCTCTTGTGCCTGCCTGCGAGCCACGCACCTCCTTTAATCCCTCCCTCAGCCAGCCTTCAGTGCCACGTGCGAGAGGAACACACCGCTCCGGGACTGCTGCCTGGGGACGTGCTATCGGCAGTTTTGCTAGAGAGCAAATATACCGTTATCCGACGGGGGTATATCTGCTCCACAGTCGGATGTGGCAGAGACAGCCATAGGCTTCTCCTTTCCGAGGCGCAATAGAGCTGTGGTCTCGGGGGCTATTCACCAGCTTCGGTCCACTGCACATGGTACTGTACTGTACTTGTTTTACTGCTGTTAGTTTTTGTCAGCTTGTCTGGGGCACGACTGGTGGCCTGCCTTCTCAGGAGGATACCTTTATCCGTCTTCTCATCAGATGCTCCAGTTCAAAAAAATAAAATAAAATAAAATAAAATAGAAGTGTCTAGTTGGGCTCCTCTGTTCCAGATGGTTTGTTTAACATAGCAAGTCACGGCTCCCCTCAGTCCATGGTTGCTGGCATTTGCTTTAGCCTGTTTCTCTCAGGAGCAGAGTAGAATGAAATTAAATAAATAAAATGAACTTAAATATTTATACCAGACTGTTTGGACACCCAGTGTAAAATGGCAAAGGGCTGCAACTCCCGCGTGGGAAGCAGCCAGGATGCAGGAGGTTTAGGGGAGCCGGGTAACTTTTTCCACAGCGGCATGCTGTTTGGGTTTAGGGAACTTAGTTTTGTTCCTCAATTTAAAAAAAAAACAACAAACAGCCACCAGTCCCCTGTGGTGAGCAGAGGGGTTTTGTGCCAATTTTTACCATTTTGTTTTTGTTTGTGGCTATCCACAGTGGCTGATTCCGCTCGGAGTAGGGCACAGCTCTACAGAGTCCACTCGGCAGTACCACACCAGAATTGATTGAAGTGATTCTTGAATCGGGAGGTAGCACTTTTACTGTCTATTCTAGGGATGATTGCTGGAGGCAGTGAGCTCTGTCTGTGGTATGAAAGGTGACCATTTTTGAATAGATTCTGATGGGCTTTCTGACAGCGATGGCATATACTGTACTGCCCTGTCCTCTACGCACAGTGGGAGCTGAATGGAGCTCTCCGGTACGTAGTGTTTGGGACTAGGACACAGACTGTGAGTTTACCATCTTTATCCCCCTATTTTGGTCTGCATTGTAATTTATAATGCATTTTAATGTATTTTTGTTCATAGGTTGCCTTGGTTTTGTGGTACTGCTCCGTTCTGTTCGGTTCTCGGGTAGGATAAGTAGGTCCCCCACAGGAGAGAAACTGTTTTATTAATATTTCGTACTCCCCTTAGCGAAGTCCCTAGGGGACCAATATGTTTCTCTGGTAAATTCGTGCAGAGCTGACTGCAGTATACTGGGAATTGTGGGGGGGTTTTCTTGGAAATTAGACAGTTATTTGGCATCTGCCTTTGATGTTCTTGGCTCAAATCTTGAGTTCTTGTTTTTGACCATGAGTAGGTCTGCAGGAGGAGTAGCCTAGTGGTTAGAGCAACTGCCTAGTACCCAGAAGAGCAAGGGTTTGATTCCCACTGGCACTCCTTGTGACTTTGGGCAAGTCACTTTACCCTCCATTGCCTTGGAGGAAAAGGCTGGCAATCTACTTCCAGTGATACATTGCCAAGAAAACCCAGAGGTAGCTGGGTCGCTATGAGTCAACACTGACTTGATGGCACTAAAAATAAAAATAAAAAAAGGTCTGCAGGGGATAAGCAAAAAGCAAACTTTGGTTCTTGGGAGACTTTCTGCCTTCATGATGATTAACATCAATGTGGTGTACATACTGTATTCTAATGTGTAGTCAAATTTTAAAGTATATAATTCCAAGTGTTGTTATGTAGCGCACAAAAAATTTAACCTTCCTTCAAATGCCACACGGCTGATATTTTATGCGCACACAGCCTACAGAAAATTAGAGGGAACATTGCCCTGGACCTCAGCCGCGCCCTCTCAAGAGCCATGCCGTAAGCGAGAATCGACCCACCTGTGGCATGCACACCAGCCCCTGCATTAAGAGATCCCCCCGAACCGGGAGCCTCCAAGGCCCGTCGCTGAGTAGCCGGTCAGCCCAACGCAACAGCTGACCGGCCTCTTCCTCCAGCAACGCACTCCCCGTGCCTCCCTGGCGATTGATATACGCTACCGTTGTCGCATTGTCGGAAAGCACCCTTACCGCCACGCGACCCAAGGTCCCCTGAAACTGACGTAGCGCAAGATACACCGCGCGCATCTCCAGCCGGTTTATAGACCAACTCTGCTCCGGACCTGACCAAGTCCCCTGGGCAAAACTCCCCTCGCAATGTGCTCCCCAGCCCGTGAGACTGGCATCCGTCGTCACCAGCCTCCAGGACGGAGCCTCTAGCGACACGCCCCCTTCCAGGCTTCCGGGCTGCAGCCACCACTGAAGCTCCATCCGCACCTGTAGAGGGCACACCAGCCGTTGGGACAAGGCATTCCGTTGATGAGACCACCGCCGGAGAAGAGCGCTCTGCAACGGCCGCATATGAAACCTGGCCCACTGCACCACTTCGATCGTGGCCGTCATGGTCCTGAGCAACTGCAAGTACTGCCACGCCGTCAGAGCCCTGTACGCCAAAAACCTCCGCACGAGCTCCCTCAAGGCCTGGGCCCTTTTCGCCGGGAGAAACACCACTCCGTACTCTGTCTCGAACCACGCCCCCAAGTATTCCAGGGTTTGAGCCGGAACCAGTTTGCTCTTCGCATAATTGACCACCCAGCCTAGACTCTCTAAGAACTCCACTACACGATCGGTGGCCGAAGCACTCTCCTCCCTGGACTTTGCCCGAATCAGCCAATCGTCCAAATAAGGATGCACCAGAATCCCTTCCTTGCGGAGCGCCACCGCCACAACCACCATGACTTTCGTGAACGTCCGAGGCGCCGTCGCAAGCCCGAAGGGCAGAGCCTGAAATTGAAAATGACCCATGGGCACGGCGAAGCGCAGGAACTTTTGATGCTCTGGGCGCACGGGGATATGCAGATATGCCTCCGTGAGGTCCAACGCCATCAAGAATTCTCCCTTCCTGACCGCCGCAATGACCGAGCGCAAGGTTTCCATCCGAAAATGAGTGACCCGAAGGCAACGATTCACTGTTTTCAAATCCAGAATTGGCCGAAAGGTTCCCTCCTTCTTGGGAACGACAAAATAAATGGAGTATCGACCGCACCCGCATTGATCCCGCGGCACCGGCACCACCGCTCCGAGTTGCCGTAGCCGCCGAAGCGTTTCGGTGACCGCCCTCAACTTTTGCGGAGCATTGCACGGGGAAAGGACAAAGGAATCTAACCCGGGTCGATGGAGCTCCAGAGCATATCCTTCGCGAATGACCTCCAAAACCCACTGATCCGTGGTAATTTGGACCCAGGCAGGGTAAAACTCCCACAACCGCCCTCCAACGGGAACGACCGCCACCCGGGCCCGCCTTATCTCATTGTGATTTCTTACTGCCAGAGGAGTGGAAGGGCGCAAAACCCCTACCTGCCCCTCGGAATCCTCGAAACGCCTGACCCCTCGGAGGAAAGCGCCCCCCTCTGAGTTTGACCAAAACGCGAGGACCGAAACCTATGAAAATCCCGTGAGACACCCCTGGAACCAGTTGTCCCACGGCCCTGTTTTAGCTTATCCTCCGGGAGCCGACCGCCCTTGAACTCTCCCAGGTCCTTAACCAGCTTTTCCAAATCCGTACCAAATAAAGGTTTACCCCTAAAGGGAAGCTTACTAAGGCACGCTTTGGATGACCCGTCAGCCGACCAATTACGCAGCCAGAGATACCGACGAGCCGCCACCACGGAAGCCACACTCTTGGCCAAACCCCTAATGAGATCGTAGTGTATATCCGACAAATAAGCTGTGCCTGATTCCAGCCGCGCCAATTCGTCCGCCTGCGTCTCCAGGAGACCCTCTTGCAGCCACTGGGACCACCGTAAGCAGCCTCTGGCTACCCACGCTCCCACTATTGAAGCCTGCAAGGAAAGGGCAGACATATCAAAGACCTGCTTCAACAGAGTCTCTAACTTCCTGTCTTGCACGTCCTTTAACGCCGCGGCGCCTTCCACTGGAATTGTAGTCTTTTTAGTAACCGCGGACACTGCCGCATCTACCTTCGGGGACCGGAACACCTCTCTATCCTGGTCCGAAAGGGGATATAACCGGGCCAAAGCTCTGGTTCCCCGCAGCGCCGATTCCGTGGTGTCCCACTCTTCCTGAATCAGGTCTCTAAACACTGTATGAACCGGGAACACTCGCTGAGACTTCCGAACGGCTTGCAACAAAGGATCCTCTAACGCCTCCTCTGCCGACGGCGCCACTGCGGGCATATTGAGCGTCTTTAAAGTTTCCGCAATCAGCGCTGGCAGCTCTTCGCGCCGGAACACTCGGACCACTCTACTTTGTTCCTCCGCATCGGGCAACTCTCCCTCTTCCAGCTCACCCTCGGAAACACCTTTCACCTCATCATCCGAGAACCGGCCCTCGTCATCCACCATCGAAGACAGGCCCTCCTCCACCACTTCTTTACGCCGTTTCCCCGGACCAGCCTCCCCCTCCAGAAGGCTCCCGGGCCTCTTCTGACCCTTTGACCTCGGGGACTGCGTCCCCAGTCCGGGCTGCAGCAGGGCCAACGCCTGCTGTATAAGAAAGAAAAAATCCAGAGGGATACCCATCACTCCTGCGCTCTGGCTGCCTCCCGCCGCCACCGAAGCTCCTGCCCCCGATGAGGGCCCCGCTGCCGGTTCCAGGAGGTCCAACGAAGGCGGCTAGGAGTCTCCGGCCTCCGAAGGGGCCGCTGCTGCCTCCGCAGCCGGACCCCCGAGCGCCTTTTCCATTATTGCTGCTTTCAAAGAACAGCCTTTGCACACTCCGGACTCCAAAACATCACTACGGCGTACCCCACAAACAAGACAGCGGGGTTTTGCCGGCATCCTCAGAGAAATCTCCCCCCCTTAAGGAAAGCGAGGGTAGAAATCCCAGATGCTGGAGCAGAAACCACGAGAGGAGCAGGAAGAAGCCCAGCTATCCCGGGGACCCCTCACTAAAAGAACGTCTTTTTTTTTTCTTTTTTTTTTTACACTCCCCAGTGAGGAAACAGCTTAACTAGCTGAAGCCCCACCACCAATTGCCAAAACGAGGCTCCCCAGGCTGAAAAAACACCCGCTGGACACCCTGCTCTACAACCACGCAGCACCTAAAATGGCCGCCGGCAACTGCTTCCCGCGCAAAATACCAGCTATCCCTGAAGCCAC
The DNA here is from genome assembly GCA_033557465.1 of Ichthyophis bannanicus. Taxonomy (NCBI): domain Eukaryota; kingdom Metazoa; phylum Chordata; class Amphibia; order Gymnophiona; family Ichthyophiidae; genus Ichthyophis; species Ichthyophis bannanicus. Next base: position 24,693,662 of record CM066042.1, read on the forward strand.
GCGGCAGCTGTTCAACCGCCCGAGAGACGAAGGCCGCAGGAACCAAGCTGTCTGGAGCCCACACGCACTGCTGCCGCGATCCTGACTCAGCGGAAGGAAGAAGGGGCGCGGAGGAAATTAATCTGCCCCGGGGCACTGCCCTCCCGGCGTCAGCCCCGGCGGTCCCACTGAAAACGTGCAGGAGAAAAAAAGAACTGACTGACCTGCAGATCTCTGTGCTGCCGCAGCTCTGCTGAACAGCCTTCCACCTGCTCCTCACCCCCCCTTCTAAGCGGGTTCGGGAGCAGGGAGGCAATGGGGGAAAGCTGACCTCCTCTGTATCGTGCAGGGAAAGCTCTCACCGGCTAACAAAGTCCTGTCCTGTCTCTGCACCGTCCGGCAGCCTTCTACCTGCTCCTCACCCCTTTTAAAGCGGGTTCGGGAGCAGGGAGGCACTTTTGAGTAATTCAAACACTGCTCGTTTACACGCTGGGGCAAACGGACAGAAAGAAAGAAGGAAGGAGACAAAGAGTGAGAAAAAAAAATGAGAAAAAGAGGGAACAGCAAAACCGGAGCCCAGTCAGCAGGTAACCTTTCGGCAGCAGCAGGTCAGCCCCTAGAATAAACCCAAAAAGGAAAATTACCCAAACTAAAAATAAACACTCTAAAGAAAGCTCTGCTTATTTGTTCCTACTGAACCCAGTCCCAGGCTCAGAACCTCCAAGCTGCTTGGAGACTGAAAGTACTGGTGGAAGAGGGGCGGTGCTAACCAAGTTATACCAGTGACATCAAAGCGATGACATCTTTCAGTCTCCAAAGCTGCTGGTGGAGGTTGTAAACTCTATGGTTCCGGGACTGGACTAGAGGGACGAAAAGGAATGATTTTTGCTTCACATATTACTAGGCCATGGTGATACATGAAACAAAGAAGGTGCTTCGGGTGCAGTTATAAAAGGGACACCAATAAGCGTGCTCATTGGAAGATGGTGGAAGGGATAAAGAGTTGAGTCACTACCTTCTGTTGGCACTGTGCAATGACACATTAAGAATTCAGCTGATTATTTGAGCTTTCTTTTTCTGTAGAAAATGGGAAAATAGTAATTCAAGCCTTCAGAAAAGGAGCTGTGATATACCATTGGGGGTGGGAGGACTGCAACCTAGACCTCTGAGGCTGGCTCCTAAATTATTAAACCGACTCCTAGATTCCAACAAAATTTGTCAAGAAAAATATTTTTTAAAGACAAACGCACAACTTTTTTGCTAAAAAATTAGCTCTTCTCCTATAGTATCTGCAGTAACAAAATTGTTTTATTTCAGGTTTTGCAGGGACTATGCTTCTGTTTAATTATGCATACCCTTATTCTCCCACAGTACGGATCAATCTTTCTGATGATATGAACCACACCCTTTGGCTACTCTCTGTGCTCCTGTCTTGGCAGCTGCCAAGGAATTTCACTTTATTCACTCCCATGATTTTCTAGCACTGGGAGGAGGTAGAAGAGGGGATCTGCAATGCTGCATCACGAGACAGGATTACTGCAGTGGAATACATTAATAAAATGAGCAAGAACAGCAATGGTTCTTATCAACAAACACCAATGTAAAGAACATGGCTGCTGTAAAATGGTGGGTAATACAGAGATGCTCCAAGGCAGCAGCAGCTGATGAACAAAGTGTTTCTTTGTGTGAAGTCTCAGCACAAACCAATCCAATTCTAAATCACTGCATTTCAGCTCTCATTCATTTCAACTGCATGTAAACAACCTTAAAATACTTATCTAACTAAAAATAATACACAGCTAAACCTGCTCAAGAATTTGCTTCCCAATGTTTCAAATATAGCAATCAAAATGTACTACCTCCAAAAAAGTAATAGCCCTATAGTTCTCTCGCCTGTAATTATAATAATCATCTTATGTAATGTACTGACAACCTATTAACACACTAAAAAAATATCTATAGTCTCCCTCCACCCCCAACAAGAGAATCTTCATAAAGTCTGAAAACATAAAATCTGTGAGTCTTCTTACTAGATGTAAGAGTCTTTGTACTAGCTGACAACTACTCTAATCCCATGTTTATTCCAAGTAAAGATGAATTAATAGCTCTTCATTATTGGTTTTACTCATCCTGTAATTGGCAGCTGTGATTTTTCCGGCATTTTTTCACTGTTGTTTTTCTTTCTTATCACAAACAATGGCCGTCATTCACCAGATACTTGCCTGCTGCAGGCCAACATGTCAGTAAGATAAAGCTCACAACTCTTCTGGGAAGAGAAGCCTATTTAAGACAGCTCTCAATTTTCTTTGGGGAAAAAAAAGCAGACCTGACGACAACAGGAGAGGAAGAGGACTCGCACAAATAGCAAGGGCCTATGCCCCTAGATTTGTACAAGACGTATGGAATTTTGCAGCTAAAATGTTAAAAGACACATAGTATGTCTACAGTGCAAAATGTTCTCATATTTTATCATTAGAAACAGTGACAAATCACAGACTATAGAGATCATCATAAAATACTGAAAATGTGGTTATTACTGTACTAATACTAAGCAGTTGTAAATTTAATTGAAGAATATCAGACACCTGAAATCCATCTTGAAATCTAAGCAAGAAAGTTGCAAACAGATACAATTTACCTATGTCCCGCTTATTTAAAAAAATCCTATTCCCTTTCAGTGTGTTTTAGCATATATACATAAAACCTGATATTCTGTTGAGACAGATAGACGTTTATTTATTTATTTAACAGGTCTTTTATACCATCCTATCTTCCATTCACACAGCTGTCATTGCCAATCTCTAACCCTGGATAGTTAACGCCAGGGTCATATGCGGCCCTGGCATTGAATGTCCGAGATCACTGGACAGCCTCCAAACCCATAGAAGCTAATCAAAAAGCGGTGATATTGCGACCTGCAGGTAAAACTAGGCGAAGCAAAAACTGGCCTAGTTTTACCCGTGGGAGCTAACCGGGTAGCGGTGCAATATCGCCGCTACCTGGTTAGCGACAGTCTCCCCCCACGACACTCCCCAATGCTAAGTGTTAGTTGGGGATATTAAGTGACTATAACAGTGTTAGTGCCTTTGAATATACCATTCAGCAGCATTTACACGGTTTACAGATCAGTAAACCATGTAAATCTCTTTAAAATATTGCGTCCATAGAGAATACATTTTCAAGCCTTTCCATACAAAACATTTGCATTTTAGGTACAGACAGGTGAATTCTCCATACCTGTTAATTCCTTTCCTTGATACCTGCAAGACCAATCTAGTCGAGTGGGTTATACATCCCAGCCAGTAGATGGAGGAAGAAAAAGATAACTTTCAATGACATCATCTGTATAAGTGATGGTGAAGTACTGGAAGGTGCAATTAGACCTTACCTGCTAAATGTCTTCTGTGAGTCCCTCCAGTCCAGTCCAGATGCATGGGTTTTGCACACCTACCAGCAGACAGAGACTGAGAACTATTGGTTAGAATCTTGACGTCATAGTACAAAGGGAACTGTGCAGCCTCACTCTCACCAGTGTTTCTGTAACAAAGAAGATGCAAAGACACAAAAATATTAAATGCACAAATAGTAAAGACAGAAGTATTAAATGCTTACCCAACCAATAGCAACCGCACAGCAAAGACTTCTGCTCTCAAAAAAGTGAAGGAGGAAAACCTAAAACAAAAGTCAGAAGACTAGCATTCCAACATTCTGCACAGTACAGAATCGGAAACAAAAATTATATAAAGACCTTAAAAGGAATACCAGGGATATTCCCCAACAATGATTGGTCTCCCAACACCCAACACATCCTGGTATATGGAAGTCCGGGATCAAGCCAACAATAACCACAGGCAGGTCCTGGACTGGAATGTTTGGACTCAAGGAAAGACAATTTAGCAGGTAAGATCTAACTGCAGCTTCCTCATCATCCCTCCAATCCAGTTCAGATGCGTGGGATGTACCAAGCACTATAGGGAGGGAAAGAGAATAGCCTGGACTGACGTGAATAAAGAAGTTCCAGTAGAGTTTTTGGCCTTAGTCCTAGACAGTAAGTGGTCGGTCCTAGTTTCCAGGTTCTGGACAAGGGGAAGAGGAAGGAGAAGGAGGAGACAGACATATGCTTGTGATAACGTGTGCTGCCACTGCTAAGTACTACAGGGCCAGAGCCCTAATGGTCCTTGACAAAGAAGCAGGCCTTTCCTGCCTCGCGGAAGGGTCCTCTAGAAGAACAACCCAGACAAACATAAGGAAAAAGAAATAAAACTACCTCATGGGAGAACCACCTTCCAGGAAATATGAGCACCAAACTACCAGATCGCACCAAGGCGAAAAGGCAGAGAGACAAGAAATAGAAGTCCGAATAGACACCAACCTAGCACCAAATCGAGCACCCAGCCTTCAAGAGGTCCCAAGAGAAAAAAATTAAGGACTTCAAAGAATAACAAGAACAACAACAACAAGAACATGAACCAGACCAGGAGTGAAGATCGCTCCGCGTCAGGAAGAAAAGTAGAAGTCCTCTCTCTAAAATTGGCAAATCCACTAAGGCCAATGAGAAAGATCACCTTTAACTAACCATAGTGTAAGGTGAAAACAACACAGCAGAGGGTAAACCTTCAATCAGCGCCAATTATTATGAGTGCTGCTACCCCATATGCAGACTTGATTCTCTCCTTCGTTATCTTTTTCTCTTTTATTTGCTTTTTTTTCTAGTCTTTTGCTTTTTCTCTGGGGTTTGGTTTTTTTTTCTTTTTGCATGAGCAATTAATGATTTATCTTACACTTCAAAGGAATAAAACTGTGAAAGAACCTGGACTCCCGCCTTCGAGATAGATGCCAAGGACACATGCAATTACCCTCCAAACTGAGATAGAGGAAGAGCCCGAGGCTGGATCAGCCAAACCAAAGGAAAGAGAGAAAATGTATGCTCCAGAGACTGACCAATGGCCCCCTAAACCCATTGAGACAAACCACATGAGCCCAAAGGTTCAACCACAACCAGAGAAAGGGGAGGTAGAGCAGGAATGCAGTTGATGTCTACTAACCAGCCCCCTGGAAGATGGGGTTTCCCAATCCCTGGCAGACAACCGCCGCTGTAAAGAGCCAGCAACTCACAGTCCTACACAGCCGTGGCTGAGCCCGAAGCTCCGAAAACCCAGACCTCAAAAAAGGCAAGGCTCGGGAGGTGTAAATCACCAACTGATGATCACATCAGGGCTCTCCGCCAAGATGGAAACCAAACAAAAACAACTAACTGAACATAGGAACTGCCACCAATGCCTCGGCAGGACTGTAGCCCCAACAAAGAAAAAACAAGAGTGGCGGTAGGGAGTACCTGAACGATCAATCCCAGGAAAATAGACCGCTGATCGTCTTTCTGACTTGAACTTGGGAAACCTCAGGCCTGTTGCCGCCTCGAGGCCGAACCCCCCCACCCCCACCGGCAAGGACCTGCGTAAGTCTGACTTGGTGTGGGGGAAGGAACCGCCCAACACCCACTGCAGTAGAAAGAACGGACCACGCAACTGCTACTCTTGTGACCAGGAGGAAGTTTGGCAATATTTTCCAGCAACGGAGTCCTACCGCACTTCTCACGTACCCCATCGAGGAGAAGAGGAACCTAAACCCCTGCAAACCAAATATGTTGCTCTGGGAAGAACCAAAGGAAAACATGCCAGTTCTTCCCCAGAAACTCTATGACAAAAAGTTGTTCACTATTAACTAGAATATCAATGGAGTATATCCAACCACTCCTGCTTACTCTGCATCCACAGCACTCTTCTGTCAGTGTCAAACAAACGGAAAGGTCTCAGACTCGTGGTGACTCAACTCATAGACTAACTTCTTAAATGAAGGATCCCCTGAGGAAACTATCATTGTGAAACGCACGACTGGTACCAGGGGCAATGTATTAGCATCGGGAACAAACTGTCATTGTCATAACACTGAGGAGTTCAGTCAATAAAGTTAAGTGGGCAGTCCATTCATCTTTAAAGTATTTTAATAATCTTTTTGTAATGAGTCCACTGAACTAGCTCCTCACGAGAAAAGATCATTAAGGTCATTGATGTGATCAGGTGTACTACTCATTTAAGACGTTAGTCTATGAGTTGAGTCACCACGAGTCTGAGACCTTTCCGTTTGTTTGACACTGACAGAAGAGTGCTGTGGATGCAGAGTAAGCAAGAGTGGTTTGATATACTCCATTGATATTCTAGTTAATAGTGAACGACTTTTTGTCATAGAGTTCCTTGTCGATCGTTCAAAAGCAGACCAAGTTCTTCCCCAGAGGCATAGACCTGTAACTGAGAGCACCAACAGCCGAGATGAGAACTCCCACTCATAACTGCCGCTTTCGCTCACCTCTTACTCAGTAACTTCTCTTTCTGATTTCTTTGATTCATCTTAACTTCCCTTCTTTTTTCTTTTATTTTTGTTTTCAAAATAAAGGACAGTAAAGGTGAGATTGGCAAGTAAGCCAAGCTGCAACACTCTCTCTGCTGCCGCAAAAATAAGGGAGATGCTGTATCGGCACTCATGTCACCACAGCCTCCGCCATTTATGGCACCAAAAGAGCATTGATCCCAGGCTTGCAGTGTGTGGCTCAACTGAGGCCTCTTCGGCCGAGCTCTTGTGACTATGAATTTAGGTATTCTCTTCCCCCCTCCCCCCCTCCCAATATTGTGATTACACTATGTGAGCCTAGGAACGCTACAGAAAAAGAAAAATTGTCAGCCACAACTTGACAGCATGTCCTCCAGACCCTACCATGTTCCTCACCTAAGATTGGAATGCCTCTGCCACACTTAGCTATATGAAAGCCAGAAGTGAATACCGAGAAGCAAAAAAAAAAAAAAATCAGTGACAGGAACTCAGGCACCTATCAGCCACATTATACCCCACTCAACATTCACAACACCTCTAGACCAAACCGGAAATTCAGCTACTACTACTGAGCATTTGTGTACCACTACAAGATGTACGCAGCACTGCACAGACATTTAAGAGACAATCCCTGCTCATCAGAACTTACAATCTAATCAAGACAGACAACACAGTAGGTATAGCCAGGGATACATCTAGGGGGAATTGTAAGGAAACATTTAGATCAGGTGAGTCAAGATCCAAAAGCGGCTCAGAACATCTGCAGTCTATTGAGCTTTGTAGTATTATAACTAGCATAAGAAAGTTTCCGGTAAGAAGTCAAGAAAAGACCTGTCGATTCCAAAACCATCAGGACCCGGCAAAGGTGACATTGTCCGGGTAAAGTACCAGGAACCTATGAGCTGAAGTGCCCACTTCTGGGAACAAGGAAGTGAGACCGCTGAGAGAGGACCAAGCAACGCCTCTCCTAAGTGACAGAATCTGGTGATCTGATGAGATACGCAGTGAGACCTAAGGCAAGGAAGACTAGAAGACTCACTTGACCACCCTGACCGGTGGCAAGACTGTAGCAGTTCAGTTATCGCTCCATCTATTTCTATCTATCTATTTAACATTTATAAAGCGCTTCAAACGTACAAAGCGCTGTACATACATGAAGAAAAGAAGTCCCTGCTCATCAGAGCTCACAATCTAGTCAAGATCACAAAATACAAATACAATCAAGTAAGACAAAGTATACAATAAACAAGAAGAGCGAAAACAAGAATCAAGAACAGAAAGCAATAAAGAGAGGAGTTTTCAATCTGGACTTGAAGAGGTACAGAGAGGGGGCACTGCGCACAGAGGTAGATTATTCCAGGCAAAGGGTGCAGCCAGGTGAAAGGAGCGAAGTCTAGAATTAGCAGTACGAGTGGTGGGCACAGACAGACAAAGCTGTTCGAAGAGCGAAGAATGCGAGAGGGGATGTAAGGAGAAATAAGAGATGATAGATAGTGGGGGGCTGAAGAGTGAATGCATTTATAGGTCAAGAGGCGTTTGAATTGGATCCGGAAGCGGATGGGAAGCCAATGAAGGGGCCTGAGAAGAGGAGTGACATGGGAAAAGCAATGCTGACGGAAAATTAGTCGAGCAGCAGGAAGCCTCCAGAAGGTGAACCCGACTCAAAACGGAACACGGAAACTAGGACCGATCGCTTAATGTCTAGGACTAAGGCCAAAAGCTCCTTGAAGACCATCCAAATCCGTCCTCCCATACAGATGGATCCGATCTTAGTATTACTCCAAAGAATGGCTACCGAAGCAGCCTTGAACCATAACCTCACTGAGCACATGACAAACCCATCTAAGGGATGATAAAGACAGCAGCCTGTTAAAAACCGAGCAAGTACTACAGCAAAGGAAGGTACTGAAAAAACCTGGAAATAGCACCCCCCCCTCCCGTATCACTGATCTTTCTCCACAAGACTGTTATACACAGGTATCCCCACATGCGACCAAGTAAACAAAACTGTAGGGTGAGAACTCCCCCCCAAGAAACAACCTAGTTCCAAATGCTGAAAACTTTCAGAAACCTGGCCCACCCCAACAGGCTCACATGCTAGCACTGGATGGGAAAATTGATTTTTTAAAATTGTTTTTAAGTGGAAATCCCAAAACGACCTGTCCTAGAACCACAGAGCTCCTCAAATATCCCCATTTGAGAGAAAACACTGACCAAAGTACTCCAGACAACGGAACACAACCATTCCAGACCATGCACCCCTCACAACATGCACACCTTGGCCCTGGCTCCATGCACCCATTAAGGATAGGACCTGTCCTCGAATGACTATAAAGCGTAGTTACTCACCTGTAACAGGTGATCTCCGGAAACAGCAAGAATTGAGTCTTCACATATGGGTGACGTCGGCACCGAAGGAGCCCACGCAGAAACGCTCCCCAGCGCCTTACAGTAAAGCTTTTGGAAGCATCCCACTGTGCCTGCGCTACTGCCTTCCTGCCTTTCCAACTCTCCCTCTTCAGTTGAGTTTGTAGCTGAAAAGGAGAGAAGCAGAGAGAAAGAGAGAGAGAAATACAACTCCTAGCGGAGGAGGGTAGGTTGTGAAGACTCAATTCCTGCTGTTCCTGGAGAACACCTGTTTCAGGTGAGTAACTACACTATCTCCAGGAACAAGCAGGAACGTAGTCCACATATGGGACTCCGTAGCTTGGAGATGTCAGGGAGATGACCCCAGAGAGAGCAGTGAAACACAGGCTGAAGTGGGTCATGTATCCTTCCCAAGGATCTCTGGTATCGAAACCCGGGACGGGGAGGTAGGAGTTGTTCTAAGTCTGAAAGAGATGCTGGAGAACAGCCTGGCCAAACGAGGTATCCCGAAGAGAGTCCTTGTCCAAGCAATAATGGGCCACGAAGGTGTGGACAGAGGTCCAGGTTGCTGCTTTGCAAATTTCATCGATCGCCACCGAGCATAGGTTTGCCATGGAGGCAGCCATTGCTCGCACATTGTGTGCTGTAACATGACCCAAGTTAAACTATCCTATACAAACCTGTTGATGTTTTAATGTTTACTGTTAACCATTCATGTTAATGCCAATTTGATGTAAATTTGTTCTATGTAATCTGTTCTATGTAAACCAGTTTATTGTTCATGTTATATGTAAACCGCACTGATCTGAAAAAGCGCGGTATATAAAAACAAACAAATAAATAAATAAAATTAATGACCTTCAAGAGAAAGTCCTTTACTCTCATAGGTAAAAGATATACAGTCTGCAATAAACTTGGAGAGTGTTCTCTTGGAAACTGGTAGACTCAGGTGACTGGAATCAAACACAACAAAAAGCTGTGAAGCTTTTCTGTGCTGCCTAGTTCTCTGAAGATAAAAGGCCAAAGCACGTTTGCAATCCAGAGTATGTAACCTTGACTGCTGTGTGTCTAGAAGAGCCCCTATGAACTCTAAGGTTTGAGAAGGGGTGAGTTGGGATTTTGGAAGATTTATTACAAATCCCAAATGTTGAAGAATCTGCATTGTGCAGGAGAGCATAGGTAGCCTCTGAAGCTGACGATGCTCGGATGAGCCAGTCGTCTAAGTAGGGGAAGGCAAATACCCTAGAGTTCTTAGAAATGCTGCTACTACTGCCATGCATTTTGTGAAGACTCTTGGGGCAGAAGCCAGGCTGAAAGGTAGAACCCTGTACTGGTAATGTCTTCCCTAAAAGAGGAATCGAAGAAACCTCCTGTGTTCTGTGTGAATAAGGATATGTGTATATGCATCCTTTAGATCTAGAGAACATAGCCAATCCTGACTCTGGATGTAAGGGAGAAGTGTTCCGAGACAGATCATTTTGAATTTCTCTCAGAGAAGATACTTTTTTAATTCTCTGAGGTCCAGAATGTGCCTGTATCCTCCTGTTTTCTTTGGTATAAGGAAGTAGGGGGAGTAGAAGCCCAGGCCTTGTTGAGAAAGTGGTACTTCCTCTATCGCACCCTGAGCGAGAAGGGTGGTAACCTCCTGGCACAAGAGTATGGTAAGAGGGGGTCAAGAGCTGAACTCTCTTGAAGTGGAGGGAGAGGGCATACTTTGTAAGTGAAGTTTGTACCCCTCTGTCAATATGGAGAGAATCCAATGTTCTGATGTTATCTGGTGCCACCTTTTGGCAAAGTAACACAGTCTGCCTGGAATGTTGACTGGCTCTAGAATTTCCAGAGGTAGGACAGCTAAGTTTTCTAGCAAGGAGTCAAAGACCTTGTGGAGGCTGGGTCTGTTGAGCTGGTCGAGCTCTGGGGGCCTGAGGCTTTGGTTGTTGTTGTCCCTTCTGGGAAGCATGGACTGGACAGAGGACAGCATGGGTGTAAGAAGGATAAAACTTCTTTCTCTTGTTGAAAAGGGGCTTCTTAACAGTCTTTCTCTTAGCTGGGTTGGCAGTGGTCCTAGAGAGCCTGTTTAGGGTAGTATTCTCGGACTCAAGCTGAGAAGCTTTGTCTTGCCAGTCCTTGCCAAAGAGGTTATCTCCCGTGCAAGGAATATTCCCCAGCTTATCTTGCACCCACTGTTCTCGATCAGATACTTGTAACCAAGTAATCCGATATGCACCGATGGAAATAGCAGAAGTCCTGCTAATACACTCAAAACAATCAAAGGTTGCCCTGTTCATGAACTTGGAAACATTCTGGGCATGTTTTACAAGTGTCAGGTAATCAGCCCTCTTGTCATCTGGAAGAAGAGGAGCCATTAGGTCCAAATCTTTAATCACCTCCCGAAGAAACATACCCATGTAGAGTATGAATGAAATTATTCTGGCTGATAACATGGAGGCCTGAAAACATCGACGGACGAAGGCATCGAGAGTTCTCGGCTCCCGGCCCGGAGGATTAGATGAATGTGCCTTAGCACTTTTGATTTGACGCACTGCCAATTCCACAACCATGGAATGGTGTGGTAACTGCGTCTTCTGGAAATCGGGACACTGCGGTACCCGGTACATGGTATCGAGTCTCCGAGAATGTGGAGACACCTTAAAGGTGTTTCCCACATCCTAAGCATGAGGTCATGCAATATCCAATGAATGGGTAAGGTAGCAGCCTCCTTAGGGGCTGCCGGATACTGAAGAATTTCAAGTTCTTCAGCTCTTGGTTCCTTCTTGGAGGTCACCATAATGGAGAGGCCCCGAGCCATATCCCATATAAAGTCTTGAAAAGACATGTTCTCCGGAGGAGACATACGGTATTGTGGGGAAGGAGAAGGATCTTAAGAAAGAGCCTCTCTGGTACAAATCAATTCATCGGAAGAATCAGAATCGGAAAACTCGAAGTATCGACAGGCCAGGTGCTCCCGCCCGACCCGTCAACGGTACTGATCAAAATTGGCATCGGAATGCCTCGGTACCAGACCCTCGATGCCGGACACTGACTCCAGGGCCGGCATGGGTGGTAACGTGGAGAGTGGTGCAATGGTCGATGCAGATACAATCGGTACCGGCACCGGAACCAATGATTGTGGAACCAATTGCAGAGGCTTTAGCGGTACCGAAGCTGCCAACCAGGCCGCAAGACTCCGCTCAATGGCCAGGATCCGCTGATCCATGGAACCAGCCAATGCCTGGGTATCGGTACCCAAACAGCAGGCCACGACCCCAGAACATGGCACCAAGAGCTCTCCAGATGTGGACGCCTCGGGAACATCTTGGGACCCCGTTAATGCTTTGGAGTCAAGGACCTCCCGCTGGGGCTGTTTGGCTGGTGTATTCTCCTCTAGAGCAACGCTTAAAGCATCTTGATGCTTAGAAGGAGATCTACCCTTTGAGGACCAACCAGTCTTCGAAGACGACTTGGGTTTCGTTATCTGAAATCCATGGGAGGAAGATGAAGCACTGGACGACATGGATGCAACGGACATTGCATTTGTGGCAAAGAGGGTGCCGAGTTTCGCAGCTCTATTCTGCAGGCCCCCCTTTGTCATCTTCCTGCAGAGGAGACATTCCGATGGCGAATGGTCTGGTCCCAAACATTTAAGACACAAGTCATGGGTGTCGGTAGCAGAAATAGTACTGCTACATTTGGAACACATTTTTAAACCACTAGTTGGTTTCTCCATTTTGAGGAACAAAAGGGGCCTAAGGCCCAAAATAGCGCCTAAGCACCTAGAGGGCAGAGAGACCCTCAAAGAAATTTTTTTTTTTTAAAATAGAAAAAAGAAAGAAAGAAAGAAAAGAGACACCGACGATACCGGTGCTAGCGTCGACGGGAAGGCAGACGCAACCACAAAAAAAGAAAATTTTCTGCGGTGACAGGAATTGCTCCCTGTCGGCTCCGCGGAAAACGGAAAACTGAGGAGGAAGAGTTGGAAAGGCAGCAGCACAGGCACAGTGGGATACTCCCAAAACCTTTCCTATAGGACGCTGGGGAGCGTTCCCGCGCAGGCTCCGTCAGTGCCGACATCACCCATATGTGAAGACTACATTCCTGCTTGTTTCTGGGGATTCCTTCATACTATGAATGCACTACTAAGCAAGGCAAATGAAAGAAATAAACGAAGGGTTAACCAACTGAACCCCTACAAATAAAAAGACTGTCCTGGGAAGTTTCAAATTCCAGAGACAGAAAATATTTTGTAACCCATTGAGGAGACAAACAAGAACCCAACTCTAAAACGAAACCAAACTGCAACCCTTCCAATTCATTGCAAGCTGACTCCATGAGGGAAAGGTCCTGCCAAAAATAACATGTCCTTTTGCTACGGAGCTCCCCCGCAGCTACAGGGAGAGAAACCACAGCAGCCGATGAACTTTCCCGTCTTGATCTGGTTTTTTTTTATTTATTTTTTGTTTTGTTTTTTTAATATGAAGCAACAGAAAAACAAACGACATGTAAACAACGCTGTCTGTGTAGAAGGGAAAGCTAATACAATGGCGGCCTGCGCACCAAAACCGTCCATGACTAAAAACAATGAGGTGCCAAGAACCCCCCCCTGCAGCATGGTTGCCGCAAAAGGGGGGAGGGGTCAGCCAAAACGTACCTGCCATATACTTCGGGTCCGACCTACTGATCCTGCCAACGCAAGGGTATCCGGAGAACTGCAGTACACCGACAATGCCCCTGGGTGACCCCCAGGCTAGAGCGAAATGTGATACAAAACCTTTTATTTAAAGCGTCACTCCACTCCGGGGGTCTGCTAGGGGCCACCCGACACAGCCATATTTCGGCAACGCCTTCGTCAGGGAATTGGCCTACATAGAAATTCATATAAAAAACATATAGATACAATTAAAACAGTTATAACAATAAGTATGTATAAAACCATATAAATACATAAAAAAGAATAAAAGAACAAACACTGCTGCTGACTGCCTACTAAAGAGCCTTGTCAGACCCGGCAGAACAGACTCCACCAAAGCACCGCCGCAGTGACTACGTCCCTCTCCCCACCTTAATGGGGCATGGGGAAGGCTTTCTGCCTAGTTCACACTTCCCAGTCAGAAGAGGAAAGAGCCCTTGGGTAACTCAGCCATGTAGCAATGAGAGAACTAGAGCACCGACCTAATCCTCATAGGAAAGAGGGCTGCTTACAGGCAGCTATCAGTTTGTTGCTGTTTTGTGTTTTTTTTTTGTTGTTTTTTTTTTAAGTTCTCCCTGGGACCGTCGAGACTGTCGTCTCCGCTCAGGCATCTCTTCACCACTTCTCCTCAGGTTTGTTCCTAACAATTGGGGAAAGAGACTGAAGATACCGCCGCCTGGCTTTTTTTTTTTTTTGTTTCTTTTTGTTTCTTTGAAAGAATACAGGCTGCTCTTCCCTTTTTAAATATACCGTAGGTTTGCTCCCACAGGACAGGGAGGGGAAACAGACAATGTTACAGACCAGGACCCCTTTGAAGGGGTTGGAGAGTGGTGGAAAGGTGTGGGATCTGGGCCACCAGGTTAAACATCCTAGGGCAAAGAAATGGCTCCGCCAAATCAAGCTCTCCTGAGCACTTCAAAAATCATTCAGCTCCTTTCATCCATTCCAGACTGCACAGGTTAACACATCCACCATCTGCTGGAGATGGAAAAATACTGGTGAGAGTGAGGCTGCACAGTTCCCTTTGTACTATGACGTCAATATTCTAATGAGTGGTTCTCAATCTCCATCTGCTGGTAGGTGTGCATAACCCACACGCCTGGACTAGACTGGACTGGACTGGAGGGATGATAAGGAATTTACCAGTATTGATAAGCAGGAGTGCCTACTCAGGTTAAAAATATGAGCAAGTAAACAAATTAAAAGAATCTTGAGAACCACATAAACAGCAGGTAAAAGGAACTCCTGGACCACAAGAACAGTTTTCCATGGGCTAGTCCTGGATAGATCTAGCAGAAATCAAGGAAATGAAATTAACAGGGATGGAGAATGTTGCCTTCCTTGTTATCCTGCTAGATCAGTCCAGAAGAGTATGATTTATCCAAGAAGTAAGGACCCAGAGTGAGAGGAAAACACCACCTCCTTAAGGGCTGAACTCATGGTGCTTCACAATGTATTCAGCAAGAACCATGTCATCACCCCACAGATGTCTTTCTGAGTTAACGAAGATGAAAAAGTAATTAGATCTTACCTGCTAATTAGTGTTCCTGAAGGAACGACAGTCCAGTCCCTTTACTTCTGGGTTGCGCAACCCTTCCAGCAGCTTGGAGGCTGAGCCCAACCTTTTTGGAGGGGGGGCGGTATAAATACCACTGGGACCACCCACCAACTCCAGTAATCGAATGAAAAAGCAGACCTAAAGGAATTCCATTAGCGACCTATATAACATAAGGACCTATATAACATAAGAACCTAAATAACATCACATAGACTATATATGTCTTAACACTTTTTTTTTTTTTTTTTTTTTTTTTTATATATAGAGAGTAGAGAGCATGAGTGGAGAAATGTTTATGGGAGGAGGTGATATGCCTGAGGCTGCCGAATCCGACTTTCTCCCGCATTCCTTCTCCCCGAACTGGCCCCACGCTCGGCTCAAAGCTTCCGTCTGACTGTGAGGTCCTAACCGGGTGGGATCAGGGACTGGACTGTCGTTCCTTCAGGAACACTAATTAGCAGGTAAGATCTAATTACTTTTTCCTTATCGTCACTCCAGTCCAGTCCCTTTACTTCTGGGATGTAAAAGAGCAGTTCAATCCTGGGTGGGTTCCGGAATACCGGACTGAAGGACCGCCAGACCAAAACGAGTGTCCGCCACACTCTGTATGTCGAGCCTGTAATGCTTGGTGAAGGTATGCAGCGATGACCAAGTCGCTGCCCTACAGATATCTAGCGGAGGAACTAGACCGAATTCTGCCCATGAGGTAGCCTGTGCCCGGGTGGAGTGTGCTCGGAGACCCGGAGGCACCTGCTTCCCTTTCAGTATGTAGGCGGAAGCGATCGCTTCCCTGATCCATCTGGAGATGGATGCCTTGGCCGCCGCCGCCTCCCCCTTGTGGGGACCCCCGAACTGAACGAATAGCTGCTCGGCCTTCCGGAAGGGGGCTGTGCGGGAGAGGTAGCGTTTCAAGGTCCTCCGGACATCCAAGAGGCGAAGTTTGCTATCCCTGCCTTCAAGCCCCTCGGCGGGGAGAACCGGGAGGTTAACTGCCTGATTCACATGAAAGGGAGAGATGACCTTAGGCAAGAAGGAAGGGACCGTTCGCAGCACTACCTTGTCCTTGAGAAACAATAGGAAGGGGGGCTGAGAGGACAACGCTTGCAACTCGGAGACTCGCCTTGCTGAGCAGATAGCGACCAGGAAGACTGTCTTCAGGGTTATGTCCTTTAAGGAGGCCCTCTTCACTGGTTCAAAGGGCTCCCTGGTCAGTGCGTTAAGCACTAGGTTGAGGTCCCAAGAGGGGATGACTGACCTCCGTTGAGGTCGCAGGCGTCGCACCGCTCTTAGGAATCTGGAGACGTCTGCGTATGCCCCTAGGGCCTTGCCGCGGACCTTACCTCTATAGCACGCGATCGCCGCTAGCTGGACTCGCAAGGAGCTGTGCGCTAGACCCTTGTCAAATCCTGCCTGAAGAAATTCTAGGATCTCTGGGACAGAGGCGGAAAGGGGTTTCCGTCGGTGTTCTGCACACCATGCTTCGAAGATGCGCCAAGTCCTAACATAGGAGAGGCAGGTTGAGCGCTTTTTAGCGTTCAACAGGGTCGAGATGACAGCTCCTGAATAACCCCTCTTCAGGAGCCTCGCCCTTTCAATAGCCAGGCCGTAAGCGAGAATCGATCCACGTGAGGCATACGAACCGGGCCTTGCCTCAGGAGGTCCCTCTTGCAAGGGAGCCGCCAGGGTTGGTCGGCGATCAATCTCACCAGATCCGCATACCAGGGGCGGCGAGGCCAATCCGGAGCTATGAGGATTACGAAGCCCTGGTGAGACTCCACGCGCTGGAGAACCTTTCCGATCAGAACCCAGGGAGGGAAAACGTAGAGCAGGCCCTCCGAGGGCCACTTCTGTGACAGGGCATCCAGGCCTTCGGACATTCTTTCCTTTCGTCGGCTGAAGAATCGGTCCACCTTGGCGGACGAGAACCTCGCCATGAGATCCATGACTGGGAGGCCCCAACGTGTCACTATCTGGTTGAAGGTCTCCTGGTCCAGTTCCCACCCTCCGTGGTCTATCTTGCACCTGCTGAGATAATCTGCGGTGACGTTGTCCGTTCCCGCTACGTGCTGGGCTGACAGGGCTTCCAACCGAGTCTCCGCCCACTGGAACAGAGTGCCCGCCTCCTTTTCTAAGGCGGGGCTGCTGGTGCCGCCCTGGTGGTTGATGTAAGCCACCGCGGTGACATTGTCGGAGAGAACGCGAACTGCTCTCTTTTGCACTAAGGCCTCGAGAGCCCTGAGCGCTAAGCCGACTGCCCGCAATTCTAGTCTGTTGATGGGCCATTGTGCTTCCAGCGGAGTCCAGTTGCCCTGGACAAACTGGTCCTTGCAGTGAGCTCCCCAGCCTACTAGGCTGGCATCCGTCGTCAATAATAGCCACTGATGGGGCTCGAGAGGCATCCCGCAATCCAGGTTCCTTGGGCACTGCCACCAGCGTAGAGTCTGTTTGGTCCGCGGAGCGCAAGGTAACTGCATTGTCAAGGGGTGGTGCTGGGGCGACCATCGACGCAATAGAGCCCTCTGCAATGGTCGCATGTGGGCTCGGGCCCATGGCACCACCTCTATCGCCGCTGCCATTGTTCCCAGGACCTGAAGATAATGCCACGCCGTGGGGATTCGTCTTGCCAGGAACTGCGTGACTAGCAGTCTCAGTTCTCTTGATCTTGACCGAGACAGAAATACCCTGCCCTTGCTGGTGTCGAACCTTGCCCCGAGGTACTCGAGTTCCTGGGAGGGAGTCAACTTGCTCTTTGCTCGATTGATGACCCAGCCCAATTCTTCTAAGACTTGGATCACTCTTGCCGTCATGGAGTGGCTTTCCTCCTCCGACTTGGCCCGGATTAGCCAATCGTCCAAGTAGGGGTGCACCAGTATTCCCTCTTTTCGTAGGGAGGCCGCCACTACCACCATCACTTTGGTGAACGTTCTTGGAGCCGTAGCTAGGCCGAAAGGCAGGGCCTGGAATTGAAAGTGGCCCCTTGGCACTGCGAATCTCAGAAATTGCTGATGGGAGGCCCTGACCGGGATGTGCAGGTAGGCTTCTGTCAGATCGAGGGACGTTAGGAACTCCCCGCCCCTTACGGCTGCTATGACAGAGCGTAGGGTCTCCATCCGGAAATGTGGGACCCTGAGGCAGCGATTGACTTGTTTTAGATCCAGGATCGGGCGAAAGGACTCTCCCTTCTTTGGCACTACGAAGTAAATCGAGTACCGACCAGAACCGCACTGGTCTGGTGGTACCGGGACCACGGCCCCGAGCGTTATTAGACGGGAGAGAGTAGACTCTACCGCCGCCCTCTTTGCTGAAGAACCGCAGGGAGATTGAACAAAGGCTGGGTGTATTTGTTTCGCAAATTCGAGAGCATAGCCGTCTTTGATAACCTCTAGGACCCATTGATCGGACGTGACCCGGGACCAGGCGGGAAGAAAGCGCCTTAGGCGACCGCCCACCGACGGTTCTTCCCCCTGGCCCCCCGTCACCTCATTGTTTTCTATTACCCTGGGAGGAGGAGAAGGAGGAGGACCCCCCGAAGCCTCGGCCTGCTCCTCGAAACCCCCTAAAACCTTGTCCCCTCGAGGGAAACCGGCCCCTGGAAAAGGAGTTTGACCTGGCTGGACGGAACCTTCGGGAGTCCCTGGGCTGGGTACGCACTGGGGCTAGGGGCCGTCCTTGCTTTGGTCTATCCTCAGGCAGCCTGCCCCCCTTGGACTCGCCCAGGTCCTTAACCAACTTCTCCAAATCTTCTCCGAATAACAGTTTCCCCTTAAAGGGAAGACGGCTCAGGCGTGCCTTCGAGGAGGCGTCCGCCGCCCAATTCCGTAGCCACAGATAGCGCCTAGCCGCCACCACCGAGGCCATGTTTTTGGCTAGGCTTCTGATGAGGTCATACTGACTATCCGCCAGGTAGGCTGCTCCGGATTCCAACCTCGCAGAGTGGGCCTGAGCCTCGCCTGTTTGTCCCTCTGCTGCCTGAAGTTGTTGTGACCACCTTAAGCAGGCTCTTGCCACCCAGGCTCCCGACACCGAGGCCTGCAGGGCAAGGGCACTCACATCAAAGGCTTGCTTAAGGAGGGTATCTAGCTTTCTGTCTTGAGAATCTCTAAGGGCAGTGCTGCCCTCCACTGGGATAGTAGTCTTCTTGGTGACTGCTGATACCGCTGCATCCACCCTGGGAGACTTCAGCAGCTCTTTGTCTGCCTCTGGAAGTGGGTATAGGCGAGACATGGATCGGACTCCCCTTAAACTGGACTCAGGTTGATCCCATTCTTCTTGGATCATCTGACGCACTACTCTGTGGACAGGGAAAACTTTCTGAGATCTCCTAATGGCCTGGATTAATGGATCCTCCAGCGCCTCCTCCTCTGCTGGTGTGTCTGAGGCCACATTGAGGACTTTTAGGGATTCATTAATTAGTGCTGGAAGCTCCTCCCGACGAAAGACTCGAATTATCCGTGAATGATCTTCTTCAGGGATCTCTCCTTCTTCCAGCTCTTCCTCTTCTTCATCCCAGTCCTTGTCAGAGCCATCCTCCTCCGGGGTGCCCTGGGAGAGGGACGCAAGTCTTCAAGGCCCAGACGGGAACGTTTAGGTGGAATGTCCGGGTCTGGATTGCAAGCCCTCTTGGGCTTGGCTTCTGCCGCTAGACCCGCTTCTCCTGTCCCTGAGCCCTGCTTCCGCAGGCAATAAGCCTTATGGAGCAAAAGAATGAAGTCTGGGGAGAAAAAATCCCCGGCGCCCCCTGTCCCAGATGGGGGTGGCGAAGGGGGAGGAGGAGGGGTGGGTAAATCCGAAGACATTGAGGGAGGAAATTGGGACCCCCCCCTCCCCTTCTAAGGAGTCTGCAGACCCCTGAGAAAGCTGGATTATGGCCAAGTTCATTTCTTGTTCCACGGAGGCAGCTACTGCAGCACAAGCCCTGCAGACTCCTGCCTCCGAGGAAGTGCCCCTGCGCGTGCCGCAGGAAGGACATCTAGGTTTGGCCGCCATACTCTTGATTCCAGTTATCAAGGCCCTAACTCCTAAGGGGCCTGAGCAACGGGCCTAGGGCTCAGCAAACTGCACCGATAGGCCCGTGTAGGTGCTCTCTCCTTCAGCGGGCTAAAGATCTCTCCGAGAGAAAAGCAGCTGAAAGGCCCTCTATTAATTTTGCAATGTAAACCCCAACCAAAACCGATGCAAGGAGGATAATGTAAAAATTTAATTAAAACCACATCAAACCAAACAAACTAAACTAAATTTAAATTTAAATTAGATTAAAATGAAATAAGTTCCTTTTAGCAATATACTTGCAGTTTGCAGCTGCCGTGCTGACTGGGCCCGGCTCAGCGATCCCTGCCCGTTGGCTCTACACGTGGTATGCCTCCC
The DNA here is from genome assembly GCA_033557465.1 of Ichthyophis bannanicus. Classification (NCBI taxonomy): domain Eukaryota; kingdom Metazoa; phylum Chordata; class Amphibia; order Gymnophiona; family Ichthyophiidae; genus Ichthyophis; species Ichthyophis bannanicus. The sequence goes on from CM066042.1 coordinate 24,714,001, forward strand.
CACGTGGAGCCTAACGGGGGATCGCGAGTCTGTCCTCTGAGCCGCTTATTCTTCCCTCCGGGAACCGCAGGGAACTGGAAGTCGAGTCCTGGCTGAAATGTCGAAATCCGCTTCCCCTCCGCGATCGGGAGGCCCGAGGCTCGCCGCCGCGTCCTTTAGCTGCAGGACGGGTCCGGCGTCCAGAATCTGTTTCCCGGCGTTGCCTCAAGCGCTCAGCCTCCGGGAGGGCTTCGGCGCGAGGTAGGACCAATCGGTCAAGGAAATCCTCGGGAGACAGCCGGATCTCAGCCGCAGAGCTCAGCTAAACGCTCCTCGGTACTGCTAGCACAGATCACCTCCGATGCCCGGCCCGCCTGGGGGGGGGGGGGGGAGGGAGAGAGGAGAGAGCAGGCAGGAGCAATTAAAGAGGCAGAGACTGCTTAATTTTAAACGAAAGAAAACACAGAGGAAATTAAGATAAGTAAAATTAAAGATAATAAAATATAATAAAAGTAATAAGGTATTTTTTAAAAAGATTAGGAAGACTCCAGTAAGCCCTAGGCTTACGGAACCCTCCAGCTGCTTGGAGGCTGAGAATACTGGAGTTGGTGGGTGGTCCCAGTGGTATTTATACCGCCCCCCCTCCAAAAAGGTTGGGCTCAGCCTCCAAGCTGCTGGAAGGGTTGCGCAACCCAGAAGTAAAGGGACTGGACTGGAGTGACGATAAGGAAGCTTGAGTTCTTGCAGAATCAGCCTGAAGCTGAATAGATAGTCCCCTTAATCCAGCAAGAAATGGACACTTTTGCTACTGCCTGATCCTTCTAGAGCCCTGCAAAGAGGAGAAACAGATGATCCAATACCCAAAAAGCATTCATAACCTTCAAATACTGCTGGAGTACTCTCTCGACATCTATTGCTCTGAAGGAGGCAACCTGCTGCAGCACTTCCTTGGAAAATTCTAGATGGCATAGCAACTTATTGAGCTGGAATGGAGTCAGAATTTTAGGAAGTAAGAATAGCGCCAAGCAGGGCCAGCTTGTTGATGAGGCAGGCTAAGCGAACATCTAGGGTGGCAGACCTCTGTGGCGGCATGTCTCACATGGGCTGTCGCTTTTGATCCCCCTTATACAGGAAGACATTGGGGGGGAGAGGGGGTAAGAAGTGGCAAGCCATGTGTGCTGAAGCACATGGCCTGCCACAGGCCGCTGCCGCCATGCTGAGCCGTGCCCCCAACCCCGTTGATAGAACTGGCAGCAGCGGAGGGAGAGGGGGCGGCATGGCCAGGGCTTCTGCCTGGGGAGGCAGAAACCCCTTGGGCCAGCCCTTGCACCATACTCAAGAAAACCAAACTGGCAGAAAATGGAAGAAATGGATCCAGACATGACAAAACCTACAGAAGTAACAGTTGCCAAGAAAACCATGCTAAAAACAAGTGATGAAAACGCAGCAATGAGTAACATAAGCGCCCAACAGTTTGCAGATCACTATCAAGTCGACCTGCAACACAACTTACTATGACCCAGTACCTACCGGCCCCCCAACCTGGACCTCATTCTCACCAACAAGCAAAGATCAGATAGATCAATGCATCAAATCATTGAATACCACTACCTCAATCACAGATCCTTGATCCGTCAGCTGGATCATAACAACAAAATCAGAGCTCACACCATATATACAAAGAATAATCAACATCTCTCTATCCCAAGGTCAATTACCAAATAAACTAAAGAGTTTCCATACACCCAATACTGAAACAAAACAACCTAAATAAATCATGCCCCGCATCTTACAGACCAATATCTAGCCTACCATTCCTATCCAAAATCATTGAAAAATCAGTCCTACTGCAACTCCAAGACGTCATCGACTCAAGTGCCCCACTTGACCCCCATCAATATGGATTTAGAGCACATCATGGTGTTGAAACTCTATTAACATCTCTACTCGACACAATTATATAAGGAATTGACAACATAAGGCATGCATTCATCCTCATCTTCCTCGACGTATCATCGGCATTTGATACTGTAAACCACAATATCCTAATCAACCGCCTAATGCACCTTGGCATAGGTGGCACCACTCTACAATGGTTCCAAAACTACCTGTCCAACCGCTCCCAGCAAGTACACTTCAAAAACAATCTATCCAACCTATTTACCCAACCTCAGGGTGTCCACCAAGGATCTGCATTACTTTTCAACATATACCTTCAACCTATCTGCAAAATCATAAATCTCATCATATTGACTACAGAATTTATGCTGATGATATAATGTTATTTACAACCTTTGACACCTGAGACTCCTCCTACAAGAAGATCACCACCTGCTTCAATGACGTCGCTGCATGGCTCAATTCAGTCAACTTCACTGTCAACCTGAAGAAAACTGAAGCATTCGTTACTAGAAACAAAGAATTCAACCCTCCCTGCTCTCTCAATGTAAACAACTCAACACTGGAAATAAAAAAGAAATAAAATACCTTGGAATCTACTTAGATCAACAACTTGACTTGACCAGACACATCCAATCTACCATAAAACCAAAATGGTACAGAACCTGAAATCACTGCTCTCCCAACTCCAACTTCCGCTCTGTAGCTCAAGCGCTGATTTGTCCACACTTTGACTACAGCAACAGCATACTTCATGGACTCCCCAAGAAATCACTAAAACCACTACAACTTGCTCAAAATACTGTTGCACGTACAATTATGCATGCCGAAAGATCCGACCACATAACACCAATTCTATTCCACCTCCACTGGCTACCGATTCTTCAAAGAATCAAATTCAAAGCCCTTACAAACATTTATAAAATAATACACAACATTGCACCAACATACCTCAGCACACTGATAAACATATAGCAATGCACAAGGACAAGAGAGAACCTGAAAAACACTCCATCCCAAAAAATGCAAGCAAACAAAATCAATCAACCAACAGAGCCTTCTCCTTCTATGCACCTGTCCTTTGAAACAACATACCCAATATACCCTAAGAGAAACCAAAGATCTCACCCAATTCAGAAAACACCTCAAGACTTTCATCTATACCAACTACTATAAATGTGAACAATAAATTTCATACTTACCTCCCGTCTACATTATAACGACTCTCACCCTTTCCGTACTGTTACCACCCACTCCTTTGTAAGTAATAAGAATACAAGTACCTGTAAATAGTTACATTATTTTGTTATTGTTAATCACAACTGTTATATGTAAGCATTCCCTGTTCTATGTAACCTGCATTGCGCAGTAGTCTAAAGTTCTATGTAAACTGCTCTGATTACTAAGACAAAGCGGTATATAAAAACAAACAAACAAGTAAGTAAGTTTCAGATTCTTAAGAGTGGACTTAAGCAAAGGCTGAAAAGGGGGCAACTGCCAATCCCCTCAAGTTTAGAGAGGTCCCACTGCAGTATTCCCATATCCAACTAATACCAATCAGTTCCTTCTCTATATAAATACCCCAATACAGAACTCAAGAGGATAACCCACTCAAAGCAGAGAAAATCCAAGGGAGCAATACAGTATAGGAAGTGAAGTACTTTTGTCCACTAATGAAGAGCGGGACCTAGGCGTGGTTGTGTCTGATGATCTTAAAGTAGCTAGACAGGTAGAAAAGGCGACGGCAAAAGCTAGAAGGATGCTTGGGTGCATACGGAGAGGAATGGCTAGCAGAAAAAAGGAGGTGATAATGCCTCTGTATAAGGCTTTGGTGCGACCTCATTTGGAGTATGGTGTGCAATTCTGGAGACCGCACCTTCAAAAGGATGTGAACAGGATGGAGTCGGTGCAGAGGGTTGCTACTAAAATGATTAATGGGCTTCATTATAAAGCATATGAGGACAGACTTAAGGATCTTAATATGTACACCTTAGAGGAAAGGCGGGATAGAGGTGATATGATTGAGATGTTTAAATACCTCCATGGCATAAATGTTCAGGGAGAGAGCCTCTTTCAATTGAAAGCAAGTTCTGCTACGAGGGGACATGGGATGAGGGTGAAGGGAGATAGATTCAGGAGTGATATGCGGAAATATTTCTTTACAGAAAGTAGTGGATCCGTGGAATAGTCTCCTAGTGGAGGTGGTAGAGATAAGGACAGTAACTGAATTCAAAAAAGCATGGGACCAACACAGAGGATCTCTAAAGGTAAAAAGTGGACTGTTGTAGTTGTTATGGAAGGACAGACTAGATAGGCCATGTGGTCTTTTTCTGTCATCATGTTTCTATGTTTCTATGTAAAAATTATCCTCTGTACACTGACGATTTCCCCTCAATTATACTGACTGGTATCCATTTATGTCTAAGGTGTTATTCCCTAATGCAGCCTATGCGAAACACTATCAGGGCCAGAACATGAGATATGACTCTATGAAAGATAAGTGCTGGCTGATGGGCTAATTTTTAAAGAATTTTATTTGATAAATGCTGTTTTGTGAAAATTTAAACAAGAGTATATTTGAGAAAAGTAATGGTGAAGGGGTCGGAGGAAGTTTTTTCTGAATGATGGTGGTGATAATTTAATGGCCTTATTTATGAACTTCAAGATATATTCTGAGGTCTTTTTCCTTTCCTTGCAAAGAGTATTTACATTATATACATTAAGGGGAAATCAGCAGTATAAAGAGGATAATCTCTTTCTGTTTTGGGTTCCTTCTCTATAACATCAGCATAATTCATTCCTTCCTCTCTGAACACACTTCCAAGACCCTTATCTACTCTCTTTTCACCTCCTATCTAGACTACTGCAAACTGCTCCTTGCTGGTCTCCCACTGAATCACCTCTCTCCCCTCCAGTCCGTTCAAAACTCAGATAATCTTCTGCCAGTGTCACTACGCTCACATAACCGCTCTTTTCTCAATTTACTTCACTGGCTTCCTATCCGTTTCCACATACAGCTGAAACTTCTACTGACCTAGAAATGTATGTACTCTCTTGTTAAGTGCTGTCAGCTCCTCATTACCTCTCTTTTTTTCTCTCCCTAGAATCCTGTTCTGGAACTCTGCTCATTAGGAAAACCATAGTAACACAGAAAGTGACGGAGGATAAAGACCATACAACCTAACCAGTCTGCCCATCCACAAAAATGGTTATGTTCTACAATCCCATTCTTTCCCTTCTCTTCTATTGCCTCCATACTCCATTTGTTCCACCTTGCTGAGCCATATGCCTGGAATCGACTACCTGGGTCTGTTCATCAGGCTTCATATCTTCTATTAAACTCCAGGCTAAAAATTACCTTTAGGCAATGTTCCCTCTAATTTTCTGTAGGCTGTGTGCGCATAAAATATCAGCCGTGCGGCATTTGAAGGAAGGTTAAAGTTTTTGTGCGCTACATAACGACACTTGGAATTATATACTTTAAAATTTGACTACACATTAGAATACAGTATGTACACCACATTGATGTTAATCATCATGAAGGCAGAAAGTCTCCCAAGAACCAAAGTTTGCTTTTTGCTTATCCCCTGCAGACCTTTTTTTTTTTTTATTTTTAGTGCCATCAAGTCAGTGTTGGCTCATAGCGACCCAGCTACCTCTGGGTTTTCTTGGCAATGTATCACTGGAAGTAGATTGCCAGCCTTTTCCTCCAAGGCAATGGAGGATAAAGTGACTTGCCCAAAGTCACAAGGAGTGCCAGTGGGAATCAAACCCTTGCTCTTCTGGGTAACTAGGCAGTTGCTCTAACCACTAGGCTACTCCTCCTGCAGACCTACTCATGGTCAAAAACAAGAACTCAAGATTTGAGCCAAGAACATCAAAGGCAGATGCCAAATAACTGTCTAATTTCCAAGAAACCCCCCCACAATTCCCAGTATACTGCAGTCAGCTCTGCACGAATTTACCAGAGAAACATATTGGTCCCCTAGGGACTTCGCTAAGGGGAGTACGAAATATTAATAAAACAGTTTCTCTCCTGTGGGGGACCTACTTATCCTACCCGAGAACCGAACAGAACGGAGCAGTACCACAAAACCAAGGCAACCTATGAACAAAAATACATTAAAATGCATTATAAATTACAATGCAGACCAAAATAGGGGGATAAAGATGGTAAACTCACAGTCTGTGTCCTAGTCCCAAACACTACGTACCGGAGAGCTCCATTCAGCTCCCACTGTGCGTAGAGGACAGGGCAGTACAGTATATGCCATCGCTGTCAGAAAGCCCATCAGAATCTATTCAAAAATGGTCACCTTTCATACCACAGACAGAGCTCACTGCCTCCAGCAATCATCCCTAGAATAGACAGTAAAAGTGCTACCTCCCGATTCAAGAATCACTTCAATCAATTCTGGTGTGGTACTGCCGAGTGGACTCTGTAGAGCTGTGCCCTACTCCGAGCGGAATCAGCCACTGTGGATAGCCACAAACAAAAACAAAATGGTAAAAATTGGCACAAAACCCCTCTGCTCACCACAGGGGACTGGTGGCTGTTTGTTGTTTTTTTTTTAAATTGAGGAACAAAACTAAGTTCCCTAAACCCAAACAGCATGCCGCTGTGGAAAAAAGTTACCCGGCTCCCCTAAACCTCCTGCATCCTGGCTGCTTCCCACGCGGGAGTTGCAGCCCTTTGCCATTTTACACTGGGTGTCCAAACAGTCTGGTATAAATATTTAAGTTCATTTTATTTATTTAATTTCATTCTACTCTGCTCCTGAGAGAAACAGGCTAAAGCAAATGCCAGCAACCATGGACTGAGGGGAGCCGTGACTTGCTATGTTAAACAAACCATCTGGAACAGAGGAGCCCAACTAGACACTTCTATTTTATTTTATTTATTTTTTTTTAACTGGAGCATCTGATGAGAAGACGGATAAAGGTATCCTCCTGAGAAGGCAGGCCACCAGTCGTGCCCCAGACAAGCTGACAAAAACTAACAGCAGTAAAACAAGTACAGTACAGTACCATGTGCAGTGGACCGAAACTGGTGAATAGCCCCCGAGACCACAGCTCTATTGCGCCTCGGAAAGGAGAAGCCTATGGCTGTCTCTGCCACATCCGACTGTGGAGCAGATATACCCCCGTCGGATAACGGTATATTTGCTCTCTAGCAAAACTGCCGATAGCACGTCCCCAGGCAGCAGTCCCGGAGCGGTGTGTTCCTCTCGCACGTGGCACTGAAGGCTGGCTGAGGGAGGGATTAAAGGAGGTGCGTGGCTCGCAGGCAGGCACAAGAGCAGAAAGAGGCTGGCTTGCTGGCTGCCCCTCCCTTTTATTTCCCTCTAGCCTGCCATGATTCGTCAATCGTCGTCACATGTGAGAGGAGTGAGGGCAGGGGACTCAGTGCAGAGGAGAGATTCGGAATCGGAAGTGACGAAGTGGCAGTAGATCGGTAGTGCAGCCGCGGCCTTAAAAAACCCAAGGTTTGAAAACTCATCATAAAATCGGTAATTTTTGTGCGCTCCTTTAAAAGTTGTGTGCGCTCGCTCGGCGAGGTGTGTGCGCGCGCACACGCGCACAGCTTAGAGGGAACAGTGCCTTTAGGATCCTGATCCCATTATTCCCCTGTTTAGTTCACTTATATGTTTTATCATTTTTCTTGAACTACCCTAGCCCCCAGGTAGAAACATAGAAAAATGATGGCAGAAAAAGACCACATGACCTATCTAGTCTGCCCTTCCATATCAACTACTACAATAGACCCATTTTTTCCTTTAGCCCTTTCTCGTCCACATAATTGTTTTGTAACTGAATTTTTTTTGTTTTTTTTTTATTAAGATTTGAGCTAAATGATGCAGAACATAAATTTTTTTTTGAAAAAAAATTATTTCCAAGAAAAAATATTTACTGTTGCCATATGGCAACTACAGTCCTGAATGGCTGGAAATTAAAAACAGTCTTGGCATCAGTTTCATTTACTGATGGGTGTGATAGTTTAAATAACAGGTTTTTTTCAGATGTCAAGCACAAATACACATCACATTTCGCACACAGTGTGCGGATATTTTGGAAATATAGAATCCGGTGAAAATGTTTTGGGAAAATTTGAAGGTTGCCATATGGCAACAACAGCCATGAAATGGTTAGAGATCCTCTGTTTTGTCCCATGCTTTCTTGACTTCAGACACTGTCCTCATCTCTACCACCTCCATTGGGAGACCAAGCATCCACAACCCTTTCAGTAAAGAAATATTTCCGCATATTACTCCCAAGTCTAACCCCTTTCACCTATGTCCCCTCGTAGCAGAATTTGCTTTCAATCAAAAGAGGCTCTCCTCCTGTGCATTTATGCCACAGAGGTATTTAAATGTCTCTATCATATCTCCTCTATTCCACCTTTCCTCTAAAATATAAATATTAAGATCTTTAAGTCTGTCCTCATATGCTTTATAACTAAGAGCACTAACCATTTTAGTAGTCATCCTCTGCACAAACTCCAACCAGCTGAGATTTAATGTTAAAAAATGCAAGGTCATGCATCTGGGCTGCAGCAATCCAAGGGAGCGAAATAGTATAGGGGGTGAAGTACTTTTTTTCCACTAAAGAAGAAAGGGACCTAAGTGTAATTGTGTCTGATGATCTTAAAGTAGCTAAACAGGTAGGAAAGGCGATGGCGAAAGCTAGAAGGATGCTTGGGTGCATAGGCAGAGGAATGGCCAGCAGAAGAAAGGAGGTGATAGTGCCTCTGTATAGATCTTTGGTGTGACCTCATTTGGAGTATTGTGTGCAATTCTGGAGACCACACCTTCAAAAGGATATAAACAGGTTGGAGTCAGTACAGAGGGGGGGCTACTTAGGTTAGTGGTCTTCGTTATATAGCATATGAGGACAGATTTAAGGATCTTAATATGTATACTTTAGAGGAAAGGCGGGATAGAGGTGATATGATTGAGACCTTTAAATACCTCTGTAGCATAAATGCACAGGAGGAGAGCCCCTTTTGATTGAAAGCAAGCTCTGCTATGAGGGGACATAGGATGAGAGTGGAAGGGGACAGACTCAGGAGTAATATGCGGAAATATTTCTTTACAGAAAAAGTGGTAAGATGCATGGAATAGTCTCCCCAGTGGAGGTGGTAGAGATGAGGACAGTACCTGAATTCAAAAAAACACGGGACAAACACAGAGGATCTCTAAAGGGAAAAGAGGAACTACTGTAGTGGTTGATATGGAAGGGCAGACTAGATGGGCCATGTGGTCTTTTTCTGCCATCAAGTTTCTATCCTTTTGAAGGTGCGGTCTCCAGAATTGGACACAATACTCCAAATGAGGTTGCACTAAAGACTTATACAGAGGCACTAGAAAGCATCCTTCTAGCTTTCTCTGTTGCCTTTTTTTACCCGTTTAGCTACTTTAAGGTAATAATCACAACACTGACAACTATCCACAGGGTCACCAGGAGTCAGTACTGACTCAAAAAAAAAAAAAAAGAAAAAAGAAATTTAAGTGTCATCAAGTCAATGCTGACTCTTGGAAACCCAGCAGCCCCTGGGTTTTCTTGGCTAGGTATTACCAGAAGTAGATTGCCAGGGCTTTTCTTCCAAGGCAATGGAGGGTAAAGTGATTTGCCCAAGATCACATGGAGGGCCAGTGGGAATCGAACCCTGATCACTTGGTACTAGGCTGTTGCTCTGGCTCAATGGCACATAACAAAATCAACCCTAGCCAGTTTGTTTTGCTTGCCTTTCTTGAATAGATTGGAATACTTCCTCCAAATATCCACCGAGCAACTGGAGAATATCATCAACAGTAAACACTACTACCCCTTACCTAGATCCATGCCCAGTGAGCTGGATCAAAATAGCACAAACCAAACTTACCCCCCACAGCTATCTCTTACACAAGGTTACATGCCAACCATCTCAAGCATGCATATATACACCCAATTACTAAAAATGCCACATTAGACCCTGATGCTCCCAGCTCATACTGCCCCATCTCAAGCCTACCCTTCCTAGCAAAAATCATAGAAAATGCAATGCAATTACAGCTTCAAGAGCACATCAACCTCCATTCTCCCTTTGAGTTTCAACAGCACGGCTTTAAGCCCAACCACAGTGTGAAGACACTACCAACAGCCCTCATGCACAAACTCATACAGGGTATCCAGAAACCTCATTAAGGTTTTATTTTTGTGTTCATGGACATCACATCCACAATCTAACTCAGTCCCTCATGACGCTCTGCTGTGCCGTCTCCAAGACATTGGAATAACTGGTACAACATTTAGATGGTTCACCTCTTACCTAACAGGGCGCCTAAAGCACGGAAGATCAGTTGGAGCCACTTCAACTCCATTCAAACTCATGTAAGGCATTCCCCAAGGCTCTGAACTGCATTCCCTCCTCTTCAACATCTTTCTACAGCCCATCTGCTCAATACAGGCACACAGGGTATTGTACATCTTTGCAGATGATATAATGCTCTATATACCCTTCTCCACCTTACAGCCCACATATACGCTCCTAACAACTTGCTGCACAGCTATCAATCAATGGCTCGCAGAACACAAACGTTAACCCCAACAAGACCGATGTTCTCTTCATCACAAGAGACATCTACTTCTGTCCCCCCACAGACATCAAAGTACCAGGCACACAACTACAAGTCAAATCTGAAGTAAGATATCTGGGAATTACCCTAGACACATAATACCACCATCAAACTCGCATACCAGAAAATAAAAATGGCACAAAGCACTTCCTAGATTCCCACAACTTCCGCTCAGTCTTCCAAGCCTTAATATTCTCTCATCTGGACTACTGCAATATCCTCTTCCAGGGCCTACCTGACTATGCAACTCACCCCTTGCAGATGGCCCAGAATACTGCAGCCCAAATACTACACGAGGCTCCCAAATACCAACATAAAACCCAGGTTCTTAAGAGCTTACACTGGCTGCCAACTGAAGTTTGCACCAAATACAAGGTAATACTCACAATTTTTAAAGTGAACCACAATCTCTCATAAACATATCTGCAGTCCCTAATACACAAGCCACCAAGCAATCGACCAAGATGTCACAATATGCAATTTACCCTTACCATTCCTCCCGCACTCAGAAGTACCACCCAATCCACATCAAATAGATTACTCTCTCTCTACACTCCTAATCTATGGAACAAACTTCCTTACGACATCCATGCTACACAGGACATCGACGAATTCTGCAAGAAACTAAAAACCCTCCTCTTCACTGAATACTTGGGTACCTAAGCTAAACATGTCAACAAGATTTACTGACCTCATCACCTTACTCCACCCCTCTCCCCAGTTCACTGCAAACAGGGGTCACCTCCTCTAGACTAACACCCCACCTTTCTTACCCCTCCCTGTTGTCCCATTCAACTCTTCCCTCCTTTCCCTAACTACTACCCCTCAACTGCCTTAAGCTAAAGCCATTAATACCTTGACTACTTTAAGTTAAGCTTAGACCTAAAGCTTCCATGTTTGTCATATTGTTATATTATATGTTATATTACCTCGTTCCATGTAAACCATAATATTAGAGTGTTATCTTAAATTGTTATCTGTAAAACCTCCTTGACCTTGAGATAAGGTGGTATAGAAAACCAGTCAAATAAATACATAAATTGTAAGCTGTGTCATGCAGGGACTGGCTCTTGTGCATAGTGCTGCGCATACCTGTAGTACTATACAAATGATTAGTAGTAATAGACAAACTTGCTTCACTCCCCTAAAAAAAGCAAGATATAACTGAGTGAGCTGCCAAGGACATTCCCTGAACTGTATCCCAATAGCACGCTATCCGCACTTTAAAGGAATTAAGCACCAGGCTCTGATCAAGGTGAGTCTGCAAAAAGGCCAAGACAAACACCACATCGGCCTTCCATGCCTTCGATGCAAAGGAACACCAAGACTCTAAAACCCTCCAGATCCTTATGTAAGACAAAGAGAGAGAGGCTCTACGAGCCTTATGAAGGTTATTGACCACGACCTTGGAATAACCCTTGTGAATCAGTTTCCTTCTCTCAAGGGCCAAGTCGTAAGAAAGAAGGGAGCGGGATCTTCAATGAGAAGGTGGCCCAGATGCAGAAGACCTTGATTTTGAGGAAGCTGAAGTGGTGACCCCGCCAGAAGCCTGTGAAGGTCTGCGTGGCCAATCAGGAGCAACCCCAGAAAGAGCAGAGCTGGATGAGACTAAATTCTGTGCAATATATAACTTGCTAGGGGCCACAGAGGGATAATATGCACAAGCCCCCCCAGAGGCCAAGGCCGAATCAGAGCATTCAGACCGACAGCCCAAGCTTCCCTCTGACAGCTGAAGAAGCGTTCTGCCTTGGTATTAATCTGAACTGTCATCAGATCAAAGCACAAGAGACCCCAACATGGACCCTATCCTGGAAGGGATTCTGCATCAGTCAAAACACACGAGGAATGAGATCCCACTCTCCTGGGTCGAAAAACTTTTGATTTAGAAAGTCTAACTGCACTTTCTCACTGCCTGCTATGTATGTGTGTGTCTGACAGAGCCAAATCTCCGCTCAAATGCACAGAGCTGCTATCTCTTTTGTGACAGCTTTGCTGCATATGTCCCACCTGCTGTTCACATATGCCACTGCCATGATGTTGATGGAGAACACGTGGACCACTCTGCCCTCCAGGAAAGGCTTGAGCTTCACCAGCACAAGCCAGATTGTTCTTGCTTCCACCTTATTGACTGGCCAGGACAACTCCTGACGCGACCAAAGACCCTAGGTGAACTGGCCCAGCCCAGTGGTTCCAGAAGCACTCCCTTAACAAAGGTCCCACTGAAGCCACCGATAGAGCAACCACCCAACTTTTATGGAAAAGGGACAGGCACTGCTCTAACTGCTGTAAAACTGTGACCAGTGAGACATAGGAACATAAGACTTGCCATTCTGGGTCAGACAATGGTCCATCAAGCCCAATATCATGTTTGCAACAGTGGCCTATCCATGTCACAGGTACTTTTCCTCAAGGGACTTGTCCAAACCTTTTTTAAACCCAGCTACACTAACAGCTTTTACTACATCCTCCGGCAACAAATTCCAAAACTTAACTACATATTGAGTAAAAATTATTCAGATGAGTCTTAAATTCTTTGTAGCTTCATTATGTGTTCCCCTGTCTTTGTACTTTTTGACGAAGTAAACAACTGATTCATGTTTATTCATTTTACTCTGCTCGTTATTTTACAGACCTTTATAAATATATCATCCCTTAGCCATCTGCTCTCCAAGCTGGAACCCTAGCCTTTTAAGCCTTTATCACTGTGGTTGCCCTTCTCTGTGCCTTTTCCAATTCCATTATATCTTCTTTTTTTTTAGATTTAGCAACCAGAACTGCATGCAATATTCATGATGCAGTTGCACCATGGAATGATCCAGAGGCATTATTATATCCTTTGTTTTATTCACCATTTCTTTCCTTACAATTAGTATTCTATTAGCTTTCTTGGCTGCTGCTGCATACTGAGCAAAGAATTTCAACGTATTTTCCACAATGACACCTAGATTCTTTTCCTACATGGCGACTCCTAATGTGGAACCTTGCATTGTATAGGTATAGTTTGGGTGTTCGTATTTTCCCACATTAAATTTCATCTGCCATTTGAATGCCCAGCCTCCCATTTTCTCAAGGTTCTCCTGCAATTTTTCAAAATCCTCTTGCGATTTAACAACTTAGAATAATTTTGTGCCTGCAAAAGTGGTCATTCGCTTGTTCTTCCAACTGCAGAGCCCAGTGAGTAAGTGACATCAGTGCTAGTGAATGGCCATATAGACAATAAGCTCCATTGGGGCTCAGACCAAATCTTAGCAAACCCCTCCACTAAAGCTCTCAGTGCATGCATTTAAGGTATGAAACAAGTATCACGTTGGCAATGATGTCAGTGGGGAAGCACATGGTAAGTATTGCTCATGTTTTGGGCGATACAGACAAGATGACACAGATCATGAACAGCGCTTCAGACGAAGAACTAGAGGCTGACAGTAACAGGGTGGCTTGACTCCACAGCTGCTTCTTGGAGCTTAAAAAAAAGTATTCAAGAAAAGAAAATTGGTGAAGTTAAAGCTGAGATAAAGGAGGCAGTAACCACCCTGTGCAGGGATTTAATGGAGCTGGGTGCTCGGTTGGAGGAAGTAGAGCAGCATGCTGATGCATGATGACGGTAAGCAATTGTGACAGGACAAGGCTCAAATAAAAGATAAATTGGAAGATCTCGAAAAAAGATTGACAGAGCAATATCCACAAACAAGTTTCAGGTCTGTGTGGAAGCTGTTCAAAAGATATGTATGCAATTGCTACTGGGCACTCGTGAGCAAGAAGTAACACCAAAAACAGAAGTGGAGAGCACGAGCAGAAGTTAGATATAAGGAGGACATCACAGCCGAGGGACATAATAGCTTGCAGGCTGCTGCTTTCAGAGAGAAAGAGATTAAAGTACAGCTTTTTTATGATCTCTTGTCCATTAGTCTGCAGAGGCACAGAACCCTGCAGAAAGTCACAGTTTAACAAAGAAAATCTCAGGTATAGAAGTTTCTTCCCTTTTGGACTCTCGATGATTGTTAAGAAAGAGTAGTTACTCACCTGTAACAGGTGTTCTCCAGGAGCAGCAGGAATCAGTCCTCACATATGGGTGACGTTGGCGCCGACGGAACCCCCATGTGGAGCATTTCCCCAGCTTTCAAAGAAAGCCTTTGGGAATGCAGCGCGCATGTGCGGTCCCCTTCCTGCCCAAGGGTGCCATCTTGCTCAGTCTGACATAGCTAAAAGACAGCAAAAAACAAAATGAAGTATATGACTGCAACTCCAGGGGAGGAGAGAGGGTCATGAGGACTGATTCCTGCTGCTCCTGGAGAACACCTGTTACAGGTGAGTAACTACTCTTTCTCCAGGACCAAACAGGAAGTCAGTCCTCACATATGGGACTCCCCAGCTCTAGGCTACCGGGAACCCAAAGCTGAAAAAATGGCTCCCTCTCAAGAGCCTCAGCATCCGTGATAAGAATATCCTCTGAGAACGCCCCCGTACGGTAACCCAACACAAGGGCCGGATGGTAGGAGTTGCCTAAACCTCAAAGAGATTACGGAGTACCGCCTGGCCGAAAACACTGTCCCGCCGGGACTCTCTCCAGGCAGTAATGGGCTGCAAAAGTCTGGCTTGAAGACCAAGTTGCAGCCCGGCAGATGTCTGCCAACAGAACAGAGCGGAGATGAGCTACTGATGTGGCTTTCGCCCTGACACGGTGGGCTGTGACCCGACCCTCCAAGGGGAGGTCGGCTGCCCTGTACGCCCAGGCGATGCAATCTGCTACCCAAGTGGACAACGTACGCTTGGAGACAGGTAACCCCATCCTATTAGGGTCAAAGGAGATGAACAGCTAAGTAGCCCTTCGGAGCTCCCGAGTACGTTCTATGTAAAAGGACAACGCCCTCTTACAGTCCAGGGTATGCAAGACTGTCTCAGCCCGGCTGGAATGCAGCCTGGGAAAGAAGGTCAGAAGGACCACCTCCTGACTGAGGTGAAAAGAGGAGACCACTTTTGGAAGGAACTTGGGATGGGTCCATAGGACCACCCTGTTCCTATAGAACCGTGTGTACGGTCTATCAGAAACCAGAGCTTGCAGTTCACTCACACGTCTGGCCAAGGTAAGAGCTACCAGGAAGAGCGCTTTCCAAGAAAGGAAACGCAAATGGCAAGTAGCCATCGGCTCAAACAGTGGGCGAGTAAGTTGCTGCAAGACCACGTTCAAATCCCACTCAGTCGCCGGTGGATGAACCAGAGGCTTGAGAAGCAGCAGACCTCTGAGGAAGCGGGACACCAAGGGGTGAACCGACAGACTGTCCCTCCACCGGTGAGTGGTGCGCTGATAGAGCACCGAGGTAGACCCGAACAGAGTTAGACTTAAGGCCTAGGTCTGACAAGTGAAGTAGATACTGCAGTACTTCTGGCACAAGGCAGGAGAAAGGATCTTCATTGCGCTGAGCACACCATATGGTGAATCTACGCCACTTGAGGGCATAGGACCTTCTAGTGAACTGCCTCCTAGAGGCCAAAACCACCTCTTCAACCTCCTTAGGTAGAAGCACGGGAGCTAGCACGATCCTTTCAGCAGCTAGTCCATCAGATTGAGGGACCCGAGATTGGGGTGCAGAAGGGAACCCTGATCTTGAGACAGGAGATCGTGTTGCAATCCCAGAGGGAAAGGAGTTTCCACTGCTAACTGTAGCAGAAGTGGAAACCATGGTTCCCTCGGCCATCTGGGGGCCACCAGAATCACCGAGGCCTTGTCCCGAAGAATCTTGAACAAAGTTCGGGCCACCAGGGGCGTGGGAGGAAACGCATACAGGAGGCTCGTAGACCAAGAGATCAGAAAAGCATCTGCTGACATCCTCAGGGGGTGCGGCTGTCTGGAGCAAAACCTGGGCAGCTGACGGTTTAGTGGACTTGCAAAGAGATCGATGGATGGAAGTTCCCATCATAGAAAGATCTGCTGGACCACCAATGGATTCAACTGCCATTCGTGGGGCTGGAGAATCCTGCTTAGTTTGTCTGCCAAGAAGTTCTCCTGACCAGGTAGATAAACTGCTTTGAGAAACATGCCTTGTTTGACTGCAAAGGAGCAAAGGGCCTGTGCCTCCTGACACAGGAGTATGGACCCTGTGCCCCCTTGCTTGTTTACACAGAACATTGCCACCTGATTGTCTGTCTGAACTAAGACAGACTGGTGAGATAGGGCATGAGAAAATGTTTGTAGAGCTAAGCGGATTGCTCGCAGCTCCAAAAGATTGATCTGCTGTGTGGCCTCCCGAGGAGACTAGAGGCCTTGAGTGCACGTGCCCTGGCAATGTGCACCCCAGCCCTTTAAGGAAGCATCGGTTGTCACCACCCTTGTGTGTGCTGGGGCCTGAAAAAGTACCCCCCTGAGGTGGTTTGGGATTTGTAGCCACCACTGCAAGGAGTCCAAAAGTCGTCTGGACACCTTTACTCTGTCTCGGAGGTCGCCTGTGGCCTGTGCCCACTGAGCTCTGAGGCACCACTGAGCAGCCCGCATGTGCAGATGGGCATTCGGAGTCACATGTACCGTGGATGCCATGTGGAGCCGCAGGAAATGACTGGCAGAGACCTGAGAATTGCTGTGGAACTGGTTGGCCACGTCCATCAGTCTGTGGGCCCTGTCCTCAGGCAAGTAAGCTCTTGCCTGCAGGGTGTCTAATCTTGCCCCTATAAACTCTAGGTTCTGTGAGGGGAGCAAAGTGGACTTTGCGTAGATTATGACAAAGCCCAGATGCTGAAGAAGAGAGACAGTGCGAAGAGTGGCTTGTCTGGCCTCCTGGAGAGACTGGCACCTGAACTGGCACCAGCCTCCCCCGAACTATAACCATCATCCAACACTCCTGCCCGCCATGTCCCACCCGACTGCTACCCCCCCCCCTTCCTTTCCCCCTGCGTTTTTGTGTCTAGCTCTCCAGTCTCTGTCCTTTTTTTTTTCTCTCTCTATCTCTCACTCATTCTTTCCTATTATTTAATGGCATTCCTTTCTCTCTTTATTTTTCTGTAGCTGCCTTTTATTGTACACCGCCCTGATACTCCGGTCCTGGGCGGTATATCAAGCCTGAATAAATGTAAATGTAAATGTAAATGATGAGCCAGTCATCCAGGTATGGGAAGACAAAAATTCCCTGATTCCTGAGATAGGCCGCCACCACCGCCAGGCATTTGATGAAAACCCTGGGGGCGGAAGTTAGGCCAAATGGAAGTACTCTGTACTGAAAATGGTTTCCTCCCACCACAAATCTGAAATATTGTCAGTGGTCTGGATGAATGAGGATGTGAGTATAAGCATCCTTTAGGTCTAAGGAGCATAGCCAGTCTCCCTGCTGGAGGTAGGGCAGCAGTATCCCAAGGGTAAGCATCTTTTCCCCTCTCCAGAAACTTTTTCAGGTTTCGCAAGTCTAGGATAGGCCGGAGGCCTCCTGTCCTTTTTGGTACCAGGAAGTACCTGGAGTAGAAGCCTTGCCCTTCCAGGTGGTGAGGCACCGGTTCCACCGCCTGTTCCTTTAGAAGACTTGCCAACTCCTGAAGTAGGAGGTTTCTGTGCAGAGGGAGTCTTGGAGGCTCCCCTGGAAAGTAGGAGGGGGGTAGCTGGTAGATGTGGAGCAGGTAGCCCTTTTGGACTATGCTGAGGACCCAGGTATCCCCTGTGATGGCTGGCCACCTGTAGGCGTAGAGGGTCAGCCGACCTCCTGTGCTGAGTGGAGCCAGCTGTGGAGAAGAGGCTATGCTGTGGGAGTCAACCCCCCCCCCCCCCCCCCCGCTGTGCAGAAACCGGAGCTGGCGGCTTGGGGGTCTTCTGCCTATGGGGCCCATACCCCTGGCCCCTTGGCCTGCTGGCCCTGTTGGGGAGCTGGAGAGGCCTGATATTGAGGGTAGGATTTGTAGGCAGCACCCTTCCTCGGGAAAAGGGGCTTCTTTCCCAAGACCTTCTTTTTCGGAGAAGGGGCAGAAGTCTTCCTGGACAGCCTTGTCCTGGTCAGCGTCTCAGTCTCGATTTTTGCAGCCTTTTCCGTCATGGGCTTACCGAAAAGGTTTTCACCTCGGCAGGGGACATTGACCAACTTGTCCTGCACCCATGACTCCAGGTCTGATGACTGCAGCCAGGCCTGACGGCGTGCACCAATGCCAGCTGTGGATACCCGGGCCAAAGCCTCGAAGCCATCATAGGCTGCTCGAGAGATAAACCGAGCACTCTCGAATCCCTGTTGACAAAGCCTTGAACCTCTGCAAAGGTTCTTCGGAGAGGCCAGCTGAGAACACAGCAATCTCCTTTGCCAGGTCTCGTAGGTACATGCCAATGTACAGCTGATAGGTCTGGACACGACAAGATAGCATAGAACCCTGGAAGCACTTTCTACCGAGGGCATCCAGGTTCCGAGCCTCCTGACCGGGGGGCACCGAGGAGTGCATCTTCTGACTCTTCAGGCAGTACATGGCCGATTCCACAACCATGGAGTTGTGCAGTAGCTGCGCCTTTTGTAACCCAGGGCTCTTATGGACTCGATAAATGGAATCGACCCGTTTGCTAAGAACCGGCGCCTCCCACATATGGAAGAGCAGCCGTTCCAGCATTGGAAGAACCGGTACAGTAAAGGCTTCCTTCGGAAGAAAAAGTCATACTGGAGGGCATCGAGCTCTTCGGCGCGAGGCTCCTCCTTGGCATCCGCAGGGAAGGCCAAGGCTTTGGCCATGTCCCTCACGAAGTCCAAGAACTGGGTATCCTCCGGGGGGGGGAGGGGGGGAGACCATCTCCGAGGCTCGGACTCCAGTGAGTCCTAAGGGACGCACTGGGTCCGGAAGGTGTCCGGGGACTCCACGTCCTCCGTCTCCCACGCCAACTCCTCCGAGGAGGAATCGAGCAGCTCTGGCCATGTGGGCCTCGGTGCCACCCGCCCCCATGCCGAGGGTATCAGGATCGACGACCTCGGCCCCACACGGGAGGTCGAGGGGGACCGTGATCAAGGATCGACTCGAGACTCGGCTCGGTCTCCAGGGTCGACTTGGACGTCAAGGTCCCGGTGGTCAGGGCAGATGCACCGGTCAGACCGGCAATCAGCACGCGCTGCTGCTCCATGAAGGCAGCCAAGCTGCTCTCCAAGGCCGTCAACCTGAGTCCAAGCTCAGGAGACTCAGCAGCCCCCGACAGCGGCTCCCCCGGAGAAGAGTCCACGAGGAGAACTGCACTTACGTGACTCAGGGACTCCGGCTCCACACGAGGTAACTTGGACAGCCTCACCGACTCCGAGAGCCCGGGGCGGCAGTCAGGGCTACGTGACCTGACCCTCGAGGATCCAGGAGCCTCCACCGACGATGTCCCCATGAGCTTCTTCTTCCTTCTGTGCTCCCGGGAGGGAGACTCCCTCTCAGAGGAACCCCGACGGTGCTTGAGGTCAGACTCCCGAGATGTCGAGACCTCTGACGAAGTCCGGGCCCGGCCGGAAGCAGAGTCAGAGAAAATTCTCTCACGTTGATGCTGACGGCTCCGAAGCGCCTTCGACGACATTTTGCCACACGGGCCACAGGCCAGTGGGTCATGGTCGGGGCCAAGGCAACGGAGGCAGCAGTCATGTGCGTCAGTGAGAGACATAAGTTTCTTGCACCGGTCACACTTTTTGAACCCGCTGGCAGCCATCGGGGGAAAAAGGGCCCCTGCAAGGTCAAAAGACCGGGCTGCCAGTGAAAACACATAAAGAGCGCGAACGCTAGTCACGAAGGACAAAAAACGAACATCAAAACTCCGGACTTGATACTGGTGTACCAAGCCCAGGCGGGAAAGGAACCGGCGTCGAACCGGAACAGAAAAAGCCAAAATAGCCGAAAAAAATCTACTTTTCCCGGGTGATACGAACTCAATTCCACTGGGCTCCGTGGAAAAAGAAAGACTGAGCAAGATGGCACCCTTGGGCGGGAAGGGGACCGCGCATGCGCGCTGCATTCCCAAAGGCTTTCTTTGAAAGTTGGGGAAATGCTCCGCACGGGGGGCTCCGTCGGCACCGACGTCACCCATATGTGAGGACTGACTTCCTGCTTGGTCCTGGAGAAGTACTTCTGCTGGGATTATTGCACTGGAAGTGGCACAGTAGGTGTTTCAAAAAGCCAGTTTTCAAGATCTACCTGGAAAGCCCCCGTCTAATCAGATCAGCAGGAAACAACACTGGAGCCTCTCAAGTGACAGTGGTCCAAGCTAAGGGAAATCACTTACAATGGCTACCTTAAGTGTCTGGGCAGAGTGCTAAAGGAGACTTTGCGGCTGGTGACCAAACTGCAGGATGAGGTACTAAGAGTCATTTCTCTGGTTGCTATTTTTTTGTGCTACATGGGGCATGGTTCTGGGAACCCTTGCAGGAGATGCATATGTGCCCCCAACCAGGGCACCAGATCCAATGAAGATGCCCTGGACCCCAAACATGGAGATAGTCCCAGGCTCTGGAGGCTGAATGGGTGCAAAACACCTGAAACTGAAAATGCAGCTTGAGCATCCTGTCTCCAGTAAGAAAACACCTGACCCAGCTCAGGGATGAATTGAGCCCCCAAGCATTTAAGAGTCTGTGAGGGAATTAGGTTTCTCTTGGAGTAATTGACTGCACAGCCCAACCCAGCCGTTCCAGACACTGCAGCACAATCTCAGTCACCATTCATCAAAATTAATATTGAGCCATCTACTACTTGGAGAAAATATACATTCATTGTCGAACCATTTCAAAGCACTTGATAGATATTGATGAAACGATTGCTATCAAGTCTTATCTTCAATAACTATATCTTCTTCTCTTTTCAAGAAAAGCATAGTTACTCACCTGTAACAGGTGATCTCCAGGAACAGCAGGAATCTAGTTTTCACATATGGGTGACGTCGGCACAGACAGAGCCCGCGTGGGAACACTCTCCAGCATCCTATAGGAAAACCTTTGGGAGTACTTTACTGCGCCTGCATGACTGCCTTCCCACTCTTCTGGCTCCCTTCTCCTCAGTTGGGTTTGTAGTTGAGAAAGAAGAGTAAAAATAACCCTACAACTCCATGGGGAGGAGGGTAGGTTGTGAAGACTAGATTCCTGCTGTTCTCGGAGATCACCTGTTACAGATGAGTAATTACGCTACCTCCAGAAACAAGCAGAAATGTAGTCTTCACATATGGGACTCCCTAGCTCCCACATCTACAAGAGACTTGGAAACTAGGTCAGATGTCAGACTGAATTCAACTGAACATATCCAGATCTGCATGGCAGGGATGTCTAACAATGGGGGGGGGGGGGGGGGGAGTTTTAGCTGTTCCAAAGAGATGCTGGAGGATCGCCTGGCCAAAGGCCGCATCCTGACGGGAGTCCTGTAGTAGTGGACAGCAAAGTTGTGGATAGAGGACCAGGTTGCTGCCCAGCATATTTCGCCAATGGCTACCGAGCATAGGTTAGCTACAGATGCCGCCATTGCTCAGATGTTGTGAGCTGTGACATGACCCGTGAAGGAGAGTCCTTCCTTATCATAAGCGAAAGCAATGCAGTCTGGAAAGAGTTTGCTTAGTTACCGGAAGCCCCAGATGAGTGGGGTCAAATAACACGAAGAGTTGTGAAGACTTGCGGTGATCCTGAGTCCTTTGGAGGTAGAAGGCCAGGGCCCGTTTACAATTGGGCGTGCATAGGGTGGCCTCTGCTTGGGAAGAAGACCGGAAGTATGACGGACTGATTTATGTGGAATGGCGATACCACTTTTAGTAGGAAGTATGGATGTGTCCCGAGGACAATCTTGTCATGATGGAATCTGGTGTATGGTGTATGAGCAACTCACTAATGCGCCTGGCTGAGGTCAGGGCACAAGGAAAATGACAAGTCAAGTAGCGCAGGTGAGTTGTTCTCAGGGGATCAAACGGGGTTTTGAGAAATTGGGCCAAGACAACATTGAGATCCCATGCCACTGGAGGTGGTCGAATGGGTAGCTTAGAGAGGAGGCCTCTCATGAAGCATGCCACTAAAAAGTGCACCGAGATGGGTTGGCCATCAATTGGTTTATGAAAAGCTACAATGGCACTTAGGTGAATTCGAACCAAATTGGTCTTGAGTCCTGAAGAGGACAAGTACAGTAGATATTGCAGGATTGCAGATACTGGTGCGTCAAAAGGATTGAGATTGTCTTTTAAGCACCAAGATTCATATCTGCGCCATGTGCAGGAGAACGTTGTTCTGGTGGAGGGTTTCCTAATAGCCAGGAGGATGTTTTTTACTTCAGTAGACAGGTTGAGATGTTGAAAGTCTATGCTTTCAACAGCCACAGAGTCAGGCGGAGTGATCTCAGATTGGGATGGAGAACTGTTCTGTCTTCCTGGGATAGGAGGTTCGGACTGCAGCCTAGATGGATTGGATTCATCTGTTATAGTCAAAGAAGGGGAAACCACAGTTGTCGAGGCCAGAAGGGGGCTATGAGTATCATAGTGCCGCCATCCAGTTGGAGCTTGAAGAGAGTTTTTGGTATTAGAGGTGTGGGGAGGAATGCATAAAGCAGGCCTCGACCCTAATGTAGATGAAAGGCATCGTTTGCTTGCCTGAATTTGGATGGAACTCTGGAGCAGAAGTGCTTAAGTTTGGTGTTCTGTGTGGTAGCAAAGAGGTCGATGACTTGTGTTCCCCAGGCTTTGAATATCTGGGCTACCATGGTCAGATGTAGACACCACTCTTGTGGGTGGAGAATCCGACTGAGTCTGTCCACAAGTTGATTCTGCTCGCCCAAATATATACAGCACGAAGGTGTATGTGGTGAGAGATGGCAAAGTTCCACAGACGACAGGCCTCCTCGCAAAAGGGGAGTGAACCTGTTCCACCCTGTTTGTTTAGATAGAACATTGCCACTTGGTTGTCTGTACGTGCCAGAACATAGCTGTTGGCGAGGTGATGGTGAAAAACCTGTAGGGCTTTCAAGATTGCCCGAAGCTCCAATAAATTGATCTTTAGGGATGACTCCTGGATTGTCCAGCAGCCCTGAGTGGAGAGTGACTCCAAGTGGGTTCCCCAACCGACCTTGGATGCATCTGTCATAAGGGTGTGCTGAGGATGAGGCATCGGAAAATGTAACCCTTCTAACAGGTTTGCTGGGGTGCACCACCATAGGAGGGATTGGACTAGAGGGTGGGTGATCCGAATGATGTCCCGTAGGTATCCCGTGGATTGCGTCCATTGGAATGATAGGGTCCATTGTGCTAGGCGCATATGTAGTCGTGCATATGGCACTACATGCACTGTGGACACCATATGGCCCAAGAGACGCAGGTAGTCCTGAGCCGTTGATGAGGTTTGTTGCCACATGTGGGTGATTAGGTTGACTAATCAGTCCATATGGTCCAGTGGTAGAAAGGCTTTGGAAAGCTGAATGTCAGGCACTGCTCCTATGAACTCCAACCTTTGAGTTAGGATTCATATTAAACTTCCCAAAGTCTCAACTAACCCCAAGTGTTGTAGCAATGCTATGGTGATCTGGCATGAAGAGCACAGTTCTTCTGGAGAGTCTGCCTTTAGCAACCAGTCATCCAAGTAGGGGAAGACAAAAATGCCCTTGCTTTGCAGATGGGCTGCTACCACTGACATGCATTTTGTGAAAACTCTGGGAGCCGATGCCAGGCCAAAGGGGCAGACTCGATACTAGTAATGGGTCCCCTGAGAAGTGAAAGCGTAGTTACTCACCTGTAACAGGTGTTCTCCAGGAGCAGCAGGAATCAGTCCTCACATATGGGTGACGTCGGCGCCGACGGAGCCCTCGCGGAGCAATTTTCCCCAGCTTTCAAAGAAAGCCTTTGGGAATTGCAGCGCGCATGCGCGGTCGCCTTCCCGCCCAAGGGTGCCATCTTAGCCAGTCAGATGACATAGCTAAAAAAGACAGCATAAAAATTTGCAAAAAAAACTAAAGCAGATGATTGCAACTCCAAGGGGAGGAGGGAGGGTTGTGAGGACTGATTCCTGCTGCTCCTGGAGAACACCTGTTACAGGTGAGTAACTACGCTTTCTCCAGGACCAAGCAGGAAGTCAGTCCTCACATATGGGACTCCCAAGCTTAAGGCTACCGGAGACCCTAAGCACAAAAATGAGCTCCCTCTAGCTCAGCAGCACAGAAGGAAGGAATCTTCGCTGAATTATTACCCACCGGTAGCCCACATCCGGGATGGAGGGTAGGAGTTGCTCAAACCTCAAAGAGATTACGGAGGACTGCCTGTCCGAAAGCACTGTCCCTGCGGGACTCCCTCTCGAGACAGTAATGGACCGCAAAAGTCTGGCTCGAAGACCAAGTAGCGGCCCGGCAGATGTCTGCCAGCGGAACAGAGCGGAGGTAAGCCACTGACGTAGCCTTTGCCCGAACGCAATGAGCCGTGACTCGACCTTCCAAGGAGAGTCCGGCTGCCCCATAAGCCCAAGTGATACAGTCCGCAACCCAGATGGACAGAGTACGCTTGGAGACCGGGAGCCCCAATTTATTGGGGTCAAAAGACACAAAAAGCTGAGCAGCTTTACGGTGCTCCCGCGTACGGTCAAGGTAGAAGTTCAATGCCCTTCTACAGTCCAGGGTATGGAGGACCGTTTCAGCTCGGCTGGAGTGCGGTCTGGGAAAGAAGGTTGGAAGTACCACCTCCTGATTGATGTGAAAAGGGGAGACCACTTTTGGAAGAAATTTTGGGTGAGTCCGTAGGACTACCCTATTTTGTAGAACTGAGTGTAAGGGGGATCAGACACGAGGGCCTGCAATTCACTCACGCGTCTAGCGGAAGTGAGGGCTATCAAGAACAATGTTTTCCAAGAAAGAAAACGGAGAGAACAGGTAGCCATAGGTTCAAAAGGCGGACAGGTGATCCGCTGTAAAACCACATTCAGATCCCAGTCAGGCGCTGGCGGACGCAGAGGTGGTTTAAGCAGAAGGAGACCTCGGAGAAACCTCGCTACAAGAGGGTCACCGGAAAGAGGTCTGCCGTCCACCGGCACATGATGTGCTGCAAGAGCACTAAGGTGAACTTTGACGGAGTTGGACTTAAGTCCCAGATTAGAGAGGTATAGCAAGTACTGCAGGATCACCGACACCGGGCAGGAGAAGGGATCCTGAGACTGTTGGGTACACCAAACGGAAAAGCGACGCCATTTAAGGGCGTAGCATTTGCGGGTAGAAGGTCGCCGAGAAGCTAGGACGACCTCTTCCACCTCTGCCGGCAGGAGAAGGGGAGCAAGGACTACCCTCTCAGCAGCCAGGCCATTAGATTGAGAGACCTGAGGTTGGGGTGTAGCAGAGACCCCTAATCCTGAGTGAGGAGATCCGGTTGTAACCCCAGAGGGAGTGGATCCTCCACCGCTAATTGCAGCAGGAGTGGAAACCACGGCTGTCTGGGCCAGCGAGGGGCCACCAGGATCATGAAAGCTTTGTCTCGGAGAACCTTGAAAAGAGTCCGAGAGACTAGCGGGATGGGAGGAAAGGCATACAGAAGGCTCTCCGACCATGAGAGTAGAAAAGCGTCTGCCGCAACTCGAAGGGGATGTGGCTGACGAGAGCAGAAGCGAGGAAGTTGCCGGTTGAGAGGGCTGGCAAAGAGATCCATCGTGGGGAGGCCCCACTTTAGAAAGAGCTTCTGAACTACCAAGGGATCCAGGCGCCACTGCTGAGTTTGTCCGCCAGGCAATTTTCTTGGCCTGGGAGATAAACTGCCTTGAGAAGAACGCCGTGACTGACGGCCCAAGAGCAGAGCTTCTGTGCTTCCCGACAGAGAAGGAAGGAGCCCGTGCCCCCCTGCTTGTTCACGTAGAACATGGCAACTTGATTGTCCGTCTGGACAAGGACGGACTGGTGAGAGGTCAGGTGGGAGAAGGCCTTGAGAGCCAGGCGGATCGCTCTGAGCTCCAGGAAGTTGATCTGCTGAGCAGACTCCCACGTGGTCCAGAGGCCCTGAGTACGTGCCCCTTGGCAATGTGCTCCCCAGCCCAGGAGGGATGCATCTGTCGTCAGCACCCGGGCCGGCTGAGGTGACTGAAAAGGCATGCCGAGTACCAGGTTCGGCCGATGAAGCCACCACTGGAGAGACGAGGCCAGCGGCTCGGAGACGCGCACTAGGTCTGCTAGGCCGCCTGTGGCTTGTTGCCACTGCTTGCGGAGACACCGTTGAGCAGGCCGCATATTCAGGCGGGCATTGGGGGTCACATGGACGGTGGAAGCCATATGGCCGAGTAGTCTCAGGAAGCGCCTGGCGGAGACCAGGGGCTGGCTGCGAAAACGGTCGGCTAGGTCCATGAGCCCTTTAGCCCTGTCGAGCGGTAGGAACGCTCGTGCCTGAGGAGTGTGCAGCCTTGCGCCGATGAACTCGAGACCCTGTGAGGGGAGCAAAGTGGGCTTTGTTATAAACTTTGCAAAGTCCAAGTACTGTAGAAGAGTCACCGTGCGGCGTGTGGCGTTGGTGACCTCCGGAGCGGCGCTGCTCTGATGAGCCAGTCGTCGAGGTACGGAAAGACATAGAGGCCGTGAAGCCGGAGATAGAAACATAGAAACATGATGACAGAAAAAGACCACAAGGCCCATCTAGTCTGTCCTTCCATAACAACAACTACAACAGTCCACTTTTTACCTTTAGAGATCCTCTGTGTTGGTCCCATGCTTTTTTGAATTCAGTTACTGTCCTCATCTCTACCACCTCCACTGGGAGACTATTCCACGGATCCACTACTCTTTCCGTAAAGAAATATTTCCGCATATCACTCCTGAATCTATCTCCCTTCACCCTCATCCCATGTCCCCTCGTCGTAGAACTTGCTTTCAATTGAAAGAGGCTCTCTCCCTGAACATTTATGCCACGGAGGTATTTAAACATCTCAATCATATCACCTCTATCCCGCCTTTCCTCTAAGGTGTACATATTAAGATCCTTAAGTCTGTCCTCATATGCTTTATAATGAAGACCACTAATCATCTTAGTAGCAACCCTCTGTACCGACTCCATCCTGTTCACATCCTTTTGAAGGTGCGGTCTCCAGAATTGCACACCATACTCCAAATGAGGTCGCACCAAAGACTTATACAGAGGCATTATCACCTCCTTTTTTCTGCTAGCCATTCCTCTCCGTATGCACCCAAGCATCCTTCTAGCTTTTGCCGTCGCCTTTTCTACCTGTTTAGCTACTTTAAGATCATCGGACACAACTACGCCTAGGTCCCGCTCTTCTTTGGTGGACAAAAGTACTTCACCTCCTATGCTGTATTGCTCCCTTGGATTGCTGCAGCCCAAATGCATGACCTTACATTTTTTAACATTAAATCCCAGCTGCCAAATTCTAGACCATTCTTCAAGCTTAGCTAGATCCCTCCTCATGTTATCTACACCTTCCTGGGTGTCTACTTTATTGCAGATTTTGGTATCATCTGCAAAGAGGCAAACCTTACCCGACAGCCCTTCCGCTATATCACTAACAAAGATGTTAAAAAGAATCGGACCAAGGAGATGGGCCGCCACCACCGCGAGACATTTTGTGAAGACTCGCGGTGCGGAGGACAGGCCAAAGGGCAGTACTCTGTACTGGTAATGATTTCCTGCCACCACAAACCTTAGGTATTGGCGGTGGCTTGGGTGGATGAGGATGTGCGTGTAGGCATCCTTTAGATCCAAGGAGCATAGCCAATCTCCCTGCTGGAGGTAGGGCAGAAGGATTCCAAGGGTAAGCATTTTGAACTTTTCCCGCACGAGGAACCTGTTGAGGTTGCGCAAGTCCAGGATGGGTCGGAGGCCTCCCGTCCTTTTTGGTACTAGAAAATACCTGGAATAAAAGCCTTGACCTCTCAGGTGGTGGGGCACCGGTTCCACCGCCTGTTCCTGTAGAAGACCTGCTAACTCCTGAAGGAGTAATTCCCTGTGCAGAGGGAGTCGTGGAGGTTCTCCCGGAAAATAGGAGGGAGGGACCTGGTGGAAGTGGAGAAGATAGCCTTCTCTTACGACTTGAAGCACCCAGGCATCTGAAGTGATGCTGGACCACCTGTGGGCGAAGTGAACCAGCCGGCCTCCGGTGCTGGGAGGAGCCAGCGGAGGGGGAGAGGCTATGCTTAAGGAGTCAAAAGCCCCCACCCTGCTGAGCAGGGGCTGGTGGTGCAGGCTTGGGGGCTTGCTGCCTACGCGACCCGTTACCCCGTCCCTTGGCTTGCTGGCCCTGTTGGGGAGCTGCAGGGGCCTGATATTGGGGGTAGTGTTTGTAGGCAGCCGCCTTTCTCGGGTAAAAGGACTTCTTTCCCGAGCCCTTCTTTTTCTGGGAAGGGGCGGAGGTCTTCCTAGAAAGCCTAGTCCTGGTGAGAGTCTCCGTCTCGATTTGTGCAGCCTTTTCAGCCATGGGCTTGCCAAAGAGGTTTTCGCCTCGGCAGGGGACATCGACCAACTTGTCCTGCACCCAGGGCTCAAGGTCAGACGACTGAAGCCAAGCCTGTCGGCGGGCACCGATGCCGGCTGCGGCCACTCGAGCCGATGCTTCAAAGCCATCATAGGCTGCTCGGGATATGAATTTTGAGCATTCCCGAATGCCAGTGGACAAGGCCAGGAACCTCCGCAAGGGTTCCTCGGACAAACCAGCAGAGAATCCGGCTAGCTCTTTAGCCAGGTCTCGGAGATACATGCCCATGTATAGCTGGTAGGTCTGGACACGACACGCAAGCATAGAGCCCTGGAAACACTTCTTACCAAGGCCATCCAGGTTACGGGCCTCCCTGCCAGGAGGCACCGAGGAGTGCATCTTCTGGCTCTTAAGACGATGCATGGCCGATTCCACTACCATGGAATGGTGTGGTAGCTGTGCTTTTGGAAGCCAGGGCTCTTGCGGACTCGATAGATAGAATCGACCCGCTTGCTCAGGACCGGCGAGGAGGCCGGACTCTCCCACATGCGGAAGAGTAGTCGTTCCAGCATGGGAGGAACCGGTACAGTAAAGTGTTCCCTGGCGGGAGAGTCATACTGGAGGGCGTCGAGCTCTTCGGCTCGAGGCTCCTCCTCGGGATCCGCAGGGAAGGCCAAAGCCTTGGCCATATCCCTGACGAAGTCCGAGAACCGGGCATCCTCCGGGGGGGACTGCTTCCGAGGTTCGGACTCAGGTGAGTCCGAGGGGACACACCTAGT
The DNA here is from genome assembly GCA_033557465.1 of Ichthyophis bannanicus. Taxonomy (NCBI): domain Eukaryota; kingdom Metazoa; phylum Chordata; class Amphibia; order Gymnophiona; family Ichthyophiidae; genus Ichthyophis; species Ichthyophis bannanicus. The sequence continues at coordinate 24,743,581 of CM066042.1, forward strand.
CCGAAAAGAATCAGGTGACTCTTCCTCTTCAGACTCCCAGACCGACTCCGACGAGGAATCGGTGGGGTCGGCCCGGGCAGGGCGCAGCGCCTGCCGCCCCGACGCCGAGGGAGTCGGCGTCGGCGACCTCGGTCCCGAACGGGAGGCCGAGGGTGACCTCGACCGAGGATCGACTCGAGTTCGCCTGGACTCGAGGATCGGCTCGGTCTCCGGGGTCGACTTAGACGTCCCGGCGGTCGGGGCAGCGGCGCCAGCGAGCAGTGCCCGCTGCTGGTCCATGAAGGCAGACAGTCTGCTCTCCAAGGCCGTCAACCTGAGTCCGACCTCAGGTGACCCAGCAGCCCCCGACGGCGTCGGGCCCGACGTCGGCGGTCTCGGAGGCGAGTCCAGGAGGACCACAGGACTTACCCGAGCAGGCAGCTCCGACTCCAGGCGAGGTCGCTTCGAGAGGTGCTCCTTCTCCAAGGACCCGGGACGGCTATCGGGGCTATGCGACCTGGCCCTCGCGGAGCCAGGAGCGTCCACCGACGCCGCCCTCGCGGGTTTCACCTTCCGTCGATGGTCCCCGGAGGGAGAACCCCTGTCGGAGGAACTCCGGCGACGGTCCGAGCTGGAACCTCTGGACGCGGAGGCCTCCGACGAGGTCCGGGTACGGCTGGGGTCAGCGAATATCCTATCCCGCTGATGCCGCCGACTTCTCAACGCTTTGGAGGACATTTTGCCGCAGGCCCCACAGATCATTTCTTCATGATCCGGGCCCAGGCAGCGGAGGCAATTGTCGTGTGTGTCAGTTAGTGACATATTTCGGTCACACTGACCACACCGCTTGAAACCACTGGCAGCCATCGGGGGAAAAAGGGCCCCTGCGAGGTCAAAGGACCGGGCTGCCAGGGAAAAACCGAAAACGAAACTGACTAAGTCAGAAAAACCGAAAAAGAAGAAGAGGACTCGTGACCGGCGTCGCGAGTCCGGGCGGGAAAAAGACCGGCGTCGAACCGATGGAAAAAAGAGAAAATTATGAGTAAAATCAACTTTTTCGCGGGGACACGACGGGTACGTCTGTAGGGCTCCGCGGAAAAAAGAAGACTGGCTAAGATGGCACCCTTGGGCAGGAAGGCGACCGCGCATGCGCGCTGCAATTCCCAAAGGCTTTCTTTGAAAGCTGGGGAAAATTGCTCCGCGAGGGCTCCGTCGGCGCCGACGTCACCCATATGTGAGGACTGACTTCCTGCTTGGTCCTGGAGAAGCGGAGATACCTCGTATCTCCTGTGTCCTGGATGTAATAGGACATGAGTATATGCATCTTTTAGATCTAGGGAGCATAGCCAGTCTTCTTCCTGCAGATAGGGTAGGAGAGTTCCCAGGGAGATCATCTTGAACTTCTCTTTTATCGAGAATTTGTTGAGATTTCAGAGGTCAAGAATAGGCCTGTATCCTCCTGACTTCTTTGCGATGAGGAAGTAAGGAGAGTAGAAGTCATTGTGTAATTCTTGTTGTGGGACTTCCTCTATGGCCTCTTGGGTAAGCAAATTGGAGATTTCCTCCTTAAGCAGGGCCCTGAGGACAGGTTGGAGGGGATATTTGCCTTTGAAGTGAGGCAAAGGAAGGATGTTTGAAGTTTAACTGATAATCCTCCCTGATGATTTTTAGGGTCCACTGCTCTGAGGTGATGGCCTGCCAGTGATTGTCAAAGGAGGAAAGTCAACGTGCTATATTAATCTGATTGGGACCTGCAGAGTTAGGATGAACAAGTTCCCCAGGACAGAGTCAAAAACTGGGAGTAACTTGTGTTTGACCTGATGGCTGCTGTTTGGAAGTTCTCGGCTTCTTAGCCTGTTTGGTCCCCTGCTGCTTGCCCTGCTGTTGGAAAGGGGGCTGAAGAAGGGTAGAACCTCCTCTTTTTAGGGTAGAAGGGCTTTTTTGCTGCTGGCCTCTTCTTTGAAGAGTCAGCAGTCTTCTTGGAGAACCTCTTTAGGGCAATGTCATCAGTTTCAAGTTCTCCAGCCTTTTCTCTCCAATTCTTAGCAAACAAGTTTTCCCCAGTGCAAGGGATGTTGCCCAGCTTGTCCTGGACCCACTGTTCATGGTCCAAGGCCAGTAACAATGCCAGCCTTCTAGCACCAATGGCAATAGCAGATGCTCTGCTGGTAAATTCAAAAGCATTGAATGCTGCCCTGTTAACAAATTTGGAGACATTTTGACTGTTCTTGAGGATAGTTTCAAAAGCTGGCTTCTTGTCATCTGGGATGAATGGTAGGAAGGCCTCTCAATCCTTATTAACCTCCTTTAGAAACATTCTTATATATAAAGTGTAGGAGTTGATCCCACTTGCCAGCATGAAGGCCTGGAAAGACCATCAGGCAAAAGCATTGAGGTTCCTTGACTCTCTTCTGGGAGGTATCGATGGATATGTTTTGCTACTCTTGTTGCGTCGCATCGTTGACTCAACCACCATCGAGAGATGTGGTAGTTGCGGTTTTTGAAAACCTGGGGTCTCCAGTACATGATACATGCTGATCGATGCTGATCTGCATCGATGTTATTGTGAGCAGGGTTTCTCCCACATGCGAAGCAATAGGTTGTGAATGATTTTGTGTACTAGTAAGATCGTTGTTTCCTTTTGTGCTGTGGGGTACTGGAGAATTTCCAGTCCCTCCGCTCAAAGCTCCGGTTCTGTCACTGCTGGTATAGAGTGACCTGCCAAGTCTCAAATAAATTCTTGGAAGGACATGTCGTCCGGTGGAGATTTGCAGCAGGAGGTGGTGGCTGTCGTGACGGCTCTAATACCGATGCAAAATCCAGGAGATCCTCCAAGTCAAGGGATCACAATGATCTGAATCAGATGCATTGGACTCTGAGCTCGGAAAATGCTGTCGGTGCCAATGACTGTGCAAACAGTGCTGTCTGTGCTGGTCATGCTCTATGTCCTCACCATGCTGAGTAGTCAGCAGCATCGATTGTGGCACTGCCGATGGAACACCGGGCGTCAATGCTGGTAGAGCAGCAGTACAGATTTGAAGTAGTATCATCAGTAACGATACCGAAGCCGGTGCAGATACTACGTCCAGTGTCGGTACAGATGTCGATACCGACCCTAGCAGTGCCAGAGTCACTGGTGGTCAGGGTACCGATGCTACCAGTAGTGCCGCTTATGTCTTCTCAATGGATATCATGCACTGATCCAATGAGATTGCCGGTGTCTGGTCTGAGGAGAGAGTGGGGCTTACAGCCACCGTACCAGAACACAGTACCGGGGGCTCTACCAAGGTTGATGCCTCGGAGGCCTCCCGGTCCCCCACCGAGGCTTTGGAGGACAAGTCCTCCCGCCGGGGGCATACAGTCTGATGTCCAGCTTCAGAGGATGTCTTCGGGGAGTCTGGAATGAGACCTGTCCCTCTTGGTGCCTTCTCTGGATTCCTTAGAGGAGCTCAAGATTCTTGATCATCCCGTGGCGATTTTGGCAGGGATACGTTTTCTTTTTTTGTATTTTAATTTTAGTTTTATTTTTTTTTCATCGAGGGCTGTGTGTTCTTGAGGTAGGGGAATGCATTTTTAGATAAATAGGCATTGTTCCTTTTGGTCCCCATGCATTCATTTCAACCCTTCAGCCTAAATTCACTGCACTTTACATTAAGGTATTTTTTAACACCGAGTGGATTCTGCACTACCGTAGCTGTGAATAAACTGGGGATACGGGAACTCAGTCATAATGGACATGAACAGCACAGCACGAAGGAGAGCAAGCAGGTAATATTTCTACCTACCGGTATGGCGATTTCCATGTCCGAATTATCTTTCCAAGGCACGGGGGTTTCTGCAACGTGCTTCGCGGGGGCCTTTCAAATCCATCATGTCCACAGAAGATTGTTATACACGCGCCGAGAGGGGGTGTATCCATCACGAAGAACGCGCAGTCTCCCGGCATGGACTGGGAAGGCAGCCGCATTAACGAGGTGGCGTTTAGGGAGACAAAATACTTGCGACGAAGTTAGAGGGCAAGCTGGCGCTTCGGCTTCTCTTTATCTCCCTCGGGCCTGCCTCTGCTCTGTCCTTATGCTCGGAGAAAAGAAAAACACAGACGCCGATCAGTTGCTGGTGGTCTCTGCGCTGCGGGCCTCTTTCTTCTCTCCAAGGGGCTGTCGCTGCCCACATCCACTGCTTCCCTGTGCGCTCTGTGGTAACACTTCACTGAGTGGCTGACTGTCATGAGGTGGCAGCCAATCAGCAAGTGCTACCGGTATCAGTAAAAAAAAATAAGCCCTACCCCGAAAATAAGCCCTAGTGCATCTTTTGGAGCAAAAATAAATATAAGACCCGGTCTTATTTTCGGGGAAACACGGTAGTAGACAGGGCATGGGGAGAAGACAGATTGGGGGGGCAGAGAGCCCTTACTTACTGCCCAATTTGGCGCCTGGGGTACTCCTAGTTACCTCTCCTGCCCAGCAGCACTGGAATCCGTATGTAACAGCAATGGACAAAGCACCCTCTCGCTCCAAGAGGAAAGGGCATACACAATCCTCTGAAGGGACAGAGCTCAACCACAAGGCAATAGTCTGGGCTCACAGAGCTAGACTACAATCACACTGCTGCAGCAAACCACGTCAGCCGCCTGCTGGAGGCAGAGAATACTAGCATGTTCCAGTGCTGCACCACCACTTATACGAGACGATTATGTCACTGAAAGTTGTTCTGTCTCCATCTGCTGGCAGGGGAGCATAACTCATTCATTTGGACTGGTGTACCAGGACGATCAAGAATAAACACCATAATAAGAGACACAAGTACCCGGCCCAAGAGGAACAACAGGCATATGATTATCACGCCCCATGGATACCATAAGACCATACAAACCACATCTGGAAAGACACTATCACTTTTCGCTCCATCATTGTAGAACTCACTCCCAGACGACATATGCGCAACTACAGACATTAAGGACTTTAGAAAGAAACTGAAAATGATCCACTACACAAATCATCTGGGTCACATCACCTAACCGCTTGAATGAAGTCATAACATAATCCTCCAAAGTTGGACCAAAAGCTATGGACAACCAACCCAATAAACACTCACACCAAAATGTATATAGTTATGTCATGCACTAATGACCCTGCACATATTTAATCCTATTACCTCTTTTCTCCTCCTCCCCGTTCAATTATTCTTGTATATTGTTGAGTTTCAATATAAACTGCTCTGATTGAAGGACAGAGCGGTATTAAAAAAATGTCTAAATAATTGCTAGGAGCTTTATATGTCTGAAAGTATGCACTGGCGGTGCATAGGACATACTCAATGCAGGCCTTGTTAAATTTTCTTGGGATTTAGGAGACAGTGATTAAGCTCTGACTTTCCCCCCACCCCCCTAGCTCAGTGTGATAGCCTCAACCTTTCTCAACACTCACACTCACCTGTAACCGAGCCTTCCTCCCCACCAAATTGAACTGCTACCAGTACTACCCCGGGCAGGATTGAGGACTGAGCTGTCGTCACTGAAGGAACTACAATTACCAGGTAAGTGTAATTATAATTTCCTTATCGTTCCTCCAGCTCAGTCCTCTACCTCTAGGATGTAACAGAGCAGTAATCATTGGGAGGGACCTTTCCAGCCGGCTCGCAACATCGCCGACCCAAAACAGGCATCCTCCATTGCCGAAACGTCTAGGCGGTAATGCTTACTGAAAGTATGAAGAGACGACCAGGTAGCCGCTCTACAGATATCTCCTGGCAGAACTAAGCTATGTTCCGCCCAAGTCGTTGCTTGCGCCCTGGTCGAATGAGCCCGATGGCCCAAGGGAACTGCATGACCCTGCAGCAGATACGCTGAAGCAATCGCCTCACAAATCCATCTAGAGATGGAGGCCTTCGCGCGGATTCCCCCTTCCGGGGACCTCCAAACAATACAAAGAGACGGTCCGATTTGCAAAAAGCTTCTGAGACCTTCAAATAATGCTGCAACACGCGCCTGACATCCAGGCGGCGCAAGTCATGATCCGACGCGCTCCCCCCTAGGGAGCCTAACACTGGCAGCGAAACCGTTTGATTTAAGTGAAAGGGGGACACCACCTTTGCCAAAAAAGACGGCACCAGCCGCAATAACACCTTCTCTCTAGAAAAGGCCAAAAACGATTGACATGACAAAGCCCGCAAATCCGAAATCCGCCGCGCCGAACAAATGGCTACTAAAAACACAGTCTTCAAAGTCAAATCCTTCACCGACGCTTGATGTATGGGCTCAAAAGGCTCTCTAGTTAACGCCCCTAAGACCAAATTGAGATCCCACAGCGGTACCACCGCCCTAAGTGAAGGTCGCAACCGGGACACCGCTTTAAGAAAGCGTGCGACATCAGCATGTGCTCCTAGGGCAATTCCCTGCACTTTGCCCCTATAGCAGGAAACAGCCATCAACTGGACTCTTAAGGAATTTGCCGCCAAACCCTTATCAAATCCGTCTTGCAAAAAAAACGTAATACCAGAGGAACTGATACTGTAGCTGCCCGAACTGTCTTGCGGGAACACCAGTCCTCGAATACCTGCCAAATGCGGACATATGCCAGGGATGTGGATTGCCGTCTTGCTTTCAGCAAGGTGGCAATAATCGCGCCAGAATAGCCTTTCTTCCTCAGCCTCGCCCTTTCAATGGCCAACCGTAAGCGAGAACCGATTCACCTGAGGCATTCGAAGCGGACCCTGTAGCAACAGGTCCTCTGATGCCGACAACCTCCAAGGACGCCCGTCGAGAAGGCGAACAAGGTCGGCATACCATGGACGTCTCTGCCAATCCGGGGCTACCAACATCACCCTTCCGTGATGAGCTTCAATCCGCTGAACCACATGCCCGATGAGCGCCCACAGCGGGAAAACATACAGCAGACCCGTCGACAGCCAAGGTTGCATCAGGGCATCTAACCCCTCCGACATCCTTTCCCGCCGCCTGCTGAAGAAGCAACTGACCTTTGCGGACTGAAAGGACACCATGAGGTCCATGATGGGTGGACCCCATCTGTGAACAATTTGCTCAAAACATGTCCGGATGCAATTCTCATTCCCCAGCATCCACTCGGACCCTGCTTAATCGGCCGTCATATTGTCCTTCCCCGCAATGTGCGCTGCTGATATCGCCGGCAGACATTGCTCTACCCACAAAAATAGAGCCTCTGCTTCCTCTTCCAGGGCTACACTTCCTGTGCCGCCTTGCCGATTGATGTAGGCCACGGCTGCCGAATTGTCCGACAGCACTCGCACCGCTCGGCCCATCACCGTAGCTTCGAACCTTTACAGCGCGAGAAACACCGCTCTCAGCTCTAGTCGGTTGATCGACCACTTGCTCTCCAGAAGCGACAAAGTCCCTTGGATAAACTGAGCTACGCAATGTGCTCCCCAACCTGCGAGACTCACATCCGTCAGCAATGGAAGCCACTCCGGCTGCTCTAGGGGCATCCTCACCTTCAGTGACTCTGGACGTAGCCACCACCGGAGCAAATGCCTGACCTTTCGTAGACAGGGGATCCGCTTGCTCAGCGAATCGGACTGGTGAGACCACCGGCGAAGCAGTGCTCATTGCAACAGTCGCATATGAAACCTGGCCGAATGTACCGCTTCCAGAGTCGCCGCCATCGTTCCCAACAGCCGAAGGTAAGTCCACGCTGAGGGAGCCACTGAAGCTGCGCACCAGCTGCCGGAGCGCCTTGGCCCGACGATCCGGCAGGAACACTGCTCCTTTCAAAGTACTGAACCGCACCCCAAATACTCGAGCTCCTGCGAGGGTAGTAAGCGACTTTTGACGGAATTGATCACCCAGCCTAACTCCTTTAAAAAGTTCACCACTCTGTCTGTAACCTGGATGCTTTCGGCTTCGGACTTCGCCCGAATCAACCAATCATTGAGATACGGATGTACAAGGATACCCTCTTTTCGCAATGTCGCCGCCACCACCACCACCACCACCACCACTTTCTTGGTGAAAGTTCGCAGCACCGTTGCTAGCCCAAAGGGTAACGCTTGAAACTGATAGTGTCCCCAAGGGAACGCAAACCACAGAAACTTTTGATGCGCCGTTCTGATAGGGATGTGCAAATACGCTTCTGTGAGATCGAGAGACGTCAAATACTCGCCCTGTCGAACCGCTATGATAACCGACCTCAGCGACTCCGTCCTGAAATGAGGCACCTGAAGACAACGATGAATTAATTAGACCTTACCTGCTAATTAGTGTTCCTGAAGGAACGACAGTCCAGTCCCTTACTTCTGGGTTGCGTAACCCTTCCAGCAGCTTGGAGGCTGAGTCTATCCTTTTGAGGATGGGACGGGATAAATACCACTGGCAACACCCACTGATCCCAGTATTATAATGACAAGTAGTCTTAAATAGAAACCAATATATTAAACAACCAAACTAATAAGTCTTAGTGGCCTTTCCCCCACCCTCCCTCTTCCAACTGTCGAAGGTAGAAAGGAGAGAGGAGGAGGAAGGAGGGAGTGGAAGGGACGGAAGAATCCTTGTCCGGCGTTTTCTTCCCCACCACCTTCTTGGTCAGCTTCACGGGCACTTATGTTATTCTTTGGTTCTGACTTCGGTCCACCGCTCCCCACGTGGTCCCTGACATGGTCCCTGAGATACTCCGATACAAGGCGAAACTGGGAGGGAACAGGGACTGGACTGTCGTTCCTTCAGGAACACTAATTAGCAGGTAAGGTCTAATTAATTCTTCCTTATCGTCACTCCAGTCCAGTCCCTTACTTCTGGGATGTAACCGAGCAGTTCAAACTTGGGCGGGTTTCGCTATCCCGGACCGAAGTACTGCCTCCCCAAAACGGGTATCTGCTGAACTCTGAACATCCAGCCTGTAGTGTTTGGAGAAGGTATGCAGTGAAGACCAGGAGTCCGCTTGGCAAATGTCCAGAGGCGGGACTAAGCTATACTCCGCCCAAGAGGTAGCCTGCGCCCGTGTCAAATGAGCACGCAGACCTCCTGGAACCTGTTTCCCCTTCAGGATATAGGCCGACGCAATGGCTTCCTTGATCCACCTGGAGATAGGAGCCCCTGCCGCGGCCTCCCCCTTATGGGGCCCTCCAAATAGAATGAATAAGCGTTCTGACCTCCGGAAGGGCGCCGTATGGGAGAGATAAAGCTTCAACGCTCTCCTGACGTCCAGGAGTCGCAACATTCCGGCATGAGCAGCTTGCTCCTCTGCCGCGAAGGACGGGAGCGTCACCGACTGGTTCACGTGGAACGGCGAAATGACCTTGAGTAAGAGGGAAGGAACCGTCCGCAAGACCACCCTATTTTTGGAGAATGAAAGAAAGGGGGGCTGAGAGGACAATGCTTGCAGTTCGGAGACGTGACTGGCTGAGCAGATGGCCACAAGAAAGACCGTCTTGAGAGTTAGGTCCCTCAGGGATGCCCTGTTAGCCGGCTCGAAGGGCTCCCTGGTCAGGGCCTTTAACACCAGATTGAGATCCCAAGGAGGGATCGCCGACCTTTGTTGCGGGCGCAGACGCCGAACCGCTCTTAGAAACCTGGATACACTGTAAGAAGTCTAGAACCTCCGGAACAGAGGCCGAGAGAGGTTTCTTCTGGCGCTCCTCGCACCAGGCTTCAAATATGCGCCAGACTCGAATGTAGGAGAGACAGGTCGAACGCTTCCATGAGCTCAGTAAGGAGGAGATTACCGCACCCGAGTATCCCCTTTCCGGAGCCGCGCCCTTTCAATAGCCAGGCCGTAAGCCCGAATCTATCCGCGTGAGGCATCAGCACCGGGCCCTGTTTCAAGAGGTCCTTTCTGCAGAGGAGACGCCAGGGGCGGTCGGCCGATAATCTCCCTAGGACCGCATACCAGGGGCGACGGGGCCAATCCGGGGCAATGGGGACTCCCAGCCTTGGAGGGCTTCCACTTGCTGCAGGAGCCTTCCTATGAGAGCCCGAGGGGGAAATACGTACAGGAGGTCCTCCGAGGGCCACCTCTGGGCCAGAGCGTCCAGGCCCTCGGACATCCTTTCCTCCCTTCGACTGAAGAATCTGCTTGCCTTGGCCGAAGCGTACCTTGCCCTGAGATCCATGACCGGAAAACCCCAAATGGCTACTACCTGATCGAGGACCTCCTGGTTCAGCTTCCATTCGCCGTGGCCGAACCTGAACCTGCTGAGAGAAATATGCCGTCGAGTTGTCTGTTCCGGCCACATGCTGAGCCGAGAGAGCCCATAACTTGTCCTCGGCCCCACCGGAACAGACTGTGTGCCTCTTTCTCGAAGGAGGGGCTGCTTGTGCCTCCCTGGCGGTTGATGTAGGCTACCGCGGTGACGTTGTCTGAGAAGACGCAAACTGTCCTCTGATGGACTAAGGGCTCGAGAGCCCTTAGTGCCAAGGATACCGCTCGAAGCTCCAGCCTGTTGATGGACCAAAGAGACTCCAGAGGGGTCCACAGACCCTGGGCGAACTGATCCTCGCAATGTGCTAGGTTGAGATCCCAGGGGGGGATGACCGACCTCCGCTGTCGTCTTACCGCCTTTAGGAACCTGGAGACGTCCGGGTGTGCCCCTAGGGGTTTGCCGCAGACCTTGCCCCTATAGCAGGCGATCGCCGCAAGCTGGACCCGTAAGGAGCTGTGCGCCAGTCCCTTGTCAAACCCTGCTTGCAAGAATTCCAGAACTTCCGGGACTGAGACCGAGAGGGGTTTCCGACGGTGCTCCGTACACCAGGCTTCGAAGATGCGCCAGACCCTTACATAAGATAGACAGGTCGAGCGCTTCTTAGCATTCAACAGCGTCGAGATTACTGCGCTTGAGTAGCCTCGTCTTAGGAGCCTTGCCCTTTCAATAGCCATGCCGTAAGCGAGAATCGATCCACGTGAGGCATTCGTACTGGGCCTTGCCTCAACAGATCCATTTTGCAAGGGAGCCGCCAAGGTTGGTCGGCGATCATCCTCACCAGATCCGCATACCACGGGCGGCGGAGCCAATCCGGGGCTATGAGAATTACCAAACCTTGGTGGGACTCCACCCGCTGGAGCACCTTCCCGATCAAGACCCAAGGAGGGAATACATAGAGAAGACCCTCCGAGGGCCACCTTTGGGACAGGGCATCTAAGCCCTCGGACATTCTTTCCTTCCGCCTGCTGAAGAATCTGTCCACCTTGGCTGAGGAGAACCGTGCCATGAGATCCATGACTGGGAGACCCCATCGGGCCACAATCTGGTTGAAGGTCTCCTGTTCCAGTTCCCACTCTCCGTGGTCTATCTTGTGCCTGCTGAGGAAATCGGCTGTGACGTTGTCTTCGCCCACTACGTGCTGGGCGGAAAGTGCTTGCAGCCGGATTTCGGCCCACTGGAAAAGGGAGTCCGCCTCCTTCTCCAATGCGGGACTGCTGGTGTCTCCCTGGTGGTTGATGTAGGCCACCGCGGTGACATTGTCGGAGAGAACGCGAATTGCTCTTCCTTGCACTAACGTCTTGAAGGCCTTGAGTGCCAGGGTGACGGCCCGCAACTCCAGTCTGTTGATGGGCCATTGTGCTTCCAACTGTGTCCAGCGACCCTGGACGAACTGGTCCTCGCAATGTGCTCCCCAGCCTGACAGGCTGGCATCCGTCGTCAATAGTAACCACTGATGTGGTTCGAGAGGCATCCCGCGGTCCAGATTCCTTGGGCACTGCCACCAGTGAAGGGCCTGTTTGGTCCGCGGAGCGCAAGGTAACTGCATTGACAGAAGCTGATGTTGGGGTGACCAACGGCGTAATAGTGCTCGCTGCAACGGCCGCATGTGGGCCCTGGCCCATGGCACTACTTCTATCGCCGCCGCCATTGTTCCCAGAACCTGAAGATAATGCCACGCCGTGGGATTTCTTCTGCCTAGAAACTGCGTGACTAGCCGTCTTAGCTCCCTTGACCTTGAGTGAGATAGGAATACTCTGCCTTTGCAGGTGTCGAATCTTGCCCCGAGGTACTCGAGTTCCTGGGAGGGAGTCATCCTGCTCTTCGTGCAGTTGATGACCCATCCCAACTCCTCCAGGACCTGGATCACTCTGGTCGTTGCCGCCTGACTTTCCTTTTCCGACTTTGCCCTGATAAGCCAATCGTCTAGGTAAGGGTGCACTAATATTCCCTCCTTCCGGAGGAAGGCCGCTACTACCACCATCACCTTGGTGAACGTCCTGGGGGCCGTGGCTAGGCCGAAGGGTAGGGCCTGGAATTGAAAGTGGCCTCTTGGTACTGCGAATCTCAGGAATTGTTGATGTGCCTTCCTGACCGGGATATGCAAGTAGGCCTCCATCAAATCGAGGGACGTTAGGAGCTCCCCGCCCCTCACGGCTGCTATGACTGACCGTAGGGTCTCCATCCGGAAATGTGGTACTCTGAGGCAACGGTTGACCTGTTTTAGGTCCAGGATCGGTCGGAAGGACCCTTCCTTTTTTGTTACTACGAAGTAAATCGAGTACCGACCAGTGCCGAACTGGTCTGGTGGTACTGGAACTACGGCCCCTAAAGCTATTAGTCGATCGAGAGTTGCCTCTATCGCCGCCCGCTTTGCAGAAGAACCGCCAGGGGACTGCACAAATGCTGGCCGTATTTGTTTTGCGAATTCGAGAGCATAGCCTTCTCTGATTACCTCTAGGACCCATTGGTCGGACGTGACTCGGGACCAGGTGGGAAGAAACAGTCTTAGGCGTCCGCCCAACGGCCGTCCTTCCTCCTGGACCCCCGTCACCTCATTGTTGCTTTCTAGGTCCCGAGAAGGAGGAGGAGGAAGCCCCAAAGCCTCGACCTGCTCCACGAAACCCTCTGTATCCTTGACCCTTAGAGAGAAAACGGCCCCTGGGAAAAGGGTTTGGCCTGGTAGGTCGGAACTTCCACGAGTCCCTTGGCTGGGTACGCGTTGGAGCTAGGAGGCGCCCTTGTTTTGGCCTATCCTCCGGGAGCCTGCCCCCTTTAGACTCCCCCAGGTCTTTGACTAGCTTCTCTAAATCCTCCCCAAATAATAGTTTCCCCTTAAAAGGGAGTCGACTTAGGCGTGCCTTCGAGGAAGGATCCGCCGCCCAATTCCATAGCCAAAGATAACGCCTAGCCGCCACCACTGAGGCCATGTTCTTGGCTAGGCTTCTGATGAGGTCATACTGACTGTCCGCCAGGTAGGCTGTGCCGGATTCCACCCTAGCCGAGTTGGCCTGTATTTCATCCGTTGAGCCCTCTGCCTGGAGCTGTTGGGCCCACCTTAAACAGGCCCGTGCCACCCAAGCTCCTGACACGGAGGCCTGCAAGGCGAGAGCGCTCACATCAAAGGCTTGTTTCAGCAGCGTGTCTAACTTTCTGTCTTGTGCATCTTTTAAGGCCGAGCTGCCCTCAACTGGGATAGTCGTCTTTTTAGTAACAGCTGATACTGCTGCATCCACCCTGGGAGATTTCAGCAGCTCCTTATCCGCCTCTGGAAGAGGGTAGAGGCGAGTCATGGTTCGGACTCCTCTTAAGCTTGATTCTGGTTGGTCCCACTCTTCCTGGATCATCTGGCGCACGACTCTGTGGACCGGGAACACCCTTTGGGATCTTCTAAAGGCCTGGATTAGGGGATCCTCTAATGCCTCTTCCTGGGCTGGCATGTCGGAGGTCACATTGAGAACCTTCAGGGACTCGTTAATTAATGCCGGGAGCTCCTCCCTACGGAAAACTCTAACTATCCGTGGCTGTTCTTCTTCCGGGATTTCCCCCTCTTCAAGCTCCTCCTCTTCCTCGTCCAAGTCCTTTAGCGAGCCATCCTCGTCCGGGGTACCCTGGGATAGGGACCCTAGAGGCTCCTCCCCACTAAGGCGTGGGCGCTTGGGAGGGATACCGGAAATCGGGAATGGTTGCCCCGAGGGATCTTGCTAATTTGTTGTCCGTTGGGGGGGCAACCTCTTCTGACCCTACGCCCTGTTTACGTAGGCAGTAGGGTTTGTGAAGAAGGAGGATTAAGTCAGGGGAGAAAAATTCTCCTGTCCTCCCCGCACTAGAGGAGGGGGGCGAGGGTGGAATAGAAGGAGGAGGTAGGTCCAAGGGAGTAGGAAGGGGAAGCTGGGACCCCCCTTCCCCTTCCACAGGGTCTCCTGACTCATGAGAAGTCTGAGACATGGTCAAGTTCATTTCCTGTTCCACTGAGGCGGCCACCGCTGCACAGCTCCTGCAGATTCCTGCCTCTGCGGAGGTGCCCCTGCGAGTGCCACAGGAAGGGCAGCGAGGTTTGGCTGCCATGAATTAGTGCTGGGGATTCCCACAGTGAGCACCCAAGCACAGGTAATATTTTCTCCCCGGTGGGGGCTAAGTACCCCTTAGCTAGGTAAGTAGAAGCAACCTAACCCTGATTAATGGTTAAAGTGCAGTTAAAAAATTAAAATTCAGATAAAATAATTAAAATTAAAATAATTAACATAAGTAGCTCGCTGAAAACCGCAGCACCAGGGAGAACTGTGGCAATACAATCGCTAACCAGAAATAAATAAACTAAAATAAAATATTAAGTATAAATAAAATGAAAACGGTAAGGAAACTAGGCAGAGTACTTGCGATTCTGTTGTTTTGCTGGCTGGATCCGACACAGCAAGCAACCCCGCCGGCTCTACACGTGGTAGGCCTAGCCACGTGGAGCCTGGACGGGGGACCGCAAGAAGGCCGCTCTCTGGGCCGTAGGAAATCAAACCGGAATGCAGCCCTGGTACAGGAACGGCCCTTTGAGCAGACCGACGCTGGAAATTGCTCCGCGGCTAAGCGGGAGACCCGGCGCTCGCCTCCACGTCCTCTTGTTCAGGGACGGTCCGGCGGCGGGAATGAGCCTGCGTTTTCCCCCTCAAGCGCTCAGCCACCGGGAGGGCTTCGGCGCGAGGGGGACCGGCTTAGGAGAGGGAGGGCAGGAGACCGCCGGTAACGCCGCAGGAGTATCAGCCAGGCAGGGATCTTCACTGCTGACTGCCGCCCGCAGGAGAGAAACACCTCTCCGAAGTCCTTGCCGACCCGGGGGGGGGGGGGGGGGGGGCGCGGAGTGCAGGCCGGAAATTAAAGGGGCAGAGAATCCTAAGAAATAAAACAACAAACGAGGGATCAAGGAGAAAACCTTAGTAATCTAGGTAAGAAATGTAAAACAAATAAAGTATTAAGTATAAATAAAATATTAAGAAGGGAAGACTCCAGTAAGCCCTAGGCTTACGGAACCCTCCAGCTGCTTGGAGGCTGAGAATACTGGAGTTGGGGGGTGGTCCCAGTGGTATTTATACCGCTCCATCCCCAAAAAGGTTGGGCTCAGCCTCCAAGCTGCTGGAAGGGTTGCGTAACCCAGAAGTAAGGGACTGGACTGGAGTGACGATAAGGAAAGTATCTATTTTATCTGAATTTAATTTGCCTTGAACATCTGAGAATGGATTTAACTCATGCCTATTTCCCTTCCTTTGCCTTTCCTCTGAAGCAAAGGATTTAAAACAAAATACCCGAGTTCCCTGCACCTAAAAAGCTATTAATTGTTAAAACAGCAATCTGAACCACTCTCTACAAGCCTAGAGGACAACCCTACTTGAAATACTTCATTACTGTTACAACAGCTAGAATTGCTATTTTTAAATTTAAAATCTAATTCATAGATTTATACCCTACCTTTACTCTGGAAAAGAGAGAGTAGATTATAGATTGCTAGATTTTATATTTAGATACAGTGGGTACTTTTCTATTCCTTGGAATGCTTACTTTCTAATTTTGTACCTGAAGTGGTGTAAAGTTTATTTATTTAACAGGTTTTTTATATACTGCTTTATCATTTCAATCAAAGCAGTTTACATTGAAACTTAAACTTGGTAATAATGTACATTAAACAGGGACATTGATAACTTGGATTTTTCTGAGGCAATGGCGGGTTAAGTGACTTGCCCAAGGCCACAAGGGGTGCTAGTGGGAATCGAACCCTGGTCTCTGGGTTCCTAAGCCAGTGTTCTCAACCATTAGACTACTCCTCCAATCCATTATGCAATCCACTGCATTAAGTGACTTGCTCAAGATCACATGCAGCAAAAGTGAGATTCCAACCAAGCTTTCATGGTTCTCAACCTGCTGCTCTAACCATTAGGCTATTCTTCCACTATGCATTAAGCATTGTCCCCAAGGCACAAAAATCACTAAAAGATTTTAGTAAATCTGTTTATCACTTCAGTTCATCCTCACAAAATTCAGAATATGAATTTTTAAACTTAATAGGAGCTTCTATATAGAACTAATGAAGCCTACTTCCTGGACCATGTATTCCCAAATTTTAAATACTCAGAACATTTGGCATAGATAACACCCCAAAGATTGTCAAAATTAACTCAGTTAGGAGCACAACTGCGAAGTGTGCCCATTCTGAAAAACTCCTGGTCTCCCCCTTTCTGAGATGGAACAATATGATCAATCACTCACCAGTGTATATCTGTCGCCGAGTGATTTTTTTTCAATAAAATGCTGTACTAAAGGGGCCCGATTCCATTCTAGTATTAATCCGCGACTGATGTTCATTTAGACACAGCCTGACCTTTCTTTTCGTCTGGCCAATGTATAATAACTGACAAGGGCATATGATCACATATATTAAATTACATAGTCTGCCTCACAAGTAGTCCAGATTAGTCTAACTTTTTACCATCCTAAGGACACCGGGATTCTTTATTAAATATACATGAACAATGCTGGATTTCCCATCTAAACACCCTGAAAAACTGACATAAAAACTTTATATTTTACTATGAATCTTCACTATAGGAGTTTCTTAACATCCGTTTTATTTGAACGCCTCCTTATTAGATATTTCTCTGTCCTCGGGAGCTCACAATCTAAGTTTGCACCTGAGGCAATGGAGGGTTGAGTGACTCACCCAAGGCTACAAGAAGTATGTTAGTGGAATTTGAACCTCCTCTGTGGCACCTAGGCTGCTGCTCTAACCACTAGATTGCTTGCTCATAAGGAGTGGAGGAGTATTCTTAAGCTCAATAGCTTTATTTTTAGCCTGCATTCAGAAGAAAAGTAGGCATATGAGATCATCATGTCTGTAAGTGTGTGCCCCCCCCAATAACTTATTTTCTCCTGGAACTTTGCAAGTAATTCCGGCTGCTCAGCTTCTTTTGCATATTCTTTGCTCTAGTCACTCTGGGGGATGGGTGGGAACCTGATAATTTGATTTAGCCATGATCTGAAAAAAAAGATTCACTCTAAACTAAAGTATTCAAATATTCCTTTCAGAAATACCTAATTCACGTGAACTGTATAAATATATATGCACACACAAAGCTATTTCAGTGAGCACTGTGTATGAAGTATTGTTCCCAAGGCACAGAATCACTGAAAGGTTTTAGTAGATCTCTCCCCCAAGTATCATAAGAAGCAGGCCCTGAAACACTGGGTAAAGAAAATAGGCTACAAGCCAAGGAACCTTGATAAAAGGTCTCTCAATAGACATTCAGAGCTCAATGCAGAAACCCTGTGCTGGAACCCAGCGCTAAAGCTCTAGCGCAGGGTTACTTAACACACGTTCAACACAGACATTTTGCTCACACATGCTGCAAGCAAACTGCATGTAAATGAGCTGTGCACAAAACACCTGCATGAAACATGGAAAGCAAGCTAGACACATGCATACAAGGGTCTGGCATCTGTGTGCATGTATCGGATGGCTGAAATAAAAGTCATATCTGAGGTGAAGTTTGACACTTCACCTCAGATGAGCAAGGCAGCCCCCCACCCCCATAATGCATTCCCACTATAAACATTTGTGGCCTTACCCCTCATTTCCCTGAGCCTAAAAAAAAGTAATAATAGCAACTCCCCCCCCCCACACCAAAAACTTATATTGTGACTCAGTGGTCCCTAGCCTCCACCTCTCGTCCAATTCTCCATAGCTTAATCTTTGGGAGAAGGGCAGGAGCAATACCCATATGAACATAAGACATGCCATACTGGGTCAGACCGAGGTCCATCAAGCCCAGTATCCTGTTTCCAACAGTGGCCAATCTAGGTCATACGTACCTAGCAATAGCCCCAAAAGACACAGGTTCCACAATGCTTGTACTGGGTCAAGCATTGATATCCTGGGTCCCTTTTTAATAGTGGTTTATGGACCTTTCCTCCAGGAACTTGTCCAAACCTTTTTTAAACCCAGCTATACTAACAGCCCTTACTACATCCTCCGGTAACAGATTCCAGAGTTTGATTACACGTTGAATGAAAAAATATTTTCTCTTATTTGTCTTAAATAGTTTACCCTGTAGCTTCATTACATGTCCCCTAGTCTTTCTATACTCTGATAGCGTAAACAATTGATCCACGTTTATCCGTTCCACTCCATTCATTAATTTATAGACCTCTATCAAATCTCCCCTCAGCCGTCTCTTCTCCAGGCTAAAGAGCCCTAACCTTCTTAGCCTCTCTTCATAGGAGTAGCCTTCCATCCCCTTCACCAATTTGGTGGCTCTTCTCTGTACTTTTTCTAATAACGCTATGTCCTTTTTAAGATACGGTGACCAGAATTGCACACAATATTCAAGGTGCGGTCGTACCATGGAGCGATACAGAGGCATTATAACATCCTTTGTTTTATTCTCCATCCCTTTCCTTATGATACCTAGCATTCTATTTGCTTTCTTGGCCGCCGCTGCACACTGGGCGGAGGGTTTTAACATGTTATCCACGATGACTCCTAAATCTTTTTCCTGGGTGGTGGTTTCTAATGTGGAGCCTTGCATCGTGTAACTATAGTGTGGGTTGTTCTTTCCTAGGTGCATAACTTTGCACTTGTCCACATTAAATTTCATCTGCCATTTGGATGCCCAGTCTTCCAATTTATCCAGATCCTCCTGCAGTTTTCCACAATCCTCTTGGGTTTTAACAACTTTAAACAGTTTTGTGTCATCTGCCCCATGCCACCATCTTTGCAGCATCAGTCCATGTAAGATAATTTTTGGCTTACATGGCAGACTGACCCTTGAAGTGCATCCTGGTATGCATAGCACAGGGTGAGAAGACTGACCAACCCCATACTGTGCATCCTATGATGCACATTGGTAGGGGGCAGTCTGCCATATAAGGCAAAAATTGGCCCTGCCTGATGCTTCCCAGGATGCACTACCTGGGACAGGCGCCACCATTTTCTAGGATTTATTTATTTACATTCTCTTATATACCGCACTATTCTGCATCACTGTGGTTTACATTGAACAAACTGAAATTACATTGAACAGGGCATTATAACTTGGAGATAACTATTTTACAGGGAACATGGGCTATGGAGGGTTAAGTGGCTTGCCCAAGACCACAAGGAGCCCCTGATAGCAGTATGGGGGGAGGGGGGACTATGGGTCACCAGGGAGGTTTTTTTGGAAAGTTATAGAGGGTAGGGCCCACCAAAGATATTTGATGGTATCAGGGTTGGGGGATGTGGGAGTGTATGATTTGGGAAAGAGGGAGTGTCTGCCTTGCAATATTCAAATATCAAACTTCACATCAGATGATCCTTTTGCTCCCTGCTGCATCTTTACGCTTGCCCGAATCTGGCAAAAAGATCCAGCGTTGAGAAGAGTAAAAACTGCACAAAGTTTTGGCGCAGTTTTTCTTTTTTTTAACCACAGCAGGAACAATTAAGAATTCATTATTTTATATGTGATTAGCATGCCCACTGCGCTACGCTTTTGCACAGTGGTTTTGCTGGCTATTTTCCTGTGCTAGCTTGCTTTTTCCACTAGGAAGCAAGATTAGTGCGGGAAAATTTCTTATCAAAACACACAACTAGAGCATAGCGCAGTTTGCTGCATCAAGTTGTCAGTGACCTTAAACAGGCCACATTACCTAACCAGTAATAAAATGTAAATTCCGAGATAAACTACCTATTTATCCTATATAGAGCTTGCACAGTTATGGCACTATACAAATGCTATAGTCACACCTTCTACATAAATGGGACAAATATAGCACTTATCAGAAACCAAAAAGCCCATGACCTCCAGGATGAGCCTCTGGCACAATACAAACATTAGAAGAGCAGTAAAACTAAGATCATATCCAATATACTCTGTCTTTTAGTGACGTTTACTCATATCATGGTACATGCAAAGCTAATCCAATCGGGGGACACTGCCTTGTGAAAGAAAGCAAATTGCAGACCCCTACAATTATAACCTGTTTCTTCCAAAGCTCTCCAAATACATCAAACAAGTATGCATTCAACTGAACATTAAACTCGCAGGGCAGTAGCACTCTGCAGAAACAAAATTAAAAATAAGTTGTTCCACTAGTTAAAAGAAAAAAAAGAGCTCTCTCACTTTTAACATTTCATTCTAAAAACAATGCTCAAATTAGAAAACGGTCCTTAACGATTCAGACTAATATTTTCCAGTCCAGCCTTCAGCACATCTCTAAGCAACAGTAACATGGCAATTCAGTCTGCGACATTTTTTTTTTACTTATAAAATAAGCAGTAAGCAGAACTGGCAAACAAATGGCTTATATAAAGACAGATTTAAAGGGCATTTGAGATCAACAATATTTTATATAAATTCTGACAAAAAAATGTTCTGTTCATGGAATAGGCACATTTAGTTTCATTCTAAACACGCAATTTTATCTGTCAAATTAATCTCTGAAGTACAAGAAGGCTATTGTAAGGCGATTGGTTATATTAGTATTTCTGTTGTGCTATCTCGCCTTCCATTTTCCTTTTTTGGCACCCCATATTCTCTTCGAGCTATTTTATTCTAGCAGGATTATAATTAACACAAAAATTATATACTGCACTACTGCCACAAAACAAAAGCATCTCTTCTTCAAGCTGAACTCGAGTCCATTTGTAGCTGGAAAAATCTCCAAGGCTGGCTTTAATCATGAAGCCCCAGAGGACAAAACCTTACCGCTTTAGACGGATCGAGATTATTTGTTTTTCAGAAATCGCATGTTTTTGCCGAATTTACGGCCAAACACAGTTTCGAATGTAACTGTTCCCCTGTGCCATTGACGGATTTCAACCCTCTGCTCGTATACGTTTTCCCTCCGTGCAACCAAGGAAGCAAGTCTGACTAGCGCTTCCTATACGCTCTCCTAGCCGCCATTTTAGAAATATCATTCGTACCAGCCGGGTCTGCTGCAGCACAGGCTCTCACAGCACCTTCCACATACAGATCTGACCCTCGCAGAAGGAAAGAAAGAACGTTTCTAAAGACCATGCAAATATCCACATATAAAAGCCTGCACGCCTTTGCTAACCATGTCCTATTAAAGCTGCACGCTGCCATACACGTGTGTCTGCTCATTTCCGCAAGAAAATTTCTCAAAAAGTGAAACCTCATGGAATGACCTATGCTTGAAGCAGCTAGAGGGACAGAGAAAATAACGCAAATCAGTTTCCTCATACACTGACAATGATTGCATTCTCACTGATTTCACAAGGGCCGTGAATAAATCTTAGTAAAGGTCTACACACACACACGTGGTAAGATACATTACCTCCATTCACGCTTTTATAAAAGGCATATGGAAATGTTCTTTCCATAATCTATTCGTTTTTACAGATTATATAGTTGATTACAAGTACAATTTTGCAAAACTACATTCCCAGTGCGAATTGGGCTCCTTTTTCGCACCACTGATGAATTTTCGCAGTTATGCATCGAATCACCATTTACCCTCTCCTTTGAAGGATTACAAGCCAGATCTCTCTGGTGATGATCTAAAGATATACACAATGCTAACTAGAATATGCAGAATCTTATCCATTGAGAAAGAAAGGGGAAGATGTTTTTTCCTATAACAGATTCCTACTAGACAGAGGCTCCTATTCTGTTTAGGAGCGAGTCTATTTTTCCCAGGGTGACTCAACGATCCTCCGTAATTTTCCTGCTGTAAATAGCAGTAAGAGCAATCAAACCACAGAAAGACAACCTTTTTCATCTTAATGGATGGGAAACAGGTCCTAGATAGAGAAAAGGAGATTTGTTTTCCTTCTTTTCATTAAATCCAATGCACTTTTCTTGTTTTCCATTATCATGAATTCCCAGAAAACTGCTACAACATTTCAAAATGAATGGCTGATTTCCCATGTTCCATCAACAAAGCAAAATGACTTCACTTCATTCAGAAACCGAAATTGGGGCATGCAGTTCTTACTGGTTCAGATTATTTTGCGGACGAAATATTGAAGCGACCACACGCAGAAAGCTAATCAGAAGAAAGTATATTTATATGCACATACAGATATAGCTACCACAGCAAAACACACACACATATATTATCCACTAATAGAATTGCCAAGACAAACATCGATAGGGAAAAATAACTCCTTTGGGGGAGGGGGTAGTGCCAGATATTGTATTTCATTTTATTTTTCCATCAACCCTATAGAAGCAATTTGCACCATTCGAACACTAAGAAAGCAGAAAATAAACCCGAGTTTTCAGCTCGTTTACAAAAGACAAAATAAATATTCAGAATTTGCCTTGCGAACACCTCGTCTTACAGTAGATTTCCATTCTCTTCTGCATTTTTAGATCTTCATTTTTATTTCAACAGTCTCTTACGATTACTTTGTATACCCTAGATAGAATCCTGGGAACCCCATCAGTTGATTTCTTTCTAAGGTCTAGGAATTAAATAGCACATCATTTATTTCCTGCAGTAACAAACTACCCCCCGTCCTATCCCAAGCCCATGAAATAAAAAAAAAAAAGAAATCTGTGCTTGCAGCTAGCCCGCCATGCACGGTCTGCGAGGAGTTGCTATGATACTGTAATTTTCCCACCCGTTCTCTCTCACACATAGCAGTCCATAACGCCTCGCCGGAGTGGCAGAAAACTGGGATTTTTTGGAGGGAGCTCGTCGTTCCTTTCTTCTCTCTCCACAGCCAGAATGAAAGAAAATAAGACACCCCCACCCCGCCCCCCATCTCCAAGACCGAAAAGAACAAACTGGGCCACTCACCGTTTAAAATGTTCGATGATTTTTTCCTCCCGCACGTTCTCAGGTAAATTGCCCACCCAGAGGTGCCTGGTTTCCCGGACCATGCTGGGTTGATGTCCCGGCTCCGCTTCCTCCTCCTCCTCCTCCCCCCGCCGTCGCCGCTGCCGCCGCCTCCTCCCCCCTCCCCCAGCGCGCGCGCGCGCGCGCGCCTACCCGTAGGTGACTGACCGCGAGCGAGTGTGTGCGCGTGCGAAACCTAAAACGTTGAAGAGGCGGAATCCTGTGGGCTAAGCCGACGGAGACGCGATCCCACCATAGCCCGAGCGACTGTTTTCTGTAACTCCTTTAGCGGCGACGATTGTTGCTTCTGCGGATGTGGTGGTGGTTTTTCTTTTTTTTTTTTCCTCACGGTGGTTTGCCGGAGCGGCGAACGCGTCTGCTGTCTCGGCTGCGCAGTCTCTCTTCTCTCTCTCGCACACATACGTACACAAGACTCGGAACTCCTCAACTCGCGCGCGCGCGCTCTCTCTCTCTCTCTCTCACACACACACACACAACCGACCCCCCTCGCGCCGAACCCTCTGCGCACGCGCGGAAAACTCGGGCCGCGGGAGGGAGGAGGGATGCACAACTCTGGCTGTTGGCGGGTGGGGGAGGGGATGGTAAGAGAAAAGGAGAGAGCGAGAGTTTCTGCGTGTGTGTAAACTGGTAAGCTGCGGGGGGAGAGGAAGGTCATGCCAAACTCTAGGCCGCATGCGCACAAATGTCGGCGTTGGGGAAAAGAAAGCAAGGGAAATTCGAGCTGTCGCTGACATTTCTTGGCGGGGAGGGCAAGGAAGGAAAGTGCGGTCGCGCGAGTCTATTTTCTTCCTCCCTCACCCTGTTTTTCATTCACCGTGTCCCACACTTGGAATTCACACAGAGACATTTGGGCGGGGAGAGCGCGCGCTGGCAGCGGCGTCTTCGTGGGCGGGAGCACAGCCCTGGCTTGCTTACTTCGAGGAGTTGGAGCCTGCAGCCTTGTCCTGCTTATCGCTGGAGGAGGGGGCTGTATGGGCTTGGCCTACTTACTTTTGGAACGAGGGGGGCTGTATAGGTTTCATCTGCTTATTGTTGAAGGAAGAGGGGGCTGTATAGGCTTGGCCTGCTTATTGTTGTGGGAGGTTTTTGTGGTTGGAGCCACTGGGTGGTGCACATAACATTCCATCTAGACCTCTGTATTCACCATGGTAAACTAGCAGTGTCTGCACTGGAGGTTTTGACTTTATTTAGTGCATGAGAGGAATACCAATGGCCTGAAAGGCAAGGTTTTCAAGCCCTTTTGCACTGATGCCTCTTGTGACCTTGGGCATTTTAGATGACCTGCATTAAGGCGATTGTCCTGGGTCCCGATGCTGGAGGAGGCTTCATCCTTAAAGCCTGTCTGAAAGAGGTACAACGTATTAATTGGTTTTGGTGGTCTCAGCATGTTTTAACAGCAACCCTGAGTTCACCCTCCATTGCTTAACTAGGACAGGTGTAAGGGTATTAAATGCCCTAGGCAAACATCAGGCCTTCTGCCATTCCCAGCTAAATTTCAGACCCCTTCAAGACTTTTAAAAGTAAATGCAAGAAGTATGGTCACCTCACCACGCCCCTCCCACAACAATCTGTAAAGGTGCATTATATTTGGACATTTGCACTTTTTAAATGTTAATTAGGGCAATTTCCAAAAGTCATTTCCCCAGATCAATGAACTACTGGAAAAATTGTCCACCCACCTTGCAGATAAAAGTAGGTGCTAAATTTTCTGAATTTGTGTTGCTGGCAGGAGCTATTTTGTGTTTAATAAAGCTGCTGCCCTAGGTAACTGCCTATTCTGCCTGACATTTGCTTGTGTATCTTTTTTGACTAGTGTATCATTCTTCAACTGCATCAAAGTAGTTTGACTTTAACACAAATTAGAGTGGGGGGGATACAGAAGAGAAGAAACGTACAAAAGGGCAGGTTATAATCTCTTTTTGTGTATAAAATGAGGGAGAAGGTAGGGAAGGGTTCTTGATGGAACTCTTAACAACAACCTCTTTGCATGTGAAGAGAATGGGTTCATTTCAAAGGCAAGAATAAATAGCCATGTCTTTAAGCTTGATTTAAAGGTGGGAATGTTTATTTCTGACCTTTTTAAATAAGGTGTTTTTGAGTAAAGCAGCAAAGAGGCCTAGTAAGAAAAAGCAGTGCTGCAGTGGCCTCCAGCCTTACAAGTGAGGGGTAGAGGGAAGGGCTAATAAATTAGCTTGAAGTGACCTTAGGCATCTTCCAGGTGGATAATGAATGAAGAGGTTAACAAGACAGGTTATTCTGATAAAATAACTTGTGAAATAAGCAGAATCTTGTATTTTATCCTTTGGTTAAGAGCAATTGGTATGATCTCAAAAGAAATTTAAAACGATTGGTAGACGATAAATAAATACAATAGTTACATTGTTGCTTTTACAAACTGAGCAAAGAAGTTTAATAGCTGTGCTTTGCACGAAGGAGATTACACAATGATCTGCTGGTAGTGCCCAATAGGAGGGCATTCCCGTAGTCTAGACAACTCATCATAAACATTTGAAGTAACATGTATATCCTTGGGGATTGAGAGAGGAGCGCAATCTACTGATTTATTCACCACATTTGAAATGTGATTAGAGAAATTAAGGTGTGAGTCAGTGTTTTCCCTAAAATAGTGATCTTATCCCTTAACCCCCTTGGTTCCCATGCTGTGGACCTCACAAGAGGTGTGGGGGGGAAGGCTGGAGGGAAGTGGCTGGAAAAAGGGAGGGAGGGAGATGGAATCTGGTGGGGACTGGTGGAAATGGGAAGAGAGCTAATGAGGACAGGCTTTTCACACTGAGAGAAGGGGGTTCAAAAAGAGCAGTGAGGATGATCTTTGGAGCCCCTGATCCTTTTAGAGGTTAAGGGGTCCACACAAACAAAGAGGTTTGGAATCTCTGCCTAAAGATAATTGATTACCTGCAACAGAGGGGGTGAGAGTGGGAGGTGATTTCTGACCGAATCAGGGGACCTCTGATTTTTGTGAATCCAGTTTTAGTTGATGTGAAAGCCAGTCTGCCACTGCAGTTAGGCATTGGTTAAGCGGAGTAAGGTGAAGACTTGAAAGATTTGTAAAAGCTACTAACTGGAAGTAGTCGGCATAAACTTAACAGATAATGCCCAATTCTTAAATTAAGGAGGCCAGGATGCAATAAATGCATTGAAAAGACTGGGAGCAAGG
The DNA here is from genome assembly GCA_033557465.1 of Ichthyophis bannanicus. Classification (NCBI taxonomy): domain Eukaryota; kingdom Metazoa; phylum Chordata; class Amphibia; order Gymnophiona; family Ichthyophiidae; genus Ichthyophis; species Ichthyophis bannanicus. The sequence goes on from CM066042.1 coordinate 24,769,748, forward strand.
ATAAACTCTTGGGAGGATTTGACTGTGTATTCTTCCACAAGCACAAAAATGCATTAGTTAGAAAAGGCCTAAACCGTGCAAGGCCTATGTCTTGTAAAGTCTGTGAATAAGACATTTGTGACTGCATCAAAGGCTGCATTTAAATCTACTACTTGGTTCATGCTGGCAGAGCAGAGATCTGTACTCTTTCCAATCACACAGTTGGCCAACAATTTCTCCTCCTCCTTTCCACCAGCATGATGCTGGTGGGGCAGCTAAAAAAGCTGGATTCAGTATTCAGTGGTGGCGACTAGTGCTGCTGTTGAATATTAGACACAGATATTCAATGCTGGGGCCCGGAGTCGCTCCAGCACTGAATATCTAGGTTGTCCGGATTGCCATGAAACTAACAGGACAACAACAATATTCAGCCGTTGCCCAGATAGCTTCAGCAGCAAAAGTTAAGGCAGCCTTTGACTCTTGCCTTATTGCGATAACCAGGCAGCAGCCCAATATTGCTGCTGCCTGGTTATCGCTGGGTATTTCCCCCAGAACACCTTGATGCAGTGGGGCATGCAGTGGCAGTATAGATATTCAGTGGCACTAAACGTGTTAGTGCTGCTGAATATACCAGCCAAGCAGATTAGTACAGAAGGTCTGCTAGCTGTGTTAATCCCTTTCAGTATTGGGCTGCTATTTGTTTTAATTCTGTAGGAAAGCCATCCCTGGGGGCAGAAGTGATGCAACATCTATGGGACAACTAATACCTACCTTGTTTTTGCCAGCCTTCTGGGGTGGAAGTACTGCAAAAAGCTACTATGTTAGGCAAAGCTAAAAGGGAGAAACCCAGCCTTTGACTAGATTTAACAGCAGAATTTACAAGAAAGAACATGAAATGCATATCTGGATCACTAAGAACCAACCCAGCAGGTTCAATGGTGTGACCGTAGGAGGGTGGTGTGCAGTGGGGAATGCATGCAGAGCATGCCTCATGCAATTATTTCCAGTGGGGCAGTTTCTCTATATGGATTAGTTTTGCACATACCATGACAGTCATGCATTTCATTTGTGGAACCCTGTGTGTGCGTGCATGTCTATGTTTGTGTATCTGCATGTGTATATATGTCTGAATTTGTGTTTGTGTGTGGGCATGTTTTATCTCTGTGTGTCTCTGACTGGGGGAGGAAAAGAAAGTGTCAGTTTGAAAGGAGTAATTGTCTAACTGCTGTACTTCAGTTTATCACTGTTTATTGCCTAATAGAGAATATATACTATCCTGGGATTCGGTTCAAAGTTTCAGGACTTGGACATGACTCCCACACAGAATTTACATGTCAAAATAGCTGGATTTCATTGGCTGAATTGTCTCTCTCTGATACATAATTCTTTTCTATGTAGTACATGCTGCCAGCCCTGAGACTTTTGTATTGGGTCCTAAATATTTTTTTTTTTTGGGGGGGGGAGAATAACAAAAAGCATGTGATTTTAATTATCAGGAAAGTGCACATGGAACAGTCCTCCAAACCACGGCTGTATCTGCCTTATTAGCGTGACTCAGTTGCTCAAATATATCTTATCCAAATCTCCCTTCTTTGAGAAAAGCTTTCAGTATTATAAGATAACTATTTATCCCCTTTGCACTTAGGATTTGTTCCATCAAAACAGATTTTATCTTGAGAGAATAAGTTGTGTAGAGAGCTGCTTGAAGTACGTTATTAGTTAATGCTAAGGTACAATGTTCAGCTTTTGGATCAGCTGTTCATTCTCTGTGGAGCTTAACGTCCTCAGCAATTCCAGATAGAAAACAGACAGACATACCCCATTAAAAGTATTGATATTGTGGTGAAGTCTGTGCTTATTCTAATTTTTTTCACTATTGTATTGGTAGCACTCTCCAGCAAAGAAGAGTTAGGGATTATAGGCTAAAACCTGTCTCTGCTCTAATTTTTGTAAGTTGTAATTCAGTACAGAAACGGAGCACATTTGGTGAAAAAAAGGGACTTCACAAAATGTCTCACTAAACTGTTTTTCCTATATCTTAAGTAGCATGTACCTGGAGCTGCCTGCCAACAGAAGCTGTGCAAATAAAAAGCATGATGGAACTAAAAAATGCTTGTGACAGGCATTGTGATAAATGACTGGTGGGTGGGTCAGGTGAGTACTGGATATGAAAGGGATTCTTGGACAGTTGTGGAAAACAATGCTAGGTGCAGGGTTCAGTAGTTACATGGCGGAAGGAGCTTGTTTTGGTTTAATCAACAGAAATTGGTATGCTTATCTGATCCAAGTCTTATTGCTAGGAGGTAGCATCACAAGATCGGCATAATTTTGTTTAGCAACAGAGATAAGGGCAGGAGCAGTGGGGGACTGCTCCTGCCCCCTTCTCACTGGACCACCAGTAAACTGTAATGTAAAGGCTAGGGGGGAGAATGGGGGTCCAAGGGGGTGAAGTTGGCTAGCTGGGGATTTTTGTTGCCAGGGGACACAAAGACACCCCGTTCCTCCCCCCCCCCCCCGGCCAACATCCAATAGGGGCTGGGTGCTATCCGGGGGGGGGGGGGGTTGCCTTACCCTGGTGTTGGTGCCCTCATGCACAAAAGACTGTCACCGGTCGGCGCAACTACAATGCATAACCTTCTCGAATGACCCAACACTCACTGATCCGACGTAATCTGGACCCAGGCAGGATAAAAATCCTGTAGCCGACCCCCTACGGGCACTTTTCCCCCCCCCCCCCCCCCGGGTCCTCCTGACTTCATTGTGACTTGAAGAGGAAGAGGCTGTAAATCCTCTACTTGCTCCCCGAAACCCTTGGGCCCTATAGTGTGCTGTGGTTTGGCAGACGGTGCTGAGGCTGCTGGCTCTCAAGGCCATAATACCGGTACCAGCAGACCAATGCGGCTGCGGTCAGTATGCCATATACTTCGTGGTTCCAAAGAAGGACGGGGCCTATCGACCAATTTTGGATCTCAAAAGAGTAAATCGCTGCCTTCGAGTATCTCACTTTTGAATGGAGACTTTAAGGTCTGTTATCATGGCAGTACGGGCAGGAGAGTTTCTCATGTCGCTAGACCTCTCCAAAGCATATCTGCACACTCCAGTCCGGCAAGGTCATCAGATGTACCTCAGGTTTGCAGTTCCAGTGAGACATTTCCAGTTTCAGGCCTTACCGTTTGGTCTAGCAACAGCGCCTCGAACATTCACCAAGGTGATGGTGGTGGTAGCAGCGTCGTTGCGAAAAGAAGTTCTAGTACATCCTTATCTGGACGATTGGTTAATCAGAGCAAAGTTCAGGGCAGAGAGCGAGACGGCTACAGCCAAAGTGGTGGCATGTCTGTAGAATCTTGGTTGGGTAGTCAATCGGGAAAAGAGCATGTTGGTGCTGTCACAAAGTCTGGAATATCTGGGGGCAAGCTTCGATACCAAGGTAGGGCGAATCTTTCTACCTCAGCATCGAGCACAAGTGTTGAGGAAGTTAGGGAATTTCTCAACAACCCGAAGCCGAGGGCATGGCATTATCTTCAGTTGCTCGGGACCATGGCCGCAACTCTCGCGTTGGTTCCTTGGGTACGAGCACATACTTGGATCAACTATCAATAAAGAAGCAACAAGCAGTCAAGAAATCAGATGACGCATTGCTCTTGGCAGAATGGCTATGAAAGACCTAGATAAGATTCTCAAGAGCAGAGATGTCTCTCTCCATACAAAGATTCGACTTGTTCAAGCCATGGTATTTTCAATAACATCATATGGATGTGAAAGCTGGACAGTGAAAAAGACAGATAGGAAGAAAATTGATGCCTTTGAATTATGGTGTTGGCGGCGAATACTGTGTATAACATGGACTGCCCGAAGAACAAACCAGTCGGTACTAGAGGAGATCAAACCTAAGCTTTCTTTAGAAGCTCAGATGACAAGACTTTGGGGCTTGTTTACAAAGCCGCGGTAGTGGTTCGCGATCGCAGCCGCGGCCCCATTGAAATCAATGGGGCCGCGGCTCCGATTACGATCGCAAACCGCTACCGCGGCTTTGTAAACAAGCCCCTTTGACTTTCATACTTTGGACACATCATGCGAAGAGAGAAATCATTAGAGAAAGAAGGTCAACGCAAAAGAGGAAGGCCAGCAATGAGATGGATCGATACAATAACAGCAGCTACGGGTACCAGTCTGTCAACAATGAGCCGCCTGACTGAAGACCGAACACAATTTAGGATAGCTATCCAGAGGGTCGCCATGAGTTGACTCTGACTCGACGGCACTTAACAACAACAAAGAAAAGGACTAGTGACGTGGCCTAATACTAAAACATTAATCATCCTTAAAGAGAGATGATCTTAAGCTAACGAAACTATGACCACCATAGAACTTGGAGACTTGCGAGAATCCAAAAAGGAACATAATTGTTTAGGGTCATAGAAAACATATCTAGCATTTAGATGATTTTTATCAAACATTTATATGGAAACCTTAACATAAAGGAACCTGAGGAGATAAAGGACTACTGCAACCACATTTCCAATTCATCCCGCTATGTTGTAGCTTCATTGTCGTCCCCTAGTCTTTCTATGTTTTGATGAAGTAAACATCCTATCTACGTTTACCTGTTCTACTCCATTTATGCAATTGTGGTCAACATTATTGGCACCCTTACATTTTAGGTATATTGTATACAATATCTTGAGAAATAATTGGAAATATTCCAACTATGTCATCATATTTGAATAGTATGTTCAAAAATATACAAGAAAAAAAAGATGTCTGTATAACTTAGATGTAGTAAGTTCTGAGAGAAAAAAAACAAAATATAACCTGGAAAGGATTAATGGCACCCTTCACATATATTTGGTTGCAAAACCCTTGGCAGGGATGGCAGCCTCCAAATCTTTCTTGTAGCCATCTATAAGCTTCTTACATCAGTCTGCTGGTAGTTTCTCCCACTCTTCAACTGTGATTTTTTTCCAGCTCATTAATGTTTCCATGATTCCTTTTACCAATGGCAGGTTTCAGCTCTTTCCAAAGGTTCTTGATTGGATTGAGATCAGGACTCATTGCTGGCCAGTTTAAAACAGTACATTTGTTCCTTTTTAACCATTCTTTTGTTCTTTTGGATGTATGTTTTGGGCCATTGTCCAGCTGAAGGACCCATGACCTTCGACCAAGATCTAGTTTTCTGACACTAGGTAGCACATTTCACCCCAAAATATCTTGATAGTTCTCTGAATTTGTGATTCCTTTTAATACATTCCAGGCTTCCCATTCCTGATGCAGCAAAACAGCCCCACATTTTGGAACCTCCACCATATTTAACTGTAAAAAGTGGTTGTGGGGTTTTTTTCCTTCAAAGCCTCATTTATTTGCTTGTAAATGTATCACTTGTCTGCATTGCCAAAGAGCTCAAATTTGGTTTCATCTGTCCACAGAACATTTTCCCAGAAGGACTGTGGTTTCTCAAGGTGGGTTTGGGCAGAGATCAGGCATGCCTTTTTATGTCTGTCTTTGAGCAGTAAGGTTCTCTTTAGCCTTCACCCATGAAGAAGTTCTTTGTTTAGTGTGTGAGTATTGAAACCACCACTCCAGATTTCTCGAGGTCAGCCTTAACATTTTTGGATGTTGTACATGGTGTTTTTACAACAGTTTGCACTAACCTTTGAAAACTTATTTGATTAATTTTCCTCTTCCAACCACATCCTGGGAGGTTCTTGACAGTTCCATGAGCAGAAAACTTATTAATAGCATTGCAAACTGTGAACACAGGAATCCCAAGGTTTTTGGAGATGGCTTTGTACCCCTTTGAAGTTTGATAGTTGGTGATAATGGCTTTTCTGACAGTCTCAGCTAGCTCTTTTGTCTTCATCATTATGAATGTGGCCATTTTAAAAATTAGAGCCATCATTCATTGGTTGATTCAAGTCATGTAAGTACTAACAGTTGATCACAGGTGTATCTAATTTTATTTCAGTGGGAATGTGGTTCTTCTGTTCAAACTGATTTAAATTGTTTATGTGGGTGCAAATCATGTCTTGTCAATGTTCCAGTTTTTATACTATTTCCTTTTTAAATTGGTCTTGTTTTGATTCTTGTGGGTGGCAACTATGTGTGCATATATAGTCCAAAGCCATTTCACTGGTCACTTTATTTTAGGAGATGTTGGACATTAAGGGGTTGAACTGCAAGGGTGCCAATAATGCTAACCACAACTGTAGTTCTCTTCCAAGTTGAAGAGTCCTAACCTTTTAAGCCTTTCCTCTAAGGGTATCCTTCCATCCCCTCTACCATTTTGGTGGCTCTTCTCTGTACCTTTCTAATTCTGCTGTATCCTCTTTAAGATATGGCAACCAAAATTGCACACAGTATTTAAGATGCAGTTGCACCATGGAAAAATACAGCAGCATTATAATATCCTTTAGTTTTATTCTCTATTTGCTTTCTTAGCCGCTGCTGCATACTGGGCGGAGGGTTTCAACATATTATTCATTACTACTATTAATCATTTGTCTGGCACTACAATGTGTATGCAGCACTGTACAGATACATGTAAAAGATGGTCCTTGCTCATTGGAGCTTACAGTCCAGTCAAGATGGATAACTCAACAATTGATGACAAGGATATATCTAGGAGAATGGTAAGTAGACTAAGTGGATCAGGATCCAAAAGCGGCCTCAAAGAGGTTTCAGCCTAGTTTTGAAAAGTGCCAGAGATGACACCTGATGTACATACTCAAGTAGTTTGTTCCAGGCATAAGGAGCAGCAATGTGGAAGGATCGAAGTCTGAAGTTAGCAGTTGAAGAGATCTGCCAGAAGAATGGAGTTCCTAAGGAGGCATATAGGGAGGGAGGGAGAGAGAAGAGAAGGAGAGGTATTGAGGAGCAGCAGAATGAGTACATTTATAGGTCAGTAGGAGAATTTGAACGAATGGTAGGAAGCCAATGAAGCGACTTGAGGAGAGGGATTATATGAACATATCTAGGCTGGTGGAAGATTAGTCAAGTGGCTGAGTTCTGAACAGGCTGAAGGGGAGAGAGATGATTCAAAGGGAGGAAGTTGCAATAGTCCAGATGGGAGGTGACTAAAGAGTGGGTAAGTGTCTGTCACCTCTCGTCAGAAAGGAAGGGCAAATTTTGCTGATGTTATAAATGATAGGTTTTAGCTATCAGTTGGATGTGTAAGGAGAGGGAGGAGTCAGACAACCCCAAGGTTGTGGGCCAAGGAAACAGGGAGGAGTAGAGAGTTTATCCACAAACTGAAAAAGGAGGAAGGGGGAGGAGTTAGGTTTAGGAAGAAAAATAAGCTCTGTTTTGGCCATGTTCAATTTCAAACAATGGTGAGACATTCAGGCAGCAATGTCAGGCAGGCAGAGATCCAGGCCTGGTTTGCTGGAGAGATTTCAGGTGTAGAAAGGTATATCTGAGAGTCATCAGCACAAAGATGGTACCAAAAACCATGGAAGGAGATGAGTGCACCAAGGGCCTGGATATAGAGAGAGAGGAGGAGTGGTCTCAAGACAGACCCTTGGGGAACACCAGCTGAGAGTAGGATGGTGGTAGAGGAGGAGGATCCACCAGAACAAACACTGAAAGTGCAATGGGCAAGATAAGATGAGAACTAGGATAGCACAGGGCCCTTTAAAACCAAGCGAGGACAAGGTATCAAAGAGAAGATGATGGTCAACAGTGTCAAAAGCAGCAGAAAGGTCAAGAAGGATGAGGATCAAGTAAAGGCTCTTGGATTTTGCCAGGAACAGGTCGCTGGAGACTTTTTGGCAAGAGCCATTTCAGTAGAATATAAAGGACGAAAGCCAGATTGCAGTGGATCCAGAAGGGCATGAGAGGCGAGAAAGTCAAGGCATCGGCAATGAACTGCATATTCAAGTAGTTTAGAAATGAAGAAGGAGGGAGATGAGTTGATTAATTAGGACTAGTAGGGTCTAGTGAGAGTTTCTTGAGAGGTTGTGACCACAGCATGCTTGAAGGCTGCAGTAACAATTGCAGTGGAAAGCGATAGGTTGAGAATATAAGGGATGGATGGGATGACAGTGGAGGAGATGGAGCCTAGGAGAAGGGTGGGAATAGAAGCAGGAGTGCGTTTGGAAGAGGAAAGAAATGTGTGATTTCCTCATCAGATCTTAGAAAAGGAAGAAAGGGTAGCAGAGGTTGAGAAGAAGAGTCAGGAGGGAAGAGGGGATGGAGTTGACCATGTGGGGAATTAAAGTGTAATCTTGTGGACTTTGTCATGGAAATAGTTGGCCAAAGTTTTGGGCAGAAAGGGAAGGAAATGTCAGAGGTGGAGGCACCTTGAGGAAAGAGCTGAGCATTGCAAAGTCAGCAAGGGTCAGAGGCAAGAGAGGTAGACATATGTCTTGTCTAGCGAGTGCTATGGCTGACTGGAAAGAGGCAAGCATGAGTTTGAAGTGTAGAAACTCTGCAAGGGTGCAGGATTTGAGCCAAATGCACTCGGCTGAGAGGGCACAATAATGTATATAGCAGGTAGTCGAAGACAGCAAGGGCTGAAGTACAGTATGCCTCACAGGATGTTGCATGGGAGGAGCAAGAGCATCCAAAGCAGGAAAGTGCAATGTTATAGGAAGCTACTTCCTCATCAACAGACTCGGATGAGACAGTGGACGAAAGAGGTAATTTCTAAAAAGGTTGGAGGAGACTGGGTGAGACTGAGGTGGGGGAGGTGATGAAGAGTGAAGCTTAGCAAGTCATGGTCAGATAAGGGAAGAACTGAAGTACAGGAGTTTGAAGGTAAGCAATTGGAGAAGAAGAAAAGGTCAAAGCAGTGGCTGTGCTGGTGAGTGTGGTCAGTAGAGAAGCTGGAGGTTAAATGAGGAGGTAAGGGAAAGAAGCTTTAAAGCATAAGGATCAGAGGGGGTTTTCAACATGATTGTTAAAATCCCTGCGAATAAGGGAGGGGGAAGATGAATCCAGAAATAAGGAAAGCCATGGGTCAGTCAGTGAGAAAGGTAGAGGTGGACTTAACATAAGACATGCCATACTGGGTCAGACCGAGGTCCATCAAGCCCAGTATCCTGTTTACAACAGTGGCCAATCTAGGTCATACGTACCTAGCAATATCCCCAAAAGACACAGGTTCCACAATGCTTGTACTGGGTCAAGCAATGATATCCTGGGTCCCTTTTTAATAGTGGTTTATGGACCTTTCCTCCAGGAACTTGTCCAAACCTTTTTTAAACCCAGCTATACTAACAGCCCTTACTACATCCTCCGGTAACAGATTCCAGAGTTTGATTACACGTTGAATGAAAAAATATTTTCTCTTATTTGTCTTAAATAGTTTACCCTGTAGCTTCATTACATGTCCCCTAATCTTTCTATACTCTGATAGCGTAAACAATTGATCCACGTTTATCCGTTCCACTCCATTCATTAATTTATAGACCTCTATCATATCTCCCCTCAGCCGTCTCTTCTCCAGGCTAAAGAGCCCTAACCTTCTTAGCCTCTCTTCATAGGAGTAGCCTTCCATCCCCTTCACCAATTTGGTGGCTCTTCTCTGTACGTTTTCTAATAACGCTATGTCCTTTTTAAGATACGGTGACCAGAATTGCACACAATATTCAAGGTGCGGTCGTACCATGGAGCGATACAGAGGCATTATAACATCCTTTGTTTTATTCTCCATCCCTTTCCTTATGATACCTAGCATTCTATTTGCTTTCTTGGCCGCCGCTGCACACTGGGCGGAGGGTTTTAACATGTTATCCACGATGACTCCTAAATCTTTTTCCTGGGTGGTGGTTTCTAATGTGGAGCCTTGCATCGTGTAACCATAGTGTGGGTTGTTCTTTCCTAGGTGCATAACTTTGCACTTGTCCACATTAAATTTCATCTGCCATTTGGATGCCCAGTCTTCCAATTTATCCAGATCCTCCTGCAGTTTTCCACAATCCTCTTGGGTTTTAACAACTTTAAACAGTTTTGTGTCATCTGCAAATTTGATAACCTCACTAGTTATTCCCTTTTCCAGGTCATTTATGAATATGTCAAAAAGCAGCGGACCCAGTACAGATCCCTGGGGTACTCCACTATTCACCTTTTTCCATTGGGAATATTGGCCATTTAGCCCTACCCTCGGCTTTCTATCTTTTAACCAGTTCCCGATCCACAATAGTACACTGCCTCCTATCCCATGACTTTTTAGCTTCGCCAAAAGTCTCTGATGGGGGACTTTGTCAAAAGCTTTCTGAAAGTCCAGATACACTATATCAACCGACTCACCTTTGTCTACCTGTTTATGCACACCTTCAAAAAAACATATCAGATTAGTAAGACAAGATCTTCCTTGTCTAAAGCCATGTTGGCTGTCTCCCATTAGGCCATGACTATCTACATGCTGTGTAATTTTGTTCTTTATGATGGTTTCTACCATTTTCCCTGGTACTGACGTCGGGCTCACCGGTCTGTAATTTCCTGGGTCACCCCGGGAACCCTTTTTAAAAATTGGTGTTACGTTGGCGACCCTCCAATCTTCAGGTATTACAGATGATTTTAATTAAAGTTCACAGATTACCAATAGCAGGTCTGCAATCTCATATTTCAGTTCTTTCAACACTCTGGGATGTATACCATCCGGTCCAGGTGATTTGCTACTATTCAGTTTATCAAATAGTTGTAATATATCTTCCCGGTGTAGCGATATTTCTCTCAATTCCTCTGCAGTATCACCTTTAAATACCACTTCAGTCTTGGGTAACATCCCTACATCTTCCTCAGTAAAGACCAAAGCAAAGAATTCATTCAGTCTCTCTGCTATAGCCTTGTTTCCTCTTACTGCCCCTTTTACCCCTCTATCATCTAATGGTCCAATTGACTCTCTCACAGGCCTTTTGCTACGAATGTACTTGAAAAAGTCTCTTTATTTCGTGTTTTTGCTTCCGTAGCAAGTTTCTTCTCAAATTCCCGCTTTGCCTGCCTTATCAATGCTTTGCATTTAACTTGCCAGTGCTTGTGCTGTTTCCAGTTTTCATCATTTGGCTCTTTTTTCCATTTCCTGAGGGTTGCTTTTTTGGCAGCAACAGCCTCTCTGACCTCACCTTTAAACCATGCTGGCAGTTTTTTGGACTTTCTTCCACTTTTCCTAATGCGTGGAATACAGCTGGTCTGGGCTTCGAGGATAGTATTTTTAAATAACACCCAAGCTTGCTGTAACTCTTTAACCTTTGGAACCGCTCCTTTTAGTTTTTTCCTAACTATATTCCTCATTCTATCATAGTCTCCCTTTTGAAAGTTAAAAGGTAGTACTGTGGATGCCTTTACTATCTGTCCTCCACTAATTAAATCAAACATGATCATACTATGATCACTATTGCCAAGTGGTCCCAACACCCTTATTTCTTGCACCAGATCTGGCGTTCCACTAAGGACTAGGTTCAGTATGGCTTCCCCTCTGGTCGGTTCATGAACCAGCTGCTCCTAGAAGCAGTCATTTATTCCATCTAGAAACTTTATCTCTTTAGCTTGTCCTGCTGTGACACTGTCCCAGTCGATACCGGGGTAATTGAAATCACCCATTATTACTACTCTGTTGTGACTTTTGTTAGCTTCCTTGATTTCTTTGAGCATTTCATCATCCATTTGTTCATTCTGGCCAGGCGGTCGATAGTATACTCCAACTGCCATCACCTTCCCCTTCATAAATGGAATTTCAATCCATAGAGATTCTACAGCAAATTTTGTTCCCTGCAAAACTTTAATCCTTTCTGACTCAATGCCTCTCTAACATAGAGCGCAACCCCTCCACCAATTTGATCAGCTCTATCATTACGATATAGTGTGTATCCAGGTATCACAGTGTCCCACTGGTTATCCTCCTTCCACCATGTCTCTGAGAGTGCAATCATATCTAACCTCTCATTTAGTGCTATATATTCTAACTCTCCCATCTTATCGTTTAGACTTCTAGCATTGGCATACAAGCATTTTAGAGACTGTATTTTATTCATATTAATCTGGCTATTGGTAGGCAGGGGTAATTTGGAATCTTTATGCTCTGTCTGCTCCTTACTCAAGGGTATTTGGGCTACTATACTCCCTTTTGGAACCTCACTGCTTTTGGTAGTATCCTTCAAGGATACCTTTGTCCGAACCATGCACTCCTGGGTGACGGTCGGCTTTCCCCTAATTTCTAGTTTAAAACCTTCTCTATCTCTTTTTTAAAGGTTAATGCCAGCAGTCTGGTCCCATCCTGATTAAGGTGAAGCCCATCCCTTCGGAAGAGCCCCCCCTTTCCCCAGAATGTTCCCCAGTTCCTAACAAATCCAAAACCCTCATCCTTGCACCATTGTCTCATCCACACATTGAGACTCCGGAGCTCTGCCTGTCTTTTGGGTCCTGCATGTGGAACAGGAAGCATTTCGGAGAACGCTATCCTGGAAGTTCTGGATTTCAACTTCCTACCTAAAAGCTTAAATTTAGCCTCCAGAACGTCCCTACCACATTTTCCTATGTCATTGGTACCAACATGTACCAAGACAGCAGACTCCTCCCCAGCACTATCTATGATCCTATCTAGGCGGTGCGTGAGGTCCGCTACCTTCGCACCAGGCAGGCATGTTACCAGGCGATCCTCACGTCCACCAGCCACCCAGCTATCTACATTCCTAATGATTGAATCACCAACTATAACAGCTGTCCTGACCCTCCCCTCATGGGGACATGGCCCTGGAGAAATGTCCTCGGTGCGAGAGGGTTTTACATCACCTGGAGGACAGGTCCTAGTTACAGGATCACTTCCTGCCACACCAGGGTGATGCTCTCCTGTCACGTGACCTCTCTCTTCCATGGCAACAGGGATGCTGCCAGACTGGAGGTGGGACTTCAGGACTATATCCCTGTAGGTCTCGTCCATGTACTTCTCTGTCTTTCTTATGTCTTCCAGGTCTGCTACTCTAGCCTCTAGAGAACGGACTCGTTCCCTGAGAGCAAAGAGTTCTTTGCACTTAGTGCATACGTAAGACCTCTCACCAACTGGGAGAAAATCATACATGTGACACTCAATGCAAAAGACCGGAGAACCCCCATCTCGTTGCTGGACTTCTGTCTGCATCTTAGTTTAAAGCTTGTGTTTAGGTCTTTTAAATTCTGTATATAATAAGGATTGGTGTGGATGCTTATACCAATAAAAGTGTATCTAATACCCCTAATACACCTTGTGTACCTGAAGCTTAAGTAATTAATCTCAGGTCCTCTGTGTATGACTGATTTGGATAACGAGCTGCACCTGAGAGTAGCCCCTTTCCTCTAAGATGTGCAAGTACCTATAAAACTACCATTACCCCAGGGGTGGGTGGGTGCTGGGGAGGGAGGGAGGGAGATAAGTCCTATTAAAGAGAGGGCAGTTACAAGGTACCCTGTCCTGAACCCTCAGCAGGGGGGAAGGGGGTACCACACAAAGCCCAGTTAGTTGAGAGAGGCAAGGTAAGTTATAGCTGAGAAGGCTGAACTAGCACACCACTAAGACAAACGATAAATAATTAATAAATAGCTAGAACTCACAGCAAGGTGTCACAGGAGACAAATATCCACTTCTCTAGCAGAGCACTGTAAAAAGCACTGCTCTTCTCTGCTCTTCTCTGACTTGTCAGGGGGTCAATAAGTAACAGCTTTCCTGAGAGGTAGTGGAATAAAAAAGGCAGATGGAGTGGACTTCAAAGGAGAGAAAGGAGTGACAGGCAGAAAGAAGGGTTGAAATTGGCAGGAATGAGGAGAATAGAAACCCAACACTACTACCATCACGGCCAGTTGGATGAGTCATGTGTAAGAATTGGTAGCTGCCACAAGAGAGGGCAGTAACTGAGGCTAAGTCTTCTGGGATGAGCCAGGACTCTGAGCTAGAAAATGGAGAGCAATAGATAAAGAAATCGTGAATAAAGGCAAACGTATTTTAGATGGAGTGTGCATTCCACAAGCGCATGAGAAAGAGAGAGGAAAGGGATATTAATAAGATTTGAGTATTTTCGTGAGGGTCTGTCCTGGGAGTGTGACCAAAGTCTAGGGGGGCCAGGGTTGGGCTTGATATCCTCAAATGACAGAAGAGGATATCAGAGAGCAGAGAGGAGACACCACAAGGGTGAAGTTCCTTCAGAAAGAGAGGAGATGGCTGAATGAGAGGAAGGAAATGGTGAAGCTCAAGAGCAGATGATAGGATAGGTGACAAGAGGGTGGGAGAAGTGGGGATAAGGAGAAGGGCCTTGAAGTCGTTGGTTTGAGGGGAGACTATTAGAATGTGTCAACAATAGGAAGAGCAAGTGATGTGGAGCCATAAGAAAGATGGAGAGCAGAAGTCAGAAGAAATATATGAAGGAGATCTTGGGATTAGGGTACACCTGTGAGTAAAATAGGTTTAGCGAGCACAAGACGGCTATAAGAGACTGTTAACCAGGGGTTGGGAGGGAGGGATAATAAAGCAGAGAAGAAACAAGAGACAACAGAACAATATTACAAAAAGAAATTACAGATAAAGTGAAAGTCAGACTAACAATGATAAAATAAATATATATCAATATAGACACAGGGCTCCCAAGGTAGGAGCCATTGCTTGTAATGGAGCTGCTCTTAGGCAAAAGAGGGCTCAGCACACATGGGCAGGGAGGGAAAAGGAGCTTAGCAGTGCCTCAGTAAGGGGGAGAGGCTAGTCCCTCCACTTTTTGCACACGCACAAGAAGATTTAAAACACAAGTAAAAAACAGCAGAGAGAGTTAGAGTTAACTTAGTCTCCACAGAGGCCAGATAGTGAAAGGAGAATAAATACAGAAGCAGTTACAATTAGTTATTAGGAGGAGCAAGAAGCAGCAGAAAATAGGAAGGAGCTGAACAACACCTCAGAACCCGCACCTGAAATACCAAGCAGCCCTATAAATGTTATCTACGGTTGAAATGTTACCAGTACGTAGTTATCCACTACTATTATTGTTATTACTACTTGTACATAGTTCCCTATAAGATGTTTCATGCAATTGAAGTTTACAGTTCCAATGTAAAGCACTTTGACTCAGTGAAAAGCAGTATAAAAGCATAGATAAATAAAAATACAGATAAGGTAAAATGCACACTAACAGTGATAAAATATAGATATATCAATATAGACAGGACTCGCAAGCAAGCAGTTAAGTGTCTGACCCAAGCTAGGCGCCAATACGATGACCCCCCTAAATCTTTTTCCTAGATGGTGGTTCCTAATGTGGAACCTTGCATTGTGTAACCATAGTTTGGGTTGTTCTTTCCTAGGTGCACTCCACATTAATTTCATCTGCCATTTGAACGTCCAGCCTTCCAATTTATCAAGGACCTCTTGCAATTTTTCACAATCCTCTTGTGGTTTAACAACTTGGAATAATTTTGTGTCATCTGCAATTTTGATCACCTCACTCGTTATTCCCATTTCTAGGTCATTTATTTAGACAGACTTGTATACCAACTTATCCTTCAATCAATGTGGTCACGTCACATCACAATTGGAGGGTTACAATTAACATTAGGGTACATGTAAACATTTTGACAGTACAGTTACATAACAGCATTTAGACAGTACAATTAAAGGTAACATTTAACATGAGGGTATTTAATAATGTAGTATGATAAACTTGTGTGTGTGGATAGGATGGGTGCTTGTTTAGTTGGTGGGGTAGGTGGTATTTCAGTTTGGGTATGGGATGTTGCCTGGATGCTCATATGTTTCTATAAATAAATATGTTTTGAGGTCTTTGCGGAAGTCTTTGAGGTCATCTAATGCTCTCAGGCTTGTTGGGAGGGAGTTCCATAGTGTGGATGCCAGTAGTGATGTGCTCTTTTTGATGTTGGTGGTTTGATTTTGTGATGGCCTGCAGGTGTGCTGATCATGTTGTCGTTATTGGTTCTTCTTGGTCTATTGCTGATGTCTCTTGTAATGACGGTTTGGAGTATGTCTGCTGAGAGATGGTGAATGACTTTGAAGATTACCATGATTGTTTTGTATTTAGCTCTTGTCACCATTGGGAGCCAGTGCAGTTGCTGTAGGACGGGAGTGATGTGCTCGGTCCTTGGTGTGTCTGTAATGATGCGTGCTGTGGTGTTTTGTACCATCTGTAGTGGGTGGAGTGTCTGCTGAGGTAGGCCTTGATATAGTGAGTTTCCGTAATCAAGCAGTGTTGTGATGAGTGCTTGGCACACTGTGCGGAAGTGGTCCTGGCAGAGCATTGGTTTGATTTGTATGATTGTTTTCAATCGTTGATAGGCCTTGTTTGCGGTTTTGGCGATGTGGGATTTCAGGTTTAAAGCTTTATCTAGTGTGATGCCCAGATACTTAACTTCTTCTTTGACTACTATGTGTTTGTCTAGGATGCTGATAGTTTGTGGAGGTATGAAGGTGGGGTTCCTGGTGACGAACATTGCTTCAGTTTTATCGTAGTTGACCGTTAAGTTGTTGGCTCTGAGCCAGTCATTCATGTCTTCGAGGCATTTGGTTATTGTTGTGTTTAGTGCTAGTATGTTGATTGGAACATACACCATGATGTCAGCATAAATGTGATAGTGACGTTTGTGGTGCTTGATGATGATGCATATGGGCTATATGTAGATGTTAAAGAGTATTGATGATAGGGCTGAGCCTTGAGGTATTCCCTGTGTGACGGGGAATTTTAGTGATCTCTTTTGGTCACATTTGACTTGTTGCATTCGCCCTTTCAAGTATGATATGAACCACTTCAGAGTATTCTTGCATAGTCCTATCTGTTGTAAGCATTGCAATAGCTTGGTGTGGGACACAGTGTCGAAGGCCGCCGAGATGTCCATGAATACTAGCAGGAAGCCGTTTTTTATGTTGTTCATGCCTCTTAGTAGATTGTCAAAGAGGGAGGTTAGTAGTGTTTCCACACCGTGTTGGGGTTTAAATCCATGCTGATGTATGTCCAGTGGGGCATTAATATCAATATGGTCCTGAAGTTGCTTTTGCACTGCCTTTTCCAAGATTTTAGCAAGGAATGGCAGGCTGGAGGTGGGATGGTATGATTTTGGTTTTGAGGGGCTCAGATTGCTACTTTTAAGTACTGATCGTATCGCTGCATGCTTTAGAGGTTGCAGCATGTATCCTTGTTGGAGTGAATCTTTGCCCATTTTTTTGAATGTGATGAGAGAGTTGGTTTTTTGTAGCTTTGAGCCATGTTACTGGACATGGGTCTGACGGTGAAGTTGTAGTGTTTAGTCCAGATATAATGTCTTCTACTTGCTGCTTTGTTGGTATGTTGAAGCTCTCCCATGTTTGATGTGTATTTATCATGTGATCATTTTATGAAGATGTAAAAAAGCAGCGGGCCCATCACAGATCCCTAGGATACTCCACATTCACCTTTCTCCATTGAGAAAATTTGCCATTTAGCCCTACCCTCTGCTTTCTATTTTTTTTTTAACTAATTCCTAGTACACTGCCTCCTATCCCATGACTTTTTTTTTTTTTTTAATTTCGCCAACAGTCTCTCATGAGGGACCTTGTCAAAGGCTTTCTGAAAATCCAGATACACTATATGTTACCATTGTCTACCTGTTCACACCTTCCAAAATATAACAGATTAGTAAGACAAGAATTTCCTTGGCTAAATCTATGCTGGCTTTCTCCCATTAGACCATGACTACATGTTCAGTAATTTTTATTCTTTATAATAGTTTCTATCATTTTGCCTTGTACTGACGGCTCACTGGTCTGTAGTTTCAGGATCACCCCTGGAAAACATTTTAAAAATTGGCGTTACATTGACCATTCTCCAATCTTCAGGTACTACAGCTAATTTTAATGATTAGTTCACAGATTACTAATAGTACATATGCAGTCTCATATTTCAGTTCTTTTAACACCCTCGGATGTATGCCATCTCGTCCAGGTGATTTGCTACTCTTCAGTTTATCAGTTTATCAAATAGTTGTAATACATCTTCATGGTTTAGCAATATTTCTTTCAATTTTTCTGATATATCACTTTTAAATACCATTACAGGCATGGGTAACTAAAGAATTCATTCAGTCTTTCTGTTATAGCCTTTCCTCCCTTATTGCCCCTTATACACCTCTATCATCTAATGATCCAACCGACACCCTCGCAGGTTTTTTTGCTATGAATGTACTTGTAAAGGTTTTTACATTGTATGTTTGTTTCCATGGCAAGCATTTTTTTTCAAATTCTCTTTGCCTGCCTTATAAATGCCTTGCATCTAATTTGCCAGTGCTTATGTTTCCGTTTCCATCATTTGGGTCCTTCTTTTTTTTCCATTTGCTGAAAGATGCTTTTTTTTTTTGGCTAAAACAGCCTCTCTGACCTCGTCTGTAAACCATGCTGTCAGTTTTCTGGCCTGCCTTCCACTTTTCTTAAAGCGTGGAATACATATGGTCTGGTCTTCCAAGATAGTATTTTTAAACAATGCCCATGCTTGATGTAAGTCTTTAACCTTTGCAGCTGCTGCTTTTAGTTTTTTTTCTTAACTGTTTTCCTCATTTTATCATAGTCTCCCTTTTGAGGATTTCCTGTGGATTTCCTTGATGTCCTTCCTCTCTTTACTAAATCAAATGCGATCATGCTATGATCACTATTGCCAACTGGCCTCAACATCTTTCTCTCTTGCACCAGATCCTGTGTTCCACTAAGGACTAGGTCCAAAATAGCTTCTCCTCTTGTTGGTTCATGAACCAGCTGCTTCAAGAAGCAGTCATTTTATTTCATCTAGAAACTTTCTCTTCCTAGCATGGCCTGCTGTGACACAGACTCAGTTGATACCGGAGTAATTGAAATCACCCATTATCACTGTGTTGTAACTTTTGTGAGCGTCCCTGATTTCTTTTAGCATTTTGTTATCCATCTGTTCATTCTGGCCAGGCATTCGTTAATATCCCCCACTGCCATCTCCTTCCCCTTTTTACATGGAATTTCTATCAATAGAGATTCTAGAGGAGTGGCCTAGTGGTTAGGACAAGGTACCTCAGGCCGGAGGGCCAGGGGTTCAATTCACACCTAGGGACAGCAATCTCAGGCCGGAGGGACTGGGGTTTCTAGTCCTATAGGCACTCCTTGTGGCCTTGGGCAAGCCACTTAACCCTCCGTTGCCTCAGGTACACATAAATTGTGAGCCCTTTGGGGACGAGGGACTGTATCCAGTACCTGCTTATAGTGATTGTAAACCGCTCTGATGCCCTTCAGCCTGGGCGGTATATCAACAAATTGCATAAACATAAACAGAGTGTATTTTGTTTCCTGCAAAATTTTAATCCTGTGTGACTCGATGCCCTTTCTAACATAGGGTAGATTGATTTGGTGGAGTTGTTGCGCTCTAGCTCTATCATTGCTATATAGTTTGTACCCAGGTATCAGTGTTCCACTGGTTGTCCTTCCACCAGGTCTCTGAGATGCCATTATATATATATATATATATATATATATAAACTCTCCCATCTTATTTTTATGTCTTGCATTTGCATACAGGCATTTTAAATGTTGTATTTTATTTATATTAATCTGATTATCATTTGATAGGGGTAATTTTTGAAATCTTTCAGCTCTGCCTGTTCTGTACTTCAGAGCATCTGGGTTACTTTTATCTTTAATGGAACCGCTCTGTTGGGATGCCCTAACTGCCCTCTTTTGCTAGTATCCTTCAAGGAATCATGCAGTTTTGGGCGACTGTTCTCCTATTATCTAGTTTTAAAAGCTGCTCTATATCCCTTTTAAAGGTTAATACCAGGAGTCTGGCTCCATCCCGGTTAAGGTGGAGCCCATCCTTTCAGAAAAGCCCCTCCCTTCCCCAGAATTTTGCCCAGTTCCTAAAATATCCAAAAACCACCTCCTTGTACCATTGTCTCATCCACACATTGAGACTCTGAAGCTCTGCGTGCCTTTTTGGTCCTGTGCATGGAACGGGAAACATTTCAGAGAATGCTACCCTGGAAGTTCTGGATTTCAACTTTCTGCCTAAAATTGGCCTCCAGAACCCCCTCCCATGCTTTCCTTTGTCATTGGTACCAACATGTACCAAGACGGCAGGTTCCACCCCAGCACTATAAAACTGTCTGGTTGGCATGTGAGGTCCACTACCTTCGCACCAGGCAGTCATGTTACCAGATGATCCTCACATTCTCCAGCCACCCAGCTATCTACATGCCTAATGACTGAATCAAGTATAATGGCCATCCTAACCCTTCCCTCATGGTACATATCCCTGGAGAAACCACCTCTGTGCAAGAGGCTTTTACATCACCTGGAGGACAACTCCTAGCTACAAGATTCATTGATATTCACCCATCCAACATATACATACACCACCTCCTTGGTCTGATCACTCCCTGATCTGCTTCTCCCTTCCAGGGCCTTTTTCCTTCCTTGGCCCCCCCCCCCCCTCCAGTAGCATCCATTCCTGTGGCTACCTGTCGACACTTGACCTTAGAGTCCAAGTCAAAATGCCCAGTAGCCTCTGACATTTTCCCCACAGACTTTGTTTTGCTTCCCCTCAACCAACAGTCCAGCCTCTGGAATTCCTTACTTTTGGATCAGTTAGATCTCATTGCTCCCCTTGTACAGTGCACACTGGCCACTCATCATTCTCACGCCTGGTTCCACACCAGACTCCACCTTTTGAAATGCTGGTTCCAGACATCTGAACATACCTGACAGAAGAGAGAGCCAGTCTGCCTCCGAACTTTTAAAATACGTCATCAACATTATAGGAACATGGTCCTAGCGGCAAAGAAAAAAATATTATTCCTCTCTTGATCGCAGTCTCCACCCATGATTCCAAAACTTTTCACCATTGCCACTCAACTCCCCACCTTACCAGCAGCCTCTGTTCCTCTTTGCCTCAATAGTCCCTCCCCAAATGCCTTGGCTAAGGCCTTTGTCCAAGATCCATTCTGCCTGCTCGGATCTCCCCTCTTCTGAGTCTTTTCTCCCCCCTTCTTCCCCCACCTAGTTGTCCCTCCCTACATCGCATACTTGGAGTTGCATTACTCCTATCAACAAGTCCGTCCTGTCCCACACACTTGCTTCTATCAAGTTATCTTACTGTCCCCTGAATCCCTTTCTGTCCAGGTGGAAGGCAGACCTATCACTAGGTTTCATTCCACTTTGCATCATGCTTAATTATTCCTTTTCATCGGGTTCTGTCCCTCCCTGTCTGGGGGGGGGGGGGGAAAAGAAGCAGTCACTGACTCCTCTTGAAAGGCCCCAAACTTGATCCTGCTGATACCAGTCATTACTGGCCCATTTCTAACCTCCCGTTCCTAGCAAGCTTGCCCAAAGATTCATATTTCATCAACTATCAGACATCTCAAAACATTCTTTTGCTCTATACCCCTGCCAGTCAGGATTCCAGCAGCATCACAGTAGAGAAACCATCCTTATATCCTTTCTTAGAGATATTCACTCTCTTGCACCAGGGCTGCTATGCTCCTGCCATGTCTCTCAACCTCATGGCAGCCTTTTGATTTAGTGGATCACAACTGTCTTCTTTCTTGCCTCTTTGAAGCGAGTCTTAGGGATACTGTCCTTTCCTTGCTCTCTTCCTTTCTCTGTGACCGTACTTATCAGGTTTTCCATCATAGTTGCTCTTCTATCGTCCTCTCTTTTCTGTTCCACAAGGGTCTGCTCGGTCCCCCCTCCTCTTCAATATCTTTCTCTCACCTTTTGCCATTCTCATTCAATATCTCTGGGTCACTTTTTACTTTTATGCTGATGACAGCCTCCTGTTAGCATGAGTGGATAATGTGTTCCCCGATCTCTCCATGGTTAACTCTGTTCTAGATTTTCTCTAGCTGGTAACACTCAAACCCAACCCTATTAAAACCACTGCAACATGGATCACAGGCTCCTCATCTACCCCATCTCTAGCACCGGTCTTGGGTACCCTCCCCCATCTCGCTCCATTCCTCCAAGTACCCGGGTGTACACATAAATTCAAACCTCTTCTTTTTTATGCATATCTCTTATCTTTTTCGTTCTGCCTTAGTTGTTTAGATGTTTAGTGTCCCCTGCCCCCTTGATATTCCTTATAAATATTCTAGCCTAAAAGCCCTGCATCTTGGGGCACAAACAAAATATGGCCTTTCTTGGACCTTTCTTGGAGTTGCACTTTAAACAGGCCACCTGTGGAGTAATTCACACTTTATGAGCCCACAGTTGAGAATAATATAGCTGCATTATGATTCTATAACATGTTTCTTAAAGAAGATGCCTTTAGGAGATTTCTCTAATTGCTGTTGTGTAGTCATTCCAAGTTCTGTATTCCATTTATCTGTTATAATAGACAGGTTAGTTTGTATACTGACAACCAAATTACTATAATACTGATACCGATATCTGGTTGCCTGTGGCCAGCAAAAAGCCATCTTCCAAAATCTCTGTGACTGGCTCGGACCCTGATCCCATCAGTAGATTTCACAATATAGTGTTGCAGTTGAAAATAAGCATAAAAATCCTTAACTTTAACCTTATATCTAGTGTGTAAATCCTGCAAATATGTCATAATACCAAAATCATCTAACACATCACTTAAGCAGGTAATACCTTGCCTCTCTCACTGTGAGAACAAGATAGTTTGCATCCCTGGGGGAACCCCCACATTGCCCTTGAAGTGGCAGCCATTGGGATGCTGAAGGGTTATACCCAATTTTCCACTGAACCACCATTGCTTTCCTGAAAGGCCAGACTAATGAATGCACTTTCCAATTACATGCTACTGCAGAGTAGTTACCATGTAACACATTCTAGCGCAATAAGGCCACTTCTAACTTACTAGGAGTAAAATGGGATTGTCCATGAATCCAGTCTCTAAGACGGCACATTTGGCATGCTGCATTATACATCTGCAGACTTGGAACTCTCAACCTATCTTTATCTCATTGAGCATTATTACTTACAAGGCTATTCCAGACTTTTGCTCTTCCACAGATAACAGGAGATTCTTATTAAGAGCCTCTAAATATCTCTGCTTTAACCACACTGGCACCATTTGTAACATATGAAGCTATTTGGGTAAAAGCACCAGCTTAAAGAGGGCAATTCTTGCCAGTAAGAAAAATGGAAAAGTTGTCCAGCTACAAACAAGCTGTTGTGCGTCCTCAGGTAACAATCTCACTTTCCCATGGTATAAGTCTCTTTAAATTTACTTTGTTTGCCCTCTGATGTGCCTATTTAAGTGGAAAAGTATTTTGTCACAATTCCTTAGTCCTAGGGAGGAGTGCTAGTATCTCCAACTTAAGATAATTCAGCTTCAAACCAGAAAACATTCCAAAGTTATCAATCTCAATCAGGATGGTCCACAGCGGAGAGATGGGGTTGGTAAAATGAAGCAAAAGATCATCTGTAAAGGTTTCTGGGGAGATTTACTCCTTTAATCCCTGTGTGCAATTTAAGATGGATTAGTACTGTAAGGTTCTAAGTACAAAATTAACAACAAAGATGACAAGGGTCACCCTTGTTGAGTGCCTTGCAATAATGGGAAAACCCAGGGAGCCTAACCCATTTACTATCACTGCTGCCCTTAGGTTTGCATATAGAGTCCCCAATCCTTCAGGAAAGCCATTCCAAAGCCATAGACTTCCAAGACTGCAAATAAATATTCCCATTTAATGTGGTTTTAGGCTTTTTCAGCATGAAAGCTAATGACCAGCGAAGGGATGTTTAATCTCTGACACCACTCCATTGATGACAAAAACCTTTTCCCAGTCACCACTGTATAATATACTTTTACAACACTGCCTACTTTGAGGCTATCAGCTAAGGAATTATATCCTCCAGACAAGTAGCCAAGACTTTGAAGAGGAGTTCAATATCAAAATTCATAAGAAAAATTGGCCGTTACAATTCAGGGGCTAGATGGTCTCACCCATGCTTTGGTAAAACTGTAGGTGTTCATCTCCTCTGGAAACAAGCCAGCTTCGATGGCTGCCTGAAATACCAAAGCCAAGGGTACATTAATTTGCGTGCTCCCAGTTGTGCTCTGAATATTGTTGCCACTTCTCCCTAAGGTATTGCTGTAACTTTATCTTCTTTATATAGGTGCCTCAAGAACATCCACATTCTCCTCCCTCTCTGAGGAATGAAAACCCTCAATTTCCATCCAAATGCAGGTGTGATCTATAATCTCTTAAGTAGCCAATCTGGTTTATGGTTTATTCTGTTTTTAATATACCACCAGGCAGACGGATCAATTTACAAATAAGAAGAAAATAAATCCATCAAATTGATAGGAAAGCAGAGAGGGCAGGGGTAGAATAGTAGGAAAAATTGTAGACATAGTATCTCTTTGGGGCTACAGCTCAGCTAGATGGGTCAACACCAAATGCTTGGCTAAAAAGGTGTGCTTTGAGAAGGTGTTAAAATGTAAGAAAGGATGGTTCCAACCTAATTGGGGGTGGCAAAGACTTCTAAAGTGCAGAGACTAGGCCAAAAAAAGCAGAGTGCATGTTAAATCATGCTTTACATGAACGGGAGATGGAAGAACCAGGTGGTTATCTTGCAGTGACCTAAGGCAGCTTTGGGGAACATGGAATGATTAAAGAAGACAGGTAGTGTGGTGCACGATCGTGAAGAGACTTGTGAGTGAGCGTGAGGATTTTGAACATAATCCTTTGAAGAGCAGGCAAGCAGTGGTATTGAATGTAAAGGGGTGTGACATGGTCATACTTTATGGCAAGGGTAGGAGTGCGAATGATGGTATTCTGTATCGACTCCAGACATTTCAACTGATGCTGTGGGAGACTGGCAAAACAAACCTTGCAATAGTCAATCTTGGAGATAACTGTGCTGAGGAGAAAAGTGGTTAAAGCAGCTTGATCAAAGAAAGGACGGAGGGCATAAATATGGTGCAAAGAAGAAAAGACGGATCTAGTTAAGTGGGAAATATATGTAGAGAATGTGAACTCTGAGTCTATATATGAATGTCAACTTAAATGAGGACTGTAATGCTATTGGGGAGGATCCAAAAGAAGGGGCCAAAGATGGGACAGTTTTGGAGACTGTGATCCAGGTAGCTGTGGTCTTGGCTGGGTTAAGCTTAAGGGTGTTGGCATAGAGCCATGCTGAGATGGAGTCAAGAGTAGCATTAACAAGGGAGAGTCAGGAGAGATACTGTCAAGGTGGGCAAGAAGGGAAGTCATTGACACAAATACAGAAATTGACTCCTAATGATTGGATTTAAGACTAATAAAAGAAAATATTTTTTCACTCAACGTGTAATCAAACTCTGGAATTTGTTACCGGAGGATGTAGTAAAGGCTGTTAGTGTAGCTGGGTTTAAAAAAGGTTTGGACAAGATCCTGGAGGAAAGGTCCATAAACCATTATTAAGAAGGGACCCAGGATATCAATGCTTGAACCAATACAAGCATTGTGGAACCTGTGTCCCTTGGGAAACTGCTAGGTACATATGACCTAGATTGGCCACTGTTGGAAACAGAATACTGGGCTTGATGGACCTTGGTCTGACCCAGTATGGCATATCTTATGTTCTTATGGATATGGGTGGCAAGAAGACGAAGAAAGATGTTGAAAAGCAGAAGGGAGAGGGCAGAGCCTTGAAGGACCCCACAGATAATGGTAAGGATGTAGCGTTGTGACAATGAACCCTGATAAGTGTGATCCTGAAGAAAAGTGGAGAACCAGGAAAAGACAGTACCCCAGAGCCCCACTTTGTAAAGACAAGAAAGAAGGAAATTATGGCCTACAAGATCAAAGGCGCCATAAGATCCAAGGATATCGCCAGGGCATGCATAACCTTGGTCCAGGTAGGTGTACATGTCTGTTACAGAAGTAAGGATGGTTTCAATATTGTGGTGTAAATGGAATCCGGACTGATAAGGCTGCAGGATGAGGGTGTGTTTGAGATATATGTGCCCATATGATTTTTTAAAACATGTCTCAAAGTCAGTAGTTTTATTCTTGATAAACTAAAATGGACATGGATCATATTTATAATCTTTTTCTACAGTGTAAAGGATCCTTTAAAATCTACAAATCTAGGAGCCAACAGAGAAAAGTAACACCTTATCTCGTGAGGGCTGGGCACCCCTCTGGCCCCTGAACAGTCCAATGTGGGATCCATCACACAATTAAAGCCCCCATTCAGACAGATAGGAATTCCTGACAATTTGGTTTGTTTTTTTATTAAAATACAATAAAAATTATAGCTATATACATTAGGCCTACAAATTGAACCTAGTACCACTTCCTTGCACATGAGCTTGGCATGTAATAATACATATCTTTTCTCGGGATCTCTAATAACAGGAAAAGTTTAAAATGCCACATTCTTACTAATTAAAATAACTCCCAGCTTGTCTAGCATCTGTAGAGACTGCAATTTCTTCTCTAACCCATGACCATTTCATTTTGGCATGTTCTGCCTCATCTAGGCACGTTTACTGCAGAAAAGCTAATGTGAACTTTGACACCATAGGGTTTGTTTTATTTATAACTCTGAGGGAGCTAATTCTTCCTACATTCCATAATGCACACTTAACATTGGCATGATCATCCTCTTAGTAAAGAGACTTGATTCTGCTTGACCCATATTACTGCAGGGTTTTGTAAGCATGGCTCCCAGCCCATTACCCACCCACTTTCCCACATACACACCCTGCCAACACATAGTCACTCAATCCTCCATTCCATCCACCCCCTCCTATTCTCCCATCCTTACCCGCTATTCTTCCCACCAAAATCTCGCCACTTCCTCCATGAATCATATTCATTGTCCACAAAGTTCCAGTGAAAGGTCACTATTTCTGCATGAGCTTCTCTTCTCCACCCCTGTCGCACACCCAGGCATGTGCCCCCTTTTGCTTTCTTATCAACCTCTCTAATTCAGACCTGCAGTATTCAACAACCAGATCAAAACACAACAATAATATAACAAGAAACCTCTAAGTTGCCCCACTGTGATGAAGGTCTCACCACACAGTTATCTGGGAGGCTGCAATTGATAATCTTGCCTGTTAATGAAACTAGCCAGTGTGGCTAATGTCCATGCCACGCTGCAGTCCAGTCCAAGCTCAGTAACAATGCTTTAAGACGCCTCCAGATCACTACCCTATGTTAAATTTTAAAAAACCCAATCCAGATGTCGCTAAGTGGTCTGATTTACAAGTTAAAGAAGAGCATCACTCTCTGCCATGAGCCTCGCCCATTTCTCCAATGGGCAGCACCTTCCAAAGCAGTCTTGTCAGTTTACCATACAACATATACAAACCCAACATCCATGGAACTAAAGCCATTATGGTCTTTCCTAGAAAAGTAATTGCTCTTTAGCATATTTATAATTTCCTTTACAATATTATTGTTCCTTAGTTCTATCTGCAATTTAAAGTTCAACACAGGCTATTCCAGAGGGATTTATAAGCATTCAAAATTATCCATTTCTATCTTTTCAGATAACTTTCTCTGCCGATAAGAGAGAGACAATATGGGAAGTAGTATTAGTTCAAATGATAATACCTGACTCCAGGTTACCAGATTAACTCCTGCGGCATTGGCCTCGCTGTGGTCCTTTAAAAACTTAGTCAAGATGGCGGCGCTCTTGCTACTGTAAGTGTGCAGGTTGTCTGAATAATGGGGAAAAAGCAGAAGGTTAAGGGGTGGGGGGGTAAAGACCTTGTTGCCCCCTCTCCCCCCACTACCTCTTTGCCGTTGCCTGGTGTTTTGGGTCCTTTGGATCATTTTCTTGTTCAGCCTGCATAGGGTCCTGTGAGAGTGGGGAAAGGGTACGCAGCTTCAGATTGTTTGGAGCCAGAGAGCTCATTGGTTTCGGGTAAGCCCATCTTTCTCCACCGATTCGCAGTGATCACTGAAAATTGTCTGTACACATTTACTGCTTTCCAGAGGTCCACATCAGTTTACCCTCCTGACTAGGAGTGGATTATCCTGTGTGAAAGGGCCGGAACCCGGTTTGAGTAGTGCGGTAGCCTTGCATAACCCGGAAGAGCAACAGCAGCATATTTTGTGTGCAGTGCCTTTGGTGTCTTCTATTGGAGGCCAGGCAGCAGGTGGTACTGCTGGGAGCAGCAGTGGGACAAGTGGTGTTTTGATGGAGGGAGAGCTCACCACTGCTGCAACCCCAATAACCTTTACCTTGACACATCTAGCTAATTTTATGCTTGAATCAATATGGATGGCGATTGTCTTTGGGAGAGACAATGGTTTCTCAGGCTTTGGTTCTCTCGACTAAGGTTCAGCAAAATTCCAGTTATTGAATTGAATGTTAGCAAGGTTACAGCTTTACAATCTGATTGTGCTGATATGCAAACTCGATTAAGTGCTTTGGAATCACAATCAGAAATGCACTTGAAGAATGCTTCTGCTCTGAATGTCCAAATAGAAAAGTTGAAGAACTTATCCCATGCTTGTAACTTGAGACTGATTAATTTCCCTTGTTCTAGATCAGTGTCTGCCTGGGACATGTGTAAAAATTATCTGAGATTCTAGACATTCCTGTGGAGACTCATCCTCCAGCGGTGAAGTTATTTTATCTCCCACCTGGGAAGAAGCATCCCTCTAATGTTGTGGGTTCTCAACTAGCTGATAGCTTGGAGATATCTGCTATATTGGAGAGCTCGCAGGAAGATCCTGAGCCTCTCTACATTAGTAGTTACATTTGTGCTTTTGTCTGACAGTTAATGGATGTTTGGAATGTTTTTCTGTAAAAGATACTTATTGTTTAAAGGACTACTTTGTATGTAACTATCCAGATTTATTTAGGGATATGCAGCAGAGGCGTAGAGAATTTCTTCTCTTACGTCCTGGAGTCAGGCAGCTGTGAGCGTGCCCTTTTTTTTTTGTTTTTTTAAACATACGTGTAAATGTTTATTAAAATATTCTGTTTCCTTTGGAGTTTTTTGAGCCATCCCAGCTGCTGGCCTTCGTGAATGCCCAACGTCTTGAAGCCACAATTGATACTCCAATAGGTCTGTGATGTTAAATGGGGCAAGACTTGCCTGATATGCACCTTATTTCTTGCCTTTATAATTGTAATAGGTTTTCTTTTTCTCCTCCTTCTATATGGGGGGCTTGATGGGCAACCTCTTATATATTTCTGTATTTAATAGGGGTCATTTCCCTTTTTCTTTTTGATTATTTCAATTGTGGTTGCTCTGTTTGCTGTTCAAGAATTCATGTTAATTCTTGGTCATAAATGTGTCAATTTCATAAAATTAAAATTAAAAAAAAAATACATAATCAAGAAAAGCACCACTTCTGCTGTGGTGTGAAAGATTTGCATTTTCCCAGCCACACTAACACCCAGCAGGGCAGGATATTGCAACGAGAAGCGAATTTGAGAGAAGGCCTTGCACTTCCCCACCACCTTCACTGAATAATCTTGAAATACAAGTACCTTCTTGTTATGGTAAACCAACTCGTACCACTACTGGTGTGCCCCAGGGATCTGTCCTTGGTCCGATTCTTTTTAACATCTTTGTTAGTGATATAGCGGAAGGGCTGTCGGGTAAGGTTTGCCTCTTTGCGGATGATACCAAAATCTGCAATAAAGTAGACACCCAGGAAGGTGTAGATAACATGAGGAGGGATCTAGCTAAGCTTGAAGAATGGTCTAGAATTTGGCAGCTGGGATTTAATGTTAAAAAATGTAAGGTCATGCATTTGGGCTGCAGCAATCCAAGGGAGCAATACAGCATAGGAGGTGAAGTACTTTTGTCCACTAAAGAAGAGCGGGACCTATGCGTAGTTGTGTCCGATGATCTTAAAGTAGCTAAACAGGTAGAAAAGGCGACGGCAAAAGCTAGAAGGATGCTTGGGTGCATACGGAGAGGAATGGCTAGCAGAAAAAAGGAGGTGATAATGCCTCTGTATAAGTCTTTGGTGCGACCTCATTTGGAGTATGGTGTGCAATTCTGGAGACCGCACCTTCAAAAGGATGTGAACAGGATGGAGTCGGTGCAGAGGGTTGCTACTAAGATGATTAGTAGTCTTCATTATAAAGCATATGAGGACAGACTTAAGGATCTTAATATGTACACCTTAGAGGAAAGGCGGGATAGAGGTGATATGATTGAGATGTTTAAATACCTCCGTGGCATAAATGTTCAGGGAGAGAGCCTCTTTCAATTGAAAGCAAGTTCTGCGACGAGGGGACATGGGATGAGGGTGAAGGGAGATAGATTCAGGAGTGATATGCGGAAATATTTCTTTACGGAAAGAGTAATGGATCCGTGGAATAGTCTCCCAGTGGAGGTGGTAGAGATGAGGACAGTAACTGAATTCAAAAAAGCATGGGACCAACACAGAGGATCTCTAAAGGTAAAAAGTGGACTGTTGTAGTTGTTGTTATGGAAGGACAGACTAGAAGGGCCTTGTGGTCTTTTTCTGTCATCATGTTTCTATGTTTCTACTTGTACTGAGAAAGAAGGGCTGTCTTTGCGTGTAGTTCAGAAACTTCACAATCGCTACTCTGATCTGTTGTTCATCTCTGGCCTTATGGAGTGAGCTTGCTCAATCTGCAAAACCCTTAGGATTTCCACCAGTGGCAGCTCTTCCATTAGCCACTTTTCTAAAACTCCTCACAGGTAATTTTGTCACTAATATCATCAGGATTGCCCACAAAGCATAGCTTGCTGCACTGTAGCCTATTATCTCCAGGAACAAGCAGGAATGTAGTCTTCACATATGGGTAACGTTGGTACCGATGGAACCCGTGCGTCAATGCTCCCCAGCATCCAATAGGAAAGCCTTTGGGAGTATCCCACTGTGCCTGCATAGCTGCCTTCCTGCCTTTCCAGCTCTGCCTCCTCAGCTCTTCGTTTTCCACAGAGCTGACAAGAAGCTTTTCCTGTCACTGCAGAAAATTTGTCTTTTTTTATGGTCGTGTCTGACTTCCTGTCGACGCTGGTACCGACCCCCATCGGTGCTTTCTTTCTATTTAAAAAAAAAAAGTGTGTATGTGTGTATAGATATAGATATAGATATATATATATATATAATATGAGAGAGAGAGATTTATTTATTTTCATTCATTCATTCTCTCCTGTGAGTGAAAGAATTATTTCTTCCTTCAGGCGCATCAATGCCATCTTAGGCTTAGGCCTCCCCTTTTGTCACAGACAAAATGGAAAAAACATCCAGTGGTTTTAAGAAGTGTTCCAAATGTGTCAGTACCATTTCGGCCACAGACACCCATGACTGGTATCTAAAATGCTTAGGACCGGATCATCAACCGTCAATGTCCTTTTTGTAGGAAGATGACAAAAATAGGTCTACAGAACCGAGCTGCAAAGCTGGGCACCCTCTTGCCTCTGATGCAGTATCTTTAGCATCAACATAATCGAGAGCTTCATCTTTCTCCCAAGGATCTCCGGTATCAAAACCTAGGTCTTCATCAAAGACTGGTTGGCCCTCCAAGGGTAGATCTCCTTCTAAGCATCGAGATGCCTCGGGCATTGCCCTGGAGGGGGATGCACCGGCCAAACAACCCTGGCGGGAGGACCTTTCCTCCAAAGCCTTAGTGGGGTCCCAGGATGCTCCCGAGGCCTCCACCTCCGGAGAACTCCTGGTGCCATGTTCTTGGATCGTAGTCCGCAATTCTGGTACCAATACCCAAGCATCAGCAAATGCCATGGATCAATGTATCCTGGCCAATGAGTGGAGCTTAGCGGTCTTACTGGTGGCCTCCGTACCAGTAAAGCCTTTACAGTCAATCCCTCAGGCTTCGGTACCGACACAACCTGCATTGACTTTTTTCCCGCTTACCACGCTATCACCCATGATGGCCCTTGAATCCGTTTCAGGTACCAAGGTTCTGGTACCGCAAGTGTCAGCTACCGGTTTTGATCGGTATTGAGTATGTGCAGAGCAGGAACACCCTGTCCATTGATACTTTGAGTCTTCAGACTCTGATTCGTCGGATGATGGGTCTTCTGGGACATGAGAACTCTCCCAGAAGACCCATCTCCACAACATTTCATGTCCCCTCCAGAAGACTTGTCTTTCCAAGACTTCATTTGCGATGTAGCTCGGAGTCTGTCCATAACAGTGACATCAGAGAAAGAGCCTAAGGCTGAAGAACTTGAAATTCTTCAATACCCTACAGCCCCGAAGTAAGCTGCTACTCTCCCTATTCATTGCATACTTCATGATCTTATGCTTTGTATGTAGGAGACACCCCTTACCATCTCTCCACATAGCCGGCGACTCGATACCATGTACGGGAGTGTCCTGGTTTTCAAAAGACAGTTACCGCACCTTTCCATGGTGGTGGAATCGGCAGTGTGTCAAATAAAGAGTGCTAAGACATATTCCTCAAACCCTCCAAGTAGGGAATCGAGAACCCTTGATGCTTTTGGTTGATGTTGTTTTCAGGCCTCCATGTTATCGGCCAGGATCAGTTCCTACACACACTATATGGGTATGTTCCTTAGGTGGCTAGGGATTTGGAGTTAATGGCTCCTCTTCTCCCTGATGACAAGAGAGCAGATTCTCACCCTTGTAAAGCATGCTCAAAATGTTTCAAAGTTTAACAGGGCAACTTTTGACTGTTTTGTGTGCATAGCAGAACTTCATCTATCTGCATTGGTGCATGAAGGATTGCTTGGCTCCAAGCATCGGATCTTGAACAATGGGTTCAAGATAAGCTAGGTAATATCCCTTACACTGGTGAAACCTTTTTGGCAAGGATTGGCAGGACAAGACCCTCAGTTAGAATCCAAGAACACCACTCTTAATAGACTATATAGATCTACTACCAACCCAGCTAGGAAAAAAGCAGCGAAGAAAGAAAGCTTTTCTCAGTAAGAAGAAAAAGTACTAAACCTCTTACACCTTTCCTGTTCAATGTCAACACCATGCTCCTCAGAAGGGGCAGCAGCCATTAAAACAGCAAAAGAAGGCTCAGACTCCTAAGTCACAGCCACCTCAGCAGACCCAGCCTCCTCCAAGGTCTTTAACACCTTTTTAGAGAACATAGTCATTCTGCCTCTGGAGATTCCAGATCCCAACCACATTCCCAGCAGACTTTGTCACTTTGCCCACAGGTTGCATTTTATCACATCAGAGCAGTGGACACTGTCCATAGTACAGGAGGGATACAAGCCTCATCTATGAAGTCTACCCCCCCCCCCCCCACCCCCAGACTCCAAGTGAATTCCACTCTCAGCCCCTTCTCACTGCTCTGTTGCAAGAGGTCACCTCCCTTCTCTTTCAGGGCACAACAGAGGAGGTTCCACCATCCCAGCAGGGAACGGGCTTTTATTCCCCATTATTCCATTCCAAAGAAAACAGGAGGGTACAGGCACCATTCTGGACCTCGGAGAACTGAACAAGTACCTACTACAGGAGAAATTCAAAGTGATCTCCCTAGGCACCCTTCTCCCCTGTCTCCAGAGTCAGGATTGGCTCTGTTCTCTAAAGGACACACATACTCACATACTTACTCACTCACAGCACAGAAAGTTCCTGCACTTCTTGTTTCAAGGAAAACATTATCAATACAGAGTCCTGCCTTTTGGCCTCGCCTATGCCCCAAGAATCTTCACAAAGTGCATGGCAGTAGTAGCCGCATTCCTAAGGACTCTTGGGATATTTGTCTTCCCTTACTTAGACGACTGGCTCGTTCGAGCAAACACCTCTCTAGAGGCCAGTCTTTCCCTCTCACGCTCCATGCAAGTGCTGCAACACTTGGGGATTTGTAATAAATCTTCCAAAGTCCCAACTCGTTCCCCCTCAAATTCTAGAATTCATAGGTGCTCTCCTAGGCACTCAACAATCAAAGGCATTTCTGCCCCAATCGCACTGCACTTGACTCGGTCAGTTAGCATTTTAGGCATGCCTCAAGAACTTTCTCACTGCTTGAACTGCTACAACTTCTGGGTCATACGGCATCAACAATGCATGTTGTTCCATATGCTTGTCTACATATGTGTGCAGCTCAATGGACACTGGCTTCCCAGTGGTCTCAGGCATTGGGTCACCTGGGAGACAAAATAATGGTCTCTACCCACCTAATCTCATCTCTCCAGTGGTGGCAATCCCCAGAAAACCTCCTGGTAGGGTGACCTTTTTATATGCCAGCACATCAATGTACCCTTACGACGGATGCATCCAAATTGGGCTGGGGAGCTCATCTGGACAATATCTCCACTCAGGGGCTCTGGTCTCTAGAGTCACAACTTTACATAAATCTGCTGGAACTCAGAGCCATTCACAATGCTCTCAAAGTGTTCCAGGACCCTCTTTGATGCCGCACACTTCTAGTCCAGACAGACAATCAAGTAGCCATGTTCTACTTGAACAAGCAGGGCGGAACATGCTTTTGGACCCTCTGCAGCAAGGCCCTGCATCTGTTGTCTGTTGCCATACAGCATCACATTCACCTACTTGTGGTGTATCTTCTGTGCAAAGACAATGTCTTGGCGTACAAACTGAGTTGAATCCTTCTACCTCACGAGTGGTCTCTCCATGCAGACAAGGTCGCTCACATTTTTCAGATCTGGGGAACCCCAGAGATAGACCACTTTGCAAGTATTCAGAATACCAAGCTTCCTCACTTCTGCTCCAGGACTCCTGCACTGGACAGCCAGCAGGTATATACTTTTCACCTCCACTTGGGTCAAGGCTTCCTTCCCTCCCATTCCCAAGACACTTTCCAAACTCCAGAGAGACAGGAACTACATGATACACATAGCTCCATGCTGGCCACAACAACAGTAGTATCCTCTCCTATGTCTGTCTCGGGCTCAACCCGTGGATCTGGGGTCTGCTCCAGATCTCCTCTCTCAGGAGGAGGGGACGCTGATCCATCCCAATCTGCAGTCCCTCCATCTTACAGCATGGCTGCTGAAGGCATAGCCTTCTAGGATATTAACCTCTCTCAACAGGTTAAGGATATCCTTTTAGCTTCTAGGAAGCCTTCCACCAGGTGCTCCTATGCCTTCAAGTGGAGTAGATTTTCTCTCTGGTGTTTGCAGAGGGCGCTTAACCCCTTCTCAGCTCTGGTGGACACTACTTGAGTATCTTCTCCACCTGTCTTCTTCTGGACTCAAAACCAATTTGGTAAGAGTACACAAGTGCAATTGCGGCCTCTCCCATGCCCTTAGATGGTCAACCCATCTCTTCTCAGCCGCTTGTAGCATGCTTCATGAGGGGTCTTCTATTAACCAAACCTCCCATTAAGCCCCCTCCAGTGGCATGGGATCTTAATGTTTTAGGACAGCTTCTCAAACTGCCCTTTTGAACCTCTAGCCACTACCTCACTGAAGTTTCTCACGTGGAAGGTCACCTTTCTTACTGCCCTCATTTCAGCAAGATGCATTAGTGAGCTCCAGGCTTTAGTGGCTGACCCTCCTTATGCACGATTCCACCATAAGGTAGTCCTTAAGACTTATCCTCACTTTATGCCGAAGGTGGTCTTTTCCTTCCATTTAAACCAGTCATTCTACCATCCTGTCTTTTTCCCTAGACCTTATTCCTCTAGGACAGAGGAACCCTTCACAGTCTGGATTGCAAATGTGCCTTTTTATCTCCAGAGAACTTGGGAGCACAGAATAGCTTCCCAACTTTTCATTGCCTTTGACTCGATTCACCTGGGTTGCCAGTATTCAAGCAAACTCTCTCTCCAGGTGGATAGCGGATTGCATCTCCTTTGCTTATGAAAGTGCAGGACTCTCTCTCTTGAGGGTCACATCACTGCACATAATTTCAGGCCATGGCTGCCTCTATGGAAAATCTACGCTCTGTAGTGATTTGATGAGATATGCAAAGCAGCAACTTAGTCTTCTGTCTACACTTTTGCTGCTCACTATTGCCTGGACAAGGACTCCCGCCGGGTTGCCTTGTTTAGCCAAGCTGTTCTCCAGCATCTCTTTCAGACTTAGATCAGCTCCTACCCTCCATTCCTGGTTTTGATACCAGACATCCTTGGAGAATACATGACCTACTTAGTTATATCTGTGATCCACAGCTCACTCTGAGGTCATCTCTGGCATCTCCAAGCTAGGGAGTCCCATATGTGAAGACTACATTCCTGCTTGTTCCTGGAGATAGCATAGTTACTCACTTGTAACAGGTGATCTCTGCGAACAGCATGAATTTAGTCTTCACAACCCACCCTCCTCCCCTAGGAGTTGTAGGTCGTCTTCTTCTCTCCTTTTATCTCAGCTACAAACTCGACTGAGGAGGGAGAGCTGGAAAGGTGGGAAGGCAGCTATGCAGGTGCAGTGGGATGCTCCCAAAGGCTTGCCTATTGGATGCTGGGGAGAGTTACCGTGCGGGCTCTGTCGGTACTGACATTACCCATATGTGAAGACTAAATTCCTGCTGTTCCCGGAGATCACCTGTTACAGGTGAGTAACTATGCTTTCTAGGTCATCCAACGTTTCAGAAGAGGTTGCAAGCTTCATCTGTCTAGGCAATGCCATGTAAGACACCTGGGCCTTGTTCTCTACTCCAGAGAACATTTGCTTCAGTAAGTTGTTTACTGAAATCTGTAATAGTATAAACACAGAGTCCAGCTGCTCAAAGAGCTTGTTAAACTTGCCATCTAAGGCCTATACTACTGCTGCAGTTAGTTCCATTATTAAGGCCTTGTTCATCAGGAGGAAGGGGGTTCTCATCCACCATCTTATCCTCACTGGCATTACTCTTTTCCTTATCTTTTTTTTCCAGTTTAGCTGACATTTGTATAGAAAAAGATTTGAAGGGGGCTAGGGTCTAACAGGGAAAGGTTTAGAGTGTGAGAACAGCTCTGAATATGCTGACAGTTTCACAGGGGGTGTTTATAAATAAGTGAGACAGTCAAGGTTGCATCTTGCAAGACAGGGAACTTCTTGTTTGCAGGAAGCTGTCCTGATTAAGCGTGGGCAATATGTTTATGCTTGCCTTAACCTGAAACAGGCAAAGCAAAAACCATGACAGAGTGATAAGGCAAAAGAATGTATAATATGGCATTTTTTTCCCTAATAAAAGTAGATGCTGCGATCAAGCAAATCAAGGGAATTTTGGGAGACTGCACAGGTTTGCGGGCCTGTGGCTGGCTGCCTTTCTAAAGCTTTAGCACACTTTATGGTATAACTCCGTGTGTGTTCTCATTTCATTTCATTTCATTTCATCTCATCTCGCTTGCTTCTGGGACCAAAGATAGGAAACCACGGGCTGAGGAAGGACCACTGCGTTTGTTGCTCCTGGCTAGGAATTCATTACATACAATAATTTTTGCTGCAGATTTAGTAATAAAACAATCCATTAGGTTTTCTGAATTGGTCCATGCTTAAAATTTGTCTGATAAAGCAACCTGACTCCTTGATGGAGGCAGACCCCCAAAGCTGCTCTCTGAAATAGAGGAAAACATATTTTCCCCTGCTCGTTGCATCCTGTGATCCCCTTATGTAAACAAATATATGAATCCTTCATTCAATAGCTAGTGCCACCTCCTTAAGCAGTAATTACATATGCATTTTTTGTAATGGCTGATCAGTTTCTCTCATTGCCATTAAACTATGGCTCATTCTTACATATACATTACGAATGAGAAGTCTCTCCGCACTGAGTGCTGAACTGAAAGGAGAAAGACAAACCTACCCAACTCTGTGCAAATGCCTCCAGATGCAGAGTTTGTCCCACTGTGGGTGGTCCCACAGAACAGCTGTGACTCTGTGTGGCCGAGCTGCTCCGGTTCTGGCAGGAAAGTACAGTGCCATGGGTGTCACAGCTGTGCTGCTTGGGTTTTGGTGGGAGGGTTTGCTGCTTTGTCCCAGGACCCATTGTGGCTTACTTGCATTGTCCAGAGAGGTGCAGGGGAGACTGGCAATGCCTGAGGAGCTCAGGGGGAGCAGTGCTTGGTTGCTTACCACCCGTGGTGGAACAAACTTTGCATCTGGGGGCATTTGCACAGAATAAGGTGGGTTTGCCTCTCTCCTTGCAGTTCAACACAGGGCGGAGAGACTTCTCAATCACTCTGTAGAACCATCTCATCTTTGTAAAATTTGAGGACTTCCTTATGAGAACAACTTGCTTCAGATCTTGCCACAACAGTTCAATTAAGATAGATTAGGATGACTTCTCCAGTCCAAAACATTAAATCTATTCCTCTTCAGTCCTCCTCTAGTAGAATTTAGGGTCATCATCTTGCTGCATGATTGCTAGTGGCTCAACTTCAGTGCATGGTTGAATGGTATGAATTTTTCCTCTAGAATGTTCTGATTATAAAGCACATCAAAAACATGTCCTTGATGTGATTTCCTTCACCTGGAGTGGTTAGAGAAGCAGATCACAAGCCAGGTTCAAATCCTACTTCTCCCACTGACATCCTGTGACCTTGACAAGTCACTTTGCCCTCATTGACTCAGGTACAACTAGATTTTGACCTTATTTGGACAGGGAAATAACTCATGTACCTGAATGTAACTTACGTTGAGCTCACATTTGAAAAAGGCAAGTAATAAAGTTAAGGTAGACTTTTTTTTTGATACTGTCCCATATATGAGGCTCATGAATAAACTGAGCAAACCAGCGCAGCCTTTAAGCACAGATAAAAGCACTTTTAAGCACATTTAGTGTTACTGTCAAATGCAGAAAGGTGACAGAGGCGCACGTAAACAGCAAAGGAAAAACTAGCACACAATTAACGCCAAGAGTATTTAAATGTGTTTAAATTAGAGGCAAATGAGCTACATAAGATAAGCCATACTGGGTCAGACCAAGGTCCATCAAGCCCAGTATCCTATTTCCAACAGTGGCCAATCTCGGTCATATGTACCTAGCAGTTTCCCCAAAAGACACAGGTTCCACAATGCTTGTACTGGGTCAAGCATTGATATCCTGGGTCCCTTCTTAATAATGGTTTATGGACCTTTCCTCCAGGAACTTGTCCAAACCTTTTTTAAACCCAGCTACACTAACAGCCTTTACTACATCCTCCGGTAACAAATTCCAGAGTTTGATTACACGTTGAGTGAAAAAATATTTTCTTTTATTAGTCTTAAATTGTTTACCCTGTAGCTTCATTGCATGTCCCCTAGTCTTTCTATATTCTGATAACGTAAACAATCGATCTACGTTTACCCGTTCCACTCCGTTCATTAATTTATAGACTTTTATCATATCTCCCCTCAGCCGTCTCTTTTCCAGGTTAAAGAGCCCTAACCTTTTTAGCCTTTCTT
Organism: Ichthyophis bannanicus; assembly: GCA_033557465.1. NCBI lineage: Eukaryota > Metazoa > Chordata > Amphibia > Gymnophiona > Ichthyophiidae > Ichthyophis > Ichthyophis bannanicus. The sequence goes on from CM066042.1 coordinate 24,808,855, forward strand.
CATAGGAGTATCCTTCCATCCCCTTTACCATTTTGGTGGCTCTTCTCTGAACCTTTTCTAATAACGCCATATCCTTTTTAAGATATGGCGACCAGAATTGCACACAATATTCAAAGTGCGGTCTCACCATGGAACGATATAGAGGCATTATAATATCTTTTGTTTTATTTTCCATTCCTTTCCTTATGATACCTAGCATTCTATTTGTTCTCTTGGCCGCTGCTGCACACTGGGCCGAGGGTTTTAACATATCCACAATGACGCCTAAATCTTTTTCCTGGGCGGTGGTTCCTAATGTGGAACCTTGCATTGTGTAACCATAGTTTGGGTTGTTCTTCCCTAGGTGCATAACTTTGCACTTGTCCACATTAAATTTCATCTGCCATTTTGATACCCAGTCTTCCAATTTATCAAGATCCTTTTGCAATTTTTCACAATCCTCTTGGGTTTTAACAACTTTAAATAGTTTTCTCATCTGCAAATTTGATAACCTCACTCATTATTCCCCTTTCCAGGTCATAATACACATAATGAAACGGCATGCAAATATTGCCTGTGCCTGATGTACAGAAATGCGTTGAGGATTTAGCAACCAGCCTTAGCACCAATATTTCTAGGCCTGGGTCTGAAGTGGCTTGAACCTCTGATCTAACGCATATGCCTGGCAGTATTTTGATGGCATCAGGGGCTTTCCCTGATGTCTGGATCATCTTTGATATTTCTCCTCAGATGATCCAGACATCAGGCAAAGCCCTTGATGCTATAAAAAAAAAAACGTCAGGGACTGCTGCCCCGACAGAAAGCAAATACCTGATGGCCCAGTGGCCTTTTTTTTTCCTCCCCCCCCCCCCCCCCAGCCAACTGCCCAAGTAAAAATAATCAGTGGCCCAGCAGCCCCAATCCCCCCCCCCCTGCCCAAGTAAAAATAATCCCTGGTGGTCCAGTGGCTCCAAGCCCCTCGCCCAACTGCAAATATACCCTGGTGGCCTAGTGGCCCTGAACCTCCATCCTCCACCCAACTACAAATATACCTGGTGGCCCAAACGCCCCACCTGGTATCTTTTTAGAAACAAGCAGGAGCGCTGGCCAAGTACTCCTGCTGTTGCCCTGCCATCTTGAAAAATGGTGGGGCCTGACCCCATACGGTGCATCCTAGGATGCGCTGGGTGAGGTCAGACTGCCATATAAGGTAGAATATGTCTTACATGGCAGTCTGACCCTGCATCTCAGGATGCACCACGTGGGACCAGGTGCTGCAGTTTTTCAAGATGGCGATGCAAGAGCAGGCTTGTGTGGGCAGTGCTCCTGCTAGTTTCTAAAGGTATTGGGAGGGGTTCAGGGCTGCTGGCCACTATGTTGATTTTTAGTTGGGAGGGATGGGTTCGAGGTTGCTGGGCCACCAGGTTTAATTTTAGTTGGGAGGAGGGTGAGAGGATTGAGGCTGCTGGGCCACCAAGTTGATCTATAGTTGGGAGGGTGTGGGGTTACTGGGCCACCAGGTTTAATTTTAGTTGGGAGGAGGGTGAGAAGATTGAGGCTGCTGGGCCCACCAGGGATTCACTTTTTGTTGGGGGCACTGGCCCCTAGCAGTATTTCAATGTTAATAGGGCTTTCCTCGATGCCTGGATCATCTGAGGGGAGTTTGACATTTCCCCTCAGATAATGCAGGCATTGGAGAAAGACCCTGATGTCATCAAAATACTATCGGGGCTCATATTCAAATTAGCCACGTGGTGCCACTGTTTCTCTGGGATAGCAGGATAAACTGGTGCCAACTTCTTGTGTGCATTTGTTTGGCTTGCTCTCCCAGTTTAACACTGCCATTTGTGCACAGTTTAATATGTGGCTAATGTGTGACAAATTTGCATGCCCTTGCTGAAGTTGTGCATTGCAAATAGGCGTAAAAAGTTGATAAAGTGTGATTTCACTGCTGGCTTTCTGCATCGGCCTGTAGAGGTGGCTTCCATTGTGAAGGGCTGCATTAGACTGGCTGTGTGATAGACAACTGAGGAGAGACTAGAGAACGGTGATTAGTGGAGATCCTCAGGAATCAATCCTGGGGACGGTTCCATTGAATATCATTCTGAGTAATATTACGGATAGATTAGAATTAAAGTTTCTTTTTGTAGATGATACAAAGATTGACGACAGAGTGCACACCCCTGAAGGAGTAGATAATGAGAAATGGTCTAAGAAAACTTAAGGAGTTGTCAAATGCTTTGAAATGAGTATTTAATGCAGAAAAATGCTGCTGTTCAGTTGGAGTTGAGAACTCTGAAAAGAGGGAACCATGCACAGTGAGAGGGTGGGTATAAGGGATGAAGAACTGATATATACCATTCAGAAGAGAAACTTTGGGATAACGGTGCCGCCTGATATCAAGAGAGCAAAGCAGTGTGGCAAGGTGAGATGCTGGGCTATATAGGGAGAGGTATAAGAGCAGAAAAAAGGGAAGTGATCCTGCCTCGGTAGAGGTCACTGGTAAGACCTTGCCTAGAATACTGTGCTCGCTTCTAAAGACAATATCTCAAAAAAGATGGAAGTTAGAAGTGGTCCAGCGAAAGGCAACTAAAATGGAAAGAGTCTCCCTATGGCCGCTGCAGCCCAGTATTTTCCCTCCCTCCTGTTGTGGTGGCCCATCAGCTGGCTGGACCAACAGCAGCAGAGGTAGCACTACTAAAAAGGAAATTAGCTATGCAGCCTTCAACTCTTGTGCTGTCCCAGGCCCTCTTGATCCCACCCCTGTGGAGACAGGAAACAGCATTAGAGGGAGCAGATCTGGCAAGGCTCAGACAACACAGGAGCTGGAAGCTTAGTGGCACTGGTATCTTTTTCAGTAGTACTACTCTCTGCTGCTGCAGGTTCAGCTAGCTGATGAGCTGTAGAGACAGAAGGGAAAGAGTTTAAATTTGGAAATTCCTGCTGGGCCCATGTGGCTCATCCCTTTCCAAGTCCTTGTGGTCTCCAGTGTCTCACATCAGGCCAGTGCTGGGAACCATAAACCCCCCTCCCCCCCCCCGGATTGCTCACCAGTAGCAGTGGCTGCGACCCATCTCCTATCTGTACAGCAAATGTTTTGTAGCAAACCTGAGGTTCTCCCATGACTCAGCAATCAAGAACAAATTGACACACAAGCTCAAACAAAACTAGGATACCAACCCTCAAAACCTAAAATGCATGTTAATTAATACTCTACTGAAACGGCTCCTGCCAAAGTCTCCAGTGACTTGTTCCTGGCAAAACCCAAAGGCCTTTATTCTGTACTCATCCTTCTTGACCTCTCTGCTGCTTTTGACACTGTTAACCTCAACCTTCTCCTCAGTACCCTGACCTTGCTTGGTTTTAAGGGCTCTGTACTATCCTGGTTCTCCTATCTCACCCATCTCTTTCACTGTGTGTTCGGGTGGCTGCTATCTCACTCCCAGTTGGTGTACCCCAAGGATCTGTCTTGGGTCTGCTCCTTTTCTCTCTTTCTATACCCAGTCCCTTGGTGTGCTTATCTCTTCCCATGGTTTTCAGTACCATCTTTATGCTGATGACTCCAAGATCTACCTCTCTATGCCTGAAATCTCTCCGGCTACTCAGACCTGAATCTCTGCCTGCCTTTCTGACATTGCAGCCTGAATGTCTCACTGCTGCTTGAAATTGAACATGGCCAAGACTGAACTTCTTCTCTTTCCCCCTAAAACCTCCCCTTCCTCCTTTCTCAGTCTCTGTGGCTAACTCTGTACTCCTTCCTGTTTCCTCGGCTTGCATTCTTGGTGTTGTCTTTGACTCCTCTCTCTCGTTTTCCACACACGTTCATCTGATAGCTAAGACCTGCCCTTTCTTTCTCTATAACATCAGCAAAATCCATCCTTTCCTTTCTGAACACACTACTAAGATGCTTATCCACTCCTTAATCATCTCCCTTCTTGACTACTGTAACCTGCTCCTTTCTGGTCTCCCTCATCTCTCTCCCCTTCAATCTGTTCAGCACTCTGCTGTGCGGCTAATCTTCCGCCAGCCTGTCATACACACATTACTCCTCAAGTCACTTCACGGGCTCCCTATCCATTTCCGCATTCAGGTCAAACTTCTACTGACCTATAAATGCATTCACTCTGCAGCTCCTTACACCCCCCCCCCCTCGGGAACTCTGCTCTTCTGGCAGACTCCTTCTATCTGTGCCCTTCTCTTCTATTGCTAATTCCAGACTTCGCTTCTTTCACCTTGCTGCACCTTATGCCTGGAACAAACTACCTGTGTCTGTACGTCAGGCAACTTCTCTAACCCTCCTCAAATCCAGGCTGAAAACTCACCTCTTCACTGCTGCCTTTAGATCTTGACTCACCTGATCTCCTTTTTCTTTTCCTTTCCCCCCTTGTTTTATCCCAGCCTACACCTTCTGTGTTGTCTGTCTTGACTAGATTGTAAGCTCTATGAGCAGGGACTGTCTCTTACATGTCTGTGCAGCATTGCGTATGACTTGTAGTGCTATACAAATGCTCAGTAGTGGTTAGGAATAAGATCCCTCTTCTAACAGATTACATCATAGACTATGACCTAGACATAATACGATGTATGTTTGAGACTTGGCTCACAGAGGAAGACAATGCTCTCATGAATCTTCTGAAAATACCTGGGTATGAGCTATACAGTAGTAACAGAAGCAGCCACAGAGGTGGAGGTGTGCTCATCATAGCAAAAGGCAAGTTCAACTTTTCCAGTACTTCAACAGTTAGTGCACACAGCCTCGATTTGATACTCGTTGAAAACCAACATATTTCACTTTGCCTAACCTACAGATCCCCTAGATTGGATGAGGCAGCACTATCAAACATACTGGAAATATAATGCTTGAACACTAATAGAAACAAGCAGCTCATTCAATCTCTTAATCTTACCACCAAGACTAGCACAGGCATTCACTGAAACAATGAAATCATTAAACTACTAGCAAATCATTGATAGTGCTACACACACAGGAGGAAATTCACTTGACCTTCTCTTCACCCTGACACAACTACCAGACTCTGTTACAACCCAACATAAAAATCGATCAGGTACCATGGTCTGACCACCACCTCATATCATTCCAACTGCCATACAATTTCCTAATCCACCACAATAACTCCAATACCAACACAAGATGCCGCTTCATACATTATGATAAACATTCCTAGATGAAAATTTCTCCTATATTAAACATTCAAGCAACCTTGATGACCTAATTTCTAAATGGAATAAAACCATAGATGAATATGGTACAGCACAAAAAACAGGTGTAACAAACCCACCAATAATGTAAATTGGTACTGTCCAGAATTAAAACAACTAAGGATGGAATACAGATGGCGCCACTCAGAAAATCAAAAAGACAAAGATAAATACTTGCAAAATGTAAACATCTATCAGCAAAGAGTCAATGACCTCAAAAAGGAATATAATACAAAGTTAATCATGTCCTCCATAGACCATGAGAACTATTTGACATTGTCAAATCTCTACTCAAGCACACTGACAATAGCAGAACTCACAACATTCCAACACCACATGAGCTAGCAAACTATTTCCAAGCAAAGATTGATAAAGAAGATCTCAACCTCCCTATACCACAATATAAAAAAACAACCAATACTCCTCTGCAGAAATTCACTTGAAAATCTAGAAACCATCATTTGTGATCTCAATGATACAACTTCTCCTCTTGACCCCTGCCCAGTAAGCTAGATCAAACTTGCCTGATCTGAATTAGCTCCTTTCATCAACAGGATAATAAAATATTCCTTCACACAAACTCACATACCATCACAGCTCAAACATGGATCTATAGTATCTACCCTATTCTAAGGAATCACAAGTTAGCAACAAGTGACTCTAGTTCATACCAACCTATTATCACTAGTCTTCCCTTCAGCTAAAATAATGGAAAAAGTAGTACAAACACAACTTCAGGATTTCATCAACAAACTCCCTATTTGGATATACAGCAACATGGTTTCAGACAATATCATGGTGTGGAAACTTATCATCCTCCTCTTTGACAAGCTTATAAAAGGTATACAAAACCCTAATCAAGGCTTAATTTTCCTAGATATAAAGGCTGCTTTCAATTCAGTATCTCACAAACTATTGTTTACAAGCTTATACAACCATAGGAGTGCACGATTCTGCCCTTGAATGGCTTCACTCATACCTAAATGGACATCAGAAATACATGAGAATGGAACATACCAAATCTTCTCCATATAAACTCACTCGTGGAGTTCCACAAGGTTCATCACTCTCCTCACTATTATTTAACATATACATACAGCCAATTTGCAAAATCATTCAGGATAACAACATTTTATACCACATTTATGCCAGCAATATGATTTACACTCCTTTTTCAATCGCAACAGCATGCTACACTCAAATATTACAATGCTTCAATGAAATCTCCAAATGGTTATGTCAACACCAACTCAGAATAAACACTGAAAAAGCAGTCGTGCTCTTTATAACTAGGAACCAAAACTTTTCTGCGCCCACAGTTTTAAAAGTCAATAATGCGGAGCTAAAAGTTAAAGAGGAGATCCACTACTTAGGAATAACAATTGACCACCCCAATTGACATCCCACATCATTAGAACAACCAGGACAATCTACCATAAGAACAAAACCTTTCAACAATTAAGCCCTTTGATCAGTATTGAATGGTGCCTCCAGAACAGAACATATCACCCCCATACGCAAACAGCTGCCCTGGCTACCTCTCCTATCCTGAGTTAAATACAAAGTATTCATACACATATTCAAAAACTTACACTGAGTACTTACAAACTATCCTTAAGAAACACCCAGAAAACAGAACCAGAAGAGCATGTAATCAAAACAAGCTAAGCATACCTCTTGACAAGTTAAAATTCAAACAAACAGGGGGGAGGTGCTTATTCAAGATGGCGATGGTGGTGGTTGCACCCAACTGATCATGCCTAAGAGGAAAGGCAAAACCAAGGTTAAAGCTCCTCCCGCGGAGCCATTACCTGTTTGTGAGGGGCCTATGGACCGCTTCATTCAGTTGTCCAAGAAGCAGCTACAGGGGATTAGAGCGGGCTTGGCGGCGTCGATGGATTCCAAATCGGCGTCTTCCGCTCCTGACACCACGCTCTCCCCGGATGGACGCTCACCCCCGGTGCCTCCTGCGGCCTCGGCTGCCCGGTTTTTGGGTGAGGATGTGCTCTCGCCTGTAGTGTGAGATTTGACGTCTTCGGAGCGGGACCCAACGCCGGAGATTTCCCGAGGTCTGAAGGGGGATTTGCAGGCTGAGACTTTGACCTCTTTGCTCCAGCCAAACGCCGGGGATTCTGTGTCAGCAGTTGAGACTGTTACTCTTTCTCCTGAAGCAGCAGTTCGATCTTCATCTTTGTCCCAGAGGTTTTTGTTTTCACTTCCCCGACCTGCATCTGTTTCTCTGGATAATCTATGGGACGCTATCTCACATCTTGGCAATATGGTAGCTACTCAATTTTCTACTTTTTCTGAGCGGATTTCTGCTTTGGAAACGACTTCTACTTCAACACAGTCTGATATGGCGGAACTTGCTGAGAAGCAATTAGGTATGGATCAACGATTACTAAGTGTTACAGCTTTAACTGATGCTTTGGTTAAGGATAACATTTTTCTTCGCTCAAAAACTGAGTTACTGGAGAATGCAGCCCGCGCATCTAATCTTTGGCTTTTGAACTTTCCGGTTCTGCCTGGTGTTTCTCCTTTGGAGTTATTCAAGACTTATATGCGTGATGTACTATCAGTGCCTCCTGAATTGTTACCTCCTGTTACCAAAGCATATTTTCTCCCCCTGGGTAAAAAAGGGGGAAAATTACCCGTTCCCTTGGTGGAAATGGATTCTCTTAATGTCTCAGAGTTACTTCTTACTCCCAAAGCAGAAGATATTGTAGTTTCTACCTTATTGGTTACATTAGCCCTATCTTCGGATAGGGACTGGGTCCTCAAAATGTTTTATAAGAAGCGTGATAATTTGTTTCATGGGAAAAAGATTCTTCTTTTTCCCGATGTAACACGTGAGACACAGAAACGTAGGAAGGCTTTTCTGTTATTGAAACCTGGGGTATTGCGAATAGGGGCTATTTTTGTGTTGAGATTTCCTTGTAAATGCTTAATTACCTTTAGATCACAGAAATATGTCTTTTTTTTCTCCTGAAGATCTTTCTGCCTTTTTAAGTTTGCAATTACCCATTACCTCTTCTCCTGATGCGGTGCCACCATCTGTTAATTAAGATTTCCTTGGACCCCCATCGTCTTTCTTTCTTTTTCCTTGTTATCTATTGGTGGTCTTTGATTTACTGTTTAAAAATCTCCCCCCTTCGGTTTGTGGGCTATGTATAATTCTTGCAACATTTTCTTGTTTCTTTTTTTAGATTTCTTGTAATTTTGTGCTTGCAAGATTATTTTCTGTACGGGTTTAACTCCTGATTATTTGTTAAAATTTATAAATAAAGAAAAAAAAAATTCAAACAAACAACGTATTCTCGAGCCTTCTCACTGTATGTATCAGACTTATGGAATAGCCTTCCTATAAAGCTGAGGAGCACAGACGACCTCACACAAGTCTGAAAGGATATAAAAACTCTACTCTTCAGAGAATACATCAATGAAAATATATAGCAAAAAGACTTTACACTCCATCCCCCACCTAAAACTCTTGTCAGAACAGTCCCCATACATCCACCCATCGATGAATTGAACATGACTCCATTCTCAATAAATAAACCATTTCGCTGTAGTGAAATACCTGACCTCGTGTACATAATAAGTTAAGTAACAACCTAGCCAACACTGTTAACTCCTCCCACCACTTAATATCCATTTGCAAGCCAATTGTTTTTAGAATTTGAGTTTTATTATACCCGCAAGATACTACTATACCCTCCACAATTGTATATAGTTTGCACTTAATTGTTCAATGTATCTTCAAGTTGTTACATGTAAATGGCATTGACTGTAGGAAATGCAATATATAAAAAATGTTAAATAAATAAGAACTTCTGGTCTACAAGTACTGTTTAGAGCTTTATTTGGATACCGAATAGTTCCTGCTTTTATGCAGTGTACCCACAGCTGACCTTTGTGACTATGTATCATCATTTCTGTTCTATGTTGAATGTGTAGTTTAATGTTTAACTGTAAAGCGAAAATGCATGCTGTTAGATAGTGTTATTCCTGGTGGGCTACAACCTGACCTTTTCATGGTAGATTCCTGCTTTCTGTTTTCAGTCTGATCACATGTATAATTGTTTCCATATTGTCTTTTCTATTCTACTACTGCTGCTTTTCATTTGTATAAGAGACCGTCCCTGCACCACAGAGCTTATAATCTATTCAGAACAGACAGATGGCTAGGGTAATTCTTTAAGAGAAAAACACACATGGGTGTTAAAAAGGAGAATAAGGTGTCATTTTGTTTTCTGTGTAGCTTCCTAAAATGACCACTACTTATCAAGTACAAACTTGCAAGTCGATGAAGTGTGCTAGGCTTTGCACACAGGTTGGCCTGGCTTGTGTGTAGAATACTCTGTGCTACCAATACAGACAGGTTTCTCACGTGAGCTAATGGTGTGCAAAGCCTCCAGCAGACTGCAGTGCACTGCACATTTACATCCATGGAACAGAAGCAGAGAAGTGTGCAGAAGGCCGAGAACACCACATGGGTTTTAATGCAAGGTCTGGAGAGGCATAAAGGATTAGTTAGCTCTTTATTCTGTGGTCAGTGCTAGTAAGGAATTTATGCCCATTTGTTCTCTTTAGCACAAACCTACTGCACCCACAACTATTTTTCTGGCTTTGCTGAAGAGGAATGATCAGAAAAATGGCAGAAGATGAGGAACTGAGAGGGGGAAAAATATTGATGTTTAAGAGAAATAGCATTCCAGCACAACTTTTTATTTATTTTTTATTTATTTACATTCTCTTATATACCGCGCTATTCTGCATCAGTGCGGTATACATTGAACAAATTGAAATTACATTGAACAGGGCATTATAACTTGGAGATAATTTTACAGGGAACATGGGCTATGGAGGGTTAAGTGGCTTGCCCAACACCACAAGGAGCACCGGTGGGACTAGAAACCCCAGTCCTTCCGGCCCAAGGTTGCTGTCTTCTAGTGGGATTTGAACCCCCGACCTTCAGGCCTGAAGTACCTTGCCCCAACCACTAGGCCACTCCTCACAACTGCTGATACAGTTTTTTTGTGCAGAAGATATAGCTGCTGCTAGTGCAGATGTGTCCATGCATGCATCTGGTGTGCTCTCCTTGTTTAGTGCACACCTTTTACGCACAACTTATTTGCATGCTGTTTGCTTACTGTATTGGAGAGCAAAGCGGTCTCTAATGCAAGATTTCTGCATTTGTGCCTTAGATCAGTGTTTTTCAACCACTGTGCCGCGGCACACTAGTGTGCCGTGAGATATTGTCTGGTGTGCAGTGGGAAAAATTCCAATTTCATCTGTAACATGTGGCCTCGGCTCACAAATTAGGGTTGCCAACCGGCTGGTTTTCAGCTGGCCTGGCCGGTTTTTCCATGGCCAGGCCAGCTGCCGGCACAGTTGTAAAACTGGCCATTGAAAAGCCGGTTTTTTGCTCTGGCCGCAAGATCGGGAGCGGCCAGAGCAAAAAAACGGCTTTTGTGCCGAAGTCCGCGGCGCGAACACGATTCCCTATAGCAGTGCAGCCGCTGGTTCTGCTTTGTACAGAGCAGCGGCTGCACTACACTTACATTGAAAAGTAAAGAGAAACTGTGTCAGGAGCCCTCCGATCATGCAGAGCCCGAGGAAGTGATGTCATGGGGGCGGGCTCCTCACAGGCTGTCTTTCCTTTTCAAATTAACTTTAGCTGCAATAAAGTTAATTTGAAAAGGAAAGACAGCCTGTGAGGAGCCCGCCCCCATGACATCACTTCCTCGGGCTCTGCGATGACCGGAGGGCTGCTGACAGTTTCTCTTTACTTTTCAATGTAAGTGTAGTGCAGCCGCTGCTCTGTACAAAGCAGAAGCAGAGGGTGTGTGTGAACCAGCAAGGGGGGGGGGGGCGATGGTGTGAGTGAACCAGCAGGGGAGGGGGGGGTAAGTGAGTGAGTGAGTGACCCAGCAGGAGGGGTGAGTAAGTGACAGGGGGGTGGGTGAGTGAACCAGCAGGGGAGGGGGGTTGGTGTGAGTGTTTGATTCCTATTCAAGAGAATTACTTTATATATAGTAAATATAGGTACAGAGGTAAATTTTTTTAACATTTTCTAATGGTGGTGTGCCTCGTGATTTTTTTCATGAAAAAAGTGTGCCTTTGCACAAAAAAGGTTGAAAAACACTGCCTTAGATAATACTTCTAGGGACAAGGAAGTACTTACCTTCCCTGAATGTAAGTCACCTTGAACTACAAGTGAAAAGACAAGAGCTAACATCTAAAATACAATGTCTATGGTGCTATATACATTTTAGTTGGGAAGGCAGTTTAGAATTTTTTAAAATAAATACAAGACATAGGCAGCATTATACAAATACATGTAAGGGATAGTCCCTATTTAGTAGAACTTGCACTTTACTCAAAACAAATATATAGGACAAAAGAGGCAGCCTTTAAAAGGCCCGAGTCCTCTAGCCTAGGTTCTTTGTAAGAAGATGCAGAAGAGCTGCCTGTTTTGGATATAAAGTATTTTCTGTCTTGTATTTCATTTGTGACTTTTGTTTTGTCTGCGTAGAGCATAATTTCTTATTTTCCTTTTCACTTTCAGTTCCACTATGACATGCTGATCCTCTAGAAAGTATAAGAGACACTAGAAGAGAGGAAGTACCCTCCCATTTCTGCATGGTTTCTTCGCCCTGAAGGGACAACCAAAAGAGTGAAGGAGTAGCCTAGTGGTTAGGGCAACAGCCTAGAGCCAGAAAGACAAGGGTTCAAATCCCATCTGCACTCTTTGCGGCTGTGGACAAGCCACTTAACCCTCCATTGCCTTGGGTACAAACTTAGATTATGAGCCCTTTGGGGACAGGGAAATGCATACGGTTTGTCTTGATCTCCCCCTGGAAATATGCATGAGTGACAGCTATGAGTATAGTCCCACCATGTATACCACTTATGCATGAGAAAGAGCATGTTAAGATGAGCTATGATTGAAAGGGAATGACATATGTGGTATGTTAATATAGAGTAACTGTATGGGAGGTGAGATCTGCTGATAAAGCACTTTTAAAAGAGAAGTGTTGCAGTCTGTTGTGGAGAAAATAGTGCTGTCACTCCCCCACCTCCCTCAGCACAGTGGTTCCTCCTCCCAGTTCAGTCAGAATCGCTGTCAAGAACCTAGGAAGTATGTTTACTAAGCCGGACTAACGGTTCACCTGTGCTATTTGTAACTAGGTTCCATTGAATAATATGGGACCTAGTTGCAAATTGCACAGGTTAACCATTAGCCCGCTTAGTAAACCTACCCCTAGTGTCATGAGCCTTCTTTCACAACTACCCAGAAATATTCTCCCCCATTTTAAATGTTGCCTCCTCCACTCCATTCTTCCTGGTCTGCTCATTTCAACAGCTAAGGGGTTGGAATGAAAGTCAAGGATGCAAAACCAAGGAGATATCACACTGCCCGTTTTAGTAAATCTGTGAGCATACAAGGCCTCTTGTCCTGCATAATCTAATTTGTTTTTTGGGGAGTTTTTCTAGGTTGAATATGTTCTCCAGGACCAAGCAGGAAGTCAGTCCTCACATATGGGTGACGTCGGTGCCGACGGAGCCCTCGCGGAGCAATTTTCCCCAGCTTTCAAAGAAAGCCTTTGGGAATTGCAGCGCGCATGCGCGGTCCCCTTCCCGCCCAAGGGTGCCATCTTAGCCAGTCTTCTTTTTTCTGCGGAGCCCTACAGACGTGGTCTTCCAGTCCCCGCAGAAAAAGTTGATTTTCTTCATTTATTTTCTATTTTTTCTTCGGTTCGACGCCGGTCTCTTTCCTGCCCGGACTCGCGACGCCGGTCTCTTTCCTGCCCGGACTCGCGACGCCGTTGCGAGTCCTTCTCTTATTTTTCGTTTTTTCTGATTTTTCTTGTCAGTTTCGTTTTAGGTTTTTCACTGGCAGCCCGGTCCTTTGACCTTGCAGGGGCCCTTTTTCCCCCGATGGCTGCCAGTGGCTTCAAAAGGTGTGTTCAGTGTGACAGAAATATGTCTCTCACTGACACACACGATCATTGCCTCCGCTGCCTCGGCCCAGATCACGAGGAACTGATCTGTGGGGCCTGCAGCAAAATGTCCTCCAAAGCTTTACGGAGTCGGCGGCATCAGCGGGAAAGAATCTTCGCAGATCCCACCCGTACCCGGACCTCGTCGGAGGCCTCGGCGTCCAGAGGCTCCAGCTCTGAGCATCGCCGGAGTTCCTCCGACAGAGGTTCTCCCTCGGGGGATCATCATCGGAAGACGAAACCCGCGAGGGCGGCGTCGGTGGACGCTCCTGGTTCCGCGAGGGCCAGGTCGCATAGCCCCGATAGCCGTCCCGGGTCTTTGGAGCAGGATCGTCTCACGAAGCGAACTCGTCTGGAATCGGAATCGCCTGCTCGGGTAAGTCCTGTAGTCCTCCTGGACTCACCTCCGAGGGGTCCGACGTCGGGCCCAACGCCGTCGGGGCCCAAGTCGGGGGCTGCTGGGTCACCTGAGGTCGGACTCAGGTTGACGGCCTTGGAGAGCAGCCTGGCTGCCTTCATGGACCAGCAGCGGGCACTGATCGCTAGCCTCGCTGGCGCCTCTGCCCTGGCCGCCGGGACGTCGACGTCTAAGTCGACCCCGGAGACCGAGCCGATCCTCGAGTCCATGCGGGCTCGAGTCGATCCTCGGTCGAGGTCTCCCTCGGCCTCCCGTTCGGGACCGAGGTTGTCGACGCCGACGCCTACGCCCACCCGAACCGACCCCACCGATTCCTCCTCGGAGTCGGCCTGGGAATCTGAAGTGGAAGAGTCACCTGATTCCTTTCGGACTCGGTGTGTCCCCTCGGACTCCCCTGAGTCCGAACCTCGGAAGCAGTCCCCCCCGGAGGATGCCCGGTTCTCGGACTTCGTCAGGGATATGGCCAAGCTTTGGCCTTCCCTGCGGATCCCGAGGAGGAGCCTCGAGCCGAGGAGCTCGACGCCCTCCAGTATGACTCTCCAGCGAAGGAGCACTTTACTGTACCGGTTCCTCCCATGCTGGAACGACTACTCTTCCGCATGTGGGAGAGTCCGGCATCGTTGCCGGTATTAAGCAAGCGGGTCGATTCCATCTATCGAGTCCGCAAGAGCCCGGGCTTCCAGAAAGCACAGCTACCGCACCATTCCATGGTGGTGGAATCGGCCATGCATAGGCTCAAGAGCCAGAAGATGCACTCCTCGGTGCCTCCCGGCAGGGAGGCCCGCAACCTGGATGGCCTCGGTAAGAAGTGTTTCCAAGGCTCTATGCTTGCTTGTCGGGTCCAGACCTACCAGCTTTACATGGGCATGTACCTTAGAGACCTGGCTAAGGAGATAGCCGGATTCTCTGCTGGACTTTCCGAGGAACCTTTGCGGAGGTTCCTAGCCTTGTCCACTGGAATTCGAGAATGCTCCAAATTCATTTCTCGAGCAGCCTATGATGGCTTTGAAGCATCGGCTCGAGTGGCCGCAGCCGGCATCGGTGCCCGCCGACAGGCTTGGCTTCAGTCGTCTGACCTTGAACTCTGGGTGCAGGACAAGTTGGTCGATGTCCCCTGCCGAGGTGAGAACCTATTTGGCAAGCCCATGGCTGAGAAGGCTGCGCAGATCGAGACGGAGACTCTCACCAGAACAAGGCTCTCTAGAAAGACCTCTGCCCCTTCCCAAAAGAAGAAGGGCTCGGGAAAAAAGTCCTTTTACCTGAGGAAGGCGGCTGCCTATAAACACTACCCTCAGTATCAGGCCTCCTCAGCTCCCCAACAGGGTCAGCAGGCCAAGGGACGGGGTAACGGGTCCCGTAGGCAGCAAGCCCCCAAGCCTGCACCACCGGCCCCTGCTCAGCAGGGTGGGGGTTTTTGACTTCATCGACATAGCCTCTCCCCCTCAGCTGGTTTCTCCCAGCACAGGAGGCCGGCTGGTCCACTTTGCCCACAGGTGGTCCAACATCACATCAGATGCCTGGGTGCTTCATGTTGTGTGAGAAGGCTATCTTCTCCACTTCCACCAGGTCCCTCCCTCCTATTTTCCGGGAGAGCCTCCATGACTCCCTCTGCACAGGGACTTACTCCTTCAGGAGTTAGCAAGTCTTCTTCAGGAACAGGCTGTGGAACCGGTGCCCCACAACCTGAGAGGTCAAGGTTTTTATTCCAGGTATTTCCTAATACCAAAAAGGACAGGAGGCCTCAGACCCATCCTGGACTTGCGCAACCTCAACAAGTTCCTCGTGCGGGAGAAGTTCAAGATGCTTACCCTTGGAATCCTTCTGCCCTACCTCCAGCAGGGAGATTGGCTATGCTCCTTGGATCTAAAGGATGCCTACACGCACATCCTCATCCACCCAAGCCATCGCCAATACCTAAGGTTTGTGGTGGCAGGAAATCATTACCAGTACAGAGTACTACCCTTTGGCCTATCCTCCGCACCACGAGTCTTCACAAAATGTCTCGCGGTGGTAGCGGCTTATCTCCGGCTTCAGGGCCTCTGTCTTTCCTTACCTGGACGACTGGCTCATCAGAGCATCGTCCTCTCAAGAAGTCACACAAGCCACGAACCGCACTGTGACTCTTCTCCAGTACTTCGGCTTTGTCGTAAACTTCGCAAAGTCCACTTTGCTCCCCTCGCAAGATCTCGAGTTCATCGGCACAAGATTGCACACTCTTCAGGCGCGAGCTTTCCTGCCTCTCGACAGAGCTCAGCGGCTCATGGACCTAGCCAGCCGTTTTCGCAGCCAGTCCCTGGTCTCGGCCAGGCGCTTTCTGAGACTACTCGGCCATATGGCTTCCACCGTCCACGTGACCCCCAACGCCCGCCTGAATATGCGGCCTGCTCAGTGGTGCCTTCGCAAGCAGTGGCAACAGGCCACGGGCGGCCTCGCCGACTTAGTGCAGATCTCCGGCCCGCTGGCCTCTTCTCTGCAGTGGTGGCTTCATCTGCCGAACCTGGTACTCGGAATGCCTTTTCAATCTCCTCCGCCTGCTCAAGTACTGACGACCGATGCTTCTCTCCTGGGATGGGGAGCGCATTGCCAAGGGGCATGTACTCAAGGTCTCTGGACCTCGTGGGAGTCTGCGCAGCAGATCAACTTCCTGGAGCTCAGAGCAATCCGTCTGGCTCTCAAGGCTTTCTCCCACCTGACTTCTCGCCGGTCCGTCCTTGTCCAGACGGACAATCAAGTTGCCATGTTCTACGTGAACAAACAGGGGGGCACGGGCTCCTTCCTTCTCTGTCGGGAAGCGCAGAGGCTCTGCTCTTGGGCCGTCAGCCGCGGCATTCTTCTCAAGGCAGTTTATCTCCCAGGCCAAGAAAATTGCCTGGCGGACAAACTCAGCAGAATCCTCCAGCCGCACGAGTGGCGACTGGATCCCTTGGTAGTTCAGAAACTTTTTCTGAAGTGGGGCCTCCCCACGCTGGATCTTTTTGCTAGTCCTCTCAACCGGCAACTTCCTCGTTTCTGCTCTCGGCAGCCGCATCCCCTCCAAGTAGCGGCGGATGCTTTTCTGCTCTCATGGTCGACAGGCCTTCTGTATGCCTTTCCTCCCATACCGCTAATCTCTCGAACTCTTTTCAAGGTTCTCAGAGACAAAGCTTCCATGATCCTGATAGCTCCTTGGTGGCCCAGACAGCCGTGGTTTCTACTCCTGCTGCAACTGGCGGTGGAGGCTCCGTTCCCTCTGGGGTTTCAACCAGATCTTCTAACACAGGATCAGGGGTCCCTGCTACACCCCAACCTGAGATCTCTACATCTGATGGCCTGGCTGCTGAAAGGGTAGTCCTTGCTCCCCTTCTACTGCCGGCAGAGATGGAAGAGGTCGTCCTAGCTTCCCGGCGACCTTCTACCCGCAAATGCTACGCCCTTAAATGGCGTCGTTTTTCCGTTTGGTGTACCCAGCAGTCTCTGGATCCCTTCTCCTGCTCGGTGTCGGTGGTCTTGCAGTACTTGCTCTACCTCTCTAATCTTGGACTTAAGTCCAACTCCGTCAAGGTTCACCTCAGTGCTCTTTCAGCACATCATGTGCCGGTGGACGGCAGACCTCTTTCCAACGACCCTCTCGTGGCAAGGTTTCTCCGAGGTCTCCTTCTCCTTAAACCACCTCTGCGCCCGCCAGCACCTGACTGGGACCTGAATGTGGTTTTACAGCGGATCACCTGTCCGCCTTTTGAACCTATGGCTACCTGTCCTCTCCGTTTTCTTTCTTGGAAAACCTTATTCTTGATAGCCCTCACTTCCGCTAGACGCGTAAGTGAACTACAGGCCCTCATGTCTGATCCCCCTTACACTCGGTTCTACAAAAATAGGGTAGTCCTACGGACTCACCCTAAATTTCTTCCAAAAGTGGTCTCCCCTTTTCACATCAATCAGGAGGTGGTACTTCCGACCTTCTTTCCCAGGCCACACTCCAGCCGAGCTGAAATGGTCCTGCATACCCTGGACTGTAGAAGGGCGTTGAACTTCTACCTTGACCGTACGCGGGAGCACCGCAAAGCTGCTCAGCTCTTCGTGTCTTTTGACCCCAATAAATTGGGGCTCCCTGTCTCCAAGCGCACTCTGTCCATCTGGGTTGCTGACTGTATCGCTTGGGCTTATGGAGCAGCCGGACTCTCGTTAGAAAGTCGGGTCACGGCTCATTGTGTTCGGGCGAAGGCTACGTCAGTGGCTTACCTCCGCTCTGTTCCATTGGAAGACATCTGCCGGGCCGCTACTTGGTCTTCGAGCCAGACTTTTGCGGTCCATTACTGCCTCGAGAGGGAGTCCCGCAGGGACAGTGCTTTCGGACAGGCAGTACTCCGAAATCTCTTCGAGGTTTGAGCAACTCCTACCCTCCATCCCGGATGTTGGGCTACCGGTGGGTAATAATTCTGTGAAGATTCCTTTCTTCTGTGCTGCTGAGCTAGAGGGAGCTCATTTTTGTGCTTAGGGTCTCTGGTAGCCTTAAGCTTGGGAGTCCCATATGTGAGGACTGACTTCCTGCTTGGTCCTGGAGAAAGCGTAGTTACTCACCTGTAACAGGTGTTCTCCAGGAGCAGCAGGAATCAGTCCTCACAACCCTCCCTCCTCCCCTTGGAGTTGCAATCATCTGCTTTAGTTTTTTGCAAATTTTTATGCTGTCTTTTAGCTATGTCATCTGACTGGCTAAGATGGCACCCTTGGGCGGGAAGGGGACCGCGCATGCGCGCTGCAATTCCCAAAGGCTTTCTTTGAAAGCTGGGGAAAATTGCTCCGCGAGGGCTCCGTCGGCGCCGACGTCACCCATATGTGAGGACTGATTCCTGCTGCTCCTGGAGAACACCTGTTACAGGTGAGTAACTACGCTTTAACATCTCACATAATCCTGAACAGATTCTTAGTTGCTATTCAGCAAATACCGAATTTCCCTTTAGAGGGGTAGCTTAGTACCCTATATGCCTCCTCAGGACTCCAGGCAAATCATTCTTATCTATGCTCCTCTCTTCCACTCCAGACTCCATTCCTTTCACCTTACTATGCTGTATGCCTGGAACAGACTACCTGAGTCAGTACAACAGGCTCCATCTCTGTTCCTATTCAAATCCAGGCTAAACACTCCTTTGGGGCTGCTGTTGGAGCCAGAGGGCAGCGTGATAGGGGGCAAGAGGTTGGTGTGCATGGACCAGGAGAAGTACCTTGGTGTGATTATTTCTGAGGATCTCACGGTGGCAAAACAGTGCGACAAGGCAATGGCAAAAGCCAGGAGGATGTTGGGTTGCATACAAAGAGGAATTACCAGCAGAAAGGAAGAGGTACTAATGCCACTGTATAAGTTGCTGGTGAGGCCTCACTTGGAATACTGTGTTCAGTTTTGGAGACCATATCTTGCAAAGGATATAAAAAGACTGGAAACGGTTCAGAGGAAGGCGACCAAAATGATTTGGAGCCTGTGTCAGAAGCCTTATGAGAAGAGACTAGAAGACCTAAATATGTACACTCTGGAGGCGAGGAGGGACAGGGGAGATATGATTCAGACCTTTAAATACTTAAAGAGAAATAATGAACAAGCAAACCTCTTCCAAAGACAGGGAAGCTGTAAAACTAAAGGGCATAACATGAAGCTGCAAGGGGGTAAATTGAAAGGCAATGTCAGGAAATACCTTTTCACTGAAAGGGTGGTTGATGCTTGGAATGCCCTCCCGATGGAAGTGATGGAGGCAAATACAGTGACAGAATTCAAAATGGCATGGGACAGACACAGTGGATCCCTTTACAGCAACAGGATAAAATCAAAATAAACTTATCTAATTTTACAACGTACAGGGGTGTCCCACATGGAGCGGTGGGTTTACCCCTGACATGAGGAGGGGTGGCCTGCATGGAGAGGCAGGTGCACATACTCTTGCCATCTTACTGGGCAGACTAGATGGACTATACTGGTCTTTATCTGCCGTCATTTACTATATGTTACTATGACTCCCTTATCCTTCTGTTTAGCCATTCCCTTAATGACCTGCCTAAGTCATTTGTTTGTCTGTTTTGTATAGATTGTAAACTCTATGGAGAAGAGACTGTCTCTTACATGTATGTTTATAGTGCTGTGTATGCATTGTAGTGCTATACAAATGATAAGTAGTACTAGTAGTGCAGAGGTTCCCAACCCCTTATTCACCCCCCACCATTCTTCCAGGACACACTCCCCTCAACAGCAAGTCTGTTCCACTAGTCCTCTTTATCTTTCATCTTGTATCCAGCAGTCTGTGTCCCTCTCGCCCCATCTGCCTCCGTCTCTTTCTCTCTCTCTTCCCCCAGCCAGTAACTTCCCCAACCAATCCCCACTAGGCTCCCTATCTTTTTTTCTGTACCCTGTGGACCACCCTGTAACAATCTCACAAACCACAAGCCGGAATCATTAACCTAGTGCTTAGAGCAGCAGACTTAGGACCCAATAAGTCGCTGTTCAAATACTACTGCTATTCCTTGTGCAAGTCATTTTGCTCTTTTCAGGTACCAACTTAAGTTATAAGTCCTTTAGAGAAGGGAAGTATCTGAAATGTAACTCTTCTTCAGCTCGGTTTTAGTAATTCAATATCACTGAATCAGTGCCAAAGTGAACTGTGAACAGTAAGCAACCAAAGAATTGTCATGCTTGACCTTCTCTTCCACTTCACTTCTAGAAATCCAGCTTTATCTTACACACATCTCTCTCATGCTTACGTTCACTAATTAAATCTTTATGCAGTCAATCAAGGAAGTCGGATGTAAATGGATTGAGTTATTGTGTAACAGTTGAGGTTTTGGACCTCAGCAATTTTTCCACTTAGTTTTTAATTTTTTATGAACTAATTATTGTACTTGGGTTGATATTGTAATTTATTTATTTATTTAACAGGTCTTCTATACCGCCTTATTTTACATTCAAAATGGTTTACAATGAAACAGTTATAGCAACAAGCTTTACATTGAACAGGGTTATTCAACTTGGATGGTTACATTGGGGTCAAACAAGCAATTGTCAGTTGCTAACTATATGCAATGAGTCAACACTAACTTGATGGCACAAAAAAACTATATACAAGAACTCTGCCTTGTTTATGTATTGTTTTTTTATGTTTGTTCAATCTCAACTGTACTTACTATGGATTGTAAACTGCTCCGATGGCTTACTAATACATCAAATCAATTCTGTATATGCCAATATGATTTTTGTTCATAACAACATGTATGGCATAAAAAATAAGCAAGGAACTAATTTTAATCTTTACAAATATAGTACAGTGAAAATAAGCTTCTCAAAATGTTTATCTTGATAAAGTTTTACTTTTCATTGTCTGCATCTGTGATTCTGCAGAGCAGAGCATGCATAAAGGGAACAGTTGGTGGAAGCATCTGTACATCCCACTCTAGGGTCTATATTTGCTGTAATCAGTGCTGTTATTTCCTTAGCCAAAAAACAAGAGTGTTATCTGTATTAAACCACTCTTTTTGGTTATCCACTGTTTTCTATATTTTAACCATACATCTCGAGTCTTCAGTGTTAAAGGTATTTTTGATTTTAGACAAGAAAAATTGAAATTTCTACATAATCACATAGTAAATGTCGGCAGATAAAGACCAGTATGGTCCATCTAGTCACGTTCTCTATCTTCCTTTCCCTCTAGCCCCAACCTAATACTCTCCCTGCCTCTTCCCCTACCTAGGCGTCAGCAGGCAGGCAGCCAGCACCAAGGCCATTTCTTCAATATCTCCCTCAACAGAGAAGAGCCACTCTGCACCCTAATTCAGCCTATTCCCTTCTGTTTTGAATGTTACACAAGGGAAGGGGTGTCAAGGCTGCACAGAGCATAGCAAATGCTACTGTGCTCTCTAACCAGTGCAGCCTGCAAGGAACAGGAGGGGAGGGCCAGAACATGAAGATATCCCAGGTATGTGCCCGAGAGGCCCTGCTATGATGTTTTCTATAGCATATTTCATCTAAAAAAGGGCCAAGGCAGGCACACAATCTAAGAAATCATCACAACTCACATGGGGGAGGGGAATAATAAGACTATGACTATACCTTCCTCTAAAACCTATTTAACTTTCCCAACCCCTCTCCCCAATTGGGTTAACAGCAGCGCATTGTGTGGTCTATCACTGGGAGAAACAACTATAGCCGGTGACGGGGGAAGAGAAAGCGAGGTTACTTACCTGTAACAAGGGTTCTCCGTGGACAGCAGGATAAGTCAGCCACACCAGGTGTCGACATCAACGAAAGTACTCTCAAGATCAGATTTCTGAGTAGGAGATCCCACCTCCCTGGCCCGCCCCTAGCCCAGCCAGTACGTAACTAGCTCTGCCTATAGGCTAGGGCACGAGCTGGTCAGTCACCTACAGACAGGGGAGGTGGGTGGGATGTGTGGCTGACTTATCCTGCTGTCCACGGAGAACCCTTGTTACAGGTAAGTAACCCCGCTTTCTGCATGGACAAGCAGAAAGGGTCAGCCACACCAGGTGACTCCCTAGCTCCGCAGGAGCGCGCTGAGGTGGATGAGGGGACCGAACAGGACATGATCAGCCTGAGGTAACGAGGTGCCTTTATTGCAACGTATACCAACACAGTGCATAACAGCGCAAGACAAATGCAAACTTATACGGTGAACATGTACAAGTGACAATGTGCAAACAGTGAGCAACAAATGGCATAAATGTCTTTTTTTTTTTTTTTTTGGTAGAAGTCCATGCACCTGCAGTGCAGATAGAGTCAGGGACCTTGGCCCTTAGGCTGAGATCGGCTCTTGCCCTTGGCCGCTCTGAGCCTCATCAGAGGCCATCCTCACGTTGGCCGTGAGGACGGCCCTACCGAAGGAACTGTCAGACTGCGCTTCCAGGTCCAGGCAGTAGTGTCTGGAAGGTCAGCGTGGAGGACCAGGTAGCCGCTCTGCAAATGTCAGCCATCGGGACTGAGCGCAGGTTGGCGAAAGATGTTGCTAACGCTCTTAGCTGGTGCGCCCCTATCCGGTCCTCTGTGTGGGCCCTCGCCCAATCGAGGCAGAAGGCAGTGCAACTTGTGATCCAGCCGGACAGGGTCCGCTTGTTGATGGGCCTTCCGGGCCTGTTGGGGTCGTAGGACACGAAGAGCTGTGATGTTTGCCTAATGCTTGATGTTCTCTGTAGGTAGATGCGCAGGATCCGGACGCAGTCCAGGGTGTGGAACCTCCGCTCCTCGTCAGACTCATGCGGTTCTGTGAGGAAAGAAGGGAGGTCAATGGCTTGGTTGACATGAAAAGAGGAAACCACCTTAGGAAGAATCTTTGGGTTGGTGCGCAGAGATGTGCGGTTGTGGTGGATTTGGGTGTATGGAGGGTGGGACACCAGGGCCTGCAACTCGCTGATCCTCCGAGCAAATGTTATGGCGATAAGCAAGATCGTCTTCCAGGAGACAAACTTCATCTCTGTTGTGGACAGCGGCTCGAATGGTGACAGTGTCAGCTGTTGAAGGGTGGTGCTGAGGTCCCATGCTGGCACTGGCGGACACAGGGGGGGGTCAAAGATTGACCAGGCCTTTCATGAATCAGGCCACAATGGGAATGGATGCCAGTGAAGTCTCATCCTTTGTCCCTTCAGAGTGGAGAGACGCAATCGCCGACAGGTGAACCTTGATGGACTGCGTCTTCAAGCCGCTCTTGAAGAGAGAAGTGAGGTACTTGAGGATCATGGGAATGGGGCATGATCCTGGGTCTAGGCCTTGGGAACTGCACCAAACAGAGAAACATTTCCATTTGAGGCTGTAGGATTTGCAAGTGGACGGGCGTCTAGCTGCCAAAACCACATTCTGAACTTCAATAGGCAGTTTTAGATTTGACAAGTGTCCCCGCTCAATCTCCATGCTGACAAGGCGAGGGCTTGCAGGTTGGGATGCAGTGTGTTCCCGTTGTTCTGGGTGAGGAGATCCGGGCGCAAGGGTAGCCTCGCTGGGGGCTCCAGGGAGAGGCAGAGAAGGAGGGGGAACCACATCTGTCGGGGCCAGTACAGAGCGATGAGGATGATCCGTGCCCTGTCTGAAATGACCCTTTGCAGAGTCGCCGAGATCAGGGGGGTGGGGGGGAAAGGCATACGCTGGAGACCAGTCCCCCCACGACATGGCGAATGCTGGAAGGGCGCTTCGAGCAGAAGAGGCGACATTTTGCATTGCTCTCTGACGCGAAGAGGTTGCGGCGCAGGGCCCCCCACCACTTGAAGATGTCCTGGGCCACTTCTCGGTTCAGGGACCATTCGTGTGGTTCCAAGTGTCTGGTGAGCTTGTCGGCGAGGACGTTCTCCTCCCCAGGAAGGTAAGAGTCTTATATCTGGGATCCCATGGAGAGGACGAGGGACCATGCAAAGGGACCGGGAGCCCGAGCCTCCCTGCTTGTTCAGATAAAACATCGCCACCTGATTGTCTGTTTGGACTAGGATAACTTTCTTTGTCATGTGGTTTTGAAAAGCCTTCAGGGCGTATCTGATGGCCCTGAGCTCGAGCAGGTTGATGTGGAAGGTCTGTTCTTCCGCAGTCCATGCCCCTTGTGTGCTGAGGTGGAGGAGGTGTGCCCCCCATCCTGAGGAAGAGGCATCCGTCGTGAGGACAATCTGGTGTGGGTGCTGCTGGAGACTCCTCCCTTGCAGGAGGTTGGATTGGAGAGTCCACCAGTGGAGACTTTCTTTTACCCGATCTGACAGGGGCACCTGAATGGTCAGAGGCTGTGAAAGTTGCTTCCAGTGGTCGCGTAGGTGCCACTGGAGGCTTCGCATGTGGAGTCTCGCAAGCGGGAGGACTGAAGTTGTTGCAGCCATGTGGCCCAGAAGACGAAGGACAGAGCGAGCCGAGGTCTGTTCAGATGCCGCCATCCTCTCGGCTAAGGATCTGATGGTCCGAGTGCGGTCCTCGGGCAGAAAAGCCTTCGCGGCTCTGGTATCTATGACAGCACCTATGAACCGCAGCTTGCAGTGAGGCTCCAGCTGGGACTTCTCCAAGTTCAGGAGGAATCAGAGGTCCGATAGGAGCCTGGTGGTTCTCCGCATTGCTACACGTACTTCCCCTTCAAAATGTAAGCCGACGCAATGGCCTCTTTGATCCACCTAGCAATGGACCCTTTGGACGCTGATTCACCCTTTCGCGGACCCACAAAAAGGACAAAGAGTCTGTCCGACTTGCGGAAACTGACCGTCCGCCGCAGATATTTCTTCAGCGCCCTACGGACATCTAATAGATGCAACTGCCG
This sequence comes from Ichthyophis bannanicus, assembly GCA_033557465.1. Lineage (NCBI taxonomy): Eukaryota > Metazoa > Chordata > Amphibia > Gymnophiona > Ichthyophiidae > Ichthyophis > Ichthyophis bannanicus. Next base: position 24,833,721 of record CM066042.1, read on the forward strand.
AGAGACCGACGCCCCAGCTTCCTGAACAAACACAGGCAGGGAAATTTCCTGATTCACGTGAAACGGCGAAACCACCTTAGGCAGAAACCCCAGAACTGTCCTGAGAACCACCTTTGACTCAAAGAACGTCAGATAGGGCTCTCTGCAGGAGAGCGCTTGAAATTCGGAAACTCTTCTTTCCGAACAACTGGCCACCAAAAACACCACCTTGAGAGTGAGATCTTTGAGCGAAGCCCGAGACAACGGTTCGAAGGGCCCGCGCTCCAACGCGTCTAACACGAACGGCAGATTCCACGTGCGGAAGATCGGATTAGCAGGAGGCCGCGCTAGCGATACCGCCCGGAGAAAGCGCTTAACGTCACACTGACTCCCCAGCGCTAGCCCACCTACCTTACCTCTGTAACAGGACAACGCCGCCACCTGCACGCGGAGTGATGCCGCAGCCAGCCCTTTATCAAAACCGTCCTGTAGGAAGTCCAAAACCTGAGGAATGGTGGCCTTTAACGCCTCACAGCCCTTGTCCGCGCACCATGCCTCAAAGACCCGCCAAACGCGAACGTAGGCCAGCAAAGTGGAGCGCTTCCGGGCCCTCAACAGAGTAGACACCACTGCCGCCGAATAGCCCCTCGATTTCAACCGCGCCCTTTCACGAGCCAAGCCGTAAGCGAGAACCGATCCACATGAGGCATGAAGAGAGGCCCCTGTGACAGCAGATCCGGGCGAGACGGAAGCCACCAGGGCCTTGCCACCAACAATCACACCAGGTCTCCGTACCGGGGCCAGTCGGGGGCTATCAGAATTACCTGCCCGTTGAAACTTTCTACGCGCTGCAGGACTCTTCCTATCAGGACCCATGGGGAAACACATACAGTAGCTGCCCCACCGGCCACTCCTGAACGAGAGCGTCCAATCCTTCTGACATCCTTTCTCTTCTCCTGCTGTAAAACCAGCTGGCCTTTGTCGAGGCGAAGGTCGCCATGAGATCAATGACGGGTACGCCCCACTGGCACACCACCATCTCGAAGACCTCTGGATGGAGGACCCATTCTCCTGGGTCCACTCTCACGCGACTGAGAAAATCGGCCTGCACATTGTCCACTCCCGCTATATGGGCTGCCGACAGATCCAGAAGATTCACTTCCGCCCAAGCGCACAGGGCCTCGGCTTCCGACTCCAGCGCCGCGCTGCAGGTTCCTCCCTGCTGGTTGACATACGCTACCGTTGTTGCGTTGTCGGAGAATACGCGAACTGCCCTGCCAGCCACTAAGCTTTGAAAGCTCTGCAACGCCAGGGATACTGCTCCAACCGGTTGATGGACCATGTCCGCTCCTGCGCACCCCAGGTCCCCTGGGTGAAGCTGCCCTGGCAATGCGCTCCCCAGCCGAGCAGACTGGCATCGATCATCAGCAACACCCAGTCCGGAGCGTCCAGGGTCTTCCCGCTCTCCAAGGACTCGGGACGCAACCACCACTGAAGAGACTGACGGACTCCCGCTGGGCAGCGCAACTGCCGGGATAAGGGGTCCCGCTGGTGCGACCAGCGGCGGAACAACGCCCTCTGCAACAGCCGCATGTGGGCCTTCGCCCACTGCACTGTCTCTATGGAGGCTGCCATCGTGCCTAACACCTGAAGATAATGCCACGCTGAGGGCGACTTGAGAAATTGGCCTACTAACTTATGAAGGGCCTGCGCCCGCTCCACTGTGAGGAATACCCTTCCGGCCCCCGTGTCGAAGCGAGCACCCAGATATTCTAGAACCTGCGAGAGAACCAGATGGCTCTTTGAGAGGTTGACTACCCAACCGAGCTCCTCCAGAAAAGACACCACGCGGGCAGTGACCGTCTTGCTCTCGGCGCGGGACTTCGCCAGGATCAGCCAATCGTCCAAATAACGATGCACCAAGATTCCCTCCTTCCTGAGCGCCGCCGCCACCACCACCACCACCACCACCATGATCTTGGTGAAGGTGCGCGGCGCCGGCACCAAGCTGAAGGGCAATGCCCGGAACTGAAAATGTCCGAAGGGAACTGCGAATCTGAGAAACTTGCAATGTTCCAGTCTTATGGGAATGTGGAGGTAAGCCTCAGACAGATCCAGAGATGTAAGAAATTCTCCTTTCTGCACAGCCACTATAACCGACCGCAGAGTCTCCATATGGAAATGCGACACCCGCAGGCAACGATTCACTCCTTTGAGGTCCAGAATAGGACGGACACCGCCGTCCTTTTTTGGCACCACGAAATAAATGGAGTATCGACCGGACCCGCATTGACTGGGCGGGACGGGCACTATTGCTCTGAGCTGTAGCAGCCGTCGGACTGTCTCCCGCAAAGCTTCACACTGGGTTATCGACTTGCTGGGGGACTGCACGAAGGCCTCTCGAACCGGTCTCAAAAATTCCAGTGCGGGAGGAAGTGACGTCATCGGCTTGGATGGCAGCCTAGGAGGAGAGCTCCGGAGTGCAATCCAGGAGTTGGGAAATATCCCCCTTCAGAGGTGATAAAACGTGGGGAGAACGCCCCGTGAGAGTGGGGAGCACATTGCCGACATCATGACGACGTGCAAAAAGGCAGCGGATTTGCAAGAATTCGCATATGGTGGAGGAAAGGATGTGGGAGCTGAGAAGAAGATGGCGGCGGAGAGCGCAGGAAGCGGAGATGTCCTGGAGAGAAAAGGAACGAGGAGCGTGGGGCAGGAGGCGGCGGAGATGGTTGTTCAGAACGTGACTCGGGAGGAGTTGCGTGCTTGGTTTGGTGAAATCAAGTCGGAATTGCTGGCGGTGAAAGCGGAGGTTGGAGAACTGTACGGTGAGCTGCGGGAGGAAGTGGGAGAGCTGACAAGGACAGCGGAGGAACACGAACAGAAGTTGGAGCAGCTGGACTCAAAGCAGTCCGGGGTGGAGAGGTCGATGAAGGACATGGAGATTTGGAGGGAGCAGGTACTTTTAAAATTAGAAGACCTTGAGAATCGATCAAGGCGTAATAATCTGAGACTTCGGGGGATCCCGGAGGAGAGGGAATTTCTGGACAGTGAGAAAGTGGCCCAAGCTGTATTCAGAGGTATCTTGCACGAGGAGGGTAAGGAGAAGGAGGGGCTGGAGGTGCAGCTTGTGAGGGCGCACCGCGCTCTGGGGCCCAGCCGCTCGAATTGGCCGAGAGATATTGTGATTTGTGTGGCAATTACAAGGTCAAGGAGAAAATCTTGCAAATGATGAGACGGAACAGTAATTTTGTGTGGCAGGGCTATCCCATACAACTGTATCCTGACCTGGCAGCAGGGACTTTGCAGCGCCGGAGAGAAATGCAGCCCATAACCAGCTTATTGCGGAAAGAGAATGTAAGGTACCGCTGGTTGTATCATGTTCATTTATTTGCTTGACCGCCCTTCATTAGTAGGCAGAGCGGTTCACAATAAAAAGTATAAACAGAGTGGCACAAGGCCAGAAATTGGAAAGGAAATTACAATTCAAATAGATAAAGTGATAGAGACAAGAGCAGGTAGGGCAGAGGGAGGGGGAAGGTCAAAGGCGAGGGAGAACAAGTAGGTTTTAAGGGAGCGTTTGAAGGTAGGGTAGTGGGGCTCAAGGCGGAGAGGGGGGGGGGAGGGAGTTCCATAGTGCAGGGCCTGCAAAGAAGGCTGAGGAGCGTGTGGACTGGAGATGAGCGTGTGAAGGGGATGGTAGTGCAAGTCTGTTAAGGTGGAATGAACGAGGAGTGTGGCGTGGAGTGTGAAAATGGAGTAAGTCGGCCAGGTATTGAGGGGTAGAAGTATGCAGTGCTTTGTGGGCTAGTATGAGAAGCTTGAATTGAATTCGGAAGAAGACGGGGAGCCAGTGAAGTCGGAGAAGAAGGGGGGTGACGTGGTCCCTAGAGGAGGAGTGGGTAACCAGACGGGCGGCGGTGTTTTGAATGCGTTGTAGCCATGAGAGCTGCAGTTTAGAAATGCCAGAGAGGATGGAATTGGAGAAATCGACACGAGAAATAACAAGAGTGAGGAGCAGAGTGGTTAAGGCAGAGGGAGAGAGGAAGGGGCAAATAGCACGAATATGACGAAGGTGAAAGAAATAAAATTTAGAGGCGTGGGAGACATGTGCTGAGAAGGAGAGATCTGAGTCAAAAAGAACCCCGAGATAATGAAAAGTGGTAACCAGTGGAACAGGTGCATTAGAAAAGGATGGGGCCAGGGGCGGGGGCTGATGACCGTAGGAGAACCAGATGGCTATAGTTTTTGAAAGGTTAAGATGTAGACAATTTTGTGTTAACCAGTCGGAGACAGCAGCTAAACAGGCGTTCAACGGGGCTAAGTCGGGGGAGACAGAGGAGGTGTGGTGAAGGAGAATGTCGTCGGCGTAATAAAAAGCTCTAATTCCAAACTGTTCAATGAGTAGTGTGAGGGGAGTGAGAAAGATGTTGAAAAGGAGAGGAGCTAACACAGAACCTTGAGGAACCCCGCAGACTAGCGGAAAAGACTCGGAGGGGTAGTGGGACGAAGAGGAAGGGGTAACTGCAGCAGTTACTAGTGTTTACCGTGGGCCTTAAAAACTGGACAGTACATACTTATGCAGCGGCTGCGAAAGCGGTGCACAAAGCTGGGCTGGGAAGCAGTCTGATTGGAGGGCCGTTGGGAGGCGCTTCCAAGGTGGATAAGACTGTGGCTGAGCGGCGAGGGGGGAAGAGAGGGAGGAGCCCCGAGAGTCTGGCATCGGTGCAGTCTGGACAGCATAATGAGGGAGAAGAGAGAGCCGGTTCTGGACAACATCACTGCAAAGGACTCTGTGTTAAGGGTTCTGGTGTGGGTTTAAGGGATTCCTGTTGTTGACTGTGGGTTAAGTGTGTTATGGGGGAGGGGGAGGAGGGAGACGGGGTTAAGGGAGGTGGGGAGAAGATGGGAGGTAATAGCAATACAGCACGAAGGTGAAGAAACAAAAACAAACAAAAAAAAACACAACAGGGGAAGAGCATAGCGGGGAAAATAGTAGCTGCTTGAGTGAGGCTGGTGGAGGAGATGGGTGCTTTCAGGTACATGTGGTATGTGGCAGGGGAATTAAGGAATATTAGGGGGGGTTGGGGCGTCGGGAGGGGGGTGATTAAAGGAGGTGGGGCTGGAAGGGCGCGTAGGGGGACAGGTAGTAGGGGGCTGGGGGGGGTAAAGGGGTGTAGTAGTAGGTTCGGAGGGGGAGTGATGCGAGAGGGGGTTGCATCAGGCTGATGGGCACTACTCTAGAGGAGGCCTCCGGGGGGCGGAGGGGGTTTGAGGGGGACGGGGAGGAGGGAGGGGTAGGGGGGGATGGGAAGGGTGGAGGTAGGATAAGGGGGGAGAGGGACGGTGGAGGGGGTAAGAAGGTAGGTGCACAACATATGGGGGTGGCTACTCTAAACGTGAAAGGACTTAGAACTTGGAGGAAACGGAGATTGGTGGAGCGGGAAGGGGGGAGGTTAAGGGCGGACGTTTTGTGTCTACAAGAGACGCATTTGAAAGTTGGGCAGGAGCGAATGTTGCAAACTAAAAAATATCCAAAAGTAGTACTAGCGGGACAAAGGGCAGAGTCACGGAAAGGGGGGGTTGGTATAATGGTGGGGGAGGAGTGGTTGGAGTGGGTGGTGGGGGAGTATAGGGATAAAAAAGGTAGAGCGGTGGGAGTGAAAATTCAGGTGGGGAGGGAACAGGTGTGGGTGGTAAGCTTGTACGGCCCTAATGAGAGGCAGGGGGAATTTTTTGAGAGGATGAAGGGGGAATTGGAGGGGTTGGGCACGACATCGCTAATTATTGGGGGAGATTTTAACCTGACGGTGAATCCGCGGTTGGATAATGGGGGGGGGGAGTGGAGTGGGCAAACGCTTTGATCAGGGTAAGTTATTGAAAATGAGGGAGGGTTTGGGGGTGGTAGATGTATGGCAGTGTAAGAACCCAAGGCGTAAACAGTACACGTTCTACTCCGCACCGCATGGTACCTACAGCCGAATAGACATGCTTTGGGCGGGAGGGGGGTGGGTGAATAGGGTAGTGGAGGTGGAGCAGGGTTCTATAACATGGTCGGACCATGCACCGGTAAGTGCTCGGTTTAGTTTGGGGTATGTGGATGAGGGACTTAAATTTTGGAGGATTAATGAATCTTTGTTGGAGGAGCCTGCTATAGTGGAGAGGATTGGGAAAATAATACAGGATTATCAAGACTTTAATCTGCATGGGGAGGTGGGATTGGGGATGGTGTGGGATGGATTAAAAGCGGTGGTGAGGGGGCATTTAATCCAGGAGGCAGCAAGGGAACGCAGGAAGCAGGAGGCACAGGAAAGACGACTATTGGAGGATATTGGGAGACTAGAAAGGGAACACCAGCGGAGTAGAAAAGGGGGGGTGCTGGAGGAGCTTAGGGCCTTGAGGGGTCAACTGGACCACTTGAGGGCGAGTAAAATAGCGCATGATCTGAATGTTTCCAAGCAGGCGGTGTTTGAGGGAGGGAACAGGGTGGGGAGACGGCTGGCGCAGAGGATGCAGGGGAGAGTGGCGCAGAATAACATTGTGAGTATACGTAATGGGGAGGGGAGGTTAGTTCATGGCAATAATGAAATTCGTTTAACATTTGAGGAATACTATAAAAAGTTGTATAGTAGTGAGGTAGCGGGGGGGGGGGGAGGGAAAGACAAGAGTGCGGCATATCTGGGGGAGTGTACAGTGCCCAAAATAACGGGGGAATAGGCGGAGTGGATCGATCGGCCTATAACTGAGGGGGAGGTGGAGGAGGCGATTCGGTCCTTAAAGCGGGGTAAGGCTCCCGGGCTGGATGGCCTTACGGGGCGATTTTATAAAGTGTTCCAGCCAATAATACGCCCGCTGTTGGTGGAGGTGTCTAACGGGGTGTTAGCGGGGGGGGGGGGAGGGGGGCCTGGGTCGATGCTGGAGGCGGGGATAACTGTTATTCCCAAGCCAGGTAAGGATCCCATGGTATGTTGCTCATACAGGCCTATCTCCTTACTGAATGTTGATGCAAAGTTGTTGGCTAAGGTGTTGGCCAGTAGGTTGAAGGAGGTTATGCCCAAAATAGTTAATGCTGATCAGGCAGGGTTTATACCGGGAAGGCAAGGGGGGGATAATATCCGGAAACTGTGTAACCTCACATGGGAGGTACAGCGGACAGGTCAGAAGGCGGTGTTTCTCACTGTGGACGCTGAAAAGGCATTTGACAGGGTGGAATGGCCGTTCATGCTTAGTGTATTGGAAAAGGTGGGGTTGGGCCCCCGTTTTATTCAGTGGGTGCAGGCAATGTATACGGGACCACGTGCGAGGGTTCGGGTAAATGGAGGGTATTCTAAAGCCTTTAGGTTGGAGAGGGGGACTAGACAGGGGTGCCCCTTATCTCCTCTCCTCTTTGCATTAGTAATTGAGCCTCTGGCGGAAAAGGTGAGGCAGATGTCAGATATCAAGGGGATAATTATGAGTGGGAGTGAAACTAAGATTACTCTCTTTGCGGACGATGTAATATTCACGATCAGGGAACCATTGGTTTCTCTGCCAGTGTTGATGAGGGAAATAGAGCGATATAGTAGGGTGGCGGGTTATAAAATAAATATGAGCAAGTCGGAGATTATAGGGTTTAATTTAAATGATGAATTGATCGTGAGTTTGAAGGGTGATTTTGCGTTTAAGTGGGTGGAGCGAACCTATCGCTATTTGGGAATTAATATGGGGAAACGTATTGAGAATCTCGGGCAATGGAATTATGGGCCGCTGTTGCAGGCGGTGAGGAAGGATTTGCAAAAATGGAAGGGGTTATATCTAACGTGGTTGGGTAGAATAGCGGTCTTAAAGATGAATGTACTTCCTCGTTTTCTGTTCTTATTTGGAGCCTTGCCGTGTAGGCCACCCCGGAATTATCTGAAGCAGGTTCAGAGCGTGATGATGGAGTTCATCTGGGAGAGGAGGGTCTCCAGAGTGGCGTGGAGTACGATGTACAGAGGTACGAGGGAGGGTGGCTTAGGAGTGCCCTGGATGGAGAAGTATTACTTGGCATCGCAATTGCGGGCACTGAAAAGTTGGCACGGGGGGGGAGGGAGAACTGCCCAAGTGGGTGCACTTGGAGCAGGAGCAGCACCAGCAAGGTGGGCAGAGTTTGGGGGCGTGGGTCTGGGACCCGGGGGGGAAAAAAGAGGAGGGAGGGGGGGCTAATCCATTTCGGGCGTATACAAAAGAATTGTGGCTGCGTGCCAGGAGCCATCTGCTGGGGGGGAAGCGGTATACTAGGAGTATGCGTATTATGGGGCTGGGGGAATTTCTGCCGGGGCAGGAAGGGGGAGTGTATAGGGGTTGGCAGGGCAAGGGGCTAGTAGCTATAGGGCAGTTTCTAACTAAGGCAGGGGGGGTGAAGAGTTGGGAGAGTTTGCAAGCGGAGTTTGGGTTACGGGATGTGGAGTACTTTGCCTACCTGCAGGTGGGGTCCTTTTTAAGTAAAAGAGGGGTGCGAGAGGATTTTCAGAGGGGGGTTACGGGCTTTGAGAGATTAATGGAGAGGGGGGTAGAAAGGGGGTCATTGCCCAATTGTATGCGGAGTTAACGTCCCTGGGAGGGGGAGGGGGAGGGGGGCAGGGAGGGACCCTAGCGGATATTCGGGGAGATGTGGAATGGGAAAAGGCCCTGGGTAGAAGTTGGGATAGAGAGAGGTGGCGTAACATTTACACATGGTCCAAAAGGCTGGCACCAGGCACATCGTATTTGGAGAATAGTTTGAAAGTGCGGTACCAGGTGTACTGGACGCCATGGAGGATGAGGGCTTTTAACCGGGAGGAATCGGGAGAGTGTTGGTGGGGCTGCAGCGGGAAAGGGGATTTAAAGCATCTCCTGTGGGACTGCCCGGCTATACAGCGGATGTGGAAGGAGTGGGAGGGGGTAATAAGGGCTATTACTGGGGTTTGGGTTACTCTTACACCAGCTATGGTGCTCTTGAATGAAATGGTGGGAGAGGGAGCTGCAGTTGCTGATAGGGTATTGTATAGGGGCTGCGAGGGGGGAAGTTATGGCGCACTGGAAAGGTCTTGCAGCACCATCAGTGAGCGAGATAGTGCACCGTTTGCATAGCTTGCGCACTATGTGTGAAATTGCTGCCTATCGGGATCATAAAGTGGGGGCCTTTAGGAGAGTATGGAAGGGGTATGATATTTGGTTAGGGGGAGGGGAGGGGGTGAGGGGGATAGTAAGTGTGGAGACAGATACAGCAGGGGAGGGTGGGGAGTATGGGGGAAGAGGTTATATGGGGGGGACTAAAGAGGGGGTATGCAGGGGTGAGGGAAATTCTATGCTTCTAACTGGGTACAATGGGTGATTACTGTGTTGCACCTAATGTTACTTCCTGGAATGAAACTTGGGGGTTTGTACTAAGGGGGTGGGGGGTAGTTGGGTTTGGGGTTAAGCATTGATAATGTCTGGCTGTATACGAGCTAAGTCTGTTAGTAGTTGTGTAACTTGGTAACAGTAATTGTTGGAGTCTTGGAAGTTTTGTTTCCTGTTGTATTTTGCTGGTTTCCTCTCTATCGGGGTATAATGGGGGATGGGAGGATCGTGCTGGGTGGAGGAGGATGGAAGGGATTGAGGCATGCTATTGGACGAATATGGCCTATGTATCATTCTGTATGGGAGTAGTTCCAAGGGGTACTGTGTCAATTTTGTTTATTGGTGGAAAACTTAATAAAATATATAAATTAAAAAAAAAAATTCCAGTGCGTAGCCCTCTCGAATGACTTCCAGAACCCACTGGTCTGAAGTTACACGGACCCAGGCAGCATAAAACTCTTGCAACCGCCCCCCGACCGGCAGCAAGGGCGCCCAGGTCCCCCTTATCTCATTGCTGCTTTTTGTTAGAGAAGGAAGAGGAAGGGCCAAAACCCCTTCCCGCACCTCGAAACCCTCGGAAGGCCTGGTTCCTATTAGAGAAGCGTCCCCTCTGACTTGTACCGAACCTCTGGAACCGAGACCGGTGAAAATCGCGTTGCTGCCCCCGACTAGGCTGAAACGCTTGGCTCGCCTTGGGTTTGTCCTCTGGCAACTTACCACCTTTAGATTCCCCCAAGTCCTTCACCAGCTTTTCCAGGTCTTCCCCGAACCGCAAACGACCCTTAAAGGGAAACTTACTCAACCGAGCCTTGGAAGAACTATCCGCTGCCCAGTTGCGGAGCCACAAGTACCGACATGCTGCTACTGCGGACGCCATGCTTTTTGACAGCCCACGCATAAGATCATAATGAATGTCCGCTAAGTAGGCCGCGCCAGACTCCAATTTAGCTCCTTCGCTAGAGTCTGAGCCGTCTGGGCTAGACTGCACGTGTTGCGACCAGCGAAGGCAGGCTCTAGCCACCCAAGCCCCGCAAATAGCTGCCTGGAGTGCCAGAGCGTTCACATCAAACACCTGACGCAGTAACATATCCAACTTTCTGTCCTGGGTGTCTTTAAGAGCCGCACTGCCTTCCACAGGAATGGTAGTTTTCTTGGTGACAGCCGAGACTGCCGCATCAACTCTTGGAGATTTAAACACCTCCTTATCCTGCTCCAATAAGGGGTACAGCCGACCCATCACTCTGGCCCCCCGAAGGGGAGCTTCAGGCACGTTCCATTCTTCCTGAATCATCTCCCGAAACACCCTATGCACCGGGAATTCCCTTTGATTCCTCCTGAAAACCTGCAACAAAGGATCTTCTTCTGTCGTCCCTGGCGCAGGCATATTCAGGACCTTTAACGCCTCGGCTATCAGCGAGGGAAGCTCCTCTCTCCGGAAGATGCGCATGACTCGAGCCTGATCTTCCTTCTCGGAAAGCTCCCCTTCTTCCAGCTCCTCATCAACCTCCAAACCGTGGTGGTCATCATCGGACAATAGGCCCTCTGAGGCAACAGACGTCGCTCCAGTCACCCCCACCAGGCGAGGTCTCTTCGCCCTCGGGCAAGGTCATCTGCCTGTGCGTTCTGAGCGGGTCTCTTCTGCCCGGCCGAGATCTCAGAGCCTGGCCGCTGCTGATCTGTACCAAACACAGTACGTTGCAAGAGTGCAACAAAATCCCGAGAAAAAATAGCCGCTAGCTCCTTAGGAAATGGAGCCTGAGTGAGAAGAGTGTCCGGCGCCAAAGATGGCCCAGCCACTGGCTCCATCTGAGACTCCTCTGACAGCAGTGCCCCAGCACTCTCCTTCTCGGCCTCTGGCACAGCCCCCTGTCCGTCCCTGGGCTGCCTCATCAATGCTGCCTCTCTCACACAGGACCTGCAGACACCTGACTCAGAGCCTTTCTTCAAGCCACAGACTAGACAGAGTGGCCGAGAGGGCATGGTAAACGAGGTTAAAGCGAGCACTGTCAGCCCAGACAGGCTGCAGTCATGAAAAACCCCCTTAACAGCCTTCAAAACACTACCAGCCATTTTTTTATTTTATTTTTTTGTATATAACCGAACAGATGCGCAGGAAAGCTCCAGTGGTCAAAGCGCTGTGCAGAAACAACACATAAGGAGGTTCTGGCTATTGTTGGCAAACTAAACCGACTGCCCAAGCCAGCCGCGTTAACACGCGGTCACACCCGCCGCTGGTGCTTTCGCGCCAAAACGTACTGCACACACACCCGCTGTATAATGACAGCACCTTACCTCAACTCGCGCCGAAACAAGCATGCTGCCCTGCGTTCCCAGAGTAGCTTGTCAGCGGCTCCAGAGATCTTCCACAAGCAAACAGCCTCGCTACCGGATCACTGTCCCGCTCAGAATGAAACGGAACGGGCCGAGCCAGCCAGCGCTCGAACAGGCAGACCTCTGTGTGGCGCTGGCTCGGCTCTCCTCCGGCTCTCACCCCCCTTAAAAAATACCGGGTTAGCACCGCAAGAAGTACCTGCCGATCCGGGTCCCCCTTAGGCTTCAGCCACTGTTGCAGTCAGAGGCAAGGGCGCTTCGTGAGAGAGAGGAGGGGGGGGGGGTGAGGAAGAAGCCTACAGCCAACTTAAAGGCACAACACCCCCAAGTTAAGCTGTCTTCTCAAACGTGCTCCAAAATTTATCTATAAGCCTAATCCCTATCTAACACAAACTTAATTGTTTCTCTAGTGAGCCCGGACCTCCGGGCTCTATGTCATCCAGATGCTTGGAGACTGAGGTAACTGAGGATTGGAGGTGGATTCAAGGAAGATATACTGGTGTCATCATAAAAAGGAGGAGTTTCTCAGTCTCCAAGCTGCTGGATGAGATAGGGAACCCAGAGGTCCGGGACTAGACTGGCTAGCACGATCAGGAAAGTATCTTTGTTTGCTTCATTTGAATAACTACCACGGGGGCATGGAACGCAGCCAGTGCAGTTTCTGGTATTGTAGAAAGTACCTAGAACAAAACAGAAAGCACTCTTTTTAGTTACTCTCCCATTTGGAGTATTCACAAGTCCCTCGATTACTCAGGGGAAAGGCAGTGATGAACCTATGACAGAAGTATTCAGACATTTCCCTTAGTCATTCTTTTTTGTTCCGACAGTTTCCTTCCTCTCCTTTGGGCCTCGGCTGAGATATTTTCCCACAAGCTTTAAAATATTCAGGCTTTTTTTCCCCATTTTTAATCCTTGCTTCACCCTCCTATCTAGTCCATCATCATAGCGACAGATGCCCAAGACAGTCCCCTCCCTGCAAAAACCAGTCACTCCGCATCTGGCTGCTGGCTTCTGCCACCGTGCAAAATCTGGGGAGGGGCACCTTCCCTCTGCCCCACCTTCAGAAGCTATGAACACTACCTCTTCAACATCTCCAGCAAGCACTCAAGATCAATCCCACTGGCAGTCAAAGAGACACATCTCTTCTTTCCTAGTAGACTCAACATGCTTCATGACATGTGTAGGTTAAGCAAACAAATTAAAATGTAGGATCTCATCCAGCTGCACGTTCACTCCGACTTTATTATTTTCAGGACGAAGGGGTCACTATTTCATGACCCAGATTATATAGGGTGCTAACCTGTTTTCATGAGGGAACATCAATCCATTGATCCACCAACATTGACCCAAACACAGGCTTGAAAACCAAAGACCTTTGTCGAACAACAGAGCAGGTTTATCATGATATTATTCCAATTATGTGTGGGTAAGATGTCTAAATCAGACATCTCTATCCCCACCCCACCCCCATTTCCAAACCAACTGTTTTAGCAATCTTTAATACAAACCACTGAAATTTAGCCACAAATTCAAACCAATGCTTGGCTCACGCAACAATAAAAAGTTTGAGAAAGATTCTGCCACAGTCATATTTATAAGGTTCTCCTATAATAACCGTATAAAAAAATGTCATAAGCGCTTGTAGTGGGGAAAAAGAGAAGAAGCAGAAAGGCAGATAGGGATGTCCGCCTGCGAGAAAGGATGCTAGACATCTGTTTTACTTTCAAAGACAGCAGAAGTCGATCTGCAAAAGTCTCACCTGGAAGGCAAATCTGAGATTCTTTTCCTTCACAGGGAAGCATGGCACTGTAGAGATTTCTGAGATTCATGACTAGCAATATGAAAAGTAGGATGCTGCAGGACATATGCTCCATGTTGATCTGCCCGAGTGATCCTTCAGTGACAGAGAGACTCCGACCTGAGTTTCAGCTCTTGGTCCTGCTCCAAAGGTACTTTCTTGTTAAATGACAACAGGTTTTAGCTGTAACTGGTGCCTAATGTTGTTTTCGAGGGCTGGACCATCATCATTTCGACCTGCAAACAAAGTCAGTTTGTAAAACTAGAATGGAAGAGTAGCCTAGTGGTTAGGGCAGCAGCTTGGGACCAGGGTTCAAAACTCACTAATACTCCTTGGAGCCTTGGGCAAGTCACTTCACCCTCCATTGCCTCAGGTGCAAACATAAACGGTAAGCCATCTAAGGTTGTAACTCACCTCAAACTACTACTGGAAAAGAGTATGCTAAATACTAACAAAATAAGCAAAAAAATGTTATTTTCAAACAAGAAGCTTTATTATGTATTGATGGAAATTCAAATTCAGCCTCAGAAATACGGGCATGTAATGAAATGGTCAAGTGTGGTAGGGGTGCAGGAAACGGAAGATTTATGGGATAAAGTTAGGGAGTTTACCAGGAAAATTTTCACCTCCATTATTAAGGTGAGCACCCAAATAAATCTTCTTTTAAAATCTTATCTTACCCCACAAAAAATACATATGATTTGGCCACACTCCACCCACTTTGCTGGAGAAGTGGTCAGGGAAAGGATCATGTGATCATATCTGATGCAGATATCCACACGCAGAGAGTTTCTGAATTATGATTCAGGAGCTTACTATAGCCACATCCTGCAAGTGCGGATCCCTAGAGAAGCACAACATTTTCTTGCAGGGATCAGTTTTAGTGGGAGCTCGACAGAAAAGCAGCACCGCTTAGCTCAAAATCTTTTGCTGTCAGCGAGATGTGTGAGGGCAAGGCAATGGAAAAGAGATACAGTCCCAACTAAGAATGAATGGTTTGGGCAGATTCGGGATATGCTTTACATGGAACAATGAACTGCTACACCAAGAGAGTGCATCAAACAATTTGAGTAGTGGGTTTAATTGGCATGAATGTTCAAATACACTTCTTACTTTGCATTAGTAATATTCTGTTTTAATGTTAAGATGAACTTTGAGTTTGAGATGGAGACCTCTGTAAAGGGCTGCATCTACTCACACCAACTAAGTTAAGAGGAGAAGTTGTTTAGGGAAGGGAAAAGGGGAAAGGTTAACTGTTAGTGTTAATCACTGCCAAGCTTTTGTTACATGTTAATGGTTGCGTAATCTCTAAGGTGGAACAATTGAAGATTAGGGAATGGTTGAGGAAGTAATGATTTGGGACAACTATTCTTCAGGTATCCTGAGCATGAATTCTGTGGATTTAAAATTATGTAGAATTCTCTTTACTTATCTTCCAATTTTTGTTTGCTTATTGTGACTTATGCTTCTTATGATAAATGATAGAAGAAAAAAAGCAGCAACTTTTTGGACTCATACTGAGAAAATACTATATTAAAAGACAAAAAAAAATATAAGGCTGGATTATTTTTCTGTGTAAATCAGAGAAGCGGGGGCTTCACGAGGATTGGGGACATGAGGTCTATGCCTGAGTCTCCTTACCAGTGTCCTGAATCTCTGCTGCCACTGAAAAGTCAGACCTCAAGCCACTAACATAGTGAGGGGAGTGTAGAGGAGGTAGCAAGCTGCCGGACAAACGAGACACTTCCAGGAGCAGAGAGTGACAATGAGAATGGGAGGACATGTCCTGGAAAGGAGGTGGGAGAAAAACTGAAAGCTAGTATGTGCATGCAGCGAGAAGACGACGACTGATATAAGGAGGAGGATTTAAATGCGAGCAGACAAGGGAAGCAGAAAAATAAATGGAAGAAAACTGAAAGGGAAAGATCAATGTCAAACAGGGATGTAGAGGTGGAAATGAAGACAGAAGCAGAAAGAAAAAATAGCAAGACTTAAGACTTTGGAAAAAGAGTTGAGAGGAAAGCAGAAAACAGAGACTAGGACCAACACAATTAGAGAATCAAAATCACCAGGCAACTAAGGTAGAAAAAAGAATCTGAGGCTGACTTTATTATTTGTAATAAGTCAACTTTTTTCAGCCCAATATTCCAAAGCATTTTTCCGTCTAGCGGCAGACACTATGAGCCCTATTCCAACAGGGGCATGTCCGGGCCATCTGGACATCCAAATAATGGATGGCCCCAAATTGCACCCAATACTGCAACCGCAAGAACTAGATGGTCCTGCGGTTGCAGGATCAGCATTTAGATGGCCTGGCATAGCCCCGATTCACTAGCACAGGATGACCTCCCTACAGCCTATCCAGCCTGCCCTATAGTCCTGCTGGTATGCTGGCGCCATGCCATGGCACTGGAACATCCAGCAGGAATGCCTCATTTCCTTGTTGCCTGACCCTCGACATGGTCAGCCAGGGCCGAGATTGGGCGGCGGGAAAACCCCTACATCTACCCAGCTGGTTTGGTGGGGCTACCTGGCCCGAACCACACAGTCGGTGGTACTTATTCCACCTCTATGGTGGAATACGTCCCACGTGTATCTCTCCCCCGCCAGATGTACAGGGCTGTGACCTGAATAAGCCCTGTATGTCTGGGTGCTTTGGCCCACCTCCACTCCGCCACCCCCCATCTCGTCCCTGCCCAGCACTCTCCGCACTACCCCTCAGTATATGCGGAAGGGCTGGACTCAGGATTACATGCCAGCCAGAACAGGGTTTGGACATCCTACCAGGATGTCTAACCCTGCTATTTTTGTCTCTGCATCGGGCCCTATATGGATAAGGGCCCTGTCTATGAATTTTCAGCATCGCTATTCAGAAGACCAGGGAAATCTACTGCTTACTCCGGGATAAGCAAGGTGGAATCTGTGTACCTATTTGGAAACTTGCCAGATACTTGTGACCTGGATTGACCGCTGTTGGAAACAGGATACTGGACTTAATGGACCTTGGTTTGATCCAGTATATCATATTTTATGTTCATATGAGAGTGGAGACTCTGGGATTAGGTAAGGGCAGAATGGGCACTTGGATTAGGAGAAGAGTGAGAACTAAAGAATTAGGAGGGGTATGAATAGGGGTGAGTTAGATATGCTATGAGGTGTAAGATAGTGTGAAGAAAGGTGGGGATTGTCTGAAGGCCCTTGAGAGGGCAGGAGGAGTTGAGAGTGACAGGGGAGTTGTGGAGAGTAGTGAGAGATAGAGGAAGGGGATAGGTCTTTGATGGGTCATTTTTTGAGAGAGATGTAGGGGAGAAAGGGAGAGAGAAGAGACAGAAAATGGAAGAGATCCTGGAAATAGACTTGGGAGAAGACTCAGGAGGGGAAAGCAGAAAGAAGAGTCCAGGACCACCCGGATCGGAAAATAAAACATTCAGATCACAAAGGTACAAGAAAAGCATTTTATTTAGAATTTTTTGGGATTGGAATATGTCAGTGTTGGGAAAGTGCATTTTTTATATCTTTGTATTTCACTCACTGTTTTTCATTTCTACAGTGTTCCACTGCATGCTGTATGCTAGCATGTAGTTGCTGTGTAGAAATTGACTTCTTTGGGTTTCCAATTCAGATTTCTATTTTTAATATGCAGTCCCTTATTTTGTATAGTGAGAGTCTGCCTGTGTCTGCAGTGAAGGATTCTGCTAGCATTTGGTTTCTATGTGGGGATCGGACACAGTCTGCTTTGTTCTTTCTCCAAGTGGGACCTGGGCGTGACTGTGTCTGACAGTCTTAAAGTAGCTAAACAGGTCGAAAAGGCGACAGCAAAAGCTAGAAGGATGCTTGGGGGCATAGGGAGAGGAATGACCAGCAGAAAGGAGGAGGTGATAGTGCCTCATTTGGAGTATTGTGTGCTATTCTGGAGACCGCACCCTCAAAAGGATATAAATATGATTAATAGTCCTAGTTATAGAGCATATAAGGACAGACTTAAGGATCTTAATATGTAAAAGTTAGAGGAAAGGTGGTATAGAGGAGATTTATTTATTTATTTAGCAGCTTTTTATACTGCCGTATCTACAAGCCACAGTGGTTTACATGGAACAATAAACTAAACGTTTTACATTGCACATTTGTTAAAGGTTAAGTTAACTGAACATGTCAGAAGATTATCCACCTCAAACACCCTCAATACCCCAAGAAACTTCGCTAAATCACGCAAATGTACATCACAACGAGCAATTTCTTTGGCTGCCCCTTTGATTTGGAACTCTCTCCCTCCTGACTTACGTTCAATTGATGTTTTAAGTGACTTTCGTAAGCAATTAAAAACTATACTTTTCATTGAGTACTATGGATCAACAATTGATTAAGATATCATCTATTGCATATATTTTATAAATAATCTACTAAATTGTTAACCCTTGTTATTTTTCCTACATTACCATATGCTGTCATGTCTATACTGTTTATGTTTCCCTTGTTTATACCTTGTATTTTTTGTGACCGCTTTGATTGAAGGAAAAGGCGGTATAAAAACTTGTTAAATAAATAAATAAATATTTACATCATACTGACTGTGGCATGTGTATATGAAGAGTTATGTTGGTGCTATGGAGGTTTCCGGTGCGGATCTGAAGGATGAAGGGGTAGTTCAGAATCTGTGCCAAAGTGTTCCAAGAAGAGGGTGGTTTTTAACTTACGCCAGAATTCGGTAAGATCTGTGAGGGCCCATATTTCTGGGGTGAGGGTGTTCCAGATGAGTGGGGCATAGAATGAGAAGTCTCTGTTGAAAGTTGTATTGTTGGATTGGGTAAAGGTAGCTGGAACAGAGGGGAGGTTGTTGTTGGTGGAATGTGTTGATCTCTTGTGGAGTGGTTGTTGAAGAAGGGGGACAGAGGATGTTTGCAGAGAGTTGGTGGATGATCTTGAATACGGCTAGAGCTACTTTGTACCTGATTCTCACTTGTAGGGCTTTCAGAGTGGGAGTGATGTGCTCTCATGGGCCCATGCCAGTGATTATTCTGGCTGTATTCTGTTTTGAGCAAGCTCTAAGGGTAATAACGTGGTTTTAGGGAGGTCCTGGTAAATTATGTTTTCATAGTCCAGGATGGGAGTGATGAGGGCTTGGCATACATTCCTGAAATCGTTGGAGTCCAGAAATGGGCAAAGGTGTCAGAGTTCTCATTTTAAAGTATGCTATCTTGGTAACTTGTTTAATGTGGTGTTGGAAGTTAAGGTGATAGTCCAGTGTGCCACCTAGATATTTTACGAATTGTTTGACCTGTAGTGTGAGGTTGGCCAGCTTGATGGTAGATGGTGGGGTGAAGGATGGATGTTCGGAGATGATGAGAACTTCCGTTTTGCTGGGGTTGATATGCATGTTTTGGTCGTTGAACCATTGAATGGATTCTTGATATGCGGAGTTCAATGATAGAGATCATGGAACTCCGCAAAAAACTGAAAACTTATCTGTTCACAAAACACTATAACATAGATAACCAATCACCTACTTTAGACAAAGGCTAAACGGGTATCTGTCTGCCTCAATCAAAATCCCTTCAACCCTCACACATAGCACACATTCTTGATGATCCCACATCTTTTGTCTTCTCACTTCCATGTATATATATACATATATTTGTATATAGTTTATGCTGTTCTGTATTATTTCACATTGTCTAGACTATAATATGATGTTCCCTGTACATATGTTCTGTTATATTATGACGTTCTCTGTAAAACAAACTTGCTTTGTTAATTGTTGTTCACTGTGAACCGCAACTGAGCTTTGGAAGATGCGGTATATAAATGTGTATAAAATAAAATAAAAAAAATAAATTCTTCTAGGCAATTGCTGATTGTGGAATAGTCTGGATTGGTGGTGGAGATTGGGGCTTATATCAAAATATCATCTGCATACAGATGATAGTGGGTTTTATGTTGTTTTATGAGCGTGCATAAGGGTTGAATGAAAATGTTAAATAGCAGTAAAGATAAGGCTGAGCCTCGAGGTAAGCCTTGTAGCAGCTGGAAAGGTTTGGAAGTGTCAAATCCGATTCTTACTTGTTGTGATCGGTTGGAGAGGTATGATGTGAACCACTGCAGAGCTGTATCTCTGATTCCAATTGAGTGTAGGCGGGAGCATAGTTGATATGTTTAGAGATATGATAGAGACTTTTAAACACCTCCATGTATAAATGCACAAGAGAAGAGCCTCTTTTGATTGAAAGCAACTCTGCTATGAGAGGACATAGGATGAGGGTGAGGGTGAAAGGGGATAGACTCAGGAGTGATATGCGGAAATATTTCTTTATGGAAAGAGTGGTGGATCCCTGGAATAGTCTCCCAGTGGAGGTGGTAGAGATGAGGACAGTATCTAAATTCAAAAAAGCATGGGACAAACACAGAGGATCTCTAAAGGAAAAAAAAGGGACTATTGTAGTTAGTATGGAAGGGCAGACTAGATTGGCCATGTGGTCTTTTTCTGCTACCATGTTTCTATATTTCCAAGTAGGTGATGTACTGGTGAACTAAAGCCCAGTTTATCTGCAAACATGGCTGGTGTTAGACATGCTGGGTCCCAGGACAGAAATCTGGGATGAGGCCCCAGAACCCACAAGTAAGCTGTGCCGCTTGCTGATTTGGACAGGCTTGAGAGGCTCCCATGGAAAGCCGAAGAATCTAAACTTTGCAAGGAGCATAACATTGGAGAAAGAGAAATGCATATCGCTCAGTATAAGAGGAAAAGACATTAGAGATGCACATTTCCCAAAGCAGACGTATGTCCGTTAATACATTTAAAATTAATAGTTTTTCTTTTATTGTCTGGAGTTATTTTATTTTTCAAATCATGTTCATCCCAGTCTCTGTTTTCCTCTCTTCTGCCTGTCTTCTCATAACTCTTTTTCCAGGGCCACCTATCCAGTCCTCCCCTACATTAATTTCTTACATTGATCTTTCCCTTTCAGTTTTATTCTATTTATTTTCTGTTTCTCTATCCACTTAGGTTTCATGCCTCCTTCTTACCGTCTAGTCATCAAGCTCCATCTAGTAGGATTCCATCTCTTTTCCTCAATTCCTTTCTGGTTCATGCCCCTACTTTTATCCTATTCCCAAGTCTTCCTATTCAACCAGCCTCTCTGTTTCTGTAGCTTCTTATTCCTGTCTTTCATTAGCTCTTCCCTCCTCTCATCCAGTATCTTCCCTCTTTTTCCTTCTCCTTCCTGCATTCCCATTCTCTCTTTCTCTAACAGCAAATCTCCTCTCTCTATTCCCTTGCCTCCTGGTCCTGCATCCCTCTCCCTCCTTCCGTCAGTATTTCCCCATCTCTCCTCATAGCATTTCCTCATCTCAGACCCTGGGCTTGAAGGTTGCAGCAGTGTGACAGAAAGCACCAGGAATTCTGAGCCCATATGCAAGCTCAAGGTCTTACCAGTCCCACCACACCCTTCACACACCTGTTATGGAGGGGCATGAAAATTCTGACTGTGTGCATGGGTTCAGAAGCCCCCTGAGTGTTGTGTTTTACTGCTGAAGGCTGGAAGCACTGGGTTTGCTCTAGCAGTGTAAACCCCCCACCCCAGATTTTTCAGTGGTAGCAGAGATTTCTGGAGGCTGTGGGTATAGGTCCTGTGTGCTCAGGCCTAACAATGCCCCTGATGCTAGGGCTTTATCTTTTTGTAAAAACCAAACCAATCAAAAACAAACAATGAGTGCTTACTTTTCCTTACTGCATTTGTGAGCTCATCCCAGATTAAATGAATAGGCTTTTCTGGGAAGGAAACAGGACGTGCAAGAAATTTCCCAGCTCAGATAACCATTGGAAATCTTTTCTGAAAAGCTCATTTTCTCAGGAACATTTTCCTTGTTAAAGATCTGGGAAACTTCAAGTCAGTTTTAGGGACATGTAAAGGGACGTCTAGGACGAATCTGGGACGTTCAGAGCAGATCATCCAAAAATCCGGGGTAGTGGCAGCTGTGAAGGGAGACACATATAAATGCTGTCTGAAATCACTCCACCTCCACCTCAAAAAATGACTGTCCCTGTAAATGGTTCTGGAGATGGGTCCTGCTCAGACAGCAAGGCCAAGTATGTGCACAGGTGTAGGCCATTTCACAAATGTGGATGTCCCCAAATTGCATGCTCATAGAACTGGATTCTTGGACTTCCTGGCCAAGGTGGTTCATTAAGGGGGGGAAGTATCTATGCTATGAGACTTGCATGTTCCAGCTGCCATTTCAGATACTCAGATGTGCAGTAGCGGGCCAATAACATATTTGGAGTATGTATTTGCATGCAGGTTTCTTTGGCCTGGAAATATTAACCCTGGAAGTACTACAACCATAAAAACAAGCCTTTTTTTCATCTTATTCATTGTCAGAAGCAGGTCTAGGGAAAAACTGGGGCCTAATGTGCTTGTGCTGTTCCGAAATCGCACTGCCATGCTCATTTGCCTTGCTCTGCCCAGGTCAACACTCCGTCACGCCCCCATGCCATATGGACGTTCTTGCACCGGGGACATCTATATACCCAGCTTTCTAAAATGACTCTAGGATTGTCTCCATGATCTGGACATCTTAAGTGCCCATTTTCAAATGTCCATCTCACAAAAAGGGCTTCTAAAATGATCCCCTTAATCTGAATGTAGCAAAAAGGTTAAATTAGACTTACCTGCTAATTGTAGTTCCTGGAGTAACTCCAGTCTAGTCCCGGAATCTCTGGGTTGTCAACCTCATCTAGCAGCTTTGGAGACTGAGAAACATCAGTGCTGTGATGTCACCGGTATATGAGGGCTGGCACCGCCTCCTCACACCAGTGTACTTATTGACAAAGCAGACTCACCGGAGCAACAAGTAAGTAACGAAATGCAGTATTAAAACACCGCCTAACTGAACTAAATAGGCCTGCCAACCCAACTATTCACAAGACCCTTGCGGATCGTAAGCCAGGAGATCCCCTGTCCAGAACCCACTACAGGAGACAGGAACTCCCATGCCCCGCCATTGGAACACTAAACTCTTTGCATGCACTCCGATCCCCGAAAGAATTGAAAAGTTTGCTTACCAGTAATACAGTTCCTGCTTCAGGCCACGGTACCCCAGTGAGATAGGGCGGGACACGGGACTAGACTGGAGTTACTCCAGGAACTACAATTAGCAGGTAAGTCTAATTTAATCTTCCTGATCGTCCCTCCAGTCTAGTCCCGGAATCTCTGGGGATGTACCAGAGCAGTAAGCACATTAACGGGAGGGTCCTGCTAGACCGGCCTGAAGCACAGCCGATCCAAAACAGGAGTCTCTGCCCGCCTGCACATCCAGACGGTAATGCTTCACAAAGGTATGTAGCGACGACCAAGTAGCCGCTTTACAGATGTCCACCGGCGGCACCAAGCTAGACTCCGCCCAAGATGCCGCTTGTGCCCTAGTGGAATGAGCCTGTAGCCCTTCCGGAACTATGCGACCACGTAGCATGTAAGCCGATGCGATCGCTTCCTTAATCCAACGAGCAATAGAACCTTTTGAGGCCGCTTCCCCTCGTCTAGGCCCCGCGAACAGAACGAACAGCCTGTCCGACTTACGGAAGGGCGCTGTTCTAGCCACATACTTCTTCAATGCCCGGCGAATATCCAACCTATGAAGACAGTCGGCCACCAGAGCCTTACCTTTCACGCTAAACACGGGCAACGACACCACTTGATTCAAATGAAACACGGAGACCACTTTGGGCAAGAACGACAGAACCGGTCTCAACACCACCTTCGAATCGTAGAAAGACAGAAACGGCTTCCTACATGACAGCGCTTGTAACTCTGAAACTCGCCTAGCTGAGGCAATAGCCACTAAGAACACTACCTTCAGCGTAAGATCTTTCAAAGAAGCCTTCCCCAAAGGCTCAAAAGGCGCTCCACCTAAAGCCTCCAAGACTAATGGTAGATCCCACGACGGAACCATACGCGGCCGTGGTGGCCGAAGAAGAGCTACCGCCTTCAAAAACCGCTTAACATTTGCATGACTCCCCAGCGAGCTGCCTTGCACCTTCCCCCTATAACAGGCTAAAGCCGCCAACTGCACCTTTAGGGAAGCTGCCGCTAGGCCCTTCTGAAATCCATCCTGCAAGAAAGAGAGAATCTGTGGGACCGACGCCTTCAAAGGAACACAGTCCCTCTCCGCACACCAAGCCTCGAAGACGCGCCACACCCTGACGTACGCCAAGGAAGTAGACTTCCGCCTCAACTTCAGTAAGGTAGTAATCACTGCCGCCGAATACCCTCTCGCTTTCAACCTTGCCCTCTCAAGAGCCAAGGCCGTAAGCGAGAATCAATCCACCTGGGGCATGCAGAGAGGTCCCTGGGTGAGAAGGTCCTTGCGAACAGGGAGCTTCCAGGGCTGCCCCTCCAACAGTCTGACCAAGTCCGCGTACCAAGGCCGTCTTGGCCAATCCGGAGCAATGAGAACCACTCGACCGTTGTGCCGCTCTATGCGCTGCAGAACCCGCCCGATCAACACCCACGGCGGAAAAACATACAGCAGCTGCCCCTCTGGCCACTTCTGAATGAGAGCGTCTAGGCCCTCCGCCATCCTCTCCTTCCTTCTGCTGAAGAACCGATCGACCTTCGCGGACTGAAAAGTCGCCATAAGATCCATTACCGGCGTCCCCCAGCGCTGAACCAACATCGCAAACACTTCGGGGTGCAGGACCCACTCCCCCGGGTCTACCTGTACGCGACTTAGAAAATCGGCCTCCACAATGTCTACTCCCGCGACATGTGCCGCCGACAAGGCCACCAGGTTCCTCTCAGCCCACTCAAACAGAACGTCCGCTTCGTCCTCCAGCGCCACACTGCTGGTGCCTCCTTGTCGATTTATGTATGCTACCGCCGTCGCATTGTCCGAGAACACCCGAACGGCTTTTCCCTGCAGAAAAGGGCACAACCGCTGAAGAGCCAACGTCACTGCCCGCAACTCCAGTCTGTTGATTGACCACAACTTTTCTCGGTCGGACCACTGACCTTGCACCAGGTGTCCCTGACAATGAGCTCCCCAGCCGTGCAGACTGGCATCCGTTGTTAGAGATACCCAAGCCGGAGCCTCCAGCGACATCCCCTTCTCTAGCCACCTGGGTCTCAACCACCAACGCAGCGCCCGACGCGTGTGCGGGGGACAAGGCAACCTCCGGGACAGGGAGTCTACTTGATGCAACCATCTTCTCAACAGAGCCCGCTGTAACGGTCTCATGTGGGCCCGCGCCCACGGCACCAACTCGAGCGTCGCCGCCATCGTCCCTAACACCTGCAGATACTCCCAGGCTGTAGGACATCTGAGACTGAGAAACCAACTCACCAAGCGCCTGAGTGCTAACACCTGCTGCTGAGGCAGAAACACTCGAGCCACGCTCGTATCGAAACGTGCTCCGAGGTACTCCAGGTTTTGAGATGGCTCCAACTTGCTCTTTGCGGCGTTGACCACCCAACCGAGGCTTTGCAAAAGAGCTATCACCCTGGCCGTAGCCGAGAGACTCTCCTCCCTGGACTTCGCCCTGATCAACCAATCGTCCAGATATGGATGCACCAAAACTCCTTCCTTCTGCAAGGCCGCTGCCACTACCACCATCACCTTGGTGAATGTGCGTGGCGCCGTCGCCAGGCCAAACGGAAGCGCTTGAAACTGAAAATGGCCCATTGGCACCGCAAACTGGAGGAATTTCTGATGCTCCCGACGGATCGGAATGTGCAGATACGCCTCCAATAAGTCCAGGGATGTCAGAAACTCTCCGCTCCTTACCGCTACAATGACTGACCTAAGAGTCTCCATCCGAAAATGCGACACGCGCAGATAGCGATTTACCCTTTTTAAATCTAGAATGGGCCGCCACGACACTTCCTTCTTTGGTACGACGAAGTAAATGGAGTATCGACCGCAACCTAACTGGTCGGCCGGGGCCGGGACAATGACCTTGAGCGCCAACAGCCTTTGCACCGTACCCTGTACTGCCTTGCACTTCGCCCGAGTGCTGCACAGGGACCGAACGAAAGAATCAGATACCGGCTGCCGCAGCTCGAGCACATAACCTTCGCGAATCACCTCTAACACCCACTGATCGGATGTGAGTTGGGCCCAGGCAGGGTAAAAATCCCGTAGCCGACCCCCTACGGGAACTAACCCCCCCTGGACCCCCCTGACTTCATTGTGACTTTTTGAAGGTGGAGGACGAGGACACAGCCGCAAAACCCCTGTTTGCTCCTCGAAATCCCTGAGACCTACCAGGGAAGCGACCTCTCTGGGCCTGGCCCCCTCTCGGGAAAGCGAACCGACAAAAATCCCGCTGCTGTCCCCGAGGCCCGGGACCAGCGCGGCTCTGTTTTTGCTTATCCTCTGGCAAACGACCGCCCTTCGACTCTCTTAAATCCTTAACCAACTTCTCCAAAGAGCAGCTTCCCCCGAAAAGGGAGCTTACTCAACCTCGCCTTGGAAGAGCCATCCGCTGCCCAATTCCGCAGCCACAGACACCTTCTGCCGGCGACAACAGAGGCCATACTCTTCGCTAAACCTCGGATCAGGTCATAGTGAATGTCGGCGAGATACGCCGCCCCGGACTCCAATCTTGCCGCGTCCTCGGACACTTCCCCAGAGTGGTCACCATGCACTCGCTGTGCCCACCGTAAGCAGGCCCGCACTACCCAGGCCCCACAAATAGATGCTTGTAAGGACAACGCATTGGCCTCAAAAATTTGCTTCAGCAACGTCTCCAACTTGTGGTCTTGCGCATCCTTAAGAGCCACTGCACCTTCCACCGGGATGGTAGTTTTCTTGGTCACCGCCGATACGGCTGCATCCACCTTGGGAGCCTTAAACAACTCCCTGTCCTGATCCGAGAGAGGATACAACCTTGACATCACTCGAGACCCCTTAAGAGCCGCCTCGGGTGTATCCCATTCCTCCTGTATCATCTCCTTAAACACCCTATGCACCGGGAAAACCCTCTGATTCGTCCGAACCGCCTGTAGCAGCGGATCCTCCAGGGTAGAGTCTGCCACCGGACCCGCGTCCGGCATATTAAGCGCTTTAAGAGACTCTGAAATAAGCGCCGATAGCTCCTCTCTACGAAATACCCAAACTACCCGTGCCTGATCTTCCTGTTCCTTAATCTCACCTTCCTCGAGATCCTCCAAATCCCTATCCATGTCCGCGTCCTCCGAACGCACGTCCTCAGACACAACGGAGTGCGCTAGGTGATCTCTCCCTGGTCTGGCCCTCTTGGCACTGATGCCCGAGGCTGCCGCTGACACCGGAGAATGCGGCCGCTTCAGCCCCAGTTCAGCCCCTGAGGGAGTCGCTGCAGGTGCTCCCTGCGAGCCCGCTAAGGTCTGTTGGAGCAGTGCTAAGAAATCCGACGAGAAAATTGCCCCTAGATTGCCCACTAGGGGCTGCTGAACAAGCGGCAGCACTGGAACCGCAGACGCACTGACCCCTGGATCAGGAGTCGGTAGGGATGGGAGACTGGGGTCAAGCATATCCTCTAAACCCTCAGGCCCCCTAGGCTCTGAAGCGGGAACTACCTCTCTGGCCTCCAACTCGGGAGCGCAGCCCCTACAGACACCCTCCTGTGAGACTGAACTGCGCTTAGCCCCACACAAAAGACAGAGCTGCTTGGAGGGCATGCCGCCCTGACCCATACCGGGTGCAACTCCCCCTCAAAATAATTTTTTTTTTTTCACTCCAGCACCTTCAGGGAGACTCCCCCACCAGAGCCCCGAAGAAAGAAACAAAAAACAAAGCTGCTAGGCCTAGCTAGAAAGTGCCAAAGCCCCACTCTGGAAACCGGCGATCTTCCCGCTCTCAGGCCACGCGGTCTGGCCTGCTCACAATGAACAGCCGTTTCCCGCCGAAAAAGGCCCGCGGCCCTGTAAAACTGCTGCCGGATCGCTACTCACTCTATGTTCCCCTTACCCGGTGATTTTAAGAGTCCCCGTTACCTGTAGATGATTCTCAGAAGGAAAATCAGCCGGGACTGCTCCTAGGGCTGTCGGCACTGGCAGGCAAAGACTTCTGCACTCACCGCGCCCCTTAAGACAAGCCGGTTCCGGTCCCTTACAGCCGGGACGGTAACCTGCTGCTGATCCTCTCCCCGATGTCGACAGGAACCCCCTGCCTGGCTCCGGACTGGCCCCCGGCTGAGGTAAAGGGTGGGTAATGGAGCAGAGGATCTCCGTGCAAAGGACAAGCTGCTGCTCTCCCGGACTACAGGCAGAGCCAAGACAAAGGCTTCCAATGCAATGTACCCTTTATCTTTGGGCTTTTTTTTTTTTTTAACTCCTCTAACTTTACTCAATCGTTCCTCTAGTGAGCCCTGGAATCCCTGGGCTCATCACCTCTCTAGCTGCTTTGGAGACTGAAAATTGGTGTGAGGAGGCGGTGCCAGCCCTTATATACCGGTGACATCACAGCACTGAAGTTTCTCAGTCTCCAAAGCTGCTAGATGAGGTTGACAACCCAGAGATTCCGGGACTAGACTGGAGGGACGATCAGGAACTGTGTTGTGTGCTATTCTCTAGTGGAGGCGGTATGCCAAACGCACCTATACTGCTGTGTCAATTATTTATTGGCCAGTTTTGACACATCCTATTTGGTTTTTTTTAGTGAATTTGATTTTTTTTCATGCCTACAGTTGTTTTAAAATGTGACTGTATAATATGGCTGAAAACTGTGCTAATCCCTACTTGTCACTCCATGTTGCGCTACCTGTTCTTTGCAAGAAGTGTGTACTAGGCACGTTCTTTTGCAAAGGACAGGACTGTACCAAGCTAGCAATGCACCTTGTCCAACTGATGAACTTGGTGCCCTCTCACCCACTCAGCTGTGTGCAGGAGCTCACTTTTGTCAGGTGTACAGGAAGACCAGTGATGACATCAGCATCCCTTCCATATTTGCGTCTTGTGCGGCCGTCTCTCACACAGCCCTTGAGATCTTACTTCTGGGGCTGGAGATACTGTAGGATGGGTGGGATTCCTGAACTTTGATGGACTTCCAAATAACATATATATTCTTTTATCATGTAAACTACTTTGATATGTGTAATTATGGAAGGCTGCATAGGGGCACTTTGATATGTATAATTATGGAAAGCTTCCATTAGGGGCATGTAAGCTAAACTAAACAAAGGCAAAATGATTATTTTCCCCATAGAGGCAAAATTGGAAAAAACCTTTTAGCACATCTGGTCATAGTCAACTTAATACTAAGTTACTGGCACTGTTAAGACTGGACCCAGAAGAGACTGAAGTTGCTCACTTGTAATGAGAGTTCTCCACAGACAGCAGGATAAAATCAGACAGATCAGTGGGTGATGTCATCAAATGGTGGCAACATAGAACAGTCTATCAGCAATCCAATATGTGTCTTCGAGTCAGTGCCGACTCCTGGCGACCCAGCAGCTCCTGGGATTTCTTGGCAGTGTGACTGGAAGTAGATTGCCAAGCCTTTCTTCTGAAGCAATAGAGGGTTAAACAACTTGCCCAAGTCCACAACCAGCACTAGTGGGACTTGAACCCTGGTCTCTTTATTACCAAGCCAGTGTACTAAGCACTAGACTACTCTATCCAAACTCACACAAAAAACTCCTGCAAGACTGTGCCTCAGGATGCCACTCAATCTATTCAATCTCAATCTCACACATTAACTTACATAGTAACACAGTATATGAGAGCAAATAAAGACCAGTATGGTCCATCTAGTCTGCCCAATAATATAAGAGTAGCTTCACTTCCACTCTGTACAGGTCACCCCTCCATATGCCTTTGTTTAGGGGGGTGTACCCACCTCTCTGTGTAGGCCACCCTTATTTGTTGAGATGTTTATTTTGATTTTATCCTGTTGCTGTAAAGGAATCCACTGTGTCTGTCCCATGCCATTTTGAATTCTGTCATTGTATTTGCCCCCACCACTTCCATCGGAAGGGCATTCCAAGCATCCATCACTCTTTCAGAGAAAAAGTATTTCCTGATGTTGCCTTTCAGTTTACCTCCTTGCTTCATGTTATGCCTTCTAGTTTTACAGCTTCCCCGTCTTTGGAAGAGGATTGTTTGTTCATTAATACTCTAAGTATTTAAAGGCCTGAATCATATCTCCCCTGTCCCTCCTCTCCTCCAGAGTGTACATAATTTAGGTCTCCAAGTCTCTTCTCATATGTCTTCTGACACAGGCTCCAAATCATTTCGGTCACTTTCCTCTGAACCGTTTCCAGTCTTTTTATATACTTTGCAAGATATGGTCTCCAAAACTGTACACAATATTCCAAGTGAGGCCTCACCTGCGACTTGTACAATGGCATTAGTACCTCTTCCTTTCTGCTGGTAATTCCTCTCTGTATGCAACCCAGCAACCTTCTGGCTTTTGCCACCGCCTTGTCACACTGTTTCGCCACCTTGAGATCATCAGAAACAATCACTCTGAGATCCTTCTCCTGGTCCGTGCACACCAACCTCTCACCCCCTATCGCATACAGTTCCCTTGGATTTCTGCTTCCCAAGTATATGACACTGCACTTCTTCACATTAAATCTTAACTGCCAAGCATTAGACCATTCTTCCAGCTTTTGTAGATCTTTCCTCATGTTATCCACTCCCTCAGGGGAGTCCACTCTGTTGCAAATTTTCATGTCATCTGCAAAAAAACAGACTTTTCCATTCAGTCCTTCAGCAATATCACTGACAAATACACTGAATAGTACCAGTCCCAGGACCGAACCCTGGGGCACACCGCTAATCACCTTCCTTTCCCCCGAGTGAGTTCTGTTTACCATCACCTTTTGTTGTCTGTCATTCAACCAAGTTCTGATCCAGTTCACCATCTTGGGACTCATCCCCAAGCTGTTCAGTTTATTGATAAGCATCCTGTGAGGAATAGTATCAAAGGCTTTGTTGAAATCCAGGTAGATCACATCCATTGCATGCCCTTGATCAAGTTCTCTGGTCACACAGTCAAAGAACTCAATCAGATTTGTTTGGCAAGATCATCGTTTGGTAAAACCATGTTGCCTTGGATCATGCAACCTGTTGGTTTCGAGAAAGTCCACTATTTGCTCTTTCAGGAGTACCTGCATTACTTTTCCTGCAATTGAGGTAAGGCTTACAGGCCTGTAGTTTGTCACTTCTTCCCTATTACCACTTTTGTGGAGAGGTACCACATCAGCCCTTCCAGTCCTGTGGAACGTCTCCTGTCTCCAAGGATCTATTAGAAACATCCTTTAATGTCCCTGCAAGAACCTCTCTGAGCTCTTTCAGTATCCTGGGATGTATCCCATCCTGTCCCATGTCCTTGTCCACTTTCAGTTTTGCAAGTTGTTCTTACACATAATCTTCTGTCAATGGTGTGGTATTTACTCCATTCATATTTGTATATTTGTCAATCTCAGGTGGTCCTTCTCCAGAATTTTCTTTAGTAAAAACAGAACATAAGCATTTGTTTAGCAGTTTTCGTTTTTTCAATGTCACTTTCCACAAATCCATTCCGGGCACTTTTGAGTCCTGCAATTCAACCTCTGATTTTCTTCCTCTCC
The DNA here is from genome assembly GCA_033557465.1 of Ichthyophis bannanicus. Classification (NCBI taxonomy): domain Eukaryota; kingdom Metazoa; phylum Chordata; class Amphibia; order Gymnophiona; family Ichthyophiidae; genus Ichthyophis; species Ichthyophis bannanicus. Next base: position 24,864,719 of record CM066042.1, read on the forward strand.
TGAATATACCTGAAAAAAGTTTTGTTGCCACACTTCACATCTTTAGCCATCTTTTCTTCTGCCTTTGATTTTGCTATCCTTATTTCTCTTTCTGTCTCTTTTAGTTTTATCCTGTATTCTTTTCTGTGTTCTTCTGTTTGTGAACTTCTGAATTTTGTGAAAGCTGTGTTTTTTGCCCTTATTTGTGCAGCCACGTCTTTGGAGAACCAAATAGGTTTCCTTTTCCTCTTGCTTTTATTTACTTTTTTTTACATATGCATCTGTTGCCCTTTTTATTGCCTCCTTTAGTTTTGTCTACTGCAATTCCACTTCCCTTATCCCCTCCCACCCTGCCAACTCCTCCTTCAAGTACTTGGCCATTTTACTGAAGTCAGTGTTTTTGAAGTCTACGACTTTGAGCTTGCTGTGATTGGACTCCGCTTTGACTTTTCTCTCAAACCACACCGTGTGATGATCACTGCTGCTCACCTGGGCACCCACCCGGATATTCAACAGGCTATCTCCGTTGGCGAGTACTAAATCTAGCACTGAGCTTTCCCTGGTTGGTTCCATCACCATTTGTCTACGTAATGCATCTTGGAAGGCATGCACAATTGTTTTACTTCTTTCCAGATTTGCAGAAGGACTATTCCAATCCACATCAGGTAGATTTAAAGTTACCCAATATGATCACTTCCCCCTTCATGGCTATCTTTGCAATATCAATAATCAATTCACTATCTATTTCTTCGGTTTAAGTTGGAGGCTTGTAGACTACACCAGTATGGTTAACAATGCCATCTCCTCTTTCCAACACATTCCATAGTGCTGCTTCTTTTCCCCACATCCCCTGCATTTCAGCATATATTGCTAGAGGGGTTTATGAATTATAAGTTTAGGTGTATATTTTCTATCAATAAAGGTTCTTTGACAGTGAAAAAAGAATCAGTGCTTATCAGTGTTTTCATGCCACAGGCAAGGTAAGCCCAAACACTAGGAAAAACTAGGCGGTCACCTAGGACAGCAACTTCTGGGGAGCAGCAAAGAACAGGGCACTCAATGCTAAGCAATAGAGTCTGACAGGCAGAGGGGGCGTAAGGCTTAAGGTATGCCTAGGGTGCCAACACCTTGAACCAACTAAGCTCTGGCCACAGGTACATATTGTGGAATTAAACATATACATTTGTGTCCCTTAGGAGTCCTTAATGCAGAAAAGACAAAAAAACAACAACCCTGAATGCAGGATACAAGACAAGCCAGGAGAGACATGAAAATGTACATGGGAAGTGGTGTTTTTCCGATATGTATCCAACAAACATCTATTTTAATCTTTTTGCATCAGTGTGATTTTTCATTGTTTATTAGTTAAAACCTAAAATCGGAAGCCCTGCATGTAATACAATTAAAGCAATGGTCGCCAGATATCCAGTCATTACTGAGGATACAGTTTACTGACTGCGATTTTGCCATACTTTGCTAGACATTTGAAAACAAAATTAAAAGCAGAGGTATTTTTTTTAAATTGGGTTTGCATAATTCTTAAAATGCAGATTCACAGCTTGCTGGGAACAAAACAAAAATCAGAATGAAAAAGGAGAATCTGATTGATTTTGGCCTACTACCCATTGAATTATTTTACAGTTAAAGTTTTGTTAGCCTTTTTGCTTAATAGGAATATAATAAACTAAACACAAGAGTCTTTTAATTCTGAAATTAATGCTATATTGAGGAAATCGAAATAATGACAGTAACTAAATAAAACCTGCTAAGACAAAGAAGTCCTTAATTCCCTTGACTTTCAAGTACCTTCCCTTTTCTATCTGGAAATAATGGTAATATGCAATGATAGACAGAAAAATCCAACTTTTTTCATTTATGGAATATATGTTATATGCGCCCTTTTTTGTGTGAGAAAGATCTACTTACTAGTAACTGACTCCCCGTCCATGCATGCACCAAATTTAAAATATTGCTTATCACATTCAAAATTCTACGTAATTTATCTCCAGCATCCTCAAACCACTAATCCACAAGGACCCAAGAGTACAGAACAAAAAGAACAAACCAAAAAAATTTACTTACCATCCCAAGCATAAAGAAAAAAGCCAGTCAACTTGCAATGGGGCATTCTCCATGTACCCATGGAACGCCCTCCCAGAAAGCATGAGATCCATCAAGGACTTACGGGACTTCAGAAAGACACTAAAAACATTCCTCTTCACAGAACACTATGGACATACAAAATGACATTCACATTTGGTCATACCCACTACTCGACCTGTCATTCTTACTACCCATAAAATTCCTTTGTTGTTACCGAAAGTACCCATCACACCCTGATAACATATGAAACAATGTATATACCCCAACTGCATATCAATCCAAGTTCTTTACCCCTGCTATTTTGTTTGCCTCCAAGTTCTTGTCCCTCTTATAATGTATGTTATACTTCAAGTTACAGTGTAAATTGCTTTGAATCTATGATAAAGCGGTATAGAAAACCCTTTAAATAAATAAACTCACTCTTACCACATCCCATTCTGACCTTTGCAATTTTCTGTATGTTGGGTTACCTGCAAAGGTCAGAATCCAGCAGCCTGTGTTGTATCTGGTACTAGCCTGCGAGACCATGGTTGTCTGAACTGGAGTCACTCTATTGGCTCCTGATGTGTCAAAAAAATGTTTTCAAGATAATAGTAATAAATATAGAAGCATAGGAAAATGATGGCAGATAAAGACCTAGGGCCTATTCATCCATCCCAAATACTGAGCTCTACAATTCCCTCTGCTTTGTTATAGCTCCACTGTGCTTGCCCCATGCTTTCTAAAACTGTCAATTCTATACCCCTCCGCCATACTCATGTACCCCTCTACCTTGCCATATATTCCAAATCGCATACTGTTGTCTTCTCAACCAGCCCTGCTAGTCTCCAAATGGAATTAGACTAGTTATGACAACTAAAGTCACAATTTTATGCATAAAGGTGTAAAAAGAGCTTTCATAAAGTTACCCCAGGGGTTACACATGTAAAGTGGGGCATACTTTTACATGCTTACAGGCGGAATCGGGGGGAGGAGCATGGGTTTAGTCACATTTTATGTGCATACATGTGTACTTTGCTAACATTTATGCCAGCCCCCGAGTTTCAATCTAGATGCAATTTCTGCCAGTTTTCCCCTACTAACGTACAAAGACAGAGATGCCTAAGTGTCCTTTATGATATAGGCTTAACATAGGTGCCTACTTGATCTTCCCACATAAGCAATAAAATTATCCTGTAAAAGGCTCATCTTGCATTGGCCTTTTCACTTGATCTAAGGATGTCTGGGAACTTACTGTTTCCAAAACTCAGTATAGCCTCGTTATTTAAGCAGGATTTTTATATTTAACATTTTTTAATTATTCAAATTATTTCAATTGCACCTAGGGGCATGTTTGCTAAACCAAACTACCAGGGTGGCATGGGATTAATGCATGGTTTTGATACCACCCTAAAAAGTAGCGTGGGACCCCTAGGCTAAAACCCATCTCTATCCTCGTAGCGTGTGCCGGCGCAGGGACTAGGCGGAACGGGGGGTATTCCCAGCACAGCTAGCGCGGTCGTTAGATGCCCACACTAGCCACACTTCACAGACATGCAACTAAAGAGCACCTCAGTGGCCCGCACACCATGGCTTTCTGTGCTAACTGTAGAGGGACGCACATACGCGCCTCCCCGCAGTTAGTCGCGTGAGGGCGCTGAGCTTCAGGGCGCATGCGCTGGGCGGAGGGAGCGGGGCGCTGAGCTTCAGAGCGCATGCGCTGGGTGGAGGGCGCGGGCTGACTGCGGCGGAAGAGTTTGCACTTTGTTTGATGTAGAAACTTCTGGACGCGCAGCAGCCTCGGAGAGAGGAGTCCGTACTCACTGAGGGAAAACATACAAAATAATAATAAAACATGGACAATCACACAGGATTTTGTCATGTTCGCAGCTTGCTATTTTCTCTCGGTTTAGATAAATTCATGAGGAAGGGAAAACATTCATAAGGCAAAAAAAAGCGGATTATATAAATGGTGGAATGAATGATGAAATTCTTCCTGGCTTTTAAGGAACCTACAACAATCCTTTTGGTTTATTTTTTATCTTCTCGTTTTAGCTATACTGTTTTGACCTAAGATTCTATTCGCCATGAAAGATTTTGGGGTTTTTGGTCCTGGCTGGAATTTTGGTTGAATTTGGGCTTCGCCTTTTTTTTTCTTTTTGTTTAATCGTTAACCCCTATCCGTACATGGAAATCCGCTGTGGAGGAAAATAATGTAATAAAAGCATGGTGCCAAACTGTGGATTGTACTGTAAAAGCGGGGTTACCTCTTGCCAGTTTGTTTTCTGCTTTATGATAGTGTAAGGAATGAAGCGGGAGGAAAAAAAAGGTAAAATAAAAATAAACGTTATGTGGCCGAAATTAGAAGTAGCAACACATTGTTCCTATGTGTAAGGGGAGGGAAGTGTTTGTGATGAGATTTTCTTTGCTTGTTTTAAACGCGAGAAAACCCGCTGCTCCTGCATTCTTTTGTTTGATGTTTTTCTTCTTTCTCCCACCCTTCGGGGGCCATTTTGTGCCGTCTAGAACGTTCGCTGGGCTTCAGGCTGCCATTTTGTAACAGAGAGTCTGTGATTGGGGGGGAGGGGTGGCGCGGGGGCGCGCGTGCAAGGCGACCGTAGAGACCAGGCATGCGCAGCGTGTGTTTGCCGCGCGCGCGCTCGCTCCTCCTCCCTCCCTCCCGGCCCCGGTGGCTCGTGGTGGAACGCTCTTTGTAGTGAGTGACGGCGGGTCGCTTGCATTCAGCGGCTTCTAATACGTTTCATGCACGTTTTGCAATGCTAATCTTTTCCTGTTAAGCAAGTAAACCGCCTCTGATGTTCCTGGAGGTTGTACACACGTAGGAATTGTAAACACGATTGCTCTTTTATCTTCTGAAAAAGGAGATGAGGCGACAGCTTGATAAGAGAAACTATGTTGCTTTGCACACGGAATCCGACCAGTATTTTATTCATATGCTAACACGGTGGCAGGTGTTGATGTTTTTTTGTAACTTTAATAACGTTAAAAACACAAAACGATAAATCAAGTCTTATTTACCTTGATAACTGTTATTTGAGCTGCAGCCATTTGCAGCAGACCCATTTTAATAGCCTGCTATATAACAATTATAGTTCTAATTTTATTCAGGAATAGTAAACGTTTTTGTCATTAAAATCTGCATAGATTAAGCGTTTCTAAAACATTGCATTATATTAATCTATGACTAAACGATATCGGCGTCCCTTTTGCACAAATGCAGCTGAGGTGGTGAACGTTTGTAACACTTTCTCTTCAGTATTCAGCGGTGAGAAACCGTGACAACTCAAGAACTAACTCACTGTAATCATCTGTTCAAAATGCATGGCTCTAATTTTGAAGAAAAAAAAGATGTGCCTACACAGCAATGGAAAGAAGCTATATATTATGAAGGATCATCTCGGAAATGTATAGATCATGTAAAATAATTCTATAAAAAAAGGATTATAGATTGACTACCAAGTTCTCTAATGGAGCAATGGGTTTAACCAAAATGGAACAAATTCAAAACGAGGGGGGAAAATCTTTATGGCCTGTTTTGGGGCAATACTTAAATATAATCTAAAAAAGGCTGCTTAGTGTACTTAATATTTAGTACATGGAGACTCGTTCATAGACGTTTTTCATGTTTTGGCACATTTAGTCAATGGATTAATTTCAAATTATACTGTATTTACAGGATTTTGCTAAGGGTTTCTTTTGTATTTGCTATGGGTTGCTTAAAATGAGAACCTGTTTAATGAATAGACTCTTAATTGACTTTGAACAAATTTTGTCCTAGAACATGTCCAAAAAAGGCTAACTACACCAATTTAAGACCATGTTTACCAAGTATTTGTGTCACAGCTGGGCTTATGCCAGGTCCAGAGAAAGTAGAAAGGCTGGGAAAATAATGCCTAGTGAACAAGACTATTGCAATAGAAAGTAGAGAATGACATATTAACATAAATCATATGTATTTATTTAGCAGTTTTTATATACCACATTTTCCAATGGTCGGTGCGGTTTACATGAAACATTTTAAAAGTTTAAATATTACAATAAACATGGAGTTTACATAGAACAAAATATTTGACAATGCGGTAAAACGATGGAAAGTAACTTTAGTATTTAACCTATATTACATGGTTGTGTATATATTACATAATGTTAGATGCAGTGGTACATGGAGGAGTAAATGTTTGTTTTACTGAGCAGTAAAGTTTTTATAAATCTCAGTATTAGCTGAATTTAAGATATTTTGCCTTTACTCTTAATAAATGCATTGTTCATCAGTGACCTTAATTAACAGCAAAAAAATGATCTCAGATTATTTTAAAGCTTAGACTTCTGATAAATCTTTCATATATATTCTTGCTTTGTTTTTAATGGAACAAATATACTTGATATATTTCTATATTTTTACAAATTTGAGTTGCATTTGTTTTTGTCACTAATAATAACCAAAATGTCAAAAGCAATGGCTAATGGCAAACAGGATGATATGTCATCTGCTGCCCTTGACACAAGAGTTTTTAAACCAAAATGTATTGCTCTATTTTTCTGTTCCTACTTCCAAGGTGAATATTAAAATGGCTACACTAATTCTCAGATTAATTTCTTTGTTAATTACTGTTTCCTACATCAGTGCTCCAGCCACCCAGGTTTTTCAGAAGGCATCATGGGAATCAGAAAGGAATCTGGATTTTTTTTATTTTGGTTCCTAATATCTATCATGATTGGTAAATTAAGCATGATAAACGCTGGTTTTTGCCAGTGATGGACCCAAAAATCTTAAGCATATGCACATTGAGTTTTCTGCAAAGCTCTATCTCCAGTTTAAGATGCATGTTGGGCCCTGGTGGCTGCTATTCAGTATGGAAAAAAAAAGCACAAAGGAAACCTACATGCATTTTATACCAGAGGTAGTAGGCAGTACTCTTTTATCGGGACTGGATTGAAGATTTTGTTGCTCGTAGTCAGGACTAGAAAGAGCAAAGGTGGAGTAGATTCGAATGTCACCGTGACTCCTTTGACGTGTATGTCCGTAAAGCAAAGGGGAGTAGGCCTTTAAAACATTTTTTAATGTTAATTTATTATATAAATTTACTTTGCCACTATTTAAGCTAAAAGCCCACCAAGGCTATTTACAATATAAAAACTTGATACTAAGCAGTTCCGTGTGTTGATTATGCCTAAATCAGGGCCAGTTCTTGGTATCCTCTCTCCCTCACGGCTCCATGGTTTTTGTTCTATTCCCTCTCTTTGGCCGTGAGCAAGGCTGTGCATAGTCTTTCCCACCAACCCATGCTCTGCTTAGCTTATGTGCCATCAGAGCTGGAAGAGTGAAAATACTTAACTGATTACAGTATGGTTGGCCTAGCCATCACACAAAGCAATACAGAAACTTATACAAGTAGGAGATCTGGTATATAAATCATTAGTTGATATTTTTCATCCACCTGCCCCCTTCTACTACTACTATTTAGCACTTCTAAAGCGCCACACACTGTACAGCTAACCTACAAGAGGTAGCCAGCATTGTATTCTATTGGACCTTCCTCAGTCCATCACTCAACAGCTATAGACGGGTTTCACTCCAGAAGCTGGCTCTTGCTGCACAGGTCCTGGGCCCTGTCTGTTGTACTTTTTATCCTGCTCTTAACGTGTTTACAAGACAGCTCCTATGGCTTCTCAGTACCAGAGAGGTCCAAAGTCCCCTACTGCCCCCACAGGCTCCACCTACATCAGTCTTTTCTCTCTTCCTCATACTTTTGCTGCACAACTTCAGTCTCGGTCCTCCTCCTGCTGCTCATTCTTCTCTCCTAATGTTGTGAGACATACTGTAATTGGTATTTGTAGGATAATTTTACCTCTCCAGTGTTATGACAAAAGTTGGCAACATATGCCAAATCTCATGTAAATTACTTTGTCTCTATCAAGAAGGTGGCGAGGAGTTCCTACCTTCACGGTTTGAGAGGGTAAAATGAAATGTCAGTCTGAGAAATAGTAACAGTGAATGGCAGATTATGCATGTAAAACAGGCTTTACATGTGGAAAAAGCTTAGTAAAATTAACCCCTATATGCTTATATACCCAAAGTACTAAAAAAGCCAGGAAGAATTTCAACTAGTTAGACTGGATAGGCCAAAGGACTTTTAAAAATTTTTGATTGCATGCGCATGGAAAGCATATGCTTATTTTCCTATGCCCTCTACATAGGCGATTCCAGGGATGTAAGTTAGTAAGAGTAGAAGCAGAGTTGTGACGTACATATGTATTTTATAAAAACAACATATATACACAAAGTGGCATTTTTTTGAAAGGACATCTAAAAATGTGTCAGGGACATTTACATGTCAGCCCAATTTTGGAAAAATGGACGTCCCTGAAATGGGCAGCGGCACATAGTCATCCCTATGATAAAAAAACGGGGTTTGGGACATCATTCCTATGCTGAATGCAAGATGTTTTGCATGCAGGGATGTGCGTTAGCGTTCTGAACAGAAATCAAGTGTGCTAGTTTCCCTGCAGTTTTCGTTATCATCAGTAAAAATACAGGAGTTACTAGAGTACCTTCTTTATGCCCTCCAGGTTTTTGCATTGCTGAACAAGAGCTTTTCCAATGCCTATTTGTACCCTGGAACAGGTGTAAACTTGGACTTTGCTCAGGACATGCAGGGCATTTCTGAAGTCAGGCATGGTGTCCAAGGTCTTGTAGGTATGCCTGAAGCATTCCCACCATGTCTCTATTCAGCTTTGGAGATCCTTGTGTCAGGAGCAGTTTTAAAACTGCTTTATAAAATGGCTTTGGACATTTGTGTGCTTAGTTTCAGATGTTCAAAGCATGGATAGGCTTTCTAAAATAACCCCAGTAGAGTACACGCAGATAGTTTCTGCACTACTGGGGATAGATCTGGGATCCTGTTTTATAAAACAGGATCCCGGGTGCCAATGCTGCTTTTATAAAAATAAGTTAAAATAGTAGCCTTTTCTGACTTCTCACATAGGTGTTCTGTTATAAAATCACTTCCATATCGTCCTATATGCAGACAAACAGCAGTTTCTTTACTCGTGCTTCATGTATTAACTGATCTTTTGTTTCCCACTCCTGGCCTTTGTATGTCCCAGACATGTCTAAAAACTGTTACGATACTGGCTTCTGTCTCTGACAGTAGACTCTTTAAGGCCTTCATCATCTTTGATTTTTACAAGACCAATGCTTAATCCAATGCCCAAGCCTCTTTCCTTGTATTTTTACCAAATTCTCTTAATAATTCACACAGCCAACAAAATCGGTAATGCTGCTGTTCAAATGTCCCCATGTTCACTGATATTTGGGTTTAAACGGTGATCACGTTATTCGATTACTCCAGCATCCTTGGAAGCCCATTGTGGTTGCACTACAGTTGTTTAAGATCATAACTGCCTGCCTGCCTGTGACCAACCTGTGGTAGTTACTGCAGAGGAACAGGATAGTGAATGTTGAGTCACCTGTTCAAGAAAAGGCTGAACTGGGTCGGGCACTTATTTATTTATAAAACACTTATATACCCCTTTCCCGAGCAAGTCATAAAAAGCAGTTAAAAAAATTACAAAACTTAATACAATTATAAAAAACATACAAAAAATAGCAAAAATACTTCTGTCCTGCAGAGGTTTGGCACCTCTCCTCCCATACTCCTTTCCAAATCTCTTCTCACTAGTTCTGCTGCATTGCTCAGCTGTTTTAAACTGTCCATGCTCAGGTGCTTTTCTTTAATTTTGTAGCATTTCCTTTGATATTTTTCCTCTTCCTTCCATTTTCTTTTTGGCAAACTCTCTTCATGTACCTTTTGTAATCTTATACAGGGATTATGGCATAATAACAGCAGTACTTTATCTCCTTTCCAACTTCAGGAGTCCACTCGAGTTTTTAGTTCTCTTAGGGGCAATGTCTCCAGAGGGATTAGCTTTGTGCACACCACAACAGCAATGAATCCCTCCCCCCAAACCAGGACATGTGAAGCCACGATCCTACTCCCCCAAATCCACTGTAATATTTTATAGATTCTTTCATGTGTTTTTAACTCATGTTTTAGACTGAAGCTTTTATCATGTTCAGAAGATTTAAACGGTTTCTCTCAGGGGTATTGTCTCCGAATGGGTTAGAAAAAAAATGGATTATGGGGGAAGGTTATACACTGCATCTCACTGCTATTGGCCAGCCTCCTTCTCTCATTGTCCTATCTCATGCTGATCCCGTTCTCTTATTCCTTTGTTCCTAAGCTGCTCTGTCCCCATTCTGTCTGCCTTCAGTGATTTAGCTCCCCCTTTAATGTGCAGTGTCAGTGCCAGCAGCAGTGGTTGCTAGAGAGAAGGTGCTTATATGCTACCTCCTGGTATCTGATGTTTTCCAAAGCAGACTGAGCCAATCAGCTGCAGGAATTGGGAGATTGGTCAGACAACTTCCCCCTGCTCCAGTCAGTTGGTCCCTGACTGCACCTCTAGTATTTAGTCCTGGACTACATTAAGGTGCTTCTTGTCAGGGCAATTGTATTTCCTGAGCGGTCCTCCAGTTTAGTCCTCCACATTCGGGTAGTGCACCTCCTCCTGCAGCCTGGAGACTGGACCAATCAAAAACTTTCTGTATGATGTATGCAGACGGAGCTCCCATCAGCCCCCAGTGTGTCCAGTCTCCTTGCAGCTTGAGGACGTGTGTGCCTGGTCTGGGCGCACTTAGTGACACTTGGGGGAGCAACACTAGATAGTTTTTTATTTGGGGGTTTATTTCTCCATATGATTTCTTTTCTTTTAAGGAGGTAGCTGTTCCTTTAAGTTTAAAAAAAAAAAAAAAAAAAAAAGGAAAAACCCGGTGGCGAGAAGCCAGTCCTGCATTGGGCTCCTGCCTTCCTTACCGGGGTCATTTGGCAGCCAGACAGGTTAGATCTCTCCCCTAGACTGCACGGGGAAGAGATCTACCTTTCCCGGACAGCTCCTTTGGTTTGGGCTGCTTTCTGTACCTGCGGGTTTCTTCCTGTGCCTAGCGGTACTTGCCTCTCTTCTCCTCACTCCGGTACTGCAGCGCGCTCCCGTTTCAGATACCAGCGGTGAGCCGGCTGCCGACGGGGCCTCGCCTGTGCGGTAAGTGCCCGTTTTGAGGGACTTGTGTTTTTCTTTCTTTTGGCCTTTCTTTTGGTTTTTATTATCTTTCTTTAGCTTTTCTTTCTGTTTCGTTTGTTTTTTGTGCGCGGGTGCATGAGTCCGGTGGCCATTTTGTAGCCCTGCGGTGAGGTTTTTAACGCCGGATTAAACAGTTGTGCACGCGTTTCCCTTGCGTTTTTTAGGCTCTCTACAGTGGCGATTTTGCTAAGGGCCCTCTCAATGTTCTAGGGGGTATTTTACTTTAAAAAAAAAAAAAGCCTAATTTAAACGAGGCTAACTGCATCAGCGTTTTCTTTTTCTGTGGGGTTCAGCTCAGCCTTTCTTCGCTGGAGCGGCTCCTGCGCTGGCATGGCTACCAAACCGCAGTGCGTGATCTGTGGTTCGCGCAGGGGAGCGGTAGCGGAGTCTGGCATCTGCCGGGGCTGTGCCTCGGTTTCTTCAGACTTGGAACATCAAATGGAGTTGAAGGAGCTGCCAGACCCTGACGGCCCTCCTATTCTAGCGGAGGGAGAACTCTCGCCTGGCTCTCGCCCATCTTGTTCTGTGTCCCATTCTAACGGGCATGCTAGTGCGTTACCGAGTACGGCCGTTGAATCTCACCCTGTGGATTTTCCCCCAGACTTTGTTCTTCTGATGCACCAGGCCTTTCGCTTGAGCCGTTCCGGCAAGTTGCCAGAGGCCTGGCCAGCGCCCCTCCCCTCCTTTTCGTCAGAGGAGGTCCGGCGTGCTTCCCAGCCTGCCGCCAAGCGCTTCAGGTCCGTGGACCCGGAACAGGACGCCATGAATTTCCCAGATTTGGAGGCGGAAGGAGATCCTGATGCTGAGGCTGAGGAGTTGGAAGACGGTGAGATTCCAGAGCCGGAGGACCAGGCTCGGATTATTCGGGTGTTTCGTAGGGAAGAGCTGGTGCCTTTGATCACGGAATCTCTTCAGACCCTTAATCTAGCCATCACTTGCCCTATTGAGGAGGACGGCTTGGAGGATCCTCTCATACAGGCGGTGCGGGAGTCCCAGGTGGTGTTTCCCGTACACCGTGTGGTAGAGCAAATGATTCAAACTGAGTGGGATCAACCAGATTCCAGTCTGAAGGGGATTAGAACTATGAACCGTCTGTATCCCTTAGCCGACAAAGACATGGAGATGTTTAAGTCACCGCGGGTGGATGCAGTGGTGTCGGCTGTGACTAAGAAAACCACCATCCCGGTTGAAGGCGGTGCTGCCTTAAAGGATGCGCAAGACAAGAAGGTAGATAATTTGTTGAAACAGGCCTTCGACACCAATGCCTTGTCCCTACAAGCCTCTATTTGTGGCGCTTGGGTAGCTAGGGCCTGTTTACGTTGGGCTCAGCGCCTGCGCTCAGCTTCCGGCTTGGATAAGCAGGGGTTGTTAGAGGTGACCCGCATGGAGTCGGGGTCGGCGTATCTGGCGGATGTGTATTATGACTTGATCAGGTCCTTGGCTAATAGTATGGCTTACTTGGTGGCGGCGCGCCGGTCTATCTGGTTGCGAAACTGGGCGGCCGACGGTTCTTCTAAGTCTCGCCTCAGTAAGCTGCCCTTCAAGGGCAAATTATTGTTTGGAGATGCTCTGGATAAGTTGGTTAAGGACCTCGGAGAGTCTAAGGGCGGTAGACTGCCGGAGGATAAGCCTAAGCTAAATAGAACCTTGCCTCCTTTGCGTGGCCAATTTCGGGACTTTTGCAGATTTCGCTCTTCCCGCCTTTGGAGTTCCCAGCGCGGTCGCTTTGGATCCCGCTCACAAGGGTTTCGTGGTTTTTGAGGAGCGGGACGAGGCTTCTCTGGAGCCGCCTCCTCTTCGCCCTCTTCCTTTAGTCGCAAGCCGCAATGAAGCGAGGCGGGCTCCGGAGGGAAGTCTGGTCATCGGGGGTCGCTTACGCGACTTTCTTCCTTCTTGGGCCCAAATTACTTCAGATCAGTGGGTGCTGGAGATTATCGAAAAGGGTTATGCACTAGAGTTTGCTTGCCCACTCCAAGATTCCTTTGTCCTGTCTCCCAGCAAGGGCGAACAGAAGACTCGGGCCATCCGGTTGACACTGCACCGGCTCTTATCCCTGGGGGCGGTAATCCCCGTTCCTCCTTCCGAGCGCGGTGCCGGTCGCTACTCCATCTATTTTGTGGTTCCAAAGAAAGACGGGTCTCTCCACCCAATCCTGGATCTCAAGGGCGTAAATCATGCTCTCAAGGTTCCGCACTTCCGGATGGAAACCTTGAGGTCGGTCATCGTGGCGGTGCGTCAAGGGGAGTTTCTCACATCCCTCGACCTCTCGGAGGCTTATTTGCACATTCCCATCCGGGCGTCTCATCAGAAGTTCCTACGATTCGCGTTTCCGTGGGGCCACTTTCAATTTCGGGCCATGCCGTTTGGCCTCGCCACAGCTTCTGGTACCTTCACGAAAGTGATGGTGGTGGTCGCGGCGGCCTTGTGAAAGGAAGGTATCCTCGTTCACCCTTATCTCGACGATTGGTTGATTCGAGCAAAGTCCAACGACGAGTGTGTGCAAGTCACGAGCAGAGTGGTTTCTCTACTGCGGTCCCTCGGCTGGGTGGTCAACGAACGGAAAAGCCGTCTGTCGCCGACTCAAGACCTCGAATACCTAGGAGTGCAATTTGACACGGCGAGGGGATTGGTGTGTTTGCCGGAGCGCCGTGTCCTAGCCTTGAGGGGCCTCGTCCGCCTTTTCCTGGGGATGCCCGCCCCGTCCGCGTGGTGGTACCTCTGGCTCCTCGGCACGATGGCAGCAACCCTGGAGGTGGTTCCTTGGGCGAGGTTCCATATGCGACCACTCCAGAGTGCCCTGTTATGTCGTTGGTCGAACCAGTTCGACTCGTTGAACATGAGGTTGCCTTGCCCGAAGCCGGTTCGTCGGTCGCTCCGATGGTGGCTATGCTCGGAGAACCTGAGGATGGGGCTTCCCTTGGAACCGCCCCTTTGGGTTCCGTTCACGACGGATGCCAGCCTCTCGGGCTGGGGGGCTCACTGCGAGGACCGCTTCACGCAGGGAACATGGTCTCCCCTGGAGGCCTCTTGGTCGACCAACCGGCTCGAGCTGCGAGTGGTGCGGCTCGCCCTGTTGGCCCTCGAAGCATTGGTGCGCGGGCGGCCGGTGCGCGTTCTCTCGGACAATGCAATGACGGTGGCCTACATCAATCGCCAGGGGGGCACCGGAAGTGTGGCCTTGAATCCGAGGCGATGGCTCTGTTCACTTGGGTGCAGGGCCGTCTGCCGGCAATCTCGGCGGCGCATATCGCAGGCACGGACAATGTGACAGCGGACTTTCTCAGCAGGGTGCGGGTGGACCCCGGGGAATGGGAGCTGAACACGCAGGTTTACGCGCAAATAGTTCGTCGGTGGGGCCCTCCCGTCATGGATCTCATGGCGACGTTTCAGTCGGCGAAAACGGGGCGCTTCTTCAGCAGGCGGAGAGAGCGCATGTCCGAGGGACTCGATGCCCTCATTCAGCCGTGACTGCAGTCCGGTCTTCTTTGTCTTTCCTCCGTGGGCGCTAATCGGTCGGGTCGTTCAGTGCATCGAGGGCCACCGGGGTCGGGTGTTGCTAGTTGCTCTGGATTGGCCCAGGAGACCGTGTTATGCCGACCTGGTACGGTTGCGCGGCAGCGTTCCTTGGCCTCTGCCCTCGTTACCGGATCTTCTGCTTCAGGGTCCGCTGCGGATGCCCCAAGTGGCTCGATTCTCGCTTACGGTTTGGCCATTGAAAGGGCTCGGTTGAGGAAGAGGGGTTATACCCCCGCGGTGATTGCCACCCTTCTTTGAGCGCAGGACTGGTGCTCACAGCGTGGTGTTCGGGCGGCGACGGTCTCCGTGCCCGTAGTTCTGAGTTTTCTACAGGATGGCTTTGACAAGGGTCTTGCGGCTAGCTCTCTGAAGGTTCAGCTGGCGGCTCTCTCCTGTTACAGAGGCAAAGTGCTGGGTCTTCCCCTGGGGTCTCTTAAGGATCTGACCCTGAAGGCGGTTTTTCTCGTTGCCATCTGCTCTGCAAGGCGCATTTCCGAACTCCAGGCGCTCTCGTGCAGGGCGCCGTTTTTTGTCTTTTTCTCAGGATCGCGTGGTCCTTCGGCCGGTTCCTTCCTTTTTGCCCAAGGTGGTCTCGCCCTTTAATTTAAATCAGGCGGTTTTCTTTCCGGTCCTACATGCCATTCCCGAGAGCCCTGCGGACGAGGGGTTTCACTGCCTGGATGTGCGACGCGTTCTTCGGCGTTACTTGAAAGTGTCTGCGGCATTCCGTAAGACCGACCGCTTGTTCGTGCTTTTTGGCGGTGTGCGGAAAGGGGAGGCGGCGGTAAGGCCTCCATTGCTCGCTGGATCAAAGAGGCGATAGCATCAGCGTATCTGTTACAGTATCGGCCGCTTCCGGAGGGTCTACGAGCCCACTCCACTAGGGCTCAGGCGACGTCCTGGGCGGAGCATTGTCTGGTTCCGCCAGCGGAAATCTGTAAAGCGGCTACTTGGTCAACATTGCATGCCTTCAGTAAGCACTACCGGTTAGATGTGTTGGCCGCTCGGGATTCCTGTTTTGGTTCGACTGTACTGCGCGCCGGCTGGCAAGGTCCTGCCCGGTGTTGACTGCTCTGTTACATCCCGAATGTGGAGGACTAAACTGGAGGACTGCTCAGGAAATGGAAATTACACATACCTGGTAATTGTAGTTCCTGGAGGGTCCAGTTTAGTCCTCCTTCCCTCCCGAGTATCAGGTTATCTGTTGCGGCGCGCTTTTTACGAACGGCTCGGACTAAGAGCGGCCTTCTTTCTCTTCTTCTTTTTGGCCGCGCTTCCTGTCGGTTGTCTTTTTTGTTTCCCTTCCAGCCTATAACCTTAAGCATCTGGTTTTTTGGCTGTCCTTTTTCTGCCGGTGCGTCGGTAGTGGCGCTGTGCAGCGTTCTGGCTTCCTCGTTTGGGGAGGGGGTCGATAACTTCATGAGGGGCATAGTTTTTACTTTTTCTCCAGGACCAAGCAGGAAGTCAGTCCTCACATATGGGTGACGTCGGCGCCGACGGAGCCCTCGCGGAGCAATTTTCCCCAGCTTTCAAAGAAAGCCTTTGGGAATTGCAGCGCGCATGCGCGGTCCCCTTCCCGCCCAAGGGTGCCATCTTGCTCAGTCTTCTTTTTTCCGCGGAGCCCTACAGACGTTGTTTGTACTTCACCGCTGGAAAAGTTGATTTTATTTGTCTTTTTTCTCGGTTCGACGCCGGTTCTTTTCCTGCCCGGACCCGCGACGCCGGTTGCGAGTCCGTTCTTTATTTTTCATTTTTTTGTCATTCGTGACAGATTTCGTGCCTTTTTTTCTTTTTCACTGGCAGCCCTGTCTTTTGACCTCGCAGGGGCCCTTTTTCCCCCGATGGCTGCCAGCGGGTTTAAGAAGTGTGATCGGTGTAAGAAGCTCATGTCTCTTACCGACACACACGACTACTGCCTCCGCTGCCTCGGACCCGATCATGACCCGATGATCTGTGGTCCGTGTGGCAAGATGTCCTCAAAAGCGTTGAGGAGTCGGCAGCATCAGCGGGAACGTATCTTCTCTGACTCCGGCCGGGCCCGGACCTCGTCAGAGGCTTCAACATCTTGGGACTCTGGTCCTGAGCATCGTCGAAGTTCCTCTGAACGGGGGTCTCCTACCCGGGAACATCATCGGAAGAAGAAACCCGCGAGGGTGGGGTCGGTGGACGCTCCTGGTTCCTCGAGGGCCAGGTCGCATAGCCCCAATAGCCGTCCCGGGTCCTCGGAGATGGAGAGGCCTTCCAAATATCCTCGAGATGGATGAGTACTGTAGTCCTCGTGGACTCGCCTCCGAAGGAGCCGACGGGCCCGACGCCGTCGGGGTCTCCTGAGCTCGGACTCAGGTTGATGGCCTTGGAGAGCAGTCTGACTGCCTTCATGGACCAGCAGCGGGCATTGATCGCTGGCCTCGCCGGTGCTTCTGCACTGACCACCGGGACGTCGACCCCGGAGACCGAGCTGATCCTCGAGTCCATGAGGGCTTGAGTCGATCCTCGGTCACGGTCTCCTTCGGCCTCCCGTTCGGGACCGAGGTCGTCGACGCCAACTCCCTCGGTGTCGGGGCGGACGGCATCGATGCCTGCCCGACCGGAGCCGCTCGACTCCTCCGAGGAGTCAGCCTGGGAATCCGAGGACGAAGAGTCACCTGGTTCTTTTCGGACTCGGTGTGTCCCATCGGACTCCCCCGAGTCCGAACCTCGGAGACGGTCCCCCCCGGAGGATACCCGGTTCTCGGACTTCGTGCAGGATATGGCCAAGGCCTTGGCCTTCCCCGCGGATCCCGAGGAGGAGCCTCGAGTCGAAGAGCTCGATGCCCTCCAGTATGACTCTCCCCCAAAGGAGGCCTTTATTGTACCGGTTCCTCCGATGCTGGAACGACTTCTCTTCCGCATGTGGGAGAGCCCGGCGTCGTCGCCGGTGTTAAGCAAGCGGGTCGATTCCATTTATCGAGTCTGCAAGAGCCCCGGGTTCCAAAAGGCACGACTACCGCACCATTCCATGGTGGTGGAATCGGCCATGCATAGACTTAAGAGTCAGAAAATGCACTCCTCGGTGCCTCCCGGTCGGGAGCCTCGAAGCCTGGATGCCCTCGGTAGGAAGTGTTTCCAGGGCTCTATGCTTGCTTATCGAGTCCAGACCTACCAGCTCTATATGGGCATGTATCTCCGAGACCTGGCTAAAGAAATAGCCGGGTTCTCTGCTGGTCTCTCCGACGAACCTTTGCAGAGGTTCCAAGCCTTGTCAACTGGTATTCGGGAGTGCTCAAAGTTTATCTCTCGAGCAGCCTACGATGACTTTGAAGCATCGGCTCGAGTAGCCGCAGCCGGCATCGGTGGCCGCTTCAGTCATCAGACCTCGAGCCATGGGTGCAGGACAAGTTGGTCGATGTCCCCTGCAGAGGTGAAAACCTCTTTGGCAAACCCATGGATGAGAAGGCTGCACAGATCGAGACCGAGACTCTCACCAGCACTCGGCTTTCAAGGAAGACCTCTGCCCCTTCTCAGAAGAAGAAGGGCTCGGGGAAAAAGCCCTTTTACCCGAGGAAGGCGGCTGCCTATCAACACTACCCTCATTATCAGGCCTCAGCAGCTCCCCAACAGGGTAAGCAAGCCAAGGGCCGGGGTAATGGGTCCCGTAGGCAGCAAGCCCCCAAGCCTGCGCCACCGGCCCCTGCTCAGCAGGGTGGGGGGTTTTGACTTCATCAGCATAGCCTCTCCCCCTCAGCTGGTTTCTCTCAGCACAGGAGGCCGGCTAGTCCACTTTGCCCACAGGTGGTCCAACATCACTACAGATACCTGGGTGCTTCACATAGTCCAAGAAGGCTATCTTCTGCACTTGCACCAGGTACCTCCCTCCTACTTTCCAGGGGAGCCTCTCAGACTCCCTCTGCACAGGGACTTACTCCTTCAGGAGTTAGCAAGTCTTCTTCAGGAACAGGCTGTGGAACCGGTGCCCCACCACCTGAGAGGTCAAAGCTTTTACTCCAGGTACTTTCTGATACCAAAAAGAACAGGAGGCCTCAGACCCATCCTGGACTTGCGGAACCTCAACAAGTTCCTCGCAAAGGAAAAGTTCAAGATGCTTACCCTTGGAATCCTGCTGCCCTACCTCCAGCAGGGAGACTGGCTATGCTCCTTGGATCTAAAGGATGCCTACACTCACATCCTCATCCACCCCAGCCACAGACAATATCTCAGGTTTGTTGTGGGGGGCAATCATTACCAGTACAGAGTACTACCCTTTGGCCTATCATCCGCACCAAGGGTGTTCACCAAATGTCTAGCAGTGGTGGCGGCTTATCTAAGACTTCAAGGCCTCTTTGTATTTCCATACCTGGACGACTGGCTCATCAGAGCACAGTCTTCCCAAGAGGCCACTCACGCCACGCACCGCACTGTGGCTCTGCTCCAGCACTTGGGCTTTGTCATAAACTTCGCAAAGTCCACTTTGCTCCCCTCTCAGGATCTCGAGTTCATCGGCGCAAGATTAAACACGCTTCAGGCACGAGCCTTTCTGCCTCTCGACAGTGCAAACAGGCTCATGGATCTTGCCAGCCACTTTCACAGCAATTCCCTGGTCTCTGCCAGGCAATTTCTGAGACTGCTCGGCCATATGGCTTCCACAGTCCATGTGACCCCCAATGCCCGCCTGAACATGCGGCCTGCTCAATGGTGCCTTCGCACACAATGGCATCAGGCCACTGGGAGCCTAGCGGACTCCGTACAGATCTCCGACCCGCTGGTCTCTTCTCTGCAATGGTGGCTTCATCTGCCAAACCTAGTGCTAGGAATGGCTTTTCAGTCTCCTCCGCCTTCTCAGGTCCTAACGACCGATGCTTCTCTCCTGGGTTGGGGAGCACATTGCCAAGGGACATGTACTCAGGGCCTCTGGACTCCTTGGGAGTCTGCCCAGCAGATCAACTTCCTGGAGCTCAGAGCTATCCGCCTAGCTCTGAGGGCCTTCTCCCACCTCACTTCTCACCAGTCTGTGCTGGTCCAGACGGACAATCAAGTTGCGATGTTTTACGTGAACAAACAAGGGGGCACAGGCTCCTTCCTTCTCTGTCGGGAAGCACAAAAGCTGTGCTCTTGGGCCGTCAGCCGCGGCATCCTCCTCAAAGCTGTTTATCTCCCAGGTCAAGAAAATTGCCTGGCAGACAAACTGAGCAGAATCCTCCAGCCACACGAGTGGAGATTGGATCCGTTAGTGCTTCAGCGGATCTTTCTCAAATGGGGCCTACACACCATGGATCTCTTTGCCAGTCCTCTCAACCGGCAACTTCCCCGATTCTGCTCTCGACAACTGCATCCTCTCAGAGTAGCGGCGGATGCTTTTCTTCTCTCCTGGTCCACAGGCCTTCTGTATGCCTTTCCTCCCATGCCACTGGTGTCTCGGACGCTCTTCAAGGTTCTCCGGGACAAAGCCTCCATGACCCTCGTGGCTCCCCGGTGGCCGAGACAGCCCTGGTTCCCGCTTCTGATGCAGCTGGCGGTGGACAGTCCTCTCCCTCTGGGGTTTCAGCCCGATCTCCTCACCCAGGATCATGGGACTCTCTTACACCCCAACCTCCGGTCCCTTCATCTGATGGCCTGGCTGCTGAAAGGGTAGTCCTTGCTCCCCTCCTGCTGCCTCCAGATGTGGAGGAAGTCGTCTTGGCCTCCAGGCAGCCCTCCACCCGGAAGTCTTACGCTCTTAAGTGACGTCGGTTCTCCGTCTGGTGTGCTCAGTAGTCTCAAGATCCCTTCTCCTGTTCGGTATCAGTGGTCTTGCAGTACTTGCTTTGCCTCTCCGATCTTGGACTTAAGTCCAACTCGGTCAGGGTCCACCTCAGTGCTCTTTCTGCGCATCACATGCCGGTGGATGGCAGACCTCTTTCCAGCCACCCTCTAGTGGCTTGTTTTCTCAGAGGCCTCCTTCTCCTTAAACCACCTTTGCGCCCACCAGCCCCTAACTGGGATCTGAATGTGGTTTTGCAGCGGATTACCTGTCATCTTCCTTTTCTTTCTTGGAAAACCTTATTCTTGGTAGCCCTCACTTCTGCTAGACGCGTTAGTGAGCTACAGGCTCTAGTGTCTGATCCTCCTTACACTAGGTTCTACAAGAATAGGGTAGTCCTACGGACTCACCCTAAGTTTCTTCCTAAAGTGGTTTCCCCTTTTCACATCAACCAGGAGGTGGTACTTCCGACCTTCTTTCCCAGGCCACACTCCAGCCGAGCTGAAATGGTCCTGCATACCCTGGACTGTAGGAGGGCGTTAACCTTCTACCTTGACCGTACGCGGGAGCACCGAAGGGCTGTTCAGCTCTTCGTGTCTTATGACCCCAATAAGTTGGGGCTCCCTGTCTCCAAGCGTACTCTGTCCATCTGGATTGCTGACTTTATCGCTTGGGCTTATGAGGCAGCTGGCCGCTCGTTGGAAAGTCGAGTCACGGCTCATCGTGTTAGGGCGAAGGCTGCATCAGTGGCTTACCTCCGCTCTGTTCCATTGGCAGACATCTGCCGGGCCGCTACTTGGTCTTCAAGCCAGACTTTTGCAGCCCATTACTGCCTGGAGAGAGTCCCGCAGGGACAGTGCTTTCGGACAGGCAGTCCTCCGTAATCTCTTTGAGGTATAGGCAACTCCTGCCCTCCGTCCCGGATGTTGGGCTACCGGTTGGGGGCGTACTCAGAGAAGATTCCTTCCTTCTGTGCTACTGAGCTTGAGGGAGCTCCTTTTTTGTGCTTAGGGTCTCCGGTAGCCTTAAGCTTGGGAGTCCCATATGTGAGGACTGACTTCCTGCTTGGTCCTGGAGAAAGAGTAGTTACTCACCTGTAACAGGTGTTCTCCAGGAGCAGCAGGAATCAGTCCTCACAACCCTCCCTCCTCCCCTTGGAGTTGCAGTCCTATGATTTCGTTTTTGCTAATTTTTTGCTGTCTTTTAGCTATGTCATCAGACTGAGCAAGATGGCACCCTTGGGTGGGAAGGGGACCACGCATGCGCGCTGCAATTCCCAAAGGCTTTCTTTGAAAGCTGGGGAAAATTGCTCCGCGAGGGCTCCGTCGGTGCCGACGTCACCCATATGTGAGGACTAATTCCTGCTGCTCCTGGAGAACACCTGTTACAGGTGAGTAACTACTCTTTCTTCTGAATATGTTTTTCTAACAGTCTCATGTGTTGCTTCTTTAAGTCTGCTTTGTTACTAGTTCACTGGGGGCTGATGGGAGCTCCGTCTGCATACATCATACAGAAAGTTTTTGATTGGTCCAGTCTCCAGGCTGCAGGAGGAGGTGCACTACCCGAATGTGGAGGACTAAACTGGACCCTCCAGGAACTACAATTACCAGGTATGTGTAATTTCCATATGCTGGCCATCAAACCTTTCCAAGAAATTAATTTGGTCTACGTGGAGTATAGCAATATTGTGTACAGGGATTACTCCATACAAACATATATCTAAAATAGCTGGTGATAATCCACCGTAAGTGTATCACACCTTCAATCTAACTCACTGTTAATTAGATCCACAGGTATAGTCTCAGACTTTAAAAGCGCTTGAAACCATTGAATTTGGTGAATCAGCGCTAAAATAGCATCAACGACTATTACGGACCACCCTGCGTTTCATTTAATTGCCTTTTTTAAACTTTTTTTTAGATTTCATATGTGAATATCACCAAATGTCCATCACCACATTTTCGGCTATAAATAGTTATAGGATGGCTTATCTTTTGCTGAATTATTTTCCAAATGACTGATTGCCGTTTAGCCGTTGCAATTTAAAGTTTTTAATATAAATTTGCAGTCATGAAGAATGTATATGTTTTTATGGTTAGTTTTGAGCTATATTCTTGGCACATTTTTATTTTCCAGATTCTCCTGAAGAAACTCCATTTCAGGAGTGAAACGCTAATTAGGCGCCGAGGAAGGCGTTGAGATTGAGATTCGAGTAATTTCAAAAGAAGATCAGTCATTTGGAAAATAATTCAGCAAAAGATAAGCCATTCTATAGCTATTTATTGCCGAAAATGTGGTGATGGACATTTGGTGATATTCACATATGAAATCTAAAAAAAAGTTAAAAAAAGGCAATTAAGTGAAACGCAGGGTGGTCCATAATAGTCGTTGATGCTATTTTAGCGCTGATTCACCAAATTCAATGGTTTCAAGCGCTTTTAAAGTCTGAGACTATACCTGTGGATCTAATTAACAGTGAGTTAGATTGAAGGTGTGATACACTTACGGTGGATGATCACCAGCTATTTTAGATATATGTTTGTATGGAGTAATCCCTGTACACAACATCAAATCTTTCCTGCATCTGCTATGCAGGTTTTTCACAGGGCTGATGCTTCAGGAAACAGACTTGTGGGTTACTCTTTTAGCTTATGCTGGTGACATGTTCCTCATAGCCCAAGACCCAGTTGGTCTGGAGAGATTGCCAACAAATCCATTCTGCTGCATGCTCAGCAAAGATTAACTGGGCAAAATGTTCTGGAGTTTTTAGGATGATAGGTGGACATGCTGGAGCAGGGAGATGCTGAAATACCTAGGGTCCACTGCAGAAGTCATAGCTTCTGTCAACTGACGTGAGCTGGAAGATAAGGTCTGCCTGTCTGAGGTTGTGGACTGGTTTGCTGAAGTTGCTGTCTAATGAGAGAAGGGCCTTGGTTATCATTCAGCTGATGGCACTGACTGACCACCCCTGAGTTCCTAGCCCAGACTCAGAGAAAGTTGCTGGATTCTTCTGGGCTGGGAAGCACCGGGTCTCTGCAGGTGTTCTGAGCTTCCCTCTTAGCACAGGAAGACACAGCGTGGTATGTATTCAAAGCTAGGCCCGTACTTTCCACCTTTAGATCGTGCAGAGGCTCTTATATGTGGACATCTCCACAGTGGTGCATGCTGCCCTACTACTTGCTCAGTCAGCTACACAACCTACAGTATGACTGGTAGCAAGTCTATATCCCTTTGAGAGGTTTTGGCAGAGACCTCTCAAGGCTGCCAGTCTTCTATCAAAATATTTTGGGAGCCTGGAATGTGATCTGTGTCCAGAGAGATCCTGGTGGTAGTGTGTATGGACTTTCTATCCAAGCTTCTGCTCTACAATCCTGGCCTGCTGTTGGTTAATCTTAGCCGGAAATAACTAGGGTTGGGGATCTCCTGGACTATGATTGCCATAAGTGGATAACAGCAGAGGCCCTGGCAGAATAAATGGGTCTCTTCACCCCTCATGGTCTTGCCTCTCTTCTCCAGGAGATCAAGAGTACACTCTCTCCCCAGACCAAATTTCCTTCCTTGAGGGAGTTCTGCAGATCAGCAGTTGCTGACTCATGTTTCCAAATCCACTGATTTGGCCCCAAACCCCATCAGCCGCCTCACCTAGATTTATTTTATTCTGCTGGAATTCTGCACTGTATAGAGGCAGAAGATCTGTTTGCTCATGCTGCAAATCCTGTAATTCTTTGCCTTCATCTCTCACCCAGACATTTGTCTAAAGGGATAATCTCCCATCATCCGAGAGCGAGCACCCCTAATGGCCATCTTTCTATTTTCAGCTGATCCTCAGACTCACCGGGGATTTGAGCTGAAAATACTGCATGGTGTCATAGATATGAGCAAGTTTTTAGCTAAGTTCACGGATGACTCATCATCCTGTCTTCTGTGGGAGGACAGATTCTGTGTTTCATGTCTTTTTTTTTTTTTTTTGTGCCATACTGCATCACTGATTTGTTTACTTAAAGAACCTGCTGCTGCAGCTCTGGCTTAATTTCTCCCCTCATGTATTTTATTTTTGGGTGTACCTTGTCCAGAGCCCCAGCATGCATGGCTAGGGGCCTCCTCATTAGCCTTCTCCTGGCCCTTGCAAAGTTGGCGCTATATGCAGGACTGGAAACAGCTGCTTGATGGGAAGACACCCCTTTATTGCGAGGTCCGCTTTCGGGCAGTGGTGCACTTCTGTTTCTGAGTTGGAGTACTACGTCACTGTGACCATTGTAGCCACCTCTATAGGCTAGTGGGCACTGGATAATATGCTCAGCACCTATCCCTCCATATTATGTTTTTATATTTAATTTTTTGATTTTCTCTCTGTGTACTTTATTTCATTTTGATTTGCAGTCAATTTGAATGGTTTCAAAGTATTTTCAGTTGAGAATGGTTCTTTTGTAAGCTCTCTTGAAATAGGGACTAGAGCATGAACATAACATAAGAACATAAGATATGCCATACTGGGTCAGACCAAGGTCCATCAAGCCCAGTATCCTGTTTCCAACAGTGGCCAATCTAGGTCATATGTACCTAGCAGTTTCCCCAAAAGGCACAGGTTCCTGGGTCAAGCATTGATATCCTGGGTCCCTTCTTAATTATGGTTTATGGACCTTTCCTCCAGGAACTTGTCCAAACTTTTTTTTAAACCCAGCCTCACTAACAGCCTTTCCTTTGCGTCCCTCTAGTCCAGTCCCGGAACCATAGAGTTTAGAACCTCCACCAGCAGCTTTGGAGACTGAAAGACATCGCTTTACTGGCACCAGTATAAATAGGCAGGATCCGCCCCCTCTCACCAGTACTTTCAGTCTCCAAGCAGCTGCGGAGGTTCTGAGCCGAGGACTGGGCTCAGAGTGTAGAGGCAGAGCTACAAATAAGCAGGGGTTGATCCCTTTTAATTTGAATTCCTTTAGGTTAGGTTAAGGGGGAAGTTAATTTGTAGTGTGGACTGCAGATTTCCTCAGTCTTAATTTTTTATTTTGCAGGTAGACAGCTGTGCTGAGGAGTTCTCTGCTGCTGGTTCTGCTCCATCCTTTTTTCTCTTCTCTCTCTTTCTCCCTCTTCCCCCCCCCCCCCTGTCTGTTTCTTCCCCGCTGAGTCTAACAAGCATTGGGGAGAGTGATTAGTGATTTTGCAGAGCCTCCCTGCTCCCGAACCCGCAATTAGGGGTGAGGAGCAGGTGGTAGGCTGGGACCCGGACCAACGAGCAGAGGAGCCTCGGGCAATTTTCTTTCCGGCGTCGGAGCGGAAGCCGCGAGTAGGGCTGAGCTCCGACGGGACTGTCGCCTTCCTCCTCACCGGCAGCACAGCGATCGGTGAGTGGGGGCTGTATTTTGCAGGCGCTGCCCTTAGCCCTAGCAAGGGGAAAGGCGGCCGCGTGTAGCCACGTGGGAAAAGCAGCGGCGGCCATTTTAAAGCGCCGTTCAGTTTCCCGGGGCCTTCTTTGCTACTTAGTTGAGGCTAAAAACTTCGTTCTGCAGGGAAATTGGGTTAGGCTGGCCTGCTGACCCTACTACTACGTGAGGGAAGTAAAAAAAAACAAAAAAAACCAAAACAAACGCGCAGTACAGAGGCCTCAAAGTCAGTAACTAAGTAACTTCCTACAATTGTTTTAGGGGGTACTGGGTGCCGAATTGAGGAAGGTCCCTGAGTATGCCTGCCAAACCTCGGTGTTTGGTGTGTGGAACATGAGGCACGGTGCAGGACTCTGGGGTAGGTAAGCCGTGCACTCTGGAGGCAGTGGCAATGGACAACACCTCAGAGCAGACCTCGGGAGGGCTCGGGGCAGGGACTCCGTTAGGAGAGGATACTCTGCCCCCCTCCCTGGGTCCGGCGGAGCCGTTAGTGGATCTTGACTCGGAGGGAACCTCTACGGCTCTGGGGAGCTCCCCGGGGGGGCCCGCTACTCTAATTCCACCTACTTTCTTTTCGCTGATGCAGCAGGCGTTCGCATTGCTGCAACCAACGGTGTCTGTTCCGACTCACAGGTCGCAGGGGCTGAAGCGGCCGGTGGTTTTGGATAGTACGATGGAGAGTGCTCCCGTGCCTAAGAGAGCAAGGGGCAGCCGGGAGGAGAGTCCCGCGCCTCGTCTGGGGGAGGACCTGGGCGAGGTAGATGCCCTGTTAGGACATTTTTCGGATGACGAATTGGAAGAAGGAGAGTTGCCTGCTTCGGAGGAACAGAGCAGGGTAGTCCGTGTTTTTCGTCACGAGAAGCTACCGGCCTTGATTGCGGAAACCCTCAAAACGCCTAACATGCCCTCAGGAGAGGTGGCTGCGGAGGAGACCTTGGAGGATCCTCTCTTACAAGCGGTCCGCACGTCTCGAAGAGTTTTTCCAGTGCATAGGGTTTTTCGGAGTATGATCCAGGAGGAATGG
Organism: Ichthyophis bannanicus; assembly: GCA_033557465.1. NCBI lineage: Eukaryota > Metazoa > Chordata > Amphibia > Gymnophiona > Ichthyophiidae > Ichthyophis > Ichthyophis bannanicus. Next base: position 24,891,576 of record CM066042.1, read on the forward strand.
GACTCACCGGAGTCGGCCCTCAAGGGTTCCAGGGCCTTGGCCCGCCTTTATCCGCTAGCTGACCAGGATAGAGAGCTGTTTCGCTCTCCGAAGGTAGATGCGGCGGTCTCGGCAGTCACTAGGAAAACAGCTATTCCGGTGGAGGGGGCGTCTGCATTGAAAGATGTGCAGGATAGAAAGTTGGATATCCTGTTGAAGCAGGTGTTTGATGTTAGTGCCCTCTCGATGCAGGCCTCTATAGCAGGGGCATGGGTGGCGAGAGCCTGTTTGCGGTGATCCCAAAGGATGCAGGGAGATCTCTTAGAGGAGCAATTGGAGGAGGTTGCACGGATGGAGTCCGGAACAGCGTATTTAGCAGACATTCATTGTGATCTCATTCGTGGCTTGGCTAAAAGTATGGCCTCGGTAGTGGCGGCCCGTCGTTATCTCTGGTTGAGAAATTGGTCGGCGGACGGGTCATCAAAGGCTCGCCTTAGTAAACTGCCGTTTAGGGGTAAGCTGTTATTTGGCGAGGATTTGGAGAAGTTGGTTAAGGATCTCGGGGAGTCTAAGGGTGGTAGGCTGCCCGAGGATAAGCCAAAGCCAGGTCGGTCTGCGCCCGGGTCCCGAGGAAACCCCAGGGAGTTTCGGAGATTTCGTTCCTCTGTTTGGCCAATCGCAGCGGGCGCAGTTTCCAGCGAGGGGGCAGAGCTTCCGGGGAGCAGGGCGGGGGTTTGCTCCGTTCCACTCCTCGACCATTAAAAAGTCTCAATGAAATAACGCAGGCTCAGGCGGGGGTTGTTCCCGTGGGAGGGCGTTTGCGGGATTTTTACCCCGCCTGGGTCCACATTACGTCGGACCAATGGGTTCTGGAAGTCATTCACGAGGGTTATGCTCTAGAACTTCATCGTCCCGTGTTAGATTCCTTTGTCCGTTCTCCTTGCAAAGCGCCTTTGAAGTTGCAGGCGGTCGCAGATATGCTCCAGCGGCTACTGCAGCTCAGGGCAGTAGTGCCCGTCCCTCCGGATCAGTGTGGTTCCGGTCGATACTCCATTTATTTCGTGGTGCCAAAGAAAGAAGGCATGTTTTGGCCGATTCTGGATTTAAAAAGGGTGAATTGTTGTCTTCGGGTCACCCATTTCCGTATGGAGACGCTTCGGTCGGTGATTGCGGCGGTCCGAGCGGGAGAATTTCTGACGTCCTTAGATCTTACGGAAGCGTATCTACATATCCCGGTGCGGGCGGAGCATCAACAGTTTCTCCGCTTTGCAGTGCCGATGGGGCATTTTCAGTTTCAGGCGTTGCCCTTCGGTTTGGCTTCGGCCCCTCGGACGTTCACCAAGGTTATGGTGGTAGTAGCGGCGGTGCTCCGCAAGGAGGGAGTGCTTGTGCATCCGTATTTAGACGATTGGCTAATCTGGGCAAAGTCCAGGGAAGAGAGTGTCACGGCCACCGCCCGGGTAGTGCAGATGTTGGAGAGCCTAGGTTGGGTGGTCAACTTTGCAAAGAGCAGATTGGTTCCCTCGCAGTCCCTGGAGTATTTGGGGGCGCGGTTCGAGACGCAGAAGGCGGCGGTATTTCTCCCGGTCCAGCGGGCGCAGGGTCTGTGGCGTCTGGTGACTCAGTTTTTGTCCAGACCGGCTCCGACAGCGTGGCAGTATCTGCAATTGCTCGGAACTATGGCGGCAGCAATCGAGGTGGTGCCATGGGCAAGGGCACACATGAGGCCGTTGCAGAGCGCGCTGCTGCGGCGGTGGTCTCATCAGCGAGATGCGCTGTCTCAGTGCCTTGTTTGTCCTTCGGGAGTGCGTCGCGAACTTCGCTGGTGGTTGAGGCCGGCGAGTTTGGAGGCGGGCATGCCTCTCGAACCTCCCTCTTGGAGACTCCTGACAACAGATGCGAGCCTCTTGGGCTGGGGAGCGCATTACGACGGAAAGTTTGCCCAGGGGTCTTGGTCGCCCGAGGAGAAAGGCTGGTCCATCAACAGACTGGAGATGAGAGCGGTGTTTTTGGCGCTTCAAAAGTTTCGGGAGAGCTTCTCTCAACAGGCGGTGCGGATTCTGTCCGACAATGCCACGACAGTAGCCTACATCAATTGACAAGGCGGCACAGGCAGCCTGACGCTGGAAGCAGAGGCGGCTTCGTTGTTATGGTGGGCCGAGCGGAATCTACAGGCGCTTTCGGCGCAGCATGTGGCCAGGGTGGACAATCTCGAGGCGGACTTCCTCAGTCGCAGCAGGGTAGATCCAGGGGAGTGGGTACTTCACCCGAAGGTATTTGCCTTGTTAGCGCGGCGTTGGGGGACTCCGCAAATGGATCTCATGGCGAGCTTCGAGTCCGCTCAAGTGGCAAGGTTCTTCAGCAGACGGCGGGAACGGATGTCGGAAGGGCTTGATGCGTTGGCACAGAGGTGGCCAGAAGGAGGCCTCCTCTATGTGTTTCGGCCGTGGGGCTTCATCGGTCGAGTGCTGCAGCATATAGAGCGCCATCGCGGCCTAGTGCTACTGATAGCGCCCGACTGGCCCCGGCGACCTTGGTATGCGGACCTGGTGCGGTTACTGGCGGACAGGCCGTGGAGGCTGCCGCAGCGGGAGGATCTCTTACGGCAGGGTCCTCTTCGCATGCCCCAGGTGAGTCTATTTATTTATTTGTATTTCTTATATACCGCACTATTTGCGATCAGCGCGGTTTACATAAAACAACAGTATCCGACAATAAACAAAAGTCAGGTCGTTACATGGAACAGGAAAAAGTAACTTGGATAACAGGGTAAACTATATACATATGCATTGAACAGGGTAACTATATACATGTACAAATGAAATGAGAGCGGATATTATTAGGTATTGATTATACTTGGGGACGCCCTATTCAAGGGTGGCAGGGATTCAGGGCAATCAGTGAGGTATTTGATAAAGAGAAAATGTTTCAAGGCCTTCCTGAACTGGCTCAAATTGGGGATTGCTCTGATATGTGGTGGTAGGGAGATTCTCGCTTACGGCTTGGCTCTTGAGAGGGCTCGCATGACGGCTAAGGGTTATTCGGCGCCGGTCATTGCAACCTTGCTTAAAGCGCGTAGGCGGTCCACTTCGCTGGCATACATCCGGGTTTGGCGTATTTTTGAGGCTTGGTGTGCGGAGCGTGATCTGCGGCCCTTGGGGGCCTCAGTTTCTCAGGTCCTTTCCTTTCTGCAGGATGGCGTGGATAAGGGGCTGGCAGCTAGTTCCTTGTGCGTGCAGTTGGCGGCTATCTCCTGTTTCCGAGGTAAGATTAGGGGTCAGTTGTTGGGAGCGCACGGTGACATTCGTAGGTTTTTACGGGCTGTATTGCTCATGCGTCCTCCGCGGCGGAGTATAGTGCCACCGTGGGATTTGACTCTCGTGTTGGAAGCATTGCTCAGAGCGCCCTTTAGCCGTGGCTTCCTTGAAAGATCTGACCTTGAAGACAGTTTTTCTAGTGGCGATTTGTTCAGCGAGGAGGATTTCTGAGTTGCAGGCGTTGTCCTGTAAGGAGCCGTATTTGTCCTTTTTCGATCATAAGGTCGTATTGCGTCCCGTTCCTGCCTAAGGTGGTGTCGGTTTTTCATGTGAACCAGGTGGTATCGCTGCCAGAGTTCTCGGAGCGTCAGAAGGATGAGTCAGGAGGCAGGTTGCACAGGTTGGATGTTCGCCGCGTGCTTAGGTCTTACCTGCGTAGGACGGCGTCCTTCCGCAAGTCCGACAGATTGTTTGTGGCCTTCGGAGGTCCAAGGAAGGGGGAAGCGGCGGCGAAAGCGTCTATCTCCCGTTGGTTGAAAGAGGCTATTGCGTCGGCGTACCTCTTGAAGGGTAAGGTGGTGCCGGCGGGTATTCGTGCGCACTCGACTAGGGCGCAGGCGGCGTCTTGGGCGGAGTTCAGTTTGGTGCCGGTGGAAAACATTTGTAAGGCGGCGACTTGGTCTTCATTGCACTCTTTTGCGAAACATTATCGGCTTGATGTTCAAGCAGCGCGGGATAGTCGTTTTGGCTCCGCAGTCCTTCAGGCTGGGCTTGAGGGTCCCTCCCGTTGATATGTACTGCTCTGTTACATCCTCTATGGTTCCGGGACTGGACTAGAGGGACGCAAAGGAAGAGTAAATTAGACTTACCTGGATTTTGGGGATTGTTCAGCCTGAAGTATGGGAGAATCAGTAACTGCAAGATGGTTGTTGGTGGGGTTCTCGGAGTGGTGGAGTGGAGCCTTCGTGGGAGCCCTTCCACAGCACAGGTGGTGTATAGAGTTTTTTTTCATGTTTAAAAAAAAAAAAATTAAGGAAAAAGTACGCCTCAACTTTTTGTCTCAGAATGTTCATAGTTATTTACTTATCTGCTTATTTGTTGCTCTGCTGAGTTTGCTTTGTCAATAGGTACTGGTGAGAGGGGGCGGATCCTGCCTATTTATACTGGTGCCAGCAAAGCGATGATGTCTTTCAGTCTCCAAAGCTGCTGGTGGAGGTCTAAACTCTATGGTTCTGGGACTGGACTAGAGTTACTTAAGGAACGACAATTAGCAGGTAAGTCTAATTTACTCTTACTACATCCTCCAGTAACAAATTCCAGAGTTTGATTGCAAGTTGAGTGAAAAAAAAAATTAATTTTATTAGTCTTAAATCGTTTACCGTGTAGCTTCATTGTATGTCCCTTAGTCTTTCTATATTCTGATAACGTAAACAATCTATCTACGTTTACCCGTTCCACTCCGTTCATTAATTTATAGACTTCTATCATATCTCCCCTCAGCCGTCTCTTTTCCAGGTTAAAGAGCCCTAACCTTTTTAGCCTTTCTTCATAGGCGTATCCTTCCATCCCCTTTACCATTTTGGTGGCTCTTCTCTGAACCTTTTCTAATAACGCTATATCCTTTTTAAGATACAGCGACCAGAATTGCACACAATATTCAAGGTGCGGTCTCACCATAGAACGATATAGAGGCATTATAATATCTTTTGTTTTATTTTCCATTCCTTTCCTTATGACACCTAGCATTCTATTTGCTCTCTTGGCCGCCGCTGCACACTGGGCCAAGGGTTTTAACATGTTATCCACAATGATGTCTAAATCTTTTTCCTGGGTGGTGGTTCCTAATGTGGAACCTTGCATCATGTAACCATAGTTTGGGTTGTTGTTCCCTAGGTGCATAACTTTGCACTTGTCCACATTAAATTTCATCTGCCATTTTGATGCCCAGTCTTCCAATTTATCAAGCTCCTCTTGCAATTTTCCACAATCCTCTTGGGTTTTAACAACTTTAAATAGTTTTGTGTCATCTGCAAATTTGATGACCTCACTCGTTATTCCACTTTCCAGGTCATTTAGGAATATGTCAAAAAGCAGCGGACCCAGCACAGATCCCTGGAGTACACCACTATTCACCTTTCTCCATTGGGAAAATTGGCCATTTAGCCCAACCCTCTGCTTTCTATCTTTTAACCAGTTCTTGATCCACAGTAGTACACTGCCTCCTATCCCATGACTCTTTAGTTTTGCCAAAAGTCTCTGATGAAGGACCTTGTCAAAGGCTTTCTGAAAGTCCAGATACATTATATCAACCGACTCACCTTTGTCCACCTGTTTATTCACACTTTCAAAAACCATAACAGATTAGTAAGACAAGATCTTCCTTGTCTAAAGCCATGTTGGCTGTCTCCCATTAGGCCATGACTATCTACATGCTGAGTAATTTTAATTATGATGGTTTCTACCATTTTTCCCGGTACTAACGTGAGGCTCACTGGTCTTTAGTTTCCCGGATCACCCCTGGAACCCTTTTTAAAAATTGGTGTTACATTGGCGATCCTCCAATCTTCAGGTATTAGAGATGATTTTAATGATAGTTCACAGATTACTAATAGCAGGTCTGCAATCTCATATTTCAGTTCTTTCAACACCCTTGGATGTATTAAATACATGCTTTTTGGATTGGTGCTAGTTCTAACAGTCTAAAAAAATCCTCCTGCTCCTGTGAGTCAAGCTGCTGCTTCACCAGTCACCTCTCCTTCCTCCCATCAGGATACCCAATATCGCCAATTACTGCACGCTTCCTATTGTTTGTCCTCCACTGATTGCCATAGGTCATCATTGGGATATTTCAGAGGTTAGATTACCTTATCACGAGGGAGACATTTTAATAGGTAAATTGCATGTCTCACAAAAAATGGCAAGAGTTGATATTATTGAGATCACCATGTGTATTTAATAACCTGAAGAGCATAAGATATCCTTTGCCTTTGAGCCAACAAACTAATAGTTTCATATTCAGAACATTTTTGCCTTCCAAAATTGAGCCTTGCTTTTAGATGAATTAATTTGATTTTTAAGGGCTTTATACATCCATATTCAGAACTTACATACATTTTCATTTGTTTAGGAAGTATAATTCAGAGACCTTGTGTATCTCAGGAAAACCGAATGAGCCTTGTTTTTAGACTGGTGCCCCCCTTCTCCCCCTGCATATGAATGAAATAATTATCAGTTTCATTACAAGACAAATACTTGCTATTCCATTTTGGATATGCTTAGTCACTGACCTGGTGTCACTATGTTTCAACTAAAGGCAAGAAGCAAAAAAAAACAGCTTACCTATAGGTCAGTCATTAAATTGCCTTATTTGAATGTGCTCAAAATCACTTATGGAACCCAACTCTGTAGTAAAGTATAGCAAAAAAAGAGACATATTCATTTTTAGTGGGGGGGGGACTCCTGTCTTAAGTAGAAGGAAGTTAAACAGAAAATTTCATCATAGTTAAAAAAAAAAATCACATATGTATATCAGAAAGGGAAACCATTGTCCACTCCTGTACATGTTTTGTGTAACTCTTCTCAGTAACACATATTAGCAATTTATAACTCTGAAGTAAAAATCCTCTTTTCACTTTCTTCTGGACTATTTCTTGACATAATTAGATGAGCTTTGCAGTTCTTTCCTGCTGTCTATTTTTTTTTCATCAATCTCTACTTAATCTATCTCAGGGTAGTACAAATTGTTTGTTCTATATCCTGCTAAGAGGAAATGGCCTAGTGCTTAGAGGAATGGTCTGAAAACTAGGGAAAGTAGGGTTCACTTCCTGTTTCTTATCACTGCTACTTCTTGTGACCTTGGGCAAGTCAATTTACCTTCCACTGTCCTAGGTGCCTACCTATATTGTAAGTTCTTAGGAACATATTCTAGCTGAATACTTTTCCCCCCATACAGTACTATATATGTCCCAATAGCACTATAGGAACAAGACGTTCTAAGTGCATTCTACTGAACAATCTGGGGCAAGAGATGGTGGAGGAACAAGGAAACTACATAATTCAAGACCCAACATAAATAACTAAATATTTATTTATGCCTTAACAAGCCAGAATGTATACAATATTCCATCAATTGTACTTATTTTATTGACAGCCCTACTTTCTAGTCAATATGACCAGATTTTAAAAATGCATTTATCCGTTTTGTTGCCAGTAAGTTGATTTGAACCACTAGCAAATGGACAGAGTGTGAGGTCAAAGAACTCCTGTCCAGTTGACAGGGAGAAACAACTGGCAATAGCTGAGAGGAGGAAGTGGCAGAATAAAGCTAATAGTTAAGGAATAATCCCCCTATCCATCCTCCTGAGTGCAACTAGTATAACAGAACTGGCTGTGGCACCAAGAAATAACCCTGATTGAACCTGGAAAGTAGCAAACATAATTTTGGTCTAAATCCGGACCATTGAAACTCAGGAGGAAGAAATGCATTTTCATCCCAAATTGAGGCTTGGGAGGTGGTATCAGCAGAGTCTCATGGAGGAGGGAGAGTTACGGCCCCTTAGTGATATTGAAAAACTGGATGTGTGAACAAGAAAACTCCTCCATGCCCACAAAGTAATTTACAAGAATTGGTGTCTGCCAAGATTGTACATTCCTAGAGCTGAAGGAGGGCTAGGCCTTATAGAGATTGATTACATCTACAGAACTACTATTATAGGCTCTCAGGCCTACCTGACAACATCATAAGATCCAAATACGCAAAAAGTGCCAAAATATGAAAGTAAACATCCAGAATCTATCTCAGTCATCAAACTTGGACAAGCATTCCGATGACTAGAAGGAAAGAGTAGTGAGAATCCACAAGCATGCACAGGAAAGGAAGCAACATAATTTGCAAAACTCTACAAATAATTAAATTAGCAAACAAGGAAAAACAAGTGGCAAATGCACAAATACAGTAGGACATTCAAAGTGTTACTACAGGAACACTTTGTCGATCAAGAATGGACACATGAATTGCTAAGGAGAGGTGAACTAAAACCGAAGGATGAGAGATTTGATAGTTGCAGCCCAGGACAGTGGATTACAGATGAGATGGTTTACAGCAAGCATTGAAAAAACTGCCAAAACAGAGAGATGCTGATTCTGTAAGAAAGACCTGGAAACAGTGATTCACCTCATAGCTGGCTGTGAAGTTCTGATGGTGGAAAACTTCTATACAGAGAAGCACAACAAAGTAGCATGCCTCATCCATTGGAAACGGTAAACACTACAACATCACTGTCCGGAAAACACTGGGATAATGACCCTAAGAGAATTAGAGAATAAAGATGTTATGATCACCTGTGACATTCCCATTTTGATGGATAAGAAACTAGATGTTCAGAAACCTGACATGGTGGTAAAGGGAAAAAACACCAGAATGGCATTGATAATAGAGGTGTCGGTTCCGAGTGATTATTCTGTGAATAATGTGGAGCAGTAGAAGATCCTGAAGTACCAAGAAAAGAAGTCAGAGACCAAGAAAATGTGGCAGAAAGATACAGAAATATTTTCCATTGTTCATGGGCAAGCAGGATGCCTTAACCACACCTGGTGACTTCATCCAATGGCACTGTGGATAGAGTGCTCTCCTATAGGCCCTGTTGCCCCTACCCTTGGGCCCGCCCCTACCTGGCTCAGTTTTATTTCTTCTGTCCAGCCAGCAAGATGGAACACCAGCTCTGCTGAGAATTTAATTTAATGTTTTAATATTTGATATACCTCCATTAGTGGGGACAGCAGAGCAGTTTACAATAAAATAACATAAACCCTAGAAAAGAAAAGACCGCCAATAATGGATAGGAAAGTGCGGGAGCACAAGATGGGACAACACAAGGAGTGCAGAGATTAGGGGGAGAAGGAAAAGAGGGAAGGGCAAACACTGATAGAGACCACTAAATTGAATCAGATGGAATATCAAAGGCTGCACAAAATAGGTGGGTCTTGAGTTGTGCCTTGAATTTTACAAAAGAATCAAACATGGAAAAGAAAGGAAACTCAAGCAAACTTGGCTTCCAGAAGTATCCAAAATGTGCTAGGAAGATGAACTCTACAGATAATAATGATTGTGTTTGTTGCCTAGGGGAAGCCCATCACGTAGAGGACTGTGCCTGCATGTCTCCGAGGATCTGGCACTCCCGCAGCCATACACTCCAGGACTTCCTGATGGCCTCTGAAAAACCTAGAGACTGCTCTGCCTCTTCCTCCAAATATTGCACAGAAGATAGGAAGAAAGAGAGAAGGCCAGAGGACGAAAGAAAAGATATGAGGAGCAACGTGACTACATGCAACATGGCCGCTGCAGCAGCTCCTTCATTTGGGCCCTCCACTGCACGGGATGTGCCCCCCGAGGCCTCCATCCCTGGCACGGTGCCAGCAACCCACTCTCTATTGGCCCTGGCACCTTATAGGCCTGCTGATCTCCACTCTACCCAAACCTCTGCGGCAACCACAGCACCCTCCAAGAGGCTTCCCTTCAGTGTGGAGGAAATTGAATCCCTGGGGGGAAAACCACCTCAGCGTGATCACATCGACACTGCCGGAATCCTCCCTCCCCAGAAGACCGTGCCAATGGAGGGAGGATGACAGCTTCAGTGCTGATAAGTGCCACAGACATCGGCATAGAGCCAGGGAAACCAGAGTCATCACGGAGCCCCAGATCTTACTCCTCAGTGCCCTCCCCCCACCGGCATCCACACAGCAGCAGCAGAAAGAGTGACCAATGCATGTTGAGCAGCACACCGAAACAAGACAATTGGGCAGCCCTACTGGACTTGTCCCGATTGCTGTCACAGCATAGTGCAGAGCAAGCACCGCAATCACAGTCCCGTCCCGTGTATAGTGACCATGTCGTCACCTTGGACACCTTCCCCACCCCCCTGAGGTCACGGACACAGATAGGCTTTTCCCCAAGCCCTTCCACGGACAGTGAAGGGAAAGAAGTGGCTGGCCTGACATCTAGAAACAGTTCGTGCTGGACCTCCGACGAAAGGGAAGCCCTCTCCCAGCTATCACTTACACCATTGCCACTCCTACCTTCATCACCAGAGGACCTGACATACCTGAAGTTCTTCCAGAAATTATCCACTCACCTAGAGCTACCCCTGTATGAAGTACTGGACCTGCTTAAATACTTCGATGCACCCAGGTCAGTGGTCTCTATTCCCATATCACCAACTGCTTCTGGACAACCTCATGGATCTGACAAACACCAGCATCTGGGCCAGCCACATCCTGCATACCTAAGGCAAAATACCAAGTGCAGCCCACTCTGGTTCGACAAACCACAGCTACCCCACCAGTCCATTGTAGTAGAGTCCGCCTTAAAGCAGTCGAAGAGCTCCCGCATACACTCCAACACGCCTTCTGGGAAGGATCATAAACTCTTGGACAGCTTGGGCAAGAAGACCTACTAGGCTGCAATGCTGAATGCCAAGATCACGTCTCTCATCAATTTCAGCAAGTGCTGTACCTGGACATGACACTGGACAACCTCAGGAACGCAGTTGAGGGCCTAGGCACTGATGCCAATGCCACCATCCAGTTCCTCTTGGAGGACCTGGGCAAATGTGGGAAGCACCTGATCCTCTCAGCCTTCGACTCTGCAGCTCGAACAGCTGCTACAGCCATCACCTCCAGGCTCCAGCTGTCAGGACTACGCAAGGACACACACGAGCGACTGGTGGATGCCCTTGTACGGGTGATAACCTCTTCGGCGAGAAAGTTAAAGAGACAGTGAACGATATGAAGGACCATTGCACCACCCTCCAAACTGTGTCCTCTGACGGATTTGTCTCTTCAACACTCGCAAGTCGCAAGGATCCTACCAGTGCAAATCTACTCCTCATCGAAGTGGTACCAGCCATATCACAAGTGGTAGCCCCAACAGTCCAAACATCAACAGCACCAATCCTACCACCAAAAAACCTCACCATAAGGACTGCCAACAGCAGAAGCAATCAGCAACTTTGTCGGGAAAGAATACCCTCTCCTTTTGACACTGCATCCAACAGGACCCTGCCGGTGGGGTGGCCGCCTCTCCTTCAAAAGGGCCTGGTTGAACATCACCACTGACAAGTGGGTACTGCAGATAATTGACATGGGATACTAGATCTGGTTCTCTTCAACCCCCTATCAGCAAATCCACCCTACCCATCCACACAGTGGACCATCTGCTCTGCACGATGACGGAGGAGATCCGGTCCCTCCTTGTGGCTGGAGCTATCGAACAAGTGGCACTGGGACAGATAGGTCATGAATTCTACTCCAGATATTTTCTCATTTCTCAAGAAATCTGGGGGCCTATGCCCCTTCCTCGACACGATGGGCCTCAACCACAAGGAGTGCTTCCGGATGTACTCCCCTGGATCTATCCTGCCACTCCTGCAGTCCCACAATTGGCTAGCCTCGCTGGACCTGCCCACATCCTCATCCACCTGGCGTACCGGCAATTCCTACACTGCATCGTGAATTAGCACTATCAGTACCGAGTGCTCCTCTTCGGTAACTCACCGGCCCTGAGGGTCTTTACAAAGTGTGTGGCAGTGGTGGCGGCCCACCTCCAGAAAATCTGGAGTCTTTATCTTCCCCTACCTGGACGATTGACTGATAGCCACTCCTTCCAGAGACGCACAGAAAGCGAGACACTCTGGGATTTCTGAACAACTCCAAGAAGTCTCAGCTCCAGCCAGCGCAGACCCTGGAATTCATCAGGGCAGCCCTCTGCACACTGCAAGCAAAAGCATTCCCCCCCTGGGCCAAGAGTGGACAACATCATCTCTTTCACTCTCTTAGTGACCATCGCCAGCGAAGGCTCAGCCCGGACACTGCAATGACTTCTGGGCCACATGGTGGCGACCATCCAGGTCCTTCTCCTTGCCAGGGTGCACATGTGGGGCCTACAATGGCACCTGGGGCAAATCCGGAACCAGCAGTCTCAACCATGTCTGGCAGGGTCATCATAAACCAGAAGGTGTGGGACTCATTTGACTGGTGGTTGCACAAGGAGCATCTCACCAAGGGCAGACTATTTCAAGACTCCCAGCACTATCTAGTCCTCACCACAGTTCATCCTTGCAGCTAGACAGGACTCCACCTGACTGTTGCATACTCACTAAAGTGGAATGGTTTGATGTCTGGTGCATGGCGGCTGGACTGGAAACTGTCCTCTCTCCTGCAGGTCCTCCAGTATCTGGCCCCCCTTATCCAAGTGGGGCTCGACCTCCTCCATCAAAGTCCACTTCTCTGCAAGTCCCATTGTACCTATTCATTGCAAGGTTCATGAAGGGTCTAGCCAACCTATGGCCTACCATACACAAGCTGGTACCTTCTTGGGACCTGTCCATCGCCCTCCCCCTTCAAACTGCTCGAGGATGTGCCCCTCAAATACCTCACCCTGTTTCTGGTCGCCATCACCTCGGCCAGACAGATCAGTCAACTGCAGGCCTTAGTTCAGTGGTTCTCAACCCAGTCCTCAGTGACCCCCAGGCCAGTCAGGTTTTCAGGAGCAATGAATGCACATGAGATAGATTTGCATACACTGCTTCTATTGTATTCAGATCTATCTTATGCGTATTCATTGTGGATATCCTGAAAACCTGACTGGCCTGGGGGTCACAGAGGAGTGGGTTGAGAACCACTGCCTTAGTTGCACACCCACCCTAGACCGTCCTATATCCAGACCATGCCATGCTATGGACACATCCCAAGTTCCTGCCCAAAGTGACATCACTGTTTCATGTCGACCGAACTATTGAGCTCTCTACCTTCTATCCGGAGCTGTATGCTACCACAGAAGAGTGCTGCCTACACACCATGGACTGTGTGTGGGCACTGCACACCTACCTCGAGAGGACCACGGCAAACCACAAGGGACCCCCAACACTTTGTTTCTTTGATCTAGGCAGGCCAGGATACCCGGTCACGAAGAGGACCCTCTCCCAATGGCTCTCCACATGCATCACCTTCTGCTACTCCAAAGCAAGTGCTGACCCTCCATCAGCAATCCACACATACCAGTTACAGGCCATGGCCACCACCCTGGTGAACCTCCACACTGTACCAGTACAGCATATCTGCAAGGCAGCGACCTGGTCATCCACGCCCACCTTCCAGAGACACTACTGCTTAGATCAGCTCTTACTGGCCAACAGCTCCTTTGGCTGTGCCATCCTGAGCACAGGCACGCCCACAGGATGAGGGCCTCAGACACAAACTGACTCCAGCCTGCCATAGCAGCGTCACCTGGACTTCACCACTGCCATTTGGCTCACTGCTGCTAATATGGTTGTTGTTGATAGCACGGAGCGTGCTCTGCTATTACTGCACTGTTCCTTGAGACTGTTACTGATTCAATTGTTCACTCATTACCACAGTTACAAGTTCGTGGTCCTAATCGTGTTGTTATTTCATGGTTACTTTCGTTACTGGAATAAAATACCTGTTCTGCAGACCTTGTTGGTGTCTTTATCTAAATCAACGTGGCTTCATCTGTCCACAGCCACAATGGGCCTCATGGCCACGACTAGGGAGTCACCAGGTGTGGCTGATGCATCCTGCTTGTCCATGGAGAAAGTGGGGTTCCTTATCGTTCCTCCAGTTTAGACCTCTACCTCTGGGTAGTGCTCCTCCTCCTGCAGCTTGGAGACTGGACCAATCAAAATCTTCATCCCACTGGATGTAGCGAGCTGGAATCCCCATCAGCCCCTAGTGTGTCCAGTCTCAATGCAGCAGGAGGACCTAGTGAGCCTAGGTGCTGGGCTCACTGGAGAAACTAATAAGCAGCAGGCTACTTAGATGAAATTTGTTTTCTGGTTGTTTTGCAATTGGTTTGATTAGACTACTTTAGCTAATCTTCCTGAGGGTACTGTGGCTTTAAAAAAAAAAAAAAAAAAGTTAATCAACAAACGGGATTTTTCCCATAGGCTATTCTGCCCTGCCAAGTCACCCTGTATTTAACTGGCTGATTTTGCTCTCCGGGATCTCTTACCCCTAGACTGAACGGGGTAGAGCGCCTTGCTGACTCCACAGGCAGTCCGCTGACTGAGAGGCTGCAGGCGATGGCTCCGGGTCTGTTCCTGAGTACAAGCAGCAGGCTGATAAGCGGTCCCGATTCTTTTTGACGATCGGAGCCCAGGTCTTCTAAACAGGGGCTGTTCAAGCAGGTACAAGCCGGGGAGTGCGAGACGGGCCATAGGCATGCAGTTTCTTTGTCCTGCGGTGCTTCGGGGCCTTTTGTTAGGACCGCGCCAAAACGCTGATGGAAACCGCGGCCATTTTATACACGCGTTTTCCTCAGCGATTTCTGTAACACGCCGGCAGGACTGTTCCCCGACGAGTTCAGCAATCTTTAAAGCCAAGGTACCTTGTTTATGTTTTTTTTAATCTTTCTTTGCTTCTTTGTTTCATTTAATTTAATTTAGTTTATTTTACCTTTCCTTGCCTTTGTTTTAGGCTCCGGGGCCTGGGGGTCTGGGGTCTTCAGATGGTTTTAATTTAAGAGGTGGTTTAGGCAAACGGGGTTTCAAAAAAAGAAAAAAAAAGATGCACAAAGAACAAACAATAGAGTAAAATAAGTTAAATTTGCCTTTAGTAGCATTGGGGATCGCCAGGCTCTTTAGCCCATGTCTGCAAAACCTTAGTGTGTAATTTGTGGCACCCATAGGGGCACGGCTCCAGAGACAGGCATCTGTCGCTGCTGTGCTTCAGTGTCCATCAGTGTTGAACAACAAATGGAGGGTGCTGCGGCTTCAGCCCTACCGGACATGCTAAAGGAGCCGGAGGGTAAAGCTTGGACGGCCGGCCCTGCGGCTCCGGCTTCAGATGCGTCACCTGGGCTTCCGGGTGTTCCTTCGGTGTCTGGGATCGCTATGCAGATGGAGGAGTTTTCTCCAGACTTTGTGTTGCTCATGCATTAGGTGTTCTTTCGTAAAAGGCAAGGTCATTTGCTGGGGTCTTTGCCTCTTCCCTCCCCTAGTGCGCGGTCAGGGCTAGCAGAACGCGAAAGTGTGGTTTCCAAAGTGCCCAAGAGACTGCGTCCATCAGAGCTTTCTCCTTCTGAAGCAGGGTTGCAGGAGGACGAGGAGCAAGGTTTTGACATGGATATCGATTTGGAGGATTTAGAGGAAGGTGAGATTCCTGAGCCAGAGGATCAAGCACAAATCATTCGAGTTTTTCGGAGAGAGGAGTTGTCGGCCCTCATTTCGGAGGTTCTGCAGACGCTTAGGCTGATGTCCGAGCAGCCTGTAACCAAAGAGGATACTGCAGATCCCATTATTCAGGTGGTGCGCCAGACACAGGTGGTCTTTCCCATCCATAAGGTGATAGATCAGATGATTCAGAACCAGTGGGATCATCCAGAAGCCGGTCTAAAGGGGATAAGAACTATGAATAAGCTCTATCCCTTGGTGGACAAAGATAAGGAAAGGTTTCGTGCCCCGACGATAAATGCGGCAGTGTCAGCGGTCACGAAGAAAACGATTCCGGTGGAAGGCAGCACGGCCTTGAAAGAAGCGCAGGATAGAAAGATGGATGGTTTGTTGAAACAGTCTTTTGAAGCGGACGCGGTTACCTTGCAGGCATCCATTTGTGGAGCTTGGGTGGCTAGGGCCTGTCTCCGATGGGTCCAACACCTGAGACAGTCAATGTCGTTGGAGCATGACGAAGTGCAGGAGCTCCAGGGTTTAGAGTCCGGATCAGCGTATTTAGCAGATGTGCATTACGACCTAATCAGAGCCTTGTCGAATAGTATGTCTTCCCTGGTAGCGGCGCAAAGGGCCCTTTGGCTGAAAAACTGGGCGGCCGACGGGTCCTCTAAGGCTCGGCTCGGCAAACTTCCGTTCAAGGGCAAGTTGTTGTTTGGAGAGGATCTGGATAAGTTGGTCAAAGATTTGGGAGAGTCCAAGGGAGGTAGACTTCCGGAGGACAAGCCCAAGCAGAGAAAATATTCCGCGGCCTTTCGGGGGCAGTTTCAGGATTTTCGAAGATTTCGTTCCCCCCGTTTCGCGGGATCTCAATGAGGACGATTTCTATCTCGGGCCCAAGGGTTCCGTGGATTCCGGGGGGCAAGTAGAGGATTTGCAGCGGCGTCATCGGGAGCCGCTTGCAAACCACAATGAATGGCAGCGGGTCCCGGCAGAAGGGCAACCAATCGGGGGTCGCCTAAGGGGGTTTCTTTCTGCCTGAACCCACATAACTTCAGACCAGTGGGTCTTGGAGATCATCCGTGACGGGTATGCACTGGAGCTGGCGAAGCCGGTGCTGGACTCGTTCGTGAATTCCCCCTGCAGAGGACCACAGAAGGCTCTGCAGGTTCGTCAAACTTTAAACCGCCTTTTACAGCTGGGAGCCATTGTCCTGGTGCCGCCCGCAGAATACAGCATGGGACGTTACTCCATTTATTTTGTGGTGCCAAAGAAGGACGGTTCTTTTCGCCCTATCCTGGACCTCAAAGGCGTAAATCGGTGTCTCAGGGTACCACATTTTCGCATGGAAACCCTGTGGTCCATCATTGTGGCAGTTCGTCAGGGAGAGTATCTCACCTCTCTCGATCTGTCAGAGGCCTATCTCCATGTTCCAATCAGAGTGTTGCATCAGAAATTTCTGTGGTTCGCCCTGCCTTGGGGACATTTTCAGTTTCAGGCGCTGCCTTTCGGACTAGCGACAGCTCCTCGGGTCTTCACCAAGATAATGGTAGTCGTGGCGGCAGCGCTGCGAAAGCAAGGGGTTTTAGTACATCCATACCTCAACGATTGGCTGATAAGGGCCAAATTCCAAGCCGAGAGCGAGAAAGCCACGGAGAAGGTAGTAGCTTTCCTGCAGAGCTTAGGCTGGGTGGTCAATCCGCTCAAGAGTCATTTATCCCCGACTCAGGTTCTTGAGTATTTGGGGGTACAGTTCGATACTCGGAGAGGCTCGTTTTTTCTAACGGAGCACAGGGCCCGAGCTCTCCGGAGTTTGGTGCAGGCCTTCAGAAAGCTGTTGGCGCCAACGGCATGGAAGTACCTTCAGGTGTTAGGGACGATGGCGGCGGCGCTGGAGGTCGTCCCATGGGTCAGGTTTCACATGAGGCCGCTGCAGCGCACTTTGCTTCGTCGTTGGTCCAATCAGTCCGATTTGCTGAGCAAACGGCTCCCTTGTCCTCTGCAAGTCCGGCAGGCTCTGCGGTGGTGGATTTGTCCCATGGCCTTGCAGGCGGGGATGCCTTTGGAGCAGCCTGTGTGGACTCGAGTCTAGCAGGCTGGGGAGCTCATTGTGGAGTACATTTTGCACAGGGGCGGTGGACGGTGGAAGAAAGCAGCTAGTCGATCAACCGCCTGGAGCTGAGGGCTGTGTTCTTGGCCCTGCAGAGCTTCGAAATGCTAGTGACGCGTCAAGCTATATGGGTCCTGTCGGACAATGCCGCAATAGTGGCGTACATCAATCGGCAAGGCGGCACGGGGAGCGCAGCCATGGAGGAGGAGTCCGAGAGGCTGTTTTCCTGGGTAGAGACGTGGTTGCAGGCAATATCGGCAGCTCACATCGCCGGAAAGGACAATGTGACGGCGGATTTTCTCAGCAGAGTTCAGGTGGATGCCGGAGAATGGGAGTTGCATCTCAACGTCTTCGCCCAATTGACTCTCCGATGGAAAGTACCGGTCATGGACTTGATGGCTACGTGCCAGTCTGTGAAAGCGAGTCGGTTCTTCAGCAGGCGGAGGGAACCCATGTCGGAGGGGATCGACGCCTTGATACAGCCGTGGCCGACGGCGGGGCTGCTTTATGTATTTCCTCCGTGTGCCCTTATCGGTCATGTGATTCAACGTATCGAAGCCCATCGGGGGAGGGTGCTTCTAGTAGCGCCAGATTGGCCCCGGCACCCGTGATATGCCGATAAAGTTGTTAGACGGCCTCCCGTGGCGTCTCCCGCTGTCGCCGGAGCTTCTGTTGCAGGGGCCCCTTCTGATGCTGCAGGTGGATCGATTCTCGCTTACGGCTTGGCCATTGAAAGGGCGAGGCTAAAAAAGAGGGGCTACTCTAGATCAATGGTAGCAACTTTACTTCAAGTACAGAAGCGGTCGACTTCGCTCGCTTATGTGCGCATCTGGCGGTTTTTTGAGTGTTCCAGACATCAGGCCCGAGCTTCCAGGGTGTCAGTATCAGTGTTGAGCTTCTTGCAAGATGGTTTCGAAAAGGGCCTAGCTGCCCTTGAAAGTACAGTTGGCGGCCTTGGCCTGCTGTAGAGGTAAGGTTCAGGGCGTGGCTCTGGGTGCTCACGACGATGTTGTACGTTTTCTTAAAGTGGTTACCAGACTTCGCCCAGCGCGTCAGATTTCCGTGCCGTCGTGGGATCTCAATCTGGTTTTGCGGGCGTTAGGAAAGGCCCCGTTTGAGCCCTTATCCCAAATCTCGGTCAAGGATTTGACCCTTAAGGTGGTCTTTTTGGTGGCTATTTGTTCGGCTAGGCGCATTTCGGAGTTGCAAGCTCTTTCGTGCAGAGAGCCTTTTCTGTGTTTTTCGAGGGAAAAGGTGGTTCTTAGACCGGTCCCCTCTTTCTTGCCAAAGGTGTCCTCTCCTGTTCATGTGAACCAAACGGTGTCTCTTCCAGTTTTGCGGGCAGACGCAGGGCAACCATCGGATCGAGGATTGAGTCGCTTGGACGTAAAGAGGGTGTTACGTCGTTATTTGTCGGTCTCCGACTCCTTTCATAAGTCGGATTGTCTGTTTGTGTTGTTTGGCGGGCCCAGGAAGGGAGAAGCTGCAGCGAAAGCGTCCATCTCCAGGTGGACTAAGGAGGCAATTGTCTCGGCGTATATGTTGCAGGGGCGTCCGGCTCCCGTGGGTCTCAGAGCTCATTCCATAGGGTGCAGGCGGCCTCCTGGGCGGAGCACTGTCTGATTCCGCCGGTGGAGATTTGCAAGGCGGCCACTTGGTCGTCACTGCATACTTTTAGTAAACACTACCGGCTGGATGTGCTGGCGGCGAAGGATGCCTATTTCGGGTCAGCGGTCTTGCGTGCCGGCTGGCAGGGTCCCTCCCGTTAGTACTGCTCTGTTACATCCCAGAGGTGGAGGACTAAACTGGAGGAACGATAAGGAAATAGAAATTACACTTGCCTAGTAATTGTAGTTCCTTGAGTGACGACAGTTTAGTCGTCATTCCCGCCCTCAGGTTTATGGCTAGCTCGGCACGTGCTCAAGGACAAGAGGCAAATTGGCAGGTGAGTAGGTGAGTTTTTCCTTCTTTCTTTGGGCTTTTCTGCCTCTATCTGTGTTTCCTGACTTGGCAAGGGAGAAGAGCGTTACTATGGAGAAACTCACCCCCTTTTTTCTGTTAAGGGACGGTTTGTGTTCTGGTCCACATTATAGTTAATATATTAAAAAAAACAAAAAAAAAAACGGAATGGTAGCTACTTATTTGTTGCTCTTTTGAGTCTGCTTTGTCAATAGTTCACTGGGGGCTGATGGGGATTCCAGCTCGCTACATCCAGTGGGATGAAGATTTTGATTGGTCCAGTCTCCAAGCTGCAGGAGGAGGAGCATTACCCAGAGGTGGAGGACTAAACTGTCGTCACTCAAGGAACTACAATTACCAGGTAAGTGTAATTTCTATTTACTTACCTGTATTTTCTCTGTGAACAGGATAAGTCAGCGGCACATTCCTGCCCTCCTCCCCTACAGATGGAGCCAACGCCATACACAGGCACAGCTAGACTTGAACCGGAGGGAAAGGTCTGCTGCCCTACCTGCGGAGGAAGCTTTGGCTTGGAACTAACTGAGCTAGGTAGGGCAGGCCTGGGGGTAGGGGCAACAGGGCACATGCTCAGAAAGGCTTTGCTTTTCTGAGCTAAAGGAGAGCAATTCCATCCATGGTGCCATTGGATGACATCACCAGGAGTTGCTGACTTATCCTGTTGTCCATGGAGAGCCTCTGTTACAGGTAAGTAACCTCACTTTCTATTGGGAGTCACAGGCTTGATGAAGAATTTCCAAGCTCCTCTTGACAAATTACCCATACCTGTTATATCTTATGAACTCCAGAAGGAAGCTTTTTGGGATGATGTAAGTACTACGCTGAGCATTAGCAGTAAATTTGAGAGACTGAGATCATATTCCACATACCCTGGCTTAGAAGTGAGGTTCATGACTGTCATGGTATGCACAAAACTAATCCATTTGGAGAAACTGCCCCAGGAGGGAGAACTATTGTAGAGGAGAATGAGAAGATTGAAGATGTAATAGGAGGAAACAAATGATAAGACTGCAGTGGTGCAATGAAGGACTGAAGTTTTCCACCTGGGTCTGGAGTGAAAGAGGAGAGTTAAGAGCAATGCTCGCCCAACCACAAGGCAGATTAGGCATTTGCTTAGGCTGGCAGTATGACACCAGTGTGACAAAATAGTCTGTGCTGTGCAGCACTTTAAAATGGTAAGCGTGTGGTACAGAGCCTTCAAGCACATGCTGGCATTCACAGGCCTGCTGTCTCCTATCCCCTCCGACTGAAAGCTTGTGTCGGAGAGGATGGGACATGGCAGGCCTTTAGGCACTAGTATGTAGACTAGAAGAGCAGGAGCAGCAGCAGCAGCACGGGTGAGGAGGAAGAAGGAAGCCTGATAATATAAGTGGGGAAGAAGTGAGAGAGATGCTGGACATGATAGGGGAGGTGCTGGGCATAGATTTGGGGGTGGGAAAAGGGGAAATGCAAGTTGGGGCAGAAAGGGGAAATGGGGGGGGGGGGCAGGAGAGATGCTCAATACCTGAGGGGGTAGGCTATGGAAGGAGATATTGGACACATGAGTGAGCAGCAAGGCAAAGGGAGATGATGGACATGGGAGTGGTAGGGAAGGAGAGAGATTGGAAATGGGTGGTGGAGGGGAGTGCATTGTTGAAAGTTCATCTAGGTATCTTTGGGTCATTTCTGAGCAGGGGCATGGCTAACTGGCACTTTAAGCATTTCAGGGTCTGAGCTTCCTTGAGTGGTGGTTCTCTGATAGTTAAGGTATCTTGTAGTTCTGTTTTTGACTGCTTCTTTTTTGTCCATATCCTTTCAGAGTTACAGCTCCAAAATTGGACACTACTCCAAGTGAGAACTTGTCAAAGACATGTACAGCAGCATTATTACTTCCTTTTTTACTGCTAGTTGTACTTCTCCCTGTGGACTCCAGTGTGCCTTTGACTCTGGTCATCATCATGCACCTCTTTTGATAAGCAGCTGCATACAAATGCCTGGGATATTACAGCAGTGGAATGGTGCTCTAATCCTTGCAATAACATGCTGATGACTCCCAGCCTGGTACCCTGGATGATCTCTTGTCTCACATCCTTTCCAATGCTATGAGTGAAAGAACTGCTTGAGTGTGACGCACGGGGCTGGCACAATCGCTAGGCAAACTAGGCAGTCGCCTAGGGCAGCAACTTTCAGAGGGCAGCAAAAGCAGGGCATTCAAAGCTAAATAATAGATTTTGACAGCAAGAGGGGGTGTAAAGCTTGCGGTTCACCAACAATTTGAACCATCTCTAGGGCTGGCCTTGGTGGGGAACATATTCATCAGGAAAGAAATGTACTAGAATTGGGAATAACAAGTGAGATGATCAAATCTGCAAATGACACAAAATTATTCAAAATTGTTAAAACACAAGTTGATTGTGAAAAACTACAAGATTACTTTGAAAAACTGGGAAATTGGGCGTCCAAATGGCAGAGGAAATTTAATGTAGACAAGTGCAAAGTTATGCACCTAGGAAAGAACAACCCAAACTACAGTAACATGATGCAAGGTTGCACATTAGGAATCACCAACCAGGAATAGGATCTGGTCATCATCGTGAATAATACGTTGAAACCCCCTGCTCAGTGTGAGGCCACAGCCAAGAAAGCAAGTAGAATGCTAGGGAACAAAAGGAATGGAGAATAAAACTGAGGATATTATAATGCCTCTATTGCTCCATGGTGCAACCTCACTTTGAATATTGTGTGCAGTTCTGGTTGCCATTTCTTAAAAAGAATGTAGCAGAGTTAACAAAAGTACAGAGAAGCGTGACCAAAATGGTAAAGGGGATGAAAGAATACCCTTATGAGGAAAGGCTTAAAAGTTTAGGGCTGGTTAACTTAGAAAAGAGACGGCTAAGGGGAGATATGATAGAGGTCTATAAAATAATGGAGTGGAACGGATAAACGTAGATCGGCTATATACTCCTTCAGAAAGTAGAAAGACCAGGGGACATGCAATGAAGCTACAATGCAACACATTTAAGACTAATCAGAGAAAATAGTTTTTCACTTAACACGTACTCAAACTCTGGAATTCATTACCAGAGAATGTAGTAAAAACTGTTAATGGTTAACTGTTTTAAAGAGAGGTCTGGATGATTTCCCAGAGGAAAAGTCCATAAACCATTATTAAAGAAAACCAGGGAAATCTATTGTTTACCCCTGGGACAAGCAGAATGGAATCTGTCTACCTTTTGGGAAACTGACAGGTACTTGCAACCTGGATTGACCATTGTTGGAAAAAGGATACTCGGCTTGATGGACCCTTGGCCTGATCTAGTATGGCACATCTTATGTTCTTATTAGACTCTTGCTACCCTTACCCCCCAAAACAAATTATTGCAGAAGGTGGGAGTACACAGTGAGTATTTATACTTCTCTGCTGGGTACAATACAGAGAAAGTTTTGTGAACCTGTAATTTAAGCACAATTTACACTCAAAATAGGATTAGATCACAATCTAAAACCCAATAAGATAAAAAGATAATTCCATTGAATAAATTATTCAGCTAAAAGATTTAACTATAAGCATCCTTGGGGTGTGTTTAGTAAAGCATGATGAGGTTTAGCTGTTAACACACATTAATGGTGAAATGTAAACCTTTGCAGTAGTGTTGTGCATCAAACGAGGGCATGGTTGCCATGAGGGGGAAAACAACTGCAACCTCAGTGTGCATTACCATGGAAATTAGTTAACTACACTTTGGCAGATGTTGAAATTGACATGCCTTACAGTTGACATGCATTCATGTAAAGTGCATTAATAGCTGTGCCATCCCTAGTCCCTGTCTTTTCCTCACCTCCTGTATTAGGTTAAACTCATGTTAACTGTTTAATGTGCATTCAAATCCATGTTAAACACCTACCTAAATTTAGTACATAGCTCCCTTGTGTGAAAAAATGTATGAAACCATTTAGTAACTGGTGACACCTTTTTGAGCAACAATAATTTCAGCTATATATGAGTTACTTCCTACATCACCCTTAAGAGATTTGGGCCCATTTTGAGCAGATCATTTCAGGTCTTGTCACAATATTTCAATATGATTTGCATAGACTTTGACTTGGCCAGTACAAAACTCAAATTTCATCTTCAGCCAGTCTATAGTATTACTTAAACGTTTAGGGCTATTGTATTTATTTACTTGACAAGCTTATATACCACGTTTCCAAAAGATCAATGCAGTTTACAATAACAGAACATTCATGATTCATTTTTGGCTCAACTTCAGCTCACAAATGGATGACCTGATGTTCTTCCCTAGAGCTTTCTGATTAAAAACAGGTCATAGGGCAGCAAAACAACCCCAAATCATGATTCCTCCATCACCAGGATTGACAGTTGGAATAAGATTCTTACATTGGAAGGACGTTTCTGACTTTTTGCAAAAAAAATAAAAAGTTATAACTGAAAAGTTCAAATTTGATGACTCTGTCCATAGAACATTACTTTAGAAGTCTTGTGGATCACCCAGATGCCAAACCTGAGGCAGGCAGCAGTATTCTTTTTAGAGAATGGTGGTTTCATCCTAGCTGTCCTTCCATAGATAGCATTCCCATTTCATTTTGGTTTTCCTGATGATTGATGCATGACCTCTCGCATCTGCTGCAGTGAAATAAGCCTGCAGATCTGGAGATATTAATCAAGGGTTCTTTGTGACTTTGTGGATCTTTTCCAGTTTGATCAGGGTGATTTTGGCAGGACAGCTGCTCCGAAGTAACTGTTGTCTTCAGCTTTTTCTATTTGTAGACTAACGGTGATGGATAGCGTCCCAAATCTTTACAAATGGGCTTGTAGCGCTGTCCAGATGGATGAGCATCAACTACTTTTTCGAAAGTCCTCTGAAATTTCTTTTGATTGTGATAGGAAAAATTCTCACTAGCTTTTATAGTAAAGGCAAAACTGAAAACCTTTTGAACTTTTGTTTAGGACAGGGTACACAAACTCAGTCCAGAAGATTTAATCTGCCTGGGACTTAATTGTTGTTCAATTATTTAAGCACCTAATTCTAATTAGCCAATTAATGGTGCTTAGGGAACTATGAGTTTACTTACCATTTCACATACCTATTCTGATTTAGACTTATTGTTCCCACTTTGTACATTATTGTGTTTCAAGAAACATAATTGTTTAATTTATACCCTTTACATTACATAAGAAAAGACTGGTTTTGATTGAACAAGGATGTCATGGTAAGAACTTGTAATTCTCATTATTATACTTTGAGTTTACAAACTTTGCTCAACACAATAAGTCAAGGAGCAGGTTTTCCAGTCCCCATTGATGACCTTTCAGCTACATGAATTGCTGGCATTTTGAAATGCTACAATTGGTGATTTCTTGCTAATAATAATACCCTTCTGGTTCATTATTGGTGATTGAAAAAAAATCCATTACATGCTTTTCTCCAGTTTGACTATGGCAGAAGTTGCAAAGTCTGAACTGCAAGCCCTTCCCTCACTTCCTTCACCTTGTCCAGATAGGGCCATGCTGATGGCTTCTCTCACCCATGCTGGACATTAGCATCTTTCTATTACTTTAAGGCAGTGGTTCTCAACTAGTGTGTTGGAACACACTTGTGTGTCACTAAGAGCTGTGAGGTCTGTTACCAAAAACTGGACATTGTGAACCCCTTCTTTTCTTAATAACCATGTACAGTATATTGCATTGTGTATGTATATAGACGATAACTCCCAAAAGCTTGTAAAAGATACATTTAAATTAGTCCAATAAAGAGATATCGGCTACATCTTATTTTGTTGACCCTTAATTTCCACATAAATATGTGGACTAATATGGCAGCTACAATTTTCTTTTTTAAAAAAGTAAATTCTGTTAAGAATATTTTACATTTCCCTTGCATCATTTTTAACAATAGTGAAATGATATTTAGCTTGCAAATAAATGAATTAATTTTTGTATTTAAGTGTGTTGTAGTGTTGTCTATCAGATCTGACTCAACAGTTGAAAGGTTGAAAACCATTGCTTTAAGGTGTACAGAGCACCAAATATAATAGAAACACAGAAACATGACGGCAGAGAAAGACCACATGTACTATCTAGTCTGCCCTTCCATATCAACCACTGCAACAATCCCCTTTTTCCCTTTAGAGATCCTCTGTGTTTGTCCCATGCTTTTTTGAATTCAGTTACTGTCCTCATCTCTACCACCCCCACTGGGAGACTATTCCACGGATCCACTACTCTTTCCGTAAAGAAATATTTCCGCATATTATATCGCAGTCTATCCCCTTTCACCCTCATCCTATGTCCCCTCATAGCAGAGCTTGCTTTCAATCGGAAGAGGCTCTCCTCCTGTGCATTTCTGCCACTGAGGTATTTAAACGTCTCAATCATATCACTTCTATCCTGCCTTTCCTTTAAAGTATACATATTAAGATCCTTAAGTCTGTCCTCATATGTTTTATAACAAAGACCACTAACCATTTTAGTAGCCACCCTCTGCACTGACTCCATCCTGTTTATATCCTTTTGAAGGTGCAATCTCCAGGATTGCACACAATACTCCAAATGAGGTCCCACCAAAGACTTATACAGAGGCACTATCACCTTTCTTCTGCTGGCCATTCCTCTCCCTATGCACCCAAGCATCCTTCTAGCTTTCACTGTCACCTTTTCTACCTGTTTAGCTACTTTAAGATCATCAGACACAATCACACCCAGGTCCCACTCTTCTTTTGTGGACAGAAGTACTTCACCCCTTATACTGTATCGCTCCCTTGGATTGCTGCAGCCCAAATGCATGACCTTGCATTTTTTAACATTAAATCTCAGCTGCCAAATTCTGGACCCTTCTTCAAGCTTATCTAAATCCCTCCTCATGTTATCTACACCTTTCTGTCTCTTCTACTGTATTAACCTTCGAAGGCTTCTTGGATTAATTTTCCTCTTCCCACCATGTCTTGGGAGATTCTTGACAGTTCCATGAGCAGAAAAGCTCTTAATAACATTGTGAACTGTAGATACAGGAATCTCAAGATCTTTGGAGATGGCCTTTTACCCCTTTGAAGTTTGATGTTTGGTGATAATGGCTCTTTTGATGGTCTCAGGCAGCTCTCTTATCTTTACTATTGTGAAAATGAAATAGGAAGTGAATATGGCCATTTTAAACATTAGAGCCATCATTCATTGGTTGATTGAAGTCATATGAGTACTGATTTTAATTGTTTAAAAAGATGCTAATAATCATGTCCTGAAAAACGCTCAATTCCATCAGTTAAAGAATCCAAATCTTTTCTCCAACATTTTTATCTCTTATGGTTACTCATATGGTTATTCTTACAATTGTTGAAAGGTCTCAGACTGTTTTGGCACTTATTTTCAGACTTATTATATATACATTTGTGCCTAATAGCATCAATGACCTTCAACAAATAAGAGCGTGTGAAGCTTCTATCTCCTTTCTTCTCATTTGATTACAAATGCTGTTATTTAAACTTCCATAACCACTCAATATTTTCAAAATATGGCAAACATCAAGTGCTTAGCTTCTACTATGGTTTCATCTTCACACTTCCACTCCGCTCTCTGATCCCAACACCTTCTCTAGGCGCCTCCGTCGCGTTTCACTTTACCTGTTTCCTCAGGGAATCACTATTCATTTTGATCACGGAATAATAAATTATGCTGCACGCGTCTCATAATGCCTCAAATGTGGCGACTCTATCTTAATAATACTTCATTCAGGTCGCTTTTAAAAAACACCCAGCTGAAGACACATTGGGCCCAATATTCAAAAGGGTTTATTTATTATTTTATTTCTTTATCTGGTTTTCTATACTGCTTTATCTGGGAGGCAAAGCGGTTTACATTGAACATTCAATTGTATTACATAGAACATGTTAAACAGTGTGTCTAGATATAGTAGGAGTTAACATATAACATTGTAGGACCTGCAAACTCCATAAACCCCCGCTGAGCTCGATAGCAGTACCAACCAGCCAATACCTCTGAATATCCCCACAGACAACCATAGCACAATCTGGATAGTGCTAAGGTGGTCTGTGGGTGGGGCTAGAGCAGTCCCAGCACTTACAGGCCAGTGCAGAAAACCGGCGTTAGATGCACATTAAATCGACTTTTTATGTGTCCCAACTACACACACCTTTTAACCCATGATACAGCAAATATAGGGTATGCAAATGAAGGATGCAGTAATCATGCGCATGCAAATGAGCCATCCGTTAAACTGGGTGCAAAATAGCAGTGTTAAACTGGGAGAGCAAGCCAAACATATGTGCAAAAGAAGTTGGTATTAGTTTGACATGCTGTCCCAGAGAAACGGGCACCATGTGGCTCATTTGTATATCAGTCCTGACGTTATTTTGATGGCATCGGCAATGATGATGGCATCAGGAAAATCCCCTAGTGCCATCAAAATACTGTTGAGGGCTGGTGCCCGGACAGAAAGATAATCTATGAACATAAGATATGCCATACTGGTTCAGACCAAGGTCCACCAAGCCCAGTATCCTGTTTCCAACAGTGGCCAATCTAGGTCATACGTACCTAGCAGTCTCCCCAAAAGACACAGGTTCCACAATGCTTGTACTGGGGCAAGCAGTGGATTTCCCGGGTTCTCTTTAATAATGGTTTAAGGATTTTCCTCCAGGAACTTGTCCATACCTTTTTTAAACCCGGCTACACTAACAGCTTTTACTACATCCTCCAGTAACGAATTCCAGAGTTTGATTACACATTAAGTGAACAAATATTTTCTCTTATTAGTCTTAAATAGGTTTCACTGTAGCTTCATTGCATGTCCTCTAGTCTTTCTATATTTTGATGGCATAAACAATCAATCTTTGTTTACCCGTTCCACTCCATTCATTAATTTATAGACCTCTATCATATCTCTCCTCAGCCGTCTCTTTTCCAGGTTGAAGAGTCCTAACCTTTTTAGCCTCTCTTCATAGTGGATCCTTCCATCCCCTTTACCATTTTGGTGGCTCTTCTCTGTACTTTTTCTAATAATGCTATATCCTTTTTAAGATACGGCGACCAGAATTGCACACAATATTCAAGGTGTGGTTGCACCATGGAACGATATAGAGGCATTATAATATCCTTTGTTTTATTTTCCATTCCTTTCCTTATGATACCTAGCATTCTATTTGCTCTCTTGGCCGCCGCTGCACACTGGGCCGAGGGTTTTAACATGTTATCCACAATGACGCCTAAATCTTTTTCCTGGGTGGCGGTTCCTAATATGGAACCTTGCATCGTGTAACCATAGTTTAGGTTTTTCTTTCCTAGGTGCATAATTTTGCACTCGTTCACATTAAATTTCATCTGCCATTTGGATGCCCAGTCTTCCAATTTATCAAGATCCTCTTGCAATTTTTCACTGACTGGATAGCAATGAAGGTCTGTGGTGAAACCAGTTATTCACCGCTAGTGGATTTCTGGTGTCTGATGTTGCCTATCCAGTTTCACTTTTTCCTGCAGTGGTCAGGCGCTTTACAAGCACTGACCTCCACAGGTTGAATATCGGGTCCATTATTACCAAAATATTTTAAAATAATGCAACCATAAATTTAAAATAAAATTGGTAGGATAAAATGTTGATTTTCTTTAATTTCTGAAGTTGCTAGTTCAGTTTTAGTACTCCTGCTGTTGTGGTGGTTGGAGAAGGGGGAGTTTGCTGCAGATATAATATTTATCAGAAACATGTATCATTGGCAGTATAAACCTTTTTAAATGTTATTTAATAACAGAAAAGTGGATCTGCAGAAAATTCAGAAGGGCAGAAAAAAAATTTACCCCAAGGAGACGACATTTATAACCTATCAGTCCTATGTTGTATTTCTTGATCTTAAAAAAAATTGCTCAAATCTGCTTATAAGAAATAAAGATTCACAGATCAGTATTCAACCATTGCAGTTGGTGTTTTTTTTTAATGTTGGTTGTGATAGTCGGTGCTAAAAATCTGGATAAATATCAAAACCAAAAAACCTTTGTCAGGAATAAACCAAACAATGAACATACAAAAACCTGATCAAAAGTGAAAAAGTTTCTTTTTGTCGGAGCAGCCGTGACAAAAGCAGACAGAAGGAAAAAAAAAAAAAAAACCCCGTCCTCGTTACAAATGGATTCCTTTGTTTCACAAGTTTGGAAAAATGAAAGTTAAGTGCTAAGTTTTTTGCTCACTCTGAAAAAGTATTAAAAGGAGCAACCACAGCGAGAGGATGTTTTTTTTTCCTTCTGTCTGCTTTAGTCACGGCTGCTCTGACAAAAATAATCTTTTTCACTTTTGATCAGGTTTTTTATGTTGAAACTATCTGGATAAGGCAGATACTATCTATCTGTCGTAACTTTATCTGGATAGTGGACTGAATCATGCTGCTGTCTGGATAATTTGCTGCTCTGTCCTCAGATCGCCTTGGCATTATCTGGATAGCACCTAGGTGGCCGGTAAGATATTCTGTGGATAGTGTCACAGAATTGCCAGAGAGGCCCTGCTCAGTGATACTTATCCAGATAGCATGTACTTACTGCACAATTCATAAAATACAATACATAAGCTACAATTTAAATAAATAATTTCCACATAAAATTGACAAATACAATAATAAGAATGAAAAACACAGCTAAAGCGCATTTTCTGCTCTCACTAGGGAATAGGCTACTGGGTCACATTAAGGGGCATGTTTACATTTAACACAGTCTGGAAAGGAATTGTTTAAAATGCATTAAATAATCAGGAACTATGCTGCCCCCCTCCCCCCATTTGTTCTGCTGGGCGCTTTCTAAAAAGTAGTGCAGGGTCAGCGCTAAAGACCCCACAATATCCTGATGGGGCACATTGCGGCAGCGACTGGGTAGGATGGAGGCGATCTCAGGGCGGTGCAGCTAACCAGTGCCACTAACGCCACCTCCATCTGTGGCAGGTTCACCATGCTCCAGCATCATAGCTGCAGGGAGACAGATGTACATGCCCGCCTGCATTTATCCCAAAGCCCTGTGCTGATAACGTGGCCTGCACACTAGTTACCGGTATGGGCCTTAGCCCCTTTCTGCATTCATGAAGAAGGCTGCACTATTATGGTGGTAATTCTGCTCCCAGTGCTCCAGTATTTCTTAAGCTTAGTGTGCAGACATCGAGCTGTAGGCACGTTAAGAATTTGAATACCGCATACAAGCAATGCTAATAATAGATTGAGTTGTATGACCATTCTTAGCCATTGTTCTACCTTAACTGCAACCTCAGTCCAGTCCTTAATTAGTGAAATGGTGATAATGGCCATGTAATGCTGTAATTCTATATTGCATGACTCGCATCCTCATGCAATATGATATTGTCATTATCTTAGCCCAGGTCCCATGTCATCTGACCACATATTACATAAAACTCTATCTCTGTCCACATTTTGAAGGATTAGTAATCTATAAATAGCACCCGTTTTTGGATAGCACTCCACTCACACAGTAATTTAATGCTTCAAGGCTATAAGATTCCTTACCAGTTCAGTCGTACAAGAGCCCAGTGAAAAATAATACACCCTTAATTATTTATTTATAGTATTTAGCACACGCCTTTCAGGGGGAGATCAAGACCAGTTACATTCAGGTACAGTTTGCACCTATAGTCAATGTGGAAATTATGAATTTTGTTATTTTCATTTATTTCATTTTGCAAAATGTAATATGCATGCCTCACCATAACGATCTTGGTGTATTACAATAAAAAAAATGAATAACAGAAAATAGTACAGAGTACACTACATACAATTGTATGTATTTATCTAAGTAATTTATATTCAGCTCTGTTCAAAGATCTGGATTGATTACAACAAAACATACATAATACGTAACCCGTACAAAATAGATAAACAGTACTAGGCTTAGTGTGTGGCAAGACCCATGCTAATGGTTAGCCTGGTTTAGTAAACAGGCCCCTAAATGCCTTCTTGGCAAAAGCTCTGCGATCACTGGAAATAAGTATAACATCTTTGGAACAGTATTCATTTTGATTGCAGAAATACATCCTGATAGGATCAAGGGTAAGGCATTCCACAATGTTAATTTTGTTTTAACGTTTACAGTAATATTGGGATAATTGCTATACATGTCTTGACAATTTCTGAGAAACTTAAATAGATTTTTTCCCTTTAAATTCATATTTTTCAAGGTCTGTGCTATTTACTTTAGGAAGTCAGACTGTGAGCCTTCAGAATATTAATCACTCTCTTCCTCCAATGTATCTATCAGGGAAATCGCTGAGTTCTTAGGACTTTCCACATATAAAAGAATATAATTTGCATAAAGGGAAATCCACTGTTCCATTCAAGACACCATTAGGCCAAATCTTTCCTCAGAGGTTCTTATTTTTACCATGAAGGATCTGATAGGAGGAGTAGTAAGAGTGAGAATCCTTAACAGGTCTCCGATTCCACTGAAAAATCTGGAAGAAGGTCTCCTTAAATCTAATCATAGCCCTATGCCCTAGAGTCTACGTAAACAGTTCCAGTGTTTAAACAGCCCTTTTTTTGTCATTATTTCTTAAACACCAAATAAAAGCAACCCACTGTACCCAGTCAAGGGTCTTTTTGATGTCTAGGGATTTCACCACTGGAGGAGTTAGGCTGGAAAAGTCATAGGTTTATGTCTTATATACCTGCAGCCAGCCCTACAAGGCATGTGAATTCTGGTATACAGCCTACGCCGCTAGATTAATCAAACACCACCTTTAGAATAAGCTTTTTTTTTTGTGCCATCCAGTCAATGCTGACTTCTGGCAACCCAGCAACCCCTGGGTTTTCGTGGCAAGATGTGATTGGAAGTAGTTTGTCAGGCCTTTTCTTCCAAGGCGATGGAGGGTAAAGTGACTCACTCAAGGTCACAAGGCGTGTCTAGTGGGACTCAAACTCTGATCTCTTGGGTACTAGACTATTGCACTAACCACTAGGCTACTCCTCCATAGAATAAGCAATAATCCTGTGAAAATGTAACACCAAAATACTTCTAAGATGCATGCAAGGAAGCTAACAAAAAGTGGCCTAAGAAAAAGAAACTTCACAAACAGGTCGTGACTGTAACAAGTCTCATGCTATTTTAAATCAGTCAAACTTAGGGATATGATATCAGGTCAGTGTTACTAGAATGGCTGGGTTTTAAAAGACTGAACAAGTTTGGGGAGGACAGACCCATTCACAATTAATATGCAGACTGACTTGGGAATTGCTACCCCTTTGTTCCATGAGTGAAAATCAAGAAGTGGACTTTCCCATTAGCATCTTCCTGTTACTTTCTGTTGACCCAGATTGGCCACTGTTGAAGACAGGATGCTGGACTCAATGGACTGTTGCTCTGATCCAGCCTGGCTCTTCTTAAGTTCTTATTAGGAACACGTAGGTTGCCCAATTTCATTCCTGCGGCAGTATTTGATAGATCACAATTGATCTTCTGTACTTATTGAAGGATTTCTTGACTTCCATTACTGTTTCTGTCTCCACCACTTCAACTGGGAGACTGTTTCATGCATCCGCCACTCTTGCATTAAGAGTGCTTCTGAGTCTACCCCCTTTGAGCCTCATGTGACTTCTTGTTCTAGAACAGGGATGGCAAACTCCAGTCCTGCAGTGCCACAGTCCAGCCTGGTTTTCAGGATGTCTCTAATGAATATTTATGAGATATATTTGCAACACTGCTTCCCAGATGTATGCAAATATATCTCATGAATATTCATTAGAGGCATCCTGAAAACCAGGCTGGATTGTGGCACTCCAGGACTGGAGTTTGCCATCCCTGTTCTAGAACATTCTTCTAAAAAAGGTTTGCTTCTTGTTCATTATTTATACTTCTTGACTAATCTGAATGTCTTTATCGTGTCCTTTCTAGAGTATATATATGTATTTTTTTTCTATCCTTTACTTTGACAAAAGAAATCTGAGTTACAGTCAAATCTGTATATAAATATGAAGTAGTCAAGATCCTTAATTCTTATCCTGCTCTTGATGCAGACCCTACATCAATTCTTTCTGTGAACTGCTTCCAGCCTGGGCATCAGCACCTCATCCCCATTGTATAGAAATATGACGGCTGAAAAAGACCATGTGGCCTATCTAGTCTGTCCTTCCATAGCAACTACTATAGTCCCTTTTTTTTTTTCCTTTAGAGACCTGTGTTGGTCCCATGCCTCCTTGAATTTAGATGCTGTCCATATCTCTACTTCCTCCACTGGGAGACTATTCCATGCATCTACCACCCTTTCCGTAAAGAAATATTTCTGCATATTACTCCTGAGTCTATCCCCTTTCGCCCTCATCCTATGTCTGCTCGTACACTGCTCCCTGGGGTTTCTGTACCCCAACAGTTGCATTTCTTTGCATTGAATCTTAACTGCCAAGCACTCAACTATTCCTTCAGTTTTCTTAGATCACTTCTCATGCGTTCTGTTCTCTTGGAGCTTTAAATGTAAAATCTAAAATACTTGGGGCAGTAAAAGAAGGAAACTGATAAAATATATTTAGAACACTGCTGCATTAATGTTTTACCAGGTTGTTTGTTCTGGCCCAAGATGGATTAGTTCAGAGCAAAAAAAAAAAAAAAAGCACAGCCGTGGGGGGGGGGGGGGGGGGAGAGATGAAAAGGGAATTATATTTGCACACTGCTGCTCTTAAACATAGTCCAACTGAAAGGAGGTCACTATAAAAACAACAAAATACAATAATTAACAGAACATCATAGAATAAATCAAAATAAGCAGTCTTGCAAAGGAGATTAGCCCTGGGATAATTTCTGCTTTTGTTTTAGCACAGCTGGGGTAGACTATATTTAGCATGGAAAATGACGAGATGTTTGGCTGCAGTTTTGAATGAGGGTGAGTTCCATATGAAGCTTCCTGTAAACGTGATTAAAAATGAATAAAACACTTAATGCCTACAAATTGGTCAGCGTGCAGAGACGGTTAGGTGTTCTCTATATCTTCCTCTGTTGAAAATAATTGGCAGAGCTCTTGAGAATTTATTTTTGGCCAACGGGCATGTCCTGTATCACTCAAATCATGAGTCCAGGGTGCAGTCAAGAAACAGACTGAAAGTTATTTTCGGATTCTTGTATCCAGGAATGGTAGGTTTTACTGACATTATATCTGTTGAAAACTCTCCATGTTGTCTGACTTCCTTTGATTCCAACTAGTTTCAGTACTTTGACCGAGACAAGAGCTGGATATGGCCTGCTGTGGTAGAATATTTGCTGAGCAATCACATGTTCCGTGTTCAAGATGAACTGCAGATTATCCTACCATATGTGATTCTCTAATTGGTGTCATGGGAATTCTCATGGGGACAATGCGTCATGACGTTAACAATTTTATCCTTGGGATTTAGCATATGTTGAATCATCTGAGGCAGGCTCATTATGTTCTGCTGCCGAGTTCCCACACAACATTTTAGTGTAATGAAGGATTTGTTTTTGGTCGCCACCCTGCTTAAGATTAGAAATTAGCCATACTGTGTAGAAGAGCAAACAGTTCAGTGTTCATGCTTCCTATGAAAAGGTGCAGTTCCTTATAGGCTCTGGAAAAAGAATATCTGCATTTAAACCACCTCTGCTGTCATAAATCACATACTAACAGTGAAATCTATTATTCTCACAAGAGAAATATCTTGGGCTTGTCGATACAGAATAGTATACAAAGCAGAATAATTTAAGCAAATGTTAATGCAGCCTTTCTCATCCCCCATGCTCAGGGGGCAATGTGTCCAAATGAGTTGGTTTTACACATAGCATGACAGTAATGATCCGTACCATGGAGTGTGACTTCAGTCTTTCAGACGTACTGCTGAAGCTCGCAGGTGTACTCACATTATGAGAAAGAGAGCTTCCTTCTGGAGTTATCTGATTTTATAAAATCTATAGGCAACTTAGCAAGGCAGGCTTAAAACTCGCTCTTAACCAAGCCCGTGCCACTCAATACGATGTGATATATTTCTATATGTGTCATTGTGTATCGTGATTTCATTAATAAATTAAGACAAAACTCGTGTCACCCTGTGTTATGCAGTGTCAAATGTGCATTCACTATCGTCTTTTTAAGGTTCTGATACTGAAATGTCTTTGGGTGGAGGAGTAGCCTAGTGGTTAGAGTACCCACTAGCACTCCTTGTGGCCTGGGGCAAGTCACTTAGCCCTCCATTGCCTGCGAAGAAAAGCCTGGCAATCTATTTCTGTTCACACTGCCAAAAAAAACAGGAGTTGCTGGATCTACAGGAGTCAGCACTGACGCCAAAGGCACACATTGCATTTATTGAAACTTCTTTAATGAATTTCACTACAGTTCTCTCATTTTCCCAGGAGCAGTCATTTTCAGAATAAGGTGACAAACCATGTCACCCAGAGTGGTATATAATTATTTGTTTTTGTTTTGTATAACATATCATTTGTTGTATTTGTCTATATGGAGCATCAGATCCACACTAACACAGTAGGCCTATCCACTCTGTCCAGTATTTGTCAGGGCATCTGTGACACAGTATGGCCTGTTCCTCAGAGGGCAACTGTACTGCAAGAATATTAGAAAAATTATTTTGTGAATGAAAGAAAACCCAATACAATTGTTAGTTGTCGCCTTTTATATTCTGATTATATTTTATTCAGGTGGAAATATTTATGTTTAAAGGTTTTGAAAGATCTTCATAACTTACCATTATGAGATTAGAAACATCGGAGAGTTTCTGGGCAGATCTTCATCGTAATTATGTACAGCAGGGGTCCCAAACTATGGACCAGGGCAGCACTGTACAGCTGCACAGGGTGCAAAGAAATACTACTACTACTAAACATTTATAGGAGTGCATGTGCCGTCCTCAAACACCCCCCCCCCCCCATACACACACACTGCCACCCTTGCTCCGTCGTCGCTTTTCATGTTTCCTTGGCATCGGCGGCGGCAGCGGAGCGGATAGCAAATTGAAAAGAAAAAGTAGGTCTTTCCGATTTCCTGCTAGCATGCAGGTCTGATCCCTCCCTCCTATGGCGTATGCCCACGTCAGAGAAGGGAGGGACTAGATCAGCCATTCAAACGTGGGTCTTTGCAACTCTGCACTTGAATGGCTGGTCTCGTCCCTCCCTTCTCTGACACAGGCATATGCCATAGGAGGGAGGGATCAGACCTGCATGCTAGCAGGAAATCAGAAAGACCTGTGTTTTTTTTTTCTTTTCCAATTTTATGTCCATTCTGATGCTGCCACCACCACCGCCAAAGAAACATGAAAAGCAGTGTCAGGGTAAGGGTATGCAGCACAGGTATCTGGCTGGACATGGAGGTGTAGGTGAGGGCAGGCAGCACAGGTATCTGGCTGGACATGGAGGTGTGGGGTGAGGGCAGGCAGCGCGGGGAGCCGGCTGGACATGGAGGTGTGGGGTGAGGGCAGGCAGTGCGGGGAGCTGGCTGGACATGGAGGTGTGGGGTGAGGACATGGAGGTGTGGGGTGAGGGCAGGCAGCGCGGGGAGCCGGCTGGACATGGAGGTGTGGGGTGAGGGCAGGCAGCGCGGGGAGCGGGCTGGACATGGAGGTGTAGGGTAAGGGCAGGCAGCGCGGGGAGCCGGCTGGACATGGAGGTTTGGGGTAAGGGCAGGCAGCGCGGGGAGCCGGCTGGACATGGAGGTGTGGGGTGAGGGCAGGCAGCGCGGGGAGCCGGCTGGACATGGAGGTGTAGGTGAGGGCAGGCAGCGGGGGGAGCCGGCTGGACATGGAGGTGTAGGTGAGGGCAGGCAGCACAGGTATCTGGCTGGACATGGAGGTGTGGGGTGAGGGCATGCAGTGCGGGGAGCCGGCTGGACATGGAGGTGTAGGTGAGGGCAGGCAGCACAGGTATCTGGCTGGACATGGAGGTGTGGGGTGAGGGCAGGCAGCGTGGGGAGCCGGCTGGACATGGAGGTGTAGGTGACGGCAGCACAAGTATCTGGCTGGACATGGAGGTGTGGGGTGAGGGCAGCACAAGTATCTGGCTGGACATGGAGGTGTGGGGTGAGGGCAGGCAACACGGGGAGCCGGCTGGACATGGAGGTGTGGGGTGAGGGCAGGCAGCGCGGGGAGCAGGCTGGACATGGAGGTGTGGGGTGAGGGGTGAGGGCAGGCAGCGCGGGGAGCCTGCTGGACATGGAAGTGTGGGGTAAGACGGCATGGGGTAAATGGCAAACCTGTGATGGCGGAGGGGGCACACCAGATATGCAAGTCACATAGATGCATTTATGACTTGGTATGGCCCTCGCTCGGACTGGGACTGGTCCACAGACCTTGTTTTCCTGGCCTATCAGATTTTTTTCTTCCTGTAGCCTGATTCAGCCCACACAGGAGAGGGTTTTTTAAATCTCTCACATGGCAGTAACACAGACAAATGGGAGAGATTTCCCAGGCCCTGCCAGTGGAAAAAGGACCGACCGAACCCACACTGAGAAGAGATACTAGTAGGAAGGCCTGGTCCCAGCAGCGGAAGTTCAAGAAAATCCATAACGTAAGTGATTAGGAGAGAGGATGAGTGAGGAGGGCAAAGGAAAAGGAGGGGGAGAGGTGAAAGAGTGGGAGGAATAAGAAGGGAAAGGGGTTGGAGGGAGAGGTGAAAGAATGGGAGGGATATTAGGAAGGGAAAGGGGTGGGGGGGGAGGTGAAAGAGTGGGAGGGATATTAGGAAGGGAAAGGGGTGGGGGGGGAGGTGAAAGAGTGGGAGGGATATTAGGAAGGGAAAGGGGTGGGGGGGTAGGTGAAAGAGTGGGAGGGATATTAGGAAGGGAAAGGGGTGGGGGGGGGGAGGTGAAAGAGTGGGAGGGATATTAGGAAGGGAAAGGGGTGGGGGGGAGAAGAGAAATGTATAATGATTTATTGCTTTTTGGGGAGCGCCATCACAGCATAGTCCATTAAAAAGTAAGAAACAGGTGAAGATACATAATGCAATGCTGTTGGAGCCAAGTTTTTTAAAATGATGCCTCTAATCATATAATTGCTATTTTAAAATATAATTAGAGCTTTATTCACATTTTTGTAGCTTGCACACACGCTTTATGGTTTATATTTTAGAAAAGTGACATATGTGCTTGTGCCCCAGGGAAACTTGGGTATGTTTACTAAACCGGGCAACATGCCCCTAGGCGTCCACGTTCACAGCAGGCACCGAGGCACATGCAATTGTGTAGGTGCTGCTAAGAATAAAACTCATGTAAATGCCCATCCTGTTCCCGCTCCTGGAATGGGCACATGTATAGAGGGTAATTTTATACCGGCGTTTGGGTTAAAGCAGCCGGAATGGGTCTATTTTATAAAGACAAGTAGGCGCCTTTATGAAAGACAGGTATAAGTCCTGCAGCAATAGGTCCTGGAATGCAGATGGAATTACACACCTAGGTGATTAAAATACCGTAGTCTACTCTCGTACTTTAGAATCTATACATGTACTTCCCGACTGCTCACACCGCCCCCTGGAAACTCACACATGCTTGAATGCCATGGCGTGGACGTTTATGCCTTACCATCTTAGAGACATTGTACCATGTTGTTGTCTTTTCAACCGTTCACTGTGTCAACTCAGTTCTATGTAAACCATTTTGACTTGTAGAAAAACGGTATATCAAAATTTGTTAAACAAGAGGCGCATGTATTACCATAGACGCACTAAGCTGATGTTATAAAATGATCTCCTCCATATCATGTAAAGTAGGGTTCTCTTTCTGTGCCTTGTACTCGTGTAGCCCGGGGCGGTATCGTAAGATGCGTACAACACAGTTCATTTGGTCTTTTTCTGATGTCATGTTTCTATGTTCTGTGTGCTCATGTTCCCTCACTTTACCCCCTTTGGACCCCATTCCTGAACGCGGGTTGTGGGGTTACATGTCCTGCGGGACATGCAGCCCCAGAAGCTGCCTGGACCCTATTCCCTCTCCTCCCTTCCCTGCATGTCTTGTGCTGTAAGATAGGGAGAGCCGGAGGGGGACAGGAAAGGACAGGGTCTGCGTGGAGCGGGAACGGGCCAGGCCGGCAGCACGTACAGGGCCGATTCACGTTGTGGCGGGGATAAGGGGGGCCAGAGCCACGGATGTCAGGGCTGCCTGGGGGGGGGGGGGGGAAAGACGTCTCCACAGGCGGCAGGGGCCCACTGGGCCATCCTCTGGCCCGATTCTGGCTGCCATGGGAACAATTTGTTCCCACAGACCAGAATCTGGTCCAAATGGGCCGATCTTGCCTTGGGCCATCCGGACA
Source organism: Ichthyophis bannanicus (assembly GCA_033557465.1). Lineage (NCBI taxonomy): Eukaryota > Metazoa > Chordata > Amphibia > Gymnophiona > Ichthyophiidae > Ichthyophis > Ichthyophis bannanicus. The sequence goes on from CM066042.1 coordinate 24,931,313, forward strand.
TGCCCTTACGACAATCAGGCTCTTTGTCTTTATATTCTGTGCTTAAAGGGTAACAATGATAATTTTAAGGTTAAGAGAAATCCTTGAAAGGATTCCTGCCAAGTATGTGGGTTTTACAAAAATAAATGAAAAAAATAAGTTGGAAATTCATACTACCTTTCACCAATAAGTGGTAAAAACACTGTTAGGTGGACTGAGCAACTTGACTATGGACTGCAATGCAGGTTTAAATATTTTGTTAAAGGATATTCTGTATTCACACTGCCTCTACAGGTCACGACACCCGCAGTCTCTGCTTTTCTTTTATAGACTGTATTTGAGGCAGAGAAGCATTACCCAATTATGTGAAGAAGAGTAGGCACCTTGTTGTGTGTATAGGAGCCAATTTTACAAGATAATTGGGGGCATTAAACAACTCAATTACCCCTTCCTAGATGCACTTGAAGGAGTTCAGAGAGCATCGAGAAACATGCAACACATGCCACAAAAGAAACAAGGGTATCACGTCCTCTAAGTCCAAGGAGCAGGGACTTGCCCTTTTGCATCTCTGTACAGTCCTGTGTACATCTGATGTGCACTATACAAATCAAAATATAGAAAGGCTAGGGGGCATGCAATGAAGCTACAGGGTAATCTATTTAAGAGAAAATATTCTTTCACTCAACGCGTAATCAAACTCTGGAATTCGTTACCGGAGGATGTAGTAAAAGCTGTTAGTGTAGCTGGGTTTAAAAAAGGTTTGGACAAGTTCCTGGAGGAAAGGTCCATAAACCATTATTAAAGGGGACCCGGGAATTCTACTGATTGCCCCAATACAAACATTATGGAACCTGTGTGTCTTTTTGGGAACCTCCTAGGTACTTGTGACCTGGATTGGCCACTGTTGGAAACAGGATACTGGGCTTGATGGACCTTGGTCTGACTCAGTATGGCTTATCTTATGTTCTTATAAAGCAGGCATGTAGCTAGGTTTCAACATTTAGGAAGGGCCCCCTCAGATGTGACAATTCAATGGCTCAAAAGTCAGAATTTTTGTCCTTGTAAGTCAGCTACTGGCAGAAAGAAGAGTGGTGGAAGGCCAGAGCCACTATTGTCTCGCCACCCTCCCCACCCCTCCCATCAGCAGGAGGTTTACAGGGATGCTTCTTAGCTGCTCTTTCTCCACTGGTTTTCCTCTGCAGTCAGAACCATATGGGGCCCGGTTTGTGGGACCTTTAAATGTTTTTATATTATGTTTGGGGACCCAATAAGTTTGTTTGCCTATGGCCCACCAAATGGTTAACCCTTCTCTGGCAGTGGGACACCATTTTGGTTGGAGGGGCCAAACAGATCGCTGGCCGCACTCCCCAAGCTCTCTGATGCTGTGTTGTTCAAAATATTGGTCCAGCTGTGGACTCGATGGACCCATTCTGCTGCCATATGAGTGCAGGATGAGCAAAGCTTAACCTAAATCTTGGGATGTCAAGAGTAGGGAGGTCATCATTGTGACCTTCTTCCAACACACACGCACACGCGCACACACACACACACACACACACGTTACTGCAAGCTGATGAATTCAGCAAGCTGCTGTTTTAACAAAACAAGAGGTTGCTTTGTAAACTCCACTCACCTCAAAGTGAAGGTGCAGATGGCATGAGTCACCTTGACATGCAATTACTCTTACGAGGCAGTCTGTTTGTAGTGTACATTGTGATCTCATTAGCCTCCAGGAGTAATCAATTTTTTTTTCTATTATTTTCTTGCACACCCAGAGTAATTTTGTGATGCCACTAGCCTGTTGCAGATTTTTTTTTCTTCAGTGTACTATACTTTCCTGGTAAATCTATCACAGTCTATACAATAGTTTATGATTTAGGGAGGAGTGGCCTAGTGGTTAGGACAAGGTACTTCAGGCCGGAGGGCCAGGGGTTCAAGTCCCACCTGGGGACAGCAATCTCAGGCCGGAGGGACTGGGATTTCTAGTCCTATAGGTACTCCTTGTGGTCTTGGGCAAGCCACTTAACCCTCCATTGCCCATGTTCCCTGTAAGTATTAACGTATGTGTGTCATATCCCCTTGTGTTAAATGTATCCCCCAATTGACTGCTTTGACCCGGTGAAAAGCGGAATATAAATACAGCTAATAAATAAATAAATGATTGGAATCTCAGGTTCACCAGGTCCCTTTAACATGGAAAATTGTTAACTGGTTTGCTCAAAGTCACATAGCAAGTGAAAGACAGAAACCTAGAAAATGATGGCAGATAAAGACCATATGGTCTATCTGGTCTTCTCATCCCAAATGCTAAGCTCTACAATCCCTTCCTCTCTCTCAGAGGTCCTTGGTGCTTGTCCCATGCTTTCTGGAATTCAGATACGGTCTTTGGCTTCACCTCTTCCATTGGGAAGCCGTTTCACGCAGCTTCTACTCATTCCATAAAGAAATATTCCTTTAGATTGCTCCTAAGTCTATCCTCTTTCGCTTTCATCCTACACCTCGTTGTTCCAGAAGTCCTTTACATTGAAAGAGGCCCATCTTCTGTGCATCCCGAGATTAGGGCATCGTGACAGAGAGGTAGTAAGAAAGGCAGGTAATCCAGGTGCAAACAGAGCCAAAAGATTGTAGTTTATCCCATCAGTTGATAAGCAGGCTGTCGCTATGAATGCAAAAATTACTTTGACATGCCTCTAAACAAATGCTGGAAGTCCAGGTTTCGATATTCTTCTGGGCAGGCTATGTGCCACATTGGTGCATAGGCCTGTCTGCTGACTCTTAAACCCGGATATTCAGTGCAAGGGTCATATGTGGCCCAGGCATTGAATATCTGGGTATTGCCGCACAACCCGCCCGGAAAGCCATGAAGCTAAGCGGGCAGCAGTGATATTGCGCCATAAAGATAGACAAGGGTTTTCCTCTCCTCTCCTATATTTTCGGCACAGAGCATTAACCAGGCAGCATGCCCCCGCCTCTGCTCTGTCCTGGAACGCCCCAGTGCGTAGGGGACGTAGATGAGATAGTCAAAGGCTCTACCAGTATGTGTGCTGCTGAATATCCCCATCTAAGGCATTCACATGGTTTACTAGGCCGTAAACTGTATAAATGTCCATTGCATATCGGGCCCCTACAATATAAGGTGGGAGCGTTAGACTATATAGCACTGAATGAAGAGGTAGATTTAAGAGACATCTCAGAAACTTGGTGGAAGGAGAGATACGGTAACTAATAGGGTACAAATTATTAGATCAAATTGGTGGAGGGGTGGCGCTGTATGTTAAAGAAGGCATTTGAGTCAAACCTAATAAAAGTTTTGCAGGAAACACAATACACTGTAGAATCTTTCATGTGAGGAGGGGAAGGAAATAGCAGCGGAGTTGCGCTACCATCTGCCTGGCCAGAATGAACAGACAGATGATGAAATGCTAACAGAAATTTGGGAAGCTAACAAAAATGACAACACAGTAATAAAGAGTGATTTCAATTCCACTAGTATCGTTTAGCTCAATGTCACAGCAGGACACGGTAGGGAAATAAAGGGACATGTTTTACTGATGTGCGCTAACTGGTAGCATAGGGTTTAGCGCATGGTGATCGTCCCATGCTGAAAGTTAATGCAGAGTTCTGCACTAAAGATCCTACGATAACAAGGTGGCACTAGGTGAGTTCTGGGCATAGAGTGGATGCTTTGCAGTTAGCGTGGGTATTTTGGGCAAATGCTAACCGCAAAAGTAGCTATTAGCAGGGTGCACTTAACACGACCTCAGTGGGTGGCAGTAAGTGCACTCATGCATTGGTTAGTGTGTGGCATAGTGCATTAGCATCTCGCTAACAACAAAGGGATGGATGCACACCTACCCTAAAGTTAGCATGGGTATCTGTGCCAACTTTCAGGCCCAAACACGTGTTACTGGCGTGTTTCTTAGTAAACATACCCCAAAGTTTCTGGTTTAAATCAATGACTACTTCATGGAACAGCTGGTTCAGGACCGACACAAGGGGAACTTATTTGGACTTAGTCCATAGTGGATCTCAGGGGCAGCAGAACACCTTTTTGTTGGAGGGGCCAAACAAACCAATCTCCAGCACTGTCCCCAAACTCTCTATTCCTGATGCTATGTTGGGCAAAGGTTTTGGTAGGGTCATGGCCCCTATGGCTCACCCCATTCTGCTGCCTATGGTGGATTTGGTGCAAGAGATGATAGTGTCAGGCCAGCAAGAAAATCTATTGTGCTAGAATTTAACTTTCAAAAGGAGACTATAATAAAATGAAGAAAATGGTTAAGAAAAACTAAAAGTAGCAGCTACCAAGGTTAATAGTCTATATTAGGCCTGGACATTGTTTTAAAATACCATCTTGAGCCCAGACCAGTTGTATTTCATGCTTTAAAAAAAATTTAAGGAAGTCCAAATGACTGCCGGCATGGTTTAAGGTTGAAGTGAGAGAAGTTGTAGCAAAAATAAAACTTTATTCACAATATTGGATAAAGGATCTGAATGAAGAAAACGAGAAACAGCATAAGCACTGGCAAGTTAGATGCAAAGTAAGGCAGGCAAAGAAAGGATTTGAAAAGAAGCTTGCCGTAGAAGAAAAAACTCAGAATAAAAGCCTTTTCAGGTACATTCGAAGTAAAAAGCCTATGAGAGACTCAGGTGTACCATTAAATGATAGAGGGGCAAAAGGGGCATTAAGGGAGGACAAGACCATAGCAGAGAAACTAAATTAATTCTTTCCTTTGGTCTTTATGGAGGAAAATGTAGGGAAGATACGTATGCTAGAAATATTTAAAGGTGATGAATCACAAAAATTCACACAAATCTTGGTGAACCTGGTAGTTGTGATAGAGCAATTTGATAAACTAAGGGGTATGTTTACTAAACCACGGTAGCGAACTCCATGCGATATCGGAGCCGGGGCCCCATTGAAATCAATAGGCCACAGCTTCGATATCGCACAGAGTCCACTACTGGGGTTTAGTAAACATACCCCTAAAGAGTAGCAAATCACCCGGCCTAGATGGTATATGTCCTAGGGTGCTGAAAGAACTCAAAATGAGATTACAGACCTATTATTGGTAATCTGTGAACTATCATTAAAATTATCTGTAATACCTGAAGATTGGAGAGTGGCCAACGTAATGCCAATTTTTAAAAAGAGTTCCAGGGAAACTCCAGATTAGTCAGCCTGACATCAATGCCAGGCAAAATGGTAGAAACCAGGGATTTTTTCAAGGGGATATGCAGCAGTATGGAGTAGCAGATGGACCTCAAGTTATTGGCTGAAGAGGGTTATCTATCCCGTTTGGATTAAGGAAGTGCAGTGGACTGAGTTGAAGGACTACCCTTACGAGATTGGGGATTCTGCGTTTGATCTGGTCACGCTGCCCATGTGGGATTTGAAGACTGTGGATACTCCTCTTGACATCTGTTCAGCTAAGTAATTTTTTCCTCACATATTTGTTTGTGGTGGGGAATTGCAGCCTTGGTACTTAGACTGGACATTGTTTTGGACAGCAACGGGTGTTGTGTGGTCCGGTTAGGCCGGTTTGCGGTCACTTTTAAATTAAGAAAAAAAGGAGGGCTCACTTCGAGGGAGGGATTGTTCCCTCTCATGGTGAGTGATCCGACAAAAAAGCTTTAATAGATAGCAGTTTGGCCCTTTGGGGGTGTGTTTGGACATTTGGTCAGTTCCAGGGGAAGGATTTTTGTGGGAAATCAATTATTTCTTTGGTATCAATGGGGTTAATTTTCATGGGTGTAATTTTCTAATTAATGTATATGAGTATCGGCACTTTTTTGCTGAGAAAATGCACTGTCAGAAACCACAATAAAAATCAAAATTACTGAACATATAGATAGTCATGGTTTAATAAGACAAAACCAACTTCGATATAACCAGTGGAACTCTTACCTCGCCAAGCTGCTACTTTTTTTTGAAGGTGTGAATAAACAGATAGATAAAGATGAGCCGGTTGATATAGTGTATCTGGATTTTCAGAAAGCCTTTGACAAGTCCCCTCATGAGAGATTCTTGAGGAAATTAAAAAGTCATGGAATAGGAGGCAGTGTGCTATCGTGTTTTGGGAACCAGTTAAAAACAAACAAACAGAGAATAGGGATAAATTGTCAATTTCTCAGAGGAGAAACGTGAATAGTATAGAGCCACAGGGCTCAGTACCAGCCCACTGCTTTTTATCATATTTTAAAATTATCTAGAAATTGGAATGAGTACAGACGACATATTATTCAAAGTTTGTAAATCACAAGAGTATTGTGAAAAATTGCAAGAGGACCATGAGAAATGTACTTATTTAAGTTTAAATCTATACCACCTTTCTACGATTCAAAGCAGTTTACATTGAACTTAACATAGGCTAACTTATGATATAACTATGGGCCCGATATTCATTTGGGTGGGCTATACGGTTCTTCGGCGCATAGCCCTGCCCACTGACGTCTAAACCTGGATATTCAACGCTGTGGCAACAGTATTGAGTATCTGGGTTAGGCGCCGAGGGGATTCAACCACAGAGCCTAACTGGGTAGCAGCGTTATTGGACCACTACCTGATTAGCTATCCACGGCTAGAACTAGGCAAGCTCACCTAGTTTAGCTGTGGATGGCTAACCGGGTAGTGGTCCAATATCGCTGCTACCCAGTTACCGGGACTCCCCACCTCCGTTCCACCTCAGAACGCCCCCAACATGCCCTGATACTAACCGGATAGCATCGGGCACTTAGGAGACATAGATGGGAATATTCAATGGCACTAACTGCCCAACTAAGGCATTTACATGGTTTACAGAGCTGTAAACCATGTAAATGCCTTTCGAATATCAAGCCCTATAAGTTTAACTTAAGGGTTAAGATTGTATACATTGAACTAGTAACTACATTCGACAGAACTATCTACATTAAATTAACTAAGTCAGGGACAATCTGATTGGGTAATTAGGTAATGGGCTGTTCCGAATCAAATTTGGAGACTGGACATCCAAATGACAGATGAAATTTATTGTGGACAAGTGCAAAGTTACGCATTTAGGAAAGAGCAACCCAAACTATGGTTACACAATGCAAGGTTCCACATTAGGAGTCACACCCAGAAAACGTATCTCGGCATTATTGTGGATAATACATTGAAATCCTCTGTTCAGTGTGCAGTATTTGCCTAGAAAGCTAATAGAATCCTAGAAATTATAAGAAATAGTATGAAGACCGCATCTTGAGTACTGCATGCGGTTCTCGTTGCCACATCTAAAAAAATGATATAGCAAAATTAGAAAAGGTACAGAGAAGGTTGACCAAAATGATAAAGGGGATGAAAGGATACCCCAACGATGAAAGGCTTAAAAGGTTAAGGCTCTTCAGCTTAGAGAACAGATGACTGAGGGTACATACAATAGAGATCTATAAATAATGAGTGCAGTGGAACAGTAAATGTGAATCAATTGTTCACTCCTTCAGAAAGTACAAAGACTAGTTCCTGGAGGAAATGTCCATAAACCATTATTAAAACAGACTGGAGAAATCCACTACTTATCCCTGGAATCCGTCTACCTTGGCATCCTGCCAGGTACTTGTAACCCGCATTGGCCATTGTTCTGGTGCAGTATGGCAAATTTTATGTTCTTAAATGACTCTCATATCTCCCTCCCCTGCCTTTCTCCCAGATTATACATATTGGGATATTTAACTTTTCCCCATATGCTTTACTGACTCTTTTGGTGACCATCCTCCATCCTATTTATATCTTTTTGAAGATGTGGTTGTCAGAATTGTACAAAGTACTCTAAATGAGATCTCACTGGAGACTTATACAGAGGCACTATCACCTCCTCCTTCCTGCTGGACTTTCCTCTTCCTATGCACTCAAGCATCCTTCTGGCTTTTGCAGTCACCTTTCCTATTTGTTGGGCCACCTTAAGATAATCAGACACAATCACCCCCAGGTCCTGCTCTGCTTTCATGCACAGAAGTATTTCACCGCCTATACTGTACTGCTTTCTTGGGGTTTTGGAGCCTATTTGCATGACCCTTCATTTTTTAGCATTAAATCTTAGCTTCAATGTGGTGGGCTATAGTAGGACTTGGAATTGTTTTTTCCTACTATTTATTTATTTATTTATTTACAGTCTCTTATATACCGCACTATTCAGCATCAGCGCGGTTCACATGGAACAAATGCTCATTACAGTTAACATGTATGAGTTTACATATAACAGGGGACAGAAACTTGGCTAACAGGGGTAACTATTTACAGACTTATTACATAGAGTCATAATCAGAGCAGTTGCATAGAAAAACACAGTTCACTTTATAGGTTTGAGTATCGACATGGTGGGATGCTTGTGGTACTGTAAATTTGACTGTTAAAAATTGATTTATCAATGTTTTTCAGACCATTTGTCCTAATTTCCATGAAGCTTGTGTAATTCTGCTTCTTTATGTAAAAATTAATAAAGATTAAATAAAAAAAAATCTTAGCTTCAAAATTCAACCTTTCTTCAAGCTTCGCTAGATCCTTCCTTATGTTGCAGATTTTGGTATCATCTATAAAGAGGCAAACCTTTCCTGATAACCCTTCTGCAATGTCACTTGCAAAAATCTTAAAAAGAACAGGACCAAGGACTGATCTCTGAGGCAGGCCATAGATTTTGCCCATATCTTAAGAGTGAACTCCATTTATCACCACCTTCTGTCATCTCCCACTCAACCAATTTCTAACCCAGTTAGGGCTTATACCAAAGCTGCTCACTTTATTTATAAATCACTGAAACAGAACTGTGTCAAAGGCCTTGATAAAATCTAAGTACACCACATCTAGTGATCTTCCCCTACCCAACTCCTTGGCCATTCAGTCAAAGAAATTGATCTGATTGGTTTAATAAGACCTACCTCTGGATCCCAGAAACTGCACTGTCCAATATTTTAACACTGTTTCCATTAATTTACTCACAACAGTGGTCAGACTAAGGGGCCTGTAATTCACAGTCTGCCCCCTTACCTCCAGTTTTGTGGAGAGGAACTACATGCACCTTTCTTCAGTCCTACAGGATGATTTCTGATTTTAAACAAGTGTTGGAAAGTTCAGAAGTAGAGCTATAAGAACTTCTTTATCTTCCTTTAATACTCTGAGTTATACCCCATCAAGCCCTATAGTTTTGTCTACTTTTAGTTTAGTTAGGTCCTCACAAATAGTCTTATGAAAATAGTTCAAGGTCTACTTCACCTTCTTTTATATTTGTGTTTGTTTTCTGAAGTCTTGCTCTTGGACTTCATCAGAAATATCTGTTAAGCAGTTCTGCTTTATTCTCATTAGCTTCTGCGGATACTAGTCTCTTGCATCTGCCTCGCTGCTTTAGACTGGTTTCTCATCTGCCCTTACCTAGATTACTCTCTGCTCTTCAGTTGCTGTGTTGTGTGCCTCCGTTGCCTGCACGTACCATTGGCAGTGGGTGGATTGTTCTGACTTGCGGTTATCCTGGACTTACATTTCCTAGTGCTTGGTTACACCCGGTTCCGGCTTGTGGCATTGGTGCGTGGCGTTCAGACGCCACGGCACTTCCCAGTGAGAGCAGGAGGGGTCAAGGGCGGAAGACATCACCATCGGCTCACATAAAGTAACAGGGGAACGCTGAGGCATCACCCTAAGGGGCAGGATGCACCTCTTAGTGTGCTTCTTGGTGAGCCCTTGATGGTTGAGGGTGTGTGTGGTTGGTGGGTAGGCTGTATGCTATGGGGTTTGCCACTATTTAGCAGGGGTGGGTGTTGAGTGCGTGGTGGGGCTATGAGTAGGGAATGGTTGGGTTTGTGGGCATGTTGCCTCAGGGTGGGTGCTTTGGTGTGCCCAGGGAGGAGGAGGGGACTTGGGGTTTATGGTAGATGGTGGTATGTGTGTGTGTGGGGGGGGTGCGCCTATTTCGGTGGTGTGGGGAAGGAGGCGGCAGGGATGGCAGGAGTGGATTTCAGGATGAGTGGGGTCGAAGGTGGTGTCAGATGTTTTGGCTGGTAGAAATGACTGGAACGCTCCCCCCCTATGGTGGGAGTGTGCGCTCATGAATGTGTGGTCTTTGCTGCTTAAGCTACTGCTCATTCAGGATCTTGTTAAAGAAGTAGGCGTGGATTGTCTGCTCCTAACGAAGACTTGGGTGGGGGAAGGACAGAGTTTGCTGGATGGCTAACTAACGGGATTGGGCTATGTGGGGTTCCGGTTGGGGAGGCGGAGTTGGAGGAGGGGAGGTGTGATGGTAATGGTGGTTGAGAGCACTGTTCCCTCTAAGCCAAAGGTTCCCAACTCCAGTCCTGGAGGGCCAAATACCATTCAGGTTTTCAGGCTGTCCCTAATAAATATGCATGAGATGCATTTGCATGCACTGCCCCCATTGTATTCAAATGTATCTCATGCATATTCATTAGAGACAGCCTGAAAACCTGAATGGTGTTTGGCTCTCCAGGACTGGAGTTGGGAACCTCTGCTCTAAGCTGTGCGCGTGTGCGCGCGCACACACCTTGCCGAGCGAGCGCACATACTTTACAATAGAGCGCACAAAAATGACGGTTCTGATTTTGATAGAAAACAACACAGACATCTTAAAATTTAAAAGTTGTGATTGTAATTACTAGAAATTTTCCGCTTCATTTAGTAATTGTCTATTTTCATTTAATTTGATTAAAATCAATGTGGTGTACATACTGTATTCTGACATGTAGTCAAATTTTAAAGTATATAACTCCGAGTGTCGTTATGTGGCGCACAAAAATGTAACCTTCCTTCAAAAGCTGCACAGCTGATATTTTATGCGCACACAGCCTACAGAAAATTAGAGGGAACATTGGTTGAGAGTCTCTGGGTTCAGAGGGAGGTGGTTCAGCTCCTGGAGGGGATGGAGGGGGGTATTCCTTCAGGTAGGGCAGGGGAGAGGGGGGTCTTTTTAGTATACTGCTTGCAGGGTGTGGGTTGGAAGGTGTGGTACGCTTTAGTGGATGCTATTTTGGAGAAGGCCTTCGAGGATAGGGAACTGTTGGCTGTAGCGGATTTCAAAGCACATGTTGATTGTGCAGGGAACGGGAAAGCTTCCTTTCTGCTGTCCTCTCTGGAACTTGCAGGCTTGCAGCATCTGGTTAGTCAGGCTACACATTCAGGGAGCCATGTCCTGGATTTGATGTTCGGGAATTCTCGGTTGTTGGATAGGGTGGGTGGACAGATTTTGGGGGGTATGGCCACTCCCCTGGACCGAGCATGGCTTGGTCCGTTTTTGGTGTCAGTGGTTCAGGAAAACTGGACGTCCAATGAGGGAGACGAGAAGCTGGAGGGATGTACGTGGGGAGGTGGATATGGACCGGTGGGGGGGCTGCTGCATTGTTGAGTCACCGGGGGGAGCTGGGAGGGGTACAGCTGGTGGAGAACTAGCATTAGGTGGTTTCGCTAGCGTTGGATGAGGTGGCGCTGGCCCATCGGGCCCTGGTGCAGAAAAGTCAGTGGTACACCTGGTTTTCTAAAGACATCTGTGCAGAGAAAAAGAAATAGTGTCATTCCTGGGTGGAGAGTGACCGGCTGTGCTGGCAGAAGCAGGGGAACATATACTAGCAGCATATTATTCAGGCCAAGAAACTGTGTTTCTTGGCACAGATTGTGTGAGCAAATAATCGTCACAAAGCTGTTTTCCAGGTGGTGTCTGGATTGGTGGGAAGGTCGACAGGGGGTGGGGGGGGGGTGGGGGGGTGGGCGTGTGGTGTCTGGATTGGTGGGAAGGTCGACGGGGGGTGGGGGGGTGGGGGGGGGTGAGGGGGTGGGCGTGGGACGGCAGAAGTGGGGGTGGAGGATCTGGCCCATTTCTTTGTGGTGAAAGTTGAACATCTGAAGGCGGGACTGAGGAGTCCACAGATGCTGGGACGCTTTCATCCACCTCGTTGGGACTGGAAAGATTGGACTCTTTTTACCCGGTAGCTAATCAGCGCTTCTCAGCGCTACTAGCTGGCATGAAGGAGACCTCGTCAGGTTTGGACCCAGCGCCCTTTCAAATGAGCCATGCCACACATGCTGGAGTGGATGGGTACCTTGATCATTGCATCGTTGACATAGGGCAGTGTCCCAAGGTGTCTTAAAGAGGCGGTGGTGACACCCTGTGGTGAAGAAGCCTGGGGGAAGTCTGCAGGACTGCATCAATTTTCACCCCATCTCCAATCTACCACTTTTGGTGAAATTAGTTGAGAAGGAGGTCATGGCGCAAATTGGAGGGTTCCTAGAAGACAATGCACTTCTGGATGTGGGCCAGGGGGGATTTCGTTTGGGGAGTGGGGTCAAGACTGTTGTTGGCTATGCTCAACCAGATATACATGTGGCTTGATCAAGGGGTCTCGGTGCGGCTGGTCTCACTGGATCTGCCGGCAGCTTTCGATCTAGTCGAGCCCAGACTCCTTCTGGAGTGCTGTGGTGCTTTGAGGATCGGCAGCAAAGTGCTTGCATGGGTGGACTTGTTTATGGCCAACAGATTTTTCAGGGTTAGAGGGTTAGCTGGCAGGTTGTTTCTCTTTACCTGGGAGTGAGGGGTGCTAAAGAGCTTCCCCCTATCCCCTCTGTTTAATATTTACTTACAGCCTCTGGGGGCTCAGGTGCGCTCTTTTGGCTTAACCTTTTATGCTTATGCCAATGATCTCCAGATTTTGGTCCATTTGAAAAGGGGCTTGGAGAAGGCTGTGGAGCAGTTGAATAATTGCTTGGTGCAGGTATCTGACTGGCTGTCAGCTAGTGGCCTTGTTCTTAATGTTCATAAAACAGTGTGTTTGAGCTTTGGGATGATGTCCCCATCAGATTTCCAAAGTTTGCCAGCCATTTCAGGGTTTGAGATCTCCTGGACAGAGGAACTACATTCCCTGGGCATTATGCTGGAACCTTCTGGGGTAGGAGAGAAGCAGATCAGTCATGTGGTCAAGTCTGTCTGGTACAAGCTTCGGCTAGCTCAGAAGCTGCAGCCATTTCTTTACGCAGCAGAGTTGCGACTGGTAGTCCAGACCTTAGTGCATGGCATCCTTGATTATTGTAATGCCTTATACACTAGGTTGCCATATCAGGTTCTGTAGTGCCTACAGGTTGTTCAGAATGCAGCTGTGAGGCTCTTGATGGGAGCCTGGCACCGGGAGAGTGCTCAGCCCTCTCTGGCAGGGCTGTATTGGTTGCTGGTATAACAATGTGGGCTGTTCAAATTGCTGGTCATTGTCTTTAAGGTCCTGCAGGATTCACGGCCCAGTTATCTGCAAGTTGTACTGGATTGGTAAGACCTACTCAGCCATTGCGTTTGGCCCAGGCTCACCTGTTAGCTGTTCCAGGCTTAGAGGTAGCACATAGGGCTTTCTGCCGTGATAAGGCATTCAGGGTTGTGGCCTGTGACCAGTGGAACACTCTTCCCCCAGAGCTTCATGCCCAGACCTCTCTGCTGGCTTTCCAGAAGTTATTGAAAACTTGGTTGTTCTCGGGGAGATTGAAGGGTGGGATGGACGTGGGGTTATGGGTCCTCCTGATTTGTTCCTATGGGGGTTCTCGGTGGGCTACTGCAGCTTCAATTTTGGAGATAGAAGGATGGGATGGTTGGGGGAGTAGGAGTTTTTGTGGTTCTTGTCGGAGTTTTAGCCGATTTTGTTTTTTGTTAATCTTATGCTGTACACCCTTTTGATTTAACATTGTTCAGAAAGGTGGTTAAAACTCATGTAAAATAAGTAAATAAATAAATAAATAATTTCATTCATTCATTCTCTTCATCTTGAGTCTCACATTGCCACCTTTGTATGTCCTTCTGTCAATAACATATAAAAAAAAAGTCTTATCTCCCATTTTTATTGGCCGTATTTTCTTCCATTTGGATCTTCGCTTTCCCAACTACTTTCTTAGCTGCTCTTAGCTTTTCCAGATATTGTTGCTTGTCTTCTTCTTTCTGCAATCTCTTGTAATTTATGAAGGCTAACATCTTTTTCCTTACTTTTGCAGCTATTTATTTTAAAAACCAAAACAGCCTACTTTTTTTCTTACTTTCATTTACTTTCCTACCAAAAAAGGTTTGCAGCCCTTAACATATCTTCTTTCAGTTTTGCCCACTGCTTTTCTACTTCCTCCAGATGTTTCCATCTTGCTAAAGACTCCTTGAGGTATTGCTCCATCTTGACAAAGTTAGTTTTCATGAAGTCTAGGATTCTCACTTTGAATGAACCATCTTCACCCATGTATAATACTGAATCATACCATCCAGTGATCACTGATGTAAATAGAAGATCCATTCCCTCTTTCCAGATTAATCCATGGTGCCTCTTTCTTACATCATAAACCGTGCAGTTCTGTTGTTTTAATATTTTTCATATATAGTACCACTCCTCCATTTCATGGGTGGACTTGTTTATGGCCAACATATTTTTCCTGAATAGAGTATAGCTTGGTATACTTTTATCCCAGTCATGGTTCTGTGATCATATCTCCTTGACCACCCTTAAATACAAGTCAGTCTCTTCCATTATAGCCTCTAGATCGTGAACTTTTATTTCCTATTCTATGGGGATTAGTATATACAGCTTTCGCTTTTCTATACAGTCTTAATGTTTTACTCCCCTGGGGTAATGTGGTGGGAATAAAAATAAAATATAGTACGGAGCTCAGCTTTCATTGTCCTCTATATTAATTACAGAGCTGCCAAGTGTTGCAGTTCCATGAGGGAGACTTGTTGACTAGTTTCCTAGTTTTGAACTTACATCTTTAGTGCGGTGTGGTATTTGTAGACCCTTTTTCTACCCATTAAAGTCAGTACTGAAGTTCCCATAATGCATCAGGATAGGGCTGTCAGAAATCCAGGACTGCCCTAAAATGCCCCCTCCTGGAACAGGGTCGCTTGGCAGCTTTGTAATTACTAATTTACAAAAGAGGTGCTGAAGCTCTTTTTATGAGACATTAAGAGAGTTATTTGGCTAAAGTGCAAAAGTGTGTTTGTTTTTCCTGCAGCAATTTTTACAGGAAAGTAGAACTTCACCCTGCCACCCATCGCCCTATTCCAGACTCTCTTGCATGGATGTATCTCACTTGCAACTGACGTCTTATGACTTCGGCAGCTAGAGTGGCTTCCAGTAACTTGGGTAAGACGTGACATCTTAGTGTCAGACTTCTAAGCTTGTAGCTGGGAGATAACCAGAATAACTGGGCAGACTGGATGGGTGGATTAGTCATTATCTACCACGTAGGTTAACCTTCATGCTACGATTCATAGGGTGTGCCATCACATAGCAATACACACCTCCCACTGCTTATTTGTGTAATCTGCAATGTGTTAGGAGCACTCCATCTATTGTTAAGAGACTAATTCATTGTGAGAACAGTAGTATATCTAAGGGGCTTGTTTACAAAGCTGCGGTAGCGGTTTCCGATCGTTATCAGAGGGGCCACGGCTCCGATAACGATCAGAAACTGCTACCGCGGCTTTGTAAACAAGCACCTAAGAGCCCTTTTTAGGTCATCCAATGTTCTGTGAGATGTGAATTTAAAATACATGTAGCAAGTAAGAATATCCTTCTATGAATCATTTAATTACGTCTTATCACAGCTTTTGAGGGGGCCATGAGTTTTTCACAGCTTTTTAAAAATTCCTTAATAGGTTTCTGGCAAACAATTAACATGTCATTTCTCACAATGCACAGAGAGATGGTCTCAGCCTTAAAGAAAACCCCAGAATACTGCATACACCAAAGCCCCCTTCCCCCTCCACTCTCCTAGTTCCAATAACAATCCCAAACTTTCCTGTATTTGCCCGCTCGTCTGTCAGGTTAGCAGTAGTCTACTCCAGGTCAGCCACCTCAATCACTTTCTTCTAGGAGTGGCCAATAGAGGGCTTGGTGTTCAAGAAAGTTGTGACATTAAGTCTGGCTACATGCACAAAATGCACTATAAGTCTCGTTGAAGGCTGGTAGGTCATTCCCCTCCCACTTCCCAAACAAGCAAAGTGATGAAGTCAATTCTGTTGGCACCCTTGTTATGGTGACTCTCGCAAATTCAATCAATCACCAAAAGTTTTATCAAAGCAAAATTGCTACCACATAGGTAAACATGTCCCTTCATGCCAACATCTATGCCTACTAATGTGGAGATGTTGTTACTCCAACCTAAGGCTAAACGAACTCTCTCAACTTTCTTGTTCTATCGCCCACCCCTCCTCTATGCTTCAATAATGGTCCTACAGGAGTTATCAGAAAAAAATGCGGAGTGATTTTAACTTGGGCTCCACTGAAGATGTTGGAGGTTCAGTAAAAGATTTCCTTGATGCCAAGACTGGGTTATACTCAATTGGTGGATTACCTTACTCATTAGGTGAGGACTGTTTTAGATTTAATGTTTATTTCTGGAGGAGTCCAGGCAGGACAGTGAGGTTGGGAAGTATACCAGTGTGTAACAATTTTACTTGTGGCCTAGACGGACCATTTTTAGTGCAGATTCAGTTTCAGTGGAGAGGAAGATGTATACAATCCGAAAGGGAAGTGCATTTGCTGGAGTAGATGTGTCACGTTTTGTGGAGGGTTTACAAAGGGAAGTTATTAGTAGTATGGGTGCTGTGGATGCTTCAATGGTGTGAGTGGACAAATTGCGTACACTTGTGAAGGATTGTGTACCCCTTAAGGTTGCAAAGAAGGTAAGGTGGTGCCATGGATTTTGGATAAATTGAGAGTGTGGAAGAGGAAAATACGAAGGGGTGCGAGAACATGGAGGAAGGGTAGAACAGTGGAAGCTAAACAAGCTTTTTACAGTTGTGCAGCACAGTCTAGGGTTGAAAGTTTGGCTGCTAAGCAAATGTTTTGCAGGGTTCAGTTGGCTAGAGTGGAGAAGCACTCTGTAGAGGTTTTTAGGATTGTTGGGGCTCTTGCTTTTCCTATTCAGATGAGGGGTAGGAATATAAGCCCCATCTGTAATGCTATGACTGCCTACTTGTATGGTAGAATTCATAATTTACAGGCACCTTCTTTACTGGGGTCAGTGCAGGGCTAATTACCTACACAGCTGCTTCCTCCTCCGTTATTTCTATTTCCTGGAAGAGGTGGATAGATTGGTGGGGACTATGTGCCCTAACTACTTCTATCTTAGACACATATCTAGTGGGGATGGTGACTGCATATCACCAGTATTGATTGCAAGCACTGAGAGCTGTTATAAATGGTTCGTTATTAGGGGTATTTTTCCTGCATTTGCTGAAGGTGGCAGTAATTAGACTTGGTTTTAAAGAAGACAGGCCTGAACTCTACAGTATCAGAAAATTATCGCCTGGTGTCTAATGTATCATTTTTAGGGAAGCTACCTGAGAAATGTGCTTTGATGCAATTGCGGGATTTTGGACTTCTTGATATTAGTCATATTTTCAGCGTTTTCATAGTACCATAAGAGTACTGTGTTGGGTGATCTGAGGTTATCGTTGGACAAGAGCATGGATTCTTTACCATTGGCATTGGATTTGCATGCTGCGTTTGATATGGGGATTATATCTTTTTGTTGCACTGGGCGTGAGTGGAAGGAATTGGGGGTTGTGCCTTAGACTGGATTGCTTCCTTTTTGAAGAAGAGGGTTCAGTTGGTAGCACTGGAGATGATTGTTCAGAGAGTTACCCTCTGTGTTGTGATGTTGCACAGGGGGCCTTATTGCCATTTTTGTTGTTTAATCTCTACTTAGCACCAGTGGCATGATGGTTTCAGCAAGCAAATGTGGTCTATCAGAACTTCATGGATGACATTTATTTATAGTGCCCTTGGGAAGGAATCGAGTAGAAGGTTTGAAGATCCTCTTGCGTTTGACAGGGGAAGAAATCGCACGCCCATTCAATGAGACTATATTTACTACATTATTAGCTATTAACCAAAGTAATCATGATGTAATCCTAACATGCCAAAGAAAGAGACAAAAGTATGCACAAGCCTAATGGTTAGGACAGTGGACTAGAACCAGGAAGAAGCCAGGATTCAAATCCCACTGCTGCTGCTCTTTGTGATCCTGGACAAGTCACTTAAGCCTCTGTTTCCTCAGGTGCAAACTTGGATTGTTGGCACTCTGCAGACAGGAAAATACTTACCGTACCTGAATACAACTTGCCTTGAACTCCTGAGAAAAGGTGTGAACTAAATCCAATTCCCTTTTATAAAGTTTCCATGAACAACAACTCAACAACCTTCCAATGAACCTCACACCATGGACAAGGAGACTACCACTATACTGAGGGAGATGCGGCACCCACCCCATCAAAATTGTTATAAAGATGCAGTAAACTCTTCTACCAAGGCTATTCAGGAGTCCTCTCCAGCAGGACCATCTAAAAATAAGTGCCCATGTCTAAACCCAAAACCAAGGCCAAGAAGGAGAAATCTCTAGTCCCTGTACCCAAACCCATTGAACTCCCCAAATCTACTCAGACAAAAAAAATCAAACAAAATCCACACACACTTACTTCTATGAAGCATACACTGTCCATACCAGTGACCAGCTACTGAAGCTATTACCAAATCAGCCCACAAGCACCAAAAACAAGAACAGAGAAATACAGCCAGCAACAAGCATTCAACAACACATCACCACACACACAAGACCGGACAAAAGTGGACCTCACCCATGCAACCAGAAACTCATACATTAGTCCAGCAACTGGTGGCCTGCCACACATGAGAACCAGACTGCCCCCAGATTTAAAATATGTATATGAGAGATATCACAACCACACGCACGCAACAGCACGCAACCATTCACACATATCCAAACTAAAGTCCAGGGGGTGCCAAAGGCCAGCATTTTTATCTTGACCAGAGTACTCCCTGCAATATCCTACTTGAAAAGGATCCATTACACTGTTGTCTCCATATATGCAAAGAACTAGGCTATGTGTCCGATGAGTTCTGGTGGGAGGTTGAGTGATGTGGACGTTTCAAAGAAATTGTTGTGTCTCCTCCAGAGAAGCAAATGAGCGTGATTAATTGTCCTTCATCATCATCATCAACTTTGTGGGATAGATTAATACATATTCCTTTCCCTTCTGCTTAAGTGTCTTCTTTATGTCAGCAAAACTCTGTCTAGAGAGAAGTCCTGAAGAGAATAAATCTGTTGACCCTCGTGTTGCAATCTGTTGACCCTCGTGTTGCAATGCTCCTCGCGTTCATGCTGCCACCATGATTTGCACTTTGTCAGGGAATTTATGTATTCTGGTTCTTAAGGCCCTCAACTTGCCACCCAACCTCAGTGCAGGGGCAAGGGCCCGATGAGCCCGGTCAATCTTAATCCTCTGCCCTTTTTGAGGAACAGCAAGACCTCCGGCTGCCATGTTGAGAGAAATTTAGTAGCATTCCTGCACACAGAATCTTCAGTGTTGCGACTGTCAGATTCTATTATTGCTGTTGATGTATTTTTGCTTTTTGAGCCCCAATTGGCCAATAGGGCAGGAATCAATTTGTGATGCAACCCTTTAGCCATCCTAAATTGGTCAATTTGCAAAGCAATTGACAAATTTAATAAAATAAAGAAGGAAGTTTGGGAGCTCAGCTAAAATGCCGGTACCCTACCAGAGCATCACGTGACTCTTTCAAAGATGTGAATAAACAGATAGAAAAAGGTGAGCCAGTTGATATAGTATATCTGGATTTTTAGAAAGCATTTGACAATGTCCCTTTTGAGGGACTGAGGAAATTAAAAAGCTATGGAATAGGAGGTGGTAATCTATTGTGGACTGGAAAGAGGTTAAAAGATAGAAAATGGAGAGTAGGGTTAACAGTTTTCTCAATGAAGCAAGGTGAATAGTGTAGTACCTCAGGGACCTGTACTGGGTCCACTGCTTTTTAACATATTTATAAATGATCTGGAAATTTATTTATTTAGACAGTTTTGTATACCACCTTATCCTTTAATCAAAGTGGTCACAACACAATTGGGGGATACATTTAACACAAGGGGATATGAGACACATACACTAATACTTACAGGGAACATGGAAACGAGTAGCGTAATCAGATGTGCAGATAGAAAGGTTTTCTACAAATAATTTTGTTATCTTTAGTGGAATTCTTATATAAAATATTGATCTACTTGAGTGAAAAAAGAAAAACTGCTTAGGATGGTTCACAAGCTCGTCTTTTGCTGTGCAAACAAGCTGAGTGCTCTTGTCTTGGTCAACCCACTGCCGTTTCCAGGATTCCACAATGATTATGCATAAGACATAATCTGCATATGCTGGGTCTCCAATATATGCATCTTTCCGTCATCCATATTTGTTGTGAATAATCTACTGGAAACCCAATAGGCTCTGTTGTCAACAAGCCTTGTCTGTACAGCTCCGTCTTAGAGGCTGCCTTGGGTAAGTTTAGCAGGACCAGCAAACAGCTTAGTCATGGTTACCTTCATGTGATGGAAAATTCCATTTGCCTCTCATGAGAGAATTAGTGACTAAAAGCCTTGGAAGCTGCATAAGCTATGTTTAATATTTATGATTTATAAAGTGCTTTTAACCAACAGACATGCCTAACAGTGAGGGTAATGCAAACTTTACAGCACAATTAAAGATCATATACAAGGTCAGAATAAAAAACCCGTGTGCAAAACCTTTACAGATCCCTGTATCTGAAAACATTTGAAGCAGATAAATGAATTCAGAAAGAACTTTTAGGCGAGCCTATTTCTTTGAACTGGAAGTCCCCACCTGCTCCTTTGTGCTTACAGGGTTGGGATCTGGTGCTTCGAGCTTTCTTTTGCCACCACCTAGGGAATTATTTTCCTATTTTTTGCGTCCTCTCCTTCCCAACATACCTAGTCTGGTCCATACAGCAAGAGCCCCGGGCTGGATGCCTTGATCCAGAGCTCCTTCCGGAACCCTGCAATCATGAGACCTGAATCTGACCATTACATGTCATCTTTAGGTAATGACCACAACTCCACCCCCCTGAGTATCTCTGCAGCAGCCCCAGTTGACCCAGAGAGCAGAGGACCCAAATTAGGGATCTAACATCAGAAATTCTGCACGGCGGAGCACAACACTGAGTCATTTAGCCAGCTACAGAGGGTCGTTTTGAGGACAAGACCGTCCAGTGATTTTACTGCTTTTTTCTTTTCAGATGAACGATTGTTTTACTTGTTAGAGATTTGAATTTCGCAACAAGCATAAAGTTCAGTTGCTTTAATTATTAAGGTTTTTAAAAAGCATCTTTAGTGCACTGCTGATTCATAATCTGTGTAACTTAAAGACAATGGGGTGGATATTCTGTGGAGCTTTTGCAGTCAGTAGCACCTGCTAACCGCAAATGCCCCACTGACAGTGATAATCTAGATAGTGTCACTGAATACCCCACAGACTGCCTCAGCACTATAGGTGCTCTGTGCCGAAGCAGCCCAGAGCCAGAGTCGGAGCAGGAATGCTATCCAGATGACTATCTGCATAACTTAGGACAGCAAAATAGCATCGTAAGTGCTAGGCAAATGGCTTTCCGGATAGCGGGCTGAAAATCGCTGCTCTCTGGACAGCACTGAGTGACCAGCGCTGAAGACGGATCTTTAGCACCAGTCACTATCCAGATACGAACAATGAATATTCACACTTGGGTTTACCCACAGCAGTCAGCATTTTTGAAATAACGCTGACGGCTGTGGGCTGAATAGGGGCCTGAATGTGAATACATGTCAATGGAAAGACCAAGCGAGATGTCAGTGCAGCTTGGGGCAGAAGAGTGAGAGAGTGCGCAGGATTCCGCTGAGTCCTTTAGCAAGAAGATTCCGTGTTGCATGCAACATGGCAGGACTTGCAGAGGATGCAATTGTGCAGAGGGTAGCAGCCCTTCTCTGTTGGCTCAATAGACAGGGGGATCTTGCATTTCTGAAACGGATACAGAATGAACAGCATCTGTTAAAGGTGCGCTGAATCAGCTGTCAGAATAGAACAAGCTCATAAAGTTGCTAACATCGTTCAATGAGTTTTACATATTCTCAGACAATGGTGATGCTGGTCACGTGTCCTATAGCTTCCACAAGTCAAAGAGATCCTTCATGCTTGAGATCTCTTTTCAGGTAAGAAATATTTCAAGGCCCATTTTAGAGAGCGCATCAAAGGAGGAATTTGAACAGGCAGGTCAGAACGTTTACAGTTCTCCTGGTATTTTACAAAAGGCTCCGCTGAGCACAGGCAAAGATATTTGTCACTATGTTCAGCGGTTGCAACATTTTCAAATATACGCATTGTGAAAAAGCACATCCCATTGTGCATTGCTAGAGCCAGGAATATTGCAGACTGCTGACTGCAGGAGCACAGATAGAGGGCCCCAAATCAGGGCTGCTGTCTAAAAGAGAGACCAGTTGTGGTATAGGTAACCTGAAACCCCCCAGCATAATTCCAACCCCCCCCCCCCATCTTGTTCTCCCCTTATACATCCCCAAGTCCTCCTTGACATAAATACCCAGACCCCATGGCTTTTATGGGGGGTCTCCCTAGTGTCCAGTGGGAGGGGGGGGGCATAAGCAATCCCCAGTCACTATTACCCCATCAGGCATTTGGGTGCAAAATGACACTTTTGACTCTCTAGTAATCTCATGATCCTAGCGCTAGGGGTCAATCTGCCAAATACGGGATGTGTGCTCTCACGTGGAGTTTGATCCTACTGCTAGAGAGTCAGAGCTGCCCAACAGGGCAGGAGCGATGGGAGAAACACCAGGGAGATTGCTGGTAGGAGTATTGGGGGAGGGAAATCAGGGGATGGGAGGTCTGGGTCACTGGATTGGATGCTGATGTCAGGGGGGGATCTGGGCAAGTCAGAAGTAGGGATGGGGAGTTGTGCTGGCTTTTGCACTGCCCTTTGATTTCAATCCCAGGTCTAAACCTTGAGCTGACAGTTGTCTTGCTTCAGGATAGATGCAGAAGCTGACATGGAAATTATTTTTCATTGTAAAATAGGAAAAATATGTCTGTTTTTGGAGACTACCCAAACCATGCCCCCTGGAAATCTGTGCATCCCGGGGATATACATGTGCAAATAGCGACTTGCTAAAATCAGCATTTGCCCATGTGTGTGATCTAGACATGTAAATGCTTCTAACATAAGGGACAATCTCCTCCATCTTTCCTCCTTTCACTGGTGCCTCGTCTATCAGGGGCTGATATTCAGTGGTGGTCAGTGCACTTAAAGCAACTGGTGACTGTCGCTTTAAATTAAACTAGGATATTCTGTGGCAGGCTCATATCCAGCCTCTGGCATTGACTGTCTGGTGTGTCCAGTTGGAGACCAATTCCGTAATATGCATGTCCGGCCCGCGGAATATCTAAATTAAAAACAGGTCCCGTTTGAACCTAATTCCACATCCGCTGGTCTAGACGTGCCCGGGGGTCTGGAATTAATGAGGTAGACGTGTTTGGCGTGGCACAGGCAACGTGGATTCAGTCAATCCGTGCACACATCTGGCATGGCCCGTGTACAGATGCAAGTAATGGAGAAACACATCCCCCGTCAATATTATGGGACACAGGTAAATGTTTTGGACGTCCCTGCACCCACCATATTCTGAAAAGTTACACGTTTCAGATCCTGCCCATCTCTGCAATGTACTCACGGATGCCGTGTCCTTTGGGAAAAACGTGCATCTCCTAAACTGCTCTTCATCCTGACAGTAGTGTGCTCATGCAAACTATCAAAATACCATGAGAGATGACTGCTGCTGCAACCTAGACCACATACCAGCCCTTTACAGGCCCTGAGAAGTGCTAGGTAATCCCAGTGCACCCTAACATGGTATAAGAGAATCTTAGATTTGAAACAAAATGAAAGAGGAAGCCTATGATGGGCTGAAAAATGAGAAACAGCCACACCCAAGATCTTAAGGTGGGGGATTAGGGACAAGGGACACCCCTCTAAAATGGACAACTTAGTCCCAGATCAAGAGCTGTTGGATACCCACATACCTCGACACTTCTCCATATTCAGTTTTAGTCAATAAGACTGTAGCCACTGTGATATAGCATTGAGGCAGCTATTAACTGGATGCAAATCCAACAAGTGGGGATCCAAATAAGCAACAAGCTGAATATCGCTAGCAAACAAATGCACCAAAACCCTAAAGATTGCATCAATGATGCCAAGGGCGCTAGAAAAATATTTTAAAAAATTGGGGAGAGAATAGACCCCTGGGGAACACCACAAAAAAGATGTCACTCTGAAGATACCTCAGAACTACAAACATAAGGCCAGCCAAAAAAGAGAGAAACCAAGAATGTACCATACCAGCAAGACCCACCTCAGCCAACTGTTGGCACAGAAGATCATGATCTTCCAAATCAATGCTGCTGATAAATCCCAGGAAATAGGAGCCACCCAAGAGACACGTTTCAGTACTCTAATGGGGGCAGAATATTCTCTTTTTCCACAAAATCTCGAAGCTGAAGAAAAACTATCTTCTCCACAACTCTCCTCATTAAAGGCAGCATTGAGACAGGCCTAAAGCTCTCCAAACAATCCGAGGCCACCATACCCTTATTTAGGATTGGCTGCACCACTGCCCGCTTCCATCCCCACAGGAGTACACTCAAACTTAGAAACGTATTCACCATATCCAACAAGTACGGGTGCAACAACTGGTCTGAAGAGAGTAGAGGGTAAAGGATCCTGCACAGAGATAGTAGGGCGCAACTGATTAAGAACGTTCTGGAGATAACCCATACTTACAGGTGAAAACGACGACCAGAGTCTTGAAGACTCCAACAAAACTGGAGCACTTGCTAACTTAGCAGAGGAAGACAGAGGGGAAATAGGAAACACCAACTCTGAGGATTTTACCATAGTGGAAAATAACAAATGGATAACCTGAACTTTAGAAGCAAAAAAACCCCCAAGAGACAAATTGTTCTGCCGATAGACTATTACCTGGCAAAGCTAGGACGCTGTTCATCCAATAAGCTCCCAGAATGGAACAGAACTACCAGTAATATGCGGAGAAAAGCACGTACGCTTAGCCATCACTGGGTCCAATTTAATAATTATTTATGGACCTTTCCTCCGGAAACTTGTCCAAATCGTTTTTAAACCCAGCTACACTTTTACTACATCCTCCGGTAACAAATTCCAGAGTTTGATTACACATCGAGTAAATAAATATTTTCTCTTATTAGTCTTAAATGGGTTACACTGTAGCTTCAGGTTACTCCTCCTCTATGCCTTAGTTTAAGGTGTACCTGTTGCTCCAGGCAGGTTACCCCTCTCTGTTTATCTTCCGGCTATGTACTGATCCTGTATGTCTGTCCCAGGCCTTTTTGAATTCCGACACTGTTTTTGCTCCCATCACCTCCTTTAAGTCTTAGAGGGCTTTTGCAGCAGGCCCTGCACCATTTTTGGTAACCCCTCTCTGGGCATCCTCTGCCCTAACGTCTTGGAGACGTAGCCTTCCGAACTGGACAGAAAACTCCACGTGAGGCCTCACCGATGTTTGAACTGGAGGATCGTCAGAAATGCTGCATCACGGGAAGAAGTGCCCTTCCTTCGTGTCGTGCTACAAGAACACACTTCTCCTGCCTCGTTAGATTCCTTTTAAGTCTCACTGCTTCTCGTTTAATCAGTGTTTCAACAGAACATTAAAACATAGGTAAAATGAGAGAGTTAGCAGGGACACCACGGAAAATAAATCCCTCTGTATCTTTAAAGCAATGATGGGAAACCTGCTGCCATTTCTTCATCCCTTAATTAAACACGCCACTTTATTTTTTTGGAATAAGAATTAATTTCATTTTTCTGGAAGTTCATCATATTCCCAGTTTCCTCCAACCCACCAGTGCTGGAACAGTTTTCCAACAGCCCGCGTAGATGCGAATTAGGTGAATGCCTTTCACCCGATTCTTTATGCAGATTTTCGAAGAAAATCTTTTTCGAGTATTTTCTCTTTGAAAAGTACGCAAAAGAATAGCGTTTGTACCTCTCATTTCTGCACATGGCCAAAGAAGGGCAAAGTAGCAGGCCTACAGGACTGTACCAAGGGTTGTGCGAGGGTGTTATGGAAAGGGCTCTGATGTCATCACTGGGCTTCTAGGAAGCCCGACAAAAGCAAGTTCTTGCATGCAGCTAGGCAGGGCGCCAAGTTCACTGGTTGCATGGAGTGCGTTGCTTGCTTCGTATAGTCCTGCATGCATACATTGCAAAATCAAAGCTGTGTTCCTCACCTCAACATGCCCACAGCAACACCTATTTTCCCCATAGCAAAAAGTATTATACACTGTGAAAACTGCTCTCCCCACTGGTATTACTGGGGTGGGGCTTCATTCACAGCTGACATGAGCAGAGCTGCTTGTAGCTGTGGTAAAAAGGGCAGTTGCCCCGGGCCCCTGCACAATGGGGCTGCAGCTGCCCTGCTGCTCAGGAGTGATGGCGGCTCTGTAATTAGGCAGGCTAGAGTGAGGCAATCACTTGTCTTCTGGGTGGCCCGGCAGTGGGGAAGGCAGGAGACACAATGACAGCCAGTGTGGGGCCTTTCTAGTCCCTGCGACTGCTCAAAGTTTGTCAATCCCGCCTCCTCTGAAACAGGCAGTCTGCCTTGGAAGGGGCTGGAGTGACCAACCATGCTGCATGTGGTGTGGCAGGAGATTTGTTATACATCACAATGACTGGAGAAGTGAGAGACGGTGCCCTAGGAAGTAAAGGAGGAGAGATTATGATGGTGGGAGGAGGGGACAGGGGGGAGAGATACTGCCTGAGAGGATGGTAGGGGGCCCATCCTTACAGGTTTGCCTAGGGTCCCATAAGGTGTTGAATTGGCCCTGGGCATGAGTGTGGATGGGACTTAATTTACAGTTGTATGAGGGAGGTTATGGATCTATTTGCAGCTGACATTAATGGGTAGGGCTCTGCTAAGATGTACTAAAAATAAGCCATTGGCTGGAGCTCTTGACTGAGAGGTAAGACACCTGCCTCCAAGTTCAGCTCATGCTCCCTGCCGTTGGGCTTGGTCAGTCATCCCAACAGCAGTGTTTGAAATAGCTCCTGGAGAGCTGCGCTCTGTGTATGTAGGAAGGGAAACTAATTCTTGATCTTGAATATTTTCTTCTTCTAGAGTTCGCCCTCACTTTGGTCTTTGCATTACAGACACAGATACATTTCCATCAAACAGTCCAAAGAGAGAAAGTAGCTGATCATTTCTTCATATCGTACTGCATAGCAATAATACTGTGCTCGGTTTCAATTCACCTACCTCACATCGATAGCAGTTTTCATGGAAACTTCGCCCTAAACATTCGACTTTGTAGGAGTCCTTGCCGTTCATCGGGATAATGGGATCATGGCAGACACTGCACACCGAAGCAAATTTCCTGGAGGACATGGGAACAGGAAAGTATCATAATGTCAGTAACTGCACACGCTGACAGTAGCAGATCAGGCCCAGCCTCAACCACAGGATGTAGGAGGGGAAGGGGCCGGCCTGCTACAGATCAGGGCTGACACTGGCACAGACATCCGTAAAGACACAACCACAAGATGCAAGGTGAAGAACAGGTGACAACTCACACGGTAACTCGCAGATTATTCTACTGCATCCACCCTACACGGCCATGTTTCGGCATGCGCCTCCATCAGGGGTGCAATAGATTAAGAAAGATCAACAGAGAAGTCCACATATGTCTGTTTATGGAGTTCTCACCAAACAAAGAAACAAAATTTCAAGGAACTCGTAGTGCCTTTTAATTCACTGCAGTGTGCAGTGTTTTTGCACAGCGGCAAATAGAAGCTGTACCAAGTGTGTACATACATGTGTAAATTGCGACCCCACACGATACTCCTGCAATGCCTATACACAGATTGCACATATTTTGTATGCGTGTATGTTTTTCACACATATGCAGTCATGCAATTTTATAAAAGCCGTTTTCTGCATGTGCCTGAGATACAACACACTGGAATACAGGGACCTTGAACTGATCTAGAAGCACAATTATTATCTTCCTTTAGGTGGCTAAAATAGTTGATTTCCACAATCACAGTCCTCAGTCTGAATCAGGAAAGGCAAATTACTCTAGCCACTTTACTGGGTAGACTAGATGGGCCGTACTGGTCTTAATGGGCTGTAGTGGGTAGACTAGATGGGCCGTACTGGTCTTGATCTGCCATCATGTACTATGGGCCTGATTCTGGGACACGGATTGTGGAGTTGCACGTCTCGGTGCAGCCCCAAAGCCGTCCGGGTCCGATTCCCCCTCCAGCTCTCCCCACATGTCCTGAGCAGCCAGATGAGGAGAGCTGGCAGGGGGCGGGATCTGCGCAGAGTGGGGGTGGGCCAGCCTGGCAGAATGTACAGGACCTATTCAGGTCACAGCCCTGTATGTCCTGCTGGGTCAAAGAGGATGTGCTGCTTATTCCACTTCGAAGGTGAAATAAGCAGCACCAACCCAGCGATCGGGTCAGGGGATCCGCGCCCCCCCCCCCTTCCCACCAGAGCCAGGCCAAGTGCGGGTGGGTCCCTGCTGCCGATCCTGGCTCCGGCAGGTTAGTTGTGGGTCGGGCAGTGGGGAAGAGGGGGACCAAAGCCACGGGAGTCGGAAGTGCCTGCAGGGAGGATGTCCCACAGGTGGCAGGGGCACGTCGGGCCATCCACAGGCCCAATTCTGTACACCAAGGGAACATTTTGTTCCCACGGTCCAGAATTGGGTCCTAACTGGCCCATTTCCTCGGGGACGTCTAGATGGCCTGGACGTCCCCCTCCCTGAATCAGGCTCCACATTATTAAGTTACTATGTTATCTCTTCTCTATGCAATGCAGAAATGATCTAATGGGATTCTAGAGATTTTTGTCACAGAAGATCCTCAGGGTAACACAACATAGTGCTGCAGAGCTATTTTGCAGAAGCATGAGGAGTAATGTTAAAAAAAAAAGAACTAAATTTAAAAGATAACTTTTAAGGCGTTGTGGACTCTCTAGAGCAGTGGTACCCAAGCCTGATCCTCAGGCCCCCAGCCAGTCGGGTTTTCAGGATATCCACTATGAATATTCATGAGAGAGATCTGCATGCGCTGCCTCCATTGAATGCAAATTTCTCTCATGCATATCCTGAAAACCCAACGTACTGGGGGGCCCCCAGGAAAAGGTTTGGGAACCACTGCCCTGCCCCATATATTCTGTGAGTTAGTACAATATTCCATTAGCAGCACAGTCGTGGGAGACGCCATGTTTGATTTTCCAGTCTTGGATCAGCTGGGGATACTGTGACGGCAATGACCCCAATTCTAACATGGGACTCTCAACCCACCCTTAAAATTTTGATAAAAGAAGAAAGGGCCTGATATTCAGCCCAGGGCGGTAAAGTGTCTGGCCGCCGCAGGCAAAAATAAAACTGGATAGTCAGCACTAGATGCCGGATAGCCACGGGTGCTGAATATCTCGTTTTCATTTGCTATCCGGCGGTGATATCCAACCAGTAACTGAATAGCAGAACCGCATAACATTAGCATAGCCATTGGCCTGTGGTTTATGTGGTTACTGTCAAGTTAGTGGGCTGAAAATTACCACTGACTGGATAGATGCTGGGATCACCCCAACCCCACCCACGGAGTACTGTGCCAGTGCAGTCTGTGGGGGTATTGAGCTGGGTTTATGCAGTTGACGCGTTCTACTAACCTCATAAACCCTTTAGAATATCAGGCCCAAAGTTTTTAAAATGGGGGGAGCTCCTAGGTGGTCTGAATGAAAGCCTGCGGTGCCATTGCCTGTGTTGGACCAGATTACAGGGAGCAGCAGGAGACTGTTGGGCGTAGATAAGCTTTGATTAATATGAGTTCTGTAAATCATAAAGAACTATTTTTATTGGATCTATTGAATGATTTTACATGAAATGTTTTAGCTATAATGGAAACTTGGTTAAGGGATGAGGAAGGGTTGTTTTAGGGCTTTTTGTCCCTTAGGTTATCAATCGTTTGCCTGCTCACTTGAGGGTAAAATGGGTGGAGGGGTAACGAATGCAGTGAAATCTATTGTAAACCTTTTGTTCAAAAAATCAAAAAAGTTTGATTCAGCAGAATGTCTAGTAGTGATTTTAGGTCGTGATTCTTGGGAGCTCTATAAACAACTACACATGCAATACAACTCTCCTAAGAGAGTTTTGGATGAGATTTTAGAGTTTATTTTACATTTGATAGTATCTTATGCTAAAGTATTTGTATTAGGCGATTTTAATTTTCCATCATATCCATCTCTGACTGGTGCAGAATTCGATTTTGTTCACTGTTTGGAGGATGTGGGTTTTTTCCAGATATGCCAAAATTCTACACGAGAGTTGTCATGTATTAGATTTGATAGTACGTACTAATTTATATTGCCAGGAATTAGAACCATAATTACTTTCAGTCCTGTGGTCACACCATATGGTGGAATATTTTGGATATCAGGTTTTGGATATATTTCGGGATTTAAATAAGGGTACCGCTATGGAGACTTTGGAGCCCAAATCTGTTGATCAAGAAAAATTCTTGTTGGCTTTATCTACTTGTGATGTGACTAAGGACTCATTGCCTTTGAATGAAAAAGTTGATAGTTGGTGTACTGAGATACGTAATGTGTTTGACGGTATAGCTTTAAAAAGGAAGCTCAAGCCAGTGAAATGTAAGAACGATTCTCCATGGTTCCATGATGCACTGATGATTTCGAAAAGGGAGGTTAGGAGATACGAAAGGAAGTGGGTTCAGGATAAAACTGATGTTAATGAGGCTTTGTGGAAAGAGTGCTGCAAAATATAAAAAGGCAATTTAGATGCCAAGAAATTATTTTATTCTGATTTATTAAACCACTCTACTAACCCTAAAATATTATTCAGAGAAGTGGGTAAACCCTTTAATGTGGCCAAAGGACAGTCTTGTAATTGTGCGACCCAGTCTAAAACTCGTGGTAAACCAGGAAGGATTCTTTATTATTCTATTGCACATACATTAGCTCACCAGCCCGACACGAGCCGTGTTTCGATCAATCTTCGTCAGGGGCTTCTGGTGTGCTGCATCCATAATATATAAATAATTAAAAACACAAATAACATCACAACTCAACATATTTAAACATAAACATGAATATATAAACATAATTATTTATATATTATGGATGCAGCACACCAGAAGCCCCTGACGAAGATTGATCGAAACACGGCTCGTATCGGGCTGGTGAGCTAATGTATGTGCAATAGAATAATAAAGAATCCTTCTTGGTTTACCACGAGTTTTAGACTGGGTTCTGTTCTTTACGTGGTTTGGTGCTCCCTTGGTGGACCCCTTGTAATTGTGCGACTACATTAACTTGTGAAATATTTTCGCAATTTTTCTCAGATCAGATAAATAAGATCTGGATGGGTTTAGATTCTCAGCACCCTCCCATTGTGCAGTCGACTGAGAATTTGGGTATAATTTTATCTTTGATTGATTCTCCTAATTTTCAAGAAAGGTCTTTTTTTTCTTTTTCTTTTGTTTCTATTGAGGATGTTAAGCAAGCTTTGACTTCTCTTCGTCCTACGTATATGTGATTTGATTCTTGACCTTCAAATGTTTTTGCATAGTCGACTGTATCTATTCTTGCTACATTGACATCTCTGATTAACGAGTCTTTGAATCAGGGAATAGTTCCTCATAGTTGGAAGAGGCTGTTCTTAAACCTCTGTTGAAAAAAATTAATTTAGATCAGAATAAATTGAAAGATTTTAGGCCTGTCAAATTTGCCCTATTTTTCTAAAGTTTTAGAATAGATTGTCCTGAATCAGTTATCTTATTTTCTTTCTAGAAATAATATGTTGTCACCTTATCCATCAGGTTTCAGAGGAAATCATAGTACTGGATTAGTTATGCTGGATATTTTGGATGATTGTTGGTATTATATAGATCATGGTCAGGAAGTTCTATTGGTCCTTTTGGACTTAGGTGCTGCATTTGATACTATTGATCATTATATCTTATTGCAGAGGTTATCTGATATGGGAGTTTCGGATTTGGTACTTACTTGGTTTAAGTCGTTTCTGACGGATAGGTGTCAATATGTAGTAGTGGGAAATACGATCTCTAATCCTACGCTGTTCAATATGGTGTCCCACAAGGGCCTGTGTTATCTATCATCTCTTCTGTTTAACATCTATATCAAACCTGTAATTGATGCAATTTCCACCTAAGGGGTTCAGATACATTCTTATGCTGATGATATTCAACCTTATGTCTCCTTGGGTGCAGATTGAGCCTCTGGAATTATCAGATTGGTGTCTTGTTTGGATATGATCAAACAATGGTTGGTACAGAATAAATTGCAGATTAATCCTTCAAAAACAGAAGTACTGTGGATTCATCGTAATAGCTCCTCCCCTACCCCAACAGATTCTTGTGAGGGAGTAGAGCTTCAGATTAAGAGTCAGGTTCGCAGTTTGGGAGTTATTATTATTTAACAGTTTTTTATACTGCTTTATCATTTTAGTCATTGTAGCTTAAACTTGGTAATGTACATTAAACAGGGACATTGATAGCTTGGATTTTTCTGAGGCAATGGAGGGTTAAGTGACTTGCCCAAGGTCACAAGGAGTGATGGTGGGAATTTAACCCTGGTCTCTTGGCTCCCAAGCCAGTGCTCTAACCATAAAGCGACTCCTCCACTCCAGTGATCTCTCTCTTGATGGTCGTGTATCCCAAGCTGTTAAGACCAGTTTCTATTATTTGCGGCAATTATATAAGATTTGTCAGTTTTTCTCACAATCTGAGATGTTATAACTTGTATATACATTTATAACATCAAAGCTTGATTATTGTAACTCTCTATTTTATGGATTGACTGCAAGATCAAAAAAGCAATTACAACGGATAGAGAA
The DNA here is from genome assembly GCA_033557465.1 of Ichthyophis bannanicus. NCBI lineage: Eukaryota > Metazoa > Chordata > Amphibia > Gymnophiona > Ichthyophiidae > Ichthyophis > Ichthyophis bannanicus. The sequence goes on from CM066042.1 coordinate 24,964,108, forward strand.
TGCGTCTGTGAGACTGCAAAGCTGCGTATCGTAGCTGAATATTTTATCACTACCGCTGGAACTCCGAGCACGGTATATTACGAACGAACCATACTGTAGAGCATGCCAGGAGGGTAATGTCACAACATAGTCCTTACATCAAAGTTCCCAAAAGGCACCTTTTTATGTTTATTTTATAAAGGTAACAAGTGCGCCTCTGTGACTTAGAAAACAGGCTCCCAGAACAGCCTCTGTAGTGCATAAATGCCTTTATACAAATTTATCCCGCTCCAAAAAAGGCGTAAATCTCTGCGTGTACATGGATGCGTGCACACATTATAAGATATGCGCATACATCATGACTCCGCCTACTCTCTGTCCCTAGGAAAAACCAGGACTCATCCAAGGGTATTGGGCGCTCAAGATAATCGCAACACCAATCCTATTGTTTTATTTTTATTTAATTTATTTTTACTGACTTGCTTGTTGGTTTTAATATAATGTGTATGTTTTTGTTACCCGCCTTGGTGATTGAGCGGGATATAAATTCTTTTAAAAGAATAAATAAACCCTCCTGCAACAATCTTGTCAAAATGCAGAACTGGACCACATACTTTTCAATATTAACCTTTGCTCTGTATGTGTGTCTGTTCTTCCTGCAGGTAACAGAACGTGCTGAGGGCTCTCCGAGTGTGTCTGGCTGTCATGATGAGAACCTGCTGCTCTTGGTGGCTCCTTGTAGTTGCCTAGTCTTGCCTGATGGTTGGCTCGGTTCTGGGAACGATTACATGGGATGCACATATGTGTGCGTGTGATCTCTTCCATGGATATCCTTATATGTGCGCATTTCATTGTGAAATTTTATAAAGAGCCTTTTCTGCAAACAAAACATGCCTTTCACATGCAGAAAGCTTTATACAATACCTCTGCATGCAGTGCGTCTGGCTGCGCTATTAAAATAGTAGCTATCATTAGTGGAGGAAGGGAGAGGGGCAAGTTTCAAAAGCCGTTTACCCTGTTAAATCACTCATCCTTTCTACAGATCCAAGTGGTGAGACATTAACATGGTTATCTTGAGGGGAAGGGAATAGCATTGCAATCTTAAATCAGTGTGACCCACGCACCTGTAATAGTCGTCCGCACAGTACACCTCATTCTGCTCATCCACAGCAAAACTCTCATCTGCTATCCTGCGCTGACACACCACACAAGTGAAACAGGCTGGATGGTACCCGCTTCCCAGGGCACGAACTATCTTCTCAAGGATGGCTTCCTGGCACCTGGCACATTTCTCTAGCGTGGCCTACGGAGAGGGAGCCAGAAGTGACAGAAGTGAGTCGCTCAATCCCGCCACTGCAGAGAGAAAATGGCATTGAGAAGCTCTTCCTGTTTTCTGTCCTTTAAGATCAGAAGCACTTCTGTTAGCAGATGGGGGTTAACTTCTGCGGTTGCCGTATATTACAGACATTTGATCATTCGCTTATTGTCCTCAAGGAACCCCAAAATGAACAACAGGCATACAAACCTTGTCCACCCAGCAGCCTACAGTATAGCAATTCTAACATCCTCTTCCACACATAATCCCTCTCTACCCTCCGAACCGCACACAGCCACCCCTGACCGTTCTCAGTAACGCTACTCCCTTTGTTGCCATAGAGAGATGAGGAGATCATTGCTTGAACAATCCAAACTACAGTTACATGATGCAAGTTTCCACATCAGGAATCACCAGCCAGGAAAAGAATCTGGATGTCATCATGGATTGAAACCCTCCATCCAGTGTGCAGCGGCGGCCAAGAAAGCAAATAGAATGCTGGGAATCATAAGGAAAGGAATGGAAAATAAAACTAAGGATATTATAATGCCTCTGTATCGCTCCATGGTGTGACCACACCTTGATACTGTGTGCATTTCTGGTCGTCATATCTTAAAAAGGATATAGCGTTATTAGAAAAGGTACAGCCACCAAAATGGCAAAGGGGGATGGAAGGATACCCCTATGAAGAGAGGCTACAAAGGTTAGGGCTCTTCAGCTTGGAAAAGAGATGGCTGAGGGGAGATATGATAGAGGTCTGTAAATTAATAAATGGAGTGGAACGGGTAAATGTATATCTGTTGTTTACTCCTTCAAAATGTAGAAAGACTACGGGACACACAATGAAGCTACAAAACTACAGATAGGAGAAAATATTCTTTCTCTCAGTGTATAATTAGTTTTTGGAACTCATTGCTGGAGGATATGGTAAAAGCTGGTAGTGTAGCTGGGTTTAAAAAAAAGGTTTGGACAAATTCCCAGAGGAAAATTCCATAAACCATTATTAAGGTAGACCAGGAGAAAACCCCTGCTTCTCCCTGGGGATAAGTAGCATGGAACTGGCTAATTTTTGGATATATCAGGTTATCTTGATCACTGCTGGAGACAGAATATAGGACTTGATAGACCTTTGGTCTGACCCAGTATGGCAATTCTTATGTTCTATGAACTTTTAAATTTCCTGCATTTGATATAGAAGACTGACCAGAGAAGTGTCCCAGATTAGAGACAGCTAAACAGAGCTAAATGACTCACCAAGACAGCTGCTCAGATCTGACAGAACTTCAGCAATGACACAGGATATGTAGAGGGCAACATCTTTGCTTGGTAAGAGCCAATCCCTGAGTAGCAAGAATGCAAAACCATCCCAAGGCTTCCCTACACAACACCGTAAAAACGTTACTATCAATGACAGAGGAGAAAAGAAACTTCTGCATCTTCAGTGCTGATATCAACAACATTTTTCCATCCCCGATTGTCCTGAAAATCTCATATAGCCAACTAGAAGATACGAGAATTGCAGAAAATGAAATGTAGGAATTTAGAGTTACACTTTACTTTATATTCTGTTCAACCTTATTAATCTCAAGATAATCTTATAAAGATACATATTTATCTAGACATTATTGTTTGGATTTGGAATTTTTAGTGATTATTCATTTTGAAATAACTATTTTGTGGTGAAGGGCGCCCTCTAGTGTTATAATTCAGCAATGTGTTCAGACATCTCAATTGAGGAGGCTGTGAGCTGCTCAAAAACAATTTGCTTAAAAACAATTTAAGAAAGACAGGAACGCTAATAAAATCATAGCAAAGGAGAAGAAGAGATATACAACAGCATGATTAAGAGAGGGGGGTAGGAGAGGGTCATGAGCGAGAGGGAAGAGAGGCAGAATCCTGAGCCGCCAAAGCAGATAGAATGAAAGTTAGCTGAAACGGGTGAGTTTTGAGATGTGACTTAAATCTGGGAAAGGACGGTTCCAGACGGAGATCAGCCGGCAGTGTGTTACAAAGGCTGGGACCCAGAAAATAGAAGGCGGAGTGAGGGGTATATTCGTAGTGGGCACAAGAAGAGGAGGGGAGATGAAGGTGGTTGGCATGAAGCTGCAGATTAGCACGGAGGATAATACGTGAACAGAGTAAGAGGGGGTGTCAGTGTGTAAGCAACGTCGGTCCTCGGGGAACCCCAGGCCTGTCAGGTTTTCAGGATATCCACAATGAATATGCATGAGATAGATCTGCCTGCACTGTATGCAGATCTATCTCATGCATATTCATTGTGCGTACTCTGAAAACCTGACTGGCCTGGGGTTCCCCGAGGACTGGGTTGGGAACCACTGGAAGGTTTTATGAACCCTAAGTTTATATTGAATCCGATATGAAAGAAATAACCAGTGGGAATCAATGAGCAGTGGAGTAACATGATCAAATTTAGAGGCGTGGTGAAGTATTCACATGGCTGTGTTCTGAACAGTTTGCAAGCGTTTGATCTGGTGGTTAGGGAGGCCAACACAGACAACATTACAGTAATCGAATGACCAGAGCTAGCAGCAGAGTAGCAGTGGTGGAGGGGAGGAGAAATGAGCGAACGGAATGAATTTGACGGAGGGTAAAAAGGAGTGCTTCACCACGGCACTATTTGTTCGTGAAAAGTGAGGCCACCGGCGAGGATACCAGAGGGTTGGGGGAGCCATGAAGTGAGGGGACAGCTGAAGATCCAGTAAGCCGGGTAGCAGAGGTTTTGGAGGAATTCAATTGCAGATGTTTTGTTTGCAGTCACAGGGCAATCTGGGCAAGACAGAGGTTTACAACGGTGAGATCGGGGAAGGTCGGACGTGCGTGAAACTGTAGAAGAATGTTGTCAGCATGATCATACGTCAAGACCCCAAATTATTGAATGAGGGTGGCTAGGGAGGCAAGAAAAACATTGAATAGGAGAGGGGCAAGAACCGAACCCTGGGGGACACCACCGGCAAGGGGGAAAAGGTGGAGATGGAGGTGAAATGATGTCGGTAGTTCACAGCTCAATGCAGAAACCCGGCGTTAAGAGCCCAGCACAGCTCAGCGCGGGATTTCCCAAGCAAGCTTAGCACAGACGTTTTGCTCAGCTTTACTGCAAGTGAATGAGCTGGGAGCCAAATGTCTGTGCTAAACGAGGAAAGCAAGTCAGGCGCATGTGCACAGGGGTCTGCATTAGCAGCACCTATATCCTGTTGACAAAAAAAACCCCAGTCTGCCACTTGTGTCCATGTGCTGGATTGCTGTCTAGAGCATAAACAGCAATATTAGTCTGCACAGAAATTCCACTCGGATATTTCAGAGCAGAAACTTGTGCGCAGAATAATATTGCTGTTTATGCGCCAGATAGCGTTCCATCACATACGCACAAGTGGCTTCCTCTCTACCCGTTTTCTTTCAGCACTCTCTTCAGCAAAGTCAGAAAAAAGCTGCAGGTGCTGTATGCTGAAGAAACAGGCATAAAATCCTCACCGGCACTGACTGCAGACTTATGAGCTAAGCCTTAGTGCCACCTCAGAGCTCGCGTTAAATCCCAGCCTCCTGGTCTTCTGCGCCCTTCTCTGCATCTGAGCTGCCAGCCAGTTGCTTCAGTGCCTTCCGTTTAACTGGATTCCTTCCTGCATCCTGCGTCCAGAGTAGCGCAGAAAAGTCTGTGTAAACAATGCGTAGAAGTTTGCACTAACAGCAGCGCCTTTTTCTGTGCACAGCAGATAATCTTTTTATGTTCCTCTGTTTGTTCCTTTGTGATTTCAAATGTCTACTGTTTCTGCTTAGGATATTTATTTATTTAAATGGATTTATATACCGCTTTGTCCTTCAAACAATCAATGAACAGTGTCAGTAGGGGTAGGCTTGCAGTGTTCACACAGGAGAGTAGTTGTGGGAGTGAAGGCAATGATTTCTTGGTGAGCTATATACAGTATGAGCTAAGTACAAGTAGTTATATACAGGGAGGGTAGGGGGGACGGAGGGAGGCGGAATGTTATGTAGCCATGGGCTAAAATACAGGTTATTTAGGTAATGTCACTATAGTGTTCAATAAAGAGTATGGGTTTGAGCTGCTTCTTGAAGTCCTTGATGTCTATAGTTGATCGTAGGTCGTCCGGGAGGGAGTTCCAGAGAGCTGGGGCAGCCAGGGATAGTGCTCTTCTTGTCGTGTCTTGCCTTGCTTTGGTAAATGCTACGGGGGTGATAATGGAGCCTGAGGTGCCTCTCCTCCTTGGCCTGCTGCTTGTGTCGGATTTGAAGAGGGGTAGCAGGCTGTTTGCTGAGAGGTTGTGTTTGATTTTAAAGATGTTTAGTATTGCCTTATATCTGATGCAGGATCTGATAAGGAGCCAGTGGAGTTGGTTGAGAATGGGGGTGATGTGATCGTGTCTTGATGATCCCGTTATTATTCGGGCGGCAGTGTATTAAGCCATCTGCAGGGGCCGGAGTGTTTGTTTTGAGAGTCCAATGTAGATGGGGTTGCAGAAGTCTAATATGGGTGTGATTAGAGCTTGACAGACGGTGCGAAAGTGATCCTGTGAGAGAATTGGCTTGAGGCATTGGATGGTTCTCATTTTGAGATATGCGTTTTTGGTGGTTCTGCTGATGTGCGACTGTAGGTTCAGGTCTTTGTCGAGTGTTACTCCGAGGTACTTTACTTCAGTCTTTATTGATATGGTGATGTTGTTCAGACTGATGTTGGGAGTTGGGGTGAAGGTGGCATTTCGGTGATGAGTAATGCTTCTGTCTTGTTGCAGTTTATGGTCAGGTTGTTTTCTAGCATCCAGTGTCATTTTCTGAAGACAGTCTGATATTTTGGTGTAGTCTGGGCTGTCAAGATTGATTGGAGTGTATATCATGATGTCATCTGCATAGATAGTGTATTATATATTGTGGTTCTTGATTATGTTGCAGATCGGTTGAATGTAGAGGTTAAATAAAAGCGCAGATAGGGCAGATCCTTGAGGTATGCCCTGGTTGATTCTTATTGGTTGGGAGGTGACAGCGCCACTTTTGACTTGGAGCTGTCTGTTTGTGAGGTATGGGATGAACCACTTCATGGTGTTGCCATGTAGGCCGATGTCCTGTAGTCTTGATTGAAATGTGCTGTGATCCACAGTGTCGAAAGCTGATGAGATGTCTATGAAGATTATGATGATGCCTCTCTTAATGTTGTTGATGATTTGGATCAGATTATCAAAGAGGTATATCAGTAGTGTTTCAACACCATGGTTTGGTCGGAAGCCACGTTGATTGGGGTCCAGCGGGGTGTGGTTGTCAATGTGATCCTGGAGTTGGTGTTGGACCACCTTTTCGATAATTTTCGCTAGTAGAGGGAGACTTGAGATAGATCTGTAAGCAGCTGGATTGTTCTTATTTAGTTGGGTTTTTTTCGGGATTGGTCATATTGTCACTAACTTTAGAGTATTTGGCATGATGCCTTGGGTTAGGAAGTTGTGCACCATTTATTTTATTTATTTATTTACATTCTCTTATATACCGCACTATTCGGCATCAGCGCGGTTTACATGGAACAAAATGCTCAGTACAAATAACATGTATGAGTTTACAGATAACAGGGAACAAAAACTTGGATAACAGGGGTAACTATTTACAAGACTTACTACATGGAGAAAACACAATCCACGTCATGGGTTTGAGTGTCAACTTGGTGTGTTGTTGGTATGCTATAAGTTTGTCTGGGAATGTGGATGGTATGGGGGGTGTCTTGGAGATCTAGGAGATGCAGTTGGGCTCAATAAGGTATTTGTTGAAGAGGTGACCTTTGAGGGCTTTCCTAAACTGTGGTAGATTCTTAATAGCCCGGATATCATGGGGTAATGCATTCCAATATCTTGGGGCACTGAGACTGAAGGCCCTGTTGGCCGTCGATTTAGTGCAAACAGTAAGTGCCTTCTGTACGGTTAGGGAATTTATAGCCGTGGATCTTCTTGCTCTATTTGGTGATGTGGCATGGATGAGGGAGGTTAAGGATGTGGATGAGAGATTGTGAACAGCTTTAAAAGTGATTATACCATACCATTATAACATACCATGTTGTGTATGGTGTGGATAAGATCTTCTTTACTGCTTTGATCCAGACCACTGGGCATGGGTCTGTTGGGGCGGTGCTGGTGTTGATCGAGGTGATGATGTGGGAGATTTGATCCTTGGATGGGATGCTGAATTTGTCCCAGGTTTTCTTTTGTGGTGTTGGTTTAGCGGTGGTGCTCATGATCGGTTGACGTGGGGCAGTGAGTTTTTCTTGGAGGTAGTCTGCAAAGGTCTGTGGATCTATTTGATCAGATTTTTCAGGATTGGGTTCATTGGTGAGGGTTTTCACTATTTCAAAGAGTTCTCTAGGTTTGTTGGCGGATTTGAGAATCTGGTTTGTGTAGTATTCTCTTTTCTTTTGGTTGATGAGGTTGTTATATTCTTTTTGTTTTGATTGATATAGGTCTTGTGTGTTGTCTGATTTGGTGCATCTCCATCATCGTTCTATTTTTCTTAGATCTCTTTTTGCATTTCAGATATCCTTTGAGTACCAGGGGGTGTGCCGGTTTTTGGCGTGGTGAGCTTTGTAGGTCTTGCGCTCAGTGGCTTTGGCAGCAGATGTGATGGTATTGTTCCAGTTGTCGATTTGCTCATCTATGTCATCTGATTTTGTGATCAGGTATGGTAGGGTGTCTTGTAGGAATTGGTCCTTGTCAAAGGTTTTGAATCTTCTATGTCTGGGTGGGTTGTCTTGATGGCTGATGGGGCCTAGCCCTTGTAGCTCAAGTTTTATTTCTATTATATGGTGGTCCGACCCGGGCACTGGTGTGATCAAGGGCTTTGTGCAGCTGTTACTTTTTAGTAGGTAGTTGGGAGCGAAGATGAGATCGGGTGAAGATCCGTATCTGTGGGTGGGGGCTTTGATTAGTTGAGTGTTATTGTAGGGAGTCCATCGCTGACAGAAAGGCTTCTGCATCTTTGGTTGTGGCAGATTTGAGGTTAATACATAATAAACTATAGCAGTCTCAACATTTCAATAAAGCATACTGTCTATGGAGGACATATTTATTTTTATCATCATCTTCACAGCCAGTGTTGACTGGGTTTAACTCCACTAAGTCAGATCCTACCCAAGGACCTGGGAATTAGAGATATTGGTGCAGGATGTCTGCTCTTCCAAGTGGGGAAGGTTTTTGCAAAACGAATGGGCTTATGACATACATGTAAAGTTTCCAGGTATTTTGGGAGTCCAGTCTAGGGCCGTCCCATCCACTAGGTGAACTAGGCGATCGCCTGGGATAGCAGGCCCCGGTGGGTGGCATCAGCCCCCCTCCTCCCACCAAAGCGGCCCCCCTTCCAGCATCCATCTTCTCACCTGGGGGCAGCAAGATGATGCCTCTGTTGCTTTGGGCTTTAAAGTGCCCATGTTAGTGCGTTGGAGGGGGGCAGGAGCGGCAGACCGTGAACATGCTAGCACGGGTACTCTAAACCAATGCAGCGGAGGCATTGTCATATTGCTTTTCCTCCCCCCGGTGAGAAGATGGATGCCAGGGGGGGGGGGCAGCATGATGGGGTGGGCGGAGCCGCAATCTTCGGGGGGCAGCATACAGGTTCTGCATAGGGCGACAGAAACCCTGAGGCCGGCCCTGTTCCAGTCAATTTCCCTCCAAGAGCTCCAATCACTATTAGTATTACCACTGATTTTTTTCCTCCAAAATCTTTTGGTTTCTGTTTGTAAATCCCAGTATGTTCTACTAGCACCGGGTACTGGCACATCTAGAAACCCTACATTACTCTTTTCTATAACCGTGATGCCGTGATGTGTTATTAGTAGTAATATTGTGAATGATGCCCACTGTTAGAGCAGGTCCGGTTTCATATAACCTAAGTAAGCAAATGCTGGTTTTGTTTTTATGCTGTCTACCCATAAAAATATACTGAAAACAAGTTACTGCTTCTACGTTTTACTCTGAAATGTATTATTAAACCCCTGAAGGTGCTGTAATGACTCTTGAGTCAATCTATAAGAGGTTCCAACACGTCTGGGGATGAGAATCTGAAGCTAATGCAGCAAAATAGACAAAAATTCAGATTAACCTATTAAACCTATTCTAAAAGGAAGTCTGGCCCTCAGTGGCTGTCTGGAAATCTGAGCCTGTGGTTTAATGGGATCAGCGTTAGGTCGCACTGCTGAAATGCTTTTATCATGTACAGTTCACTTAGCCTCTTTTCCGTAGGAGCTGGAAACGTGTCACTACCTAATAACTTCCCTTCATTTCCTCTTTCCTCTTTCCTAGTTCTAATTTATTTCTTTTCCTTTTTCCTCCTCTTCCCTTATTTTGACTTGATTGTTAACTGCTTTGAAGCATCCTCTGGTGTCTAATGATGGTATGCAATGAAACAGAAACACAGAAACATGATGACAGAAAAAGACCACATGGCCTATCTAGTCTGTCCTTCCATAACAACAACTGCAACAGTCCACTTTTTACCTTTAGAGATCCTCTGTGTTGGTCCCATGCTTCTTTGAATTCAGATACTGTCCTCATCTCTACCACCTCCACTGGGAGACTATTCCACGGATCCACTACTCTTTCCGTAAAGAAATATTTCCGCATATCACTCCTGAATCTATCTCCCTTCACCCTCATCCCATGTCCCCTCGTAGCAGAACTTGCTTTCAATTGAAAGAGGCTCTCTCCCTGAACATTTATGCCACAGAGGTATTTGAACGTCTCAATCATATAACCTCTGTCCCCCCTTCCTCTAAAGACCTTTAAGTCTGTCCTCATATACTATATAATAAAGAACAATAACCATTTTAGTAGCCACCCTCTGCACCGACTCCATCCTGTTTATGTCCTTTTGAAGGTCCAGTCTCCAGAATTTTACAATACTCCAAATGAGGTCTCACCAGAAGCACTATCACCTCCTTTCTTCTGCTGGCCATTCCTCTCTCTATGCACCCAAGTATCCTTCTAGCTTTTGCCGTCGCCTTTTCTACCTGTTCAGCTACTTTAAGATCATCAGACACAATCATGCATAGGTCCCGCTCTTCTTTAGAGGACAGAAGTACTTCACCCCCTATACTATATCACTCCCTTGGATTTTTGCAGCCCAAATTAATGACCTTGCATTTTTTACCATTAAATATCAGTTGCCAAATCCTTGACCTTTCTTCAAGCTTAGCTAATCCTTCCTCATGCTATCTATTCCTTCCTGGGCGTCTATTGCAGAATTCGGTATCATCCGCAAAGAGGCAAACCTTACCTGAAAGCCTTTCCGCTATATCACTAACAAAGATGTTAAAAAGAATCGGACCAAGGACAGATCTCGGCGGCACACCATTGGTAACATTCGTACTGTCAGCGATATGCTTCTCTGTTGTACCACCAGGCCACGCCTCCACCATGCCCTCAAGCTACAAGGATGTTCTCGCACCGGGAACATTTATATGCCCAGCTTATCTCACTTTGGCTACAGAGCTTCTGGCGTGTAGGCTGCGTTGCAATCTATTAAGCCGATGATGATGGGCCTACCAACGCAATTCTTCATTCGTTTATACTGTTGTGGAGTTTTGTGTTCTTAATTTGTCTTGATTTTTTTCTTAATATGTACTGTTATTATTTCATATGTTTTATTGTAAACTGCAGGCAATAGATCTAACAAATGAATAAATGTATAAAAAAGGAAGGAGGTGGGGAAGGGAAGCAGGGCGGAGATGAAGGACTGCCCATCTTAAAATGATGGAGGAGGAATCCGGTATTTAGGGGTTACAGTAATTTGACATCTAGCCTAGATCAGCTTTTCAAGTTTAATTACATTCCTTCCGGGAGGAAGACAGAGGAGAAAGTGGAAAGATAGAAGGAATGACCACAGATTGGCTAGGAAGGATGGTAGCTTTAAAATTGGTAAGAACATAAAGTATGCATGCTGGGTCACATCAGTGCAGTGGATTTCCTTGCTATCCTCCTTCCATTATTAAATCAAATGTGATCATGTTATGATCGCTATTGCCAACCAGTTCCAACACCGTTACCTCTCGAACTAGATTATACGTTCCACTAAGAACTCGATCTAAAATGGCTTCCCCTCGTGTCTCTTCCTGAACAGCTTCTCTATGAAGCAGTCATTTATTTCATCTAGGATCCTTACCTCCATAGCATGTCCTGATGAAACATGGATTCAGTCAATACTGTGGTAAATTAAATCTCTCTTTCTTACTGTGTTGTAAACTTTGCTAGCTTCCCTAATTTCTGTTAGCATTTAATGATCAATCTGATCATTCTGGTGAGGTGGATGGTGTCAGCATACAGTCCATGCAACTGTGGACTCTGGTGAATTCAGTCTTCAAAATTAAACTCTGACCCCCTGGTGATGTCAGTCTCTAGGACCTGTCTGCAGCCCCTCCTTGCTAAATCAAGAATAGCAGACCTTAAAGGGAGTGGCTAGCAGAGCTCAAGGGGAAGTGCTGGAAAGGATTCAGTCCACTATAAAGGACAGACACACTTCCTGTCTCTCTCTCTCTCCCACCATCCATCGGACATGAAGGACAGGAGGCTCTGATATTCAACTCCCTTCACCCCTCCCCCTCTCTCTACCCACATGTTCTGGCCTACCATGCGGCTCTGACCCACATGTTCTGGCCTCTATCTCTCTCACACTTCGCACATGCACACACACAGATTCATTGATGCACACTGAAACAGCTCTGTAACAATCACTATATACCTCTGTTCAATACCTATGTATTAAGCCTATTTGTACATAAAAACCTTTCTCCAAGCCACACCTGTTTGCTTGTCTTATTACAAACCCTCCTGCGTCTGTGAAGTGAAATGAACCCAAGATTACATATTCAGAAGATTACAGATGGTAGTACACCCCCCACTGCCGTTCCCTTCCCCTTTTTACAAGGAATTTCTATCCAGAGAGATTCTACAGTGTATTTTGTTTCCTGTAATTCCTTTGCCCTGTTTGACTCGATGCCCTTTTTAACATATAGCACCACCCCTCCACCAATGTGATACAGTTTGTACCCAGGTGTCACGGTATCCCATGGGCTGTCCCACCAGGTCTCTGAGATGCCAATTATAGCTGACCTTTCATTCAGTGCCATATATTCTAACTCTCTCTTCTTATTTTCTAGACTTCTAGAATTTGCATACAACAAGAATCCGTTTATAACCCTTTTATGTATTTTGGAAGCAAAATGGTCTCAACGGATGTGAATAGAAGCCCTGCTCTGGGTTTCTAATCTGGCAGATGCAGGAGCTCTTAGACATTCTGGATGTGTGCATGTTTTTTCCCAAGCTGCGATAAGCTGTGCACACAGAAGTCTTCCGTTGCTTTACCTTGTAGCAGGGATCACAGATCGGCTGTCCATCCTTCTGGTAATAAAGTTGCCCTGCAAGCTGGCGGCTGCATGTCCTGCATGTGAAGCAGTCCACATGGTATTGCTTTCTCATTGCCTCTATGGCGCCGACACGGAGCTCGATGGTCTTATGGCAGAATGCGCAGATGCCTGAAGACATACAGAGTAAGACAAAGTTAATAATAAAGTGACAAAGGAGCTTTATGTTTCTGAGAGCGTGTGCCCCCCCTCTCCTCCCAAATCCATTTGCTAATCACAAGCTGACAAGAATACAGAAGCTCCCAGGTGTAAGTCCACCCTCGGCCACCGTACCATCAGCAGTATCAGGAAAAAGCTGGAAGACCGAAGCCTCACAAAACAGTCAGGGAAACCATTAGCCCGTTTCCTTGGGCAGCTGCTATAGAGTTTGGCTCCTGCACCATACCTGCAGAACTCTCCACCGCCACTTGCTCTTTCTGGGTCGCCTTTGGGGCTTGACTCTGATCCACTTGTCTGAAGTTGGTGGGATGGCTTTTCTCGGGCTTTGACGCCATGGAGAATGTAGAGGAAACCTGCTGTTAGAACAAGGGAAGAATCTTAGCTGCCGTAGGCGCAGAGCGTAGAGAACCTTCCCTTTGAGGCTTGTCTGGCAACCAGAGCCTGCAAATATCTGAAGGCCGGCAAAATCGCTGTAGGCCTAGTGACTCCATAAAAGTGCAATTTATGTGAAAAATACTGCAAACCCCCCAAAGTTCAGGCATTTTGTGCTATTTTTCATGCAACATGAACTTTTGAAAGTACATTTCATAGTAGTAAACTTTCATGCAAAGTCCACTTTGCACAAAGGTTTATATAAATTTGCCATTAATGAATTGCTGTAATGGCAAAATCATGCAAAGCAACTTATTAATGCGCAAAAATGCAAACAAGAGTGCTCGGAAAAGGCTTTGCGTGCCTGTTTCTTCTGAAAAAATAACTAACGCTTAAGAGCTGTAGTTATTTTTTTAAGAGCTGCAGCAGCAGGGGAAAGTTAAAGGGCCTGCTGGCCCGAATTATAGGCCCCCTCACACCCTCTCCTCTGGGTAGACATATGATCTCTGGTGGTCCAGTGGACTTTCCTCCCCTCACTTCCCAGGCATGGATGCGGGGCTAAAATGTTGAAAAGACCTCCTCACCAGAAGTCCCGCCTTTTAAAGAGTACAGGGGTGGGCTGGCTTGGCCAAGCACTTTCCCTTATCTGCCCCCACCATAGACCCTGACTCGCCACTGGGGATCCAGAGGGGGGGGGGGCAGCAGCAGTCCCCACCCGCTCCTGCTCAGCAGCTGTCCTGTTCAAAATATCACCAGCTGACTCCTTGTGGTAGTACTGTGAGACTATATCACTAGAGGTCAGCAGGTGCCATTTTCATCTAGGCAGAGATTGGTCCTGGATCCCTAGGATTGAGTCACGGTGCTGAGGAGACCGGCTGGAGGGTCAACCCTCGGTTTAATGTTGGTGAGGGGTGGGGTTTCATAAAAGGGAGGTTACAATGTTTTAGCCCTGTGTCATAGCTGAAGAGGGAAGTCCACTGGACCACCAGGGAGTGGAGGTACCCTTAGGGGATGGCATCCAGGGGGCCTCCAATATAGGCCATGGGCTCTTTAATTTTATTGCATAGAGGTGTGTTTATTGGGAATTTCTCATATTTCCACGGCCCCGAATGCTGGAATTTCCTGGATGTGGAAACACATCAGAAATTCCCTTTGAACTTTAGCCAAGGATGTAAATGAGCCACAAGCTCATTTGCTTCTCTTAGCTAAATTTTGCAGAAACAGGTACTAACCCACACATATTTAGGGTTTTTAGACTATAAATCCTTCAGGGACAGGGACACACCTACTGTACCTGACTGTAGCTTGTTTGGAGATCAAATTTGGAGCACAAATAATCTTTATCTGAAATCCAGACCTAGCTCTGAACCAATGTCTTGTGCACACAGGGGCGGTGTGACCCAATAAGTAAAATTCTGTGTCGGAGCGGGTAAAAGTGGCAGGTCATAGAGAGAGTACCAGAAAAACTGGGTTAGCGCTGAATTGCCGTTGAAAGGGGGGTGGGGTGGAAGCAGGAGGACGGCCTCATATCCCTGCACAGGAAGTGGCGAGACTTTGTTAGCGCAGCTGAGAGGAGCTAATGTTGCAGCCGAGCTCATCCTTCAGGTCCTATGTGCTAAGCATCAGGCCCTACAGTTTCTAACCCTCACCCCAAACTACAATAGTCACTTTGACCAACCTACTGACAGTGCAGAAGTGAGATTCTGAAAACCCACCTTTTGGATCCTGACCCTTATTCTCCTGTTTAATATGCATCATTTCTCCATAAAAAAATTCCCTAGACCCTTGTTTGTCTTGATTGGATTGTGAACTCTGTGGGGTGGAGACTGTCTCATGCCCAGCGCTGCGAATGCCTGGTAGCACTATAGAAATGATAAGTAGTAACAGCTGTAGCCCCCGAGGTTTATAGCTAAAGGTCTATTGATAGAAAGTCAGAGACCCTCCTCCCCCCCATATCAAGAATATGGCTGAAAAAGCATCCCGGGTGTCCCTCTAGCGCGGAGAATGAAATCCAAGAGGATAATCGTACATGTGCACTTCCGCTGTCTGAAGATCGCCCCGCCTCAGCATAGCAACACAAGGGCTTCTTGCTGTACTTACCGGAGGCATTAATAAGGGAAGACAGACTCTCACTGTATTTCATGTTCACTTAAGGGTGTTAAGGATTTGCTAGAGCCAATTAGTAAGAGGGTAAATCTTTAAGGACCGCGTAATTCAATGCATGTTGCTACCGATTCTATAAAATAAAGTCTGCATGTACTTTATGGACTAGGGGAGTAAGCGGTGAGATGCGCATGCCAAACTGAGGTGCGACCACTAACACCAACCCTAGACTTAGTAGAAATGCCCATGATTAGATTTATGGTATTGTGGCACTCCACCTCTGCCCCTGTGTTCACCCACTCCAAAACTATGCGCCATTATCCTGATGCGAGAAGTTACAGAATAGCCACCACCTACACTCCACTTACCCTGTCCTAGCTCTGTCCAAACTACAGCCCACCCAGGAACACCTACATACAGACTGTGTAGTAGTAGGTCTGATCTTGTGGTGTGCTTATCATTTACTCACGTGATTTTATAAGAGCCGCAGAGGAGTAAGCATACCGACAAGACGAGGCAGTGCAGAGGGATCAGCATACCGACAAGACGGGGAGGTGCAGAGGGGTAAGCATGCCAACAAGATGGGGTGGCACAGAGGGAAAGCATGCCAACAAGATGGGGTGGCACAGAGGGGTAAGCATACCGACAAGACGGGGCAGCACAGAAGGGTAAGCATACCGACAAGACGGGGCGGCGCAGAGGGGTAAGCATACCGACAAGACGGGGCGGCGCAGAGGGGTAAGCATGCCGACAAGACGGGGCGGCGCAGAGGGGTAAGCATGCCGACAAGACGGGGCGGTGCAGACGGGTAAGCATGCCGACAAGACGGGGCAGCGCAGACAGGTAAGCATGCTGACAAGACGGGGCAGCGCAGACAGGTAAGCATGCTGACAAGACGGGGCAGCGTAGACAGGTAAGCATGCTGACAAGACGGGGCGGTGCAGACAGGTAAGCATGCTGACAAGACGGGGTAGCGCAGACAGGTAAGCATGCTGACAAGACGGGGCGGCGCAGAAGGGTAAGCATGCCGACAAGACGGGGCGGCGCAGACAGGTAAGCATACCGACAAGACGGGGAGGCGCAGAGGGGTAAGCATGCTGACAAGACAGGGCGGTGCAGACAGGTAAGCATGCCGACAAGATGGGGCGGTGCAGAGTGGTAAGCATGCCGACAAGATGGGGCGGTGCAGATGGGTAGCATACTGACAAGACGGGGAGGCGCAGAGGGGTAAGCATGCCGACAAGACGGGGCAGCGCAGAGGGGTAAGCATGCCGACGAGATGGGGTGGCGCAGAGGGGTAAGCATGCTGACGAGATGGGGTGGCGCAGAGGGGTAAGCATGCCAACAAGACGAGGAGGTGCAGAGGGGTAAGCTTGCTGACAAGATGGGGCGGTGCAGAGGGGTAAGCATACCGACAAGACGGGGCGGTGCAGAGGGGTAAGCATACCGACAAGACGAGGAGGTGCAGAGGGGTAAGCATACCGACAAGACGAGGAGGTGCAGAGGGTTAAGCTTGCCGACAAGACGAGGAGGTGCAGAGGGGTAAGCTTGCCGACAAGACGAGGAGGTGCAGAGGGGTAAGCTTGCCGACAAGACGGGGCGGTGCAGAGGGGTAAGCTTGCCGACAAGACAGGGCGGTGCAGAGGGGTAAGCATACCGACAAGATGGGGCGGTGCAGAGGCATTCTTGGGGCAGTAATAATGTGCCTGTGTATTTTATTCACGTTTGCACCTAGAGAGCAGATTACATTTGTGCACGGACATTTGCTCACTAATGCGGCAGGTTCTGGGAACCTAGTTTGGATTTCTCACACAGGAGCCCTGTTTAAGAAGTATAAAACAATGTAAATGTCCCCACGCAGATTAATGATGTACATATATAAATTAGCATAGTTAATAATCTTGCTTCTGAATGGCGATATATCAGATCTATGAATAACAAACTACGCATGTGTGTACT
Source organism: Ichthyophis bannanicus (assembly GCA_033557465.1). Lineage (NCBI taxonomy): Eukaryota > Metazoa > Chordata > Amphibia > Gymnophiona > Ichthyophiidae > Ichthyophis > Ichthyophis bannanicus. The sequence continues at coordinate 24,981,408 of CM066042.1, forward strand.
TTGCAACTGTGCCCAGACCACACCCCCTGCTACACTTTCCGGACAAGGTGCGAACTTTTAAGCCAGCTGGTATTTTATAAAAGGCCATGTATGCAAGAAAAATACTTTATAACTTGACCCCCATAACGTCTTCATTGTGCTACATAAAGGAGGTTATTTTAACGCCTTATTCGCAATTCCCACGCATAAATTTTGGCATTTACATATGTAGATGGCGGTTTTAGGAAGGGCTCGATTTACACGTGAATGTCTGAAATATGTAGAAATTGCAAGGGGGTGTGCTGGGGGGTGTGGTTAGAGTATGGCCTGAGGTCGTCAAACATCTGCATGCAGGGCCGGTGCAAGACGATGAGGCCCTAGGCGAATCTCATCTTTTGTGCCTGCCCCCCCTACGGAGCTCATTGCCACCACTATCACCCCGCTCTGGGACTTACAACGGCGGCAATGGCCACAAACAGCACCACGGTGCTTATCTTTAAGCTTCGGTGTCAGCACTGGGCGTTGGAGACGGGGTGGAAGCAAGAAGCCCTGTTGCACCAAAGCTTAAAGGTCAGCATCACAGGGCTCTTTGAGGCCATTGCTGACATTATATGTCCTGGAGAGAGGCTACAGCGGCGGCGGCAATGGATGCCCCTGAAGGACTGACGCTCCAGGCACTGGCCCAGTTTGCCCAATGGTGGTGCCGACCCTGTCTACATGTGTGTTTCCCATGTCATTTAGAGAATGTACATGTATAACCCAAAATTTCCACATCAGGATTTGCGCTGCTCCCTGGCATGTACAGGTTCTTAAATGTTCTTGTTCCAGCGAGCCCTGTGCAGGAAAGATTAAGGAAGTTATTCTCCTTAATCCCTATTTACTTCTTCCACAAACTGAAACAAAATAAAGATAGCAGCCTCTGTAGTTAATCAGTGACACTTCTACTTGTAGGTTTACACGTGTAAGAGCCGACCCCTGTGTAAGTTGCAAAGTCGCCTCTGTTGATTTTCTCTACATGCAGCTTTGCAACATGACTCCTCTGGCTGTAGGTATCGTCGGCACACACGGGCACCCCTGCACATCCCCAGACGTTGTTTTACAAAAGGCTCCACATTTATCAGAGCCTTTTCTAAAATACTGTTGGAATTGTGTGCGCCCCAACCTGGGTCTCTCAGTTTCACTCTCTACATACAGCTTTCATGTTTTTGTGTAACAATATTAATAACCACGTGGGGAAAGCACCTTTCTTACAGAGCCACTCAGACCTCAATTACTTCAACCACCTTTTTCCAAGAAAAATATTAAAAATACAACCCCGATGAATACCAAGGACATGAACTGGGAAGAATTCTTTTTATTTTCATGTAATTTTTGGGTGTCATACCTGGTGGTTCAGCGATAACGCTGGCTTGAGCTTCCGTAAACCTGGGCTGGGAGGCTGACCTGATACGGGAGGAGGTAAATCCACAAGGATTAGCTGTGGCAGGGGGGGTGGAACTGGAGGTGGTGGTGGTGGAACGTCTGGGCTGAGGAGGTCTTCGACTGGGGAGAAGTCATCCAATATTGGGTGGGGAAATGATAAGATTTCTGGAAAAACAAAAAGAACAAACCAGACATGAAGCAATCATAACTAAGGGCTGTAGATACAAAAATGGCTCCAAAATTTGCTCTCTGATGCAGAATCTGTTAAATATTGCAGAATCTGTCCCTTTTTAATATTTTACACAGACATTTGTCTTGTATTTGTGTTTGAGGAAAATAAGCTGAGAAATCATGAAGGCCACCTCTGTCAGAAGAATCATGGAGAGATGCACCAACCATGATCATTGTAACAAGGTACAAAAATCCTTTTGTCACCTAGGACAGAACTTGTAACTGAGAACACTGGTGACTGCACCTGCAGAACTAAGTGGGCAGTAGATACAGGTCAAAGAATCTGAAATCAAGTATAATTTTAAAATGGGGTCAAAAACATGGGAGCTGGCCTAGTGGCTTCATAGTGGCAGCACAGGCAGGATTAACCCTGTGGTGGGCTCTAGGCAAACAAGCATGCCGTTCTGACTGCAGAGGAAAACTGGCGGTGGAAGAACCAGCAGGTAAGAGGTGCTGGCTGACTTGCCCTGCTGACCGGAGGGCAACACACAGCAGGAGGGGGTAATTGACTCTTCATTTAGTCAGTAGCTGATTTACCAGGGCAAAATATTTCCTTGGGAGCCCCTGAATCACAGACTGTGGGTTTAAAGCGTGCATAGATGTTGTACAAATGAAAATGGCCCTTGCAAAGACCAAGTTCTTTCATATCTGTATTCCACAGGCATTGCGCACCCTTGACCCCGAGAGAATCTGAAAATCTGTCGCTGCTGGAGATTGAAACACTTCATGCTTAAGCAGAATGCCTGGCAATGATCTTTGCTTTTGGCCTTGTTTTCCACAATAAACAGCGCAGCACAGTTTGTTCTCTTTCAGGTGACAGATTTATGGAGGTAGCCATGAAAAAAAGGAAAATGATTTCACTGTGCACAGACTCGCTCCCCTAACTTTCACACCCCCCCCCCCTTTCTCTACTGCATAGGTACACGTTTGCCCCATTCCTCCATCACCAGTACGGGGTGCTCTGCACGAAACAGTTGGATGATACCATAGTCGGACATACCTGAGGACAGGAACACTACAAACACAGGGGAATGAATGAAAAAGGCTTCAACTTTTTTTATCACGAAAGAGTGCTTTAATACTCCAAACAAGGGGGACGATGCAGAAATCTTGCACTAGAGCCCAGAACTTAAAGCTCTAGCATGGGGTTTCATAATGCTGATTTTTTTGTGCAGCAATGTTATAAGCAAACAGCATGCAAATTAACTGTGCGCAAAAAAATCAGCATTAAACTGGGAGAGCAAGCCAAATACATGTGCACAGGGCCTGCATTAGCAGCCCCTGTATATTGGACAAGATTCTGGCATACTGTCTTGGCGGGTCACCTGAGGTTATGTTTGACACTTCACCTCAGATGATGTAGGCACCAGGTAAGAGCCCTGATAACATCGACCACAGCATCAGGGGGGCCAGTGCCCTCCCCCGCAACCAGGACCAGAATCATTGGTTGCCTATGGGCCCCAATCCCTCCTCCTGTTTCACAGAGATCATTGGTGGCTTGTGGGCTCCGAAGCACCCCCCCCCCCAACCTCTAAAATATCATTGGTGGCTCCATAGGCCTCCAATAATCTCTCTGCTGCACCCCTCTACCCCTCCACGTGCTCAATAGCCTTACTAAAAAAAAACCTCATGCAGCCAAAGAACCAACAGCAGGGCATTTTCAGTATACGCTTCCACCCTTTGGGACTCACTGCCACCACAATTAAGATCCATCCAGTTAACCAGCCAATTCTTTAACAACCTAAAAACTCTGTTGTTCCTACAGTATTATGGATCAAATACTGAACAAGAAACACCCGACTAAGTAATAACCACATCCCATCAACACATTGTAAATAGTTATGCCTCAAAAGTTTGATGATTGTTTATCTGTTTAAATGTCAACGTTACTGTACTGAGTTTTCTGGAAATCTTCACTGGTAGAAAGATGGTATAAAAAAGATGTTAAATAAAATAACATAAATAAATAAATAAATATTTCTGAAGGGTATTTATTAATGTTTCTTTACCTTATACCAGTGATGGCTAACCTTTTTGAGCCCGAGTGCCCAAACTGCCGCACAAAACCAAAGAATTTCCTCAAAGTGCCAGCACGTCAATTAAAGCCCCATTTGCATAAGGTGCTTCATTTGCATAAATTTTGCATAATGTTACCATACACTAACTTTTAGTAAACATGCCTCTTAATGAGTATATGGATAAAGAAAGACTAAAAGGTTTCTACATTACTATAATCCAGTACCAACCGCCAGGCACATTAGGAACTACTACAAACGCTGCCCATTTAGAACCCATAGCAAACCCGCCGTATCCTAACAGCCCTACCAGGACTCACAAAGCACCATACGCTACCTCTCAAAAAGGCAACACTGCAAATATTAAACCAATACATCTCAGAGAAACAAAAATACATGACCTACTGGGGAAAGAACAAGTGGCAATGTCAAATAGGAATTTATATAAACAGAATACCTCAGCTCAGTTACACATGCAGAACAGCCATCACCAAACAAGGAATCACATTTAGAAAACAGGAAGACAATAATTAAACTGGGAACCCCAAAAGCCAACTTGGAATATACAACAACACTGTAGAAATAAAACTATATATTAATTTCCTCTTGTACTAAACCAAGCGCAAAAATTAATGATGCACATTTCCCAGAGCTGACATATTCCCGTTAATAAATTCAAAATAAAGAGATATTTTTCTACCTTTTGTGCATTTTTTTTCAGTTGCAATTGTTCCAGCCACTTTCTTCTGGTTTCTTCGTGTCTTCTGCTAACTCTCCATCTGCTGTCCATTTGTCCTTTCTTCTGTCATTCTCTCTCTACCTCTGCTTTAACATACTAATCTGTCTCCGGTGGCTCGTTCCTCATTCCTATTTGATCTACTCACAAGTTACCCCTCCAACCTCAATCACCACTTACTATCCCAATACCCGGCCAAGTGTCGATTGGTTATCCCTCCCACACTCAATCTTTTTCCCCTCTCCATGTTACTCTCCCAGCCCCAGCCTAGTCTAAACCTCCCCCAACACCAGCTCCCTTCTATTCCAGCCTCACCCAGCATCCATTCCCTTCTAGTCCCTGCATCAGCCCATTTTCCAGTCCTAGCAGCCCCCCCAACCCAATACCAGTCCTATCCCCCCCTCATCAACCACTTCCAGTCCTAACCCCCCATCACCCCCATTTTCAGTTTAAGCCCCCCCCCTATAACCCATTACCAGTCCTAACCCCCACTTCCAGTCAGCCCCCCCCATAGCCCATTGCCAGTCCTAACCCCCCCATCAGCCCACAGTCCATTACCAGTCCTAACCCCATCAGCCCACCTCAAGTCCTACCCCTCCCCATCAGCCCATTCTTGTCCCAGCCCCCCATTATTCCCATTATCAGTCCTAAACCCCCCATAGCCCATTACCAGTCCTAACCCCATCAGACCACCTCCAGTGTTAACCCCCCATCAGCCCATTTCCAGTCCTAACCCCACCCAACAGCCCACCTCAAGTCCCTAACCCCTAACCCTCCCATCAGCCCATTAGCAGTCCTAACCCACCCCCTAGCCCATTAGCAGTCCTAACCCCCCCTCTCTAGCCATTAGCAGTCCTAACCCCCCCCCCATAGCCCATTACCAGTCCTAACCCCCTCACCACATTTCAATACAGCCCCAAACAACCCACAGCCCATTAGCAGTCCTAACCCCCCTAGCCCATTAGCAGTTCCGAACCCCCCCTCAGCCATTAGCAGTCCTAAACCCCCCCTCCTAGCCCATTAGCAGTCCTAACCCCCCCCCTAGCCCATTAGCAGTCCTAACCCCCCCCCCTCCTAGCCCTTAGCAGTCCTAACCCCCCCCCCAGCCCATTAGCAGTCCTAACCCCCCCTAGCCCATTAGCAGTCCTAACCCCCCTCTCTCTAGCCCATTAGCAGTCCTTAACCCCCCCCCATAGCCCATTACCAGTCCTAACCCCCCATCACCCCATTTCCAGACAGCCCCATCAGCCCACAGCCATTAGCAGTCCTAACCCCCCTAGCCCATTAGCAGTCCTAACCCCCCCCTCCTAGCCCATTAGCAGTCCTAACCCCCCCCAGCCCATTAGCAGTCCAACCCCCCCACGCCATTAGCAGTCCTAACCCCCCCCCTGCCCATTAGCAGTCTAACCCCCCATCACCCCCATTTCCAGACAGCCCCCATCAGCCCACAGCCCATTAGCAGTACTAACCCCCCCCTCCTAGCCCATTAGCAGTCCTAACCCCCCCCTCCCTAGACCCATTAGCAGTCCTAACCCACCCCCCCCCCAGCCATTAGCAGTCCTAACCCCCCCCACCCATTAGCAGTCCAACCCCCCCCCCCCCCCAGCCCATTAGCAGTCCTAACCCCCCCCCCCCTAGCCCAGGAGCAGGCCTAACACACCCCCCCCCCCCCCCCGGCAAATTTAAAAACAAAAAAGCGGGCTCTGGCTGCTGCCGCAGACGCGGCAGCATGCAGTGTCCCGCGGGCCCCCTCCGCCCGCTAAGCCCCTCTGCAAGGGCTTTCAGATTCGCGAGGGAGACAGCGTCTCCCTCGCGTCTCTTGTTAAGCCCGAAGGGGCTAATGGGAAATTTCCCATCAGTCCCTCGCGTCTAAAGGGGCTGATGGGAAAATTTCCATTAACCCCTACGGGCTTAACAGAGACGCGAGGGAGACGCTGTCTCCCTCGCGAATCTGAAAGCCTTGCAGAGGGGCTTAGCGGGCGGAGGGGCCCCGCGGGACACTGCATGCTGCCGCGTCCGCGGCAGCAGCCAGAGCCCGCTTTTTCTTTTTTTGCGGACCTTCACGCGTGCCAGCTGTAAGGCCTTCGCGTGCCACAGCTGGCACGCGTGCCATAGGTTCGCCATCGCTGCCTTATACCATTCCCTCACCTCTGCTCTCTATTCCTTAGAACTGCATCTTGTGTTTTTCCAGACTGTAGTCACACCAGTTCAAAACATACTTGTCACAATCATTCTTCAATATGGGACACATTGCAGAGAAGAGCAAAATTGTTTCTAAGTCTTGGCCTTATTCCACGTTTCAGCAGGAATAACATGGGACTTTTCTTAATACACTTTACACTTCTTCACAGCTGACCATACCCAAATTCCACCCCTTCTGGGCACATTCTGAGATCCCCGTGCTAGTGCTGTGTACGTGCATGATACCACTGTTTTAGAATACAGTCAGGGAGGTGTTCAGCACATATACATCCCCGCCACACGTACAAGCCCCTTATTCATGTTCTGGAATGATTCCCACAGTGTTTTGGAGCTGGTGTGTGTCTGGGTAATGCAGCCATCTTGCTTCCTTGCACTTTCTACCTTCCCTCCAACGCCCTTTCACTCACTCTCTCCCTACCTTCCCTACCCTCCTTGCATTCTCCTAATTCCCCTCCTCCCTTCCACTCTTCCTGCACTTGGCCTCTTTCCTTACTTATTTAGCAGTATTTATATACCACCTTTTACCATAAATCAAGGTGGTTTACATTAAAACTCCATCGTTGAACTCATTGTAACAAGGTGTTTTACAACTCTGTAACTTGGAGACATCAATGTGGCGTAACATTGTGTCATATCAGTATGTTTCCATAACTACAGTTTGAGATCATTATTCAGTGGTCATTGTCCAGGTCTGGTGTGACCTGAAATGTTCAATGAATAGGAAAGTCTTCAGCATTTTCCTGAATTCTTTAGCGTTTTCGTGCCTCTGATATTGTTTGGTAGAGAGTTCCATAGATTTGACGCATATAGTGAAAGGCTCTATTTGAGATACACTGCTTAGCTTTGGAGAATTCCTTTTGGCATGGTTGAAGTGTTTTTATTGTTTGTTCTTGACGGGCGGTTTTCGGGGTATATTTTTATTAGGTCTTGGAGTGATTCAGCTGATTCATTCTGGAGTATTTTGAATATATTAGTGATAGCCTTGAATCTTGCATGACTCCTGATTGGGAGCTAATGAAGTTGTGCCCAGATTGTTGTTATGTGTTCACATTTGTTTGTTCCTGTGAGAATGCGAGCAGCGGTGTTCTGTACCATCTGTAGTGAATGGATTGTTGTTGCTGGCAGGCCTTGTAAATTGAGTTACAAAAATTCAATACTGGTGTGATTATGGCCTGTAGGGACCGTTCTGCAGTCATTGTAACTTAGGAGGGGCTTTAGTCTCCAAATGATTTTCATTTTGTGGTAAGCGCTCTGTGTTGTCCTGTTAATAGAGGTTTGTGAGTTTAAGTTCTGATTGAAGATGACCCCTAGGTATTTAACTTCACTTTTGACAGCGATGCATCCGTCTTTTGTAGCTATTGTGGAGATGGGTATGGTTGAAGGTCTTGTTTCTTGTTATTGTGAGTGCTTCCATTTTGCTATAGATTAAGCTGAGATTATGAGAGTTTAGCCAACTGGAAATGTTTGTGAGGCATTCAGTTATATTTGTGTAATCTGGGGTTTTGACATCAAATGTTGTGTATACCATAATGTCATCGGTGTAGATTTTGTAGTGAACGTTATGTTTCCGTATGACTTCACAAAGTGGCTGCATGTATATGTTAAAAAGCATGGATGATGATGCTGACCCCTCGGGGACTCCTTGTGTTAGTGTGAATGGAGAGGATGTGTCTTTCCCACATCTGACGTACTGTTGTCTATCCTGTAGGTATGATTGGAACCATTTCAAAGTGTTATTGTGCTATTGTATTCTTGTTGGTGTCTTAGAAGTATGGAGTGTGACACTGAGTCAAAGGCACCTTTATTTATTTATTTAACATTTCTTATATCCGTCTTTCATGATATCAAGGTGGTTTACATTGAACAAACTGAAATTACATTGAACAGGGCATTATAACTTGGAGATAACTATTTTACAGGGAACATGGGCAATGGAGGGTTAAGTGGCTTGCCCAAGACCACAAGCAGTACCTATGGGACTAGAAACCCCAGCCCTTCTGGCCCAAGGTTGCTGTCCTCTAGTGGGATTTGAATCCCTGACCTTCCAGCCTGAGGTAACTTGCCCCAACCACTAGACCACTCCTCCTCCTGATATGTCAAGAAATATTAGGATAATACTCTTTTTATATTGTCAATTTCTCTGATGATTTGGTCTAAAAGAGCCATTAGTAAGGTTTCGGTCTCATGGTGTTTCCTGAATCCATGTTGATGTGGGTCTAAGGATGCATAAGAATTGAGGTGGTCTTGTAGTTGTAACTGAACTATCTTCTCTATCATTTTGGCCATGAAAGGTAAGCTGGAGACTGGTCGATATAATATGGGGTCTGTCTTGTCAGATTTGGAGCTCTTTAGAATGGGCCTGATTGATGCCAGTTTGAGGGATGCAGGCATCTGCCCCTGTGCAAGGGATGTGTGTATGATGTGATGAATAAAAGGGATGAGTGGTTCCTTAGCTGATTTTATCCATGTCACTGGACAGGGGTAGGTTGGTGAGGTTGTTGTGTTCAGGGTTGTTATGACGTGTGCCGCCTGTTTGAGTGTTGGGATAGTGAATTCTCCCCATGTCTCAGTGTGTCGCAGTAGGTTATTAGGTTTACTTGATGATGTCTTTGTTTTTGGCCGATTGCTGAGCCACTTCAACATTAGATAGTCTGCTATTTGTCACGGATGTACGTCATTGGAGTCTGCCTGTAATGATTCTCTTGTTTGCATGTGGACCATTCCAAAGAGTTCTTTTAGTTTGTTCTCTGCCTTTGTTATCAACTTTGTGTTATATTCCTGTTTGCATCTGTTGATGATGTTGTAATTGTACATTCGCCCCTTACACTGTGCCATCCCCTTACCCTGCCCCTCTCTTTTTCTCTTCTCTAACCCCACCCCTTCCCGTTTACTCTGCCCCATACCCCTACCCTCTCTTGTGCTTATCCTTCTCCCTTTTCCATGCCTTGCCCCTTCTGTGATAGACACAGGCTCCATGTCAGCGGGAGCTGGGGACTCCTATCGGACTTTCATCGGTGCTAGCTGCTCCATGCCAGTGGGAGCTGGTGACGCCTACTGATCCTATAAAAATGACAACAAATCTTTATGTAAGGAAAGTAAATAAAAGCAAGAAAAAAAGTAAACAGATATTGTTCTCCAAGGAAATGGCGTAAAAAAAGGCAAAAAAGCTAGCATTCACAAAATATAGCAGAACACAAGAAGAGGAAGACAAATAAGAATGCTAAATAAAGCTCAACGGGGCAAAGAAAGAAATAAGGATGGCAAATGCACAAACAAGAAAAAATAGCTAAAAATGGACTCTTAAGTGAAAGATGCCGAGAATCGCTGTAAAGAGTGATAAGGAAATAGTGAAAGTACTAAACAAATAGTTTTGTTCTGTGTCCTTGAAACTGTGTTCATAGAAGAAAATCCTGGAAAAGGACCACAGTTGGCTGACAAAGGTACGTATGGGAATGGAGCAGATCTCACTCCGTTCTCAGAAGAAACTATTTATGAACAACTTGAAAAACTGAAGGTAGATAAAGCAAATGAGATAAATTCCAGGATACTGAGAGAACTCAACAAGGTTCTGGCAGGTCCTCTTATAGATGTGTTTAATAGATCCTTAGAGACGACATTCAGCAGAATTGGAGAAAGGATGATATGGGCCCTCTTCAGAGAAGATGAAGGAAACTACAGACCAGTAAGCCTTACCTTAATCAATGGAAAATTAACAGAGATGCTGCTGAAGGAAAGGATATTGAACTTTCTACAATACATTGTTTTGCAAGATTCAAGATAACATGGTTTTACCAAAGGCAGGTCACATTGAATGAATCTGGTTGATTTCTTGGATTTGATGACCAGAGAACTGGATCACAGGCATGCACTGGACATGGTCTACTTAGATTTCAGCAAAGCATTTGATACTGTTTCTCATAGGAAGCTTACTAACAAACTGAGCAGCCTGCAGTTAGGATCCTAAGTAGTGCACTGGATTGGGAATTGATTGATAGACAGGTGACAGGGGGTAGTTCTAAGTGGAATTCACTCGGAAAAAAGAAAGATGAGTCAAGCAGTGCCTGGGGATGATTCTGTTCAATATCTTTATCTTTGGTGTGACCTCATTTGGAGTATAGTGTGCAATTCTGTAGACCGCACCTTCAAAAGGATGTGAACAGGATGGAGTCGGTGCAGAGGGTGACTACTAAGACAATTAGTGGTCTTCATTATAAAGCATATGAGGACAGACTGAAGGATCTTAATAGGTACACCTTAGAGGAAAGGCGGGATAGAGGTGATATGATTGAGATGTTTAAATACCTCTGTGGCATAAATGCACAGGGGAAGAGCCTCTTTCGATTGAAAGCAAGTTCTGCTACGAGGGGACATGGGATGAGGGTGAAGGGAGATAGATTCAGGAGTGATATGCGGAAATATTTTTTTACAGAAAAAGTAGTGGATCCGTGGAATAGTCTCCCAGTGGAGGTGGTAGAGATGAGGACAGTATCTGAATTCAAAGAAGCATGGGACAAACACAGAGGATCTCTAAAGGTAAAAAGTGGACTGTTGTAGTTGTTGATATGGAAGGACAGACTAGATAGGCCATGTGGTCTTTTTCTGTCATCATATTTCTATGTTTCTAATATCAATGCCTCTGTAGCACTCCATGGTGAGAGCATAATTTGAGTATTGTGTGCAATTCTGGTCACCATATATAAAATAAAAATAGTGGAATTAGAAAACACATCTAGAGAAGGGCAACCATAAATGGTTAAGGGGGATGGAAGGATAACCCTATGAGGAAAGGTTTACAAGGTTAGGGCTCTTCAGTTTGTAGAAGAGATGACTCAGGGGAGTTATGATCGAGTACTAGCAAATCCTGAATGGAGCAGAATGGGTAAACATTAATTGATTGTTTAATTTTTCAAAAAGTACAAAGACTAGTGACGTGCCATGATGTTATAGAGTAGTAACGTAAAACAAATAGGAGAAATATATTTTTACTCAACACACAGTTAAGCTCCAATGCTCATTGCCAGAGGATGTGGCAAAGTTTAAAACAGGCTTGGACAAGTTCCTTGAGAAAAGCTCCATAAACTCTTAATAGAAAGCCACCGTTTATCCCTGGATAAGCAGGACGGAATCAGTCTACCTCTTGCCAGATAGTGTGACCTGGACTGCCCAATGCTGGAAATAGGAGCTTTGATCTGGCCCATTTCTTATGGTCTAATGGCCATTCTTATGTACTATGTCTCCTCCCCAGCAGTCCTGCAGCACTGTCCACTAGATCACTGGCACTCAATGAATTGCATGTTGCACATGGCCGTGGCAGTATCTTTAGATCTCTCAGCAGCCTTTGACCTTGTGGATCGCTCTCGCCTTCTTTCGCGTCTACGTGATGCTGTGTATCAGTGGTTTCCCTCCTCTCTCTTTTCCCGGTCATACTCTGTTCTTTCTCACTCCTCTTCGGGTGCTTTTTCTGATCCTACCCCCTTACTTTGTGGTGTTCCTCAAGGCTCAGTGTTGGCACCTCTTTTGTTTAATGTTTTCCAGGCGCCGCTTGCTCTTCTGATCCAGCAGTCTGGAATACCGACTTTCTTCTACGCTGATGATCTCGTCCTCCTCTACCACACCTCCCCTCTTCTACCTGATCTCTCCCCTCTCAATTCCTGCCTCCCGATTCGGGCTGTTCGTCCTTTCCTCACTGCACAAGCTCTTACTACTCTTGTTCTCTTTCTCAGCACCTCATGTCTGGATTTTTGCAACTCAGTTCTTGCTGGTGCTCCTCAATCCCTATTAAGTAGACTTCAACGCATTCAGAACACGGCAGCACGTATCATTACCCACTCTTCCCGTTTTGATCACATCACTCCTCTTCTTCTTCACCTTCATTGGCTCCCCATAGATCATCGCATTCGTTTTAAGCTTCTCACTCTCGTACACCAGGTTATTTATACACCCCCCCCCCTCAATATCTAGCTGATCTTATTCAATCTCACACCCCCAGTCGCATTCTCTGGTCACGCCATGTCAACCACCTCCACCTTTCATCCCCCTCCCGGGCTCATCTACAATCTACCCATTCCTCTGCCTTTTTCTTTATTGGACCCGCACTCTGGAACGCTTTACCTTCTTCCCTCAGATTTGAACAAAATTATCACACCTTCAAATCACGCCTGAAAACTCACTTATTTTCATCTGCTTTTGACCTTCCCACTCCCCCTATATGATCTTGTCCTACAATGTGTCCTTTCTCCCCTGTCTGGTATGCATGACTTACTCTCTCCTGTCCTATTAATATTGTAACGTCTTTTTCTTTTCTAGGCCAGTGGCCACTCCTGTGATTTTTTGACAACTGTTCACCGCTTTGCTTCCACAATTGAAAGGTGGTATATCAAGTTCAATACACAAACTCTCAAATGTGTGCTCACTACATCCCCGGCAATTCTCGGTGGGGGAGGGGGGGGGGACGTGTTACATCTCCAGCACTTCCCAAAGGTGAATGCTACAGCTTCAGGACTTCCCAGGGTGAACTGGGGCCACGTGGAACACTGACTCGTCAACGTCCCTTTACCATATTTCCAACATTTCCTGGGAAGCCCCAAGTTGTCAGAGAAGCAGTTTTCTAAGGGCCGGAGTAAAATAAATGCAATGTATATGCCCATGTGAAGTCCCAGCCTAGGCACCCTCTTACTTCTAACCACAGGCACGGAGGTGCTCTCGGAGAATCCTAGAACACGTGGGATATTGTATTTCAAAATGTGCATTGTTTAGGTCACAAAAAGTTCCACAGAAAACAAATCAGATGCAAATCTCTGCAGGAAGCTGTCCCCGAAGCAATTTCCAAAGGGAACGTTACGCACAGACTCAGGCCTGACCATTCGGCAGGACTAGGCGGTAGCCTGGGGCATCAGCAAAGAGCAGCAGTCAAACTAAAACAGCAACTCCTGACCGCCAAACAAATTCTAAGAGCCATCAGCACAGTGGACGCACACATACAAAGCAAAGTTTCATATTTAAACATATGAGATTGACACAATCTTATAAATAGTTATGAGAGATCATTAGCACTTGCTATTAAGCTCTTTTACCCTTCCCCTTATCACCCCAAGTTAACCATTCATGTAAAACCGTCTAATGTTCAATGTATAATTCCGTTTACTCTGTTCAATGTAAGTTATTAGTTCTATGTAAACCGCTTTGATTCATGAAAGGTGGTAACAAATACTTATACATAAAATAAAAATAAATGTGATGCCCAATTATGCATTATTACAGGACTGTTGTGGTAAGGTTGGTAATTGTTGAGTTTTATCTAATTTTTATGGGTGGTGGGAGCATAAGGATGAAGGTTCAGCTGGGGACCCAACACCCCTCCACTAGCCCTGTAGGGACTTTGCAAGTACAAAGAAACATGACGGCAGAAAAGACCACATGGCCCATCCAGTCTGTCCTTCCATATCACCCACTACAACAGTCCCCTTTTTCCTTTAGAGATCCTCTGTGTTGGTCCCATGCTTCTTTGAATTCAGATACTGTCCTCATCTCTACCACCTCCACTGGGAGACTATTCCATGGATCCACTACTCTTTCCGTAAAGAAATATTTCCGCACATTACTCCGGAGTCTATCCCCTTTCACCCTCATCCTCTGTCCCCTCATAGCAGAGCTTGCTTTCAATCGAAAGAGGCTCTCCTCCTGTGTATTTATGCCACGGAGGTATTTAAAGGTCTCAATCATAGCACCAGTATTCCGCCTTTCCTCCAAGGTGTACATATTAAGATCTTTAAGTCTGTCCTCATATGCTTTATAATGAAGACCACTAACCATTTTAGTATCCACCCTCTGCACCGACTCCATCCTGTTTATATCCTTTTGAAGGTGTGGTCTCCAGAATTGCACACTATACTCCAAATGAGGTCGCACCAAAGAAATCAATCAGATTTGTCTGACAAGACCTGCCTCTGGTGAATCCATGCTGCCTCGGATCCTGTAATCCGCTGGACTCCAGAAACCTCACTATTTTCTCTTTCAGCAGCGTTTTCAATAATTTACTCACCACAGAAACTAGACTAACCGGCCTGCAGTTTTCAACCACATCCTTACTTCCGCTTTTGTAAGGATGTGGTTGAAAACTATAGGCTGGTTAGTCTAACCTCTGTGGTGAGTAAATTATTGTAAACACTGCTAAAAGAGAAAAGTGAGGTTTCTGGAGTCCAGCGGATTACAGGATGAAAGGCAGCAGGGATTCAACAGAGGCAGGTCTTGTCAGACAAATTTGATCGATTTCCTGGCGGCAGATAAAGACCATACTGGCCTATCCAGTCTTCCCTTCTATTCCAGCTAATATAATCTGTTTTTCCTTTAGAGATCCCCTCTGTGTTTGTCCCATGCTTTTTTTAATTCAGATACTGTCCTCGTGTCCACCACCTCCACTGGGAGACTATTCCACGGATCCACCACTCTTTCCGTAAAGAAATATTTCCGCATATTACTCCTGAGTCTATCCCCTTTCACCTTCATCCCATGTCCCCTCGTAGCAGAGCTTGCTTTCTATGGAAAGAGGCTCTCCCTGAACATTTATGCCACAAAGGCAGGGCTGGTGCTACCATTAGGTGAACTAGGTGGTTGCCTAGAGCGGCAGTCCTCTGCAGACACCCATTGTTGCCACTATCACTCTTCTTTGGAACCACCAGCGGCAGCAATAGTCGCAAACAGCCCCACGGAGCTTACCTTCAAATCCTGGTGCCGCGGGGCAGTTTGCTTCCACCCCTCTCCGACTCTCAATGCTGGCTCCCTGTTTGCATGGCATGTTGGCATCAGGCTGTGGACAGCGGCAGCAGCAAACAGCCTGTGGCACCGAAGCTTGAAGGTAAAGCTCCGCGGGGTGTTTGTAGCTATTGCCTCTGCTGTCGATCCTGGAGAGGGTGGGAGTGGTGATAATAGACGCCATAGGGGGGCACAGTATAGGGAGGGGGGGGTGAAAATGATGATGTTGGCCTAGGGCGCCTCGTCTCCTTCTGCCAGCCCTGCATAAAGATATTTAAACGTCTCTATCATATCTCCCCCTCCCGTCTTCCTTCCACATACTGAGATCCTTCAGTCTGTCCTCATATGCTTCATAACAAAGACCACTAACCATTTTAGTAGCCACCCTCTGCACCGACTCCATCCTGTTCACATCCTTTTGAAGGTGCAGTCTCCAGAATTGCACACTATACTCCAAATGAGGTCGCACCAAAGACTTACACAGAGGCACTATCGCCAGGGCCGTACTGAACTAGAATCGCGCTCTGTGTGGCTTGCACATCAGGTGCTCCCTCCATACCTCCGTCCAGCTGCTGCCTGCTCTTGCCATGCTGCTGCCGTCCTCTGTTTTCTCCACGCTGGCGCCGTCAGCAGGGCATGAGCAGGCAGCGGCTGGACGGACATATGGACGAGGGGGGGGCACCCGATGTGCAAGTTGCCGGCAGCAGCTGGCAGACCTAACTTTAAGCAGATCGGATCCCTCCCTGCTCTGACATTGCGTCAGAGGAGGGAGGGACCAGACCTGTAGAAAGACCCATGTGGTTTGGGATTTTTAAAATTTAGTCAGGTCTGCTCTGCTGCTGAGAGAACAAAATGTGGTGGCAGCAGGGCAACAGCAGGCAGCCGAAATGTGCCCCCTTAGCCTTTGCGCCCTGTGCAGCTACAGCGCTTGCACAGGGCTAGGTACAGCGCAATCACCTCCTTTTTTCTGCTAGCCATTCCTCTCCGCATGCACCCAAACATCCTTCTAGCTTTTGCCGTCGCCTTTTCTACCTGTTTAGCTACTTTAAGATCATCAGACACAACCACGCCTAGGTCCTGCTCTTCTTTAGTGGACAAAAGTACTTCACCTCCTATACTGTATTGCTCCCTTGGATTGCTGCAGCCCAAATGCATGACCTTACATTTTTTAACATTAAATCCCAGCTGCAAATTCTAGACCATTCTTCAAGCTTAGCTAGATCCCTCCTCATGTTATCTACACCTTCCTGGGTGTCTACTCTATTGCAGATTTTGGTATCATCCGCAAAGAGGCAAACCTTACCCGACAGCCCTTCTGCTATATCACTAACAAAGATGTTAAAAAGAGTCGGACCAAGGACAGATCCCTGGGGCACACCACTGGTAACATCCTTCTCCTCAGAGTGAGCTCCATTTACCTGTACCCTCTGTTGCCTCCCACCCAACCAACCAATTTTAACTCAGTTGGTCACTATAGGATCCATCCCTATTACCCCCAAAAACCCTGTGTGTATCTTTTGTTGAAAGAAAGTGTAAAATACATTTGAATCTGTTAGAACAAAAAAAATGAAACCACATAGTGGGGAAACAGTAGAGTTGATGTTGTGATGACTCTAGTTAGCAGTGTAGGGGCGCAATAATCATGCAGAATGGGCTATTCAACGGCACAGCTGTTTTGTGCTGCTTAATACCCCTCCTGACCCTGCTAAATTCCCACTGCTAACCGCATCGCAGCAGGGCACTCCAGAGACAGCGCTCGCGATAACCGATCAGTGGCAGCATTCAGCCGCTAATGTTAGGCACTTTAAAGGCTGCTCTAACTTTAGCCGGTTTAGCTAACATGCTGTCCGGGCACAGCTGGTGGTCTGATATGACCCCGGCATTGAATATAGAGTTCAGAATTAACGTGGTGAACACTAGCTGCATTATTTGGGTTTGAAAGATTCGGACCTCATCTCTGTATTAAATAAAATGCTTATTTGTTTCATTATGCTGTTTGCTTAGTCAGAACCTTTCAAGGCCGGTTCTACGGCTTATGCAGTGCGGGTCCTGCAGCTTGAAGGTTTGGGTAAATTACAACCCCCAAGCTTGACAAACTTTGGTCATCCTGCAGCTCCCATACTTGCCAAAGTTTGGGAAAGCTACAGGCCAGTACTGGGCAGGGATAAGGGATGCCACAGGTCTCGTGGCTGGTGAGGTTAGGGAATGATTCAAGGTCTTGTGGCTGGTGGAGAATGGGGACAGTACAGGCCTCGTGGCTGGTGAGATTAGAGGATAGTACAAGGCCCTATGACTGGAAGTAACTGGGGACAGTACAGGTCTTGTGGCTGGTGAGGTTAGAGGATGGTGCAATGTCTCGTGGTGGTAGGGACTGGGGATGGTATAGATTCCGTGGCTGATGAGGTTAGGGGATGCTACAAGGTCCTGTGACCGGAGAGGACTGGGAACTATACAGATCTCATGGCTGCTGAGGTTAGGGAATGATTCAAGGTCCTGTGGCTGGCGGGGACTGGGGATGGTACAGGCCTCATGGCTGCTGAGGTTAAGGGATGCTACTTGATCCTGTGGTGGTTGGACCAGGGGATGGTACAGGCCTCGTGGCTGGCAGGGACTGGGGGATCCTGCAGTGGTAATTTATTTATTTCAACTAACTTATATTCCACAATTCCAAAAACATATTTGTCCAATGCAGATAAAAATAAATGCAAAAAACCACAAAACATAACCAAACACAAACAAACAATTAAAATGCATAACTTCACCCCTGAGAGAGAGGCTGGTCACTGCAGACGTGGGAGGGCCCTGAGAAGTTCTACCTTTGGCTTCTTTGGAGCTCGTAGCTACCTGACAGATCTGGTTCCCCAGCAAGGCCAGTCGAGGAGGTGAAAGGGAGGCTAGTCTGGTTTCTGCCTTTCCTTACCTCCATTGGAAAAGTCAAAATATTCTGGCCAGGTCTCCACAGTGTTCATCCCATGACCTGGTGAGGTGCATTCCTCATCCAATCCGTTTTGTGACGACGATGAGACCTTGTCTGCTGCTTCAAGCCTGAGACTCTCGTAAGGCTCCTGTCTCCTAGCCTCTCGTTCCCTTTCTGTTCCCTCTTTTACGCTAGGCGCACCCCTCCATGGGGGCGTCAGGGTAATGTACACAGAGGAAACCATCCTTTTTTCAGCCATTTTGCAACTGGATGTCTATTAAAAAACAAACAACAACCCTGAAACAGAATAATAAACTGAACAGTCCACGGAGCAGGGTGAGCAAAGTCTTTCCAGCCAAGGACAGAGCAGAAAGACTGCAGAATTCAGCAACTTACCCAAGAATCCTTTCACTCCTTTGCAGATCCGAGTACTCATTAACCTCCCTAGGACACAGCAAAGGCAATAGACCCGCTCATGGGGCCTCACGAGATCTCCTGTTGCTGCCTATTCCTTGCTTCCAGGATGTAGGTGTGCGCTTCTGGGTGTGGAGGTGGAAGGCGTGTTCCCCACAGCGATCCCCAGCTGTTACTGCAAAGCCCCAGAACTGCACTTTGGCCGGTGTATGGTAAACGTTATATCCCCACAGCCCACACCCTGCTATCCAGGATTGTTCACCCTCCACAGCTACCTGCAGGAACATGACACGGTGAATCAGCAGTGCGTGGCTGCTGTTACAGGACTGGTGTCAACTTGTAAAATAATATGGATTCCATGTGTGTCCCATGACAGACTGAAAACCGTATCTTGTGCAAATACAGCTTTGAACCCCTTGTCTATCTCCTGCATCCTGTTACAGAGTTCTCCAGGGCTGCTGAACCTGTTTATACTTTTCCTCTGTAATTCTGGTATTTGAGATGTACCCAACTCTTGCCAAATCTCCAACGCCCAAAATGGTTTCTCCCCTGCTGCAGGGGGTCTGCTAGAGAGTCGCAGCACCTGGGAAACACAAAGCAGGGATTCTCAACCCAGTCTTTGCTTCACACCCATGCAGTCAGGATAGCTGCAGTGAATATGCATGAAACAGGGCTCAACGCTACGGAGGCAGTGCATCTCGTCTCACGCATATTCCTTGTGGATTTCCAGCTATCCAGGTGCGCCCCAAGGACATGCTCGGACATTTATGTTCTCTCTCAACTGCAGAAAAGACTTACAAACAAGTCAGGGGTTTTGCCTCCATTGTCTTTCAGGCATGTTTCCCTAAAGCATAGCACCTATTGTTGAGAGTTCAGGTGGCAGGGAAATTGTCTGTACGCATCTTTGCGCATGCATGAACGTGTAAGAGCAGCAGCGCTGCGGTAAAGCTTCCCTCCAGTGATCAGCTGTCTGAATGGCGGAGCCGCGAGAGGCGGGAAGTTCAGGCTGACCTTGTAGTTTGAAGTCTTGTGAGACTTGAAACCAGGAGATCAGCACAGATGTCTTGCCCCGAATGGTCTGGGACAAGAATGGGTAAATGAAAGAGGGAATGGATGAAATGGGAGGGGGGTGGGTGGAGGGGGTTCTTATGAGAGAGACAGACAGACAGAATGATTGAAGCCAGGTGGGGTCACGAGGGAGAGAGACAGAGAGACTGGGAAAAGACTGGTGGGGGCTTATGAAAGAGAGAGAGGGAAAGGCTGGCGGAGGGAGTTATGAGAGAGACAGACTGGAGGAAGCCGAGGAGAGGGGTCATAAGAGAGAGCGAGAGAGAGAGGCACACACCCACACGCAGCCACTGACACTCCCCATAACATGCACACACACACACGCAGGCAGCCCATGACATTCCCCGTGATATGTACATACCCTCCACCAGTCCCCTTAACACACACACACGGATGCGTGCACCCCGACACTCCCAATGACACACACACACACAGGGCTGGCCTACCCAACAGGCAAACTAGGCAATTGCCTAGAGCACCTGTGTTTCTAGGGCGGCCCATGGCTGCTGCCACTGCTCTCGCACCTCTCCGAGACCTGCAGGAGCACAGC
Organism: Ichthyophis bannanicus; assembly: GCA_033557465.1. Taxonomy (NCBI): domain Eukaryota; kingdom Metazoa; phylum Chordata; class Amphibia; order Gymnophiona; family Ichthyophiidae; genus Ichthyophis; species Ichthyophis bannanicus. The sequence goes on from CM066042.1 coordinate 25,001,693, forward strand.
GCTTACCCAAAGCCTCCGACGTCTCTTTGACCAGCTGCTTCTGCCCCCTCCAATGCAAATGTCCTGTTTTCATGGAGCGCTTCTACCCACATGAGAGCGAGAAGTCTCTGTTGGAAGAGGCAGAGGGAGGGGAAGTGGCTGGTCAAAGAGCCGTTGGAGGCTTCAGGTAAGTGCTGTGCTGCTGCAGGTCTCGGAGGGGGTGAGACTGGTTGCAGCATGGGAAGAAGTGGAAGCAGGATGGGTGGGGGGGGGGGTGCAGGGTTTAGGGTTGCCTAGCGTGCATCATATCCTTCCTACGTACTCACACACTGCAGCCCCTGACACTTGCTATGAGACACACATATCAAACCCCCTTATGCCCGATTCTGAAAATGGGGGAAACGCACATTATGTCACACTATGACTGCGCACGTTTCAATCTGTCTTTCTTTACTCTAATCCTGCTTGGTGATGTGACCCGCAGTATAGGAAAAGGAAAACACTGATGTATGCTGTGTTTCAGCAGAGATGCAAAAGCGACATAACTCTGAAAACAATCATTAAGCTACATGTGGTCCCGGTATCACTAACGTTCTTGTAGTGTGGGTGAATTTTCTCATGCACGCCGTTCACGGGTGAAACTGCGCCGGAAGCAGCAGAGCTTTAAGAGCCTTAGGGTTGCTCTAGCTGGGTTTCCAACCAAGATACTACCAACAAAAGAACATAAGAGATGCCATACTGGGTCAGAACAAGGTCCATCAAGCCCAGTATCCCGTTTCCAATGGTGGCCAATCTAGGTCATACGTACCTAGCAGTTTCCCCCTACTATTACTAAACATTTGTATAGTGCTACAAGACGTGGGCAGCGCTGCACAGACACATGTAAGAGACAAGTCCCTGCTCATCAGAGCTTACAATCTAGCTCTGACAGACAACACAGTAGCTGTAGACATGGGATCCATCTAGGGGGAACGGTCAGGAAACACAAAGGAGACCAGGTGAGTCAAGATCCGAAAGCGGCAGTGAAGAGGTGAGTTTTCAGCCTGGATTTGAAAAGGGTCAGAGAAGATGCCTGACGTACAGACTCAGGTAGCTTGTTCCAGGCATAAGGAGCAGCAAGGTGAAAGGAGCGAAGTCTGGAGATGGCAGTGGAAGAGAAGGGCACAGATAGAAGCGATTTTCCAGAAGAGCAGAGTTCCCGAGGAGGGGTGTAGGGAAGTATAAGAGAAGAAAGGTAGTGAGGAGCAGCAGAGTGAATGACTTATAGGTCAGCAGGAGAAGTTTGAACTGGATGTACCCAGGAGAGGGGCTAAGGATATCCTTAGATTGGTTAAGGCCCACGTTTTGGAGGGAAAGGGTCTTTTCCTCTTGCCTGCCCCTCAGCAGTCTGCAGTCTTATGCCTGTTGGGGTAGGCTCCCAAGGCAAAGTAAAAAGAGAGCACTTTGGAGAGAATCTCGTGTTATTTCACTTGGCTTTCCTGTCTCCTAACAAGCAGGTTGATCTCTGAAGGCTGGAGAGCTGCAGGCTCTGTAAAGGATGGCCACCGAGTGCTACCAAAGTCAACCAGTAAAAAGGAAAGACAGGATTATCCTGAGTGTTTGCCAGGACAGAGCAAGATCTCGCAGTAGGCGGGAGCCATTGGTTCTAGCCTGGACTGGAAAATCCAGGCTGAACATGGAGGAAACTGGAGAGTCTGCCCTGCAAACTATCCCTGTGCTTCATATCCAGTGGGGTGGGACAAGACCCAAGCTGAAGGGTGGGACTGGTTGGAGTCAACACAGCTGAGGTCTGCGAAGAATCACACCTCCTAAATGTGAGAGGTGGAGAGAGCAAGCAAGCTAGGGACTGAAAAAAGGTTCCTAAGAGTGAGAAGAAAGCTGCTTATCCAAACATCTTGAGGAGTTATTTCCAGGATTCTTGGGGAAGTCTATGACTGAGTACTTGTATAGTGCCTTGGAGAAGAGTCTCCCCCCAACCTCCTACACCCCCCACAAATTGTTTGTGTAACCCGAGAATCCACCTCAACTCACAGGGAGATAGTGGGGAGGGGGTGAAGTGTCCTTACATTAAACAGCACCCAAACAGGGACATTGAAGAGGTCACCCAAAGGTCATGTGAGTCTGTTTGGCCGGCTACATATAACTGCCTACATTAGTGAGGAAGGCCAGTCCTTTTCACTCTGAGCCTTTGCAGGATTTTCACAGTAAAAAGCCTACACATTTTTTCCACTTTCTATTTTTTTCCTTTTTAGCGTTTTCTTAAGTCCCCAGGCATCCCTTATCCAGACTATGGGTATTCTTCTCACCGCCTGTGACCTGTCCCAGATAAATTTGTGTCTTGAAAAGGTTACCTCATGGCTTCAAATTAACTCCCTTAAACTCAGCTCAAAGAGAACTACAGCCACCTGGATTATGGATAGTTCAACTACTATTACCCCTCTTCTGGGCAACAATTCCATATCACTCCAATCCTCCTTTAAATACCTACAGGTAGTCACATAGACTTGCAACTTGCCTTCTCCCCCTCAGGTCAGCCACATGGTCACATCTGCCCCTTTTTAGATCCTAGCGCTCAGACATCAGTCCTCCTCGGCACTCTAGTAGCCTGGCTGGACTACCACAATGTCACCTACTCCGGACCTCCGGCCTATGAGTAAAACAGCTACAGTCAAGCCAAAATAAAGCAGCACATGTCCTCTCTCATGCTGAGAAATTTGACCATGTCACTCCCTTGTTGATTCAACACCATTTTATCACATCCATCCCAAGTTCCTTACCTTGTCCCAAGGCTCTTCACAATAATGCACCTGATGACTTACCCTCTCTCATTACCTTCTCTGATCTCTCATGTTTGTGTTCACTACATGGCTCACCCCTCCCACTTCAGAAGCAAAACACAGCTTTCTTGTAAGTTGTCCCTTCACTTCGGAATACCCTTCCATCCCACATTCGTACAAAAAAAATTCAAATCCCTCCTAAAGCCCTATCTTTCTGAGCAAGCATCTGGGGTGGGGCTGGGCCTTGGGGCAGATTAAGTTACATCTTTCTGAATGCTTCGCTTTTCTTTACCCTCCCAGCGAGGCTACGAGTTCCTTTCCTCTGCCTTTTTCTTGAATTTGAAAGTTATGTAAACCACTCTGAATGCTTACAAAGCGTGGTGTATCACATCAAATATACCGTAAACCATAAACTCGCTCAGGAAAGGTATCTGCACATCTTTACGCTGGCTGACTGGCACAGAGACATTTTCTAAAACTATGTGTTCTTCCAAAGCCCACCCCTAGGAGTATTGCACCCCACAGTGGGTAAAAGAATACATGAAAATAACAAAATGGCACCAGAAACATCCTTTAACCTGCAGCTGCTTAGAGAAGTTCATAGAAAAACTTATTTGCATGGGCAAAGCGCTGTTTTTAACATGGAAATCGCTTTGAAAATTACCCCTCCCCGGTTCTCAGGTGTTTGGTATTGAAAGCTTCTGAAACCTGTATCTTTGCTGCTGCTGCTGCTATTAGGAATTACAGTAAACCGGGGTGAAGGGAGGGAGTTGCTCTACTGATAACTATTTTTATGATTTGTAAACCGCTTTGCTACTAGCCGCGCAAAAGGCGGTATCTCAAGATTTTAATAAAGATGAACAAAAACATCCTCATCAGTTGGCGCAGTGATGCACATCAAACAGCATCAGAGCCCCAGGCAGACATCGCACTGACACAGCTGTAGAGTGGGTCTCTCGGAGTCCTGCAGGGGGCGCACTGATAGAGCGATACAGTATAGACAACTAATAAACAAGTCATCAACACTTCTCCTAGGACAAGCAGGATGCGTCAGCCACACTTGGTGACGTCATCCGACGGCGCCGAGACGGAAGTACTCTCCATAGCTCAGAAGGGCTTTTCGCCCTTCTGAGCATGAGCCAACTGGCCGCACCCCCTGCCCGCCCCTAGCTAGCCAGTTTCAGTTCTTCCGCCTTGCCAGCAAGACGGATTTTGCTACTCTCCACAAAACAATCAAACCAACTTTAAAATCATCCGGAGAATTTCTCTTCTACACTGTATGTATTGTAAATTAAAAATTACCTTTCTCTCTTCTCCTTCTCTGCAGAGCTCTTCAGCCAGCCAGAATCTCACGCTACTAACCGGAGCAGAGGAGCAACCTGAAGGTTACAGCAATGGCTGGGAACCGAAGGGGCATGGTTCTATCCTCCTGTACCCCCTTGGGGCTTGAGCTAAGACGGTGGTTAACGGACACAGACAATGCTTTTGTCGCCAGTGCTTGTCACGGCCAGCGCGGCAGCCCAGGAGGGCCTTGGCATCCGTCCACGGTGGTCCCCTCTTGAATGCCCCCTTCTCCAGAATATGAGTGCGGGGCTCGGGTTCAGGCAGCACATCTTGTGCGGAAGTCGTTGTCGCCGTCTCCCCCTGCAGCCGGGATGTGCCTCTGAGGCCTCCATCCCCAGCTGCTCTTACCCGATGGACAGCCCTACTCTGGGACCCCTGCGGTGCTCCTCTGCATCCCTTCGGCTGGGATGGGAGGGACAGGCATCCCAAGAACTCCGGTGGCTCCTGCTCCCTACGATTGGCTTCCCTCCGATCCTTCTTCTCCCGGGAGATGCCTTGCTGCGCCCCGATCTGGCCTGCCATGTGGCTCCCATGGCGGCGGCCATCTTCACTTGACCTCACGGGCCAGGCTCCTCCCCCTATGGCGCCATTGGTCGGTGCTGACTCAATCTCCAACGGAGGAGGAACCGCTTACACAGCACGCTTGGCTTCCGCGCCGAGGGCTCCAACTCTATGGCTCCGCCCTTCAGCGTCGGCGCCGTCCAGGGGGAATGCCCTGATTGCCGACGCTGATCCAACAGGTGCTCCTCCATCGGCGCCGGTGATTTGTTTGGCGCGGATGCGCCCCCGGCCCGATCCAAAGGGCGAAAAGGAAGCTTTTCAGCCAGCGGGAAGTAGGGGCCGATCTCCATTGGCAACAATGATGCTTCAGCGTGGAGGCATTCCCCCAGAAAGGAGGGGCTTCTCCTCCGTCGGCGCTGATGGTCCTTCGGCGCAGAGTCGCCCCAGACATCACGGCCAGCCCCTACTCCGCAGCGCCATTGGCCGGCGCAGGTCAAAGTGATGTCAGCTTACACTCACTGAGCAGTGCTCCTGCTCCCCTCTCGCAGCGCGGCTTCTTCCCCGGCAGTGCAGCTCCTGCTCCTCACGCACAGCGACTACCCTGAAGGCAGCTCTGCTCCTCTCCCTTGGTGGCTACTCTCACCAAGAAGCACAGCCCGTGGCCGGACCGGATAGGCAATTGGGCGCGATCATCTTCAGTTCTCATTTCTGGTGCGAAAAGCGGCACCCGCTCCAGGCACAGCGCCACCAGCCGAAGACAGCGTGAATAGGGCCCTGTTCTGCTCTCGAGGCAGATGCCCATCCACAAGCAAGTGAGCACAGCCCTATGGTTCAGACTGCGGACTTGAACCAGGATCATCAGGTTCAAACCCTGCTTCAGCCACACCATGAATTTGATTATAGTCAATATGGGGAACATGCCCACCTGAGCGCTACTTCATGCCTTCACTACATACAGAGCCGCCTTGATATGATCAGTCCTCCTCATTTGCCTTCTGCACTCCCCCCAGGTGGGATAGGGGAGTGGAATCTTGAAATATCACTAATGTACACCACCTTGGTGACAGACGGTTATCAACTCTAAACAATGGTGCAAGGATCAGGGGTTCAATTCCCCACAGTGCTCAATGAACAAGGCTGGCTGAGGCAAGGTGTATTATGAGGCCTCTCTGCAAGAGGCGCATGCTGAGGATATCTCAGCAGTGGATGCAGTAACTCCATTCCGCTGTACAGTGCTAAAAGGATGACCGTCGGCACACAATCGCATCTGGACCCAAAGGACACCAGTCTCCCCACCCCTACGGATTCTCTCGGGCGCGAAAGAGGCCTGGGGTGGATTCCCTAGTCAAACCTTCAGCTCTCGAAGTCAAAATTGGCAAGTATGGTACGACTGCCATTACCAAGACTTATTCCCTTCCAGACCTCCGCTCTTGGGCTAGGCCCACTGTCCTCTGCTCTTGGCTAGGCCCACTTTCACAGCGTGCCTATCAAAGGTGCCTATCAACGAGCAGGCGGAATAGGTCTCGCAGGAAAAGGGCAGGGACCGACAGGCCCCCACTCGTATTGCACCCGCGCTCCCACAACTACTGCAGCGGGAAGCTCTGGCATCGCAGTGATTAAGGTTGGAAGAAAGATTAGTTTAGGTGGCCACTGCCCTGCGCTGTTCAGGGTCGGTTGGAATGTAATCAACCCTTCCGTTAGGAATGCCTCCCATCCTTGCAGTATGGTCGGCCCATACTCAACCACTGTCACGCATGGTTGACCCTATACTCAACACCCCATAGGCTGATGGGGACAACAGATAACAAGCGGAAACTTCCAGTAACCAGCCTCTTCATGAGAGCGGACGGCTCTCCGCATCACAGTGTTAAGAATCAACATATGATAGTATAATACTCTAAGGTCGGAACTCCTGAGGCAAGTATAACATCCAAAAATCAGGCCGGGACCGCCTTCCATCTCAGACTCGACAGTCTCCCTGTTCCTGCAGCGCTTGTCGTCTAGGGACAACCGTCAGGACTACCTCACACTCTGGCACCTGGCCGGTAGAAGGCACATGCGAGTACAACGCGGCGGTGCATTACACACAGCCGGTGTGTTCAGGAGCAGAAGGTCACAGGTTCAAGTGCCAGCTGTGGCTCCTGCCAACCCAGTCCCCATATCTAAGGGGCGGGCATACCAGTACCCTTTGCCCGCCGGTAGCAATAGGAGACATACACAGCCCAGCATGCAAAGTGTTGGATACAGGATCAAATGTTGCTTGCCAGGCACATCTGGTGACTTAGCAAGACCAGACTCCGATCTCCAAATGGAGGCCTCGCGTCAGCTGGATGCGGTTGTAGTGCACATCGACGCCACAGCACCATGACAGGTTTCCGCACCATCCTCAGTACCCGAGAAAGGTCAGGGTGGGTAGTTAACTCAACAGTTGGTACCAGAGAGTTGATGGACTAATCATGGACTCCACAACCTTGCTGCGGCCACAGCGTGTTACTCTAACCACAACCAAGGTGCCTTGGAGCTGCATCACAGGTTGGTCCCGTCCATGGACCAAGAGACCCGCAACACTACAAACCAAACCACTATGGGCATGACTGCAGAGTGACAGTCTCCACACCAGCAAGGGGATCAGATAGGATCCTCCTCTCATTATGAGCAATTAAAGGGCAGGCACCTATCGTCTATCATCAGGGGTCAGTGTCCTGGCAACAGACCTGGTTGGGACTGAAGCACACCGGCAGAGTGCCGCAACAGCTCTGCGTTCTAAGGCCTGCTCGGATAATGTACAGGGCAGTCACAGATCAAAACCTGCCCTACCACGGCCAAGCAAATTCCACCCTCTGGAAGACGCACCCTGACGGATTCTGCTCTCATCCACGTGGGGACCTAGGGAGAGCATCTGCTCTCAAACGGACCACGGGTAGCATCTAAACCCAGGGCCATTAAAGGCGGACCACTAATCCCCCGGGGCAGACCTCTAATTGCACGGCCCCGTGTGGACAACAGGAAAGCTTACAGTTAAGTCGGGCAGAGCCCAGGCCATCTCAATCACATTAGTGCAGCAGCAACTAGCCCTTGCTGCCTCCCAGCCTAGCAAGAGGATAGAGCAGGTTTGGAACAGATTGCTTTATTGAAGATGGTCCCTACGCGTTTTCGGCTTGCGCCTTCTTCGGGGGACATACAGCAATGTTGTATACAATGGAGTGTCTCATAAAGACAGTTTGGTGAAAACACTATGTGTTGGTAGTGCCGTATCTGATGAGCTTGTCACCAAAGAACAAACAGGTTGTAGCACTATATAATAGTGTTAAGAGGAAAATGTGAAAATGCGAGGAAACACAGCATATAAGATCACCAAACTGTCTTTATGAGACACTCCATTGTATACAACATTGCTGTATGTCCCCCGAAGAAGGCGCAAGCCGAAACGCGTAGGGACCATCTTCAATAAAGCAGTCTGTTCCAAACCTGCTCTATCCTCTTGCTTCGTTTGTTCCCCTCTACACCTGCAAGAGTCACGCTCCTCCTTTGCACTTGCCTCCCAGCCTAGGCCAGCCTGTGCTCCAGCTGCCCACTGCATGCCCTGCCTGCAGCGCTTTAATCCCATCTCTACAGTTCCCTCACTGTATTGTCCTTCTCTTGTCCTTCACAGATGGCGACAATGATCCACTGCAGTGCCTCCCTGAAATTGTCGACACTGAATGGTCTCGCTCCGGTCTCGCTCCAGAAAGTGCAGTTACCGACAGTTTTCACTGCAGGTGAAGTCCTGGAATCACTGCATGGGATAGTAGTAGTCTTTGCGAAACTAGCCCAAGCCGATTGCCAGGTGGTACTCAGACCGGACCGACTGCATGAGTCCTACAGAGCCTTGCGCAAGCACCAGCAACAAGACAGGTCCCTAAATCCCCTTGTGATCGCTGGCCCGGCGACTGCGTTCAACAGCCTCGCTGCCTCAATACTCCTGCCCTCGCCCAGCCCAGTTCCACCCCTACGCTAATAAGTTGAACTCATATCAAGTATGACTGTTGGACAGCGGTTCGGTATACTTCATGATGTCATGCAGGAACCGTCTGTGGGACCACGGACATCAGCCAGCCGTTGCCTGCGGGTCCATACTCTGGATCATCTCAGACCTATGCAATTAGGCGCACAGGACACACACGCACACTACTAGTGCAACAGCAACTAGGGCAGTAACTCCCGTGGCCACAGTGTGGTGTAGCAGACACAGCCCGTGCCTGCAAGACCAGAAGGTCACAGGTTCAAAACCCAACTGGGGCTCCTGACAACCCAGTCCCCTTAGTTTACCAATCCCACAAAGGCTCAAACTACGACGTCGGCATGCTCGGAAAGTTCATCGCTCCACTGAGTCCAGCTCCGAAGAGTCCATCTACTGTGCCGCTCCAAAGAGTCCATTACCAACCTGCAGCTGTGCCGCTACTGTGCCGCTCCAAAGAGCCCATCACCAACCTGCAGCTGTGCCGCTCCAAAGAGTCCATCACCGACCTGCAGCTGTGCTGCTCCGAAGAATCCATCACCAACCGGAGGCCCCAAGTGTGCCTGGGCCGCCCGGTAAAATACCATTGCATTGCACACTGTCCAAGACCTTCACAACATGGATAAACTCTTCGCCTGCCATGCGACTGGGCCTGAGACTGACTCTTGGACATAGTGGTCTTGAAGCTTCACTCGCTTCCCTATTGTGGTCTGAAGCTTCCCTCTTTTCGCTCTCAGGGAGGCTGTTCGTAGTATCCACCAATGTCCTGTGCCAGTACACGGTTCCACCCTCACTGTGGCGGCATTATACTCTTCGTCGCATTACTCATATCTGCCTAGACTCGTGTATCCCTACTACGGCGCTTACACGCATCGGGACTACAGGTTGCCGTATGCTCTTGTAATCTGCTACGGCACGCTGGGACCGCGGTCTCACGCTCAGCATCTCGGGGACAAGTGCTAGCTATCGCTGCATGCTTGCACTGCACCTACACAATTCCGCCATCTACAGGCACACCATTATCAGCCCAGGCTGCACCAGTAGGAATCTGGTACCCTGGCTCGTTAGCCCTATCTAACGGTGCTGTTGCAGTTAACAGCAACAGTAACAGGGCTGCTACAGTTACCTCACGATAGCGATGCGGTTACGGTTAACCCTACCTCACGATACAGATACTGTTTCAAAGTCTCCCAGGGTACACCAGTAAGTACAAGAGTAACAAGAAGCCATTACCTCGGCTACCCCTTCTTCTACCACAGCACTTGGTAGCTTGGGAGGCACCAAGTGTGGCTGACGCATCCTGCTTGTCCTAGGAGAAAACAACGTTACTTACCTGTAACAGGGTTCTCCGTGGACAGCAGGATAAGTCAGCCACACATACCCGCCCTCCTCCCCTGGAAGGGGTTGGCCTCGGACCGGCGCCCGCCTCCTAGCGGCAATGGCTCAGCTAGTGACGAACTGGCTAGCTAGGGGCGGGCAGGGGGTGCGGCCAGTTGGCTCATGCTCAGAAGGGCAAAAAGCCCTTCTGAGCTATGGAGAGTACTTCCGTCTCGGCGCCGTCGGATGACGTCACCAAGTGTGGCTGACTTATCCTGCTGTCCACGGAGAACCCTGTTACAGGTAAGTAACGTTGTTTTCCAGTCTACTGCTGGTTGCACCTTGCCAGGAAAACCCAGGGGATGGGGTCAACTCGACAGCACACAACAACAGCACTTCCTGTAAAGGTCACAGGGCCGCAGCTAAGCATTGGTATAGCTCCCCCGCTCTTCACACCGGATTCCCTTTATTTAAATATACTAGTGATTCCATAGCATCCTATGTGACAACTTAGATCTTCCCAAGCAAATTGCTGGTTGTGGCACCCGCACCCCCATCTAGGATGAGGCTGGAACACACTCGCACCTCGGCCTTTGGGTGTCTGGCCCCACCTTGTGAATAGTTCACCGCCCGATGTTTGTTCAGAAAGTTCATTTTGAAGATTTAAAAGGGAGTTCAAACATTATTCTATTCCCAGTTCTCAGTCCTTGTCCGTGATGTGGAGGCTGGACGCTCGGCCAGCTCTTGTGTCACAGTCCGATCACATTCATTGCATTTCAAGGCTAATTGCTGTCGTCCCGTGATTTCCCCCTCCATCTCTCTCTGCTCGTTCTTTTGTAGTTATCACGTTTACTACTGCGTTATATTAATTTTGTAACTCGTCATGCTCTCAAAATTATTGTTTAGTTATTATTTAATGGTTTAATTATTGTTTACAAATAAAAAAATAAAAAAAATGGCATTACTTCAAAATGCTTTTAGCGCCCGGCAATCCCACTGTGCTAGACGACCTAGTCCAAGAGAAACACTGGTGGTCCATTCAGCCCAGTACCCTACTGGTCTGGATCGCATGGAAAACCAAGAGACCCTAATAAAAGAGTTCAGTCCCCATGAAGTCTGAAGTGCAGACACTCAACTCTGTTTAATAATTTTGTATAGATCTGGCGCAGTAAAAGCTAGCTGGGTTTAAAAGAGGTTTGAACAAGTTCCTGGAGGTAAAGTCCAGAAACCAATATTAAAGAGGTCCAGGGAAATCCGCTGCTTACCCATGGCGGAAAGGACAGTCCTTATCAAAGAGGTGCTGGGTCCTGAATAAGAGGACAAGTCACTGAGCACAGTCCAGCATTTGGTGGTTTTGGAGCGCAGAAGGTGTTTATTTTCCAGGCTGCAGTTGCTCCTTACAAGCGGATGCCCTAGACAACTGCCTAGTCGTTGAGCCAGCCCTGATCAGGATGGTGTTGCCGGAATCCAGGAACGGCCCAGAAATCTCCCTCCTGGAAGTGGGAAACCTGGCAGTGGAATATAAAGCTCGCCCTGGATTTCCATGAGTGACTGTGCAGCAGAGAATTTAGTGCAGGCCTCTTGTGGTAGCTGCTGTCGTAAGGTAAAAGTCCAGCTGTGGGGAGGGAGTGGCCCAGCTCTTTCCTGCTAATGCCAGGCGGACTGTTCTATGTGCACTATGCTCCTAGGAGCCTTCATTTGCAGCTAGCAAGATATCTCTCCCTACTTTTATATCCTGTTTTCAGCTTAGCCCAGCTATCACATCAATAATCCTTGGCTAGGTGCCATGAATGATGATCCCCTCTGGGATTTTGCTAACACGGGCCCTAAATCTGTCCACTAGATGTCGCTGTTGCAGAATGAGTGGAACTCCCTCCAGGCTCTAAGAAGACTACCTATGCAGCAAGTCAAGACCCAGCCCAGGTTCTGAACCCAAGTCTTGAGTCACCAGAACTTTAATGTATCTGAATGTAGGGGCAGCAAATGCCGTGCACAGATGTTGGCAGCTGCGCACCTCTGTAAGAGTCAGACGCCAGTCCCGTGCACTCTTCTAGAGGAAGACCTCAAAGCAGGAAGTGCTGCATAAATTAACCCATTTGCAGAAATAATCTATTTTTAGATTTGGATTTTAGATTTCAGTGTGTCAGGCTCCATCTCTGGTCCTCTTCAAATCTACGTGAAAACCCCGCCTCTTTGTGGATGTTTTCGGATCCTGACCCCGCCCCCTGTTTATCACTCATGTGTGTGAAAGCCATGACTAGTCCTCTGCTTGTTGTGTCTGTCTTGCATAGATCACAAGCTTTGTTTAGCAGGGACTGTCTCTCATGTGTGTCTATGTCTACACGCCTTGCAGCGCTATACAAATGATTAGTACTTGTACTTCCCTTTTCCAAATCCAAGCCCAAGGTGTGTTACAATCACGTATCATCTAAGCAATGGAGGGTGAAGTGACTTGCTCAAGGTCACAATTCAGCAGTATAAGCAAATGAAAAAGCGTCTACATATGCACAGGTTTGCCAGAAGCGCGTCAGCGGCACACAACAGGTCACCCTTCCCTCCTGCCCCAGCCGCTAGCTGCCCCATCTCTCTCATTCCTACCCCCAGTGGCTATGCCAGAGCAGTAATACGTCTCCCGACAGGCTCTGGATCGTCCCAAAAGCTCTGAAGATCATTTGTAAGGCACCGGGGACTTTGTTTCTTTCTACTGCTTCTATTAACTTTGCCACTGATGACAACTTTGTTCTTACACAAAATTCAGTCCAAAGGATTTTGTGCATGGCCCAAAGTCAAGTTTCTGCCGCTGACCTCCTGGGGCACTGATCAGGGCTTCCCTCTCAGTGGACAGCTGGATCTGCCGGGATGGGTCCCAGTCTGGTCTAAGAAGCAGAGTCAAGTGGGCAGAACAGGGGAATCATATTTTAAGTCCTAGTAGTGGTCTGTTTTCCCAGGCAAACATGAAAGAAGTCTCCCCCACATGCAGTGCAACAAAAGCATCCCCCAATAACCATTCTGCAGCCCTTTTGCAATTTACATTTAACGTTTGCGCCTTAACTGTTTCCATAGGAAGGTTTTAAATACACATTTCTCTTTGATGGGACGTTCACTTAGTGTTAAGTATCTGGAACAGACCAATGGGAAACAGCACTACAGAGGTGTTCAGAGGGCACCTGAATGCTGGGTGGGTGGCCAACAGGACCTCGCCTGTAAAAGACAACCCACTGCTCCTGGCCACTGATAAGCAAAGGCTGGTAGCCAATAGCCAGCAGGGCAAGTGCCTTTCAGCTCACTGGAAGCAGAGACTGGCTGCCTCTCTCTGCTCAGTCCCATCGGCCAGCCCTGGCTTTTGCAGTCTTTCTTCTCTGGATGTGGAGTCAGGCAGCCTGACCAATGATCACCCCACACGGGGAGGGATCCACAAAATTAACCCATTTGCAGAAAATGTCCCCAGGGAAACTAGAGAAGAAAAGACAGGGAGAACGTGCAAGCAGCAGATCCCTGGGTACAAATAGCAAACCGGGTCCCTGCCCCCGAGAGCAGCGTGAACTGACAGCCCCTCTGCTGCCACCTCCCTGCCCCGCTCTAGCCCTGGCAATGTGACGTGAATCATGGGGGATCGTGCAGAGAGCAGGCAGCCGTGCTGTGGTGGGAAGCTGCAGGACTGCGGCTGCCTTTGTCTCCTGGCAGTCTGAGAGTGATGTCACAGCCCCGTCCCTCATTCCTGGGCAATGGCACAGCTGGGAGAGGCCCCTCCCCCACCCTCCTGGGGTGCTGGCCTGGGGCTGTGCTTCTTTTGCCCTGCAGGAGAAACCCAGCAATATCTAAGCTGAGAGGTTTGCCCTCCACCCACCCCAGGGGCTCAGAGGCAACACAGGCTTAGGGTGCATGTGAATCAAGGTGTAGAAGGGGCCACTGTCATCTGTGTGTGGATGTGTAGGGTCCCGGCCCCAGTACTGCAAGAGATAGGCCTGCAATGGTAGACACAAGCAGCCATCCTACAGCATCCGCTTCTAGGTGGTTCTGGGGGGCCAAAACACAAAAGTAGTCTATCACCTGACAGCCACACACATGTATGGAGCACGTGTGAACATACAAGTGGGCCTATAGGCGGCAGTTTTATGAGGGAAAGTATATGTGAAGCTTCTCTTTAAAACCTTTCATACCTATACTGGCTACATCACCTTATGGGGCCGGTGATAACAGTACCTCATGTCACGCTATTATGCCATTAATTATACAAATCCCCCAAAGCCAACTACACAACTTTCATGCTGCCGACACAAATTCTCACAAAAGGCACAAAAATAATAGTAGCTGGAGCCTTCAGTATAGACCTTGCTGGCCTCTTGCATAACATTTATCCTCCAGCAGTGTCTGCACCGATAGAAACTCCCAGCTTTAGTCACCGGTGGAGTTTACAAAAATCCTCTTGGCTACTACAAGCCTAAGCTGATGCGAGATGGTGCAGAAACCAGGCCTCTAGTGTCTTCTAACCCACACATACTTACACAAAGAAAATGAAAACTAGCCTAATAACATTTGGGGAGTTATTTCCGCAGCCCTATTCATGCTTTGGATGTCTGAAAATGGACATATAGACTTCCAAAAGTACAGAGATATCCCCAAGTCATTTTAGAAATCAGTTTTAAAAGACATCCCTGGTCCAAGAATATCCAAATCAGAACAGGGGCATGGTGTAGGAGAGTCTAGGGCATCCCAAGACCTTGGCCGTCCTCACATGATTTCAGAAACGCCTTGCATGTCCCAAGCTACACCCACATTCATGCCTGCTCCAGGTACAAACTTTTTTTTAAAGTCAGGTCAGTCAAGTCAGTGCTGACTCCTGGCAACCCAGCAGCACCTGGGGACAGCACACAAGAGGAAAATTAGCAAAGGACGGAACAGGTGATATTACAGAAGCAGCAGTTCTGCCAGGCAGCTCTCTGAACCGAGAGGAAAGTCCGTAGAAAGAGGCAGTTTTCAAAGCCTTCTGAACTTTGACCAGTGAATTTTTATGTCTAATGTTATGTGGCAGCAAGTTCCAGTCTTGGGACTATATAAGAGAAGGCAAAAATGACAGAGGCAGGTGGAACCTCCTGGACTCACCAATTTATTGTGCATAAAAGCACAGATGGGCTAGCTGTACGTAAATCCTCCGAGGACAGCACTTACTAAAGCGGAGGGCAAATCCACCTAAATTAGGAAGAGGTTTGGAAGACTGCTTGCCGGTTAGCTCTCAGTATTCAGAGGATTCTAGACAAGTGACCATATTGGGCCAGTTTCAATGCCCTGTCGGTGACTGAAGGCGAGACTCTCTTCAGCTTGTCTAAGCCGTCCTCTCTCACACTGCAATACAACTGGTCCACAAGGTCCAAAACAGCACAAGGGCTGCAGCAAAAGCCATGTGACATGAAATTAAGGATCCAACTATGTATGCACGAGAGAGGAGGAGAGATATAATATAGATATTTAAATGCTCAAACAAGAAGTGTGTGTGGGTGTGTTGTGGGCTGTCAAGTCATTGGTTTTTAATGGAAAGAAAGCTGTAAAACTAGGAGTCACAAGATGGAGCTCCAAGCGGATGGACTCAGGGGCAGCTTCAGGGCGGTGGATGTCTGGGTTGCCCTCCTGAATGGGGCAGTGGAGACAAAAGCGGTAGGGAATTCAAGTGGAGAAGGCCTTACCCCAAAGAGAACGAAATACATATGAGAATCACCAAGAGCCAGCCCGGCAATGACAGGGGTAAGGCAGCAGGGGGCAGTGTGGTGGAGGCAGCTGGCACAGTATTTCTCATGGAATTATTGGCAACCCAACTGCATGTATCTATATGTACAGTATGTTCGTTCATAGATCTGTGGATGCCTGCTTTGTGTGTGTGTGTTACACATAGACAGACTTGCTAGCTGTGGAGATGGGGGGTGTATGAGTTGTGCTTGTGACTGGGAGAAGAGAAGATATGATTATGGGGGCTGTTTGAAAGGAGCAATTTCCAGATCATTACGTTTCAGTGTATCAACATTTTTTTCATTCTTCAGCTGCGTGAAACCCATCTCCAGAGCAATGCATTGGGACATATGTTTATTTCTCCAGAACCACTGATCCAATCTGGCCTGTTTTCAAACCTCCTGCCAAATTTGTTAAGGTTTCAGAGTTAGTTTGCTCCCAGACAGACAGACAGACAGACATTCTCGACCCCTCACATATGGATTTCTTTCCAACATTCCACTGGGTTATAAAGAATAAAAAGTGTGAGATAAACACAGAGGACAAGAGACAGCAATCGAGGCCTGGAGTAATTGCGCGATTCACGAGACTGTGGCTGGAAGAGAAGAGCCGCTAGGCCTAGCTTGGAGGAAGCGCGGCAAGCCACCCGTCTAAGGCAAGTTTGCCGCAGTGCCTTGGAAGCATGGGCCGCACCCGCCACTCTGTTCCTGGTACATCACTGGATTAGGGCAGGAACAGGAAGGGTTCACTCCTGCCCACTGAGAACCCACAGAGGCAGGTAAGAGAAGGAGCTGTTGAGATCCACATTGTTAAAAGTTGATGGTAGGGGGAAGGGGGTTGGACTTGCACGTTTCACTTAAAACAATAGCGCCTAGTAGGGAGGGTGCATCTGTCTGTCTGTCCATTCACATCTATTCGTTGGTGCCTGTGTCAACAAAATGGGAAGTCCCCATGTCCTGCCAGCACATGGTGGCTCACCGTCACTGAAGGGAAGGGGTAGAATGGAGGGGCAGGGGGCACGTAAAGAGGGAGGAGTAATGAGGAGAGAGGGGTTAGGGAGCGGAGCAAACAGGGTGGGGTTAGAGAGGAAGTGGGGCTTCTGCAGGGAGAGGGTAGGTGGAGGAGGGGAATTTGGAGAGTGCGGGGGGGGGGGGGTATAAAGGTAGGAACATAGTGCAAGAAGGGAGAATGCAACAGTGGATGACACAAAGAAAAAGAATGACCAAGGGTAGGGAAGGGCAATAGTGCAATATGATGGGAGGGAGGGGGAGAGAGAGAGAGAAGTGCACAGGAGTGAAAAGGCTACATGTGCAGACACACACACACACACACAGTCGAGAGACAAACTGCCAACTTGCACAACCACCACCACATATAAATTACCTGACACACACTGCCAGCAAGCCGCCCCCCCCCCCTGAAACCCTTGCCACACTGGCCCCCTGCGAAGCCACGCTACCGCCTCCCATTGCAGCAGAATCTGTCTTGGGAGGGAGGAAGTGGGTGTCAGCGGCAGCATTTTAAAAGCCGCAGCTTTGTTGCACTGCTTTGTTGCCCACGGCAGGCCATGCACTTCAGCACACAGTAAGTTGCGTCGGAGGGCAATCAGAAACAGCAGGTGATGTATGTCAAAGCACACGGCCTGCCGCAGGCAATGAAACAGCGGCACAAAGCCGCCCACCCAGGTCAGCCACCCAGTGGACGGGCCGGCCCTGGAGCTACACATCATACCACTGATACGCACATCAGTCACTAGCACGATCTTACAGCCCTTGCTGAGACACCTCTGACCATGACCCTTGCAGAGACAGCTGGGGGTGCAGGAAAGGTGAAACATGCCCTTGTGTCATGTTGTCAGTGTGCCCTTTACACCTTATTTGTTTTATCTTTTGTTTATTGCTTGTTTTAAATAAGCAAAATTAAAACAAAAAAAAAGTTCAGAGCATCACCCGAGTGGTGAATCATTGCTGGACAGACCGGAGGCCCATTTGGTCTACAGCTGCCACCATTTACTATGTTATTATATTTTCTGAACTCTCTCACACATTTCTGTGGGATTTTGCTTTAGAGACTTTCACCTGTTAACTTATTTTTCTTTTTCAGAATTTCCATGACACACACACACAAAAACTCTACCGAAAAAGGATTTTGTTCTGCTACAGTCCATGAAATGCCAAGACGACCTGCACGGAGATACTCAGATGCCGATCTCTAGCTTCCCCCTCCCTCCCCGCCCCAGACTATGGTTTCTTAGGTGAAATAGCCCCAGTGGCACCATGGGGCCAGGGTGGCTAATCTCAGCTATGAAAGCTTCCCATGAAGATCAAGGACTGAAATCCGAGACATTCCCAAAGAAACTGTATTCACTTCGGAAATGATCTTTTCACTTTGCAATGAAGAGACTCTTGGTGTGATTCGGGGGGGGGGGGGGAGGGGGGAGTTCCTTTACCTCCCTGTACCTCAGTCATCACTCTATGTATGACCCTGGGGGAGTCACGTTTATTTAACAAGACAACAGAAATTCCTTTAAAAAAGGGATTTTCCCCTACGGAATAAATCAGGAGCCTTCTCTTCTAATCAAGCTGCCACTGTTTATTTGTAACATTTTTCTATATTGCTAAATTCGTCACTCATAGCAAAGTGGTGAATAATATAAACCATAGCAAGAAGTCCATTTTTCCAGCCCCCCCGTGAATATAAACCACGCAATGCTGATACAAAAAATGTGCAGCAAGGCTATGCACCCCAGAAGTGGCTGCATGTGTTTCTGACATGGGAGAGCGTGACCCAGATTAGCACTCGCATCGTGAGCAGAACAAAATCAACCTGGCTTTCCATTTTATGATTTATGGACCGGTTCTGTAGCCAAGAACATGAGTTTGTCCTGGGGATGTTCAAGTCTGCTTGTAACCACGGACCTCAATTTGATTCTTGACCTTGGATGAATCCCTACAGTTGTAGGTTTGGAAACACCACTAGATCTACTCTTGAGGCTACTGGATTGCAAACATATCAGCTTGATGTAGTCACAAGTTTCTCTCGCTCGTTAATCTCCCTGCTCTTGTATCTAGAGAGATCTTTCTCTTGTTCACATAGCACCTTGTGTTTATAATGGACACTCTACAATCATTCACACTGCATGCAAACTGGGGCATCTCGCCATGCTGCTGCTGCTGCAGTTTCCTCCACAGAGGTCTTTCTTCAACTCCTCATGCTGGATGTCTGTGCATGCTGCCTCTTTGAAGCTGAAAGTGGCTTTACTCATACTTTGAGGTACCAGGATACCACCAGTACAGTTTTCTGATGATAATCAGGACAGCAGCACCCCAATTTACTTACTGCCACAAGAGTAACTAAGTGGAAGGAGACTCCATAACACTGTTTTTCTTCACATTAAAAATCTGAACCACCACTTTTCATTTCACCATTGGTTCTTTTGAGCTTCAGATCATTCCATGTTTCTATTGTGTACCCTTCCTGGCCCCGTCCCATGGTAAAGGAAGGATTCCAGCTGTGACCTCTGACCTCAGGAAGTTCCTCCCATGCTGGAGCTTGGTTTAGGGGTTCTGGATATGGATTTGGAGAACCTCTGTGAAAAGTCCTTTAAAAGAGAAAGACAGAAAAGGGAATGTTAGGAGCAAAACAAGGAAAAAGAAACATTCAACTGGAATGATCGGAGTTCCTCCATCCCCCCCACCCCCCATCCCCCATCCCTCCACCCCCCACCCCCCATCCCAACTCATCCTGTTGCACCACATCCACGTGCTACAGGCTTCCCCTCTAGAAGTCATTTATTTTAAAACATTTGTTAACTGCCTTATGCACACAGCATTCAAAGCCGCGTACAGCAGATAAAACACCAACACAATATTCCCCCACCGGCCCCTCCCAGCAGGGCCCCCAAACCACCACAAAATAAAAACAAAATGCAAAACACAAAAAAGAGACAACTGTTGCCAACTACTGCCCCGCCAGACCAACATCCCCCTTGCCATGCTACCTCCTACCCACCAACCCACCCCATCAGCCTGTTGGAAAGAGCAAAGTCTTCAGCTGCCTCCGGAATAATAGATCCATCTCCATGCGCAAGGCAGACAGCAAAGCATTCCAAAGAGCTGCGGCTGCCACGGAAAAAAACCCCATGCCGTCCAGCCCTGCAGGCCCCGGGATGGTAAGCAACTGCACCCCAATAGACCTGAAGATCCTTCCCAGGCTGATACCATTGTACCAACTCCTGTAGATAACAGAGCCCTGAAACAACCTGAAGACAAGCATCAGTACTTTGAAAATACACCTTTGCCCAACCAGTAGCCAACGCAACTGGCACAAAACCCCCGCAACCGAATCATACTTCCCTAAGCCCCATAACAGTCTGGCCGCCGTGTTCTGGACCATCTGCAATTTCCTCATCAGATAACTCAGCAGCCCAACATACAGGGCATTACAATAGTCAAGCTGGGAT
This sequence comes from Ichthyophis bannanicus, assembly GCA_033557465.1. Lineage (NCBI taxonomy): Eukaryota > Metazoa > Chordata > Amphibia > Gymnophiona > Ichthyophiidae > Ichthyophis > Ichthyophis bannanicus. The sequence goes on from CM066042.1 coordinate 25,021,791, forward strand.
AACACTAAAGTCTGCACCACCATGCATAAGGCATCGCGATCTAAGAACGGCCAAAGCTGTTGCATAACTTGCACCTCTCCATAGGCTGCCCGGAGGACCTGGGACACCTGCTGATATAGACTTAGATCTGCATCCAGGAGGATCCCAAGGTCCCAGATCTCCCCCTCTCCAGTCCAGACAAATTCCGCCAATGGAGAGGCCCTCCTGCAGACACGGCACCAAATCCGAGGTACTTTTGTGTGGGTGCCGATGGATGCATGAAGAACCAAACGGTGCACCTGTAACCATGCAACCATGTCAGTCAAGCACCGATTGGCACGCTGAAGCACCACAATCATCAACTGCATGTCATCGGCATACAAAAAAGCCAATAACTCATATCTTTGACAAATGCCACCTACTGGACTCAAATATTAAAGAGGACAGGGAACCCCACAGACTGAGCTCCCCAACGTACCCGAAACCGCCTGTCAGACAGAAACAAAGTCATCCATTGGAGGACCGTTCCGCCCATTCCTAAGGCGTGGCAATGTGCCACCAGATCTAATGCTGCGGACAAGCCCAAGGTCACCTCCAGAGCAGCTCTCCTTCCATCCTTTGCCTTTCCCAGTAGGTCCATAAAGGCACCATCAGGGATTCTGTACCAGAACCCTTCCTAAAGCCAGCTTGCCCCCAATCCAGTCCCCCTTCTCGATCCAAAAACTCAGCTGAAGTAAAACCACCTTCTCCCCAGGGTCACAGCACAACCAATCTTTTGCCTCACACATCTTTACCAATTAGGAAACTTGGGGGCAGGAGTGGAGGTTAATTTGGTGGTCGCCATCCCTCCATCCCAAACCAAAAAGCCCTTCTATTGCCCCTAGAGGTAGAATCCTTTCAATTTTATTTCTTTTAATATCACTTCTGTTCGCTTGCATAACTGCTTCACATCTTTTTAGTGCCACCAGACATATCCGAGTCACTGAGTGCTTTTTAATCTGTGGACACTGCAGCTATTTTGAAAGAGAACAATGCAATGTTTGTCTCCAAGTCAGTGCTGACTCCTGGCGACCCAGCAGCTCCTGGGTTTTCTTGGCAGTGTGACTGGAAGTAGATTGCCTGACCTTTCTTCTGAGGCATTGGAGCATTAAGTGACTTGCCCAAGCCCACAAGGAGTGTCAGTGGGAATTGAACCATATTCTCTTGGTTACCGAGCCAGTGCTCTAACCACTAGGCTATCCTCCACTCCTTCAAAAGAGAACGTAGATGTGAATTTCCACTTTGAAAGTCGGCATAGGCTTCTGCCCCTTCACTTTCTGCTGGTTAGCGCATGCAGAGTTGAAAATATAATCTAAGCACTTTATTCCCTCCCCTCTCAGGGAAGATCGCCTTTGTTCGTGACTGGAAGTAGGCATGTTATAGAGACCACCACCTGTACCAGTTACATTCAGCCACGGTGAGGGGGAGCCGGTTCAGACACCCGGTTCATACATGAAAACCACAATTTAGTTGTGTAAGTGGCTTGAAAGCTCAAAGGAAAGAGAAGTAAGTGTGGGGAATTTGCTCTGCAACTGTGTGCATGGGATTCAGAGCCTGATCAGAGGAGATGATAGGCACAGGGTGCGCCCTCAGGCACAGAGCAGTTCTTCACCCTTTCATGTGAGGGAACACGTCCTGAAACTATAGACAGTACTTTCAGAACTAATCAGACAAAGGATTTTTTTCACCCAATGCACAATTAAGTTGTGGAATTTGTTACTGGGAGATGTGCTGAAAGTAGATTAACTAGTTGCGTTTAAAAAAGGTTAAGATTAAGTTAGCAAACTTTTTGAGCATGGAAAGAGGGTGGGCAAATTGTTAGTCCATAAGCTTAAGGTTTATCTGCACCCAAAACGTATGACCTAGATTGGCCACTGTTGGAAACAGGATACTGGGCTTGATGGACCTTGGTCTGACCCAGTATGGCATATCTTATGTTCTTATGTTCTCTTGCAAGATGCTCAGGGCAAACAATGTTTTGGCAGAGAGATTGGATCCTACCTTAGGCACTTTAACAGTGATCTGTATTCCGTGGATGGGGGAATTCAGGAGGGGGCTGGAGTCCGATGAGGCATCCCCCCGCTGAATGAGGATATTTCAGAATTGGAGCTGGAGATGTCCTTTTAAGCTGCAAAAGTGAGTAAAGACCCTGGATTGGATGCATTTACTGCTAACTTCTATGAGCAATTTAAGAAGGATTTAAAATTGGCCTTATGCTGTAGTGAACAATGAGCACCCCCCGCTGCTAATGACAGAGTTGCTGGAATCATGGTTATTCCAGAACAAGGGAAGGATCCAATGGCTTATGGGTTTTATAGGCCCATTGCTCTGCTTAAATTAACTTCTAGATTAGAACTGTTGGCCAAAATTTTAGCCACATAGCGACAGGTTTGGGCCTGAGGCCTATACATGAAGGGCAATTGCATTTTGTGCCAGGCCGACAGGAAAATGATAACATAAGATGTCTTCTAAACCTTATGTAGGTGGCTAGAGGGGGTAAAACCCAAGGTGTTTCTGGTGGCTGACGCTATTTGGCAGGCTTCATTGGCTTTGCATGTGGAAAGTATTAGGAAAGATGAATTAAATTCATCCTTAAATTCATTAGCTGAGTGCAAGCCTCTGAAGGCCTCAGGTGCGCAACCAGACGCGTGGAGGCTATTCTGAGACATTTCATTTCAGACATGGTACGAGCATGTAGATGGATAAAGATCTTTGCAGCTCGCAAAACCAGTCTGAAAAAACCAAAACCCGAACCCTGCTGAGTAAGTGGGAGAGTCCATCACTGCCAAGCCATCTTATTCCACTTTGTGTGGTTCAAGGACATGCAAAAGCCCGGAGTGTACCCTTGAGAATCCCACGCACGTGACAGCTGAATTCCCTCGACCTAAACACACCTCTTTCAATCTGGCTTAACCGAGACACACTATGGGGTACGAGTAGCTGGACAACAAAAGCGTTTTCACAAAAACCTATTTCCCTGTGCCAACGACTTTCAGCAGCGACAGTTTTGCTTTATACAAGTGCTGAATTATTATATATTGTTTTCCCACTTTCTCTTCCCGAGCCTGATGTTGAAGGGTAAGTCGCTTGCTCTGGGAGAGACGGGGAGTGGAGCAGCTGCCTGGTGATTAGAGCAGCAGCAGGGACGTTAGAGTTCAAATCCCACCAACGCTCCTCGCAACCTTGAGTTAGTCACTTAACCCTCCATTGCCTCAGAATGTAAGTCCTCTAGGGACAGGAAAATACCTGAATGACCCATCTTCAGCTCCCACTGAAAAGGAGCGAGCTAAAACACTTCCAATCACTTTCTACTTCTATCCGGTAGTTCTGTTCGGTGTCTCCTAAAAATTGACATAAGTTATTTTCTGTACTGTTATTGAAATACTTGGGCTTCAGGAACAGATGATTTATTAAATATAAGTAAATAAAATCTTCTGCCCACTTGAACAGACTCCAAAGAACTGGAACCCAGAAAGGAAGGGCAGGGCAGCCCCTCTCTTGGTGCACCCTGTTTCCTTCCCATCACTTTGTAAGCAGAAGTTGTAAAATCTCATCATGTTTCGTGCATCCCACAGGATCACAGCTTGTTTTGAACAAGAATCTCAAGATCTGAATCTATAACTGTCTGTCTCCAAACCAGGGCCCCCTACCACTGAGCTAAAGGAACATTGTCTCCTAGCTGAGGTCACAGGAGAACCGGACCTACTCCAGACAAGTTGCAGCTGTCCATTCCTGTTTTACTCATCCATGCCACACATCTAAGCAGCCTCTTTCTTCACCCATTCCCTCTGCTCAGCTGAGAATTGTCCAGGTTGGGTAGCTGCACATATAAACTCCTGTATGCAACCCAACACTAACTTCCCCTTCGCAGTTCCTGTTACATGGCCTCGGGACTCTTTTCTGTCTCAAACACGCTGAAACGCTAATACAGTGGAGGTGGTGGAAACCGTATTGCATTTCAGTCCTTGTCCCGAGTCCATTCTACCTGCTGCCTCACCTCATTCCCTCTAAGCAACGCCCCCACTCCTCACAGTTGCACACGTCCTGTCTGTCTGTCTTGCACTCACCTGCTCTCGACAGATGTCCAGCATGACGCCTGCACGGACCAAGCACCAGAGCTCTCCGGCCAGCGAGATAAAGATGTGTACGATGTCCATCCACAGCCCCACGGTCAGCATGAGGATAAGGAGTCCCCCCATCCTCACAAATGCTGTCTGATACACCATCTGCTCGCTGGGGTTCTGCCGCTGCTCCTCTGCCAGACAGAGAAAGGAGAGTGAGTCCCAGGCCTGCAGGACATGCGATAACCCAGGCAAAAAGGTAACAAGAAGTATTTGCAGGTATGGAACTAGTCAGAGAAAAATGCTACACACTAAAAACCTGCCATGAATATAAACGAGTCTCTGGTCACCGTGACATCCTTATCTTGTGTGTCAGACTAGTCTAGGCCAGTGGATCCCAAATCTGTCCCGGGGGAGTCCCAGCCAGTCAGGCTTTTAGGATAGCTGCAATGAATCTTCATGTGAGAGATCTGCACGCACTGGGACACTCTCCTCGCTACTAACAGAAGGGCGAGTACAGCGGCGTTATGTCATATTCCTGGGAAAAAGTGGTAAAAGAACAGATCTGGAGCACAGAGAAGACAACTCTTGCTCACGGCTTGTAGGGCGCTTGACTGCAGGACCAGATGAGCCAAACAGCAAAGCAGGAGACGGAGGACCTGAGCACATGGGAAACAAGAAAGAGGTCACCTGAGCAGAGAGGAGAAAGCCCTGGAAGGAGGGCGAGAACTTCATAGCCAAGGTCACCAGCAGCTAGGAAGCAGAGTTTGGGTCTCTCTAAGCTTATGGACCCCACAGCTGTGCCGACCTCCAACAGAATTCAGAGAATATCTGGATTTCGTGTTACTCTGGAAAGCTCCGAGAGAGGTTTTCTGACAGCTTTGGTGATATCACTATTCCCTAGAGCAGTGCTTCCAACCCTCTCCCGGAGGCTCATCCAGCCCGTCGGCTTTTCAGAATTACCACAATAAATATGCATGTAATGCATTTTCATACTTTGAAGATCCACTGTATGTGAATCCCTCGAGAGGCAATTCAGGCTAGGTGTGCCTCCGAGAGGCGATTGAGGAGTCCTAAGGTACAGGGAAACATGAGGACTGTAGCAAGCTAGAAAACGCACCCTGTGACTTGCAAGCTGCCCCCCCCCCCCGCCAATCCAGCCACACAAAGGAACGTGCTGGTCAGGCTTCCTGGACGTCCGGCGAGGACCTCAGCACCCCTTCTGTAGCTGTGCCCTGTGTGGCTCACCAGCCCTTGGTATGGCCCTGGTTACATTCAGGTTTCCTGAACTCACATATTCAGAGATAAAGAAAACAGCATTCAGGCAAACCTGAGAAGCTACAGAGAGAAATATAATGTGTAAAATAAAGACAGGCTGGTAGAACCTTCTAGATCAGCCAGTTTATATAGGCAAAAGTCTCTGAGGACAAGTGCCCACTTCGTCCAATGCATGAAATGCAGTTCAGGAAGTGGGTAAATATACCCCATGCATCAGATGATGGGGGCTCATGTCCTCGAAAGCTCACACCCAGGGGCGGCTCAAGGGGGTGTGCGGCCATGTGCGGAGACGCTTTGCATAAGGAGCCTAATTTGCATACATTTGCATAATGTTAACATGCGCTAACTTTTAGTAAACATGCCTCTTAATGAGCAGACCATCTGGATAAAGAAAGACTTCAATTTCTACATTACTATACTCCAGTGACCATTTAGAACCCATAGCAAACCCGCCGTATCCTAACAGCACTAGCAGGACTCAGAGCACCAAACCCTACCTATCAAAGGGCAACACTGCAAATATTAAACCTCAGAGACTACCAATACATCTCCTACTGGGAAAGAAAACAAGTGGCACTGTCAAATAGAAACTACATGAACAGAATACCTCAGCTCGGTTACACATGCAGAACATAGACCATCACCACACAAAGAACAAGGGATCACAATTTAGAAATAGGAAGATAATAATTAAATTGGAAACCCCAAAAGCCAAACTTGAATGTACAACACTGGAGAAATAAAACTATAAATTAAATTAATTTCCTCTTGTACTAAACAAAAACACAAAGTTGTTAGTGATGCACATTTTCCAGAGCTGACATATTTCCAGTTAATAAATTCAAAATTTTAAAAAAAGTATTTTTCTACCTTTTTTGTTGTTTGGGCATTTTATTTTTCAGTTGCAATTGCTCCAGTCACTTTCTTCTGGTTTCTTGGTGTCTTCTGCTAACTCTCCATCATCTGTTGTCCATTTGTCCTTTCTTCTGTCTTCTAGTTTTTTTTCCATTCTCTCTCTACATCTGCTTTAACATACTGATCTTTCCCTTTTGCTTTTTCCTCCATTTCTTTCTTTATTCCTTTTTCATCCACTCAAATTTCACCCTTCCATCTTCAATCCCCACTTACTCTCCCAATACCCAGCCAATCGTAGAATCTTCTTCCCTCCCACACAAAATCTCTTTTCCCCTCTCCATCCTTATTCCCCCGGCCCCATCCCCTTCTAGTCCTCCCCCAGCACTGGCTCCCTTCTAGGCATCGCATCAGCCCATTTGCAGTTCTAGGCCCCCCCATCAGTCCATTTCTAGTCCAAGCTCCCCCCCCCCCCATCAGCCCATTTCCAATCCTAGCCCTCACCATCAGCCATTTCCAGTCCTTTTCTAGTCCCCATCAGCCCATTTCCAGTCCAAGCCCCCCCATCGGTCATTTCCAGTCCTATCCTAGACCCCCCTTCCCCAAAGAGCCCTGCGCCTTTCTAAGAGGCTTCAGAGGAAGCCGGAGAGGTCCATCCAAGGCCGCGGCTGACCTCTGCACAGGCGTCATCGTGAAGAGCAGCGTTTTCCCTCATGCTGGCAGCTGTGTTACTGTGAAGTGCGCTGAATGCCGGGAAAGATTAAAGGACATTTCCCAGCCCTTGTGCGCTTCACAAGAACACAGATTCCAGTGTGAAGGAAAACGCCGCTCTTCACGATGACGGCTGTGCAGAGGTGAGCCGCAGCCTCCCCTGCTCCCTCTGAAGCTGGCCTTTCAAAGAGCACCGTGTGAGAATGAAGTTCGCGTGCAGCCCCCTGTGAACAACATTCTTACACAATGGATGGGCCGGCCCTGCTCACACCCCAGTAGACTGGTTAGTTTAGAACAGTATTGGCCGAGTTCAGTTCTCAAGGGCCTCAAACAAGCCAGACTTTCAGGAGACCCTTAATGAATATGCATGCAGATCTCCCTCATGCAATGGGGGCGGGGCATAGAATTCTCTCTCTTGGGCAATGGAGGCGTGGCATAAAATTTTCTCTCTCGTGCAATGGGGGCGTGGCATAGAATTCTCTCTTGTGCAATGGAGGCGGGGCATAGAATTTTCTCTCTCGTGCAATGGAGGCGTGGCATAGAATTTTCTCTCTCGTGCAATGGGGCAGGGCATAGAATTCTCTCTCTCGTGCAATGGAGGCGTGGCATAGAATTCTCTCTCGTGCAATGGAGGCGTGGCATAGAATTCTCTCTCTCGTGCAATGGGACAGGGCATAGAATTCTCTCTCTCGTGCAATGGGGCGGGGCATAGAATTCTCTCTCTCGTGCAATGGGGCGTGGCATAGAATTCTCTCTCTCGTGCAATGGAGGCGTGGCATAGAATTCTCTCTCTCGTGCAATGGAGGCGTGGCATAGAATTCTCTCTCTCGTGCAATGGGGCGGGGCATAGAATTCTCTCTCTCGTACAATGGGGCGGGGCATAGAATTCTCTCTCTTGTGCAATGGGGGCGGGGCATAGAATTCTCCCTCATGCAACAGGGGCGGGGCATAGAATTCTCCCTCATGCATAGTCATTAAGGATCGCCTGAAAATCTGAGCAGTCTGTAGCTCTCAGAAACTGAACTTGGACAAGGCCAGTCTAGAAGGTAGCAGCACTCTATTTTTTTCCCTTTTTGTTGCTACAGATAACACGGCCAATCCTCTGGAAATGTTCATCATAACCCGTAATTTGAGCTTCTGGTCTTCAGCACTTATAAATTGTTGGGTCAATATTCAGCAGTGGCATCAGCACTTTTAAAGCGGCTGAAACTGGATATTCAGTGTGGGAGACTATCTGGCTTCCAGCGCTCCATATCCTGTTTCGCTGCCAAACATATTTGCTATTCAGTTGCTAAGTGGACGGCAAATGCACACAAGGTTAGGAAGGCCATTCACCTGTCCTAATGTTTTCAGGCATTACTGTTGTTGTTGTTAAGAGCCATCGAGTTGGTGTCGACTCATGGTGACCCTCTGGATAGTTGTCCTAAACTGTGTTTGGTCTTCAGTCAGGCGGCTCATTGTTGACAGAGTGGTGTCCATAGCTGCTCTTATTGTACCGATACATCTCATTGCTGGCCTTTTAGCAAACCAAAAATCGCTGTTAACCGAATTAGTACCAAGACCCAGTGACATTACCAGTCTCTTTTCTACCTGCGCCTCCCCCTTGCAGCCTGTGCTGCTCTGCGGTGCAGTATGTATCCCACCAGCCCCACACTTTGGAAGCAGCATGCCTTCATGACGGGTGGCTTGTCGCAGTATCTGCTATCCAGCCCAGCTCTTCTCTCCCGACTGTTGTGATTGCGCGACTTCGACCGGAAGAGAAGAGCCAGCCTAGATTAGAGAGAGTGCAGCAAGCCACCCGTCTTGAAAGTATGTTTCCCACATTGCCTCCAAAGTGTGGGCCCAGTGGAGGTGCCCCCCCTCTTGTCTGGCACCAGGGGCAGGTTGCAACCACTGCCCTGCTCTTGGTACGCCATGGCTGGGACTGTTCTCACCCTATCCATGGACCGCCCGACACTACGGACAGAGGCAAGACTGTTAGTCCCTCTCAGCGGGCAGATCCTGTTAAGTGGATAAACCCGTTTGAATATTGGCCCCTGTATTTTTAAGCATACAAGAGTATTCGGCAGTGTTTCATGGTAGTTTATCAGTGTTTCTGGGTACGTTTTCCAATGGAATCAAATCCCGAGAGTGATGCGTCAAAGGCAGAAAACGCTCAGGGGGTGGTGGAGGGGTATAATGTCTCCAGATCACTTAGGTTTGCTCATGTCATGACAAAAATGCACTTCAAAGCTATGCTAGGATATGATGGAGATTATCTCAGTGTCTCACATTCACTGCTAATGCTCATTTCAAGATTTGCATTGGTGCAAAGAATATTCTTCTGGAGCCCATAAAAAGTGTAACACATACAGGCTAGGGAACTGAGGGGTTTCCAGTGTTTAGATAATACCACTGGAATATCCACACTTATCCCCCTTACACACACCAATGCTAACCGCTTAGCATCAGGGCTGTTGGGGTGTTCCACGGAGGCGAGGAGGTAGCGACAAGTGATAACCGGGCAGCTGCCTGGTTAGTGACCTGCGCCAAAAAGATAGCAAGAAAAACCCGTGTCTATCTCTAAGGTGCAGGAGCTAACCGGGCATCATGCAATATCGCTGCTGCGACTTCCAGTGTGTGCGGCAAACCCTGGTTATTCAATGCTGGGGCCACATATGACCCTGGCATTGAATATCCAGGGTTAGGGGTCGGAGGGCATGGCTTTGCGCCATAGCAGTGCATAACCTGCCTAACTGAATAGCGGGTCTGAGTTGTTTACCAGTTAAAACCTACAATCATAAGCACTACAGGACGCAGACTGGACTGTCAGCTCCAGTCCTGTTGGACCTCCCACAGGGCACCAAACACCAGCCCTAGTGCTTCAAGTGCAGATTTCACCCTTTGCCTGCTATGAGCCTCACCTTGCATGTAGATCACCAGCAGAGTGTAGCAGATAGTGAGGGGAGTCCAGAAGCGGATGGCCTCCGAGGTGCTGAGAAAATCCTTGTTGATGAGAGCTATGGCAGCCAGGTCAGCCACTGCGAAGGTGATCTTCAGGGCGCGGCAGAGCACACTGGGAATACCATGCGAGCTGGTCAGTAGCGTAAGGCAGATCCCACAGTATCGCTCACGGCTGTGGAGCTCATACATGGTGCAGACGTGCCTGCACAGTTTGCGTGTGTAGCACATGATCAGATAAGCTAATCCTACAGCCAGGATCAGGTTCCAAGTGCGGTGGGGCGCCCCCTCGTGGAGGTAATGGAGGCTGCAGGTGATGCCGCACCCAAGAGAGTACTGGCACATTAGGAACAGCTGGCTGTTCTGTGACCCCTAAAAATCAACCAGCAATGGGAAAGGAGATTTAAAAGCAGCAATGCAACAACCCAAGAGAGGAAACATTTTGCTTTGTAAAGTTTTCATATGCATCAGAACCATAACAAAAGGACTACGCTCTATTTCCCCCAAAAAGAAAAGTAAGAGCAGTGATATTGTCACCCTAGGTACCCCCCTCTGCCCTCGTCTCTCTGGGACTTGCAGCAGCGGAAATGGCCTCAAATACCCTGTAGTGCTTACCTTAAAACTTTGGCGCACAGGGCTGTTTAGCTTCTGCCCCCACCGACACCTGATGCTAACTTCCTTTTGAATAAGAGGGGGGGGGGAAGCAAAAGCCAAACAGCTCCACAGTGCCAAAGTTTTAAGGTAGGGCTATTTGTGGCTATTGCCGCTGCAGGTCCTGGAGAGAGGCAGCAATGACCCCCCCCCCCCGGACCACCGGTGCTCTCGACCACCAGCTAGTTCACCTAATGGTTGCATCGGTCCTGCTACTAGGCGTACGCAGCCTGTACAGATACATGTGTGAGACCATCTCTTCCGCACAGAGCTTACGGGCTACTCAAGACAAACAGAAGAAAGGACCGGGGTACTTCTTGGCACGAGATTAGAGAACCTGAAGCGGACCATCACTATTTTGAAGGCCGCGGAAAGCGCTGCTCCAAGAGGGACAGGATTGATGGGGTAGGTGCTGAAAATCAGAGCAGAGCCCAAGGGCCAGAGGCGGCTTATTAATCCCAGAGACAGATTATGTAGAGTTCAGTAGTTTGGATTATCTGACGTCATTTTTCTGTTTCTATTAGTCCTTGAGGGTATGATGGTGGCTGTACTTTTAATCCCCATGTTCTGGGGAGCTCTAACATGCCAAGGAAAGTTTCTTTACCGTGTTTAGCGAGAGCAGCATGGAGACAGCTCTCAGGGAGAACTCCAGGACCACCAGGGCAGCTACACGAGATCCCACCAGAGTGAATATAATGGTGAGGAGACAGAGGTGCAGATCCTCAAGGACAGGCCTCTGTGTCCGGACCTTCTCCTTCTCTGTTTTCCTGTCTGGGTCACTGAAAGACACAGAGAAGAGTAAAAGCAGGACCCACCCCCATGACCTTTCTATTCATGTAGAGCTGTCGGGTAGGAAATCCTCAATACTGGTAGAGCAAGTCTGGACTGAGGTGCACTGGCGGGGGGGGGGGGGTGGGGGAAGAGTTGCGTGTGTGTGACTCGGCACTGTACTAAGAGGACCAAGGTCAGAACTGTCCTGCCGCCAGAAATCCTCTAGGGCAGTGCTTCTCAATCCTCTCCTGGTGGTACAACTTGCCAGTCAGGTTTTCAAGATCACCACAATGACTAGGCAGGAGACAGATGTGTATTTGGGGGTCTCTGAATATGTATGAGGTAAATCTGCATATAGTATTGTGGCAATCCCGAAACCCAACTGGATGGGTGTTTCTCTAACATTGTGAAATCAGGATTACAACATGCCGGTCCTGCGACCACACAAAACATATTTTGATCAGCTTGTAGTGCTGGCCTTAAGGAGGAAGAGGGAGAGCAGTGGGGGAGCCACAGCACAACTGGATTTGGTGGGGTGAGGGTGGAGGACAGGGACAAGAATTACCATACTGGATAAGACCAGCAAGCCCATTTAATTTCATTTCATTTCCGTATATTTCATGCTTATCATGAAATTACTAAGTGTGTTACATAAACAATAAATAAAACAATAAACAAAAAATAAATAAAATAAAACAACAAACAACTCCACTGGCTCCCGATACAAGGTAGAATTACATTCAAGACCTTGCTACTCACCTTCAAAGCCACCAAAGGTCTCTCGTCAACATCACTAACAGAGCTAATCCAGATGACACCCCACAATAGGGACAGGTGGTCAGTAGCACAAAACACCTTGATAGTCCCAAGATCAATAACTCAATGCACCAAGTCAACATCCAGCAGGGCCTACAAATTTTATGCACCAATGATCTGGAATAACCTCCCTCACAACATCCGCACAATCCCAGACATATTCCAATTCAGGAAGGCCGTGAAACACTACCTCTTCCTCCTACACTACCCGGAAACCAATAGAAGCTCAGTACCAATTGCTGAAACCACCCAAATCTCCACTGTCTGAAACCATACGAGCACATGACTAGTCTGTAAATTGTATATATTGTTATTGTATATAGTTCCCCCTGTTAGCCAAGTTGAATTTCCTGTTCACATGTAAACACAAAGTACTATTGGAAATGTGTGTGTTCATTGTTTATTGTAAACCGCGCTGATGCTGAATAGCGCGGTATAAAAGAGACTATAAATAAATAAATAAAATATACAATAAAATACAATTCAAAATAAAAATATATAAAACACACAGCAAAATAAAAAACAGACTATCCTGTTTCCAGCAGTGGCCAATCCAGATCCCAAGTATCTGACAGGATCCCAAAATGTTGACAGATTCCATGGCACTTACCCCCAGGGATAAGCAGCAGCTTCCCCCAGTTCTACCTTCGTAAAGCGTAGTTAACTCACCTGTAGCAGGTGTTCTCCAGGAACAGCAGGAATCAGTCCTCATTTATGGGCGAAGCCACCAAAGGAGCCCGCATAGGAATGCCCCCAAGCTTCCAAAGGAAGCTTTTGGGACGTCAACCATGCATGCGTGCCTGTCTTCCTGCCTGAAAGGAGCCATCTTACCTCAGTAGGATGACTTAGCTTAATCAAGCCAAAAAAGAGAAACTCCTCCACGGGGAGGAGGGAGGGTGGTGAGAACCGATTCCTGCAGTTCCCGAGAACATTTGCTACAGGTGAGCAACTACACTTTCTCCAGGATCAAGCATGAAATCAATCCTCATTTGTGGGATTCCCCAGCTACAGACTACTGAAAAAACCCCCTATAAATAGACCAATGGGGCAACCAGAAAAAAAGAACCGAGAACAGCAGCATGAGTAATTCGCTGAAAGGTTCTGAGAGCGTCCAGCATGGACATCAACAGCAGGTTGTTTCTACAGTAGCCTGATGGACAGAAGGGCAAGTGGGAAGGAGTTGCCTTAATTCCCAAGCAAGTGCTAGAGTACGGCTTGGCTGAAGTTGCTGTCACATCGAGAAGCTTCATCCAGAGAGTAATGGGTTGTGAAGGTGTGGATGGAAGACCACATAGCAGCCCTACAGATTTTCACCGTGGAGACAGAACACAAATTGGGTACCAAAGCAGCCATAGCTCAGATGATGTGAGCTGTAAGACGGCAGTCCAAACTCAAACCACCTTGAGCATAAGCAAAGGAGATGCAGTCTGCAACCCAAAGTGAAAGGGTACGCTTTGAGACTGCCACACCCAGCCTATTGAGATCAAGAGAGACAAAGAGCTGGGAAGAATGGTGGTGAGCTTTCATACGTTATGAGGTGTGTAGAGCGGCCTCAGCCCTGTCGGCATGAGGTCTGGTAAAAAAGGTGAACAGTACCACCAACTGATTAAGGTGAAAGGCAGAAACCATGGACGAGTCTGGAGGACCACCCTATTTTGAAGAAACCTCGTGTATGGAGGATGTGCCACTAGTGCCTGGAATTCACCAACTCTGCGCACACAGAGGTGATCGCTACTAAGAAAATCACCTTCCATGTGAGCGGACAAGAGCTGAGTGTCTCAAAAGGGGCAGAAATCAGCTGCCTGAGCACCATGTTGAGGTCCTACGCCACAGCCGGGGACTTAATCTGAGGCTGAGAGAGCAAGAGGCTTCTCATAAAAGTGACTTACAAGGGGATGCACAGAAACTATCCACCCCACGATGGTAGGCCGCCATGGTGCTGAGGTACACTCTCACAGAGTTCAATTTGAGGCCCAGGTTGGACATGTGGAGTATGTAAGCGAACAAAGACTCCATTGAACAAGAAAAGGGGTTCAGTGCCTTGTCTGTGCACCACAGAGAGAATCTGCACCATTTGAAAGCATAGGAACATTGTGTGGAGTCCTTGCGAGAAGCCAGGAGGACGTTCTCCACCTCTTCTGGTGGGTGAAGCTCTGCGAGAACTACGCACTCAGCATCCATGCCATGTAAGCTAGGGAGCAGACGTTGGGGTGAAGAGGAGATCCCCCGTCCTGGGAGATCAGATCAAGATTGCAACAGAGCTGGATTGGTGGCCTCCAAGACAAACAAAGGAGAAGAGCGAACCAGGGCTGCTAGGAATCATAAGGAAAAGAATAGAGAATAAAACAAAGGATATTATAATGCCTCTGTATCGTTCCATGATGCGATCACACCTTGAATATCGTGTGCACTTCTGGTTGTCATATCTTAAAAAGGATATAGCGTTATTAGACAAGGTACAGAGAAGAGCCACCAAAATGGTACAGGAGATGGAAGGATACCCCTGTGAAGAGAGGCTAAAAAGGTTAGGGCTCTTCAACCTGGAAAAGAGACGGAAGAGGGAAGATATGATAGAGGTCTATAAATTAAGGAATGGAGTGGAATGGGTTAATTTAGATCAATTGTTTACAAAAGTAGAAAGACTAGGGGACACACAATGAAGCTACAATGTAATCCGTTTAAGACTAATTAGAGAAAATAATTTTTTCACTCAACGTGTAATCAAACTCTGGAATTTGTTACTGGAGGATATTATTAAAGGGGACCCAGGAAATCCACTGCTTACCCCAATACAAGCATTGCGGAACCTGTGTGCCTTTTTGGGAACCTGCCAAGTACTTATGACCTGGATTGGCCACTGTTGGAAACAGGATACTGGGCTTGATGGACCTTGGTCTGACCCAGTATGGCATCTCTTATCTTCTTATGCCCATTTTTTTTAAGTTGCAAGCTTTACTGTGTTTATGGAGAAAACATTAGCAAATTCAAAACAGTCATTGGATACAGAATAATTTCCTCAGGAGCTTCTCATGAGAGACTTTGAAAAACACTTTCTGAAAATCCAGACACATTGTATCCCGTGACTCCCCTCATCTATTCATGCCTTCAAAGAAATGGGGCAGATTGGCGAGGCTAAACGTTCCTCAGCTAAATCCTTGTCAACTCTCTTCTTGTAAGCCATGAATATCTATGTTTAGTAATTATTTTTTTTTAGTTTTCAAAATCCTTCGAGGTTCACATATCTACAAACCATCACACCAAAACATCAACATGCTCAGAACATCAGCTTAGACCACCACTGTGACCCATCTCTATAGAGTAACGAACTACCCAGCTCCTTGGGACCATCACATGCAGAACAGTTCTTATAGGAGCCCTGTGCACCAGTGACCGGTCTGCAACCAGTTTGGTCCTTCTAGCACAAGGCAAATACCCAGAGCCAGTGTAAATGGGACCCCTCTCTCCTGGACTCACTACCCCCTCCTCCCCCTTCAGCCATGCCCTTCAGACAATTCGTTTGAAAATGCCGCCACAGCCACTTATAGTGAGCCCAGCATGGGTTGGCCGAATCTTTTTTGGTATAGCTCTCCGCCTGTGCCAATGTGTGCATTAGGTTGACCCAGTGCTGGAACATAGGTGCCCAGTGCCCGCTCTCCCACCCAATGCTGGAACATAGGTGCCTGCTCTCCCACCCAATGTTGCAGGATAACCTTCTTAACCCCCCCCCCCCCCAGAGACCCACCAGGACAAACTTGCTCTCTACCTTGTGGACCTTCAGATCCCACAGTGGCCCCTCATCCCCCAGCAGCAGGAGCCCGTAGGTCCATTCAGTCTGCTTCCCTATTAGTGCACTCATTCTGCTCAGGACCCTTCCCCATAGCTCCATCAATGTGCACAGAAAGGTTTCTTCCTTCCCTCCACACTTCTCACACATGCCCGAAGCCCCGGCCCCCAACTGCGCCCCCCTCTGTTTTGTGGAGTAGCTATGGTGCAAAAGCTGAAATTCCATCTCTTGATATCTGGTGCTGCCCAGTACTTGGCAATTTGCTGAAAATAGTTCTCCAAATGCACCTCCTCTGCCACTTCCCCAGTGGCCTGCGTCCACTCTTGTGCCAGCGTTGCCATGTGTGGTGGCGGTGCTTCTCCCGGGGCATACGGGCCCAGTTAGATATAGAGAGTTCCACTGGGCAAGAGCTTGTGAAAATCCTCATCCCCTTCCTTCAACTCCCACCCTAGCACCACACAGTGTTTGCCAGTAATGGCAAAGCTACAATTAGTGTATGTAATGACCTTCCACCCCCCCCCCCCTGCTCTTGCTGCAGCTGGGCAAATGATGGGAAGGTGTCCCACCCTCAACGCTGCAGAATTCCCATATCTAATGGTGGTCTCGGTTCCCACTCACCAAACCAATTGTGTCCTCATCCTGGCTCAAAGACGTGATTTCCCTGCACCTGCAGGAAGGGAGACACCCCGCTGAGCCCACCACTTCCACACCTTACAGAGGGGCTCTCCTAGGGCCCCATATTCTGGTTTCGCCAATGGCACCATCTGGTGGTGGAGCACATTCATCAGCCGGTATGATAGATGCCAATGCTCCAACAGCCCCATCGGAGCGTAATGCGCCGTCATCGTATAGGCCTCATGAATCCACCACATCAAGGCAGGTCCTCAGGTCAGGCAGGCCCACCCCCCTCTCCTGAGAAGCGATTAATTTTGTGCAGTTGAGGTGCGCTCTCCTGCCCCACAGAGTGCTTTACAGCTGCGCCTCATCCTCGTGTTTAACCCACAGGGGGGCATCTGGAGTTGTTAAGCTATTTCGGGCAGCAAGACAAGCACTAGGGCCACATAAAGAGAGGGGTAGATCCCTCCAGCGCATGCCACACCTTTCCCTGTATGCTATATTGCTACACTAGCTTTATGTCTTTCTGGATATAGATGCCCAAGTACTTTAGTGGGTCCTCTGACCACTTGAGGGGCAGAGCTATCCCTCTCCCCTCTCCACCCCCCCAGGAGGCGTGCTTCAGACCGGAAAAGTTACCAAAAGCCAGTAGCACTTGCCACAGTTTCTCTAGCCCCATGGGGGAGGGCCGCAGCTTACTAGCCTGTCATTCGCGAACATGCTGATCTTACCCTCCTGCTGGCCCTCTTTCACCCATGTTCCGCCCACCGCCGCCTGCACTTTAACTGTACATGGCTCAAGTGTTAGGATAAAGAGTACTGGGGAAGGCAGGCACTCCTGTCGTGCCCCCTGCCAGCGACCACCGCCCCCTGCGCTTCTGCTGGAACATAGTAAATGCCCACACCAAGTGGCTCACAGCACTCCGACCCTTCACAAAGCCCCCCTGATCGGGATGCACCACAGCTGGAGTCACCTCCCCCAAATGACGCACAAGCACCACCGTCAGGATTCAGGAGGGAGGTGGGCCGATGAAGACTCCACATGCTCTAGGTCTTTGCCCCAAGCTTGGGCACCAAGACTACTGAGGCCCGGTTTGCCTTATGACCGAACTCACCCCTGCTACGAGCCGCTTCCCTCATGTCATTTTGCAGTGCCGCCATTAGATCCCCCAGGATCTGGTAAAATTCAGGACCCAAACTGTCGGGGCCTGGGGCCTTAGCTGGCTGCAGTTTCTTAATGCAGGACAAAATCTCTCCCGCCATCATTGGCCAGTCTAGGTGCTACTTCTCAGCCTCCCCCAACTGCAGCCTCATGTGCCCGCTCGCTGGTTGGCTCTGCTTGGTCTAGGTTCTGGAAAAAGGCGTGAAACCGGCATTCTCTCTCACCCCTGTCCGCAATTAGGGTCCCATTCTGTTCCCGAAACCATGTGATGTGCTTGACCTTGGAAGGCTGAATCAGGTTAGCCAGGAGCTTCCCCAACATCTCCCCCTTGTGGAGCTTGTACTTATAGATGCTGATGCTTTGCAGGACTCTCCGCTGCAGAACAACGTTCACCTTATTGCAGCAGCCCAGCCGCCTGTGTCTTAGACCTCAGATAGGTGAAACACTTCTGACATAGCTCCTGCAGTCCCCAAAGTACTTCAGGTTCTGCTCCTGTAGTGTGCCTCTTATGTACCCTATTATCCGGCCCCGAAGCATCGCCTTAGCAACATCCCAATAGATTTTCTTTAGTATACGCCTGCCGGCATTTCTGTAGGAAGATGTGAAAATCCCGATCTTGGCTCCACACTGGGTTCATGTACCACACTCTGTCACCTGGGGCATCTGCGGACCGCGAGGCACTTTGAACCGCAGCATGGTCAGATATCACCTGCGGATGGATCACCCCTTTCCCCACAAGCTTCCCAAACAGCTGTTCTGAGAGCAGCACGTAATCAATGCATGTGTGTGTTCTATGCGGACTTGAGTGATGCATGAATTCTTGGTCGTTGAGGTGTAATATTCGCCATCCATCTATTAATTCCAGTTCCTTACATAAGAAAGGTATTCCTTTCCCATCCCTCCCTCTACCCACCAGCTTGGGGGGCTGACAGTCCAGTGTTGGATCAGCCACAATATTAAAATCTCCCCAATAGTTAAGGGATACTCACTTTGGTCCGTCAGCTTCGCTACTAGGTCGACAAAAAGCATGGCGGAACATGTTGGGGGCCTACACATTGCATAAGAGTAACCCGTCACCCCTGTAAACAGCCCCAAACTAGAATATTATGACTCTCCTCAACCTGTGGGACCTTGTGTGCCTCAAATGAAACCCGCTTCCCCACTAATATGGCTACCCCCTTCCCGTCTTGAGGTGTATGTTAAGGAAAAAACATCCCAGACCCCCCCCCCCAGCTGTTAAATGGGTCTCTTGCAGGAAGGCCACAGCCTGCTCAGCCTTCAGAGAAACGCCAGCACCCTCTCACATGTCACAGGGGAATTAAACCCCCCACATTTAAGCTCAGAAATTTAAGTTCAGCCAGGTCCCTTTGTCAGGCTCCTGCATAGTACGGAATAGTCTTGTTTAACTGCCCACAAGGGACCTCCCAGCCGGATCCTCCCAGGGCTACTTCTCCCTTTCACAAGCCATGCTCCATTAAAGGCCCACAATCCTTCTTCCCTACATGGTTGAGTTCCCCTAACCCCCTGCACTACACACCCTCTGGTATACTCACATCCCCTCCCCCTCTCCTCCCCACACCTACTACTACTACTGAGCATTTGAATAGTGCTACAAGACGTCCGCAGCGCTGCACAGACATGTAAGAGGCCGTCCCTGCTCATCAGAGCTTACAATCTAGTCAAGACAAATACAGAAGGTGTGGACACGGGATATATCTAGAGGGAAGTGTAAGAAACACAAAAGGAGATCAGGTGAGTCGAGATCCGAAAGCAGCAGAGAAGAGATGAGTTTTCAGCCCGGATTTGAAAAGGGCCAGAGAAGGCGCCTGACGTACAGACACAGGTAGTCTGTTCCAGGCGTAAGGTGCAGCAAAGCGAAAGGAGCGAAGAGAAGGGCACAGATAGAAGCAATTAGCCAGAAGAGTGGAATTGCCGAGGAGGGGTGCAGAGAGAGATAAGAGAGGAAAGGTAGTGTCTTCTGTGGATCTGTGAATTTCTGCTGTACGTCTTTTGTATCAAGACCTGTTATGCCTATTTGACTTGTATCGTATTGACTCGTTCTGGTGTTGGTTTGGAAATTTGAATAAACAAATTTGAACATAAAACTATTTCGCTCTCTAATTACTGGAATCCCAAATTATCCCTGAAAAGTACAAGGCGGTAGGGCAATTTGGGGTAAAACCATCTTTCCTCATGTGGCCCCTCTGTGCAGCGATGAGCTTTTAGGCCTGCAACTGCCAACCAATGGGCAGGAGCCCTGGAGTAGGTGCCAACCCTAAGCCTTGCCTACTAACCCTGGCATTAGTACTGGGGTTCTGCTGACCCCCATATTTTGGGGGCAGTTGCTGGAGAAGCCTCTGACATGGTTAGGCAGGGATGACCTGGTCCCTGGGGATGTTGCTTTGGTAATGGTATCTAACTATATTTCGCCCTCTAATCTTCTCTAAGACTATGAATCTTTTCTAAAGTTGAAGCAGTTCCATATTTACGTAAATTATTTTCTTAAAGAACTGTTGAGTTCCTGTGTTGTTAAATCAATGTGAACTTAGGGTCTCAGACTTCCATTCGCACTACAGTTTAGACGTTGTCTTCATATAGTGTGCTGATCTTGTATCAATGACCTCATTGTTCACAAATGAATTAAGATAGTACTTAATTTTAACACTCAAACTCGGAAAAGTGCTTATCTGAATCTTCTTCAGTTTTCCCCGATGCCCCGTTCTGGCACCCTATATGCGTTTCACCACAGTAGGTTTCTTCAGGGGGTTCTATAGACTGAAGCGCTTTTTTTTGTGAGATTCGCTGGATTTTTACCTTGCTGTGCGGTGTGTTGCCTTGAGCCTGCTGACTTCCTGAGGCACAGGGAGGTGCACGGCGTTTTTTGGAAGTCAGCAGGCTCAAGGCAACACACCGCACAGCAAGGTAAAAATCCAGCGAATCTCGCAAAAAAAAGCGCTTCAGTCTATAGAACCCCCTGAAGAAACCTACTGTGGTGAAACGCATATAGGGTGCCAGAACGGGGCGTCGGGGAAAACTGAAGAAGATTCAGATAAGCACTTTTCCGAGTTTCTGAGTGTTAAAATTAAGTACTATCTTAATTCATTTGTGAACAATGAGGTCATTGATGCAAGATCGGCACACTATATGTTAATGTTTATTCAACTTGATATTTTATTTTATTTATTTATTTATTTACATTCTCTTATATACCGCGCTATTCTGCATCAGTGCAGTTTACATTGAACAAACTGAAATTACATTGAACAGGGCATTATAACTTGGAGATAACTATTTTACAGGGAACATGGGCTATGGAGGGTTAAGTGGCTTGCCCGAGATACCGCCCTTCATTACACCAGGGCGGTTCACATAGTACAAACTAACCGGGATGGACACAGTGAAGACAACGTCTAAACTGTAGTGCGAATGGAAGTCTGAGACCCTAAGTTCACATTGATTTAACAACACAGGAACTCAACAGTTCTTTAAGAAAATAATTTACATAAATGTGGAACTGCTTCAACTTTAGAAAAGATTCATAGTCTTAGAGAAGATTAGAGGGCGAGATATAGTTATATGATAGAAATTAACCCTCTGTAACAAGACCAACTACTTGGAGCTTTGGTAATGGTGCCAGCGCCCACCCAGCACCAGCACTGGGGGTCACCCCGAGGGTGTAGACGGATTTGCCAAATCTGTTCTGTGGGCACAAGCCTTCTGTCCAGGATAGACACAATGAACATGCAGGAGATTAGTGGCACGTAGATCACTGGTGGTCTCAGGAAGCCCCTGGCCCGGAGAAGCCCGGTAAAGTAATCCGCTTTCACTCCGGATCGCTGCACTTACTTGAGACACTCGATGAAGAGATGAACCTTCATGAGGCTGCAGAGGACGGAGACGGCACAAGCCCCCACCACGCCTGCAGGGGAGAGAGGAGAGGCAGGGGTGAGGGGTGAGGGCTGGGGGCGCCAGGGACGGACACATAGACGGACACACGGACGCACCTTGCAGGAGCGAGTCCAGCGGGCTGCTGGAGGCCCAGAGATCCCACGGCAGCCCGGGCACCAAGGAGCTGAAGTAGGCGATCATGTCGGACCTGCTGCACCCCGGGCTCGGCTTCCTCGTACTGGCAGCCCCGGGCTCAAAGGGCAGCCGGGACCGGGTCAATCATTAGCAGCTCCGAGGCCGCCACGGGCTGCTTATCAAGCAAAGCGCGTACAACTTGCACTCCGAGCCGAGCACTGCGCCCCCGAGGGGGGGGGGGGGGAGCTGCATTGAAGCTTTAAACAGTCCCTCTAACCCTGGGGATTAGGAGCAGTGACCTAGAAGCTTCCACACCCACTCGGCTCCTTCTGACCTTGGCGCCGCACCCAGTACTAAAGCTCCAGCAGATTTCTTGCACCCAGCTAATGTTTGCGTACAGCAGCGCTAAAATAGGGGAACAAGCCGGACGCATGTACACAGGAGTCTCTGTTAAGTCTGGCACCTGTGGCTGCTTGGATTGCTTAAAAAAATAGGTGGTGGTGAAATGTGATACTTTACCTCACATGACCTCTCAGCGGAGCAAACGAGTAGCCTAATGGTTAGAGCACTGACTTGGGAACCAAAAGACGAGGGTTCGAGTCCCACCAGCACTCCTCGTGGCCTTGAGCAAATCACTTAACCCTCCATTGTCTCAGAAAAATTCAGGTTATCAGTGTCCCTGCTTAATGTACGTGGTATAAAAAAGCCTGTTAAATAAGGTCAGCCTGCCATATGAGGTTATTTGTGCCTTATATAGCAGACTGGACCTGCCTAGAATGCAGCCAGGGCCACCATTTTCCAAAAACGCTGCACTGGGGGAGGAGCATGTGGGCGTCATTCCTGCCCCTGCTAGTACAGGGAGGGGTCCCAATACTTCCAGGGGCCACTGGGTTAGCAGGGAGAGGGCAGGATGTGATCATCTGAGGTGAAGTCAAACGTTTTGCTCTCTGCTTCATATTTACACCTACCTGAGGCTGGCCTAAAGATCCAATGTTAAAGAAGAGTAAATATAAGAACATAAGAGATGCCACACTGGGTCAGACCTAAAGGCCCATCAAGCCCAGTGTCCTGTTTCCAATGGTGGCCAATCCAGTTCCCAAGTACCTGGCAGGTTCGCAGAACATAGACAGATTCAACGCTGCTTGCCCCATGGGTAAGCACAGAATATCCCCGTCCTCTTTTATGGACTTTTCCTCCAGGAACTCATACAAACCTCTTTTAAACCCAGCTACACTAACAGCTTTTACTACAGAAACAGTGACAGAATTCAAAATGGCCTGGGACAGACACTGTAGATCCCTTTATAGCAACAGGATAAAATCAAAATAAACACAGCTATCTCTTATATCTCAACAAATAGGGGTGATCTACACAGAGCGGCGGGTACACCCCTATAGAAAGGCACAGGGAGGAGTGACCTGCACAGAGCGGCAGGTGCACCTAATCTTGCCACTTTGCTGGACAGACTAGATGGACCATACTGGCCTTTAGCCGCCGTCATTTACTGTTACTATGTTACATCCTTTGGCAACAAATTCTACAGTTTGAGTAGGCATCGAGAGAAAAAATATTTTCTCCAATTAGTTTTAAATGTGCTACATTGTAGTTTCATTGCGCGTCCCCTAGTCTTTGTACTTTTTGAAGGAGTGAACAACTGATCTCTGTTTACCCGTTCTAGTCCACTCATTATTTTCTGGATCTAGAGCATAAGAAGATAAGATATGCCATACCGGGTCAGACCAAGGTCCATCGAGCCCAGTATCTTTATCATATCTCTCCTCAGCTGTCTTTTTTCCATGTTGGAAAGCCCTTCCACCCCCTCTATCATTTTGGTGGCTCTTCTCTGCACCTTTTCTAATTCTGCTATATCCATATTAAGATACGGCAACCAGAACTGCACACAATATTCAAGGTGCGGTCGCAACATGGAGGAATACAGAGGCATTATAAGATCCTTTGATTTATTCTCTATTCCTTTCCTTATGATTCCCAGCACGCTATTTGCTTTCTTGGCCACCGCTGCTGCACACTGGGCAGAGGGTTTCAACGTATTATCCACGACGTTGCCGAAATCCTTCTCTTGGGTGGCGATTCCTAATGTGGAACCTTGCATCATGCAACCGAAGTTAAGTTTTGGTGCAGGTTTTTTTTAGCATTGCAAAACAAATAAAAATTTGTTCTTTTGCATGCAATGAATATGCCCACTGCACTATGATTTAGTGCGGTGGTTTTTCTTGAGGTTTTCCCCTACTAGCTTGTTTTCTGATTCGGAGAGCACGACGAGCGCAGGAAAATCTCTAGCAAATGCTGCACTGGAGTATAGCACAGTCTGCTGGAGCAACAGATTAGATTGTAAGCTGTCTATGGGACGGGAAAATACCTACTGTACCCTGAATTTCTGAAAATAGGTGTGAACTGAACCCAGTCCAGTCCCCCACACACCTGAATTACTGTAACATCATTTAGGCAGAACTTGTTCAGTGAATACAGAGAGTCCAGAACATAGCAGCAAAAACTGTGACCGATAGTTCTTGTTGGGAGGGGCTTTCGCATTTCTTAAACTCTTTGCATGTTTACAAGTGCTTTGTCTGGTTTCCCAGTCGCTGCATGCAGTAAGGCCGAAATATATGAATGAAACGATCAGTAAATATGTATGTCAGCAGATGCCACGATCTACAGAAACAGCGAGGCCTCGCTATAGTGCAGGGTTTGGGCACAATCCTCAGTGCTAGAGCACAGAATGTAGGAAGGGATTTATTGCACTAACGGCCATGCACAGTGCAGGTGAATCCATTTAAATAGCAGGTAATGAAGCAATTAGCTAAACGGCACAGATGCAGAGAGGTGCGCAGAAGGCCAACACTTTAACCCAAAGTCTAAGGAGAGGTTAAGGGTTAGCTCATAGGTCTGCGGTTGGCCCGAGAGAGGGATTTAGGCCTGTTTCTTGCGTGTACAGCAACTGTAACCGTTTCCTGGCTTTGCTGGAGAGGACTGGCAGGGGCAAGGGGAAGCATGTTGGAACAATGTTACACCCATGTGCTGGAATGTCATCTGGTATTCTGGGCAAAGTAATATTGTTGGGCACTAAATTGCATTCGAGCACAAGTGGCAAACTATTTGTTTTGTGTGCGTAACACGGACCCCTCTGCGCATGTGTCGGACTCGCTTTCCTTCGGCGTAAAGACCATTTGCGTGCTGTTTGCTTGCGGCACTGGTGAGCAAAGCCTCCGTGTTAAACCGCACTGAGGCCAGAGTTGCCTCAGTGCAGAGACCTAGTGATTTCAGGTTAGCGAGTTGTTTGGGGGGAGCTGCTCTGCACCGCAGCCAAGAGGGGAAGATGATTATTTAATTAACAGGCATTTTATACCACTTTAGCATTTCAGTCAAAGCAGTTTACATTGTAACTTAAACTTGGTAACGTACATTAACTTCGACTCTTCTGAGGCAGCAGAGGGTTAAGTGACTTGCCCAAGGCCACAAGGAGTGTAGTGGGACTTGAACCCGGGTCTCTTGGCTCCTCCTCTGCTGCGGCAGATGTTGGGCAGAGCTTTAAAGGAGTGAAGTGACTGGGTCTAGCAGGGACCAGTGATGGATGTGGGGGTTGTGTCTGGTCCGACACGTGATGTTTATGTCTCCGTTATGCATTTCTCGTGCTCTGATGGAGCAACAAGGCGAATACAAACACTTTACATGGTTAAATTCCTGCTTTCTGTAAATCAGGGCAATGCCTGCATGGGGAGGTGCTGATGATGACCACAAGAGGGAATTAGTGTTTCAGGTTTATTTTTGCTGCCTTTCTTCATCACGTTTGCCAGGAGGCAGCCAGTGAACAGAACGAGGACTAGTGATGGGCAAGGAAGAGAACAGAAGGAGGTAACGTGAAGGGAGCTGGATTTCATCTACAGTGCACAGGGTGCAATTTAAGATTTTGGTGCCCATAGACAAGACCATAGAGCAGATGCCAGGGCACAAGGAGGGGGATGTCAGACACCCCAAAGCTGCAGGAGCAGAGGAAGGCGCCCCAGGTGGCCTAAAGGAAGCAGGAGAAGGCGCCTCTTTGGTCAGGGTAGTTTGCTAGGCCCAGCCCTGCATATTTCCCAGTAGCCTCCCCTAGTGCTCCACAGACAATCTCTTATCGCACCTGCCCTCTGACAGCTAACAGATGGCACGTGGTGCAGCCTCTTCAGGTAACGCAGCAGGGAAAAGTATGATCCCCTCTTTCAAGGACCACGCATAGGTGTGATGAAAGTGTTTTTGGCTTAGTTGTTTCCACTGTTGCAAATCTAGGCAGTAAAGGAGGGTTGCAGCTCTGTTAGACCACTCAAATGAAATTTAATGTGGACAAGTGCAAAGTTATGCACCTAGGGAAGAACAACCCAAACTATGGTTACACGATGCAAGGTTCCACATTAGGAATCACCACCCAGGAAAAAGATTTAAGCGTCATTGTGGATACCATGTTAAAACCCTCGGCCCAGTGTGCAGCGGCAGCCAAGAGAGCAAATAGAATGCTAGGTATCATAAGGAAAGGAATGGAAAATAAAACAAAAGATATTATAATGCCTTTATACAGTTCCATGGTGAGACCGCACCTTGAATATTGTGTGCAATTCTGGTCGCCGTATCTTAAAAAGGATATAGCGTTATTAGAAAAGGTTCAGAGAAGAGCCACCAAAATGGTAAAGGGGATGGAAGGCTACTCCTATGAAGAAAGGCTAAAAAGGTTGGGGCTCTTTAACCTGGAAAAGAGACGGCTGAGGGGAGATATGATAGAAGTCTATAAATTAATGAACGGAGTGGAACGGGTAAACGTAGATCGATTGTTTACATTATCAGAATATAGAAAGACTAGGGGACATGCAATGAAGCTACAGGGTAAACTATTTAAGACTAATAAAAGAAAATATTTTTTCACTCAACGTGTAATCAAACTCTGGAATTTGTTACCGGAGGATGTAGTAAAGGCTGTTAGTGTAGCTGGGTTTAAAAAAGGTTTGGACAAGTTCCTGGAGGAAAGGTCCATAAACCATTATTAAGAAGGGACCCAGGATATCACTGCTTGACCCAGTACAAGCATTGTGGAACCTGTGTCTTTTGGGTAAACTGCTAGGTACGTATGACCTAGATTGACCACTGTTGGAAACAGAATACTGGGCTTGATGGAACTTGGTCTGACCCAGTATGGCATATCTTATGTTCTTAAATGCATAAAGATTAACAAAAAAATGCCCTGAAAGCTAGTCAAGAAGTTCTTCTGTCACTACCTTTGAATTCATCGCCTGTATTTCTGTGAATGTAAGTGAGCAAGGGCGCGTCTGTGCGGCACGTAATCAGGGCGCCTCTTCCCCAGTTAAGCTTTTGTGGTGAATGTCTATATGAAAGGGGGAAACAAACCTTTGTCTTCAAAACAGTGTAAAACTAAAGCATAATAAATCAAGGAGAGAAAGCAGACATGGGGACAGTGCTGGAATTTTTATTTCCGCGCTTGGGTACTGCGGTAAAAGCTGATCACCTCTGAGAGGTTGGAATAAAAGCTTTATAACGCCCACAAAAGCAAAAGAAACTGACTAGTAGCTCACTGTCCTGTGACACATGATATAATGTAAAATACAACAACAACAAAATCATAATACTAAATAAAAAAATGATCAAAGTACTCAAAAACAATTCATTATGTTTTACAGTATTTTAAAATTATTATTCCAATTATCTTCAAAACTTAAAGTTGATTTAATACACACAAAATAAGTATCATTCACATTCCCTCATAAGAA
The DNA here is from genome assembly GCA_033557465.1 of Ichthyophis bannanicus. NCBI lineage: Eukaryota > Metazoa > Chordata > Amphibia > Gymnophiona > Ichthyophiidae > Ichthyophis > Ichthyophis bannanicus. Next base: position 25,049,246 of record CM066042.1, read on the forward strand.
TATCTATGTATATACACACACTAAGAAAGTAGGGTTGCCAACTGGCTCCAGATGCGCCCGACAGGCTTGATCCAGTCCTGAGTTTACCCCCATTGCATGCAGGGACATGTAGTCTTGCTTTTCTTATGGCGTGCAATGGAAAAATCAGAACTACATGTCCCTGCTTGCAGTTGGGTAAACCTAGGACTGGATAAAGTGTGTCGGGCGCATCTGGAGCCAGTTGGCAACCCTATAAGAAAGAGATGAAAGGAAGTGGTGGAAGCAAAGGGAACTTAGCAACGTAAAGAGCCCCACTTGCCCTCATCTTCGCTCATACCACCAGAACAAGGAGAACAGGAAAACAGTACTTATCTCGTCTGTTGGATAATTGTTTATGGAATATACAAGACCTACAGGGACGCAGTACTGAAGTCCTATCTCTAGTCTGGTAGCCTCCCTTTTGCCATGGAGGAAAGAGGTCACATGACCGGAAAGCATAACCTTGGTGTGGCAGGAAATGGTCCTGTAGCTAGGAACCTGTCCTCTAGGTGGCATAATACCCTCTTGCACCGAGGATGTCTCTCCAGGGACATGTGCCCAAGAGGGAAGGGTTAGGACGGCCATTATATTTGTCAATTCGATCATTAGGCATGTAGATAGCTGGGTCGCTGGTGGACGTGAGGATCGCCTGGTAACATGCCTTTCTGGTGTGAAGGTAGCGGACCTCATGCACCACCTAGACAAGGTTTTGATAGTTCTGAGGAGGAGTCTGCTGTCTTGCTACATGTTGATACCAGTGATTTAGGAAAGTGTGGGAGGGAGGTTCTGGAAGTTAAATTTAGGCTTTTAGGTAGAAAGTTGAAATCTAGAACTTCAAGGGTAGCGATCTCCGAAATATTCCTCATTCCACAGGCAGGATCCAAAAGGCAGGCAGGGCTCCAAAGTCTCAATGTGTGGATGAGACAATGGTGCAAAGAAAAGGGTTTGGGATTTGATAGGAACTGGGGAACATTATAGGGAAAGGAGGGGCTCTTCCGAAGGGATGGGCTCCACCTTAACCAGGGTGTAACTAGACTGCTGGCATTAACCTCCAAAAAGGAGATAGAGCAGTTTTTAAACTAGATAATGTGGGAAAACAGGCAGTCGCTTGGTGAGCTTGATGTCTGTACTGGGCAAAATGGTAGAAATCATTATAAAGAACAAAATTACTGGAGTGGAGTGGAGGAGTAGCCTAGTGGTTGGGGCAAGGTACTTCAGGCCGGAAGGTCGGTGGTTCAAATCCCACTAGAGGACAGCAACCTTGGGCCAGAAGGACTGGGGTTTCTAGTCCCACAGGTGCTCCTTGTGGTCTTGGGCAAGCCACTTAACCCTCCATAGCCCATGTTCCCTGTAAAATAGTTATCTCCAAGTTATAATGCCCTGTTCAATGTAATTTCAGTTTGTTCAATGTAAACCGCACTGATGCAGAATAGCACGGTATATAAGAGAATGTAAATAAATGAATAAATAAACATATAGATAGCCATGGTTTAATGGCAGAAAGCCAACATGGCTTTAGACAAGAAAGTCTTGTCTCACTAATCTGCTATATGTTTTTGAAAGTGTGAATAAACAGGTAGATAAAGGTGAGCCGGTCGATAGTGTATCAGGATTTTCAGAAATCGTTTGCCAAGGTCCCTCATGAGAGACTCTTGGTAAAATTAAAAAGTCATGGGATAGGAGGCAGTGTACTATTGTGGATCAGGAACTGGTTAAAAGAAAGAAAGCAGAGGGTAGGGCTAAATGGCCAATTTTCCCAATGGAGAAAGGTGAATAGTGGTGTACCCCAGGGATCTGTGCTGGGTCTGCTGCTTTTTGACATATTCATAAATGACCTGGAAAAGGGAATAACGAGTGAGGTTATCAAATTTGCAGATGACACAAAATTATTCAAAGTCGTTAAAAGGACCCTGATAAATTGGAAGACTGGGCATCCAAATGGCAGATGAAATTTAATGTGGACAAGTGCAAAGTTATGCACCTAGGAAAGAAAAACCCAAACTATGGTTACATGATGCAAGGTTCCACATTAGGAACCACCACCCAGGAAAAGGATCTAGGTGTCATTATGGATCAGGGCCATAGCAAGCGTGAATCATGCCCTGTGCGACTTGCACATCATGTGCGCGCCCTCCCCCCCCCCATCCAGCCACTTTCTGGACTGCGGCAGGAGAGAAGAGGCACGCCCGATGTGCAGTCGCCCGCACTCTAAAGAGACCTGCCCCTCTGTGCTCTGACATCACATCAGAGGAGGGAGGGACCAGACCTGCTTAGTGTGCAGCGAGAAGGCTTAAGGGGCGCATTTCAGCTGTCTGCTGCCGCTGAGAGAAGAAAACGTGGTGGTGGCAGGCAACAGCAGACAGCTGAAATGCGCCCCTTAAGCCTTTGCGCCCTGTGCAGCTGCACCGCTTGCACAGGGCTAGGTACGGTCCTGTTATGGATAACATGTTGAAATCCTCGGCCCAGTGTGCAGCAGCGGCCAAGAAAGCAAATAGATGCTAGGTATCATAAGGAAAGGAATGGAGAATAAAACAAAGGATATTATAATGCCTCTATATCGTTCCATGGTACGACCGCACCTTGAATAATGTGTGCAATTCTGGTCGCCGTATCTTAAAAAAGATATAGCAGAATCAGAAAAGGTACAGAGAAGAGCCACCAAAATGGTAAAGGGGATGGAAGGATACTCCTATGAGGAAAGGCTTAAAAGGTTAGGGCTCTTCAACTTGAAAAGAGACGGCTGAGGGGAGATATGATAATAATAGAGGTATAGAAAATAATGAATGGAATAGAATGGGTAAATTTAGATCAGTAGGTTCTCCTTCAAAAAGTAGAAAGACTACGGTACACGCAATGAAGCTACAATGGATGTTTATGATATATTGCCCTTTGTTGGGGCACCAGAGCGCTTTACAATATAAAAAACATTAGTTCGTTTAAATGTAGCATATTTAAGACTTAATGGAGAAAATATTTTTTCACACAACACGTAAACTCTGTAATTTGTTACCAGAGGATGTAGTGAAGGCTGTTAGTGTAGCTGGGTTCAAAACAGGTTTGGACAAGTTCTTGGAGAAAAAGATCAATAAACCATTATTAAAGAGGACCTGGGGAAAGCACCAGCGGACCCACTGGACAAGCAGCATAGAATCTGTATCTTTTGGGAGCCCATCAGGTACCTGTGACCTGGTTTTGGCCACTGTTGGAAACAGGACACTGGGCTAGATGGAACCTTGGTCTGACCCAGTATGGCATCTCTTATGTTCACTTATGCTAATATTTTATGAGGACAATGAGGCACGTACTTGTCTTTATAAAATAGGCTGAACATAGGCCCCCCCCCCTTATAAATTCCCCCCACTGTGAGCATCAGCGTTCCTTCAATTAGCCACTGCTAAGGATTCTTGGCGAGGATGCTCCAGACATTAGTTAGGAGAAAGCCCGTTTCCTGTTTTCATCCACTGGGGGGCGCTGACATCCTTGAATTGAATAGGGGAAGGTATAGGAAATATCTGAAGAACCAACAGAGAAAGTCTGGTGTCCAGAGATGAAGAAAATAGATGCAAGCTCTTGTTTTATCTCAAAAGGGTGTAGCAACGAGCAACTCCTTACTCTTTCCCTCAGTCACGCTCTTAAGATATTTTCAGGTAATACTTTGATGTCAGCTCAGGAGAGAACATTGGTCAACACTGAAATCGTTACTGACTTTAAAAGGCCCTAATCTGTAGAATATTGGTGAACTGAACACAAATATAACATTAAAAACATTTTGTTGGCTCTCGTTTTGAAGATATTGCATGTAGTTCATTTTTGACGTTTCACCGTGTAAATTTATCCAGTAGGACATCAACAACATCCCAAATAAGCCTTGGATGATGTAATATTGCATCACATTGCATAATTTATTTATTTATTTATTTATTACAAGTTCTTATATACCGCACTATTCGGCATCAGCGCGGTTTACATTATAACATAAAGACCATAACAACAAGCTGTTTGGTTTACATCGAACAGGAGTACAAACTTGGAGAACCGGGGTAAACTATATACAAGAGATAATTACATAGAACAGAATAGAGTCTTAATAATATCAAGAACGGCATGGTGTGTTCATGAGTGGGTCACTTCCTCTGGTTCAATTGCTGGTAGGGTAGTATTGAAGGAAGAGGTGGTATTTGAGTGCCTTCCTGAACTGGAGTAGGTCAGTAATGGCCCTTATGTCGGAGGGTAGAGCGTTCCAGCATTTGGGTACATAGAAACTGAAGGCTCTGTTTGAGGTTGTCATGTTGCACTTTGTCAACGCCTTCGAGGTTGTCAGTAGGTTTACGGCTGATGTTCTTCTGGATCTGTTGGGGGTACAGTGTGAATCAGATCTGTGAGTGAGGAGGATGAGATACCCTTGATTGCCTTGAATGATAGGACTAGGGTTTTAAAGATGATCCTCCCATGGATGGGGAGCCAGTGAAGCTGTTTAAGAATGGGAGTTACGTGGTCGCTTCTGGAGGCTCCGTAGAGGACTCTTGCTGCGGCATTCATGGCCATCTGTAATGGGCTAAGAGTGGATTGAGGGAGACCTTGTAATATGGCATTTGCAAAGTCGAAGTGTGGCAGGATTAGTGCTTGGTATATGGTTCGGAAGTCATCAGGGTCCAACATGGAGCGCATATGCCTAAGCGAGCGTATTTTGAAGTATACAGCTTTGACTATGTTATTTATGTGATGTTTCATATCCAGACGTTGGTCCAATGTAACTCCAAGGTATCTTATTGTTTCTTTAGCTTGTAGGTCAGCTTCCTTGACACTGACGTGGGCTGGAGGGGTGAAGTTGGGGTCTTTGGAGATGAAGAGCACCTCTGTTTTTTTATGTTGAATGCGAAGGTTTTGTGATTGGAGCCACTCTGAGACCGAATTGAGGCAGTCTACCAACGGTGCCAGGTCTAATTGAGTTGTGGAGAAAGGCATATATAAGAGAATGTCATCTGCGTATATCAAGCAGTTGACTTTGAAAGATCTTATGATGTCGCAGATGGGCTGCATGTATATGTTAAATAGTAGGGAAGACAATGAGGAACCTTGAGGCACACCTTGCTTTTGATGGAAGCGTTTTGACTCTTCTGTACCGGACTTCACATATTGCCATCTACCATCCAGATAAGAGTTGCACCATTCTAATGCACTGTTGCAGATACCATTCTAATGCACTGTTGCAGATACCAGCATGCACACATCATCCAGAGTTGATTGCATCATTTTCTGATGCAATGCAATACTACTGCCAGACGGCTGCTGAAACCATCTGACATCAGCAGTGTACTATACGCAGTCGGAAAGGAAAGTAATCTGGTATTCTGTTCCGATATTGAAAGCCTCATGAATGCCTTAAAAATCACTCATGACCCACAAGACTGGAGACTATTTATAACTCTTCGAAACTGAGTCTGAAGGCTGTGCTTTTGAACAATGGAAACCGTCTTCCTTCTATTCCAGTAGCGCATGCCGTCCACATGAAAGAGACATACGATAACTTAAAGCATCTACTGACTTCCATTAACTATAACAAGTACAGCTGGCACCTCTGTGGTGACTTGAAGGTGGTTGCCCTTTTAATGGGACTGCAGCAGGGATATATAAAATACAAGTGTTTCTTATGTGAGTGGGATAGCCGAGCAAGGGATTGGCACTACTTGCGGAGGGAATGGAATCGCAGACAAAATTTAACAGTTGGAGAGAAGAATATAAAGCACCCAACTCTGTTTGAGGCTCACAAAATCCTGCTACAACCCCTTCACATCAAACTAGGTTTGATGAAAAACTTAGTGAAAGCCATGGACCGCACTTCTCCAGCTTTCCGATACCTGCATGAAAAATTCCCTCGACTCAGCGAAGCAAAGATTAAAGAGGGAGTTTTTGTGGGTCCTCAGATTCGAGAGCTCTTCAAAGATGACCGGTTCAACAACTTGCTGCAGGGTGATGCGAAACAAGCACGGAATGCTTTTCGCCTAGTGTCAACAAACTTTCTCGGGAATGTTAGGGCAGAAAACTACAAGGAACTAGTAGAAGACATGCTGATGCAGTATCAGAAACTTGGCTGCAGTATGTCTCTAAAGATCCATTTCCTTGATTCCCATCTCAATGTCTTTCCTGACAACTGTGGTATGGTTAGTGATTAACAGGGCGAATGTTTTCACCAGGATATCACAATGATGGAGCAAAGATACCAGGGAAAATGGTCCATTACAATGCTGGCTGACTACTGCTGGACACTCCCCAGAGAAGCTCCCGAACAGCTGTACAAGAGACAGGCGAAAAAATCTAAGTCTGTGACTTGTTTTTTTACAGGTATTAACCGAAGGCCTGTTATATTTACTATTGACATGCATTTCGTGAATTAAACATTAATTCTTGTAGATTACAAAAAAACTAGAGCCAACTTTGCAATTTCACTGTCATATTCGTGTTCAGAATATAAAAATTGATAAGAAATGACTATTTTTATTTCAGTAACATGACTTTTGTAAAACTTTGTTGACCAGTCGAACCGGTGTCATGTGGTCCTGATCTTAGGTTGGGGGTTGACAACCCAGTCCTCGGGACACACTTAGCCAGTAATGACAATGAATATCATGAAAGAGATTTGCATACAGTAAGGCCCGGCCCATGGGTTTCTGCCACCCTAGGCAGAAACCTCATCCTCACCCCCACCACCGATTCCATCTCGGGGGGGGGGGGGGGAGAGGTGGGCAGCAGCATTTAAAAAAACAGCATCAAAAAGCAACCACTTTTGGAAATACTGCTGCTGCTGTCCGCCTCCCCCCCCCAACTAAATCAGCAGCGGGGGAGGGGGGCAGCCCAGCCAGTCATGTGTACCACTCCCCCGCCCTCCCAGGCTGGCCCTGCATATAGTAGACCCCTGTCTTAGGATGTGGGTTTCTTTGAATAGTTGACTTTACAGACAGCACGTTCCTGGCGTGCATGGCGCAGACAGGGAGGAAAACAAAGGTGCACAACCCCTACTACACCGAGATAAACCATCAACAAACATTATATCAGTGTTTCAAATTCTGGAGGAGAGGGAAGACAGAACGGAGTATAAGACTATATAAAGAGCTTACAACCCATCTGATCTGCCATGCAATGCCTGACTCCAGCTCATGTTTTCTTGAGTTTCCCACTGCCGCCTCCCTCGGGAGTTCATGCCACTATCTATGAAGAAATATAGGCAGATGCTACTTTTGAGTCTACTCCCTTTGAGTTTTCATGCCCTTTTGTTGTATCTGTTCTTTCCTTTGAAAAAAGGTTCACTTCTTATGTTTCCAATGTTGCCGCCTCCCTCCTGTCCCATTTCAATCAGATAATCTTCTCTCCCCGATAGGCTGATGCAACTGTCAAAACCTATCCGTTTACAACTACGGAGGGTGGGCAATTTCCAGTCTCTTTACATGGCTAAGAGGCTTTTGTTAATCATCTACATGCAAAAAGAAAATATAACATTTAAAAGACGAGATCCCGTTATATTTCTACAGGCTCATTCTTGAGGCGTGCTGTTGGGATGATCACAACCGCTGAGAGTTGTTTTTGTTTTTTTTTAATTAAAGGAGTGGTGGAGTAGCCTAGTGGTTGGGGCAAGGTACTTCAGGCCAGAAGGTCGGGGGTTCAAATCCCACTAGAGGACAGCAACCTTGGGCTGGAAGGACTGGGGTTTCTAGTCCCACAGGTGCTCCTTGTGGTCTTGGGCAAGCCACTTAACCCTCCATAGCCCATGTTCCCTGTAAAATAGTTATCTCGAAGTTATAATGCCCTGTTCAATGTAATTTCAGTTTGTTCAATGTAAACCGCACTGATGCAGAATAGCGCAGTATATAAGAGAATGTAAATAATAAAAATAAAGTCAGGGAGGGACATGTTCAGGATCTGAAAGCCGAGAGGTCACAGGGATGAAGTCACTTACTCTTTTTAAGCCCCAGCACAGTGCAGCCACAGGACTGATACCCAAAGACAAGAGAAAAACAGAACACAACATAACCAAAATAGAAATCTTTATTTGCTTGAAGCACATATGCAAAATCTTAGATTTCCAAGGAAAGGCCACCAAGCTCAGCTCAGCTCTGTCATCACTCCATGGGCTTGGTCTACCTCGGTCAGCCCTGCAACTGTAGCTCACACCAAATTCATCTCTCAGTTCTGAGCGCTGGAAGACCTGGCAACTAAAATGGCAGACATTAGCTCGAATGGTTCAGAGCAGCTTCAGCAGTAGAGGAGAACAGCTGGTGAGGAACACCAGATATGAAGGTCTTAGATCAGATTGCCACTATGTTTCATAATACAACTTATTTCTACAGTACTATATAAATATTCAGGTGCCATCTGTCCATACTCCAAGGGGCTTACAATCTAGCAGGCAGCAAGAGACAGACTTGCCCAAAGTCACAGTGGCCATTCCCGCTCTCTCACAGGGCTAGCCACATTATGCCAATTACAGGCCAAAACTTAGGGCCAGAATCTTTCCCCATCATACCTGCACCAGGCAGACCCAGCTGTCCTATACCTTTCACCATGGTAGACCCAGGAGTCAGGCCTGTAGGACAGCAGAAGCTGCACTGCTCTTGGGGGAGGCAGCCCCATCTCATCGCTGGGTTTAGGGTCCCTGTTCGTCAGAATCAGAGATGAGGCTTCTAGTTCCTGGCAGAGAGCTGGTACACTATGATGGCTGGAGCAAGCTGCGAAGGAATCAACCCCAAAGTAGTTGCAGCTGCAGCCCAGATGGAGCAGGATGAACCTGTCAGATCAAAAATAAATCAAAATCCTTCTCTAATCTCTCAGTCAGCATCTGGTGCATGGGGTTTAAGGCACTACTCACATTTCATGACATCTCCCTCCAGCTATAGCTGCGGTTACAAGAGGCAAGAAGACAATTCAGACCTGAAAAGCCAGGTCTGTACTGCAGAAATGCAAGCTGAAGGATGTTCAAGCGGGTTAAAAAAATAAACCTTTAAGCAGTTGCAGTGAGCCAACAAAAATCACAGAGCCACATGTCTGTGCCTCTGATGGACATTAGCTCTAACACCTCAGGTAGCAGCTGGGATGGAAGGTGACATTTTACTTGCTAGTTAATGTCCTTTCCTTGAGTCCTGCTAGAGCTGTGTCCCCAACAGCAGGCTGGTGGAGATAAAGAACCAATAAAAAAAAAACCAGTTTTCAATGACATCACTCCTGCACCTTTATTTGCTTCAGCCACCCAAGATCCCTTAAGTATTTGTCCCAAAACATATAGGACAAACAGCAAGCCTCACACAACCTCAACTGTGGGCAACAGTAGTGAACTATGTACAGGAAAGCATCAAGGTAAGGATGTCAGGTGGAAGACAAATTCACAGCCAACTGATTGGAAAAGATCTGTGTTTATACCAATACTGAAGAAAGGTGACCCGACTGACTCTGGAAATGATCACACAATTGCTGTGATCCCACATGCCAGCAAGATTCTACTCCAGAGACGACAACCATACCTGGAACAAAAACTGCCTGAAGTGCAAGCAGGATTCAGGAAAGGGTGAAGAACGAGAGCCATCATCACAGATGCAAGATGGATCCTTGAAAAGAAAAGAATACCAAAGGGATATCTATATGTGTGTTTTATTGACTACAGCAAGGCTTCTGACTGTGTAAACCATGAGAAACTCTGGGCCCACATTAAGCAGCATGGGTATACCAGAACACCTGATCGTTCTCTTACACAAACTTTACATTGATCAAGAAGCAACAGTTCAAACAGAACTAGGAGAAACAGAATGGTTTAAAATCAGCAAAGGTGTACGACAAGGCTGCATATTTTCCCCCTACCTCTAATTTATATGCAGGACTGTATGAAGACAACAGAGGTGTGAAGATTGAGTTTTTCACTAAACAACCTTCACTAAGCTGATAATACCACATTACTGGCTGAAAGTAAGACTATCTGAAACATCTGCTTCTCAAGATCAATCAGCAGTCTTAAAATGGGCCTGCACCTTAATGTAAGCAGACAAAGATCTTGACAACTGGCAAAAATCAATAAGCTCATCAGTGCTGGAGAAGAAATTGAAATTGTTGACAACTTTAACCTACTTGGATCAATAATCAAAAAAAAAAAGGACAGTCAAGAAATCAGACGATGACATTGATCATGAGAATCTTGTCTAGGTCCTTCATAGCCATTCTGCCAAAAACAGAGATGTCTCTTTCCATGTAAAGATTCAACTTTTCCAAGCCAGGGTGTTTTCAATATCATCATATGAATGCAAAAGTTGTACAGTGAAAAATATAGACAGGAAGAAAATTGATGCCTTTGAATTATGGGGCTGGCAACAAATACTGTGTAAATCATGGACTGCCCAAAGAACAAACCAGTCAGTACTAGAGATCAAACCTAAGCTTTCCTTAGAAGCTCAGATGACAAGACTGATTTTCATATTTTGGACATATCATGCGAAGAAAGAAATCGTTAGAGAAAGACATCATGCTTGGCAAGGTAGAAGGTCAACGCAAAAGAGGAAGGCCAGCAATGAGATGGATCGATACAACAGCAGCTATGGATACCACTCTATCAACAATGAGCCGTCTGACTGATGACCAAACAGTTTAGGTCAACTATCCAGAGGGTCGCCATGAGTCGACACTGACTCAAGAACACTTAAAGGCTGGCAGAAGATGATGAACCTGCAGTACAAAGTATAAAAATCAGAGTAGAGCCAAGGGTAACAGCAGAAGAACAGAGAAAATACAATTCCAGGGTGGGCCCTCAATTGGTCTAGCAGGACTCAAGGAAAGGATATTAACTAGTAAGTAAGATGTCACCTTCCATATTGTCCTGGTAGACTAGTCCAGACAAGTGGGACAAAGCTACAATACGACTGCACAGGAAGAAGACACAGCAGCTGGAAAGCCCTTGAGCCAAGGCCGTGTCTCCCAGCATGTAGATATATAAGTGGTAATGCTTGACAAAAGTGGAAAGTGATGCCTACGCTGCTATCTGACAAGCTCTGCTCCGCCCACGAGGACACTTGTGCTCAGGTAGAATGGGCACACAAACCCTCCAGAACTGGCCGATTCCATAGTAGATACACCAAGGAAAAGGCCCCCTTAATCCAGTGGCCCAAAGTCAATTTAGCCACCACATCACCCGTGTGCAGGCCAGCAAACAGCACAAAAAGATGATTGAATTTATGAAAGGAATTTGTAACCTCCGAGTACTGGAGAAGCAACCTCTGGGCAGCCACAAGGTGAAGGATCCTTATCCTTCCCCCAACATTACTCCTTAGAGAAGGAGGGCAGGCATGCTACCTGGTTCACATGGAAGGGAGAAAGTCCCTTAGGCAAGAAGGAAAGCACAGGTCCTAGGGAAACATCCTCAATGAAAAGGACAAATAAGAATCTCAGCAAGACAGAGTCTGCAGTTCAGAAATCCGCTTTGTGGAACAAATCATGACCAAGAAGACCATCTTGAGCATAAAATCCTTAAAGTAGCATGCTTCAACAGTACAAAGGGTACTGCCATCAGGGCCCTGAGCACCAGACACAGATCCCAAGAAAGGATCACAGACCGGAGGGGAGGATGCAGACACCAAACCCCCTAGAGAAAGCACAAGATGCCCGGGTGCAAGGATAGAGACATACCAGCTACCGGACCTCAGAAACAGGCCAAAGCTGCTACCTGAACATTCAGGGAGCTAAAGGAAAGGCCCTTCTGCAGACCATCTTGTAGAAAGGCCAACAGAGAAGGCAGCTTGGCCACCTCAGAAGCCAACTGCCAAGCATCACACCATTTCTCAAAAGAGGCACCAGATCTGCACATGTGCTAGCCTGGCAGACCTCCTCCGAGCTCAGAGCAGAGTGGAGATCACCACTGGATAGTAACCCTTATGTGCTAGCTAGCTCCCTTCAAGACCCAAGTTGTAAGTGAGAAGGGAACCAGATCCTCGAGGATGATTAGTCCTTGCCACAACGGGCTCAGAAAAGGAAGTAACAGAAGAGGCGGCGCATACAGGAGCCGCATCAGGTCTCTGAACCATGCTCTTCTTGGCCAGAACAATTCTGCCCGGGAGACATTCTACAAGCCAAATCACACATCCCACCAGGGGCAATGGAGGAAACATGTACAGCCGGTGCTGACTTGTCCAAGCTGGGTCATGGCATCAGCACCCTCTGACTCAGTCTTTGTGTGGTGACTGAAGAAGTGGAAAACATCATTGGAGCAGGCCACCATAAGATCCATTTCGGGGCTACCCCAGTGGCACAGAATCAACTGAAATGCCTCCTGATTCAACTCACTCTCCAGGATCCAGAGAGTGCTGGCTGAGAAGTCCACTTCCACACTGTCCACCCTGGTAATGTGCTGAGTCAACAAGGCTAGGAGGTTCTATGCCCAGGTAAGTAAACAGGAGAACCATCCCCAGAGCTATTCCAGTACTCATGCTGCCTTGCCAATTGACATAAGCCACCACTGTGGCACTGGCTGGAAACACAGAAGAGCCAAACTGATGGCCCCACACAGTTCCAACAGCCCTAGGCTGTATGATCTTGAAAATGGGCTCCCTAACCCGAGAGACTGGCATCCATCATCAGGAGGATCCAGGAGAAATCGTCCAGTGGCACGCCCTTCCTTAGATGACAGGGCTGCTGCCACCAGGCAGGCTGGACTTCACCATCATTGGGAGTGGGAGCCTGCGTTCAAACTCCTGAGAACTCTGGGACCACCGAGACAACAAGGACCGCTGGAGTGGTCACATATGAACATGTATCCACGGCACCATCTCTATGGTCACCACCAAACAGAGGAGCTATAGAGAATCCCAGACTCTTGGAGACAGCTGCATATAGAACAGCGCCAGGCAATCCAACAGATTTTAATGTTCTCCTCTGGCAGGAAAATGCTGCCCACTTGAGAGCCAAAATATACTCCCAGGAACTGGGGAGGCCACAGCTGGCTCTTCCCCGATTGATTACCCAGCTGAGACTTTCTAAGGAGACAGATCCCTTAATGCTGCAGCTGCCACCAGCATGAGCTGGGAAAACATATTCGGGGCGGTGGAAGCCTGAAAGGGAGGGAGGGGCAGTAAACTGATAATGAAAGCCAAGCACAGTAACACACTGACACTCTGCTGATCTGCCCAGATTGGAATATAAAAATATACCTCGACCTGATCCAGAGAAGCCAAGAACTCCCCTCGGGGGTGCTTCTTGAATCACGGAGTGCAAGGATTCCATCCAGAAGTGCAGGACGCACACATACTCACTGACCCCGTGAGGTCCAGAATGGGCTGGAAGGAACCATCCTTTTGGGCACCACAAAATAGATGGAGTATCTGCCTTAGCCCCATTTGTCCGCTTTTAGGCACAACTTGTCCAAAGTGATCCATAGGGCGGCAGACCCACAAGGGGAGATGACAAAGGCATCCAGAATTGGCTCTTTGCATTCCAGGACACAGCCAAACTGAATCATGTCTAGCACCCAACGATCCTTGGCAACCCGGGCCCATTCCTTAAGAAAACATGAAGCCTGCTTCCAACTGGAGGAACCAGGGAATGGGCCCCAAAACCTTCAATGTGCAGCCATGGAGGGTCCTCCCCTGGAAGGGACTGGGTTCCTAGGCCCATGTGCTTCATGAAAGTACTGAGAACAAGCCCGAAGCCCCGAGCAAAGGGAAAGAGGTTTTCCAGGTCAGTAATGACCAGAGTCTTGAGGCCCCCAGAAATCCAACCAGCATACCCTCAGCAGACAGGCAGAAGCCGACAAGAAGGGACACCAGCCTTCTTCACAGACTCTTTGGATCTGTTTTTTGGAAGACGGTAAATTTTGTCTCACCAGGTCCTTTACCAACTTCTCCAAATCAGCTCCATACAGCAGCTTTCCCTTAAAAACTAGTTGGGCCAACTGTGCTTTGGAAGGTGTGTCTACTGCCTAATGCCGGAATCAAATCCAACGCCGTGATATCATCAGGGCACCATCTGTGGCCACTAAATGCACCAGAGTTCATACATAGTATCAGGAAGGAAGGCCACAGCAGACTCTAAAAGAGGGGTAGTTTAATCTGGCAGAAGAGACTGAATCCACTGGAGCAGGGTTCGAGACATCAGGCTAGTACATACTGCCAGCAGCAGAATAACCACCACCATGGCAAGGTTGGATTCTCAACCACGAATCCACCATATGGTCCAGAAACTCCTTTAAGGCCGATCCGCCTTCCACAGGAATGGTGGCCCATCTGGTAACTGCTGTAACCTGCACATCCATCTTGGGCATGCCAAACCACTCAATGCACTCTCTCTCCTTGGGGAGAGCAGAGATCTTACACATCCTCAACCCTTTAGGCAGGGAGTCGGGAGAATCTCACTCAAACTGGATCATATCTTTGATCATATGCGGAAACAGAAAGACAGTAGTGGACCTTTGCACCTCTTGAAGGAGCAGATGTACCTTTGGCTCCTGCTCCATGCTGGAAACAATCTGTCAAGTTCAAGGCAGATGAGACCCTGGTAATCAATGCCACCAGCTCCTCCTGGAATAGGCGAATCACATCAGCCTCCTCACAGTCTTCTGAAGGTGAGAGTATTTCTACATCCACGTCAGAGCCTAGTACCAAGCCATCTGAATCCAAACCATAGTCAAAATCTCAGACAGCTCCCAAGGTGTTCCCCATGTCCAGGTGATGCTTAGTCAAAGGCAATCGAACAGGGCTTCCATTTTTCACCTGCCCCACATAAGGCTGCCCCAGGGGCACCCAGAGACTGCAGGGTCTGGATTTCTATGCCAGAAAGACCAGCCTGCTGCATAAAAAAAAATTCTGGGGAGGACAATCTAGAGTCCAGAAGTTCTTCTCTTGGAAATGATCCCACACCACCAGGGGGACGGCTGCCAGACCCCCTAGGTGATAAATGGCTCAAAGCATGGTTACCAGATCCTCTGGCTGGCAGGATATCCTCACCCACAGTGCCATCACAGTCACCTCCTGCCCTGTGGCAGGTAAAACGGGACTAATCACATCCTCCTGCTAAAAGACGGGGAGCAGGCCCTCCAGGGATGACTCATACTGCCATGCTAGAAGAACAGAGTCCAGAATCTGAAGATGAGGCACCTCACTTGCAACATTTCCTCAAAGAAAGAGTCAAGGCAAGTATCAATAGTGCATGCTAAGGCTGCAGCAGACCGAGGGCGCATGTTAACGGCGCGTTTACTGCTGCATGCATTAACTATGCTTTTTGGAGCAGCATACATTGGGAAGGAACGCATGCTGCAGCCGGTTGGGTGGAAAGCACATTAGGACTGCGCGAACGCCAGGCACACAACAGGCAAAGATGCTATTAATGCGTGCAGAAATCGGCAGGAAACTCCTACACCACATCAATGGTCACCAATTGTCCATACCAAATTACGTCCCAGGAAGACTGAATCAGGAGTCCCCAACAAGCACAGTGACTAGGTCTAACCTTGGTACTCACCCTCGGAGAGCTCCAATCTGAAAACTTGTGCTGGGCTCAGCTCTACTCCCTAAGAACTGTTTCTCTGGCTTTATAGCACTGCATTTAAGGTGGTTGGCAGGGCAGACCCCTCTGAGAGCCTTCTGCAATCTTCGAGAGAAAGCGGGGGGGGGGGGGGGAGGAGGGCGCATTGAGGTTGTGTGAGGTAGTTGTTCTCTTCCAGATCCTTCCAATTTCTGGCTGTTCAATAGGCTCTTATCGAGGGTAACAGCGCGGAGCTGAACCAAATTTTCCCTCCTCCTATGGTTACCGAAAACATCGCAATCTAGTGGAGCCTCCCATGTCGTGCTCTAGTGAGAAATCAACCCGCAGGCTGTTCACAAGCATTTTAAATCAATCTTTTCCTCTTAAATCTTTAGAAGTTTCTTCAGAGAGAAGAAACTCCATCCACCCATTTGCTGGAGACAAAGAAATACTGAAGAGACCTCTGGTGGCTGAGGTGTATAGAGGGAGCGATGTCATTGAAACCTGAACTTTTCAGTGGTTCTTTGTCTCCACCAATCTGCTGGTAGAGGAACACAACCCACCTGTCTGGACTGGTCTAGCAGGACAATATGGAAATTTCGTTACGAATGTATCAGGAAATGCTGACACATTACTTCCCCTTCTGTATCCCACAACACACTTGCAGTTCCTCCTTAAGGCACCAGCCCAGGAACTGCTGAGTAATAAAACTAGTTAACAGCAGCAGATAAAGACCCAGGTAGCCCCATCCTGTCGACAAGGAACGTGCTTAGGGCTGTAACTGCTGCTTGGTGCAGGCCATCCCTTCACCTCCAGGCCTCTGTTTAGGACTAGTGATAAGATGGAGAGAGAGAGAGGGAACCTGTACTGTATGTTCCTAAAACCCGAGTGGTCAAAACCAAGATCAGACTTGCGTACAAGTGGCAGCTGCGGCATAGCCTTAGCACTATGGACTAGAATTACTCGACAGACCTGAGACAGTAAGTGATATCCCTGCAAGGTCTCTAGTTGTACCTGCCGCCTTCCCAGTCTTTAGCGCCTGCTGGTTCTCGTTTATCCAGCAATGTGAGGCTGTAGATACCATCAAAATCATAAACTGCACAGCCTGGCTCTGAGAGTCCTTCTTTCAGACAGCCCCCACCTTTGCCTGTTACGAAATCTGTTACTGGAATCGTGGGCGAGTCAATAGTGGGAGGAACTGTTTGCACAACACTAGGGCAGAAGTCCTCAGCAGAACCGATTCTGGAGGCTTTATTTGATTTTCATGTTTAGTATGTTGTTTTTCCCCCTAAAAACGCCTTCATTTTTTATGTGCCTGTGTGTACATCCCCCCCCCCTCCTTTAACCTGCAGCTATCACAATTTCAGGCTAATACTGTTTTCCCATAAAACTCAAATCTAGCCCCAAACGGAACGGAGTGCTTGTCTGAACTGCTCTGAAACACTTTCCTTAGTCGATGTTCAATAACGGTCTCCTTTGCTTGCAACCAAATGTCAGTTGCCTTTGACCTCAAGTCCATCTTGCTACTAATTTTAACTTAGTTCATTTGGGGGTTTTAAAACAACTTTGCAGTTCCAGTCTCTATAAGAAACACTTGTACCAGTGGACAAAGAAGAAAAATTAAAAGTAACCCATCCCATCCTCCAGATGAAAGCAACCCTGTCGAAAGAAGTATCTTGGTTGCAATACTTCCATTCTAGCTTGACTGAAGCCCCCTTGTTTCATCCATCCCACAATGGCCCCATTTACTAAGGCCATGTAGACATCTCCTGTGATAAAGGGTACGAGAATGACCAAGTTCAATCTCCTTCTTGAGGCTCTTGGTCCCTGCACGTGAGGCTTCCTGGTGGACTCCCTAGAGGGTCAGATCTGGAGTGCACTAGGTCCCATGGTGCCGGTAATAGTGGGTGAGTTTCCTGAGCTCATCCCAAAAGAGCAGGCTAAGAATGGTGTGAGGGCCCAGGCGGATGTATGCTGCTGTGATACCCTTGTAGAGGGCAAAGACGCCTTCCTTCGTGGAGATCTTCAGAAAGCAGTCCAGGAACCCTCGATACAGCTTTCCCTGCAAAGACACCAAACACACTTGTTATACATTAATTTTGGAGAGGAGAATATTCAACAACTCCCTAAACATGCTGTACAAATTCCCCACATTCAGCACACCATAATCTTTTTGAGACTCATACGTATTCCATACATTCAGAATCTTATCTGAGTTGCAAATCTCCACTCCCGCACACCACAACCCATGTTTGGCACACGAATCATAAAAACAGGCCACATTATTTCCTTGGGTCCTTCATTTTGGTAACAAGGAAAACTAAGACCCACACTGATAACAATTTTTCGAGAGGTGGCTGTAGTAGCAAAAATGACAGTTTACTGAGGCGTGAGATTTCAAGGACTGGAGTCCACTTCATTGTGTGCAGATGCATCTGACAGAGTAGACTCTGGGTCCTCAAAAGCTCATCTCTCAATAAATTGGTTAGTCTATAAGGGGGCGCTTGCCTGGGTCATTCTAAGAGCTGTAGTGGATCTGTCTGTCTAGTATGTTGAAACCCAAAGTAGGGGTCCCCAAACTAAGGACCAAAGGTCACAATGGACCTTTCAGATCGGTTAAAGTGCTGGGAAGTTTGAGTAGAAGCGGGGATATGGGGGGGGGCCCTCTTTTCCAACCCCTATTTCCCCCCAAAAAAAGTATCTACTCCTACGTCTTGTCATATGACCCAATGCAACAGACATGGTTTACACTCTGCAGCTGTAGTTTAGGGACCCCCTAGCATGGAAGCTAACAGTCCAGTATCTCCTCTCCTCCCCCTTCCCACCACATGGTCGAGCAGGTCTCATTCTAATTCCCTTCTTCTGTCCCCTGGTCCTTCATCTCGCTGGGCCACAGAAATAATTAAAAT
This sequence comes from Ichthyophis bannanicus, assembly GCA_033557465.1. Classification (NCBI taxonomy): domain Eukaryota; kingdom Metazoa; phylum Chordata; class Amphibia; order Gymnophiona; family Ichthyophiidae; genus Ichthyophis; species Ichthyophis bannanicus. The sequence goes on from CM066042.1 coordinate 25,067,653, forward strand.
AAATGCTAACTCACACCTGCTCCAGAGTCTTCCCTCTCCCGTTTCTCACCCTCCAAGGCCGGCCTAGAGTTGGTTCAAAGTGTTGATGCCTTAGGTGAACTTAAAGCTAAATAATACATTTTGTTAGCAAGATGGGGTATAAAGCTTGGAGTGCCCTGCTTTGCTGCCCCTGTCTAGTTTGCCTAGTGGATTGGCCGACCCTGCCACCCCCTCTAACTCAACTTCCTGTTTCCAGCAGATGGCAGGATGTGGTAGAGGGAAGGCACCAGGCGAGTGGGAGCTAGCATTTCTTTAATTGCTACCAATGCTGATGTCGGCTGGGATGTGGCAGGAGGAAGAGGGAATATGCAGGACCATGGGGGGAGAGGGGATGCAAACAGAGGCTGGGTGCAGTGGCAGTACAATTTGAATGGGCTGGGGCTCATGGCGCATGGGAAGCATCAAGGAGGCTGGGGAAAACAATATGACCCCTGCTCATATTCTTCATGTTATTTGCAGCATTAATGTTCAGCCTCTCCCCTCTGTAAAACATCAAGGTCATGTCTTAAAAATGAGAGGCCTCAACGGGAGGAAGTGACACCACCAGGGAGATGGCAGCATAATTGCTTCACTCCAGATCGGGCCTGCGATTAAAACACAGTAAGTTGTAGCCAACTCACCCCTCAGTGTCACCCCTCCCCCCACTGACATGTCAAAAACATAAGAAATGCCTTACTGGGTCAGACCAAGGACTATCAAGCCCAATATTCTGTTTCCAACAGTGGCCAATCCAGGTCACAAGGATCTGGCAGGTTCCCAAAAGGTAGACCATTCCAGGGTAAGCATGGGACTTTCCCAGTCCACTTTAATAATGGTTTATGGACTTTTTCTCCAGGAACTTGCCAAAACCTCTCTTAAACCCGGCTACACTAACAGCTTTTACTACATTCTCCGCTAACTAATTTCAGAGTTTGATTACGCATTAAGTAAAAAAAAATTATCTTATTAGTCTTAAATGGGCTACACTGAAGCTTCACCATGCGTCCTCTAGTCTTCCTAAGTTTACCAGTTTCCCTCCATTTGTTAATTTATAGATTTCTATCATATCCCACCTCAGGGGTCTCTTTTCCAAGTCAAAGAGCCCTAACCTTTTTTTTTTTGAAACTCTGTTTATTGGTTCACAACACAAGGTTGCTGTCCTCTAGTGGGATTTGAACCCCCGACCCTTCGGCCATTAGTCTAACAAGTAAGAAGGCAACAGGACATCGGGGGGTACAAGTGAGGAAAATGTCGCTATTTGCAGATGACAAGTTATATTCTGAGCAAACCGCTAATATCCCTACCTAATCTTTTAAAGGAGATACAGGCCTACTGATGTGCAATTTTGGCTTACAAAGTGAACATGGGAAAAACTGAAATACTGAGGATGCATTTGGGCCCTGGATTAGAGAATAGACTATGGGCAGCTTACCCATCTAAGTGGGCTGCAGAAGAGCTTAAGTACCTCGGAGTGCAAGTGGGCCGCCACTGGCAAGAGCTGAAACATATGAACTAGGATTCCCTGGTAACAAAAGTAATGGAAGTCCTGCTAAGCTGGGACAAAGCCGTGTTCTCATGGTTGGGAAGGATGGCCATAGTAAAAATGAACATACTTCCAAGGTTGATGTTTTCATTTCTCTCACTATCAACTGAAGTACCATCCCAGAAGAATTCTCCCTTATATCTGGAGATGTCGCCAACCTAGAGTGACTAGGACGGTGATGTACCAAAGTAGAGAAGGGGGGGGGGGGGGAGATCGAGCAGGAGGGGAGGGGTCAGGAAAGCCTGTGGGAAACTAGTTTTAAGAGGGAAGGGAATGATGAAAAGAACACATTTATGGCCCCATACCCTAAAGATCTGGCAAAAAGAACAGAACCGACTGGTTGGAAAAGGGGGAGAAATTTAATTTTAACATATAATTACATGTGAAAGATTTCTGGAAGGGAGTCTATCCCAATAGTTTCGTAGGTGGGTGATACAAGGGCTACAATACACAGGACAACTGTTAAACGAGGAGGGGCAGATGCAGACCTTTGAAGAAATACAGAGGGAACTCTCTCTTGAAAGTGGCGACTGGTTTGGCTACCATCAGTTAGTTACATTTCCTCTGACGAAAAGGGGTGAGGGCAGAACTTGGTAAAGAAGAATTACCCTTTGAAAAATTATACCAACAAGGTGTATTGTGTAATTTGTAAATAGTTACCCCTGTTATCCAAGTTATTTCTTCCTGTTCAAATGTAAACACAAAGTACCATCGGAAATGTGTAAATTCTTTGTTCAATGTAAACCGCGCTGATGCTGAATAGTGCGGTATAGAAGAGACTTTAAATAAATAAATAAAATAAAGCGAAGGGTCTTGTTACACAAATTTATAAGGGACTGGGGCAGGGAGGTCATCGTGGGAGGGGGGGGAGAGAAAGAGCTGGAAGGGCAGTGGGACGGGGGATAGATAGAGTAAACTACATGAAGCTGCAAAAGTCCCACAAGGTCAGCTTCAATACAGGAGCACAGTTATAAAATGCTGTATCGTACCTACTTGACCTCAAAACGGATAGCTGAAATGAGTAGGCAAGTGAACCCTTCTCTGTTGGAAAGGATGTGGGGAAGTCGGGACCTATCTACATGTTTGGTGAGCATACCCCATTATCCAAACAGCATGGAAGTGGATGAGCGAGGTGGCCAAAGACAGACAAGGTGAGGTGGATGGGCCCCATTGGCCCTGCGGAAGTCTTACTGAATGAATGTTACCAGTTTTGTTATCTGTAAATCACCTTGAATAGTAGCAAGACAATAATGTGTTATGTCTTCCTTACAGGGTGATTTATTTTTCTGTTGGAGTTTGGGAGCTTGATTCTGTTTTTGTTGACAGGGTCTGTAATGGTTGGTTTACTGCTGTACAATTCTGCCTATTGGTTGTGTATTATCTTGAATGTGCTGAGTATCGCTTTATATTTGATTCTGGCAATGATAGGGAGCCAATGCAATTGCCTTAAAATGGGGGTGATGTGGGAATACCGTGGTGCACCAAATATGATCCGTGCTCTTGTGTTTTGGGCCATTTGAAGTGGGTACAGTGTGCGTTTGGGTAATCCTTCATAGATTATGTTGCTGTAATCTAAGAGGGGGGGGGTTATTGTTGCTTGGTGTACTGAACCGAAGTGATCCAGTTTCAGCAGGGGGCCTAGCTTCTTCAGGGTCCTTAGCTAGTAGTATACTGATTTGGTGGAGTTTTTGATTTGTGATGGTCAAGGATTATTCCCAGATATTTGACCTCTGTTTTGATGATTTTAAGTGTTTGTGGTGGGTTGAAGGATGTGTCTTTGGTCACATGGAGAATCTCTGTCTTTTTGTAGTCGATGGCCAGGCTATGAAGATGCAGTCATTGTCTTACTGCCTCAAAAGATTCAGATAGTCTTGTGTAGTCTGGTTTCTTTGTGGAGAACGGTGCATAAATCATGATATCACTGGCATAGATTGGCTAGTGGATATTATAGGTTGGATTAGTGAGCACAACTGCTGAAGGTAAATGTTGAATAGGGCCAGAGATGGAACCGGATGCACTGACTTGGGTAATTTGTTCCAGGCAAAAGGAGCAGCAAGGTGGAAAGATCAAAGGCTGCTGTTGGCAGTGGAAGAGAAGGGATCTGACAGTTCCCGAGGAAGGGTTGCAGCAAGGACACTTTGCCCCATAAGTGCCAGCAGCACACTAATCTCGTCCAAAGCTCAACAATTTTTCCACTTCCTATACCCAACCAAGGAATATACTTTAACGGGAAGCCTTCCATAGTATTCCTCTATGTGCACCCATATTTTTAAGCTGTGCTGTCAAATACCACCAATACTGTATATATTAGGCACAGCCAATTCCCCTCATGTCTTACTCCCTATAAAAAGACCCCACAACACTGGGCAGCCTCTTCCACCAAATGTACTGAAAGAGTTTACGATGCAGATCCTCAGTTTCTCTCTCGGGAACTTTCACAGAAAGGGTTTGAAAAAAATAAAAGACTCTGGAGGAGTGACCTAGTGGTTGGGGCAAGGTACTTCAGGTCGGAAGTTCAAATCCCACTAGAGGACAGCAACCTTGGGCCGGAAGGACTGGGGTTTCTAGTCCCACAGGTGCTCCTTGTGGTCTTGGGGAAGCCACTTAACCCTCCATAGCCCATGTTCCCTGTAAAATAGTTATCTCCAAGTTATAATGCCCTGTTCAATGTAATTTCAGTTTGTTCATTGTAAACTGCACTGATGCAGAATAGCGCGGTATATAAGAGAATGTAAATAAATAAATATATAAAAGAGAATGGGCAAGGTAGCTATCTTTATACATGATATCTTACCCAAGCGCAACAGTGAAAAGTGAGAACTTCTCCAGCTCAGACACCAAACAAAGAGGTTTGTACCAACAAAGACCCCATCATCATGAGCTTCTGCCAATCCCCACAATAGCCCTCTTACACCCTGAGTATCCCAAAACTCCCCATCTAACCCCCCTCTTCCCCTTCCCCTTCCCCAACCATGTTGCCCATTCCTCCTGGCAGCACTCCTCAAGAGGAAGTAAAGTTATCAGTAAAGCCTCCCCCCCCACCACTTGCCTACGCATCCACCCGAATCTGCTATACAGCCCAGCACCCTTCAAGCACCTTCTTTGCATTTTCCCCCACACCAACCATTCACACTCCCTTCACACCACTCCTTGTCCCCCACCAGTCCTTTCCAATACATAATACTCTTCAATTATCACCCAGTTAACATCCCAGTAGTCCAAGCAGCTTCTTAATGTCTCTCCAAGGCCAATGTTGACTCAGTAAACCCTTTAAGGAAATTCAGTCATTCTTGTCAAGATGCTCCCTCCTGTTGCTTGCCATCAGACTGCTTCTTCAAGCACAGCTTGCCAATCTCTACGTGTTGCCATTTCGTCACTGTTCTCCGCTGTACCATGTGATCTTCTGGCAAATCTTCCAAGCCTGCAACTCCCAAGTCTTTTAGGGCCATCAGCGCTTTCCTGCAGGTATAAACCTGTTTAGTCTTGCCATCCTTGGTGACCGCCAGAGCGAAGGGAAATTGCCAGCGATATCATATCCCCCCATTGCGCAGTTTCTTCATAATGTCTCTCAAGTCTCTGAGACGTCATAGCATGGGGGAAAGATCCTCAAAGAATTCCATCTTGTGGGTTTCCCCAGCAGACCTCCACCTGTCGCCATGTTCTGGCAGCTACTTTTTCCTCAAGGGAGTAGCTGTGAAAACAAGGCACCACATCTCTAGGCAAGTTCGACCTCGGCAGGCCAAAAGCTCTGTGTGCTCTCTCCAACACCGCTCTTAGGCCTCCTCCCTCCTCAACATCCCCCTCAAGCAATTGGGCCAATATTTTACTCACAACAGCAGCACAGTCCAGATAAGCAGCCTCCTCCGGTATGCCTTGAAAATGGACATTATTGCGACAGCTGCAGTTCTCTAAATCCTCCATCTTATCAGAATGCTCCATATTAGCCTGCCTCAGGGCTGCTATTTGCCTGCTACTCCACATGCATCTCAAGTCTTTCCAGATTGTGCCCCATCTCAGCCAGCTCACCGCGCAGTTCTGGAGACCAGCCCTGCAATATCGCTCCTTCACCAGTTCAGTTTTAAGATCACAAAACAATCTCTGGAATTCTTCCATGTCTGATTCCGTGCTGCTTGCTGCTGCTCTCTGGCCCTTGACGTGGCAGTTCTGTGGCTGCCATTTTGGATGCATCTTTCTGCGGCACTGGGGACCACCCGTAAGCAAACTCTCAGATCAACAGCTGATTTCCATGCTGACATTGGCACCACCAACGAAGGGGCTCACTCCTCCATCTTACAATCCAGGCAATCAAAATCAGCTGGGGTAGGAAACACCATGCTATCGCTTGGAGCTTAGTGGAGCCTCTAACTCAAACCGCCATTCACCCCCGATATAGTCACTTACTCCTTCCCCTTCCATTTAAAGCTTGGAATAGGGATTCTACAGAAGTGTCCTTCATTTCCTTTTCATCATTTGTATGGCGCTATTAGGCATACACAGCTCTGTACCCACGCACATAAGAGGAAGTTCCTGCTCCAGTTACAATCTGCTAAGACAAACAAGGAATTGTTAAGGGAAATGATTAACACACATGAGTTAAACCGGAGGATAAGGGTCAGGATCCAAAAGCAGCAAGATGAATTTTTAGCCGGGATTTCAATAGGAGCCTGACATACTGACCCAGGTAGCCTGTTCCAGGGATATGGTGCTCCATGGAGGAAGGAATGGAGTCTGGCGTTGGCAATAGAAGGGCATAGATGACGGGATACTGGGCTTCATGGCATATCTTATGTTCTTATGAAAGCGATTTGCATGATAAGCAGAATTGCCAAAGAGAGGATGTAGGGAGAGATTAGAGGAGAGGTAGTGAGCAGCTGCAGAATGAATGCATTTGTAGGTCAAAAGGAGACGTTTGAACTGGATGCGGAAACAGATAAGGAGCCAGTGAAGTGACTTGAGAAGAGGGGTTAGGCAAGCATATCAATATTTGCAGAAGATACACTATGCAGCTGAATTTTCAACAGACTGAAGGGGAAATAGAGGATTCAATGGAAGACCAGTGAGCAGCAAGTTACAATAGCCTAGATAGGAGGTGATGGGAGAGGAATTTTGCTGATGCTGTAGAGAAAGAAGTGACATATTTAGCTGGCTATGTGCAGAGAAAGAGAGAGAAGAGTCAAAGATGACCCCCAAGGTCATGAGCCGTGTAGACAGGGAGGATGACAGTATTAGCTGCAAAAATAGAGAAGGGAGGAAGGGAGAAGATGGGTTTAGGGGAAAAAGATAAGCAGCTCTGTCTTAGCCATGTTCAGTTCCAGACGGGGGTGGGACATCAATGCAGCAACGTCAGGCAAACAGGCTGGGGTTCAGGACTGGATTCCGGGAGATTTATGGGGTAGAGAGATAAATCAGAGAATCTATCAGTGTAAAGATGGTACTGAAAATCATGGGAGGAGATCACAGCACTAAGGGAACAAGTGTAGGTAGAGAAGAAAAGAGAGGTCCCAAGACAGAGCCGTGAGGAACACCAACTGAAAGCGGGATAGCAGTGGAGGAGGATCTACCATAGCATACACAGTGCGATGGGAGAGAAGAAGAAACCCAAGACCAAACACAGCCCTGAAATCCAAGCAAGAACAGGATATCGATAAGATGGTGATCAACAATGTCAAAAGCAACAGATTAGGTCAAGAAGGATGAGAATAGAGTAAAGATGCTTGGATTTGGCCACGAACAGGTCACTGGAGACTTGGGCAAGGGTAGTTTATGCAGAATGTGGAGGACGAACACTAAATTGCAGTGGAACAAGAATGACTCAAGTGGCGATGAACCACACATTCAATAGTAGTAGTACATTTGAGTAGTTTGGATGCAAAAGGAAGGAGGAAGATGGGCTGATAATTACATGGGCCAGTAGGATCCAATAAAGGTTTCCTGAGGAATGGTGTAATCACATGTTTAGTGGTCACAGTAATGGCTGCAGTAGAAAGTGATAGATTGAAGATATGACAGCGGGAGAAATACAGCTTAGTAGACAGGTGGGAATGTGATCCAAGGAGCAGGTAGCAAGTTTGAAGGAGGGAATGTGGAGGTGACTCACTGGAGAACTCAACACTAGACTTGTGAATCTTGTTATGGTAGTCGTCAGCCAAAGTCTGAGCAGAAAGCAAAGGAGGGATCGGGAGTGGGGGTACTTTGAGGAGTGCTGAGTGTTGCCAAGAAATGGCAAGGGTCAATCAACAGAACTCTTGCTTGGAGAGTGCTATGGCAGACTGGAAGAAAGTTAGCATGAATATGGAAAGTATGAAGTCAACGCGGGCGCAGTTTGGCCATTTGAACCTTCAACAGTGCAAATCAGAAATTATTTGGGTTGGGGGAGATGAGATGGAAGACAAAACAAAAAAATCCCTATTTGCATACAATGCTTTACTGTTTTTAACTCATAGTAAAGGCACTGATGCAGGTTATCTTACAGCGGAACAAGCTACCTAGCTAAGAGATGAATTTAGATTATATTAAATACCAGTGCATCTACCTAATCGAAGAGGAGTAACAGAAAAGATAACATCTCTATGACCTTCAAAGTGAGATTCATCATCCCTAAAGTATTTGGTGGTTTATTGTTCCCGAGTTCTCCAGTAGAACCATCCTTCCCTTCTCTGAAAGGTAGAACGGAGTCCAAGAACTCGGCAGCAGAATTACTGCAACTAAAATGAATGTGATGCAAAGAGCTCTCTCTGTGGTACAAGCAGGACAACTAGAAGCTTATTTGGATTAGTAAGAAACTTAGGGTGCTTAAGAGAATCATAGTAAAAGCAGACAAATTCAGAAGCAATATCAGGAGTCAGTCTGATGGTGGGGACAAAATAGTAATGTAATTCCTAAATAGCCTGGGATAAGCACATGGGGTCCGAGTGACAAACATCATGAGAAAGGAGCACTAGGAGAAACAGCAGAATGGCAGTAACTTAAAGCCCTACACAGAAGTGGTACAACTGCACTGGGCTTCCAAGATGGCTGGGATAAGTTGTATGGAAGCAGCATGAGTAAAACCAAAATGCCAATGAACAAACTAGCATGGAGGGGCTGGAGTTTTATTTAGTTTTTTAATAAATTGCTAACAAAATTAGTGAGCCTCATTACAAAAGCGGGGTTTAAGAAAAAAAAAAACAAAAAAACACACCACGACATGAAAAGTTGTGTAAAAGGACACCCCCAGAGTAACTGTAAACATCACTTTGACCATGCATTGAAGAGTATAGGAAATATCCCTCTGTAAACTGGACAGAAGTCTAAATACACAGGTCATAATCAAGAACTCACAGAATGCAAGTCACTAGTTAGTGGGGGTTTCATTATCTCATGAAGCAAAGGGATTGCTACTGGGATTGATCCCATAAGACCATCCAAAACTGATCAGATTCTGATAAAAATGGGGATAGTATCTGCAAGGTGAGACATCACAGCTCATTGGAAGGAGAGAGCAGCCCCTATGCAGGAATGGAGGTTCCAACTAAGCTTTATAAGCTGACAGATATGAATATTTAATAAAACCAGTGAGCAGCGGGGGAAATAGAGCAAAGCTTTGGAATTGTGACCGTTCCAAACTAGAAATGCACCCTATGCAACTCATGAACCCCTAGACACAAGCAGGAACTCATACTTTCCCAGCTTCCAGAGGTCCAGTGATATCAGCGCCCTCTTCCGTATTTGTGCCCTGTGCGGCCGCGCCGTCTGTGCAGCCCTTAGTCTGGCCTTGCAAACCGGTAATGACCTATTTAGACGACTTCTGGAACTAGGCTATTCCTGAAGCGAGGAAAGATTTTCAAGTTGGATGTTTGGTAGTGAAGGGTTGTAAAGAGCGAGTGGGAGCAGGTGTCGAGGAGAAGGATGGATGGGGGGTAAATGTGTGTTCCATGAGATGATTTTTGTAAAATGGTTATATTCTTGTTAAAAATGAATAAAGCCACAAAAGTTTAAAAAAAAAATGCGGATCACTAAAGGAGTGGAAGGGATTTAAAATTTAGCTCATGTGCTTTTGTAGGGAGAGCTCAAGGCTACTACTGAACATTTGCATAGTGCTACAAGACGTACGCAGCGCTGCACAGACATGTAAGAGACGGTCCCTGCTCATAGAGCTTACAATCTAGTCAAGACAGACAACACAGTAGCTGTAGACTTGGGATCCATCTAGGGGGAATGAAGGAAACACAAAGGAGATCAGGTGAGTCAAGATCCGAAAGCGGCAGTGAAGTTGTGAGTTTTCAGCCTGGATTTGAAAAGGGTCAGAGAAGGCGCCTGACGTACAGACTCAGGTAGTTTGTTCCAGGCATAAGGAGCAGCAAGGTGAAAGGAGAAAAAAGTCTGGGGTTAGCAGTAGAAGAGAAGGGCACAGATAGAAGTGATTTGCCAGAAGAGCGGAGTTCCTGAGGAGGGGTGTAAGAGAGATAAGAGAGGAAAGGTAGTGATGAGCTGCAGAGTAAATGCACTTATAGGTCAGCAGGAGAAGTTTGAACTGGACGTAGAAACGGATAGGGAGCCAATGAAGTGAAAAGTAGGGTAATATGAGCATGATGAGGCTGGCGGAAGATTAACTGCACAGTAGAGTGTTGAACAGATTGAAGGGGACAGAGATGATTCAGAGGGAGACCAGCATGGAGTAGGGTACAGTAGTCAAGATGGAAGGTGATTAAGTGTCTTAGTAGTGTGTTCAGAAAGGAGTGGGAAAAGTTTGTTGATGTTGTAGAGAAAGAAACAGCAGGTTTTAGCTACGAGTTGGAGGTATATGGAGAAGAGAGAGGAGTCAAAGACGACCCCAAAGTTGTGAGCTGAGGAGACAGGGAGGAGTAGAGACTTATCCACAGAGACTGAGAAAGGAGGAGGAAGAGATTAGGGTTTAGGGGGAAAAATAAGCAGCTCAGTTTTGGCCATGTTCAAATTCAAGTGGCGGCGGCGAGACATCCAATCAGCGATGTCAGAAAGGCAAGCAGAGATCTGGTCCTAGATTGCCAGAGAGATTCAGGTGTAGAGAGGTAGATCTGGGAGTCATAAGTGTAAAGATAGTACTGAAAGGCTTGGGAAGAGATGAATGCACCAAGGGACTGGATATATTATAGAGAAAAGGAGTGACCCAAGACAGACCCTTGGAGTGCACCAACTGAGAGCGGGATAGCAGCCGAGGAGGATCCACCAGAACACACACTGAAGGAAGCTACATTCAGCAACAGTACATATGGATTTTCTGGTACCACTGAGCTGTGGTGATACTTTGCTAATTTTGATTTTACTGATGTTTTATGTGCTTTCGTACTATAATAATAGTGAGCTCACTGTTCCCCGTTCCATGTGCAGGACCCCAAAAGCAGGCAGAGCTCAAGCATCTCAATGTGGGGATAAGACCAGGGTCCTCCCAAGCACTCATCTAGGAAGCAAAGAGCCAAGCATTCAAAGCTAAACATTAACTTCTGGACAGCCAGGGAATCTCAAGGTTTAATGTGACCTACGGAGCCAACACCTTGAACCAATGCTCAGGCCAGCCTTGGATAAGATGATGGAGAAGGAAGAGGCTCAAGATAACTTACAAGACGCTGATCCACATTCTGGGTGTCGCCTTACTTAAAGTGGAACCGAGCTGTTGGTGTCAATGTTTAAAAAGCAGCTAAATTACTCTGGTCTACAATTTTTTAAAAGTCTGCTTCAGAGATAAAATCTGCCAATTCTTATGATGTGCCGAATTCAAAAATGACAATTAAAACCACTGATTGGCTACTGTTTCCAAGATATCTAAGCTTGCCCATGCTTGTACATGTATATATAGCATGCTGGCAGTAAAGTTTTAATCACAAATTATAAACCTAGGTCTTTTCATATGTTTATGGTTGCCATATATGTGACCTTGATAATATTTCATCTGGCATCTTTGATTAAAAGTTTAAAAATCAGCCAAAAGATTATTGAAAAATGACTTATTGAAAATGTTAGTGTGACACAGAAAGCAGGATATGACACTGTATACATTAGTATTTATTTCAGACCTTCTTCAGTGTCTACACGACGTTTCTTGGCTTGTCTCTTGAATTCTGCAAATGGAGAAATCTCTTGTCGCTGTCCAGCAATAGTCTGCAAGCACTGATGGGCTCCATTTGCCTTGATCTCTCTTTTCTCCAACCCTGCAGTGTCCTGATGAAATCGCCCACCATGCTCATCGCGCCGCAGTTCAGTGGGAAAGAAATCAAGATGAGAGCGCAAAAAAATGTATCATCTTTAGTGACATGTTGCAGCCAAAATGTTTATATGCATTGAGGAATTTTTCCACCAACTCCCTGTAGTTGTCTGTTGCCATTAACTGGAAGGTTTTCCATCTGTCCTTTCTTTGCCACACAGTGCACGGTTAAATGCATCATCTCAAAGTAGTTCATGAATCTGGGGACTAACAAAGACAACTTCCTTTATCTTCCTTCACTTAGTCTTGGTAATTTTCTGCTCAAAGACTCTTAAAACATAGAAACATGACAGCAGAAAAAGATCGCATGGCCTATCTAGTCTGTCCTTCCTTATCAACTACAATAGTCCCCTTTTTGCTTTAGAGATCCTCTGTGTTTGTCCCATGCTTTCTTGAATTCAGATACTCTCCTCATCTCTATTACCGCCACTGGGCGACTACTCCATGCACCTACCACTCTTTCCATAAAGAAATATTTCCGCCTATCACTCCTGAGTCTATCCCCTTTCACCCTCATCCTATGTCCCCTCGTAGCAGAGCTTGCTTTTAATCGAAAGAGGCTCTCCTCCTGTGCATTTATGCCACAGAGGTATTTAAACATCTCTATCATACCTCTTCTATCCTGCCTTTCCTCTAAAGTATACATATTAAGATCTTTAAGTCTGTCCTCATATGCTTTAATAACGAAGACCACTATGTTAGTAGCCACCCTCTGCACAAAGTCCAACCTGTTTATATCTTTTTGAAGGTGTGATCTCCAGAATAACAGTACTCCAAATGAGGTTGCACTATCACCTCCTTTTTTCTGCAGGCCATTCCTCTCCCTGGTTTTATTTTATTCATGGCCTTGACAACATTTTTCATGAGACCCAGCTTAATGTGTAAGGGAGGTAACAAAATCTTCCTTGATTCAATAAGTGGTGGATGCTGCACACTTCTTTCCAGGCTCCAATGACTGTCGGAGTGGCCAGTCTCTCTTGATGCAGTGGGAATCTTTCGCACAACTATCCCATTCACAGAGAAAACAGCAGTACTTTGTGAACCCAGTCTGCAGACTGAGCAACAACTTTCAAATCACCACAAAGCTACCACTGATGTTGGCCATAGTTTATGCATCTCAACAACTCTTTTATATTGCCATAGGTTTCCTTCATATGGACTGCATAACCAACTGGAATTGATGGCAAAACATTGCCATTATGCAGCAAGACAGCTTTAAGACTCGTCTTCAATGAGCCAATGAACAGTCTCTACTCATTTGGATGATGAATGATGTTGAGAGCTGTTGTCAGACCATTAATGTTGTTGCATGCTACAAGATCATCTTCCATGAAGCAGAATGTAACAAGATCCTTTTGACGTTCATGGAACATGGAAACTAACATCACCTGACAGGAGATTCCACTGCTACAGTCTGGAGCCCGACAGCTCTGCCTTACTCTTAGGCAGTTCCAAATCCCTGACAAGGTCATTCAGGTCACCTTGTGTTATGAGATGTGGTTCAGAGGAGGAGAATGGGAGAAAATCTGGGCCATGTGACATTGATTGTTTGGACCAGACGTTTCGTCCCTACTCTTCCTCGTGTGACTCAAGTGAGAATAATTCTGGAGCATCAGAAACCGGTGGTCCTTCTCCATAGGGTACTGGGCGTATAGCTGATGGAATGTTTGGATACTGCACCGTCCAATTTTTCTTCAACAAATCTTTCCCAATAGGAGGCACCATGCAGAAGTGAAAATTGCTGATATGATCTGTCGGCTCTCTCCAAATCATTGGTACTGCAAAAGGCATGGCTCTCCTTTTTTGATTCAACCACTGGTGAAGATTTGTTGCACAAGTGTTGCAGCATATATGTGGGTGGGGCCCAACTTGTCCTGATCTCCAATGTTGCAATTAAAGTAAAGGTGGTAGGCTCTCTTACTCAAAGTGGTTATACTATGTTTTTGTGATGCAAAAGTCACTTCACCACAAACGTAGCAGAAGTGATCTGCATTGTTCAAACAATTACGAGGCATCTTTCACTTTGGCTAAATGAAAAAAAAAAAAATCAAACACCGAGAAGACTGGTCAACAGCCAAAACACTGACACTTCATGTTCATTAAATACAATGTTGCGCAATTTGTTCTGCAGAGTGATATAATTAAGCTGAGTTAGGATTGCATCATCTATGATTCTAGGAATAAGACGATGTAATTCATATCATGTATGATGCAACAGCATCTTCAAATTGCATCATTCATTAATTGCTTCGCTTGAAAAGCAAGTATTATCCAAACAAAAACAGATTTATCACAAATCCAGTCAAGATGTGCATAGCTTAAATGGTTTAATGGAGATACGTTTCCATTATAACTCGCATGTCCTTAGCACTTCTGAAGTCGAGGCCGTATGTACTGACCTAGTAGTGTAAATTGAAAACTACAGCCAACAATTTTAAGCATCATTTTCATTCTCAGTGACCCAGACTTAGTAAAGCGACACGGAATTTATTTCAGAAGCATTCATTTTGGCTGTAGAACAGTGTTATTGCTCAGGAGTGCATGGTTCAGAATAAAGTACCTAAAGGATACTAACGAACCAGGGAAGCTAAGCATTTCAACAGAGAGATTGCGAAAAACCCAGAAGTAGCCCAAGGGATAATTTGGCAGCATTTATCTATCAACTGCTAGGCAGTCTGGGAGTACAAGTAAAAACATACTTTGAACAGTCTGTATGCCAATGCCCTAAGCCTGAAAATTAAGATTGGAAAGAAGAATGTGTGATATTAAGAGATGTAGAGATAACCGGAATCTGAGAGAGCTGGAGGAAGAAGGACAAACAAGAGAACAGCAATACTAGGATGCAAGTTATATCGAAATGATAGTGCATTAAACTGGTGAAGGGGGCACTGTATGTTAAGGATTACAGTATCAAATTTGATGAAAATTCTGCAGAAAACAAAATCTACTCTGGAATTCCACATGCAACTGGAAAAACGTGTAGAAGAGGCGTGGAGGGGCAGCAGCCTGGTAACCAAAGAGTCTTGGGTTTCAAGCCCACTGATTCTCCTTGAGGCCTTAGGCTAGTCACTTAATCCTCCATCACTTTACTTAGATAGGAGATCTGTGACACTGAACTCCATTGACCTTCCGAAACTCCTTACGAAATGCTCTAAATCAACAGCCTCTAGAGCCTTCTCACTGCTTGCGCCCAGAGCCTGGAATGCCCTTCCACCCGAAATCAGAGCCATCACAAGCCTAATGACGTTCAGAAAGGCCTTAAAATATCATCTGTTCCTAATATACTACCCGGAAGCTACTCCAAATGAACATAGCCCTCATGCTGGTCTTTCCCACTTGACCCCGGTAGAAAATGGCTAATCATGACGGTTCATACTTGCACACTCTATCCATACCGTATTTATATTGTACTTTTGATTTATTTATTTACCACTTCCATGTAATTAACTAAATAATTATACCATGTATATAGTCAACCTTGTTTACCGCCATGTTCTTGTATATAGTTAACCCTGTTTACTGCCAGGTTTTTGTACCCTGTTCATTGTAAAAAACCAATGTTGACCATGTCATTGTGTTTAAATTTGTTCATATGTAAACCGCACTGATTAAAAGAGCGCGGTATATAAGAAATAAAAATAAATAAATAAATAAATAAATAATTGTGAGCCCCCGGAGACAAGGAAATATCTACCGTATTGATTGTAACTCACCTTGAACAACTACTGGAAAGGCGCGAGCTAAATACTAAAGAAATAAATAAGCAGTACGACTCTCTAACAGGCCAGGATGATGCACCGCATGAGGAAATATGTTAGCAGAAATTGAAAAAGCAACGAAAATCAGCAAAACAACAATAGTGGAGGATTTAATTACCCCAGTATTGATTGGGTTAAAAATGTCTCATTGGTTTTTAGATGCAATAAAATGACTGCTTCAAGGAGTAGTACATAGTCCTAGACCCAACTCCAGATCATAACCTCCCTGCAGTCCAGGATCTAGGACCAGGGGTAACATGGTGGGCCGCTTGGCAATACTGGTCATCAAATTTAATATAAATCACTATGTAGAGGACATTAAGGAAAAGTCCTGCAGCAGCATTTAACTTTAAAAAGGGGGAATGAAACAGAGGAAGTTACGAAGAAAACCACATGCAAATTTTTAACCTTTTGCATGGACACCATTTTGGAAGCTCAGATGAGATGCACTCCAGGCATTAGAAAAATGTAGAAGTTCAAGAGACTGCTGGCATGATTAAATGGCGAGGGGAGACACACTATTAAGGCCAGAGGAACATCTGTCAAAAGAGGGAAAGCAGTTTCCAATGAAGATGACAGGAAAGAGCATAAGCACTGGCGAATTAGATGGAAAGATTAAATGAGGCAGGCCGAAAAATTTTGAAAAGAAGCTTGCCAGAGAGACATAGTAACATAGTAAATGACAGCAGATAAAGACCAGTATGGTCCATCTAGTCTGTCCAGTAAGATGGCAAGAGGAGGTGCACCTGCCGTTCTGTACAGGCCCCTCCCCATGTCTTTGTTTATGAGTGAACCCACCGCTTCGTGTAGGACACCCCTATTTGTTGGGAAATTAGATGGTTAAGTTTATTTTGATTTTATCCTGTTGCTGTAAAGGGATCCACTGTGTCTGTCCCATGTCATCTTTAATTCTGTCACTGTATTTGCCCCCACCACTTCCATTGGGAGAGACAAAAACTAAAGCCCATGAGAGTCAGAAGATGACTTGTGGGATAAAAGGGGACTCAAGGAAGACAAGGCCACAGCAGAAATACTGAATGAATTCTTTGCCTTGCTCTTTGCTGAGGGTATTGGGGAGGTCTCTATGCTGGAAATAGTTTTTCAGGATAACGTTCACTGGAACTGAAGCAATTCATGGTGAACTGGGAGGATATGACAGAAAACGAGTATCAAATCACCGAGACTGGATGGCATAGACCCTAGAGCAATAAAAGACTCTAATAGTACTTAAGTATGCAATTTCATTTTATTTGTAATTTCTCATTCAAATCAGCTAGAATACCTGCGGATCGGAAGGTGTCCAAGGTAGCGACCTGTAAGGAGAGCTCCAGGGGTAACCCAGGAAACTATAGACTATGATGACTAGCTCTACCACCATATCCCCTCTCTTATTTATTATTGGTACTGATCACACATCTTATTGATTAAACCTCTTATAAATATGTTGAAAGCAAGCTATACTATATGTATAATTTCTCACCATACTCCATGAATAATTACTCTGTAATTAGTTACCCCTGTCACCTCCAGGTTATCTCGTCCATGTTCAATGTAAAAACTCAATTGTCGTGTGACATTGCAGTATGTTTTTTGTTCAATTGTAAACCGCACTGATTTTAATAGCGCGGTATAGAAGAGAAGTAAATAAATAAATAAAAAGAGACTAGTTGGCATGACGACGGCGTTGAACCAATGGGCTTTCAGTTACAGTTATGTATTATCTGGGAAGTGCTCAGATTTGCTGATGCCATGAAATTTTTTAACTAGTTAAATCACAATCAGATTGTGAGAAATGGGAAGAGGACCTGATAAGAGGGTGGTAACTAGGCATCTAAATGGCAGATAACGCTTAATGTGGACAAGCGGCAAGTGAGGCTTCTAGGTGGAAATAATCTAAACTCTAGTACGTGATGCTGGATTCCATACCGAGTCTCCAGCCAAAATGTAAGAAAGCAGGGGACAAGCACAGAGGAGCTCTGAGGGAGAGGAAGCGACTATGGGACTGAGAAGCTGATGTGGACAGGCAGGGCCGTTGCAAGGTCTAGAGGCGCCATAGGTGGGCCCTCCATCCTGCTGCCCCCTCCCTCTCTATAGGGCTCCGAAACCACAACACAGTACTTAGCCACTGTCTTCTAGACTGCATCACAGTTTCTCTCTTGTATGATCTACCGCTTCTGTCCCACTCTGATGCGGACTTCCGTTTTATGCAAAGCCCAGAGATGGATGCCACTGCCAGCCATGGGTGTCCCCAAAGAGCCGGCACTCTAGGCAACCGCCTAGTTTGCCCAATGACAGTGCCAGCCCTGTGGACAGGTAGAATGGATAGGACGCATGGCCTTTTTCTCTCTCTCTGTTGTATTATCCCTCCTTAGTGGAGGTGAAACACTCTAGCTGCAGGTTGCAGACTTCGATGCCCTTCAGAAGCCGGTTTGGGGAGGGAGAGTATAGAAGCTCACAGACCAAGTGCTGCTTAGCTACACGACCTGAAAAGGAGTCAGGAGTGGGCCAAGTGGTCCTTTTCTGCAGAACAATTCCTCTTTCTCTGCCCTCTGTGACTGTGTGCTGATTGTTAATGGGACGTGCAGATAGCACCGGCACAGATTTAAGACATATACTCCATTTCATTACCACTGGACCATCAGGATTCTTGAGCCATCTCATGTATATGATACACTGTCTAATTTAAAAAAACTAGTCTGAGGATGGTCTAAAAACAGCAAATGCTTCTATGCTAACCAGGATGGTCCGACAGACATTACTAACAAAAACGACTCATTCCAAGCACACAAGCGAGGCTGCTGATCTACATGGGGGAAGGGGAGGTCGATATTCAATGCTTTTAGCGGTCCAGCCAAAGGGAGGTCAGCTGGCTAAGGAGCCGACCACAACATTCAGCTGCGCTATCAGGACAGTCCCAATGAACAACTCTATAGACCAGCCCAGCACTATCTGGTTGGTGCAAGGGGGGAACCGGCACTTAAGACGCATAAACGCAGGCCTAGGTTATAACCCAGGCAAGCACAGGATAAGTACCAGCAGTTACCTGGTTAACGCTACTCAGCCCAGATATTCAGCGGCAGCTACGAGTCTGATACTGCTGCTGAATTGTGCACAAATAGTTAAGCACCGTGGCTCAGTGTCCCACCATTTGAATATCAGCAGCTTTGAATATTGAGCCATCTACGAGGGGTGTCCGATATTAAAGGTACAGGTGGCAATCATACTGGCTCCGCATGCGCAATAGTGCCGTCATATGCAGAACTACTTATACTCGTAGGAGAGTCTGTAGCGTTGTTTTGTTAAACACTCAAATGATGAGTAGTTTTTGGGAAGCAAACAAACATGGCGTGTGTAATTGCAGAGTATTTGAAGTTTGAGGTGCGTGGAGTTAACACATTTTTGCAAGCCGAAGGAGTTAATCAAAGCGAATTTCATCGCAGATTAGAGGGTGTGTATGACCCGAATGTTTTAGGCCTAAAAGAAGTCAGCGTCTGGTGTAACAAGTTTAAAGATGGCCGAATGGAGTTGAATGATGATCCGAAAAAGAAAAAAAAGAGGCAGACCAAGGACCTCACACACGGATGACAACTGCGCAACTGTCGAACGTCTGCTTAGGGAGGATCAGTGCATTAAAGTTCATGAAATTGCTGAAATGACTGGCATTCCTAAGAGTTCTGTTCTTGGCGGGGAAACGCTTTGCAGATCAGGAGGAATTGCAAGACACCGTTATGGACTACTTCAAGCAACTTGACATGCAACTGTACCGTGAAGGGATGTTCAAACTAGTGTCACGCTGGGATAAATGTCTCAATGTTTACGGTGATTATGTGAAGTAGTAAACAAAGGTATGTCGTTTTTGGTGGAATGTATTGAATAATTTCTTTAAATACAAATGTTAGTGTAATTTTGGCCTGTACCTTTAATATCGGACACCCCTCGTATACAAGCCAAATGTGCTGTATTTCCTTAAGCAGTTTTTGTGTGCGAGATCCACAAGTTTGAACATATTCAGTAAGTCAAAGAAATAAAATGCACTTACCCTCCCCATTTCATCGACTGGCTGGTTATAGAGCCTCGTGCTCACAACATCAAAAGGGGTCATAGCGATAGCCACAGCGACACTGCTGATCATTCCCCCCGCCAGAGCCACCAGCCAGCTGTCATCCTGAAACCACTTCAGAAAAATGCAGAGAGTCAGAGGTGTCCTGGAAGCAGCAGCCTGTCCCATCTCATTTCCCCAAGCCCGTCATCCTCAGAGAACGGACACAAGCACCAAGGTCCCCGTGGGTCCAGGATTTCAGTCCCTGCTGGTTCGGCTCAGCCGGCACTGTAGAGTCAGCCGGAAGCTGAGTAGCTGAAGATTCTCTCCCTGGTCCTGGATGGGCCATTTTGGAGCATCAGCTACTAGGACTAGCCTGTACTCCAGGGTTGCCAATGGTCAGTAAATTTTATGACAAACTAAACAGTCCCAAGGGGCAAAATGAATCTCGATACGGTAACTGACTGTGTGATAAAACACATGCCAGCAATAAAGTTAATCCCCCAGATCGTTGCTGATAACATATCAGTGAGAAATACTGCTATGAGCTGCCAAGCGGG
Organism: Ichthyophis bannanicus; assembly: GCA_033557465.1. NCBI lineage: Eukaryota > Metazoa > Chordata > Amphibia > Gymnophiona > Ichthyophiidae > Ichthyophis > Ichthyophis bannanicus. The sequence goes on from CM066042.1 coordinate 25,087,790, forward strand.
GTTACTGAGAGGCCCCGTTAACCTGGGGGCCTTTGCGAGTGGCATGTCCGCGACTGACGGAATGGGCGAAGCAGTAAATCTTTCCGTCTGCCGGATGGGGTTGTGCTTACTACTGCCTCTTGGAAGCTAATCTGGGTTCTGCAACGCCAGGAATCTGGTAACCCCACCCAGCAACCAGAGCCACACTACTGGAAAGCAAAGCAGGGTAATTATTTGGGACAAATTCAAACTTTTGTACAGTGTGCACGCATTATTCACATACAGTGCACCCCAGTAGCACCAATCTCATCTCATTCATCGGCAAAATACAGTTTGACTCTCAGTGGTTACGACCCCAGGCAAAAAACACCACTTAGCTGCACTAACACGGAGATATTCTGCAACTGCAGCTACAAGTCAACAGCTCTCCTGGCAACTTTCACAGGATTTCAGACAGACAAAGTATCAGCTGACCACTCCGTCTTAATAAGTGGGGAAAGCATGCAGAGCATGGCTCGTGGAATTCTTCTAACCTCTCTGAATGTGCGTGTGCACACATCCACCTGTATCTGCACTCTCTCTCTGTCTTGTGTATCCCAATTTTGTTTGTGTGTGCGCATTTTTGTGGGCTGCTGGGCCTGTGGGTCATTGCAGGCATGGCATGCTAGATAGATACACACATACACACCTCCATATACTATCTGTGTTGGTTCTGTGTGTGTCTGATGGAGGAGGAGATGAGAGATAAGGGATGGTTGAAAGATGTAATTCCATGATTTTTCCAGTGTTGTGGTGCATTCAAAGTTTGGCTTTTGGGGTTCCCAGTTCAACTATTGTCTTCATATTTCTAAATCGTGATCCCTTGTTCTGTATTTGGTGACGGTTTGTCTGTTTTGCATGTCTGACAGAACTGTGCTCTTCTGTTCGTCTAGTTTCTGTATCGTAGACCCACTAGTTCTCTTTTCCCAGTAAGAGATGTATTGGTTTAGTAATTGTAGTGCTGCCTTTTGATAGGTAGGGTTAGGTACAGTGTGAGTCCTGGTAGTGCTGTTATGATACAGCGGGTTGGCTATGGGTCTAAATGAGCAGGGTTCTGTAGTAACGCACCTGGCAGTTGGCGCTGGAGGATAGTAATGCAGAAATATGGCAGCCTCCCTATCCTCACTGTACATGCAAATGGTTTTCAGACACTCATTAAGAGGCATATTTACTAAAGCTTAACGTCCTTTCACAAATTTGAATGTGTGCTAAGTGCAGCACACCCATTTATGTCTATGGGTACAGGGGCACTTAACACACATTAACCTTAAGTAAACATGCCCCCAAGTCATTGCTAGAACAAAGGCTTGTGAAGGACTCCTTTGAAAGCAACTTAAAATTTTAGATGGGCAGCATATATTTTTTTAAATAAAATAAGTTAGATTTATGCAAATGAGGTCCAGTGGTTATACAAATATTTATGCAAATGAGGCCTCACAATTAGTCTCCACACATTGGCCGCACAATAATCCTTGGGCCACCCCTGATCCTAATGACCTGAGTCCTGAGCACATCCGACAGGCCCCCCCCCTAAACTTCAGACCCTAGGAATGACTTCAGCTAGCCCGGCCCATGGTAACAGATACAGAAATCAGAGTAGTTCAAGTCAGTAGCTTTCACAGTGGTAATAAAAAAAAAATGAAATGCATATCTGAAGAACTTAAAATGTGGCACACTGGAGCAAAGGAATTATTTGTAATCCCTGTGTGTGTGGTGTGGGGCAGTAGATTTGGTGGTGGGGCATTTATCAGGGGAGGGGGCGTTGTGGGAGTAGTTCTCGGGTGCGGGGCAGTTACAGAGGACAGTTTGTGGGTGGGAACATTGGGGTTTGTTTGGGGGGGGGTTGTTTTTGGGGCTGTGGCAATTGCAAGGGGGAGATTTTGAGGGGTGGGGACAGTGGTGTGGATGTGGTAAGAGCCGCAGGGGGTATTTTTGTTGGAGTTGTGGTGGAAGCGGTGGCATTTTGTGGATAGGGAGCAATTGCAGAGGGTAGTTAGGAATTCCTCCTCTTCTCAAGTCTCTCCAAAGTGCTATGTTGCACTGTCAGCAAGTTTCTACACTACGGAAGAGGGAATCCTTCCGCCATGGAAATGCATTAGGTCTTTTTTTTGCAGGGGGGGGGGGGGTTATTTTTCAGGAAGCCTCAATCTGATCTGGTCTATTTTCAAACTTGTGTCTTTTTAGCAATTGTTCCTCCACGCCAAGTTTCAGAACACACCATTTGATGTTTGAAGATTGATGTTATTCCCAGACAGACATTTCGACTGCTTTTGTATAAAATGGAAAGATAATAAGATCAAAGAGAAAGGGCAAAGAAAGGATAGTGGTAATATTTTGCCTCTCTCATGTGCAGAGCAGCTTGCCACAGCCAAAGCCGTGTGTGTGTCTCTCTCTCTTGGGGGAGGAAGGACAGTTTTGAGGTGTAAAGCCACGAATTGCGGACCCTCATCTTTCTTGAGAACTTGAGCTTCGTGTTTTCCTGTGCACTTGGTCCTCCTGTTTATGCTGAGGCCATCACCCCTTTTTAGGTTTTTTTAAAACCACTTAATCTAACACGATTGTGCAGTATATTAGATTCATAAATGTAACACAGATTAGCAGGACCAACAAAAAAACAGCAGTAGCCACACTCAGCAGGAATAGAACCAAAAAAGGAAAAAGAGTGGCAGGTTCACACACAACACAATCCTAAACCCACTGATTGTATAACACAGATTAGCAGTACATGCAGGTTAGGGTTTTGAATCTGAGAGAGGTGCATCATTAAACACAGAATGATTTAGGGTCAAAGGCCAGGGAGAGAAGACCCCTATGATGATGTAGCGACCGCTGGCAATGACCCTGGTAAGATTCCACCAACCACTGAGGCCCACCTGTTGCTAACAGCAGCGTGAGCAGGAAAATATCTGGTTGCGACACAGACTTAATGCTATCCTTATGGGAAAGTGTTTAGTACGTGCAAACTAAACCAATTACATTGAATACAAGAATGTAGACTCTTCTCGTTCTCTAACACGCTTATCCCTGGAGGAGTTTCAGGAGGCTGAACACCTGGGAGGTGGAGCTGGTCTGAGGCAGAAGCGTTGGAAAGCAGAACCGAGCAGTAGCCGCTTCAAAGGTCAGGGGAGGCCAAGGAGGGGCGTGGGAGAGTGCCTGGGCCCATCACTCAGCATACAATCATTCAAATGAGAACCGTACAAAGACCTTTCTTTACAGGGGATAGTCAGATGGGCTTCTACTTCTCCATTATGAGAGAGATACAAATTAAATTCCCGCTATCATGGAGACCCATGTAACACAAGGGGGGGGGGGTCATTTCCGTGGGAATTGCTTTAATCAATGCATGCTTCCTTATTTGGAAAATTTGTGATTTTTCTTGTCTTATGGTCTTGTATACAGATTAAATATACCAGCTATACAATCATGTTGCTTTAAATCAGGGGTCTCAAACTCAAATTGCTTTGAGGGCCAAATGAGGACTTGTAGAGTAACCCGGGGGCCGCACAAGACGCAGGCCTCATTTGCATAAGGGCATCATTTGCATAAATATTTGCATAATGTTACCATACACTAACTTTTAGTAAACATGCCTCTTAATGAGTGTATGGATAAAGAAAGACTAAAAGATTTCTACATTACTATAATCCAGTGCCAACTGCCAGGCACATTAGGAACTACTAGAAACACTGCCCATTTAGAACCCATAGCAAACCCGCTGTATCCTAACAGCACTACCAGGACTCACAAAGCACCATACCCTAACTATCAAAAGGCAACACTGCAAATATTAAATCAACACATTTCAGAGAATAACAATACATGACCTACTGGGGAAAGAGAACAAGTGGCAATGTCAAATAGGAATTACATAAACAGAATACCTCAGCTCAGTTACACATGCAGAACATACACCATCACCAAACAAGGAATCACAATTTAGAAACAGGAAGACAATTAAACTGGGAACCCCAAAAGCCAAACTTAGAATGTACAACACTGTAGAAATAAAACTATAAATTGATTTCCTCTTGTATTAAATAAAGTGCAGACGTTAAAGATGCACATTTCCAAGAGCTGACATATTTCAGTTAATAAATTCAAAATAAAGAGATATTTTTCTACCTTTTGTGCATTTTTTTTTCAGTTGCAATTGTTCCAGCCACTTTCTTCTGGTTTCTTCGTGTCTTCTGCTAACGCTCCATTGTCTGCTGTCCATTTGTCCTTTCTTCTTTCCTAGTTTTTTTCCATTCTCTCTACATCTGCTTTAACATACTAATCATTCTCCTTTTGCTCTTTCCTCATTCCTATTTCATCCACTCAAATTTTACCCCTCCATCCTCAATCCCCACTTACTCTCCCAATACCCGGCCAATTGTAGATTTTTCTTCCCTCCCACACAAAATATATTTCCCTTCTCCATTTCACTCTCCCAGCCCCATCCCATTCTAATCGTCCCCCAACATCAACTCCCTTCTAGCTCCTGCCCCACCCAGCATCCGCTCCTTTCTAGTCCCCGCATCATCAGCCCATTTCCAGTCCTAGCTCCCTCCCCTCACAGCCCATTTCCTTTCCAAGCCCCCCTCCCCATCAGCCCATTTCCATTCCAAGCCCCCTTCCACTCAGCCCATTTCCATTCCAAGACCCTGTCCCCATCAGCTATTTGCAGTTCAAGCTCCCCCTTCTACTCGGCCCATTTCCAGTCGTAGCCCCCCCCCTCATCAGCCCATTTCCTTTCCAAGCCCCCCTCCCCATCAGCCCATTTCCATTCCAAGCCCCCTTCCACTCAGCCCATTTCCATTCCAAGACCCTGTCCCCATCAGCTATTTGCAGTTCAAGCTCCCCCTTCTACTTGGCCCATTTCCAGTCCTAGCACCCCCCCCAGTCCATTACCAGTTCTAGCCCCCCCCCATAGCCCATTATCAGTCCTAAGCCCCCCCAACAGCCCACTTCCAGTCCTAACCCTTCCATCGCCCCATCTTCATTCTTAGCCCCCCCATAACCCCATTTTCAGTCTTAGCCCCCCAATCAGACCACCTCCAGTCCTAACCCCCATCTGTCCATTACCAGTCCTAACCACTATCCCCCCATCACCCCATTTTCAGTCCTAACCCCCCCCCATTACTAGTCCTAACCCCCTCCCCCCCATCAGCCCAAGTAAATTAAAAAATGAAAAACAAAAAAAACCCCGGCTTCTGCTGCTGCCGTGGCAGCGGCAGAATCAACTGTCCCGCGGCCCCTTCCCATCTGCCCGGCAAAGCATCTTAGCTCCATCAGTGGCAGCTTTCAGGGCCGCGAAGAGAGTAGTATTTCCCTCTCGCGGCTCTGTTAGCCTGCCGATTCAGCCCCGGCAGGCTAACAGAGCCGCGAGAGGGAAATACTACTCTCTTCGCGGCCCTGAAAGCTGCCGCTGATGGAGCTAAGATGCTTTGCCGGGCAGATGGGAAGGGGCCGCGGGACAGTTGATTCTGCCGCTGCCACGGCAGCGGCAGCAGAAGCCAGGGGGGTTTTTTGTTTTTCTGCATATTGAGACTTCGAGTTCCCTTCTCTTGCCATCCTTGAACTGACAGGCAGGTGGCAGTCTAACTCCTTTCCTTACATAGGCCTGTGCCACGCTCACCTTGCACCACTGTAACTCAGAGAGAGCTTCCAGCCACGGCAGCAGCAGCAGAAACCGGGGCTTTTTTTGTTTCCTGTGCATCGCGGGTCGCACAAAGGTCTCTCGCGGGCCGCGGGCCGCGTGTTTGAGACCCCTGCTTTAAATTGAGATTATTTTCACTTCTGCAAATATGTTTTCTACATAATGTATAGTTTAAAGATTTTCCATCATTAGAGCTCAAATCTTTTTACGGAAACAGATTCATTAAAAGGATGCCACTGTGTGATTCTTCCTGCTAAGCACAGATGCCGCTCAAACAAAGCCTTTCATGTAAAGCAGTTCAATAAATTACATAACTGCACCCCCACCCCCGCTCTCAGACATACGAAATACCACACAACTCATGACTCCACTATGTATTCAACACACTCTCTGTTGACTAACTGTGGGACAAAACTTCCCCCTCCCTCCCAACCCATCTGTCGCTCAGCCACCAGGACTACTCTGACCCATTCACCCAACCAATAGCTCAAACTGGCCCTTGAGGGCCTAATTAGATATTTTTAGCCAAGTGGATTTAGCACTAAAATCTGTGCCCATGAGGTCAGAGAATCTAAATAAACCCCCATCTGTTTCTTCAACCCCCTAGAGACTCCATCCAAACTTGCTTGTGAATGATATTCCTCCAATACCAGTAAGAGGAGGTTCCTTCTATCTCCATTTATTTAGGACACATTTCTTTCCCGGGAGATGAGCTTTCTGCACCAGTAGTCTCCTAAAAGGCCCTTTCACCGACAGGACCCCTAGTTCAAACACTCATGTGCACCAAGATCTAGCTACTGCCCGAGTAAGCTTCCTGTGTAGTCAAGAACCTTCGTGCAAGACAACGTGCTGTTGGCCCATGGCAGGACCGCTTGGCCCTATTACATGCTGAATCCTTTACCAAATGCTCCAACAATCACCAGCAGATGTGAACCATGGTGCCTTTATTTCCACACATTCTGCAACATCTGGGGAGAGGGGGGCAGATATCCCCTCTGTTGGAACAAGTTCGATTTTGGATGCTGCTGGAGAGGTCAGCCACTGTGTCCTTTTCATCGTCACATGTCTCGAGTCCACTTGGGCCACCATTGCTGATGTGGGCTAGGCTGTCTCTGAGCAGACTGCCCCACTGGGCCGCAGAGAGTCTAAGAGCAGACGATAACCTTTGAGTTAGCTTCAGTTGCCTGCAATGGCCAGGTGAAGGCTCTGGTGGATAAACTAGTCAAGCACCATGCTCAGGAAGACTTCAGTAAAGGCTTTTTATTCCCAGTAAGATGAAAAAAGTTCTAAAAACCGTTTTATTTAATCAGCTGTAAATTACTTCTCATTTTACTTGTCTACCTCTGGATATGCTTTGAAGATGTTTAATTTAGGTTTTGAAAGTGCCACCAGTCCCATCCTTCCAAGTTGCTAGGATATATTACCTCCTTCCATTTAAGAGGAGGGGGAGCAGAGGCTGGTGGCCGGAGCACTGACCTGAAGACCAAAGAGTCCAGGGTTCAAATCCCACAAATACCACAAAGATGTTAACTGTTCAGATACGAAGGACCTGGGTCTTTCCAGATGCCTCCAAGGCTATGCAGAAAAGAGGGAAGACGTTTCTAGCCACAAGGCAAAGGGTGTTACAGTTGGAAGCTGTATTTTCTCTTAAATTCCCCTGCTGCAGGGGGGCTCCCATGGTCTGCCCCTGCCTGGACTTCTTAGATGTGAACGCCTCTGTTGATTGACTAGTTTCTCAGTCGGTTGTTTCCGTCATATGCTTCTCTCCTTCGTACTCTACTGTCCTGTCAATTTGATTGTACCTCCTGTTTCCTCATTCATTCAATTGTGAACCGCTTTGTATAACCGGTAAAAGGCAGTAAAGTAAATCCTAAACAATAAATAAAACAAATGTTTGATTGTATCTCTTTTGATCCTTCTCAGCCGAGGTGCCAGACCAAGACCAATCACCCATCTGGGCAGCAGTATTGTAGGACGGTGCTGGTGGCAGAAGATCACATTTCTGTGACAAAAGCAACACCACTTATTACCTACATGGACAAAAGACCCAGTAATCTACTGTATATTGCCATGAAAACTCAATGGATAGTCACAACAAAATAAATCACGATAGAGGGCTGGAAATTGAGATCCCCAGGTTGAAAGGCACTCAATGGGCTAATGAGGAGGAGCTAAAGACTTTTCAGAGTAAAGCCAGCATTTGTGATGTGGTTGGAACAAAGCCCTCGGGACGTCTGACTGCTGATGTAGCTGCGCATGAAATTAGAATCCAAAGCTGTAAATGCGTCTTACATAGTGGGACATGGAATGTACAAAGCATGAAGAGAAGCTGGAGGTGGTCAAGAATGAAAAGAACCATGTACAACTTGATCTGCTGGGTGTCCGAACTGAAATGGACTGGCATCGGGCAAAGAAGAAATGCTGTTGCAATAATAAATTCTGAAAAAAAAAAACCTTGAAAAAACTAATGAAATACAATGTAAAACACTTAATTTCTATTTGTCTACAAGGAATGTCCATCAACACAACCATTGTTCAGGTATCAACATATGCAGAAGAGGAAGAATTGATCTGTTCTATGAACAAGTACAAACTGAAACCAATAGAACATGCAAACAAGATCTCCCGACAGTCATAGGTGACTGGAACACAAAGGTTGAGAACAAAGGTGGTAAAGCTAGAGAAAGACTGTTGGTCTTGCAGAATTCTATCAATCTATTCGTCTCAAATACTTTCTTCTAGTAACACAAGTGGTAACTGTACACATGGACTTCGTCCAGTGGATTGTACAAAATCAAATTTACTATACCTGTGGAAGTTAACAATGGAAAAAACTCAAACAAAACCTGGAACAGACTATGGTACAACTCACCAGCTTCTAGTACAGTCAAACCTCGGTTTTCATGATTAATCCGTTCAAAAAAGTCCGACTAAAACCGAAATGTATGAAAACTGAAGCAATATTTCCCATAAGAAATAATGTAAATCCATTTAATCCGTTCCAGACACCCAAAAATATTCACAAAAAAATACATTTTATAGAGAATAACTATATTTTTACATACAGAAAACAATGAGAACTATAAATGACTAATGAAATGGATAAATGAACATTTAACATCTCAGCATCAGCATGAGCAGAACAGCTCCCGGCACTTCTCTCACACACCTCTGATCGCCGACTCTCTCCCCGCTTCCAATTCTCAGAATCAGACTGGCAGAACAGCTCCCGGCACTTCTCTCACACACCTCTGATCGCCGACTCTCTCCCCGCCTCCAATTCTCAGCATCAGCATGAGCAGAACAGCGTAAAGGCATCAGCCACAGCCACTGGAAACACCACTCTCCCGCTCAGGCAACCTGGAATGCAGAGCTGAGCATGCGTTCCAGAGCCATGTGGCAATGGCTGCAGCAGCACGGGCCCCTGACGTCTCAACCAGGCAGCAGAACAACTCTCTCCCCCGCCTCCAATTCTCAGCATCAGCATGAACAGAACAGCTCCCGGCACTTCTCTCACACACCTCTGATCGCCGACTCTCTCCCCGCCTCCAATTCTCAGAATCAGACCGGCAGAACAGCTCCCGGCACTTCTCTCACACACCTCTGATCGCCAACTCTCTCCCCCGCCTCCAATTCTCAGCATCAGCTTGAGCAGAACAGCTCCCGGCACTTCTCTCACCTCACCGGACAGATCCCTCAAAGTTTCGCCATCAGCAGGGAGCGTCGGAAGCCACACTCTCACAGTACAGTACTGCAGGATCGCTGAAACCAAACAGCGTTGTCCCCCCCCCCCCCCCCCGGTACGGACCATTTTAATTGTACGAAAACCGAGCGGAAATACGAGAACCGGGACAAAATTACAATGAAAAAAGTTGTTGAAAACCGAAGCTAACGAAAACTGGGGCATACGAAAACAGAGGTTTGACTGTATAGAAACATGACAGCAGATAAAGACCATATGGCGTATGCAGTCTGCCCTTCCATACTAATTACTAATCTCTACAGTCTTGTTTCCTTTAGAGATCTTCTGTTTTGTTCCATGTTTATGTTTGTCGTGAATTCAGATAGTCTGTCTCTACTACCGCCACTAGGATACTATTCAATATATCTACCACTCTTTCTGTAAAGAAATATTTCTGCAGATTACTGCAAAGTCTCCTTTCACCTTCACTCTATGCCCTCTCTCATTGCAGAGCTGTCTTTCAATGGAACGAGCTTCTCCTCCTGTGTATTTATGCCACAGAGATATTTAAACGTCCCCATCATATCTCCCTTCTCCATCCTTTCTTCCAAAGTTATAATATTGAGATCTTTAAGTCTGCCCCCATATGCTTTATGATGAAGCCCACTGACCATTTTGGTAGCTGTTCTCTTCACCTACTTACCTTGTTTATATACGTTCGAAGATGGGGGCCTCCAAAATTGCACACAATACCCTAAATGAGGTCTCACCAAAGACTTACATAGGGACACTATCATCTTCTTCCCAATGGCCATTCCTAAGCACCTAAGCATCCTTTTGGCTTTCGCCATTGCCTTTTCTACCTGTTTAGCCACCTTAAGATCATAGGTCCTGCTCTTCTTTCGTCAACAAAAGTATTTCACCCCCCTATACTGTACCGCTCCTTTGGATTTTTGCAGCCCAAATTCATGACCGTGCATATTTTTGCATTTTAATCTCAGCAGCCAAATTCTCAACCATTCTTCCAGCTTTGCTAGAACCCTCCTTATATTATCTACACCTTTCTGGGTATCTATTCTATTGCAGATTTTCCTATCATCTACAAAGTCCAAGTCTCATTTGATCAGTAACATTCAGAAAAGAAATATTAAGAGCAGAAACATAAGAGGAATTCGTTTTTGAGAGAAGTGACACTCCATAAATGTCCCTGTTTAATGCACGTTTACCAAAGTTTAAGTTACAATGTAAACCGCTTTGATTGAAATAAAGCGGTATAAAAAAACTGTTAAATAAATACATACAGTCAATATAGACCTACAATTATTGTTTATCACTCAGAAAAAAAGGGAAAGCTGCTGTTAGGTGCCGTCTATGTCAACTCATGGCGACCCTGTAGATAGTAAGGCGGCTCATTGTTGATAGTGGCATCCATAGCTGCTGTTATTCCTCTCTTGCCTTGACATTCAACCATGCCAAGCATGCTGTCTTTTTCTAATGATCTCTCTTCACATGATGTATCCAAAGTATGAAAGTTGAAGTCTTGACGTTCAAGTTTCTAAAGAAAGCTTTGGCTTGATCTTCTCTAGTACCACTTGATTTATTCTTCAGCAGTCCATGGTATACATTGTATTTTTCAACAGCACCATAATTGGAAGACATTGATTTTCTTCCTGTCTGTCTTCAAGTTTTTTGAAAATACTCATACCATGGGGCTTGGATAAGTCAAATCTTTGTACGCAAAGATGCATTTCTGCCCTTGAAAATCTTATCCAGGTCCTTCATAGCCATTCTTCCAAGAGCACATTTCTTGACTGCTTGTTGTTTCATTATTGATTATTGATATAAGCAGGTTAAAGTGGTTTACTATTTCTTCTCCATCAAGGATGAAATGATTGATTTTTGCCAGTTGTTGGGATCTTTCTTTTCTTCACGTTAGGGTGTCAAATCCATTTTAAGACCGTGTTCCTTGATCTTGATAATTGATATTAAGCAGATGTTTCAGATCTTTACTTTCAGTCAATAACATGGTACTGTTATTGGCTGACAGTAAAGATTATCTCGGCTCCTGGACACCATGCAGCACCCGATCGAGCATCGGGGTGGAGGCAGGAGCTGCTCGCCCCTCCCGCTCCCACCACCAAGGCCCAATCGGGGCGCCGCCAGAGCCAGCGGGACATTTAAAAATGCAGCTGGTGGGCATGCCCACACCCGAGGGCCCTTTGGCGCGGCATGATGGTGAGGCTCGCCCCCACCGACGCTAGTGCGAAGAGCAACCGAGCGACCGACTCCACCTCTGCAGGGTAAGCATCTACCGCAAGGAGATGAAAGACCAGCAGACTTAAATGTAAAAACATTCCTAGGCGTGGCACTATGGAATGGTCACGTTCTACTCCTACCCACTCCAACAATTCCGCCGAAGAGCAGACCTGATCTGAGGCAACCGAACCACAACAAACATCAGCATGTAAGCATCCTCTAAATGTAACCCTTGATGTAATGGAATGTAACCCATGATGCCCAGCCTGCTTGGAATGTATGTATTTATGTATACTGTGTGTGTAGTTGATGCACAGTAGTACTAGTAGTAGTTATGGGAGACAGCCAACCTGGTTTTGCCCTAACTAGATTGCTACTCTGTGTATTTCTGTTGTCTTAATTAGATTGTAAGCTCTGATGAGCAGGGACTGTCACTCTCTATATGTCTGTACAGCGCTGTGTGACGTAGCGCTATATAAATGTTAAATAGTAATAGTAGGACTGTCTGTATACCGAATGTTGCTCAATTGTCTTTATTGATAGGGTAGAATCACATATAGATCGCCTCCCACCCATATGTTCTATATTTTTCAGGATCCATAGCAATGATCCTAAGGGTACATCACCCTCGATATTTATCCATATTTTTCTTCTACCATGACTTTCCACTGAAGAGCAGGCAGGCCAGCCTCCGACACGGGAACCAGCATGGTGAAGGTCGCCTTCTAGCGTTCAGGCAAATGATTATTTTGCAAATCCCATGTCCCACATCACAAACATGCTGGCAGTCGTTGCCAGGGAACATGTTCCTTCAGCCACCGTCATTCTTCCAGCTCCATGTCCGTACTGTGGGAGTGTATCAGAATATCAGCATGTTGGGAACCCTCTGTGTATAGAGCATGCTGTTGTGACTCACTAGGAGGCGCTCCTCCATCTGAGCAACACTGTTTAAGGGGCTACTGGGCCATATCAAAGGTTTGGATGAAACATTAGCCCAGGCATTCTCAATCCAGTTATCAGGACACACCTGGCCAGTCAATGAATGAATGTGCGTGCGAGAGATCTGCATCCAATGGCGGCCGTGCAAGCAGCCCCTCATGCATATTCACTGTGGCTGTCCTGAAAAGCTGACTGGCGAGGTGTGTCCCGAGGACTGCACTGAGAACCCCTTCATTAACTTGGGGTCCTGGGTACTCTGCAGCCGTGAGAGCACCTGGCTTCCTCACAGATTTTTTACCTTTTCCTGAACTCAGTTGCTTCCATTTATTAGTCATCTTACTCTTCTTCTCATTTATTCTATATGGATTTCGGGATACAGTAGCTATTTCCCTGTCCTCTAAAGGCTTATAATCTAAGTTTGTACCCCAAGTGACTTTCCCCAAGGTCTCCACAAGTGTCAATACGATTTTAAATGAATGGTCTTATAATAATTAAACCTCTTATGATGCTCATCCCGCCTGCTGAATTTTTAAAATTGTCCTTGCAAGTCTTCTGTGTTTCTAGACATGAGAGAAATAAAAGAGATTTCATTTGCACCCGTGATCTAGGCGTTACGTGTCTGGACTGATCTTGGAGCTCTACTATATGGAGAGCGTCAGACAGAGAGGTTTACCACAAAGAACACAATCACAACCAGCAGAGAGGGTGGGAACTGGAACCGTGCTGGAATTGAGAGCGCGGCGGAAAGGACAAGGGCAGATCTAGTGGTGTCTTCAGGCTAAGAGGAGCCGGGGCATCTGTGCCAAGAGCCCATCATCTGTGCAGGACTGGATGTACTATGTTTAGCAGAAGCTTGTTTTTCCAGATCTGCTGTGAGCTGGCGCAGCTGCCGACCTCGTGTCCTGCACAGCAGCTGTTTACTCTTGGTGTAGCAAGGACAGAGCTAGCACACTGCTGTTTACACGTCAGAAAGTATTAAAAGATCTGCGGCTGTAGATAAAGCAAATAAAGACCAAGATCCCTCGGTTATCCCCTTGGAGATGAACTACTCCTTTGGAATTCAGTATCATTTATGAAAGCCTCCCCCCCCAATTAAATACACCCTTCACTCTAAATCATCTGCAGGTCTACAAATTACCTGCATGTTAATCTCTCCAAAATTATGGCCATTTGGTTTACTTTTGGTGGCCCGGTTCCCTCCCCCTTACTCCCCGTCTCTCTTCATCCCCCATCCCTGTTGCATCTTCCCTGCGCTACCTCAGTGTCACCCTTGATTCCCCCCTTTCATTTTAGGAACATGTTTCATCTGTGGTCCAGTCGCTGAGGTCCATCCGCCCCTTCCTGACCACGTCCCTCGTCACGTTCGCCTTAGCTGGCCTCTCTCAATATCAATTACGCAGACTCCAACTTGTCCAAAACACAGCTACACGTATCCTGACCCACGCTTCCCGCTCCGATCACGTTACGCCTCTTCTCATTCATCTTCTCTAGCTCCCTGAGTCTTTCAGAGTTCAGTACAAAAATCCACTTTCGTCCATAAAGTACTCCATACTGGTAAAATCGCTCTACCTCTCTGATCTGGTCCGTCTCCATACCCCTCAGCACTCACTTAGGTCCACACATTCCAATTGCATGTCCCGCCCCTCCCTGTCAGGCCCACCTACAATCCACCCAGTCTTCTGCCTTCTTTTCCCTTAACCCTCGGCTCTGGAACTCGCTCCCATCACCCCTCCGTTTGGAACCCTCCTCCATCAGTTTTAAAGTAAAACTAAAGACCAATCTTTTTTGCACAGCCTTTGACCTTCCCCCTCCCTCCTCTCCCCTCCCCTCCCTCAGTGATGTTCCCTTCCCTGCTGTCTCTTTCTTGCCTGAATACTGGTGTGCTGTTTCTTTTTCTAGAAGAGTCATTTTCGATTGTAAACCGCTCTGGTACTTGCGTGTGGGCGGTATATTAAGTGTCGAATAAAGATAAAGATCTCCTGTGTGGATCCTCAGAAACTCATCTGGTCATCACAGATGCAGGTCAATCATGAACAGAGAGCGGATCTTCCGAGCCCCCTACAAGTGTCACTCTGCTACACATGAAAACACAAATACAGCAGACAACCGACAACTCAACTCAAGGAATCTGATTTCAGAAGCAACAAGTGAGATAAGAGGATCCGACAAGGCTAAATAAAAGTACATTTTAGAATTTTGCTAACTGCAACTTTGTGCAGTGAAAATAACCAATTCACAGATCCTAACTTGCTGCTGAAGCAAGCCTCAGACACCTTGATCCTTCCCATCAGGTACTATCGTAATGGGACTCGCTCTGTGTCCAGCAGCTTTCATACCTCTCTCCTTACCCCATTCCCGTCCTTTGGGGCTACAGGTCAGTCCGAACTGGCTTCTGGGTTGGGTCTATACTTCCCCTGTTCTTTACTGAAAGACAGACCTTCTTGCTAGAATATGACAAACAGGTGCTTGGCTGCTGAAGTACTGAAACTCGTCTCTTGCCAGGGAAAGACGCTGCTAATGGTGCCTTTGGGCAAAGACCCGCCTGCTTCTACCTGCCACTCTCCGGGAGAGATGCTATAGGCGGCAGGGCCTAGCGAGAGAGATCTGTCGCCATCTGCCAAAATGGCAACCAAGGACATCAGGACCTAAGCCTGTCCCTTAGGGTGGAAGGAGGGGACAAGAGCAAGGAAAAGCAAATAAGAAAACCAAAATCACAGTGACGAGGAAAACAATGGCTAGTGGCACGTGCAGCCCAGTCACTGAGCCAGAACCTTCTGGAACTTGCTTCTTTCTGTCCCTGCAGCGGGGGGCTTGATGCGGAATCCCTTTGCAGGCCCCAGCCTGGCACCTCTTATTTTCCTTTTAATCTTCTTTCAAACCCAAAGGATGTAGGAAAGAAATAATACATAAAAAGGCCAATAGAGTTTGGCATGTTACTGTTCGATGTGCACTGCTTCAAACTGTAGAAAAGCGGTATAGAAATTAGTTTAAATAAACACACACCTGGGAACAAAATAACTCTCCAAAAATGTAACTTAATTTGGTGTGCAGAAAAAAAGAAAACACAGTGAAATAAACTATAAAAAGTTCCAGAGAAATAAGCTGCCCCTCCAAAAAACACAGACCAATGCATTTCTATGGGAGAAGCAGCTGCACCTTCTGCAGCATAGAAACAGTGAGACACTAACATGTAATATTTAGGGCATTGCCCCTTTCAAAACTGTCTTGCCCCTTCGGTTTTGAGCAAGCCTGGGACCAATTTCTCTGACTGCAATCCCCCTCCCCCGCTGTTAACCTTGGGCCACACACACAGCCAGAGCCAGCACATGCATACATATATGTACACGGACACCCCCCCCCACACAAGCTTTCTTCAGCATGCATCTCCTCTACAGGGCTGCCAAACCCCTATCCCCACCGGGCTGCCTTTTAGTAACTCAGATGTGCGTTTCATATTCTTAGTTGTAAATTCTACTACAAAACTGAGGCTTTCCTAACAGGGGCTCTACAGGTCAAACAACGGTAAGGATTTGAGGGCTTATTTTTATTAAATTGCTAGCTCTCTGACTGGGAGCTCTTAAAAGGGTTTTTGTATATTTTTAAAGCAAAATTACTTTCTTTTTGGTGCTTTAGTAGAAATTTCCTTGAGCAGAGTAGGTTGTAACATTTTTCAGATATGTTAGTGAGAAGAGGAAGGGCAAAAGTGGTATTGTCAGACTCAAGGGTGAAGGGGAGGAATATGTGGAAGCTGATGAGGATAAAGCAGAATTGCTTAACAAATATTTCTGTTCTGTGTTCATAGATGAAGAACCAGGAGCAGGACGTCAGAAAACACCCATAAACAGGAACAGAAGCGAGGGACATCTTGAACAATTTTCAGAAGACTGTGTTTGTGAGAAACTAGCTAAACTTAAAGTAGATAAAGCGATGGGACCGGATGGGATACACCCGAGAATACTGAGGGAACTTGGGGATGTTCTAGCAGCTCCACTGACTGACCTTTTCAATGCCTCGTTGGAGTCGGGAGTGGTGCCGAAGGTCTGGAGAGAGGCTCATGTGGTGCCTTTACACAAAAGCGGAAGTAAGGATGTGGTTGAAAACTACAGACCGGTTAGTTTAACTTCAGTGGTGAGTAAATTATTGGAAACGTTGCTGAAAGAGAAAATAGTGAGGTTTCTGGAGTCCAGCGGATTACAGTATCCGAGGCAGCATGCATTAACCAGAGGGAGGTCTTGTCAGACAAATCTGAATGATTTCTTTGACTTGGTGACCAGGGAGTTGGACCAAGGGAGAGCCCTAGATGTGGTGTATTTAGATTTCAGTAAAGCCTTTGACACTGTTCCTCACAGGCGACTTATAAACAAACTGAGCACCCTAGGGATGGACCCTAAAGTTACTGCTTGGGTTAGAAATTGGTTGGGTGGGAGGCGACAGAGTACAGGTAAATGGATCTCACTCTGAGTAGAAGGATGTTACCAATGGTGTGCCCCAGGGATCTGTCCTTGGTCTGATTCTTTTTAACATCTTTGTTAGTGATATAGCGGAAGGGCTGTCGGGTAAGGTTTGCCTCTTTGTGGACGATACCAAAATCTGCAATAGAGTAGACACCCAGGAAGGTGTATATAACATCAGGAGGGATCTAGTTAAGCTTGAAGAATGGTCTAGAATTTGGCAGCTGGGATTTAATGTAAAAAAATGTAAGGTCATGCATTTGGGCTTCAGCAATCCAAGGGAGCAATATAGTATAGGGGGTGAAGTACTTTTGTCCACTAAAGAAAAGCGGGACCTAGGCGTGGTTGTGTCTGATGATCTTAATGTAGCTAAACAGGTAGAAAAGGTGACAGCAAAAGCTAGAAGGATGTTTGGGTGCATACAGAGAGGAATGGCTAGCAGAAAAAAGGAGGTGATAATGCCTTTGTATAAGTTTTTGGTGCGACCTCATTTGGAGTATAGTGTGCAATTCTAGAGACCGCACCTTCAAAAGGATATAAACAGGATGGAGTCAGTACAGAGGGTGGCTACTAAAATGATTAGTGGTCTTCATTATAAAGCATATGAGGACTGACTGAAGGATCTTAATATGTACACCTTAGAGGAAAGGCGGGATAGAGGTGATATGATTGAGATGTTTAAATACCTCCATGGCATAAATGTTCAGGGAGAGAGCCTCTTTCAATTGAAAGCAAGTTCTGCTACGAGGGGACATGGGATGAGGGTGAAGGGAGATAGATTCAGGAGTGATATGCGGAAATATTTCTTTACGGAAAGAGTGGCAGATGTGTGGAATAGTCTCCCAGTGGAGGTGGTAGAGATGAGGACAGTAACTGAATTCAAAAAAGCATGGGACAAACACAGAGGATCTCTAAAGGTAAAAAGGGGACTGTTGTAGTTATGGAAGGACAGACTAGATAGGCCATGTGGTCTTTTTCTGTCGTCATGTTTCTATGACTGAACCCTATTGTTTTCTTAACGGTTGCTATATTGCCAATTAATATCTGTTACTGTAGGACTGCAGTGGAACAGTAAAATCCATCTTCAGCAACATCTAATGGTTTGGTTTATAATTAAATTTCTTT
Organism: Ichthyophis bannanicus; assembly: GCA_033557465.1. Lineage (NCBI taxonomy): Eukaryota > Metazoa > Chordata > Amphibia > Gymnophiona > Ichthyophiidae > Ichthyophis > Ichthyophis bannanicus. The sequence goes on from CM066042.1 coordinate 25,105,899, forward strand.
CACTTTATCACTCTTTCAAAACCAATAGAAGGTTTGAATGGAGAGGTACTTAAACTGTCCTCTCCCCTCTTTTCCAAATCAAAAGCACCCAGAGACAAAGATATACGTATAAATGCAGAGAGGTTGGAAATAATTCCAGGAGCCGTGCTCTGCATGCTTTTCCCACTTGTTTTCAGAACGTTACCTGCTACTCGGATGCCCCATGAAGGGCAAGGGAGTTGCTCAGGAGACCACCTGGGACACAAAGCCAGGTAGAGACATAGCAAGACACAAGGCTCCCCCCATGTTGCTGTGATAAGGGCCACCACTCTCGCACTCACCCTTACCTCCTGTTTCTTCACCCACTCCTTGGCCGATGCAAAGGTCGCCAGCTGAGCTGCAGAGCCCACCATCACACGGGGGACCGCACCGTTCACCCCCCTCCACAGTCCCAGGATTCCCTGCTTCCGGTAGATCGTCTCAAAGGCACCAGATACACTCTGCAGAGCAACAACAAAAATAGGTCTTCAAATTGCCTAGATCCAGGTCAATTGGTGACCTCCACCCGGCATGCACCAACACCAATGCAACGTCTGCTGAGGCATTGTGAGCAGGGAGGACACAGAAAATTCAAATAAACACCTGCGGATGTTTCATTCTCACATATCCTTTTATGGGAGGAGTGGTCTAGTGGTTAGGACAAGGTACTTCAGGCCGGAGGGCCGGGGGTTCAAGTCCCACCTGGGGACAGCAATCTCAGGCCGGAGGGACTGGGATTTCTAGTCCTGTAGGCACTCCTTGTGGTCTTGGGCAAGCCACTTAACCCTCCATTGCCCATGTTCCCTGTAAGTATTAGCGCATGTGTCTCATATCCTCTCGTGTTAAATGTATCCCCCAATTGACCGCTTTGACCCGGTGAAAAGCGGGATATAAATACAGCTAAATAAAAATAATAAATATATCACAAACCAGGGTACAATCATGCAGAGCATAAATATACAACACATTAAATACCAAACAGATCATGTTACACATAAAACTCTTAACAAAACAGTATATTTCTTTTAAGCAAAAAGGCCCAGATCATGTTGCTATATTAGAGCGTACTCAAGAGATTATATCTAGTATAAGATCATTCCAGTCCCACTTCTCAGAGCTTCCTGGCAGTGACTGGCTCTACTGGAACAGCTCTTACCAAAGTCTCCAGTGACTTGTTCCTGGCAAAATCTCAGGGCCTCTACTCTGTCCTCATCCTTCTTGACCTCTCTGCTGCTTTTGACACTGTTGACCACAACCTTCTCCTCGATACCCTGTCCTCGCTTGGTCTTAGGGGCTCTGTACTATCCTGGTTCTCCTCCTACCTCTCCCATCGCTCTTTCAATAAATGCTCTGGTGGTTCCTCCTCTCCTACCCCGCTCCCAGTCGGTGTACCACAGGGATCCATCCTGGGTCCGCTCCTTTTCTCTCTCTATACCCAGTCCTTTGGTGCCCTTATCACTTCCCATGGCTTTCAGTACCATCTCTATGCCGATGACTCCCAGATCTACTTCTCTACACCTGAAATCTCTCCAGCAATACAGACCAAGATCTCTGCCTGCCTTTCTGACATTGCTACCTGACCTGGATGTCTCACCGCCGCTTGAAATTGAACATGGCCAAGACTGAACTCCTTATCTCCCCCCCACAATACCTCCCCCTCCTCTTCCTCCTTTCTCAGTCTCTGTGGATAACTCTGTAATCCTTCCTGTTTCCTCTGCTAGCAACCTGGGGGTTATCTTGGACTCCTCTCTCTCTTTCTCCACACATATCCAGCTCGTAGCTAAGACCTGCCGTTTCTTTCTCTACATTATCAAAATCCGCCCTTTCCTTTCTGAACACACTACTAAAACGCTTATCCACTCCTTAATCACCTCCCGCCTTGACTACTACAACCTACTCCTTGCTGGTCTCCCTATGAATCATCTCTCTCCTTTCAATCTGTTCAACCCTCTGCTTCTCGGCTAATCTTCTGCCAGTCTCATCATGCCCATATTACTCCTCTTCTCAAGTCATTGGCTTCCTATCCATTTCCGCATCCAGTTCAAACTTCTCCTGCTGACCTATAAATGCATTCACTCTGCGGCTCCTCACTACCTTTCTTCTCTTATATCTCCTTACAACCCACCTCGGGAACTCCGCTCTTCTAGCAAACTTCTTCTATCTGTGCCCCACACTCCTACTGCTAACTCCAGACTTCCCTCCTTTCACCTTGCTGCACCTTACAACTGGAACAATCTACCTGTGTCTGTACGCCAGGCACCCTCTCTAACCCTCTTCAAATCCAGGTTGAAAACTCACCTCTTCACTGTTGCTTTCAGATCTTGACTTCTGTGTTGTGTCTTGACTAGATTATGTGCCGTGTTTATGGTTTTTTTTCCCCCGACTAGGTTATTTTTGCCCTGACTAGATAGTGCTCTGTGTATTTTGTCTTAACTAGATTGTAAGCTCTGATGAGCAGGGACTGTCTCTTACATGTCTGTGCAGCGCTGCGTACGACTGGCAGTGCTATATAAATGCTCAATACCAGTAGTAGTCACCAACCATTAAATAGCAAGATGCCTCTTCAAGGAGCCAAACCTGGAGTTTCCCCCCTGATGGTCAAAGACTTCTTTCTGGCAAGAGGGCCATTTTGCGGATGACATGGATGCATGAGTCGGTATCTTTTATTCGGGGGATCTCAGGGGCTCAGACCATGGAGAATCTGACTGGTATTTAGGACTTTTGACATGTTAACTCCTCGTGCATGTTGAACATCGTTCGCTGTCAATAGGAAGTTGCGTAATTCTTTACTAGTAGACTAATCAGCCAATAACCGGACTGCAGGATTCAGGAGGCTTGAACACATTTACCAGAAGCCCCCCCCCCCATGCAATGAATTAGAAAAGGAGCGACAATTGTCACATCTGTTTTCCAAAATGGGACAGAGTTAGTGGATTTAGTGAAGACAAACGCCTGACGCGCAAGCCCCTGACTAGTTGCTGTTTACTTACAGTGACCAGTGAGCCGTCTGCTTTTCCTACTAACCCACAGGGATTTGATTTTGAAGGATTTAGGTTGAATTCTCATTGATTTAGGCAGGTTAACACCATGAATCAATCAGAAATTAGGATTTTCAATTTTTATCTTCTTCCGCTCCTTGGATCTTCCAGTTCAGTCGGAAAAGAGTTATTCTGGGCTACAGCACTACGAGCCTTCATTCACAACAAATGTTTCCTCCCACAAAAGCAACTAGCCCAGATACCATGCATCTTTTGCCAAGAGCCACAGTCCACAACACCCTCAGAGCCTGCTACCTGTGCACCTTGAATCTGGCCACTAGATGGTGCCATTATGCGACTGCCCCTCTACAGGGGGTCTCGTGCATGGCTACTCACCACAGCCAGGGCCGGCCGGACCGTTTCTGGGGAGTGACAAACAGCAGCGGCAATTCAAGAACAAAACCCAAAAGATCCTGACAAACGCACAAACTGAAAGGCATCAGCACAGTCCCGTACTTGCAAGGAGAGCGGCTCAAAGCAGTTTACTATTAGGAACTTTTACAAGATTGTTGTGGGAGGGATGAGTTTAATTATCATAATCTCGGAGGGGGGGCACCACATAAGGCTGAAGGTTTGCTTATGGCATCTACTACTATGCACCAGCCCCAAGGCCGGGGGCTGGTCCTGAACATAGCCAGTGAGGTGTCTCTCCCCCCCCCCCCCTATTTGTTTTTTATAAACGTCATTGCAAGAAAGTTCCCAGCAGGGGACAGACCACCCCCCCCCCCCCGGGCCCTGGCTGTGTGAATCCTGAAATCACTTCCCCCACCGGGCTTATGACTGCTGAGCTAAGAGCACACTGCAACCCTCAAGTCAAACTATCAGTACAACAGTCCCACAAATATCATTTTACTGGCAGCCATCTCATAGGGAGTCTGGCAGCAACATTACAGCTGAAGAAATGACAGTCCTGCTACCCAGGTCCACAGACAGCAGGTTGCCAGCTTTAGAAGGAGCAGTTAGAACTGGGTTGGCCCCAAAATGCCTCTTGACCCACCACTATGAAATCTGCATGGATCCTGTGAGCTAGGGAGAGCTCCCTCCGCGCCCCCCCCCCAAACTCAAGACTTTCACCAAGCCCAGGTGAGCTGAAGGAAGGAGTTAAAACCAACCTACGTAGAAGACCGGGTCGTATTATTTTTGTATTTAACTCGCCCCTTTCCAGTAGTAAATCAAGGCAAGTTACCCCACTGTACCTGAACGTATTTCCCTGTCCCCAGAGGGCTTACAATCTGCACCTGTACCCGAGGTCACGGAGAGGGGCAGTGGGATTTCAGCCCTGGCTTCCCTGGTTCCAACCTCTGGGCTGCTCCCCTGGTCAGTGGGGGGTGCTGTCGAAGCTGTGCTCACAACCCCTGGGGCGGGGGGGGGGGAGGGGTGGAATTTCAATGACATCTGATGGCACGTCGGATGCACCTGTCCTGGGTACTACTGAGTCACGGCTTGGAGCCTCCGGTTGAAACCTATAGCAATGGCCGAGTTAGGGGTACTAGAAATAAGAAGCAGTTTCAAACTAAAATACTAAGGTAAAGATACATTCAAAACAAAATAAAAGGATGGGGGTAGAAGGGGGAAAAAACCTGAAGGGGGGGGGAGGCCATGAGGGTGTGGCATGAATTTGATCTGGTAGGGTAGGCGGACAGGACTCTGGTTGTATGAAGACCTAAGAAGGGGCTTTGTGTGTTTAAGGCATGGGGGGAGGGGGGGGGAAGGATGCACACGTCTGTCTCAGTCTCTGCCCTGGGTCCCAGCATGATGGAGTGGAGGGTGTAGACTAGTGCTTAAAGCAACAGCTTGGGACCAGTAAGACCAGGGTTCAAATGCTGCCCACACTCCTCGTGGCCTTGGGCAAGTCGCTTAACCCCCCTTTGCCTCAGGTACAAACTTAGATTGTGAGCCCTCCGGAGACAGTACTTGACTAACTCACCTTGAAAGGTGGGAACTAAATACTGATAAATGGGATCTATGTGCCGCCGACTCTAGAACTCGGCGCTTTCAGCCACAGACACCGGGCTTGGATAAGCCCATCTCAGCTGTCCTGCTGTAGTGAGGACGCTCAGTAAATGCCACTCTTTACTTTCTCATGGGTGCTTTGCCCATCTCAGTGGCTCAAGACCACCCAGTACCCTTTGGTGCGGCGGTGCCATAAAGCAGAGGGTGTCAGTAGGAACTCCCGATTGTTCGGTGCCGGTGTGATGGACTGGGAGGGAGCGCGAGACAGGTCACCTAGCCCGTGACGCTCAAATCATTTCTCACCAACAAGCAACAAGTGAAATTATAAAAATAAAGGACGAGAGATTTTGAAATCATGAATTTACTCTAACGCTCAAAGCCAAAGCCTCTGACATGTCTCAAGTCCACTTCTGCCAAGGGACCAGCACATTTCTACCATTCGCTCCTAAAAGCTGCTGCTTCTTCAACAGGCAAGAAAAAATCCATTCTGCTCTTGTTCGCTGAATCTGCTTCTCTTCCAGTTTTTCCTGCATCCCAGCTGCTGCTGCCAGGGCCGGCACATCCATTACGCAAACTAGGCAGCTGCCTAGGGTGACCGCTTCTTGGGTATGGCAAAGAGCAGGGCATTCACAGCTGAACAGCAGATTCTGACAGCCAGGGGGGATGTAGGGCACCAGCAACTTGAAGCAAATTTGGAGCCACCAGGCGATTAGGAACTAAACAAACAAGGTTACTTGAAACTCAAAACCAAACTTCCTTTAACGAAACAAATTCCACAAACAGGTTTTGTGAGTTTTCTGATCCAAGGCCAAGGCCCAAGCCAGAACCTCTCACTGTCGTCATCACTGAAAAGACGACGTGGAATGGAACCAGGAAATACTGTACCTGGGTCATAAGCGCAGCCAGGTAGCTCTCTACTGGATCGCAGCAATGCCTTTGCCCTTCCATGAGCAGTTTAGCGCATTAGCCGCTGAAGAGGCTCACTGCCTCAAGCTGGGGTCAAAACTGCCCTCACACACATCTCCGGCATCTCTTCTAGCAAAACCCAGGCCATGGCCCACATCACGCCATTCATGGGACCCTCAAAGAGCCAGCACGAGAGACCACGAGATGCCCGAGTGCAGTGTCTGGAGCCACGGGACTGCTGGCGATTCTGCATGTAAATGTTGCCCCCTGTGTGTGGGACGCAGAGGATGTGCAGGAGCTCTAATTCCGAGGATCTGAAAGTATTACCTCAATCGCCCATTTCTAGGAGAGAGGCCAGGCTATGAAGCAATAAGATCCAGGCGAGACTGCCACACACCTGGTCTCTCGGCCTGCCACCAAGGGACTCCATTTTGGCCAGTGGTGATGGGGACATTTATCTACTGAAAACTGGACAACGCTAGTCAACTCGCTCCATGTCAGCCACCCCATTCTGACAATAATGGGCTAGATTCTCAAATATCATAAGGGCATAAATGCCAGACTGGGTCAGACCAAGGTCCATCAAGCCCAGAATCCTGTTTCCAACAGTGGCCAATCAGGTCACAGGTACCTGGCAGGTTCCCAAAAAGGTCCACGGGTAAGCAGTAGATTTCACCGGTACTCTTTAATAATGGTTTATAGACCTTTCCTCCAGGAACTTGTCCAAACCTTTTTTAAACCCAGCTACACTAACAGCTTTTACTACATCCTCCGGTAACAAATTCCAGAGTTTGATTATACGTTGAGTGAAAAAATATTTTCTCTTATTAGTCAAATGGGTTACACTGTAGCTTCATTGTGTGTCCCCTAGTCTTTCTATATTTTGATGGTGTAAACAAATCGATGTACGTTTACCTGTTCCACTGCATTCATTAATTTATAGACGTCTATCATATCTCCCCTCAGCCGTCTCTTTTCCAGGTTAAAGAGCCCTAACCTTTTTTAGCCTCTCTTCATAGGAGTAGCCTTCCATCCCCTTTACCATTTTGGTGGCTCTTCTCTGAACCTTTTCTAAAATCGCTATATCCTTTTTAAGATACGGCGACCAGAATTGCACACAATATTCAAGGTGCGGTCTCACCATGGAACGATATAGAGGCATTATAATATCTTTTGTTTTATTTTCCATTCCTTTCCTTACCATACCTAGCATTCTATTTACTCTCTTGGCCGCCGCTGCACACTGGGCCGAGGGTTTTAACATGGTATCCACAATGACGCCTAAATCTTTTTCCTGGATGGTAGTTCCTAACGTGTAACCTTGCATCGTGTAAGCATAGTTTGAGATGTACTTCTCTATTTGTATAACTTTGCAGATGTCCACATTACATTTCATCTGCCATTTGTTTGCCCAGTCTTCCAATTTATCAAGATCCTCTTGCAATTTTCCACAATCCTCTTGGGTTTTAGCAACTTTGAATAATTTTGTGTCATCTGCAAATTTGATAACCTCACTCGTTATTCCACTTTCCAGGTCATTTCTGAATATGTCAAAAAGCAGTGGACCCAGAACAGATCCCTGGGGTACTCCACTATTCACCTTTCTCCATTGGGAAAATTATCCTAACCTCTCCTTTCTTTTAACCAGTTCCTGATCCACAATAGCACACTGCCTCCTATCCCATGACTTTTTAATTTCACCAAGAGTCTCTCAAAAGGCTTTCTGAAAATCCAGATACACTATATCAACCGACTCACTCATTCACGCCTTCAAAAAAATTACACAGATTAGTAAGACAAGATGGGGGGCGGTATATTAAGTGTGAAATAAACAATAAACAATCTTCCTTGGCTAAATCCATGTTGGCCTTCTCCAATTAAACCATGACTGACTACATGGTCCAGTAATTTTGTTCTTTATAATGGTTTCTACCATTTTGCCTGGTACTGACATCAGGCTCACCGGTCTGTAGTTTCCCAGATCACCCCGAAACCCTTTTTAAAAACTGGTGTTACAGTGGCCAATCTTCAGGTGCTGCAGATGATTTTTTAATGATAGTAGGTCTGCAATCTCAAAGCTTTTTTTTCCAAATTCTCTCTTTGCCTGCCTTACATCTAACTTGCCAGTGCTTAGGTTGTTTCCCATTTTATTTATTGCACATTTTTATACCGACCCTTACAGGGATCAGGGGCGGTTTACAAGGAACCAACATGTTATAGATAACAGGGTTTGAACTTTTTACATTACAACATTATTTGTCATAGACTACCTAAACCAAAGAAACTATATACATATAACTATAAATACATGTTAACTGGACCTATGAGAGTGGGATACAGTTTTCTTCATTTGGCTCCTTTTTCCATTTCCCGAAATATGCTTTTTTGGTTGCAACAGCCTCTCTGACCTCATCTTTAAACCATGCTGACAGTTTTTTGGCCTTCCTTCCACCTTTCTTAAAGCGTGGAATATATCTGGTCGGGGCTTCCACAATAGTATTTTTAAACAATGGCCATGCTTGTTGTAAACACAAAGAGGAGCAGCTGCTCTTGCAGAATTCACAGGAGAACACAAGAAGCAAGAGTCGTAGATGGGTGGAACAGGTTTTATTGAACCCCTACGCGTTTCGGCCGTAGCCTTCCTCAGGGGGCACACAGCTAAATAAGATAATATTTAATACAAAATGTAAAAACTAGTCAGTGTGAAATAATAACACATTAAAATCATAAAATTACATAAATAGTTAAAAACATGTAATATAAACATTAAGAAAGACAACTAATGAACAAGCCAAAGCTGATAGAAAATGTTCATAAAAAATTGTGTAGATAACATATATATGTTATAAATAAATTCAAATGTATAAAAACCAAAACGCAGAGTGAAAAGAAAACAAATAAATATGCTAGAACAGACAGGCAAGTGTATATTGAATAGGCTCCATGTTGTCCACTAAATCTATGGGTCTAATCAAATTGCCTTTTGAAGAGCATATTTCAGAATATATATATGCAATCTTGTACATAAACTAGAGACCAGGGGAAGGGTTGGGGGGAGGGGGGGAAGGGGGAAAGGAGAGAGGGGGAAGAGGGGGGAGGGGAGGAGGGGGAAGAGGGGGGAGGGGAGGAGAGGGAAAGAAGGGCAGGGGGGAAGAGGGGGGAGGGGAGGAGAGGGAAAGAAGGGGAGGAGGGGGGAGGGGAGGAGAGGGAGGGGGAAAGAAAACCAGGTGAAAAGGGGGGGGATGTGACATTATCGAGATGAAGTAAAATTGTGTGGTAGTGTGTAAATACCCTTACATAAATTGTATATGTGACACTGAAGAGAATCTGCAGACGCAATTGCACGTATAGGAGAAGTAACTAGGAATAGAGATGGCCCATTATAAATTGAACTCACTGACACCTATTTCTAACTTTTAAAATGACATGCTAAATAAAACCATAACATTGATGTTGGAAACCTTAGCCATGCAATTAAACACTATATCAACACCTACTGGACACTGCCAGGAATAATTTGAAGAAAACAATTTTAAGTGAGACTCGCTAACACCTGAGTCTATCCCTTTGGGAAACCACTGGTGACATAATTTTTGTCAAGGAAATGTAGCTGAAAAATGAAAACTTTTTATGTTATATCGTTCCTTTTACCTCAGAGGCCCATACATACGATATAACATAAAAGTTTTCATTTTTCAGCACAAAAGGTTTTAATGAGTTTTATTTGGTGTGTACACATTCAGAAAGATAAAGTATTAAGGGATGCACTATTCTTCCGTTTATTTAGTTTGTAAGATATAGTACTAAGGTATGCGCTACTATACATTCCTGCAGGTACGCGGGCCAAGTGATTTTTACTGATTACACGTTCTCCACGTTACATCCTCTTGGTGTGTATTTTAGTGTTTAATTTTCGGAGCCAAATTCATTTTAAATCTTGGTCTAATAAGTTTAACCCTGAAGGGCCTTAGGTTGCTACATTTCCTTGACAAAAATGATGTATCCCCCTTAGCCTGATGTCATTGGTCTTCTTTTCTAGTGAATCTTCACATTGTGAGGACTGCGTCCCTCTTCCCAGTGTTTTATATGTAGGTAAGAAGATGCATAATATGAATCTTTTTTTGTCTTCCTTTTTTATCTCTTCCTCATCTTACACAATTTTCCAACTATTCATTTGCGTTTGCTTATGTACCACTAGGCTGAGCTGCACTGCCTTAACATTTGTCCCCAGCAGAGCTCATTTTGAAACGATGTAGTTTCTCAATGCATCGCATAGTTTTTTCAACATTAAAGTTGTGTTCTTAATCAGTACGTTTTTTTCAGTGGTTTCCCAAAGGGATAGACTCAGGTGTTAGTGAGTCTCACTTAAAATTGTTTTCTTCAAATTATTCCTGGCAGTGTCCAGTAGGTGTTGATATAGTGTTTAATTGCATGGCTAAGGTTTCCAACATCAATGTTATGGTTTTATTTAGCATGTCATTTTAAAAGTTAGAAATAGGTGTCAGTGAGTTCAATTTATAATGGGCCATCTCTATTCCTAGTTACTTCTCCTATACGTGCAATTGCGTCTGCAGATTCTCTTCAGTGTCACATATACAATTTATGTAAGGGTATTTACACACTACCACACAATTTTACTTCATCTCGATAATGTCACATCCCCCCCCTTTTCACCTGGTTTTCTTTCCCCCTCCCCCCTCCTCCCCTTCTTTCCCTCTCCTCCCCTCCCCCCTTTTCCCCCTGCCCTTCTTTCCCTCTCCTCCCCTCCCCCCTCCTCCCCTCTCTCCTTCCCCCCCTCCCCCTTCTCTCCTTCCCCCCCTCCCCCCAACCCTTCCCCCTCTCTCCTTCCCCCCCCACCCCCTCTCTCCTTCCCCCCCTCCCCCTTCCCCCCCCTCCCCCCAACCCTTCCCCTGGTCTCTAGTTTATGTACAAGATTGCATATATATATTCTGAAATATGATCTTCAAAAGGCAATTTGATTAGACCCATAGATTTAGTGGACAACATGGAGCCTATTCAATATACACTTGCCTGTCTGTTCTAGCATATTTATTTGTTTTCTTTCCACTCTGCGTTTTGGTTTTTATACATTTGAATTTATTTATAACATATATATGGGAGGAGTAGCCTAGTGGTTGGGGCAAGGTACTTCAGGCCGGAAGATCGGAGGTTCAAATCCCACCAGAGGACAGCAACCTTGGGCCGGAAGGACTGGGGTTTCTAGTCCCACAGATGCTCCTTGTGGTCTTGGGCAAGCCACTTAACCCTCCATAGCCCATGTTCCCTGTAAGTATTAGTGTATGTGTCTCATATCCCTGCGTGTTAAATGTATCCCCCAATTGTGTTGTGACCGCTTTGATTGAAGGATAAGGCGGTATACAAAACTGTCTAAATAAATAAAATAAATATGTTATCTACACAATTTTTTATGAACATTTTCTATCAGCTTTGGCTTGTTCATTAGTTGTTTTTCTTAATGTTTATATTACATGTTTTTAACTATTTATGTAATTTTATGATTTTAATGTGTTATTATTTCACACTGACTTGTTTTTACATTTTGTATTAAATATTATCTTATTTAGCTGTGTGCCCCCTGAGGAAGGCTACGGCCGAAGCGCGTAGGGGTTCAATAAAACCTGTTCCACCCATCTACGACTCTTGCTTCTTGTGTTCTCATGCTTGTTGTAAACCATTAACCTTTGCAGCTGCTCCTTGTAGTTTTTAACTCATTTCATCATAGTCTCCCTTTTGAAAGTAGTACTGTGGATTTCTTTGCCATCTTCCCTCCATTTATTAAATCAAATTTGATCATCATACGATCACTATTGCCAAGTGGCCCCAACACAGTTACTTCTTGCACAAGATCCTGTGTTACACTAAGGAATAGGTCCAAAATAGCTTCCCCTCGTCAGTTTATGAACCAGCTGCTCCAAGAAGCAGTCATTTATTTCATCTAGAAACTATCTCCCTAGCATGTCCTGCTGTGACATTGACCAGGCAATACATGAGTAATTGAAATCACCCACTATTAAAGGGTTGTAACTTTTGATAGCCTCCCTGATTTCTTTTAGCATTTCATCATCCATCTGTTCGTTCTGGCCAGGTGGATGGTAGTACACCCCCACTTCTATTGCCTTCCCCTTTATACATAGAATTTCTATCCATAGAGATTCTACAGTGTATTTTATCTTGTGCGACTCAATGCCCTCTCTAACAGGGTGCAACTCCTTCACCAATTTGATCTACCATATCATTGCTGGTGGCTTTCATTTTATCCAGTTATTGGAACCTAACAGACTTTCAGGCAAAAATTCAGCTAAATCTAGCTTGTGGCCAGTAAGGAGACTATTCTCACCCTCGAGAAATTCTGACTGGCAGATCACAAGGACCATCTAGGTCAGTGGGCTTGAATTAATTCCTTTACATAACCAGGGGCATTAACTATGTAGTACCCAAAACAACAAGATCTTAAATTTGATATTTACAAAGGTTTGATGTATCGCCTTTTGTGGTGCATCGAAGCAGCAGGGCTGGCAATAACATTAGGTGAACTAGGCAGCTGCTTAGAGCGTGGCCCTCTGGGGACCCCATTGCCACCCTTCTCCAGGGCTTGCAGTACCATCAATGGCTTGGAAACTGTGATGCAGAACGTACCTAAACTCTCCAAATTCTAGATCACTTCTTAAGCTTTGCTAGCTCCCTCCTCTTGTTTGCAACACCTTGCAGGTGGTCTCCCCTCTTACCAATTTTGGCATCACCTGCAGAAATGCAAACATTTCCCCGATAGCCTTTCTGCAGTGTCACTTACAAAAATATTTGTACCACACAAATCAAATTTGGTCAATTCTATCAGAGTAATAATTGTCTAAATATATATGCCACTCTGAACTTAATACTTGAAAGTATAATGTATTTTGCAAAAAAGATTCTCAAATAATAAATTTTCTAAATATTTTATGACTGACTGACTGCTGGGGTCTCAGACTCCAGGCTTCCAAAACTTCAATAAATCTTTCGGAATAAGCCTATTTTTGCATCAGCGACCCTTTGTGTCTAATCATATGATGTGTTAACTCTTTTACTATTTCAATGAAATCCAATAATAGCATAAAGAGCAATAAATAGTGCTTAGCTTTGGTTGTCGTTCCCAACGCTATCAATGGCGCTTTGTTTGTGTTTCACCTGTTTGGTTTCTTCAGGGGTTAACTTGAAAGCACTATGATGCAAACCAATATAAATTCAATGAATACATATTTTCTGAGTTCTACTTTTTAACCATAAATAATAATGAATAACTGAGGCAATATACCTATTTTGCGGCGATTTTTTGTTTCACACTACCAGCTAGAATTTCCATGACTGCCGCTTGAGCCAGTCGGCCTTTTGAACGCCGCGCATGCGGTTTAACCTTGTGTGCATGGATTTTAATAGACTGTAGCTATGTTAACGTCACGACGACAAGCCTTCAGTGCAATGTATTAAGCGCAGGCTTCCCATTCTACTCTCAAGTTCAGGCCATTGGGGGAAACTGTGTTCAACCTATGGATCCATCTCTGCTCTTGCCATAGTAAAGTTTGATCTTTCGATTTCCCCTGCAATGCTGTGTTGATCTGATCAATGCAAAAGCATCGTAGTTCATCAAAAGTATGTTGAAACTGCAAGCAGTGATCTACAATGGGAGCTTCCCGTTTCAGGCATTTAATTCTGCTTTAATTCAATTGTGATGTGACAAATATTGCATTTGCCACATTTTCTGTGGCCCAAACCGCCATTTATTTCTTGTACTTGTAAAGGTTGAAATGATGCTGGACTCAAGAGTTCTTTTAAATTTTTATGACGTAGCCATACGCAGCGAACTATTTTGTTTTCTAAACCTGGGATGCTCTGTAATACATTCTCATGTCGTTTTATGATTCGATTAAGATCGGTACTTAAAGGAGAGTATTTTGTAATCAGATTAATAAATGGACCAGAGTCTATAGACGTAGATGATTTTTGTTGTGGGTATAATAGTAGATCACGGTTGCTATACAGGGCTCTTTTATAGGCTTTTTCTACTACTCCTTGTGGGTAACCACAAGCATAGAAATTTATTTTCAGTATTTTGGAATGTCTTTTAAATTCTTGTAGTTCAGTACAATTTCTACGATACCGAAAGAACTGTGATAGAGGTAAACTGTTGCGTAATTGTACAGGATGCGCGCTATTATAGTGCAGAAACGTGTTTCGATCAGTCTTTTTCCTGTGGATTGAAGTGTTCCATTCCTCCTCACCTTTGCAAACAACGACATCCAAAAAAGTTATGTTCTGTGTGGTGGTTAAATGTAAATTTTACATTGGGGTCTCTGGTGTTCACCCAACTAAAAAATCTCTCCAAATGTTTCATTATACCTTGCCATAATAAAAAAACATCATCAATATACCTGACCCACAGTTTTAGATTGAAACATCACCATATAAAAGCAATGTAACGATTTTCAAAACGTTGCATATAGAGGTTGGCTATAGAGGGGGCGCAGGTGGCCCCCATTGCCACCCCTGACACCTGATACAAAACATTATTAAAGACAAAAAAAATTTTTGTAACCGTTAGACTTGTCAATTCTGATAAAAACTGTAGTTGTCTTTCCGACAAATCTTCTCGAGCATTCAGAGCTTCCATCACACACTCGTGTGCCTCCGTCTGTGGTATTATTGTGTAAAGCGAAGTTACGTCCACGGTGACTAGCAATAGATCAGGCAGTCTTGCCAAATAAGCTTGATTCTGTAGAATCTATACATTGCACTGAAGGCTTGTCATTGTGACGTTAACACAGCTACAGTCTATTAAAATCCATGTACACAAGGTTAAACCGCATGCGCGGCGTTCAAAAGGCTGACTGGCTCAAGTGGCAGTCATGGAAATTCTAGCTGGTAGTGTGAAACAAAAAATCGCCGCAAAATAGGTATATTGCCTCAGTTATTCATTATTATTTATGGTTAAAAAGTAGAACTCAGAAAATATGTATTCATTGAATTTATATTGGTTTGCATCATAGTGCTTTCAAGTTAACCCCTGAAGAAACCAAACAGGTGAAACACAAACAAAGCGCCATTGATAGCATTGGGAACGACAACCAAAGCTAAGCACTATTTATTGCTCTTTATGCTATTATTATTGGATTTCATTGAAATAGTAAAAGAGTTAACACATCATATGACTAGACACAAAGGGTCGCTGATGCAAAAATAGGCTTATTCCGAAAGATTTATTGAAGTTTTGGAAGCCTGGAGTCTGAGACCCCGTCAGTCATTATAAAATATTTAGAAAATTATTATTTGAGAATCTTTTTTGCAAAATACATTATACTTTCAAGTATTAAGTTCAGAGTGGCATATATACTTACAAAAATATTGACAATAACTAGGCCAAGACGTGATCCCTGGAGCACACCACAGGCAACGTCCCTTTCCTCAAGTGAATGCAATTTAGCATTACAATTCTGTCACTTCCCATTCAGCTAATTTCTAACCCAACTGTCCATTTTAGGGCCCATACTGACAAGATTGTTTATAAGTTGCCTCTGTGGAACCATTAAAGGCCTTGCTCAAATCCAAGACCAGCGCATCTAGCGCTTTCAGGTCACCGAGTCAAAGACATCAATCCAGTGCCTCTGACAAGACCCACCTCTAGTAAAACCATGCTGCCTCAGATTAGTTTCCAGAATCTATCCTCTGTCTGAGCAGCGACTCCATCACTTACCATGGAGGTCAGACATGAAGTCAAAACTGGAGAGCAACTTTCAAAAGCTGTTTAGTCCGGTAAACGAGGTATCTGAAAATGACTCACCATTAACCCAGTTAGAAATGTGGGCAGGGTATCCGCAATGCCAATACTTTTCCAGATACGGAGGCGGCATCCCTGCTGAGGCGTTTAGATGGAAGGGGAGGGGGGAATAACACACGCAGATTGCATGTTATGTTGTTTTCTGTGGAAAAAGTAACCACTGAACAAGCAAGTGCCAATGCTCTTGGATCCTTTGCACCTACCCACATGGACTTCCCTCTCTGTAGCTTGGTAAAAAGGCCGCAGGTCGCACTACTGCTGGACTTGGAGCAAAGTGTGCAGTTTGATCATCAGTGTATAACTTACAGAAATAGAAGCTTTCCAGTGTCTTGCTGTATTTGCCAAGTCATGAGTGTGCCGTTGCTCCGATTACCATGAGGGTTATATTCAGCCCTACAGATTTAGAATTGTTTTTAACTGGGTGCACAAAAAGCTGCTGCTATTAGGCCCACGCAGGTGACAGTCAGGGCTTACCTGGTGATTGTGCTGATGCCCCACAGCAATGGCAGCTGAGGCCTGAGCCTGAAGCTGGGTCTTCACCTGCAAAGTAAAGAGAGAATCAAGTTATATGCGCCCCCTAAGGAAGTCTTGCAACAGTCATCACGGAATTGCTGAATGAAAGCGCTCCTGCGTCGTCCCTGATCTGCTCTGCTTCTAAAGGGTCAGAGCTTTATGGGAAAAATGCGCAGCGCATCCAGCAAAGAGCAGAGCTCACAGCCACTGGGAATGGAACAACTTATTTTGCACGTTTGCAAGCAACTCCTCAGTGAGCAGCCACATTTGCAGAATCATCACAAATTGCATCCCATACGCAGCAGATCCAGTTGGTTTATCTATCAATAACGTGCAGCCCCAGCCATCCATGTGCATGCCCCCCCCCACCCCCCAAGACAAACACTGCACAACAGAATTCTAAAAGAATTTAGGGGGGGAAAAGCACTAGCTAAAATATAAAACTGCTCAGCTGATCCCACTGGAGGACGCTACCCAGTGCAGAGTAACAGAATGAGGTTGGTGAATTTCTCCCCACCCCCCCCATCACCAACAACAGGACCACTGCCTTCAGGAGAATGAACATTTGCACCATTCTACCGAGTGAGATGGGGAGGTGGTTTCCTTAAAGAAAATGTTCATATATATTTTAAAAAAAAGCAAAGATGTTTTCTAAGCAACATCTCTTATAGCATAAGAAGCCACCCAGCTGCAATGACTTCCCAACAAAGAGGTTATCAGTAGCACACACTGATTTACACCACTGAGCTGGAAAGGCGCCAATGGGACTGCGAATGCGCAAGAATCCCCCTCCCTCTTATTTGTGCATGACACCGCCTAGAAGTGATTGCAGTATTTTTAATAAGAACCAACCACTGCAAGCAAAAATTCTCCCCGTGTTGGATGCGATTCATAGACACTTTCGAAATAAATTAATGCTGTACAGGAATTTCCTAGAATAAGACGAGAAGCTTCCCCTGGAATTCACAGAAAAATAGACTCAGCAGCCCGAGGTAGAAAGCTCAGCTTGGCTGCTGTAAGGTTTCTCAAATCAGGACCGTACCAAGCTAGACATGCATCCTGTGTGACTAATGAAGCTGCTGCCCCTCGGCCCCAGCCAGGTGCAGAAATTCGCTCCTTTTGAGCTTCCTGGAAGACCAGTGATGATATCGCAGCCTTGTCTATATTTGCACCCTCTGTAGCTCTTGGTATGGGCCCTGCCTCCTATCCCCAAAGCACTAACTTACAAAGCCGGAGGAAGGCTCTAGAGGACCTTGAACCGATCAGCTAAGTCTGCCTCGGTCAGCAGAGTCAAAAGCAAACACACAAGGCAATGACTCAGCCTTTAGGTTTCACCCTCCCAAAGCAAAGTTCATGTGGAAGGAAGCCATGGCTTGCACCTCATTACATCACCGTGAGTCGTGAGCCTTCCCACACTCTCTCAGCTCTTCCTGCTGCCGCCTTCCCCTCACTGACACCAGCAGCAGTCAGCCTCCCCTTCCTACGGCTCAGTGGCCAAACAGCACCTTGAACTCTGCAGCAGGATAAAACTCTCCAGCTGTCTTTGTGCAGTACGGGGGCACGGCTGAGAGATACACTCTCTGGCCAGCTTAACCTTACGTTTGAAATCCAAACTTGTTTTGCATTTTGGAGGTCGTTTGATTTGCTGCAACCAGAATCTTGACCTCAGGACGACTTAGTTTGCAGTGCTGCTGGGTGTATGTAGCACCGTACAAGAGTGACAAGTACTTCATCATTTTAGTCATTGTAGCTCAAACTTGGTAAACATACATTAAACAGGGACATTGATAACTTGGATTCTTCTGAGGCAATGGAGAGTTAAGTGACTTGCCCAAGGCCACAAGGAGTGATGGTGGGAATTGAACCCTGGTCTCTTGGTTCCCAAGTCAGTGCTGCTCCCGCACACTATGGCCAGTAACTGCTGTTTTACTGCTCTATGCTAAGAGTCCTGTCTCTACCCCGAAGAGCTCAGGAGAAAAAAGGTTAAGTAACTTGCTCAAGGTCACGTTAGGCTTGGTTGAGATACCTTCTGAAATACAAATTAAAACTGTGTCAGGCACCATATGTTTGGGCCAGATGTACAAATAGAGTGAAATGGAGGAGCCGCCTAATGGTTAGAGCACTGACTTGATAACCAAGAGACCAGAGTTCGAGTCCCACTGGCATTACCTGTGACCTTGGGTAAGTCACTTAACCCTCCATTGCCTCTGAAGAAAGGCCTGGCAAACTTCCAGTCACACTGCCAAGAAAACCCAGGAGCTGCTCGGTCGCCAGGAGTCAGCACAGGCTCGAAGGCTCACACTGCATTGCACTGTACAACAGAGGCAATATCTTCTTCCACTCCACTAAGAGAACCAGCCACAGCCAGCGGAAATTTCAAAGCTGTGCCAGCCCGACTACCAAAACAAGGTAGCTGTCTAGGGTGTCAGCTTCTTTTGGGGGAGAGAGCAAAGTCTAGGACATTCAAAACTAAACAACAGATTCTGATAGCCTGGGGGGCTTAAACATAAGGTTTGCCTGAGATACCAACAACTTGAACCAACTCTGGGGCTAACCCACCTACCAATCCAGACAGAGCGGGAAATCAGCCCTTGCCATCAAACCTGCTCTCTCCCAACTACAAGCAGCCCGAGCACACTGCACATGGCAAGATCAGTACAGACAGAGCGGGAAATCAGCCCTTGCCACCAAACCTGCTCTCTCCCGATTACAAGCGGCTCGAGCACACTGCACATGGCAAGATCGGTACAGACGTCCCATGAGGTTTGAAACAGTTCACAGTGCCAGCCGGGAGGTGTTCGGCTCCTTTGTAGCATAGGAACTTTACACACCACGTCAATCCCTTCATCCCCAGAGCAGGTGGACCACAACCTCTTTCCGTGGATCTTTTAATAGCTCATTCTGCCATGAGTTTCTGCAAGACTGTTGCACCCGCACTCCAAGGTCACGCAGCGCCTTCAGGGGATAAGCAGTGGAAGTGTGTTGGACGGCTTTGCCAGTCTCTGCTGCGATCATCTACTTGACTGCCAGATTGCAAGAAATGCTCTCGGTAAACCTCTGCCCCAACCATGATCCTCAGAGCTGCCCCTACACCATGGACGTGGTCACCAGGTGCTATCTAGTCAAGGGATCTGCGTGGTATCAAAAGCTTTTCTCTGTCCTTGCAGAAATTACCAACTTAGTCTGTATCTGAAGCAACGCTACAGACATAAGCGGCTTAGCTCTCTGCGCCTTTCGGGTTTCCAGTCCAATTGGAACCAGCCTCTGTTGGGCGACAATGTTGCGAGTCTTCGTTTGCAACTTCCCTGAGGTCAAACTAGCCCAAGCCACTGCAACCATAGCCCTTAGCCTGCGGCAAAGAGATTGTAGGTTCCTTGGGAGCCCGGCACATAAGCACCCCGAGTCTAGCCATGACTGGGACCCCAGCCCAGAGGCTATATTCCTAGCCAGGGGTGCAGAAACTAGGCCCAGGAATCATACACAATACTGGGAAGCCATTGGACTAACTCTTAATTGTCATGTTTTAGGAGAAATGGGTGTGGCTACATTTCTAACTAGGGTTAAGTCACATCGGTTGTTTTTCCCTGCCAAACCTATGAGGCATCTACCCTAGCATCTACCTCCAGGCCCTGCCCATCCCATGCAGTGCTTTCTCTTAGAGGGCCAGCTGTAGGAAGCCATGCTTAAACTTTCCTGGAGCCCCCACCTCACACCCCCTCCCCTCCTAGCTGTCCAGATACCCTTCATGAATATGCATGACAAACTAGCATGCATGGTTGCAAAAGTGCACAATTACTGTAAGTGTAGTCACTGTGAATAGGGTTGCCAACTGGCTCCAGATGCGCCCGACAGGCTTGATCCAGGCCTGGGTTTACCCCATTGCATGCAGGGACATGTAGTCTTGCTTTTATTATAGGGTGCAATGGAAAAATTAGAACTACATGACCCTGCATGCAGTGGAGTAAACCTAGGACTGGATCAAGCCTGCCGGGCGCATCTGGAGCCAGTTGGCAACCCTAACTGTGAATGTTCTGAAAACTGGTGATTATGTATCGCCCCATCCACGGGGAGTTTAACGCAAACAGCACTCGAGTCATCTAATGTACGATGAGAGAGCAGAAGGGACTGGGCCCCAAGTTATGAACCTCGATCCTTCAAGGGCTCCCCACTACTGTAGCTCCCATTTCCTTGCATTTGGTACACACCCTGAAAAGCGAGGCGTGTGCGGCAAATGCAAGGGACCTAACCTAATCCTTTGCAGGCCTCCAGGCTTTAGCAGCAGACTGAGAAGTAGGAGTCAGGGTTCAAATTCCACATCCCCAACCGACCTTTGGTAATTCACTTCATCTCTCATAGCTTTTGGTGCACAATGAGCAGATAAGCTCTTCGGGGAAGGGGCTTGAAGCCTTGCACAGTGCTACGGACACCGCCTGTATTTCCCGGGTCCCCGCGATGACTACTCACCAAGTAGGCGGGGCTGGCCACGAAAGCCCCCAGCGCCCCGGCCACGGCTCCGGCCGCCACGGTACCCCCGGGCCGCTGCGTGAGCCCGATGGCCTCGGCGTGGGAGTAGAGGAAGAAGCGGACCCCGTTCATCAGACCCTGGTAGAGCAGCCCGGCCGTCAGCCCCTTCTGCAGCCCGCGCAGCCCGTCCGCCCGCCCCACGGCCAGCACGGCCTGCAGCACCCCGCGGTAGTGGCGGGGGTACGTGCCCCGGGAGCGCAGCTCGCCCTGCAGCTGCAGCCGCGTCTTCACCACCTCCAGCGGGTTCGTGAACACACAGGCCAGGCAGCAGGCGGTGGCCCCGAGCACGAAATCCACGGGCGGGGGGGTCGCCATGAGGCGCGAAGAGTCAGCGCCGAGTTACTAAAGCATCGAGCCGCGAAAGGAACAAAAGCCAAAGTGCAGATGCGCCGCGGGGGGAACGATCCCAGCCCCGCCGGCTCGCGATCAGCCTCCAGTCCCGGGACGGCCACCGCGCTGCAGCAGCTCCCGCGCAGGCCACGCCCACGACCAATCAGCGGCGCCTCCGCGCTCCACACCCACAGCGTCGTCGGGGAAGGGGCGGGCACTGCCGCTGCTCATTTGAATAGGGGCGAAAGTTCGAAGCCTGTTCTGCTTTCACCCCATTGTGTGCTCACAATTGTTGATTGTTCCCTAGATAATCGGAACTATAACCCGGGGGGGGGGCACCACCAGCACGAGCTCCTCCTGCTCAGCGCCCGGGAGCTGGAAAAGCCCAGGCTCACAGCAGCCAGGAACTGACCGACTCCCCCTCCCTTACGGGTTTTACACAGTGACACTGGCGAGTCCATGTCCAGATTTTGGCAAACCTAGCAAAGGAACCAGAGGGAGCTCAGAGTAACTGCTGGGAGGAGCTGGGAGCAGGGCTGGCCCCAGAGTTCGCACGATGGCACCCTAGGCAAACCTTAAGCCTCATGCCCCCCACCCTGGCTGTCAGAATCTATTGTTTAGGCTTGAAGGCTCTGCTCTTTGCTACCCCCTCCCCAAAAGCCGCCACCCTAGGCGACCATCTAGTTTGCCTGATCAGGAAGCAGCAGGGTGGATACTGCACCAGAACCAACTGTGCCACCAAAGGGAAATGGATGAGCCTCACTCACCCTGCTGAGAAAGGCCTTTAGGGTTGTAACTCCTCCCCCACATGAAGTTCCGTTAAAGTTGTAACGCCTTTGCTTGTACAGATCACCACTCCTACTGCTAGCTACTACTAATCATTTATAAAGCACTGTACAAGCATAGATAGAGACAGTCCCTGCTCCGGAGAGCTTACAATCTAACTAAGACATTCTGTTTAGGGCTGTAACTACAGCACCAATTCAATACCATCTTGCCATGCTTGTCTTCAATCCTAAAAATAGAACCAAATCAAACAGTTCCCCCAGTTATAATATCTTTTTATATTACTGTATATATCATTGTTAATCTGTATATAGTTTCCCCGGTTGTCCTATTGTTGAAGTTCCCTGTTCAATGTAAAACTCAATGTTACTTGTATACATTGTAGTATGTTCTTGTTCAATGTACACCGCACTGATTGTAATAGCGCGGTATAAAAGAAGTGTTAAATAAATAAATAAATAAATAAATAAATAAACAGGCTAGAGGCGACTGAAAGAACAACAAATCGCTCCAGACAGCCAGTTCCTTTTTAATTAAATCAAACAAATTTGGTACTTATCCAAACTATGTCCCAGTGAGGTCTCATAATATTCTTCAAAAACAGATTGATATTCCAATGTAAAAGCAGTCACAAGCAGCTTATTCACTCCACGACGCGCACGTTTCGAGCCAGCAAGCCCTGTATCAAGTGTTCAGAAACGCGCAGAAATCCCGCTTACAGCTCACCAAACCACAATCACCAGATATGGAGGATGAATCACACAGAATGGCTAAAAAAAGTAGCAATCAAGCAGGAGCACCAATCACCAAATGGGAGACCTCATTGCACATCGGGGAATCCCTTGGTGAGTAGAAGTGACATCACAACAAACTTGGCCAATCAATTTCTTTATTAAAGCCGGTGGGATGGATCGCAGCCATATCAAAAATCAATTGTTGTTCACGACGTTGCAGCAATGCCAATCGATTGCCCCCCCGGGGATTAGACGGAACATGATCCAACACAGTCCAGAAAATATCTATTCCAAATTGATGATGTTTTTCAATGCAATGTTCCACAATCGGAGCTGATAACACTTGTTGGCGTAATCTCGATGCATGTTCACTTAATCTGATTTTGATCTTTCTTGACGTTCTGCCTATATAAATAAGAGGGCAGGCACATTGTAATACATACACCACGTAAGTAGAATCGCAAGTAGTCGCCCATCGTCTTGCAAATGACTGACCAGTATTGGGATGGACCCAATCCACCCCCGTAAGTGAGGACGCACAAAATGTGCAAGTAGTGCAAACAGAATGACCCCGTACATTAGGATTCGGGAGTGGAGGGCGATCAATCATGGTAGCTGTATGCATTAGTTTATCTTGTAGATTTGGTCCCCTGGAATAGGCATTAGCAGATTATAAATATCATGCGTCTGATTTGTCCTATCGGTTAGCTCAAAGAGGATACCCACAAAAGGTAATTAAGATAGCATACCGTCGGGCTCTTTACACCCATCGGGAGTGGTTGTTGGATGAGTCGTATCGTCCACAACGTTCCTCCTCAAATGAGGTTGCCCCTTTAGTAGGGGTGCTACCGTATACTACCTTAAGTCCAGCTATTACAGCTATCCTCCGGAAGCATTGGCCGATTTTAGGGTTGCATCAATGTTTCCAGAAACCGCTCCGGATTGCCTATTCCAGGGGACCAAATCTACAAGATAAACTAATGCATACAGCTACCATGATTGATCGCCCTCCACTCCCGAATCCTAATGTACGGGGTCATTCTGTTTGCACTACTTGCACATTTTGTGCGTCCTCACTTACGGGGGTGGATTGGGTCCATCCCAATACTGGTCAGTCATTTGCAAGACGATGGGCGACTACTTGCGATTCTACTTACGTGGTGTATGTATTACAATGTGCCTGCCCTCTTATTTATATAGGCAGAACGTCAAGAAAGATCAAAATCAGATTAAGTGAACATGCATCGAGATTACGCCAACAAGTGTTATCAGCTCCGATTGTGGAACATTGCATTGAAAAACATCATCAATTTGGAATAGATATTTTCTGGACTGTGTTGGATCATGTTCCGTCTAATCCCCGGGGGGGCAATCGATTGGCATTGCTGCAACGTCGTGAACAACAATTGATTTTTGATATGGCTGCGATCCATCCCACCGGCTTGAATAAAGAAATTGATTGGCCAAGTTTGTTGTGATGTCACCTCTACTCACCAAGGGATTCCCCGATGTGCAATGAGGTCTCCCATTTGGTGATTGGTGCTCCTGCTTGATTGCTACTTTTTTTTGCCATTCTGTGTGATTCATCCTCCATATCTGGTGATTGTGGTTTGGTGAGCTATAAGCGGGATTTCTGCGCGTTTCTGAACACTTGATACAGGGCTTGCTGGCTCGAAACGTGCGCGTCGTGGAGTGAATAAGCTGCTTGTGACCGCTTTTACATTGGAATATCAATCTGTTTTTGAAGAATATTATGAGACCTCACTGGGACATAGTTTGGATAAGTACCAAATTTGTTTGGTTTAATTAAAAAGGAACTGGCTGTCTGGAGCGACTGTGTTGTTCTTTCAGTCGCCTCCAGCCTGTTCCAACAAAAAGATATTATAACTGGGGGAACTGTTTGATTTGGTTTGGTTCTATTTTTAGGTGTGATTTTTGTTACTGAACCAGGGGATTTGTTGATTTTTTGATGCTTGTCTTCAATGGCATTGGCTGGCAAGTTCCAAATAAACCAGCATGCACAGAAGGACCATCATCCCCAAACTGAC
The DNA here is from genome assembly GCA_033557465.1 of Ichthyophis bannanicus. Lineage (NCBI taxonomy): Eukaryota > Metazoa > Chordata > Amphibia > Gymnophiona > Ichthyophiidae > Ichthyophis > Ichthyophis bannanicus. The sequence goes on from CM066042.1 coordinate 25,130,578, forward strand.
TGGGAAAGGAAGTCCTTAACACAGCTTCATTTCATGCTCACTGCAAAACTGTTCTCCTAGGTAGGACAAGCAGGATGTGTCAGCCACACCTGGTGATGTCATCTGACGGCACCATTTATTTATTTACATTCTCTTATATACCGCGCTATTCTGCATCAGTGCCGTTTACACTGAACAAACTGAAATTACATTGAACAGGGCATTATAACTTGGAGATAACTATTTTACAAGGAACATGGGCTATGGAGAGTTAAGTGGCTTGCCCAAGACCACAAGGAGTACCTGTGGGACTAGAAACCCCAGTCCTTCCGGCCGAAGGTTGCTGTCCTCTAGTGGGATTTGAACCCCCGACCTTCCGGCCTGAAGTACCTTGCCCCAACCACTAGGCTACTCCTCCACACCATGGGGAAGTGCTCTCTAGAGCTCAGATTTCTCTGAGCATGTGAGGAGGTCCCACCTCCCCAGCCCGCACCTAGCCAGTTCAGTCTTTTTTTCTTCCGCCTTTGCCTCAAGACGGAATTGCTAGCTCTCTAGAAAAAAATATGCCCAAACTGGGTTTTAAAAAGTGCTTTCAATGCAACCGCAAGATGAATTCTACAGACACTCACCAGTCCTGCCTCCGATGCCTCGGGGCAGGGCACAACGTCCAAGATTGTTCCAGCTGCACACGGATGTCCCCTAGAGCAAGGAAGTACAGGGGGCACACCTTGAAAGACTTCTTATCCTCCTCAGAGCCCGCAGAAATATCCTCTCCGGCAGCTCCCAGCACCAACGGAGGGCAGCGGCACGGGATGTGCTCTGTAGAGCCTCCATCCCCAGCCACTCTGCACAAGACGCCAGCGCACCTCCCGGTCAACTGGCCTCGGACACTCCTGCAGCCCCCGCGGCCTTTCTGGTAGGCTCCCCGGTGATGGCAGACTTCCCTGGGTTTTTCCCCACACCATGCGGTCCCTCCAGCTCCGGCCAAGATGGCACCGCCCATGTGGTTGTGCCTGGCTCCGCCTCTGGACTTACCCTCTCCTCCCGGATTGGCCGAGACCTGTCTTCCTCCAGCTGCGCCAATGCCGCTGCGTCCCCTCGGGGCAGGGAATCCCCTCTTCGCTCCAGAGCGTCCCGAGCCGACAGCAGCCCCAGCGCAGAAGGAAACCACCGGTGCGAGAGAGGAAACCGGCCCGAAGACCGTAAGGAGGCAGCAGGCAAGCACCGCAGCAGAGGGAGGGGGGACAGACACACAAGAAAGCGCCAGTCAGCATAGAAGGAGAGATAGCTCCTATGACCGCGGGCACTGCAGAAGCAGGCGGTCCAGCTCTAGCAGGAGGAGTTCCTATGGCAGCCCTTCCCATAGCCACAAGAGGAGCAGGCATCGCTCACGGTCCAGCTCATTCTCTTCCGGGAGGCACAGGAGCAGCCACTCATCAGATAAAGGCACCTCTGCGGCTATCCTGCAGCTGCTGGTGCGCCTGGTGGACCAAACAGCACCTCCAGCCCAACTCCTTGAACGATCATGCTCCAAAGAAGTACTACAAGCACCAATAGCACAGCCTAGCCCTGTGCGGTCCAGCACCCCACAAACATCCTCCCGGACGCCTCCCAGAACGCGGTCTCCCTCACCAGAGCAAGTCCTGACCTCTGGGGAGAGCGACGAGGAGGGAGCGGGCCCAGACTCCTCCGTTTCCAAGACCATGCCGGACGAACCAGAGGAACCACAGCATCAGTTGCCGCCAGAGGACCTTACCTACCCCAAATTCCCGAGGAAGGTGGTGACCAAGCTTGGCCTACTAACAGAGGACACCTCTGGCGAAAAGGATCCAGAGGTCATGAAATACCTCAGTAGCCCTAGACCGGCTCTAGCCCTACCGCTCCACCAGAAACTGCAGAACAAACAGTCAATAATATGGCAGTCACCGGCCTCCAGCCATGCTTGTTCCAGGAAGTTAGACAACAAATACCTCCTCCACCTGGCTCCGGGTTTCAGTAAATCTCAGCTCCCACACCAGTCTATTGTGGTGTCTTCTGCGCTAAAGAAGGTCAAGTCCTCACGCACACAGGCTAACCACCCACCAGGCCGAGACCCTAAGCTCCTCGACGACTTGGGGAGCAAAGCCTACCAAGGAGCTATGCTCAGCGCCAAAGTAGCAGCGCACCAGTTCCAACACATCCTATTCCAGGATGCCCTCCTGGCCGAACTCAAAGGTCAACTTGCGGCCCTTCCCAAGGACGCTCAACTGACAGCCTCAGCTACATTACAGGACCTGGCCGAATGCAGCAAACACTTGATGAGCACGGCCTTTGACGCCTTCGACATAGCCATCAGGACGGCTGGCACGGCCATATCAGCCCGCCGCTGGGCATGGCTGCGAGCGTCCGGCCTCAGGGAAGACACCCACGACAGAATCGTGGATGCGCCCTGCTCAGGCGAGTCACTCTTTGGCGACAAGGTGGCGGATACTGTTAACGGCCTTAAAGAGGATTGCACCACCTTGCAAACACTGGCGGCGGACGGACTCGAACGCCACTCCTCATCGCAAAAAGGGAGTTATTACCGCAAACCATTCTCCTCCTCCAAAAGATTTTACAACTCTAATCGGAGATGGCAAGCACCTAAGTACAAGCAACCCTACTACCCCTCCTCCTCCTTTCAGAGGCAACAGCCGAGGGAGCGCAAGCAGAAAAAGCAAAACTCCCAGCAGTCCGGTAAGAACACCGCCTCCTTCTGACAACTCGGCTCGGCCGGGACCACTTCCTGGAACCCCGGCAACTCTGCCAGTGGGGGGCCGCCTATCCATGTTCTTGCAGGCATGGCAGGCGATCACCACAGATAAGTGGGTCCTCCAGATCATCCAATCAGGCTACCGCCTACAATTCTCCTCCCCACCGTGGCAACGCTCGCAGCCCATCAGCTAGACCCCGTCGCACCTAACAGCACCACTGTCAGACCTTCCGCAACACCTCCTCTCTGCTCGAGCGATAGAGCGGGTGCCCCCCAGGGAGGTCAACACTGGCTTCTACTCCCGGTACTTTCTTATTCCCAAGAAGTCCGGTGGTCTCCGTCCGATCCTGGATCTCCACAAACTGAACAACTTCATCACAAAGGAGAAGTTCAGAATGTACTCCCTCAATTCCATCCTACCTCTCATCAAAGCGGGAGACTGGATGGCGACTCTGGATCTGCAGGATGCATACTCCCACATTCCAGTCCACGAATCACACAGGAAATTCCTGCGCTTCATAGCACTGGGATGCCACTACCAGTACCGTGTTCTTCCCTTCGGGCTCTCCCCGGCACCCAGAGTTTTCACAAAGTGTGTAGCAGTTGCCGCATCACACCTACGCAAACAAGGCATCGCCATTTTTCCCTACCTGGACGACTGGCTGCTCTCGGCGCCCTCTGCCTCCGAGCTCAGGATCGCCGTGCGATCAACGACAGACCTGCTACACTGGCTGGGCTTCCTCCTCAACAAAGAGAAGTCTCGCTTGGACCCAGCCCAGAACAGAGAGTTCATCAGAGCGATAATCGACACCTGTGCCTCGAAGGCTTTTCTTCCCGAGCAGCGGGTAAAGGTCATCACGTCCCTAGCCAAAAAGATGTCCACGTCCAAACAGACCACAGCGCGCTGCATCCTACGCCTCTTGGGTCACATGGCAGTGACAACCTCGGTTCTACCTCTGGCGAGATTACATATGCGCATCCTTCAGTGGCACCTCCGGACCCACTGGAAGCAACTCTCCCAGCCGCTCAATACCCGTTTTCTCATCAAGGCCAAGGTCGTGAAAGATCTCCGCTTGTGGACAGACCCGAGCAACCTCTCAGCAGGCAGGGATCTCCAACCGCATGGCTACGAACTCGTCCGCACCACAGATGCGTCCCCCACAGGATGGGGAGCCCACCTTCCGCACCTCAGCATGCAGGGAGCCTGGTCCAGAGCAGAGCGAGCTTTACACATCAACCGACTCGAGTTCCGGGCAGTCAGGTATGCAGTGCAGACCTTCAAGGCCCAGCCGGCCGGGAAGTCTGTCCTTGTCCAGACAGACAACCAGGTGACCATGTTCTACATCAACAAAGAAGGGGGCACGGGATCATGTCCCTTATGCAAAGAGGCCCTAGCCAACAACTGCATCCTACAAGCGACTTATCTTCCCGGGGATCAAAACACCCTTGCGGACAGGCTGAGCAGGCAGCTCCAACCCCACGAGTGGACACTCCACACAGAGGTGGCAGGCAGCATCTTCCGGCATTGGGGAACTCCCCAGATCGACCTCTTTGCAACAGGGTTCAACACGAAGTGCCTGTTATTCTGCTCCAAGCACCCATCACACAGGAGAATGGCCTCGGATGCTTTCACGGTGCCCTGGGGTGGGGGGGAGGTGGGCGCTAGCGTACGCCTTTCCCTCAACTCATCTTATTGCAGCAATGATACAGCGGATCGTCATGGACAGGGCACACGTCATACTGATCGCCCCCTACTGGCCACGTCAAATGTGGTTCTCCCTTCTGCTTCGACTAGCTCAGGAGCCGCCGATCTGGTTACCGGTGAGACCAGACCTGCTCACCCAGAACAACGGCAGCACCCTGCACCCGAACCTACAAACCCTAGCCTTGACAGCCTGGAGATTGAGAGGATGAATCTCGCCTCCCTCCTACTACCCTCGGAAGTGCAGCAGATAATCCTGGCTGCCAGGAGACCTTCCACAAGAAAATCGTATAGCCTCAAATGGAAGCGTTTCAGCCTTTGGTGTGCCAACCAAGGCCTCAACCCAGTCTCTTGCCCCGTGCCTAAGGTCCTGCAGTACCTCTCCACTCTTTTCAGCCTCGGATTGAAACCGCAATCCATCAAGGTCCACCTCGCAGCGATTGCATCTCTGCACGAACACCGGAGTGGCTCTGCCACGTGTTCCCTCACAGCGCTGCCCATCGTGACGCAGTTCATGAGAGGCCTTGTGAACCTGCAACCCCCAGTCCAGAAGCCAGTGCCTTCATGGGACCTCAACATCGTCCTGCAGCAGTTGATGCAAGAGCCCTTCGAGCTGCTTCACACGGCGGATGGGAAATTCATGTCCTGGAAGACACTCTTCCTCATCGCCATCACCTCAGCCAGGAGGATCAGCGAGCTACAGGCACTTGTGGCTCATCCACCGTACACTAAGCTCCTCCATAACCGAGCATCTCTACGGACTCATCCAAAGTTCGTCCCCAAGGTCGTCTCTGCTTTTCATGTCAACCAGTTGGTCGAACGTCCCATGTTCTTCCCAGCTCCACATTCCTCTCCGGAGGAGCAACGACTCCACTCACTGGATTGTGTCAGAGCCTTACGCATCTACATCGACAGGACAGCCGCTGTTAGGCTGGGGGACTCAGCTCTTTGTGTCATTTGACCCTAAGAGGCCTCAACGGCCCGTCACCAAGCGCACGCTCTCCCGTTGGATATCGGACTGTGTTGTGTATTGCCTTCATAAGGCGGGCTCCCTTCCAGCGAATAAGGTGGGGGCGCGTTATTTCAGTTAAATATGAAGTAAAAAGCTGCTCCCCCTTTCTAGTAAGACTCATTGAAAAAACAGAAAATTGGTAGCCGGAAACATCAGATATGAGTTCTTTATGACCTTGGTATAAGGGTAGTTTTAAGTAGGATTGTGCCAAGCTAGAAATACACTCTGTGGAACTCATGAACTTAGCACCCCCCCCCCACACTCACCCATCCACATGCAGGAAATCACTCTTTTCAGGCCCAGTGATGACATTAATCCCCCCCCCTCAATACTTGCACCCTGTAGGCCGGGGCATACTGCTCACAGAACCCTCAATATGGCTTGGGTTATAAGCATGCATCCAATAAGCTACAAACTGGTTCCAGTTCCTCTTTTGAGTTGGATTTCAAGTTCCTTATCTGTTCAAGTGTCCTGTTAAACCTCTCAGGCTGTGGGCTCCTGGAAGCTGATAGGAAGAGGTGTGAACCTTTGCAACACTAGTCACCTGCAGTTCCTTTCCCCTGGTCCGGACCTATGCAAGCTGGACCTTCATAAAGAATTTCTCCCACAGTACCCTGGCAGTGGTCTGCACCCTCTGAGCGCTGGTGGGGGTCGGCCTGCACACTCTTGATTAAGTGGTTTATGGTTCATTGCTTACTTGATATACACCACCCTGCTACTAGAAAGCGTGGTATATTCCAAAAATAAGGAAAAGTTAGATAGAAAGGAGCACCATCTGCAGCCGGGAAAGGCGAACCTTCATATGATAGCCAGAAGATGGATAGAGCAATAGAAGGTCAGGGCTGCAGGGGAGGAAGGTCAAAGGCATGGCAGAAAAATTGTATTTTAAGTCTAGACTTAATGTAGGGATAGAAAGGGCTCTGAGCGTAACTCAGTGGCCAGTGAATTCCAGAGTGCAGGACCGAAGTAGTATAAGGCAGAGGAGCAGGTGAACTCCAGGTGGTTGTGTGAAGGGGATTGTAAATGAGTAAATGAAGGCGGTTGGCATGGAGGGAACGGGGAGGGGGGGGGTGTAAGTAGGTAGGAGTGCCAGTACGGATTGCCTTGTGAACCAGTGTTAAGAGTTTATACTGCGCACGGTATTTGAGGGGAAGCCAGTGAGGATGAATCAGGAGGGGAGGGACATGGCCGAAACATGTGGCATGTGCAACAATACGAGCGGCGGTGTTTTGGATGAGTTCTAACCGAGTGAGAGAGTACTGGGGAAGATCGAGAAGAAGGACATTACAATAGTCAAGTTTAGCAATAACCAACGTCAGGAGAGTGATAAGAGAAGAGGGTGATAGGAATAGGTGGATAGCTTGAATATGGTGGAGTGAGAAGAAAGCCTGGCGAACCAAGGAGGAAAGGTGTGCCTGGAAAGTAAGGAAAGAGTCAAGGATCACCCTAAGATATCAAAGGGTAGTCACCAAAGGAATTGGGCCGGAAAGAAAATCATGAGCTAATGGGGGAGAGACAGAGGAAAGGGAAAACTAGATAGCAGCTGTTTTAGAGGGGTTTTAGTGTTAAAAGGTTTCAGAGAACCAGATGGAGATGCAGGAGAAACAGGTGTTCAGGGGGAGCAGATCAGGGGCAAGGGAGTCTGTGTGATGAATGATGGTTATATCATCGGTGTAGTAATAAGCAGAGAGGCCGTGTTGCTGGATGAGCAAAGTGAGAAGGGTCGGGAAGATGTTGAACAGAAGAGGGGCCAGAACTGAACCTTGTGAGACCCCACAGGTAAGTGAAAAAGAGGACGAGGGGTGTGATGGTGAAGAGCGGCCAAGAACAGAAAAGGACTGATGACATAGGAAAGAGCGAAAGCAATGGAGAACAGTCCCGTAAATTCCGAGGTCGTGCAGACGGGTAAGGAGGGTGTGATGATCAACAAGGTCAAAAGCAGATGAGAGATCCAGTGAAAAGGCTAGCAATAGGTTACCATGGTCGTGGGCTTGATGAATTTCGTTCAGGAAGGAAATGAGAATAGTTTCAGTGCTATGTCCTGTGTGGAACTCTAACTGATGGGAGGTGCAGTGCGTGGATGGTGTCAAGATGGGCAGAGAGTTGAAGAAAGATAAGTTTCTCAAGGACTTTAGCAAGAAAGGGGAGGGTAGAGACAGGCTGAAAGTGTGCAGGGATGGAAGGATCAAGAGAAGGGTTCTTCGGTAGAGGCCAGACAAAGACGTGTTTCCAGGAGCAGGGAAAGGTTCCCGAGAAGAGGCTGCTGTTAAACATAGAATTAGAGGGGAGAGGGCCAGAGATGGTTCAGTGAGCATGCAGGGGTCGAAGGGGCAGTTTGAAGAGGACAAGGCCTTATGGAGATTTGAGGAGGATATTGGGCAGAAAGAGGACCAAGTATGAGGATGAGAGGGTGAGGGGGAAGGAGTGGGAGGGGTCAAGGGCACTGTTCCCTCTAAGCTGTGCGCGTGTATGTGCGCACACACCTCGCCGAGCGAGCACACATACTTTACAACAGAGCGCACAAAAATTACGGTTTTGATTCTGATAGAAAACAACAGACATCTTAAAATTTAAAAGTTGTGATTGTAATTACTAGAAATTTTCCGCTTCATTTAGTAATCCTTTATTTTCATTTAATTTGATTAAAATCAATGTGGTGTACATACTGTATTCTGACGTCTAGTCAAATGTTAAAGTATATAACTCCGAGTGTCGTTATGTGGCGCACAAAAATTTAACCTTCCTTCAAAAGCTGCACAGCTGATATTTTATGTACACACAGCCTACAGAAAATTAGAGGGAACATTGGTCAAGGGGGGTACAAGACGGAAACAGAGGTGTGGGACATAGTAGTCAAGGAGACCACACTCAGACATTAGAAACATAGAAATATGACGACAGAAAAAGACCACATGGCCTATCTAGTCTGTCCTTCCATATCAACAACTACAACAGTCCCCTTTTTACCTTTAGAGATCCTCTGTGCTTGTCCCATGCTTCTTTGAATTCAGATACTGTCCTCATCTCTACCACCTCCACTGGGAGACTATTCCACGGATCCACTACTTTTTCCGTAAAGAAATATTTCCGCATATCACTCCTGAATCTGATATGCGGAAATATTTCTTTATGGCTTGCCACATAAAATTGGCTTGCCACATAAAAGGAACCTCTCCGCCCCCCCCCCCTACCTACTTTCTAGTAGGCAGGGGCCTCCTTTGAGGGTCTGGGTGCAGTGGCAGTCTTTATCACATCTGCCAACTCATTTATTTTCTTTTCCAGCTTCTGGATCTTGTTAAAGTCTGGCTTCCTTTGCCAGTTCCAGTTCTGCCAGTGAAGCGCTGGAGTCTGGCTTCCTTTGCCAGTTCCAGTTCTGCCAGTGAAGCGCTGGAGTCTGGCTTCCTTTGCCAGTTCCAGTTCTGCCAGTGAAGCGCTGGTTCCCAGAGTGCTGCTTAGACCCAGATGACTAGTTATCCTGGGGTGGCCTGGGACAATTCTATGAAACGAAGGAGAAGAGTTACTTTTCAAAGAAAGAGTGGACTTTATAGCACTAACACTGTTTTTGTTCCTTGGTTTTGCTTGGAGCCTTTACCTTGCTACCATTGTTAGCCCAAGTGCTCGCAAAAGCTTCAAAAATCCTCTCGGTGTCTTCTAACAAGCGTGAAAGGGGCTTGTGATGCTTGTTGGCCAGGTGAGCCTTGGTGGACGGAGGAAGAGTCTGATAAAACAGATCATGGAACTCCTGGTGATGTTCCAGTGGGTCCCAGGGAAGATTACTCTGAAAGAAAGTCTGCCTGCGTTTGTAGGCAAACTCTCTAAGTGATTCATCTTTCCCACAAGTCATACTATATGCTGCCTGTTTGGCACTGGTTGATATAACCCATAATGTTTTTTTAGTACTTTTTCATAGGTGGTGAAATTACTCTTTTCACCCTCTGCCATGGTCCAGATAAACTGCTGACAAGGTACGTCAAAAGACCATGGGAGCTACGGACCATGAATTCCTCCCTGGTGACTCCCAGAGCTGGAAGACTTCTTTGACTGCTGTTAAATGTTCATTTATGGTTACACAACTGCTTTTCTCAAAGGGTGTGAACAGATTATGTAGAGATGTGATAATCTGAAGCTGGTCCATAGGAGTAAGAACATCTCTGTTCTTTCTCTCTTGCTGGACCACAGAGCATGGAGGATTTTGCTTGCCTTCAGCTCCCTCTGGTGGCCAATGTTGGTACAGTTTTATTTATTTATTTACATTCTCTTATATACCGTGCTATTCTGCATCAGTGTGGTTTACATTGAACAAGCTGAAATTACATTGAACAGGGCATTATAACTTGGAGATAACTATTTTACAGGAACAGGGGCTGATGGAGGGTTTTTTAAGTGGCTTGCCCAAGACCACAAGGAGCACCTGTGGGACTAGAAACCCCAGTCCTTCCGGCCCAAGGTTGCTGTCCTCTAGTGGGATTTGAACCCCTGACCTTCTGGCCTGAAGTACCTTGCCCCAACCACTAGGCCACTCCTCCACTCCACTCAGTTTTCTATCATAAGAACATAAGATATGCCATACTGGGTGAGACCAAGGTCCATTAAGTCCAGTATCCCAAGCCAAGTATCCCAGTATCCCAAGTCCAGTATCCCAAGCCAAGCCAATCCAATCAAATATCAATAATAACATAGACACATTATTAATAAAAATCGGCCTCATAAAAATTTGCTTAATATATAGACCCCCAGACAATAAAACAGATGGCCTGGATTCTCTTATTGAACTCCTCCGCATTTCATCTACTGACCAAAATCCTGTGATCATGCTAGGCGATTTTAACCTTCCGTCCACTACCATCATCAGACTCTAAATATTCCTAGACACCATAGCAGACCATAGAGTACCATCAAATAATTAAACTGCAACATATATAAAAGGAGGAACATTAGATTTGGTTCTTCTCCCTGAGATACTCTTCAAGCTAGTTAACCTCAAATTCCACTGAATGCATAGAGAACACCTTGGTCTGATCATTTTTATCATCAAAAATAAATCTCTCATATCCCATCCCCAGCAGCAATAATCACATAAGAAGCACACTACTTCAAACTTCAAAAAATTTAATGAAAACAGACTTCCTTGACTCAACATCCCCTACTTCTTATCAACAACTAATTTGGATGATGCTGTTAACCAAACTGGAATGATACTATCAATAATGCAGCTATAAATATCTCCACAACCTAATAAAATGACCAGATACACCAAAACAAATAGTTCACACATGGTTTAATAGCACTCTAAGACAAATGAAAAAGAACTAAGAAAAACTTGAAACGAAATGGAGAAAACCAAGCTGTCTGTACCCCAAGGAAAATATACAGTAACTATCTAACAAATTACAAACAAACAATTGACAGCACAAAGACAAAACCTATTCCGCAGCAATCTTAACAAAATCATAAATAGACCGAGGGAGCTATTTTCCATAGTCAGAAAACTAACCAATAACGAGCAAACTTCTAGCAACGAAATCACAGACAGCTCACCATCTCAGTTCAAACCCTAGCTAACCATTATCAAACAAACTCTAGAAGAAACCAGCCATGCCCTCAGAAATATTAACATCACTTATCAACCTGTTGATGAATGGTCGAATTCTACTAACCCCATTTCAAAAGTGTCATAAAAAACATCATCTCCAGCCTAATACCACAACTTCAAACTTAGATCCATGCCCAATATCATGGATAAAAAAACCACACTACCAACTCTACTATCCTATATTCTCCCAATAGTAAACCTCTCCTCACTCAAGGATACCTTCCATCCCCGCTCAAACATGCACAAATACGTCCAATTTTAAAGAACTGCAAACTAGGATAAAACATTGCCAACATCATATAGGCCCATTTCTAGCATACCATTTTTGGCCAAAGTAATTGAAAAGGTAGTGCAACTACAGACACAGGAATCATAGGACGTATCTTACCCACTCGATGAACAACAACTATGGTTTCCCGGCCCCGCCATGGAGTAGAAAAAACACTTCTAGCAGTATTAATAGATACACTCCTAAAGGAATTGACAATCACAAACAGGGCGTACATCTCCTTTTCATTGACAATATCAGCAGCTTTTTGATAGCGTGCATCACTCAATATTGCTCAACAACCTAGACAGTTAGGCATAAACTCCACAGGTACATAAATGGTTCACTTCATATTTACATAACAGAACACAAAATGGTAAGAGCAGGGCAACAATCAAACATCCAACACATACAAACAAGAAATAGGTTTTACCACAAGTTCAGCACTGTCAGCCCTACTTTTCAATATCTATATAAAACCAGGTCTGCAATATCTTTAAAAATTTGGAGTACAATATCACTTTATGCGGATGATATCATGATGTACATACCTTTTACGATTCCTAACCTACCGATTCAAAATTCTATCAGACTGCTACAATGAAATTACATACTGGCTAAAAACCCAAAACCTCCACATAAACCATGCTAAAAACCGAAGTCCTCTAAGTCGTAACAAAAAACCAAAACATTCACTCCTCCAACCCCATATAACACTACAAAACCAAGAAATTAAATAAAAAATGAAATAAGATATCTAGGTGTCATTTTAGATACACACCTTTACTATGGAAACGCACATTAGAAATACATTAAAGAAAATCTACTTGCAAACTCAAAATCCTCAAGCAATTACGCCCCCTGTGTATTTATACAAGATTTTATCAATATAATACAGGCTACCGTAACTCCACACTTCGACTTCGCAACTTAATACTTATAGGCATTTCAAAACAAAACATCAAAAGGATCCAACTTGCGCAAAAGGCCGCAGCTAGAATTATATGAAAGATAAAATCACGTCCAACAAACACCATACACCGATACTGGATCCCTTCATGGTTACCAATACAAAGCAGGGGGATAACATACAAAACAATAATAACTACATTCAAAGCCCTAAATGACATGGGCCCCGAAGACACTTTGTAACCTATAAGCAAAGAACCACCTAAGCCCACTCATAGAAAAAGGACAATCAAATAAACTTAAGATGCCAAAAGAATATATACGAACTCACAAAATCAACAAATAATAGAGCCTTTTTCCCACATAGCCCAACAGTCTGGAACTCTTTACCAGAGGACTTACGATCACTAACAGAGATAATAGAATTCAGAAAAAAAAATGAAAACCTATCTATTCACTAAACACTATAATACCATAGAAAAACCCGCCACTCAACTTAGATAAAGGATAACATGAACCTGCTCAAAATCGAGATGATACTCACTACTATAATCAAATGTACAAACTTAAATGAATAATCATTCCATTCCTAGGCATTGATACCACCACTTGTATATAGTTACAAATGTTTTAGAGACAGTACTTCTGTGTTAAATTGTAATACAAACAGTGTTAGTTGATTTACTGAATCATTCTGCTTAATCTTTACAAAAAAAACCCTTTGTTGCCAAGTTAAGATGTTTCTATGTAAAAAGTTATAATTGTTCTATGTAAAACAAGCTCTGCATTGTTAATTGTTGTTAATTGTACACCGCAACTGATCGCTGGAAGATGCGGTATATAAATAAGTGTTAAATAAAATAAAATAAATCCCTTTTCCAACAGTGGCCAATATAGGTCACAAGTACCTAGTAGTTTCCCCAAAAGACATAGGTTCCTCAATGCTTGTAGTGGGTCAAGCAGTGATATCCTAGGTCCCTTTTAATAATAGTTTATGGATCTTTCCTCCAGATACTTGTCCAAACCTTTTTTAAACCCAGCTACACTAACAGCTTTTGCTACATCCTCCTGTAACAAATTCCAGTTTGATTACATGTTGAGTGAAAAAATATTTTCTCTTATTAGTCTTAAATAGGTTACCCTGTAGCTTCATTGCATGTCTCCTAGTCTTTTTATATTTTGATGACGTAAACAATCAATCTACGTTTACCCGTTACACTCAATTCATTAATTTATAGACCTCTATCATATCTCCCCTCAGCCGTCTCTTTTCCAGGTTGAAGAGCACTAATCTTTTTAGCCTCTCTTCATAGAAGTATCCTTCCATCCCCTTTATCCTTTTTGGTGGCTCTTCTCTGTACCTTTTCTAATAACACTATATCCTTTTTAAGATACAGTGCCCAGAATTGCACACAATATTCAAGGTGCAGTCACACCATGGAACGATACAGAGGCATTATAATATCCTTTGTTTTATTTTCCATTCCTTTCCTTATGATACCTAGCATTCTATTTGCTCTCTTGGCCGCCGCTGCACACTGGGCGGAGGGTTTTAACATGTTATCCACGATGACGCCTAAATCTTTTTCCTGGGTGGTGGTTCCCAATATGGAACTTTGCATCGTGTAACCATAGTTTTGGTTGTTCTTTCCTAGGTGCATAACTTTGCACTTGTCCATATTAAATTTCATCTGCTATTTGGATGCCCAGTCTTCCAATTTATCAAGATCCTCTTGCAATTTTCCACAATCCTCTTGGGTTTTAACAACTTTAAATAGTTTTGTGTCATCTGCAAATTTGATAACCTCACTCGTTATTCCCTTTTCCAGGTCATTTATGAATATGTCAAAAAGCAGCGGACCCAACACAGATCCATGCGGTACTCCACTATTGACCTTTTTCCATTGGGAAAATTGGCCATTTTACCCTACCCTCTGCTGTCTATCTTTTAAGCAGTTCCTGATCCACAATAGTACACTGCCTCCTATCCCATGACTTTTTAGTTTTGCCAAAAGTCTCTGATGAAGGACCTTGTCAGAGGGTTTCTGAAAGTCCACATACACTGTATCAATTGACTCACCTTTGTCTACCTGTTTATTCACACCTTCAAAAAAACATAACAGATTAGTAAGACAAGATCTTCCTTGTCCAAAGTCATGTTGGCTGTCTCCCATTAAGCCATGACATATTCAGTAATTTTGTTCTTTATGATGGTTTCTACCATTTTTCCTGGTACTGACGTCAGGCTCACCAGTCTGTAGTTTCCTGGATCACCCCTGGAAACCTTTTTAAAAACTGGCGTTACATTAGCGATCCTCCAATCTTCAGGTATTACAGATGATTTTAATGATAGTTCACAGATTACTAATAGCAAGTCTGCAATCTCATATTTTATTTCTTTCAACACCCTTGGATATATACCATCCGGTCCAGGTGATTTGCTACTCTTCAGTTTATCAAATAGTTGTAATACATCTTGCTGGTGTATTGATATTTCGTTCAATTCTTCTGCAGTATCACCTTTAAATACCACTTCAGTCATGGGTAACATCCCTACATCTTCCTCAGTAAAGACCAAAGTAAAGAATTCATTCAGTCTCTCCGCTATAGCTTTGTCCCCTCTTAGTGCCAAACCATGACAACACCAACGGCGACCAAGTCAGGTAGCCATGAGTTGCAGAAAATGAATCCCCACTGAAAGACTCTGGAAGACTCAAGTGTCCAGTGGCACTATCACTCCGGTAGCCTGAACACAGAAAGGTCGGAGGCCAGTAGTTGCCTACATACCGAGAATATTACGGAGTACTGCCTGACTAAAGGCACTGTCCCTGCAGGACTCTCTCCAGGCAGTAGTGAGCTGCAGAAGTATGAATCGAAGACCATGTGGTGGCCTTGCAGATCATCACCGGCACTGAGCGGAAGTTGACCACCGACATGGCCATCGCCCTCACGTGATGCGCTGTGATCCAGTGCTCATGGGAGAGGCCAGCTCGCTCATAAGCGAGGGCAATGCAGTCTGCCACCCAAGTGGACCGAGTTCGCTTAATCACAGGGTGCCCCAGTCTGCTGAGGTCATACAACACAAAAAACGGAGGAGCTCTGCGATTGGCCTGGGTCCACTGTAGGTAGAAGGACAGGGCCCATTTGCAATCCAGTGTATGAAGTACTAGTTCCTCCCTGACGGTGTGAAGCTGCCGGAAGAAGGTGGGGTGGACCACCTCTTGGTTAAGGTGGAAAGGAGATACCACCTTCGGGAGGAATATGGGGTGAGTGCGAAGCACTACCCTGCTCTTGTAGAATCTTGTATATGGTGGATCCATCACCAGGGCCTGGAGTTCGTTCCCCCTTCAAGCGGATATGAGGGCCACCAGAAAGCTACTTTCCAAGAGAGGTACCGCAGGTGGCAAGTGGCTAGGGGTTCGAATGGTGGACTGGTGAGCTGTGAGAGCACCACATTGAGGTCCCACTCCTCTGGCGAAGGGCATAGAGGGGGCTTGGACAACAGAAGGCCCCGGAGGAACCTGGAGACCAGGGGCTGGCCTGAGAGGGGTTTTCCCTCAACAGGGTGGTGGTGAGCAGCTATCATGCTCAGATGCATCCTCACTGAGTTAGACTTCAGCCTGGTGTGGGACAGGTGCAGTAGGTACTGGAGTACTAATTGCACATGGCAGGAGAAGGGGGTTCTCCCTTCTTTCTGCACACCAGGTGGAGAACCTTCTCCACTTAAAGGCATAAGCCCGTCTGGTGGAGGGCTTTTGGGAGGCCAGTAGGATCTCCTCAGCTTCTCTCAGAAGACTGAAAAGAACCAATGCTACCCTTTCAGCAGCCACGCTGTTAGAATTAGGGACCCCAGGTTGGGGTTCAGGATGGAGCCTCCATCCTGAGACAGGCAGTCCGGGGCTCAGCCCAGTGGAACTGGGAGTGCCACCGACAGGGAGAGCAGCAGAGGAACCAGGGCTGCTTGGGCCACCTGGGGACAATCCAAAATGATACAATCCAAAATGATACAATCCAACATGACCTCATCTAACGGCAGCTTGTCCAATATACTTAGTACACCAAAACCTACAACACTACTTAAATTTTCTACAGTATCTACTAAAGAAATTGAAGACACTATTGCCTCCATCAATCTCACCACAGCTCCCAATGACCCCTGTCCAGCAAGTTGGATAAAGGAACTTCGACATGAACTAAGACATGCATTATGTAAAATAACTAACCAATCACTATCAAGGGGCATCTTCCCCCAAAGTTTAAAACATACATCGATCAGACCCCTGCTAAAGAACAGTCGCCTTGATACATCCAAAGTTGAATCGTACAGACCCATATCAAGCATTCCACTGCTTGCTAAGATCATCGAGAAAATAGTCCAGCGTCAGATCCATCAGCTCATCGATGACGAGGCACCCTCGATCCAGCCCAACATGGCTTCAGGGAATCGCATGGAGTAGATACCATCTTAACTACCCTATTCAACAAGCTAATCACAGGAATTGACAACATACACCAAGGTTTCGTCCTCATCTTTCTTGACATTGCTGCCGCATTTGACTCTGTAAATCATAATATACTATTACAACGCCTCCAAGAAAAAGGATTATTGGGAACTGCATTACAATGGTGTGAATCATACTTAACTAACAGATGGCAGCAAGTAAAAGCAGGTAACACGTCCTCTGAACCATTCTTACAGAAGCAGGGAGTGCCACAGGGATCATCCCTGTCTGCTCTATTATTTAACATCTATATGCAGCCTATCTGCTCCCTGATACGCTCATTAAATGTAGAATGTCTCGTGTATGCTGACGACATACTACTATACATCCCATTTACCATAGAACAACCTGATTTTTCCCCTATCATCAGATGCTTTGATGCAGTGGCTGAATGGCTTCTCACACAAAACCTGAGGATTAATCATAGCAAAACCGATGTCCTATTTGTCACAAGGAATCAGAAATTCACCCCACCACCCAACCTGCAAGTTAAAAACGCTGAACTAAAGACAAAAGACACAATTCGCTACCTAGGCATCACCCTAGATCAGCGATTGGCTATGACAACCCACGTAAAGACCGTTACCAAAGCAATATACCACAAAATACGAACCCTTCGCCACCTCCGCCCACTACTGGACTTTTCAGACTATCGAACCATATTTCAAGCCCTAGTGATCCCACACATAGACTTCGCAAACACCATCCTCCATGGTCTTCCACAAGCAACCCTCAACCCACTTCGGCTGGCCATGAACTCAGCTGCTAGGGTTCTCACAGGACATCAAGATTAGAACATATAACCCCAGTAATGAAAAACCTACATTGGCTGCCACTACAAGCCCGAACAATACAAGGTACTGGTCATGACCTTCAAGGCACTGAATAATCAATCTCCCACACCAATTAGTAAACTGCTCAACAACATACCCAATACTAGAGTCAGAAGACCTACACTACTGAACATGCTAACTGTACCTAAGCTCACCACAAGATGTACAAAGGCAAACTACAATAGAGCTTTCTCAATTTATGCCCCAACAGCTGGAATGAACTCCCCGCTAGTATAAGATCCATAACCAACCTCACCTCCTTCAGAAAGGCAATAAAACACCACCTTTTTCTAATTCACTATCCTGAAACCATGCCCGAAAAACATAAGTCATTGCACTCACACCACACACTAACTGCCCTATCACCAACATGAAAATGGCTAGATGCTCCTCTCCTTTAGATATACACATCATAAATCTACCACCTGACCTATAAATACCTACGGTTTACGAGAATAGATAACTCTATGTAAATACTTGTATATACCATGTGAATAGTTTTCCCTGTTATCCCAGTTTGATTATGCCATTGTTCTATGTAAGCACATGTTCTATGTAAGCACATGTTCCATGTAAGCCATGTTCTATGTAAGCACATTGTGATTTTATGCATTGTTGCTTGTTCAGTTTTAATGTAAACCGAGCTGATTTCAATAGCGCGGTATATAAAAAATAAAAATAAATAAAAAAATAAAAAAATTATAACTGATGTCCTCTTGCTATGGACTTTGAAGAGGGTCCTGGTGACCAGAGGTATTGGTGGTAACGCATAGAGTAGGCCTTCGGATCACGAGATCAGGAAGGCATCTGCCGCTACTCTCTCCGGGTGTGGTTGGCACAAGTAGAAGTGAGGCATCTGCATGTTGTCCAGAGAGGCAAATAGATCCATCCCGGGCCTGCCCCAGAGGTGGAAGAGACTCTTGGCCACCCTGTACTTCAAGCACCACTCATGCGGCCGAAGGACTCTGCTCAGCCTGTCCGCTAGGCAGTTGTCCTTGCCCAGGGGGTAAACTGCTCGCAAGAGCATGCTGTTGCGAGCTGCAAAGGAGAGGAGGGCCACCGCCTCCTGGCAGAGGGAGTACAAACCCGTACCCCCCTGCTTGTTGATATTGAACATGGCGACTTGATTGTCCATATGGATCAGTACGGATCGGTGTCATAGGTGGTGGCGGAATGCTCATATAGCTAGGAAGATTGCCATGAGCTCTAGGAGATTGAGCTGTAGGAGTGACTCCTTCTAGGACCAGCTGCTCTGTGTGTGGCAGTCC
Organism: Ichthyophis bannanicus; assembly: GCA_033557465.1. Lineage (NCBI taxonomy): Eukaryota > Metazoa > Chordata > Amphibia > Gymnophiona > Ichthyophiidae > Ichthyophis > Ichthyophis bannanicus. The sequence goes on from CM066042.1 coordinate 25,149,375, forward strand.
CCACAATGCACCCCCAACCTAGGAGGGAGGCGTCCGTGGACAGGGTTCTCTGAGGTGCGGGTGCATGGAAGGGCATTCCTGCCCAGAGGTAGCGGAGGTTTTGCCACCAATTGAGGGATTTTGCTAATTGGCAGGTAACGCTGACCCTGTCCCATAGCTTGAGTCCACTATGAGCAGAGGCACCACTGGGCTGTCCACATGTGCAAATGGGCTGAAGGTGTTACGTGGACCATAGAGGCCATATGGCCCAGTAGGCAGAGGAGGAGACGAGCTGGCACTGACCATCAACGTTGTACCTCTCCTGCCAATTGTCTGAGGCATTCTGCCCTTTCTCTGGGGAGGACTGCCTTGACCTGCAACGTGTTGAGCTGAACACCTGTGAACTCCATATTTTGGGCTGGAGAGAGGTGGGATTAGGGGTAGTTGATGATGAATTCCAGGTGCTGCAGAAGGAGGGATGCATGCTCTGCCTCCTGACTGACCTCTGAGGCTGCGCCGCCCCTGATTAGCCAGTCGTCTAGGCAGGGGAAGATGAAGGCTCCTTGCAGACACAGGTGGCCAGTCACCACCACCAGGCATTTGGGAGGCGTGGTCTAGTGGTTAGGACAAGGTACTTCAGGCCGGAGGGTCGGGGGTTCAAGTCCCACCTGGGGACAGCAATCTCAGGCCGGAGGGTTTGGGATTTCTAGTCCTATAGGCACTCCTTGTAGTCTTGGGCAAGCCACTTAACCCTCCATTGCCCATGTTCCCTGTATGTATTAGTGTGTGTGTCTCATATCCCCTCATGTTAAATGTATCCCCCCATGTTAAATGTATCCCCCAATTGACTGCTTTGACCCGGTGAAAAGCGGGATATAAATACAGCTAAATAAATAAATAAAATAAATTTGGTAAAGACCCTTGGCAAGGAGGCCAGGCCGAAGGGAGTACCATGTACAGGTAGTGCCCTCCTCCTACCACAAACCTTAGGTACTGCCTATGGGAGGGGTGGATTAGGATGTGTGCATATGCATCCTTTAGATTCAAGGAGCACAGCCAATCTCCCTGGTGGAGGTACGGCAGCAGTGTTCCAAGGGAGAGCATCCTGAACTTCTCCCTCACCAGAAACTTGTTGAAGTTTCACAGGTCTAATATGGGCTTGAGGCCCCCTGTTCTCTTTGGGACAAGAAAGTACCTGGAGTTTGGGTACAGGCTCTACTGCATTGTCCCTGATCAGACCTGCGAGCTCTGTGAGCAGAAGAGTCTGCTGAAGGAGGGGTCGCACAGGATCTCCTGGGAAGAACCTGGATGGTATGTGTTGTAGGTGGAGGAGGTATCCTTCCCTTTCCACTTGCAGTACCCACTGGTCCGAGGTGATGTTGGCCCATCTGTGGGCAAAGAGTGCCAGGTGCCCCCCTGTGGGCTAGTGAAGGTCTCTTGGGGGAGGTTAGGCCCTGCTCTGGGAATCAAAAGCTCCCCCCATGTTGGGTGGGAGCTGGGGCCTGAGTCTTCAGTGCTTTCGCATTCTGAGCCCCATGGCCTTGCCTCTTAGGGTAAGAACCTTATTGCTGGCCTGAGAAGGGCTGGCAGTGGTGACTCTGTGGGAAAGGACCCTTTTTCTTCAGGAACAGGGGCCTTTTTCCCATTGGTTTCCTGCAGAGAAGGGATGAGGTCTTTTTAGACAGCCTCTGGCAGGTCACCATGTCGGCCTCGATCTCTGCTGCTTTGTCGATCATGGGCTTGCCGAATAGGTTCTCCCCAGTGCAGAGGACATTGAACAGCTTGTCTTAGACCCATTGCTCAAAGTCGGAAGACTGTAGCCAGGCTTGGCGTTGGGCACCAATGCTGGCTGTTGCGGCTCGAGCCGCTGACTTGAAGCTGTCATAGGCTGCTCAGGAGAGGAACATGGAGCAGTCCTTGATCCCCGAGGTCAGGGACTGGAACCATTGGAGAGATTCTCCGACAAGACCAGCTGAAAACCCCGACAGCTCCTGGGTTACAGCCTTCAGGTACATACCTATGTATAATTCATAAGCTTGGATCCGGCACCCCAGCATCAAACCCTGTTAACGCTTGCACCCGAGGGCATTGAGGACTCTGGCCTCCCTTCCGGGGAGAACAGAGGAGTGGATCTGTTGACTCTTACGTTTTTGCATGGTCGAAGACCATGGAGTTTTGTGAGAGTTGGGGTTTGTGGATCCCCAACCCTTTATGGATGTGGTACATGGCATCAAGGCTCACCACTGGTATCGACGCCGGCATCTCCCACATTCTGAACAGTAGCCACTCAAGGATTGGCTGCATGGGCACCATGAGGGTTTCCTTGGATGGAGACTCGTATTGGAGGATCTCCAGTTCCTCGGTTTGCGGGTCTTCCTCCGCCTTGGTCTGTACTGAGAGGGCTTTGGTCATGTCTTTGACAAAGTCATGGAAGGCCACATCCTCTGGAGGAGAGTGGCGCCGGGGGAGACGGATCCAAGGAAATATCTCGATGCTGTTCAGTTTCCGGGGTGCCTTGTCATCGTTCTCCCACTTGGAGTCAAGTGGTGGCGATGAGTACGAGGCCCTGCGACTTACTGTCTCGAGGCCAGAACTGAGGAGTCGGAGGCCTCCCAAGGACCTGGGGTCCAAGTCGCGGAAACTAGCTGGGGAGGATCAGATGCCGAAGGAATGGCACCAGGCCGAGGGCTTACCCGAGGCCGGTGATGCTTGGAGCTCGGCTCGACAACAAGAGACTCCCCCGTAGTCGGGAGCCTGGTCGTTGGGGCAGATGATGCAGACAAACCAGTCATCATTGCCTGCTGTAGAGCTAGGATAGCAGTGATATTCTGCTCCAGGGCTGCCATTCTGGTTTCCGAGCCTGAAGGCTCTGCAGCTTTCGGCACGGGCATGGAGGATTTCGGGCCCTGCGCTGGCACTCACGCGAGTGTGTCCTCAATGAAGGACTATGGACTCGAGGAACCTCGCATGGTCTTTGCCAGCCAAGGAATCCTTCTTGAGGTCCTTGGTAGGGCGTTTCTCAGAGCCACCAGAGTCCTTCTGGGTGGTTTAACCGCGTTTCTCCAGTGCAACCTTGGTGGACTTTTTATTCTTTTTCTCTGGGTCAGAGGTCTTCTCAGAGGAGCCGCAGCTGCGAGACTCCGAGGATGCTTGGGCCTCACGGGATGTATTGGACTTGGAGCTCGGCAATAGGGAGACCGGGGCTGAGTCGGACCTGGGGAACAGTTTTTCCTGCAACATTGTAAATATTTTAATGCAAGAATGGCACCTTCTGGCCATGACAGCTACCTTTGCCTCCAAACAACTAACCATTGCCTATAAACGTAATCACAATTTAGCTAACATTCTTGTCCCCTCAACATTGTCTAAACCCAAGTCAGTCTGTAAGGTTAAGGGACATTTTAAGTGTGGAAGGTACTCAGTGTGTTGTAACATTTTAGTCACCAAGAGTTTTTTTGAGGATCCAATGTTACATAAAAAGATTTTTTTTTACAGCACTTTTCAAATTGTAACACTGAGAATGTCATATATTTGATCCTTTGTCCATGTAATTTGATATACATGGGCAAGATCAAGAGGCCAGTTTAAACCCAGATTATAGAACATAAGAGCTGCTTACACAGACGTGTACCGGAGAAGCCACTGGTGGCACATTGGGAAGAGAAAAATCATAATGTCACTGATTTGAGATTCCTTGTGCTCAAGGCTCTGGAACCACATTGGAGAGGTGGTGATATGACAGGAGTTTACTTAGACTGGAACAACGTTATATTTATGAGCTACAGACCTTGGAACTTTATGGCCTGAACAAAGAAGTTAATTTTGCGGTATTTCTCTACGTTTTTTAATTATCAATTTTTACTTATTTGTTTATTCATGTTTGGTTTTTAACATTTTTTATGCCTCTCCTTTGATTTGCATCTAGTCTTATTGATTTTTATTCCCCTCGAGGGGATCTTTAATTTGTTGTCCATTCCCCGAGGTGGATCTCCTGCTCTGCCATTTCCATGCTGTCAGGTTTTCCCCCCTCCCTCCCTCTTCTCCCTCCCACCTTTCCTTTCCTTTTTCCTCCCCCTCCCCTCTCCCTCTTCTTTCTCCTCCTTCCCCCTCCTCCTTTTCCCCTTCCCTCTCCTTTCCCTTTCTCTTCCCCTTCCCTCCCCTCTTTCCCTCCCACCTCCTTTCTCCTTCCATGTTTTTACATATTTATTGATTCATTGGCACATTGTTTTTACAGTTCCTTTATCCTGTATTATTATTTATTATTTTTTGGTGTCTATATTTTATCACAATATGGTCCTTTTATTGGTTAAAAATCTTTTAGCAGGTGTTTTACCCTTTTAATATATTTTTATCCTGTAAGCATTTGTGTTTGGTTCTTTTATTGGATGTTCAGTTAATTTTAATATTTGTCCTTTTACTTAGTATATGTTACCGGTTTGTTTTACAGTTTGCCCCCCTCTGAGGTGGTGCGATGCTGCTCTGCTACACGCTCTTCATCATGGCTGGATATTTGGTTTGGGGGCTGATTTTGCATACACCTCTGCCCACAATTAAATATTTCATAATAAAGTTCATGTTACCTCACATCATCTTTGCATGTGATAGAGCTTTTAACAGTATTAAAGATTTCTGCGAAGCGCATGCAAATAAGGTACCTCTGACCTTTTCTGGTGCAAAATGTAAGGAGTTTAAAAATGCCCCGGCTCCCTCATATGGGTTTAACATTTGGATGATTGCAGACCCACCATGGTGTGTTCTTCTGCCTCTTGCGGGTAAGGAATGTCTTTATTTATATGCCACGTGATTGTTTGCATATTGAACGCTTTACCATTGGGTTTGCCATTTAAATCAACTCCGCCATTTCTTAGCATTTTGGTTTTTCTGATTCTACCTTCCGGTTCCTCATAGAATCAAAGATATAGTGCGGATACACACCCTTTCCCCTCCTGACTATGTACTTTGGTCTCAAAAATAGACGTGATTTCCCTTATTTTTCTTTTTTCTTCTTTTGTTGAAGATATAGATTTTTTATGTTTTTATTGGATATCATTTGTAATTCATTTGCTACAAATACCGTTGCCCTTTCTGGCTCTGACCCTCTGTTGTTTTTAGAATCACATGAAATGGTGTAAATACACTCCTGCTCTCCCTACAACCTCCTTAGGCTTCAAAAATGAATATTTTTATCCCTCCTTTGCTAAAGATGTGGACACACTCATTTATTTAGATATAGCAATATCAGATACGGGATTTTACCATTGTGATTATTATACCGTCATTTGATTTATCCCTGTCTTATCTTTTCAGTGAATGATGCTCTTGTTAGGACATTTTCACAGTGTGCCATTGTGAGTTCCAGTTTTAGTGTTTGGCTTACCTTAGCTCCTCATCTCTCTTTCTTATGTCCCAATTTTGTGTCTGTACATTTGGTTTGTGTACTATGTTGTTATTAGACATATTCTTATTTTATATACCTTACATTGTTGATTTTAACATGTTTCTTTCTTTTTTATGATTGTTTTTTAATCATGTTTTTATATTTAATGAGTTATATTTATAGTAATTGTTTAGTTTTTAATTTGTTTTAAACAAGCTCGCTCTTTTATGTTTTTTTTAACTGTTCTATTTATTATTTCTTTATTGTATTTTTTGAGGATGTGTACCCCCCGAAGAAGGCATTTGCCAAAACACATAAGGGTTTTCTTTAATAAAGCACCTGTGACCTCCGTACGCCACTTGCCCTTTGTGTTCTGTTGCTACGTACTGCGAGGGTGTCTGCTCTCCTGGTGTTCTTCTGATAAGAGCTAGGACTGGAAATGGCTGATGGAGGGGCTAGGATAGGACTCAAAATGGGCTGATTGAGTGGGCTAGGATAGGATTGGAAATGGATGATGGGAGGCTAGGAATGGAAATGAGCTGATGGAGGGGCTAGGGTAGGACTGGAAATGGGCTGATGGGAGAATGGGACTAGAAGCGAGCGGATGCTGGGTGGGGCTGGGACTAGAAAGGAGCTGATGTTGGGGGATTACTAGAAGGGGATGGGGCTGGATGCGTGAGGATGGAGAGGGGAAAATATATTTTGTGTGGGAGGGAAGAAAAATCTACAATTAGCCAGGTACTGGGGATTGAGGATGGAAGGGTGAAATTTGAGTGGATGAAAAAGGGATAAAGAAAAATGGAGGAAAGAGCAAAAGGGCAAAGATCAGTATGTTAAAGCAGACGTAGAGAGAGAATGGGAAAAAACTAGAAGAGAGAAGAAAGGAAAATGGACAGCAGACAATGGAGAGTTAGCTGAAGACACGAAGAAACCAGAAGAAAGTGACTGGAGCAATTGCAACTGAAAAATAAAATGCCCAAACAACAAAAGGTAGAAAAATACTTTTTTATTTTGAATTAACTGGAATATGTCAGCTCTGGGGAATGTGCATTGCTAACGTCTTTGCGTTTTGTTTAGTACAAGAGGAAATTAATTTATAGTTTTATTTCTCCAGTGTTGTTTGTACATTCCAAGTTTGGCTTTTGGGGTTCCCAGTTTAATTATTATCTTTCTATTTCTAAATTGTGATCCCTTGTTCTTTGTGTGGTGACGGTCTATGTTCTGCATGTGTAACCGAGCTGAGGTATTCGGTTCATGTAGTTTCTATTTGACAGTGTCACTTGTTCTCTTTCCCCAGTAGGAGATGTATTGGTATTCTCTGAGATGTATTGGTTTAATATTTGCAGTGTTTGATAGGTAGGGTTTGGTGCTTTGAGTCCTGGTAGTGCCGTTATGATACGGTGGGTTTTGCTATGACTTCTAAATGGGCAGGGTTTATTGTACTTCCTAATGTGCATGGCAGTTGAGAACTGTAATGCAGAAATCTGGTAGTCTTTCTTTATCCTCACTGCCGGTGCAAATGGCATTCAGACGCTCATTAAGAAGCGTGTTTATTAAAAGTTAATGCACATTCACAAATATTAATGAGCGTTAAGTGCAGGGACCCTCATTTATTTCTACTGGCACAGTGGCACTTAATGCACATTCATATTTAGGAAATATACCCCTAAGTCCATTGCCAGGAGAAAAAAAAGAGGCTTGTGAAGGGCTCCTTTGAAAGCCATCTAACATTTTAGATGGGAAATATATGCATTTTAAAATAAATTACATTTATGCAAATGAGGCTCCGCAATGAGTCTTGGCACATGGCCCCTGGTTATGGCATGTGATAACCCTATACTACTTGCAGCGAGACATCCTCTGGGGCAGGGGTCTGCATGCATTACATCAGTGTATCACTGCTTCTATACTTTTACTTTTTATTTAACTTCCCCCCCCCCCCAGATAGTGTTTCTCTTCAGACCTTGGCTGTCTCTCACCAGGAAGCTGCTAACTCATAGACCTGGTCAACTGTTCTTCTTCACCTTCCTGACAGCTGTGTTATTGTAGTGAAATGTAATTGTACGCCTGTGAATCAAACATGAAACTTTTCTTTATGGTATCAGAAAAATGGTTCCATTTGCAGATGTCAGAACCTTGCAAGCGGTAGTAACACTGATACGGAAGGTAGTCAGGTGTCCTGTTTAAGCAAGATCAGGACACGAGGATACATAGAAAATGCTCCTGTTTTTCATTTTGCTCTTTACCAAAGAAATCAAACTGAATTGCATACATGATACACATAGAGTAGATGATGTGGTTTTATCAGATCCACTATACTTACCCCCCCCCCCCCAAAATGCAATCATTCCCCATTTTGCTCTTTCCAGGTTCCTTTTTATCTCCAGCCCCCACCCCTGGATTCCTCTTAGTTCTCTCCTCCCTAGTCCTGCTCAGTACATAAACTATTCCCCTAGGGGTGTGCATTCAGCTCATCAGTGAGTCTTAAATCGATTTGCACACTAAAATAGTTCCTATTAAAACAAATGTGTGAAACTAACCAAAACCCCTGAAACTCCAGAAAATGAGAAACTCCCACAAACTAACCAAAATTGTCTTGCCTGTGTTCATTTCTCCTTCCGCCATTGCCCTGCTCCTGTTCTTCCTCTCCCCTCGATCCCTATTTATCCCCTTTTCTTTATATTCCTGCCTACAAATTTTGCTCCCGCTCAAGTTCCTGTCTATTGCCTTCTTCCCCTCGTCTCATGTTTTCCTCCATCTCCTTCTTGTGTTTCCGCTTTCCTCTCTCTGCTCCTCCTTCATCTTTTCCTTAGAGTCCTTGTTTTTATTCCACCACCTGGTTCCTTTCTGTCTCCCCCTCCTCTCCTTCAGGTTTTTCTCAGGTTCCTAGGCACAGTACAATGGCAGAGTAATAGCAGGCCAGAAAAGTAGAGTAGAGGGTAACCACAGGCTTTTTATCCCTTTGGCTGCTTTTCTCCTTCAGTACACACTTCGTTTGTGGTCAGCACACAAAGAGTGAAGACAGGCTGTAGAGAGGAGTCTGTGTTTAGTAGCGTTGTTCATTTTCCTCTTTGAAAAAAGAAAGAGGACTGTCCAATTTTTGCTTTGTTGTCCTCCATTGATATGAAACAAGATGCCTTCATGGGTCTTGCTGCTTTCCTGAGAAACCCAACCAGTCAGCCCTCTATTGAACTGTAGATGTTTGGACTGCACTGGTTAATATATTTTACATTTACTCAAACCTGTATTTGTATTGGTCATGTTTTTTTTGCACCCAGGAAAAAGGGCAGGACCAGCAACAGAGTTAGGAAAGACCTGGTGAAATATGCACAATAATCTGGAAATCCTCACACATTCTTTGTAACGGGGGGTGAGGGGGTGGAATTTCTGGCTTGCAGGCTCAGGGTCACACAGTTTCAGGGGTTGAGACACACCAGGATAAAACAGAAGTTACTCACCTGTAGCAGGTGCTCTCTGTGGCCAGCAGGATGAGTCCTCACTAATGAGTGACATCGCTGTTGGAAACCCTCCCACAGGAACCTTTCTCAGCTTCTTCCCTCTGCACAAGCGCATGTCCTCCTAGCAGCTGCTGCCACACCTCATCTGATCACTGAGGAGAAATGACATTCTCAAGTCTATAAATGGATTGTATCTATTGGGTACTCAGGGTCCACCAAAATTGTCTCATTTTGAGATGTGCCAAGGGAGTTACACGAACTGTGGCTGCCTTGTGGCCCAACATTCTCAACCTGCCTCTCACTGATGTCTACTGACTTTGTTATACTCTTTTTCTCTGTTACCATCAATAGGGTAAACCTATCTTGTGGAAGGAAGGCTTTTGCCTGAGTCATGTCTAGCAGAACGCCAATGGACTCCATTTGGTGTGACTGGTAACTCCAGCACCTGGACTGTAAGGCATACAGATTTTTGATGTGATGCTGTTGACTAGCCACTCATCCAAATATGGAAACATGTGCATGCCTAGCCTGCCTTGAAATGCTGCGACAACCACAATTCCTTTTGTGAATATGCGTAGGGGTGGATGAAGTGCCAAAGGGCAGTACATGGTACTGGATATGGTGTTTCCCTACAATGAATCACAGATAGTTCCTGTGACTGGGATGCATCTGAATGTGGGTCCACAGAAGATAGCCAATTCCCTTTTGAATGATCGGAAGCAAGGTGCCCATGGAAACCACTTTGAACTTTTCTTGGACAGAAACTTGCTCAAATTCTTTAGGTCTAGGATGGGGCAGAATCCCCATTTTCGTGGCACCAAAAAATATCTAAAAAAGAATCCCTGCCTTTGTGGAACAGGCTTGATCACAGTTGCAGTGCAAAGGGTAGAGAAAACCTGAAGAAGTATGTCCTGATGCTGAAAGGTTAGTCCTGATGCTGAAAGGTTAAACAATGGACCCTTAATTGGCATTTGGAGAAATTTTGAATAGATTTAATTTGTACCCCTCTCGGAATATTTTGAGGACCCAAGAACTGGATGTTGTAAGAGGCCAACATCCTGCAAAGGATACAAGTCTCCCTCTGACTGGAATGTTGTCCAGGAGCAGGACTGGGGTATTCTCTATGTTCTCCTCCAGGAGCAGTCAAAATCCTGTCCCTAGTGTTGGCTGGGATGCTGGCTTTGGAACCTTTGGTTGCCTGGGATGGGAACGAGAAAGTTGTCTGTCTGAGAGGAGAAGGGAGGAGGATATCTGTGTCTGTGAGAGGAGTAGGGATCTTTACTGTCTCCCTGCAATGGAACTTCCTAGATGAGGAAGCTGGGTCAGAAATGGGCCTGGAGAGAATTTTCAGAGTGTCAGAGTACTGCCTGATCATGGTTGCAGTCTCCTGAACCTTATTTCTGAAGAGATTGTTCTATGGCATGTCACGTTAGTGAGTTGCTCCTACACACACTGTAAATCTGAGCCCCAGAGCCATAAGAGTCTCTGGGCACCTCTAACTCACTGAGGAAGCTCTTGATGCCATTGCAAAAATATCATACTGTATATCACTTGGACAATGTATTTTCCAGACTCCTTCCTTTGTGCCACTAGGGTGTGGTATTGCTTAGTTTTCTCTGGAGTGAAAAAGTGGGCAAACTTGTCCAAGTTGTGCATGATATTCCACAGCTGAATGCCCATGAAGAGCTAATAGGAAACTATGCAGGACATTCTGGAAAAAAATTTCTCCCAAAAGAATCCAAGATCCTAGTCTCCCTCCCCGGGGGCACCAAACAGTGAGATTTGGAGCTATTGGCTGATTTGAGATCATAAGAGTGGCATGGAAGCTGGCACTTCTCAAATCCAGGAGCCTTTTGAATTCTACACATAGTGTTAGTCTTCTTGCTGACTGGAGGTATGGGGGGGAAGTCTCCCACATTCTCATCTGCAGCCTCTGAAGGATGCAGTACACAGGCACTGTCATTGCCTCCTTAAGGCAACAGACTTAATGACGATTCCTCTCCTGCAAGCAGTCCATGGGTTTCGAGGATGGATTCAATGCACCGCTGCAGCCATGAAGGACATAGTCATCCTCTACTCAAACCCTTTCATGAGTCATTCCTCGAGGGGCTGCCATTGACAAAGGTGTAAGGCCTGCTGCAGATTTGTCCAGTATCACAGGGCTGGTCTCGGCTTTGTGGAGTCTGATGTGTCCTCATCAATACTATGGAGGATGTGATGTCCTCACATCAGGGCTGCTTCGAGAGTTGGGGCTCCTCTGGACTGACTGGATGGATTTCTATGCCTATGCACTGAAGCCTTTGCCTGGTGCTCATCATCTCTGATCATCAATGTCCTTGAGGACAACAAATCCTTCCTCTTCCTTGGGGCGGTATCAGTGGAAGTCCAATGCAGGGGTGACCTACTGGTGCTCAGCTCTGCATGAACCTGAGGGTTCCTCGATGTTGATGCACTGCCAATGTCTAATGCAGTTCCAGAAGCAATGGAGACCGATGCCGCAGATGATGGATAAATCTTATCAGTGTCAAAAATACATTTGATCTACTTCTCTCAACCCTAGAGCTCTCTCCTTTCATTTATAAGCACAAAACACAAGCCCCAAACACTGCAGGCATCATTGTGAGCATCTGTAATAGACATGGTCCTACAGCATCTGGTGCACTTTTTGAACCCTCAGCCAGTTTCTATGACATGATGTCTAGAAAAATAGCTGCAGCAAAATCAAACAACTCAATTTTGAAGTAAAAAATAAAGTATTGCGGCTGGAGCATCCGAGACCTAAATACGACTTATAACAGTGATGTGAGAAAAAGAAAGGAATCTTTAAATACTGTAACTGATAACTCTAAACAAGGGGTTCTCAGCTCGGTCCTCAGGACACACCTAAGACAGTCACCAGCCACGTTTTCAGGATAACCACAATGAATACGCATGAGGGAGATTTGCATACAATGAGAGTAGCGCATGCAAATATATCTGTTATGTATTCATTGTGGTTATCCTGAAAACCTGACTAGCTTGGTGTGTCTTGAGGACTGGATTGAGAACCACTGCTCTAAACTAAGGGCTAAAAATAAGGGTAGAACTCATCACTACAATGACAGAAAGCAGGAGCACTTACAACAAACAAGTGAAGAAAAACAGCAAATTACTAAGACACATGCAGATGTTTGTGGGGCTCCACGAAGAAAGAAGACTGAGGAGATGAAGTATGGTGCAGCAGTCAGGAAGACGCGCTTGCCAAGGGAGCTCTGTCAGTGATGTCACTCATATGTGAGCATTACCCTGCTTGTCCATGGAGAAACTAAACTTCCAGGAATATAATGCATATACAAATGAGAAGTAGTAGCAAATATGATCAATACATGATTGTCAGTCCCAGTGAACAGAGCTGGTGATGGGGCTGAGTTTTATGGGCTGGGGAGTGTGTGTGTATGGTAGTGACGAGCTTCTGCAATATTTATTGTTGAAGTGGATCCATTCTCCCCATGCACAGATGCACAGAAGTCCAGTTCTCCCTCAAAATGCTCATTTTATTAGTTTAACATATTTACATGGGAGTCTTGCATGTGGTGTGGATATGTATGTGGAAATATTTATTTATTTACAGGTATACAGAACAAAAAGACTATGACATGATGAATATAACAGAGCAAATGCTTGGATATGCGATGAACAGTCCATCTATGGCCTCACGTTGCAGCCAAGACCAGCCGAATCATCTTCGCTGACTGAGTAAAGCCTTCTAGCTGCAGATAGACCAGCAGACTTGTGCCCACCTACTAACTGCCCCTGAAGTATGGCCAAATCATGCCCACAGTCTTACATGCTGGGTGAGAAACCATACCTGCACTGCAGACGCTGGATAAATCCCATCAGAACAAAAGTCTTGCAGTCCATCCTCAGCTGTGCAGCTTTCCACCTGTTATGTATTGCAAAATTAACAGCACAGGTGGATAAAGGGCATGCATATCTTTGGCAGGGTCATGTGGGACGCTTGTAGCAGTAGCACATATCCAGATCCCCCTCCACATACAGTACATCACACAGCACATGAGAACACCCGCCCCACCCCATTCTCCTGCTGCATTGCCTGTCACGGAGTCACTCATTCAGTTTTCTTCCCTAATCTTAATTACAGATGTGTCTTCTGAGAAAAAGATTTTTCACATTATTGTCTGGACAACAGAAAGTCAGAGCAGTAGCTCGGTGGCATTAGAACAGGGGTGATATCAGTGATATTACACAAGCAGGGAGTTCTCACCTCGAAGGTGGTATCGGTGGAGATGGAGATGGTTTACAACAGAGCAATACAGTGGCATTACACAGCCTTGGGAACATAATTTGACAATGTGACATTTAAAGTTTGACTTCCCACCTACAGTATTAGGTACCATGCATGAAGTAAACATTCAGGACACATCTGATGCCCCACTGTTGGCACTATGAACTCTGGAAGCTTTCTGGTGGGTTACACAGCCGTCTCAGTATTATGACAGCCTTACACCATATGGCTAATTGCAATTTTATGACAAGCGTATAACTAAAAAAGTCCCACTTTGTTTTTCCAGTGGGAATACATGTTGAATCCTAGTGTGATCAAAACAGCACAGTTCAAAGGCCCTCACTACCACCCACTCTGCAACTTTCAGGGAGTCATGTAACCTTCCTGTACCCAAAACGGAAGCCTTATCTATTCGTGGAAGGAACACTCTAGTTATGAACAGCAGAGTCAATAATATATAAGTAATCTTACTTGGGCAGCCCTGTATTCCAAGGGATTGTGGTACTTGTAGTAATTATTCCAAGTATCAGTGTGTACTAGGATTGGACCCTCCCCTACACTCATAAAAACCCCCCTCAAGAAATCCAACATTACCTGTATGGAGTGGAGTCACCTAGAGCCAACTTGTTTAAGAAGGGCCCTTTTTTAATGGTAGCCCATTTTTAGAAGTTAATTTTAATTTTCCAAAAAAACTGTATTGGGTGACCTTGATCTGCTCATCATCAATCACTCGTGCTACAAAAACCCTGGCATTGAGACAGCTCTGGCTGTCCAAGCAAGCAGAAGCCTTTCTTCGTGCTGCTGAGAAGAATCTAGTGCGCCATAGAGGAAGGGTGGTGGCCCCTGGTCGTTTATTCCAACAGCGATTGGGAATCTTTTGCTTTAAGAAAGCAGCTGATTACTACAACCTACCAATGGATAAATTCTCATGCAGAATGTATGTTAGAATACATAACTGGTATATCGTAAATTCCACTTTTGCTCTTTACGACTCACAGTGATCATCCTGCGGTCTGAGGGATAGTTTCCCAAAGGCCACTTTTTTACAGAAGAGTATTTCTTGGATATAAGATTTTGTACCTTTGTGAGTTAACGTAAATAAGGAAGTTTTTTTTATATGTGCACACATGATTATTTTCTGCCCATGTTTTTCTTTTATTTACTTTTTAAATTCTCTGCTTTGGACCTTTTCTTTTTTAAGTGATCTTTTTATCTCAAGCTCTTTCCATCCTAGGTGATAACAACTCCTGGGACAAATGGCTGTTTCAAGTTTTTTTTGCTTTACTTTTGGAGACCATATCTCACAAAGGATGTAAAAAGACTGGAAACAGTTCAGAGGAAGGCGACCAAAATGATTTGGAGCCTGCGTCAGAAGCCTTATGGGAAGAGACTTGAAGACCTAAATATGCACACTCCTGAGGAGAGGAGGGACAGGGGAGATATGATTCAGACCTTTAAATACTTAAAGAGTATTAATGGACAAACAAACCTCTTCCAAAGACGGGGAAGCTGTAAAATTAGAGGGCATGACATGAAGCTGCAAGGCGGTAAATTGAAAGGCAAAGTCAGGAAATACTTTTTCACTGAAAGCGTGGTGGATGCTTGGAATGCCCTCCCGATGGAAGTGGTGGGGGCAAACACGGTGACGGAATTCAAAATGGGATGGGACAGACACAGTGGATCCCTTTACAGCAACAGGATAAAATCAAAGTAAAAACTATCTAATTTCTCAACAAACAGGGGTGCCCTACACAGAGCGGTAGGTTCCCCCCTAAACAAAGAAATGGGGAGGTGTGACCTGCACGGAGCAGCAGGTGCACCTACTCTTGCCATCTTACTTGGCAGACTAGATGGACCATACTGGTCTTTATCTGCCGTCATTTACTATGTTACTTCTCCTCCATCCTTTATTTTTTCACCTTGTTTTTCTGCCCATCACTTACACACAGTTTTTACAGTTAACCCTTTGAAGGTCTACTTTAAAATTTTAATCCACATTCTGCAGCCGGGTTAATTTTTGCATATTTCAGGAAAATTGTACCCGTCTTATTCAATATGTTCTAATAGTGATTTTCCTTCTGCTATGGTCATATATTATATACCATTTGATAGGAATATTTAGTCAGAAGTTTGGATCCTGAGAGTTTTGGGCTCGGCCTGGAAAGGGTTAAATCCCATGTTGCAGGTATTTTTGCCAAAATATGTTTGGGTGAGGAATAACTTCTGTATATAAACTGGTTATGTGGATGGTTTGGATTTATCTTTCTACTTTGTCATCAGTTTTCATTGTTTGTAGCTATTTATTGACTTGGTTACCTTAGTAAGTAATCTTTATCTTAGCCCTTCTGTTTTTTAGTTATCCCTCAGCATTTGGTAGAGCCATCCAGATCCAAACCTGTTTAAGTCCACTTCAGAGCTGATGTTTGGGCCATGACTATTTGGAGCTTATCCCATGAGTAGCAGCTAAGAGTCCAGGACCTGGGAGGTGAGTCCATTAGTATTCATTCATTTCACTCAGCTCTGGCAAAGGGTCCAGGCTGCTGTTTTCTGCCCCACGAAATAAACCTTTTGAAAGACTTCTGGGGCTCAATGGGAAGTGGGTGGGGGTGGAAAAAGACATGGATGCAAAGTTTGGAATTAGCCCTTAGCAATGTCTGAGCCTAGTCAAAGCACCACCAGGAAGCTACACAGAGCAAACATCTCTCTCCAGCAGCTTAGAGGAAAGCTTTTTGTCCGATATAAACAAAGCATCCTGGATGCCAACTGTGGACATACAGAGTTCTACTGTACATCAACTGCAGTCCTCGAGTACCTCTTCTGTTTTTCAGGACAGTCACTGGCCAAAATGGTGCCCGAGACAAGGGCAGATTCTAGAGTTTCCTTTTCTTTTTGGGCTTGTGTGCTTTCAGATTCATAGACTGACCCAAAAGGGCAATGTAGGGCCAAGCTCATTTTTGCAACACTGCAGTGATGTAGCATTGTGTCCACAAGATACCAGCAGTAAACTTGGCACAGACAAGTCCATGGGGCCTGCCTGGATTGAATCTTTCCATCTCTTTGTGTACTGTTTAATGAGCATCAGGTTATTTAATGAGAAAGTCAAAGGAAAACCAGAAGCCTACTGGAGGCCGTATTAAAAGTCCTAACATTATCCCCTGGCCACAGCCGGGGTCACTACTAACAGGCTCTCACTGGTCACCAAGGTTGCAGAAGTAGGAGATGTGTTTTAGGGTGGACTATTAGTATAAGTGTTTGACAAGCTGTGGACCAGGTGGCTCTGGAAAACAATGGCACATGCGATCTCACTGCAGCTCACCTTGGTATAGTGATGCCTTACATATGAAGAACTGAGGAAAGCAGAGGGGGCATGATAAACACTCATTAAAAGAGGGACATGATAAGATGCATTGGAAGTTATCTAAGGGATATCAGAAGGTTGTAGAAAAGTGTAAAAAATTTTTTTTCAACAGCAGCTTAAGCATGAAATCAAGATAAATGATGCACAGGGTAGAAAAGAGCTGGATGCAGAAGATTGGCAGATGTTGTGGAGGTACGTTTGGAATAGAACTAAATATAGAAGATCAACAAGGAGTTGATGTTGTGGAGGTGTTAATTTCAATTAGGTCATCTGGTAATATTTTGATCTCTGTCTAGCTACTTTATTGCAATTGGCTAGAGAGGGCTTGACTGAGAACTTGGTTAGGCTGATTAATGTCTCCTTAATGCAAGGAGTTTCCCCTAGCTCCCTAAAGAAGGCAATGATCTTGCATAAGTTAAAAAGAGAGGTTTGATAGCAATAGTTTTATAATTCTCCACTGTCCCTAACTTATCTTTTTGGGGTGAAAACTATAGGAGAAGAAATTTCACTTACCGTTAATTTCCTTTCCTGGAATCCTGCTAGACCAGTCCAGACTTGCACAATTTTCCCCTTGCCAGCAGGTAACAGAGACAAAGAAAAAAACCCAGAAGCTTCAGGGGTTATCTACCAGTGGTGACATCACTGGAAAAGCACGAGGACTCAGAAAACAGCCCAACCAGAAGGCAGAACCAGCCAGGAAATGACAGTGAACTAAGTTCATGGCTGCCTTGCATAATCTACAAGGCCACGAGGCAGTCGAGGTATGTACGAGGAAGAGAACAGCTGGAGGCTGCGATACGTATACAGGATCACAGCTAAGCATCAGCAAGGCTAATTCTCAGAACAGAGAGAAGAGGGTGGGTCCTGGACTGGTCTGGCAGGATTCTAGGAAAGGAAATTAATGGTAAGAGAAATTTATCTTTCCAAATCATCTTGCTAGACCAGTCCAGACTGGTGGGAAGTACCAAAGCTACTCCACCCCTGGGAGGAAAGATACAGCCACTGCCAAGACGGTGGCCCTGAAGCAAGCTGCTTCCCTGGTTTGGAGATCCAAGTGATAGTGGCAGGCAAAGGTAGACAGGGAGGACCAGGTTGCTGCCCTGCAAATGTCCAGCGGAGATAACAGTGACCTTTACACCCAAGAAGGCGCCTGTGTCCAGGTCGAGTGGGCTCTAAGCCCAGCGGGAACTGGCTTACCCTGCAGGATACAGGCAGACTCAATGGCATGTTTAATCCACACAATAGTAGCTTTAGAAGTGGCTGCACCTCTACACAGCCCTGAGACCAGGACAAACAAGCGGTCAGTAAGATGGAATGAACTGGTTACCATGAGATAGTGGCACAAAATCCTGCTAGCATCAAGAAAGTGAAGGTCTTTATTGCGCCCGGAACACTGCTCCTTCAAAAAGAAAGGGGGCAACACTGTCTGATTCACATGAAAGTCGGAGAGAACCTTCAGCAAGGAGGAGGAAACGGTCCTAATGGATACCTCTTCTGGGAAAAAGGACAGAAAGGGATCCTGGCATGAGAGAACCTGAAGCTCAGAGTGGCACAGAGCCAAAGTAACTGCAACAAGAAGTATAGTCTTGAGTGTCAAGCCCTTCAGAGTGGCCCTGCGTAAGGGCTCAAAGAGCACATGCATGACACAGTGGGGAACCAAGGAGAGATCTCAGGCTGGTACTTTCAGATGGAGGAGAGTCTGGAGTGTACGAAACTCCACGAAGAAAACAGGCGACATCCACATGAGAGGTGAGGGAACACCCGCAGAACGGTCAAGGCAGCTACCTGAACTTTGAGAGAATTTAAGGCGAGGCCTTTATCAAAGGAAAGAGAGAATGTCTGGCATCTGTGCCTTCCATGGCGACAGGGACCTGTGGGAGCATCAGGAAGCAAAAAGGCACCAGAACCAGGCATACCTCTGAGAAGTAGAAGGTCATCGTGCCTACAGCAAGGTAGCCATCACCTGTGCAGAGTGGTCTTTATGGACTAATCGGCACCTTTCAAGAGCCAAGCTGTAAGCGAGTAGGGAGCGGGGTTGACCAAGATGATCGGTCCCTGCCGCAGGAGTCTTTTGCTTGACCCGAGCGGAAAAGGTGTTACCACCATCAGCTGAACTAGGTCGGCATACTACAGACTATTAGAAAGGCAGTATATAAAACTATCTAAATAAATAAATAAATAGGCAATGTGGCCAATTCAGTGCCACCAGAACTATTCAGCCAGGGTGTGATTCTATCCGACAAAGGACGCAGCTGATCATCGGCCTTAGGGGAAAGATGTACTGGAGCTGAGAAAGGGGCCAGGCTGGACTAGTACATCAAGTCGCCTTGGAGTTGGAGGAGGTGGCCATCAGATCCAGAGTTGGACACCCCCACTGGTGAACAATGCACGAGAATGCCCACAGAGCTAGTTCCCACTTGCTGGGGTCCAGCACATGACGATTAAGGAAGTATGTCTGAACATTCTCCACCCCTGCGATGTGCTGCGTTGAGAATGCCTGGAGATTGCGCTCTCCCCATGGGAACAAGAGATGCATCTCCAGGGCCACCCATGGACACTTGGTCCCGTCTTGTCTGTTGAGATAAGCTATAGTTATGGCATTGTCTGACAGCACTCAAACTGCCTTATTCCAGAGAAGAGACTTAAAGTGACACAGTGCCAGATGCACAGCGCACGCCTCGAGGCGAATGATTATCCAGACGACCTCGCATTGTGACCAAGTGCTTTATGCCATCTGCTCTAGATAGTGCACCCCTGCCAGGCTGGCATCGGTGGTCACGAGAATCCAGTGAGGAACCTCTATGGGAATCCTTTGCAACAAGTGGTGACAGCAGAGCTACCACTGAAGGTGGTGGCGAGTGTCAGGGAGAAGAGGGAGATGGACTTCGTAGTCCTGAGTGCAAGGGGACGAGCGAGACAGTAGGGAGCACTGAAGCCGACACACATGAGCTCGAGCCCAGGAAACTACATTTAACATGGCCGCCATGGTGCCAAGGACCTGAAGGTAGTCTCACGTCCTGGGAGCTATCATGCACTGAAAATCCTGACATTGCACATGCAGTTTCGTGCACCTTTCCTGGATGATAAAAACACTTCCTGCCCTCAGGCTGAACCAAGCTCTGAGGAGCTTGAGAGATTGAATCAAGCGCATTTTGGCATGATTGACCACCCAGCCGAGGCACTCCAGAAAGTCTCAGACATGAGAGACTGCCGAGATCGCCTCCTGATGAGCTAGTCATCCAGGTAAGGGTGGACCCAGATGTTCTGGCGGCACAGGGAAGCTGTGACTACTACCATCACCTTGGAGAAGGTACAAGGAGTCGTGGCAAGGCCAAATGGCAGAGCTCAGAACTGACAGTGTTTGCCCAGGACTGCAAAGCGCAAAAATCACTGATGGCCCTTGTGGATCGAGATGTGGAAATATGCTTCTGCAAGGTCCAGGGACGCCAGAACCTCCATGCAGAACCGAGGCACATGAAGGCAGCGGTGGACTCCCCTGAGATCTAGAATAGGCCAGAAGGAGACGTCCTTTTAGGAGACAACAAAATAGATGGAATAGCGATTGGAGCCTTTTTCTGACAGGGGAACAGGACAAACTGCTAAGAGTTGAAGGAGACGTTGGAGAGTTATCCACACTGCAGCTTTTTTTGGCAGCCAAGCTGCAAGGGGAAACCGGGAAGGCAACTTGAATGGGCTTGGCATAGTCAAGCGCATAGCCTTGCGTCACTACTTTGAGAACCTGTCTGTCTGTTATGTGGGTCCATTCGCAGGATAAAAGGCACAGCTGTCCGCTGACCTGTGGCACCTCAGAACAGATCCCAGTGGTGAGGAGCATGATAGTATGCTTAGTAACCGCGGTCACAAGAGCAACCACCCTGAGAAAATGCAACCGCATATCTAGGTCTTCTGGGGATCAGAGACAGAAGTGGCCAAGGCGCTGTACCGAGTGCAATGATGCATCTGGAGAATTCCATTCCAAGGAAACCATTTGTTGAAGCTCTGAGGGAAATGGGAAAACCCTAGACAGTTTCTGAATACCCACAATGATAGGGTCTGCTTGAGGCTTGGCTGAATTGCGACCCTGCTGAGACTGTGGTTCAGAGAGGTGAAGAGCTTCTGTTATCTGGGTGATTAGAGCTGGGAGCTCCTCTTTGTGGAAGAGACGTATATCTTGGCCCTCTGAGGGCGAGAGCTCTCCATCTTCCCAGTCCGAACCACTGCTGAGACACTGCTCCTCCGAAAAGCACTCTGTCCTCAACAGGATGCCAATCTCCCAAAGGACAGGAGACATCTTTGGCCGGGTTCTTGTCCTGTCTAGCTGGGGAAGGCCTGGGGAACTTTCTGGACGAGTGGGCTGTGATGTCTGGAGTGACAAAAGAGGACCCTGAGCACCACAGATCCCAGGCCTGGCAAAAAGGAGAATGAACTGGACATCAGAAATCTTAAGCTGAGGCTGCCAAAGCTATAGAGGCTGCTGAAGCTGTAGATGCTGCTGAGGCTGAAGAAGCTGCTGAGGTTGTAGATGCTGCTGTAGCTGTTGAGGGTGAAGAAACTGCAAAAGCTGCTGAGGCTGTAGATGCTGCTGAAGCTGAAGAAGCTGCTGAGGCTGAAGATGCTGCTGAGGCTGAAGATGCTGCTGAGGCTGAAGAAGATTAATATGAATAAAATACAGTCTCTAAAATGCTTGTATGCAAATGCTAGAAGTCTAAAAAATACGATGGGAGAGTTAGAATATATAGCACTAAATGAGAGGTTAGATATGATTGGAATATCAGAGACATGGTGGAAGGAGGACAACCAGTGGGGGACACTGTGATACCTGGGTACAAACTATATTGTAATGATAGAGCTGATCAAATTGCTGGAGGAAATGCGCTCTATGTTAGAGAGGGCATTGAGTAAGAAAGGATTAAAGTTTTGCAGGAAACAAAATTTGCTGTAGAATCTCTATGGATTGAAATTCCATGTAAAAAGGGGAAGGCGATGGCAGTGGGGGTGTACTATCGACCACCTGGCCAGAATGAACAAAT
Organism: Ichthyophis bannanicus; assembly: GCA_033557465.1. Taxonomy (NCBI): domain Eukaryota; kingdom Metazoa; phylum Chordata; class Amphibia; order Gymnophiona; family Ichthyophiidae; genus Ichthyophis; species Ichthyophis bannanicus. The sequence continues at coordinate 25,170,862 of CM066042.1, forward strand.
GGATGATGAAATGCTCAAAGAAATCAAGGAAGTTAACAAAAGTTACAGCGCAGTAATAATAATGGGTGATTTCAATTACCCTGGTATCGACTGGGTCAGTGTCACGCAAGGACTTGCTAGGGAGATAAAGTTCCTAGATGAAATAAATGACTGCTTCTTGGAGCAGCTGGTTCATGAACCGACCAGAGGGGAAGCCATATTAGACCTAGTCCTTAGTGGAACACCAGATCTGGTGCAAGATATAAGGATGTTGGGGCCACTTGGCAATAGTGATCATAGCATGATCACATTTGATTTAATTAGTGAAGGAGGGATAGTAAGGAAATCCACAGTATTACCTTTTAACTTTCAAATGGGAGACTATGATAAAATGAGGAAAATAGTTAAGAAAAAACTAAAAGGAGCTGTTGCAAAGGTTAAAGACTTACATCAAGCTTGGCTGTTGTTGAAAAATACTATCTTGGAAGCCCAGACCAGCTGTATTCCACACTTTAAGAAAAGTGGAAGGAAGTCCAAAAAACTGCCAGCATGGTTTAAAGGTGAGGTCAGAGAGGCTGTTGTTGCCAAAAAAAGCATCTTTCAGGAAATGGAAAAAAAGAGCCAAACGACAAAACCTGGAAACAGCACAAGCACTGGCAAGTCAAATGCAAGGCATTGATAAGGCAGGCAAAGGGAGAATTTGAGAAGAAGCTTGCTGCGGAAGCAAAAACGCAAAATAGACTTTTTCAAGTACATTCGTAGCAAAAAACCTGTGAGAGAGTCAGTTGGTCCATTAGATGATAGAGGGGTTAAAGGGGCACTAAGGTGACAAGACAATAGCGGAGAGACTGAATGAATTCTTTGCTTCAGTCTTTACTGAGGAAGATGTAGGGGTGTTACCCATGACTGAAGTGGTATTTAAAGGTGCGGAAGAATTGAAGGAAATATCGATACATCGGGAAGATGTATTACAACTATTAGATAAACTGAAGAGTAGCAAATCACCTGGGCCAGATGGTATACATCCAAGGTGTTGAAAGAACTGAAATATGAGATTGCAGACCTGCTATTAGTAATCTGTGAATTTTCATTAAAATCATCTGTAATACCTGAAGATTGGAGGATCGCCAATGTAACACCAATTTTTAAAAAGGGTTCCAGGGGTGATCCGGGAAACTACAGACTGGTGAGCCTGTCGTCAGTACCGGGAAAAATGGTAGAAACTATCATAAAGAACAAAATTACTCAGCATGTAGATAGTCATGGTCTAATGGGAGACAGCCAACATGGCTTTAAGACAAGGAAGATCTTGTCTTACTAATCTGTTATGTTTTTTTGAAGGTGTGAATAAAAAGGTGGAAAAAGGCGAGTAGGTTGATATAGTGTATCTGGACTTTCAGAAAGCCTTTGACAAGGTCCGTCATCAGAGACATTTGGCAAAACTAAAGAGTCATGGGATAGGTGGTAGTGTACTATTGTGGATCAGGAACTGGTTAAAAGATAGAAAGCAGAGGGTAGGGCTAAATGGCCAATTTTCCCAATGGAGAAAGGTGAATAGTGGTGTACCCCAGGGATCTGTGCTGGGTCCGCTGCTTTTTGACATATTCATAAATGACCTGGAAAAGGGAATAACGAGTGAAGTTATCAAATTTGCAGATGACACAAAACTATTTAAAAGTTATTAAAACCCAAGAGGATTGTGGAAAATTGCAAGAGGATCTTGATAAACTGGAAGACTGGGCATCAAAATGGCAGATGAAATTTAATGTGGACAAGTGCAAAGTTATGCACCTAGGGAAGAACAACCCAAATTATGGTTACACGATGCAAGGTTCCACATTAGGAACCACCACCCAGGAAAAAGATTTAGGCGTTATTGTGGATAACATGTTAAAACCCTCAGTACAGTGTGCAGTGGCGGCCAAGAGAGCAAATAGAATGCTAGGTATCATAAGGAAAGGAATGGAAAATAAAACAAAAGATATTATAATGCCTCTATATCAGGGGTTCTCAACCCTGTCCTCAGGACCCACCTAGCCAGTCGGGTTTTCAGGATAACCACAATGAATATGTATGAGAGAGATTTGCATACGCTGCCTCAATTATATGCCTCCATTATATGCAAATGTCTTCCATGCATATTCATTGTGGTTATCCTGAAAACCCGACTGGCTAGGTGGGTCCCGAGGACAGGGTTGAGAACCCCTGCTCTATATCGTTCCATGGTGAGACCGCACCTTGAATATTGTGTGCAATTCTGGTTGCCGTATCTTAAAAAGGATATAGCGTTATTAGAAAAGGTTCAGAGAAGAGCCACCAAAATGGTAAAGGGGATGGAAGAATACTCCTATGAAGAAAGGTTAAGGCTCTTTAACATGGAAAAGAGACGGCTGAGGGGAAAATTAATGAACGGAGTGGAACGGGTAAATGTAGATCGATTGTTTACGTTATCAGAATATAGAAAGACTAGGGGACATGCAATGAAGCTACAGGGTAACTATTTAAGACTAACAAAAGAAAATATTTTTTCACTCAACGTGTAATCAGACTCTGGAATTTGTTACCGGAGGATGTAGTAAAGGCTGTTAGTGTAGGTGGGTTTAAAAAAGGTTTGGACAAGTTCCTGGAGGAAAGCTCCATAAACCATTATTAAGAAGGGACCCAGGATATCAATGCTTGACCCAGTACAAACATTGTAGAACCTATGCCTTTTGGGGAAACTGCTAGGTACATATGACTTAGATTGGCCATTGTTGGAAACAGGATACTGGGCTTGACCTTGGTCTGACCCAGTATGGCATATCTTATGTTCTTATAAGCTGTTGAGGCTGATGAAACTGCAGAAGCTGCTGAAGCTGTTGAGGCTGAAGATGCTGCTGAGGATGAAGAAGCTGCTGATGCTGCTGAGGCTGTAGATGGTGCTGATGCTGCAGAGGCTGTAGAAGCTGCTGAGGCAGACGATGTTGTTGCGCAGGCAGAAATACCAGAGGAAGGGCATCCCCGGGGTGAGGAGAGGGGGAGGGCACCCCAGAGGCCTTCACGGAGGGTTCCAAAGGGGTAGGAGATTTAATGGTATCCTGCCCCGACACCGAGGAGAGTCCTCCCTGATCTGCAGCACAAGCTGAGATTATTCTCCAAAAAACAGCGTTTCCTCCTCCAGCCTTAACAACGTTGGAGAGAAGATGGCATCCTTAGAGAAAATGCACTTATTCCTATAAAAATGGGGGTGTAGAAGAAACATAGAGGAGCGGCGTTTTCCTGCTAAACAATGGCAGCTCCACTAGGGAAAAAAGTGTCAGGAAGCCGCTAAGAAGGAGGCTAAAGTGTGCTGCCCTGACAGGGATCTCGTTCTGCTGAAAATGACGCCTCGCAGAAAACCAACTGCCGAACTAACACTCTGCCGCAAAATGAAACTGCAACGAAAACACCAATGGCTCAAAGAGGAACGTGAGGAAAAGAGGAGATTGTCTCCCCCTTGCTGCTGAGCTCAAACTGGTGTTGGCACCAGGGGAAGCGCAAGGAGGGAGACAAGCACGATGGCCCAAAGAGGAGCAGTAGACCGGAGGGGGGCCCTTAACCCCAAAAAACTGATAAGAGCAGAGGGAAGAGAGGGAAACTCACTGCCCGACGATCAAGTCTTTCCGGATCCTGCTGTAGTCAGAGAGCTGTTGTATCTGCCTTTGGTACAGTATAAGTGATCTCTTGTCTGTTTCTTTTCTTTTTTTTATAAACTAAATTTTAACAGTACTGATAAAATAAAATAAGAAAGGCTGGTATTACTATTCTAGTAGGGCTGTTTTCTGTTCTTCAAGGCGGCCTAGAGAGCTGAAGTGCTCCTCGTGAATAGGAGCGCCCCTCCCTTCAGAGGTGCTCCACTAATGCTCCTGACCAGGAGCACCTCTGGAAAGAAAAAGGAACATTGAAAAACTCCAGAGGAGCACCTCCTGTGCACCCTGGAGATGTTCAAGAGGGATGAGCTACACCGACAGGAACTCTCACTTAGAGACCCGTCAGGAGCTAAGCTGAAGTCCACCATTTGCTGGTGACAGAGAAAATACTGAAGCTGTTATTTTTATGATGGAAATCATTGGCAATTTAATATTTTGCTTCTCTTTCCTATAGTTTCTAAATACATGGCTCAGCTGGGTCCATCCATTAGAGGGACAAGTGTGAGCATAGCAAATCTCTACTGAAGCTTTTACAATGGTGCTAAAATACCGAAACTCCACACATGCAGTCCAGCTACACTGCAGCGTTGCAGGATTCCCTAGAACAGATACAAAACCTGCCAAGATTTAATCTCCTCAGGGGTTTGCTAGGTCATCAGGAAAGAGCATATTAAGTATTAAAATAAGACTTCTAAATATGGTGAGAGAGAAACAAAGAGAGCAGGACTGTACCAAACCCCTCTCTTTTCAGGTCCTCCAACCACATGAGGTGAAAATGGACCACAACTCCTACCATCACATGCAAAAGCCGGCAATCAACTGTGAAACAGGGGACAGCCGCAGAGGCGAAGGCAAGACCAGCTACCCACGCAGACAGAAGAGCTGACACAAGTCCACAAGGACAAACAAAGCAGATTTTAGCTGAGTCGGGAGGACACCAGTCAGTTTCTAAAGGTTACGTGCAAGTCTCACACTCCCCTCATATGTACATATAGGTATCTGGGTAGATGCATAGATAGACAGAGCACGCTACAGATATATGTTTACATTAGACTGTTAAGAGACAGGGAGAGGGATCGTCAGCAGCAGAAAGGAGGCAACATTGCCTCTGCATTATCGTCTCTGGTGAGACCTCATTTAGAGTACTTGCGCAAGCCTGGAGACTACACTGTCAAAAAGATACAAACAGGATAGTGCCTGTTCAAATGGCAGCTGCTAAAATGCAACAGCACATGGGAACAGATTTAAAGATCTAAACACATATACCCTGAACGAAAGGCAGGATAAAAGAGACAATTAAATACCTCCAGATTATAAATTCACGGGAGACAGGCCTCTTTCAACAGAAAGGAGGCTCTGAAATGAAGGGTTATAGGATGAAGATAAAAGAGGGTAGACTCAAAAGTAATCTAAGGAAATATTTCTTTACAGAAAGGGTGGTGGAGGCATGGAAGAGCCTCCCTGTGGAGGTGGTGAGCAGAGGCCAATATCTCAGGCACTGAGGATCTGAGGGGGAAGAAGGGGCTATGGAGACTGGGTGTTGGTTTGGATAAGCCCTATGGTCTTTGTCTATGCCAAGAAGACAATCATAGTGTGCATGGAAACCAGGGCAGAATGTTGAATTCCATTACCCAGGATATCAAGTAAGATAAGAATATAATACATACAGAAGATGACGGGACGGGATGGGGGGTGGAGGCGAAAGAGGAAGATGAACAAATCTTAATATTAAGAAGACAAGACATAATGGATGTGCTTTGGTAAACAAGTCGCTCCCAACAGATCAAGGGGTCACAGTGGGAGTTGTCAGTACCACATGATATACGGGCCCCCAATCTAAGACTCTGGCCATTGTGCAACATGTGTCCTCATCCCTTTCTTTAGGGAAATATGATATAGCAGAGGCTTCCCAGGCTGCACCATGCGACAAGACACCAATTTACAAGCAGCTATGTTATACATATGTACACATATACACATTCATACATATATATATATAGAGAGAGACAGAGAGCTGTATATCAGTGTAAAACTATATCTTTCCTCGTCTGCAAGGAATTAAAAACACTTTGGAACCAAAATGCAACTATTCTCCGATATGCTGCTGCAGGCACACCGCTTCCTGCTGTGAGTGCAGAGCACACTCGTCTCCTGTGCCCGGAAGCCGTGGCAGACTCTGCTACAGTTGGGAGGTTTCAGAGGCAGGAGTCCCAGGTCTGCAGGCCAGCAGCAGACTACTGGTATTTGCTTCTCCAGATGGCTCTTTTCTCTCCATTTCCAGTTTCTGTGTTTAGCACCAGGGATCCCGAGAGGTGCGGCCACGCTGCAAACTGTCACTGCGCTGCCAGGCACTGTGGATCAGGTCTAGCGCATCCTCACACTTCTTCTTGATGGAGGGCTCCTCGATCAACTTATGAGGAAGATCCACCTGAAAGAGCGAGCAGCAAGATTCCTCAGTTCAAGAAACAGTGAGACAAGACCCTCTGGCTATCCTACATTTTTTGCTGTGTGACACAATGAGGTAGAAAGCGTAGGTACTCACCTGTAACAGGAATCAGTCCTCACATATGGGTGACGCTGGCGCCAACTGAGCCTATGCGGAGCATTTCCCCAGCTTTCAAAGAAAGCCTTTGGGACATGCTACCATGCATGCATGGTCCCCTTCTTGCCCAAGGGTGCCATCTTGCTCAGTCAGATGACATAGCTAGGATGGTAGTAAAAAAATAACACAAAGTAGGGAGGCAACTACCAGGGGAGGAGGGAGGATTGTGAGGACTGATTCCTGCCGTCCCTGGAGAACACCTGTTACAGGCGAGTAACTACGCTTTCTCCAGGAACAAGCAGGAAGTCGGTCCTCACATATGGGACTTCCTAGCTCCAGGCTGCCAGGGACTGAACCACGACAGCACCAACGGCAACCAGTCGGGTAGCCATGATTTGTAGAAGATGAGTCCCCACTGAGAGACTCTGCAAGACCCTAGTGTCCAGCGACACTATCACTCCACTAGCCTGAATACAGAAGAGCCGGAGGGCAGGAGTTGCCTATACCTCGAGAATATTACAGAGTACTGGCTAGCCAAAGGCACTGTCCCTGCGGGTCTCGCTCTCCAGCCAGTAAGTGAGCTGCAAATGTATGAATCGAAGACCATGTGGCGGCCTTGCAGATCTCCGTCACTGGCACTGAGTGGAGGTTGAGAAAACCACACAAAGAGCGAAAGGTGATGGGTGGTCACTAATGCTTTATTAATTTAAAACCGCCCCAACGCGTTTCGGCAGAGCCTTCGTCAGGGGGCTGAGAAAAGTAAAAACGATCAACACTCTTTATAGATTGCACAGCACCCAATAAGACCGTATTTGTAAGATAAACGCTGCAGAACTCGCACTGCATTAATTCAGCAGGAGAAGAACACATGTTCCCTGTAAGTATTACACAACCATCTGTAGCTCTATATATACACATGTAAATAGTTGATCTTTGATCATTGTAATTAGTTCATAAATTAGTTATTGTTCGCCTATGTATCCTTGTTACTTTGTTCTTTGTAAACAGTTGAAACACACTGCCTTTGAAACGTTCTATGTAAACCGTCTTGATTTGTAGAAAGACGGTATATAAAAAATGTTAAATAAATAAGTATTAGTGTATGTGTCTCATATCCCCTTGTGTTAAATGTATCCCCCAATTGTGTTGTGACCACTTTGATTGAAGGATAAGGTGGTATACAAAACTAGCTAAATAAAATAAATAAAGAGTGTTGATCGTTTTTACTTTTCTCAGCCCCCTGACGAAGGCTCTGCCGAAACGCGTTGGGGCGTTTTTAAATTAATAAAGCATTAGTGACCACCCATCACCTTCCGCTCTTTGTGTGATTTTCTCAGCTACTGCAAGAGGTTGCTCTCCTTGTGCTGCCCACTGAGCGGAGGTTGGCCACCAATGTGGCCATCGCCCTTAAGTGATGCGCTGTGATCCAGTACTCAAGGGACAGGCCAGCTCTCTCATAGGCAAGGGCAATACAGTCTGCCACCCAAGTGGATAGAGTTTGCTTAGTCACTGGGAGCCCCAATCTGCTGGGGTCATAAGACACGAAAAGCGGAGGAGTTTTATGATGGGCCTGGGTCTGCTGTAAGTAGAAGGACAGGGCCCTTTTGCAATCCAGTATATGAAGTACTAGTTCCTCCCTGCTGGTGTGAGACCGTGGGAAGAAGGGAGGAGTGGCCTAGTGGTTGGGGCAAGGTACCTCAGGCCAGAAGGTCGGGGGTTGAAATCCCACTAGAGGACAGCAACCTTGGGGCCAGAAGGACTGGGGTTTCTAGTCCCACAGGTGCTCCTTGTGGTCTTGGGCAAGCCACTTAACCCTCCATTGCCCATGTTCCCTTTAAAATAGTTATCTCCAAGTTATAATGCCCTTTTCAATGTAATTTCAGTTTGTTCAATGTAAACCACCTTGATATCATGAAAGGCGGTATATAAGAAATGTTAAATAAATAAATAAAAAATAAGAAGGTGGGGAGGACCACCTCTTGCTTGAGCTGGAAAGGAGATACCACCTACAGAGGAATTTGGGGTGTGTGCGGAGCACTACCCTGTTCTCATATATCCTTGTTTATAGTGGATCCGCCACCAGGGCCTTGGGTTCGCTCACTCTTCAAGTGGACGTGAGGGCTAGCAGAAAGGCCATTTTCCAAGACAGGTACCACAGGTGGCAAGTGACCAGGGGCTCGAAAAGCAGTTTGGTGAGCTGGGAGAGCACCACAATGAGGTCCCACTCTGCCACTGGAGGGTGGAGAGGGGGCATGGTTAACAGGAGGCCCCGGAGGAACCTGGAAACCAGGGGCTGGCTTCAGAGAGTTTTTCCCTTGATATGGTGGAGGTGAGAGGCTATGATGCTCAGATGTACTCTCACCGAGTTAGATTTTAGCCCGGCATGAGACAGGTGCAGTAGGTACTGGAGTACTAGTTGCACATGGCATGAGAAGAGATTTTTCTCCCTTTCCGCACACCTGGAGGAGAATCTTCTCCACTTAAAGACATAAGCCCATCTAATGGAGGGTTTTCAGGAGGCCAGTAGGATCTCCTCAACTTCTGTAAGATTGAAAAGGGACAATGCTACCCTTTCAGCAGCCATGCTGTTAGCGTCAGCGACTCCAGATTGGGGTGCAGGAGGGAGCCCTCCTCCTGGGAAAGGAGGTCCGGGGCTCAGCCCAGTGGAACTGGGAGTGCTGACAGGAAAAGCAGCAGAGGGAACCAAGGTTGCTTGGGCTACCTGGGAGAAATCAGTATAACTGCCGTCCTTTTGCTCTGGACCTTGAAGGAGGGTCCTGGCGACCATTATTAAGAAGTGACCGAAGATATCAATGCTTGACCCAGTACAAGCATTGTGGAACTTGTGTCTCTTGGGGAAACTGCTAGGTACATATGACCTAGTTTGGCCACTGTTGGAAACAGAATACTGGGCTTGATGGACCTTGGTCTGACCCAGTATGGCATATCTTATGTTATGTTCTTATGAGGGGACTGTGGGAATGCATAGAGTAGGCCCTCGGACCACGAAATCAGGAAGGCATCTGCGGCCACACTCTCTGGGTGTGGCTGACCCGAGCAGAAGCAAGGCAGCTGCGCATTGTCTGGGGAGGCAAATAGGTCCATCACAGCCCTGCCCCAGAGGTGGAAGAGGTGCTTCATTACCCTGGGGTTTAAGCGCCACTCGTGTGGATGAAGCACTCTGCTCAGGCTGTCCGCTAGGCAGCTGTCCTGGCCCAGGAGGTACACCACTCACAAAAGCATGTTGTTGCGTGCTGCGAAGGAGAGGAGGACCACCGTCTCCTGGCAGAGGGAATACGACCCTGTTCCCCCCTGCTTGTTGAAATAAAACATGGTGACCTGGTTATCCATCTGATCAGCACAGGCCAGTGTTGCAGGAGGTGGTGGAACGCTCGTAGGGCCAAACAGATTGCCTTGAGCTCCAGGAGATTGATCTGTAGGAGCGACTCCTCCTGAGACCAGCTGCCCTGTGTGCAGCGGTCCCCACAATGTGCTCCCCCACTCCAGGGGAGAGTTATCTGTGGTCAGGATTCTCTGCAGCGCAGGTGGCCTGGAAGGGCATTCCCGCCTGAAGATAGCTTAGGTTTTGCCACCAGTTGAGGGACTCTGCCAGTTGGCGGGTAATCCTGACCCTGTCCCATAGCCTGCCTGTGGTTTAAGTCCGCTGCTAGCGGAGGCACCACTGGGCTGTCCACATGTGTAAGCGGGCTGAGGGCATGACATGGACCGTCATAAGAACATAAGATATGCCATACTGGGTCAGACCAAGGTCCATCAAGCCCAGTATCCTGTTTCCAACAGTGGCCAATCTAGGTCACATGTATCTAGCAGTTTCCCCAAAAGACACAGGTTCCACAATGCTTGTATTGGGTCAAACAGTGGATATTCTGGGTCCACTTTAATAAGGGAGGAGTGGTCTAGTGGTTAGGACAAGGTACTTCAGGCCGGAGGGCCGGGGGTTCAAGTCCCACGTGGGGACAGTAATCTCAGGCCGGAGGGACTGGGATTTCTAGTCCTATAGGCACTCCTTGTGGTCTTGGGCAAGCCACTTAACACTCCATTGCCCATGTTCCCGGTAAGTATTAGCGTATGTCTCATATCCCCTCGTGTTAAATGTATCCCCCAATGGACCGCTTTGACCCGGTGAAAAGCAGGATATAAATACAGCTAAATAAAAATAAATAAATAAATAAATAATGGTTTATGAGCCTTTCCTCCAGGAACTTGTCTAAACTTTTTTTTAAACCTGGCTACACTAACAGCTTTTACTACATCCTCCGGTAGCAAATTCCAAAGTTTGATTACACGTTGAAAGAAAAAAATATTTTCTCGTATTAGTCTTAAATAGGTTACCCTGTAGCTTCATTGCATGTCCCCTAGTCTTTCTATATTTTGATGACATAAACAATCGATCTACATTTACCCGTTCCACTCCATTCATTAATTTATAGACCTCTATCATATCTTCCATCAGCCGTCTCTTTTCCAGGTTGAAGAGCCCTAACCTTTATAGCCTCTCTTCACCGGGGTATCCTTCCATCCCTTTTACCATTTTGGTGGCTCTTCTCTGAACCTTTTTAATAATGCTATATCCTTTTTAAGATACGGCAACCAGAATTGCACACAATATTCAAGGTGCGGTCACACCATGGAACAATACAGAGGCATTATAATATCCTTTGTTTTATTTTCCATTCCTTTCCTTATGATACCTAGCTTATATTTGCTCTCTTGGCCGCCGCTGCACACTGGGTGGAGGGTTTTAACATGTTATCTACAATGATGCCTAAATCTTTTTCCTGGGTGGTGGTTCCTAATGTGGAACCTTGCATCTTGTAACCATAGTTTGGGTTCTTCTTCCCTAGGTGCCTAACTTTGCACTTGTCCACATTAAATTTCATCTGCCATTTGGATGCCCAGTCTTCCAATTTATCAAGATCCTCTTGCAATTTTCCACAATCCTCATGGGTTTTAATAACTTTGCATAGTTTTGTGTCAAATGCAAATTTGATAACCTCACTCGTTATTCCCATTTCCAGATCATTTATGAATATGTTAAAAAGCAGCAGACCTAGCACAGATCCCTGGGGTACTCCACTATTCACCTTTCTCCATTGGGGAAATTGGCCATTTAGCCCTACCCTCTGCTTTCTATCTTTTAACCAGTTCCTGATCCACAATAGTACACTGCCCCCTATCCCATGACTTTTTAATTTTGCCAAAAGTCTCTTATGAGGGACTTTGTCAAAGGCTTACTGAAAGTCCAGATACACTATATCAACCGACTCATCTTTGTCTACCTGTTTATTCACACCTTCAAAAAAACATAACAGATTAGTAAGACAAGACCTTCATTGGTTAAAGCCATGTTGGCTGTTTCCCATTAAACCATGACTCTCTACATGTTCAGTAATTTTGTTCTTTATGGTGGTTTCTACCATTTTTCCCGGTACTGACGCCAGGTTCAATGCAATGTGTGCCTTCGAGTCAGTCCTGACTCCTGGCGACCCAGCACCTCCTGGGTTTTCTTGGCAGTGTCACCGGTCACCGGAGGTAGATTGCCAGGCCTTTCTTCCGAGGCAATGGAGGGTTAAGTAACTTGCCCAAGGCCACAAGGAGTGCTAGTGGGAATTGAACCCTGGTTGCTTGGTTACCAAGCCAGTGTTCTAACCACTAGGCTACTCCTCCACTCCCACCCCTGAAACCCTTTTTAAAAATTGACGTTACATTGGCCATCCTCCAATCTTCAGGTATTACAGATGATTTTAATGATAGTTCACAGATTACTAATAGCAGGTCTGCAATCTCATATTTCAGTTTTTTTTAACAACCTTGGATGTATACCATCCAGTCCAGGTGATTTGCTACTCTTCATTTTATCAAATAGTTGTAATACATCTTCCTGGTGTATTGATATTTCTTTCGGTTCTTCTGCAGCATCTCCTTTAAATACCATTTCAGTCATGGGTAACATTCCTACATCTTCCTCAGTAAAGACCGAAGCAAAGAATTCAGTCTCTCCGCTATGGCTTTGTCCCCTCTTAGTGCCCCTTTTACCCCTCTATCATCTAATGGCTCAACTGACTCTCTGACAGTTTTTTTTCTAAGAATGTACTTGAAAAAGTCTTTATTATGCGTTTTTGCTTCCACAGCAAGCTTCTTCTCAAATTCTCTTTGCCTGCCTTATCAATGCCTTGCATCTAACTTGCCAGTGCTTGTGTTCTTTCCAGTTTTCGTCATTTTGGCTCCTTTTTCCATTTCCTAAAAGATGCTTTTTTGGCAACAGCTGCCTCTCTGACCTCAACTTTAAACCATGCTGGCAGTTTTTTGGACTTCCTTCCACTTTTCTTATAGCGTGGAATTCAGCTGGTCTGGGCTTCCAGATAGTATTTTTAAACACCCAAGCTTGATGCCATATGGCCCCGTAGACAGAAGAGAAGATGAGCTGGCACTGACCAGCGGTGTTGAACCTCTCCTGCCAGTTGCCTGAGGCGTTCTGCCCTTTCCCTTGGGAGGGCGGCCCTGACCTGCAAAGTGTCCAACTGAGCACCTATGAACTCCAGGCTTTGGGCTGGGGAGAGATGGGATTTGGGGTAGTCGATGACGAACCTCAGATGCTGCAGAAGGAGGGTTGCACGTTCCGTGGCCTGACTGACCTCTGAGGATGTACCGCCCCTGATGAGCCAGTTGTCTAGGTATGGGCAAATGAAAGCCCCTTGAAGGCTCAGGTGGGAAGCTACCACCGCCAGACATTTGGTAAAGACTCTTGGCGAGGAGGCCAGGCCAAAGGGTAGTACTGGACTAGTAGTGCCCTTCTCCCACCACGAACCATAGGTACTGCCTGTGGGAGGGGTGGATCAGGATGTGAGTGTATGCATCCTTTAAGTCCAAGGAGCACAGGCAATCTCCCTGATGGAGGTAGGGCAGCAGTGTTCCAAGAAAGAGGATTTTGATCTTCTCCCTCACCAGAAACTTGTTTAAATTTCTCAGGTCTAGTATGGGCCTGAAGCCCCCAGTTCTCTTTGGGACAAGGAAGTATCTGGAGTAGAAGCCTTTTCCCCATAGATGTTGGGGAACAGGCTCTACTGCGTTATCCCTGAGGAGACCTGTGAGCTCTGAGAGCAGAAGGGTCTGGTGAAGATGTCGTCATACCGGCTCTCCTGGAAAGAACCTGGGTGGTACCTGCTGAAGGTGGAGGAGGTATCCCTCCCTTACTACCTGCAGTGCCCAGTGATCCGATGTGACATTGGCCCACCTGTGGGCTGGTGAAGTTCTCCTGGGGGAGGGGAGGACCTGCCCCAGGAGTCAAAAGCTCCCCCCCGAGCTGGGCAGGAGCTGGCCCTGTGGCTTCTGTGCTCCATGGCTTTGTCTTTTAGGGTAGGAACCCTGTTGCTAGCCCGAGAAGGGCTGGTAGTGGTGACTCTGATGAAAGGGTGACTTTTTTCTCAGGAACCGGGGTCTTTTCCCTGATGGTTTCTTATGGGGAAAGTTTAAGATCTTTTTGAAGAACCTCTGTCTAGTCACCACATTGGCCTCGATCTCAGCCGCCTTGTCGGCCATAGGTTTGCCGAACAGGTTCTCCCCGGTGCAGGGGATGTTGAGAAACTTGTCTTGGACCCATTGCTCAAGGTCAGAAGACTGCAGCCAGGCTTGGTTCCGGGCATTGATGCTGGCTGCTGCTACCCGGGCCACTGACTCGAAGTCGTTATAGGCCACCTGGGATAGGAACTTAGAGCAGTCCTTGATTCTGGAGGTCAGGGATTGGAACCATTGGAGGGGGTTCCCCAGTAAGCCCCGCTGAAAACCCAGACAACTCCTGGGTTAGGATCTTCAGGTACATGCCTATGTACAGTTCATAGACTTGAATCCGGCAACCCAGCATGGAGCCCTGGTGACACTTGCGCCCAAGGGCATCGAGGGATCTAATTTCCCTACCAGGAAGGACCGAGGAGTGGGTCTTCTAGCTCTTAAGTTTCTGCATGGTCGACTTGATGACCATGGAGTTGGGGCTTGTGGAATCCTGGGCCCTTCCGGAAATGGTACATAGCATCGAGGTGCTGGCTCACCATCGACACCGACACCGTCATCTCCCACATTCTGAATAGCAGTCGCATGAGGATTGGCTGCACGGGCACCATAAACGTTTCCTTTGATGGAGACTCGTACTGGAGAATCTCCAGTTCCTTGGTGCACAGATCTTCCTCCGCCTCGGTTTGCACCGAGAGGACTCTGGCCATTATCCTTGACAAAGTAGTGGAAAGCCACATATTCTGGAAGAGAATGGCACCGGGGGAGACAGGTCCGAGGGAATATCTCAGTGCTGTTTGGTTTCCGGGGATGCCTCATCATCGGTTTCCCACACGAAGTCGAGTAAGGATGACGAGTCCAAGGCCCTGCGATTCATAACGTCGAGGTTGGCGCAGAATGACCGGCAGCTTCCAGAGGTCCTGGGGTCTGAGTTGCAGAAACTGGCAGGGGAGGATCAGATGCCTGAGGAATGGGACTGGGACCTCAACCGGCGCAGAGGGCTTACCAGAGGCCGATGGCACTTGGAGCTTGGCTCGATGACTGCTCCCTCACAGTCGGGGGCTCGGTCATCGGGGTAGATGATGCAGATGAGTCAGCCATCATTGCCTGCTGCAGGGCCAGGATAGCAGTGATGTTCTGCTCCAAGGCCGCCATTCTGGTTTCCAAGCAAGAAGGCTCCGCAGCTTTCAGCATGGGCACTGAGGACCTTGGGCCCAGTGCCGGCACTCTCACGAGTGTGTCCTCAACGAGGACTATGGTCTCAAGAAACCTCACACAGACTCCACCGGCCAAGGAATCCTTCTTGAAGACCTTGGTAGGGTGCTTGTCTGAGCCGTCCGAGTCCCTCTGGATGGTTTTACTGGGTTTCTCTGGTGCAACCTCAGCAGACTTCGAGGATTTTTTCTTCTTTCTCTTGGGGTCCGAGGTTTTCTCGGAGGTGCTGCTGTCAAGGGACTCTGAGGATGCTTGGGCCTCACAGGAAATGCTGGGCTTGGAGCTCGGCATTGGGGAGGCCAGTACCCAGTCAAACCTGGGAAACAGTTTCTCCTGCAACTCCGACCTCTTTTGATTGGTCTTAGGAGTCATGGCCTGGCACAGGTCACAGGAGTTGCTGTCCTGGTCCGGGCCCAGGCAGTGCAGGCAGCAGTCATGGGTGTCAGTGACTGACATGATCTGACTGCAGTGATCGCATTTTTTGAAGCCACTGGGGAACATGGTGGGGAACACCCGGACGGAGTTGATGACCCCCGGGCGAAAAACAGCACGAACGCTGGTCAAAGGGAGCCTCAATCAAAAAAGACAAAAGTAGCTGAGAACAGCACCGGTGCCGGCATTGGCTTGAGGTGGGAAGAGGAGCCGGTTTGCAAACTGGGAAACTAACTATTTTAAGGATAATTAGCAAGGATTTTTTTGGGGAATCAGGACAGACGTCCGTTAGACTTCGTGGAAAAAAAGGAGACTGAGCAAGATGGCACCCTTGGGGGGGAGGGGACCATGCATGCATGGTAGCATGTCCTAAATGCTTTCTTTGAAAGCTGGGGAAATACTCTGTGCAGGCTCTGTTGGTGCCATATGTGAGGACTGACTTCCTGTTTGTTTCTGGAGAAGACTGAAATACCTGGGAGATTAAATTATTTAAAAAAAGGAGCCAAATTCTTCCCACACACTTAACCGCCCCCTCCTCATATGGATATCCTCAAACCACTTAGCTCCTCAGCAATTCTAGCAGGCTGTCATGGCCCACTTATGGGACGATGAAGAAAGCTGGCTCTGAAGTCATGCGCTATCAACTCTGTATGCCTCTATACAGTGCACAGATAGCTCACAACCACTGTTCCCTCTAAGCTGTGCACGTGTGCGCGCGCACACACCTTGTCGAGTGAGCGCACATACTTCACAACAGAGTGCACAAAAATTACGGTTCTGATTCTGATAGAAAACAACACAGACATCTTAAAATTTAAAAGTTGTTATGTATTTATGGTTTTCACAAGTTCCACACTATTTTCTAGTGCAATCAATGTGTTGTACATACTGTATTCTGACATGTAGTCAAATTTTAAAGTATTTAACTCCGAGTGTCGTTATGTGGCGCACAAAAATTTAACCTTCCTTCAAAAGCTGCACAGCTGATATTTTATGCACACACAGCCTACAGAAAATTAGAGGGAACATTGCTCACAACTTCAGCGATGGCATGCAGAAAGGGGCGCATATGCAAATTAGCCACGTATTAAACCGTGGTACAAATGGCAGAATTAAACTGGAAAGTTTGGCATGCTTTTCCAGAGAAACAGGGGCACTGCGTGGCTAATTTGCACATGTGCCCCAACAGTATTTTGATGGCACTGGGGGCTTTCCCCGATGCCTGGATCATCTGAGGGGATGTCTGACACTGAAACCAAATTCCTGGTGGCCCAGCAGCCCTGATACTCCCACCCACTCAACTAAAACTAACCCTGGTGGCCCAGCAGCCCCAAACCCCACTCCCCCTCCCAGAACTTTTACAAAAGAGCAGGAGCATTGCCCATACGCTCCTGCGTCCCACATGGGGCAAGGCACCACCATTTTTCAAGATTACGGTGCAGGAGCACAAGAGCAATGCTTTCTCTTCTGTAAAAGTATCGGGAGCGGGGAGGGGGTTCGGGGCTGCTGGGCCACCAGGGTTCATTTTAATTAGGTGGGTGGAGATCGGGGCCGCTGAGCCACCAGGGTTAGTCTTAATTGTGTGGATGGGTGCGGGGAAGAATCGGGGCTATTGGGCCACCAGGGATTTGGTTTCTGTTGGGGGCACCGGCCCCCCAAAAATAAGCTTTTCCCCGATGCCTGGAGCTTCTGAGGGAAAGTTTGACACTTCCCCTCAGATGTTCTCAAAATACTGTCAGGGGCATGTTCAAGACGTTTAAGCCACCTCAGA
This sequence comes from Ichthyophis bannanicus, assembly GCA_033557465.1. Taxonomy (NCBI): domain Eukaryota; kingdom Metazoa; phylum Chordata; class Amphibia; order Gymnophiona; family Ichthyophiidae; genus Ichthyophis; species Ichthyophis bannanicus. Next base: position 25,187,996 of record CM066042.1, read on the forward strand.
CCCAGGCACAGAGATACTGGTGCTTCGGCTAGTTACACGATACTCTACAGGTTTCTCTGCATCGGGCGCAGACAATATAAGCATGCCATTTAATACACACAGCTCATTACCTGTAATTTAAATATCAGGTGCGATCAAAAAGTATCGAGACTTGTACAATAACACAAGAAGTTTAACATCGACCGTTATTGCAGTCAGTCTCCTTCAAAGTAGTTCACATCTGATAAAACACACTTCCTCCAGCATTCCTGCCACTGTTGGAAACAATTTTGAAATGCCTCTTTCATTATGCTGTGAAGCTGATGTGTCTAATTTTGCTTAATGGTCTCCAAGTCGTTGAATCTCCTTCCTTTCAGTGGTAATTTCAGTTTTAGAAACAAGAAAAAGTCACAGGGTGTGAGGTCAGGTGAGTACAGAGGCTGAAAGACTTGCTCAATTTGGTGTTTTGGCCAAGAACTGCTGGACAAGATGTGATGCATGAGCTATGGTGTTATTGTGATGAAGCAACCATTCACCATTCCTGTGCAACTCTGGCCTCTTACGACAAACTTGGACGTAGTACTCCTCATTGATAGTTTGGCATTTTGGAGCATGGTTTTAAAAAAGGTTTGGACAAGTTCCTGGAGGAAAGGTCCATAAACCATTATTAAAGAGGACATGGGAAACCCACTGCTTACCCCGGGACAAGCATTGTGGAACCTATATCTCTTCTTGGAAACTTGAGGATTAATTCCTGCTGTCCATGGAGAACACCTGCTATAGGCAAGTAACTCCCTTTTATTTATTTAAACTATTTCTGTACTGCCACATGCTACAGCATTCTAAGCGATTTACATCATATCGCTAAAAGCGTAGTTACTCACCTGTAACAGGTGTTCTCCAGGAGCAGCAGGAATCAGTCCTCACTTATGGGTGACGTCGGCGCCGACGGAGCCCTCGCGGAGCAATTTTCCCCAGCTTTCAAAGAAAGCCTTTGGGAATTGCAGCGCGCATGCGCGGTCGTCTTCCGCCGAAGGTGCCATCTTAGCCAGTCAGATGACATAGCTAAAAAAGACAGCATAAAAATTTGCAAAAAGAACATAAGCAGACGATTGCAACTCCAAGGGGAGGAGGGAGGGTAGTGAGGACTGATTCCTGCTGCTCCTGGAGAACACCTGTTACAGGTGAGTAACTAAGCTTTTCTCCAGGACCAAGCAGGAAGTCAGTCCTCACTTATGGGACTCCCAAGCTCAAGGCTACCGGAGACCCTAAGCACAAAAATGAGCTCCCTCTAGCTCAGCAGCACAGAAGGAAAGAATCTTCGCTGAATTATCACCCACCGGTAGCCACATCCGGGATGGAGGGTAGGAGTTGCTCAGACCTCAAAGAGATTACGGAGGACTGCCTGTCCGAAGCACTGTCCCTACGGGACTCCCTCTCGAGACAGTAATGGACCGCAAAAGTCTGGCTCGAAGACCAAGAAGCGGCCCGGCAGATGTCTGCCAGCGGAACAGAGCGGAGGTAAGCCACTGACGTGGCCTTTGCCCGAACGCAATGAGCCGTGACTCGACTTTCTAAGGCGAGTCCGGCTGCCCCATAAGCCCAAGAGATACAGTCCGCCACCCAGATGGACAGAGTACGCTTGGAGACCGGGAGCCCCAATTTATTGGGGTCAAAAGACACAAAAAGCTGAGCAGCTTTACGGTGCTCCCGCGTACGGTCAAGGTAGAAGTTCAATGCCCTTCTACAGTCCAGGGTATGGAGGACCGTCTCAGCTCGGCTGGAGTGTGGTCTGGGAAAGAAGGTTGGAAGTACCACCTCCTGATTCATGTGAAAAGGGGAGACCACTTTAGGCAAAAACTTTGGGTGAGTCCGTAGGACTACCCTATTCTTGTAGAATCGAGTGTAGGGGGGATCAGACACGAGGGCCTGCAATTCACTTACGCGCCTAGCGGAAGTGAGGGCTATCAAGAACAGTGTTATCCAAGACAGAACACGTAGAGAACAGGTAGCCAGAGGGTCAAAAGGCGGACAGGTGATCCGCTGCAAAACCACATTCAGGTCCCAGTCAGGCGCTGGCGGGCGCAGAGGTGGGTTAAGTAGAAGGAGACCTCGGAGAAACCTCGCTACGAGAGGGTCATTGGAGAGAGGTCTGCCGTCCACTGGCACATGATGTGCTGAAAGAGCACTGAGGTGAACTTTGACGGAGTTGGACTTAAGTCCCAGATTAGAGAGGTGCAGCAAGTACTGCAAGATCACCGACACCGGGCAGGAGAAGGGATCCTGAGACTGTTGGGTACACCAGACTGCAAAGCGACGCCATTTAAGGGCGTAGCATTTGCGGGTAGAAGGCCGTCGCGAAGCTAAGACGACCTCCTCCCACCTCCGCCGGCAGGAGAAGGGGAGCAGGACTACCCTCTCAGCAGCCAGGCCATAAGGTTGAGAGACCTGAGGTTGGGGTGCAGAAGGGACCCCTGATCCTGAGTGAGGAGATCCGGTTGTATCCCCAGAGGGATTGGGCCCTCCACCGCCAGTTGCAGCAGGAGAGGAAACCACGGCTGCCTGGGCCAGCGAGGGGGCCACCAGGATCATGAAGGCTTTGTCTCGGAGAACCTTGAAAAGAGTCCGAGAGACCAGCGGGATGGGAGGGAAAGCGTACAGAAGGCTCCCCGACCACGAGATCAGAAAGGCGTCCGCCGCAACCCGAAGGGGGTGTGGCTGACGAGAGCAGAAGCGAGGAAGCTGCCGGTTGTGAGGACTGGCAAAGAGATCCACCGTGGGGAGACCCCACTTGAGGAAGAGCTTCTGAACTACCAAGGGATCCAGACGCCACTCGTGCGGCTGGAGGACCCTGCTGAGTTTGTCTGCAAGGCAATTTTCTTGGCCCGGGAGATAAACTGCCCTGAGGAGAATGCCGTGACTGACGGCCCAAGAGCAGAGCTTCTGTGCCTCCCGGCAGAGGAGGAAGGAGCCCGTGCCCCCCTGCTTGTTCACGTAGAACATGGCAACTTGATTGTCCGTCTGGACAAGGACGGACTGTTGGGAAGTCAGGTGGGAGAAGGCCTTGAGAGCGAGGCGGATCGCCCTGAGCTCCAGGAAGTTGATCTGCTGAGCAGACTCCCACGTGGTCCAGAGGCCCTGAGTACGTGCCTCTTGGCAATGTGCTCCCCAGCCCAGGAGGGATGCATCGGTGGTCAGCACCCGGTCGGCTGAGGTGACTGAAAGGCATTCCGAATATCAGGTTCGGCTGCCGGAGCCACCACCGGAGAGACGAGAGCAGCGGCTCGGAGACGCGCACTAGGTCTGCCAGGCCGCCTGTGGCTTGTCGCCACTGCTGGCGGAGACACCATTGAGCAGACCGCATGTTCAGGCGGGCATTGGGGGTCACATGGACGGTGGAAGCCATATGGCCAAGCAGTCTCAGGAAGCGCCTGGCGGAGACCAGGGGCTGGCTGCGAAAGCGGTCGGCTAGGTCCATGAGCCGTTGAGCCCTGTCGAGCGGTAGGTACGCTCGTGCCCGAGGAGTGTGCAGCCTTGCGCCGATGAACTCGAGATCCTGTGAGGGGAGCAAAGTGGACTTTGCGAAGTTTATGACAAAGCCCAAGTGCTGCAGCAGAGTCACCGTGCGGCACGTGGCGTTGGTGACCTCCTGAGCGGACGCTGCTCTGATGAGCCAGTCGTCGAGGTACGGAAAGACATAGAGGCCGTGAAGCCGGAGATGGGCCGCCACGACCGCGAGACATTTTGTGAAGACTCGCGGTGCGGAGGACAGGCCAAAGGGCAGTACCCTGTACTGGTAATGATTTCCTGCCACCACAAACCTTAGGTATTGGCGGTGGCTTGGGTGGATGAGGATGTGCGTGTAGGCATCCTTTAGATCCAAGGAGCATAGCCAATCTCCCTGCTGGAGGTAGGGCAGAAGGATTCCAAGGGTAAGCATTTTGAACTTCTCCCGCATCAGGAACTTGTTGAGGTTGCGCAAGTCCAGGATGGGTCTGAGGCCCCCTGTTCTCTTTGGTATCAGAAAATACCTTGAATAAAAACCTTGACCTCTCAGGTGGTGTGGCACCGTTCCACCGCCTGTTTCCTGCAGAAGACTTGCTAACTCCTGAAGGAGCAACTCCCTGTGCAGAGGGGGGCGCGAAGGTTCTCCCGGAAAATAGGAGGGAGGGACCTGATGGAAGTGGAGAAGGTAGCCCTCTCGCACGACCTGAAGCACCCAGGCATCTGCGGTGATGCTGGACCACCTGTGGGCGAAGTGAACCAGCCGGCCTCCGGTGCTGGGAGGGACCAGCGGGGGGGAGAGGCTATGCTGAGCGAGTCAAAAACCCCCTCCCTGCTGAGCAGGGGCTGGTGGTGCAGGCTTGGGGGCTTGCTGCCTACGGGACCCGTTACCCCGTCCCTTGGCCTGCTGGCCCTGTTGGGGAGCTGCAGGGGCCTGATAATGGGGTACTGTTTGTAGGCAGCCGCCTTCCTCGGGTTAAAAGGACTTTTTTTCCCGAGCCCTTCTTTTTCTGGGGAAGGGCGGAGGTCTTCCTAGAAAGCCTGGTCCTGGTGAGAGTCTCAGTCTCAATTTGTGCAGCCTTTTTCCGCCATGGGCTTGCCAAAGAGGTTTTCGCCTCGGCAGGGGACATCGACCAACTTGTCCTGTACCCAGGGCTCAAGGTCCGACGACTGAAGCCAAGCCTGTCGGCGGGCACCGATGCCGGCTGCGGCCACTCTAGCCGAGGCCTCAAAGCCATCATAGGCTGCTCGGGACATGAACTTTGAGCATTCCCGAATGCCCGTGGACAAGGCTAGGAACCTCCGCAAAGGCTCCTCGGAGACCAGCGGAAAATCCGGCTAGCTCTTTAGCCAGATCCCGGAGATACATGCCCATGTAGAGCTGGTAAGTCTGGACACGACATGCGAGCATAGAGCCCTGGAAGCACTTCTTGCCAAGGCCATCCAGGTTACGGGCCTCCCTTCCAGGAGGCACCGAGGAGTGCATCTTCTGGCTCTTAAGACGATGCATGGCCGATTCCACTACCATGGAATGGTGTGGCAGCTGTGCCTTCTGAAAGCCAGGGCTCTTGCGGACCCGATAGATAGAATCGACCCGCTTGCTCAGGACCGGCGAGGAGGCCGGACTCTCCCACATGCGGAAGAGTAGTCGTTCCAGCATAGGAGGAACCGCACAGTAAAGTGCTCCCTCGCGGGAGAGTCATACTGGAGGGCGTCGAGCTCTTCGGCTCGAGGCTCCTCCTCGGGATCCGCAGGGAAGGCAAGCCTTGGCCATATCCCTAACGAAGTCCGAGAACCGGGCATCCTCCGGGGGGGGACTGCTTCCGAGGCTCGGACCCCGGTGAGTCCGATGGACACGCCGAGTCCGGAAAGAATCAGGTGACTCTTCCTCCTCAGACTCCCAGACCGACTCCGACGAGGACTCGGTGGGGTCGGCCCGGGCAGGGTGCGGCGCCAGCCGCCCCGACGTCGAGGGAGTCGGCGTCGGCGACCTCGGTCCCGAACGGGAGGCGAGGGTGAACCTCGACCGAGGATCGACTCGAGTTCTCATTGACTCGAGGATCGGCTCGGTCTCCGGGGTGGACTCGGACGTCGACGTCCCGGCGGGCGGGCAGCGGCGCCAGCGAGCAGTGCCCGCTGCTGGTCCATGAAGGCAGACAGTCTGCTCTCCAAGGCCGTCAACCTGAGTCCGAGCTCAGGTGACCCAGCAGCCCCCGACTCGGGCCCCGACGGCGTCGGGCCCGACGTCGGCTGTCGCGGAGGCGAGTCCAGAAGGACTACAGGACTTACCCGGGCAGGCATCTCCGACTCCAGGCGAGGTCGCTTCGGGAGATGTTCCTTCTCCAAGGACCCGGGGCGGCTGTCGGGGCTATGCGACCTGGCCCTCGCGGAGCCAGGAGCGTCCACCGACGCCGCCCTCGCGCGGTTTTTTCCTTCCGACGATGGTCCCCGGAGGGAGAACCCCGGTCGGAGGAGCTCCGGCGACGGTCCGAGCTGGAGCCCTTTGACACGGAGGCCTCCGACGAGGTCCGGGTACGGCTGGGGTCAGCGAAGATTCTCTCGCGCTGATGCCGCCGACTTCTCAACGCCTTCGAGGACAGTTTGCTGCAGGGCCCACAGATCAGTTCCTCATGATCCGGGCCCAAGCAGCGGAGGCAAAGTCGTGTGTGTCGGTTAGTGACATATTTCGGTCACACCGACCACACCGCTTAAAGCCACTGGCAGCCATCGGGGGAAAAAGGGCCCCTGCGAGGTCAAAGGACCGGGCTGCCAGGGAAAACGAAAATGAAGCTGACTAAGTCAGAAAAACCGAAAAAACGCTAGAGGACTCGAGACCGGCGTCGCGAGTCCGGGCGCGTCGAACCGAAAGAAAAAAGTATAAAAGAAAGAGGAAAATCAACTTTTTCGCGGGGACAAGACGGGGACGTCTGCAGGGCTCCGCGGAAAAAAGAAGACTGGCTAAGATGGCACCTCCGAGCGGGAAGACGACCGCGCATGCGCGCTGCAATTCCCAAAGGCTTTCTTTGAAAGCTGGGGAAAATTGCTCCGCGAGGGCTCCGTCGGCGCCGACGTCACCCATAAGTGAGGACTGACTTCCTGCTTGGTCCTGGAGAAACATCAATCCCTTCAACCAACCCTAAATACTTATCTGCACCGCCTTGCACTTGCCTTAACCTCCTCGTTGAGGGAAAAAGGTGGTTTTCAAATTTTCCCTAAAGATCAGCAAGTCCTGCTCTTTCTGCAAAGTCTCTGGGCGTTTATTCCATCAAATCGGGGCTGCAGTCCTGAGAACCCTCTCTCTCCATCTCTTCTGCCTCAATTGTTGACAACATGGTACTGTCAGGAGATGGCCCTGACTCAGTCTCCCCAGCCCTTACCAGGTTAACAGATCTCGTAGATAACCTGGTCCTTGTCCTCTACCTGTTTAAATATTAACACCAACAGCACCAGGTGATCCAGTGAGACGGAGGTATTTAAACATGATTGAGATGTTTAAATACCTCCATGGCATAAATGTTCAGGGAGAGAGCCTCTTTCAATTGAAAGCAAGTTCTGCTACGAGGGGACATGGGATGAGAGTGAAGGGAGATAGATTCAGGAGTGATATGCAGAAATATTTCTTTACGGAAAGAGTGGTGGATCCGTGGAATAGTCTCCCAGTGGAGGTGGTAGAGATGAGGACAGTAACTGAATTCAAAAAAGCATGGAACCAACACAGAGGATCTCTAAAGGTAAAAAGGGGACTGTTTTAGTTGTTGATATGGAAGGACAGACTAGATAGGCCATGTGGTCTTTTTCTGTCATCATATTTCTATGTTTCTATATGTACATGGGTTCTGCATAGGACTAACCTGCTTAAAGAATATAAGAACAAACATAGCTCAGCCAGTCTACCTGGTAGATCTTTTTCCAAACTGTGCTCAGTGCAGACAGGAAGCGCTCCAGCTCCATAATACAGCTAAAATATAAGAACCAGGGCGGTAAGAACTGCTTGCGATCCTGAGCAAATTCCTACAAGAAACCAGAAAGAAAAACAAAATCAAAAGAAGCCTAGGTATGAATACTGTAATCTTTGCTTTTCCCTGCTCTCCACTTGATGTTATTGTAAACCGCTCTGCTGCTAATGTGAAGGGCGGTATATCAAGCCTAATAAACAAACAAAAAAGTCAAACCTTCCAAATGCATCGCAGCATCAGTTAGGATTCAGCCATGGCATTAACCAGGTGCAGCTTAGAATTCATCTACAGAAAGCATAATTACACCTAGTCGTGTGCACTTTCCAAAGGGAAACTCCTGCCAAAAGCACTCGAGGACACTCTGTTGCAACTTGTGCAGACAGTGGAGGGGTAAACAGTGCACATACTTTTTATTTACTTCCTTGACTTACATGCACCCAGAAGAAAAGCCCCTTTACAGTGCAGGGCCCAGACGCTCTGAGAGACAGTTTTCAGATAGGCCACTTTATCCAGGTAAATGGCTCTCCATTCTTTTGTATGCCCTTACTCTGGGGTATTTTCAGCAATGACATAGTTAAATTTCTCTCACTGTGCGCATCTCTGCTATATAACGATAACTGTGTCTTCCCCGTACACTTCCAGCATTGATATGGGAAGAAGCTGACACGAGGTCACGTCAGACTGGAACACATGCTAGAATGTTTGACTGAAGCAGGCTGCAGGAGATGGGGGTAGGAGAAAGCATAGTTGCTTACCTGTAAGGGGGGGGGTCTCCGTAGGCAGTAGGGGTATGCAGCCACACTCCGTTGGTGAACTCTCTGCTTGAGCCAAGTGCACAGCTCTCTTCTAGCTCAGAGAGGTCTTTTGGACTTCTCGGAGCATGTGTATGCCTCCCATGTTAGTGAGTCCATGTCTTTACTCCTTCAGTCTGTAACATACTTAAGTGAGGAGTCCGCTCCCTCTTGATGTATGAGTGCATTTGTAGAGGTAATGGAGGATCCTGGCATAGAAGACCAAGATATAGTGGAGGACTGGTTGCAGGAGAGGTGGTTCTTCTGTCCCCTGGTGACCGATTTGTTTTCTCTCTTTTTTTTTTTGTTCTCTTCATGTTATTTCCTTCTCCTTTGGTTTTTTTTTTTTCCATTGTGGGGATGGTGGGAGGGTGAGTATGGCTGCATACCCCTGCTGTCTACAGAGAATCCCTGTTAAGGTAAGCAAATACACTTTCTCTGGAGACAAGCAGGGGTGATGCAGGCACACTCCATTGGTGGGTCCAGAGCCGAAGGCTGCTCTAGAGGTATGTGTGCTTGCAGCCCAACCCCCTGCTTGGGAAGTGGAAGGAAATTAAGGTGTGAAAAGGTTGCGGAGGATGGTATGACTGAAGGCAAGGTTCTGCCCCGAAGCCGAATCCAGGCAGTAGTGCTTGGCAAAGGTATGAATGGTAGACCACTTGGCCGCTTTGCAAATCTCCATAACCGACACAGAGGCAAGACTTGCCACCGATGTTGCTTTTGCTTGCAAGCAATCAGGCCCGTTTTGTTCTGGGCATAGCAGCTGCACTTTTTTGTAGCAACTACTACTGATCATTTGTATTGAGCTACAAGGCGTATGCAGCGCTGTACAAACACATGTAAAAGATGGTCCGTGCTCATCAGAGCTTACATTCTAACCAAGACAGGCAACAGCTGAGGACAAGAATACATCTAGGGGGTATGGTAAGGAAACACATAGAAGACGAAGTGGATCACGATCCAAAAGCGGCTTCAAAGAGGAGAGTTTTCAGCCTGGATTTGAAAAGGGCCCGAGATGACGCCTGACGCACAGACTCAGGCAGTTTGTTCCAGGCATAAGGAGCAGCAAGGTGGAAGGATCGAATCTGCAGTTGGCAGTAGAAGAGAAGGGCACAGATAAAAGGGATATGCTAGAAGAGTGGAGTTCCCGAGGAGGGGTATAAGGAGAGATAAGAGAGGAAAGGTAGTGAGGAGCAGTAGAATGAGTGCACTTAGGAGAAGTTTGAACTGGATATAGACATGGATAGGGAGCCAGTGAAGCGACTTGAGAAGAGGGGCTTTATGAGCATATCGAGGCTGGCGGAAGATTAGCCGCGAAGTTGAGTTTTGAACAGATTGAAGAGGAGAGAGATGATTCAGAGGGAGACTAGCAAGGAGCAGGTTGCAATAGTCTAGATGGGAGGGGACTAAAGAGTAGCAGAAAGAGATGCAGTTAGCAATCCAGGAAGAAACGGTAAGCTTGGAAGCCGGAAGCCCTGAAGAGCTGGGAGGATGCGCGGAGGACCCAGGTTTCTGTGAGGTAATAGAGTAGGGCTCTTCTGCAATCTAGAGAATGGAGGATTTGTTCTGGAACTCTAGCGTGCAGTGCTGGGAAAAAAACTGGCAGGACTATGACCTGATTCAGGTGAAAGTCTGAGACAATATTAGGCAGGAACCTTGGGTGAGTTGTATAGGAAATGGGTGTAGGGAAGGTAGTGAACAAGTGCTTGTAGCTCATTGATGTGACGCGCTGAGGTGATGGCCACAAGAAACTGTTTTCCAGGTGAGGTGCTTGAGTGAAGCTGATCAGATGTGCTTTTTCCTTTTTCTGGCATGGCCTGCGATCGCAGTGGGAATGTCCTGCTTCGGTGATGTGTATTTTTCTTTTCGTGAAGGATCTGATGATTGGAGGAGGAGGGGAGAACTACGGCAGATATGGCTGAAGGAGTAAAGCACAGGTTCACTAACACGGGAGGCTGGGCACTTGGCAGTGTGCGCCTTTATCACCTCTGCTTGTCTCCGGAGAAAGAATGTATTCCAAGCTAGTAGGAGAGGTTAAGTGTGGAGATGAGGGCATGGAACCCAGGACGGCTTGGGCTGAGACATCCATGGAACAGGATGGGGAATCATGCCTGCTGACTCCTCCCAGTCAGAAATTTCTTATTACAAACAGAAATCTGCTGAGAATTTTTGGGATGATATGAACCATTTGGAGATGCTGTAAAGATTAGTTAATGCAATTTAATTATGCAGGATTTAAACTGTGTTAATACTTGTATTGTTACATGCACACACTGGAAAATTATGGTAATAAAAATGGTCAAATAAAAATAATAAGAAATCTTTTCTTACTATTTCTCAGAAGATGCAAAGTACTGTAATTTAACACAGCACATCCTTAAAAGGATAACATAGTGTATTAAAACAGTATCTTGTTTATAGTTTGGGGTTTTTTTTCTAGACACCCTTCCTCTTCTAGCATAAGGGAGAGGTGCTATGGGGGAACAAAGAGGTGTTACCGGTCAGGTGAAGGGGACATGAGGAGGATATGGTAAAAGAGCACCAGGAATCTAACACGGAAACAAGGAATTTTACACATCAAAACACCCTCCAGCCAGGACAGAACCCAGCACTCTGCCTCAGACCACTTCCACCCTGTGCATGCTGTAGGGACAGTGAGGGTCCTTTTAGATGGGTGGGCCTTTCCTGGGATGGTTTTAACAGCATACTAAGGCTCTTCTTATGAGGGGCTGTTTTCTATGGGTTAGAAGCAATGTTCTACTTTTTGACTAACTGTGTTTAGAGTCCGGAAGACAAACCAGAATCCCAAGTCACACACACTTCCACTAAAACTCAAAGAAAATACATTGCTACAGGAACTGGTTTAAATTCTTTAGGAACAGCTTAAGGACTGATTATTCCTGTATCACTATTGTGCACATATGCAACAGCGCCAGAATGGCTTAGCAGCAAGGCACACAATATAATTAATTACTGGGAGCTGCAATGTCTTGTTGTTGTTAAGTGCCGTCGAGTCGGAGTCGACTCATGGCGACCCTCTGGATAGCTATCCTAAACTGTGTTCGGTCTTCAGTCAGGCGGCTCATTGTTGACAGACTGGTACCCGTAGCTGCTGTTATTGTATCGATCCATCTCAATGCTGGCCTTCCTCTTTTGCGTTGACCTTCTATCTTGCCAAGCATAATGTCTTTCTCTAATGATCTCTCTCTTCGCATGATGTGTCCAAAGTATGAAAGTCGAAGTCTTGTCATCTGAGCTTCTAAAGAAAGCTTAGGTTTGATCTCCTCTAGTACCGACTGGTTTGTTCTTCGGGCAGTCCATGGTATACACAGTATTCGCCGCCAGCACCATAATTCAAAGGCATCAATTTCCTTCCTGTCTATCTTTTTCACTGTCCAGCTTTCACATCCATATGATGTTATTGAAAATACCATGGCTTGAACAAGTCGAATCTTTGTATGGAGAGAGACATCTCTGCTCTTGAGAATCTTATCTAGGTCTTTCACAGCCATTCTGCCAAGAGCAATGCGTCGTCTGATTTCTTGACTGCTTGTTGCTTCTTTATTGATAGTTGATCCAAGTAGGTTAAAGTTGTTCACAATTTCAATTTCTTCTCCTTCAACGATGAACCTGTTGATTATGCCAGTTGTCATGATCTTTGTCTTCTTTACATTAAGGTGCAGGCCATTTTGAGACTATGTTCTTTGATTGTGAGAAGCAAATGTTTCAGATCATCTTCACTTTCAGCCAGTAATGTGGTATCATCAGCATAGCGAAGGTTGTTGATGAGTCTTTCACCAATCTTCACACCTCTGTTGTCTTCATACAATCCTGCTTCTCTGATGATTTGTTCTGCATATAAATTAAACAGGTAGGGGGAAAGTATGCAGCCTTGTCTTACACCTTTGCTTATTTTAAACCATTCTGTTTCTCCTTGTTCCGTTCGAACGTTGCTTCTTGATCAATGTACAGATTGCGCAAGAGAACGATCAGGTGTTCTGGTATACCCATGCTTCTTAATGTGGCCCAGAGTTTCTCATGGTTTACACAGTCAAAAGCCTTGCTATAGTCGATAAAGCACAAATAGATATCCTTTTGGTATTCTTTAGTCTTTTCAAGGATCCATCTCACATCCGCAATGATGTCTCTCGTTCCTCGCCCTTTCCTGAACCCTGCTTGCACTTCAGGTAGTTCTTGTTCCAGGTATGGTTGTAGTCTCTTTTGAATAATCTTCAGTAGAATCTTGCTGGCATGTGGGATCAGAGCGATTGTGCGATAATTTCCACAGTCAGTTGGATCACCTTTCTTTAGTATTGGTATAAACACAGATCTTTTCCAGTTGGCCATGATGTTGTCTTCCATATTTCTTGGCAGAGCCTTGTGAGTACGGTAACAGCTGCATCAGATTGCTGCATTTCTAAAACCCCATGGGGATCTTGCAGTGTGAAATAGCAAACATACTTTCTAGGGGTGTGCACATTCGGTTTGTTAGTGTGTCTTAGAAAGTGCACACTAAATTGATTTAGCTTGTGTAGAACAACTTAGCATGCCGTAACTCATTGGTGGTGCATGTCCTCCCTGCCTTTGTATGACCTTTGTAGTATGTTGTGAACCGCTTTGATTGAAGGAAAAGGCCGTATACAAAACATGTCAAATAAATAAATAAATATATCAATTAAGCGGGCACTAAACATTTTCTTTGTAACAAATGTGCAAAACTAACTGAAAACACACCCCAAAATAGGGTAAAATTAATGGAAAATGAAAACTAACAAAATTTCTCATGCCTGTGCGCATCCCTTGTACTTTCCTTTTTTTTATTAGCATTTAAATTAGTTACAATTGAAAAAAAAAGCATACAAAAGAATATGATAAAGGAAAGCACAGTTACTTACCTGTAACAGGTGATCTCTGGGAACAGCAGGAATAAGTCTTCACATATGGGTACGTCGGTACCGACGGAGCCTGCGCGGGAACGCTCCCCAGCGTCCCAAAAAAGGAAAGCTTTTGGGAGCATCCCACAGCGCCTGCGCGCTGCCTTCCCGCCTTTCCTAACCGCCTCTCTCCAGTTCGAGTTTTAAAGCTGAGACAAAAAGAGAGAGAGAGAGGAAAGGAAAGATAGATAGGGTTGTGAAGACTTATTCCTGCTGTTCCCAGAGATCACCTGTTATAGGTAAGTGACTGTGCTATCTCCAGGAACAAGCAGGAATGAGTCTTCACATATGGGGACTCCCCAGCTAGAGATGCCTGGGAGATCCCCAAGGTTGTGAGACCCTGAGAAGGGCTCTACCTCCTCCCATGGATCTCAGGCATCCAACCAGGGATGGAGGGCAGGAGTTGATTAAGCATGGAACAGGTGTTTGAGAACAGCCTGACCAAACAAGGCATCCCGGCGGGAGTCCTTGTCCAAGCAGTAATGGGCTGTGAAGGTATGAACTGAGGCCCAGGTGGCCGCTCGACAGATCTGGTCGATGGACACAGAATTTAGATGAGCCATAGAGGTTGCCATGGCCCTCACATTGTGAGCCGTGACATGGCCCTCCAGAGAAAGGTTCTTGCTCTGGTAGGTGAGCAATCCAATTGGACAGTGTTCTCTTAGAGACTGGAAGTCCCAAATGAGAGGGATCAAAAGCAACAAAGAGTTGAGAAGACTTTCTATGTTGCTGTGTCCTTTGTAAGTAAAAGGCAAGAGCCCTCTTACAATCCAGGGTATGAAGATTCCTCTCTGCACTTGATGCATGAGGGCCTGGAAAGAAGACAGGTAAGTACACCTCTTGGTTAAGATGAAAAGGTGAGACCACTTTAGGCATAAAGTTTGGATTGGTCCTAAGGACTACCTTATCATGATGGAACCTTGTATAAGGTGGATTAGCCACTAAGGCCTGCAGCTCACTGATGCGGCGAGCCGAGGTGACTGCAATAAGAAAGATAACTTTCCAGGAAAGAAATTTCAAGGAGGTAGTGGCTAAGGGTTCAAAGGGAGGCTTCATGAGCTGACCAAGAACCAGATTGAAGTCCCATGCCACTGGAGGTGGTCTAATGGGAGGTTTAGTTAAGAGAAGGCCTCTCATGAATCTTGCAATAAGAGGATGAGAGGAAATAGGTTGTCCATTGAGAGGCTTGAGAGATGCTGCAATAGCACTCAAATGGACCCTTACTGAATTTGTTTTGAGGCCTGCATGGGAAAGATGCAGGAGATACTCTAGTAAAGAATTCAAAGGTATTGCTAGAGGGTTAAAACCCTTCTCAGCACACCAAATGGTAAACCTTTTCCATTTAAAAGCATAGGAACGTCTAGTAGAAGGCTTTCTGGAAGCATGAAGGATATCCCTCACTTGCTGAGACAGATGCCAATCTTGAAGGTCTAAGCCTTCAGCAACCAAGCCCTGAGATGGAGAGATTGGGGGTTTGGGTGCCACAACGTTCCCCCCTCCTGAGCAGGAGATCTGGAGCAGATCCCAAGTCCAGGGAGGGAGCTTGAGAGAGATGCAGGAGTAGAGGGTACCACACTTGGCGTGGCCATCGTGGAGCTATGAGGATCATAGTCCCTCGATCTCTCTGAAGCTTGAACAGGGTCTTGGGAATTAGGGGAATGGGTGGAAAGGCGTATAGGAAGTCTTGACCCCAATGAAGGAGGAAGGCATCCTTGGCCTGAACTCCCTGACACGGAATTCTGGAACAGAATCGGGGAAGTTTGGCATTCCACGGACTTGCAAAGAGGTCTATGTCCGGGGTTCCCCAAATTTGAAAGATTCTGACTATTTGGTCCATATGAAGGGACCATTCGTGTGGAAGCAGAACTCGACTGAGTCTGTCTGCCCAAGAGTTTTGAACTCCTGGAAGGTATACTGCCAGAAGATGAATTTGATGCTCTCTGGCGAAGGCCCACAATCTCAGAGCTTCGTTGCAAAGCGACAGAGAGCCAGTCCCTCCCTGCTTGTTCACATAGAACATGACTACTTGGTTGTCCGTGTGAATGAGGACTGTCTTGTAGCTGAGCAGGGTATGGAAGACTCTGAGAGCCAGGAAGATTGCTCTGAGCTCTAAGATGTTGATATGTAGAGAGGTCTCCTGTGGGGACCAAATGCCCTGGGTGGAGAGGTCGTGAAGATGAGCTCCCCAACCCTTTGGAGAGGCATCTGTTGTAAGGGTTGCTTGGGGTAACAACTGTTGGAAGGGGGACCCCTGCAACAGATTTTGAGTGGACTTCCACCACTGGAGAGACCAAAAGAGGCGCCTGGAGGTTGCTATTTTGTCTGACAGACCCCCTGATGCCTGGGTCCATTGGGTGGACAAAGTCCATTGAGCTGCCCTCATGTGAAGACGAGCATAAGGGACCACATGCACAGTGGATGCCATGTGGCCTAGCAGTTGTAACATCTCTTGAGCAGTTAAGTGGGTTTTTAACTGAATCTGGGAGGCTAAATGCACTAAGCGTAGGCAACGGGCCTGGGGAAGATAGGCCCTTGCAGTTGTGGTATCCAGCAAGGCCCCTATGAACTCTAGAGATTGAGTAGGGGTGAGTTGGGACTTTGGAATGTTTATCACCAGTCCCAGACACTGCAGAACACGCATTGTGCAGGTTAGGGAAGTCTGGGCCTCTGACTGGGATGGAGCTCGGATGAGCCAATCGTCCAGATATGGGAATACGAATATTCCTAGAGTGCGTAGGAATGCGGCTACTACTGCCATGCATTTTGTGAACACTCTTGGAGCAGAGGCCAGACCAAAAGGAAGTACCCTGTATTGGTAGTGCTTCCCTTGATAAAGGAACTGAAGGAACCTTCTGTGTGTTGGATGGATGAGTATATGGGTATACGCATCCTTGAGATCTAGAGAACAAAGCCAATCCTGACTCTGAAGCTATGGAAGGAGAGTACCTAGAGAAATCATCTTGAATTTCTCCTTGCATAGAAACTTGTTCAATTCTCTGAGATCTAATATGGGTCTGTAGCCCCCTGTTTTCTTTGGAATAAGAAAGTAGGGGGAGTAGAACCCTGAGCCCTGTTGAAGAAGGGGTACTTCTTCTATTGCCCCTTGGGCAAGAATGGTAGTAATCTCTTGACCCAGAAGGTCGAGGAGAGATGTCTGAGAATTGAACTGTCTCACCATGGTGTGAGGAGGAAGGTTTGAGAAATGAAGTTTGTACCCTTCCCTTATGATGGAGAGGGTCCATTGCTCTGCTGTGATTTGTTCCCATCTGGGAGAAAAGTAAGCTAACCTTCCTGGAATGGTGAGAGGCTCTGGTTCTGCTAGAGCCAGAAAGGCTAAGTTCTCTAGATGCAAGTCAAAGGCCCTGAGGAGGCTGAGGCTGTTGGGCTACAGGAGTCCTTGCAGCCTTAGGCTTGGCCTGTTTAGGTTGTTGACGCTTTGCAGCAAAACGACCTGCAGAAGATGTCTGTTGACCATAAACAGGATAATATCTTCCCTTCTTGGGAAAATATGGCTTTTTGGACAACCTCTTCTTGACAGGATTAGAGGTAGACTTTGAAAGCCTATCCAAAGCAGAATTTTCTGCATCCATCTGTGTGGCCTTTGCCTGCCAATCCTTGCCAAAAAGGTTTTCACCTGTACAAGGAAGATTTCCCAATCCATCTTGGACCCAACGTTCCAGATCAGAAGCTTGTAACCAAGCAATTCTGCGTGCACCTATGGCAATAGCCGAAGCTCTGCTGGCACCCTCAAAAGAGTCAAAGGCTGCACGGTTGGAAAATTTGGAAACATCTTGGGCATGCTTAAGCCAAGTGAGAAACTCTTCCCTCTTATCTTCTGGAAGAAAAGGGAGGAAAGTTTGCAGATGATCTGTAACTTCTTTTAGAAACATCCCCATATAGAGACTATAGGAGTTGATTCTGGCAACAAGCATACTGGCTTGAAAGATTTTTCTGCCAAAAGCATCTAAGGTTCTACAATCTCTCCCTAGAGGAGTAGAGGAGTGCCTTTTTGCACTCTTTAACTTTTTCATGGCAGACTCCACCACAATAGAGTGGTGAGGAAGCTGAGTCTTATGAAACCCAGGACAAGGCGGGACACGGTACATGGTGTCTAGCCTACAAGAGTGGGAAGAGACAGTGAGAGGGGTCTCCCATATGCCCAACATGTGATCATGAACTGGCAAAGTGGCTGCCTCTTTAGGAGCCTTGGGATATTGCAAAATATCCAACCTTTTGGCTCTAGGCTCTGACTCAGGGGCCACTGAGATAGAGAGCCCCTTGGCCACTTCTCTTATAAAGTCCTGAAAAGACAAGTCCTCTGGAGGAGACATTCTTCTTTTTGAGGAAGGAGTACCGATGCTTCGACAGAAGCCTCCGATGCAACAGAGTCTTCGGAGGAATCGAAGTATCGCCTGTCTGGATGCTCCTGTAGAGCCCGATACGCGTACCGAGTGGTACGACATCGGGAGTGATCGGTACCGGTTCTGTACCGATGGGCATCATCGGACAGGGTACCGGTGCAGTCGACACCGAAGCCGATGTCGATGCAATCGGTACCGGCACCGGAACCGAAATCGGTGCCGGAGCCGGTACCGGCAACAGGGCCTGTTGCGGTACCAGCGGCGTCGCAGCTTGAATGAATGCAGATGGCCTGCTGCATGGTCAGAATATTCTGATCCATCGATGCCATCAATGTCTGGAAGTCGGTACCGGCAGATTCCACCGGTACCCCAGAACATTGTAACAGGTGATCGGTCGAGGCCGTGCCATCGATGTCAACCTGTGACCCCATAGGAGGAGCTTTGGAAGCCGGAGCTTCCCGCCGGGGTACTTTTGCCGGTGCAGGATCCTCGAGGGCAAGCCCGGAGGCATCTCGATGCTTGGAGGGAGATCTACCCTTCGAGAACCGGCTGGATTTATGTTTGGTTACCTGAGATCCATAGGAGGAAGAAGAAGCCCTGGACGACGTCGATGCCACCGAAGCCGCATCAGAGGGAAACAGGGTATTGAGCTTAGCTGCTCGGTTCTGTAAACCTCTCTTAGACATCATGGAGCAGGACACACAATCCGTGATGGAATGGTCAGGACCCAAACATTTAAGACACCAGTCATGGGTGTTGGTAACAGAAATGGTACCGCTGCACTTAGTGCATTTTTTAAACCCAGAGGCGGGCTTTTCCATGAGGAAATTTCTCTTAGGCTTAAGGCCCAAAGAGACAAAAACATACACTAAAGTGGAACGGAAGAATTATTATTATTATTTTTTTTTAAGAAAAGAAAGAAAAGACCGGCGGTACCGGTCCGACGTCGAAGAAGGCAGACGCGCGACCAAAGAAATAAAATGAAATAAAGAACTTCTTCAGCGGTGACAGGAACACGACCTGCTGGCTCCGCAGAAAAGAAGAACTGGAGAGAGGCGGTTAGGAAAGGCGGGAAGGCAGCGCGCAGGCGCTGTGGGATGCTCCCAAAAGCTTTCCTTTTTTGGGACGCTGGGGAGTGTTCCCGCGCAGGCTCCGTCGGTACCGACGTACCCATAATGTGAAGACTCATTCCTGCTTGTTCCTGGAGATAATAAAAAAAACATAAAAGAAAAGAAAATACAGTTGAAATCTAACAAATCATTTAGTCGCTCTGTATTAACCTCACTATACAGGTGAACTAAAGGATCAGAGAGAAAGTCCCTAAAGGTTTTGTAAAACTTGGCGAAGAACTCATCCAATCCCCGGGCTTTATCAGCTTTAAGGATACCAATGGTTCCGAGTATCTCCTCCCCTATAACTGTACTAGCCTACTCCTGGACACAGTGAGCTCAAGAGGATCAAGGAGAGATAACCATCGGTATCTGCCCTTGTGACTGGAGCCTGAGCCCTATAGAAGTCCTTACAGAACCTTCTGTATGCCCTTGGAGTCCCACATGATCTGTCCCTGCCTATCTCGACCTCCACTCCTCCCCCCCCCACCCAATATGGGATAATGTTCTTTGCTTCTTCTGCTTTCTGACAGATTCATAAATGACCTGGAAAGCATAGTTACTCACCTGTAACAGGTGATCTCCGGGAACAGCAGGAATTTAGTCTTCACATATGGGTATCGTCGGTACCGACGGAGCCTGCACGGGAACGCTCCCCAGCGTCCAATAGGAAAGCTTTTGGGAGCATCCCACAGCGCCTGCGTGCTGCCTTCCCGCCTTTCCCAACTGTCCCTCTCTAGTTGAGTTTAAAGCTGAGAGAGAGAGAGAGAGAAAGAGAGATACAACTCCTAGGGGAGGTGGGTGGGTTGTGAAGACTACATTTCTGCTGTTCCCGGAGATCACCTGTTACAGGTGAGTAACTATGCTATCTCCAGGAACAAGCAGGAATGTAGTCTTCACATATGGGGACTCCCTAGCTGTAGATGCCAGGGAGAAGGCCCCAGAAGTTGTGTGCCCTTGTGAAAGGGCTCCACTTCCCCCCATGGATCTCTGGCATCCTACCAGGGATGGTGGATAGGAGTTGATTAAGTATGGAACAGGTGTTAAAGAACAGCCTGACCAAACAAGGCATCCCGGCGGGAGTCCTTGTCTAAGCAGTAATTGGCTGTGAAGGTATGAACTGAAGCCCAAGTAGCTGCTTGACAGATGTCGTCGATAGACACAGAGTGAAGATGAGCCATAGAGGCTGCCATGTCTCTCACATTGTGAGCTGTGACATGGCTTTCAAGAGGAAGGTTTTTACTCTCATAGGCAAAAGATATACACTGTGCAATCCAGCTGGACAGTGTTCTTTTGGAGACTGGAAGTCCCAAATGACTAGGATCAAAAGCAACAAAGAGTTGAGAGGACTTTCTATGTTGCTGTGCCCTTTGCAAGTAAAAGGCCAAAGCCCTTTTGCAGTCCAAAGTATGAAGATTCCTTTCTGCATTTGAGGCGTGAGGCCTTGGGAAGAATACAGGAAGGTAAACCGCTTGGTTTAAATGAAAAGGTGACACCACCTTTGGCATAAAGTGTGGATGAGTCCTAAGGACTACCTTATGATGGAACCTTGTATAAGGAGGATCAGCCACCAACGCTTGCAATTCACTGATGTGATGTGCTGTGCTGATGTGATTGCAATAAGAAAGATGACCTTCCAGGAAAGGAATTTCAAAGAGGTAGTGGCTAATGGTTCAAAAGGCGGTTTCATGAGCTGCCCAAGAACCAGATTTAAGTCCCATGCCACCGGTGGTGGCTTAATGGGAGGCTTAGTTAAAAGAAGGCCTCTCATAAATCTCGCTATGAGAGGATGAGAGGAAATAGGTTGTCCATTTAGAGGCTTGAAAGAAGCTGCAATAGCACTCAAATGAACTCTCACTGAATTTGTCTTAAGCCCTGCATTTGATAAATGAAGGAGATACTCCAGTAATGATTCCAGGGGTATTGCAAGAGGGTTAAGACCCTTCTGCGAGCACCATATGGTAAACCTTTTCCACTTAAATGCATAAGAGCGTCTTGTGGAAGGCTTTCTGGAAGCATAAAGGATATCCTTTACCTGCTGGGAAAGGTTAAGACCGTGAAGTTCTAGGCTTTCAGCAACCAGGCCTTGAGATGCAGAGACTGGGGGATTGGGATGCCACAGCATCCTGTCCTCTTGAGAAAGGAGATTTGGAGCAGATCCTAACTCCAGAGGCGAAGCTTGAGAGAGATGTAGGAGCAGAGGGTACCACATTTGCCGTGGCCAACGTGGAGCTATGAGAATCATATAACCTCTGTCTCTCTGAAGCTTGAAAGCACAGTTACTTACCTGTAACAGGTGATCTCTGGGAACAGCAGGAATAAGTCTTCACATATGGGTACGTCGGTACCAACAGAGTCTGCGCGGGAACGCTCCCCAGCATCCAATCAGAACGCTTTTGGAAGCATCCCAACACGCCTGCGTGCTGCCTTCCCGCCTTTCCCAACTGCCTCTCCTCAGTTAAGTTTTAAAGCTGAGACAAAGAGAGAGAGAGAGAGAAAGGGAAAGATAGATATAGAGAAATGCAACTCCTAGGGGAGGTGGGTGGGTTGTGAAGACTTATTCCTGCTGTTTCCAGAGATCACCTGTTACAGGTAAGTAACTGTGCTTTCTCCAGGAACAAGCAGGAATGAGTCTTCAAATATGGGCACTTCCAAGCTAAGATGCCTGGAGGAGTCCCAGCATGTTGCAAATCTGAGAGCCATGCTATCTTACCAAAACCCCAGGCATCCTAGGGATGGAGGGTAGGAGTTGAAGTAAAAAGATGTGCTGTGGAACAGCTGGACCAAACAGGATGCCCAGATAGGAGTCTCTGTGCAGGTGATATTTAGTGGTAATATTGAGAGCAATAAACCAATATGGACCTCACCTTGTGGTACTGTAAAGGGGTATATGGTTTGCAGCTTGTCGTGCTGTGAGGGCTTGTGTGCATCAGTGATGCTGAGAGCTAAACTATCGGTAGTTTAACTACTGGCAGGGTCTCCCAAGATGGACAGGTCTCAGCTGAGGTGCCAGACCAAGACAAACCACCCATCTGGGCAGCAGCAGAATGGGATAGTGTTGATGGCGGAGGATCACATTTCTGTGACAACGGCAACACCACCAAACAAACTGCGCGGAAGAAAGGCCCGGCAATCTACTTCTGTATCTTGCCATGAAAACCCAATGGATAGTTACAACAAAACAAATTGTGCTATGGTGCTGGAAGATGAGACCCCCAGGTCGGAAGGCACTCAACTAGCTACTGGGGAAGAGCTGAAGACTTTTCAGAGTAAAGCCAGCATTTATGATGTGGTTGGATCAAAGCCCTCGGGAAGTCTGACTGCTGATGTAGCTGCGCATGAAATGAGAGTCAGAAGTTGTAAAAATGTCTTACACATTGGAACATGGAACGTACGAAGCATGAACCAAGGGAAGTTGGAGGTGGTCAAGGATGAAATGGAACGTGTACAACTTGATCTGTTGGGTGTCAGCGAACTGAAATGGACTGGCACCGGGCACTTTGCATCAGATGATCACATGGTCTACTGTGCTGGAAATGAAAGACAAAGAAGAAATGGTATTGCATTTATAATAAAGAAGAAACTTGCAAGAACTGTAATGAAATACAATGCAGTCAGCGAACGCCTAATCTCTATTCGTCTACGAGGATTGCCTATCGACACAACTATAATTCAAGTATATGCCCCAACAACAGCTGCAGAAGAGAATGAAATTGAAGAGTTCTATGAACAAGTACAAGCTGAAATTGACAGAACATGCAAACAGGATATCCTGATAGTCATGGGTGACTGGAATGCAAAAGTTGACAACAAAGAAGAAGGCAAAGTAGTTGGAAAATATGGACTGGGCAACAGAAATGAAGCTGGAGAAAGACTGATAGAATTCTGCAAGACCAATGATCTGTTCATCTCAAACACCTTCTTCCAGCAACACAAGCGGCGACTGTACACATGGACTTCACCCAATGGATTGTATAAAAATCAAATTGACTACATCTGTGGAAGTCAACGATGGAAAAGCTCTGTAACATCAACAAAGACAAAACCTGGAGCTGACTGTGGTACAGATCATCAACTACTAGTATGCAAACTCAAGCTAAAGTTGAAAAAGAGCAAACCACTCATGAATGCAGCAAAATATGACCTTGAGAATATACCACTGGAATTTAAAGACTGCCTGCAAAATCGATTTGCTGCTTTAGATACAAATGACAGAGCTCCGGAAGAGTTATGGAATGACATCAAGAAGGTTGTGTTGGAAGAAAGCGAGAAGTCTCTACAAAAGGTGAAAAAGCAAAAACGGCCAAAATGGATGACGGAAGGAACTCTGAAAATTGCCCAGAAACGCAGAGAAGCTAAAGCCAGAGGAGAAAAAAAGACAATCGCAGAACTCAACAGAGATTTCCAACGTGCAGCAAGACAGGACAAGGAAAAGTACTACAATGACACTTGCAAGGAAATAGAAGCAGAAACTATTAGAGGAAGAACAAGATCGGCTTTCCTGAAGCTACGAGAGTTAAAGAAAAAGTTCCAGCCTCGAATTGGAATGTTACAAGATGCTCAAGGATCTATGTTGAATGATGCTGAGAAGATCAAGAAAAGGTGGAAGGAATATACAGAGTTTTTATATGATAAAGATCAAATGGACCAACAGCCGTTTAGAGTAGTTACTCACCTGTAACAGGTGTTCTCCAGGAGCAGCAGGAATCAGTCCTCACTTATGGGTGACGTCGGCGCCGACGGAGCCCTCGCGGAGCAATTTTCCCCAGCTTTCGCAGAAAGCCTTTGGGCATTGCAGCGCGCATGCGCGGTCCCCTTCCCGCCTAGGGATGCCATCTTGCTCAGTCTGATGACATAGCGGCAAGACAGCAAAAGTTAGCAAAAATATGCAAAAAGAATGACTGCAACTCCGAGGGGAGGAGGGCCGGTAGTGAGGACTGATTCCTGCTGCTCCTGGAGAACACCTGTTACAGGTGAGTAACTACTCTTTCTCCAGGACCAAGCAGGAAGTCAGTCCTCACTTATGGGACTCCCAAGCTTAAGGCTACCAGAGACCTCAAGCCTAAAAAGAGCTCCCTGAGGCTCAACAGTACAGAGGGAAGGAATCTTCTCTGAATACGCATCCGGCCGGTAGCCAACGCCGGGGCCGGAGGGTAGGAGTTGCCTAAACCTCAAAGAGATTGTGGAGGACTGCCTGACCGAAAGCACTGTCCCTGCGGGACTCCCTTTCCAGGCAGTAATGAGCCGCAAAGGTCTGACCTGAAGAACAAGTAGCGGCCCGGCAGATGTCTGCCAATGGAACAGAGCAGAGGTGAGCCACAGACGCGGCCTTCGCCCTGACCCGATGCGCCGTGACACGACTTTCCAAGGAGAGACCGGCTGCCCCGTAAGTCCAGGCGATACAGTCGGCCACCAAGATGGACAGAGTACGCTTAGAGACAGGTACCCCCAACCGATTGGGGTCAAACGAGACGAAAAGCTGGACCGCTTTTCTATGCTCTCGCGCACGGTCAAGGTAGAAGGATAAGGCTCTTCTACAGTCCAGGGTATGCAGCACTGTCTCAGCTCAGCTGGTGTGCGGCCTGGGAAAGAAGGTCGGAAGAACCACCTCCTGGTTGATGTGAAAGTGGGAGACCTCCTTTGGAAGAAACTTGGGGTGGGTCCGCAGGGCTACCCTATTCCTGTAGAACCTAGTGTACGGGGGTTCCGACACTAGGGCTTGTAACTCACCCACTCGCCTCACGGAAGTGAGGGCTACCAAGAAGAGAGTTTTCCAGGAGAGGAAACGAAGAGGGTAGGTAGCCATGGGCTCAAAAGGTGGGCAGGTAAGCCTTTGTAGAACCACGTTGAGGTCCCAGTCAGGGGCCGGGAGGCGCAACGGAGGTTTAAGTAGAAGGAGGCCTCTGAGGAAATGCGCCACCAAGGGGTGCGAAGAGAGAGGCTGGCCTTCAACCGGTGAATGATGTGCAGAGAGAGCACTGAGGTGGACTCTGACAGAGTTAGATTTGAGACCTAGATCGGATAGGTGAAGCAAATATTGCAGTACCACCGATACTAAACAAGCGAAGGGGTCCTCAGCTCGCTGAGAACACCAGATTGAGAAACGGCGCCATTTGAGGGCGTAAGACTTCCGGGTGGAAGGTCGCCGAGATGCTAGGGCGACGGCTTTCACCTCCGGGGGTAGCAGAAGCGGAGCTAGGGGGTGGGGTGGCATTAATCTTTCGGTCCGCCCTTTCATTCTCCCTAGTATCACCCCCCCCGGCCTACCCTGAATCCCTATTAGTCCGCACTGATTCTCCTTCCCCAGTCCACTTTCTTCTTCTCTACGTCCCTCCTTTTTTACGCCCGGATCTTTGGGACTCCCTCCAGCTTACCCTATCCGACTCCGTTCTCTTGTCTCCACACCTAGTCACCTTAGGTGACTTCAATGTCCATCTGACCCCTCCGTTACGTTCCCGTGATAAGGCTCTTACTTCTTTGTTCTCTGACCTATCCCTCATTCAACATGTTGCCTGTCCTACTCATGCTTCCGGTCGGACCTTGGACCTCGTTCTTACCCTTGACCCATCCACACACACCCCATCTGCTATTCGTTCCGTCCCGGTTCCTTGGTCAGATCATCATTGTCTTCTCTTCTCCTTCCCATTCCCATCCGCTACTCCACTGGCTCCCCCTACGGGCTCCACTATCTCGACCGTTAGGCGGCGCCTGACCCCCCATACTTTACGCTCTTTCCCTCCGGCCAGTTCACTCTTTCCCTCCGATTTTTCCACTTTGTCTGTTGACCAACAGGCTCTCACCTGGTCTTCTACCCTTTCAGCCGCTCTTGATGATCTTGCCCCCCTTCACTCCATGTCTCTTCGCCCCTCCACTCGGCACCCCTGGTATCATTCCGGACTTTTCCTTCTCCGCTCCCACCTCTGCCGGGCAGAACGCTTATGGCGGAAACGTCGCACCCCCGACTCCCTTTTAGCTTTTCGACAAGCTCATCTTTCCTACCGTTCTCAGATAACATCCGCTAAACAGTCTTATTACTCTCAGCTCATCTCCACTTCCTCTAACTCTTCCCGCCATCTCTTTCTTATCCTCAAGTCCCTCTCTTCCAGCTCTTCTCTTCCTCCTCACTCCTCCCCTTCAGCCCCTAGCCCGTCTACCCTCGCCTCCTTTTTCACTAATAAGGTTCTCTCCCTCCGCTCCTCTTTCCCTGCCTGCCCCCCTCCTCTTTCTCCTCCCCCTGTTTCTCCTTCTGCTCTCCTTGCTGTCAGCTCCCCACCCCTTCCCCACACCTGGCATACCTTCTCATCCGTTTCTGCACCGGAAGTTCTCAAACTTGTCTCCTCCGCCCACCGGACCACCTGCCCCCTCGACCCATTACCCTCTTCCTGGCTGCTGAATCTGGACCTCGCTCTCATGCCTTACATACTCTCCATCTTTAACAGTAGCTTGTCCTCCGGTCTTTTCCCCTCTAGTTGGAAACACGCTATTGTCCGCCCCATACTGAAGAAGCCCACTCTCGATCCCGCCACTCCTGCAAATTGGCGACCTGTCACTAATCTTCCTTTTCTTTCAAAGATTCTCGAAAAGCTGGTGTTCTCTCAACTTGCCTTTCACTTAGATTCTACTTTCGCCCTTCACCCCCGTCAATCCGGTTTTCGTGTAGGCCACAGCACCGAGACCATCCTCACAGCCCTCCTTTCCGAATTGCACTGCGCTCACGACCGTGGTGATTTCTCTTTGGTGGTGTCTCTGGACCTTTCATCCGCTTTTGATATGGTTGATCACCGCACTC
Source organism: Ichthyophis bannanicus (assembly GCA_033557465.1). Lineage (NCBI taxonomy): Eukaryota > Metazoa > Chordata > Amphibia > Gymnophiona > Ichthyophiidae > Ichthyophis > Ichthyophis bannanicus. Next base: position 25,214,419 of record CM066042.1, read on the forward strand.
TCCTGGCTTGCTTGTCTGATTGTGGTATTGGTGGGACCGTTCTGCAATGGTTCCTTTCTTTTCTGTCTGCACGTTCCTTCTCTGTTCATTCCTCCCACTCCGTCTCCTCGCCATCCCTTTCCATCTGTGGCGTCCCTCAAGGTTCTATTCTCGCCCCCTTCTTTTTAATGTTTTTCTCGCCCCACTAGCCCTATTAATCCAACAATCTGGTATTTCTTTTTATGTTTATGCCGACGACATTCTGCTGGTTCACCATACCTCCTCCTCTGTCCCTGATCTTGCCCCTCTCAACCTTTGTCTTTCCACAGTTTCATCATGGTTTGCCTCTAATTTTCTACACGCTAACCCTGCCAAGTCTTATGCAATCTGGTTTTCTTTCGGACTCCTCTCTCCTAGCCTGTCTCCAGTCATGTCTTCCTGCCCCATTCCTCTGGTTTCATCCCTGCGGTATCTGGGCGTCACTTTGGACTCATCCCTCTCCTTTCACCAACATATCTCAGCTGTCATCCGCACTTCCTTTTTCACCTACGTAGGATTCGGGCTGTCCAATCATCACTTCCTCCTTCTTCAGTTGTCACACTCGTCCTGTCCTTAGTTATGACCCGGTTAGATTACTGCAACATCATATACGCAGGTCTCCCCGCCTCCCAGCTTCACCGCCTTCAAGTCGTACAGAATGCCGCCGCTCGTCTCGTCACCGGTTCCCCAGTCCGCTCCCATGTGTCTCCTTGTCTTCTTGCTTTGCACTGGCTCCCAGTCAAATTTCGTTTCATCTTTAAGGTTCTTATCCTCACGCACAAGGCCCTCCACTCCAGCACCCCTCAATACTTATCAGACGCTATCCATCTTCAGCCCTCTCCACGTCTTCTCCGTTCTGCCTTTGGTAACCGCCTTTTCCTCCCTTCTCCCTCCCAGGCCCACTTAGAATCAACCCGCCACTCCGCCTTTTTCTTCTTGAGTCCTGCCCTTTGGAATTCACTCCCTCTGTCTCTGTGCTTAGAACCCTCCTACCCCCGTTTCAAGAACCTTCTTAAGACACATCTCTTCTGCCAAGCCTTCGACCTTCCCCCTCCTGCTGACGGTGTTCTGTCCCCTGGTCGTGCCCTCCCCTCATGACCATCCCCCCGATAGTCCATTCCCTTTCCCTTTCCTTTCTGCCCCCCCCCCCCTTCTATGCCCACTTTGCCCTATTGGGCTTTTCTTTCTTTCTGTCTTTATTCTATCCCCTTCTTTCCTATCCGTTTTTTGGCGTTCCTTTCCAACTTTGTTTCCGGTAGCCTGTGATTGTATTGTACACCGCTCTGACGCTTCGGCCTGGGCGGTTAATCAAATTGTGTGAATAAAGATAAAGATACCCTTTCAGCAGCCAGGCCATCAGGTGCAGAGCCTGGAGGTTGGGGTGCAGAAGAGTTCCCTGATCCTGGGTCAGGAGATCGGGCTGAAACCCCAGAGGGAGAGGGGCATCCACCGCCAGCTGTAGAAGCAGAGGGAACCACGGTTCTCTCGGCCACCGGGGCGCTACCAGGATCACGGAGGCCCTGTCCTGGACAACTTTGAACAATGTCCGGGACACCAGTGGCGTGGGAGGGAAGGCATACAGCAGACCCGTGGACCACGAGATGAGGAAAGCATCCGGCGCTACTCGAAGAGGATGAGGGTGCCGGGAGCAAAACCTGGGGAGCTGCCTGTTCAGGGGACTGGCAAACAGGTCCACGGTGGGAGAGCCCCACCGGAGGAAGATCTGCTGAACCACCGCGGGGTTCAACTTCCATTCGTGTGGTAGCAGGATCTGGCTCAGCTTGTCCGCCAGGCAGTTGTCCTGCCCTGGCAGGTAAACCGCCTTGAGGAGGATGTCGTGATCAACCGCCCAGGAGCATAGCCTCCGGGCTTCCTGACATAGAAGGAGGGAGCCCGTGCCCCCGTTTGTTCACGTAGAACATTGCCACCTGATTGTCTGTCTGCACCAGTACGGACTGACCGAACGTTAGGTGAGAGAAGGTCCGCAGAGCTAGGCGGATCGCCCGGAGCTCCAGGAAGTTTATCTGCTGGGCGGCTTCCCAAGGCGTCCAAAGGCCTTGAGTGCATGTCCCCCGACAGTGCGCCCCCCAACCAACGTTCCCTCTAATTTTCTGTAGGCTGTGTGCGCATAAAATATCAGCTGTGCAGCTTTTGAAGGAAGGTTAAATTTTTGTGCGCCACATAACGACACTCGGAGTTATATACTTTAAAATTTGACTACACGTCAGAATACAGTATGTACACCACATTGATTGCACTAGAAAATATTGTAGAACTTGTGAAAACCATAAATACACAACAACTTTTAAAGTTTAAGATGTTTGTGTTGTTTTCTATCAGAATCAGAACCGTAATTTTTGTGCGCTCTGTTGTAAAGTATGTGCGCTCACTTGGCAAGGTGTGTGCGCGCGCTCACTTGGCAAGGTGTGTGCGCGCGCACACACGCACAGCTTAGAGGGAACAGTGCCCCCAACCCAGGAGGGAAGCATCTGTCGTGAGCACCCGGGACGGTGGTGGAGACTGAAAGGGCATGCCGAGCACTAGATTGGGCAGGTGAAGCCACCACTGCAGGGAGGAGACCCGACGGTCGGAAACCTGTAACGGGTCCGATAGCCTCCCTGTGGCCTGATGCCACTGAGAGCGAAGGCTCCACTGGGTATGTCTCATATGCAGACGGGCGTTCGGAGTGACATGGACCGTGGAGGCCATGTGCCCGAGCAACTGCAGGAACTGTCTGGCAGGGGCCGGCGACTCGCCGCTGAACCCGCCAGCTAGGGCCATGAGCCTGTTGGCCCGTTCCAGAGGCAAGAAGGCACGAGCCCGCCGAGTGTCCAGCCGTGCCCCTATGAACTCGAGGTCCTGAGAGGGGAGCAAGCGGACTTTTCGAAGTTTATGATGAAGCCCAAGTGCTGAAGCAGAGCCACCGTACGTTGGGCGGCCTGGGCGACCTCTGGAGCCGACGACGCCCGGATGAGCCAGTCGTCCAGGTATGGGAAGACAAAGAGGCCTTGAAGCCTCAGGAAGGCTGCCACCACTGCCAGGCACTTCGTGAACACCCTGGGAGCGGAGGACAGGCCAAAAGGCAGCACTCGGTACTGATAATGATTCCCTGCCACCACAAACCTTAGGTATTGTCGGTGGTCCGGATGAATAAGGATGTGGGTATAAGCATCCTTTAGATCCAAGGAGCATAGCCAATCTCCCCGCTGGAGGTAGGGCAGGAGGGTTCCAAGGGTAAGCATCTTGAATCTTTCCCGCTGCAGGAACTTGTTGAGGTTGCGCAAGTCCAGAATGGGCCTGAGGCCTCCTGCTCTCTTTGGAACCAGGAAGTACCTCGAGTAAAACCCGTGACCCCACAAGTGTTGGGGCACTGGCTCCACCGCCCGTTCTTGAAGCAGGCTTTGCAGCTCCTGAAGGAGTACGTCCTCGTGCAGTGGGAGTCGGGAAGGCTCCCCTGGGAAGTAGAGGGGGGGCACCTGGTGAAAACGCAGGAGGTAGCCCTTGTGGACCACCTGCAACACCCAGGCATCGGATGTAATAGCTGACCACCTGTGAGCAAAGTGGATCAGCCGACCCCCCGTGCTGGCATAGTCAAAAACCTCCACCCTGCTGGGCCGGGGCCTGCGTGGTGGGTTTGGGGGCTTCTTGCTTCTGGGAACCGTTACCCTGTCCTTTAGGCCGCTGCCCCTGAAGGGAGGTAGTGGCCTGACATTGTGGTTGGTGATGTGTATAAAGCAAACACTTTCCTCGGGTAAAAAGGCTTTTTGCCCGAGCCCTTCTTCTTCTGTGAAGGGGCCGAGGACTTCCTGGAGAGGCGAGTCCTGGTGAGAGTCTCAGACTCGAGCTCCGCCGCCTTTTCGGCCATGGGTTTGCTGAAGAGGTTTTCCCCTCGGCAAGGAACATCGACCAACTTGTCCTGCACCCATGGCTCGAGGTCGGATGATTGAAGCCAAGCCTGGCGGCGAGACCCGATGCCGGCTCCGGCTACCCGAGCCGATGCCTCGAAGCCATCATAGGCCGCCCGAGAAATGAACTTCGAACATTCTCAAATCCCTGAGGATAAGGCCTGGAACCGCTGCAAGGGTTCCTCGGAGAGACCGGCAGAGAAACCCTCAATTTCTTTCGCCAGGTCTCGGAGGTACATACCCATATACAGCTGATATGTCTGGACCCGACAAGCAAGCATAGAGCCCTGGAAGCACTTCCTACCGAGGGCGTCCAGGTTCCGGGCCTCCTTACCCGGGGGCACCGAGGAGTGCATCTTTAGACTCTAAAGTCGATGCATGGCCGACTCCACCACCATGGAGTGGTGCGGGAGCTGCGCCTTCTGGAACCCGGGGCTCTTGCGGACTCGATACATGGAATCGATCCGCTTGCTCAACACTGGCGTAGAGGCTGGGCTCTCCCACATGCGGAAGAGAAGCCGCTCCAGCATCGGGGGAACCGGTACAGTGAAGGCCTCCCTCGGGGGGGAGTCGTATTGAAGGGCCTCGAGCTCCTCGGCTCGGGGTTCCTCCTCCGGATCCGCGGGGAAGGCCAAGCCTTGGCCATGCCCCTCACGAAGTCGGAGAACCGGGTATCCTCCGGGGGGGACCGCCTCCGAGGCTCCGACTCGGGCGAATCGGAGGGGACGCACCGTGTCTGGAAAGAACCGGGTGACTCGTCCTCCTCCGTGTCCCAGCCCGACTCCTCCGAGGAGGAATTGAGCGGTTCCGCGCGGGCGGGGCCCAGGGACCGCCGCCCCGACGCCGGCGTAGAGGACCTCGGTCCCGAACGGGAAGTCGAGGGAGACCTAGGTCGAGGATCAACTCGAGCTCGCATGGACTCGAGGATCGACTCGGCCTCCGGGGTCGACTGGAGCGTCGACGTCCCGGTGGTCGGGGCAGATGCACTGGCGAGGCCGGTGATCCATGCCCGCTGCTGGTCCATGAAGACAGATATACTGCGCTCCAAGGACGTCAGTCTGAGATCAAGCTCAGAAGACCCAGCAGCCGCCGACTCGGGCCCCGGCAGCGTCGGGCCCGACGTCGGTTCATCTGTGGGGGAGTCCAGGAGGACTATAGCACTCACGTGTCTAGGAGACTCCACATCGAGGCGAGGAAGCTTCGAAGGCCTTTCCCCCTCCGACGGCCCGGGGTGTCGGGCCGGGCTAGGTGACCTGTCCCTCGAGGGACCGGGGTCGCCTCCCAGCTCCACCCTCGCGGGCTTCTTCTCCCGCCGGTGTTCCCGGCCGGGGGATCCCCGCTCAGAAGAACTCTGACGATGCTCCGAGCCGGAGCCACGAGGCGTCGAGGCCTCTGACGAGGTCCACGCAGAGTCAGAGAAGATCCGATCCCTTTGCGACTGCCGGCTCCTGAGCGCCTTCGAGGACATCTTGCTGCACGTGCCGCAGCTCATAGGGTCATGCTCGGCCCCGAGGCAGCGGAGGCAGCAGTCATGTGTGTCGGTGAGAGACATGAGTCTGATACAACGATCACACTTTTTAAAACCACTGGCAGCCATCGGGGGAAAAAGAACCCCGGCAAAGTCGAAAGACCGCGCTGCCAGGGATGAAGGACAAAAGTGGCGGGAACGCCAGTTGGAATAAAATAAAAACGTAGACGGGCCCAATAGAGGATATCGAGGCCCGGCGGGAAGAGGAACACAGGAACCGAGAAAAATTTAACGTAAAAACAAATCAAAGAAATCAACTTTTCTGCGGCGGTAACAGACTACGTCTGTAGGGCTCCGCGGAAAAAAGAAGACCGAGCAAGATGGCATCCCTAGGCGGGAAGGGTACCGCGCATGCGCGCTGCAATGCCCAAAGGCTTTCTGCGAAAGCTGGGGAAAATTGCTCCGCGAGGGCTCCGTCGGCGCTGACGTCACCCATAAGTGAGGACTGACTTCCTGCTTGGTCCTGGAGAACAACCTGTACCTTATGATCGGGAACCATTGGTGATGAAAGAAGAAGTTGAAGCAGCATTGAAAGCCTTATCAAAGAACAAAGCACCAGGCATTGATAGCATTCCTATAGAAGTATTGCAGCAATCTGATGCAGCTGTTACCATACTTACAAGGCTCTGCCAAGAAATATGGAAGACAACATCATGGCCAACTGACTGGAAAAGATCTGTGTTTATACCAATACTAAAGAAAGGTGATCCAACTGACTCTGGAAATTATCGAACAATCGCTCTGATCCCACATGCCAGCAAGATTCTACTGAAGATTATTTAAAAGAGACTACAACCATACCTGGAACAAGAACTACCTGAAGTGCAAGCAGGGTTCAGGAAAGGGCGAGGAACGAGAGACATCATTGCGGATGTGAGATGGATCCTTGAAAAGACTAAAGAATACCAAAAGGATATCTATTTGTGCTTTATCGACTATAGCAAGGCTTTTGACTGTGTAAACCATGAGAAACTCTGGGCCACATTAAGAAGCATGGGTATACCAGAACACCTGATCGTTCTCTTGCACAATCTGTACATTGATCAAGAAGCAACAGTTTGAACGGAACAAGGAGAAACAGAATGGTTTAAAATAAGCAAAGGTGTAAGACAAGGCTGCATACTTTCCCCCTACCTGTTTAATTTATATGCAGAACAAATCATCAGAGAAGCAGGATTGTATGAAGACAACAGAGGTGTGAAGATTGGTGGAAGACTCATCAACAATCTTCGCTATGCTGATGATACTACATTACTGGCTGAAAGTGAAGATGATCTGAAACATTTGCTTCTCACAATCAAAGAACATAGTCTCAAAATGGGCCTGCACCTTAATGTAAAGAAGACAAAGATCATGACAACTGGCATAATCAACAGGTTCATCGTTGAAGGAGAAGAAATTGAAATTGTGAACAACTTTAACCTACTTGGATCAACTATCAATAAAGAAGCAACAAGCAGTCAAGAAATCAAACGACGCATTGCTCTTGGCAGAATGGCTATGAAAGACCTAGATAAGATTCTCAAGAGCAGAGATTTCTCTCCATACAAAGATTCAACTTGTTCAAGCCATGGTATTTTCAATAACATCATATGGATGTGAAAGCTGGACAGTGAAAAAGACAGACAGGAAGAAAATTGATGCCTTTGAATTATGGTGCTGGCGGCAAATACTGTGTATACCATGGACTGCCCGAAGAACAAACCAGTCAGTACTAGAGGAGATCAAACCTAAGCTTTCTTTAGAAGCTCAGATGACAAGACTTCGACTTTCATACTTTGGACACATCATGCGAAGAGAGAGATCATTAGAGAAAGACATCATGCTTGGCAAGATAGAAGGTCAACGCAAAAGAGGAAGGCCAGCAATGAGATGGATCAATACAATAACAGCAGCTACGGGTACCAGTCCATCAACAATGAGCCGCCTGACTGAAGACCGAACACAATTTAGGATAGCTATCCAGAGGGTCGCCATGAGTCGACTCCGACTCGACGGCATTTAACAACAACATATGAAGGTTCATGTGGATTTGTGAATATGAACCAACAGAATATCCCCAGGAAGTACCTCAATGTAAGGAGAGGTAAATAACCGTAGAAAAAACAGGTTGAGGTTAGAACCCTTAGGGTGAGAAGAAACAATCCCAGTGGAACTGGGGTAGTTCAATGAGGTAGGACTTTGCGGAAAACGCGGAAGTCCGTATTATATAAAGACTGAAGCTCTCTTGACCTTAAAGAGACAAAGTTCTTATAGGAGAAGGAAGCTTCGAAGATCCCTATATCCGATAACAAAGAAGGATAGGAGTAATGAGGCATTGTAGCCTCCCATTTTCTGAAGATTCAGAAAGTCCCTCCTAATTGAAAAGGAAAGTATATGGAGGGCTTCAGGTGTACCTAAACTGAAAGTCATGGTACAAAAAATCCCTCAACTACCACAGGACGTGGTTGATTATGGAGAACCCTAAGTATGCTGGGACAGCATGGAAAGGGATAGAGAGTATCTGTCGAGTCCGTAGGGGAATATATATATATACGTATAAGTATATATATATATATATATATATATATATCTATATCTAGGCAGACAGATGGAAATAGTATATAGACATATATCTACCCACTATCATATATTGCAATGCATATATATAGATAGGTAAATACAGATATATCCCTCATATATGTATATATGTATATATATAGGGTATGTGGAGAGAAAAAGATTTATCTAACAAGAAGGGAGGTACCTGCTTGAGAAGATAGTTAGAGAATCTGTACTTCCTGGGTATGGATAGGAAGCCCAGGGAGTTCTCTCACTGGCAAGAGAAGTCTAGAGTCCTCTAAGAACTCTAGTCCAGGAATAACCAGGAATGGAGACCTACCTGGAAACTACAGAGGATGTTGTAAATCTGCAGACAGTAAGTCTGAATCCTTCCATAACTCCAGCAGGTAGCTGGAGAAAAGATACAATAAAAATACCATATGTACCCCTAATGAGGGAAAAAAGGGTATGGTGCATTTTTGTGCTCAACATGGATTACGCCATGAAGAGATGAGGATGGAAGGAAAAGACAAGACAAGGATTGTCTATACTGAAAGAAAAACCCATCCATGGTGAAGGGGTCCCCTGGAGATGTGAAGCAATCCAGGGAATTGGATAATTCTTTAGGTATTCCCTTAATTAAAGGCCTGTATCCTTTATTTAAGAAGCCTTTACTGGAAATGGTAAGGGCAGGGAGAACCCAGCAGGCATGACTAGGTAAAGCCCCCCTTCCTAACCATCTGACATCATGTGCTCTCTAACAAGGCCCCATAGTGTAGAGCTGCTCCATAGAGATGCAGAGAGCATGTTGCAGGTTAACTAGAAGAAAAACTGGTGTTTAAGAGCCAGTAGGTATCATGAACTACTCCGCCAAGCCCAAGGATTGGGGAAGGCTAAAGATAGAAGGTAAGGTGATGTGTCTGCAACAATAGCCAGAAAAGGTTTAAAACCGTCTGGGACTTAGTGGTAAGGCCAGAACCACTGAAATTGAAGAACAAGCCCTGGTGGCTTGGCCAGCAAGTCAGTGGTCTAACCAGTAAGAGCCCCTGCAGTTCTAATCATTGATAGGGCAGCAGTAGAAATCTTAAGTTCCAAGATTGGGAAAGAAATACAGACATAAGTAGGAGTGGTAAGACTCCACTATTGTCTGAGAGCTGTCAGGAAAACTAAGAATGCACAGGGGAGACAACTCTGAAAGAAAACTTAGGGGTATAAGGAAAAACCCCCAGTAAAGTGGTATCACTCTTACAGACCAAATGTCTTAGTAAGAGTGGCAGAGTTGAAAAAAAGACTTACAGTGGAGTAAGTCGTTGAAGTAATATGAGAAATGCTGATACAGGAGAAAAGTCGAAGGTTAAGGCATGGCAACCTTATTGACAGTTGTTACTCCTCTGTGTAGTTCAGAGGACGAGGAGTAAGCACAGTTACTTACCTGTAACAGGTGATCTCTGGGAACAGCAGGAATAAGTCTTCACATATGGGTATGTCGGTACCGACGGAGTCTGCGCGGGAACGCTTCCCAGCGTCCAATCAAAGAGCTTTTGGAAGCATCCCACCACGCCTGCGTGCTGCCTTCCCGCCTTTCCCAACTGCCTCTCCTCAGTTAGGTTTTAAAGCTGAGACAAAGAGAGAGAGAGAGGAAAGGAAAAATAGATAGTGATACAACTCCTGGGGAGGTGGGTGGGTTGTGAAGACTTATTCCTGCTGTTCCCCAGAGATCACCTGTTACAGGTAAGTAAAGCGTAGTTACTCACCTGTAACAGGTGTTCTCCAGGAGCAACAGGAATCAGTCCTCACTTACGGAGCCCTCGCGGAGCAATTTTCCCCAGCTTTCAAAGAAAGCCTTTGGGAATTGCAGCGCGCATGCGCGGTCGTCTTCCCGCCCGAGGGTGCCGTCTTAGCCAGTCAGATGACATAGCTAAAAAAGACAGCATAAAAATATTTGCAAAAACATAAGCAGACGATTGCAACTCCATGGGGAGGAGGAGGGTAGTGAGGACTGATTCCTGCTGCTCCTGGAGAACACCTGTTACAGGTGAGTAACTACGCTTTCTCCAGGACCAAGCAGGAGGTCAGTCCTCACTTATGGGACTCCCAAGCTCAAGGCTACCGGAGACCCTAAGCACAAAAATGAGCTCCCTCTAGCTCAGCAGCACAGAAGGAAAGAATCTTCGCTGAATTATCACCCACCGGTAGCCCACATCCGGGATGGAGGGTAGGAGTTGCTCAGACCTCAAAGAGATTACGGAGGACTGCCTGTCCGAAAGCACTGTCCCTGCGGGACTCCCTCTCGAGACAGTAATGGACCGCAAAAGTCTGGCTCGAAGACCAAGTAGCGGCCCGGCAGATGTCTGCCAGCGGAACAGAGCGGAGGTAAGCCACTGACGTAGCCTTTGCCCGAACGCAATGAGCCGTGACTCGACTTTCTAAGGTGAGTCCGGCTGCCCCATAAGCCCAAGAGATACAGTCCGCAACCCAGATGGACAGAGTACGCTTGGAGACCGGGAGCCCCAATTTATTGGGGTCAAAAGACACAAAAGCTGAGCAGCTTTACGGTGCTCCCGCGTACGGTCAAGGTAGAAGTTCAAAGCCCTTCTACAGTCCAGGGTATGGAGGACCGTTTCAGCTCGGCTGGAGTGTGGTCTGGGAAAGAAGGTTGGAAGTACCACCTCCTGATTGATGTGAAAAGGGGAGACCACTTTTGGAAGAAATTTTGGGTGAGTCCGTAGGACTACCCTATTTTTGTAGAACCGAGTGTAAGGGGGATCAGACACGAGGGCCTGCAATTCACTTACGCGTCAAGCGGAAGTGAGGGCTATCAAGAACAGTGTTTTCCAAGACAGAAAACGGAGAGAACAGGTAGCCATAGGTTCGAAAGGCGGACAGGTGATCCGCTGCAAAACCACATTCAGGTCCCAGTCAGGCGCTGGCGGGCGCAGAGGTGGTTTAAGTAGAAGGAGACCTCGGAGAAACCTCGCTACGAGAGGGTCGCTGGAGAGAGGTCTACCGTCCACCGGCACATGATGTGCCGAAAGAGCACTGAGGTGAACTTTGACGGAGTTGGACTTAAGTCCCAGGTTAGAGAGGTGTAGCAAGTACTGCAAGATCACCGACACCGGGCAGGAGAAGGGATCCTGAGACTGTTGGGTACACCAGACGGCAAAGCGACGCCATTTAAGGGCGTAGCATTTGCGGGTAGAAGGCCGTCGCGAAGCCAAGACGACCTCCTCCACCTCTGCCGGCAGGAGAAGGGGAGCAAGGACTACCCTCTCAGCAGCCAGGCCATGAGGCTGAGAGACCTGAGGTTGGGGTGTAGTAGAGACCCCTGATCCTGAGTGAGGAGATCCGGTTGTACCCCCAGAGGGAATGGATCCTCCACCGCTAATTGCAGTAGGAGCGGAAACCACGGCTGTCTGGGCCAGCGAGGGGCCACCAGGATCATGAAGGCTTTGTCTCGGAGAACCTTGAAAAGAGTCCGAGAGACTAGCGGGATGGGAGGGAAAGCGTACAGAAGGCTCCCCGACCATGAAATTAGAAAAGCGTCCGCCGCAACCCGAAGGGGGTGGGGCTGACGAGAGCAGAAGCGAGGAAGCTGCCGGTTGTGAGGACTGGCAAAGAGATCCACCGTGGGGAGGCCCCACTTCAGGAAGAGCTTCTGAACTACCAAGGGATCCAGACGCCACTCGTGCGGCTGGAGGATCCTGCTGAGTTTGTCCGCCAGGCAATTCTCTTGGCCCGGGAGATAAACTGCCTTGAGGAGAATGCCGTGACTGACGGCCCAAGAGCAGAGCTTCTGTGCCTCCCGGCAGAGGAGGAAGGAGCCCGTGCCCCCCTGCTTGTTCACGTAGAACATGGCAACTTGATTGTCCGTCTGGACAAGGACGGACTGGTGGGAAGTCAGGTGGGAGAAAGCCATGAGAGCCAGGCGGATCGCCCTGAGCTCCAGGAAGTTGATCTGCTGAGCAGACTCCCACGTGGTCCAGAGGCCCTGAGTACGTGCCCCTTGGCAATGTGCTCCCCAGCCCAGGAGGGATGCATCCGTGGTCAGCACCCGGGTCGGCTGAGGTGACTGGAAAGGCATCCCGAATATCAGGTTCGGCTGCCGAAGCCACCACCGGAGAGACGAGATCAGCGGCTCGGAGACGCGCACTAGGTCTGCTAGGCCGCCTGTGGCTTGTCGCCACTGCTGGCGGAGACACCATTGAGCAGGCCGCATATTCAGGCGGGCATTGGGGGTCACATGGACGGTGGAAGCCATATGGCCGAGCAGTCTCAGGAAGCGCCTGGCGGAGACCAGGGGCTGGCTGCGAAAACGGTCGGCTAGGTCCATGAGCCGTTGAGCCCTGTCGAGTGGTAGGTATGCTCGCGCCTGAGGAGTGTGCAGCCTTGCGCCGATGAACTCGAGATCCTGTGAGGGGAGCAAAGTGGACTTTGCGAAGTTTATAACAAAGCCCAAGTGCTGCAGAAGAGTCACCGTGCGGCGCGTGGCGTTGGTGACCTCCCGAGCGGACGCTGCTCTGATGAGCCAGTCGTCGAGGTACGGAAAGACATAGAGGCCGTGAAGCCGGAGGTGGGCCGCCACCACCGCGAGACATTTTGTGAAGACTCGCGGCGCGGAGGACAGGCCAAAGGGCAGTACTCTGTACTGGTAATGATTTCCTGCCACCACAAACCTTAGGTATTGGCGGTGGCTTGGGTGGATAAGGATGTGCGTGTAGGCATCCTTTAGATCCAAGGAGCATAGCCAATCTCCCTGCTGGAGGTAGGGCAGAAGGATTCCAAGGGTAAGCATTTTGAACTTCTCCCGCACAAGGAACTTGTTGAGGTTGCGCAAGTCCAGGATGGGTCTGAGGCCCCCTGTTCTCTTTGGTATTAGAAAATACCTGGAATAAAAGCCTTGACCTCTCAGGTGGTGTGGCACCGGTTCCACCGCCTGTTCCTGCAGAAGACCTGCTAACTCCTGAAGGAGTAAGTCCCTGTGCAGAGGGGGTCGTGGAGGTTCTCCCGGAAAATAGGAGGGAGGGACCTGGTGGAAGTGGAGAAGATAGCCTTCCCGCACGACTTGAAGCACCCAGGCATCTGCGGTGATGCTGGACCACCTGTGGGCGAAGTGAACCAGCCGGCCTCCGGTGCTGGGAGGAACCAGCGGGGGGGGGAGAGGCTATGCTTTGTGAGTCAAAAACCCCCACCCTGCTGAGCAGGGGCTGGTGGTGCAGGCTTGGGGGCTTGCTGCCTATGGGACCCGTTACCCCGTCCCTTGGCCTGCTGGCCCTGTTGGGGAGCTGCAGGGGCCTGATAATGGGGGTATTGTTTGTAGGCAGCCGCCTTCCTCGGGTAAAAGGACTTTTTCCCCGAGCCCTTCTTTTTCTGGGAAGGGGCGGAGGTCTTCCTAGAAAGCCTGGTCCTGGTGAGAGTCTCAGTCTCAATTTGCGCAGCCTTTTCCGCCATGGGCTTGCCAAAGAGGTTTTCGCCTCGGCAGGGGACATTGACCAACTTGTCCTGCACCCAGGGCTCAAGGTCTGACGACTGAAGCCAAGCCTGTCGGCGGGCACCGATGCGGGCTGCGGCCACTCGAGCCGATGCTTCAAAGCCATCATAGGCTGCCCGGGACATGAACTTTGAGCATTCCCGAATGCCAGTGGACAAGGCTAGGAACCTCCGCAAGGGTTCCTCGGACAAACCAGCGGAGAATCCGGCTAGCTCTTTAGCCAGATCCCGGAGATACATGCCCATGTATAGCTGGTAAGTCTGGACACGACATGCGAGCATAGAGCCCTGGAAACACTTCTTGCCAAGGCCATCCAGGTTACGGGCCTCCCTGCCAGGAGGCACCGAGGAGTGCATCTTCTGGCTCTTAAGACGATGCATGGCCGATTCCACTACCATGGAATGGTGTGGCAGCTGTGCCTTTTGAAAGCCAGGGCTCTTGCGGACTCGATAGATAGAATCGACCCGCTTGCTCAGGACCGGCGAGGAGGCCGGACTCTCCAACATGCGGAAGAGTAGTCGTTCCAGCATAGGAGGAACCGGTACAGTAAAGTGTTCCCTCGCGGGAGAGTCATACTGGAGGGCGTCGAGCTCTTCGGCTCGAGGCTCCTCCTCGGGATCCGCAGGGAAGGCCAAAGCCTTGGCCATATCCCTAACGAAGTCCGAGAACCGGGCATCCTCCGGGGGGGACTGCTTCCGAGGCTCGGACTCCGGTGAGTCCGAGGGGACACACCGAGTCCGGAAAGAATCAGGCGACTCTTCCTCCTCAGACTCCCAGACCGACTCCGACGAGGACTCGGTGGGGTCGGCCCGGGCAGGGCGCGGCGCCTGCCGCCCCGACGCCGAGGGAGTCGGCGTCGGCGACCTCGGTCCCGAACGGGAGGCCGAGGGTGACCTCGACCGAGGATCGACTCGAGTTCTCATCGACTCGAGGATCGGCTCGGTCTCCGGGGTCGACTTGGACGTCGACGTCCCGGCGGTCGGGGCAGCGGCGCCAGCGAGGCCAGCGAGCAGTGCCCGCTGCTGGTCCATGAAGGCAGACAGTCTGCTCTCCAAGGCCGTCAACCTGAGTCCGAGCTCAGGTGACCCAGCAGCCCCCGACTCGGGCCCCGACGGCGTCGGGCCCGACGTCGGCTGTCGCGGAGGCGAGTCCAGAAGGACCACAGGACTTACCCGAGCAGGCATCTCCGACTCCAGGCGAGGTCGCTTCGTGAGGTGTTCCTTCTCCAAGGACTCGGGGCGGCTGTCGGGGCTATGCGACCTGGCCCTCGCGGAACCAGGAGCGTCCACCGACGCCGCCCTCGCGGGTTTCACCTTCCGACGATGGTCCCCGGAGGGAGAACCCCGGTCGGAGGAACTCTGGCGACGGTCCGAGCTGGAGCCTTTGGACGCGGAGGCCTCCGACGAGGTCCGGGTACGGCTGGGGTCAGCGAAGATTCTATCACGCTGATGCCGCCGACTTCTCAACGCTTTTGAGGACATTTTGCCGCAGGGCCCACAGATCAGTTCCTCATGATCCGGGCCCAGGCAGCGGAGGCAAAAGTCGTGTGTGTCAGTTAGTGACATATTTCGGTCACACTGACCACACCGCTTAAACCCACTGGCAGCCATCGGGGGAAAGAGGGCCCCTGCGAGGTCAAAGGACCGGGCTGCCAGGGAAAAATCGAAAACGAAAGCTGACAAAGTCAGAAAAACCGAAAAAAGAAAGAGGACTCGTGACCGGCGTCGCGAGTCCGGGCGGGAAAAAGATCGGCGTCGAACCGAAGGAAAAAGAATAAAATAATGAAGAAAAAATAGACTTTTTCGCGGGGACAAGACGGGGACGTCTGTAGGGCTCCGCGGAAAAAAGAAGACTGGCTAAGATGGCACCCTCGGGCGGGAAGACGACCGCGCATGCGCGCTGCAATTCCCAAAGGCTTTCTTTGAAAGCTGGGGAAAATTGCTCCGCGAGGGCTCCGTCGGCGCCGACGTCACCCGTAAGTGAGGACTGACTTCCTGCTTGGTCCTGGAGAACTGTGCTATCTCCAGGAACAAGCAGGAATGAGTCTTCACATATGGGGACTCCCAAGCTAAGATGCCTGGAGTCCCAGCATGTCATAGGCTGGAACATGCTATCTCCCAGAACACCAGGCATCCTGAGGATGGAGGGTAGGAGTTGAAGGAAGAAAGGTGCTGTGGAACAGCTAACCTAGCATAGGACTGCAGACAAGGAGTCCATGTGCGGATGATAATTATCATCAATGATAATGAAAGAAATATTGCAATATGGACCTCCCCTAACAGGATTACACAGCAGTAAAGAGGTTCATGGAATCTACTGGGGAACCCAGTAGAGGAACCTCAAGGAGGACCTCACTGTGAAGTGGAGGTAATAAACCTGTAGGAAAAAACAGTGGAAGTCAGATTCCTGAAAGGTAAGAGGGGACCCCGGTAACTGGGGTAGTACCAAAAACGGTGGGCCTTCAGCGGAAGGCTTTATGATAAAAGCTGAACTCTTTTGGCGACAGAGTGGCTCACCCTTGGGAGCAAAAAGAGAAGGCCGACCGAATTGGACAAACAGGCACAGTCCTTGTGGGAGGAAAAGGTATGGAAACCCCTTGTATCCCAAAAGAAAGGACAAACGCCTGAGGCGTTAGAGCCTGTGATTAGCTGAAGATCCGCAATGTCTCTCCTAACTGGAGTCAGCTAGGAGAGATACTGGAACATGGAGAGCTTCAGAGGTACCTAAACCTTAAGGTTATGGTGGAAGTTGTTAACTACCACAGAAGTGGTTGTGAGTGTAGAACCCCAAACATGCTGGATAGCATAGGTATGGGTAAAGCCCATCTGTCAGAATCATATAGCTATATGAGCCTCGACAGTCAGGTAGATAAATGCAGAATACATATCTACCGATAATAAAATATCTCGACAGATATATATATATATATATATATATATCTATCTAGAGAGAGAGAGAGAGATATAGATAAACGTATAAGAATATATCTATAGTGAGATATGAAAGGGCATAAAATACACACAAATGATAGACACAGACATCTGTAAGATGTATACTATAGATATGAATATATATAGGCCTCTATATGGGTGTCTGCAAGAAGCAGACAGAGATATGCCTACAGAACGGTATTCACATAGGAAATGTGGAGAGGAAAGATTAATCTAATAACAAGAAGGTGGAACCTACTTGAGAATCTATTCCCACTGGTTATGAGCTACAGGGATGCTAGCTAGTGAAATAACCAGGACGGTTACGTGAAAAGCAGAGGATGAAATCAGTCTGCAGCCAGCAAGTCCCGAGTATTCCAGAACTCTAGCATGGTAAGTGAACAGAAGACGCATAAAAATGAGATACCATGCTGACCTGCTTAAGGGCAAAGAGGTATCATGCGTTCTTACCATGAGGACGAGCTGCAAGGAGAAAAGCATATTCCCGATTGGAAATAGTATGGACCAAAGCAGGGAATTGGCAACTCATTAAGCTTTCACGTAAGAGAAGGCCTATGTCCTTTATATTAAAAAGGAGATAGTGAAAAAAGGGAGAACCTTTCTAGTCATGGGAGACATGACTGAAAAAGTCTTTTCCAACCATCTAGGATAGCTGTTGGAGAAAAAAAAAACCATGCTCTCTAGCAAGGGCCCATAGTGGAGAGCTTCTCTGTAGAATTGCAGAGAGCATGATGCAGGAGAATGAGGAGATAGAACTGGCTGCTGGAGAGCTAGTACCTATGTCAACTATGCTGCCAAACCCAGGGGAATGGAGATGACAGAAAGAGAAGACAATCCAACAAGCTTGTAGTGAAAAAATTTCCAAGACAGATGACAGCACTGACTTGGAGCCACTACTAAGACCAGAGAGAATGTTAGTGGAGGACAAATCTGGTTGCTGGTGGACAAGAACCAGTGGTCCAAACATTAAGGCTCCTGCATTGGCAGCTGCTTGCCAGATAGCAGAAAGAATCTTACTGTTTAAAAACAGAAAGAACAGACAGGAGTAGAAAACTCTGGACATGTCTGATGAACTGCCTCAAAGCAAGATTGAAAAAGAGGAGTCAACTCAGAGAGGAGAACTCCGCACTGGAAAAGTAACAAAACTAGAGAGGCTGAAGAAAAGCCCTTCAGTGAAGCAATACCGCTCTTACAGAGGAAAAGCTTGGTAAGAGGGTAAAGAGAATGGAGCTGAAGAAGACTTACAAGTAGTAAGTCTATAGAAAGGAAAAAAGACATGCTGGCACAGGAAACTATCGTTTGATAGTGGTTAGACCTCTTTCCCTAGCAGGAAGAAGAGGAGAACCCTGTGACCTATAAGCATGAACATCCTGACAGCTCATAGAACATAGAAAAAATGGATGTCTTTTGGGAAGAGATCCATGTCTAGGATTTAGAATGACAGCAGTGGATTGCCTCTATTGAGAAGAAGCAACTGCAGATTCTAACCCCAAGAGTGACAAGCATCTGATGGTGATTGATCAGAAACCCTGTGGTTGCTGGGTTTGCTGAGCCTAGTGAGAGGTTGAATTCTGCAGACCAGGACGATACTTCCCTTGTTTGGGAACATCTGTATGATGGGCAGATGATGCATAAAACGTTCTTCTCCTATGGGAAGAAAGTTTGGCAGGACATTTCCTACCTACTGGGACAAAAGAAGGTGCAGAACAGCCCCTAGGAACAGGTAAGTCCGTGGACAACTGAGTAACCTGACGTAAAGACTCCTTGTTGAAAAGATTGTCTCCAGTGCAAGGAGTATGTCCCAGTCTTTGCTGTGCCCATTTGTCCAAGTCTGAAGCTTGGAGCCAGGCTCTACGTCGTGCCCCTATAGTTATAGCAGAAGTCCTGCTAACAGACTCAAAAGAGTCTAGGGAAGCACGAGTAAGAAACCAAGAGATATTCTGAAGATGCTTAAGCAGTGAAGAATAGCCTGCACTCTTGGACTCTGGAAGGGAAGGAGTCAAAAGATGTAATTGCTTTGTGACCTCCTCAAGAGATAGACTCATATAAAAAATATATGAGAGAATTCTTGCAGAAAGCATAGATGTCTGGAAGGTTTGACGTCCAAAGGCATCTAGTGTCTTAGACTCACGACCTGGCGGATAAGAAGAGAGTGCTTTTTCTTACTCTTTACCCGCCTCATTGCTGATTCCACTACTATGGAATGATGAGGAAGTTGAGTCTTTTGAAACCCTGGAGAGGGGGGCACCTGATATAAGAGATCAGTTGCTCTGGAAGGTGGGGGTACCCTTAAAGGTGTTTCCCACATTCCTAGAAGGAGATCCTGCAAGGAATGATGCAAAGGAAGCATTATGTTCTCCTTTGCTTTGGTAGAAACAGAGCCTTGTGCAGGATCATGTCCCGGGATAGGAATGGCAAGAGATCTTGCTATATCCAGGAGGAAACTCTGAAAAGAGGGATTTCCAACGGGAATTTCCTTTGGACAGGTTAGATCTGAAGAACTAGCCTGAGCATCGAAAGAGCTATCCAAATATATAGGAATAGAAGATCCTGCACGGTGCAGTGTGGAATCCTTAAGGGATGGTCGCCGGTACTGGCTGTCAGGAGCAGCGACCGTCAGTACCACATCGTCCATGACAGGTATCGACTACAAGCTTGGTATAGAAGGGAGCGATCCTGTTGAAAAAAGCATGGCAGGAGTTGGCCACGATACTACCGTGGATACCGGTACCGATGCCAATACCGGTACCGATGTCGGAGTCGAGCCCGACACAGACATCGGAGCAGCCATTGGTGACAGTTCAATCGGTACCGAGGTAACCAAAAAACTCCGGCCGCTATCCTCGGTACCGAGCCTCCGGTATCGATCGGTGTCGGTACCAAAGTGTATTGGTACCCAGTCTTCCAGACTAGAGATCGATTCCAAACTCGGCATCGAGAGCAAAGAGCCTGATGAGCAAAGCATGGAAGGCACCGACTGCAAGGGTAATGAGGACATCGGTACCGACTTCGGTACCGTGTCTAATACCGGTGGATGAAGGTCAAGCAGTGGCAACTCAAACGGCCTCGGGGGAACCGAGAGTTGCGGATCCGAATCATCGGAACCGAGCCTTCGGTACCGCCGAGAGCCGGTACCAAGGCGAGTCGGTACCCAGTCCTCCAGACTGGAGATCGATTCCAGACTCGGCATCGAAGGAAGCGAGGCTATCGATGCACGTCTGGAGGGTACCGACGTCGGTGGTAGTATCGGTGCTGGTACCGATAATGGAAAGTCAGTCTGGAGAGTATCCACCGGTCCCGAAGGCACCGAGGACGCCAGATGACCATCCCTGGTGAGGAGTGTTTCATCCAACACCAGTGCCGATGCCGTGGTATCGGTACCGCTCGAAGCGGATGCCACCACCGGACACGGCTCAGGTATGTTCTGTGAGGGGTGAACCCCAGGAACAACCTGAAACCCCTCAAACGCTTTGGAGACCGAAGACTCCTGCCAGGGTTTTGAAGCCAGTGGGCCCTCGAGGGCAAGGCCGGAGCCATCTACATGCTGTGCATGAGACCTACCACTCAAGGGCTGGCTAGTCTTAACAGACTGTTTGTGGGTTACCTGATCCTGTGTAGAAGAAGAAAGGGACGGTGCCCCGAAGTTGGAGGGAAACCGTGTATCGAGGGAACCTCAATGTTGAAAACCTCTTCTCACCAAACTGTTGTCAGGACCCAAGCAGGTTAGACACCGACTTCGAGAGTCTAAAAATAAAGTTGTACTGCCACAGTTTGAACATTTCTTGGAGAAAGCGGCTGGCGGTTCCATGAAGGAAAAAGAAGAGGCCTAAAAGGCCTAAGAAACCGTGAGACACTATGAAGAAAAAATATCCCTTGAAAAAGGAAGATTTTACAAGAAAAGAAAAGAAAACACCGGCGGTACCGGTGGCGTCGTGGAAGACAGCCGCGACCACAAGAAAACTAAAGAAATAAAACAAGAATTTTCTGCAGTGACAGGAGGACGTCCTGCCAGCTCCGCGGAAAACGAAAACTGAGGAGAGGCAGTTGGGAAAGGCGGGAAGGCAGCACGCAGGCGTGGTGGGATGCTTCCAAAAGCTCTTTGATTGGACGCTGGGAAACGTTCCCGCGCAGACTCCGTCGGTATCGATGTACCCATATGTGAAGACTCATTCCTGCTTGTTCCTGGAGATACTGTATTACCTGTAAAGCATAATCAACTTAAGAAGCTCTTTGAGCTGATAGTCAGGGTGTCTCTTTAAGAGGGACATATGTAAAGATTAGGCTGGAACTGATGTAGATGCTTGTAGTGGTAGGAAGCAAGCTACAGGATCCAACCTCAAACAGGAAAAAAGGATTCAGGGAAGAGTCTATCAGCAACCCTGCGGTTGCTGGGTTTGCTGAACCCGTTGAGGTTGTGGTTTCCTAAGCCTGGTTGATTGTTTCCCTTGCCTGGGAGCATCTGTATGATGGGTAGAATATGGATAAAACCTTCTCCCATTAAGGGAACAAAGCTTATTAGTAGATTTTCTACAGACTGGGATAGAGGAAGGCATAGACAAGCCTCTGAAAGCAATAGAGTCAGTGGTTAACTGAGTTGCCTGGAGTAAAGTCTCTTTATTAAAGAGATTCTCTCCAGTGCAAGGAGCATTTCCCAGTCTATCTTGTACGCATTTGTCCAAGTCTGAAGCTTGGAGCCAGGCTCTACGTCGTGCCCCTATGGCTATAGCAGAAGTTCTGCTAACAGACTCGAAAGAGTCCAGGGAAGCACGAGTAAGGAATTTAGAAATATTTTGAGCATGATTGACTAGCATAGAAAAATCTGCTCTTTTAGGCTCTTGGAGGAAAAGGGTCAAAAGTTGTAGATCTTTTGTGACCTCCTCAAGAGATAGCACAGTTACTTACCTGTAACAGGTGATCTCTGGGAACAGCAGGAATTAGTCCTCACATATGGGTACGTCGGTACCGACGGAGCCTGCGCGGGAAAGCTCCCCAGCTTCCTAGAATGGAAGCTTTTGGGACCTCCCACTGCACATGCGCACTGCCTTCCCGCCTTCCTGAACAGCTCTCCTCAGTTTCGAGTTTATAGCTGAGTCAATAGAGAGAGGACAGGAAGATAGATAGATAAAAGATACAACTCCTAGGGGAGGTGGGTGGGTTGTGAGGACTAATTCCTGCTGTTCCCAGAGATCACCTGTTACAGGTAAGTAACTGTGCTATCTCCAGGAACAAGCAGGAATAAGTCCTCACATATGGGGACTCCCTAGCTTAGATGCGTGGGATCCCCTGTCAAGGTTTGCCATCTTCGTATGGATCTCAGGCATCCATCCTGGGAAGGTGGGCAGGAGTTGTCTAAGAATGGAACAGGTGTTTGAGGACAGCCTGGCCAAACAAGGCATCCCGGCGGGAGTCCTTGTCCAAACAGTAATGGGCTGTGAAGGTATGAACCGAGGCCCAGGTAGCGGCTCGACAGATCTGATCAATGGAAACAGAGTGCAGATGAGCCATAGAAGTTGCCATGGCTCTCACATTGTGAGCTGTGACATGGCCTTCCAGAGGAATGTTTTTACTCTGGTAAGCAAAGGAAATACACTGAGCAATCCAATTGGAAAGTGTACGCTTGGAGACTGGAAGTCCCAAATGTGAAGGATCAAAAGCCACGAAAAGTTGAGAAGACTTTCGATGTGGCTGAGTCCTATTAAGGTAAAAGGCTAGAGCTATTTTACAATCCAGAGTATGAAGGTTCCTCTCTGCATTGGAGGCATGAGGAGCCGGAAAAAATACAGGTAGATATACCTCTTGATTAAGATGAAAAGGCGAGACCACTTTAGGCATAAAGTGGGGATTCGTCCTAAGTACCACCTTGTCATGATGAAATCTTGTATAAGGTGGATTAGCCACTAGAGCTTGCAGTTCGCTGATGCGACGAGCGGAAGTGACTGCAATTAGGAATAGTACCTTCCAGGAAAGAAATTTCAAGGAGGTAGAAAATAACGGCTCAAAAGGTGGCTTCATAAGCTGACCAAGCACTAGATTCAAATCCCATGCGACCGGGGGGGGTCTGATGGGAGGTTTAGTGAGGGTCAGGCCTCTCATGAATCTTGCAACAAGAGGGTGAGAGGAGATAGGTTGTCCATTTATAGGTTTCAGGGATGCTGAAATAGCACTTAAATGGACTCTTACAGAATTCGTCTTAAGGCCTGCATTGGAAAGATGCAGGAGATAGTCTAAGAGGGAATTCAAAGGAAGTGCCAGAGGGTCAAGGCCCTGCTGAGCACACCAAATGGAAAAACGTTTCCATTTGAAAGCATAAGACTGCCTCGTGGAAGGTTTCCTAGAGGCATGAAGGATATCTTTCACAGGTTGAGAAAGATTAAAGTCTTGAAGACTTAAGCCTTCAGTAACCAAGCTCGGAGATGTAGGGGATTTGGGGTTTGGGTGCCACAAAGTCCCATCCTCCTGAGACAGAAGGTCTGGTGCAGCTCCTAAGTCCAGGGAGGATCCCTGGGAGAGCTGTAGAAGCAGAGGGAACCACACTTGGCGTGGCCAGCGTGGAGCTATGAGGATCATAGAACCGTGATCTCTCTGGAGTTTGAACAGAGTCTTGGGAATCAGCGGAATGGGTGGAAAGGCATATAGGAACGCCTGACCCCAATGGAGGAGAAAGGCGTCCGTGGCCTGAGCTTCCTGACACGGAGTCCTGGAACAGAACCGGGGAAGTTTGGCATTCCACGGACTTGCAAAGAGGTCTATGTCCGGGGTCCCCCATTCCTGAAAGATTCTGGTTATCTGGTCCACATGTAGGGACCACTCGTGTGGCAGCAGAACACGACTGAGTCTGTCTGCTCGAGAGTTTTGAACTCCTGGAAGGTACACTGCTAGCAGATGAATTTGGTGCTCTCTGGCGAAGGCCCATAATCTGAGAGCTTCGTTGCAAAGCGACAGAGAGCCCGTCCCTCCTTGTTTGTTTATGTAAAACATGGCCACCTGATTGTCTGTCTGAACCAGGACAGTCAGGTTGGCAAGGAGGGTATGGAAGACCTTGAGGGCAAGGTAAATTGCTCGCAGTTCCAGGAGGTTGATATGAAGGGTGGCCTCCTGTGGAGACCAAGTGCCCTGAGTGGAGAGAGTTAGCAGATGGGCTCCCCACCCCAATTGGGAGGCATCTGTTGTGAGGGTTGCTTGGGGTAGCAAGGGCTGAAAGGGAGCCCCCAACAACAGATTCTTGGTGGATATCCACCAATGGAGGGACCAAGACAGACGGTTTGAGGTTTGTATTTGGTCTGAGAGTGCTCCTGACACCTGAGTCCACTGGGTGGCCAGGGTCCATTGAGCTGCTCTCATATGAAGACGAGCGTAGGGCACCACATGTACTGTGGAGGCCATATGGCCCAGGAGGCGTAGCATTTCCCTGGCTGTCAAGTGAGTACTGGACTGGGCTTGGGAGGCCAAGCTCAGCAGACGCTGACCCCGAACCAGTGGAAGGTAGGCTCTTGCAGTGGTGGTGTCCAACTGGGCCCCTATGAATTCTAGAGACTGAGTAGGGCTGAGTTGAGACTTGGGGAGGTTTATTACCAGTCCCAGATACTGCAGAAGGCTCCTTGTGCGGTCTAGGGAAATCTGGGCCTGCGACTGAGTTGGAGCTCGAATGAGCCAGTCGTCCAGATATGGGAATACGAAAATCCCCATGCTTCTGAGAAATGCGGCTACGACTGCCATGCATTTGGTAAAGACTCTTGGGGCAGAGGCGAGACCGAAGGGAAGTACTCTGTATTGGTAATGACTTCCCCTGAACAGAAAGCGAAGATATTTTCTGTGGGATGGATGGATGAGTAGATGTGTATACGCATCCTGCAGGTCTAGAGAACAAAGCCAGTCCTGACTCTGAAGGTATGGAAGGAGAATGCCCAAAGAGAGCATTTTGAATTTCTCCTTGTACAGAAATTTGTTCAATTCTCTCAGATCTAGGATTGGTCTGAATCCCCCTGTTTTCTTTGGAATGAGAAAATAGGGGGAGTAGAAACCTGACCCCTGTTGATGAAGAGGAACCTCTTCTATGGCCCCTTGGGCAAGCAGAGAAGAGATCTCCTGATCCAACAGGGCTAGGAGAGGAGATGGAGAATTGAAGGGTCTCACCATGTGATGAGGAGGAAGGCTGGAGAAATGAAGTTTGTAACCCTCTCGGATGATAGAGAGGGTCCATTGCTCTGTTGTAATCTGTTCCCATCTGGGAGCAAAGTGAGCTAACCTTCCAGGTATGGTGAGAGGTTCTGGTTGGTCCAGAACCAGGAATGGCAAGTTCTCTAGGGGCAAGTCAAAACCCCTGAGGGGGTGGAGCCTGTTGAGCTGTAGTAGCTGCTGCAGGCTTTGCTCTTGCTTGTTTCGTTTGCTGACGTTTAGCCGCAAAACGAGGTTGAGAAGATTGCTGGCCAGTATTGGAAGCATATCTGGCCTTTTTATAATAAGGCCTCTTGAAAGACTTCTTCTTAGTGGGAGTGGAAGTGGACTTAGAAAGTCTCTCTAAGGTGGCATTTTCAGCGTCCATTTGAGTGGCCTTAACTTGCCACTCTGCACCGAATAAGTTCTCACCTGTACAGGGCAGATTCCGTAAGCCATCTAGAACCCAGGGTTCCAGATCAGAAGCCTGGAGCCAAGCCAGACGTCTGGCTGCAATAGCAATGCCAGAAGCTCTGCTGGCTCCTTCGAAGGAATCAAAGGCAGCTCTGTTGGAGAACTTAGAAACATCTAAAAGTTGTTTCACAACAGAAAGGAAGTCCTCCTGTTTATCCTCAGGGATAAGGGAGGCAAAATGCCGTACTTTCTTGGCAAGTTCCCCTAGGAACATGCCCATATAGAGGCTGTAGGAATTAATCCTGGCTATCAGCATACTAGCCTGGAAGATTTTCCTACCAAAAGAGTCCAGTGTCTTACATTCCCTTCCTGGAGGTGTAGAAGAGTGCCTTTTAGTACTCTTGATCTTTTTCATTGCAGACTTTACCACAATGGAGTGGTGAGGCAATTGAGTTTTCTGAAAACCAGGAGGAGGGGGGACCCGATACATGGTGTCCAACCTACGGGAATAAGGAGACAGAGTTAAAGGGTTCTCCCAGAAATCCATCAATTGTTCTTGAAGGATTTCATGGATAGGCAGAGTAACTGCTTCTTTAGGAGACTTGGAGTATCCTAAAATATCCAATCTTTTTGACCTTGGTTCCCTTTCAGAGGAAGTAGTGATAGAAAGGCCTTTAGCCATTTCTAAAATAAAGTCCTGAAAGGACAAATCCTCTGGAGGAGACATTCTCCTTTTTGGAGAAGAAGGTTCCTCAGGAAGGTCAAGGGAGAGCTCTGCAGACTCATCAGAGGAGACAAAATCCTCAGAGGAATCGGTGTATTGTCTAGTTTCCTCTAACGCACGATACGCATACCGATCGGTATCGACATCAGGCGTACCGGGTATGGAAGCGGTATGGAGCGAAAGCCCATACGGTACCGATTTGCGTTTAGAAGAGGAAGGCCTGGGTTCCGGCATGGCGGACGATACCGGAACCGGGCCCGGAACCGCTGGAAGCGGTACCGATGGCGTTGCAGCTTTAATGAAAGCCATGACGGCCTGCTGCATGGATTGGACAGTATTGCCCATAGACGCCACGGCTGCCTGGATGTCGGTACCGGTATGGGCCGGTACCCCAGAGCAGTCCAACAGGTGATCTGTCGAGGCCGTGCCATCGATGTCAACCTGTAGCCCCTGTATTGGCGTTTTGGAAGGTAGGACCTCCCGCCGGGGCTGTTTGGCTGGGGCAGGGTCCTCAAAACTAAGAGCCTCTCGATGCTTTGAAGGAGATTTGCTCTTTGAGGACTTGCCCACAGAAGGTTTGGTTACCTGAGATCCATCCGGGGATGATGACCTGGATGACTGTGATGTTGGATTCTCTGAAGCAAACAGCACATGGAATTTGTTGGCCCGGTTCTGCAGCCCACGCTTAGACATTTGGGAGCAGGAAGGGCAGTCCGGAATGGAGTGGTCAGGCCCCAAACATTTAAGACACCATTCATGGGTGTCTGTGACTGATATTACAGCAGTACACTTGGTACACTTCTTAAATCCAGGGGCTGGCTTCTCCATGTGGAGAATTCAAGTAGGCCTGAAGGCCTAACTGAAGTGACCAAGTGCTGAAAAATAATAAAAGAAAAGAAAATAATTTTTCAAGAAAGAAAAAGGAAGACCGGCGATACCGGTATCGGTATGGGAAGGCAGGTACGCGGTCTAAAGAAACAAAACAAAAAACTACAATTTCTTCAGCGGTGACAGGATACACGACCTGCTGGCTCCGCGGAAAAAGAGAAACTGAGGAGAGCTGTTCAGGAAGGCGGGAAGGCAGTGCGCATGTGCAGTGGGAGGTCCCAAAAGCTTCCATTCTAGGAAGCTGGGGAGCTTTCCCGCGCAGGCTCCGTCGGTACCGACGTACCCATATGTGAGGACTTATTCCTGCTTGTTCCTGGAGATAATCCCATATAGAAAATACATGAAAGGATTCTTGCTGAAAACATGGATGCCTGGAAAGTTTGACGTCCAAAGGCATCTGAAGTCCTAGCCTCACGACCTCGCGGATAAGAAGAGTGCTTCTTAGTACTCTTAACACGCCTCATTGCTGATTCTACAACAAGAGAATGATGAGGGAGCTGAGGCTTTTGAAAACCTGGAGAAGGGGGCACCTTGTATAGAAGATCAGTTGCCCTAGAAGGTGGGGATACAGTTAAAAGAATTTCCCACGTTCTAAAAAAGGTTTGGACAAGTTCCTGGAGGAATGGTCCATAAACCACTATTAAAAAGGGACCCAGGATATCAATGCTTGACCCAGTACAAGCATTGTGGAACCTGTGTCTTTGGGGATATTGCTAGGTACGTATAACCTAGATTGGCCACTGTTGGAAACAGGATACTGGGCTTGATGGACCTCGGTCTGACCCAGTATGGCATGTCTTATGTTCTTAAATAGGAGATCCTGCAAGGTTTGATGCAAAGGAAACATAATGACTTACTGTGGATTGCAGGGGATCTGTATAGGTTGTGGATCCCCTGGTGCAGGGTCTTGACCAGGTATGGAAATGGCAAGTAACTTGGCCATATCAAGCAGGAAAGCTTGAAAAGAAATCTCCCCAGAGGGGAGTCCTCGAGGAAGAGGAGGAAGAACTA
This sequence comes from Ichthyophis bannanicus, assembly GCA_033557465.1. NCBI lineage: Eukaryota > Metazoa > Chordata > Amphibia > Gymnophiona > Ichthyophiidae > Ichthyophis > Ichthyophis bannanicus. Next base: position 25,242,041 of record CM066042.1, read on the forward strand.
GATCTGTTGAAGAGCTAGTTCTAGCATCCACCGGTTCATTCAGATTCTGTAGAATAGAAGATCCGGAGGGGTGGAGCATCGGATTATCTTTGAAAGATAGTTGTCGGTACCGCTGAAAAGCGGTACCGCAACTCGTCGGTAGCAAATCGTCCATGCTAGGGATCGATTCCAAACTCGGTATGGAAGGAAGCGATCCGACTGAAAGGAGCATGGGAGGTACCGACACCGATGTTGATGTCGATACCGGTATCGGAACCGGTACCGTCGGTGACACCGATATATGAAGATCAGTCTGTGACGGCACTATCGGTACCGAGGCAACCGAATGTGGCAGACCTTGATCATCGGTAGAATGTCTTCGGTACCGTCTGAAATCGGTACCGAGACGAGTCGGTATCCAGTCATCCAGACTAGAGATCGATTCTAGACTCGGCATCGAAAGAAGCGAGTCCATCGATGCATATCTGGAGGGCACCGACGTGGATACCAGCATTGGTACCGGGGCCGATGTGGGAAGATCGGTCGGTAGCGGCTCTAACGGCACCGAAGATACTGAGAGCGCTTGACTGCGATCATCGGTGTGGAATGTTTCATCCAGCACCATTGCCGATGCCGGGGTACCGGCACCGCTCAAAGCGGATACCACCACCGGAAATGGCTCAGGAATGTTCACCGAGGTAAAAACCCCGGGAACAACCTGAAACCCCGTTAATGCTTTGGAGACAGAAGCCTCCCGCCGGGGTTTTAAAGCCAAAATGTCCTCGGGGGCAAGCCCAAAGGCATCTCTATGAGGTACATGAGATCTACCACCCGAGGACTGGCTAGTCTTTGCAGACTTTTGTTTGGTTAACTGATCCTGCGAAAAAGAAGATGTAGACGATACCCTCAGGTCTGAGGGGAACGGCATATCGAGTTGAGCTCGATGCTGAAAACTTCTTGCAGAAATAATAGTGCAGGAGGCACACTCCAGCGGATGGTGTTCAGGTCCCAAACATTGAAGGCACCAATTATGGGTGTCTAAAACTAATTTGGAAGCGCCACAGTTAAACACATTCTAGTGGCTAGCATTTCCATGAGGGAAAGTGGAGAGGCCTATCAGGCCGAAACCTGTCCAGCACTAAACAGGAAAAGATTTCCCACAAAAGGAAATATTTGTAGAAGAAAAAGAAAACACCAGCGGTACCGGTGCGTCGAGGGAAGGTAGACGCGACCACAAGAAAAACAAAAATAAAGGAAGAATTTTCTGCGGTGACAGGACGACGTCCTGCTGGCTCCACGGAAAAACAAACTGAGGAGAGGCAGTTGGGAAAGGCGGGAAGGCAGCACGCAGGCGTGTTGGGATGCTTCCAAAAGCGTTCTGATTGGATGCTGGGGAGCGTTCCCGCGCAGACTCCGTCGGTACCGATGTACCCATATGTGAAGACTCATTCCTGCTTGTTCCTGGAGATTAGGGTTTTTGGAATTAGGGGAATGGGTGGAAAGGCATACAGGAAGCCCTGACCCCAATGGAGGAGGAAAGCATCCCTGGCCTGACAACCTGAGCCGGAATTCTGGAACAGAACCGGGGAAGTTTGGCATTCAGTGGACTTGCAAAGAGATCTATGTCCGGGGTTCCCCAAATTTGAAAAGTTTTGGCCACCTGGTCTGCATGGAGAGACCATTCGTGTGGAAGCAGAACTCGACAGTGTGTCTGCCCAAGAGTTTTGAATTCCTGGAAGATACACCGCAAGGAGATGAATCTGATGCTCTCTGGCGAGGGCCCATAGTCGCAAAGCTTCGTTGCAAAGCGACAGAGAGCCTGTTCCGCCCTGCTTGTTCACATAGAACATGGCTACTTGATTGTCCGTTTGAACTAGGACTAGCTGAGCTGGGTGAAGAATACTCAAAGAGCAAGGAAGATTGCTCTGAGTTCCAGGAGGTTGATATGGAGATAGGCCTCCTGTGGAGTCCAGGTACCCTGGGTAGAGAGGCCTTGCAGATGGGCTCCCCAACCACCTGTGAAGCATCTATTGTTAGAGTGGCGTGTAATCAAACTCTGGAATTTGTTACCGGAGGATGCAGTAAAAGCTGTTAGTGTAGCTGGGTTTCAAAAAGGTTTGGACAAGTTCCTGGAGGAAAGGTCCATAAACCATTATTAAAAGGGACCCAGGATATCACTGCTTGACCCAATACAAGCATTGAGGAACCTGTGTCTTTTGGGGAGACTGCTAGGTACTTATGACCTAAACTGGCCACTGTTGGACACAGGATACTGGGCTTGATGGACCTTGGTCTGACCCAGTATGGCATATCTTATGTTCTTATGTTCAACTGAAATGCTCATAGCTTACTTGTCCTATCCCCTTGTTCAAAAAATACCTGTTTTGCCTTCAATAAATTGAAGTGGCTCTCCTCTACATATAAAGCTGCAATTCTTCCTCTTGCTTCACTGTGTCACTCTACCCCTGTTAATGTGCAGCTTGAGTCCACAAAGCCATTCTTTAACCTCTGCTTGAGTGATATTCCCACCGAAAGAAAGTGTAGTTACTCACCTGTAACAGGTGATCTCCGGGAACAGCAGGAATTTAGTCTTCACATACGGGTATCGTCGGTACCGACGGAGCCTGCGCAGGAACACTCCCCAGCGTCCAATAGGAATCTTTTTGGGAGCATCCCTCAGCACATGCGTGCTGCCTTCCTAACTGTCCCTCTTCAGTTAAGTTTGTAGTTGAGTGAAAGGATAGAGGGAGAGAGGAAAGAGAGATAGAGAGACAACTCCTAGGGGAGGTGGGTGGGTTGTGAAGACTAAATTCCTGCTGTTCCCGGAGATCACCTATTACAGGTGAGTAACTACGCTATCTCCAGGAATGTAGTCTTCACATATGGGGACTCCCTAGCTGAAGATTTTTATTTATTTATTTATTTATTTACATTCTCTTATATACCGCGCTATTCTGCATCAGCGCGGTTTACATTGAACAAACTGAAATTACATTGAACAGGGTATTATAACTTGGAGAAAGCTATTTTACAGGGAACATGGGCTATGGAGGGTTAAGTGGCTTGCCCAAGACCACAAGGAGCACCTGTGGGACTAGAAACCCCAGTCCTTCCAGCCCAAGGTTGCTGTCCTCTAGTGGGATTTGAACCCCCGACCTTTCGGCCTGAAGTACATTGCCCCAACCACTAGGCTACTAGGCCCCAGGAGGCGGCCACCTCTAGTAAGGAGGGCCATGCTTCCTCCCATGGATCTCTGGCATCCCACCAGGGTTGGTGGGTAGGAGTTGAATTAGGTCTGGAAGAGATTTTGAAGAACAGCTTGGCCAAAGAAGGCATCCCGACAGGAGGCTTTATCTAGGCAGTAGTGGGCTGTAAAGGTGTGTACCGAAGCCCAGGTGGCTGCTCGACAAATGTCATCAATAGACACAGAGCGAAGGTTAGCCATAGAGGCTGCCATGGCTCTCACATTATGAGCTGTGACATGGCCTTGAAGAGGAAGACTCTTACTCTCATAAGCAAAGGATATGCATTGTGCAATCCACTTGGACAGAGTTCTCTTGGAGACTGGAAGTCCCAAATGACTAGAATCAAACGCAATAAAAAGTTGAGAAGACTTTCTATGTTGCTGTGTTCTTTGTAGATAAAAAGCTAAGGCTCTTTTACAATCCAAAGTATGAAGGTTCCTATCTGCATTAGAGGCATGAGGCCTCGGAAAGAATACAGGAAGATAAATTGATTGATTTAAATGAAAAGGCAAAACCACCTTTGGCATAAAGTGTGGATGACTTCTAAGAACAATCTTATGATGGTGAAACCTAGTATAAGGAGGATCAGCCACTAAAGCTTGCAATTCACTAATGCGACGTGCAGAGGTGATTGCAATTAGGAAGATGACCTTCCAGGACAAAAGCTTTAGGGTTGTAGTGGCTAAAGGTTCAAAAGGCGGTTTCATGAGCTGCCCGAGAACTAGGTTTAAATCCCATGCCACCGGTGGTGGCCTGATGGGAGGCTTTGTTAATAGAAGACCTCTCATAAATCTTGTTATGAGTGGATGAGAGGAAATTGGTTAAGAACATAAGATATGCCATACTGGGTCAGACCAAGGTCCATTAAGCCCAGTATCCTGTTTCCAACAGTGGCCAATCTAGGTCATAGGTACTAGCAGTTTCCCCAAAAGACACAGGTTCCACAATGCTTGTACTGGGTCAAGCATTGATATCCTGGGTCCCTTCTTAATAATGGTTTATGGCGCTTTCCTCCAGGAACTTGTCCAAACCTTTTTTAAACCCAGCTACACTAACAGCCTTTACTACATCCTCCGGTAACAAATTCCAGTTTGATTACACGTTGAGTGAAAAAATATTTTATTTTATTAGTCTTAAATAGTTTACCCTGTAGCTTCATTGCATGTCCCCTAGTCTTTCTATATTCTGATAACGTAAACAATCGATCTACGTTTACCCGTTCCACTCTGTTCGTTAATTTATAGACTTCTATCATATCTCCCCTCAGCAGTCTCTTTTCCAGGTTAAAGAGCCCTAACCTTTTTAGCCTTTCTTCATAGGAGTATCCTTCCATCCCCTTTACCATTTTGGTGGCTCTTCTTTGAACCTTTCTAATAACGCTATATCCTTTTTAAGATACGGCGACCATAATTGCACACAATATTCAAAGTGCGGTCTCACCATGGAACGATATAGAGGCATTATAATATCTTTTGTTTTAGTTTCCATTCCTTTCCTTATGATACCTAGCATTCTATTTGCTCTCTTGGCCCCCGCTGCACACTGGGCCGAGGGTTTCAACATGTTATCCACAATGACGCCTAAATCTTTTTCCTGGGTGGTGGTTCCTAATGTGGAACCTTGTATCGTGTAACCATAGTTTGGGTTGTTCTTCCCTAGGTGCATAACTTTGCACTTGTCCACATTAAATTTCATCTGCCACTTTGATGCCCAGTCTTCCAATTTATCAAGATCCTCTTGCAATTTTCCACAATCCTCATGGGTTTTAACAACTTTAAATAGTTTTGTGTCATCTGCAAATTTGATAACCTCACTCGTTATTCCCTTTTCCAGATCATTTATAAATATGTCAAAAAGCATTGGACCCAGCACAGATCCCTGGGGTACACCACTATTCACCTTTCTCCATTGAGAAAATTGGCCATTTAGCCCTACCCTCTGATTTCTATCTTTTAACCAGTTCCTGATCCACAATAGTACACTGCCTCCTATCCCATGACCCTTTAGTTTTGCCAAAAGTCTCTCATGAGGGACCTTGTCAAAGGCTTTCTGAAAGTCCAGATACACCGACTCACCTTTGTCCACCTGTTTATTCACACCTTCAAAAAAATATAACAGATTAATAAGACAAGATCTTCCTTGTCTAAAGCCATGTTGGCTGTCTCCCATTAGGCCATGACTATCTACATGCTGAGTAATTTTATTCTTTATGATGGTTTCTACAATTTTCCCCAGTACTGACGTCAGGCTCACTGGTCTGTAGTTTCCCGGATCACCCCTGGAACCCTTTTTAAAAATTGGCGTTACATTGGCGATCCTCCAATCTTCAGGTATTACAGATGATTTTAATGAAAGTTCACAGATTACTAATAGCAGGTCTGCAATCTCATACTTCATATGAGCAGTTAGGGAGGACTTCACTGCTGCTTGAGAAGCTAGCTGCATTATACGAAGACAGCGGGGTTGTGGGAGAAAAGCCCTTGACTGACTGGTATCTAGACAAGCTCCTATGAACTCTAGGGACTGAGATGGAACAAAATGGGATTTTGGGAAGTTTATGACCAATCCCAAGTATTGAAGGATTCGCATTGTGCGAGACAGTGCTGATCTGGCTTCTGGAACCGTGGGGGCTCGAATGAGCCAGTCGTCCAAGTAAGGGAAGACGAATATCCCCATGGTTCGCAGAAATGCAGCTACTACTACCATGCATTTCGTGAATATGTTTATGTTTGTTTATGTTTATTAAAACTTTATATACCGCCCAATACAAAATAGCATCTGGGCGGTTTACAATACATAAAAGCAATTAAAAAGAAAAAGAAGGCTGCGGAAAAAGAAACAGAAAAAGAACGCCATAAAATCAAAGAACAGGGATAGAGACAGATGGCAGTCAAGGGATACAGAAGGCAAACATGAAGGGAGAGAAGGGAGCACATAGACAAAACAGAGAGGCTCAGGAAAGAGGAATTAGGAACTAACATAATTTAACTAAGTAGGAGAAGAGGGTGGAGCTGGAAGGGGAAGTTTGAGGCAGACATGAAGGGGAGAGGGAAAACATTGACAACACACAAAGTGCAGGAAGGAGGATTTGAGATGATTAGTCCTATGACGGGGGAGGGGACGGAACTGGAGGAGGGAGGTTAAAAGCAGAACAGAAACTGTGAGTTTTCAGCTTGGCTTTAAAGGATTGATAGGAGGTCTCTAAACGTAGGGAGTGGGGGAGTGAATTCCAAAGCCTTGGACCGAGAAGAAAGAAAGCAGAAGATCGAGTTGATTCTAAGTGTGCTTGGGAGGGAGGGGGAAGAAACATACGATTAGCGTGAATGGAACGTAGGGAACGGTGAGGAGTATGGAGACGGACTTGATCTGCAAGATACAGGGGGACACCTGAGTGGATCACCCTGTGGACAAAAATAAGAACTTTAAACTGGACACGAAAGGAAACAGGAAGCCAGTGATAGTGTATTAACAAGGGAGTGACGTGATCAAAACGAGAAGCGTGAGAGAGAATACGGACGGCAGTGTTTTGGACCCGTTGAAGACGACAAATTTGTGATTGGGGAAGCCCAGCAAGACAGACATTACAATAGTCGAGACGAGACATAACAAGGGAGATAAGCAGGGTGAATACTCTTGGTGCCGAAGCCAGACCAAAGGGAAGAACCCTGTATTGGAAATGTTTTCCCTTGAAAAGGAATCGTAAGAATTTCCTGTGATCTGGATGGATCAGAATGTGAGTATATGCATCTTTTAGATCTAGAGAACAAAGCCAATCCTGACTTTGAAGGTATGGCAGAAGAGTTCCCAGAGTAATCATTTTGAACTTTTCTCGGAACAGATATTTGTTCAATTCTCTGAGGTCTAGAATGGGTCTGTGTCCTCCTGTTTTCTTTGGAATAAGAAAATAGGGGGAGTAGAACCCTGCACCCTGCTGAAGAATGGGCACCTCCTCTACTGCTCCTTCAGCAAGGAGTGTTGAGACCTTTTGATCCAGTAGATTGCCTGTAGAGGTCTGGGAATTGAACTGTCTTACGATTGTAGGAGGGGGCATACTGTGAGAATGAAGCTTGTACCCCTCTCCCACAATGGACAGAGTCCAGTTTTCTGCTGTTATTTGGTGCCATCTGTTGGCAAAATGACACAACCTGCCTGGAATGTTTAGGGGTTCTGGACCTTTCAGAGGCAGGAAGGCTAAGTTCTCTATGAAGGAGTCAAAGTCCTGGAGGGGGCTGGGCCTGTGGAGCTGGTTGAGCTCTAAGGCCTTCTGGCTTCTTTTGTCTGGACTGTTGTTGTTGACCCTTCTGGGTAACTTGACCCTGAGCTTGCCCTTGCTGGGTATAGGACGGATAAAACTTCCTCTTTGCTGAAAAAGGGTTTTTTATAGGGTTTCTTTTTGGCTGGAGTGGCTGTAGATTTTGACAATCTGTCTAAAGTGAGATTGTCAGTATCTATCTCGTTAACCTTCTCCTGCCAATTCTTGCCAAAGAGGTTTTCTCCTGTGCAAAGGATGTTTCCCAATTTATCCTGTACCCAAATCTCCAAGTCTGATGCCTGAAACCAGGCAATCCGACATGCACCAATGGCAATAGCAGAGGTTCTGCTGATGCATTCAAAGCAGTCAAAGGCTGCACGGTTTACAAACTTGGAGACATGTTGAGCATGCTTGACCAGAGTGAGAAAGTCCTGTCATTTGTCCTCAGGAATAAGGGGGCTCATAAGCTCCAAATCTCCTGTGACCTCTTTGAGGAACATTCCCATATATAAAATATATGAGCTGATCCTAGCAGAAAGCTTGGAAGCCTGAAAAGTTCGACACCCAAAAGCGTCAATAGTCCTGCATTCATGACCTGGAGGATTGGATGCATGTCTCTTTGCACTTTTCATTCTACGCATGGCTGACTCCACTACCATTGAATGGTGTGGCAGCTGAGTCTTTTGAAAACCAGGACATGGTGGAACTCGATACATGGTATCGAGTCTCCTAGAATGAGGAGATGTAGTCAAAGGTGTCTCCCACATTCTGAGCATCAAATCATGAAGAATTTCATGAATAAGCAGAGTGGCTGCTTCCTTGGGAGCCTTAGGGTATTGGAGAATTTCCAATTCCTTTGCTCTAGGTTCTTTTTCAGGAGCTATCATGATTGAAAGGCCTCGGGCCACATCACAAATAAAATCCTGAAAAGACATGTCTTCCGGAGGAGACATTCTGCGTTGGGGAGAAGAGGAGTCTTCCGGGAGAAAAACTCTGGTACCGGCAGAATTATCAGAGTCATCGGAATCGGAGGATTCGAAGTATCTCTGATCCTGATGTTCATGCAAAGCACGGTCTCGGTATTGATCGAGGTCGGTACCGAATTGGTCCGGTACCGATCTGTCGATGCCAGAAAAAGTCTGCATGGGAAGGATTCCCACCGGGACCGGTACCGTTGGTGCTGGTACCGGTATCTGTACTGGTGCTGGTACCGGCATCGGTACGGGTGCCCGTGAACCACTGGTGTCAACAGTACCGCAGCTGTAAGGAGAGCTGCAAGACTGCGTTCGATAGCGAGGAATCTCTGATCTATTGACACTGCCGATGCCTGGGTATCGGTACCGGTAAAAGCGGCCGGAACCCCTGAGCATGGCACCAGTAGTTCTGACGAGGTCGAAGCCTCGAGAACATCCTGGAACCCCGTTGATGCTTTGGAGGCCGAAGCCTCCCGCTGGGGCTGTTTTGCCCGTGTAGTTTCCTCAAGGGCAATGCCAATGGCCTCTCGATGCTTTGAAGGAGAGCTACCCTTGGAGGACCGGCTCTTATGTTTAGTTACCTGAGATCCATGGGAGGAAGACGAGGCTCTTGAAGACGTCGATGCAATGGATCTGGTATCCGAAAAAAAGAGGGTACCGAGCTTTGCAGCTCGGTTCTGTCTTCCTCTTTTAGTCATCCCCATACAGGAGGAACACTTGGAGAATGGTCAGGGCCTAAACATTTTAGACACCAGTCATGGGTGTCGGTGATGGAGATGGTACCGCCATATTTAGTACATTTTTTAAAACTAGCTGGTTTTTCCATCTTTTGGGAAAAATAGGGCCTAATGCCCAAAATGGCGCCTAGCACCAAAAGAAACATTTCTAAAGAGAAACAGTTAAAAAAAAAATATATATATGTATTTTTTTTTTAAAAAGAAGAACGAACGAACCGGCAGTACTGGTAGGTGTTGGGCGGAGGCAGGCGCGACCACAAGAAAACAAGTTTAAAGAAGAAATTTTCTGCGGTGACAGGGTATGTGTCCTGTTGGCTCCGCGGAAAATGAAGAACTGAAGAGGGACAGTTGGAAAGGCAGCGCGCATGTGCTGAGGGATGCTCCCAAAAGCGTTCCTATTGGACGCTGGGGAGCGTTCCCGCGCAGGCTCCGTTGGTACCAACGATACCCATATGTGAAGCCTACATTCCTGCTTGTTCCTGGAGATCGCATTTACCCATGCTAGCATGTCCAGTCCCCACTTGCGCCAGCTCTTCTCAGGTGCCACCATCCTCACCTTCTTCTGGCATGCAGGACCCTCCTGTTCCAAAGGCAAACTCTTTTTAGATCCACTGCCACCTTCTTTTCGTTCATGTTTTCTGACACTTCAGGGACTATTCTGATGATTTAGGTGAGTGTAATCTTCTGTAAATTAATGTTTATTGCTCAAGCCAGCAGGAGATGGATGGAGTCCCGGGTCTAAGTGGCCATACAGGGCAGCAATGTCGACTTCATAGTTTTTTTTTCTTTTTTTTGGAACTTACTGTTTTATTAGCATTTTGGTATATATCAACCAGAGAAAACCATGAAACAAACACCTGCCTCGCCTCCCCCCAGGCCATTGTCCATTAAATTACAAGGTACCCATATACTGCAGCTCAAAGGGCTTCCCACCCACTCAAACTGCAGTACCCAATCTCGCTGGGTTGCTGTAAGGTTTTCAACTGAGTACACAGTACGCATATGTCTCTCCCACTTCGAAACCATGGGGCCGATCTGGATTTCCAAAACAGAGCCACTTCACATCTTGCCGCTATAGCACACATATACACCAAGTTGCCCCGATTCCCAGCCACTCTTCCTCTGGTAGCCCCAGCAACACCTCTTCCATGCCCCATTCCACTTCCGCTCCCACCATCTTCCATACTGCCCTCCCCACCAACTGCTTCCCAAAACTCCCTAATGGCAGGACATTCCCATCACATATGCCTGTAGGGCCCCACCATCCCACACCCTCGTCAGCAACTGTCTGGGTATTCTACGATCATTCTATGGAGTCGTACCAGTGTCAGATACCACCAGTACAGGACTTTATACCATTTTCTACATGGCAGGCCGAGGGGAAACCTCTGCTAAGGTGTTTAAAAATGCACTTCCAGCTCTTATCATCTAAAGCTCTATTAATCTCGAGGAAGAGCTTGAGTCATCAACTCCCGATATATTTTGGAAAGGACATGCCTCTAGGTTTCAGGGTACCAACAAACACTCAAAGAATGTGGGTCCCACCTCAATAGCTTGTTCCCAGGCTTTACTACTAAGCCATTGGTGGACTTGCAAATAACCATAGAAATCCTACATCCCCAAGCAAAATTTCTCTTGAAGCTCCTGAAAAGAGGCAAGCTCACCTGCTAAACAGAACTCCATAAGAGTGGTCAACCCCTGTCTCTCCCAACACTGGAAGAGAGGGTCCACTCTCCCTAGCAAAAAGGTTGCATTAACTACAAGAAAACCGAAATACCATTCATAACATAGGATGACAATTTCCAAACACCAACGTCAATAGTATTAAATGACAATGATGTGAAAGTACAGCCAAAGATCAAGTACTTGGGTATCACCTTTGATCAGTAATTAACTTTGAAGCTACACATAAAAGCCACAACAATCTGTCAGAAAATCCAAACCCTTCACCACCTCTGTTCTCTATTAGAACCATCCAATTATTGCTCAGCATTCCAACAATTTTATCACCGCACTGACTACTGTAATTCCATCTTTCAAGGTTTGCCAAAATCCACGCTGCTTCCCCTACAAGCTGCTGCACGCATAATTCAAGGAGCATCAAAGTATGACCATATAACTCCCATCCTAAGACAGTTACACTGGCTGCCACTGCTCAGTCGCATACGCTACAAAACACTACTCCTGACCTTCAAAATCATCAATAACCAATCGTCACACCATCTACAAACCCTACTAAGTTCCACCAATCCAAGCAGGACAAGAAGACCGAATAAAAAAAACATGCTGAACACATCCCTTGAGAAAATTAAAAACATTCAGTACGCTTGTACAAGAGCATTCAAATGAAATGCTCCAACCCACTGGAACTTACTACCTGGAAACCTCCAAACTACCAATGACCTGCCCACATTTAGGAAACTTCTCAAAACTTACCTATTTAAGGAACACTTTGGTACCATCACATGATCCTTCTTTCCATCTATCCAAATCCCCCTTACTCCCCCTCCTCATTGAATAATGTATATATAATAGTTGTTCATTACATTAGTTATAACAGTTAATTAATCATGCAGCTATCTGTCACCATGTGACTGATTATGTATATAAGTTCCACTGTTTACTGTTAACAGTCTGTTGTTGAAATGTACACCACTTTGCCCAGGTGAAAAGCGGTATAGAAACAAAGAGCCAAATAAATAAATATCAGATTGCTTGTAGCAGGGAAAACTCCCCCCTCAGTGGGCTACATGCCCTCACTCGCTTCCACAGCACCAAAACATATTGTATGCTGGGAATATGAAGCACCACCCCTTTATGCTCCGCCCAGGCCAGAAACTGGATAAGGACCCCCTTAAAATAAATATCCTCAATCTGTACCCATTTACGCCCCAACCCCCAGACCAGTTCACCACATTGCTTAGTTGGGCGGCCAGGTAATACCAATATATATTTGGGACCGCCAAACCCCCCTTCTTCTTAGAGCAGTATAACACCACCCTCATTACCCTTGAGGGGCAATTTCTCCAAATATATTGGAACATTTTGCATTGCAAATGCTGTAATTCTAACCTTGGGGCTTGCACCGGTAGAGTCTGAAAGAAGTGGAGAATCCTGGGCAGCATTACCATCTTAAGGCAGGCTACATATGCCCCAGCCATGACAGCTAAGTAGACGTGATTTTAATAAGAAATTTAATAAAAGGGATGTAACTGAGTGGTGGACATAGTATTTGTACATGTTCCTTTCCTGTAACATCCGACAAAAAGAACGTTGTTTGTATTAAATTTTCCACGGGGGTTGTTTTGGTGATTGTTTTGACACCAGCCATGACAGTGGCAGCTTCATCCAACGATCCAAGTCTGTAACCACCTCCCTCCATAAGGGCACATAATTAAGTTGATAAAGCTTAGAATAATCCGGGCCTATTTTACCCCCAGATAGACCAAATTAGATGAGGCCCATTTAAAGGGGAAGGTCGCATGCAGTCGGGTCACCCCTTCCTCTGCTAAGGAGACACCAAAGGCCTCCATTTTTGTCATATTAACTTTAAAGCTCGCAACTTGCTGATAGCTATCAAACTTTTCCTGTAGGACCCCTTAAGAAATCTCCAGATGCGACAATATCAGCAGAATATTGTCTGCAAACATTCTTCATCTTCCACTGTGAGCCCTACAATGTCCTGCCAGGTTCGTATTTGCTCTGCCAAGGGGTTCCACGGACAATGCAAACAAAAGTGGGGACAGGGGTCAGTCTTGTCACGTTCCCCATTCTAGGCCACAGATTGCCGAATAGCTCCCATTGACCTTTACAGCCATTTGTTGGTGCTGATACAGACACCGTACCCACTGGAGAAAAGGCTCCCCCAGTCTGAACGTACGCAATGTGGCCCAGAGGAACCCCTAGCCCACCCAGATAAGATTAACTGCCCGCTTCACATTTTCTGCCGCCTGACAGCCCTGGATAACGCCAGTCTGATCAGCATTAACTAACTGTGGCATAACACTGCTCAAGCGAATGGCTAAGACTTTTGCTGGAATTTTGGCATCAACATTCAGTAAGGAAATAGGATGATAAGACCCACACTGTTTGCCAGGCTTTAAAAGCACACCAATACCAGCTTGTCTCATCAATGTAAGCATTGGCTCCCCTTCCAGTACCGCATTAAACACCTGCCAGTATGGGGGCTAGCTGAGCAGCATAAGATTTATACACTGTTGTCATAAGGCCATCCAAACCCAGAGACTTGCCCAAAGCCATCCCTTTAATAGCCACTTGACCTTCCCTCACCGAAATGGGTGACTCCTCTCGACCTCAGAAAGGGCAGGCAGATCCACCCGCACCATATAATCGTCAAACCCCCTCTTCCATCCATGATCTCAGCACGATAGAGCCGATGGTAGCTTTCCTGGATGTCATCCAGATATCCATGTCACTTACCGCCCACCTGCCGGTCTCCTTATGCACCCTGCTCACTGCATGGGCTGCCCACAGCACTTTAAGGCTCTGTGCCAGCATCCTACCAGGCTTATCACCATGTTCATAAAATCAGAGTCTTACACATTACAGTTAAAGAACACATCCTTCAACTGCAGGGCCCGAACCCGTGTTCGGGCATGTTCAAGCGCCGCCCCAGAGCTCCCCTTCCTATCCCACTGTGGATGGAGAGTCACATTAAAGTCCCCCCCTACTTCCAGGGATCCATCAATAAACCCCAATAGGTCCACCCCCAAAATCTCAAAAAAAGCTCCCTGACCCTGACTGGGAGCATAGACCCACACTATCGTTAGCAACTGTCCCTGGAGGATGCCCTTGAGCGCTACAAAGCGCCCCTCTTTATCCTTAACCATTCCCAATTCCTCCAAGGGGAGAGAATTATGCAATAAAATTGCCCCCCTCCCCCACTGCTAGAGACAAAGTACCTCCTTTGATAATTCTTACCCCACCAGCAGACCCTGATCCTGTGCCCACAACTGTTTTTTTCTGGATGCAAACTACATCCCATCGCAGGCGTTACATCTCTTTAAACAATAATTGCTGCTTACATGGCAAGTTTAGTCCTTTAATGTTAAATGTTCCTATCCTAAGTGTACCCATAGGGAACCATCCCCCACCCTAGCTGCCTTCCCTGCTGCCTTCCATGCCCAACCACCCCCCCTGCTCCCCTCCCCCTGGCCCCCCACACTCCTCTACCCCCTCCCATCCCCCCACTCTCCACCCCCTTCATCATCCCGTCCAATTGCTCCGGATAGCACCCATATCGCGAGCAAGCCAACCGCCACCTCCCCCTCCACCATCTCCCCACACGACAACTCCTGCCCCCTAATTTCAAATACCTTTGCCCCCGTTTCTCCCCCACAGCCCTCCGTCTCTGCATTCCCACACATTCAGTACCTCATCCATTCTCTACTCCCCCCAACTAAACCACTCATGCCCACCTTCCACAACCAAACATAACCCCAACATCCTTCCCTCACAACTCCCCTCACCCTCCCCTCCTTCAAGCCACCCCACAGCCAAACAGAACGAGGCATAGAAAAGACCCTCTTCCTTCGGTCTTTAGAGTCCATAAAATCCAGTCAATTCGGTTGTGCAGGATGCCGCTGTAGTCTCTTGCTCCACTCAACCCGCTGCCATCTCACTACCGGGGAGCATGCTGTCTCCAGAATGCTCGGAAGATCCTCAATCCCCAAGTCTTTTAGTGCTGCAAGCGCCTCTGCCCTGTTCTGGGCCTGAACAGTCTGCCCCTCCTGGATAATGGCCACAACGAAAGGAAACTGCTGATATTTTATCCCTGCATCCTGGAACTTCTGCGTGATATCTCAGTGTTCTTCTTTGGAGCATAGCTGGCGCCAAATAGCGTAGTTACTCACCTGTAACAGGTGTTCTCCAGGAGCAGCAGGAATCAGTCCTCACATATGGGTGACGTCGGCGCCGACGGAGCCCTCGCGGAGCAATTTTCCCCAGCTTTCAAAGAAAGCCTTTGGGAATTGCAGCGCGCATGCGCGGTCTCCTTCCCGCCCAAGGGTGCCATCTTAGCCAGTCTGATGACATAGCTAAAAGACAGCATAAAAATTTGCAAAAAAACTTAAGCAGATGATTGCAACTCCAAGGGGAGGAGGGAGGGTTGTGAGGACTGATTCCTGCTGCTCCTGGAGAACACCTGTTACAGGTGAGTAACTACGCTTTCTCCAGGACCAAGCAGGAAGTCAGTCCTCACATATGGGACTCCCAAGCTTAAGGCTACCGGAGACCCTAAGCACAAAAATGAGCTCCCTCTAGCTCAGCGGCACAGAAGGAAGGAATCTTCACTGAATTATTACCCACCGGTAGCCCACATCCGGGATGGAGGGTAGGAGTTGCTCAAACCTCGAAGAGATTTCGGAGGACTGCCTGTCCGAAAGCACTGTCCCTGCGGGACTCCCTCTCGAGACAGTAATGGACCGCAAAAGTCTGGCTCGAAGACCAAGTAGCGGCCCGGCAGATGTCTGCCAGCGGAACAGAGCGGAGGTAAGCCACTGACGTAGCCTTCGCCCGAACACAATGAGCCGTGACTCGACTTTCTAACGAGAGTCCGGCTGCCCCATAAGCCCAAGCGATACAGTCAGCAACCCAGATGGACAGAGTACGCTTGGAGACCGGGAGCCCCAATTTATTGGGGTCAAAAGACACAAAAAGCTGAGCACATGATGTGCTGAAAGAGCACTGAGGTGAACTTTGACGGAGTTGGACTTAAGTCCCAGATTAGAGAGGTAGAGCAAGTACTGCAAGATCACCGACACCGAGCAGGAGAAGGGATCCTGAGACTGTTGGGTACACCAAACGGAAAAGCGACGCCATTTAAGGGCGTAGCATTTGCGGGTAGAAGGTCGCCGAGAAGCTAGGACGACCTCTTCCACCTCTGCCGGCAGGAGAAGGGGAGCAAGGACTACCCTCTCAGCAGCCAGGCCATTAGATTGAGAGATCTGAGATTGGGGTGTAGCAGAGACCCCTGATCCTGAGTGAGGAGATCCGGTTGAAACCCCAGAGGGAATGGATCCTCCACCGCTAGTTGCAGCAGGAGTGGAAACCACGGCTGTCTGGGCCAGCGAGGAGCGATCAGGATCATGGAAGCTTTGTCTCGGAGAACCTTGAAAAGAGTTCGAGAGACTAGCGGGATGGGAGGAAAAGCATACAGAAGGCTCTCCGACCATGAGAGTAGAAAAGCATCCGCCGCAACTCGAAGGGGATGTGGCTGACGAGAACAGAAGCGAGGAAGTTGCCGGTTGAGAGGACTGGCAAAGAGATCCATCGTGGGGAGGCCCCACTTTAGAAAGAGCTTCTGAACTACCAAGGGATCCAGGCGCCACTCGTGAGGCTGGAGGATCCTGCTGAGTTTGTCCGCCAGGCAATTTTCTTGGCCTGGGAGATAAACTGCCTTGAGAAGGATGCCGTGACTGACGGCCCAAGAGCAGAGCTTCTGAGCCTCGCGGCAGAGAAGGAAGGAGCCCGTGCCCCCCTGTTTGTTCACGTAGAACATGGCCACTTGATTGTCCGTCTGGACAAGGACGGACTGGTGAGAAGTCAGGTGGGAGAAAACCCTGAGCGCCAGACGCATTGCTCTGAGCTCCAGGAAGTTGATCTGTTGAGCAGACTCCCACGCGGTCCAAAGACCCTGAGTACATGCCCCTTGGCAATGTGCCCCCCAACCCAGAAGGGACGCATCTGTCGTCAGCACTTGAGCCGGCTGAGGTGACTGAAAAGGCATGCCGAGTACCAGGTTCGGCCGATGAAGCCACCACTGGAGAGAAGAGGCCAGCGGCTCGGAGATGCGCACTAAGTCGGCTAGACCGCCGGTGGCTTGCTGCCACTGCTTGCGAAGGCACCATTGAGCAGGCCGCATATTCAGGCGGGCATTGGGGGTCACATGGACGGTGGAAGCCATATGGCCGAGCAGTCTCAGGAAGCGCCTGGCGGAGACCAGGGACTGGCTGCGAAAACGGCCGGCTAGGTCCATGAGCCATTGAGCCCTGTCGAGAGGCAGGAAAGCTCGCGCCTGAGGAGTGTGCAGTCTTGTGCCGATGAACTCGAGATCCTGTGAGGGGAGCAAAGTGGACTTTGCGAAGTTTATGACAAAGCCCAAGTACTGCAGAAGGGTCACCGTGCGGTGCGTGGCGTTGGTGACCTCCGGAGCGGACGCTGCTCTGATGAGCCAGTCGTCGAGGTACGGAAAGACATAGAGGCCGTGAAGCCGGAGATGGGCCGCCACCACCGCGAGACATTTTGTGAAGACTCGCGGTGCGGAGGACAGGCCAAAGGGCAGTACTCTGTACTGGTAATGATTTCCTGCCACCACAAACCGTAGGTATTGGCGGTGGCTTGGGTGGATGAGGATGTGCGTGTAGGCATCCTTTAGATCCAAGGAGCATAGCCAATCTCCCTGCTGGAGGTAGGGCAGAAGGATTCCAAGGGTAAGCATTTTGAACTTTTCTCGCACGAGGAACTTGTTGAGGTTGCGCAAGTCCAGGATGGGTCTGAGGCCTCCTGTTCTTTTTGGTATTAGAAAATACCTGGAATAAAAGCCTTGACCTCTCAGGTGGTGGGGCACCGGTTCCACAGCCTGTTCCTGTAGGAGACTTGCTAACTCCTGAAGGAGTAAGTCCCTGTGCAGAGGGAGTCGTGGAGGTTCTCCCGGAAAATAAGAGGGAGGAACCTGATGGAAGTGGAGAAGATAGCCTTCTCGTACGACCTGAAGCACCCAGGCATCGGAAGTGATGTTGGACCACCTGTGGGCGAAGTGAACCAGCCGGCCTCCGGTGCTGGGAGGAGCCAGCGGAGGGGGAGAGGCTATGCTGATGTAGTCAAAAACCCCCACCCTGCTGAGCAGGGGCTGGTGGTGCAGGCTTGGGGGTTTGCTGCCTACGGGACCCGTTACCCCGTCCCTTGGCCTGCTGGCCCTGTTGGGGAGCTGCGGAGGCCTGATATCGAGGGTAGTGTTTATAGGCAGCCGCCTTTCTCGGGTAAAAGACTTCTTTCCCGAGCCCTTCTTTTTCTGGGAAGGAGCGGAGGTCTTTCTAGAAAGCCTAGTCCTGGTGAGAGTCTCCGTCTCGATCTGTGCAGCCTTTTCCGCCATGGGCTTGCCAAAGAGGTTCTCACCTCGGCAGGGGACATCGACCAACTTGTCCTGCACCCAGGGTTCAAGGTCAGACGACTGAAGCCAAGCCTGTCGGCGGGCACCGATGCCGGCTGCGGCCACTCGAGCCGATGCTTCAAAGCCATCATAGGCTGCTCGGGACATGAATTTGGAGCATTCCCGAATACCAGTTGTTAAGGCCAGGAACCTCCGCAAAGGTTCCTCGGACAATCCAGCGGAGAATCCGGCTAGCTCTTTAGCCAGGTCTCGGAGATACATGCCCATGTATAGCTGGGTAGGTCTGGACACGACAAGCAAGCATAGAGCCCTGGAAACACTTCTTACCAAGGCCATCCAGGTTACGGGCCTCCCTGCCAGGAGGCACCGAGGAGTGCATCTTTTGGCTCTTAAGTCTATGCATGGCCGATTCCACTACCATGGAATGGTGTGGTAGCTGTGCTTTTTGGAAGCCAAGACTCTTGCGGACTCGATAGATGGAATCGACCCGCTTGCTTAAGACCGGCGAGGAGGCCGGACTCTCCCACATGCGGAAGAGTAGTCGTTCCAGCATGGGAGGAACCGGTACAGTAAAGTGTTCCCTGGCGGGAGAGTCATACTGGAGGGCGTCGAGCTCTTTGGCTCGAGGCTCCTCCTCGGGATCCGCAGGGAAGGCCAAAGCCTTGGCCATATCCCTGACGAAGTCCGAGAACCGGGCATCCTCCGGAGGGGACTGCTTCCGAGGTTCGGACTCAGGCGAGTCCGAGGGGACACACCGAGTCCGAAAGGAATCAGGTGACTCTTCCTCTTCCGATTCCCAGACCGACTCCGAGGAGGAATCGGTGGGGTCGGCTCGGGCGGGCGCAGACGTCGGCCGCCCCGACACCGAGGGAGTCGGCGTCGACGACCTCGGTCCCGAACGGGAGGCCGAGGGTGACCTCGACCGAGGATCGACTCGAGTTCGCATGGACTCGAGGATCGGCTCGGTCTCCGGGGTCGACTTAGACGTCGACGTCCCGGCGGTCGGGGCAGCGGCGCCAGCGAGGCTAGCGATCAGTGCCCGCTGCTGGTCCATGAAGGCAGACAGTCTGCTCTCCAAGGCCGTCAACCTGAGCCCGACCTCAGGTGACCCAGCAGCCCCCGACTCGGGCCCCGACGGCGTCGGGCCCGACGTCAGCAGTCTCGGAGGCGAGTCCAGGAGGACTACAGGACTTACCCGAGCAGGCAACTCCGACTCCAGGCGAGGTCGCTTCGGGAGGTGCTCCTTCTCCAAGGACCCGGGACGGCTATCGGGGCTATGCGACCTGGCCCTCGCGGAGCCAGGAGCGTCCACCGACGCCGCCCTCGCGGGTTTCGCCTTCCGTCGATGGTCCCCGGAGGGAGAACCCCTGTCGGAGGAGCTTCGGCGATGGTCAGAGCTGGAACCTCTGGACGCCGAAGCCTCCGACGAGGTCCGGGTACGGCTGGGGTCAGCGAAGATTCTATCCCGCTGGTGTCGCCGACTTCTCAACGCTTTGGAGGACATTTTGCCACAGGCCCCACAGATCATTTCTTCATGATCCGGGCCCAGGCAGCGGAGGCAATTATCGTGTGTGTCAGTGAGTGACATATTTCTGTCACACTGACCACACCGCTTGAAACCACTGGCAGCCATCGGGGGAAAAAGGGCCCCTGCAAGGTCAAAGGACCGGGCTGCCAGCGAAAAACCGAAACGAAACTGAGTAAAATCAGAAAAACCGAAAAATAAGAGAAAGACTCGTGACGGCGTCGCGAGTCCGGGCAGGAAAAAGACCGGCGTCGAACCGAAGGAAAAAAGAGAAATATATTATAAAAATCAACTTTTTCGCGGGGACACGACGGGTACGTCTGTAGGGCTCCGCGGAAAAAAGAAGACTGGCTAAGATGGCACCCTTGGGCGGGAAGGAGACCGCGCATGCGCGCTGCAATTCCCAAAGGCTTTCTTTGAAAGCTGGGGAAAATTGCTCCGCGAGGGCTCCGTCGGCGCCGACGTCACCCATATGTGAGGACTGACTTCCTGCTTGGTCCTGGAGAACCTTGTATATCTCAATCTTGTGACCGTCCCAAAGCAGCTCTCCATGCCTACAGTCTTTGCTAGCAATCTGCTCCTTGACATTAAAGTTGTAGAAGCCAACCACAATGTCTCTGGGTAAACTCATGGGCTGGGGTTGCAGTGTTCTGTGGGCACGGTCCAGCAAAATTACGGGCACCCTTCATTTAAAGCTGTCACAATTTTAACTATGACCGCCTCACAATCTGTATAAGCAGCTTCTTCCGGAACCCCACGGAACATCAGTTGCCCCATGATTCCTAGTTTCCAAGTCCTCTATTTTATCAAGTGCATCCATCGGAGCTTGCTGCAAGGCTGCCACTTGCTCCTCCAGCTCCCCAATGCTTACCGCATGCTCATTCACGTGGGTCTCCATGATATCTACCCTGCCGTCCATATCCTGCAGGTCGGCGCAATTCTGCAGTAAAAGAGGACCGATCCCCTCTCATAGATTGTTTTTCTGCCTTTAAATCTTGAAACCAGAGGTGGAATTTGGTGGGGAAAAACTGTGCCTCCACATCTGAATCCGTCCTGCTATTGCTGGCATGTGTCTGTTCAGGCCTGCGGCGCCATGGCATTTCTGGCGCTATTTTTGCCTGCTCCTTCCTTGGGAGTATTGGACATCCAAAGGCAAAGTCCTGGAGGTCTGTGGCTTGTTGTTTTGCCGCCATCACTCTCTTCCACAGCCCCAGGTGCTGTGCTGAACTCGACATGCTATCAGTGGTGAAAACGGGGCAAAACGCTGATTGGCGTTATCGGGTGACGGAGCTATAGCCCGCCACGTTCATTAAGGTTGGTGACGTCACTTCCTCTCAACTTCCTAGGTTTTAATAAATAGTACAGGAAGATGACGAATCCTGAAAAAGCCTGTTTTGGCTTGCTCTTCAAAATAGCAGCTGTATGAAGTCATCCCCTGAAGAGGGCATCATTGATCCCTACAAGTCAAGTGTAAACTCATCAGGACGCAAGACTGGGTTCCCTAAAACCCAAGTGTGACATCATGGCTGTGGTCCCTACAATCCAAGTGTAAACTCACCAGAACACAGTACTCTTTGGCAGTCTCTGTGGAAACTGAAGCAATGTCAGCCAGTTCTGCACTGCCCAGCAAGCGGAAGAAGCTGGTCTGGCAATCCTCATGGCATGTGAAGGCTTTGTCCTCTGTTATCACAAGGCAGCAGGGAAGGCATGGAGTGGGAGCCACACCCTGAGGGATAACCTGTAACCAGAAAGCAAGAAATTAATCCAGCCTGAACTTCTCTAAGAATTTTCCCATCTCCGATGTGTTCAGGATTCTTTTGGAGGCTGAGTGGAAGAGCAGTCAGAGCACGAAATATGAAATGAGAAGTATTAAGACTTGGATTTAGTCCTGACTTTTAATCTCTGTCCCTGATAATATCACTTTCTTTCCATCTGCCCCAGTCACCAATTCTCTGTGCAACCATGGGCAGTTAATTTACTTGATGCTATCGTTCAAAGTGCAGGGTAGTTGAGGTGCACCGGCAGAGCTATAGGGAGATTTCGGCACTGGAACAGCAGAGGGTACAGCAGAGCAGGATCGAGGTGCACTGGTAAAGCTCTGTTAGAGCAGTGGTTCTCAAACCTGTCCTGGGGGATCACCAGCTATGCAGATTTTCAGGATATCCACAATGAAAATGCATGAGAGAGATATGCATATAATGGGGGGAATAAGCATGCAAATCTCTCATATGCATATTCATTGTGGATATCCTGAAAACCCGCATGGCTGGTGATCCTCTAGGACGGGCTTCACAACTTGTTTAAACCAATCACTGCAGGCACAATTCTCCTTTTGGAACTTTGAAATCAGAAGCGCCAAAGCCAGCTTCTAGGTGTTGCCATTGTACGGTGACTAGGATTTTCTTCTCTCAGCTCCAAAAGACCCAGGAGTGGAAAGATATGAATCTAACCCAGGTCCCACCACCTGGCCATCCCCAAGTTATTATCATCCAACCCTTCTGTCAAGCACTTAGCAGTCACTCCCTTTACTAGCAGCTCAATAGAGAAATGATTATGCCCCTGAGGGTATTGCATAGCTCTAACCCCTTTCGACACAGCTTGGCAAAGATACTGCATCCAGTCAGCCATCTCCTCCTCATCTTTGGCACTCAGCTCCAGTGATGGCCGGTCCGTCAGGATAACCTGGAAGGCATGCGGACGCTCTGTTGTGTTTGACCTCCGACAGCCGCCACACTGCTCCCCTCTGTACACAGATAAACAAGAGGCTGTCAAATCCACTATTTCTCTCAAAATGAAAGGATATTGTCATTTAAAAGACTCAAGGTAACCTTAGATACATACAGACAACAAATATGCTATAGCTAAGGCCTTTGCTTCTGTCTCATCACTGGAAACCAAAGTGCACTCATCAAGAAATAAACTATTAACTTAATTTGCTCAGCCTTGCACTGAAGAAATTCCCAGGAGGATTCCTTGGGGTTGAGATAACACTTGTTAGCTGTGGAGACTAAGCATGGTAACATAGTAAATGACGGCAGATAAAGACCAGCATGGTCCATCTAGTCTGCCCAGCAAGATGGCAAGAGTAGGTGCACCTGTCGCTCTGTGCAGGCCACCCCTCCCCATGTCTTTGTTTAGGGGTAAACCCACCACTCCAGTTAGGACACCCCTATTTGTTGAGACGTTATATGTTTGTTGAGACATTATATGGTTCAGAAGTTAGATGGTACCGTTTATTTTGTTTCTATCCTATTGCTGTAAAGGGATCTACTGTGTCTGTCCCATGCCTTTTTGAATTCCGTCACTGTATTTGCCCCCACCACTTCCATTGGGAGGGCATGCCAAGCATCCACCACCCTTTCACTGAAAAAATATTTCCTGACACTGCCCTTCAATTTACCACCTTGCAGCTTCATGTTATGCCCTCTAGTTTTATAGTTTCCCCGTCTTTGGAAGAGGTTTGTTTGTTCATCATTTCTCTTTAAGTATTTAAAGGTCTGAATCATATCTCCCCTGTCCCTCCTCTCCTCCAAAGTGTACATATTTAGGTCTTCAAGTCTCTTCATGACACAAACCTCCATGAACTAAAAGAGGAAAGTACACAGACTAAGAGTTACTCAGTCAGGAAAGTCAGGGCACTAGAGCAAGTTTTGCCCCTCCTGCTGGTATGGGGGCAGAGAGGGAAGCGGATCCACTGTCCCTGCTTTGGGCTCAGGACTGAAGACCCATAACTTATTGCCGGATCCCATAAGCAGGAACAGCAACTGAAGGAACAACTCAATACCCAAGTTATTATACCTGTTTCACTGTAAGCACAAATCACGAAATTGAGATGTGCAACTCTTATGTTCATTGTAAACCGCACTGATGTCGAATAGCGCGGTATAAAAGAGACTGCAAATAAATAAATAAATAAAATACCTTAACTTATATATATAAAGAGACAATAAAAGAGGTACCCCTTCCATTACACTGTCCTTGAAGTCATTTAATGATGATATTTTATTGGACTGATATTCATATGGAATTATACATTCACCACAGTCTGCTGTTTGTAGATTTTCAGCTAGAAATGGTTAGTGGTGGGCTGTCTACTAGGGTGACAACCCAAAACTATCCATAGAGTTGCAATATTCAGCCTTGATATGGCTAGTTTATACTTTTAGTTCAATGCTGCTGAAGAGTAGTGGTGGCAGTCAGCAGCGAATATCTAATAATCAGCCCTGCTATACATATGTGGCCCGATATTGAGTTGCAACGACTGTGTGCTTCTAAGGCTTCTAAGCCATTGCCACTGAACTTTAACCCTGGATATTCAATACAGGGCCATATCCAGCCACAGGAATTGAATATCTGGGTCTGCCATGCCACAATGTGCAACTTGGCATGGAAGCTAACTGTGTAGCAGCAAAACTGAGCAGCTGCCCAATTAGCTCCCATGGGTAAAGATAGTCGAGGTTTTCCCATGCCTATCTTTACCCGCGGGTCACTAACTGGGCAGCAGTTCAATACTGCCACTGCTCAGTTAGCAGAGAGTGCCACCTCTGCTCCACCCAGGAACACCCATGACACACCCTGATTGTACACGGATAGCATCAGGGCGTGTAGCAGCGGAAACGGTGAATATTCATAGGAACTAACCGTGTTAGTCGGTACCAATGACATAGGAAAATGTGGTAGGGAGGTTCTGGAGGCTAAATTTAGGCTTTTAGATAAGAAGTTGAAATCCAGAACTTCCAGGGTAGCGTTCTCCAAAATGCTTCCCATTCCACACGCAGGACCCAAAAGGCAGGCAGAGCTCCGGAGTCTCAATGCATGGATGAGACGAGTGTGCAAGGATGAGGGTTTTGGATTTGTTAGGAACTGGGGAACATTCTGGGGAAAGGAGGGGCTCTTCCGAAGGGATGGGCTTCACCTTAACTGGGATGGAACCAGGCGGCTGGCATTAACCTTTAAAAAGGAGATAGAGCAGCTTTTAAACTAGATAATAGGGGAAAGCAGACAGTCACCCAAGAGCGGATGGTTCGGAAGAATGTATCCTTGAAGGATACTACCAAAAGCAGAGAGGTTCCAAAAAAGAGTAAAGTAGCCCAAATGCCCTCGAGTATGGAGCAGATAGAGCTTAAAGATCCCAAATTACCCAAGCCTACCAAAAGCCAAATTAATATGAATAAAATACAGTCTCTAAAAAGCTTGTATGCAAATGCTAGAAGTCTAAAAAATAAGCTGGGAGAGTTAGAATATATAGCACTAAATGAAAGGTTAGATATGATTGGAATCTCAGAGACACGGTGGAAGGAGGACAACCAGCGGGACACTGTGATGGGTGATTTCAATTACCTCGGTATCGACTGGGTCAGTGTCATGGCAGGACATGCTAGGGAGATAACATTCCTAGATGAAATAAATGACTGCTTCTTGGAGCAGCTGGTTCATGAACCGACCAGAGGGGAAGCCATATTGGACCTAGTCCTTAATGGAACACCAGATCTGGTGCAAGAGATAAGGGTGTTGGGGCAACTTGGCAACAGTGATCATAGCATGATCGGGTTTGATTTAATTAGTGGAGGAGGGATGGTAAGGAAATCCACAGTACTACCTTTTAACTTTCGAAAGGGAGACTATGATAAAATGAGGAAAATAGTTAAGAAAAAACTAAAAGGAGCAGTTGCAACGGTTAAAGACTTACATCAAGTTTGGGTGTTCTTGAAAAATACTATCTTGGAAGCCCAGACCAGCTGTATTCCATGCTTAAGAAAAGTGGAAGGAAGTCCAAAAAACTGCCAGCATGGTTTCAAGGTGAGGTCAGAGAGGCTGTTGTTGCCAAAAAAGCATCTTTCAGGAAATGGAAAAAAGAGCCAAACGACGAAACCTGGAAACAGCACAAGCACTGGTAAGTTAAATGCAAGGCACTGATAAGGCAGGCAAAGGGAGAATTTGAGAAGAAGCTTGCTGCAGAAGCAAAAACGCGTAATAAAGACTTTTTCAAGTACATTTGTAGCAAAAAACCTGTGAGAGAGTCAGTTGGTCCATTAGATGATAGAGGGGTTAAAGGGGCACTAAGAGGCGATGAGGCGATAGCGGAGAGACTGAATTAATTCTTTGCTGCGGTCTTTACTGAGGAAGATGTAGGGATGATACCCATGACTGAAGTGGTATTTAAAGGTGCGGAAGAATTGAAGGAATTATCGATACATCGGGAAGATGTATTACAACTATTAGATAAACTGAAGAGTAGCAAATCACCTGGGCCGGATGATATACATCCAATGGTGTTGAAAGAAATGAAATAAGAGAATGCAGACCTGCTATTAGTAATCTGTGAACTATCATTAAAATCATCTGTAATACCTGAAGATTGGAGGATGGCCAACGGAACACCAATTTTTAAAAAGGGTTCCAGGGGTGATCCGGGAAACTACAGACCGGTGAGCCTGAAGTCAGTACCAGGAAAAATGGTAGAAACCAGCATAAAGAACAAAATTGCTGAACATGTAGATAGTCATGGCTTAATGGGAGACAGCCAACATGGCTTTAGACAAGGAAGATCTTGTCTTTCTAATCTGTTATGTTTTTTTGAAGGTGTGAATGAACAGGTAGACAAAGGTGAGTCGGTTGATATAGTGTATTTGGACTTTCAGAAAGCCTTTGACAAGGTCCCTCATCAGAGACTTTTGGCAAAACTAAAGAGTCATGGGATAGGAGGCAGTGTACTATTGTGGATCAGGAACTGGTTAAAAGACAGAATGCAGAGGGTAGGCTAAATGGCCAATTTTCCCAATGGAGAAAGGTGAATAGTGGTGAACCCCAGGGATCTGTGCTGGGTCTGCTGCTTTTTGACATATTCATAAATGACCTGGAAAAGGGAATAACGAGTGAGGTTATCAAATTTGCAGATGACACAAAACTATTTAAAGTAGTTAAAACCCAAGAGGATTGTGAAAAATTGCAAGAGGATCTTGATAAATTGGAAGACTGGACATCAAAATGGCAGATGAAATTTAATGTGGACAAGTGCAAAGTTATGCAGCTAGGGAAGAACAACCCAAACTATGGTTACACGATGCAAGGTTCCACATTAGGAACCACCACCCAGGAAAATGATTTAGGCGTCATTGTGGATAACATGTTAAAACCCTCAGACCAGTGTGCAGTGGTGGCCAAGAGAGCAAATAGAATGCTAGGTATCATAAGGAAAGGAATGGAAAATAAAACAAAGGATATTATAATGCCTCTATATCGTTCCATGGTGAGACCGCACCTTGAATACTGTGTGCAATTCTGGTCGCCGTATCTTAAAAAGGATATAGCGTTATTAGAAAAGGTTCAGAGAAGAGCCACCAAAATGGTACAGGGGATGGAAGGATACCCCTATGAAGAAAGGCTAAAAGGTTTGGGGCTCTTTAACCTGGAAAAGAGATGGCTGAGGGGAGATATGATAGAAGTCTATAAATTAATGAACGGAGTGGAACGGATAAACGTAGATCGATTGTTTACGTTAACAGAATATAGAAAGACCAGGGGACATGCAATGAAGCTACAGGGTAAACTATTTAAAACTAATAAAATAAAATATTTTTTTCACTCAACATGTAATCAAGCTCTGGAATTTGTTACCGGAGGATGCAGTAAAGGCTGTTAGTGTAGCTGGGTTTAAAAAAGGTTTGGACAAATTCCTGGAAGAAAGGTCCATAAACCATTATTAAGAAGGGACCAGGATATCAATGCTTGACCCAATACAAGCATTGTAGAACTTGTGTCTTTTGGGGAAACTGCTAGGTACGTATGACCTAAATTGGCCACTGTTGGAAACAGGATACTGGGCTTGATGGATCTTGGTCTGACCCAGTATGGCATATCCCTTTAAAGCAGAATTTAGACAGTTTACGGTTTTTAAACCATGTAATTGCCTTTGAATATCAGGCTCATAGTCAACAGTGCTGAGGAATAGCCTAGTAGTTAGAGAATGGCCTGGTAAACAAGAGATCAAGATTCGATTCCCACTAGCACTCCTTGTGACCTCGGGCAAGTCACTTTACGCTCCACTGTCTAGGAAGAGAGGCTTGGCAATCTACTTCTGGTCACACTTTGTCAAGAAAACCCAGAAGCTGCTGGGTCGCCAGCAATCAGCAATGACTCTATGGCGCAAACTGCATTTTTTTTGCACAGACCTTCTTTACTATTTGATTTTGCAGTAAAAGTATAATTTTAAGTTTCCAGGGTCCTTTCTATAGTAGGTTAACTTAAACATATAAGTAGAAATAAAGTTTTCTTTGTTCTGTTGCAAGCCTGCCTCTCCCTAGGGGCATGGTTAATTCGCTGAGCAACTGTTGCCTGAGCAGGCAGAAAGCAGTTTGTTCCAGTATTTTCAGTATTTTCCAGCACACTTGTGGAACTCTTCCTCACTGATTCAAGAGAATCTGTACAGCTAAGCTTTTCTTTTTACTTTTTGGCTGTTTTTTTTTAAATATAGTTTTTCCATTGCCTATTTATTACTTGTTTTAACCTCTTATACTACTACTTAGCCACTGTGATGTGTTAGAGTAGCTGCACACACACAAAAAAAAAAGAAGAAAAAACCCTACTTTGCTTTTCCTCTTTGTTCTTTCTGCAAAGGAGAAGTGTTTTTCTTGCAAATTCTACATACCTACAAGTCTAGAGGCAAACAACCTAAATTTTGGTTGTAAGCTTAGGAAAATCTAGTTTGACTGGCCATTTTTAATCAGAAATTTGAGTGTATCCTAATTCCCACCCACCCCACGCACCCCAGAAAGAAATGAGAGAGGTTCTAGCAGGGCCTTTAAAGGATGTTTTTAATAGATCCTTGGAGATGGGAGAGGTTCCGCAGGACCTGAGAAGGGCTGATGTGGTACCTCTTCACAAAAGTGGTAATAGGGAAGAAGAGACAAATTATAGGCCGGTAAGCCTTACCTCAGTGGCGGGAAAGGTAGTGGAGGCGCTCCTGAAAGAAAGAATAGTAGACTTTCTAGAAACAGATGGGTTGCATGATCCGAGGTAACATGGTTTTACCAATGAATGATCATGCCAAACAAACCTGATTTAGTTCTTTGACTGGGTGACCAGAGAAATAGATCAAGGGCATGCAATGGATGTGATCTACCTAGATTTCAGCAAAGCCTTTGAAACTGTTCCTCATAGGGGGCTTATCAATAAACTGATCTGTCTGAAGATGGGTCCCCAAGGTGGTGAACTGGATCAGAAATTGGTTGATTGATAGATAACAGAAGGTGGTGGTAAACGGAACTCACATCGAAGAAAGGAAGCTGCATAGTGACGTGCCTCAAGGATTGGTCCTGGGACCAGTACTGTTCAATGTATTTGTGAGTGATATTGTTTAAGGACTGAAGGGAAAAAGTCTGCCTTTTTGCAGATGACACAAAAATTTATTTTACTTTTTTTTTCTATACCGCTTTATCTGAAAGTCGAAGCAGTTTACAGCGTAACAACTATATGCTTTTACATAGAACAAAGGGTAATTTAACTGTATACTTTTACATAGAACCACAACGTAGAGTGAACTTCTAAATTCTTACATAGTATCAGAAGCAGGAAAAAACATGGTGAATTTCTAAGATCTTACATAATGTTAGTAATAGGAGTAAGGCTGAGAAAAGTGTAGTTACTCACCTGTAGCAGGTGTACTCTGGGAACTGCAGGAATCAGTCGTCACATACATAAGGGTGATGTCACCAATGGAGCCATTGTGGAAATGCTCCCCCGCTTCCAAAGGAAGCTTTTGGGAGGTCAACCAGGCATGCGTGCCTGTCTTCACGCCGAAAGGAGCAATCTTACCTTAGTATGATGACAACTCCACAGGGACTGATTCCTGCTGTTCCCGGAGAACACCTGCTACAGGTGAGTAACTACACTTTCTCAGGGACCAAGCAGGAAGTCAGTCCTCAATATGGGACTTCCCAGCGACAGGCTACCGAAAAAAACCTGTAAACAGCCCAATGGGGCAACCAGAAAAAAGAACCGAGAACAGCAGCATGAGTAATCACTGAAAGGCTCTGAGAGTCAGCGTCCAGCATGGACATCAACAGCATGTTGACTCTACGGTAGCCTGATGGACAGAAGGGCTGGTGGGAAGGAGTTGCCTTAATTCCCAAACAGGTGCTGGAATATGGCCTGGCCAAAGCTGCTGTCACGTCAGGAATCTCTATCCAGACAGTAATGGGCTTTAAGGTATGGATGGAAGACCACATAGCAGTCCTACAGATCTCCACCATGGAGACGGAATGCAAGTTGGCTACTGAAGTAACCACAGCTCGGATGTTGTGAGCTGTGACATGGTGGTCCAAACTCAGACCAGCTTGAGCATAAGCAAAGGAGATGCAGTCCACAACCCGATGCGAAAGGGTACACTTCGAGACTACCATATCCAGCCTATTGGGGTCAAAAGAGACAAAGAGCTGCGAGGAACAGCGATGAGCTTTTGTACGGTCGAGGAAGAAAGCCAGCTCACTCTTACAATCCAATGTGTATAGGGTGGCCCCAGCCCTGTTGGCATGAGTTCTGGGAAAAAAGGTGGGCAATACCACAGACTGATTAAGGTGAAAGGCATAAACCACTTTAGGAAGAAATTTAGGGAGAGTCCAGAGGGCCACTATTTCGATGAAACCTTGTGTACGGAGGATGCACCACTAATGCCTGGAATTCACCAACTGTGTGCAGAGGTGACCACTCCTAAGAAAATGACCTCCCATGTGAGATATTTGAACACAGAAGATCCGAGTGGCTCAAAAGGGGTGAAAATCAGCTGCCCGAGCACATTAAAGTCCCATGCCACAGGCAGGGGCTTAATCAGAGGCCGAGAGAACAAGAGGCTTCTCATTATGTGACTTACAATGGAATGTGCAGAAACGGGCTTACTATCCACCCTACGATGGTAGGCCACCACTGCGCAGAGATGCACTCTCACAGAGTTCGATTTGAGGCCCAGGTTGGACAGGTGGAGCAGGTAAGTGAGCAAAGACTCCACTGAACAAAAAAAGGGGTTCAGCACCTTGTCTGCGCACCACAGAGATAATCTACATCATTTAAAAGCACAGGAACGCTGTGTAGAGTCCTTGCGAAAAGCCAGGACGTTCTCCACATTGGTTGGTAGATGGAGGTCTGCGAGAACTCGTCACCCCCATCCAGAATTAGCTTCCACAAAGAGGCCCATACCCCTAATGCAACCTCTATAACAACCTGGAAGAAGTTTGACCCGCCATCTCTTGAAAACATAATATCAGTCATCAAAAACCTCAATACCTCTACTTCTGCCCTTGACCCATGTCTGGTTGCATGGATTAAAAGCACGAAGGAAACCCTTAGCCTCTTCATCCGATCTATAGTTACAACCTCCCTCAGCACTGGAATTATGCCAGCGCCTCTGAAAAAGAGCTCTATTCGCCCCATCCTAAAAGGGAACAAAGCCTCCTACATCACCATCGGGGCTCCCCCCGCAACATCGGGATAGCAGCAGCCCTCCCAGAAGCCTACTCCGGACAGAAGTGCCTTTCCTACACGTGGTCTCCTCCTTGTCTCCACCCACCGTATCATCCTCGCCAGTGGCAGAGCAGATTAAAAGCTGGCATGCAACAAAGGACATCCTCTTTTCCTGCATCGGGGGCTGGGATCACCATTGGGGCAGCAGCATCCCTCCCAGAAGCCTGCTCCGGACAGAGGTACCCTTCCTACATGCGGTCTCCGCCCACTGCATCATCCTCGCCAGCGGCAGAGCAGATTAAATGCCGGCGTGCAACAGGCACACCCGCGCCTGGCGGGCACGTAACTGAGGGCCTCGCCAGAGGGCCCTTTGGCGTGGGCCTTAGGTGAGGCACGTCAACAAGAGAACGGACAGAAGCATACACCACCTAAAAATTTCAGAACATTATCAGCCTAAGGAGGACACACTGACCCAGTGGATAATAAGAAAGGTAACCGCCTCCCACTAGCTGTTAACAAGCCTATACAAGTCCAGTATTTGTGATATAAATCTGTTTCCCTGGTAGAATCCTGCATAATCTTTGTAACAGCCAAATTGCTAGCCAACAACACTATATCACATTGTTGAATCAGCAGAATTGTATTGTACTGTAACATACTGTTGAATCAGCAGAATTGTATTGTACTGTAAAACTGCCAGAGCACTACTCAAAACAGCTACTACACTGTCCCCAGCCCTCACCAGCTCCCCCATAATTTTGAACGCATTTATGGTTAATCGATGCCCACACTCTACCGCTACCAAAATAAATCTTGTACCTGCGGCACACCAGCCCCATTACAACAGCTGCTGCAACAGATCACCAGACCAACCGCTCTACCCATAGCTTTGCGCAGCACCCATGTGCGGACTGCATAGCAAGCTTACTTGCGACACAGCAACCCCCCAACACCGCACACAATGTAAGCCCGCACAATGGGCTCCCTCAGAATGACCCTCCTCATACTCTATCTCTTTCTCATATTGCACCAGCTAACAAATGCACTCACAACAGACGCTCACGTCACATACCACATCCCCATCATCCACTCCCCACACAGGCACAAGCTAAACACACCATTAGCTAACATGGCCTACCCCCAGGCCTTACATTGTAAACACTACAGCAGGCTCTTATACGTCAACCCTGCGCAGCCCTACATAACCTCACACCCCTCAGCCACACACACACAACCCTGAAATGCATCCTCATTAATGCAAGGTCCGTAAGGAATAAAATCCCAATAATCACAAGCATACTGGAAGAAGAAAGACCCGACCTCCTCTGTATAACTGAGACCTTGCTCTCCCCCACAGACAACATCCTAACACACTAAAAGTGCAGAACTATGACCTATTCAACTGCACCAGGGACTACAAAAGAGGAGGCGGCGTGCTCATACTATGTAAGTGAAAACACAAAGCCACACCCTCCCTAGCAACCAACATAGATGGCATTGACATCCTCAAAGTCCAAAACAAGAACTTCTCCATCAGCCTTATCTATAGACCACCAACACCTGACCACAACAATCTGACTCACATTTTAGAGTCAGCATGCATGACCCCCACATCATCCTAGGGGACCTGAACCTCCCCTCAGTCGGCCCCCTCCCAAGCAGCATCCTTCCTAGATTCAATGACTGACCTGGGCTTCATACAAATCATAACTGCACCCACCCACAACAAGGGAAATACCCTGGACCCAATGTTCCCTCTAATTTTCTGTAGGCTGTGTGTGCATAAAATAGCAGCTGTGCAGCTTTTGAAGGAAGGTTAAATTTTTGTGCGCCACATAACGACACTCGGAGTTATAGACTTTAAAATTTGACTACACATCAGAATACAGTATGTACACCACATTGATTGCACTAGAAAACATTGTAGAACTTGTGAAAACCGTAAATACATAACAACTTTTAAATTTTAAGACGTCTGTGTTGTTTTCTATCAGAAGCAGAACCGTAATTTTTGTGCGCTCTGTTGTAAAGTATGTGTGCTCGCTCGGCGAGATGTGTGCGCGCGCACAGCTTAGAGGGAACAGTGCCTGGACCTTGTCTTCCTCCCTGCCCTAAATGCCCAACACGCTCACAACACCCCCTTCATCCATATATGCAGTCCCCTGGTCAGATCACTACATTGTAACCTTCAACATCCCACTCATTCCACTATTGTCCTGACACACCAAATACCCAACCACCCACCAAACGCTTCGCCCAGTTCAAGAAAGACACTTTCCTCCACAATTATGTTATGTTATAATGTTATGTTCTTTTTTAAGCTGTTCGACACTACAATACGTTAGTTAACTTGATACTTACGGTTCTAGCTTAAATATACTGTTTGTTTATAAAACTGTGTTTGTTTAATTTATGATGTTCTATGTAAAAGTTATGACGTTCTATGTAAAACAAACTGCGCTTTGTTAATTGTTGTTAATTGTACACCGCAACTGAACTTTGGAAGATGCGGTATATAAATGTTAAATAAATAAATAAATAAATAACAACGTCATCCCCCAATTCTCAACGGACAATGCAGACCTTACCTCCTCACTGAACACCTGGAATAGCTCTAAACACAAAGCAGCAGTCTCCCCCATCAGCCATACAAACCAGGCACCCAAGCGCTCGGAAAAATGGTACACCCCAGAGCTCCTAAAACTTGAGAGACAACTGAGGAAACTCGAAAAGAAATGACGCACATCACAAACACAACAGAACACACTCCAATACCTCAACCTACTCTCAACATATAAGGACACAATAAACAAGACCAAAAAAGAACACCACACCAAAATCATAAATCGTGCCCTAAACCAGCCAAGGGAACTGTTTGCCATTGTCCGGTCCCTAACAAAAAATGACCAAAATGACTCCAACATGTGCAGCATAGAACCCTCCACCCTAACCAACTATTTTGCCAACAAACTAAAAAACAAAAACCACCACCTTACCCCCCCTCCGCCCAACCCCCCAACAAACCCCAACTAGTGGACCACATTCAGCACGCTGGGCCAAGAACAGCTCCTAAAGATAATATTGTGATAAGGAGAGTGCAGCCCAGCCAGGGAAAAGTGAAAAAAGGAAGAATTTTTCCTCTTTGCGGGGGATGGGCACACAGGATCACATAGTCCACAGCAGGAACCTGGAGAGAAACCTAGAGGGCAGACCTAGCTGGAAGTCACGCCCACACTCCAGGTCAGCCACAAATAGGAGTGGGAGGTACAGAAGGGCGGAGCCAGGAAGGGAGTTGCCCTGCTCAGTGTTTGAAAGGGAGCAAACAAACACTAGAGATAGAGTCGGTTGTAGAGTTGGTTGGAGGGCTGATTCAAGAGGTGGTTCAGAGTGCGGTTGGAAGCATGGTTGGAGAGCTGATTCAGGAGTTGGTTCAAGTGCTGGTTGGAAGAATGGTGAGAAGCATGATTGGAGATACAGTTCCAGTTGCAGTTGTTGTCGGAGTTGCAGTCCAGGCCTAAGTGGGAGTTGCAGCTCAGGTTCCAGTCCTGGTTCCAGAAGGTACAGAGGGAACAGCCCTGTAGCCAAAAGGAGCAGCAGAAAAAGGAACCGCTATAAAGACAGCCAGAGAAGGTACAAAGGAAGCCACCATACTCAGCGCAGTAGCCACCGAGGATATAGGGAAGGTTCCAGGGTGAGAACCATCTACCCTAGCAAGAGAGTGGGAAAGTGTTACCACAGGTCTCTGCCCTACGCTGAGGCAGAGGGAGTCCTGACTGGCCAAAGCTCTAACCAGGAGAATATTGCACAAGAAGCCCAAGGTAGAAGAAGGGAGGCAGCAAGGCCTTCTAAGTATGTTTATTCTTCTGACTCTGATGAAACTGTTATGCCACAGATAAAACAGCACAAAAAGAAATGTTGTACCAGGAAGGTTAAGCAAGAGCAACCCATAGGAGACCTGCCTACAGCAGGGAAGGCAAGAAAGTGGGAGAGGTTGTTTAACCTGTTAAAAAGTCTAAAGCAGAAAGTTCCTGAGCGGTACCTAGCAGAACCCTGCTACAGCTCAGCAGAGAGTATGGACATTGAAGGATGGAGCATCTAAGGTAAATTAGTGTGAGCCAGAAACACTTGATATTGGAATTCACTGTTGTTTTGTTTTGGACATTTGTTACTGGAGAAGTATCCAATATTTTCTTTTGTCTGGAGAGTACATGTGTTTGGGAGAAATTGTATCCACTTACCTGCAAGGAAGCTGAATAAATTCCTGTGCGCTTTATAAACCACTCGGCCTCGTCATTCCTTACACAACTACAACCCTAAGAAATAGAAGAGGTGATCACCCGTCCCTACTAGGCGGCCGCCTGGTAGGGGCGCGAGCGTCACAATATCTAACATCAACATAACCACCTCCCCCCTGGATCCATGCCCCGTATCATGGATCAGAACCACCAAAACCGAACTCGCCCCATATCGCCTCCAAATAGTAAACCAGTCCCTGCTCCAAGGAGTAATGCCCTCTGACCTAAAAATATCCTCCATTCGCCCAGTACTGAAAAACAAGACTACAAACAGAAACGAGCCAAACTCATACAGGCCGATAGCAAGCATCCCATTTGTCACCAAAGTAATTGAAAAAAACATCCTCAACCAACTACAAGACTTCCTAGAACCCAACGCCCCCTTAGATACCCACCAATACGGCTTTCACCCACATCATGGGGTCGAAACCTTGCTCCTAGCCTTAACTGACAACCTGATCAGAGGCATAGACAACCCCAACTGCGCATTCCTCCTAGTCTTTTTGAACGTTGCCTCAGAATTTGACAATATAAACCACAAAACCCTCATTGCAAGACTCGAATATCTTGGCCTGGGCGGCCTAGTCTTACTCTGGTTTAAATCATACATCTCAGACCACAAGCTCAAGATCCAAATAGGAAAAAACCCCACAAACACCTTTCCACAAGAACAAGGTATACCACAAGGTTCCGCCCTCCTCTTCAACCTGTACCTTCAACCTATCACCCACATATTCCAAAAACACAACATTCAGTACTACATCTCTGCAGACAACATCATGTCACTCCCTATAGATATAAATAACCCCACCTACAACAACCTGGACGAATGCATTAAGGAAACTGACTCCTGGCTGAAATCCAACAACCTCAGCCTAAATTACAAGACGACGGAAGCGCTGCACATCACAAGGATCCAAGACACAAAGCCAGACTAACTGACCATGTCACACCTCTTCTATACGCCCTACACTGGCTCCCAATAGAAAGCCGGATAAGATATAAACTACTTGCAACATCATTCAAACTCATCAACAATGTTGCCCCTCTTTCCTCTCAACCCTCCTCCACACCCCAACAAACAGCAGATCAAACAAGGAGAATGCCCTCCACTCCATAACAATCCCACCCTCCATCCGCAAAACAAAACAAACCACCAGCTCCAGAGCTTTCTCCTATGCTGCCCCCAGCATCTGGAACTCCCTCCCGCTAAACATCCGCGCAACAAAAGACCTCAAAGATTTCAGAAAACAGCTAATAACCCACCTCTTTACCATGCACTACAGAGCAGAAAACTCATATCCAAACACACACGCACCAGAGAGGCAACTCACCAGCTGACAAAACCAAGATAAGGGCAATGCAAGGCAAACCTGAGCATGAAGACTTCCTGTATATAGCTAAGTTGTACATAGTTTTCTAAAAAATTGTAACCTCCAATTCACTGACCCTACCCGCAAATCAAGTTACCTGTAAAAGGTTTGTTCCTGTTCCATGTACTTGTTTCTTGGGTTCCTTGTAAACCGCCCCTGATCTCTGGAAGGGGTGGTATAGAAATGTAACAAAAAAATAAATAAATACAGACCGATATCAAGTATCCCCCTCCTAGCAAATATAACCAAAAAGATTGTCCAAACAGCTGCAGAATTACATTGATAACCATATCCCCCTTGACCCCTTCCAACATGGCTTCAAAAGGAACCATGGTGTGGAAACTCTGATCACGTCCCTTTTAGACTCAGTGATATCATACACCCAAACACCTAACTAAGGTTTACTAATTTTCCTTCACATTTCATCTGCTTTTGATTCCCTCCCCCACAAACAGCTCCTCAAGAGACTGCCCGACATTGGCCTTAGAAATACCACACTAAACTGGTTCCATTCCTACCTTGAAAACAGAACACAACAGGTACAAATTGGTGATAAAGCCTCCCTACCTTTCATTCCTATCCAAGGAGTCCCTCAAGGCTCCAGCTTATCTGCCCTCCTCTTAAACCCATATGCAAAATCTTTCGAGAATACAACAATATATACTGACGACATAATGTTCTTCACCCCCCTTCAGCCTTACTATGCCAAATTTCATCAACATCAGCAACTGCTTCACCAAGTTAAGACACTGGCTCCACCAACACCACCTTATAATTAACCAAACTAAAACAGAAGCTCTCCATATCTTCTCCAACCCATCCTTTGTTCCCCCAACATCCACTGTCTTTGGAGATTACACCGTCACTGTAAAGACTGAAGTCAAATATCTAGGCTTAATAACTGACCAAAATCTTACCTTCCAGGAGTAGATAAAAAGAACAATGAATGCTATCTACACAAAAATAAGAACCCTGAGGAACCTCCATCCCTTGCTAAACCCTGACTCATTCCGAACAGTCTGCCAAGCCTTAACAACCCCGACCCTTGACTAGTGCAACCTCAAATATCATGGTCACCCAAAACATAACATCCACCCCCTCCAGATGGCGCAGCATACAAATAGCGCACCTAATAACCAACACATCCAGACAAGCTCACATCACCTCTGTCCTCCATGACCTCCACTGGCTCCCTATGTAGGCCAGAATAAATTCAAAACCATCACACTAATACACAAAGTATTACACAATGAATCCGCCCCCTGTCTACTCTCGCTCCTCTCTAAACCAAACAGCACCAGATCACATATTCCTAGCACAGCAAACGTCTTAAACATACCCTCGCAGAAGAAAAAGAGCAAACAATCCACATGTAACAGAGCCTTCTCCCTCTTTGCCCCCTCCGTATGGAATGCCCTCCCTCCTGACCTAAGAGGATGCTTCGATCACTCCGAATTCCACAAAAAGCTGAAAACTTTCCTCTTTCGGGAATGTTTTACCCTGCCCCCCTAAACCTTAGCTCTCCTAATCTAAATAAAACCAATTTCTATCTCCTCCCCCCACGTCTCTCTTATCCAACTATCTCCCACTGTAAATATATAAAAAGTTCTATTGAAATTATTTCACCATTGTAATCAAACTGTTGTTCTCTGCAAAACAGCTGTGTAAACACTGTTACCCCTTGTTCTATGTAAACAGTCTTGAATCGTAGAAGGACGGTATATTAAAAAAATGTTAAATGAATAAACTATGAGCTAAGCATCTGCACCGTGAGAGCTAGAAAGTGGACGTTAAGGTGAAGAAGAGATCCCCATCCTGGGAGGAACCAAGCCGGATTGGTAGCCTCCGAGACAGATGGAAATCTGGGCTAATATTTAAAGGGAATTATGCACTGGCTTCTGGGTGGCAGATGCATAATTCCTCTAGCTAGATATTTTAAAAGTTATATGGAGAACATCTAGCCACTTAAAAAGGGGCTGGTTAAGAGAGGAGAAAAGGCAGCATTGGGACTCATCTGGATAGCGATGATACAATGTAGGACATTTAAGACTAATCAGAGAAAATATTTTTTCACTTAATGCGTAATCAAACTCTGGAATTCGTTAGCAGAGGATGTTGTAAAAGCCATTAGTGTAGCTGGATTTGAAAGAGGTTTGGACAAGTTTCTGGAGGAAAAGTCCACAAAGCATTATTAAAGAGAACTGGGGAAATCCACTGCTTAGCTCATTGGACAAGCAGCATAGAACCTGCGTATCTTTTGGGAACCTGCCAGGTACTTGTGACCTGGATTGGCCACTGTTAGAAACAGGATACTGGG
The DNA here is from genome assembly GCA_033557465.1 of Ichthyophis bannanicus. Classification (NCBI taxonomy): domain Eukaryota; kingdom Metazoa; phylum Chordata; class Amphibia; order Gymnophiona; family Ichthyophiidae; genus Ichthyophis; species Ichthyophis bannanicus. The sequence continues at coordinate 25,281,322 of CM066042.1, forward strand.
CTTGATGGACCTTTGGTCTGACGTAGTATGGCATTTCTTATGTTATGTCATGTAGCTGCTATCGGGATAAGTCACCGGATAGATTTAGGACTCAATAGTAGGCATAAATCTATCCCAATAGTGCTGGCATGGTCACCGCTCAGCATGTTTGTTCAGTGCTGCTAATCGTCCAGATAGCTGTGCCAAATACACCTATCTGCTGTCTGCGCCAGCTGAAAACCCAGACCACTCTTAAGAGACTTCCCTTGCTTTTAAATCTATTTCTTTATATTTACAGTTTCCCTATATGCTACTGCCATAACATTTTCTGTTTGATGTCTGCAACCTGTTGACTTGTAGGCCTTGCAAGGCAGATTGCAAGATCCCACATGATGCCAACATTAAAAATGGAGCACATTCAGAGAGTAATAAACTTGTCACTGAAGTGTGAAGGCATGTAGGGGCCTAATTTTACTTTGTTATAAAGACATATAGGCTCCTATAAAATACTAGCACACAGGACTGTAACAAGTTAGAAATGCACTCTGTGCAACTAATGAATCTGGTGCCCCCTCCACCCAGCCACGTCCAGTAACTTGCTCTTTTTGATCTTCCTGGAAGCCCAGTGATGCTATCAGCGCCCCTTCTTCTGCCCTGTGTGGCTGCACCATTCGCACAGCCCTTATCACAAATCATGCTGAACTAGCAGCTAGGTTGAAGCGGCAGACATTTATGTCAGCTCGCGAGTAGGCATGTAAAGTATATGCATCTTTTATAAAATATGTAGTGCTATCCATGCTCCTCACAAACTCCTCCCCTGAACATGCCTACTCTAAAGTCATAGACGGCATTTTCGAAGGCATTTACACAGGCAACTGTCCTACTTACCCGTGTAAATGCCTTACCCAGGTTTTTGAAAGGCACCTACATGGGTAGTGCTTTTTGAAAATCCCAGATAAGTCCTTAACACGCCCAGATGCCATGCGGTTATCATCGGGGCATGTTAGGGGCGTTCCGGGGTGGAGGAAAGGGCTAAGCGGCTAGCAGAGATTTTCGATGCTACCCACTTAGCCCTCTGTGCCTTAAAGATAGGCAAAGTTTTTTCTCGCCTTTCTTGAAGGTGCAAGGGGGTTAAGCAGGTAGCATCGAAAATCACTACTACCCGCTTAGCCTCGGCAGCTGCCAGCGCATCCAGTATAACCCAGATTTTCACTTCTGTCGCCACGGAAGTGAAAATCCAGGATAAGGGGAGTCGCTGGGCTGGCTATGCGCCAACGCAGCGCATAGCCTGCCTAAATCAAAATCGGGCCCATATACTTTACGTGTGAAGCAGTTCTATAAGCAGCCTTGTCATGTGTATCTTGGTATAAACCTGCAAACAAGCTTTTATAAAATTACCTCCCAAGAGGGGAATGTTAAAAGCAACGTATGTATTAAATGGCTTTCTACCAACAAGTAGGTTCTTCTAAAATGGCCTAGGGTTATGTCTAGGATCACATCCACTTGTGTGATATACAGGTAGGCATTAATGAGGGTGGAGAATGGGTGGGGTAAGGGAGAAGTCAGCATTTGTGTGTGTATGGGTGTTCCTGGGGGCACAGATTGGATGGGGTAAGGAAGGAGTCAGCACTTGTGTGTGTGTGTATGGGTGTTCCTGGGGATGGAGAACGGGTGGTCTAAGGGAAGAGTCAGCACTTGGGTGTGTGTATGGGTGTTCCCAGGGAATGCAGAATGGGTGGCCTAAGGGAAGAGTTAGCACTTGTGTGTGTGTGTGTGTGTATGGGTGTTCCCGGGGATGGAGAAAGAGTAGTTACTCACCTGTAACAGGTGTTCTCCAGGAGCAGCAGGAATCAGTCTTCACATATGGGTGAAGTCGGCGCCGACGGAGCCTCCGTGCGGAGCATTTCCCCAGCTTTCAAAGAAAGCCTTTGGGAATGCAGCGCGCCTGCACGGTCCCCTTCCCACCCAAGGGTGCCATCTTGCTCAGTCTGATGACATAGCTAAAAGACAGCAAAAATCAAAATAAAGGATATGACTGCAACTCCAGGGCAGGAGGGAGGGTTGTGAGGACTGATTCCTGCTGCTCCTGGAGAACACCAGTTACAGGTGAGTTTAACTACTCTTTCTCCAGGACCAAGCAGGAAGTCAGTCCTCACATATGGGACTCCCCAGCTCTAGGCTACCGGGAACCCAAAGCTGAAAAAATGGCTCCCTCTCAAGAGCCTCAGCATCTGTGATAAGAATATCCTCAGAACGCCCCCGTACGGTAGCCCAACACAAGGGCCAGAGGGTAGGAATTGACTAAACCTCAAAGAGATTATGGAGTACTGCCTGTCCAAAAGCACTGTCCCTTTGGGACTCTCTCTCGAGGCAGTAGAGGGCTGCAAAAATCTGGCTTGAAGACAAAGTAGCGGCCCGGCAGATGTCTGCCAACGGAACAGAGCGGAGATGAGCTACTGATGCGGCTTTCACCCTGACAGGGTGGGCCGTGACTAGACCCTGCAAGGAGAGGTCGGCTGCCTTGTACGCCCAGGCGACACAATCTGCAACCCAAGTGGACAACGTATACTAGAGACAGGTAACCCCAATTTATTAGGGTCAAAGGAGATGAAGAGCTGAGTAGCCCTTCGATGCCCCCGCGTACGTTCAATGTAAAAGGACAACGCCCTCTTACAGTCCAGAGTATGCAAGACTGTCTCAGCCCGGCTGGTATGCGGCCTGGGAAAGAATGTCGGAAGAATCACCTCCTGGTTGAAGTGGAAAGAGGAGACAACTTTTGGAAGGAACTTTGGATAAGTCCAAAGGACCACCCTGTTCTCATAGAACCGTGTGTACGGTCTATCAGAAACCAGAGCTTGTAGTTCACTCACACGTCTGGCCGAGGTAAGAGCTACCAGGAAGAGCGCCTTCCAAGACAGGAAGCGTAAATGGCAAGTAGCCATTGGCTCAAATGGTGGGCGAGTAAGTTGTTGCAAGACCACGTTCAAATCCCACCCAGTGGCAGGTGGACGAATCGGAGGCTTGAGCAAAAGCAGGCCTCTGAGGAAGCGGGACACCAAGTGTGAACCGACAGCGACTGTCCCTCCACCGGTGAGTGGTGTGCTGAAAGAGCACTGAGGTGGACCCGAACAGAGTTGGACTTAAGGCCTAGGTCTGACAGGTGAAGTAGGTATTGTAGCACAACTGGCACAAGGCAGGAAAAAGGATCTTCATTGTGTTGAGCACACCACACTGAGAACCTGCACCACTTGAGTGCATAGGACTTTCTGGTGGATTGCCTCCTCGAGGCCAAGACCACCTCCTCAACTTCCCTAGGTAGAAGTAAAGGAGCTAGCACTATCCTTTCAGCAGCCAGGCCATCAGATTGAGGGATCTGAGATTGGGGTGCAGAAGGGAACCCTGATCCTGAGACAGGAGATTGGGTTGCAACCCCAGAGGGGATGGAGTTTCCACTGCCAACTGCAGAAGAAGTGGAAACCACGGCTGCCTCGGCCATCTGGGGGCTACCAGAATGACCGAAACCTTTTCCCGTATAATCTTGAACAGAGTTCGGGCCACCAGGGGCGTGGGAGGAAATGCATACAGGAGGCCCATAGACCAAGAGATCAGAAACGCATCTGCTGCCATTCTCAGGGGATGCGGCTGTCTGGAGCAAAACCTGGGCAGTTGATGGTTCAATGGACTTGCAAAGAGACCGATGGATGGAAGCCCCCATCGTAGAAAGATCTGCTGGACCACCAGTGGATTCAACTGCCATTCGTGAGGCAGGAGAATCCTGCTTAGTTTGTCTGCCAAGAAGTTCTCCTGACCAGTTAGATAAACTGCTTTGAGAAACATGCCTTGTTTGACTGCAAAGGAGCAAAGGGCCTGTGCCTCCTGACACAGGAGTCTGGACCCTGTGCCCCCTTGCTTGTTTACATAGAACATTGCTACCTGATTGTCTGTCTGAACTAAGACAGACTGGTGAGAGAGGGCATGAGAAAAAGTCTGTAGAGCTTAGCGGATTGCCTGCAGCTCCAACAGATTGATCTGCTGTGTGGCCTCCCAAGGAGACCAGAGGCCTTGAGTGCACCTGCCCTGGCAATGTGCACCCCAGCCCTTTAAGAAAGCATCGGTCGTCAGCACCCTTGTGTGTGCTGGGGCCTGAAAGGGTACCCCCCTGAGAAGGTTTGGGAGATGCAGCCACCACTGTAAGGAGTCCAAGAGCGGTTTGGACACCTTTACTCTGTCTCGTAGGTCGCCTGTGGCTTGCGCCCACTGAGCTCTGAGGCACCACTGAGCCGCCCGCATGTGCAGCGGGCATTCGGGGTCACATGTACCGTGGATGCCATGTGACCCAGGAGCCACAGGAAGTGTCTGGCGGAGACCTGAGAATTGCTTTGAAACTGGTTGGCCAAGTCCATCAGTTTGTGGGCCCTGTCCTCGGGCAAGTAAGCTCTTGCCTGCAGGGTGTCTAATCTTGCCCCTATAAACTCTAGGTTCTGTGAGGGGAGCAAAGTGGACTTTGCGTAGTTGATGACAAAGCCCAGATGCTGAAGAAGCGAGACAGTGCGAAGAGTGGCTTGTCTGGCCTCCTGGAGAGACTGACCCCTGATGAGCCAGGCATCCAGGTATGGGAAGACAAAGATTCCCTGATTTCTGAGATAGGCCGCCACCACTGCCAGGCATTTGGTGAAAACCCTGGGGGCAGAAGTTAGGCCAAAGGGAAGTACTCTGTACTGAAAATGGTTTCCTCCCACCACAAATCTGAGATATTGTCTGTGGTCTGGATGGATGAGAATGTGGGTATAAGCATCCTTTAGATCTAAGGAGCATAGCCAATCTCCCTGCTGGAGGTAGGGCAGCAGTATCCCAAGGGTAAGCATCTTGAACTTTTCCCTCTCCAGAAACTTGTTTAGGTTTCGCAAGTCTAGGATAGGACGGAGGCCTCCTGTCCTTTTTGGTACCAGGAAGTACCTGGAGTAGAAGCCTTGCCCTTCCAGGTGGTGAGGCACCGGTTCCACCGCCTGTTCCTTTAGGAGACTTGCCAACTCCTGAAGGAGGAGGTTTCTGTGCAGAGGGAGTCTTGGAGGCTCCCCTGGAAAGTAGGAGGGGGGTATCTGGTGGAAGTGAAGCATGTAGCCCTTTTGGACTATGCTGAGGACCCAGGTATCCCCTGTGATGACTGGCCACCTGTAGGCATACAGGGTCAGCCGATCTCCTGTGCTGAGTGGAGCCAGCTGTGGAGAAGAGGCTATGCTGTGGGAGTCAAAACCCCGCTCCCTGCTGTGCAGGAGCCGGAGCTGGCGGCTTGGGGGTCTTCTGCCTACGGGGCCCATGCCCCTGACCCTTGGCCTGCTGGCCCTGTTGGGGAGCTGGAGAGACCTGATATTGAGGGTAGGATCTGTAGGCAGCACCCTTCCCCGAGCCCTTCTTTTTCTGAGAAGGGGCAGAAGTCTTCCTGGACAGCCTTGTCCTGGTGAGAGTCTCAGTCTTGATTTCCGCAGCCTTTTCAGTCATGGGCTTACCAAAGAGGTTTTCACCTCGGCAAGGGACATCGACCAACTTGTCCTGCACCCATGGCTCCAGGTCTGATGACTGTAGCCAGGCCTGATGGCGTGCACCGATGCCGGCCACGGCTACCCAGGCCGAAGCCATCATAGGCTGCTCAAGAGATAAATTTTGAGCATTCTTGAATCCCTGTTGACAAAGCCTTGAACCTCTGCAAAGGTTCCTCAGAGAGGCCAGCTGAGAACCCGGCAATCTCCTTTGCCAGGTCTCGTAGGTACATGCCCATGTACAGCTGGTAGGTCTGGACACGGCAAGACAGCACAGAGCGCTGGAAGCACTTTCTACCGAGGGCATCCAAGTTCTGGGCCTCCTGGCCGGGGGGGCACCGAGGAGTGCATCTTCTGACTCTTCAGACGGTGCATGGCCAATTCCACAACCATGGAGTGGTGCGGTAGCTGCGCCTTTTGGAACCCAGGGCTCTTATGGACTCGATAAATGGAATCGACCCATTTGCTAAGAACCGGCGTTGAGGCCAGTGCCTCCCACATACGGAAGAGCAGCCATTCCAGCATCGGAGGAACCGGTACAGTAAAGGCTTCCTTCGGAGGAAAATCATACTGGAGGGCATCGAGCTCCTTGGCTCGAGGCTCCTCCTCGGTGTCCGCAGGGAAGGCCAAGGCTTTGGCCATGTCCCTCACGAAGTCCGAGAACTGGGTATCCTTCGGGGGGGATCGTCTCCGAGGCTCGGACTCCGGTGAGTCCAAAGGGACGCACCAGGTCCTGAAGGTGTCCGGGGACTCCTCGTCCTCGGAGGAGGAATCGAGCGGCTCCGGCCGTGTGGGCTTCGGTGCCACCCGCCCCGACGACCTCGGCCCCGCACGGGAGGTCGAGAGGGACCTTGACCGAGAATCGACTCGAGACTTCATCGGCTCGAGGATCGGCTTGGTCTCCGGGGTCGACTTAGACGTCGAGGTCCCGGTGGTCGGGGCAGATGCACCGGTCAGACCGGCGATCAGCACACGTTGCTGTTCCATGAAGGCAGCCAAGCTGCTCTCCAAGGCCGTCAACCTGAGTCCAAGCTCAGGAGACTCAGCAGCCCCCGACTTGGGCCCCGACGGCATCAGGCCCCGACGGAGGAGAGTCTACGAGGACAACTGCACTTAACGTGACTCAGGGACTCCGGCTCCACACGAGGTAGCTTGGAAGGCCTCTCCGACACCGAGAGCCCGGGGCGGCGGTCAGGGCTATGCAACCTTGCCCTCAAGGAACCAGGAGCCTCCACCGACGCCACCCTCGCAAGCTTTTTCTTCCTTCGGTGCTCCCGGGAGGGAGACTCCCTTTCAGAGGAACCCCAACGGTGCTCGGGGTCGGACTCCCGAGATGTCGAGGCCTCTGATGAAGTCTGGGCCCGGCCAGACACAGAGTCAGAGAAAATTCTCTCACGTTGAAGCTGACGGCTCCGAAGCGCTTTCGACGACATTTTGCCGCACGGGCCACAGGCCAGCGGGTCATGGTCGGGCCCGAGGCATCGGAGGCAGCAGTCATGTGTGTCGGTGAGAGACATAAGTTTCTTGCACCGATCACACTTTTTGAACCCGCTGGCAGCCATCGGGGGAAAAATGGCCCCTGCAAGGTCAAAAGATCGGACTGCCAGTGAAAACACAAAAAGAGCGCGAACGCTAGTCACAGAGGACAAAAACCAAAAATGAAAACACCGGACTCGATACCGGTGTACCGAGCCCAGGCGGGAAGGGGAACCGGCATCGAACCGGATAAGACAACGCGAAAATTGCAGAAAAAAAATCTACTTTTCCCGGGTGACACGAACTCACGTCCGTCGGGCTCTGCGGAAAAAGAAAGACTGATCAAGATGGCACCCTTGGTCAGGAAGGGGATCGCGCAGGCGTGCTGCATTCCCAAAGGCTTTCTTTGAAAGCTGGGGAAATGCTCTGCACAGGGGCTCCATCGGCGCCAACGTCACCCATATGTGAGGACTGACTTCCTGCTTGGTCCTGGAGAATGGGTGGTCTAAGGGAAGAGTCGGCACTTGTGTGTGTGTGTATGGGTGTTCCCGGGGATGGAAAATGGGTGGTCTAAGGGAAGAGTCATCACTTGTGTGTGTGTGTATGGGTGTTCCCGGGGATGGAAAATGGGTGGTCTAAGGGAAGAGTCATCACTTGTGTGTGTGTGTATGGGTGTTCCCGGGGATGGAAAATGGGTGGTCTAAGGGAAGAGTCAGCACTTGTGTGTGTGTATGGGTGTTCCCGGGGATGGAAAATGGGTGGTCTAAGGGAAGAGTCATCACTTGTGTGTGTGTGTACGGGTGTTCCCGGGGATGGAAAATGGGTGGTCTAAGGGAAGAGTCAGCACTTGGATGTGTGTATTGTCACAGAGCAGATCCAGCAGAGCCCATGGAGATAGACAGAGGTAGTGAATCAGGCTGACACTGACGTTTTTAGTAAACACATGTCAGGAAGTTGCTATAGGCAACAGAAACAAATGTGGTCACGAGCCAGAGAGACACACCCAGCCAGCAGAAAGGCTAGGAGGTCATCACCTGATGCAAGCCAGCTGGGGGGAGGTGGAGCTCGGGGGTACGTAGATAAGCGCAGCTCACAAGCAGTTAGGGAGAGCCTGCATGAAGATAACCATGAAAGTTTGAATGAGAGCCTGTATGAGAATAACCACGAAAGCTTGAAGGAGAGTCTGCATGATAATCACTACGGAAGCCTGAATGAGAGCCTGACTGATTACCACGAGTGCTTGGGAAAGAATCAGAGACAGCTGGAATCAGAGTTTGAAAGTGAGAGCAACGGCAGACGTGGAAGGAGCTACAGAGGAGGTAGCAAAGCCAGGACAGGAAGCTTCGGATATCAGAGGAGCCCAGAGCGTATTGGGAAAGAAACAGGTTGGAACGGAGCCGTGGGGAGAACAGTAAAAGCCAAGAAGTTTTACTTTCACCCTGAAAGGGCAAGCCCAGGGGTTGGCAATAGAAGGCAATACACAGAAACGCTAAAGCCTTATGAAGCCAGCTTGAGAGATACAGATAAGTTTACTTACCCTTATACCAGGCATGGGAGGGATAAAGGCTTTTTACCAGAAGAAGTTTGTATATCTGGAGAGGATTTAAGAAGCAGAGTCCCTGCAAAACTGCTGTTTCAAGCTACAGCTATACATAGGAACCTGAGCCAGTCAGAGCCGAGAGGTAAGCCAATTTACCCTAATAGAGGTGCAAGGGAATGTTATAATTCACCTAATAGCTACCAGCAGGGGAGAGGCTCTCACCAGAAGCATTATAGTGAATGTGGTAATTGTGTCCAGCATACTTTCACAGAAGGAGGAAGAGAATCCCAGCAGAGTAGAGAGAGACTGTTGGAAGACGTCCCTAATGTTGAAAGGGAAGAGATATTAAAAGCATGTGATGAGGATATGCAGTGTGAGACATCAGAAGCTCAGCAAAACACTGAATACATGGACTGTACGCTTTCAATAGCGGATAGCATTTTCTCACTATGATAAAAGGAAGTAAGAGCTGATTAAGTCAAAAACAGTAAAGGGTTTTTGTGTGCTTATGAAGGACTGTTTAATGTACCTTTACTTTACTTGTTAATGAGCTGAAGAGAAGCTATTTTTGTTCCTTTATTATATGCCCAGGAAGGGTTGTGTTTCCTTTGTTCATACCACAGCAAAAAGTCCTCTTGGAAGGGGAAATAAATCCCTTGTTAAAACCTTACCACCGTTCCACGACTAGTTCTTTAACTGGCAATCAACAACTACAACTCCCAGAGGGCCAAGCAAGGCCTCCACAGCATAATTAAGCCAGTTAAGCACAAGCCCCAGCGCAGTGCCCTGCCCCACCAGCAGGGTCCAGCAGTGAGGGTGACAGTATGGGTGTTCCCGGGGATGGAGAATGGGTGGTCTAAGGGAAGAGTCAGCACTTGTGTGTATATAGGTGTTCATGGGAGCAGAGGATGTGTGGAGTGAGGAGTCAGTATTTGAGTATGTATGCTCCTTTATATCCTAGGCATACTTGGTTGTAAAATTACCCCCCATGTGGCCAACCAGCTTCAGTATGGATGAAGCAATTTTATGAGTCTCAACGAGGGTAATTTTATAACAGGTCACCTAAGTAGGAAAGCCAAGTGGCGTCTAGTTTGGGGCTGGCCTGTCTTTATAAAATAGCCTCACACAACCTGCAAGAATTGTGGCTAAATGCACCTACATACATTTGCGCGTTAATGCGCAGGTCCTCCCCCGAACATCTTTTGATATAAGATTACTTAGTTCTGACCCCTTTTTACAGAGGCTTGGCCACGTTGGATGTTTGTTAGTATTTCACTTTTGTCCTTGTTCATTGTTTTGGTATTTAATATTTACATTCAAGTCACCTCTGAATAAACTAAATAAGCAAGCTACTGTACCTTTTATTTTTACTTTAAGATATTTTGATAAATTCTTTCAGTTGTTCCCTGTTCAACCTGCATCATTCTGGCGTTTTGTTGCCATGTGCTGGACGTCTCTCCTTGGTTCTATTCCTGCATCTTCATTGGATAAGATCTTGTACAGGGTTGGGGTGATCCACCATTGCACTTGCAAAGGGCGACAGCTCAGAGAGGGCAGTGAGGGCCTACAGTGCTGAGTCGCCAAGTCGGGCAGAGATCGCTCAGCACCAGCCCTTTGCACCAGCCACACCTACTTATAGCATTCACTTCCGGTGCACAGTTCAGTGGCCCATGCACTGGAAGTGAAAGCTAAAAGCAGTACTAACTGCTACTGCTGTATGGTAAATGAGACATTAATTTGAGGATAGTGCTGCAAGCTTTTGCTATGGGGGAGGGGTGGGATGGGAATGCTAGACAGAGAGATGGCAGAGAGGGTGGCTATTAGAGAAAAGACAGAGAGATGCAGGCCTACGCAGGGGGACACAGCGAGGGAAGAGATGCTGGGCTAAGGGAGAGGGGGCGATGCTGGACCACTTGCGGTGTGGAGAAGGGGAAGATGACAGGAGGGTGCTCAGTTATGGGGGATGGGAAGAAAAAGGGTAGAGATGCTGGACTGTGAGGGAGGTGGTGCAGAGATTGTGGACATGGTGGAGCTATGTGGAAGAAGCCCTGGAGTGTTGGCAAGAAGATGAGTGAGAGAAGAAGGATGGCAACTACAGGAGTACAAATGTAGCAATGGGAAGTGAGTGAAAAAGGAAAAAGGGAGTAAGAGGCGAGGGAAGGAGCAAGACAGAGGAAATGGGAGATGGGCTGGGCTGCAGGTAAGAGGAGGAGATGGAAAATTGATAGGTAAGTGAAAAAGCAAAAGGAGCCTGAGAACTAGAAGGTGAGTGAAATTTGAGTGGACAGAGGGAAGAAAAAAATGGAGAAAAAAAAACAAAAAGAAAATCAGTCTATCAGAGACAGATGTAAGGAAGGTAAAAAGACAGGAAGAGAGAGGAGCAAAGCCAAATGGACAGAAAAGATGAAACAGTGTTAGAAGACAGACAATGAAAGAAGAGAGAAACTAATTGAAAAATAAAATGCCCAGACAGCCAAAGTAGAAAAAAGAGAGAGTATTTTATTTTGAATTTATGAATTGAAATATATTAGCTTTGGAAATGGGCATGTTTGATGTCTGTGCATTTCTAGTTTTATTTCTCCAGTGTTGCAGTATATTCCAAACTTTGGCTTCTTGGGATTAATATTTCTATTTCTAATTTGTGGTTCCAAGATGTTTATTTGACGACGGTCTGTATTTTGTATGCCTGTTAGCATGAAGCTTTTGTGTAGCAGTCCCATTTATTCTCTTTGTCCAGTAGGAGATGGATTGGTTTAATAGCTGTAGTGCTGCCTTTTTCATAGGTAGGGATGGATATACCATATGCTCTTAGTGGTCTTTTTCACAAGGGTTTGTACTACTTCCTAATGTACCTAGCAGCTGGCACTGTAAGATAGTTGTGTAGAAATCTGGTAGCCTTTTTCTAACTCCACTGCACATGAAAATGATATTCATTCACTCACACACTCATTAAGTTATTGTTGGAACAAAATAGAGGCTTGTGAAGGGCTCCATTGGAATCAATGGGGGAGGGGGCAGCAATAAAGGTAGCACCAGTCCTGCTCTTGCATTAGGTTTCTGTGGGGCTACTCACATGTAAACACTTGAATCTCTGTTGGTGGACAGCTCTCCAATGCTGTGGAGCCTGCGGTTTTTGAAGCCATTTGTTTCAGACCACAAATGGAGGGTCTGAATCATTTAAGCCCACTTTTACTAACCTGCCACTCATGAATGGCAAACATTAATGTGTGGTAGCTGTTGGGGGGTGTGTGCCCAGCATCTTCTCATTCAGTTAATGCACAGGCAATAAATTGACACTCATTAACTCACTGCAAATAAAACGGATGCATTAATACCATCTACTGAAGTGGCATTAATTGCTCCCTTGTTATTCACTGCATTACCAGTTAATCTGCGGGACCGTACTCCACATTAAGTGTGAGGCCACTCCCCAGTTAATGGAAGAATTAGTGTGCACACTCTTAGTGCAGGTGTACACTAATACCTGTTAACTGCTTAATGTACTTTAATGATTAGACAGAACAGATCTTATTTTTCAGAAGATCATTTGAAAGGAATAATGCAAGCACTTATGCCTCATTTTTCACTATTGTAACTTGGTATTTGGGGGGATTTTGTGGAAAAAAAATGAATCCCCTTCAGGTACCTTTGTTACAGGTTGAATCCATCTTGTGCTAACGTCTATAGCTCAGGCCTAAGAAACAGCTTGCTCTGACTTTTTCACAGTGAAACTGCAAATTCAGCAAAATCAGCAAAGATTGAGCTACGAAATGAGCTAATATCCTGTCCCAGAGAGCTTACACAATGAGAGTCTACAGCTAATGAAAAGGCCTCTTGGATGAACAAAGGAGAACGTAAACAAAGAAGACGAACATCAGTATCTACAGTTTATCTGCAGGAAACATGACTCACAGAAGGCAAGTGAGAATGATGAGACAGGATGCTACAGAGAACACAGAGAAAAGGGTTAAAAGTTAAGATGCAGATTTGCTTAAGAAAATGGGGAAGAAGAAACAGAAAGGAAATCTATGTATCAGCAAATTTGAGCCTGAAAATGAATATAAATATGAGAGAGAAATCTTGATAAATAGACAGACGGTAGCTGATCTCACTGGAGTAAGGCTCTCTCTGTCCCAGGACCTTTTTTCACTTAAATCAGGTGCTCTGCTTGATATGGATCGATATTGAAATTTGTACCTTATAAAGTAGAGCTTGTGATGTTACAGACCTGATAAGATAAATAAAACTTTTATGTGCATTTATGGTGGCACGAGCAATTTGTTTAAGGTCCTGTATGTATGTTGGGGTGGAACAGAAGCAGCCAAACAAAAAATAGAAAATCCCCAAATAATCTTAAGGGAAGCCCAGAAAACCCCCAACAATTTCTGATAACATATTGACAATGGCATAGATTTGTTTGTCTTACTAATCTATTATATTTTTTTTGAAGGTGTGAATAAACAACTAGAAAAGGTGAGCCATTGATAAAGTGTATCTGGATTTTCAGAAAGCTTTTGACAAGGTCCCCCATGAGACCTGGCAAAATTAAAAAGTCACGGGATAGGAGGCAGTGTGGATCAGGAACTGGTTAAAAGATAGAAAGCAGAGGAGTAGGGCTAAATGGGCAATTTTCTCAACGGAGAAAGATGAATAGTGGAGTACCCAAGGAATCTGTGCTGGGCCTGCTGCTTTTTAATATATTCATAAATGACCTGAAAATGAAACAAGTAAGGTGATCAAATTTTCAGATGACACAAAATTATTCAAAGTTGTTAAAACACAAGAGGATTGTGAAAAATTGCAAGAGGACCTTGATAAATTGGAAGACTGGACATTCAAATGGCAGATGAAATTTAATGTGAGCAAGTGCAATATTATGCACAAACTATGCTTACCCGATGCAAGGTTCCACATTAGGAACCACCACCCAGGAAAAAGATTTAGGTGTCATCGTGGCTAACATGTTGAAACCCTCCACCCAGTGTGCAGCGTCAGCCAAGAGAGCAAATAGAATGCTAGGCATCATAAGGAAAGGAATGGAGAATAAAACCAAGAATTGTGCACCTTGAATATTGTGTGCAATTCTGGTCGCCATATCTTAAAAAGAATATAGCGGAATTACAAAAAGTACAGAGAACAGCCACCAAAATGGTAAAGGGGATGGAAGAATACCCCTAACAGGAAAGGCTTAAAAGGTTAGGGCTCTTCAACTTGGAAAAGAGATGGCTGAGGGGAGATATGATAGAGGTCTATAAATTAATGAATGGAGTGGAACGGGTAAATGTAGATCGGTTGTTTACGCCATCAAAAAAGCATAGTTACTTACCTGTAACAGGTGATCTCCGGGAACAGCAGGAATTTAATCTTCACATATGGGCATCGTCGGTACCGACAGAGCCTGCGTGGGAACGCTCCCCAGCGTCCAATAGGAAAGCTTTTGGGAGCATCCCACAGCGCCTGCGTGCTGCTTTCCCACCTTTCCCAACTGTCCCTCTCCAGTTGAGTTTATAGCTGAGACAAAAGAGAGAGGGAAAGAGAGAGATAGAGAGATTCAACTCCTAGGGGAGGTGGGCGGGTTGTGAAGCTTAAATTCCTGCTGTTCCCGGAGATCACCTGTTACAGGTGAGTAACTATGCTATCTCCAGGAACAAGCAGGAATGTAGTCTTCACACATGGGGACTCCCTAGCTGCAGATGCCAGGGAGATGGCCCCAGAAAGTTGTGTGCCCTTGTGAAAGGGCTCCACTTCCCCCCCATGGATCTCTGGCATCCTACCAGGGATGGTGGGTAGGAGTTGATTAAGTCTGGGAACAGGTGTTGAAGAACAGCCTGACCAAACAAGGCATCCCGGCGGGAGTCCTTGTCTAAGCAGTAATGGGCTGTGAAGTGTGATGGCGCAGCTGGGTTTAACACTAGTGAAAGGAGCAGAAATCACTCTTTTTCCCCTGTAGCTAAGAGCAGTGCAGGCAGAGAAAGGGTTAAACCTTCTACTAATGAAAAAAACCCTGTGCTCAGAAAGCAAGAGAGGGAGCCACACCTCAGCTCCATGACAATCAAGGGAGCTGACGTAAGAGGAAGGGAGGCGGAGTCAAAGCCCATAGGACAGCCCCAAACATTTAGCCATGAGGAAACAGGAAGAGGAAGGACAGGAACAGGAAGGTCAGAAAGAACGTCGGCAGCAAGGAGCTGTAAGAGTTCTGGAAGAGACCCTAAAAAGTGTTCTGAGGGGACCTGTGAGAGGAACCGAGATGAGAGTTTAAGCAGGAGCAAAGTTCCAAGGGAAAGGCTGCACAGATACTCTGATTGCAGGCAACGTGTGAGTAGCCCTAGTTCAGAGAGAAGCACAGCTGCATATGAGCAAGTGGCTGATTGGGAGCTCTGGAGACAGGAGACAGAGTCAAACCCTATTGAGCAGGAGAACAGCCGGGAGCAGAGGAAGCAGTCTGGGGTCAAGAGGTTGCCTGTAAACTTGCCAGAAAGGGTACGGAAAGCCAGGAAGAAGGTGAGCCCTTTTGATTCTATTAAGGCAGTACTCAAAGAGTCTGGTGTTTTAAGTTCCTCCCTCACAGCTCAGACTAAAGAAGAGTCCCGTTTGAAACAGTTAAAGGCTTTATTAGAGCAGTGGAAGCCTGTACAAGAGAAGCCTGTATTGGAAGAAAGCATATCAGACTCAGAGGGAGAGCCCATGCAGTTTGAAGAAGCTGGTGTTGCTAGGGAGGATTCTGATATGGAAACTGATTGTGCATTTTGCCAGAGAGGGTAAAATCTATGAACTGTGATACTAATAGTAAGTACTGGAAGAAGCCTGACATTGTGCCAGGAGGGTTTTTACACGGGAAGCAGAGAGCTGCTGGAGTGTAAAAAGCCAGGCCAATTAGGCAAAAGCTGGAAGAAAAGAGCATTACTGCTTTTGGTGTTTTAAAGAAGCATTTTTGATTGCTGAAGGAGAAAAGCAGTAAATGTTTTATATCAGGAAGAAGCTGGAAGACAGTGCTGTGAAAGGAACATGCCTGTATGTTTAGAAGCTGAATAATTCTGTTTCAGTTAAAGAGATTTTGCTTTGGAGAAGTATCCTTTATTTCTGTTATTGGGATAGTAGGTGAACACTTGTGCAACAATAACAATAAAACTTATTGTTAACCCTATTCCTTGCTGACTCAGTCTGTGCCACAACTACAAGGGAACAGAGACCGCAGCACTTAAAGGGATACAAATAAATATGTGGTCCGCCCACTCCCACTAGGCAGCTGCCTATATAAGGGGTGGACGCGACAGAAGGTATGAACCGAAGCCCAAGTAGCTGCTTGACAGATGTCGTTGATAGAGTGAAGATGAGCCATTGAGGCTGCCATGGCTCTCACAATGTGAGCTGTGATATGGCCTTCAAGAGGAAGGTTCTTACTCTCATAGGCAAAAGATATACACTGTGCGATCCAGTTGGACAGTGTCCTTTTGGAGACTGGAAGTCACAAATGACTAGGATCAAAAGCAACAAAGACTTGAGAGGATTTTCTAGGTTGCTGTGTCCTTTGCAAGTAAAAGGCCAAAGCTCTTTTACAGTCCAAAGTATGAAGGTTCCTTTCTGCATTTCAGGCGTGAGGCCTTGGAAAGAATACAGGAAGGTAAACCGCTTGGTTCAAATAAAAGGGCGAAACCACCTTTGGCATAAAGTGTGGATGAGTCCTAAGGACTACCTTATCATGATGGAACCTTGTATAAGGAGGATCAGCCACCAAGGCTTGCAATTCACTGATGCGACGTGCTGATGTGATTGCAATGAGAGAGATAACTTTCCAGGAAAGGAATTTCAAAGAGGTAGTGGCTAATGGTTCAAGGGGCGGTTTCATGAGCTGCCCAAGTACCAGATTCAAGTCCCATGCCACCGGTGATGGCTTAATGGGAGGCTTTGTTAAAAGAAGGCCTCTCATAAATCTCGCTATGAGAGGATGAGAGGAAATAGGTTGTCCATTTAGAGGCTTGAAAGAAGCTGCAATAGCACTCAAATGGACTCTCACTGAATTAGTCTTAAGCCCTGCATTTGATAAATGAAGGAGGTATTCCAGTAATGGTTCCAGAGGTATCACAAGAAGGTTAAGACCCTTCTGCGAGCATCATATGGTAAAACATTTCCACTTAAATGCATAAGAGCGTCTTGTGGAAGGTTTCCTGGAAGCATGAAAGATATCCTTTACCTGCTGGGAAAGGTTAAGACCATGAAGTTCTAGGCTTTCAGCAACCAGGCCCTGAGATGCAGAGACTGGGGATTGGGATGCCACAGCATCCCGTCCTCTTGAGAAAGGAGATCTGGAGCAGATCCTAACTCCAGAGGCGGAGCTTGAGAGAGATGTAGGAGCAGAGGGTACCACATTTGCCGTGGCCAACGTGGAGCTATGAGGATCATATGACCTCTGTCTCTCTGAAGCTTGAACAGGGTTTTGGGAATTAGGGAAATGGGTGGAAAGGTATACAGGAAATCCTGACCCCAATGGAGGAGGAAAGCATCCCTGGCCTGACAACCCTGAGCCGGAATTCTGGAACAGAACCGGGGAAGTTTGGCATTCAGTGGACTTGCAAAGAGGTCTATGTCCGGGGTTCCCCAAATTTGAAAAATGTTGGCCACCTGCTCTGCATGGAGAGACCATTCATGTGGAAGCAGAACTCGACTGAGTCTGTCTGCCCAAGAGTTTTGAATGCCTGGAAGATACACCGCAAGGAGATGAATCTGATGCTCTCTGGCGAGGGCCCATAGTTGCACATCTTTGCTGCAGAGCGACAGAGAGCCTGTTCCGCCCTGCTTGTTCACATAGAACATGGCTACTTGATTGTCTGTTTGAACTAGGAGTGTCTTGTAGCTGAGCTGAGTGTGAAATACTCGAAGAGCAAGGAAGATTGCTCTGAGCTCCAGGAGATTGATATGGAGATAGGCCTCCTGTGGGGCCCAGGTACCCTGGGTAGAGAGGCCTTGCAAGTGGGCTCCCCAACCCACCTGTGAAGCATCTATTGTTAGAGTGGCTTGGGGTAGGGGTTGCTGAAAAGGAGACCCCACCAAAAGATTTTTGAGTGACTGCCACCATTGGAGGGACAAAATAAGGCGATCCAAGTTTGCTATTTTGTCTGACAGGCAACCTGATGCCTGAGTCCACTGAGTGGATAAGGTCCACTGGGCTGCCCTCATATGGAGGCGAGCATAAGGAACCACATGCATGGTGGATGCCATGTGGCCTAGCAACTGTAACATTTCCCGAGCAGTGAGGTGAGGTTCTAGCACTGCTTGGGAAGCTAACTGCACAATGCGAAGGCAGCGGGGCTGTGGAAGGTAGGCCCTTGTTTGACTGATATCCAGAAGAGCTCCTATAAACTCTAGGGATTGAGTGGGAGCAAGGATGAACTTTGGGAAGTTTATGACAAGTCCCAAATACCGAAGGATGCGCATTGTGCGAGACAGAGCAACCCTGGCCTCTGGCTCTGAAGATGCTCGAATGAGCCAATCGTCTAAGTAAGTGAAGACGAATATTCCCAGGGTGCGGAGAAATGCTGCTACCACAGCCATGCATTTTGTGAACACCCTTGGTGCAGAGGCCAGACCAAAAGAAGAACCCTGTATTGGTAGTGCTTCCCTTGAAACAGGAAGCGAAGGAACTTTCGGTGAGTTGGATGGATGAGAACATGAGCGTGTACGCATCCTTGAGATCTAGAGAACAAAGCCAATCCTGACTCTGAAGGTATGGCAGCAGAGTTCCTAGAGAAATCATTTTGAACTTCTCTCTGAACAGGAATTTGTTCAATTCTCTGAGGTCTAGAATAGGTCTGTGTCCTCCTGTTTTCTTTGGGATAAGGAAATAGGGGGAGTAAAACCCTGTACCCCGTTGGGGAATGGGTACCTCTTCTATTGCCCCTTGAGCAAGGAGCATAGTGACTTCTTGACCTAACTGGTCGTTGAGAGAGGTCTGAGAATTGAACTGTCTTACTATTGTAGGAGGGGGCATGCTGAGGAAATGAAGCTTGTACCCCCCTCTCTTACAATAGACATAGTCCAATTTTCTGCTGTTATCTGACCCCATCTGGGGGCAAAATGACATAACCTCCTTGGGATGGTGGAGGGTTCTGGGCCGTTCAGGGCCAGGAAAGCAAAGTTCTCTAGAAAGGAGTCAAAGCCCCTGTGGAGGCTGAGTCTGCTCAGCCGGTTGAGGCTTAGCTGCTTTTGGTTTCCTTTGTTGCCTAGGTTGTTGCTGCTGTCCCTTTTGGGCAGACTGACCTAAACGATGTCCCTGCTGGGTATAGGAGGGGAAAACTTTCTTCTTGCTGAAGAATGGTTTCTTAGAGGATCTTTTCCTCGCAGGATCAGCTGTAGATTTAGACAATCTATCCAAAGTGATATTGTCAGCATCAATCTCATTAGCTTTTTCCTGCCAATTCTTGCCAAAGAGATTCTCTCCTGTGCAAGGTATATTCCCCAGTTTGTCCTGTACCCAGATTTTCAAGTCAGATGCGTGGAGCCCGGCAATTCTACGTGCACCTATGGCAATAGCAGAGGTTCTGCTTATGCATTCAAAACAGTCAAAGGCTGCACAATTCACAAACTTGGAAACATCCTGAGCATGTTTAACAAGAGCAAGATAATCTTGCCTTTTATCATCAGGAAGGAGAGGGCTCATAAGCTCTAAGTCTCCTGTGACCTCCTTAAGGAACATTCCCATATACAAGATATAGGAACTGATCCTAGCAGAAAGCATGGAAGGATCGACGTCCAAAGGCGTCAAGAGTCCTACACTCACATCCTGGAGGATTAGATGCATGCCTTTTTGCACTCTTTATCCGTCTCATGGCTGATTCCACGACCATGGAATGATGTGGTAATTGAGTTTTCTGAAACCCAGGACAAGGAGGAACTCGATACATGGTGTCAAGTCTTCGAGAGTGAGGAGATGTGGTCAAAGGTGTTTCCCACATCCTTAACATAAGATCATGCAAGATCTCATGAATAAGTAAGGTAGCTGCCTCCTTGGGAGCTTTAGGGTACTGTAGTATTTCTAATTCCTTTGCCCTAGGCTCTTTTTCAGAAGCCACTGTGATGGAAAGACCTCGGGCCACATCTCGGATAAAATCCTGAAAGGACACATCCTCTGGTAGAGACATCCTACGCTGAGGAAAAGAGGAATCCTCAGGAAGAAGTACTCTGGTATCGGCAGAGCTTTGAGAGTCTTCAGACTCATCCGAGGATTCGAAGTATCTCCAATCCGGGTGATCGTGCAAGGCACGGTACCGGTACCGACTTGTCGATGCCGGATAGAGATGCATGACTCGGTCCCGGTAGAATACCTGCCGATGTCGATGCAGTCAGTGCCGGCACCGGTTGAATTGTCTGAAGTGGATTCAGGGGCATCGAGGCCATGAGAAGAGCTGCCAGACTGCGTTCAATAGCCAAGAATCTCTGGTCTATCGATACTGCCGATGCTTGGATATCGGTGCCGGATGAAGCGGCCGGCACCAGTAGTTCTGTTGAGGTTGAGGCCTCGAGAACATCCTGGAGCTCCGTTCGTGCTTTGGAAGCCAAAGCCTCCCACCGGGGCAATTTTGCTGGTGAAAGTCCCTCAAGGACAACGCCAGAGGCATCTCGATGTTTAGAAGGAAATCTACCCTTTGAGGACCGGCCAGATTTATGTTTAGTTACCTGAGATCCATGGGAGGAAGATGAAGCCCTGGAAGACGTTGATGCCACAGAGACTGCATCGGAGGGAAAAAGGGTGCTAAGTTTCGCAGCTCGGTTTTGCCGGCCCCTTTTCGACATCATCCCACAGGCAACACACTCTGAAATAGAGTGATCAGGACCTAAACATTTGAGGCACCACTCATGGGTGTCGGTGACGGAGATGGTACCACCACACTTAGAACACTTTTTAAAACCCAAAGCGGGTTTTTCCATTTTGAGGGAAACAAATTGGGCCTAGTGCCCAAAATGGCGTGTGGCACCCGAAAAGAAAATTACTGGAGAGACTCAAAAAACAAAGTTGTTGTTTTTTTAGAAAAAAGAAAAGAACCACCGGCGGTACCGGTATAGCGTCGAGGGAAGGCAGACGCGACCACAAAAAAGAAGAATAAGAAGGGAAATTTTCTGTCAGCTCCGCGGAAAACGAAGAACTGGAGAGGGAAAGTTGGGAAAGGTGGGAAGGCAGCACGCAGGCGCTGTGGGATGCTCCCAAAAGCTTTCCTATTGGACGCTGGGGAGTGTTCCCGCACAGGCTCCGCCGGTACCGACGATACCCATATGTGAAGACTACATTCCTGCTTGTTCCTGGAGATAGAAGAAAGAATAGGGGGAAATGCAATGAAGCTACAATGTAACCCATTTAATACTAATAAAAATATTTTTTCACTCAAAGCGTAATCAAACTCTGGAATTCACTACTGGAGGACGTAGTAAAAGCTGTCTGTGTAGCTGGGTTTAAAAAAGGTTTGGACAAGTTTCTAGAGGGAAGGTTCATAAACCATTATTAAAGAGGACCATGGAAATCCACTGCTTGCCCCAGGACAAGCGTTGTTGAACCTGTGTGCCTTTTTAGGAACCTGCCAGGTATTTGTGACCTGGATTAGCCACTATTGGAAACAGGATACTGGGCTTGATGGGCCTTAGTCTGACCCAGTATGGCATGTTCAGTCCAAGCAGCCTTTGCAATCCAGGGGGGCCCAAGCAGGAAGAGGGACCACACAGTGGCGAAGGTAGAGTAGCAAACTTGCTTTTAAGTATTTGCTGCACTGCCTTCTACTTTTTCTGTTTTTCAGGCCTGGCAGTCTTTACTTCCCACTGCAGGGCCTGGGCCGAAGTCTCAAGATAAACCTCTACTCCTCCCTGTCTCCTCAGCTCACAATCTTCCGGTCGTCTTTGACTCCTTTCTCTTCTTCTCCACACACATCCAACTGAGAGCTAAAACCTGCCGTTTCTTTCTCTACAACATCAACAAAATTCGCCCATTCCTTTTTGAAGACACTTATCCACTCCTTAGTCACCTCCCATCTAGACTATTGTAACCTACTCCATGCTGGTCTCCCTTTGAATCATCTCTCTCCTTCAATCTGTTCAACACTCTGCTGCACGGCTAATCTTCCGCCAGCCTCATGCTCATATTACCCTTCTTCTCAAGTAACTTCATTGGCTCCCTATCCGTTTCCGCATCCAGGTCAAACTTCTCCTGCTGATCTATAAGTGCATTCACTCTGCAGCTCCTCACTACCTTTCCTCTCTTACACAACTCCTTGGGAACTCCACTCTTCTGGCAAATGGCCTCTATCTGTGCCCTTCTCTTCTATTGCTAACTCCAGACTTTTCTCCTTTCACCTTGCTGCTCCTTATGCCTGAACAAATTACCTGAGTCTATACATTAGGCGCCTTCTCTGACCCTTTTCAAATCCAGGCTGAAAACTCACCTCTTCGCTGCCACTTTCGGATCTTGACTCACCTGATCTTCTTTGTGATTCCTTACCATTCCCCATAGCTGTATTCCATGTCTGTAGCTACTGTGTTTTCTGCCTTGATTAGATTATAAGCTCTGATGAGCAGGGACCATCTTTTACATGTGTCTGTGCAGCACTGCGTACGTCTTGTAGTGCTATACAAATGTTCAGTAGTAGTAGTAGTAGAGATAACAGTCACGGTTTGCGAGACTTTGGCCTGGTGGCAGGTGGTGAAGGCTGCCGGGCTTGAAGAATAGAGAAAATGTGACAGTGCACATAAGACAAAAGTAAGTTTGCCATGGAAGGTGGCAGCAGCGATGGTGGCCAGCTGTGGCAATGGGGGCCCCTCATAAGAACTTCTGCCTCCGAATATCGAGATTACAAATGCTGCAAAATACAGCAGCAAAATAGATTTTAAAAGCAACAAGATGGGAAAGAGGAACACAATTCTTAAATGGTTTGTACTGGTTATTGATTAAGGTTGATTGGCGTTTAAAATCTTGCGCCAGGACTTAGACAGCCTATATGATAAGTTTGATAAAATACTGTACTCCAAACTGAAATTTAATATGAGCATACTTACAGAGAATTTGTATTCCAGCAGCAAAGTCATTTAAAATGAAAAGTTTCTTGAAAATTACTTTCTCCAAGAAAGCACTAAGGGGTATGCTTACTGAAGGGTAGCAGGGGGTTTTGGCGTGGCACTAAAAGGTAGCGTGGGGCTCTATGCCAAAACCCTTATCCTACCCTTTGTAGCGCATGATTGGACAGGACAGGGGCATTGCCACCGCAGTGCGGCCTGTGCTGGCATTTGTTGCCCGTGTTAGTTGCTCTTGTGCTACTTGCACCGAACGCAGGTAACACCTCAATGGGTGGTGTTAGTTGCTCCCACAGCTGGCTTGTCAAGTTGAAGCGTGGTAACTGCAGATGTATCTGTCCCCTTGCAGTCAGCTGAAGCCCTGTGCTGGTAACACAGTCCATACAAGTGTTACCAGCACGGATCTTAGTAAACATGCTCTGAAGCGTTTTGAACTCCCTACCACTAATGTACCATTCCTAATTGTACCTCCAGGCCAGTCAAGTTACGCGTGTGTTGCCATCGCCCACCAGCCGCTGAGGGCTGAACATGACAGAATCCTGACATCACAGAATAAGAGCTCCTCTGTCGGCTATAGGATCCAGTCTTTCGGTCCTCAGCAACAGAGTAAGCATCCCTGGGATAGTAGACTTCCCTTGGGTTACAAATGTAAAGGCTTTGTCATTTATGGGTGGCCTAGCAGGCACCTTAGAAGAGAGCTGAAATTTGTATTGGGTAGTTATATTGAAGTGCTGTATGGTGAGTAAAGGCCAGAGTGCTGTCAGGTCCTGTCAGCCGGGTGCCTAGTGGGTTAAAAAGGTCCCAGGGGTCCCAGGTTCCCTTACCCCTTTTCTAGCCTCAGAGGGGAGCTTGCAGACAGGGTCGGCCGGTGCCTGTATGCTACAGATCACCGTGCTACCCCCCTCCCCCCCATCTCTCCTCCCAGTATTTCAGCTGCTCAGCAATTTCTGTACAATCATTATTGGGAGTGAAAGCAGGTAGCTAGTGGCTACATAGCTTCACTCCGTGAAGGGGGGTGCTCCCGTGGATGCGCGACCAGCTTTGGGTCCTAGTGGAAAAGCTTCAGGGTCATGTCATCCCCTGGTTCCTGTCCGCGCTGGAGGCCTCGTGCATGTGGGTGTATGCCAGACATTTTTTCTGCTTGCCTGCTGTGTTCAGGTAAGCGCGGATTGCAGGTAGTGGGTGTGTGTAGGTTTTGTGAATGGCAGGGCCACTCTGGAGCGTTTTGTGATGGACAGTGCGTCAGCAGGGGAGCCCTCAGAGTGGGTAGGAACCGCGGCCTTTTTAATGCGGTCACCCCCAGCTGCTCCCAAGCTGCTGAAACATGGTAAAGGCAAAGTTAAGGCTAAGGGGGGACTCCTTTGGGGGAGGCACGGAAGCAACGCCAGTTAGTATGTCTCTTCCACAAATTTTCTCTCTGGATTTTATTTTAGCATCACATTCTGCCTATTGCCCGAAAAGGAAGCAGGCTCCTCCTGTGCTGGTGGAGAACCCTCTGAGTTTGGAGGAATCACCATTTCCAGGGCCTGAGGTGGGGCAGGACTTGTCAGACAGCATGCCACCACCAAAGAGGGAGCCTGAAGCCTGGCAGGTTCAGAGCCCTCCTCCCACCCACATCTCTGAGGACCTGGGTGAGGGTCCTTCAGATTTGTGGGGTGAGCCAGAGTCTGGGGATTTAGAGGAGGGTGAGATACCCTCGGGGAATGACCCTAACATCGTCAGAGTGTTCCATCGAGAGGAGCTAGCAGCCCTGATTCAACATTCCCTGGCGGCTCTTAACATTCCACCTCCAGCTGCAGTTACGGAGGAGCCTTTGGAAGATCCTTCACTACACGGCTTCAAGGGGTCTCAGGTGAGTTTCCCAGTACATCAGGTCATCAAGAAAATGATGGAATGGGAATTCCTGGAGACCATGCTAAGAGGTAGCAGGGCGATGGGTCGCCTGTACCCTATTCCGCAGGAGGAGCGGAACTTGCTCAAAATGCCTAAGGTGGACACTCTAGTCTCCGCAGTCACTAAGAAGACCACCATTCCCATTGAAGGAGGTGCAGCCTTAAAGGATCTTCAGGATCGGAAACTGGAGTCCCTTCTGAAGCTCGCCTCTGACACCAGTGCCTTGTTGCTCCAAGCCTCCATTTGTGGGGTCTATGTGTCCAGAACCTCTATTCGATGGCTCCAGGGCCTTGCTCTGTTGGACCTGGAAAGGGCTAAGCTGGAGTCTGTGGCGGCATACATGGCAGATGCCTTCAATGATATGGTCTGCGCATCTTCTAAGACCATGGCTTGCATCATAGCAGCATGGAGGTTTCTGTGACTCCACAACTGGTCAGCGGATGTGGCATCGAAGGCGCGACTCAGTAAGCTTCCCTTTAAGAGGAAGTTGCTGTTTGGGGAAATTGGTAAAAGACCTTGGTGACTTTAAAGGCAGTTTATTTTCGTCCCTCAAGCCCAGTCCCGGCACCTTTGAGTTGTCTCTCCCCTCCAGCAACTTGGAGACTGAGCATGTCACATTTTCATGACATCACCCTGGATAAGCAGCTGGCACCTCCCTCCAGCATCTCAGTCTCCAAGTAGCTGTAGGGTGCGATTCCCTTGGACTCATTGAAGGGCAATTAGGAATTTTTTGTTTTTGTCCTAGTTTCACTGAATTTAAGGGAAGGATTCAATAGTTGATTTTAAGTCTGTGTGGGCTAGTGTTAGTTAAAGATGTTAACAAAAAAAAAAAAGGGGGGGGGCTCCGATTCCTCAAAGACCTTCATGTTCAGCTTGAGGGCAGGCAGGCAGTGCCCAGGAACCTTGCTGGTAGGGAGGGGATTGTCCTGCAGCACATCAGGAGGCTGGCAGCTCTGGAGCTCGGAAGGAGAGTAAGGAGCAGTCGGGGAGAAACCTTTCTCTCAGCTTTGCCAGTTAGCGCTAAAGCCGCAGCAGGATCAGCAGGGCATGAATCGGCTGTGATAACAGTAAGGGGCTATTTTTTCCTTCTTTTAAACGGAGCCCTGCAGTACCGGAGGTTATGGCAGGCCATGTATGAAAGAGATCTAGCGCTAACCTCGTGTGTGAGAGACGGCCATTTTCCCGCCGAACGCAGGAACCGCCGTCAGACTGTTAGAGCCGCAATTTTTTGTTTTTTTGCTCTCGGTGGGGGGGGGGGGGGGGGGGCGAATTTAGCTAAGCGGATGCTGGGAGTGCCTTTCTCCACATTTTTTGTTTTGCCCAGGGGGCAGGCTATCCTACAATGTCTTTTGGAGCATAGATTAAAAAAAAAAAATGATAGCTAAGGCTAACATATGCAATCAAAAACTCTTGTCTCTGACTGCTGGCAGGGAGGATTCAGAATGACGTCCAAGGCAGCATGCATCACCTGCGGGTCACGTAAAGAACCAGTCTGCTGCAAAGGCTGGGAGTCCAGGGCTCTGGAGCAGAAGGCTGTGGAGACCCGGGGGCCACAGGCTGATCTGTTGCCAGCAGGATTCATCTCGTACTTTGTCCTACTCATGCATCAGGCTTTTAGTATGAAGCAGAGTACAAGGGACAAATCAGAAGCAGTCCTAGCTGCAGTTCCAAAGAGATGTTTCTAAGAGTCATGGGGTCAAGTTTAAAAAAAAAAAAAAGTCCATTCGAACCTCTAACAGCTTTTTTCTTAACCAGACCTGATGTTTAATAGGGGGAAGATAAGCCAGGTTCCAGCAAGCGGGGTGCTGAGTACAACCTCGGGGAGGACTTGGGGTCTGTAGCCACAGGAGAGCTAAAAAATCCAGAAGCAGACCAAGAACCGGAGTCCGACTTGGAGGAGAGTGAGATTCTTCAGAGGGAGGATCCTTGTATCATCCAAGTCTTCAGACAAGATGACTGGGCGGTTTTAATAGCGCAAATGATCAAGGCGTTGAATGTTAACACAGCAGCTCCAGGAGAGAGGAGCCTCTGGAAGATCTGCTATTTCAGGCGGTTAGGACGATGTGGAAAGCCGTTCCCTTGCACAGATGCAACAGAGGATGCAGGATGGATGGGAGGTGCCCAAGGCCACTCAGAGAGACAAGGGCAATGACCTGGCTTTACCCACTACCAGAGAAGCACAGAATTCTTGCACGCCCCCAAAGTGAAGGCAGAAGTTCCATGGTCAATGATGATTCAGGTTGAGGGAATTTTGGTGCTAAAGGAGGTTCAGGAAAGGAAGTTGGACACTAGGCACACAGACTTTAGAGGTTAATGCTCTGTCCTTGCAGGCGGCCAGTTGCAGCACTTTTGGGGCGAGGGCATGCCTGCGATGGGTGCACGGAGCACTAGCGCAGTCAGAGAGGTCCCCGCCTCAGCTGCCAGAAGCGGCCAAGCTACAGTCAGGCACTGCACACTTGACAGATACCTTCTATAACCTCAGTAGGGGCTTGATGAAGAGGGTGGCAGTGGTGGTCGCCATTAGGCACTACTTGTGGCTGTGGAATTGGTCTACTGACATCTCTGCTGAGGTCTGTCTCTGTAAACTGCCCTTAAGAGGAGGATCTGGACAAGTACCACAAGGATCCGCACTCTCAGCACTCCTTTTTAACATCTACATCCAACCAATATGCAACATTATGAAAGAGAACAACATCCAATACACAATATACGCAGACGATATAATGGTATACTCCCCGATATCAATCGAAAACCCGGACTTCTCTAAGATAGCAGACTGCCTTACCCAAATGGCGAAGTGGTGCCAAAACAACAATCTAGCTATAAACTACAACAAGACTGAAGCTTTAATCATCACTCGAAACCAAAGCTTCACACACCCACCAAACATAAAGATACAAAGCACCACGATACCGATAAGATCGGAGGTGAGATACCTTGGGGTTACTCTGGACAGTAAACTCAACCTCAAACCACACATAGACAAAACAATCCAAAAAGCATATTACAGGATGCGAATCATCAGGAGACTGAAACCACTCCTCGCTCCAGAACACTTCCGTACAGTCTGTCAAGCACTGATAACCCCAATACTGGACTTCTGCAATCCGATATACCTCGGACTACCAAAACAAGCTCTCAAACCACTACAGCTGGCACAAAACACTGCAGCTCGAATCATATCCGGAGCCGCAAGGCAGGAGCACATCACACCTACACTAAAGGACTTACACTGGCTCCCAATCATCGCTCGCATCAGATACAAGACTATCATAAACCTATTTAAGATAAAAGAACACACATCAGCCAACAGCCTCCACCTGCTCATACAACCGGAAACCAGCGCACGTCCCAGAAGAAGTCAAACACGCAACCGAGTCAGCACCCCAAATGAGTACAAGCACACACGCAAGGACACAACAGACAGAGCTCTCTCCATGGCTGCTCCAACAATATGGAACAATCTACCAGACGATCTAAGGGCAACTCCAGACCTCAAAGACTTCAGAAAACAACTGAAAACCATGCTGTTCATAGAGCACTATGGTCACATCACATAACCTAAGAGAATGGATAACAGCACTCCAATCCTCCCAAACAACTGAATATATATAAAATATGATTCTAGCACCACTGTAAATAGCCCACCCTGTATATAGCTCAAACAAATCAAGCACCCAACACATCCCTCACACAACTAAGTTTTATCCTCACTGCATGTACAACACACACACTTTACCTGATTGCTTGCTGTGATACCACCTTGATTATTAAGATAAGGCGGTTTAGAAATACTGTTAAATAAATAAATAAATAAATAAAGTTGGTGAAAGATCTCAGAGAGACAAAAGGCGGTAGGTTGCTAGAGGATAAACAGAAATCGGCACACGGTTCTGCTCCTGCTTGGGGATAGCCCAAGGATTTCCACCATTTTCCAGCAGTCAGGTTTGCACTATATCAAAGGGGAGCGCTTTCCAGCTCCAGGGGGGCAGGCAGGGGTTTGTTCCCCTCCATGGCCCCATGGGGCGAAAAGAAGGGAACAAATGAAGCGAGGACAGGACAGGCGGCTGAGTGTCTGTAAGAGGTCGACTATGGGACTGTTGCGACGCCTGGTTCCTAATCACTTTCAATCAGTGGGTATTGCAGGTCATCAGGGTAGGAAACGCCTTAGAGTTCATGTGGTCTCTCAGAGAAGGTTGTGGTGGTTTCCCGTGCAGGGCACAGAGGCAGCACCAGGCCATACGTCAGACGCTACGACGGCTGTTAGAATGGCGCACGGGGGTGCAGGTACCAGTGCGTGTGGGGTCAATACTCCATTTACTTTACAGTTCCAAAGAGAGACGGATTGTTCTGTCCAATTTTGGACCTCTAGGTGCTGCGCTTCCATTTGGAAGCGCTCTGGTCAGTTATCGTGGCGGTTTGGTCAAGGGAGCTTTTTCTACCTCACTCGATCCCACAGAGACTTACCAGTATATACTGATGTGGGATGATAATCAGCAGTTTTCTAAGGTTTGGGGCATTTTCAGTTTCGAGCTCTTCCCTTTGGCCTGGCCATAGCTCCGCGGACGTTCACCAAGGTAATGGTGGTGTTGCAGTGCACCCTTATCTGGACAATGGGCTCATTTGGGCAAAGTCCAGGGAGTAGGGTGAGTACATTACGAAGAATCATCGCCTGTCTGCAAAGCCTTGGCTGGGGCATCAGCTTTACCAAGCGCCAGCTTCAGCCATCCCAGGACTTGGAATATTTGGAAATACACTTCCAAATAGATCTCTCTTAGGTATTTCGGCCGATTGACAGAGCATGCAAGTTACAGCTGCGGATACAGCGCTTTCTCAGCATGCAGGCGCCTATGGCGTGGCATTATCTACAAATTTTCGGTTCCTTGGCATGCTCGATCGAGATGGGGCCATGGGCACGGACACATATGTGACCGCTGCAACAAGAATAGTTGCGGAGGAGGTCAGCACAAGTCCATCCGCTCATGCATTAGCTCTCAAGGGGTCTCAGCTGAGATTCCTTTGGAGACACTGCAGTGGGTTCCACTCATCACAGATGCCAGTCTCTCCAGCTGGGGGGGGGGGGGGAGGGGGACGCACTGCAAACGCACCTTTGCGCAAGGATTAGGGTCTCCAGAGGAGATGGCATGGACCATCAGCCACCTAGTTAGGAGCAGTGTTCTTAGCACTAAAGGTCTTTTGGTCCCTCCTGGAAGGGAGGGTGGTGAGTGTATGCCAACACTGCGATGACAGTGGCCTATATCGATCGGCAGGATGGCACAAGAGCACGCAGTTGGAATGCAAGGCAGGGCTGCTCATAGAATCATCTGGTGGCGATCTCAGCAATGCATGGGGGTGGCAAAGCAAATGTGACAGCAGACTAGTTCAGCAGAGTCAGTATCGATCCCAGCAAGTGGACACCCAATGGCGCAGTGTTTTGCACAGCTTGGGACATGCTGTGGGTCACCAATCATGGATCTCATGGCGATCTTCATGTCTGCAAAGGTTTCTCAATGTTACAGCAAGAAGGGAACGCATGTCGAAGGGGTGCAACGTGCTAGTTCAACTGTATCCACGGAAGGTACTCGGCCTCTGTAACAAACATTGTTGAAGGCTCATTGGCAGTCCGCCTTGTTGGCGTAGGTCAGGATCTGGAGAGTTTTTGAAGGCTGGTGTGAGAAGGCAAGCTGCAGGCTATGGTGCCGAACATCCTAGCCCTTCTTCGGGAGGGCGTGGCCAAAGCTTTAGCTATCAGTTCATTGGGGGTGCAGGTAGAAGCCACCTCTTGTTACTGGGGGAGACGGCACGCCAATTCCTTAGGAGCTCATCCAATTGTCATACGTTTTATCTGCACAGTCAAGCAGGTCCGGATGCCGCTGTGCTCAGTTATTACACCTTAGGAACTCAATTGCATCCTGTTGGGTTTGGCGGAGGTCTTATTCGAACCTCTAGTGGCTTGTTCCTCAAGAACCTGACGCTTAAGACTGTCCTTCTAGTGGCAATTTGATTGGCAAGGAGAATCTTGGAGTGTCAGGTTTTTGTCTTGCCGGGGTCCTTTGCTGATCATTTCAAAGGGGAAGGGTGGGCTGAGGCTGGTACCTTCCTCTTTGCCCAAGGTGCTATCAGCTTTTCACCTAAATCAGTCATGTCATTGCCCATTTTTGCGGGGGCAGGAGAATCACTGGGGGATGTTCGACTGCGCAGGTTGGATACTCGCCGTGTTCTGCGGTGATACCTCAGGAAGACTTGCCCGTTCCAGAGGTCCCATCAATGTTTTGTTCTGTTTCTGGGGCCGCGGCAGGGGGAGTTGGCGGCCAACGCATCCATTTCTAGGTGAATATACCTTCCGCCTACCTACTAAAGCACAGACTTGCGCCGCTCGGTTTGAAGGTCCATTTCACCAGAGCTCAAGCAACATCATGGGTGGAATGCAGTCTGGTACCGCCAGTGGACATTTGTAGTGCGACGGCGGGATCGAGGTTGCACTCTTTGTTAAGCAGTACCATCTTGAGATGCAGGTGACTGGACATGCCTGTTTTGGATCGGTGGTGCTTCAGGCCGGGCTCGCGGGTCCCTCCCAAGGAAATACTGATATGGTACATCCCAAAGGTGCCGGGACTGGACTGGAGGGACGAGAAGGAAAGTGAAATTAGACCTTACCTAATTGATGTTTCTTGAGGAACTCCTGTCCAGTCCCGGAGAACCGCCCTTTCATTTAGGTTAAGTGACACGGTGGCGTTCCCGGGCCTGAAGAAGTTTATCTGGATAGCGGTGCTCAAGGACCAGGAGCTTGCGGGCTCCATCACAAAAAAAAAAAAAAAAGATATAAATAAATAAAAATATATGGTAAGGAAAAGAAGAAGTAGTAATGTCCAGAAGGCTGGACAAATGGGTAGCCTTTCTGCCTTCCTCTTCTGTCAGGTAAGCTCTTCTTTAATTTCTGATTGATGTGTGTCAATTGGGATGGAGTATATGTTTTCAGGTTGGCAAGTTTATGCTCATGTTGATATAGTTCTTACTTGTTGCTCTTGTGAGTATGCTTTGTCAAGAGGATCCTGGAGGCTGGGGGAGGTGCCAGCTGCTTATCCAGGGTGATGTCATGAAAATGTGACATGCTCAGTCTCCAAGCGGTTGGAAGGGAGAAAAAACTCAAAGGTGCCGGGACTGGACTGGAGTTGCTCAAGGAACATCAGTCAGCAGGTAAAGCACAGTTACTTACCTGTAACAGGTGATTTCTGGGAACAGCAGGAATAAGTCTTCACATATGGGTTTCGTCGGTACCGACAGAGCCTGTGCAGGAACGCTCCCCAGCTTCCAATCAGAAAGCTTTTGGGAGCATCCCACAGCGCCTGCGTGCTGCCTTCCCGCCTTTCCCAACTGTCTCTCCTCAGTTGAGTTTTAAAGCTGAGACAAAGAGAGAGAGAGAGAGAGAGGGAAAGGAAAGATAGATAGAGAGATACAACTCCTAGGGGAGGTGGGTGGGTTGTGAAGACTTATTCCTGCTGTTCCCAGAGATCACCTGTTACAGGTAAGTAACTGTGCTATCTCCAGGAACAAGCAGGAATGAGTCTTCACATGTGGGGACATCCTAGCTTTAGATGCCAGGGAGAGACCCCAGAAGCTGTGGGTCCCTAAGAAGGGCTGCAGTTCCCCTCATGGATCTCTGGCATCCTACCAGGGATGGTGGGTAGGAGTTGATTAGGTATGGAACAGGTGTTTGAGAACAGCCTGACCAAACAAGGCATCTCGGCGGGAGTCCTTGTCCAAGCAGTAATGGGCTGTGAAGGTATGAACTGAGGCCCAAGTGGCAGCTCGACAGATGTCGTCAATAGACACAGAGTTCAGATGAGCCATTGAGGCTGCCATTTGTCTCACATTGTGAGCTGTGATATGGCCCTCCAGAGAAAGGTTCTTACTCTGATAGGCGAAAGAAATACACTGGGCAATCCAGTTAGATAGTGTTCTCTTGGAGACTGGTAGTCCCAAATGAGAAGGATCAAAGGCAACAAAGAGCTGAGAGGAATTTCTATGTTGCTGTGTCCTCTGTAAGTAAAAAGCCAGAGCTCTTTTACAGTCCAGGGTATGAAGATTCCTCTCTGCACTTGATGCATGAGGTCCTGGAAAAAAAAGACAGGTAGGCAGACCTCCTGGTTGAGGTGAAAAGGCGAGACCACCTTAGGCATAAAGTGTGGATGAGTCCTAAGGACTACCTTGTCATGATGGAACCTTGTATAAGGTGGATTAGCTACGAGTGCTTGCAATTCACTAATACGACGTGCTGATGTGATTGCAATCAGAAAGATAACCTTCCAAGAAAGGTATTTCAAGGAGGTGGTAGCCAAAGGTTCAAAAGGCGGCTTCATGAGCTGACCAAGAACCAGGTTCAAGTCCCATGCCACCGGAGGTGGTCTAATGGGAGGCTTTGTTAAAAGGAGGCCTCTCATAAACCTTGCTACAAGAGGATGAGAGGAAATAGGTTGTCCATTTAGAGGCTTAAGGGAAGCTGCAATAGCACTCAAATGGACCCTTACTGAATTTGTCTTAAGGCCTGCATTAGACAAATGGAGGAGATACTCCAGCAAAGATTCCAGAGGTATGGCAAGGGTGTTAAGACCCTTCTCAGAACACCAAATAGTAAACCTCTTCCACTTGAAAGCATAAGAACGTCTAGTGGAAGGTTTTCTGGAAGCATAAAGAACATCTTTCACCTGTTGAGAAAGATGAAGATCCTGGAGATCTAGGCCTTCAGCAACCAAGCCCTGAGATGCAGAGACTGGGGATTGGGATGCCATAACTTTCCGTCCTCCTGAGATAGCAGATCTGGAGCAGACCCTAACTCCAGGGAGGGAGCTTGAGAGAGATGTAGAAGCAAAGGGTACCACACTTGCCGTGGCCAATGTGGAGCTATGAGAATCATGTGGCCTCTGTCTCTCTGAAGCTTGAACAGGGTTTTGGGAATTAGGGGAATGGGTGGAAAGGCATACAGAAGTCTTGACCCCAGTGAAGGAGGAAAGCATCCTTTGCCTGAGCTCCCTGAGTCGGAATTCTGGAACAGAACCAGGGAAGTTTGGCATTCCACGGACTTGCAAAGAGGTCTATGTCCGGGGTTCCCCAAATCTGAAAAATCCTGGCCACTGGTCCACATGTAGGGACCACTTGTGTGGAAGCAGAACTCGACTGAGTCTGTCTGCCCAAGAGTTTTGAACGCCCGGAAGATAAACTGCCAGAAGATGAATTTGATGCTCTCTGGCGAGGGCCCACAGTAGCAAAGCTTTGTTGCAAAGCGACAGAGAGCCTGTTCCGCCCTGCTTGTTCACGTAGAACATGGCTACGTGATTGTCCGTGTGGATAAGGACTGTCTTGCAGCCGAGCAGGGTGTGGAACACCCGCAGAGCAAGAAAGATTGCTCTGAGCTCCAAGAGATTGATATGTAGACAACTCTCCTGTGGAGACCAGATGCCCTGGGTGGAGAGGTCTTGCAGATGAGCTCCCCACCCCATTGGAGAAGCATCTATTGTGAGAGTTGCCTGGGGTAGAGAGTGCTGAAAAGGGGACCCCAGCAACAGGTTTTGAGGGGACTTCCACCACTGGAGGGACAAAATGAGGCGACTTGTGTTTGCTATTTTGTCTGACAGGCAATCTAATGCCTGAGTCCATTGGGTGGATAAAGTCCACTAAGCTGCCCTCATGTGAAGGCGAGCATATGGTACCACATGCACGGTGGATGCCATGTGTCCTAGTAACTGTAACATTTCTCGAGCAGTTAAATGGGGCTTTAACTCTGCTTGAGAAGCTAACTGCACCAAGCGAAGGCAACGGGCCTGGGGGAGATAGGCCCTTGCCCTTGTGGTATCCAGCAACGCCCCTATAAACTCCAGGGACTGAGTAGGGGTTACATTGGATTTTGGGATGTTTATTATCAGCCCTAAATACTGAAGGATACGCATAGTGCAGGATAGAGAACTCTTGGCCTCTGACTGAGTGGGAGCTCGAATGAGCCAGTCGTCCAAATAAGGGAAGACGAATATTCCCAGAGTGCGCAGAAATGCAGCTACCACTGCCATGCATTTCGTGAATACTCTTGGTGCAGATGCCAGACCAAAAGGGAGCACTCTGTATTGATAGTGCTTCTCTTGAAAAAGGAACCGAAGGAACCTTCTGTGAGTTGGATGGATGAGAACATGGGTGTACGCATCCTTGAGATCTAGAGAACAAAGCCAATCCTGACTCTGAAGGTATGGTAGCAGAGTTCCCAGAGAAATCATTTTGAATTTTTCCTTGACTAGGAATTTGTTCAATTCTCTGAGGTCTAAAATGGGTCTGTAGTCCCCTGTTTTCTTTGGAATAAGAAAATAGGGGGAGTATAACCCTGTGCCCTGTTGTTGAAGAGGCACTTCCTCTATTGCCCCCTGGGCGAGAAGGGTGGCAATCTCCTGACCCAACAGGTTGAGGAGGGAGGTCGGAGAATTGAACTGGTTCACTCTTGTGGGGGGGGGGGGGGGCAAGCTTGAAAAATGAAGTTTGTACCCCTCTTTTATGATGGAGAGTGACCAATGCTCTGCTGTAATTTGTCCCCACCTGGGAGCAAAATGACATAACCTTCCTGGGATGGTGGAGGGCTCTGGTCCTTCCAGAGCTAGGAAGGCTAAGTTCTCTAGCGGAAAGTCAAAGGCCCTGAGGGGGTTGAGGTTGCTGGGCCGGTGAAGGCCTAGCAGCCTTTGCTTTGTTCTGTTTGGATGATTGCTGACGTTTGGTAGAGAACTGAGCTGCAGAAGATGCCCGCTGACTATAAGCAGGATAAAATCTTCCCTTTTTAGAAAAAGGTGCTTTCTTGAACAACCTTTTCTTAACAGGAGCAGCTGTAGACTTGGATAGTCTATCCAAGGCAGAATTTTCAGCATCCATCTGATTGGCCTTTGCTTGCCAATTTTTACCAAACAGGTTTTCATCTGTACAAGGGATATTTCCCAATTCATCTTGTACCCAGATCTCCAAATCAGATGCTTGAAGCCAAGCAATTCTACATGCACCTATGGCAATAGCCGAGGCTCTGCTTACACATTAGAAGGAGTCGAAAGCTGCACAGTTGGAGAATTTGGAGATATCTTGGGCATGTTTGAGCCAAGTGAGAAAGTCCTGTCTTTTATCTTCAGAAATGAAAGGACAAAGTCTGCAAATGATCAGTGACTTCTTTTAGGAACATTCCCATGTAAAGACTATAGGAATTAATTCTTGCAACAAACATGGAAGCTTGGAAGACTCTACGTCCAAAAGCATCCAGGGTTCTACATTCACGTCCTGGAGGATTAGAGGCATGTCTTTTGGCACTTCTAATCTTTCTCATAGCAGACTCAACCACAATAGAGTGGTGAGGAAGCCGAGTTTTATGGAAACTAGGACAAGGAGGGACACGATACATGGTATCTAACCTGCGAGAATGAGGAGAGGTAGTAAGAGATGTTTCCCACATCCTCAACATGAGATCATATAAAATCTCATGAACAGGCAAGGTAGCTGCCTCCTTAGAAGTTTTAGGATATTGTAAAATATCTAACTCCTTGGCTCTGGGTTCTGTCTCAGGGGCCACCGTGATGGATAGGCCCCAAGCCACCTCCCTGATGAAGTCTTGAAAAGACAAGTCCTCTGGAGGAGACATCCTTCGTTTAGGAGAGGACTCCTCCTGTGGAAGAAGCATCACTGCATCGACAGACGCCTCAGAATCCTCAGAGTCTTCAGAGGAATCGAAGTATCGTCTGTCCGGATGCTCGTGCAAAGCCCGATACCCGTACCGACCGGGATCGGTATCGGGAATAACCGGTACCGGGGTATCGGTACCGGAGGGCTTCAGAGGACAGAGTACTGGCATAGCGGACACCGATGCCAATGTCAATGCCATCGGTACCGATGGCGGTGCTAGAGCCGGTGCCGGTGGAGTAGTCTGTTGCGGTACCAGGGGCGTCAATGCCACAAGGAAAGCCGCCAGACTGCGTTCTATGGACAGAATCCTCTGGTCCATCGACGCCGCCAATGCTTGGAAGTCGGTACCGGTGGAAGCCACCGGTACCCCAGAGCATGGCACCAGGTGATCTGTCGAGGCCAAGCCATCGAGATCATCCTGGAACCCCGATGATGATGCTTTGGAGGCCGAAGCCTCCCGCCGGGGTAATTTTGCCGGTGCAGAATCCTCGAGGGCAACGCCAGAGGCATCTCGATGCTTAGAAGGAGATCTACCCTTCGAGGACCGGCTGGATTTATGTTTAGTTACCTGAGATCCATGTGAGGAAGAAGCAGCCCTGGAAGACGTTGATGCCACCGAAGCCGCATCAGAGGGAAACAGGGTACTGAGCTTGGCAGCTCGGTTCTGCCGACCTCTTTTAGAAATCATAGAACAGGACATGTAATCTGTGGTGGAATGGTCAGGACCTAAACATTTTAGACACCAGTCGTGGGTGTCGGTGACGGAAATGGTACCGCCACATTTTGTGCACTTCTTAAACCCTGAGGCAGGCTTGTCCATGTTAAGGAAAAAAATTTTTGGGCCTAAGGCCCAAAACGCAAGTGCATCTGAAGAAAAAGAAAAGGGAATAGTTTTTTTTTTTTTTTTTTAAAAGAAGACAAGAAGGACCGGCGGTACCGGTAGAGCGTCAAAGAAGGCAGACGCGATACAAAAGAAATAAAGAAATTCTTCTGCGGTGACAGGAACACGACCTGCTGGCTCCGCGGAAAAAGAAGAACTGAGGGGAGACAGTTGGGAAAGGCGGGAAGGCAGCACGCAGGCACTGTGGGATGCTCCCAAAAGCTTTCTGATTGGATGCTGGGGAGCGTTCCCGCGCAGGCTCCGTCGGTACTGACGAAACCCATATGTGAAGACTCATTCCTGCTTGTTCCTGGAGATAGTCTAATTTCACTTTGTCAGAGGATAGGGCAAAGGGACCCAAGCTAGGTGCTCTGCAGCGGGGGCAGCCCAGAGATTTTAGGCGCTTCCACGCTTTTCAACATACCAGCAGGGGTGGTTCGGCACAGGGGGGACTATAGAGGGACTGGTCATGGAAAATTTACCATCTCCCCGGTGCCAGCGAAAAAGCCACAATGATGCCGGGCTGGCTCAGGCAGAGGTGGTGATTGGGGGGTTTACAACAATTGTTTTCCAGCCTGGGCCACTATAACCACCGACCAGTGGGTATTAGAAATCATCCAGAAGGGATACACACTGGAGTTTGCACAGCCTCTCTCAGACACCTTTGTGCTCTCACCTTACAGGGCACGGGTGAAAGCACAGGTGGTGCACGAGATGCTTCGGTGCTTGCTGCAGCTCGAAGCAGTGGTGCCGGTCCCTCGAGACCAGTGTGGGTCCGGTCAATACTCCATTTACTTTGTGGTGCCCAAAAAGGAAAGGGCCTTCCACACCATTCTTGATCTCAAGAAGGTAAATCGCATGCTATGCATGTCACTCTTCTGAATGGAAGCCTTGAGATCGGTGATTTTGGCAGTGACAGGGTGAGTTCTTGTCCATGCTGGATCTGTCTGAAGTGTATTTGCATATTCCGATACACCCAGAGCACTAGAGGTTTCTGTGTTTCACAGTGCCAGGAGGACATTTTCAGTTCAAGGCAATGCCTTTCGGTTTGGCTACTGCCCCCCGCATGTTCACCAAGATCATGGTGGCTGTAGCGGTGGCCTTGAGGATGGAGGGCATTCTCGTGCACCCCTAACCTGGACGACTGGCTCATCAGAGCAAAGTCGGAGGCTGAGGGGCGTTCTGCCAGGTCTCGAGTGGTGGAGGTTTTGCAGAGTTTGGGCTGGGTGGTCAACCTGGTCAAGAGTCACCTCCAGCCTGTGCAGAGACTGGTTAACCTCAGAGCACAGTTCGACACTCTGGCGGGCTTGGTGTCACTTCCGAAGGACAGAGTTCTCAGGATTCAGGCACAGGTTTGCATGTTTCTGCAGAAGAGTGTCAGCAGCATGGTTCTATCTCCAGCTCCTAGGTTCCATGACAGCAGCACTCGATCTGGTACCCTGGGGCTCAGGTGCACATGTGACCACTGCAGCAGGTGCTGCTTTCCCGTTGGTCCCCGCATCAGCTGCTGTCCCAGAGGTTGCCGTGTCCGGAACAGGTGCGGCAGAGTCTGGATTGGTGGTTGCAGTCCACCAATCTTCAGGTGGGGTTACTACTGGAACAGCCGCAATGGATACTAGTCACGACGGATGCCAGCCTGGTGGGCTGCAGAGCACATTATCTGTCATCAGTGACTCAAGGATACTGGACTCAGGCTTCCTAGTCCATCAACCGGTTGGAGCTGAGAGCGGTGCATCTAGCCTTGCAGTTTTTTCATCCCTTGATCGAGGGCAAGGCAGTGTGTGTTTGTTCGGACAATGCGACGACTGTGGCCTATATCAATTGCCAAGGAGGCACAGGGAGTGCACCCCTTCTGACCAACAGTCAGGAATTGCTACAGTGGGTGGAAAAGTACTTGAAGGCTCTCTCCACGGCACATGTGGCAGGAAAGGACAACGTTCAAGCTGACTTTCTCAGTCAACACCGACTGGATCCCGGAGAGTGGGAGCTAAATGCGATGGTGTTTCACAAGATCACGGTATGGTGGGGGACACCGGTGATGGATCTCATGGCTACCTTGAACAATGCCAAAGTCGCACAGTTCTTCAGCAGGCGCAGGGAACATATGTCTGAGGGACTCGATATGTTCTTCCAGGTGTGGCAGACGAGCGGGATTTTGTATGTCTTTCCGCTGTGGGCACTCATAGGACGGCTCCTACAGCGCATAGAGCACCATCCGGGGTTGGTGATTTTGATTGCTCCAGACTGGCCACAGAGGCCTTGGTATGCAGACCTGATTTGATTTCTCACAGACCGTCCCTGGAGACTCCCAGCCCGGATGAATCTTCTCTTCCACGCACCGGTGCTCATGCTGCAGGTGGATCAGTTCTTGCTTATAGCCTGGATCTTGAAAGGGCAAGACTGAGGAGTAGAGGCTATTCACCTGCTGTCATAGCGACCATGTTGAAATCTAGGAAGAGGTCGACCTCCGTGGTCTATGTGCACATTTGGTGCATATTTGAGGCTTGGTGTTTGTCTAGGGGATGGAGGGCAGCAGCGTCCTCTCTCCCACAAGTGTTGCAATTCCTGCAGTGTGGCCTAGAGAAGGGTTTGGCGCTTAGTTCCTTGAAGGTGCAGGTGGCGGCTGTTGCCTGTTACTGGGGATGGATTGGTGGATGAACCTTGGCTAGCCATCTGGATGTAGTCTGTTTCCTTAAGGCGGTGAAGAAGGTTTGTCCTCCCCTGCGGCAGACAGTTCCGCCGTGGGATCTGAATTTGGTATTGGAGGCCTTGTCCGGACCTCCATTTGAGCTCCTGGCGGGGGCATCGTTACAAGACCTTACTCTGAAGTCGGTCTTCTTGGTGGCCATATGTTCAGCAAGGGAATATTGGAACTCCAGGCTCTGTCCTGTCGGGAGCCTTTTCTTTGATCTTGAAGGAAAAGGTGGTATTGAGGCCGGTACCTTCCTTTCTTCCAAAGGTGCTCTCCCATTTCCATTTGACTCAGACGGTCTCACTGCCTGCGTTCCCGGCACTGGGAAATTCCGAGATGGATCATCAACTCCATTTGTTAGACGTGCGCAGGGTTCTGTGCAGATATCTTAGAGAGACAAAAGATATGCGTAAAATGGATCGTTTGTTCGTGTTGTTTGGCGGATCACAGAAAGGAGAAGCAGCTTCTAAGGCTTCCATTGCTTGTTGGATGAAGCGGATCACAGAAAGGAGAAGAAGCTTCTAAGGCTTCCATTGCTTGTTGGATGAAGCTAGCGATTTCCGCAGCATATGAGGCACAGAACAAGGTGCCTCCTAGGGGGCTCATTCTACTAGATTGCAAGCGGCGTCTTGGACAGAGTCGGGCTTGGTGCCGCCGGCAGAGATTTGTAAGGCCATGACTTGGTCATCTCTTCACATGTTTGCAAGGCATTACCGATTGGACATTCAGGCGGCTGCAGATGCACGGTTTGAGGCTTCGGTGCTTCAAGTAGGACTCCCTGGACCCTCCCACATGTAAGTACTGCTTTGTTACATCCCACGCGTAACTGGACTGGCCTGGTGGTACGATTAGGAAGGAGAAATTAGGTTTTACCTGCTAATTGCCTTTCCTCGAGTACCTCCAGGCCAGTCCAGGACCCTCCCTTGGTTTAGGGATGCATTACTCTGCAAGTTTTTTCTTCAGGTGGCCTAGTTGGTTCAACATAGGATGAGCAGAGCTACAGAAGATGAAGTACAACCCTGGGGGGAGGGGGGACTACTTGGCTAGAGAGCCCTGATTGCCAGATCTGGCTCTTGCTCAGTATATAGTAAAAAAAAAAAAAAAAATTAAAAAAAATAAATTGGGAAATAGTTTGTGTACCAGAGATTTTGGACATGCTACTTCTGTAGGTTACGTCTGAGTTCCACAGACACTCTTCAAGCACGGTTCCCAGATGTTCGTTTAGTTGCTATAGATTTTGACGCATAGGAGAGCTGCAGACTGCTTTGTGAATAGAACACTGAATCCTGGAGCCGACGGAGGAGCTCTTATACTGTGATGTCAGGATTCTGTCATGTTCAGCCCTCAGCTGCTGGTGGGCGGTGGCAACCCACGCCTAACTGGACTAGCCTGGAGGTACTCAAGGAAAGACAATTAGCAGGTAAGGCCTGATTTCTCCTTTATGTCAAACA
The DNA here is from genome assembly GCA_033557465.1 of Ichthyophis bannanicus. NCBI lineage: Eukaryota > Metazoa > Chordata > Amphibia > Gymnophiona > Ichthyophiidae > Ichthyophis > Ichthyophis bannanicus. The sequence goes on from CM066042.1 coordinate 25,322,510, forward strand.
GTTTATACAAGCACAAAACAGAAATATTTTGGAGATATATGATGTTATGTTCCTTTCTGGATGTGATGGACTAGAATGTGCGTTTCAGATGGGTATGGACAGCTTAGTTATTCACCTGCAGCAGGTGTTCTCTATGGGCAGCAGGAGAAGCCCTTACATATGAGTGACATTATCTGATTTGAGCCCTGCGAGGGAGCATTCCCAGCTCCTTCTAGTAGCATTTGGAAAGCTTCACTGTGCATGCAAGCGTCTTCCTGCCTGCCGCCATGGCGCCATCTTGACCTCAGTCCATTAAAGAGCTGCGAAGAATTCAACTCCAAGGGAAGGAGGGATAGTTGTGCAGACTTTTTTTGCTGTTCACAAAGAACACCTGCTACAGGTAACTATGCTTTCTTCATGGATAAGCAGGAGAAAAACACTCACATACAGGTACATAAGAACATAAGATATGCCATACTGGGTCAGACCAAGGTCCATCAAGCCCAGTATCCTGTTTCCAACAGTGGCCAATCTAGGTCATAAGTACCTAGCAGCCTCACCAAAAGACACAGGTTCCTCAATGCTTGTATTGGGTCAAGCAGTGATATCCTGGGTCTCTTTTAATAATGGTTTATGGACCTTTACTCCAGGAACTTGTCCAAACCTTTTTTTTTTCAAATTATTTTTATTCAATTTAAAGCAAGGTAAAAAAGACAATTTTATACATTTAAAGATAATACAGTAAAAACAACCTAGTCCACATCAAGGGGGAGTGAAAGTGAATTAATTGAAGAAACCAAAACAAGAAAATATACAAATTACAGAAATAAGGAGCACTGTACAAAAAACTTATAAAGTTCTAATTTCTTTGCATAACAGAACACAGAAACATAATTATTGCTTCGAAGGAGCCTGATGAACAATAAAGGATTCTAAAGACGAAGTCTCAGAAAAAACATATTTAGTGCCCTCTAATACCACCACACATTTACAAGGAAATTTGAGGAAAAAAGATGCTCCAAGAGCTAAAACCCGGGGCTTTAAGGTTAAAAAGGCCCTGCGCCTAAGCTGCGTTTGTCTAGAAACATCAGGAAAGCACAGTTACTTACCCATAACAGGTGATCTCTGGGAACAGCAGGAATAAGTCTTCACATATGGGTATCGTCGGTACCGACGAAGCCTGCGCGGGAACGCTCCCCAGCGTCCATTAAGAAAGCTTTTGGGAGCATCCCACAGCGCCTGCGCGCTGCCTTCCCGCCTTTCCCAACTGCCTCTCTCCAGTTCGAGTTTTAAAGCTGAGACAAAGAGAGAGAGAGGAAAGGAAAGATAGATAGAGATATACAACTCCTAGGGGAGGTGGGTGGGTTGTGAAGACTTATTCCTGCTGTTCCCAGAGATCACCTGTTATGGGTAAGTAACTGTGCTATCTCCAGGAACAAGCAGGAATGAGTCTTCACGTATGGGGACTCCCTAGCTGCAGATGCCAGGGAGAAACCCCAGGTTGTGTGTCCTTGAAAAGGACTCTACCTCCTCCCATGGATCTCTGGCATCCGACCAGGGTAGGTGGGTAGGAGTTGATTAGGAATGGAACAGGTGTTTGAGAACAGCCTGACCAAACGAGGCATCCCGGCGGGAGTACTTGTCCAAACAGTAAAAGGCTGCAAAGGTATGAACCGAGGCCCAGGTGGCCGCTCGACAGATTTGGTCGATGGACACAGAGTTTAGATGAGACATTGAGGCTGCCATGGCTCTCACATTGTGAGCTGTGACATGGCCCTCCAGAGGAATGATCCTACTCTGGTAGGCGAAAGAAATACACTGAGCAATCCAGTTGGACAGTGTTCTCTTAGAGACTGGAAGTCCTAAATGAGAAGGATCAAAAGCAACAAAGAGTTGAGAAGACTTTCTATGTTGCTGTGTTCTTTGTAAGTAAAAAGCGAGAGCTCTCTTACAATCCAAGGTATGAAGATTCCTCTCTGCACTTGATGCATGAGGTCCTGGAAAAAAGACAGGTAAATATACCTCTTGGTTCAGATGAAAAGGCGAGACCACTTTGGGCATAAAGTGTGGATTGGTCCTGAGGACTACCTTATCATGATGGAACCTAGTATAAGGTGGATTAGCCACCAAAGCTTGCAATTTACTGATGCGGCGTGCTGAGGTGACTGCAATGAGAAAAATAACTTTCCAAGAAAGAAATTTCAAGGAGGTGGTGGCTAAAGGTTCAAAGGGTGGCTTCCTAAGCTGGCCAAGAACCAGGTTTAAGTCCCATGCCACTGGAGGTGGTCTAATGGGAGGTTTAGTTAGAAGAAGGCCTCTCATGAATCTTGCTATAAGAGGGTGAGAGGAAATAGGCTGTCCATTGAGAGGCTTGAGGGACGCTGCAATAGCACTCAAATGGACTCTTACCGAATTCGTTTTCAGACCTGCATGGGATAGATGCAGGAGATACTCTAGTAAAGAATTCAAAGGTATTGCAAGAGGGTTAAGACCCTTCCCTGAACACCAAATGGTAAATCTTTTCCATTTGAAAGCATAGGAACGTCTAGTAGAAGGCTTTCTAGAGGCATGAATAACATCTCTGACTTGCTGAGAGAGATGAAAATCTTGAAGGTCTAGGCCTTCAGCAACCAAGCCCTGAGATGGAGAGACTGGGGGTTTGGGTGCCACAACGTTCCTTCTTCTTGGGATAGGTGGTCTGGTGCAGAGCCCAAGTCCAGGGAAGGAGCTTGAGAGAGATGCAGAAGTAGAGGGTAACACATTTGGCGTGGCCAATGTGGTGCTATGAGGATCATGGTCCCTTGATCTCTCTGAAGCTTGAAACGAGTTTTGGGAATTAGGGGAATGGGTGGAAAGGCATAAAGGAAGTCTTGATCCCAGTGAAGGAGGAAGGCATCCTTGGCCTGAACTCCCTGACACGGAATTCTGGAACAGAACCGGGGAAGTTTGGCATTCCATGGACTTGCAAAGAGGTCTATGTCCAGGGTTCCCCAAATTCGAAAAATCCTGGCTACCTGGTCCATGTGGAGGGACCACTCATGTGGAAGCAGAACTCGACTGAGTCTGTCCGCCCAAGAGTTTTGAACGCCTGGAAGATATACTGCCAGAAGATGGATGTTATGCTCTCTGGCGAAGGCCCACAGTCGCAAAGCTTCGTTGCAAAATGACAGAGAGCCAGTCCCGCCCTGCTTGTTTACATAGAACATGGCTACTTGGTTGTCCATATGGATGAGGACTGTCCTGTAGCTGAGCTGGGAATGGAACACTCTGAGAGCTAAGAATATTGCTCTGAGTTCCAAGAGATTGATATGCAGGGAAGTCTCCTGTGGAGACCAGATACCCTGGGTGGAGAGATCCTGCAGATGAGCTCCCCAACCCATTGGAGACGCATCTGTTGTAAGAGTTGCTTGGGGTAGCGACTGCTGAAAAGGGGACCCAGCAACAGATTTGGAGAGGACTTCCACCACTGGAGAGACCAAAAAAGGCGACTGGAGTTTGCTATTTTGTCTGACAGGCAACCTGATACCTGAGTCCATTTGGGTGGACAAAGTCCATTGAGCTGCCCTCATGTGAAGGCGAGCATATGGAACCACATGTACGGTGGATGCCATGTGGCCTAATAGTTGTAACATCTCTCGAGCAGTTAAATGGGACTTTAACTGTATCTGAGAGGCTAACTGCACCAAGCGTAGGCTACGGGCCTGAGGAAGATAGGCCCTTGCAGTTGTGGTATCCAGTAAGGCCCCTATAAACTCCAGAGACTGAGTAGGGGTGAGATTGGATTTTGGGATGTTTATTACCAGTCCCAAATACTGAAGGACACGCATTGTGCAGGTTAGACAAGTCTGGGCCTCTGACTGGGATGGAGCTAGAATGAGCCAGTCATCCAGATATGGGAATACGAATATTCCTAGAGTGCATAGAAATGCAGCTACTACTGCCATGCATTTCGTGAACACCCTTGGTGCAGAGGCCAGACCGAAAGGAAGCACCCTGTACTGGTAGTGCTTTCCTTGAAAAAGGAACCGAAGGAACCTTCTGTGTGTTGGATGGATGAAGACATGGGTGTACGCATCCTTGAGATCTAGAGAACAAAGCCAGTCCTGACTCTGAAGGTATGGAAGCAGAGCACCGAGAGAAATCATCTTGAATTTCTCCTTGAATAGAAACCTGTTCAATTCTCTGAGATCTAATATGGGTCTGTAGCCCCCTGTTTTCTTTGGAATAAGAAAATAAGGGGAGTAGAACCCTGAGCCCTGTTGAAGAAGAGGTACTTCTTCTATTGCCCCTTGGGCAAGAAGGGTAGCAATCTCCTGACCAAGAAGGTTGAGGAGAGATGTCGGAGAATTAAACTGTTTCACCATGGTGTGAGGAGGAAGGCTTAAGAAATGGAGCTTGTACCCTTCCCTTATGATGGAGAGGGTCCATTGCTCTGCTGTGATTTGCTCCCATCTGGGAGCAAAGTAAGCCAACCTTCCTGGAATGGCGAGGGGCTCTGGTTCTTCCAGAGCTAGAAAGGCTAAGTTCTCTAGTTGCAAGTCAAAGGCCCTGAGGAGGCTGAGGCTGCTGGGCCGTGGGAGGCCTGGCAGCCTTTGACTTGGCCTGTTTAGGTGGTTGCTGACGCTTTGCAGCAAAACGACCTGCAGAAGATGCCTGCTGACCATAAGCAGGATATCTTCCCTTTTTAGAAAAAGATGTCTTTTTGAACAATCTTTTCTTAACAGGAGCAGAGGTAGACTTTGAAAGTCGATCCAAAGCAGAGTTCTCAGCATCCATCTGAGTGGCCTTTGCTTGCCAATCCTTGCCAAAAAAGGTTTTCACCTGTACAAGGAAGATTTCCCAATTCATCTTGGACCCAGAGTTCCAAATCAGAGGCTTGTAACCAAGCAATTCTGCGTGCACCTATGGCAATAGCCGAGGCTCTGCTTACACACTCAAAAGAGTCAAAGGCTGCACGGTTGGAAAATTTGGAAACATCCTGGGCATGTTTGAGCCAAGTGAGAAATTCCTGCCTTTTATCTTCTGAAATAAAAGGAGCTAAAGTCTGCAGATGATCTGTGACTTCTTTTAGAAACATCCCCATATAGAGACTATAGGAGTTGATTCTGGCAGGAAGCATATTAGCTTGGAAAACCCTTCGGCCAAAAGCATCTAGGGTCCTGCATTCACGTCCTGGAGGATTAGATGAGTGTCTTTTTGCACTCTTTATTTTCCTCATGGCAGACTCTACCACAATAGAGTGGTGAGGAAGCTGAGTCTTATGAAAGCCAGGGCAAGGAGGGACATGGTACATGGTGTCTAACCTACGAGAATGAGGAGAGGTGGTAAGAGGAGTCTCCCACATGCTCAACATGAGATCATAGAGAATCTCATGAATAGGTAAGGTAGCTGCCTCTTTAGGAGCCTTAGGATATTGCAAAATATCTAATTGCTTGGCTCTAGGCTCTGACTCGGGGCCACTGTAATGGAGAGGCCCCTAGCCACTTCCCTAATGAAGTCTTGAAAAGACAAGTCTTCTGGAGGAGACATTCTTCGTTTTGGAGAAGACGACTCTTGAGGAAGAAGTACCGATGCCTCGACAGAAGCCTCCGACTTGTCAGAGTCTTCGGAGGAATCAAAGTATCGCCTGTCTGGATGCTCTTGTAAAGCCCGATATGCGTACCGAGTGGGATCGACATCGGGAGTAAGCGGTACCGGTTCGGTACCGATGGGCATCATAGGACAGGGTACCGTTGCAGTCGACGCCGATGTCGATGCAATCGGTACCGGCACCAGGAACGATGCCGGTGCCGGTACTGGCAACGGAGCTTGTTGCGGTACCGGAGGCGTCGCAGCCTGCATAAACGCCGTTAGGGTGCGCTGCATGGACAGAATCTTCTGATCCATGGATGCCACCAGAGTCTGGATGTCGGTACCAGTGGAGGCCACCAGTACCCCAGAACACGGCAACAGGTGATCGGTCGAGGCCGAGCCATCGATGTCAACCTGTGACCCCATAGACAATGCTTTGGAAGCCGGAGCTTCCCGTCGGGGTAATTTTGCCGGTGCGGGATCCTCGAGGACAAGCCCGGAGGCATCTCGATGCTTAGAGGGAGATTTGCCCTTCGAGGACCGGCTAGATTTATGTTTGGTTACCTGAGATCCATGGGAGGAAGAAGCAGCCCTGGAAGATGTCGATGCCACAGAGGCTGCATCAGAGGGAAAACAGGGTACTGAGCTTGGCTGCTCGGTTCTGCCGACCTCTTTTAGACATCATGGTACAGGACACACAATCCGTGATGGAATGGTCAGGACCCAAACACTTTAGACACCAATCATGGGTGTTGGTGACAGAAATAGTACCGTCACATTTTGTGCACTTTTTGAACCCGGAAGCGGGCTTCTCCATGAGGAGAAAAATATTCAGGCCTGAGGCCCAAACTGAAAATGCACAGTTGAAGTAAAGAATAGTCTTTTGGGTTTTTTTGTTTTTTTTTAAGAAAGAAAAGACCGGCGGTACCGGTCTGACGTCGAAGAAGGCAGACGCGACACAGAAAAATAAAGAAAAAAATAAAGAACTTCTTCTGCGGTGACAGGAACACGACCTGCTGGCTCCGCGGAAAAGAAAGAAGAACTGGAGAGAGGCGGTTGGGAAAGGCGGGAAGGCAGCGCGCAGGCGCTGTGGGATGCTCCCAAAAGCTTTCTTACTGGACGCTGGGGAGCGTTCCCGCGCAGGCTCCGTCGGTACCAACGATACCCATATGTGAAGACTCATTCCTGCTTGTTCCTGGAGATAAATATTTATCTTAGCCCCACAAAAAACAGCGTTCTTATTAGCAAAAAATAAACGCATTACAGAATTCTTATCTGCCTCAGACACAAAAGATACAAGAAGTGTAGCACGCGAGGAAATCAAATCCTGAGAGGATTCTATTTATTTATTTATTACAGTTGCTTATATACCGCACTATTCGATATCAGCGCGGTTTACAATATAACAGAACAACCAAGACAACAGTCAGTTTGGTTTTACATGGAACAGGAGTATCAACTTGGCTAACAGGGTTGAACTATATACATGAAATAATATTTACAAAGAGCTACGTCAAATGCAATAATCATTTGGGGTTAGGAATATATCAAGACAGAGAATGGATATCTTCTTGGTGGGGTTACTTAGATTCCATTGCTGGCTGTGTAGTATTGGAGGAAGAGGTGAAATTTGATTGCCTTCCTGAACTGAGATAGGTCTACAATGGATCAAATGTCTATAAATTCAGATAAATCCATAGAATCAACCGGAGGCTTTGAAACCGCACTCGGGGAACCTGTAGCAAGAGGAACCCCGGCCACAGGTAAAAAATAAAGCTTATTTATAGGTGGCTTAGTATTATTGTCATATCCCAAAACTTCAGTTAAATATTTATCAAATAATATCTGAGGGGATAACAACCGAGTACAGGGGAAATTCAAACAGCGAATATTCATTGCCCTCAGTGAATTCTCCAGTAATTCCTGCTGCGTATGTAAGGTAATACTATCCTTCATAAAAGATAAGGAAGATTTCTGTAAAGAAACATACTGCTTTTCCAAATTCTGACATTTAGCATCAAGAACAGCAATTTGAGAATCATGTTGAGCCATTTTTGCAACAGAACCTTTCGAAAAATCAGAAAATTGAGAGGCAACAGAAGCTAGTGAGGTAATAGAGGACTCAATATGTGAAAGAACTGACAAAACGTCAACAAGAGAAACATTTTGAGGATCAACTTCAGCAGAAGCAACTTCGGAGCGTACAGCAACACAGTCCACCGGTAACTGGAAAGCCTGTGGCAAAGGAACTACCAAAGGCGCACTGTCACACTCCAACGAAACAAAAGGGGATAAACCATCCCTGTTTTGTGAAGGAACTTCCAACATTGGAGAGGAGGTCACTGGATCAATAATGTCCAAATCTGTAAGCAGGGCAGAGCTTGATAAACCCCCGGAGGCGCTATCTGGAGGGGAAACACACTTGGCAGCAGACCTGGAAGCAGCCTCCTCCACTTTCACCGATACAACATGCTTATCCATAGGACCGACAGTTTTAACCACTTTAGAAGGATTAACAGTACTCACATTGAGGGAGCGCTTCCTACGCTTGCCCATGCCAAGGAAGCCACTGCCAGAGCACCACGAGCGCCAAAGGAGCGCATAAGGAGCAAGAAAATGCACCTTTAAACGCGCCCCTTCAAAGCATGACCGCTACCGCGTGACCGCGGAGCGGCACTGATCTTATGCCCCATAGATGGCGTTGGGGCAGGCGCCACGTGGATGCAGGCCCTACAGGTGCCTGTAGAGACCACACAGCAAGCAGAGCACAATCGGGCAGAGACTCCTTCCACTCACTCCCGACTGAAACAGGAACCGCTCCTTCTCTTATGCCCCGTAGATGGCGTCGGGGCAGGCGCCGCGTGGATGCAGCCCTACAGGTGCCTGTAGAGACCACACAGCAGCAGAGCACAATCGGGCAGAAACTCCTTCCACTCACTCCCGACTGAAAACAGGAACCGCTCCTTCTCTTATGCCCCGTAGATGGCGTCGGGGCAGGCGCCGCGTGGATGCAGCCCTACAGGTGCCTGTAGAGACCACACAGCAGCAGAGCACAATCGGGCAGAAACTCCTTCCACTCACTCCCGAATGAAACAGGAACCGCTCCTTCTCTTATGCCCCGTAGATGGCGTCGGGGCAGGCGCCGCGTGGATGCAGCCCTACAGGTGCCTGTAGAGACCACACAGCAGCAGAGCACAATCGGGCAGAAACTCCTTCCACTCACTCCCGAATGAAACAGGAACCGCTCCTTCTCTTATGCCCCGTAGATGGCGTCGGGGCAGGCGCCGCGTGGATGCAGCCCTACAGGTGCCTGTAGAGACCACACAGCAGCAGAGCACAATCGGGCAGAAACTCCTTCCACTCACTCCCGACTGAAACAGGAACCGCTCCTTCTCTTATGCCCCGTAGATGGCGTCGGGGCAGGCGCCGCGTGGATGCAGCCCTACAGGTGCCTGTAGAGACCACACAGCAGCAGAGCACAATCGGGCAGAGACTCCTTCCACTCACTCCCGACTGAAACAGGAACCGCTCCTTCTCTTATGCCCCGTAGATGGCGTCGGGGCAGGCGCCGCGTGGATGCAGCCCTACAGGTGCCTGTAGAGACCACACAGCAGCAGAGCACAATCGGGCAGAAAAACTCCTTCCACTCACTCCCGACTGAAACAGGAACCGCTCCTTCTCTTATGCCCCGTAGATGGCGTCGGGGCAGGCGCCGCGTGGATGCAGCCCTACAGGTGCCTGTAGAGACCACACAGCAGCAGAGCACAATCGGGCAGGCACTCCTTCCACTCACTCCCGAATGAAACAGGAACCGCTCCTTCTCTTATGCCCCGTAGATGGCGTCGGGGCAGGCGCCGCGTGGATGCAGCCCTACAGGTGCCTGTAGAGACCACACAGCAGCAGAGCACAATCGGGCAGAAACTCCTTCCACTCACTCCCGACTGAAACAGGAACCGCTCCTTCTCTTATGCCCCGTAGATGGCGTCGGGGCAGGCGCCGCGTGGATGCAGCCCTACAGGTGCCTGTAGAGACCACACAGCAGCAGAGCACAATCGGGCAGAAACTCCTTCCACTCACTCCCCATCCAAACCTTTTTTAAACCCAGCTACACTAACAGCTTTTACTACATCCTCCGGTAACAAATTCTAGAGTTTGATTACACATTGAGTGAAACAATATTTTTTCTGATTAGTCTTAAATATGCTACTCTGCAGCTTCATTGCACGTCCCTTAGTCTTTTTATATTCTGATGATGTAAACAATCGATCTATGTTTACCCGTTCCATTCGATTCATTAATTTATAGACTTCTATCATATCTCCCCTCAGCCGTCTCTTTTCCAGGTTGAAGAAACCTAACCTTTTTAGCATCTCTTCATAGGAGTATCCTTCCATCCCATTTACCATTTTGGTGGCTCTTCTCTGTACCTTTTCTAATAACGCTATATCCTTTTTAAGATACGGCAACCAGAATTGCACATAATATTTAAGGTGCGGTCGCACCATGGAACGATACAGAGGCATTATAATATCTTTGTTTCATTCTCCATTCCTTTCCTTATGATACCTAGCATTCTATTTGCTCTCTTTGCCACCACTGCACACCGAACGGAGGGTTTTAACATGTTATCCACGATGACGCCAAAATCTTCTTCCTGGGTGGTGGTTCCCAATGTGGAACCTTGCATCATGTGTAACCATAGTTTGGGTTGTTCATAACTTTGTGCATAACTTTGCACTTGTCCACATTAAATTTTATCTATCATTTGGATGCCCAGTCTTCCAATTTATCAAGATCCTCTTGCAGTTTTCCACAATCCTCTTAGGTTTTAACAACTTTAAATAGTTTTGTGTCATCTGCAAATTTGATAACTTCACTCGTTATTCCCTTTTCCAGATCATTTATGAATATGTCAAAAAGCAGCGGACCCAGCACAGATCCCTGGGGTACTCCACTATTCACCTTTTTCCATTGGGAAAATTGGCCATTTAGCCCTACCCTCTGCTTTCTTTCTTTTAACCAGTTCCTGATCCACAATAGTACACTGCCTCCTATCCCATGACTTTTTAGTTTTGCCAAAAGTCTCTGATGAGGGACCTCGTCAAAGACTTTCTGAAAGTCCAGATACACTAAATCAACCGACTCATTTTTGTCTACCTGTTTATTCACACCTTCAAAAAAACATAACAGATTAGTAAGACAAGATCTTCCTTGTCTAAAGCCATGTTGGCTGTCTGCCATTAAGCCATGACTTGTTGAGCAATTTTGTTCTTTATGATGGTTTCTACCATTTTTCCCGGTACTGATGTCAGGCTCACCGGTCTAGTTTCCAGAATCACCCCTGGAACCCTTTTTAAAAATTGGCATTACATTGGTGATCCTCCAATCTTCAGGTATTACAAATGATTTTAATGATAGTTCAAAGATCACTAATAGCAGGTCTGCAATCTCATAGTTCTTTCAACACCCTTGGATCTATACCATCCAGTCCAGGTGATTTGCTACTCTTCAGTACAGGAATCCCTAGCTACAGGCTGCCTTGAACAAAAACAGGGCAATAATAATGAACCTAATGGAAGCTTCCAGATAGAAAGAAAAGGCCTGTTGCCAACACAACTTTCTCTCTTTTAAGGTAACCTGAACAGAGAGAAATAGGCCCAGGGAAGTGGAGTTGGAGTCTAATCCCCAAAACGATTCTGCAGTACTAACTGGCCAAATCTGCTGTCGCGTCGGGAATCTCCATCTAGATAGTAATGAAAACTGAAAATGTGAACTGAAGTCTACGTTGCAGCTTTGCATCTCTCTTCTATGAAGATCAAGCACAAATAGGCCACCGACGCAGCCATGGCTCTGACCTTATGAACCATGACATAACCTTCAAGGCTTAAACCTGCCTGGGCATAAGTGAAAGAAATGCAGTCTGTGAGCTAAACTGACAGAGAGCATTTGGAGATGGCAGCCCCTAGCTTACTCTGGTCAAAAGAAACAGAAAGATGGACAGACTTTTTTTTAAAAAAATTATTTTTATTGAACCAAAAATTCCACCCCCCTTCACAGCTTATAGTCATTATATATAAACAGAACAACCCCCTCCCCCACTCCTTCATGACATCCTACCATAGTTATTGCACATATTTTTTCACAAAAGGTTTCTGTATCTTTTCAAATTTCAGGAGCTTATTAAGTTGAACAGCTGTTCATTTTTCTATGATACAGGCTATGCATTCTAGCTCACCAAGAGATGATAGTAGGTACCTGCACTGCCTTCCAGTGTAAGGCTACCTCGCATCTCGCTGCTGAGGGGGGATATGATAGAGGTCTATAAAATAATGGAGTGGAACGGGTTAACGTAGATCGGTTGTTTACCCATCAAAAAGTAGAAAGACTAGAGGACACACAATGAAGCTACAATGTAATCCATTTAAAACTAATAAGAGAAAATATTTTTCCACTCAATGCATAATCAAATTCTGGAATTCGTTATCGAAGGATGTAGTAAAAGCTGTTAGTGCAGCTAGGTTTAAATAAGGTTTGAACAAGTTCCTGGAGGAAAGGCCCATAAACCATTATTAAAGAGGACCCGGGAAATCCACTTACCCACCCCAGGATGAGCATTGTGGAAGCTGTGGACTTTGGGTACCTGGCCAGGTACTTGTGACCTGGATTGGCCACAGTTTGTAACAGGATACTGGGCTTGATGGACCTTGGTCTGACCAGTATGGTATTTCTTATGTTTTTAAACACACACACACAGACCATCCATCCCGCATTATCTTACATAACATAAGAACATAAGATATGCCATACTGGGTCAGACCAAGGTCCATCAAGCCCAGTATTCTGTTTCCAACAGTGGCCAATCTAGGTCATATGTACCTAGCAGTTTCCCCAAGGGACACAGGTTCCACAATGCTTGTATTGGTTCAAGCATTGATATCCTGGGTCCCTTCTTAATAATGGTTTATGGACCTTTCCTCCAGGAACTTGTCCAAACCTTTTTTAAACCCAGCTACACTAACAGCCTTTACTACATCCTCCGGTAACAAATTCCAGAGTTTGATTACACATTGAGTGAAAAAATATTTTCTTTTATTAGTCTTAAATAGTTTACCCTGTAGTTTCATTACATGTCCCCTAGTCTTTCTATATTCTGATAAGGTAAACAATCGATCTACGTTTACCCGTTCCACTCCGTTCATTAATTTATAGACTTCTATCATATCTCCCCTCAGCCGTCTCTTTTCCAGGTTAAAGAGCCCTAACCTTTTTAGCCTTTCCTTCATAGGAGTATCCTTCCATCCCCTTTACCATTTTGGTGGCTCTTCTCTGAACCTTTTCTAAAATCGCTACATCCTTTTTAAGATACGGCGACCAGAATTGCACACAATATTCAAGGTGCGGTCTCACCATGGAACGATATAGAGGCATTATAATATCTTTTGTTTTATTTTCCATTCCTTTCCTTATCATACCTAGCATTCTATTTGCTCTCTTGGCCGCTGCTGCACACTGGGCCGAGGGTTTTAACATGGTATCCACAATGACGCCTAAATCTTTTTCCTGGGTGGTAGTTCCTAATGTGGAACCTTGCATCGTGTAACCATAGTTTGGGTTGTTCTTCCCTAGGTGCATAACCTTGCATTTGTCCACATTAAATTTCATCTGCCATTTTGATGCCCAGTCTTCCAATTTATCAAGATCCTCTTATTTATTTATTTACATTCTCTTATATACCGCGATTTTCCACAATCCTCTTGGGTTTCAACAACTTTAAATAGTTTTGTGTCATCTGCAAATTTGATAACCTCACTCGTTATTCCACTTTCCAGGTCATTTATGATTATGTCAAAAAGCAGCGGACCTTTTAGTGCTCCTTTAACCGCTTTATCATCTAATGGACCAACTGACTCTCTCACAGGTTTTTTGCAGGTTTCGTCATTTGGCTCTTTTTTCCATTTCCTGAAAGATGCTTTTTTGGCAGCAACAGCCTCTCTGACCTCACCTTTAAACCATGCTGGCAGTTTTTTGGACTTCCTTCCACTTTTCTTAAAGCGTGGAATACAGCTGGTCTGGGCTTCCAAGATAGTATTTTTCAACAACACCCAAGCTTGATGTACGTCTTTAACCTTTGCAACTGCTCCTTTTAGTTTTTTCTTAACTGTTTTCCTCATTTTATCATAGTCTCCCTTTCGAAAGTTAAAAGGTAGTACTGTGGATTTCCTTACTATCCCTCCTCCACTAATTAAATCAAAGGCGATCATGCTATGATCACTATTGCCAAGTGGCCCCAACACCCTTATCTCTTGCACTAGATCTGGTGTTCCACTAAGGACTAGGTCTAATATGGCTTCCCCTCTGATTGGTTCATGAACCAGCTGCTCCAAGAAGCAGTCATTATTTCATCTAGGAACTTTATCTCCCTAGCATGTCCTGACGTGACACTGACCCAGTCGATACCGGGGTAATTGAAATCACCCATTATTATTACTGCGCTGTAACTTTTGTTAGCTTCCTTGATTTCTTTGAGCATTTCATCATCCATTTGGTCATTCTGGCCAGGTGCTCGATAGTACACCCCCACTGCCATTGCCTTCCCCCTTTTATATGGAATTTCAATCCATATAGATTCTACAGCAGATTTGTTTCCTGCAAAACTTTAATCCTTTCTGAGTCAATGCCCTCTCTAACATAGAGCGCAACCCCTCCACCCATTTGATCAGCTCTATCATGACGATATAGTTTGTACCCGGGTATCACAGTGTCCAACTGGTTGTCCTCCTTCCACCATGTTTCTGATATCCCAATTATATCTAACCTTTCATTTAGTGCTATATATTCTAACTCTCCCATCTTATTCTTTAGACTTCTAGCATTTGCATACAAGCATTTTAGAGAATGTATTTTATTCATGTTAATTTGGCTATTGTTAGACATGGGTAAATTGGGATCTTTAAGCTCTGTCTGCTCCATACTTGAGGGCATTTGGGCTACTTTACTCTTTTGTGGAACCTCTCTGCTTTTGGTGGTATCCTTCAAGGATACATTCTTCCGAACCATCCGCTCTTGGGCGACTGTCGGCTTTCCCCTAATATCTAGTTTAAAAGCTGCTCTATCTCCTTTTTAAAGGTTAATGCCAGCAGCCTGGTTCCATCCCGGTTAAGGTGAAGCCCATCCCTTCGAAAGAGCCCCTCCTTTCCCCAGAATGTTCCCCAGTTCCTAACAAATCCAAAACCCTCATCTCTGCACCATTGTCTCATCCACGCATTGAGACTCCGGAGCTCTGCCTGCCTTTTGGGTCCTGTGCGTGGAACAGGAAGCATTTCGGAAAATGCTACCATGGAAGTTCTGGATTTCAACTTCCTACCTAAAAGCCTAAATTTTGCCTCCAGATCCTCCCTACCACATTTTCCTATGTCATTGGTACCGACATGTACCAAGACAGCAGACTCCTCCCCAGCACTATCTAAGACCTTATCTAGGTGGCGCGTGAGGTCCGCTACATTCGCACCAGGCAGGCATGTTACCAGGCGATCCTCACGTCCACCAGCCTCCCAGCTATCTACATGCCTAATGATCGAATCACCAACTATAACGGCTGTCCTAACCCTTCCCTCATGGGCACATGGCCCTGGAGAAACTTCCTCGGTGCGAGAGGGTTTTACATCACCTGGAGGACAGGTCCTAGTTACAGGATCACTTCCTGCCACACCAGGGTGATGCTCTCCTGTCACGTGACCTTTCTCCTCCATGGCAACAGGGGTGCTGCCAGACTGGAGGTGGGACTTCAGGACTATATCCCTGTAGGTCTCGTCTATGTACCTCTCTGTCTGTCTTATGTTTTCCAAGTCTGCTACTTTAGCCTCTAGAGAACGGACTTGTTCCCTGAGAGCAAAGAGCTCCTTGCACCTAGTGCACACGTAAGACCTCTCACCAACTGGGAGAAAATCATACATGTGACACTCAATGCAAAAGACTGGAAAGCCCCCATCCCGCTGCTGGACTGCTGTCTGCATCTTAGTTTTAAGTTTGTGTCTAGATCTTTAAGTTCTTACTTACTAGGGGTTGCTATGGGTATTTATACCAATAAAACTGTACCTAATACGTTTAATATACCTTGTTCACCTGAAGCTTAATTAGTCTCAGGTCCTTAGTGTATGACTGATTTGGGTAATGAGCTTCACCTGAAAGCACCTCCTGTCTTTTAAGATGTGTAAGTACCTATAAAGCTACGATTATCCCAGGGGAGGGAGGGAAATAACACTTACTAAAAGAGGGCTTCTACACAGTACCCTGTCTTGTGCTGCTAAGGTAAGCTAAATTCTGATTTGATTTAAATTATAGCTCTTAGCTGCTGCTAGGCTCTAACTTCTTATGAAATTTAAACTACAAGCTCTCTGCTGGGTTCTAAATTTAACCAGAAAGCTCTCTTCTGTGTTTTAAAACTAAAAGTACTTTTCTGATGCTAGGCCCTGAGTGACTATTAAATGTACACTACAAGCTCTCTGCTGGGTTCCAAATGTAACCAGAAAGCTCTCTTCTGTGTGTTAAATTTAAACTAAAAGTACTTTGCTGTTACTTGGCCCTGAGTGACTATTAAATTTAAACTACAAGCTCTCTGCTGGGTATGAAATGTAACCAGAAAGTTCTCCTCTGTGTTTTAAATTCAAACTTTAATTGCTGCTACTAGGCCCTAACTGATCCAACAAAAAACAGTGGGTTCACAGATTAAGTAGCTTTAATACAAAGAATTATTTTTAGAAAATTACCAGAAGTATATACTCACAGTTGCAGATTTCTCTCCAGAAGTAACAGTCCCCCTTTCTAGTCCTTCAAGACTTTGAATAAAGTGCTCCCCCACCCCAAATTTCCTCAAGACAGCCCATAGGTACTCTCACTCCAACATATCAAATGCCTTCTCGGCATCTACTGTGAGAATAATAGCTCCAATGTTGTCCACCGGGCCGCCCATATTAAATTCCCCACTCTCTTCACATTATCTGTGGCCTGTCTACCTATAAAGCCCGTTTGATTGGCATTGATAAGGCAAGGCATAAAGCCGTTTAACCGATTCGCCAATATCTTGGCTAATATTTTTGCATCAAGGTTCAATAAGGGGAGGAGGCGCACCAAGATGCATCCTTCACCGGTTTCAAGATCACACTTATTCCCACCTGTCTCATCAAGGAAGATAGTGACTCGCCCTCGAGGGCTCCATTAAAAATCTCCACTAGCACCGGGTCCAACTGGTCGCTAACATTTTTATAAACCCAAGCTGTAAGGCCATCCAGCCCAGGTGCCTTGTCATTAGCCAGTCTGCCAATGACCCTCTGTACCTCCCCTAAAGTTATAGGCCCATCCAACTGCTTTCTGTTTTCGACAACGAGGGTAGCGTCGCCAACCCCAAATATTCCTCCACCACCGCTGCCTTCATATACAACTGGTGATAGAAATATTGAAATTTCACCCTAATTTCATTATCGCCCACCGCTCACCCCCCTCCTGCCTTCAACACCTTACCCACTGCCTGGTGGGCTCGTTGGGACTTGAGACTAAGGGCTAGGAGCCATCCTGATTCATCATCATGCTCACAGAAATGCTGCCATGCACATTGCAGCTGGAGGCCAAATCTTCTAACTGAATGGCGCACACTTTTGTTCGCGCCTGTTCCAATGCACGCCATATGTTTTGAGCCCCCTGCTCCACAAGCTCTCACTCCAGTTGTTTCACCAGCGCATAACCCTGCTCAAAAATCTGTAGACAAAGCTTTTTCCGCCTTGCCCCCACATGAGAAACTGACTACGGAGATACGCCTTAAAGGCGTCCCAAACCATAGCAAGCTCCACCTCTCCTCACCTACTCAGAGTAAAGTACTCTGTGATATCTTTCCCAATGGAGGCAACCACACCCATATCCCTAAGGAGGCAGTCGTTCATCCTCCAAAAGCTTCTACCCTGTTGCTGTCCCCATCCCTCCACTTCCATCCAGACCGGGATCAGACCACGTAATGGGCTCATGTTCAGTTCTCTCAAGAGCTGTAGACAGAGCCCTATTGATCAGCATCATATCCAAGTGAGAAAAGGTTTGGTGCACAGGGGAAAAGTATGAATAGGATCGACCCCTTGGATTATTCTCCCGCCATCCATCCACTAACTGCCACAACTGTATTAAGTCTTTGAGACGCCGCCTGTGAGCTCCCCCCCCCCCCCCCCGGTCGATCCATCTGGACACAGTACCTCAGGCCGGAGGGTTCAAGTCCCACCTGGGAACAGCAATCTCAGGCCAGAGGGACTGGGGTTTCTAGTCCTATAGGTACTCTTGTGGCCTTGGGCAAGCCACTTAACCCTCTGTTGCCTCAGGTACACATAGGTTGTGAGTCCTTTGGGGACAAGGGAATGTATCCAGTACCTGTTTGTAGTGATTACATCATGTAAACCGCTTTGATTGAAGGATAAGGCGGTATAGAAAACTGGTTAAATAAATAAATAAAATAAATCTCTGGGGAAAGGACCACATTAAAATCGCCACACAATACTATGGACCCCTCCATAAACCCTGACAACTCTGTTCCTAGCCTATCAAAATAAGACCCCTGACCCTGATTGGGGGGGCATACACACTCACCACTGTGATAAACTTACCTCGCAAGGACCCCTTGAGAGCCACAAATCTACCATGTGCATCCCAATCCTCCCGTCACCTCAAAAGGAAGGGAGTAATGCATTAGGATAGCAACCCCTCCAGATTTACTTTCTCCCCTCCTGGACACGGCATATCCCCTTACTGCGAGCTCTCATGAGTGCCTGGTCCCAAGTCCGAAGGTGTGTTTTCCTGAACACATATTATATCCCACTGTAGGCGGTTGGCCTCAAAGAACAATTGCCTCTTCCTTGGCAAATTAAGCCTCTTAGCATTTATGGATGCAAACTGTAAAGACCCCAGAGTTTCCCCCCCCCCCTTGTCCCCCTTTCCCTCCCCCCACACACAATGAGGTAGACTAATGTCCGGAGGTAAGTGACTTCCCACACTCACCTGAGACCTCCACCTGCCCAGCTAAGCATTAGCTTCAGTACTCTACTGGAGTTCCTCCTGCCCATATCTGCTAATGCCCCTCTCTCTCCCTCCCTTCCTCCAGCCAATCTCACTCCCCACTAAACTCTCTCTCTTTGAAGAGTGAGTTGACCCTCGTCCCTCTCCTGTCCCTACTGCCCCTCCACAGTACCCCCCTCCTCCACCTGCATCACAATCCCTTAACTCAAACAATTTGCCCACACTCAATCCCCACTCACACCCAAAGTCCTCTCCCCAGTATACCACATATTAGAGCCATCATCAAGATGATCCCAGTCCCCAATCAATCATTAGAGTCCAAGGCAACCACCTGGTGCTGGTCCTCTAGCTGTCTTCGGAGTCACTTGCTCCTCTCCACTCTTTGCCACTTCGCCTCGTGTTGCTTTAGTGTGGGTGGCGGTTCAGCCAAGTCCGCAAGCCCCATTATCTAAGTCCTTTAGGCAAGTTAAGGCTTAAGCCTTCATCTGGGCACGGACTGTGCGGCCCTACTTAGTAATAGCTTGCATGAAGGGAAACTGCCAGTGATATCGAATGCCCAGATCCCACAGCTTCCAGGTGATGTCCCGCAGTCACCGCAGTGTAGTAGATGACAGGTCCTAAAAAATTTCCACCTTATAAAAGTCCCAGTTAAGCTGCCCTGTACTCTGGGCTGTAGACATTACTTGCTCTTTAATGGTATAATTATGGAAGCAGACTATTAAGTCCCTTGGCAAATTAGTTCAAACAGGGCCCAAGGCATGATGAGCATGGTCCAGGATGATCATAGGACAGTCATCATCTCCCTCCCACAGTGCTGCTATGTTCTTATGTTCTTACCACTGTGCAGAGTATTGCATCTCCTCCAGTATCCCCCTAAACCGAAAATGTATGCGGAAGCTACGGTTTTCGAGGTCTTCAATTTTATCAGCCACCTCCACGTCGGCCTGCTGCAAGACCTGTATTGTTTTTTCCAAGGCTCCCGCAGCTTCACTCTGTGCATCCACTTGGACCGCCACATTCTCCACACGTGTACCAAAGTCTTGCATCTCACTGCGCAGTTCTGCAGCTAGGACTGCTGTGTCTCCCCTCACAGAGGACATGTTGTTGTTGAGTCCATCCCGCTATCTTTGCCATGTGCGGCTGCTGTCCTACGGCGTCTCTTTGATTACAGAGCCGCCATCTTGGTCGCGTCTTTCTTCGGCACAGAGGATCTGTCAAATCCGGGAGCCGCTTTTTGCCCATCACCTTCCCTGGGGTCATCTTGCCAAACGCTCACCTTTTCTGGTTAGTTTTGGGACAGACAGGGGAATTATATGCTGCTTTTGCTCGGGGGGGTTAGCAGATCGCTAACTCCTTGCCACAATTCAGAGTGGTGATGTCACTTTCTCCTAATGGATGGATTTTTTATGGGCTTTTGTCTGTTCCAAGCAGAAAGATAATGCTCTTTTGCAGTACAACACGTGCAGTACAACTGCCCCTTTGTGAGCATAAGGTTTTGGGAAAAATGTTGGAAGGACGATTGACTGGTTAAGATGGAAGTACACGCTCCAACCCTCAACATAGAGATTGTGATATTATAATGCTTCTGTTGGCTTAGACCTGTGTCCCATTGACTATCTAATCAGAATAGTTGTTATCATAAGCAACAAGGTCTCAGACTTAGATGAGGCTAAGATCCAGACTTAACAGGTCTGGTCTGTATGCACCCTTTCGCATCAATGACCTTCTAATGTCGCTTAATATTATAACATCAATAACCTTTTGGTTACAGGTCACATTCCCAATGTCATGAACACACAGAATTGTATACTAAGAAAAAATGGTGCTTAGCTCAATTCGATGTCCCCAACGACCTTAGAAGGTCATTGATGCGAAAGGGTGCATACAGACCAGACCTGTTAAGTCTGGATCATAGCCCCATCTAAGTCTGAGACCTTGCTGCTTATGATAACATCTATTCTGATTAGATAGTCAATGGGACACAGGTCTAAGCCAACAGAAGCATTATAATATCACAATCTCTATGTTGAGGGTTGGAGCGTGTACTTACATATACTCAACAGGTGAATTGCTCTGAGAAGTGACCGTCGGGATAGTTGGTTAAGATGGACGTCTGATGTCACTTTTGGAAGGAATTTGTGATGAGTACGAAGTACCACTCTATTTTGGAAGAATTTTGTTGAAGGTGGATGGACAACTAGGGGCTGAACTTCGCTCACTCTGCACGCTGAAGTGACCGCCACCAAGAACAAGACCTTCCAGGTCAAAAGCCTCAGAGGAGAGGTATTGAGTGGATTAAAAGTTTTCATCAGCTACCTGAGAACCACACTGAAGTCCCAAGGCACTGCAGGTGGCTTGAGGGGAGGTCTGAGAAGCAGCAAACCAGTAAGGGCTGTACAGAGATGGGTTCACCTTCTATGCCACGATGGTAAGCTCCAATTACACTGAGGTGAACCCTTACTGAAATGGATTTGAATCCAGACTCTGAAAGTTGTAGAAGGTATTTAAACAGTATTTGTTGGGACAGGCTAAAGGATCTACGGACTGTTCCCCACATCAGACAGCAAACCTTTTCCATTTTAAAGCATAAGCTTTCGTCGTTGAGGCCCTCCTGGATGCCAAAAGGACATTGGTAAAACCAAGAGGCAGATTGAGAGCAGACAGAGTTAGCCTTTCAACATCTAAGTTATAAGGGCTAAGGATGATGCTGAGATGCAACATTGCATTGTGTTCTGTGAAATCAGGTTTGGTGCATGACCCAGACAAATTGGTTCCCAGATGGAGAGTTCCAGAAGTAGAGGGAACCATGGTTTTCGAGACCAATTAGGAGTGATGAGTAGGCAGGAATTTCTTGTGAAAAAGACAAATAGTCAAAAACTTACACATGACGGTAAGAAGAGACGGACATGTATCTATGAGACACTGTGGAAAGAAATAGACAGAGATCAAAATGGTGCCATGGTGGCAGGCAGGAAGATGCATGTATGCGCGGTGAAGCTTTCCAAATGCTTCTAGAAGAAGCTGGGAACACTCCCGCATTGGGCTCCATCAGATGACATCACCCATATTGTGAGGACTTTTTTTCTGCTTGTCCATGGAGAAATTGGAAATATTGACTGGCATCTTTAGATTTGTTTTTGTTTTTTTAATTCAATTTGTCTCATGGACATAAATGACATTTCTCGGTTTTATCAATCCTGCTGTGGACAGATAAAATGCAGGCATCTGATCTTACTATGAAGACATCCTTAACAAAGGAAAAAGATTCTATTATCCTATTCAGAACAGCCTAATAAGATGTTCTCACAGAAGGCAATTGAATTAAAAACTCTGTAGGATTTGTAATGAATCAACACGTGCTTATGTGGCAGAATTTAAAACTTCACTAGATTTAGGATAAATATTCTTACCCCATGTTTATTGAAAGGAGGGGGGTAACATCCATACGATCTGGGTACTGGTACAGGATTCCATTGCTGTCGGAGACAAAAACGGACAAGTATAAATTCAACAGTCAGTTTAATTCCCAGCATTAACGCATTCTTCCTTCTGTAATTACATTATCTAATGTTTACAGCCAAGTCTGTCTCCTCTGAGTTGACAGCGAGCCAGCTGTTTTCAAATCTCATTCAAAGGAGGTTCCTAACATTCCAGCCAAAGCCCATCTTCAGACCTTCCTGGCTACATCAGTACTAAGAACTAACAAATTCTCATTTCCTCAAGGTCATAGGAGCCAATCTTGTAGGTGCACTGAGTGCTTGAGCAAACTCCTCTAGTATGTCCAAGAAGAGGTAATCTGTATTCAGCTTAGCACGTCCCGATCGTTATGAAAAATTGAGTCGGTGAAAAGATGAACCTAGTTCAGTAGTGATGAGCCTGTTCAATAGTGAAATTTACAGGCGGTCATGCAAAGTGGAAGAGGCAGACACACATACGATACACATCATTGAAAGGAAATATGCAGAACCGAGGTGCTGTTAAATGGGAAACCTACATCTACCAGAGGTATAATGGAGAGAGGGCGATACGGGAATCCCTGCAAGACACTGAGGAGCCCACTTGTAGCGCTGACAGATGGCAGACACTGTGTCAGTGCACTGAATGCGGCCTCTCTGTAAATAGTAATGGGAAACCTGGTATAATGGAGAGAGGGGGATACGGGAACCCCTGCAAGACACTGAGGAGCCCATTGTAGCGCTGACAGATGGCAGACACTGTGTCAGTGCACTGAATGCGGCCTCTCTGTAAATAGTAATGGGAAACCTGGTATAATGGAGAGAGGGCGAAACGGTAAACCCTGCAAGACACTGAGAAGCCCACTTGTAGCGCTGACAGATGGCAGACACTGCATCAGTGCACTGAATGCGGCCTCTCTGTAAATAGTAGTGGGTTAAGTCCTTCCCTTTTGCCTTTGGTCCATTATCTTCTCTTTTATTGTGAAGAAGTATTTGAGATGTGCTTTCTTCTGATCCTCCTCTTCACTAGACCTGTCTTTCCCTTTAATTCTTACTTTCTCCATTTAGTCTTCCTTTTTCCTCTTATCTGTCTAGAGAGATTTATCTTCCTCTGATTTTCCTGCTAATTCTTCCTGCCCTCCACCTCCTCCTGTATCTGTTTGTATTTCCTAAATACGTCTTTTTGTTCTCGCTACTACTAATCATTTGTATAGTGCTACGAGGCACATGCAGTGCTGCACACAAACACGCTTTTTTCCCCTATTTTCTGAACTAAAGTGGTCTCTGTCCCTTACCAACAACTGACATAAGGATTTGTTGCCATTTCCATGTTCCTATTTAAAGATGTCAGAACATGACTGATTAACTCTATGGCGCACCCTAAGCAGACAAGCACGTTGGGTCCCCCACTGTAATATAAATACATTTTAAATCATCAACCAATGTGGACCTGCATGTTTTTGACAGCACAGGAAACGGCAGGCAAGAAGCACTGCTCACCAATTCCTCCTGGAGGACGATACATAAGAGGTGGGTGAGTAGAACAGACAAACCTCTGAAGGTGGTGATGGCTCTGAGCAACCCCCTCCCCCCATCTTCTTTCTACCAACAGGTGACTTACCAGGGCAAGTGTCTGCCTTGGAAGCCAATAAATTAGCGCATCTGTGAGGACCTCAAATATTTGGGCCCTAGGCCTGTGCCTTAAACATGCCCTAATTGAGATACGAAGTCCCCTGTATTTCTTAGATTCCCTACTTCTGATAAGGCTTCCTTAATGTAATTATTGCCTTCATGTCAGCCCTTCTGAAAACTAGGACTCTTGTTCTACTAAAATGTAGTTCTAGTGCAGTGTTTATACTGAATCACACAGCACTGTGATCACTGGATTCAAGAACGTCCCTATCACAACCTCAGTGATATATGGTAACATAAGTTGGCAGCAGCAAAAAATGACCAACTGATCCATCCAGTCTGCTCAGTTATTCCTGGTCCACAATCCCAAGGACACAACCCAACTGCCAGCTGCAAAGTGGCTGCTGGTAAGTCGCTCTCCTGACCCAAGACACTTTGGGACCGATATTCAAAAGGCATTTACATGGTTTACAGACCAGTAAACTGTGTAAATGCCTTAAACAGAAATATTTGACGGCATCTTCATGGTAAGTGCGGTCGAATATCCCAACTATGTCCCCTATGCACACCAAAGCTATTTAAGACGGAGCAGGAATTGCCAGTAACCGGGTAGCGGCGACATTGGACCACTACCCAGATAGCGATCCACGCCTAAAACTAGTTCTAGCCGCGGATGCTAATCAGGTAGCGGTCTAATATCGCCACTACCCGGTTAGGCTCTGCAGGTGAATCCACTTGGCTCCAAACCCAGATATTCAATGCCATTGCCGTGGCATTGAATATCTGGGTTTAGAGGTCAGCGGGCACGACTATACGCCAACACAGCGCATAGCCCGCCCAAATGAATATCGGGCCCTTTGTCATCTTCTTTATTTATACTCTACTATTTTGGACAATGAGCATCCAAGATCCCTTCAGTTAATTTATAAATACCCCTCCCTTCTCAGGTCTTTAATAGCTATCAAGACCAACAAGCGTAGTTACTCACCTGTAACAGGTGTTCTCTGGGGACAGCAGGAATCAGTCCTCATATATGGGTGACACAGGTGCTGACGGAGCCCTCACAGAAGCATCCCTCCAGCTTTCAAAGAAAGCCTATGGGAGATGTCACCACGCATGTGTGGTGCCCTTCCCACCCAAGGGTGCCATCTTGCTCAATCAAATGACATAATTCTAATTGGTCTCTTTTCAGAGTGGAAAGGTTTTGTCAAAAAATCAACACTCACTCTATATGTATCAAAAAATTGTTATACCAAATTCACTGCAGTATAGTCATTCTGATCTTCCTTTTTCTTTATACACAATCATACATAAAGGAGGTCTCAGACTTTATTAGGCATTTCAATCAAGCAAAAGGCTATCTAGATGCTTGTGCCATCTTTGCATCAACGACCATCCTTTATGTCTATACAGCTTATAGAGTAGAACTTGTAAAATACATCAGACACAGATCAAACTTGCTTAACTTAACATCACTCTTCAAGAGGCAGCAACAAGATCTGTTACTTTCCTCAATGCCTCACTATGGCGCCCTTCACGCGTTTCGCTTAGTAAGCTTCATCAGGGGCATAGAAAAATGTTTACACTTTCTCTATAGTTTCATCAGTGCTGCAGACCTTCAAGCGATCGACCTTCCTTCAAAATATCCGACAAACTTCACAAAAAATGCCACGCAAATGACATAGCTGAAAGATGGCAAAAATAAAAGATGGTAAAGAAGCAACTCCAAGGGGAGGAGGGAGGGTTGTGAGGACTGATTCCTGCTGTCCCCGGAGAACACCTGTTACAGGTGAGTAGCTATGCTTTCTCCGGGAACAAGCAGGAAGTCAATCCTCACAAATGGGACTCACTAGCTACAGGCTACCGCAAGCCCATAGAGAAAACCATAGTCGCTTTCCAAGGGAGCAGCGAGCAGCAGCAATTGAGTCCGCAGGTACAGACTGCAGTAGGACCCGTGTGTCCGATGGAATCCAAAACTCCGGTAGCCTGAACACAGAAGGGTCGGAGGGTAGGAGTTGCCTAGACCCCAAAAAGATTACAGAGCACGACCTGGCCGAAGGTGCAGTCCAATTGGGATTCCCTTTCCAGGCAGCAATAAGTTGCAAAGGAGTGAACCGAAGACCAGGTAGCGGCCCGGCAGATGTCCAGCATAGGGACGGAGTGCAGGTTTGCCACAGAGTCCACCATGGCCCTAACACAGTGTGCCGTGACCCGGCTATCCAGTGTGAGCCCTGCCTGCTCATAGGCGAGGGCGATGCAGTCTGCACCCAGGTGGACAGTGTCCGTTTGGTCACCACTTCCCCCAGCCAACTGGGATCATAGGAAACAAAAAGCTGAGCAGCTTTCCAGTGGCCCTGGGTATGCTGAATGTAGAAAGACAGGGCCCTCTTACAGTCCAAGATGTGAAGGACAGTCTCCGCCCTACTGGAGTGAGGCCTTGAAAAGGTGGTGGGCAGCACCACCTCCTGTTTGAGAAGGAAGGAAGATACCACCTTTGGGAGGAATTTGGGGTGTGCGCAAAGCATGACCCTGTTCTTGTAGGCCTTGGTATACAGCGCCTCTGCCACTAGGGCTTGAAGCTCGCTGACCCTGTGAGCAGAGGTGAACGCCACCAGGGATACGACTGCGCCAGTACTATGTTGAGGTCCCATTCGGTCGCCGGAGGGTGGATGGGGGGGTTTTGACAGCAGAAGCTCTCTCAAGAAGCGGGTCACCAGAGGATGGATCGAGAGGGGTTTGCCTTCCACTGAGTGGTGATGTGCCGCCAAGGCGCTGAGGTGCACTCTGACGGAGTTCGATTTAAGCCCAGATTGCAAGAGATGAAGAAGGTATTGCAGTACTAGCTGCACCGAGCAGGAAAATGGGTTCACCCCTTGCTCCACGCATCAGACCGAAAACCTGCGCTATTTGAAGGCGTAAGCTCTCCTGGTGGAAGCCTTATGGGAGGCCAGGAAGATCTCTTCCACTTCCCCCGAGAGGATGAAAGGGGCTAGAGTCACCCTTTCAGCATCCACGCCATCATTGATTCCAGGTTGAGGTGCAGGAGAGAGCCCTCCTCCTGAGACAGCCCTGGGGAGTTTCCCAGTGGGATCGGAGGAGGAGCAGCGGGAACCATGGCTGCCTGGGCCACCAAGGGGCCACCAAGATCAGCGAGGCTTTGTCGTGAAGAGCCTTGAACAGTGTTTTGGCAATCAGTGGCTTGGGTGGGAAGGCATACATGAGACCTTCCTACCACGGAGTGAGAAATGCATCTGCTGCCACCCAGGAGGGGTGTGGCTGCCAGGAGCAAAAGCAGGGCAACTGGTAGTTGTCTGGGCTGGCAAAGAGGTCCACCCATGGGGTCCCACAGAGCTGGAAGAGCCGGTTGGCTACTCTGGGGTGCAGATGCCACTCGTGTGGCTGAAAGACTCTGCTCAGTTTGTCTGCCAGGGTGTTGTCCTGGAATGGTAGGTATACCGCCCACAGGAGTATGCCCTGTTGAAATGCGTAAGAGCAGAGTGTCACCGCTTCGCGGAAGAGGGTGTGAGACCCTGTGCCCCCTGCTTGTTCACATAGAACACTGCCACCTGATTGTCTGCCTGGATCAGCACCAGCTGGTACCTCAGGCAGTGACAGAATGCTCAGAGGGCTAGATATATCGCCCAAAGCTCCAGGAGGTTGAATTGCTGGCAGCTCATGGCCTACAACCAGTTGCCCTGGGTACGGAGTTCTTCATAGTGGGCTCCCATCCCAGTAGGGAGGCATCCGTAGTGAGGTATAGAAGGATATTCACGCCTGGAGATGATAGGGGTTTTGCCACCAAGTCAGAGATTCTGCCAACTGGTGGGTCACTGAAACTCTGTCCTGGAGCTTGTGTCCACTGATCTCGAAGGCACTACTGAGCGGCCCTCATGTGCAGACGGGCATCCGGGGTGATATGGACCGTGGAGGCCATGTGCCCAAGTAGGCGCAGCAGAAGCCGAGCTGACACCAAGGGCCGGTGTTGTACGTCTATGACCAGTGCCCTGAGACTGTCGTCTCAGTCCATGGGGAGGAAGGCCTTTACCTGAAGAGTGTCTAGCCTTGCTCCTATGAACTCCAGACATTGTGTCGGGAGAAGATAGGATTTGGGGTAGTTTATCACAAACCCCGGATGCTGCAGAACCTGGATGGTGCGTGTGGTGGCCTGCTGCACCTCTGTGGCCGTGCCTCCTTTTATGAGCCAGTCATCCAGGTAGGGGAAGACAAATACCCCCTGGAGATGGAGGAAGGCGGCCACTACTGCCAGATTTTTGGTGAAGACCCTGGGGGCAGAGGCCAGGCCGAAGGGTAGTACCCTGTACTGGTAGTGGTGGATGAGGATGTATGTATGAGCATCCTACAGATCCAAGGAGCATAGCCAATCTCTCTGCTGGAGGTAGGGTAGCAATGTCCCAAGGAAGAGCATCTTGAACTTCTCCACCAGGAACCTGTTCAGGTTGCACAGGTCCAGGATGGGCTTTAGGCCCCCTGTTCTTTTTGGTACGAGGAACTATCTGGAGTAGAACCCCTTGCCTCTGAGATGTTGGGGTAATGGTTATACTGCCCTGTCCTTGAGAAGACCTGCAAGTTCCTTCATTAGGAGGTCCTGGTGAAGGGGAGACCTGGGGAGCTCTCCTGGGAAGAAAGGAGGTGGTGTCTGAGCCAGATGGAGGAGGTAGCCCCTCTCCTTGACCACCTGGAATGCCCACCATAATAAATGAGATGTCCCCCTGTGAGCTGCTGATCTCCTTGGGGTGGAGAGGCTATGCCCAAGGAGTCAAAAACTCCCCCCTGGCTGGGCCGGAGCAGACGCCTGGGGCTTGGGAGCCTTCTGTTTACGAGAGCCCTGCCCATGTCCTTTGGCCTGCTGATCCTGATGGGGAGCTCTGAAAATGTGGGTAGTTTTTGTAAGCAGCCTCTTTCCTGGGTAAAAGGGCTTTTTACCCGGGCCCTTCTGCCGGGGAGGGGCAGCGGTCTTTTTAGAAAGCCTGGTCTTCATTATGAACTCAGTCTCTAGCTCGGTAGTCTTTTTGGTCATGGGTTTGCCAAAGAGGTTCTCTCCTTGGCATGAGACATCGACCGATTTGTCCTGAACCCATTGCTCGAGGTCGGAAGACTGTAGCCAAGCCTGGCACCTGGCACCGATGCCCGTCACAACTACTCAAGTCTTCGACTTGAAACCGTCATAGGCTGCCCGAGACATAAATCTGGAGCACTCAGGCAGCCTGGACCAGGTTCGTGAACCGCTGCAGGGATTCCTCGCGGCGAGACCCAGCTGAGAACCCGGCGAGCTCCTTCTCCAGGTCTTCCAGGTACATGCCCATGTACAGCTGGTAGGCCTGGATCTGGCCGATGAGCATCGAGCCCTGGTAGCACTTTCTGCCGAGGGCATCCAAGGTGCGAGCCTTCCTACCCGTGGGCACCGATGAGTGCATCTTCTGTTTTTTTAGCTGACGCATGGCTGACTCCACCACCATGGAGTTGTGCGGTAGCTGTGCCTTCTGGAATCCCGTGCTCCGGCAGACCCGGTATATCAGGTCGAGCTGCTTGCACACAACCAGCACTGATACTGGTGTCTCCCACATATGGAGCATTAGGCATTCCAGGATCGATGGAATGGGAACCATGAGAGATTCCCTCGAAGGGGGCCTTGAATTGGAGGATTTCTAGCTCCTTCATCCGAGGGTCCTCCTCCGACTCCATCAGGAATGCTAGAGCCTTGGATATGTCCCTCACGAAGTCAAGGAATGCCATGGGCGGGGGACTGATGCTGGGGCTCTGAAGGAAGGGAGTCCAACGGGACATCATGGTGGCGATGGATGTCTGGCGACGACTCATCCTCTGTCTCCCACTCCGAGTAATCAGTCGAAGGGGGGCCCATGGTCTCTGGGCCTGAGCCTCACCTGTGTCCCTTGGAGGCCCCTTGGCTGGTGCCATGTGCGCTAGCCGGGGAGGACCTCGGTCCCGTGGAACAGGAACCAGATTGAGACCTCAGCCGAGGATTGACTCTAGGCCGAATGGTCTCGGGGATCGGCTCGGCCTCTGGGGATGTCCTCAACGTCGATGGCCCGATGGTTCTGGGCGGAGTAAACCGGTGGTACCGGACAACAGTGCCCGCTGCTGGTCCATGAAGGCAGACAGAATGCGCTCCAGAGCCACCATTCGGATTTCAAATCCAGAAGGCTCCGCAGTCATCGGCACAGGCTCTGAGGAACTTGGGCCCGGAGCCGGTTCCCCCAAGGGGGGAGTCCTCAACGAGGATGGGTTCTGGCAACTGAGGCCGATCTGCAGTTGAGTCCTTTCAGGAGACCTTAGTAAGGCCACTCCCACTCTGAACCCTCGGACGAACATCTAGGAATGCGGGAGCTGGCTCAGAGCTTACCCAACCTGTTGGAGCCATCCAGGGACACCACCTTCAAGGTTTTCTTCATCTTCCTATGTTCACTTGAGGGAGACCCCCCTTTCTGAGGAGCCATGGCATCGATCAGGGTCCACAAGGGTGCCCTGAGATTCCGTGGCTTCAGAAGATGACATGGCCTTCGGAGGTACCGGGGACTCTGGGAAAAACTTATCATGCTGCTGCTGGCGGCTCTTAAGTGCCCTGTGGACATCTTTTTACAAAGCTCCTGGCATGCTGTGGGGTCATGGTTCAAACCTAGGCAGCATAGGCAGCAGTCATGTGGTTGGTAGGGGACATGATTTTGGCACACTGATCACACTTCTTGAACCCACAGGGGAAAAAATTACCCCAACAAGGTCGAAGACCTGTGGTGCTGCCAGTTGGAAAAAAGGCACGAAGGCGCCAAAAAGAAAAAGATAGGAACCTGAGACTCGATGCTGGAGACAGCAAGGTTCGGGGTGGCAGAAGACAGAGTACTGGTGCACTACCAGAGAGAGTACGAAACTAAGGTTGAGAAATATCAACTTTTTCCGGTGGAAAATCAGACAGACGTCTGAAGGGCTCTGCAGAAAAAAGGACACTGAGCAAGATGGCACCCTTGGGCGGGAAGGGTACCATGCATGCATGGTGGCATCTCCAAAAGGCTTTCTTTGAAAGCTGGGGGTATGCTACCGCGAAGGCTCCTTCAGCGCAGATGTTACCCATATGTGAGGACTGACTTCTTTCTTGTTCCCAGAGAACAACCATCAACAGAGTGTCTTATGAGAGGCTCCTAAGGGCATTAAAAAGTCATGGGGCGGGGAGGCAATGTGATTAAAAGTCAGAAACAGACAGTAGGACTAAATGGTTGGTTTTCTCCTATCACTCAACTAACGACACTGTTGTACATCATATCACTCAACTAATGGTGTGAGCCTTAGTTGAATGATAGGATGTGCAACAATCTCCCTGAGGAAACCATGAAGGAATGGTGAAACCATCAGCAGCTGGGGTTGGAGATGTTCTGACAGTGGAGATGCTCTGCTTGTGCTGTTGGTGACCACTGCAGGGTGGAGATAAGTGGCACATTCTTTATTTCATAAGACTGCTAGTAGAATAAGAACGTCTTGATACCATTGGAAGGATAAGAACAAGGAGTATTTGGCATCTGAATTAAGAACAATGGATATATAATTACAGAATAAGTTTAAATATTTAGTTAAGTTCGGGGGCTATGATGAATGCAGTAGCGGTATTACAGAAAGTCTTGATGCTGCGATACTAACTGCTGTTAAATTTGAGCCCCGTTGTGCTGTTCCAAAGACATTTATGTATAACTAGTAATGGGATGGGTCTTTATTAAAGGTGAATTTTTGCTGACCACATTTTTGTGATATTTTGCTAGTATTTATAATCAGCTTGCTCCATAGGGTGACCATTCCCTGATGTGTCCATTTCTGGAGATCAATCTCTAAAAAGAAATTGATACAGTCGAATGAATTCAAAAGTGCGCTTCCAAAATGGTGCATGGCCTGCACTATAAGCCACACAAGGAACCTATACCCGAGAAGAAAGAAAGAGGAGATATGATACAATCATGCCAAAACCTGGCAGGAGGCATTTCCACAGAATGAAAGTTCAAGGACAAGAGAAACTGAGGAGGTGAAATGTGACAAAAAATATCTTTCACTGGGAGGGTAGTGGACACCTGGAAACAGACTGCCAGCAGAAGTTACAGGAGACAGAAGAGTGACAGACATACTGGGAGCCTAATGGCAGGGAAAGAGAAGGGCCAATAGTTGACATAAAATCTGTGACAGTACAGACACCAATGGGCAGACTGGGCCTTTTCTGCAGACATCTCCTATGGGCCCAATATTAAGCCAACACAGTCACCAAAGTAACTAGAGTGCCAGTGCTTGTCTCACTATGTATATTCAGTGATGACATGCGTAGGAGGAGGGCTGAATATCTGTGCCTAGCAGGCCTACACTACCTGGACAACTTATCTATTTAGTGACGGAATATCAGCGCTAAATGGATCACCATTCCTCCCCTAACCCCATTATCATCTATAGGAACAATGTTCAAATGCCAGGGCACTCATTGCAGTTCTGAAATATTAACGCACTATCTAGAGAAGAGCTGCCGCTGACTACTCGGGCTCAGTGACACTTATCCGGATTGCCATTTTTTTCTTGCAGCTTGTTGCCCGGATAGATGCCAACTAAAAATCCACTAACCAGGTAAGTGTCGGCACATATTCAGATAGTGCCAATACTGCCCTCACTCTGTCCCCGAACTACATCTGCACTAACCAAATAGTGCTGGGGCCGTCTATGGGGATAATTCAGCGGCACTTAGCGACTGAATATCGTGGTGAGCACCCTTAGCCTGTCTGCCTTCCATTGGCTAACTAACTAAGGGATCTGAATAGTGTCCCCTATATAAAAACTGGCTATTTAACAGTTTATACAGCTTAGTTTTTAAACTCTGTGGATAAGAAGTTATGGTGAACACATAGCTAGCATTGATATCAGGGCAATTCTTTCCAATCACTATTCTTCCCAGGGAAGGAACCTTCAAACATTCTTTCAGCTCACAAAGAACTCAGCACTGCCCAACTATTATACTGATTTTCTTTTCATCACTACAGCATGCAAAATGTAATGTGATCTAAAAAATGCTGACATTTTTAAATTAACCCCCCCCCCAACTATGCTTATAGCATCAAGCTTGGATGACGACTGATTTAACCCAAGCCTTTATGAGCTATAGAGACAACTCGGCATGCCATATCCTGCCATAGGAGGATAGCTCCCACCTCTGCCACTGACCTGAGTACCACAAAGCAGGGCTTCCAGTATTCCTTGCCCAGGTAGGAGGCGCC
This sequence comes from Ichthyophis bannanicus, assembly GCA_033557465.1. NCBI lineage: Eukaryota > Metazoa > Chordata > Amphibia > Gymnophiona > Ichthyophiidae > Ichthyophis > Ichthyophis bannanicus. The sequence goes on from CM066042.1 coordinate 25,355,463, forward strand.
AGCCTTGTAGTGCAGCATGCCTTCCTTGGGTGACCAATTGCTCCGAAGATGTGGCTATGCAGCTGAGTCCCATCGTCTGGTCCAGAGGGTCCTCCCAGTGAACGAGGCCATAGAAGTGTGTGACAACATCTGTAGACTGTGATAAAGTCCATCCATATCACCAGAGACTCCAACCCCCATGCAAAGCAAAGAGCGAGTGTGCAGCAGCCTCAGCAATGCCTGGGAGTGGCCAGGCATGCAAGCACGATGGGCTTTACACATCTATAAAGCTTTTTCCACATTCAAAGCTCTTATAAAATCACCCAGGTAGGTATTCCCAGGACATAATTTGGGAGTGGAGTTGTGATATCATGTGTGTATTTTACATGCGTGCACACATTCATAGCATCTTCGGAGGAAATGTAAATTTGTGCACAACAGTGAGTCATTTTAAGAGCCTATTAAATAAAAGAAGATAGGTGCTGTGCTATGATAATACCCCCTGAATGAGTTGGCGATGATTAAAGGCACTGCACAAACTCCATGTGAGGCCACTTCAGTTTCTTTGGAAAAAGCTGTTGCTGTTTTGAGGTACAAAAAGCCAGGCTAAAATGCAGCTTCTTTCTACCTGATTCTCCGCTTGCAGATACTAGGTGAAGCCTCCTGGGTGCAGCCAGATGAGAAACTTGGAAAAGACACTAATCCCCATAGCTGTAATAGGCTGAGGGCCTTGCTTACCTCGCACTTTGTTTCCTGGGCCACAAATTTGGCCAGTTGCCAGTTTCTCCATGGTGGCGTCAGTGAGGATCCAGGGATACGGGGGCTCCCGGTAACCCTTAATCATGGCTGACTTCAATGCAGCGACAAAAAACCTGTGGAGGAGGAAAATTAACCTGCTTTGAGAGGCCATTAGACAACCTGCAGAGTGTCCATTGTCCCTCACTTCACAGGTGGCAACCAAAGGCAACATACTGGTTCCACCTCAGAGCTGGCTGCATTTAGTCTGAAAAATGCTTTAGGTGGCCTTGCATAAATAACACATACTAAATAAATAAATGTACACATCTGGGTTACTCTGGGAATACATAAGAGACAGCAACATTGCTGTCTAAACATACTGACAGCAGTTCTCAGAATCAGGGCCGGCTGCAGTATGAAGGCTTTGGGGCAGTGCCTTTCAAACGTCTATCCTATATGACCCCATTTTAACAACTGAAAATTCATGTGACTCCAGATGATGCTGAAATCAAACTGGCAGATCTCCAGCCTCCTTCCCCTCCCTCCTCTCATCTAAAGCAGGAAGCAGCGGCGGCAGCAGTCAGCACAGGGTCCCCTGTGTCAGTGTGCAGTGTGTGTTTCAGACCCCAGTGCTCAGCATGAGGTTCCCAGTCTAACAGGAGAAGGATGTTACCAGTGGTGTGCCCCAGGGATCTGTCCTTGGTCCGATTCTTTTTAACATCTTTGTTAGTGATATAGCGGAAGGGCTGTCGGATAAGGCTTGCCTCTTTGCAGATGATACCAAAATCTGCAATAGAGTAGACACCCAGGAAGGTGTAGATAACATGAGAAGGGATCTAGCTAAGCTTGAAGAATGGTCTAGAATTTGGCAGCTGGGATTTAATGTTAAAAAATGTAAGGTCATGCATTTGGGCTGCAGCAATCCAAGGGAGCAATACAGTATAGGAGGTGAAGTACTTTTGTCCACTAAAGAAGAGCGGGACCTAGGCGTGGTTGTGTGTCTGATGATCTTAAAGTAGCTAAACAGGTAGAAAAGGCGACGGCAAAAGCTAGAAGGATGCTTGGGTGCATACGGAGAGGAATGGCTAGCAGAAAAAAGGAGGTGATAATGCCTCTGTATAAGTCTTTGGTGCGACCTCATTTGGAGTATGGTGTGCAATTCTGGAGACCGCACCTTCAAAAGGATGTGAACAGGATGGAGTCGGTGCAGAGGGTGGCTACTAAAATGATTAGTGGTCTTCATTATAAAGCATATGAGGACAGACTTAAGGATCTTAATATGTACACCTTAGAGGAAAGGCGGGATAGAGGTGATATGATTGAGATGTTTAAATACCTCCGTGGCATAAATGTTCAGGGAGAGAGCCTCTTTCAATTGAAAGCAAGTTCTGCTACGAGGGGACATGGGATGAGGGTGAAGGGAGATAGATTCAGGAGTGATATGCGGAAATATTTCTTTACAGAAAGAGTAGTGGATCCGTGGAATAGTCTCCCAGTGGAGGTGGTAGAGATGAGGACAGTAGCTGAATTCAAAAAAGCATGGGACCAACACAGAGGATCTCTAAAGGTAAAAAGTGGACTGTTGTAGTTGTTGTTATGGAAGGACAGACTAGACAGGCCATGTGGTCTTTTTCCGTCATCATATTTCTATGTTTCTATGTTACCCAGGAGGGGGAAAAGGGACTATGAATGTTCACTGGCTCACAGGCCACTTGCTGACTGGTGAATGCCACTGCTTGACACAGGTCACAGTGAAATCCCAGAAAGAAGAGGAAATGGGCATGTTTCTGTGACCCCATTTGGAAACCACTGCTTTGGGGGCAAAGGAAGAGGAACATCCAGGTCTTACGGGGAAAGCATAGTTACTCACCTGTAACAGGTGATCTCCGGGAACAGCAGGAATAAGTCTTCACATATGGGTACATTGGTACCGACGTAGCCCGCGCGGGAACGCTCCCCAGCATCCAGAAAAGACAGCCTTTGGGAGCATGCCCACACGCATACGTGCTGCCTTCCCGCCAATCCACTTACTTCACATCAGTTGAGTTTGTAGCTGAGACCGAAGGAGGGAAGTTGACAAATTAGAAAGAGAGAACGAGAAAGAGAGAAACAACTCCTAGGGGAGGTGGGTGGGTTGTGAAGACTTATTCCTGCTGTTCCCGGAGATCACCTGTTACAGGTGAGTAACTATGCTATCTCCAGGAACAAGCAGGAATGAGTCTTCACATATGGGGACTCCCAAGCTGAAGATGCCTGGAGGAGGCCCCAGCATGTCGCTAATGTAATGAATGGGCCATGCTTCCCCCCGAGGACCCCAGGCATCCAAGGGATGGAGGGTAGGAGTTGAATTAACAGTGTGAAAAAGGTGCTGTGGAACAACTTGACTAAACAAGGTATCCAGAGGGTGTCCTTGTGTAGAAAATAACTGTTAGCAAGGGATAGTAAATTCCAGTTCTTAAAAATGGATTTTACCTAGTATTGCAAAAATGCATATATGAGGTGGCTAATATGGGTCTGTTGTTAAGAACCATCAGATTGTCCTCACATGGAATTCCTTTACTGTGAGAAGTACAGGAATAAAATTAGCAATACAGACAGAGATAAGAAATATTAATGTCTAGAAACAACCCCAGGGGAACCGGGAGTTTTATAAGAAGTTGGGACTTTGGAGAAAAGCTGAGCTTCTGTATAGTCCAAAGTCTAAAATCTTTCTGTCCCTAGAGCAGGAGGGTGCCCTGGGAAGAAAAGGAAAACACAAATCTGACTGGTCCGGATGAAAAGGTCAAAATACCTTTACAGAAAAAGAGGAGGATGGGATTCTATAACCTCTTTATCCAGACGAAAATTGTACTAGGCGGTTTAGCCCCCAATTTCTGAAGATCAGTGAGGTGTTTTCCCTAAGTGATAGCACTTAGGATAACTTTACGTTGAAAGCTTCAGATATAAGGTAACCTGATTATGACAGAAAAAAAGGGTTACGGTAAAGAAGGAGTTTCCTAACTTTAACAAATAAATTGGATGTCCATTTAAGAATCTTATGGTATGCTGGAACAGCATTGATGTGGACAATAAACAATATTTCAGGGTCAGATTGTATAAGGAGATTCGTCTAACCACAAGGAGGGTTAAGACCTTCTTGAGAATAGTTGGTGAGAATCACTTATTAGTTAAAGGTGTAAGAATCATATTTATTTATTTATTTAACAGTTATTTATATACCGCTCTTTCCCTTGTTTCAAGTGTGGTTTACATGTAACAGTAGGTTAAATTGGTATGAGATATACCAGGACATTTTACATAGAACAGATAATTATAATTTACAAGGAAAATTGTAACATTACAAGTATAACATATTAGAACATATATACATTGCTAGTTAAATTATTAATCATCATGTAAATGAGTGTGTAGTATGGTTAAATTAGTGTATTAGTGTCATTTAATTTTTGAAAATAGGGTATATAATATTAAAAATAAATGTTAGCCTGTATCCCTTTGAGAATTCTGTTTTGGGAGTGTATTATAGTGTAATGTAAATAAGTGAGTTTTTAATTTTTTTTTAATTCTTTTATGTCAGACAGTAGGCGAATGTTGTCAGGTAAATTGTTCCAGAGTATTGGAGCAGAGTGTGAGAAAGCTCTCTTATTGGTTTGTTTTCTTTTGTAAAATCTTTTGGTACTGTTAAAGTATTTATGTTTCTGCTCCTTTGAGATCGTTTATCAATGTCAATGTTAATCAGTGTATTTAGTGCAGATGGTGCAAGTTTATTTATAAGTTTAAATGTAGTGACAAGAAATTTTTATATTGATTCGGGAGTAAATTGGGTAGCCAATGAAGTTCAGCTAAATTGGTGTAATGTGTTCAAGTGGGCTTATATTCATAATCGTTCTAGCAGCTTAGTTCTGAGTTATTTGTATCTTTTAATATTTTGTTTCGAAATACCATTAAGTATTGTATTTGCAAAATCGAAATGTGGGGTAATAATAGCATGAATTATGTTAATAAAATCTTGTAGAAGAATCAAAGGTCTTAGTTGTTTTAGTGTTTTGAATTTGTAATGTATATTTTTAGTTAAATATTTTATATGTGAATCCATATTTAGATTATTGTCAAGTATCACACCTAAATATTTTACTTCTTTTTTTATATTAATTTCATGAGTATCTAGTGTAATCGTGTTTGGGGGTATATATGTTTGATTTTTAGTGATAAATAAAATATCTGTTTTAGTAAAGTTGATAAGTAGATTTTGTTCTTTGAGCCACTCAGTTAGTTCATTAAAACATTCTGTTATTTTTTGGAGAGGTGGGTGTGGGATTTCAAATGGGAGGTAGAACATTATATCATCGGCGTAAATATGATAAAAGACATTGTGGCGTTTAAAGATGTTACAAACTGGTTGTAAGTAAATGTTAAATAATAGTGCAGATAAAGCAGATCCCTGCGGAAGACCTTGAGTTTGTTTGAAGGTGTTAGATATTTGGGTGTGGATTCTTACATTTTGGGTTCTGTTTGATAGATAGGATTTGAACCAATTATAAACAGTAGATGTTATACCAATTTTTTGAAGTCTGTTTAACATTGTTAAGTGATCAACACTGTCAAAGGCAGCTGATATGTCAAGGAAAATAAGAATAAAGGCTTGTTTAGTATTATCAATACCTCTTAATATTGTGTCATAAAGGATCGTTAGTAAGGTTTCTACTCCATGGAAGGGTCTAAAGCCATATACAAGGTTAATGGAAACCAGTAGGATGCTTCTTACTTGTGACAAGAGGTCTAGGTCTTAAAGACTAGTCCTTGGATAACCAGGTCTGGAGACGCACGTGAAGGAGTGCAACGGAGATCCTTAATCCTAAGATAGAGGATCTGGATCCTTCTATAACTTCAGAGTAGAAGCTGGAAGAAAAAAAACGCAATATAAGGGATACCATGCTTGCCTCTCTATAAGGGCAGTATGAGTATCATGCGTACTTTGCTTATCATAAGCTCCAATGAAGTATTGGAAATTAGAAGAATTGCAGTAGTTAAGTACCAACTGCAATGATCAGGAATGCATCCCGTTGTAAGAATTCCTTTGAGGATGTGGAACAACTAGGGAGTCGTGCTATTCCTTAACTTTCAAGTCGTCTAGGGCCTGGTTCCTTTTCCTTAAAGAGAATTCTAAGGAGAATGATAGAACTAGGAACAAACAGTCATGTGGAAGCATGACTGAGTAAAGCCAACAGCTGAAGGTTCTTTAACCGCCTGGAAAGTACCTACCAGGGGTGGATTCTGACGCTCTCTGACAAAGGCCCATAGTTGCAAAGCTTTATTGCATAGTTGCAGAGAGCATGCTGTAGGTTATTCAGGTGAGACCTGGCCGTTAGGTAGCCAGTGTGCCACCTAATCTATTCTGCTGAAATAGAATTGAAGATGGTTGAAAATAGCAGATAGGCCTTTTGCCTTGCAATGATAAATTATACAAGAGGGTTCTGAAACCTTCTTTGGAACCATCTGTTATTAAGACAGCAGAAAACAATTAGGTCCTATAGAGATTCACAAAGGACCAACAGACATAATTAGGAATGATAATACTAAATGCTGTCTGATAAGCTATCATAAAAGAAGTATTTGAGGGGTCAGCTCAAAAATACGCAAGCAGCGTAGACAAGGCAGAAACGCATATGAGCTATCTGTTTAGAAAAGCTCAGATAACCCATCTGATGGGTTATTCACTTTTCCGTTGTGGAGGGTTTTAGAAGCCTTCTGAGTTGACTATGCTCAAATGAATAGAATAAACCTGGTAGGGGTTTTCAGAATGCTGTGTTGCATCCTGTAAAAACCCCAGTGCAGAAAGACCCCAAAGGGAAAAAACTCTGTATTAGAAAGAGTTAAAAAAAACTTACCAATATGGTAAGTCTTTGTAGTTGGAGTCCTTTGCAGTTTAAGGTATGAAACATTGTCTTGCCAGTAACTGTCAAAAGGTGAAAGGCATAGCTCCTCCTGTTGTTAAGTTTCCTGATCTCCCTCCTTTTTATTTTTTTTTAAATAGGGAAGTAGAAACTTGTAGGCATGAAATATCTCAATAGCTCTAGGAGCTAGAGAGTGAATTTCCCTTGGAAACAATAGATTCATGCCGAGTTAACTCAGCAGGGATGAGATCCAAATCAGATGCCTGTTTGACAGGTCTATAGGCTCTGAACCTCATTCAGGAAGAAAGTGAGGTTTTGGTTTCCTTAGCCTGGTTCGATGTTGCCCCTGTGGGGAAACATCTGTCTGACGGGTAGAAGATGGATAAAACTTTTTCCCCTTAGAGGAATAAAGCTTCCTAGAAGATCTGTTATTAGCTGGGACAGAGGAAAGTTTTGACAATCCTCTGAAGGTAGACCTATCAGTGTTTAACTGAGTAGCCTGAAATAAACAGTCCTGGTTGAAGAGATGCTCTCCAGTACAAGGGCTATTTCCCAGCTTTTCTTGTACCCCTTTATCCAAGCCTGAAGCTTGGAGCCAGGCCATGCGTCGTGCTCCTATGGCTATAGCGGAGAATCTGCTAATAGATTCAAAAGAATCCAGAGAAGCACCTCCCTCCCTCATGTATATAGTTGTATCTGTTATGTACTATATTATGTACGTAGACACCACATTCTGTTAGTTAATTGTTTTAACACAGTTCCAGTTAAAATCACTGTTTAATTTTCCTAGATTTAAGTTTGTTTAATTTATGATACTTTAAGATGTTCTATGTATATTTAAGATGTTCTATGTAAAACAAACTTCGATTTGTTAATTGTTGTTATTTGTACACCGCAACTGATCTCTGGAAGATGCGGTATAAAAATGAGTGTTAAATAAATAAATAATAAATAAATAAATAAAGCACGCTTAAGGAATTTAGAGATATCATGAGCATGGATTGACTAGTAATAAATAGTCAGCTCTTTTATGTTCTTGAAGGAAAGGGTTCAAAAGCTTTACGTTTTTTGCAACCTCTTCCAGAGAGAACCCCATATAGAAAATATATGAGATGATTCTTGCTGAAAGCATAGATGCTTGGAAGCATCGACGCCCAAAAGCATCCAAAGTCCTAGACTCACGGCCTGGCGGATAAGAAGAGTTCTTTTTTGCACTCTTAATACGCCTCACTGCTGATTCTACTACTACAGAATGATGAGGAAGTTGAGTCTTGAAAACCTGGAGAAGATGGCACTTTATACAAAGTGTCAAATCTTTCAGAATGTGGGGATACCATTAGGGGGTTTCCCACATTCTTAATAACAGATCCTGCAAGATCTGATGTAAAGGAAGCATAAGCATCTCCTTTGAAGCCCAGGGGTATTGCAGAGTTTCTGAATCCCTTGGTACAGACTCTTTTCCAGGTATGGAAATGGCAAGTAGCTTTGCCATATCAATCACAAAAATTTGAAAGGAAATCTCTTCTGAGGGGGCCCCCTCTGTATTGAGGGGTAAAAGCTGGAACTGGTGAAAGTTCAGCTGTGGTACCGATGGATTCATCCCAGTCATCGGAATCGGAAGACTTGAAAGGATGAAGCATCAGATTTTCCTTTAAGAGATGTCTTCGGTACTGCTCGAGGTCGGTACCGAGCCGAATCAGTACCGAATCCTCTATGCTCGAGAGCGATTCCAGGCTCGGCATCGAAGAAAGCCAGCCCGTTGAAGGAAACATCGACGGTACCGGCACTAAAGACGATACCGGTACGTGTACCGATGCCGATGGCAATGCTAGCAGCAGTACCGCTGCCGATACCGGCACAGCAGCGACACCGATGCCAGCAGCAGTACCGCTGCCGATACCGGCAGCGACACCGGCATTCGGGGAACGGTCTGCAGCGACTCTAGCGGTACCGAAGTAGCTGAGAGATTCACTAGACCACGTTCAATGGCGAGAAGTCTTTCATCCATCACCATAGCCAATGCCGGGGTATCGATACCGCTCGAAATGGCCAGAACCACTGAGCATGGCACAGGTATGTCCATGGAGGTAAAAACCTCGGGAACAACCTGAAGTCCCGATAATGCTTTGGAGCCCGAAGTCTCCCGCCGGGACTGTATTGCCATGTCGTCCTCGGTCCTTGGTCTTTTGTTTAGAGTAATACAACGATAGATAGCGTTTATGACTGGTGAAAAGTAATGAGAACTGGGACGCCATCAGAGAAAACATTACAAGGACATTGAAGAAAACGAGTATTCAAGTAGTCCCGAAGAGAAGCAATGTATTCATCCCCTTGATAAAACCAACAGGAGAAATGCTAGAGCGCTTAGATTATTGTGGCGTTGCGGTTTTTTTCCATCAAGTTGAAAGGGGCTTTTTCGGCACCATTCGGCATAAGATAAGTGGAGTGGTGATTATTATTCAAACTTTTTAAAGAAAAGAAAAAAAGATAAAGAAATAAGCAATACAACTGGTAAATAATTGAAAAAATATACTTGCCTATGGTCATTGATGTGAACGGACCCTATACGGGGAGAGTTAAATTACCCAGATAAAAGTGTCAAACAAATATCGTTTATCTGAGACCGCTGGCAAGTAAGAGAATGAGTTGAAATTAAGAAAATACAATTGAGTGAATTTGAAGTGTTTTCAATTGTGATTGTAGTTCGCTCATAAGATAGACCTGACTCAGTTTTTTATGATGTCCTCGAGGGCAACGCCAGAGGCATCTCGATGCTTAGAAGGAGATCTACCTCTCGAGGCCTGGCTAGTCTTAACAGACTTTTGTTTGGTTACCTGACCCCGGGAGGAAGAAGAAATTCTGGCTGGTGACATCAGGCGTGATGTAAACCAGGTATCGGGTTGTACTCGATTTTGAAGACTTCTTCTAGTTAAATTCCTGCAGGCAAGACACTCCATCGAGTGATGGTCAGACCTAAACATTTTAGACACCAGTTATGAGTGTCTATTAATTTAGTTGTACCGCCACACTTTGAGCATTTCTTAAGGATAGTGGTTGGCTTTTCCATAGTGGAAAGGATAGAGGCCTAATGGCCAAACAGATGTCAGGCACTAAATAGGAAAAAATTCCTTAGTAACAAGAAAAAATTTTCAGTAAAAAGAAAGAAAAGCACCGGCGGTACCGGTGGGCATCGAACGAAGGCAGGCGCAACCACAAAAAATAATAATAAAAGATAAGAATTTTCTGCGGTGACAAGGACATGTCCTGTCGGCTCCGCGGAAAACAAAAAACTGATGTGAGGGAAGTGGATTGGTGGGAAGGCAGCGCGCATGCGTGTGGGCATGCTACCAAAGGCTTTCTTTTCTGGACGCTGGGGAGCGTTCCCGCGCAGGCTCCGTTGGTACCAACGTACCCATATGTGAAGACTCATTCCTGCTTGTTCCTGGAGATTCTCTTCTCTGCTGAGAGAGGTAGGGAGAAAATGTGAGAGGTGCTTTACCTTAGGGTAAAACTGAAAATGATCTATTAGATCAAACAAATGACCAAAGCAAGGAGTAAATGAGCTGTTGACTGCAGAAGCACTGCAGAAAGAGAAGCACATCACCAGTTTACTTTCAGGTATAGGGGGCAGTAGTGGCACCCACTGGCTCTTACTTACTCTGCTAGGGCCATATCAGCTGTGTCCAGCAGAAACTGACGCCTGCGATTGGTACAAACCAGAGTGATCGTCTGCTGATCCAGCCCAACCTGGGAACACAAAAACACGTTGAAAACCACCAGCGCTTCAGAGCCACAGTGAAAGGCCAGGAAAAGAGAACTAGGAAGCTCAGACAGAGTTATCTGCAGTTTCCACAGGAAAATCTTCACTTGCCCCCAAAATAAGCTTCAATAAGAGACACACCATGAAATGTTAAGATATCAGTTATAGAATTCTGTGATCAAAATAAGGAAGCTATAAGGAAATGCTAGAAGACTTAAGCTCCTGGCAATTGGGGGGGGGGGGGGTGGAGGGTCTTAATTCAGATGCTACATCTGACCTGCACCAGTCTAGAGAGGAAGCAGAGGGGCCCTGAAGCGGATACCAAAATGTAAAATTTAGCAGGATAGGAACATGGAGGTTCAGGCTGTCAAGACTAAGCCACTGCAAGGTTTTGGGGAAGCCTACGCTGTAGCTTCTGAGTGGTATCAGGAAAGAGAGCACCAAAAGCTGCATCCAGCAGGTATCCACCTTCACCTTTCAAACACATTGGGAAAATTCTAGTGTGCAGATGGGGCTGTTCTGTACTGGTAAGGTGAAATTAGACTTACCTGCTAATTGTTGTTCCTTATGGAACTGCAGTCTAGACCTGAACCTTTGGGTTTTGCTCCTCCTCCAGCAGCTTGGAGACTGAGAAACGTCTTGATGACCCTGGTATAAAGGCACTGGAACCGCCGCCTCACTCCAGTAATCTATTGACAAAGCAGACTCACCGGAGCAACAATTAAGTAGCTAACCATCCATTTGAAACATTAAACCTACTTAAATCTAACAAACAAAAGTATAACAAATCTACCTTAAACATCTTAGGCTGTCCATTTAAACGGCAATCAACTGCTGCATGGGCCCGCTTTTCCCCCACATGCCTGGAGAATTTGGACCAGAAAGAATCCGCCAACTGCCCATGTGAAACTTACCTGTGAAAACTCTATTCTGCTTCAGGCAAAAGTTCCATAGAAACTACAGGGAGGGATACAGGACTAGACTGGAGTTCCGTAAGGAACAACAATTAGCAGGTAAGTCTAATTTCACCTTCCTTATCGTCCCTCCAGTCTAGTCCTGAACCTTTGGGGATGTAACAGAGCAGTGCAACAACCTAACGGGAGGGATCCGCTAGACCAGCCTGAAGCATCGCTGATCCAAAACAAGTATCCCTTTCCGCTTGAACATCTAGCCGATAATGCTTGACAAAGGAATTTAAAGATGACCAAATTTCAACCGCCGGCACCAAGCTACATTCTGCCCACGACGTCGCTTAAGCTCTAGTAGAATGTGCCCTAAGACCCTCTGGCACCGTCTTGCCTTTCAAGAGATATGCCGAAGCTATTGCCTCTCTGAGCCACCTGGCAATGGAGGCTTTCGATGCTGCGTCGCCTTTTCGTGGTCCCCCAAACAATCTATCAGTTTTGCAGAAACTCTTCGTCCTCCGCAAATACCACCTCAAAGCTCGACCCACATCTAACAGATGCAAATCTTCTTCTGCTGTATCTTCCCCGTTCCTCCCAAAAACAGGCAAAGATACCACTTGGTTCAAATGAAAAGCCGATACCACTTTGGGTAAAAAGGAGGGCACCGGTCTCAGGACCACCTTTGATTCCCCAAAAATCAGGAAAGGCTCCGTACAAGATAAAGCTTGCAATTCCGAGATTCTGCACGCTGAACAAATAGCTACTAAAAATACGAATTTTAGAGTCAAGTCCTTCAACAATGCTCTAGCCAAAGGCTCAAAAGGCTTGCGCACCAAGGCCTGCAATGGAGATCCCATGTCGGTACTAGCTGCCTATATGGCGGTCTCAGAAGAGCTACCGCCCTCAAAAAACGCTTGATATCTGGATGTCCTCCCATCGCCTCACCTTTTTTCTTACCTCTATAACAGGAAAGAGCTGCCACTTGCACCCTTAAGGATGCTGCCGCTAAACATTTCTCAAATCCTTCTTGCAAGAAAGCTAGCACCTGCGGCACGGACGACCTTAATGAATCAATCTTACTCTCTACACACCAAGCTTCAAATATGCGCCAAATACGAACATACGCTAACGAAGCTGATCTCCTACGAGCCTTCAATAAGGTGGAAATCGCCACTGCCGAGTAACCTCTCGCCGTCAACCTCACCCTTTCAAGAGCCAAGCCGTAAGCGAGAACCGATCCACCTGTGGCATTAGCAGCGGACCCTGCAAGAGCAGGTCCCGCCGACGTGGAAGCCGCCATGGTTTCCCTACCAGAAGCCTCATCAGAACCGCATACCAAGAACATCTTGGCCAATCTGGCGCTATTAAGATTACGCGACCTCTGTGAGCCTCTAAGCATTGCAGCACTCGCCCTATTAGTACCCAAGGCGGAAACACGTATAGCAGTTGGTCTTGTGGCCAGGACTGTAGGAGAGCGTCCAAGCCCTCCGACATCCTCTCCCTTCTTCTGCTGAAGAAGCGATTTGCTTTTGCTGACTGCACAGTCGCCATGAGGTCCATTACCGGCGTTCCCCAGCAGCGCACCAGACCCTTGAACACCTGCGGATGGAGCACCCACTCTCCTGGGTCCACCCTTACTCGACTGAGAAAGTCGGCCTCTACATTCTCCACTCCTGCCACATGAGCTGCCAATATCGTCAGCAGGTGTAATTCGGCCCACTCGAACAACTGATCGGCCTTGGCTTCCAGCACCATGCTGCTGGTGCCCCTTTGCTGGTTGACGTAGGCTACCGCGGTTGCGTTGTCGGAAAATATCCGAATGGCCTTCCCTCGAATCGCACTCTGAAAGACTCGCAGAGCCAGTGTTATGGCCCGCCACTCCAACTTATTTATCGCCCAGACCTTCTCCAGAGCTGTCCACTGCCCCTGGGCGAATTGCCCTTGAAAGTGAGCCCCCCAGCCAGACAGACTGGCATCCATCATCAACGGAATCCAACTTGGCAATTCTAACGGCATACCCTTTCCGAGATGCTCTGGCCTCAACCACCACTGAAGTGACTGCCGAGTTTCTGGCATACACGGAAGTACCTGACTTAGCTGGTCCTCTTGATGCGACCACCGTCGGAGCAATGCTCTCTGCAACAGCCTCATGTGGTATCTTGCCCACGGCACCAACTCCAGCATCGCTGCCATGGTACCGAGCAACTGTAGATAATGCCAAGCGGTAGGAATCCTGTTTTCCAGAAAACTGTGGACCAACTTCCTCAAACCTCGTGCCTGCTGCTGCGGCAGGAACACTTTCCCTACCTTCATATTGAAGCGAGCCCCGAGGTACTCCAGGTCTTGCAATGATACCAATTTGCTTTTTGCCATATTGACCACCCATCCAAGGCCCTGTAAGACCTGCATGACCCTGGCAGCCTCGCTCTCGTCCCTGGACTTCGCCCGAATCAACCAATCGTCCAGATAGGAATGCACCAGTAATCCTTTTCGCAATGCCGCCGCTACTACCACCATCACCTTGGTGAATGTTCGCAGAGCTGTCGCTAGTCCAAACGGCAACGCTTGGAACTGAAAATGACCCATCGGCACCGCAAATCTCAGAAACCTCTGATGCTCTTGACAAATCAGGATGTGCAGATAAGCCTCTGACAAATCCAGGGACGTCAAGAACTCTCCTTTCCGCACGGCTACAATGACCGATCTTAAGGTCTCCATCCGAAAATGCGACACTCGAAGACAAAGATTTACCCTTTTGAGATCCAAAATTGGCTGATACGTTCCTTCTTCGGTACCACGAAATAAATGGAGTAGCAACCGCATCTATACTGGTCTGGAGGCACCGGAACTACTGCCTTTAGGGATAACAGGTTGTCTAAGGTTTCCCGTACCGCTTCGCATTTAGAACACGCTTTGCACGGAGACTGAACAAACTTTCAGCCTTTGAAACTTTAGCGCATACCCCTCTCGTATAACCTCCAGCAACCGACGTGATCTTGACCCAGGCAGGTTAAAACTCGCGCAAACGACCTCCTACAGGTACCTGCCCTACCTGGGTCCCTCTGGCTTCATAAAGACTTTCGAAGATTCTAGGTTGCAGAGGCGGCAAAACCTCTGCCCACACCTCTAAAGCCTCGAAACTCCTTATTCCTATAGGGAAAACGTCCTCTTTGTCCTTGACTAAACCTAGGGAACCGAAAACGTCGAAAATCTCTCGGCTGACCCCGAGATGAAGGAACTGACCTCCCTTGTTTTTGCTTATCCTCCGGCAAGTGGCCCCCTTTTGACTCCCCTAAATCTTTCACTAGCTTCTCCAAATCTCCAAAAAGAAGCTTACCCCTAAAGGGAAGTTTACCAAGTCTTGTCTTGGAGGACCCATCGGCCGCCCAATTACGCAACCAAAGATATCGCCTCGCTGCTACTATCGATGCCATACTCTTCGACAATCCTCGAATAAGATCATAATGAATATCAACCAGATAAGCCGTCCCCGACTCCAGCCTGGATGCTTCTTCGATCAGGTCCCCCAGCTGGTCTCTTTGCATCCGCTGGGACCAGTAGACAGGCTCTTGCCACCCAAGATCCACAAATAGAGGCTTGGATGGATAGTGCATTGATGTCAAACACCTGTTTCAACAACATATGAAACTTTTTGTCCTGGGCATCCTTGAGAGCCGCACTACCCTCCACCGGGACGGTAGTCTTTTTGGTTACTGCCGAGACAGCTGCATCTACCTTGGGAGACTTAAATAGCTCTCGATCCTGTTCCACTAGCGGGTAGAGACGAGCTCCTTAAGTCCTGCTTTGGGCATGTCCCATTCCTCTTGAATCATCTCCTTAACCACTCTGTGAACCGGAAACACTCTCTGAGTTTTCCTAAAAGCCTGCAACAACGGGTCTTCCAAGGTGGCATCCTCCACCGGCCCTGCCGCCGGCATATTAAGGGCTTTAAGCATTTCGGATATGAGGGCCGGCAACTCATCCCTCCTGAACACGCGGACCACCCTAGCCTGGTCCTCCTGATCTGTAAGTTCTCCTTCTTCCAGTTCCTCGTCAAGATCCAAGTCCTGATCTGGCTCTTCGGAGTCAACACACTCCGAAGTCATGGACTGCTCCAGACGCTGCCTTTCACTCTTGGATCTCTTCATAGGTAGACCTGTAATCCCCAAACTCATCGGGGTACCCGGCCTCTTCTGCCCCAGTTCTACTTCCGTGGAACTGGTAGCAGGCTTTCCATAACCAGCTCCCAACGTCTGCTATATAAGAGTTAGAAACTGTGGAGAAAAAATGGCAGCCAAACCCTCCGGCTCCTGCCCCCAAGGGGGGAGGGGGAACATCCGGAGCGGCAGAAGTCCCCGTCACCAGTTCCTGCGGCATAGTGGCAGAGCGTGGTTCAGGCAGGGGCAACGAGGCTATACTACGATCCTCTACTCCATCTTCAAGGGCCTGCTCCATAGCGGCTGCTTCCTGAACGCAGCCTCTGCAAACCCCTGCCTCTGACACTGCTCCCCTTCTAGACCCACAGACTAAACACTGTGGTCTAGAAGGCATGCTGTGAGACCCAAAAAATTACCATGCCCCCTGAGCCCCCTGTCTAGCAAAGGTAAAACACCAGAAAGCACTGTAGTTTATGACCAAAATAAAAGCTTTTTTTTTTTTCCCAAACTACGAAGAAAAAACCTTTCTACCGTCCCCAGACTCCAATTCTGTGGCAGAAATTCAAAACCGCCGCTCTCCCAAGCCTGCACACGCTGCTACAGGGCCTGTTAAAACAACGGAGCTTCCTGCGCATCTGACACGTGGCGCGGCCTGCTCCGATGCATGCGCTAGTCTCCCTTAAGCTAAATTAGCTGCGGACCGCTCGATTGCAGGCCTGCTTACCTGAGGGACTGCTTGCCAGCATTTCCAGAGCCTCTTTCAGCCATGCTCTTCAACCCCCACGCTCAGCCGAATTGTGGCTTCGGCGTCGGGGGATAAGCTGCCCTGTTCGAACAGCAGCTGTCTGCATCCATGATCGCTGCTAAGCTGTACCGCGGCTCATGGCACTCCCCTTGCTCCACTCTGCCACTCAGAGGCCGCCGGCTCCTCACCCAAAAACATGGGTTCGGGAGGCGGGAGCGCAGGCAGACTAGCAGTATAAACCCCGATCGGTAATAAACAGTGGGGGGGGGGGTGGAAGGAGGAAAAGCAGCACCTCCACACAACGTCTTTGCTGATCTTAATTTTCCTCACACAAATCTTTTTTTTTTTTTTTTTTTTTAAAGGTGAACACACCAGACTAACAACTCCTACAAATAAACTCTATCTCTACCCTCTCCTCAATTGTTCCTCCTGTGAGCCCCGACCTTTGGGCTCACCAACCTCCAGCTGCTTGGAGACTGAGATTACTGGAGTGAGGAGGCGGTTCCACTGCCTTTTATACCAGGGTCATCAAGACGATGAGGTTTCTCAGTCTCCAAGTTGCTGGAGGAGGAGCAAAACCCAAAGGTTCAGGACTAGACTAGAGGGACGATAAGGAAGAGCAATTCTACTAGAAATGCTGGGCTCTGTGCTTACCGAGATGTAATCCAGCTCACTGTAAGAAATGGCTTCTTCTACCATGTAAGGTTTATCTGTAGCTCCTGAAGGAAACAAAGGAAAACTGAATGAAAGCAGGAAGCGCTGGAGTCCTGGAAGAGAACCACTCATAGTAAGAGCCTGTGACTAGCTGCTGCAGTATGTCTCAGACTTCAGTTCTGCTCACATAGATTAGACTGGCTTTGTACAAGATGTTACCCAACTATGACACAGGATTCCAGACACCTCAGGTCTCCTACATAAAGCTGGAGACTTCCTCTCATACACATATCAAAGAATCTCCAGTCTATCTCCCCTGTCCAACCATCAACATTAGGAGATAAGGAGTCCATCCCTCTTTCCACACTTTAATATTGGAAAGGCAAAAGCACTTCCCTGCCTGACATTACCTTTTTCCATCCTCTGACATTAGTGGCAGGAGCCAATCCCTGTCACTCGGTCTGCCATCTCTCTCCCCCCACCCCTTTGCTGAGTTTGATTGTATGCATATGGTACAGATCAGTCGACCAGTGCAAGAACTGCTGACCTGCAGGATTTTAATATTCCACAGAGCTAGAAGGAAGGTGAGAGGGGCCGCACCAGGGATGAGCTCATGCTGTTCCCAGAAAGGAAGGGGAATGTGGAGGAGGAGGAGAAGAGGGATAGCAGGAGGTGTAAGGCAGATTAGAGAAGGGTGAGGGGTGAGAGAAAGGAAGGCTGAGAAACATGGGAAAGATGGAGCAGAAGGTTGGAACGATGGGTGGGGGGGGGTTGTGTGGGACTAAAACAGAGGTGGAAGGATGCAAAGCATAAGGGGCAATGGAAGGATGAGAGTGAACTGCATGGAAGCAACAGAGGGAATGTGATGAAAACCACAAGTCTTAGTGAGGCATCACACCTTGAAAGTTCTGGGTTACCTTTTCGGAGCAGGTAAATGTAACAATCTGTCAACAGCACATACACTAGCTGTAGATTTCCCTCCATGTGACCTGTGCTCATCCGGACCATCTGTGCAGGGAGAAGGTAGAGATATTAGACTCGGAATAGAACTCATCGCACAGCCTGAGCTACAGTAACATCACAGTCAATGGTCGAGTGCCAACAATGGTGCTACCCGAGAGGCAGTTATGAAAGGCATCTCTGTGGTTTTACCTGTGGAAATGGGGGGCTCCGATTATAGCCCACCTTTTTAAGAGGCACTGCCAAGGCTGGAATAACATGTGTAGTATTGCATAATTAAAGCATTTGTGTTACTGCCAACAAGTTACCCCAATAGAAAACAGGCACAATTCTCTGCCGGTAATTTTTAAGGGGTCAGCACATATATTTTCTTTTCACTATTACTGCAAACACCACTGGTTAAAATTATCTGTGGGATCTGCAATACTGCAGGTGCTTTGGCTATTTATTCTCCTGGGTCTGTCAAAGATTTTGTAGTGTGTGGGAACATAGCAGCCAGATCAATGATGCCAACTTTAATGGCTTGCAATGGAGTCACAGCAAGGGCGATTCAGGATGCCTATGGGGAAGGATGGTCAAGCACTGCGACATCTTTCTTTGGGAGGTGGCATCTCCACTCATTGAAGGTTTCTAAAAGGTAGGTCTGGGAAAGTGTCAGTACGGCAGAACCTGCTTGGAGGGAGCAATGATCTAGCTGATATTTTGAACTGCTTTCCAGTCTCGTCTTTCTATGAATACTTTGGGGTACAATTATTTTGGAAAGCTGAATTTTACCCTGTAATGCCACATGAACAGCAGATCCCCATATGGATAAGCCTCTCTGAAACATTGGGGGAAATGGAAGTAAAACAATCACGTACTTACCTTGAACAGTTGTTCCTCGTTTTCCTCGAAAGACATGAATCATCAGCAGCAACAAGTGGTTGTTGTCCACCCTGACAGAAAGGAAGTTCATTATAAGCAATGACTGTGCTGTGCTTCAGCCACCAAGAAGCTGCTTAGTGAAGCGCATGAAGCCACCTCTGTGGTGGCTGGTTTAGGACCGTGGATTGCATACTTCATGGCAGTTTTGAAGGGAGAAGGGCAAGGAACTAAGGCTAGCATTATTGTTGTTACTCAATGACAGACATAAAACAGGAATGTAAGAACAAGTCTACTTCCTGAACACGTGTGTGTGTGTGTGTGTTCTATCTTGAAGGTCCACACCAGTACCCCAGCATTCACATCATGAAAATCCTACATCAGCACACAAATACTGACATTAAGTCATCTAATGGTGTAGGAGACCCTTCTCCAAGCAAGAAAAGGAGCAGTGATGGCATCCACAACTTTGTAGGGCCTGCTGGTATCTTATCCTACAAAACCTCGTCTCTTTTTCTCTGTGCAACAAGGACCATGACTTATCTGTGCTACATGGTGTGAGATCGAAAAAGAGCTGAAGAATGTGCTGAGTGAGAGAAAGTGGACAGAAATCATGTGATGCACTAAGCCTTCTAGATATGCTTCTGTGAGGGTCTCCCTAATTTCCTCAATGGAATCCTTTAAATACTGTTTAAACCTATGCCTTACCCTGTTGTGTCGGAAGACACAATCAAATGCTCTTTTCAGGCCCTGTGGGCATAACAGGGAACGAAAAAGAATGATGACTCGTCTGCTGAAGCTCTGCTTTCCTCAGCTACAGCAGAGGCAATACACAGCATTACAGACAACCTTACTGCAAAGGTTTACTGCAAGTCCTAATTCCATTAATATCAGCTATGGTAACTTAAGGATTGGAGGGTGGTCAATGTAATGCCAATGTGATCCAGGAAAGTACAGACCAGGAAGCCTGGTGTCATTGCCACGCAAAAGGATAGAAGCTATTCTGAAAAACAAAATTACTGGCCATACAGCTAGATAGGGCTAAATGGCAGCTCAGGTCGATTTAGCATATCTGGACTTTCATAAGACATTTGACAAAGACCCTCATGAGAGGCTCTTGAGAATATTAAAAAATCATGGGGCAGGAACTGGTTAGAAGATAGAAAACAAAGGAGGACCAAATGGTCAGTTTTCCCAATGGAGAATAGTGGAGTGTCCCAGGGATCTGTAATGGGACCGGTTCTGTTTAATATTTACATAAATGATCTGGAAAAAGACAAAATGAGTGAGATGACCAAATTTTCAGATGACATAAAACTAGAAATATGACAACAGAAAGAGACCACATGACCTATCTAGTCTGCCCTTCGATATCAACTACAATAGTCCCCTTTTTACCTTTAGAGATCCTGTGTGTTTGTTCCATGCTTTTTTGAATTCAGATATTGTCCTCATGTCCACCACCCTCACTGGGAGACTATTCCATGCATCTACTACTCTTTCCATAAAGAAATATTTCAGCATATTACTCCTGAGTCTATGCCCTTTCACTCTCATCCTACGTTCCCTCGAAGCAGAGATTGCCTTTAATTTAAAGAGACCTTCCTTAAGTCTGTCCTCATATGCTTCATAACGAAGACCACTAACCATTTTAGTAGCCACCCTCTGCACTGACTCCAACCGGCTTATATCCATTTGAAGGTGCGGTCTCCAGAATTGCACACAATACTCCAAATGAGGTTGCACCAAAGACTAATACAGAGGCACTATCACCTCCTTTTTTCTGCTAGCCATTCCTCTCCGTATGCACCCAAGCACCCTTCTGGCTTTCGCAGTCACCTTTTCTACCTGTTAAGCTACTTTAAGATTGTCAGACAATTATGCCCAGGTCCCGCTCTTCTTTTGTGGACAGAAGTACTTCACCCCTACACTGTACAGCTCCTTTGGACTTTTGCAGCCCAAATGCTTAATGCTGCATTTTTTAGCATTTAATTTCAGCTGCTATATTCTAGATCATTCTTCAAGTCTAGCCAGATCCCTCCTCATGTTGTTGACTCCTTCCTGTGCGTCTACTCTGGCAGATTTTGGTATCGTCTGCAAATAAGCAACCTTACCAGATAGTCCTTTCGCAATATCACTAACAAAGATGATTATTTAAAGTAATCAAAACACATGCAGACTGTGGGGATTTGCAGGAGGACTTTGCAAAGTTGGGGAACTAGGCATCTAAATAGCCAAGGAAACTTAATGTGGACAAGTGCAAAGTTGGGATATTTTTCAGTAGCCCCCTGCACTGCTGCAAAATAGGAAAACACTTTTATACCTTATGTTCAGCTTTCAAAAGGGAACAGCATGAATAGAGTCCCTTCAAAAACTGCACGAGAGCCCCCAGTTTGTTCCCCTGTTAGTGCAGGCAGTGAAAAGGGAGCAAAACAGAGCACAAACCTATGAAAATTGGAACAGATGCCTGTCCACCCCCTCATAATTAAGCCAAGACGCACTCTGGAGGGTGGAGGGAATTTCCATTTAGAACAATGTAGTTGCGTAACTAGCTAGCTACCCAGCTAAAGTCCTTGGAAAAGTTTCCCTAGAGGGGACAATTTAAAGCCCTTTCTGCGAGGAAAATACTGCTTTAGCCAAAGAAATGGGCTTTTAGGAAATTAGCCGCCCTATATCTGCACGCAGGCCCACTGCACATAGATTTTTATTCACAATATAGGGAGGCATTCCTGGGGGTGGACTCTGGAAATATACCACTCTTTTCAAGTTTTAAAAAGTAGCCATAGATTGCTTTCATTGTGAAAATTAGCGAAAGGAAACTATCAAATATATTCACTTTAAAAATGAGTATTTTCTACCCAAGGACTTTGAACCAATCTGGCCATTATTCATATTACTCCCCTACATGTACAGGTCATAATGGCAGGTTTCTATCCAGAGTTACCAGTCAGGACGTGGAAATTGCCCCCAGTCGCTGCAATGCAAACCAGTCACTCCACCCCTCCAGCAACCCCCTCCCTCCTCACCTCATTGGCTATCTGGCTATGGGGGCCGCCAGCTGCTCCCTTCTAGGCTGCCACTAAATGATAATTGAGCTGCGCAGAGTTCAAACTCCTGCTCTGATCTCGTGGCCTCAAGTGTCACAAGACTTTCAGACCAGCACAGAAGTTCAGCGATATCAGGCAACTCAAGCTCACTTAAAGATGGGCAGTGTTGACCAGATTGGAACAGCTGTTCCAGGCATAGTGGCAGCAAGGAAGGACATTTGGGATATGGAAATAAATTTCCAGGCTTCCTGGCAACCTGGTGCCTAGAATGTGTTGAAGCTTGGCATAATACTTCTGTATACAGCTACAGTGTGATCCCATCTTGAGTACTGTGGGCAGTTCTGGTCTCCTCATTTCAAAAAAAGAAATAACAGCAATAGAAAAGGTATAGAGATAAATGTGATGGAAAGGAGGTTAAAGAGGTTAGGGCTCCTCGGCTTGCAAAGAGAAGACCGAGAGGGATATGATAGAGATTTACAAAATCATGAATGCAGGCTTAAGAGGGAACAGACGTTTATCTTTTGAAATAGTACCAGGACTAGGGGACACTCCTTGGAACCGACAGGCAGCATATTTAAAAGAAATTCAAGAAGGTATTTTTGCAGTTAGTGCAAAGTAAGCTGTAGAATTTCTTCTTGGAGGACATAGTTAGGGACAGTAATATAGCTAGCTTATAAAAGATTTGGTGACGTTTCTAAAGAACAGGTAATTAACTATTAGCTGAACAGACTTGGGAAAAACCACCTCTTATTTCTGGGAGTGATCTGCCGAGCACGTCCAAGTGACCTGAATCACTGTCAGAAACAGATGCTAAAATATACAGACTTATAGATGTGAACTGGGGGGGGGGGGGGGGAAAGACCACAGTAAAAAATGCACAGCTAATACTTTATATGGCTTAATCAACAAGCTGCATCACAGGTTCTCCAAGGGTTTGCTTGGGGGTTTGTTAAGAGTGGTGGGGTCCCTTCTGTTGGCCTGAAAAGCAAGCTCTTGGATTTGGAACTTAAACAACGTAGCACCTTTGGGGCTGATGCAGAAAGCCTTAGGACAGCATTTTTCTGGTGATTTTCCCACGCTTGGCTTGCTCTCTGATGCAAGAAAGGGTAGTTACTCACCTGTAACAGGTATTCTCCAGGAGCAGCAGGAATCAGTCCTCACATATGGGTGATGTCGGCGCCGACGGAGCCCCCATGCGGAGCATTTCCCCAGCTTTCAAAGAAAGCCTTTGGAAATTGTCATCAACCCCCCCTGGTGGCCTGTGGCTGCAAGGGCAGGTTGAGCATTTTATTATTGATGGAGGTAAAAAGACTCTTTAAGCCAGATGCATCCTGGGTATTGTAGTCCTCCTCCTTGTGAGAATAAGTTGTGTGAGCCAAAATGGAGGGTAAATAGCTTTTATTTCCCTTTTATGCACTGAGGTTCGCTAGGTAACAGAGAAATGAAAGTATTTCCTTCTTGTCAGGTTCTTCTACCAAAGCATAAGGTGAACAAATAAACTGTTACATTCTTTCACAGCTTCTTTGTAAAACACCACCGGCTTTTCAACTTTGGAGCAAAATAACTTGGTGAGCTTTTCTCTTTCGCCCAGCACAAACAAAACAATATTAGAGCTTGTCCATATACAATTATAGCTCAGGGAGTGACTCAAAGCTTCCTGCCATACACATAGAGCAATCCATTAAATCTTCCTGGGACAATATAACTGAATCCCCATATTCCACCTGCATGGGCTCTGGGTCATTTGTGCTTCCCTCAGCAATTGACCTTTCCCTGGCTGCAGTGGTTTGCAAGTCAATATTCCTTCTCCCTAGCCTCCAGCTGGGCTGTTCTAGGGCTTTCAAGTAAACAGCAGGGCTTGTCCCCACACCTCTAGGTAATGGCTTGTAAAACTCCTGCCTGCTTTCTTTTCTCTCAGACTGCTTATCTGCTCTCACAGACGCTCTATGAGCTGGGTTTCTCTTTAGACAAAAAGAGTCACTGTACCTTGGCTTTGTAACGTCCGTGTGACCGGTACTTGCCCAACCAGGCACCTCTCTCTGGACACGGTCTCTTTTGTAGACTCCCTCTGGAATCCTCCTGGATAGTGCTTGTCTTCTCTGCAGCTTGGGAAGACCAGATAAAACCTCCAGGCTTCTTGGCTTTCTAGCACAAGTAATCCTCTTATCAGGACTTTCTCTTACAGTACTTTTAAATCTTGTTACAGACCCTTCTGGTGAGCATAGACCTCTCTCCAGGCTAGGCTCTCTGCTTCTGAGCTCACTGCCTCTGGGATTTCTTCTTACCGGGTCTCTTTCCAGTATGGCTCTCCCAGGTCTCACTCCAGCTCTCCTTGGTCTGTACCTTTCTCTCTCTCCTTCTTAGCTCTCCTCTGAGCTCCCTTCCGAGGTTCCTGCCTCCCTCCAGGCTGGGCTCTCTTCTGAGGTTCCTTCCTCCCTCCAGGCCGGGCTCTCTTCTAAGGTTCCTTCCTCCCTCCAGGCCGGGCTCTCCTCTTCTGAGCTGCCTCTCTGCTTATAAAGCCGTTTTACTTCTGAGTTCCTCGAGCTACTCTTCAGGTGGAGCTGATTAGCTCCTGCACAATCAGTCCCCAGGTGTGTTAGCTCAGCCTCTGTAGGTTCATGCCTGCTCCCTCTAGCTGCCTTGTAAGGGAACTGCATCTTCTGCAAGTTATTTGTTCTGTAAGAAACAGCTTATTTTTCTAAGTTTCTGCTTTCAGTGGCTTCTGCCTTATCACAGAATGCAGGCAAGCATGAGCGGTCCCCTTCCCGCCCTAAGGTGCCATCTTGCTCAGTCAGATGACATAGCTAAAAGACAGCATGAAAAAATAAAATTAACTATATACAATTGCAACTCCCAGGGGAGGGAGGGAGGATTGTGAGGACTGATTCCTGCTGCTCCTGGAGAACACCTGTTACAGGTGAGTAACTACTCTTTCTCCAGGACCAAGCAGGAAGTCAGTCCTCACATATGGGTGACTCCCTAGCTCTGGGCTACCAGGAACCCAAGCTGAAGAATAGAACTCCCTCTAGAACCTCAGCCACAGTGAGAGAATCTTCTCTGAGACCACACCTGAACGGTAGCCCAACACCAGGGCCGGAGGGTAGGAGTTGCCTAAACCTCAAAGAGATTACGGAGTACCGCTTGCCCGAAAGCACTGTCCCTACGGGACTCCCTCTCGAGGCAGTAGTGGTCCGCAAAGGTCTGGCTTGAAGACCAAGTAGCGGCCCGGCAGATGTCTGCCAACGGAACAGAGCGGAAGTGAGCTACTGATGCGGCCTTTGCTCTAACTCGGTGGGCCGTGGCTTGACCCTCCAGGGAGAGGCCAGCTGCCCTGTACACCCAGGCGATACAGTCTGCTACCCAGATGGACAACGTACGCTTAGTAACAGGTAACCCCAATTTATTAGGGTCAAAGGAAATGAAGAGCTGAGAAGCCCTTCTATGCCCCTGCGTACGTTCTAGGTAAAAGGACAACATCCTTCTACAATCCAGGGTATGCAAGACAGTTTCTGCCCTACTGGCATGCGGCCTGGGAAAAAACGTCGGAAGTACCACCTACTGATTGAGGTGGAAGGAGGACACTGCCTTTGGAAGGAACTTAGGATGAGTCCTCAAGACTACCCTGTTCTTATAGAACCTGGTATACGGCCTATCCGAGACCAGGGCCTGAAGCTCACTCACACGCCTAGCCGAGGTGAGTGCCACGAGAAACAACACTTTCCAGGACAGGAAACGTAAGTGGCAGGTAGCCATCGGCTCAAAAGGTGGGCGAGTCAGTTGCTGCAAGACCACATTGAGAACCCACTCAGTGGCCGGTGGACGAATAGGAGGCTTGAGCAGCAGGAGCAGGCCTCTGAGGAAGTGAGACACCAGAGGGTGGCCCGAAAGGGATTGTCCATCCACCGACAAGTGGTGAGCTGAGAGGGCACTGAGGTGGACCCGGACAGAGTTGGACTGAAGTCCCAGGTTGGACAGGTGGAGCAGGTATTGCAGTACCACCGGGACTGAGCAGGAGAAGAGATCCTCCTGTTGTTGAGAACACCAAGTGGAAAACCTATGCCACTTCAGAGCATAGGCCTTCCGAGTGGAATGCTTCCTGGAGGCCAACACCACCTTTTCAACCTCTTTAGGCAGGAGCATGGGAGCAAGGACTACCCTTTCAGCAGCCAGGCCATCAAATTGAGGGATTTGAGGTTGGGATGCAAGAGGGACCCCTGATCTTGAGTCAGAAGGTCGGGTTGCAGTCCCAGAGGCAGTGGAGCATCCACCGCCATCTGCAGAAGAAGAGGGAAACACGGTGGCCTGGGCCACCTGGGGGCTATCAGAATCACCGTGGCTTGGTCCTGCTGGATTTTGAATAGAGTCCGGGCCACCAGAGATGTGGGAGGAAACACATACAGCAGGCCCTCTGCCCAAGGGATCAAGAATGCATTTGCCGCTGCCCTCAGAGGATGCGGCTGTCTGGAACAGAAGTTGGGTAGTTGCCTGTTCAGCGGACTGGCAAAAAGATCCATGGTTGGAAGTCCCCACTTCAGAAAGATCCGTTGGACTACCCAAGGATCCAACTGCCACTCGTGAGGCTGCAGGAGTCTGCTTAGCCTGTCCGTCAGTAGTTTTCCTGACCTGGGAGGTATACTGCCCTGAGGGTCATGCCCTGATCGACAGCCCAGGAGCAAAGAGCTTGTGCTTCCAGGCACAGGAGTTGTGATCCTGTGCCCCCTTGCTTGTTCACATAGAACATAGCCACCTGGTTGTCCGTCTGAATTAGTACAGACTGGTGAGAGAGGACCGGGGAGAAGGTCCGTAAGGCCAGTCGAATGGCTCTCAATTCCAACAGGTTGATCTGCTGGGCGGCCTCCCACGGAGACCACAGGCCTTGGGTGCAGGTTTCCTGGCAATGTGCTCCCCAGCCTTGTAGGGAAGCATCGGTTGTCAGTACCCGAGTGTGCGGGGAGGCCCGAAAAGGAAGTCCCTCGACCAGGTTTAGGAGATGCCTCCACTAGCGTAAGGAGTTCACTAAGAGTTTGGACACCTTTATCCTGTCTGACAACTTCCCTGCGGCCTGTACCCACTGTGCTCTGAGGCACCACTGAGCTGGCCTCATGTGCAGACGGGCATTTGGGGTGACATGCACTGTGGAAGCCATGTGACCTAAGAGCCGGAGGAAGTGTCTGGCAGAGACCTGAGAGTTCGCTTGAAACTGGTCGGCCAACTTCATTAGCCTGTGAGCTCTGTCCACAGGCAAATAGTCCTTCGCATGGATGGTATCCAACCTTGCCCCTATGAACTCCACGTCCTGTGAGGGGACCAAAGTGGACTTTGGGAAGTTTATAACGAACCCCAGGTGCTGAAGCAAGGATATGGTTTGGAAGGTAGCCTGCCTGGCCTCCTATGGAGACTGGCCCCTGATAAGCCAGTCGTCCAGGTAAGGGAATACAAAGACCCCCTGATTTCTGAGGTAGGCCGCAACCACAGCTAGGCATTTTGTAAAAACCCTGGGGGCGGAGGTGAGACCAAAGGGAAGCACTCTGTACTGGAAGTGGTTCCCTCCCACCACAAATCGAAGGTATTGTCTGTGACTGGGATGGATGAGGATGTGAGTATAAGCATCCTTCAGGTCTAATGAGCATAGCCAATCTCCTTGCTGGAGGAAGGGTAGCAAGATTCCAAGGGTAAGCATCTTGAACTTTTCCCTCTCCAGAAACTTGTTCAGATTTCTCAGGTCCAGGATAGGTCTGAGGCCTCCTGTTCTCTTTGGTACCAGGAAGTACCTGGAGTAGAAGCCTTGCCCTTCCAGGTGGTGGGGCACCGGTTCCACCGCCTGGTCCTGCAGTAGACCTTTCAACTCCTGAAGGAGTAAGTTTCTGTGCAGAGGGGGTCTTGGAGGCTCCCCTGGAAAGTAGGAGGGGGGTATCTGGGTGAAGTGGAGCAGATAGCCCCATTCGATGATGCTTAACACCCAAGTATCCCTGTGATGGCTGGCTACCTGTCTGCGTACAGGGTCAGCCGACCTCCTGTGCCCTGGAGAGGAGGAGAGGCTATGCTGGCAAAGTCAAAAAACCCCTCCCTGCTGAGCAGGAGCCGGAGTAGGAGGCTTGGGGGCCTTCTGCCTACGAGGCCCATGACCCTACCCCTTAGCCTGCTGGCCCTGTTGGGGAGCTACAGAGGCCTGATAGTGAGGGTAGGTTTTGTAGGCAGTGGTCTTCCTCGGGTAAAAGGTCTTTTTCCCCCGAGCCCTTCTTCTTCTGAGAAGGGGCAGAGGTCTTCCTGGACAGCCTTGTCCGGGTAAGAGTCTTGGTCTCGAGTTCTGCAGCCTTTTCAGCCATGGGCTTGCCAAAGAGGTTTTCACCTCGGCAAGGGACATCAACCAACTTGTCCTGCACCCATGGCTCGAGGTCTGAGGATTGTAGCCAGGCCTGACGGCGTGCACCTATGCCGGCCCCCGCTACTCGGGCCGAAGCCTCGAATCCATCATAGGCTGCTCGAGAGATAAACTTCGAGCACTCTCGAATACCTGAAGACAAGGCCTTGAACCTCTGCAAAGGTTCCTCGGACAGACCAGCAGAGAACCCGGCAATCTCCTTTGCCAGGTCTCGAAGGTACATGCCCATGTACAGCTGGTAGGTCTGGATGCGGCAAGCAAGCATAGAGCCCTGGAAGCACTTTCTACCGAGGGCATCCAGGTTCTGGGCTTCCCTGCTGGGAGGCACCGAGGAGTGCATCTTCTGACTCTTCAGGCGATGCATGGCCGATTCCACAACCATGGAGTGGTGCGGCAGCTGTGCCTTTTGGAATCCGGGGCTCTTGCGGACTCGAAAGATGGAATCGAGCCGCTTGCTTAGAATCGGCATCGAGGCCGGTGTCTCCCACATGCGGAAGAGTAACCGCTCCAGCATCGGAGGAACCGGGACAGTAAAGGCCTCCTTGGGAGGAGAGTCATACTGCAGAGCCTCAAGCTCCTCGGCTCGAGGCTCCTCCTCGGGATCCGCAGGGAAGGCCAAGGCTTTGGCCATGTCCCGTACGAAATCCTGGTATCCTCTGGGTGGGACCTTGTCCGAGGCTTGGATCCCGGTGAGTCCGAGGGGACGCACCGGGTCCGGAAGGTGTCTGGGGATTCCTCTTCCTCAGTTTCCCACGCCGATTCCTCCGAGGAGGAATCGAGTGGCTCAGTGGACAGGCACCGACGCCGTCCGCCCCGACGCCGAGGGTACCGGTGTCGACGACCTTGGTCCCAAACGGGAGGCCGAGGGTGACCTCGGCCGAGGATCGACTCGAGTTCGCATGATCTCGAGGATCGGCTCGGCCTCCGGGGTCGACTTGGACGTCGAGGTCCCGGTGGTCGGGGCAGATGCGCCGGTGAGACCGGCGATCAGCACCCGCTGCTGCTCCATGAAGGCAGACAATCTGCACTCCAAGGCCGTCAACCTGAGTCCGAGCTCAGGAGACCCAGCAGCCTCCGACTTGGGCCCCGACGGCGTCGGGCCCGACGTCGGCTCCCCCGGAGGAGAGTCCACGAGGACTACAGTACTCACGTGACTCAGGGCCTCCGACTCCACGCGAGGATGCTTTGCAGGCCTCTCCGACTCCGAAGACCCGGGACGGCGATCGGGGCTATGCGACCTAGCACTTGAGGAGCCAAGAGCGTCCACCGATGCCGCCCTCGCGGGTTTCTTCTTCCTTTGGTGTTCCCTTGAGGGGGACTCCCTCTCAGAGGAGCCCCGACGATGCTCGGGGTCGGACTCCCGAGACGTCGAGGCCTCTGACGAAGTCCAGACCTGTCCAGACACAGAATCGGAGAAGATCCTCTCACGCTGGTGCTGACGGCTCCTCAATGCCTTAGAAGACATCTTGCCACAGTGACTACAGACCACAGGATCACGGTCAGGCCCCAGGCACCGGAAGCAGCAGTCATGTGTGTCGGTGAGGAACATCAGTTTCTTGCACCGATCACACTTTGTAAAGCCACTGGCAGCCATCGGGGGAAAAAGGGCCCCTGCAAGATCAAAAAATGGGGCTGCCAGGGAAAATAAAAAATTGGCGCGAACACAGTCTGTAAGGACAAAAACTGAAAAAAGAGATCCGGGACCGGCACCGGTGTACCGACCCCAGGCGGGAAAGGAACCGACGTCGAACCGAAGAAAAACCTCGACTTCAACGCAGGAAAATCCACTTTTTCCACGGGTGACAAGGACGTCCTAAGGGCTCCGCAGAAAAAAGAAGACTGAGCAAGATGGCACCTTTGGGAAGGAAGGGGACCGCGCATGCGTGCCTGCATTCCCAAAGGCTTTCTTTGAAAGCTGGAGAAATGCTCCGCATGGGGCTCTGTCGGCGCCAACATCACCCATATGTGAGGACTGACTTCCTGCTTGGTCCTGGAGAAAGCAAGTTAGCATGCAATGAAGCTACAGCGTAACATATTTAAGACTAATAAGAAAAATATTTTTTCACTCAAAGTGTAATCAAACTCTGGAATTTGTTACCGGATCATGTTAATGTAGCTGGGTTTAAAAACGTTTTGGACAAGTTCCTTGAGGAAAGGTCCATAAACCATTATTAAAGTGGACCCGGGATATCCACTGCTTGCCCCAATACAAGCATTGAGGGACCTGTGTCTTTTGGGGAAACTGCTAGGCACTTGTGACCTAGATTGGCCACTGCTGGAAACAGGATACTGGGCTTGATAGACCTTGGTCTGACCCAGTATGGCATATCTTATGTTCTTATATAAGATGAAAGGCAGAAACCACCATAGAAAGAAACTTAGGGTGAATCCGGAGGAGCACTCTATTTTGATGAAACCTCGTGTATGGAGAATGTGCCACTAGCGCCTGGAGTTCACTGACTCTGCGTGCAGAGGTGATCGCTACTAAGAAAACGACCTTTCATGTGAGAGATCGAGCGGACAAGAGCTGAGTGGCTCAAAAGGGGTGGAAATCAGCTGCCTGTGCACCACATTAAGGTCCTACGCCATAGGTGGGAACTTAATCGGAGGCTGAGAGAGCAAGAGACCTCTCATAAAGTGACTTACATGAGGATGCGCAGAAACAGGCTTACTATCCACCCCATAATTGTAGGCCACCACTGCACTGAGATACACTCTCACAGAGTTCAATTTGAGGCCCAGGTTGGACAGGTGGAGCAGGTAAGTGAGCAAAGACTCCACCGAACAAGAAAAGGGCTTTAGTGCCTTGTCTGCACACCACAGAAAACCTGCGCCAGTTAAAAGCATAGGCACGCTTTATGGAGTCTTTACAAGAAGCCAGGGAACATTCTCCATATCGGCTGGTAGGTGGAAGTCTGCGAGAAGTACGCACTCAGCATTCAAGCCATGAGAGCTAGGGAGCAGACGTTGGGGTGAAGAGGAGATCCTCCCTCCTAGGATATCAGATCCGGATCATAACCAAGCTGGGTTGGTGGCCTCCGAGACATATGGAGAAGAGGGAACCAGGATTGTCTGGGCCAGTGAGGGTCATGGTAGTCTTGTCCTCCTGGAGTTTGAAGAGGGTCCTGGGCACCCAGGGCCAGCCTGTTCACTAGTTGGCTGCCTAGGATGGCAGATCTCTATGAGCAGCAGGCCATGTGCTTTGGCACATATGGACGGCTGACCGCCGAGCAGCGCCACCCTTCCCCCATGCTAACCGCATGGAGTTGTTGCCCTCCCCTGCTACTGGTTCCAGTGGCTGGGGGCGGGCACAGCTCAGCTCAGCAGCAGGCCATGTGCTTCGGCAGATATGACCTGCCGCTTCTGACCCCCCAAAGTTATGTCGGGGGGGGGGGGTGTCAGTAGCAACAGGCTATGTGTGCCGAAGCAAACAGCCTGTTGCCTAGCCGAGCTGCACCCGCCCCCTCAACCCCACCACCAGCAGAGGGCAGGTAGCATGGCAAGGCGTGAGGGGGGGCAGCACAGCCGGGACTTCTACCTAGGGTGGCAGAAACCCTTGGACTGGCCCCTGTGGCTATCAGAGGAGTTGATGTAAAGGCATAAAGCAACCCTTGTTCCAATCCAGCAGAAAAACATCAGAAACTATCTGATTGCTGCATGGAACCCTGGAACAGAATTGCGGCACCTCGGTTTATGCTCAGGGTGCCTCACATCCAGAAGATGCGGCTGACAACTCGGTTGTTGAAGGTCCACTCGGGCGGCTGGAGGACTCGGCTGAGTCAATCCGCCAAGACACTAAGCTCCCAAAGCAGATACACTGCTCCAAGAAGCATGATGTGCAAAATGGTGAAATTCAGAGCTGCACCGTCTCCCAGCAGAGAAGGTACATGCCTGTGCCCCTATGCTTGTTTATGTAGAACATTGCTACTTGATTGTCAGTCTGGATGAGGACAACCTGGTTGGTGAGATGCTCTCAAAAAGCCCCGAGCACATTGGAAATGTCACAGAGCTCCAAGAAGTTAATCTGGTGGAGGCTTTCCACAGCCGTTCAGAAGCCCTGTGTTCGGAGACCATCGAGATGGGCTCCAGAGCCCATCTTGGAGGCATCCATAGTCAGAACCCTTTGAGGCAGAAGGGCTTGGAAGGAAAGTCCCTGGCGCAGATTTTGTGGTTTGAGCCACCAAGAGAGGGACTGCTTGAGTGGCTGAGTAACGACCACCTTGTCCCGGAGGCAACCTGTAACTTGGCACAACTGTGTACATAGAGCCCATTGTGCTTGCCTCATCTGTAGAAGGGCAAAGCTATGTGACATGAATTGTAAAGGCCATGTGGCCAAGAATGTGCAGCATCCCCCTCGCTGTGGTGAACGGACGGGTCCACAGTTCTCTGGCTAGGTGGACGAGCCATATGGTTCGATCCTCGGGTAGGTAGGCCTGGGCCACGGTAGTATCTAGGAAGGCCTCAATGAACTCGAGGCACTGAGCGGGCTGCAGATGAGATTTCGCGTAGTTGATGATGAAGCCCAGATTCTTGAGCAGCTGAATGGTGATCCTTGCAGAGCACTGGACCTCATCTAGTGTTTGATCTCTATCAACTAGTCGTCCAGGAAGGGGAAGACAAAAATTTTCAGTGTCCAGAGAAACACAGTGACCACTGCCAGACACTTTGTGAAGCCCCTCGAGGTGGAAGCAAGGCCGAAGGGTAGCACCCGGTACTGATAGTGTTTTCTGCTGAGCATGAAGCAGAGATACTGCCTATGGAGAGAGTGAATGGGGGATGTGAGTATAAGCATCCTTGAGATCCAAGGAGCACAGACAATCTTCCCATTGGAGGTAAGGCAACAATGTTCCCAAGGAGATCATCTTGGTCTTTTCTTGCAAGAGGAATAGGTTTAGGTTCCGAAGATCCAATATGGGCTGGAAGCCTCCCGTCTTTTTGGGAACCAGAAAGTAACGGAAGTAGAACCTCTTCCCAAGCTGAGAAGGAGGGACCAGTTCGACGGCCAGGCTGGCCAAAAGTACCTGGATCTCCTTCTGCAGGAGTTCTCAGTGGGGCGGAACAAGGAGGTACTCCCCCAGGAAAAAAGGAGGGAGGAAGTTGACCGAAGTGCAACAGGTACCCCTCCCAAACTATCTTGACGGCCCAGGAGTCTGATGTTATCGTTGGCCACCTGTGGGCAAAATGTATCAATCTGCCTCCCACCTGAATGGAACCATGGTTCGAACAGGAAGGGATGCCATGCTCCTTAGGAAGGAGTCAAAATCTTCCTCCAGGCTGTGGTTGTGGCACAGGCTGTGACTTCTGGGGCTTGGGGCAGCGGTGCTGATGCTGGCCCTGACCCTTCTGCTGATGCCCCTGCTGAGAGCCATGATAGGGCTGATATGGAGGGAAACCTGCATAGTACTTCATCTTCTTGGGATAGAAAGGATTCTTCTTAGAGGGGTCACCCTCTTATGAGAAAGTCTGTCCACCTTGCCAAACGCACATTTTTTACTAACGCTATCCTGACTGCCCCGAATCAGACCCGGCATCTCTACTCCACCCTCCGGTCTCTTACCTCCCTTCACTCCCCAGCTTCAGCTCCTCCAATCCTCCCTTCCCCTCTGCCTTCCCTTCTCGCCGCCTGCTTCAGCAACAAAATATCTACGCTGAGAGCCTCTCTACCTTCTTGTCCTGCCCCGATTCTCTCCCCCCTCCTATTGCCTCTCCGCCTCCCATCTCCCAAAACTCCCACCGCTGGGCATCTTTCTCACTGATCACTCCTTCTGAACTTCATCATCTCATTTCTTCCTCAAAGAAAACTTCCTGCTCTTTAGACCCTATTCCTTCCTCTTGGCTTCTGGAATCCTCACTGGGTCTCCTTCCATTTATTCTTACTATGTTTAATTCCAGTCTTTCCACAGGGTCCTTCCCCCACTCCTGGAAAACATGCTTTAATTCGCCCCCTTCTTAAAAATCCCTCACTTGATCCCCTAGTTCCAGCTCACTACCGTCCTGTCTCCAACCTTCCTTTTCTCTCAAAACTCTTAGAGAAATTCGTCTTTGCACAACTTTCTCACCACCTTGATTCCACTAATTTTCTTCACCCTCGTCAATCAGGTTTCCGTCCGGGTCACAGTGTCGAAACTATTCTTCTTGCTTTCACTAATGCACTGCACGTAGCTCATGATCGTGGTGATATCTCGGTGGCGGTTGCACTTGACCTTTCCGCTGCTTTTGATCTGGTTGACCATTCCCTCCTTCTTCTTCGTCTTAGGGAAGCCGGTCTCTGTAGTACTGTTCACCGTTGGTTCCACTCTTTTCTTTCTTCTCGTACTTGTGCTGTCATATCACCATCCGCCTCTAACCCTCCCTCAGACTCTTTCCCTCTTTCCTGTGGGGTCCCTCAGGGTTCTGTCCTGGCTCCTCTTCTTTTTAACCTTTTCTTAGCCCCCTTGGCCCTTTTAATTCAACAGTCCGGATTATCTGCCTTTCTCTACGCTGACGACATTATTCTGTTTACATCACACATCCCCTTCTTGTCCTGACCTTTCCGCGTTAAATTCCTGTCTCTCTACTGTGGCCAACTGGCTGACTCACAACTGCCTTCACCTCAATCTCACCAAGACTATTGCTATCTGGTTCTCCCACAACAACCCTCCTCCCACGCTGGCCCCCTCTTTCTCCGGTTCTCCTGTTCCATTAGTTTCTTCATTTCGTTATCTTGGGGTTCACTTTGATTCTGATCTATCTTTCCATTCCCATATATCACATATCACTAAATCTTCCTTTTTTTTCCTCCGACAAATTCGTGCAGTTCGCCCTTTCTTATCCTCTTCAGCGCTCACCACTTTATTGCTATCTTTGGTTATATCACGGGTTGACTTCGCAAACTCACTATTCATCGGCCTTTCTAAATCCCAACAGTCCCGCTTACAACGGATTCAGAATACTGCTGCCCGTCTGGTCACCCACTCCTCCCCCCGTGATCACATAACGCCCCTTCTATTTCGTCTTCACTGGCTCCCTTTTCCCTACCGTGCTCATTTCAAACTACTCACTCTGGTTCACAAAGCTCTCCATACAGGCACCCCACAATACTTAACCGACCTTCTTTCTTTTCACTCTCCCAGGTACACTCCTCGTTCCTTCCAACTGAACCGCCTCGCTCTCCCCTCCCCCTCCCGTGCCCATCTACAATCCACCCGTTCCTCCGCTTTCTTTTTTGCCGGCCCCGCCCCCTGGAACTCCCTCCCCCCCTCACTCCGCCTGGAACCTCACCATCCCACTTTTAAACAGAACCTGAAAACTCACCTCTTTTCCCTGGCGTTTGATGTTCCCTCTCCCTTCGTGTGAATCCCATGTGTCCTATTCTTGCTTTCCTCGTGTTTGTGTTCTGTTATATTTTTGGTCCTGTCTCTCCTGTGTTATTGCTTTCCTATTAAGAATTTGTATTTCTATTCCATTTCGTTGGCTTCGGCCTTCTTTTATTTGGTTTTATTGTACACCGCTTTGCCTACCCTGAAAGGCGGTTTTTTATCAAATGAAATAAAACATAAACATATTCATTGTTAATTGCTCATGCTCTTGCTCTCCAGCCTTGTCCTCCATGGGCTTGCCGAAGAGGTTCTCGCCCCGACAAGGGACATCCGCTAGCTTGTCCTGCACCCACTGTTCTAAGTCAGAAGACTGCAGCCAAGCTAGCCGTCGAGCTCCAATGCCCACTGCGGTTACCCAAACCACTAACTCAAAATCATCATAAGCCATCCTGGTCATATATTTTGAGCACTCTTTCACCTTGGAAACAAGCCCAAGTAGTGCTCAGCCCATTCTTCCAGAAGAGTAGTCAAGAAATCGGCCAGACTGTCCGCTAGATCCTTAAGGTACATACCCATGTAGAGTTGATAGGTCTGAATGCAGGCTACCAACATGGGACCCTAGTAGCATTTTCTCCCAGTGCCATCTGAGGTCCTGACCTCCCTGCCTTGGTACACAGAGGAGTGGGTTTTAGTGCTCTTGATTCTTCACATGGCCAACTCCACGACCATAGAATTGTGGGGGAGCTGTGGTTTCTCAAAGCAGGACTTTTGTGGACTCGATACATGGAACCCAGCCATCTACTCACCAGGGGCACGGTGAGGGGAGTCTTCCACATGCAAAATAGCAGCCACTCAAGGATCCTGTGAATGGGAACCATAATAGCCTGTGGGGGGGGGGGGGGGAGAAGGGTACTGGAGGATCTCCAACTCCTCCGCCCTGGGCTCCTCCTCAGCCTCGATGAAAGGAAGAAAAGCATTGGCCGTGTCCCTTACAAATTCATGGAAGGAGATATTCTCCGGTGGGGATTTCCTGTACTCATAAGGTGGAGAGGGATCCAAGGGGATGTCTCGATAGTGCTCGGACACTAAGGAGGAATCCTCGGTCTCCCACCCATCAGAATTGGAGTCCCTGAGGAAACTGAAATACTGACGCGATTCTTCATGGCGTCATTGGTGAGGGGAGGATGGAGTCAGAGGCTCTAGAAGGTCCAGTCCAGAAGCACTCGGGGGGGGGGGGGAACCCCAGGGTTCAGAGAGGGACTTCAATTGCCTGTCCAAGCCATCTCACCAGTCAGGGAGAGCGTGGAGCTCTAGGATGTGCTGCACCCCCGATAGGGAAGCCTCCACAATGGACGAGGCTGCCCTCGGCGCCAAGGGTATCGGGTCTTGGTCCGCCTTCGGCACAGAGGAACCAGAGGACCTTGAGTCCTGGGCAGCCTATGAAGCCAGGAAAGCAGTTAAGCTGTGTTCGAGGGCCTCTATGCACTCAACTAGGAGCTCAGTGTCCAAAGGTATGGGAACTGTGGTCTCCAGTGCCGGTACCCTCGCCGGGGACTCCACAATGGTGACAGTATTAGGAATCACCTGATGGCCCTCCTGGACCTTGGGAGGGAATTCCTCCCTCCAGGGCAGCTTAGGAGGCTGCTCCCAGCCTTTGCCCTCAGAGTCTCACCAAGAGGGACTGTGTTGTCGGTGACTGTTGGACTTATCCTGGATCTTGGCATCCTCCCCTCGACTTTGACAGGGTAAAGCCTGGTCCTTCTGGGGCCAAGTCTTGTAGAAAGATGGCCTTTGATCCGATGCACCGTGGTCCTTCAGCTCTGAGTGAGCCCGGCCCTCGTGCAAAACCGAAGCCTCGGTGGAGGCCTTCAAAGGTACTGATGCCAATGCCAAAGACTCAGAGGACTCGAAGAGCGATTCACGCTGTTTTTCTTGGTTCCTGAGCCTCTTGCGCATCATCTGCAAGCAGGGCACACAGGTGAAGGGCTCATGGTTGGGCTCAAGGTATTGAAGGCACCAGTTATGGCAGTGTGTCATGGAGATGGCCAAGTCACACTAGGAACACTTCTTAAAGCCACTGGCTAGCTTTGACATGTTGGGAAAGACTGCTTCCGCCAAGTCAAAGGACTCCAACATTCCAGCCAGCTAGGGAAGCGAGAGAGAGACATACACCAAACTAGAAAAAGAGAACCCAAGAAAAAATTCCAGCGCCTAGGCACCAACACTCCTGGAGATGGGCAGGAAGACAGTGACAAGCACGCGACTAAAAAATCACTAGAGAAAAAACAAAAACTGTACTGGTAGGTATTGATGATTTTCCGGGGACAGACATGCATCTGAGAGACTCTACAGAAAAAAGAAGACTGAGGTAAGATGGCTCCTTTGGGCGGGAAGATAGGCACGCATGCGTGGCTGACCTCCCAAAAGTTTCCTTTGGAAGCTGGGGAGCATTCTTGTGCAGGCTCCATCAGTGACGACCGACTTCCTGCTTGGTCCGGAGAACTAACAGTAGACTGGGTAGGATCCAGCCAATGGAAAGGCTGTGGAGGCGGAGCACTGGAACGCTTCTCCAGTCACAGATTGTGGGTAGGATCCAGCCAATGGGAAGGCTGTGAAGGTACAGCACTGAAAGGCTGCTTTAGTCACAGAAAGGGAGGTGGTGAGCTGGGGAAAGTTCCTGTGCTGTACAAGTGAAACTTCTGCATGAAGTAGGGGAGAGAAGGAGAGGCACTCTCATGAGGTACTGGCTGACCTTAGAAAGCCAGTGAGTGTCCTGGGTGGGCAGGAAGGCTGATAAAGGATAGGAATTGAATTAGAATGAGGGACAGGAGGTAACTGCAGTCAGATGAGAAAAAGCTGTCAGATATTCTCTCTCTGGGGGGTCAGAGATTCCCTTTAAAATTTCGGCTGGAGAAGTCTACTGCAAGAAATGTACCCATGTGCATACAAAACTGGAAGGAAGCTTTCAGTTTGGAGAATTTACTCAGGTAACTACCTGGGCAAATTCCTTTGAAAACTGTCCTAATACTGCCTCCACTCTGTCTATATCCTTTCAAAGGCACCAAAGAAAGCTAAATACTATTTCTGTTGTTTCTTCCATTTGTGAAGTCTTTCAATAATTCAATCTTTATAGATTTATATGTTGGACACATCGCTCGTAAATCCCACTCATCGAGATGGTCCATCCTTGGTATCCCTGATTTGTACCATAGGCAATGGAGGATGAAACTGATGTGTCCAGCTTCCCTCATTCTCAGCCCACTGCTCTGACCCCTAGACTACTCCACTCTAACACATCTACCTGCACAGTCCCCCGGCTCACTCACAACCTTCTGCAGCCACCACATCCAGAACTAGGCCCTGAAGTTTATCCCATGCTATTTCTGGAGAGGGAAGAGACAAGAACAAAATCATGATGGGAGGGACGGGGACAAGAAAAGAGTGAATGAGACTGTATGGTGGAATGGAGTGAGAAAAGTAAATGAAGACTCCATGGTTGGGGCCCACAAATACATGTTTGCCCAAGGCCCAATAAAAGTGTTAATCCAATTCTGGCCATGGGCAGATGCACCCTAAAGTGTAAAATTAATTCTTTGCAATCCATTGTCCATGGCATCCAAGGGTTTGATATATCATCACATACTGTTTAATTTTATTATTCTTTCCAAACCAAAAGAATGTTTGGGTATCACACCATTCAAGCCATCTCATCTCCTCTCCCCAAGTCAAGAGAGACATAGAGGCAACACAGCCACACACACACACTCGCAGAGGGGTTGGAAAGACTTGCAAGAGCCATGCTTTGCATGCTTTCCTCACCTAAGTTCTAATTAATAAACTAGTTAAAAAATACCTAAAGGCGCACGGATGTGTTACTTCGGAAGGACTGCCTTGCCCCTCCTCGACTCCTGAATCTTCAGCACTGCTGATACTAGGGCTAGGCTGATCTCTCTTTAGTATGCCCGAAGCCTCCTGGTGGCCCATTTCTATTTGCTCTCTCGTATCTTCCAATCTGTCCTCTACAGGCCTTATTGTTTTGTCTTCTCCACTCCCGTCTCTTCCTCCTCCTTCTTCTTCTGTTTGGATAGCAGTCTCAAGGCTACCAAAAACATGTGGCGGTTGGCCATTGCTTGCAGTGTCATGGTAGCCACTACCTGCTGCAGGAGTGTTTGGACTCTCAAGGGTAAAGCGGTAGAAGTCCATGGGGTCGAAATCCCCTGGATAAAGTCACCATACGGTGGTCCATCTGGGGTCTCCCCCAGAGAGCAAGTCCGAAAGGGCTGGTCAGGAGGGTCACTGTGACAGTTCCAGTGTTTAGGGTCTATCTGCCCATTCAGTCTGTTGATAACTTTGCTGAGGGGTTGTCCAACACTCTCCATGGACAAATCTTTCATCTCTGGGAGGCGGAGTCTCACAGCTTCTCCTCCAGCTACGCTGTGCTGCTCGTCGCAGGTGTCCTGGGGGCTCTTGGAGACTCCATTCTCATTAAAGTCCCTGCTTGGTACCTCGGGTTCCCTGTTGCTTGGGGTGAAGGGATTCATGTCATCTTCAGATTTACGCTTCTTTTTCTTGACAATTTTCTTCTTTTTCCCCAGCCTGCAAGAGGAACAAAGAACATTAATCTGTTCCATTTTAAAGCATTATGGTCAGTATCTAAACATCTCATGCCACCACGATTTACCTGATGCAGCTATACCACAAAGAAAAATATTCTGGGTATTTCTAACATACCAATAAGGCGAGAGGATACAACAAGCTATTTGCAAAGCCACAGAGATAATATACTTTGTCACAAAGTTGAAGCAATGATGCAGTATATGATCCTAAGCTGCTCTTCTGTACAGACCACTCTCATCTCTGAATGCAGCCTGTCCTAGGACATGGTGCAGTATATTGCATTGAATTCCTACTTAGAGAAGAAATCTGTTGTGGAGGGTCTGATCCCTCATCTTTTAGGATCTGGGTATACCATGGAGGGATTTTTTACAAATTGGCTTGTGCCATTACTAGAATTATGGAACACTACAGTAGATATTCAGCCAGCCACTGACTGTTCAAAGTTAAATGGATAACTGCCACTAAAATACATATCTGAATGGTTAGTTATGCATTTATAAGTCACAAGTGCTTTTTACCCGCTGGCACTTGGATGTATAGTAACATAGTATATGATGGCAGATAAAGACCAGCATGGTCCATCTAGTCTGCCCAGCAGGTGGCAAGAAGAGGTGCCCCCGCCGCTCTGTGCAGGTCACTCCTCCCCCTGCCTTTGTTTAGGGGTGTACCCACCGCTCCATGAAATCACTGCTACTATTACTGATCATTTGTATAGCGTTGTAAGGCATTCACAGTGCTGGACAGGCATATGTAAAAGACAGTCCCTGCTCATCAGAGTTTACAATCTAGTACAGACAGACAATACAACTGCTAAGGACAAGAATACATCTAGAGGAATGGTAAGGAAACACATAGGAGGCTAAATGGATCAGGATCCAAAAGCAGCTTTGAAGAAAGCACAGTTACTTACCTGTAACAGATGATCTCTGGAAACAACAGGAATAAGTCTTCACATATGGGTATCGTCGGTACCGACAGAGCCTGCACGGGAACGCTCCCCAGCGTCCAGTAAGAAAGCTTTTGGGAGCATCCCACAGCGCCTGCGCGCTGCCTTCCCGCCTTTCCCAATCGCCTCTCTCCAGTTCGAGTTTTAAAGCTGAGACAAAGAGAGAGAGAGGAAAGGAAAGATAGATAGAGAGATACAACTCCTAGGGGAGGTGGGTGGGTTGTGAAGACTTATTCCTGCTGTTCCCAGAGATCACCTGTTACAGGTAAGTAACTGTGCTATCTCCAGGAACAAGCAGGAATGAGTCTTCACATATGGGGACTCCCTAGCTGCAGATGCCAGGGAGAAACCTCAGGTTGTGTGTCCTTGAAAGGACTCTACCTCCCCCCATGGATCTCTGGCATCCGACCAGGGTAGGTGGGTAGGAGTTGATTAGGAATGGAACAGGTGTTTGAGGACAGCCTGACCAAACGAGGCATCCCGGCGGGAGTCCTTGTCCAAACAGTAATGGGCTGTGAAGGTATGAACTGAGGCCCAGGTGGCCGCTCGACAGATTTGGTCGATGGACACAGAGTTTAGATGAGCCATTGAGGCTGCCATGGCTCTCACATTGTGAGCTGTGACATGGCCCTCCAGAGAAATGTTCCTACTCTGGTAGGCGAAAGAAATACACTGAGCAATCCAGTTGGACAGTGTTCTCTTAGAGACTGGAAGTCCTAAATGAGAAGGATCAAAAGCAACAAAGAGTTGAGAAGACTTTCTATGTTGCTGTGTTCTTTGTAAGTAAAAAGAGAGAGCTCTCTTACAATCCAAGGTATGAAGATTCCTCTCTGCATTTGATGCATGAGGTCCTGGAAAAAAGACAGGTAATATACCTCTTGGTTCAGATGAAAAGGCGAGACCACTTTAGGCATAAAGTGT
Organism: Ichthyophis bannanicus; assembly: GCA_033557465.1. Classification (NCBI taxonomy): domain Eukaryota; kingdom Metazoa; phylum Chordata; class Amphibia; order Gymnophiona; family Ichthyophiidae; genus Ichthyophis; species Ichthyophis bannanicus. Next base: position 25,397,327 of record CM066042.1, read on the forward strand.
GGATTGGTCCTGAGGACTACCTTATCATGATGGAACCTTGTATAAGGCGGATTAGCCACCAAAGCTTGCAACTCACTGATGCGGCGTTCTGAGGTGACTGCAATGAGAAAAACAACTTCCAAGAAAGAAATTTCAAGGAGGTGGTGGCTAAAGGTTCAAAGGGTGGCTTTATAAGCTGGCCAAGAACCAGGTTTAAGTCCCATGCCACTGGAGGTGGTCTAATGGGAGGTTTAGTTAAAAGAAGGCCTCTCATGAATCTTGCTATAAGAGGGTGAGAAGAAATAGGTTGTCCATTAAGAGGCTTGAGGGACGCTGCAATAGCACTCAAATGGACTCTTACTGAATTCGTTTTCAGACCTGCATGGGATAGATGCAGGAGATACTCTAGTAGAGAATTCAGAGGTATTGCAAGAGGGTTTAGACCCTTCTCTGAACACCAAATGGTAAATCTTTTCCATTTCAAAGCATAGGAACGTCTAGTAGAAGGCTTTCTAGAGGCATGAATAACATCTCTGACTTGCTGAGAGAGATGAAAATATTGAAGGTCTAGGCCCTCAGCAACCAAGCCTTGAGATGGAGCGACTGGGGGTTTGGGTGCCACAACATTCCCTCTTCCTGGGACAGAAGGTCTGGCGCAGAGCCCAAGTCTGGGGGAGGAGCTTGAGAGAGATGCAGAAGTAGAGGGTACCACACTTGGCGTGGCCAATGTAGTGCTATGAGGATCATGGTCCCTCGATCTCTCTGAAGCTTGAATAGTGTTTTGGGAATTAGGGGAATTGGTGGAAAGGCATAAAGGAAGTCTTGACCCCAGTGAAGGAGGAAGACATCCTTGGCCTGAACTCCCTGACACAGAATTCTGGAACAGAACCGGGGAAGTTTGGCATTCCACGGACTTGCAAAGAGGTCTATGTCCGGGGTTCCCCAAATTCGAAAAATCCTGGCTACCTGGTCCATGTGGAGGGACCACTCGTGTGGGAGCAGAACTCGACTGAGTCTGTCCGCCCAAGAGTTTTGAATGCCTGGAAGATATACTGCCAGAAGATGGATGTGATGCTCTCTGACGAAGGCCCACAGTCGCAAAGCTTCATTGCAAAGCGACAGAGAGCCAGTCCCGCCCTGCTTGTTTACATAGAACATGGCTACTTGGTTGTCCGTATGGATGAGGACTGTCCTGTAGCTGAGCAGGGAATGGAACACTGAGAGCTAAGAATATTGCTCTGAGTTCCAAGAGATTGATATGCAGAGAAGTCTCCTGTGGAGACCAGATGCCCTGGGTGGAGAGATCCTGCAGATGAGCTCCCCAACCCATTGGAGAAGCATCTGTTGTCAGAGTTGCTTGGGGTAGCGACTGCTGAAAAGGGGACCCCAGCAACAGATTTGGAGGGGACTTCCACCACTGCAGAGACCAAAATAGGCGACTAGAATTTGCTATTTTGTCTGACAGGCAACCTGATGCCTGAGTCCATTGGGTGGACAAAGTCCATTGAGCTGCCCTCAAGTGAAGGCGAGCATATGGAACCACATGCACGGTGGATGCCATGTGGCCTAATAGCTGTAACATTTCTCGAGCAGTTAAATGGGACTTTAACTGTATCTGGGAGGCTAACTGCACCAAGCGTAGGCAACGGGCCTGAGGAAGATAGGCCCTTGCAGTTGTGGTATCCAGCAAGGCCCCTATAAACTCCAGAGACTGAGTAGGGGTGAGATGGGATTTTGGGATATTTATTACCAGTCCCAAATACTGAAGGACACGCATTGTGCAGGTTAGACAAATCTGGGCCTCTGACTGGGATGGAGCTCGAATGAGCCAGTCGTCCAGATATGGGAAAACGAATATTCCTAGAGTGCGTAGAAATGCAGCTACTACCGCTATGCATTTCGTGAACACCCTTGGTGCAGAGGCCAGACCGAAAGGAAGCACCCTGTATTGGTAGTGCTTTCCTTGAAAAAGGAACGGAAGGAACCTTCTGTGTGTTGGATGGATGAGGACATGGGTGTACGCATCCTTGAGATCTAGAGAACAAAGCCAGTCCTGACTCTGAAGGTATGGCAGCAGAGTACCGAGAGAAATCTTGAATTTCTCTTTGAATAGAAACTTGTTCAATTCTCTGAGATCTAATATGGGTCTGTAGCCCCCTGTTTTCTTTGGAATAAGAAAATAAGGGGAGTAGAACCCTGAGTCCTGTTGAAGAAGGGGCACTTCTTCTATTGCCCCTTGGGCAAGAAGGGTAGCAATCTCCTGACCCAGAAGGTTGAGGAGAGATGTTGGAGAATTGAACTGTTTCACCATGGTGTGGGAAGGAAGGTTTAAGAAATGAAGCTTGTACCCTTCCCTTATAATGGAGAGGGTCCATTGCTCTGCTGTGATTTGCTCCCATCTGGGAGGAAAGTAAGCTAACCTTCCTGGAATGGTGAGGGGCTCTGGTTGTTCCAGAGCCAGAAAGGCTAAGTTCTCTAGTTGCAGGTCAAAGGCCCTGAGGAGGCTGAGGCTGCTGGGCCGTGGGAGGCCTGGCAGCCTTTGCCTTGGCCTGTTTAGGTGGTTGCTGACGCTTTGCAGCAAAACGACCTGCAGAAGATGCCTGCTGACCATAAGCAGGATAGTATCTTCCTTTTTTAGAAAAAGGTGTCTTTTTGAACAATCTTTTCTTAGCAGGAGCAGAGGTAGACTTTGACAGTCGATCCAAAGCAGAGTTCTCAGCATCCATCTGAGTGGCCTTTGCCTTCCAATCCCTGCCAAAAAGGTTTTCACCTGTACAAGGAAGATTTCCCAGTTCATCTTGGACCCAGAGTTCCAAATCAGAGGCCTGTAACCAAGCAATTCTGCGTGCACCTATGACAATAGCCGAGGCTCTGCTTACACACTCAAAAGAGTCAAAGGCTGCATGGTTGGAAAATTTGGAAACATCTTGGGCATGTTTGAGCCAAGTGAGAAATTCCTGCCTTTTATCTTCTGAAATAAAAGGGGCTAAAGTCTGCAGATGATCTGTGACTTCTTTTAGAAACATCCCCATATAGAGACTATAGGAGTTGATTCTGGCAGCAAGCATATTGGCTTGGAAAACCCTTCGGCCAAAAGCATCAAGGGTCCTGCATTCACGTCCTGCAGGATTAGATGAGTGTCTCTTTGCACTCTTTATTTTCCTCATGGCAGACTCTACCACAATAGAGTAGTGAGGAAGCTGAGACTTATGAAAGCCAGGACAAGGAGGGACACGGTACATGGTGTCTAATCTACGAGAATGAGGGGAGGTGGTAAGAGGAGTCTCCCACATGCTCAACATGAGATCATAGAGAATCTCATGAATAGGTAAAGTAGCTGCTTCTTTAGGAGCCTTAGGATATTGCAAAATATCTAAATGCTTGGCACTAGGCTCTGACTCAGGGGCCACTGTGATGGAGAGGCCCCCTAGCCACTTCCCTAATGAAGTCTTGAAAAGACAAGTCTTCTGGAGGAGACATTCTTCGTTTTGGAGAATCAGACTCCTGAGGAAGAAGTACCGGTGCCTCGACAGAAACCTCTGACTCAGAGTTTTCGGAGGAATCGAAGTATCGCCTGTCTGGATGCTCCTGTAAAGCCCGATATGCATACCGAGTGGGATCGACATCGGGAGTAAGCGGTACTGGTTCGGTACCGATGGGCATCATAGGACAGGGTACCGTTGCAGTCGACACAGAGGCCGATGTCGATGCAATCGGTACCGGCACCGAGAACGATGCCGGTGCCGGAGTCGGTACCGGCAACGGAGATTGTTGCGGTACCGGAGGCGTCGAAGCCTGCATAAACGCTGTTAGGGTGCGCTGTATGGACAGAATCTTTTGATCCATCGACGCCACCAGAGTCTGGATGTCGGTACCGGTGGAGGCCACCGGTACCCCAGAACACGGCAACAGGTGATCGGTCGAGGCCGAGTCATCGATGTCAACCTGTGACCCCATAGATAATGCTTTGGAAGCTGGAACTTCCCGCCGGGGTAATTTTGCCGGTGCGGATTCCTCGAGGACAAGCCCGGAGGCATCTCGATGCTTAGAGGGAGATTTGCCCTTCGAGGACCGGCTGGACTTATGTTTGGTTACCTGAGATCCATGGGAGGAAGAAGCCGCCCTGGAAGACGTCGATGCCACCGAGGCTGCATCAGAGGGAAACAGAGTACTGAGCTTGGCTGCTCGGTTCTGCCGACCTCTTTTAGACATCATGGTACAGGACACACAATCCGTGATGGAATGGTCAGGACCCAAACATTTTAGACACCAATCATGGGTGTCGGTGACAGAGATAGTACCACCACACTTCGTGCACTTTTTAAACCCGGAAGCGGGCTTCTCCATGAGGAGAAAAAATGTTGAGGCCTAAGGCCCAAACCGAAAATGCACAGTTGAAGAAAGAAAAGTTTTGTTTTTTTTGTAAGAAGAAAAGACCGGCGGTACCGGTCTGACATCGAAGAAGGCAGATGCGACACAGAAAAATAAAGAAAAAAAATAAAGAACTTCTTCTGCGGTGACAGGAACACGACCTGCTGGCTCCGCGGAAAAGAAGAACTGGAGAGAGGCGGTTGGGAAACGCAGGAAGGCAGCGCGCAGGCGCTGTGGGATGCTCCCAAAAGCTTTCTTACTGGACGCTGGGGAGCGTTCCCGCGCAGGCTCCGTCGGTACCGACGATACCCATATGTGAAGACTCATTCCTGCTTGTTCCTGGAGATGTGAGTTTTCAATCTGGATTTGAAAAGGGCCAGAGATGAAAGCACAGTTACTTACCTGTAAAAGGTGATCTCCGGAACAGCAGGAATTAGTCTTCACATATGGGGTTCGTCGGCGCCGACGGAGCCCGCACGGGAATGCTCCCCAGCATCCAATCAGAAGGCTTTTGGGAGCATCCCTCGCGCCTGCGCGGTAGCTTCCCGCCCTTCCCACTGCCTCTCCCCAGTTGCGTTTAATAGCTGAGACAGAAGGAGAGGAGAGGAAGGAAGAGAGAGAGAGAGAGAGTTACAACTCCTAGGGGAGGTGGGTGGGTTGTGAAGACTAATTCCTGCTGTTCCGGAGATCACCTGTTACAGGTAAGTAACTGTGCTATCTCCAGGAACAAGCAGGAATGAGTCTTCACATATGGGGACTCCCTAGCTGAGGGTGCCAGAGGAGATCCCAGAATGCGCGTCCCTGGACAGGGCGGCATCGCCCAACCTGGATCCCCGGCATCCCCTGAGGGATGGAGGATAGGAGTTGAGAAGAGTTGCCAAGGCACAGCAACCGAAGACTACAGGGGAGTCTTCAAAACCACGTCAGATATCATTAAACCGTTAATGATCTAGCACAATCTAGAGCTTACCTACTGGATTGTAGAAGGCAGAGCTGCGATGGGTACTGTAGATGCAGTAGCGAAGTCTTCAAGGGAACTTCACCGCAGAGAGGACGAAGTTCCCAGTCCGGGCGGGCTGGAGACGCAGGTGTCACCCGGCACCGGAAAGACGGCAGGTCTTCACGAGGAGCTCTAAGAGAAGCTGAGAACTTCAGTAGGAGCAGAGTCCCCAATCCGGAGGACTAAGCAGAAGACTGACCGATCTGGGAGAACCTAGCCCGGAGAAGAACAGGAGTGTACCCCGGGATACCGAGGGGTACACTGTCTACCCTAGCCGGCAAGGGATAGGAAGACATTGGGTTCGAAAACCTCCAGACAAGGAGGCGTAAACCAAGGGGCTGTTGACTTCACAGCAAGTTTAAGCATAACCGGTCTGAGCACCCGAGCCGCAGAACGCAGGCAAGCGGGCCGGCCGGACCCGTAAGAAATAACAAAACGTCAGTACCGACAATTGGGAGATAGTCGGTAAGACACAGGGCGTTATAACATTTCCCAAAACCGCCCACCTGTACCGATATATATCCAATAACAGGTATAGATGTATATCGGGCTATAGGTGGGCCCGGGAGCGCCCACCCAGGTTACTAAACCGGTATGCACACGTGAGAACGATACTGCCACAGGAGGGCGCCCACCTGGAAGGTGGCGGGGGGAGGGCCATCCAAAGTGATGGGCCGATGTGCGTGGTGCAGGGCAGATCGGCGAGAGTAGCAGTATGGTTGCGTGACTGCCAGATCAGTTGGGGAGGAGCACATCAGGAGTACGTAGGCCCCTGAGGCGTCCACCTGACAGCCACGCAAAAAAAAACAACAAAAAAAAACATGTCCTCCGTACCACAGGGAAGGCAGGAGGATAGAAAACCCTATAGCCACGGCGTGACCGTGGGGGTCATCTCCGGCCTATATAAAAAAGAACCCTCGGGGGCAGGGCCAATGCCCTCCGCCGCTCCGAAGAGTGCAGGGAGCGGAACCGGGGATCGACATGGGTCAATGGGACTCCTGTCCACCATAACCTGACAGACCCAGGGGTTTCTCTGCGAGAGCGGAGACACAGACCAGAGGGGGGTGGTCCGGCCCTGTCGAGGATTGGTTCGGGCCATGCTCGGAGAGTAGCGGCCAAGGCCTACACTGGGAGAAGGAGATTCGGTGCGCGATCCCCTCAATCCGGGGGAACCAGGCAGAGGGGAATCCGAGGGATGTACCTGAGGGAAAGTCCGAAGAAGACTAGCATGGCCCTGAGGAGCCAGGCTAACCTAGTGTGGGAAGGGTCACCCCCCGGGGGAGGGGGCTCCATACCTCCAATCAAGCAGCCAAACCGCTTGTCACACTGAAAAGAACCCCAGTGTAGAACTGGACAGTAACTTCTGGTAAGAGGAGTTAAGCGCAAACTGCCGCATACCGGAGCCTTAGGCTGCTTGGCATGGGCAGCCTGGCGCGAGCCCTGGCACTGCCGACCGGTGTGAGACGTCCCTGGCATGGGCGCACCCGGCAGATGGGCAGAGGGATGAAACTTCCTCTTCTTCGGAAAGGAGGGTCGGGAAGGACATTTCCTACCCCCGGGAGAGGGGGAGGGCCGCGGGCGGCCAGTGCCAAACAGGTCGGCGGAGCACTGAGCAACCTGATGCAAAGCCTCGCCATTGAAGAGGTTCTCCCCGGTGCACGGGGAATTACCCAGATTATGTTGTGCCCAGCTGCACAAGTTGGAAGCCTGCAACCAGGTTGTATGACGCGCCCCTATGGCGACAGCAGAGGACCTGCTAACTGACTCAAAACAGTTCACGGCAGCACGAGAAAGAAACCAAGAGATATTCCTGCAATGGTAAAGAAGCAGGGAATAGTCAGGGGCCCGAGGGGCCGACACAAAGGGAGACAAAAGAAATAACCTCTCGGTGACCTCCCGAAGCGCCAGGCTCATATAGAAAATATATGAGAGAATCCTGGAAGCCAACATGGACGTTTGGAAGGTTCGCCGCCCAAAGTTGTCCAGAGCTTTAGACGCACGATTCGGGGGGCAGGAAGAGTGCTTCTTCTTGCTTCCGACCTTCCTCAGGGCCGATTCCACCACAATGGAATGATGGGGAAGCTGGTGCGTCGGGAAACACGGAGAGGGGGGCACCCGATACCGGGCATGCATGGTTGTAGGCGGCGCCGGTACCTGTAAGGGCGAGCGCCAAATCCCGAGCAGGAGATAGCGTAGTTACTCACCTGTAACAGGTGTTCTCCAGGAGCAGCAGGAATCAGTCCTCACTTATGGGTGACGTCGGCGCCGACGGAGCCCTCGCGGAGCAATTTTCCCCAGCTTTCAAAGAAAGCCTTTGGGAATTGCAGCGCGCATGCGCGGTCGTCTTCCCGCCCGAAGGTGCCATCTTAGCCAGTCAGATGACATAGCTAAAAAAGACAGCATAAAAATTTGCAAAAAGAACATAAGCAGACGATTGCAACTCCAAGGGGAGGAGGGAGGGTAGTGAGGACTGATTCCTGCTGCTCCTGGAGAACACCTGTTACAGGTGAGTAACTACGCTTTCTCCAGGACCAAGCAGGAAGTCAGTCCTCACTTATGGGACTCCCAAGCTCAAGGCTACCGGAGACCCTAAGCACAAAAATGAGCTCCCTCTAGCTCAGCAGCACAGAAGGAAAGAATCTTCGCTGAATTATCACCCACCGGTAGCCCACATCCGGGATGGAGGGTAGGAGTTGCTCAGACCTCAAAGAGATTACGGAGGACTGCCTGTCCGAAAGCACTGTCCCTACGGGACTCCCTCTCGAGACAGTAATGGACCGCAAAAGTCTGGCTCGAAGACCAAGTAGCGGCCCGGCAGATGTCTGCCAGCGGAACAGAGCGGAGGTAAGCCACAGACGTGGCCTTCGCCCGAACACAATGAGCCGTGACTCGACTTTCTAAGGAGAGTCCGGCTGCCCCATAAGCCCAAGAGATACAGTCCGCAACCCAGATGGACAGAGTACGCTTGGAGACCGGGAGCCCCAATTTATTGGGGTCAAAAGACACAAAAAGCTGAGCAGCTTTACGGTGCTCCCGCGTACGGTCAAGGTAGAAGTTCAATGCCCTTCTACAGTCCAGGGTATGGAGGACCGTCTCAGCTCGGCTGGAGTGTGGTCTGGGAAAGAAGGTTGGAAGTACCACCTCCTGATTCATGTGAAAAGGGGAGACCACTTTAGGCAGAAACTTAGGGTGAGTCCGTAGGACTACCCTATTCTTGTAGAACCGAGTGTAGGGGGGATCAGACACGAGGGCCTGCAATTCACTCACGCGCCTAGCGGAAGTGAGGGCTATCAAGAACAGCGTTTTCCAAGACAGAAAACGGAGGGAACAGGTAGCCATAGGTTCAAAGGGCGGACAGGTGATCCGCTGTAAAACCACATTCAGGTCCCAGTCAGGTGCTGGCGGGCGCAGAGGTGGTTTAAGTAGAAGGAGACCTCGGAGAAACCTCGCTACGAGAGGGTCGTTGGAGAGAGGTCTGCCGTCCACCGGCACATGATGTGCTGAAAGAGCACTGAGGTGAACTTTGACGGAGTTGGACTTAAGTCCCAGATTAGAGAGGTGTAGCAAGTACTGTAAGATCACCGACACCGGGCAGGAGAAGGGATCCTGAGACTGTTGGGAACACCAGATTGCAAAGCGACGCCATTTAAGGGCGTAGCATTTGCGGGTAGAAGGCCGTCGCGAAGCCAAGACGACCTCCTCCACCTCCGCCGGCAAGAGAAGAGGAGCAAGGACTACCCTCTCAGCAGCCAGGCCATGAGGTTGAGAGACCTGAGGTTGGGGTGCAGTAGGGACCCCTGATCCTGAGTGAGGAGATCCGGTTGTACCCCCAGAGGGAATGGATCCTCCACCGCCAGTTGCAGCAGGAGCGGAAACCACGGCTGCCTGGGCCAGCGAGGGGCCACCAGGATCATGAAGGCTTTGTCTCGGAGAACCTTGAAAAGAGTCCGAGAGACTAACGGGATGGGAGGGAAAGCGTACAGAAGGCTCCCCGACCATGAGATCAGAAAGGCGTCCGCCGCAACCCGAAGGGGGTGTGGCTGACGAGAGCAGAAGCGAGGAAGCTGCCGGTTGTGAGGACTGGCAAAGAGATCCACCATGGGGAGACCCCACCTGAGGAAGAGCTTCTGAACGATCAAGGGATCCAGACGCCACTCGTGCGGCTGGAGGACCCTGCTGAGTTTGTCTGCCAGGCAATTTTCCTGGCCCGGGAGATAAACTGCCTTGAGGAGAATGCCGTGACTGACGGCCCAAGAGCAGAGTTTCTGTGCCTCCCGGCAGAGGAGGAAGGAGCCCGTGCCCCCCTGCTTGTTCACGTAGAACATGGCAACTTGATTGTCCGTCTGGACAAGGACGGACTGTTGGGAGGTCAGGTGGGAGAAGGCCTTGAGAGCTAGGCGGATCGCCCTGAGCTCCAGGAAGTTGATCTGCTGAGCAGACTCCCACTTGGTCCAGAGGCCCTGAGTACGTGCCTCTTGGCAATGTGCTCCCCAGCCCAGGAGGGATGCATCGGTGGTCAGCACCCGGGTCGGCTGAGGTGACTGGAAAGGCATTCCTAATATCAGGTTTGGCTGCCGGAGCCACCACCGGATAGACGAGACCAGCGGCTCGGAGACGCGCACTAGGTCTGCTAGGCCGCCTGTGGCTTGTCGCCACTGCCGGCGGAGACACCATTGAGCAGGCCGCATATTCAGGCGGGCATTGGGGGTCACATGGACGGTGGAAGCCATATGGCCGAGCAGTCTCAGGAAGCGCCTGGCGGAGACCAGGGGCTGGCTGCGAAAGCGGTCGGCTAGGTCCATGAGCCGCTGAGCCCTGTCGAGCGGTAGGTACGCTCGCGCCTGAGGAGTGTGCAGTCTTGCGCCGATGAACTTGAGATCCTGTGAGGGGAGCAAAGTGGACTTTGCGAAGTTTATGACAAAGCCCAAGTGCTGCAGCAGAGTCACCGTGCGGTACGTGGCGTTGGTGACCTCCTGAGCGGACGCTGCTCTGATGAGCCAGTCGTCGAGGTACGGAAAAACATAGAGGCCGTGAAGCCGGAGATGGGCCGCCACGACCGCGAGACATTTTGTGAAGACTCGCGGTGCGGAGGACAGGCCGAAGGGCAGTACTCTGTACTGGTAATGATTTCCTGCCACCACAAACCTTAGGTATTGGCGGTGGCTTGGGTGGATGAGGATGTGCGTGTAGGCATCCTTTAGATCCAAGGAGCATAGCCAATCTCCCTGCTGGAGGTAGGGCAGAAGGATTCCAAGGGTAAGCATTTTGAACTTCTCCCGCACAAGGAACTTGTTGAGGTTGCGCAAGTCCAGGATGGGTCTGAGGCCTCCTGTTCTCTTTGGTATCAGAAAATACCTTGAATAGAAGCCTTGACCTCTCAGGTGGTGTGGCACCGGTTCCACCGCCTGTTCCTGCAGAAGACCTGCTAACTCCTGAAGGAGCAACTCCCTGTGCAGAGGGGGCGCGGAGGCTCTCCCGGAAAATAGGAGGGAGGGATCTGATGGAAGTGGAGGAGGTAGCCCTCTCGCACGACCTGAAGCACCCAGGCATCTGTGGTGATGCTGGACCACCTGTGGGCGAAGTGAACCAGCCGGCCTCCGGTGCTGGGGGGGACCAGCGGGGGGGGAGAGGCTATGCTTAGTGAGTCAAAAGCCCCCACCCTGCTGAGCAGGGGCTGGTGGTGCAGGCTTGGGGGCTTGCTGCCTACGGGACCCGTTACCCCGTCCCTTGGCCTGCTGGCCCTGTTGGGGAGCTGCAGGGGCCTGATAATGGGGGTATTGTTTGTAGGCAGCTGCCTTCCTCGGGTAAAAGGACTTTTTTCCCGAGCCCTTCTTTTTCTGGGAAGGGGCGGAGGTCTTCCTAGAAAGCCTGGTCCTGGTGAGAGTCTCAGTCGCAATTTGTGCAGCCTTTTCTGCCATGGGCTTGCCAAAGAGGTTTTCGCCTCGGCAGGGGACATCGACCAACTTGTCCTGTACCCAGGGTTCAAGGTCGGACGACTGAAGCCAAGCCTGTCGGCGGGCACCGATGCCGGCTGCGGCTACTCGAGCCGAGGCTTCAAAGCCATCATAGGCTGCTCGGGACATGAACTTCGAGCATTCCCGAATACCCGTGGACAAGGCCAGGAACCTCCGCAAAGGCTCCTCGGAGAGACCAGCGGAGAATCCGGCTAGCTCTTTAGCCAGATCCCTGAGATACATGCCCATGTATAGCTGGTAAGTCTGGACACGACAGGCGAGCATAGAGCCCTGGAAGCACTTCTTGCCAAGGCCATCCAGGTTACGGGCCTCCCTTCCAGGAGGCACCGAGGAGTGCATCTTCTGGCTCTTAAGACGATGCATGGCCGATTCCACTACCATGGAATGGTGTGGCAACTGCGCCTTTTGAAAGCCAGGGCTCTTGCGGACTCGATAGATAGAATCGACCCGCTTGCTCAGGACCGGCGAGGAGGCCGGACTCTCCCACATGCGGAAGAGTAGTCGTTCCAGCATAGGAGGAACCGGCACAGTAAAGTGTTCCCTCGCGGGAGAGTCATACTGGAGGGCGTCGAGCTCCTCGGCTCGAGGCTCCTCCTCGGGATCCGCAGGGAAGGCCAAAGCCTTGGCCATATCCCTAACGAAGTCCGAGAACCGGGCATCCTCCGGGGGGGACTGCTTCCGAGGCTCGGACTCCGGAGAGTCCGATGGGACACACCGAGTCCGGAAAGAATCAGGTGACTCTTCCTCCTCAGACTCCCAGACCGACTCCGACGAGGACTCGGTGGGGTCGGCCCGGGCAGGGAGCGGCGCCAGCCGCCCCGACGCCGAGGGAGTCGGCGTCGGCGACCTCGGTCCCGAACGGGAGGCCGAGGGCGACCTCGACCGAGGATCGACTCGAGTTCTCATCGACTCGAGGATCGGCTCGGTCTCCGGGGTCGACTTGGACATCGACGTCCCGGCGGTCGGGGCAGCGACGCCAGCGAAGCCAGCGAGCAGTGCCCGCTGCTGGTCCATGAAGGCAGACAGTCTGCTCTCCAAGGCCGTCAACCTGAGTCCGAGCTCAGGTGACCCAGCAGCCCCCGACTCGGGCCCCGACGGCGTCGGGCCCGACGTCGGCTGTCGCGGAGGCGAGTCCAGAAGGACTACAGGACTTACCCGGGCAGGCATCTCCGACTCCAGGCGAGGTCGCTTCGGGAGGTGTTCCTTCTCCAAGGACCCGGGGCGGCTGTCGGGGCTATGCGACCTGGCCCTCGCGGAGCCAGGAGCGTCCACCGACGCCGCCCTCGCGGGTTTTTCCTTCCGACGATGGTCCCCGGAGGGAGAACCCCGGTCGGAGGAGCTCCGGCGACGGTCCGAGCTGGAGCCCTTTGACACGGAGGCCTCCGACGAGGTCCGGGTACGGCTGGGGTCAGCGAAGATTCTTTTTCGCGCTGATGCCGCCGACTTCTCAACGCCTTCGAGGACAGTTTGCTGCAGGGCCCACAGATCAGTTCCTCATGATCCGGGCCCAAGCAGCGGAGGCAAAAGTCCGTGTGTGTCGGTTAGTGACATATTTCGGTCACACCGACCACACCGCTTAAAGCCACTGGCAGCCATCGGGGGAAAACGGGCCCCGGCGAGGTCAAAGGACCGGGCTGCCAGGGAAAAAACCGAAACGAAAACTGACTAAGTCAGAAAAACCGAAAAAACGTTAGAGGACTCGAGACCGGCGTCGCGAGTCCGGGCGGGAAAACGATCGGCGTCGAACCGAAAGAAAAAAGTATAAAATAAGAGGAAAATCAACTTTTTCGCGGGGACAAGACGGGGACGTCTGCAGGGCTCCGCGGAAAAAAGAAGACTGGCTAAGATGGCACCTTCGGGCGGGAAGACGACCGCGCATGCGCGCTGCAATTCCCAAAGGCTTTCTTTGAAAGCTGGGGAAAATTGCTCCGCGAGGGCTCCGTCGGCGCCGACGTCACCCATAAGTGAGGACTGACTTCCTGCTTGGTCCTGGAGAACCCACAGGGAGGGATGTAGAGGAAGCATTATGGCTGCCTGTTCCGCAGGACCCGGACTTAGCGAAGGGCCCGGGATAGGAATGGCGAGCAAGTCCGCCATGTCAAGGAGGAAGTCCTGAAAAGACGGCTCTCCCAGAGGGGCTATCCCGTGGGAGGCCGAGGTGAAGGGGCCCGCTTGAACACCAGGGGACCCACCGTGCTGGTGCACGGGAGGAATCGCTCTAAACAGAGGAAGGTACTGACAGTCCCAATTCGAGGCAGTTGGTACTGCATCATCAGAGCCCGGGATTGATTCCAGCGGGGCAATGAAGGGAGCGACGTCCCCGACGGGCCTGCGGGACTTGGCCTCGGCCCCGATTCCGGGGGCGGGGCCACCCCCGGGGCAATCCGCAAGGATGGCTGGAGTGGTGCCAAGGCAGCTGGAGAGCAGGCGAGCGCAGCACTGCGCCGTCGGAAGAGACCGGGGTCGGATCCGAAATGCGTCGGAGCCACGCTTTCCAGACTTGAGATCGATTCGAGGCTGGGCATCGAACCGAGCGATGCCTCTTTAGGGGGCCCCGGTGTCAGCGGCCGCGCCGGTGCTGCCACTCTCGCGAATGGAGTCGGGGTCGCGACGATCGGTGCCGAGGGCAACGAGGGCTTCCCAGGCCAAAACTCGGCGAAGAGGGAAACACCCGAAGTCGGCTCCGACGTCGGGAGAGAGGCCCTTCTAGGCGCCGGGGTTCTGCCCGCGCCTGTTTTATTGAGCGGGAAACCCTTACGGGGCGTACTACGCGGCCTCGAGGGTACCCAGGTAACCCGCCAACGAGCCCCGGCGGGGAGCGAGACGCCCAGCCCCGGCTCCGCGGCCGCGGCGCTTCTTTGGGTCGACTCGACCGAAGGTCCCGGGTCCCGCGGGCAAACTCTAGTGACGAGTGGAGCACTCGACGCCCGCTTAGATGCCGGGAGGTCAGTGGCGTCCGGGGGAGGCCCCGGCCCCGCACAAGATGGGGGTGCCGACCCGCCCGACCGGGATAGATCGATCGGCTCCGCAGGTGGAGCCCGGTGGCGACCCCTGGCGAAGAACGGGGCCCTTGTTCCCGAGACCGCCGCCGGAGGGGTGGAGCCGCTCAAGGCCAGTACCGCCCCCGCGGAAGCCGGGGACGAGTCGATCGGCCCTGACGGAACCGAGGGCACCCGGTGCCGATCCCCAGCGGGGAGTGGGGCCACCGACTCCGACGCCGAGGACTTGGTCCCGCTCGAAGCGGTCACCACCTCCGCGCATGGCAGGGGTGTGGGCACGCCATACCGGGTCAGGTTGGTCCGACGATCCCCGGTGAAGAGTGGAACACTCGACACCGATGCCGGGGAATCGGCACCGCCGAAAGCGGGTACCGCCCCCGCGCAGGGCCGGAATGCCGTAGAGCCAGACTGGGTCTAGTCAATCGGCCCCGAAGGCACAGAGGACACCAGCTGACAGTCCCTGGCGAAGAGTGGAACACTCGACGCCGGCGCCGATGCCGAGGGATCTGCACCGCTTGAAGCGGGTGCCACCCTCGGGCATGGCTCGGGAATGTTCTGTGAGGAGCGAACCTCAGGAACAACCCGAAACCCCGTGGAGGCTCTGGAGCCCGAAGACTCCCTCCGGAGTGTAAGGGACCGGAGGGGAAGGCCGGAGCCGTCGTCATGCAGCGCATGAGACTCACCCCTCAAGGCTCGGTTAGTCTTAACAGACTGTTGTTGGGTTACCTGATCCTGGCGAGGAGAGAAAGCCGATGACCGCACCTCAGAGGGAAAGACGTCATCGAGGGACACTCGAAACAGGGAGGGTCTTCTCCCGACGCTGAAGTCCGGGGAACCGGGGGGAGAAGGGGTCAGGGCCCAAACAGGAGAGACACCAGGCGTTGGAGTCGAAGAAGAAGACAACGTCTCCACAGTGGGGGCACTTCTTAGGGGAAGAAGGCTCCATGCTGGAAAGCCCGGTAGGCCTCAGAATAACACAAGGAGGATGCTCCTCGAAGGAAAATAAAGGAAAACAAAAAATAAGGAAAAAGGGGGCACCAGTGGTGCCAGAGTCAGCGGGGGAAAAAAAAAAACCGCGACCACAGGAAACAAGAAAAGTTTCTGCGGTGACAGGAGGTACGTCCTGTCGGCTCCGCAGAAAAACGAAAAATGGGGAGAGGCAGTGGGAAGGGCGGGAAGCTACCGCGCAGGCGCGAGGGATGCTCCCAAAAGCCTTCTGATTGGATGCTGGGGAGCATTCCCGTGCGGGCTCCGTCGGCGCCGACGAACCCCATATGTGAAGACTAATTCCTGCTTGTTCCTGGAGATGCCTGACATACAGGCTCGGGTTGTTTGTTCCAGGTGTAAGGAGCAGCAAGGTGAAAGGATCGAAGACTGAAGTTGGCAGTGGAAGAGAAAGGCACAGATAGAAGGGATCTGCCAGAACAGCAGAGTTCTCAAGGAGGAGGGTAGGAAGAGATAAGAGGAAAGGTAGTGAGGAGCAACGAAATGAATGCACTTATAGGTCTGTAGGAGAAGTTTGATTTGGATACAGAAATGGATAGGGAGCCAATGAAGCAACTTGAGAAGAGGGGTAATATGAGCATATATAGGCTGGCGGAAGATTAGCTGCGAAGCCGAGCTGTGAACAGATTGAAGGTGAGAGAGATGATTCAGAGGGAGACCAGCAAGGAGGAGGTTGCAATAGTCTAAACAGGAGGTGACTAAAGAGTGGATAAGTCCCTTAGTAGTGTGTTCAGAAAGGAAGGGGCAAACTTTGCTGATGTTACAGAGAAAGAAACGACAGGTTTTAGCTAATCAGTTGGATGTGTGTGGAGAAGGAGAGAGAAGAGTCAAAGACAACCCCAAGGTTGCGAGCTGAGGAAACTGGGAGTAGTAAAGTGTTATACACAGAGAGAGAGAAAAGAGGAAGGGGCATTTTAGAAAGGACATCCAAGACAAAATGTCTGAAAAAAATGCCAAGATACCTTGTTGGCCGTGCTTAGTGAATGATTATTACTATAAACATAAATCAGCCTGCTCATTCAACTTATTCACCATTATACTACAATTAGTATTAAATCTATTTGTCTTGTATTGAGCCTCAGACAACACCCTTATTGCTTCGTTACACTAGGAGAGTATTGAATCATCTCCTAAAAACGTGTATAGGGTTTAGTACATCAATGGCTCAACAGTGAGAAGATTCTCTGACCAGTATACTTGTTTTCAAACAGTTTTTACTGATTTAAATTTTCTTAAGAGTTTACTTAGCTTCGAATGAAAAGACTGGTCGACTTCTTCTTCATCTGTTTTTTTCTTTTCGTTTGATTTTTAAAGTGTCTTTGCCTTTGCTTATATAGATAAAGACAAGCCTTGTCTTTATCTATATAAGCAAAGGCAAAGACACTTTAAAAATCAAACGAAAAGAAAAAAACAGATGAAGAAGAAGTCGACCAGTCTTTTCATTCGAAGCTAAGTAAACTCTTAAGAAAATTTAAATCAGTAAAAACTGTTTGAAAACAAGTATACTGGTCAGAGAATCTTCTCACTGTTGAGCCATTGATGTACTAAACCCTATACACGTTTTTAGGAGATGATTCAATACTCTCCTAGTGTAACGAAGCAATAAGGGTGTTGTCTGAGGCTCAATACAAGACAAATAGATTTAATACTAATTGTAGTATAATGGTGAATAAGTTGAATGAGCAAGCTGATTTATGTTTATATGAAAAAAATGCCAGACACATTCAAGTTTTTGGCTCGATTTTAGAAACTTGGATATCCCTCAAATAGATGGACATCCCTCGTACAAAACCCTGGGTCAGGGACGTCTATCTTATGCTGAATGCACATCCATAAAACTATTTTGCATACAGGGACGTGCATCAGCATGCCAAAACAAAAACAAGTGTCCTTGTTTCCCCTAAGTTTTTGTTATCATCATGAAAAATATAGGGGGTATAAGAGTGCCTTCTTTTCTATGCCCTCAAGGTGTCTTGATGGCAGAACAAGAGCTTTTCTGATGCCTATTCATGCCCTGGAGCAGGAATAGACGTGGATGGCTCCACTGGTGGCTGATGTTATGTTCACGGTTTCTGAAATCGGGCGCGCATGTCTATTTTGGCTAGAATGCCCCAGTCACGCCTCTTCACGACTTGGATGTCCTCACACTGGGGACGTATATGGAACTGGCTTCTAAAATGGCTCATGGGGCGCCTCCATGATTTGGACATCTGCTTGTCCGTTTTCAGACTCCCAAATAGTCCCCTGTAAGTTTAGAGGCTGAATTTCACTGCTGAATGTATAACTCTTTGGCCCACCTTCAGTCTGCCCCAAATCACGCCTTTCCTCCAGTCAGATAAATTCATCCATTCCATGCAAAGAACAGCCACACATTTTTGTTTTATAACCATTTGTGTAAATCCCTTTCCCAAAGGGTTTATATCTGGCAACTGGAAATAACATAACTTGCCTAAGGTCAAAAACGAGTGTTATGGAAGAAGTGGGGTTTGAACCCTGGCCACCAGTGATTAGGGTTAAAGTGTAAAGGAAAGAATGCTGCTATTACTGTGGCAGCCTCAGTCCGTCAATGAGCAGCACTGGGACACATTCCTGCCAATCTCGGGCCCTTCTGCTTCAACATGTCCCAGAGGGTGGGAAGCATGAAGACAGAGGGTGATAAAAGTAGAAATAAATAGGAAATTCATGCATAAAATTGAAGACAGCTAAATTGTCCAGCCAGATGTATGTGTTAGCATGTACAAATGTCAGCAAATATGCCTTATCCAAATATTCAAGGGACAAATATGCTTCTGTCAAATCAGTCTCAGCTTAAAATCAAGATCTTACTACCAGTGAAACCTGAAGGCACATCCCCAGACCAGCATTAATATATACACTGAAGCGCATCATTAATTTATTCAGTGCTAAGGGCACCTACTCCCCTCCCCTCCCCCGCCCCGCCAACCAACCTCAGGCAAGATAATCAATGAATCCACAGCAAGCAAAACCTCTTTGGATTAAGTTTCAGTCTGAACTGTTTAAGTGATAATCATACTAAGCTAAGACATTTATTCAAATGTATCACAGCAGCGGTTCCTCTGGGACATAGGCGAGGCTTTGAAAATCATTCCCAAAGATGTAAAACTCACCTTCAAACATTTCAACAAAATTAACCAAAGAGACCAAATGTAACTTGATAAAACCAGTGAAAATACCGATCCTTGAAGCACCCACTCAAGAGAGTGGACATGGATCCAGCTGAATCTAAAGGACATTAAGGCCCTGATTCAGCTTCTTTCTAATGCTATCCACCAGGGGCAAGGGCCAAACCCCCAAGGGCCCGCCTCCAAGCTATCTAGAAGCTGATGTTGTGTTGGACAAAATGTTAGTGGGGCCACGGCCCCTTTTTGCTGCCTGTGTTAGTCACAGTTTCAGTTTTAGGATTTGCTCTAAAATCAGACTAAACCAGGTTTAATCACTGCAGCTTAACTATATGAACTGAAAGTTAGTTAAGATATTATTTGTTCTACAAGTTTCCCCATAAATGGAAGATTTGACACAGGATCAAAATTCACCAACATGTCATAAGCTACTACTACTTATCATTTGTATAGCGCTAAAAGGCATACACAGTGCCTTGTAGCGTCATCTCCTTTACACAAGGGCCTAACCAATACTTTTTAAAGCATTTCAGAACTGTCCCTTCCTTGAGGGATCATTCACTATATGGATCAGAAAAGGAAAAGCCCCCCTCACCTCCCAAACATCTTTATAAACCTCCCTGAGAAAGGGTCCGGATCACTAGATGAAGGTATCAATGCGACAGACTTCTGTCTAACTCAAACTCTGTCAGCCACCTACACTCTGTCAGCACAAACACCTCAATTTCCTGAGTATCAAGTAATCTGGCCTCACTCTTTGTGTTATATAACCCTTCTATTATACCTAATTGTGAACCATCCTTCCCCTTAAAATATTTGCATATTCTCAGCATGAAAACAACTCAAATCCTTGCTAATGAAACAGTCTTTGTATGCTACAGAAATCATGAACTAAACAGCAAGTTACAGCCATTCAGCTCAAGAGGATTTAGTAACCATTAATATTTATAGCAGAGGTAAGGAGCCACTGGACACGGTGCATGGTTACTAGTGATTGCAATTGCTAGGCAGCAATGAGCTATGCCCATGTACACACATGTATGTATGTGGGGAAATACTGGCATTGCCCACTTGCTCCCTGCACCAACCTGATGACTTCCAGTTCCATGCAGCTCTCAGACAGGTCTGTGCCCTCTTGGGTGCCCTCTGCTTTCTCCTGAGAGGCACTGTGCACTGGAGTGGTCTCCACAGATGATTCTGTCTCCACTTTCTCTTCATTGAAGGGGTTGTAGCGCTGTGTTGGGCTTTTCACAACTGCCCTGGTACAGGTGAGGTCAGGAGCCGTGGAACGGGGGTAGCCAATGGTGTCAGTAAGGTCTCCATCTAGTGAAACAGGGTAGGAAGTGAGGGGTAAAGAAGAACCTCAATTAGTTGGTGATCCAGGGCCAGTGATGTGCAACAAACCAGCTCGTGAGGCATCCCAGAGTAAAAGAAAAAAGTCACAGTTTGAGGAAGAGAAAGAGTAGTTACTCACCTGTAACAGGTGTTCTCCAGGAGCAGCAGGAATCAGTCCTCACATATGGGTGTCATCGGCGCCAATGAAGCCCCGGCGGAGCATTTCCCCAGCTTTCTATGAAAGCCTTTGGGAATGCAGGCACGCATGCGCGGTTCCCTTCCCGCCCAAAAGTGCCATCTTACCTCGGTCAAATGACATAGCTAAGAACAGCACACAAAAATGAAAAATAAACTATGTACAACTGCAACTCCCAGGGGAGGAGGGAGGGTTGTGAGGACTGATTCCTGCTGCTCCTGGAGAACACCTGTTACAGGTGAGTAACTACTCTTTCTCCAAGACCAAGCAGGAAGTCAGTCCTCACATATGGGTGACTCCCTAGCTCTGGGCTACCGAGGAACCCAGGCTGAACAAGAGAACTCCCTCTAGTCTCAGCAGCAAAGAAAGGCTTTTCAAGGACACAACCTCCACCGGTAGCCCAACAGAGGGCAGGAGGGCAGGAGATGCCTAAACCTCAAAGAGATTCCGGAGTACTGCTTGGCCAAAAGCACTGTCCCTACGGGACTCCCTCTCCAGACAGTAATGGGCCGCAAAAGTCTGGCTTGAAGACCAAGTTGCAGCCCTGCAGATGTCTACCAAGGGCACAGAGCGGAGATGAGCCACTGAGGCAGCCATTGCCCTGACACGATGGGCTGTGACCCAACCCTGCAAGGGAAGGTCAGCCGCCTTGTAAGCCCAGGTGATACAGTCAGCCACCCAGATGGACAAGGTACGCTTGGACACAGCCAACCCCAACTTATTAGGGTCAAAAGATATGAAGAGCTGAGTAGCCCTCCTATGCCCCTGCGTACGGTCAAGGTAGAAGGATAAGGCCCTCCTACAGTCCAGGGTATGCAGGACTGCTTCAGCCTGGCTTGCATGAGACCTAGGGAAGAATGTTGGAAGAAACACCTGCTGATTGAGGTGGAAAGAGGAGACAACCTTTGGGAGGAACTTTGGATGAGTCCTGAGGACTACCCTGTTCCTATAAATCCTGGTGTAAGGCCTATCACAGACCAGGGCCTGAAGCTCACTCACTCGCCTAGCCGAGGTAAGGGCTATCAGGAAGAGTGTCTTCCAGGATAGGAAGCGTAGTGGACAAGTAGCCATCGGCTCAAAAGGTGGGCGAGTCAGTTGCTGCAAGACCACATTCAACTCCCACTCAGAGGCAGGAGGACGGACTGGAGGCTTGAGCAAAAGCAAGCCCCTGAGAAAGCGGGACACCAAGGGGTGACCTGACAGAGAATGTCTCTCCACCAGTGAGTGGTAAGCTGCTAGAGCTGAGAGGTGGACCCGAACAGAATTGGACTTAAGTCCCTGATTGGATAAGTGCAGTAAGTACTGAAGCACTAAT
The DNA here is from genome assembly GCA_033557465.1 of Ichthyophis bannanicus. NCBI lineage: Eukaryota > Metazoa > Chordata > Amphibia > Gymnophiona > Ichthyophiidae > Ichthyophis > Ichthyophis bannanicus. The sequence goes on from CM066042.1 coordinate 25,418,642, forward strand.
GACAAAGTACAGGAGAAAGATTCTCTGTACGTAGCTGACACCACACAGAAAACCTTTTCCATTTGAGAGCATAGGTTTTCCTAGTGGACTGTTTCCTAGAGGCTAGGACAACCTCCTCAACTTCCTGAGGTAGGCCCCAGGGAGCCAAAACTACCCTTGCAGCCTCCAGGCCATCAAATTGAGAGCTTTGAGATTGGGGTGCAGAAGGGAACCCTGCTCCTGTGAGAGAAGGTCAGGTTGCAACCCCAGAGGCAGTGGGGGATCCACCGCCAGTTGAAGCAGAAGAGGAAAACAAGGCTGTTTCGACCACCGGGGAGCCACCAGCAGGACCAAGGCCTTGTCCTGAAGAATTTTGAAGAGAGTTCGGGCCACCAAGGGCGTGGGAGGAAACGCATACAGGAGGCCCTGAGACCATGGAATCAGAAAAGCATCTGCTGCTATTCTCAGAGGATGCGGTTGCCTGGAGCAAAACTTGGTATTGAAAAAATTCATGATATTGTTTTTTGTAGTAATTTTTTTGATAAAAGTTTGAAGATTTTGTAGACATCCATTGATACATGAACGATTTTTTGATAGTTGGACTGTGAGTGTTTCGTTCGGTAACTGACCAGCGGATTGATGGAGCAAAACTTTGGCAGTTGCTTGTTCATTGGGCTGGCAAAGAGATCTACCAAAGGGAGACCCCATTTTAGGAAGATCTTCTGAACTACTGAAGGATGCAGCTGCCACTCATGGGGCTGCAGAATTCTGCTTAATCTGTCGGCCAGGTAGTTGTCCTGGCCTGGAAGGTACACAGCCTTGAGGAGCATGTTGTGCTTGAGGGCAAATGAACAAAGGTCCTGAGCCTCCCGACAAAGGATTCTGGACCCAGTCCCGCCCTGTTTGTTCACATAAAACATGGCTACTTGGTTGTCTGTCTGAACCAGGACAGATTGATGAGCCAGGGTAGGAGAGAAAGCTTTGAGTGCTAATCGAATAGCTCGGAGTTCGAGGAGATTGATCTGCTGTGCAGCTTGCCAAGAAGACCACAGGCCCTGGGTGCACTTGCCTAGACAATGCGCTCCCCAGCCCTGCAGGGAGGCGTCTGTGGTCAGTACCACCGTGTACCCAGGAATCTGAAAAGGCACCCCCTTTCAGTAGATTGGGTGGGTGCAGCCACCAGTTGAGGGAGTTCAGAAATTGTCTGGACACCCTTATCCTGTCTCTGAGGCTGCCTGTGGCCTGTGACCACTGAGTCTGAAGGCACCACTGTGCAGGCCTCATATGGAGCCTGGCATTGGGGGTCACATGTACTGTCGAAGCCATGTGGCCAAGCAGCCTCAGGTAGTCTGGAGGAGACCACTGACCTGCTGAGAAACTGATTTGCCAAGGCTATCAACCTTTGGGCCCTGTTTTCTGGCAAGAAAGCCTTTGCCAGCAGAGAGTCCAGCCTTGCTCCTATGAACTCCAAGTTCTGGGAGGGGAGCAAAGTGGACTTTGCGAAGTTTATGACAAACCCCAAGCTTTGAAGAAGAGCAATAGTTCTGAGGGTGGCTTGTCTGGCCTCCTGGCACGTCTGACCCCTGATGAACCAGTCGTCCAGATAGGGGAAGACAAAGATTCCCTGATTTCTCAGGTAGGCCGCCACCACTGCTAAGCACTTTGTAAAGACCCTGGGAGCGGAGGTGAGGCCAAAAGGCAGCACTCTGTACTGATAATGGTTTCCTCCCACAATGAACCTGAGGTACTTTCTGTGGTCTGGATGAATGAGGATGTGAGTGTACGCATCCTTTAGATCTAAGGAGCATAGCCAATCTCCCTGCTGGAGGTAGGGCAGAAGTGTTCCAAGAGTAAGCATCTTGAACTTTTCTTTCTCTAGGAACTTGTTGAGGTTCCTGAGGTCCAGAATGGGTCGAAGGCCACCGGTTTTCTTGGGCACCAGGAAATACCTGGAGAAGAATCCGTGACCTTGCAAGTGGGGAGGCACAGGCTCCACCGCCCTGTCCACCAACAGACCTTGAAGCTCTTGAAGGAGAAGGTCTGTGTGCAGGGGAGGCCTTGGAGGCTCCCCTGGAAAGTAAGGAGGAGGCAGTTGGCGAAAATGCAGTGCATAGCCCCTGTGGACTATGTCCAACACCCAACTGTCCCCGGTGATGAGGGGCCACTGGTGGGTAAAGAGGGCGAGGTGACCTCCTGTGCAGGGTTGGGAGAGCAGGGATGGAGAGGCTACGCTCAAGGAGTCAAAAACCCCCACCCTGCTGAGTGGGAGCAGGGGCCAGAGGTTTGGGGGTCCTCTGCCTACGGGGCCCATTACCCTGCCCCTTGGCTTGCTGACCCTGGGGTGCAGCTTGGGCAGCCTGATATTGAGGGTACTGTTTGTAGGCAGTGCCCTTCCTCGGGTAAAAGGGCTTTTTACCCGAGCCCTTCTTTTTATGAGAAGGGGCAGAGGTCTTCCTAGACAGCCTTGTCCGTGTAAGGTGCTCTGTTTCGAGCTGGGCGGCCTTCTCAGTCATGGGCTTGCCAAAAAGGTTTTCACCTCGGCAAGGGACATCGACCAACTTGTCCTGAATCCATGGCTCGAGGTCCGATGATTGCAGCCATGCCTGGTTTCGAGCTGCGATGCCGGCTGCCGCAACTCAGGCCGAAGCCTCAAAGCCATCGTAGGCAGCGCGTGACATGAACTTCGAGCAGTCCCGAATCCCCGAGGACAAGGAAGTGAATCTCTGCAAGGGTTCCCCGGACAGACCAGCAGAGAACCCGGCCAACTCCTTGGCCAGGTCCCGCAAGTACATGCCCATGTACAGCTGGTAAGACTGGACACGGCAAGCAAGCATCGAGCCCTGGAAGCACTTTCTACCAACGCCATTGAGGTTCCAGGCCTCCCTGCCAGGGGGCACCGCAGAGTGCATCTTCTGGCTCATCAGACGATGCATGGCCGATTCCACAACCATGGAATGGTGTGGTAGCTGTGCCTTCTGAAAGCCAGGGCTCTTCCTGAGTCGATAGATTGAGTCGACTCGCTTGCTTAAAACCGGCACCGAGGCCGGTGCCACCCACATCCTGAAGAGGAGCCGTTCCAGCATCGGAGGAACCGGGACAGTAAAGGCCTCCTTCGGAGGAGAGTCACACTGCAGGGCCTCGAGCTCTTTAGCTCGGGGCTCTTCCTCAGGGTCCGCCGGAATAGCCAAGGCAGTGGCCATATCCCGGACGAACTCCGAGAACCGAGTATCCTCCAGAGGGGATCTACTCCGGGGCTCAGACTGCGGCGAGTCCGACGGGACGCACCGAGTCTTGAACGTATCGGGGGACTCCTCATCCTCCGTCTCCCAGGCGGACTCGTCCGACGAGGAGTCAGGGTCCGACCCCGCGGGGCCCTGGAGCACCTGCCCCGACGCCGGAGGCATTGGCGTCGACGCCCTCGGTCCCGAGCGGGAGGTCGAGGGAGACCGCGACCGAGGTCGACTTCGAGCCATGATAGACTCGAGTATCGGCTCGGTCTCCGGGGTCAATTTCGAAGTCGATGTCCCGGTGGTCGGGGCAGATACGCCAGACAGGCTGGCCATCAGTGCCCGCTGCTGCTCCATGAAGGCAGACAATCTGCTCTCCAAGGCTGTCATTCTGAGACTCAGCTCGGGAGACGCAGCAGCCACCAACTCGGGCCCCGGCGGCGCCGGGCCCGACGTCGGCTCTCTGGGAGGAGAGTCCTCAAGGACTACGGGGCTTACGTGTCCAGCAGACTCCGGCTCCACACGAGGAACTTTGGCAGGCTTCTCTTGTTCCACGGTCCCGGGGCGACGGTCGGGGGTCTTAGACCTGGCCCGCGAGGAGCCAAGGACCTCCTCCGATGATGCTCTCGCGAGCCGCTTCTTCCTCTTGCGTTCCCGGTTGGGGGACCCCCTGTCCGAGGAGCTCCGACGGCGCTCGGGATCCGAATCCCGAGATGTCGAGGTCTCAGACGAGGTCCAGGCCCGGCCGGAGGCTGAGTCCGAGAAAAGCATTTCTTTCTGCTGCTGGCGACTTCGAAGTGCCTTGGAAGACATCTTCCCACATGGCCCACACGACTTAGGGTCTTGATCAGGACTGAGGCACCAAAGGCAGCAGTCGTGTGTGTCGGTGAGAGACATTAATTTCTTACACCGATCACACTTCTTGAAACCGCTGGAAGCCATCGGGGAAAAAAAAGAGTCCCCGCGAAGTCAAAGGACCGGCCTTCCAGGGAAAAAAGCAAAAAAAGGGCGCGAACCCCAGCCACGAAGGGCAAAAACCGAAAAAGAAGAATCGGGCTCGATACCGGTGTACCGAACCCGGCGGGAGGGGAACCAGCGTCGAACCGGAAGAAAAAACATCGAGAATCGCCAAAAAAAAATCAACTTTTATCCGGGATGACAGGACACACGTCCGGTTGGCTTCTTGGGAAAAAAAAAGAGACTGAGGTAAGATGGCACCTTTGGGCGGGAAGGGAACCGCGCATGCGTGCCTGCATTCCCAAAGGCTTTCATAGAAAGCTGGGGAAATGCTCCGCTGGGGCTTCATCGGCGCCGATGACACCCATATGTGAGGACTGACTTCCTGCTTGGTCCTGGAGAAATGGACTTTGCAATTGACTACACACAAGTTTTATGATGCAGTATATTGAAAGATTTTCTACAGAGAATGGAGAGAAACCATGTACTACAAGATCAAGATTCACTTCCTTACTGAGTCACCAATTTGGAAGAGTAGCCATCCTCTTGAGCAGGGTTGTCAAACTGCAATCCTGGAGGGTCGCAAACCAGCCAGCTTTTCAGGATATCCCTAAAGAATATGCATGAGATATATTTGCATGCACTGCCTCCACTGTATGCAAATATATCTCATTAATATTTATTATGAATATATTGAAAACCTTTAAGATTGCAGTTTTATCCTCTGGGGTGATCCGGGAAACTAAAGACCGGTGAGCCTAACGTCAGTACCGGGAAAAATGGTAGAAACCATCATAAAGAATAAAATTACTCAGTATGTAGATAGTCATGGCCTAATGGGAGACAGCCAACATGGCTTTAGACATAGAAGATCTTGTCTTACTAATCTGTTATGTTTTTTTGGAAGTGTGAATAAACAGGTGGACAAAGGTGAGTCGGTTGATATAGTGTATCTGGACTTTCAAAAAGCCTTTGACAAGGTCCCTCATCAGAGACTTTTGGCAAAACTAGAGTCATGGGATAGGAGGCAGTGTACTATTGTGGATCAAGAACTGGTTAAAAGATAGAAAGCAGAGGGTTGGGCTAAATGGCCAATTTTCCCAATAGAGAAAGGTGAATAGTGGTGTACACCCCAGGGATCTGTGCTGAGTCCGCTGCTTTTTGACATATTCATAAATGACCTGGAAAGTGGAATAACGAGTGAGGTTATCAAATTTGCAGATGACACAAAACTATTTAAAGTTGTTAAAACCCAAGAGGATTGTGGAAAATTGATGGAGGATCTTGATAAATTGGAAGACTGGGCATCAAAATGGCAGATGAAATTTAATGTGGACAAGTGCAAAGTTATGCACCTAGGGAAGAACAACCCCAATTATGGTTACACAATGCAAGGTTCCACATTAGGAACCACCACCTAGGAAAAAGATTTAGGCGTCATTGTGGATAGCATGTTAAAACCCTCGGCCCAGTGTGCAGCGGCAGCCAAGAGAGCAATAGAATGCTAGGTATCATAAGGAAAGGAATGGAAAATAAAACAAAAGATATTATAATGCCTCTATATCGTTCCATGGTGAGACCGCACCTTGAATATTGTGTGCAATTCTGGTCGCCGTATCTTAAAAAGGATTATAGCGTTATTAGAAAGGTTCAGAGAAGAGCCACCAAAATGGTAAAGGGGATGGAAGGATACTCCTATGAAGAAAGGCTAAAAAGGTTAGGGCTCTTTAACCTGGAAAAGAGACGGCTGAGGGGAGATATGATAGAAGTCTATAAATTAATGAAATGAGTGGAACGGGTAAACGTAGATCAATTGTTTACGTTATCAGAATATAGAAAGACTAGGGGACATGCAATGAAGCTACAGGGTAAACTATTTAAGACTAATAAAAAGAAAATATTTTTTCACTCAACTTGTAATCAAACTCTGGAATTTGTTACCGGAGGATGTAGTAAAGGCTGTTAGTGTAGCGGGGTTTAAAAAAGGTTTGGACAAGTTCCTGGAGGAAAGGTCCATAAACCATTATTAAGAAGGGACCCAGGATATCAATGCTTGACCGAGTACAAGCATTGCGGAACCTGTGTCTTTTGGGGAAACTTCTAGGGTACGTATGACCTAGATTGGCCACTGTTGGAAACAGGATACTGGGCTTGATGGACCTTGGTCTGACCCAGTATGGCATATCTTATGTTCTCTACAGCTTCATTCAGTTTAAGCTGCCCCCCTCACCCTCAGTTAATCAAACCTACCTTAAAAATCTCCTTAATTATGATCTTACTTAACTTAAAGGTTCATAAGAACATAAGAAATGCCATTCTGGGTCAGACCAAGGTCCATCAAGCCCAGTATTCTGTTTCCAACAGTGGCCAATCCAAGTCATAAGTACCTAAGCAGGTTCCCTAAAAGGCACACAGGTTCCACAATGCTCGTTCTAGGGAAAGCAGTAGACTTCCTGGGTCCTCTAACAATGGTTTATGGACCTTCCCTCCAGGAACTTGACCAAACTTTTTTTAAACCAGCTACACTAACAGCTTTTACTACATCCTCCGGTAACGAATTCCAGAGTTTGAATACGCACGGAGTTAAAAAATAATTTCTCTCTATTAGTCTTAAATGGGTTACAATGTAGCTTCATTGCATGTCCCCTAGTCTTTCTACTATTCATTTTTATTGTGTGTCTGTCTTGACTACAGTGTAAGCTCAATAGCAGAGGGAACTGTCCATGAACTGTGCACTATATACAAACTGGGATAATAGTTTGGTGTGTGATCAGAATTCAATGCTATGTGTAATTATATCTATAAGAGGTATTTTGTAGCCTCTGTCTATGAGATTAGAAAGTCTTAAGACATCATCCTGAACATCTGTGTGTAATACAGTCTGTGTCTTTATCTGCATTTTGGCCCAATTGGAAAGGTTTGACCTAGCTGCACTAAACATTGTGTGGAGGGAGGTGCTTGGAGGAGGGGGATGCCTGAATTTTTCACTTTCAAAGTTGGGGACCGATTTGGGGGACCCAGGAGAAAGCAAAGTTGGCATCTTTCAAAAAAAATGCAGGGAGGAAGGGGGCGTGAACGAGGGCTATAGAATATTGTACATTTTTTATGCATTTTACCCTTCCATCGCTGAGCATGTTTGGAACTTTAATGCTTATTTGGGAAAGCACAGTTACTTACCTGTAACAGGTGATCTCTGGGAACAGCAGGAATTAGTCCTCACATATGGGTACGTCGGTACCGACGGAGCCCGTGCGGGAAAGCTCCCCAGCTTCTTAGAATAGAAGCTTTTGGGACCTCCCACTGCACATGCGCACTGCCTTCCCGCCTTCCTGAACAGCTCTCCTCAGTTTCGAGTTTATAGCTGAGTCAACAGAGAGAGGACAGGAAGATAGATAGATAAAAGATACAACTCCTAGGGGAGGTGGGTGGGTTGTGAGGACTAATTCCTGCTGTTCCCAGAGATCACCTGTTACAGGTAAGTAACTGTGCTATCTCCAGGAACAAGCAGGAATAAGTCCTCACATATGGGGACTCCCTAGCTTAGATGCATGGGATCCCCTGTAAAGGTTCGCCATCTTCGTATGGATCTCAGGCATCCATTCTGGGAAGGTGGGCAGGAGTTGTTTAGGAATGGAACAGGTGCTTGAGGACAGCCTGGCCAAACAAGGCATCCCGGCGGGAGTCCTTGTCCAAACAGTAATGGGCTGTGAAGGTATGAACCGAGGCCCAGGTAGCGGCTCGACAGATCTGATCTATGGAAACAGAGTGCAGATGAGCCATAGAAGTTGCCATGGCCCTCACATTGTGAGCAGTGACATGGCCTTCCAGAGAAATGTTTTTGCTCTGGTAAGCAAAAGAAATACACTGAGCACTCCACTTGGAAAGTGTACGCTTGGAGACTGGAAGTCCCAAATGGGAAGGATCAAAGGCCACAAAAAGTTGAGAAGACTTTCGATGTGGCTGAGTCCTATTAAGGTAAAAAGCGAGAGCTCTTTTACAATCCAGAGTATGAAGGTTCCTCTCTGCATTGGATGCATGAGGAGCTGGAAAAAAGACAGGTAGATATACCTCTTGATTAAGATGAAAAGGCGAGAACACTTTAGGCATAAAGTGGGGATTCGTCCTAAGGACCACCTTATCATGATGAAATCTTGTGTAAGGTGGATTAGCCACTAAAGCCTGCAGCTCACTGATGCGGCGAGCCGAAGTGACTGCAATGAGGAAGATGACCTTCCAGGACAGAAATTTCAAGGAGGTGGAAAACATTGGCTCAAAAGGTGGCTTCATAAGTACACCGAGCACTAGATTCAAATCCCATGCGACCGGGGGTGGTCTGATGGGAGGTTTAGTGAGAGTCAGCCTCTCATGAATCTTGCAACAAGAGGATGAGAGGAGATAGGTTGTCCATTTATATGTTTCAAGGATGCTGCAACAGCACTTAAATGGACTCTTACCGAATTCGTCTTGAGGCCTGCATTGGATAGATGCAGGAGATAATCAAGAAGAGAATTCAAAGGAAGTGCCAGAGGGTCAAGACCCTGCTGAGCACACCAAATGGAAAAACGTTTCCATTTGAAAGCATAGGAACGCCTGGTAGAGGGTTTCCTAGAGGCAGAAAGGATATCTTTCACTGGTTGGGAAAGATGAAAGTCTTGAAGGCTTAAGCCTTCAGTAACCAAGCACTGAGGTGAAGGGATTTGGGGTTTGGGTGCCACAAAGTCCCCTCCTCCTGAGACAGGAGGTCTGGCGCAGCTCCCAGATCCAAGTAGGATCCCTGGGAGAGCTGTAGAAGTAGAGGGAACCACACTTGGCGTGGCCAGCGTGGAGCTATGAGGATCATAGTTCCATGATCCCTCTGGAGTTTGAACAGAGTCTTGGGAATCAAAGGAATGGGTGGAAAGGCATATAGGAATGCCTGATTCCAATTCAGGAGAAAGGCGTCCGTAGCCTGAGCTCCCTGACACGGAGTTCTGGAACAGAACCGGGGAAGTTTGGCATTCCACGGACTTGCAAAGAGGTCTATGTCCGGGGTCCCCCATTCCTGAAAGATTCGGTTTATTTGGTCCAAATGTAGGGACCATTCGTGTGGCAGCAGAACTCGACTGAGCCTGTCTGCCCGAGAGTTTTGAACTCCTGGGAGATACACTGCTAGCAGGTGAATCTGATGCTCTCTGGCGAAGGCCCATAGTCTTAGAGCTTCGTTGCAAAGCGACAGAGAGCCCGTCCCTCCTGTTTGTTTATGTAAAACATGGCCACCTGATTGTCCGTCTGAACTAGGACAGTGAGGTTGGCTAGGAGGGAGTGGAAGACCTTGAGGGCAAGGTAAATTGCTCGCAGTTCCAGAAGATTGATATGAAGGGTGGTCTCCTGTAGAGGACCAAGTGCCCTGAGTGGAGAGAGTTTGCAGATGGGCTCCCCACCCTGTTTGGGAGGCATCTGTTGTGAGGGTTGCTTGGGGTCAGCAATGGTTGAAATGGAGCCCCCAACAACAGATTCTTGGTGGAAGTCCACCAGTGGAGGGACCAAAACAGACGATCGGAGGTTTTGTATTTGGTTCTGAGAGCGCTCCTGACGCCTGAGTCCACTGAGTGGCCAGGGTCCATTGAGCTGCTCTCATATGAAGACGAGCATAAGGCACCACATGCACTGTGGAGGCCATATGACCCAAGTAGGCGTAGCATTTCCCTGGCTGTCAAGTGAGTGCTGGACTGAGCTTGGGAGGCCAAACTCAGGAGGCGCTGGCCTCGAACATGTGGAAGGTAGGCCCTTGCAGTGATGGTGTCCAACTGGGCCCCTATGAATTCTAGAGATTGAGTAGGGATGAGTTGGGACTTGGGAAGGTTTACTACCAGTCCCAGATACTGCAAAAGGCTCCTTGTGTGGTCCAGGGAAATCTGGGCCTGTGACTGAGTTGGAGCTCGGATGAGCCAGTCGTCCAGATATGGGAAGACAAAGATTCCCATGCCTCTTAGAAATGCGGCTACGACTGCCATGCATTTTGTGAATACTCTTGGAGCAGAGGCTAGACCGAAGGGGAGTACTCTGTATTGGAAATGTTTTCCCTGAAACAGAAAGCGAAGATACTTTCTGTGGGATGGATGGATGAGTATATGTGTATACGCATCCTGTAGGTCTAGAGAACAAAGCCAGTCCTGACCCTGGAGGTAAGGAAGGAGAATGCCGAGAGACAGCATTTTGAATTTCTCCTTGAAGAGAAATTTGTTCAATTCTCTCAGATCTAGGATTGGTCTGTATCCACCTGTCTTCTTTGGAATGAGAAAATAAGGGGAGTAGAAACCGGACCCTTGTTGAGGAAGAGGAACCTCTTCTATGGCCCCTTGGGCAAGAAGAGAGGAAACCTCTTGACCCAACAGGGTTAGGAGAGATGGGGGAGAATTGAATGGTCTCACCATATGATGGGGAGGAAGGCTGGAGAAATGAAGTTTGTAACCCTCTCGAATGATAGAGAGGGTCCATTGTTCTGTTGTGATTTGTTCCCATCTGGGAGCAAAGTGAACCAACCTTCCGGGTATGGTGAGAGGTTCTGGTTGTGTTAGAACCAGAAGTGGCAAGTTCCCTAGGAGCAAGTCAAAACCCCTGAGGGGTTGGAGCCTGCTGAGCTACAGTAGCTGCTGCAGGCTTAGCTCGTGCTTGTTTGGATTGCTGACGCTTAGCAGTATAGCGAGGTTGAGAAGACTGCTGGCCAGTATTTGAAGCAACTCTGGCCTTCTTATAGTAAGGCCTTTTAAAAGACTTTTTCTTAGTAGGAATTGAAGTGGACTTTGAAAGTCTTTCCAAGGTGGCATTTTCAGCATCCATCTGGGTGGCTTTGATTTGCCACTCTTCCCCAAATAAGTTCTCACCTGTACAGGGCAGATTCCGTAAGCCATCCAGAACCCAAGGTTCCAGATCAGAGGCCTGGAGCCAAGCAAGACGTCGGGCTGCAATAGCAATGCCCGAAGCCCTACTGGCTCCCTCAAAGGAATCATATGCTGCCCTATTAGAGAACTTAGAAACCTCTAAGAGTTGTTTCACTAGGGAAAGGAATCCCTGCTTTTTATCCTCAGGGATAAAGGGGGCAAAATGCCGCACCTTTTGGCAAGTTCCTCCAGGAACATGCCCATATAGAGACTGTAGGAATTAATCCTGGCTATAAGCATACTAGCCTGGAAAATTTTCCTACCAAAAGAGTCCAAAGTCTTACATTCCCGTCCTGGAGGGGTGGAAGAGTGCCTTTTGGTACTCCTAATCTTCTTCATTGCAGACTTCACCACAATAGAGTGGTGGGGCAATTGAGTCTTTTGGAAACCAGGAGAAGGAGGGACCCTATACATGGTGTCCAACCTACGGGAATAAGGAGACAAAGTCAAAGGATTTTCCCAGAAATCCATCAGTTGTTCTTGAAGGATTTCATGGATAGGCAGGGTAACTGCCTCCTTAGGGGCCTTTGAGTATCCCAAAATATCCAGTTTTTTGGATCTGGGTTCCTTTTCAGAGGATGTGGTAATAGAAAGGGCTGTAGCCATATCTAAAACAAAGTCCTGGAAGGACAAATCCTCTGGAGGGGACATTCTCCTTTTAGGAGAAGAGGGCTCCTCAGGTAAGTTGAGTGAAAACTCAGCAGAATCATCAGAGGAGTGGAAAATCCTCAGAGGAATCGGTGCTTTCCTCTAACGCACGATACGCGTACCGATCGGTATCGATATCGGGCGTATCGGGTATGGAACCGGTATGGAGCGAAAGCCCATACGGTACAGACTTGCGTTTAGAGGTGGACGGCCTCGATACCGGCATGGCGGACGATACCGGTATCGGGCCCGGAACCGCTGAAAGCGGAACCGATGGCGTTGCAGCTTTAATGAAAGCCATGACGGCCTGCTGAATGGACTGTACAGTATCGCCCATGTACGACATAGCTGACTGGATGTCGGTACCGTAGTGACCGGTACCCAGAGCAGGCTAACAGGTGATCTGTCGAGGCCGTAGCATCGATATCAACCTGAGACCCCTGAATTGGCGTTTTTGGAAGTTGGACTTCCCGCCGGGGTTGTTTGGCTGGGGCAGGGTCCTCAAGTTCTAAGCTAAGAGCCTCTCGATGCTTTGAAGGAGATTTGCTCTTTGAGGACTTGCCCACAGAAGGTTTGGTTACCTGAGATCCATCCGGAGAAGAAGACCTGGATGACTGTGATGCTGTATTCTCTGAAGCAAACAGCACATGGAATTTGTTGGCCCGGTTCTGCAGCCCACGTTTAGACATGTGGGAGCAAGATGGGCAGTCCGGTATGGAATGGTCAGGCCCCAAACATTTCAGACACCAGTCATGGGTGTCTGTGACTGAAATAACAGCATTACATTTGGTACACTTCTTAAATCCAGGGGCTGGCTTCTCCATGAGGAGAAATTGAGTAGGCCGAGAGGCCTCTCTGAAGTGACCAAAAAGCTAAAAAATAAGAAAAAAGAATTATAATTTTTAAAGAAAGAAAGAAAAGACCGGCGATACCGGTATCGGTATGGGGAAGGCAGGTACGCGGTCTAAAGAAACAAATAAAATAACAATTTCTTCAGCGGTGACAGGAACACGACCTGCTGGCTCCGCGGAAAAAGAGAAACTGAGGAGAGCTGTTCAGGAAGGCGGGAAGGCAGTGCGCATGTGCAGTGGGAGGTCCCAAAAGCTTCTATTCTAAGAAGCTGGGGAGCTTTCCCGCACGGGCTCCGTCGGTACCGACGTACCCATATGTGAGGACTTATTCCTGCTTGTTCCTGGAGATATAACTCTTCACAGCTTTCTCACCAGTACCATCCACTGATGTTATGCTCACCCCTTTTTCTCCATTTCTCTCACTCACTCCTCAGAAGGCCTATGCAATGGGAGCTGAAGAGTAAGCCCCAGTGGTCATGAGGCAGCCGGCCACTGCCGCTCAGTGTTTCCACCTACTACAATAGACCAAGCTGCACAGGAAGCCCAGAATAGCCAGGGAGAGATGATTCCAGCAGCTTCCTGGAAGCTGCATCAGAGAGGGGCAGGAGTGGCAGGCCGCGAGCGAGCTAGCATGGGCACTTTAAAGCCCGATGCAGCAGAGGCATCACCATACTACCCCCCTCCCTCAGGTGAGAAGATGGATGCCGGGGGGGGGGGGGGAGGGGCAGCAAGGTGGGCCAGGTGGCGCTGCAATCTTCGGGGGCCAGCACGGAGGATCTGCCTAGGACAGCAGAAACCCTCAGTCTAGCCCTGAGTGCAAGCAGGACAACTGTCCTGGGCCCCTATGTTACAGGGACCCTCAGGCTTTCTTAAAGTTAAAGGAGATATGGCCTGCTGGTGGTCTTTTGTGCCCCCTCCCAAAATTTCTGCATTGGACCCCAGCATGTTTAACACTGGCCTTGTCTCCTCCAGTATGTACATGTGATGCTATCCCCTATGATGAACACTACACAAACTCCCCCTATCAGACATGTCAAGTGCCAGCGGAGCCATGCTTAGGTGCAGGTAGAGAAATGGGGAGACTGGCCTAGGCTCCATGTTGCTGTGACAGCCCAATCCCCACCCCCACCCCCAATCTCCCCGGGTACGGGGGCTGGTCCCCGAGTTGGTTCAAGATGTTGTTGGCTTAGGCCTTATGGCCGCCCCCCCCCCCCCTTTCCCGGCTGTGAAAATGTATTGTCAGCTTTGAATGGCCTGGTCTTTGCCATCCCACCCCCCATAAGCTGCCACCTAGAGGGTTGGCCCTGCCTGAAAGTGCCAGCCAGGAGCTGCTTTGGCCCATGGCATAGAGATATTGCCACCAGAACAGGAGGTACAATATTCTGCCCCCCTTCAATCTTTGGGGGGGGCTCACTTTGGCTCAATCACCCTGGCCCCTGCACCCCACCTCAGGGTTAGCTTTGCTGGAGGTGCCCTTTACCCTAGAAGCAGGTCAGGAGCACCTGGATATCTACCTCTGGTTTCAAATCACCAGTGGGGATGCTCCTTACAGGGGCGGCCCAAGGGGGGTGCGGGGCCATGTGCGGAGACTCAGTGCGGAGCCTCATTTGCATAAGTGGCCTTATTTGCATAAATATTTGCATAATGTTACCATACACTAACTTTTAGTAAACATATCTCTTAATGAGTGTATGGATAAAGAAAGACTAAAAGATTTCTACATTACTATAATCCAGTGCCAACCGCCAGGCACATTAGGAACTACTACAAACGCTGCCCATTTAGAACCCATAGCAAACCCGCCGTATCCTGACAGCATTACCAGGACTCACAAAGCACCATACCCTAACTATCAAAAGGCAACACTGCAAATATTAAACCAATACATTTCAGAGAATACTGGGGAAAGAGAACAAGTGGCAAATGTCAAATAGGAATTACATAAACAGAATACCTCAGCTCAGTTACACATGCAGAACATAGACCATCACCAAACAAGGAATCACAATTTAGAAACAGGAAGGCAATAATTAAACTGGGAACCCCAAAAGGCAAACTTGGAATGTACAACAACACTGTAGAAATAAAACTATAAATTAATTTCCTCTTGTACCAAACAAAGCACAGACGTTAATGATGCACATTTCCCAGAGGTTTCATATTCCAGTTAATAATAAATTCAAATAAAGAGATATTTCTACCTTTTGTGCATTTTTTTTCAGTTGCAATTGCTCCAGCCACTTTCTTCTGGTTTCTTCATGTTTTCTGCTAACTGTCCATCGTCTGCTGTCCATTTGTTCTTTCTTCTCTCTTCTAGTTTTTTTTTCCATTCTCTCTCTACATCTGCTTTAACATACTAATCTTTCTCCTTTTGCTCTTTCCTCATTCCTATTTCATCCACACAAATTTTACCCCTCCATCCTCAATCCCCACTTACTCTCCCAATACCAGGCCAATTGTAGATTTTTCATCCCTCCCACACAAAATATTTTTCCCCTCTCCATTTTACTCTCCCAGCCCCATCCCATTCTAATCCTCCCCCAACATCAGCTCCCTTCTAGTTCCAGTCTCACCCAGCATCCATTCCCTTCTAGTCCCTGCATCAGCCCATTTCCAGTCCTAGCCCACCATCAACCCATTTCCAGTCCTAGCTCCCCCCTCCATTTTCAGTCTGAGTCCCTTCATCAGCGCATTTCCACTCCTAGCCCCCCATCAGCCCATTTCTAGTCATTTCCGAGCCCCCCCAACAGCCCATGTCAAAACATAGCTCCCCTCCACTCACTCCATTTCCCGTCCAAGCCCCCCCCATGCGCCTACGTTCAGTTCTATCCCCTCCCTGAGTCCATTTCAATTCAAGCCGCCACCACAGCCCATTTCCAATCTTAGCTCCCCCCAACAGCCCATTTCCAGTCCTATCCTAGCTGCTCCACATCAGCCCATTTTCAGTCCTAGCTCCCTTCCCTCACAGCCCATTTCCATTCCAAGCTCCCTCCCCATCAGCTATTTGCAATTCAAGCCTCCCCTTCCACTCAGCCCATTTCCAGTCATAGCAACCCCCCACCCCATGACCCCTCCTAGCCCCCCAACCACCCCACTTCCAGTCCTAACCCCCATCACCCCATTTTCAGTCTTAACCCCATCAGCCCATTGCCAGTCCTAACCACATCAGCCCACCTCAAGTCCTAACCCTCCCCATCAGCCCATTTCCTGTCCTAGCCCCCCCCCCTAGCCCATTATCAGTCCTAACCACCCCCCATAGCCCATTAGCAGTTCTAACCCCCCCATCACCCCATTTCCAGACAGCCCCCATCAGTCCACAGCCCATTACCAGTCCTAACCCCCCCAGCCCATTAGCAGTCCTAACCCACCCCCACCCCCCCCAGCCCATTAGCAGTCCTAACAGCCCCCCCAGCCCATTAGCAGTCTAACAGCCCCATCACCCCATTTCCAGACAGCCCCCATCAGTCCACAGCCCATTACCAGTCCTAACCCCCCCCAGCCCATTAGCAGTCCTAACAAACCCCCCAGCCCATTAGCAGTCCTAACCCCCCACCCCCCCCCCCCCCAGCCCAGCCCAGCCCAGCCCAGCCCATTAGCGGTCCTAACAGCCCCCCCCAGCCCATTAGCGGTCCTAACCCCCCCCAGCCCATTAGCGGTTCTAACAGCCCCCCCCAGCCCATTAGCAGTCCTAACAGCCCCTCCCAGCCCATTAGCAGTCCTAACAGCCCCCCGCCCCAGCCCATTAGCAGTCCTAACAGCCCCTCCCAGCCCATTAGCAGTCCTAACAGGCCCCCCGCCCCCGCCCAATAGCAGGCCAAAAAAAAAAAGCTGGCTCTCTGGCTGCTGCCGCCGCGGCAGAATGCAGTGTCCCGCGGGGCCCCTTCTGCGCCGGCTGAGCCCTCTGCCCGGCTTTCAGATTCGCGAAGGGAGAGTGTCTCTCCCTCGCGTCTCTGTTAAGCCCGCAGAGGCTAATGGGAAATTTCCCATCAACCCCTCGTGTCTAAAGGGGGCTGATGGGAAATTTCCCATTAGCCCCTGCGGGCTTAACAGAGACGCGAGGGAGAGACACTCTCCCTTCGCGAATCTGAAAGCCGGGCAGAGGGCTCAGCCGGCGCAGAGGGGGCCCCACGGGACACTGCATTCTGCCGCGGCGGCAGCAGCCAGAGAGCCAGCTTTTTTTTTTTAATGTAATTTTGAGGAAAGCAGAATGTTCTTTGCGCGGGGCCCCCTGAAACGCGGGGCCCTGTGCAAAATACATTCTTGCTCAATGGACGGGACGGCCCTGGCTCCGTACCCTAGCAGCAAGACTCCTTCCTTATTAGCCTCATTTCACCAAGAGAAGTTTATCAGACTTCAACAAACAGAGAGGGGGGTGACCTGCACAGAGTGGCGGGTACAACCCTAAACAAAAGCATAGAGGGGGATGACCTGCACAGAGTGGTGTGTACAACCCTAAATAAAAGCATAGAGGGGGGTGACCTGCATAGAGGGGGGTGACCTGCACGGAGTGGCAGGTACAACCCTAAATGAAGGCATAAAGGGAATGACCTGCATGGAGAGGTGGTAACAGCTACTCTAGTCATGTTACTATGCAGACTAGATGGACCATACTGGTCTTTACCTGTCATCATCTACTATGTCACTATGTGTGCGTGGTACAGTAGTGGTTCTGTGTTTATGTCCTCCCTTATAAATGTCAAGAGATGGCCCTGTCTCTACCAAACTATGTGTAGGTAGATCCTAGAGGATGGGGGGAGGGCTTCTAACTTCTACTTTTCAAAGCTAGGGACTGATTTAGAAGGAATTAGGAGAGGGCAGCAAAGTCGGTGGTTTTCGTAAGAAGAGCATGCAGCTTATAGAGCTAGTGTAAGGGTATTCAGCACCCTTGGTAAACTTTCAGCCTGGCATCCCCCTCAATGACCTTTCAGGCTCCTAACCCCCTCCCCATCCCAAGATTTTAATAATTACATCAGCAATCATATGATTACCAGAGCAATCATATGATTACCTCTAAGAATGATCCTGTAAAAACACATAGTTTGACATCATACTTTTAAATATTAAATAGTTAAAAGCACAGTCTGAGTGGCTCTCAAAATGTATTTTGCTTTTATTTAACAGGTTTTTTTATACTGCTTTATCATTTAGTCAAAGCGGTTTACATTGTAACTTAAACTTGGTAATGTACATTAAACAGGGACACTGATTATTTGGATTCTTCTGAGGCAATGGAGGGTTAAGTGACTTGCCCAAGGCCACAGGAGTGTTTTGACTGTAACTGCTCTTTTTGTTGGCCCCCCCCCACGCACCCCCAGAAGATGCTGCCCTAGGTCACTGCCCAAGTTCACCTTAAGATTCAACCAGCTCCGGGGGTTTGTGTGTCTCCCTCCCCTCCCCCCGCACACACATAAAAAACTTAGACCCAGATGGCAAACATCGTGCAAAGGTGGATCCCGGTGAGGACATCTGACCTTTCCACTTTTCAAAGCTGGGGAGTGATTTGATGAGAATGGAAGGAAGGAAGCAAAGTTGGTACATTTCTGAAATAAATTCATGGGGCAAGGTTTGAAAGAAAGCTCTCTAGAATGTTCCATCTTCTTGATTTCATCCTGAAAATTAAAACTGGTGCACTTTTACCCATTGAGATTTTATATAAGTAGCATTATTTTAGTCATCTTTCATAGAGTTGAGGTTAAAAATGGTAACTGCTTGAACAAAGAACAAAAACTATTCAGGGAAGATAAAACACATAAGCACACTACTCTGAAAATGAGAAAGTGGGTGATGTCAGACCAGAAGCCACACAGCATGAGGAAAAACACAGGCACCTAATACCAGACATGCCTGGCACAGGAAGATTAAAGAAAACAAATCTGTTCCATTTAAAGCATTATGACTAGCGTCTAAACAGTTCATATCACCAGGACTTGCCTGATGCAGCCCTACCATAATGAAAATACTAGGGCAGGGGAATATTCAAAGGCATTTACACAGTTTGCAAACCTGCAAACCGTGTAAAGACTAAATTAGACTTACCTGCTAATTGTTGTTCCTTGAGGAACTCCAGTCCAGTCCTGAACCTCTGGGTAGTGCACCTCTTCCAGCAGCTTGGAGACTGAGCACGTCATCTTTTGATGACAGTAGTACTAATAGAGCAAACACTGCCCCTTCTGACTAGTACCTATTGACAAAGCAGACTCACAGGAGCAACAAATTAGTTAAACAGAACAGTACCTAACTCTCCAACTAAATACAGAAACAATTGCCTCCCCCACCCCGGAGAAGGGAATCCTCCTACCCCCCCCCTTTGGGTGAGTGAAACTACCATGCCCAAAAACGGGCCCCGAACTCAAACACTGCACGAGAGCCCTCATCCTCCAACCCGCCACAGACCAATATTCTGAAAGACGCAAAAAACGGGTGGGATGCGGGACTGGACTGGAGTTCCTCAAGGAACAACAATTAGCAGGTAAGTCTAATTTAGTCTTCCTTATCATCCCTCCAGTCCAGTCCCGAACCTCTGGGATGTAAAAGAGCAGTTAACCATAATGGGAGGGACCTGCCGTCCCGGCCCGAAGCACCACCGAACCGAAACAAGCATCCCCGCAGATTGAACGTCCAGCTGGTAATGCTTCGCAAAGGTATGCAATGACGACCAAGTGGCCGCCTTACAAATCTCCATTGGCGGAACCAAACTGCATTCCACCCAAGAAGCCGCTTGCGCTCTGGTAGAAATGCGCTCGTAACCCCGCCGGCACTGCTTTACCCTTAAGGAGATACGCTGATGAGGACTGCTTCCCTGATCCATCGCGAAATAGACGCCTTAGCTGCCATCTCCCCCGTTGCGGGGACCACCAAACAGCACAAAGAGATGATCCGACCTCCGGAACTCTCTCGTATCCTTCAAATAAATGACAGAGAACGAGCTGTGCATCCAAGAACCGCAGCAGAAGGCGAACACCCAATTCCCCTGCTCCAGCCAACACCGGCAACGACACCACCTTATTCATATCGCCATGCCTCGAACAAACAAACGCCAGACCCTAATCTAGGCCAAAGACGTCGACCTCCTCCTGGCCTTCAACAACAACGCAATCACTGGGCCTGAATAGCCTTTGCGTTTCAGCCGTGCCCTTTCAAGAGCTAGGCCTTAAGCAAGAATGGATTCACCTGAGGCATTAACATTGGGCCCTGCAATGAGAGATCCACCCGTGCCAGGAGACGCCATGGCCGATCTGCAAGATTCCTTACCAGATCCACGTACCACGGATGTTGTGGCCAATCCAGAGAGATGAGAATCACCATTCCCCCGATGGGATTCTATCCTCTGCACCACCCAGCTGATGAGCAGCCAGGGCGGACACACGTAGAGGAGTCCCTCGGCAGGCCACTGCTGTACAAGGGCATCCAAGCCTTCCGACATTCTTTCCCTCTTTCTGCTGAAGAACCGACTCGCCTTGGCGCCCTCGAATCTTGCCATCAAATCCATGACCGGTGTGCCCCAGCGGCGCACCAGCAAGTCGAACACCTGATGGAGCACCCACTCTCCTGGGTCTACCCCCACCCGGCTCAGATATTCCGCCATGACATTGTCGACTCCCGCAACATGAGCCACCGACAAGGCCTGAAGGTGAGCCTCTGCACAGTCTATTAGAGATCGGCCTCTGCCTCCAGGGCTGCACTGCCTGTGCCCCCCTTGCCGGTTGATGTAGGCCATTGTCGTTGCATTGTCCGACAATACTTGAACTGCAGCCCCCTGTAGCCTCGCCCTGAAGGCCTGCAGTGCAAGGAACACCGCCCGCATCTCCAACCTCTTGATGAACCAACAAGCCTCCTGCGGACTCCACTGCCCCTGTGCAAAGTGGCTCTGGCAATGAGCTCCCCAGCCCGAGAGACTGGCGTCTGTCACCAATGGGACTCAATCCGGGGATTCTAGAGGCATCCCCCTCTCCAGATACCACCCACGAGATCCACCACTTGAGGGCCAACTTGACCCACCGCGGACAGGGGAGCCTCTGGAACAGAGGGGAGGACTGACGGGACCAACGACGGAGCAGAGACCTCTGAAGAGGCCTCATGTGTGCTTTTGCCCATGGTACGGAATCGAGGGCAGCCGTCATGGTGCCCAGGAGTTGTAGATAGTGCCACATCGTGGGCTCTGACCTCCCCAGGAACTCCCGCACCAGGCGCTGGAGCTCCCATGCTCTCGGCTCTGGCAAAAGGACTCTTCCTACTGGGCTCCGAGGTATTCCAGCACGAGACGGCTGCAAGCTGCTCTTGGCCCCGTTGACCACCCAACAGAGGCTTTGCAAGAACTGAACCACCCTTGCTGTTGCGCGCTCGCTCTCGACCTTGGGCTTTGCCCTGATGAGCCAGTCATCGAAATAAGGATGGACGAGGATTCCTTCCTTGCGCAATGCTGCCGCCACCTGTAGCGAACCCAAAGGGCAGGGCCCGGAAGTGAAAATGCCCCATAGGCACCGCAAATCTGAGGAACTGCTGATGCTCTGGCCAAATGGGAATGTGCAGGTATGCCTCCGAGAGGTCGAGAGATGTCAGGAACTCCCCGCCACGGACCGCCACAATGACAGACCACAAGGTCTCCATTCGAAAATGTGGAACCCGCAGACAGTGGTTTACATGCTTGAGGTCGAGAATGGGCTGAAAAGCTCCGTTCTTCTTTGGTACTACAAAATAAATGGAGTACTGACCGCAGCCGTACTGGCCTCACGGCACCATCACAATGGCCCTGAGCTGCAACAAATGCTTCAGGGTGTTGCGAATCGCAACCGCCTTGGCCTGCGTCCTGCACGGAGACAACACTAAGGAGCTGCTCAGTGAACGAGTGAACTCGAGCGCATAACCCTCTCTGATTACCTCTAGCACCCACTAATCAGAGGTGATTTGGACCCTGTGGGGTAAAAACCTGCAGCCGTCGTCCTATCCTCTGTACCTCCACCTGGGCGCTCCTCACTTCATTGGGGTTTCTTAGGACCCGAGGAGAAAGCTGCTGCAAATCTGTGCCCCGCTCACTGGAAACCTCGAAATCCTGCAACTTTGCAGGAAAACGACCTCTCTGGAAGGGAGTCTGGCATGTGGATGAAAACACCGAAATTCCTTCAGCTGCCCCCGAGGACCTGCTGTACTTAGACTCGGTTTCTGCTTGTCCTCTGGCAACCGGCCGCCCTTGGACTCCCCCAGGTCTTTCACCAACTTCTCTAGGTCCTCCCCAAACAGGAACTTCCCCCTAAAGGGAAGTTTACTGAGTCGGGCCTTGGAAGAGGAATCTGCTGCCCAATTACAAAGCCACAAATAACAGCGAGCCGCTACCACTAAGGCCATACTCTTAGAGAGGCCTCTAATGAGATCATAATGAATATCCGCCATGTATGCTGCCCCGGACTCCAACCGAGAGGCCTTCCCCGCCTGGCTGGGGCCCTCTCATTGCTGCACCTGCTGAGACCAACGAAGACAAGCCTGCACTACCCAAGCACCACATATGGAGGCGTGGAGGGAAAGGGCTTTGACCTTGAATGCCTGCTTCAGCAGCGCATCTAGCTTTCTATCCTGCGCATCCTTCAGTGCCATTGCACCTTCCACCGGAATTGTCGTCTTCTTAGTGACCGCCGATACCGCCGCATCCATTTTCGGGGACCGAAACAGTTCCCTTCCTGCTCCGACAAGGAATAAAGATGGGACATGAGTTTAGTTCCCCGAAGGCCACTTTCCAGCCTATCCCGCTCATACTGGATCATCTGCCTCACCACCCTATGGATGGGAAAAACCGACTGAATCATTCGTATGGCCCGCAGAAGAGGATCCTCTAAGGCCTCATCCTCTGCCGGGGAACTAACTGGCATGTTTAGCACCTTCAACGATTCCATGATCAGTGCCGACAACACTCTTCTCTACGGAACACCCCGACTATCCTGACTTAGTCTTTCTGCTCAGTGATTTCACCTTCCTCGAGCTCCTCATCTACATCCATCTCCGTGTCAAGGTCTTTCCCTTCGAGCTCCTCTGAAATCAGAGACCGCCCCAGCCCCACCTCTGCGGGCTTCGGGCATTTCGCCAGAAGCACCCCCGTCTCCTCAAAGGAACTCCTCGGCCTTTTCCTGATCTTATCCACACACGTAGACGGTCCCCCCCCCGCCCCCTGTTGGCGCAAACAGAACGCCTGGTGGAGCAGCAGGACAAACACAGGCGAAAATACACCCGAGACCTCCCTTCCGGCAACCGCGGAGGGGTGGAAGGACAGGAATGGCCCTGGACGCCGAGAAAAGGCTCAGGAGAGGCAGGCGCAGGTCCTGCTGTCCCCAACTTTCTCCTCCCCTGATCCTGTTTCATTGGTTTTGCAGCACTGTGTTTAAGGTGGCTGGTAAGGCAGATCCCTCTGAGAGTCTTCTGCAATTTTCAGTAGAGAGAAGGGGAGAGAAGGGGGGAGAAGGGGGGGGAAAGAGGGGGGGAAAGAGGGGGAGAAGGGGGGGAAAGAGGAGGAGAAGAGGGGTCGTTGAGGTTGTGTGAGGCTGCTGCATTCTTCCAGAGGGCCAACGGTGTCCCTCTGCTCTGATCCTTCCTGCAGGGCTTGTTCCATCACGATGGCCTCCTGAGCACACCCCCTATAAATGCCCAACTCCGACACTAAGTCTCGCCTGGTGCCACAAACCAGACACTGCGGCCTTAAAGGCATGCTCCCAAATCACCTTTCTAACCTTGTATCCTCTTTTTTTTTTTTTTTTTTAAAGATGAAACGAAAAAAATAACCAATGGAAAAGCACAGAGCTCAACCTAAGGACTAATCCCTTGAAAAAAAAACAAACAAACTGAAATTAAATTAATTTAAATTAATCTAAATTAAATTAATCTAAATTAAACTAGCTTTCTGACCGCAAATCTGACACGTTTGTGCAGAAACTGCTCTCTCACAGGCTTCCCGCCAAAATGCAGGCCGCACCGCCGCAGCTCCTGCTACTGCGTCTCTCAGCTTACCCGCCGACTACTGTTCTCCAAAATCTCGACAAAGTCAGCGGATGAAGCCCTCTTCGGCGCCTCCGGAGAATGATCTGCCCCACGCCATGCCCGAACAGCTGTTCTCACCCCCGCGCTCAGCTGGAAGTACCGGCTTCAGTGCTGAGGGAGCCTCCGAGGGCCGACACTGCCTGCTTGATCTGTCTGGGTGCCGAGCTACCGTCTCCCACACAGTGGGATAAGGTGCCCCTTTTCTCCGGACAAACCCATCCTGCTCACTGCCCCACCGATCAGGCTCAAGGGGGGGGGGGAGCATCCTTTAATTCTCCAATCATTTCTCTGCCTTTCCTTTAAATTTTTTTTTTTAAATAAAGTGCTCTGATCAGGGACTTTAAATTGAAAGAAAATTGCCCCCACTAAGCAAGCTCCTTAGCTGTCCTCAGTGAGCCGAGCCTACTGGCTCACCTCCTCCAGCTGCATGGAGACAGAGTGTACTGGTCAGAAGGGGCGGTGCTCGCTCTATTAGTACTACTGTCATCAAAAAATGACGTGCTCAGTCTCCAAGCTGCTGGAAGAGATGCACTACCCAGAGGTTCGGGACGGGACTGGACTGGAGGGACGATAAGGAATGTTGGTTAGCGGAAAATTCAGCGCTTTGCACTGGGGCGTGTTGAGGGCATTCCAGGGTGAAGCAGAGTGGAGGCGGCATTCATCGCTAACCAAGCAACGGCGATATTGAGCTGCTGCCCGGTTAGCAACAAAATGGGTAAAGTCAGATGTGGCAAAGGCTGACCTAACTTATCTGTGGGAGCTAACTGGGCAGCGGCTCAATATTGCCACTGCCTGGTTAACTTCTGTGCTGTGCAGCAACCCAGATATAGCTCTGGGGTTAGTATTCAGCGGTGATGGCTATGCGCTTTACAAGCGTTAGTTGCTGCGACTAATTATCTCCCCCTGGGTGTTTCTAACATGCCAATAATGCGAGGGGAATAGAACAAGCTATTTGCAAAGCTAGAGGAGCTACTGTATTTTGTCACAAAGTTAAAACAATGATGCAATATGATCCTAAACTGCCCTTCTGTACGGACCGCTCTTATCTCTGAATACATTCTGTCTTAGGATATGGTGCAGTCTATCCGGTGAATTCCCACTTTGAAATCTGTTGCAGAGGGTTTGGATCCCCCATCATTTGGGGACAGTTGGACCTGGGCATGCCATAAATTCAAAGGGCTTCACACACAAATTAGAAACATAGAAATATGACGACAGAAAAAGACCACATGGCCTATCTAGTCTGTCCTTCCATACCAACAACTATAACAGTCCCCTTTTTACCTTTAGAGATCCTCTGTGTTCATCCCATGCTTTTTTGAATTCAGTTACTGTCCTCATCTCTACCACCTCCACTGGGAGACTATTCCACGGATCCACTACTCTTTCCGTAAAGAAATATTTCCGCATATCACTCCTGAATCTATCTCCCTTCACCCTCATCCCATGTCCTCTCGTAGCAGATCTTGCTTTCAATTGAAAGAGGCTCTCTTCCTGAACATTTATGCCACGGAGGTATTTAAACATCTCAATCATATTGCCTCTATCCCGACTTTCGTCTAAGGTGTACATATTAAGATCCTTAAGTCTGTCCTCATATGCTTTATAATGAAGACCACTAATCATTTTAGTAGCCCACCCACTGCAACGACTCCATCCTGTTCACATCCTTTTGAAGGTGCAGTCTCCAGAATTGCACACTATACTCCAAATGAGGTTGCACCAAAGACTTATACAGAGGCATTATCACCTCCTTTTTTCTGCTAGCCATTCCTCTCTGTATGCACACAAGCATCCTTCTAGCTTTTGCTGTCACCTTTTCTGCCTGTTTAGCTACCTTAAGATCATCAGACACAACCACGCCTAGGTCCCGCGCTCTTCTTTAGTGGACAAAAATACTTCACCCCTATACTATATTGCTCCCTTGGATTGCTGCAGCCCAAATGCATGACCTTACATTTTTTAACATTAAATTTCAGGTGTCAAATTCTAGACCATTCTTCAAGCTTAGCTAGATCCTCATGTTATCTACACCTTCCTGGGTGTCTACTCTATTGCAGATTTTGGTATCATCCGCAAAGAGGCAAACCTTACCCGACAGCCCTTCTGCTATATCACTAACAAAGATGTTAAAAGAATCGGACCAAGGACAAATACCTGGGGCACATCACTGGTAACATCCTTCTCAGAGAGAGCTCCATTTACCTGTACTCTTTGTCGTCTTCCACCCAACCAATTTCTAACCCAAGCAGTAACTTTAGGGTCCATCCCTAGGGTGCTCAGTTTGTTTATAAGTTTCCTAAATGTCAAAGGCTTTACTGAAATTTAAATACACCACATCTAGGGCTCTCCCTCGGTCCAACTCCCTGGTCACCCAGTCAAAGAAATCAATCAGATTTGTCTGACAAGAACTACCTCTGGTGAATGCATGCTGCCTCGGATCCTGTAATTTACTGGACTCCAGAAACCTCACTATTATCTCTTTCAGCAGCGTTTCCAATAAGTTACTCACCACCAAAGTTAAACTAACCAGCCTGTAGTTTTAACCACATCCTTACTTCCGCTTTTGTGTAAAGGCACCACATGAGCCTCTCTCCAGTCCTTTGGCACTGAAAGCATGTATATTAGTATGGGGTGCCATACACTATTAGACTAACTAAAACTGAGAAAGAGTTAATTCTGTTCAGAACCTTGCTTAGAAATAAAACTTCATATATTAGCTTACTAGGTGAAGGTTTACATAAATAAAGAAAGGGCACGTTGTACCCCAGCCTCTCTGTCTCAGGGATACCAGATGGCAGTCTCAGGGTTATTAGCTAAATACTCTCAGGGTTAGTAATTAGTAGATATCAAGAGGTATTAGCAGTAAACAATTATGTCAATTAGGTCATTCTATATCTTGGATTCCTGTATGTCTCCTTATAATGGCCATGTAACAGTAAATAATTATGTCTTGGACTCCATTTATGGCTCCACATTGACCCACACTGAATAAGTTGACCTACAATATGATACATACATGACGTATAATGATAAAGTGAAATTATGCTGTATCATCTAAAAAAGCCTTATAAATAAAGTGAACCATGGCTAAGAAGTTAGAGTAAACAGGGAGAACGTGTGTCTCTCAGTTTCTCTCCGCAAAGCTTTGGTGTATATTCTATAGAACTGTGTTGTATTTTTTGCTGTCTTGATAACCTTTCCATTGCTTGTGAATGTAGTTTTTTGTAGCTTCAAGAACCCAGTGAGGTTACTGGTGAGGAGAGAGTTAAGTAAGCTCTTCAGGCACTACTCCCAACTCCAACGTAGCATTGAAAAGGTCAGTCAGTGGAGCTGCTAGAACGTCCCCAAGTTCCCTCAGTATTCTAGGGTGTATCCCATCCGGTCCCATCGTTTTGTCTACTTTAAGTTGAGCTAGTTTCTCACGAACACAGTCTTCTGAAAATTGTTCAAGATGTCCCTCACTTCTGTTCCTGTTTGTGGGTGTTTTCTGAGGTCCTGCTCCTGGATCTTCATCTGTTAACACAGAACAGAAATATTTGTTAACAATACCGCTTTATCCTTATCAGCTTCTACATATTCCTCCCCTGCACCCTTGAGAGTCTGACACCACCACTTTTGCCCTTCCTCTTCTCACTAACATATCTGAAAAATGTCTTATCCCCCCCCATTTTATTGCATTGGCTATTTCCTCCTCCTTTTGAATCTTTGCCTTTCTGACTACTTTGCTAGGTTCTTTAAGTTTTTCCAAATATAGATGCCTATCGTCCTCTCTCTGTGATCTCTTGTATTTCATGAAGGCCTCCATCTTTTTCTTCACCATTTCAACTACTTCTTTCGAAAGCCATAGTGGTCTCCTTTTCCTTCTACCTTTATTTACCATTAAAACAAAAAGGTTGGTTGCTCTTAAAATATCCCCTTTCAGTTTTGCCCACTGTTTTTCTACATCCCCCAGCTGTTCCCATCCCACTAACGACTTCCTGAGGTATTGGCCCATCTTGGCAAAGTTAGTCTTCCTAAAGTCTAAGATCCTCACCTTTGAATCTCCCACTACAACATCAGAAACACTTTCACCATTGGTAAGCACCAAGTCCAGTATGGCCCCTTCACGTGTGGGGTCTGTTACCAATTTCCTGAATAGTTATCCCTGTAGAGAATCCAGAATCTCCTTACTTCTAGATGATACTGCAGCAGGAATGTGCCAGTCAACATCTGGCATATTGAAATCTCCTGTCAGTAGCACTTCCCCTTTCCTAGCAATGCTACGTATGTCTTCAATTAACTCTGTCCACCTCTTCCTCTTGTGAGGGAGGTCTGTATATCACACCAATGCAAATAGATTTCTCTTTCCCTCTTTCTAGTTTAACCCACAATGCCTCCTCTCTCCCTTTTAAGCTCTGTAATTCCATTTTTACATATAGTGCCACTCCTCCTCCCCTTCTCCCTACCCTGTCCTTTCTGAATAAAGTATAGCCAGGTATAGTTACATCCCAATCATGGTTTTCTGTGAACCATGTTTCTGTAACTGCCACTAAATCCAAATCAGCCACTCCCACCAAAGCTTCAACATCAGGGATCTTATTTCCCATGCTACAGGCATTTATACACACTGCTTTCCATGTTAGCCCTGTTACCCATTTCCATAAAGGTATTTAATGTAACACCTACCTGGGGGCTTTCTTCACCCATCCCCAACAAATCTAGTTTAAAGCCCTCTTCAGTAGATTAGCCAGTCTACTACCGAAGACATGTTGACCTTTCTTGGACAAATGGACGCCATCTCTGCTCTGCAACCCTTGGAACAACATCCCATGGTCTAGGAAACTAAAACGCTCTCGATGACATCATCCACGCAGCCATGCATTCATCTCCAGGATGCGAGCCTCTCTGCCTTGGCCTTTACCCTCAACAGGGAGGATTGAAGAGAACACCACCTGTACACCTAACTGCTTCACCCTCTGTCCCAGAGCCATGAAGTCACTTTTGATACGTTCTGAGGGATACCTGGCAGTATCATTTGTTCCAACATGGATTAGCAACATTGGGTCAGTGGGCTTGATGAGTCTCGGCAAACACTCCATAAGATCTTGGATTTTGGCACCAGGCAGACAGCATACCTCTCTGGACATCAAGTCTGGTCGGCAGATGGATGCCTCAGTACCCCTCAGAAGAGAGTCTCCAACCACCACTACCCTTCGCTTCCTTGTGGTCACTGATTCTGCAACTTTGGGGTACTTTAACTCTGGTTCTTCCCTTTTCAGGTATGCTTTTATCTCCTCCACTTCCAAGGCTGCATAATGGTTCTTCTATTCAAGGGCTGGAGAAGTTGGATTGGTGATTTTGCAGGCCCTGGTGACTTGTGTCCAACCATCGACATTCTGTTGGCACCCACCTTCTCCTCTGCTGGAGAGCTTGGTTGCTGAAAGAAGCATCTCATCAATGTACTTCTCACTGTCTTAAATGCTCCTCAGCCTCACCACCTCCTCTCTGAGTTCCTCCACTTGTTTCCTCAGAGCTTCAGCATGGAGGCACCCTGCACATGGAACCTGTCCTTCAACTGGCATTAGGACCTCTGTCTGGACAGAGGCAGAAGCTGTAACGGGGGCAACAGTTTAGCGATACAATTTTTCCCAGCCATTGTTTTGTTCGTGGAGCTTAGGTATCTGTTAAAGCAAAAGAGAGAGATCTACCAAGTACCAGCCGGTTTCCCAGTTGTCCTTTCAGAGAAAAAGCAGTTAAATCTCTTTAATTATATTCAAAATGTGCTGCTCCAAGTCTCTGTGCTTTGTTAACTGGGGAGGTGCCCTATAAAGCAAGACTGCTCACTAGGCGTGGGTGGGAGTCAGGGTGGGTAGGGAGGAAACTAACACCTGATTAGGTGTCAGCAGTTCTCAAAACTGAGAAGGTTACTAGAGTTCAACAACCTACTCTGCTCAAGGAAATTTCTACTAAAGCACCAAAAAGAAAGTAACTTTGCTTTAAAAATATACAAAAACCTTTTTAAGAGCTTGCAATCAGAGAGCTAGCAATTTAATATAAATAAACCCTCAAATCCTTACCGTTGTTTGACCTGTAGAGCCCCTGTTAGGAAGGTGACATTTTACTTACCAGAGAATGTCCTTTCCTAGAGTCCTGCAAGATCAGTCCAGACAAGTGGGTTGTGTTCCCCTACCAGCAGATTGGTGGAGACAAAGAACCAATGAAAAGTCCAGATTTCAATGACATCACTCCTATACCTCTATCCATCGCAGCCACCAGAAGTCTTTTCAGTATTTCTTTGTCTCCAGCAGATGGTGGATGAATTTTCTTCTCTGTGAAGAAAACTCTGAAGATTGAGAGGAAAATATTGATTAAATGCTCGT
Source organism: Ichthyophis bannanicus (assembly GCA_033557465.1). Taxonomy (NCBI): domain Eukaryota; kingdom Metazoa; phylum Chordata; class Amphibia; order Gymnophiona; family Ichthyophiidae; genus Ichthyophis; species Ichthyophis bannanicus. Next base: position 25,448,605 of record CM066042.1, read on the forward strand.
GAACGATCATCTTGAAGGTGACTCTCTCACTTCAGTGCAACATGGGAGGCTCTGCTAGATTGTGGTCTTTTTGGTAGCTATAGGAGGGAGGAAAATTGGTTCAGCTCCACACCTTATCATAAGAGCCTAATGAGCAGCCAGAAATTGGAATGATCTGCAAGAGTGCAGCAGCTTCACACAACCTCAACGACCCCTCTTCTCTTCCTCTTCCCCCCCCCTTCTCTCTACTGAAAATTGCAGAAGGCTTTCAGAGGGATATGCCTTACCAGCCACCTTAAATGCAGTGCTGCAAAGCCAATGAAAGAGTATCAGGGGAGTAGAGTTAAGGCCAGCATGGATTCTCTGCTTGGGCTTTCAGGGTGAGTACTAAGACTTGATCTCGTCATTGTTCTTGTTGGGGGCTCCTGATTCTGTCTATGTGGGATGCAATTTGGGATAGACTGTTGGCGCGGTGTGGGAGTTTCCCATCATTCTGTGCACACGCTAGTAGTGTTTTCTCTTATTGTGCACCTGGTGATCACATGGTCTGTACACATGTTCTGCTCAAGCAACTCCAATTCGCATTCCTACCTTAGCACCTGTAACGCGCGTTGCAGTAAAAGTGCAGTTAACGCATGCCTTCAGGCTGCTGCAGTTTTAGCACACGCTGTTGTGATACTTGCCTTAACTGTCTTATGTCTTCTTCTATGAATCGTTGTTTGGCTTGTGGCAAGCAAGGTGCCTCATCTCCGGCTTCTGGTGTTCTAGCATGGCAGCTCATGAATTTATTTATTTATTTATTTGCATTCTCTTATATACCGCGCTATTCTGCATCAGTGCGGTTTACATTGAACAAACTGAAATTACATTGAACAGGGCATTATAACTTGGAGATAACTATTTTACAGGGAACATGGGCTATGGAGGGTTAAGTGGCTTGCCCAAGACCACAAGGAGCACCTGTGGGACTAGAAACCCCAGTCCTTCCGGCCCAAGGTTGCTGTCCTCTAGTGGGATTTGAACCACCGACTTTCCGGCCTGAAGTACCTTGCCCCAACCACTAGGCCACTCCTCCACTCCACTCCTCCACTCCTGAATTGTCCCTGAAGGAGGGATTGCTCCTCCTCTCTACACCAGGAGATGTGGTTAGGCCGGCCTTGCCTGTCTAAGGGCAGGATATGGTGGATGGTGCTGTATGGATAACCAGACAGCTGGAGGTTCCAGCGACTGTGCTGTGTGCTGCTCCCCATCCTCTAGGGGATCAACGGCGACTGGTAAGGGAACACTACCCACTTGTCTGGACTGGTCTAGCAGGACGATATGGAAGGACTATTCATGCTGGAGACCAAAGTCTGACAGTAATTTGTCAAGAGAAATAGATTCCTCTCCACTCCATTTTCACGGTTGGACATAAAGTTAACACCTCCAGCACACCACCTCACTGGTGACTGGTACTGGCAGGCCGGGTAAGGAGCTGTTTAGTGCCTCTCTCTCACGCATACTTTGGTTTTATATTTTTTTTTCTCCACATCCTAGAGTGGGAGATATTCCTCTTCCCTGAGGATATTTGATGTGGATAGCAACAGTAATATAAAAATCCTATCTACCCTTATCTTTGATTACAATCTACAATCATATTGAGTGTACTACTGTCATAAAAGGCTAAAAATCTAAGTGGCAAATGATATTTATTTATTTATTTAGACAGTTTTTGTATACCGTCTTATCCTTCAATCAAAGCGGTCACAACACAATTGGGGGATACATTTAACACGCAGGGATATGAGACACATACACTAATACTTACAGGGAACATGGGCAATGGAGAGTTAAATGGCTTGCCCAAGACCACAAGGAGCATCTGTGGGACTAGAAACCCCAGTCCTTCCGGCCCAAGGTTGCTGTCCTCTAGTGGGATTTGAACCCCCGACCTTCCAGCCTGAAGTACCTTGCCCCAACCACTAGGCTACTCCTCCCTGTGTATGTGGCGGCAGATTTAGTAGTTTTAAAGCTTATTCTGTCCCCCCCCCCCAAATCAACCTAAAGAATATTAGTAACAATCAATTCTCATCCCCTCACCCTACTGTCTTGGGCCTTTACACTGCTCTTCACCCCAGTTTACATCCAATAGATGGTGTAACAGTTATAACTTCACAAATGCAGAAAGTGTGTCAAAATCCCCCCCAAAAGCGCAATGTAGTTCTGAGGTTGTATAATACGTGCCTGTCCAGCTATGGAGCAAATGCCAGTCATCATTCAGTCAGCATTAATGGAAGGGGGGCTAGAGTGTGCGGCCGTGCCTTTATAGCGATGGTCCTGATCTCATTTCAGGCTATCCATGGGGAATAGGGAGGAAATATCTGTATTCACTAGGTATATGCACAAACAAAAATATTCTTTATGGATAGTAGGTGCTCCTGGGGACTGCATTCAAATGTTTATGTATGTTCAGCACTGCCATCGGGAGACGTGGTGTCACTGAATACACAGAGAGCAGTAAATAGTGCCACTGGATATTCAACTTCTATCTAGAAAAATTCACTTCTGCTGGCCTATATTTATCCGCATAACTAAATGGATCTTGCCATAAAAACCCAACGGATGGTCACAACAAAACAAAATTATGATTTGAGATCCTGAGGTTGGAAGGCACTCAACAGGCTACTGGGGAAGAGCTAAAGTCTCTTCAGAGTAAAGGCAGCATTTATGATGTGGTTGGAGCAAAGCCCTCAGGACATCTGACTGTTGATGTAGCTGTATATGAAATGGGAGTCAGAAGCTGTAAGGGGAAATTTTACTTACCATTAATTTCCTTTCCTGGAGTCCTGCTAGACCAGTCCAGACAAACGGGTTATCTCCCCCTGCCAGCAGATGATGAAGGCAGAGAAAAAAACTAGAACTATGCTGTGATATCACCACTGGTATAAAACCTGGAGCAGCTAGGGGCACGCTGCAGTATTTTCTCTGTCACCAGCAGATGGTGGTTGCTATTTTCTCAACAGCTAAGGCCTGGAGCTCAACAGCTAAGGCCAGTTGAGCTTGGTTTTCTGGGGACCCCAGGGCATATGAGATACCCCTCTGGCTGGTCATACCTGTTAATTCCTCATGGAATCTACGAAGCATGAACTAAGGGAAGCTGGAGGTAGTCAAAAGAATGAAAATGAAACATGTACAACTTCATCTGATGGGTATCAGCAACCTGAAATGGACTGGCATTGAGCACTTTGAGCACTGATGATCACATGGTATACTATGCTGAAAATGAAAGACAAAGAAGTAATGGTGTTGTATTTATAATTAAGAAGAAACTGGCAGCTGTAATGAAATACAACGCAATCAGTGAACGCTTAATTTCTATTCATCTATGAGGAATGCCCATCAATGCAACTATTATTCAGGTATATGCACCAACAACAGCTGCATTAGAATAAGAAGCTGATCAGTTCTGTGAACAAGTACACGCTGAAATCGACAGAACATGCAAACAAGATACCCTAACAGTCATGAACAATTGGAACGCAAAAGATGGGAACAAAGAAGCCAGCAAAGTGGTTGGAAAATATGGCTTAAAAAAGAAACAAAGCTGGAGAAAAAGTAATAGAATTTTGCAAGACCAACAATCTATTCATCTCAAGCCCCTTCTTTCAGCAACACAAACAGCAATCATCCCTTAATTGTATCGCAGATGTAAATAACTTGATGCTTCAGTGTTTGCTCAAAGTTCAAGTTAACTGTTTAACCTTCAACGTTCTACTTTCTACTTTTTTATATGTAATAATTTGAAGTTTGTTAAACTGTAAACTGCTTTGACTCTGAGATAAAGCGGTATATAAAAATAGCTAAATAAATAAATAAAACTGTATACAAGGCCAGCCCCAGGGCTGGTTCAAGGCAATGGCACCCTTGGCACATCTTAAGCCTTACGCTCCCTACTGGCTGTCAGAATCTGTTTAGCTTTGAAAGCCCTGCTCTTTGCCACCCTCTAGAAGCTGCCACTCTAGGAAACTGCCTAGTTTGTCTAATGGTTGGGCCAGCCCCGACTGTACATATGGACTTCGCTGAATGGACTGTACAAAAATCATATTGACCATATCTGTGGAAATCAATGATGGAAAAACTCAATATCATCAACACACACAAAACCTGGAGCTGATTGTGGTACAGATCACCAGCTACTAGTATGCAAAACTCAAGCTAAAGCTGAAAAGAGCAAGCCACTCATGAGCTTGAAAATACACCAGTGGAATTTAAAGACTGCCTGCAAAATTGATTCACCACTTTGGATACAAATGACAGAGCATTATGGGATGAAAGAAGATGGCAAAGCAGCATTGAAAGCATTATTAAAGAACAAAGCACCGTGCCTCGATGGCATGCCCACTGAAGTATTACAGCAATCAGATGCAGCTGTTACTATGATCTGCCATGAAATTAGGAAGATAGCATTGTGACCAAGTAGTAGCAGTAGTAACTGACTGGAAAAGATCTGTATTCATACTAATACTGAAGAAAGGTGATCCGGCTGCTGTGGAAATTACTGCATAATCGCTCTGATCCCACGTGCGATCAAGATTCTACTCAAGATCATTCAGTGGAGACTACAACCATACCTGGAACCAGAACTGACCAAAGTACAGGAAGGATTCAGGAAAGGCCGAGGAACAAAAGAGATCATTGCAGATGCGACATGGATCCTTGCTAAAAGGATATGTATATGTGTTTTACGGACTACAGCAAGGCCTTTGATTGTGCAAATTATGAAAAACTCTAGGCCACATTAAGAAGCATGGGTATACCAGAACACCTGATAGTTCTCATGCACAACACTTACATTGATCAAGAAGCTACAGTTTGAATGGAACAAGGAGAAACAGAATGGTTTAAAATCAGCAAAGGTGTGCGACAAGACTGCATACTTTCACTATACCTACTTCATTTATATGTTCATTGTAAATTGTTACTTGTTCCATGTAAACTGCTTTGATTTTAGATAAAGTGGCATATAAGAGCACATAAATAAATAAATATGCAGAACAATTTGAGAAGCAGGACTTCATGAAGATCACCGAGATGTGAAGATTGGTGGTAGATTCATCTACAACCTTCACTATGCTGACAATATCATGTTATTGGCTGAAAGTGAAGATGATCTGAAACATCTGCTTATCAAGATCAAGTAACAGCCTTAAAATGGGCCTGCACCTTAAGAGTGAAGTGGAGGAGTGGCCTAGTGGTTAGGGCAGCAGCTGAAAGACAAAGGTTCAAATCTCACTGGCAGTCCTTGTAGCCTTGGGCATGCCACTTAACTCTCTATTGCCTCAGGTAAAAACTTAGATTGTGAGCCCTTGGGGCATGGAAATGTACACAGTACCTGAATGCAAATTGCCTTGGATTTTCTCCTGTCAAGGCATGAAATAAATAATAATTAAAAAAACAAAGCAGAGAAGACAAAGATCCTGACAACTGGCAAAAAGCGTAGTTACTCACCTGTAAAGCACAGTTACTTACCTGTAACAGGTGATCTCTGGGAACAGCAGGAATAAGTCTTCACATATGGGTACGTCGGTACCGACGGAGCCTGCGCGGGAACGCTCCCCAGCGTCCAATCAGAAAGCTTTTGGGAGCATCCCTCAGCGCCTGCGCGCTGCCTTCCCGCCTTTCCAACTGTCTCTCCTCAGTTGAGTTTCATAGCTGAGACAAAGAGAGAGAAAGAGGAAAGGAAAGATAGATATAAAAATACAACTCCTAGGGGAGGTGGGCGGGTTGTGAAGACTTATTCCTGCTGTTCCCAGAGATCACCTGTTACAGGTAAGTAACTGTGCTATCTCCAGAAACAAGCAGGAATGAGTCTTCACATATGGGGACTCCCAAGCTAAGATGCCTGGAGCCCTAACATGTTGAAGATTGAAAACATGCTACACCTCATATGGCCAGACATCCTGAGGATGGAGGGCAGGAGTTGAAAAGAGAGGAGCTGCAGAAAAAACAGCTAACCTAAGAAAGGACTACTCTGAAGAAGTCCTTGTATGTATGATCATTATCAAAAGATATATTGAAATGAACAATCACCATAATATTGAAATGAACAATTACCATAATATTGGAATGAACAATCACCATATGACGCTAACCTACTGGATTGCAGGAAGTAGAGAGGCTGATGGAGTCTACTGGGAATCCAGTAGAATAATGTTCAAGGTGACCTCACTGGAGTGAAGGTGGAGGTCAACATCTGGAAGTGAGAGGTGACCCCAGGAGTCAATTGGGGTAGCACAAACACGGCAGGTCTTCAGTGGGAAGCTTCAAGGAAAGCTGAAAACTCTTTTGGCTACAAAAGTATTCAGAGGTAGGAACAAAAGAGGAAGACTGACCAATCTGGACAAATAGACCTAGTCCTTGAGGGAGGAAAGGGTATGAGAAGAACCCCATACTCCCAGGAAAGGACAGATGTTTGAGGAATTGAATCTGAAATCCACTGAAGATCCACCATGTCTTTCCTAACTGGTGAGAGGTAGGAAGACATTGGGGCATGGAGCTTCAGGGATACGTAAACCTAGGATAAGGTAGGGCTGTCAGTTCCACAGCAGTGGTTGTGTGCATAATATCCGAAACATACTGTGGAACAGTATGAAGCTGTGCAAGCCCACTGTCAGAAATATACAGGAAGGTAAAACCTTCATGAGCATAGACAGTCAGAGAGATAAGTATGGAAATATATATCTACCTATAGTAAGTATCTGGAAAGATACACACATATATGTAGAGATATGTGTGTATATATACATTTTATATATACGGGTATATAGATAGATAGATATATCTATGATTAGATTTAAAGGGCATAGCATATGCACACTTAGCTGACAGACAGATACATCTATGGAGATGTATATATATATATATATATATATATATATATATATATATAATATATATATATATATATATATATATATATACCTGAATATATAGGTCTAAAGATAGATGCCTGCAATAAGCAGACAGAGCTATGCATTTCAGGACATTCAAATGGAGATGTGAAAGGAAAAGATTCATTTAAGAACAAGAAGGTGAAACCTACTTGAGAAGATATATAGAGAATCTATTCCGCCAGAGATGATGGTAAAGGAATGCTATCCAGTGAATTACCAGGATGGTTACGTGAAAAAACAGAGGATAATATCAGTCTGTAAACAGCAAGTCCGGAGTCCTGTGGAACTCCAGCATGGTAAAAGGACAGAAACGCATAGAATGAGATACCAGGTTGACCTACGTGAGGGACAAAGGAGGTATCAGGCGTTTTCCAGATTAATATGTGCTGTCCTTGAAGGATTAGGATACCATGAGGACAAGCTGCAAGAAAAAAGAGAGTATATTCCCTAAGGAATGGGAGAATTCTTAGACTACCACGTGGAGAAGGCTTATGTCCTTTTCCCTTTTATTTTATTTTATTTTTTTAAAAAGATAGTAGGGTGTGAAGAACCCTCACAGTCATAGGGGATGACTGAGGAAGCCTTTTTCAACCATGATGGATAGCCATTAGAGAAACTCTATGCTCTCTAGCAAGGGCCCATAGTGGAAAGCTTCTCAGTAGGATTGCAGAGAGCATTATGCAGGAGAACTGGGATGTAGAACTGGCTGATGGAGAAAACTGACAGCCACGTCTACTACGTTGCCAAACCCAGAGATTGGAGATGGCAAGGGTAGAAGATAGTATAAGGAGCCTGTAGTGAAAAGGAGTATCCAAGAAAGATGTAGAAAAACTGTCTTGGAATCACTACTAAAGCCAGACAGGAGTGGTGGAAAAGTACCAGTAGTAAAGTACTGGAACTCCTACATGGGCAGCTACTGAATAGGACAACAGAGAGAGCCGGTCTGTGTCAAACAGAGAGAACAGACTGAATAAAGAGAGCAAGCTGTCTCTGTCTGCAGAGCTGCCCAGATAAATAAGGGAGTTTACTCAGGAGAAGAAACTCTACAGTGAAAAGCAAGACAAGAAAAGTCTTTCAATGGTATGGTACCACTCTTACAGGGGAAACCCTGACGAAGAGGGTAGATAAAAGCTGAAGAAGGACTTAGCACATGGTAAGTCCTTGGAAGGAAAAAATTCATGCTGGTACAGAGAAACTATCATGTGACAGTTGCTAAACCTCTCTTCTAGTCAGGAAGAGGTGGAAAACTCTGTAACCTATAGACATGAATATCCTGACAGTTCAGCATACTGAAGAGTAAATGGATTTCCTGAGAATAGGAATCCTTGAGCAGAGTTTTGAATGGAAAAACAGTGAAAAACTTCTGCTGAAAAGAAATTAACTGTAGTTATAAAAAGATTAATCAGAAACCTATGGTTACTGTGTTTATTCAGCCTGGCTAGAATTTGGATTCTTTAGACCAGGGCGAGACTTCCCCTGCTTGGGAACATCCGAATGATGGGCAGGAGAAGAGGAAAACCTCTTTCTTTTAGGGAAAGAAGGTTTGGTAGGGCATTTCCTACCTGCTGAGGAAGGAGAGGGCTTAGGATGGCCCTCAGAAACAGGAAAGTCAGTGGAGCAATGAGCAACCTGATGTAAGGACTCCTTATTGAAGAGATTTTCTCCAGTACAAGGAGTATTACTCAATCTTTGTTGAGCCCATCTGCTCAAGTCTGATGCTTGGAGCCAGGCTTTACGACGTGCTCCTATGGCTATAGCAGAAGTTCTGCTAACAGACTCAAAAGAGTCTAGGGAAGCACGAGAAAGAAACCAAGAGATATTTTGGCTATGACTAAGAAGTAAGGCATAGTCTGCAGCCTTGGGCTCTGACAGAAAAGAAGTCAAAAGAGATAATTTCTTTGTGACCTCCTGAAGGGATAGACTCATATAAAAAATATATGAGAGAATCCTTGTTGCCAGCATAGATGTTTGGAAAGTTTGACGTCCAAAGGCATCCAGTGTTCTAGATGCACACCCTGGCGGAAAAGAAGAATGTTTTTTCTTGCTTTTTACCTTCCTCATTGCTGATTCCACTACAATGGAATGATGGGGAAGTTGAGGCTTTTGAAATCCTGGAGAGGGGGGCACCTGATACAGAAGATCAGTTGCTGTAGGAGGTGAAGAAACCCTTAAAGGTTTTTCCCATACCCTCAGAAGAAGATTCTGCAAAGAGTGATGTAAAGGAAGCATTATATTTTCCTTTTCTGCAGAAAAACCCTGAGAAGACTCATAGCCAGGGATAGGAATATTAAGGAAGGTTGCCATGTCAAGGAGAAATTTCTGAAAAGAAGGATCTCCGATGGGAACCATCCCTGGACAGGCTAAATTTGAAAAGGTAGCCTGGGCACCGGAGGAAGTACCTGTCCGGTGCAGAACAGGATTTGTAATGGATGGACACTGGAACTGGCAGTTATGAGTTGAGACAGTCAGTAGTGCATCATCCATGCCAGGTATCGACTCCAAATTAGATATAGAGAGGAGCGATCCAGGTGAAAAAAGCATGGAAGGAGCTGGTTCCGATGATACTGCAGGTACCAGCATCGATACAGATACCGGTAGTTGTGCCGGAATCGAAGGTGAAACCCACACCGAAGCAGTCATCGGAGGCTGCTCAAGCGGTACCGAGGTAACTAAAAACCCTTGGTGATTATCCTCGGTACCGTGCATGCGGAATCGGTAAACATCGGTTCCGAGACGCGCCGGTACCCAGTCCTCTAGACTAGAAATCGATTCTAGACTTCGGCATCGAAGTAAGCGAGTCTATCGATGCATGCCTAGAGGGTACCGACGTCGGTGGTGGTATCGGCGGTACTGCCGATACTGGAAAGTCAATCTGGGACGTATCGGTCGGTCCCGAAGGTACCGAGAATGCCAGATGACGATCCCTGGTGAAGAGCGGATCACTCAACACCGGTGCCAATGCCGGGGTATCGATACCGCTCGAAGCGGATGCCACCACCAAGCATGGCTCAGGTATGTTCTGTGAGGGGTGAGCCCCAGGAACAACCTGAAACCCCTGAAATGCTTTGGAGCCCGAAGACTCCCGCCGGGGTTTTAATGCCAATGGGGTCTTGAGGGTAAGGCCGGAGCCGTCAGCATGCTTAGCATGAGACTTACCACTCAAGAATTGGCTAATCTTAACAGACTGTTTGTGGGTTACCTGATCCGGTAGAGAAGAAATGGCCGGTGCCCGGCCATAGGAAGGGAAAACGGTATCGAGGGAAACTCGAAAGAGAGAATCTCTTCTCACAGCATTGTAGCCTGATGGTTCAGGGGAAAAAGGGTCAGGACCCAAACAGGTTAGACACCAGTCATTGGAGTCTAAAAAGAAAACTGTATTTCCACAGTGAAGACACTTCTTAGGAGAAGAAGGCTCCATGATGGAGAGGCCTTATAGGCCCAAAAAATTGTAAGACAGAAACTGAGGGAAAACTCTCCCTCAGTTTGAGAAAAAGAAAAGAAAAAACCCCACCGGCGGTACCGGTGGTGGCGGAAAAACAGCCGCGACCACAAGAAAACAAGAATGAAAAAAGTAAAGAAAAAAGTTTCTGCGGTGACAGGACGTCGTCCTGCCGGCTCCGCGGAAAAACGAAAACTGAGGAGAGACCGTTGGAAAGGCGGGAAGGCAGCGCGCAGGCGCTGAGGGATGCTCCCAAAAGCTTTCTGATTGGACGCTGGGGAGCGTTCCCGTGCAGGCTCCGTCGGTACCGACGTACCCATATGTGAAGACTCATTACTGCTTGTTCCTGGAGATAGCGTAGTTACTCACCTGTAACAGGTGATCTCCAGGAACAACAGGAATTTAGTCTTCACATATGGGTATCGTCGGTACCGACGGAGCCCACGCAGAAACGCTTTTGGCAGCACCCCACAGCGCATGCGTGCTGCCTTCCCGCCTCTGTACCTCTCTCACTTCAGTTGAGTTTATAGCTGAGACCAAAGGAGAGAAGTAGAGAAAGAGATAGAGACAACTCCTAGGGGAGGTGGGTGGGTTGTGAAGACTAAGGGGCTTGCTTACAAAGCCACGGTAGCGGTTCGCGGTCGTTATCGGAGCCGCGGCCCCATTGAAATCAATGGGGTCGCAGCTCCGATAACGATCGCGGACCGCTACCGCAGCTTTGTAAACAAGCCCCTAAATTCCTGCTGTTCCCGGAGATCACCTGTTACAGGTGAGTAACTACGCTATCTCCAGGAACAAGCAGGAATGTAGTCTTCACATATGGGGACTCCCCAGCTGAAAGATGCCAAGGGGTAACCCCAGCAAGCTGCGAACCCAGGTGAGATGGGTCATTCTTCCTCCCATGGACCTCTGGCATCCAACTGTGGACGGTATGAAGGAGTTGTATTAAGTATGGAAGAGATGCTGGAGAACAGCTTGGCCAAACGAGGCATCCCAACGGGAGTCCTTGTCTAAGCAGTAGTGGGCTGTGAAGGTGTGTAACGAAGCCCAAGTGGCTGCTCTGCAGATGTCATCAATAGACACAGAACGAAGGTTAGCCGTTGAGGCTGCCATTGCTCTCACATTGTGAGCAGTGACATGGCCCTCAAGAGAAAGCACAGTTACTTACCTGTAACAGGTGATCTCTGGGAACAGCAGGAATAAGTCTTCACATATGGGTACGTCGGTACCGACGGAGCCTGCGCGGTAACGCTCCCCAGCGTCCAATCAGAAAGCTTTTGGGAGCATCCCACAGCACCTGCGTGCTGCCTTCCCGCCTTTCCAACTGTCTCTCCTTAGTTGAGTTTTATAGCTGAGACAAAGAGGGAGAGAGAGGGAAAGGAAGAGATAGAGAGAGAGCGACCACTCCTCGGGGAGGTGGGTGGGTTGTGAAGACTTATTCCTGCTGTTCCCAGAAATCACCTGTTACAGGTAAGTAACTGTGCTATCTCCAGGAACAAGCAGGAATGAGTCTTCACACATGGGGACTCCCTAGCTTTTGATGACAGGGAGAGAGCCCATAAGTTGTGTGTCCCTGGGACAGGGCTGCACTTCCCCACCTGGATCTCTGGCATCCCCTGGGGGATGGTGGGTAGGAGTTGATTAAGTATGGAACAGGTGTTTGAGAACAGCCTGACCAAACAAGGCATCCCTGCGGGAGTCCTTGTCCAAGCAGTAATGGGCTGTGAAGGTATGAACCGAGGGGCCAAGTGGCTGCTCGACAGATGTCGTCGATAGACACAGAGTTCAGGTGAGCCATTGAGGCTGCCATGGCTCTCACATTGTGAGCTGTGACATGGCCTCCAGAGAAATGTTCTTGCTCTGATAGGCGAAAGAAATACATTGGGCAATCCAGTTGGAAAGTGTTCTCTTGGAGACTGGTTGTCCCAAATGAGAAGGATCAAAAGCAACAAAGAGTTGAGAAGACTTTCTATGTTGTTGTGTCCTCTGTAAGTAAAAAGCTAGAGCTCTTTTACAGTCCAGGGTATGAAGATTCCTCTCTGCACTTGATGCATGAGGCCCTGGAAAAAAAGACAGGTAGGTAAACCTCCTGGTTGAGGTGAAAAGGTGAGACCACCTTAGGCATAAAGTGTGGATTAGTCCTAAGGACCACCTTGTCATGATGGAACCTTGTATAAGGTGGATTAGCTACTAGTGCTTGCAATTCACTGATGCGGTGTGCTGATGTTATTGCAATGAGAAAGATAACCTTCCAAGAAAGGTATTTCAAGGAGGTGGTAGCTAAAGGTTCAAAAGGCGGCTTCATAAGCTGGCCAAGAACCAAATTTTAAGTCCCATGCCACCGGTGGTGGTCTAATGGGAGGCTTTGTTAAGAGGAGGCCTCTCATGAACCTTGCTACAAGGGGATGAGAGGAAACAGGTTGTCCATTTAGAGGCTTGAGGGAAGCTGCAATAGCACTCAGATGGACTCTTACTGAATTTGTCTTAAGGCCTGCATTAGACAGATGCAGGAGATACTCCAGCAACAATTCCAGAGGTATTGAACGGGGGTTAAGACCCTTTCCAGAACACCAGATGGTAAACCTTTTCCACTTGAAGGCGTAAGAACGTCTAGTGGAAGGTTTTCTGGAAGCATAAAGAACATCTTTCACTTGTTGAGAAAGATGAAGATCCTGGAGATCTAGGCCTTCAGCAACCAAGCCCTGAGATGCAGAGACTGGGGATTGGGATGCCACAACTTTCCGTCCTCCTGAGAGAGGAGGTCTGGAGCAGACCCTAACTCTAGGGAGGGAGCTTGAAAGAGATGTAGAAGCAGAGGGTACCACACTTGCCGTGGCCAATGTGGAGCTATGAGAATCATGTGGCCTCTGTCTCTCTGAAGCTTGAACAGGGTTTTGGGAATTAAGGGACTGGGTGGAAAGGCATACAGGAAGTCTTGACCCCAATGAAGGAGGAAAGCATCCCTTTCCTGAGCCCCCTGAGCCGGAGTTCTGGAACAGAACCGGGGAAGTTTGGCATTCCACGGACTTGCAAAGAGGTCTATGTCCGGGGTTCCCCAAATTTGAAAAATCTTGGATACCTGGTCCATATGTAGGGACCATTCGTGTGGAAGCAGAACTCGACTGAGTCTGTCTGCCCAAGAGTTTTGAACCCCTGGAAGATAGACTGCCAGAAGATGAATGTGATGCTCTCTGGCGAGGGCCCACAGTCGCAGAGCTTCGTTGCAAAGCGACAGAGCCAGTTCCTCCCTGCTTGTTTATATAGAACATGGCTACGTGATTGTCCGTGTGGACAAGGACTGTCTTGTGGCTGAGCAGGGTGTGGAAAACTCGCAGAGCAAGGAAGATTGCTCTGAGTTCTAAGAGATTGATATGTAGAGAAGTCTCCTGTGGGGACCAGATGCCCTGGGTGGAAAGGTCCTGAAGATGAGCTCCCCAGCCCATTGGAGAACATCTGTTATAAGAGTTGCCTGGAGTAGAGGGTGTTGAAAAGGACAACCCAGCAACAGGTTCTGAGGGGACTTCCATCACTGGAGGGACAAAATGAGGCAACTTGTGTTTGCTATTTTGTCTGACAGGCAGCCTAATGCCTGGGTCCATTGGGTGGATAAAGTCCACTGAGCTGCTCTCATGTGAAGGCGAGCATATGGTACCACATGAACGGTGGATGCCATGTGGCCTAGCAACTTTAACAGTTCTCGAGCAGTTAGAAGGGGTTTTGACTCTGCTTGAGAAGCTAACTGCATCAAGCGAAGGCAACGGGCCTGGGTAAGATAGGCCCTTGTCTTTGTGGTATCCAGTAGTGCCCCTATAAACTCCAGGGACTGAGTAGGGATCAAATTGGATTTTGGGATGTTTATTACCAGCCCTAAATATTGAAGGATACGCATTGTGCAGGTTAGAGCAGTCTTGGCCTCTGATTGAGTGGGAGCTCGAATGAGCCAGTTGTCCAGATAAGGGAAGACAAATATTCCCAGGGTGCGCAGAAAAGCAGCAACCACTGCCATGCATTTCGTGAACACCCTTGGTGCAGAGGCCAGGCCAAAGGGGAGCACTCTGTATTGATAGTGCTTCTCCTGGAAAAGGAACCGAAGGAACCTTCTGTGAGTTGGATGGATGAGAACATGAGTGTACGCATCCTTGAGATCTAGAGAACAAAGCCAATCCTAACTCTGAAGGTATGGCAGCAGAGTTCCTAGAGAAACCATCTTGAATTTCTCTTTGACTAGGAATCTGTTCAACTCTCTGAGATCTAAAATGGGTCTGAAACCCCCTGTTTTCTTTGGAATAAGAAAATAGGGGGAGTAGAACCCTGTGCCCTGTTGTTGAGAGGGCACTTCCTCTATTGCCCCCTGGGCTAGAAGAGTGGCAACCTCCTGCTCTAACAGGCTGAGGAGGGAGGTTGGAGAATTGAACTGGTGCACTCTTGTGAGAGGGGGCAAGCTGGAAAAATGAAGTTTGTACCCCTCTCTTATGATGGAGAGTGTCCAATGCTCTGCTGTTATTTGTCCCCATCTGGGAGCAAAGTGACATAACCTTCCTGGAATAGTGGAAGGCTCTGGCCCTTCTAGAGCCAGGAAGGCTAAGTTCTCTAGCAGAGAGTCAAAGGCCCTGAGGGGGCTGAGATTGCTGGGCTGCAGCAGGCCTCGCAGCCTTTGCCTTGGTCTGTCTGGAGGACTGCTGACGTTTGGAAGGAAACTGAGCTGCAGAAGATGCTCTCTGACTATAAGCAGGATAGGATCTTCCCTTTTTAGAAAAAGGTTTTTTCTTGAACAACCTTTTCTTAGCAGGAGCAGCAGTAGATTTGGATAGTCTATCCAAAGCAGAATTTTCAGCATCCATTTGATTGGCTTTTGCTTGCCAATCTTTACCAAACAGATTCTCACCTGTACAAGGGATATTTCCCAATTCATCTTGGACCCAGGTCTCCAAATCAGATGCTTGAAGCCAAGCAATCCTACGTGCACCTATAGCTATAGCTGAGGCTCTGCTTACGCATTCAAAGGAGTCAAAAGCTGCACGGTTGGAGAATTTGGAGATATCCTGGGCATGTTTGAGCCCAGAGAGAAATTCTGGCCTTTTACTGTCAGACATAAAAGGACTTAAAGTCAGCAAATGGTCAGTGACTTCTTTTAAGAACATTCCCATGTAGAGACTATAAGAATTAATTCTCGCAGCAAGCATGGAAGACCCTTCTACCAAAAGCATCCAGGGTTCTACATTCACGTCCTGGAGGATTAGAGGCATGTCTCTTGGCACTTCTAATCTTTCTCATTGCAGACTCAACCACAATAGAATGGTGAGGAAGCTGAGTTTTATGGAAACCAGGACAAGGAGGGACACGATACATGGTGTCCAACCTGCGAGAATGACGAGAGGTGGTTAGAGGTGCTTCCCACATCCTTAACATGAGATCATACAGAATCTCATGAATAGGCAAGGTAGCTGCCTCTTTAGGAGTTTTAGGATATTGTAGAATATCTAACTCCTTAGCTCTAGGCTCTGACTCTGGGGCTACTGTAATAGAGAGGCCCCGAGCCACCTCTCTGATAAAGTCTTGAAAAGACAAGTCCTCTGGAGGAGACATCCTTCGTTTAGGAGTGGACTCCTCCTGTGGAAGAAGCATCGCCGCATCGACAGACTCTTCAGAGTCATCAGAGGAATCGAATTATCGTCTGTCGGGATGCTCTTGCAAAGCCCGATACCCGTACCGACTGGGATCGGTATCGGGAATCACCGGTACCAGGGTATCGGTACCGGAGGGCTGCAGAGGGCAGAGTACCAGCATAGCTGACACCGATGCCGATGCCACCGGTACCGGGATCGTTGCCGATGGCGATACTGGAGCCAGTACCGGCTGAGTAGTTTGCTGCAGTACCACGGGTGTCGATGCCACAAGGAAAGCCACCAGACTGCGTTCGATGGACAGAATCCTCTGATCCATCGACGCCGCCAATGCCTGGAAGTCGGTACCGGTGGAAGCCACCGGTACCCCAGAGCATGGCACCAGGAGATCTGTTGAGGCCACGCCATCTAGATCATCCTGGAACCCCGATGACGATGCTTTAGAAGCCGAAGCCTCCCGCCGGGGTAATTTTGCCGGTGCAGAATCCTCGAGGGCAAGGCCAGGGGCATCTCGATGCTTAGAAGGAGATTTGCCCTTCGAGGACCGGCTGGATTTATGTTTAGTTACCTGAGATTCATGTGAGGAAGAAGCAGCCCTGGAAGACGTTGATGCCACCGAAGCTGCATCAGAGGGAAACAGGGTACTGAGCTTGGCAGCTCGGTTCTGTCGACCTCTCTTAGACATCATGGAACAGGACACACAATCCTTAATGGAATGGTCAGGGCCTAAACACTTCAGACACCAGTCATGGGTGTCGGTGACGGAGATAGTACCGCCACATTTTGTGCACTTCTTAAATCCCGAGGCAGGCTTTTCCATATTTGGGGAAAAGGGTTTTGGGCCTAAGGCCCAAAACTGAAGTACACCTGAAGAAAAAAAATAAATGGAAAAAAGGTCTTTTTTTTTTTTTAAAAAGAAAAGAATAAGAACTGGCGGTACCGGTATAGCGTCGAGGAAGGCAGACGCGACAGAAAAGAAATAAAGAAAAAATAAGGAAATTCTTCTGCGGTGACAGGAACACGACCTGCTGGCTCCGCGGAAAAAGAACAACTGAGGAGAGACAGTTGGAAAGGCGGGAAGGCAGCACGCAGGCACTGTGGGATGCTCCCAAAATCTTTCTGATTGGACGCTGGGGAGCGTTCCCGCGCAGGCTCCGTCGGTACCGACATACCCATATGTGAAGACTCATTCCTGCTTGTTCCTGGAGAAAGTCCTTTACTCTGATAAGTATAGGATATGCAATCTGCAATCCAATTTGACAGAGTTCTTTTGGAAACTGGAAGTCCCAAATGACTAGAGTCAAAAGCCACAAAAAGCTGAGAAGATTTTCCATGTGGCTTAGTTCAATTGTCACTATATACAGATGTAAAGCCAAGAAGATAAAAGAGAGTGAATAGCTGTATGTAAAACTGTACATAGATGACGGATAATCGCGTGTGTAAATGTATAATTGCTTGTATAAATATATAATCGATTGTGATAGTAATTATGGTCCAAATATAGACCCTAATATGTGTGCTGTGTATTACCCCTGTTCTCTCTATCTATGCCCCAAATTTTCTGTCTTGATTTTTTTGACAAATCCCAAACTTGTAATCAAACCGCTGCTGATCGCTGGAAGTAGCGGTATATAAGTATTTACTAAATAAATAAAATAAATAAATAAAAGGCTAAGGCTCTTTTACAATCCAATGCGTGAAGATTTCTTTCCGCACTAGAGGCAAGAGGCCTAGGGAAGAATATAGGAAGATAAACTAATTGGTTTAAATGAAAAGGCGAAACCACCTTTGGCATAAAGTGAAGATGAGTCCTGAGGACTACTTTATCATGGTGGAACCTTGTATAAGGAGGGTCAGCTACTAACACCTGTAGTTCACTAATGCATCTTGCAGAAGTGATGGCAATTAGGAAAATGACTTTCCATGAAAGAAACTTTAGGTCTGAAGTGGCTAAAGGTTCAAAGGGCGGTTTTCATAAGCTGACCAAGAACAAGATTCAGATCCCATGCCACCGGTGGTTGTTTAATGGGAGGTTTTGTTAAGAGTAGACCTCTCATAAATCTTGATACAAGTGGATGAGAGGAAATAGGTTGTCCATCGAAAGGTTTATGGAAAGCAGCAATAGCACTGAGATGGACTCTCACTGAATTGGTCTTCAGACCAGACGTTGATAATTGGAGGAGATACTCTAGTAGTGACTCTATAGGCACCAAAAGGGGGGTTAAGTCCCTTTTCTGAACACCAGACAGAGAACCTTCTCCACTTAAAAGCATAGGAACATCTTGTGGAAGGTTTTCTGGAAGCCAGAAGGATATCCTTTACTTGTTGAGAAAGGTCAATATCCTGGAATTCTAAGCTTTCAGTAACCAGGCCCTGAGATGTAGGGACTGGGGATTGGGATGCAGTAAGCATCCGTCCTCCTGAGACAGAAGATCTGGAGCATTCCCCAACTCCAGAGGAGTGGTTTGAGAGAGAAGCAGAAGAAGAGGATACCACGTTTGTCGTGGCCAACGTGGAGCTATGAGTATCATACAACCTCTGTCTCTCTGAAGTTTGAATAAAGTTTTGGGAATGAGGGGAATGGGTGGGAAGGCACAGAGGAAGTCCTGACCCCAGTGGAGTAGGAAAGCATCTCTTGCCTGACAGTTGTGAGCCGGGATTCTGGAACAGAATCGGGGAAGTTTGGCAAAGAGGTCTATATCTGGTGTTCCCCAGATTTGAAACACTCGAGCAAGCTGGTATGAGTGGAGGGACCACTCGTGTGGCAGCAGTATTCGACTGAGTCTGTCTGCCCATACGTTTTGAATGCCCGGAAGGTATACCGCAAACAGGTGAATTTGCAACTCTCTGGCGATGGCCCATAGTCGCAAAGCTTCATTGCATAGCGACAGAGAGCCTCTTCCACCTTGCTTGTTCACATAGAACATAGCTACCTGATAGTTCTGGTCCAAACTAACAGTTGTTTTGCTGAGATGGGCCTGAAAGACTTGAATAGCATTAAAGATGGCTCTTAGCTCTAGGAGGTTTATGTGAAGGGAAACCTCCTGTGGAATCCAGAGACCCTAAGTGGACAGATCGTGCAAGTAGGCCCCCCAACCCATCTTGGACGCAATCTGTTGTTAGGGTGGCTTGGTATAGAGGCTGCTGGAAAGAAGAGCCTACAAGGAGTTTTTCCAGAGATTGCCACCATTGCAGGGATGAAATCAGATGTGTGATGTTTCTGATCTTGTCCATTAGCTGACCCGAGGATTGTGACCACTGAGAGGATAGGGTCCACTGGGCTGCTCGCATGTGGAGGCGAACATAGGGAACCACATGGACAGTGGATGCCATATGTCCCAGAAGTTGAAGCATCTCTCGAGCAGTAAGGAACACCTTCATAGATGCTTGAGATGCTAGCTGTATTATCTTTAGACAGCGTGGCTTTGGCAGGAAAGCCTTTGACGGCCATGTGTCTAGACGAGCCCCTATGAATTCGAGAGATTGAGAGGGGGTGAGATGAGATTTTGGGAGGTTTATGACCAGTCCCAAGTATTGAAGAATGCTCATTGCTCGAGAAAGAGTGAAGATGGCCTCTGGAGCAGTCGATGCTCGAATGAGCCAATCGTCCAAGTAAGGGAAGACGAATATTCCCAGATTCCTCATAAATGCTGCTACCACTGCCATGCATTTTGTGAAGACTCTTGGAGCAGAGGCCAGTCCGAAAGGAAGAACTCTACTGGAAATGTCTTCCTTGAACAAGGAATCGAAGGAACTTCCTGTGATCTGAGCGGATGAGAATATGCGTGTACGCATCTCTTAGATCTAGAGAACATAGCCAGTCCTGACTTTGAAGGTATGGAAGGAGTGTCCCGAGGGAGATCATTTTGAACTTTTCTCGGAACAAATATTTGTTTAATTCTCTGAGGTCTAGTATAGGCGCCTGTTTCCCCCTGTCTTCTTTGGAATAAGAAAATAGGGGGAGTAAAACCCCGAACCCTGTTGGGACATGGGTACTTCTTCGATTGCTCCTTGAGCGAGAAGTGATGTGACCTCCTGCCACAAAAGGTTGGTGGCAGGGGTCTGAGAATTGAACTGTTTTATTATTGCAGGTGGGGGCAAGTTGAGAACATAAAGCTTGCACCCCAGTCGTACAATGGACAGAGTCCAGTTTTCTGATGTTATTGTTGCCATCTTTTGGCAAAATAGCATAGTCTTCCTGGAATGGTTAAGGGTTCTGGACCTTTCAGGGACAGAATGACTAAGTTCTCTAGGCAGACGTCAAAGACCCTGAGGGGGCTGGGTCTGTTGGGCTGTTTGAGCTCTTTGAGCTTGCGGCTTTCTTTGCTGTCTGTTCTGTTATTGCCCCTTCTGGGGAACATGAAGCAGACAGTGGCTTTGATGGGTATAAGATGGATAAGGCTTCTTTTTCTTGCTGAAAGCAATGATCCCTCTAATTTTCTGTAGGCTGTGTGCGCATAAAATATCAGCTGTGCAGCTTTTGAAGGAAGGTTAAATTTTTGTGCGCCACATAATGACACTCGAAGTTATATACTTTAAAATTTGACTACACGTCAGAATACAGTATGTACACCACATTGATTGCACTAGAAAATATTGTAGAACTTGTGAAAACCATAAATACACAACAACTTTTAAATTTTAAGACATCTATGTTGTTTTCTATCAGAATCAGAACCATAATTTTTGTGCGCTCTGCTGTAAAGTATGTGCGCTCACTCTGCGAGGTGTGTGCGCGCGCACACGCGCACAGCTTAGAGGGAACAGTGGCTGAAAGGTTTTTTTTTTAAATGTTTTCTTCTTTGCTGGGTTGGCTGTAGACTTTGATAGCCTGTTCAAGGTAGTATTTTCAGATTCAAGCTGATTAGCCTTGTCCTGCCAGTCCTTGCCAAAGAGATTTTCTCCTGTACAAGGAATGTTTCTCAGCTTTTCTTGCACCCACTGTTCTAAGTCTGATGCTTGAAGCCAAGCAATACGACGTGCTCCTATGGATATAGCAGAGGTTCTGCTAATACATTTAAAGCAATCAAAGGTAACACGGTTCATGAATTTAGAGACATTCTGGGCATGTTTGACCAGAATAAGGTAGTCTGCTCTTTTTTCCTCAGAGACACAAGGGCTAATAAGCTCTGAGTCTTTTATGACTTCTTCCAGGAACATTCCCATATAAAGAATATAGGAACTTATCCTGGCTGATAGCATGGAGGATTGAAAGCATAGACGCCCAAAGGCATCGAGTGTCCTGGATTCCAGGTCTGGAGGATTAGTAGAAGAATGTGTTTTAGCACTCTTGATTCTTCGCATAGCCGATTCCACTACCATTGAATGGTGTGGTAATTGAGTTTTTTTGAAAACCAGGACAACTTGGCACTAGGTACATAGTGTCAAGGCGTCGGGAATGTGAAGATATCGTTAAAGGAGTTTCCCACATTCTCAACATCAGATCATGTAAGATCCTGTGAATGGGAAGCATAGCTGCTTCCTTGGGAGCCATAGGGTATTGCAGAATTCTTAATTCTTCTGCCCTAGGTTCCTTTTCTGGAATCACAGTGATTACAAGGCCCTTTGCTAAATCACGTATGAAATCCTGGAAGGACATATCTTCTGGAGGAGACATCCTGCGTTGAGGAGAAGGAGTTGAATCCTCTAGTAGGTTCGCTCTGGTACCGGTAGAATCGTCAGAGTCATCGGAATTGGAAGACTCAAAGGCACTCTGTACCGGGTGCTCCCGTAACGCCTTGTATCGGTACCGCTCGAAGTCGGTACCGAAATATCTTGGTTCCTGATCCCCAATACCCAAGATAGACTCAAGGCATGGGGGAAGCAGTCCTGTCGGTACCGATACCTGTTGAACCGTCTGTAGCGGTCTTAACGGTACCAAAGCTGCTAAGAGGGATGCTAGACTGCATTCAATAGCGAGGATTCTTTTATCCATCACTCCTGCCGATGCTTGGGTGTCGGTACCAGTGGAAGCGGCTATGAACTCAGAACATGGCACCAGTAGTTCTGCAGAGGTGTAAGCCTCTGGAACATCCTGGAGCCCCGTTAATGCTCTGGAGTCCGAAGACTCCCGCAGGGGCTGTTTTGCCGGTGCACTATCCTCGAGGGTTAACGCCAGTGGCATCTCAATACTTTGAAGGAGATTTACCCTTCGAGGACCAGCCAATCTTAGAAGACTTAAGTTTAGTTACCTGAGATCGATGGGAGGAAGATGAAGCCCTGGAGGACGTCGATACAAATGACATTGTATCTGTGGCAAAAAGGGTACAGAGTTTTGCAGCTCTATTCTGCAGGCCCCTTTTGGTCATCCTCGTGCAGGAGAGACACTCCGTTGGACAATGTTCAGGACCTAAACATTTTAGGCACCAATCATGGGTGTCGGTGACGAAAATGGTACCACCACACTTTGAGCATTTTTTGAAACCACTAGCTGGTTTCTCCATGCCTGAAGAAAAATGGGCCTAGTGCCCAAAATGGTGCCTAGCACCACAAAAAGAGGAAAGACCCCTGAAGAAAATACAAGTTTGTTTGTTTTTTTTTAAAGAAAGAACCAACACCGGCAGTACCGGTAGGTGTCGAATGAAGGCAGATGTGACCACAAAAAAAACAAAGAATAAAAGGAAATTTTCTGCGGTGACAGGGTACACGTCCTGTCGGCTCCGCCGAAAACAAAGAACTGAAGTGAGAGAGGTACAAAGACAGGAAGGCAGCACGCATGCGCTGTGGGGTGCTCCCAAAAGCATTCCTATTGGACGCTGGGGAGCGTTCCCACGCGGGCTCTGTCGGTACCAACGATACCCATATGTGAAGACTACATTCCTGCTTGTTCCTGGAGAACAGGTGTTCTCTAGGGACAGCAGGAATCAGTCCTCACTTATGGGTGACGTCGGCACCGACGGAGCCCGCGCGGAGCAATTCCCCAGCTTTCAAAGAAAGCCTTTGGGATTGCTACCACGCATGCATGGTCCTCTTACATAGAAACATAGAAATATGACGACAGAAAAAGACCACATGGCCTATCTAGTCTGTCCTTCCATAACAACAACTACAACAGTCCCCTTTTTACCTTTAGAGATCCTTTAGAGATCTTCCCGCCCAAGGGTGCCATCTTGCTCAGTCAGATCCCTTAGCTCGAGCCCTACCAAGCAGATGGAAAGGGAAGGACAAAAATTCAGCAACTCATCAGGGGAGGCGGGAGGGTTGTGAGGACTGATTCCTGCTATCTCTGGAGAACACCTGTTACAGGTAACTATGCTTTCTCCAGGAACATGCAGGAAGTCAGTTATGGGACTCCCTAGCTACAGGTTACCGAACCTGTAACCAAAAAATGCCTCGCGAGGCCATAAGCAGAAGCCGAAGCTCGAAGGAACCGGAGTCCTCGGGTCCTGGAGGCAAAACCCTCAGTAGCCGTGAAGAAGGGTCGGAGGGCAGGAGTTGCTTTTACCCCGAAAAGATTATGGAGTACAGCCTGGCCGAAGGTGCTGTCCTGGCGAGACGCCCTCTCCAGGCAGTAGTGGATGGCGAAGGTATTCGTAGAATACCAGGTTGCCACCCGGCAGATGTCCATCATAGGCACGGAGCGCAGCGAGGCCACTGAGGCCGCTTTGGCTCGTTCCTCATGTGCAGTGACTGGATGATCCAGGGGAACGCCCGCCTTCGCATGAGCGAAAGCGATGCAGTCCGCCACCCAAACAGAGAGGGTGTGCTTGGTGACTGCTTGTCCCTGCCTGTTGGGATCATAGGTCACGAAGAGTCTGTCAGACTTGCGATGAGTCTGGGTATGCTGCAAGTAGAAGGCGAGGGCCCGCTTGCAGTCAAGGGTGTGGAGAGTTGCCAACGCCTGATCGGTGTGGGGCCTCGGGAAGAAGGTCGGGAGCACTATCTCTTGGTTGAGATGAAAGGCCGACATGAACTTGGGTAAGGATACTTCCGGAGGACCACCCTGTTCTGATAAAACCTGGTGTAAGGGGCGCCAGCCATGAGCACCTGAAGCTCACTGACTCGGCAAGCCGAGGTCAGCGCCACCAGGAAGGCCACCTTCCAGGACAAATGCCGGAGCGAACACGTCGCCATCAGCTGAGCACCACGTTCAAGTCCCATTCTGCCAGAGGGGGGTGGATGGGCGGCTTAGATAACAGAAGGACCTGCATGAAGCGGGAGACTAGTGGTTGCCCCGAGAGAGGTTTTCCCTCAATAGGGAGATGATTAGCTGATATGGCGCTCAGATGAACTCTAACCGAGTTTGATTTCAATCCCTCCCTTGAGAGATGAGAACCCACCGAACTGGGGATGAGAAGGGGTTGATCTGGTGCTCCAAGCACCAGATGGAGAAGTGTTTCCACTTAAAGGCGTAAGCTCACCTAGTGGAATCCTTCCTCAAGGCAAGGAGGATTTCCTTGACCTCCTCTAGAAGGGCCGGAGAGGCTAGAGAGACCCGTTCAGCCACCAGACTATGAGGGATAGGGAGAGTAGGTTCGGGTGTAGTACCCGACCCTCCTCCTGCGTCAGCAAATCCCTGGCAGAGCCTAGGGGAAATCGGAGCAGGAGAGGGAACCAAGGCTGTCGGGGTCATGAGAATCAGCGATGCTCTGTCCCATTGAGCTTTGAACAGAGTCCTCGCAATGAGGGGGAAAGGAAGGAATAAATATAGGAGGCTGGACAACCAGTCCAGGAGAAATGCATTGGGGCCCTCCTTGCCCGGGTGCGGTACCGGGCTGCAGAAGCGAGGAAGCTGAGTGTTCTGGGGGCTGGCGAAGAGGTCCATCACCAGAGTTCCCCAGCGCAGGAACAGCCAGCCTGCCACTCTGGGATCCAGGCGCCACTCGTGGGGGCAAAGGATTCTGCTGAGCCTGTCCGCCAGGCCGTTCTCCTGACCCGGAAGATATGTCGCCTTGAGGGACATCCTTCACTGGGTGGCAAAAGAGCAGATGAGGACTGCTTCCCTGTAGAGGGAGCGCAACCCCGTGCCCCCCTCCTTGTTGATGTAAAACATAGCTACTTGTTTGTCGGTCTGCACCAGGACTGACTTCCCACTGAGGACATCCTCGAAGGCCCTCAAGACCTGTCGGATGGCTTGGAGTTTGAGCATGTTTATCTGCTGTTGAGCCTCCACAGGCAACCACTGCCCCTATGTGCAGAGAGAGCCACAATGGGCTCCCGACCCTAGCAGGATGGCATCTGTAGTCAGTACCACATCATGCTGTGGGGCCTGGAAGAGCAAGCCCCGCAGGAGGTTGCGGGGGTTCTGCCACTAGTTCAGGGACAAGCGGAGGTCGAGAAGAACCCTGATGGAGTCCCTGAAGTGTCCGAGGGATTGGCTCTATTGAGAGCTGAGACACCACTGGGCCGTCCACATGTGCAGGCGGGAGTGAGGAACCACATGCATGGTCGAGGCCATGTGGCCCAAGAGACGTAGCATGGACCGAGCGGTGACCTGCCAGGCGCTTTGGACACGGGTGGCCAGAGCCCGGAGGCGGGTGGAGCGATCCACCGGCAAGGCGGCCATGGCCTGCCGAGTATCGAGGTGTGCCCTGATGAACTCAAGAGCTTGTGCCGGCTCGAGGTGAGACTTTGGGTAACTGATCAAGAACCCCAAGCTCTCCAAGCGGAGGACAGTGCGCGGTATTGCCTGCCGGGCCTCCTCAACGGAGGAGCCCGTAACAAGCCAGTCGTCGAGGTAAGGGAACACCTGCACGCCCTGACGCTGAAGGTAAGTGGCGGCCACGACAAGGCAATTCGTGAAGACCCGAGGGGCAGATGCAAGACCAAAGGAGAGCACCCTGTACTGGAAGTACTCTCCCTGCACCCTGAAACACAGGTACTGCCTGTGTTGGGGGTGGATCAAGATATGGGCGTAAGCGTCCTTTAGATCCAAGGAGCATAGCCAGTCACCCTGCCGGAGGAAGGGCAGCAGCACACCAAGAGATAACATCTTGAATTTCTCCCACACCAGGAACTTGTTAGTCTGTGGAGGTCGAGGAGGGGCCGCAGACCCCCCGTCTTTTGCGGGATGAGGAAGTACCAGGAATAAAAGCCCCGACCTCAAAGGTGGGGAGGGACCTTCTTGACTGCCCGTTGGGCAAGGAGGGAGTGCAATTCCCGCTGCAGCAAAACCTCGTGCGTGGGGAGTCAAGAAGGCTCCGCCGGGGAGAAAGGGGGTTGAAGCCAGTCGAAGTGGAGGCGATAGCCCTCCCAGATGACCTGGAGGACCCAGGTGTCTGAGATGATCAGCGCCCACGACGGGGCAAAGCAGGACAAGCGTCCCCCCACGGGCTGCCGGATCGTCGGAGGGCGAGGTGCTATGCCGCTGGCATCAAAACCCCTGAGGGGACTGCATGGGGGCCGGCGTCTGGGCCTTCAGACCCTTAATTTTACAATGGCTTTTGCCGGGCTTTCCCTGCCAGGAGTGGTCGGCATGGGAGTAGCCGGGTACGGCGGGTAGCCACAATACTGAAGGCCTTTCCTGGGGAAGAAGGGCTTCTTCCGAGGCAGGGTACAGGTCTTGCGGGAGAGATGGGTCCTTGTGACATACTCCATCTCGATCTCTGCCACCTTCTCCTCCATTGGCTTACCAAAAAGTTGTTCGCTGAGGCAGGGCATGTCCAGGAGCTTCTCCTGCACCCACTGCTCCAAATCCGAAGATTGGAGCCAAGCCTGGTGGTGGGCTCTGATGCCCGCGGCCGCCACCCAAGTCGATGTCTCAAAACCATCATAAGAGGCTCGAGAGATATACTTAGAGCAATCGGCCACTGATTTCAACAGGGTGCGGAACCTGTCGAGGGGCTCGCCCTCGAGGCCCACAGAGAAACCTCCCAGTTCTTTTGCCATGTCATGGAGGAACATACCAATATATAGTTGATATGCATGGATGCGACAAGAGAGCATGGAACCTTGATAGGCTTTGCGGCCCAGGGCATCAAGGGTTCTCGATTCTTGGCCCGGCGGGACCGATGAATGGGTCTTCGGGCTCTTCTGCTTCCTCATGGCCAATTCCACCACCATCAAAGTGTGTGGAAATTGAGTCTTTCGGAAGCCTGGCCCTCGCTGCACCTTGTACATTGTGTCAAGGCGCTTGCTCACAATGGGGACCGAGGCCGGGGCCTCCCACATGTGGAGCAATAGCTGGGAGAGGATTGGCGGCACCGGGATGGTGAGGGATTCCCTGGGCGGGGCCTCATACTGAAGAATATCGAGTTCTTCAGCACGAAGGTCCTCCTCAGCCTGGGTGACCAAGGTTGAGGGCCCGAGCCATATCCCGAATAAACACCAAAAAGGAGGTGTCCTTGGGCGGCGAACACCACTGGAGATCAGTTGGTGAGGGGTCCAACGGAAGATCCCGGTGGGTGCGAGTCTCCGGGGATGTGTCCCCTTCAGATTCCCAATCCGAGAAATCGGTCGAGGGATCTGAGCCGGGTGGTTCGCCCTGTCCAATGGCCGGCAGCCTGGAGCCAGATGCCCTGGACGATCTCGCCCCCAAAGAAAGGGAGAGTGAGCGAGACCAACGTCGAGGACCCTCACGAGGCCCATGGCTCTCGGAGG
Source organism: Ichthyophis bannanicus (assembly GCA_033557465.1). Classification (NCBI taxonomy): domain Eukaryota; kingdom Metazoa; phylum Chordata; class Amphibia; order Gymnophiona; family Ichthyophiidae; genus Ichthyophis; species Ichthyophis bannanicus. The sequence goes on from CM066042.1 coordinate 25,476,117, forward strand.
TTTCCTGGACGGATTTGGGTGTCCCTCACGATTGATTGTATTGTACACCGCCCTGATGCACCTGCCTGGGCGGTCTATCAAGTGACGAATAAAGATAAAGAAAGGTCAGCGAAGCTGGCCACGAGCGCCTGCTGGGAAGCAATGAACGCAGAAACGCTGCGTTGCAGCGCCAGCATCCAGGATTCCCCCACGGGCGTGGGGCCCTGGGACGCCGACACCGGGGTCACCGGGTTGGGCGTCGAGGAGGAGAGGGGGTCCTCACCGGGACGGCCCTCAGGAGACTGGGCGCCTTTGCTGGAGGCCTCTGTTTCTCTGCGATGTACCTTGTGGGGCCGCTCCTTGTCCGACTCTCGGGAACGCTGAAGGAGGCTAAGCGACCGTGCACGGGAGGGCTCGCGCTTGTCGGGAGCCCCAGAAAGTGATTTTGAGGCGGCCTTCTTTTTGCGCCGTTCCACCTCAGGGAACCCCTGGTCTGAGTGTCATCTGGAACGCGGTGCCGCAGGGGGAGAACCCTCCGGAGGGGAGATGACCTAGTGTGCCGCCGGAGACACCGAGGCGGCCTTTCAAAAAATGTCTTGGGACTTCTGCTTACAGCTGAGCAGGGCCTTAGAGGACATTTTCTTCAGAGCGAACAGAGCTCTGGTTCACGGTTGGCTCCCAGACACCTTAGACAACAGTCATGTGTGTCCGTAAGCGACACGTTCCTAGAGCACCTATCGCTTTTTTTTTTTTTCATTTAAATTTTTATTAGGTTATTACATTCATGAATAACAGGAATGAAATAGCAAAAAGATGATAGAGTGGAGGAGTGGCCTAGTGGTTGGGGCAAGGTACTTCAGGCTGGAAGGTCGGGGGTTCAAATCCCACTAGAGGACAGCAACCTTGGGCCGGAAGGACTGGGGTTTCTAGTCCCACAGGTGCTCCTTGTGGTCTTGGGCAAGCCACTTAACCCTCCATAACCCATGTTCCCTGTAAAATAGTTATCTCCAAGTTATAATGCCCTGGTTCAATGTAATTTCAGTTTGTTCAATGTAAACCGCACTGATGCAGAATAGCGCGGTATATAAGAGAATGTAAATAAATAAAATAAATATATATATCTCCCAAATACAGTAAAGAAATCCAGTACACCAAAAACCCATTCAATATACATCATCAATTTTTAGACCACAAATAGAAGGCAAAATTAGAGAGGCCTCAGGAAATTGATGACAAAGGAAAAAAAAAAGAAATAAACTACAGAGCAGAGACTTAAGCGTCAGCCGTAGTGATTGCAATTTGCACCTCAATTCCCTCCCTAGCTATCAGAAAATCCAGCAACTGACTTGGTTCAAAAAATAAGAAAACTTTACCATCATAGGAAATTACACAACGAGAGGGAAATCTTAATTGAAAACTAGCTCCCAGGGATAGAAATCTAGAGCGCAAGCCCAAGAATTCTTTCCTCCTCACCTGGGTAGCACGAGATAAATCAGGAAACATATGCACTTTAGATCCCAAGAAGTTACAATTGAAATTTCTGAAATACGCCCGAAGAATTAAAGATTTATCAAGCTCCAAGGCCAGAGTCACAAGTAAAGTACGGCCGGTTACCACCTCTAAGGAGTCCTCCAGGAATGCGGTAAGATCCCCAATTCCCACCACCAGGCTCCAAGAGGTTGGCTTACCAGTACCGCTCCCTACAGTTAAATATTGTGCTCGAACGACTGGAGGTAAATTATCCGCAGGAAGTTTAAGCACCTCCTGAAGATATTTATGCACCATATCAATAGAAGACATGACTGGGGATTTAGGAAAATTTAACAACCTTAAATTATTCCTACGAGTGTAATTCTCCAAGTACTCAGTCTTTTTTGATAATAAGATCTTATCTTTAGCTTGGGCAGCACATAACCCACGCAAATGTTCCAGTTCCTTTTCAACTCCTTCCAAACGTCGAACTTGCTCCATCTGAACATTTTTGCTTCAGAAATATCATTATGCATCGATAGAGAATCTTTTTTCAATACCCCAACAACTGCCATAAGGGAAGTATTAACGGTAGCAACAGTGTACCACAGTGCTTCCATATCTACATTAGATGGCTTAATCAAACCTCGCAAGTCTGGAAGCGTATCCAAACCATCTGGCGACTCTGTAGAACTTCCACTCTGTTGGACATTCTTTTCCACTCTTCTCCCATCCGCAGAGACCTGCACAGAAGGTAAAAATGCTGACAATTCTCCCACCGGAACAGTGCCCTCTTCGCTCCCAATCACCGACGAGCATCTCACAGCTGTGGCAGGAAGCACACTGCAAACCGGGTCAAGGCTTCCAGGTCAAGGAAGGAGGGAACGCAACTCCGGTGACAACCACACCCCCGATTCTTTTTAACATCTTTATTAGTGATATAGCGGAAGGGCTGTCAGGTAAGGTTTGCCTCTTTGCAGATGATACCAAAATCTGCAATAGAGTAGACACCCAGGAAGGTGTGGATAACATGAGGAGGGATCTAGCTAAGCTTGAAGAATGGTCTAGAATTTGGCAGCTGGGATTTAATGTTAAAAAATGTAAGGTCATGCATTTGGGCTGCAGCAATCCAAGGGAGCAATATAGTATAAGGGGTGAAGTACTTTTGTCCACTAAAGAAGAGCGGGACCTAGGCGTGGTTGTGTCTGATGATCTTAAAGTAGCTAAACAGGCAGAAAAGGCGACGGCAAAAGCTAGAGGGATGCTTGGGTGCATACGGAGGGGAATGGCTAGCAGAAAAAAGGAGGTGATAATGCCTCTGTATAAGTCTTTGGTGAGACCTCATTTGGAGTCTAGTGTGCAATTCTGGAGACTGCACCTTCAAAAGGATGTGAACAGGATGGAGTCGGTGCAGAGGGTGGCTACTAAAATGATTAGTGGAGGAGTAGCCTAGTGGTTAGAACACTGGCTTGGTAACGAAGCAACCAGGTTTCGATTCCCACTAGCACTCCTTGTGGCCTTGGGCAAGTCACTTAACCCTCCATTGCCTCGGAAGAAAGGCCTGGCAATCTACTTCCGGTCACACTGCCAAGAAAACCCAGGAGCTTCTGGTTCGCCAGGAGTCAGGACTGACTCGAAGGCACACATTGCATTTGCATTATAAAGCATACGAGGACAGACTGAAGGATCTTAATATGTACACCTTAGAGGAAAGGCGGGATAGAGGTAATATGATGTTTAAATACCTCCGTGAAATAAATGTTCAGGGAGAGAGCCTCTTTCAATTGTAAGCAAGTTCTGCTACGAGGGGACATGGGATGAGGGTGAAGGGAGATAGATTCAGGAGTGATATGCGGAAATATTTCTTTACGGAAAGAGTAATGGATCCGTGGAATAGTCTCCCAGTGGAGGTAGTAGAGATGAGGACAGTAACTGAATTCAAAAAAGCATGGGACAAACACAGAGGATCTCTAAAGGTAAAAAGGGGACTGTTGTAGTTGTTGATATGGAAGGACAGACTAGATAGGCCATGTGGTCTTTTTCTGTCATCATATTTCTATGTTTCTATGTTTTATGATGCACTCAGAGCCGACACCTCCGATATCACCGGCTCCACCGAAGACGCTGCTCCATACCCCGCAGAGGTAAATCCACATGCCGCCAGCGTTTTCGGCCCTGTTGCTCCAGAAGCAGGCAACCCCGAGAGTAAGGAAGCCTGCTTTCACTTTTGACATCCCATCCCAAAAGACAAACGCCGAAACAGCAGCCGGGCACACAACAACCGCGGTACCGCTTACCAGCGGAGAAGCTCTGACGACATCTTGCCCCCCTATCGCATTTTTTAAACCTGGTGACCATCGGGGCAAAAATGGCCCCTGCGAGGTTGAAGACCCACGCGGCCAGCGGTTGGGAAGAAAAAAGGGTGCGAAGCCCGGAAGAAAAATTTATAGAAAAGATATCCCCAAAAGGGAGCAAGGGGAGGACGGGTAGAGGACCGGTGCAACCGGAAAAAATACATAAGAGCCTGTTAAGGCGAGGAAAATCAAACTTTTTCCGAGGGACGAGGACGTGCATCCGAAGGGCTCCACGGAAAAAGGGAGACTGAGCAAAATGGCACCCTTGGCCGTGAAGAGGACCATGCATGCGTGGTAGCAATCCCAAAGGCTTCCTTTGAAAGCTGGGGAATTGCTCCGCATGGGCTCCATCAGTGCCGACGTCACCCATAAGTGAGGACTGACTTCCTGCTTGTTCCTGGAGAATCAATAAGTTTCATCACTGATGGAGAAGAAATAGAAATAGTGGACACTTTAACCTGCTTGGATCATAAAGAAAATGGCAAGCAGTCAAGAAATCTGACAACGCATTGCTCTTGGCAGAATGGCTATAAAAGATCTAAACAAGATTCTCAAGTGTACAGAAAGATTCGGCTTGTCCAAGCCATGGTATTTTCAATATCATCAAATGGATGCAGAAGTTGGAGAATGAAGAAGACAGACAGGAAGAAAATCAATGCATTCAAATTATGGAGTTGGCAAAGAATACTGTGTTATACCATGGACTGCTCAAAGAACAAATCAGTCTGCACTAGAGGAGATCAAACCAGTTTTGTCATTTGAACTTTTAAAGAAAACTTCGACTTTCATACCTTGAACACATCATACGAAGAGAAAGCACAGTTACTTACCTGTAACAGGTGATCTCTGGGAACAGCAGGAATAAGTCTTCACATATGGGTACGTCGGTACCGATGGAGCCTGCATGGGAATGCTCCCCAGCATCCAATCAGAAAGCTTTTGGGAGCATCCCTCAGCGCCTGCGCACTGACTTCCCGCCTTTTCCACTGTCTCTCCTCAGTTGAGTTTCATAGCTGAGACAAAAGGAGAGAACGAGGAAAGGAAGATAGATAGATAGATACAACTCCTAGGGGAGGTGGGTGCAGGGGCGGCCCAAGGGGGGTGCGGGGCCATGTGCGGAGACTCGGTGCGGGGCCTCATTTGCATAAGGGGCCTCATTTGCATAAATATTTGCATAATGTTACCATACACTAACTTTTAGTATACATGCCTCTTCATGAGTGTATGGATAAAAAAAGACAAAGATTTCTACATTACTATAATCCAGTGCCAACCGCCAGGCACATTAGGAACTACTACAAACACTGCCCATTTAGAACCCATAGCAAACCCACCGTATCCCAACAGCACTACCAGGACTCATAAAGCACCATACACTACCTATCAAAAGGCAACACTGCAAATATTAAACCAATACATTTCAGAGAATAACAATACATGACCTACTGGGGAAAGAGAACAAGTGACAATGTCAAATAGGAATTACATAAACAGAATACCTCAGCTCAGTTACACATGCAGAACATAGACTATCACCAAACAAGGAATCACAATTTAAAAACAGGAAGACAATAATTAAACTGGGAACCCTAAAAGCCAAACTTGGAATGTACAACAACAATGTAGAAATTATAAATTAATTTCCTCTTGTACTAAACAAAGCACAGACATTAATGATGCACATTTCCCAGAGCTGACATATTCCAGTTAATAAATTCAAAATAAAGAGATATCTTTGTACCTTTTGTGCATTTTTTTTTCAGTTGCAATTGTTCCAGCCACTTTCTTCTGGTTTATTTGTGTCTTCTGCTATCTCTCCATCGTCTGCTGTCCATGTGTCCTTTCTTCTCTTCTAGTTTTTTCCATTCTCTCTCTACATCTGCTTTAACATAATAATCTTACTCCTTTTGCTCTTTCCTCCATTCCCTATTTCATCCACTCAAATTTTACCCCTCCATCCTCAATCCCCCACTTAGTCTCCCAATACCCGGCCAATTTTGTACATTTTTCTTCCCTCCCACACAAAATATTTTTTTTCCCCTCTCCATTTCATTCTCCCAGCCCCATCCCCTTCTAATCTCCCCCCAACTCAGCTCCTTTTAGTTCCAGCCCCACCCAGGATCCGCTCCCTTCGAGTCCCCACATCCGCCCCTTTCCAGTCCTAGCTCCCCCATCCATTTCCAGTCCTATCCGAGTCCCTTCATCAGCTCATTTCCAATACCATCCTCCCATCAGCCCATTTCTAGTCCTTTCCTAGCCCCACCATCAGCCCATGTTAAATCCTAGCTCCCCTCCACTCAGCCCATTTCTAAACAAATCACCCCATGAGCCTACTTCCCAGTTCTAGCCCCTCCATGAGTCCATTTCATCCAAGCCCCCACCACAGCCCATTTCCAAACTTAGCTCACCCCAACACCCAAATCTCAGTTCTATCCTAGCCCATCCATCAGCCCAGTTCCTGTCCTAGCTCCCTCCCCTAAGAGCCCATTCCAAGCCCCCCTTCCCATCAGCTATTTGCAGTTCAAGCCCCCTTTCCACTCAGCCCATTTCCATTCCAAGTCCCCCTCCCCATCAGCTATTGCAGTTTCAGCCCCCCACTTCCCCTCAGCCCATTTCCATTCCAAGCCCCGTCCCCATCAGCTATTTGCAGTTCAAGCCCCCCACTTCCCCGCAGCCCAATTCCATTCCAAGCCCCATCCCCCACAGCTATTTGCCGGTCAAGCCCCCTTCCACTCAGCCCATTTCCAGTCCTAGCAACCCCCCCAACCCATTACCAGTCCCTCTAGCCCCCCCATAGCCCAATGCCAGTCCTAATCCCACCAGCCCAGTACCAGTCCTAATCCCCATCACCCAATTTTCAGTTTAAGCCCCCCATAGCCCCATACCAGTCCCTAACCTCCCCCATCAGCCCACTCCCAGTCCTAATCCCCCATCACTCAATTTTTAGTTTAAGCCCTCCCATAGCCCATTACCAGTCCCTAACCCCCCATCAACCCACTTCCAGTCCTAATCCCACCAGCCCATTTCCCAGGTCCTAATCCCCATCACCCAATTTTTTAGTTTAAGCCCCCCCAGCGCCCATCACCACTCCTAACCCCTCCCCAGCGCCCATCACCACTCCTAAACCCCCCCAGCCCAGCACCCATCACCACTCCTACCCCCCCCAAGCCAGCCCAGTGGCCCATCACCACTCCTAACCCCCCCCAACCAGCCCAGTGTCCATCACCCCCTCCTAACCCCCCCCCAGCCAGCCCAGCCCATCCCATCACTACTCCTAACACCTCCCCCCCAGCCCAGCCCAGCCCATCACAACTCCTAACCCCCCCCAGCCCCCAGCCCAGCCCATCACAACTCCTAACCCCCCCCCCAGCCCAGCCCAGCCCAGCCAGCCCATCACTACTCCTAACACCCACCCCCCAGCCCAGCCCAGCCCAGCCCAGCAGCACTTCTAAACCCCCAGCCCAGCCCAGCCCAGCACCACTCCTAACGCCCAGCCCAGCCCAGGGAAATTTTTAAAAAAAAAAGAAAACCTGTCTCCTGCCGCTGTCGGGGCCGCCGCGCAGAATCGCGCGTGCCGCGGGGCCCCCCTGTACCCGGCAGAGCCTCTCCTCCCTGTAGGCAGCTCTCTCGTTGGAGCTGAAGTCAGACGCGCCGGCTTGCAGAGCGCGAGGGAAGAGTTTTTCCCCTCGCTGCTCTGTTAAGCCCGCGGGGCTGATGGGAAGTTCCCATCAGCCCCCCGCGGCCTAACAGAGTCGCGAAAGGGAAACTCTTCCCTTCGCGCTCTGCAAGCCGGCGCGTCCTGACTGCAGCTCAGAAGAGAGAGCTGCTACAGGGAGGACAGGCTCTGCCGGGTACAGGGGGGCCCCGCGGCACGCTCGATTTCTGCCCGCGGCGGCCCCCGACAGCGGCAGGAGACAGGTTTTCTTTTTTTTTTCAATTTTACTTTTACAAAAGAATGTTTTTTGCGCGGGGCCCCCTGAAACGCGGGGCCCTGTGCAAAAAACATTCTCGCTCAATGGACGGGCCGGCCCTGGGTGGGTGGGTTGTGAAGACTTATTCCTGCTGTTCCCAGAGATCACCTGTTACAGGTAAGTAACTGTGCTATCTCCAGGAACAAGCAGGAATGAGTCTTCACATATGGGGACTCCCTAGCTAGAGATGCCAGGGGGAGATCCCATAAAATGCATGTTCCTGGATCAGGAATGCATTTCCCACACAGGAATCTCCGGCATCCCATGAGGGAATGGAGGGTAGGAGTTGAGAATAGGAGCTGTAAGGAAAACAGCAAACCCAAGGACTACAGGAGAGGAGTCCATGGCATGTATGATAAGTACCATTAAAATTATTAAATGAACAGTTATAATATGGAGCTTACCTACTGGATTGTAGGAAGTAGAAAGCGTGATGGAGACTACTGGATATGCAGTAGCGGAATCCTCAAGGTGACCTCACAGCAGTGAGGGTGAAGGTCCAGACCTGGAATAGCAGGTGATCCAGGTGTCAACTGGGGTAGGATTAGAATGGCAGGTCTTCAATGGAAAGCTTTATGGGAAAAAGCTGAAAACTCTTTAGGTACAGAGTCATTAACATTGAGGACTAAAAGAAGACTGACCGATTTGGACAACTAGCCCAGTCTTGGAGGGAAGAAGGGGTATGGAAAAAAGCCCCTATTCCCAAGGAGAACAATGTGTACTCAAAGCAATGAAGATGTACACTGTCTTTCCTAGCTGATGAGAGATAGGAAAGATATTGAAGCTTGAATCTTCAAGGATAGGGAGACCTAGAGCAAAGTGGAAGCTGTTATCACCACAGTAGTGGTTGTGTGCATAACAGTCCCCACATACTAAGAAACAGTATGAAAAAGGGAGCTCACTGTCTGTAACCTCTAAGAAAGGTACAAATTGCTATAGCATAGACAGTGAGGAGATAGTATGTAATACATATCGATCTATAAAAAGTCCCCCAACAGATACATATATATATATATATATATATATACATATGGGGGCATAAATTATGCACACACAGCTTACAGACATATGTATGTAGAGGCATATATAGAGATATTTACATACATGACAATAAGTCTGAAGATATACTAAGCCCCATAAGAACATTCACATGGGGAATGTGAAGGGGAAAGATTCATCCAATAACAAGAGGGTGAAACCCACTTGACGGATATATAGAGAATCTATTTCCGTGGGCTAAGAGGATGCAGGAATGCAATCCAGGAAAATAACCAGGATGATTGCGTGAAAAACAGTCTGTAAAGAGCAAGTTGGGAGTCCTTTAGAACTCTGACATGGTAGATGGGTAGAAACGCATAGAGAAGATACCAGGAGGATCCACTGGAGGGACATAGGGGTATCATGCGTTACTAATAGCCCTGGATATTCACGCAGAAAAAGCTTATATTCTGAATTAGAACGGGAGACAAGAGGGTGTGGAGAACCCTCACAGTCATGAGAATGATTTATAAGCTTTTTTCTACTATATAGGATAGCCCTCAGAGACAAAGATCAATGCTCTGTAGCAAGGGCCCATAGTAGAAAGCTTCTCTGAAGATTGCAGAGAGCATTGTGCAGGAGAATTATGAGATAAAACTGACTGAAGTCAGGCATGTTGCCACATCCTAGGAGAAGGAGATGGCTAGAAAGAAGATAATGTAAGAAGCCTAAGGTGAGTAGGAATGTCCAAGATAGATGAGGATTAGCTTGGAATCACTACTGAGGCTAGACAAAAATAGTGGAAAAGTACCAGTGGTTCAAACACTGGAACTCCTGCATGCACAGAAGCTGAAAGACAGCAGAGAGGATCTTCCTGTGCAAAACAGAGAGGAACAGACAAAGGGAGAGGAGGAATTCCTGTCCTTGTCTGATGAGTTATCTTGAGAATGTATTCAAGAAAACTAAAAAGATCTACACTGGAATGAAAGGCTAGAGAAGCTTTTCAGTATGGTACCACTCAGTCAGGGAAAAACCTGGATGAGAGGGTAGAGAAAACAGGTAATTGGAGGGTGACTTACCCATATGGCGAGTCAGCTGAGGGAAAAAATGTTCATGTTGGGCCAGAAACTATCATGAGATAGTTGTAACCTCCCTTCTTAATAGTAAGAAGAGGAGAATTCTGTAACCCATGGACAAGAATATCCTGACAGCTTAAAGAAAAAACAGGGAACAAACTTCTGTTAAGAAGAAGTTAACTGTCACCTAGAGCCCAATAACACCCACTGATACCAGTCCCAGTTAAATCTACGGTATATCAACATCTCACCAAGTTTGATATTCATTCCGATAGTGGGCTGGTGTTTTCCTATGAAACTTCTGTGTATATGATTCCATGTAGTATGTTTTGTAAATAGTTACCCCGGTTATCCAAGTTATTTATTCCCTGTTACCTGTAAACTCATACGTGTTAAATGTACTGAGCATTTTGTTCCATGTGAACCGCGCTGATGATGAAAAGTGCGGTATATAAGAGAATGTAAATAAATAAATAAATAAAAACCCTCAGAACCTATGGTTGCTGGGTATGTCGAGACTGGCTAGTTTGGAAACTTCAGACTAAGACGAGGTGTCCCTTGCTTGGGCACCTCTGGATGATGGGCAGGAGAAGAGTGAAACCTTCTTTTCTTAGGGAAAGAAGGCTTGGTAGGACATTTCCTACCTCCTGGGGAAGAAGAAGGCTTAGAATGGTCTCCAGAACCAGGGAAGTCAGTGGAGCAATGAGCAACCTGACGTAAAGCCTCCTTATTGAAGAGATTTTCTCCAGTACAAGGAGAATTACTCAGTGTATGTTGTGCCCATCTGCTCAAGTCTGAAGCTTGGAGCCAGGCTCTACGACGTGCTCCAATGGCAATAGCAGAGGATCTGCTAACAGACTCAAAAGAGTCTAGAGAAGCACGAGAAAGAAACCAAGAGACATTCCGGCTATGATTAAGAAGCAAGGAATAGTCAGCAGCTCTGACAAAAAAGGAGTCAAAAGAGATAATTTCTTTGTGACCTCCTGGAGTGTTAGACTCATATAAAACATATAAGAAATAATTCTTGATGCCAGCATAGATGTTTGGAAGGTTTGACGTCCAAAGGCATCAAGTGCTCTAGAAGCACGACCTGGCGGATAAGAAGAATGCTTCTTCTTGCTTTTTACCTTCCTCATTGCTGATTCCACTACAATGGAATGATGGGGAAGTTGATTCTTTTGAAACCCTGGAGAGAGGGGGAACCTGATACAGAACATTAGTTGCTGTAGAAGGTGAGGGAACCCTTAAAGGCGATTCCCATATTCTCAGGTCCTGCAAAGAATGATGTAAAGGAAGCATTATATTTCCCTTTTCTGCAGGAGAGCCTTGGTTAAGACTACAGTCAGGGATAGGAATAGCAAGAAAGGTTGCCATGTCAAGGAGAAACTTCTGAAAAGAAGGATCTCCAATGGGAACCATCCCTGGGAAGGCTAAGGTTGAAGATGCAGCCTGAGCACCAGAGGATGTACTGGTCTGGTGCAGAAAAAGAACCTTACTAGATGGATAATGATACTGGCAGTCACGATTTGAGGCAGTTAGTACTGCATCGTCTATGCCAGGTATCGATTCCAAACTAGGCATAGAAAGGATCGATGGCACCAATGTAACTGCAGGAATCGACATCGATACCGATACTAGTAATGGCATCGAGGCCGTCATCGGAGGCTGCTCAAGCGGTACCGAGGTAACCAGAGAGTCTTGGTGAGTATCCTCGGTACTGCGTATCCGGAAATAAGGGTCGGTTCCAAGGCGCGTCGGTACCCAGTCATCTAGACTAGATATCGATTCCAGACTCGGCATCGAAGGGAGCGAGTCTATCGATGCATGTCTAGATTGCACCGACGTCGGTGGTGGTACCGGCGATGCTGATACAGGGAAACATAGAAACATAGAAACATGATGACAGAAAAAGACCACAAGGCCCATCTAGTCTGTCCTTCCATAACAACAACTACAACAGTCCACTTTTTACCTTTAGAGATCCTCTGTGTTGGTCCCATGCTTTTTTTGAATTCAGTTACTGTCCTCATCTCTACCACCTCCACTGGGAGACTATTCCACGGATCCACTACTCTTTCCGTAAAGAAATATTTCCGCATATCACTCCTGAATCTATCTCCCTTCACCCTCATCCCATGTCCCCTCGTAGCAGAACTTGCTTTCAATTGAAAGAGGCTCTCTCCCTGAACATTTATGCCACGGAGGTATTTAAACATCTCAATCATATCACCTCTATCCCGCCTTTCCTCTAAGGTGTACATATTAAGATCCTTAAGTCTGTCCTCATATGCTTTATAATGAAGACCACTAATAATCTTAGTAGCAACCCTCTGCACCGACTCCAACCTGTTAACATCCTTTTGAAGGGTGCGGTCCTCCAGAATTGCACACCATACTCCAAAATGAGGTCGCAACCAAAGACTTATACAGAGGCATTATCACCTCCTTTTTTCTGCTAGCCATTCCTCTCCGTATGCACCCAAGCATCCTTCTAGCTTTTTGCCGTCGCCTTTTCTACCTGTTTAGCTACTTTAAGATCATCGGAACAACTACGCCTAGGTCCCGCTCTTCTTTAGTGGACAAAAGTACTTCACCTCCTATGCTGTATTGCTCCCTTGATTGCTGCAGCCCAAATGCATGACCTTACATTTTTTAACATTAAATCCCAGCTGCCAAATTCTAGACCATTCTTCAAGCTTAGCTAGATCCCTCCTCATGTTATCTACACCTTCCTGGGTGTCTACTTTATTGAAGTCACTCTGGGTCGTATCGATCGGTCCCGAAGGTACCGAGGACGCCAGATGACGATCCCTGGTGAAGAGTGGAACACTCGACACCGGTGCCAATGCCGGGGTATCGGTACCGCTCAAAGCGGATACCACCCCCGAGCATGGCTTAGATACAGGAAAGTCAATCTGGAACGTATCGATCGGTCCCGAAGGTACAGAGGATGCCAGATGACGATCCCTGGTGAAGAGTGGAACACTCGACACCGGTGCCGATGCCGGGGTATTGGTACCGCTCGAAGCGGATACCACCACCGAGCAAGGCTCAGGTATGTTCTGTGAGGGGTGAGCCCCAGGAACAACCTGAAACCCCTGAAATGCTTTGGAGCCCGAAGACTCCCGCCGGGGTTTTAATGCCAATGGGGTCTTGAGGGCAAGGCCGGAGCCGTCATCATGCGTGGCATGAGACCTACCACTCAAGGATTGGCGAGCCTTAACAGACTGTTTGTGGGTTACCTGATCCTGTAGAGAAGAAAAACCCCGTGCCCTCACTGCAGGAGGGAAAACGGTATCGAGGGAAACTCGAAAGAGGGAAGGTCTTCTCTCAGTATTGCAGCCTGATAGTTCAGGGGAAAAAGGGTCAGGACCCAAACAGGTTAGACACCAGTGATTGGAGTCTAAAAAGAAAACTGTGTTTCCACAGTGAAGGCACTTCTTAGGAGAAGAAGGCTCCATGATGGAGAGGCCTTGTAGGCCCAAAAAAGTTAAGACAGAAACAGAGGGAAAAATCTCTCTGAGTCTAAGAAAAAAGAAAAGAAAAATCCACCGGCGGTACCGGTGTCGGCGGGAACAACAGCCGCGACCACAAGAAAACAAGAAATGAAGTATTTAAAGAAAAAAGTTTCTGCGGTGACAGGAGGACGTCCTGCCGGCTCCACGGAAAAACGAAAACTGAGGAGAGACAGTGGAAAAGGCGGGAAAGTCAGTGCGCAGGCGCGAGGGATGCTCCCAAAAGCTTTGTGATTGGATGCTGAGGAGCATTCCCATGCAGGCTCCGTCGGTACCGACGTACCCATATGTGAAGACTCATTCCTGCTTGTTCCTGGAGATAGATCATTACAGAAAGACGACATGCTTGGCAAAGGTGAAGGTCAATGCAAAAGAGGAAGGCATCAATGTGGAGGATCGATGCAATAATAGCAGCTATGAATGCCACTCTATCAACAATTAGCTGCCTTACTGAAGCCCAAACAGAGCTCAGGACAACTATACACAGGGTCGCCATGAGTCACCAGACAACAATAATTAGCTAAATGGACAGTAGACTGAATACAGTCAGGCAGAATGCTCATGCTCAGCTCGCTCTCCACCCTGGCACTAATATCGGTGCCGTTATCCGGATACTGCCACTAGGGCATTTATCCATGTAGCGGCTGCTGCTCCACTGATGTGCTTTTGACTATCAACCCTTTAAGGATGCGCGGCATGCTGGTTCAGACCAAAACCCTGATGTCAGTGGCCAATTGGGGTCATTGGGAAGTACCCAGCAGATTCTAAAAAGTAGATGGACTCCTTGCTGCTCACTCTGGAGAATAAGGGTAGCTTTTCCAAGTCTACAAGACTAATAAGCATTTATTTTGGGCCCGATTCTGAGAGGCGACTTGTGGGGCTGACTGCATTCTCCCTCAGACTCTCCCCGCACGGCCAGAGCAGCAGTACGAGGAGAGCCGATGGGGGGTGGGAGGGAGGACGGGCGTGAGGGCGTAGCGAGGGTAGGCCAAGGCAGCAGGACATACAGGGCCAATTCATGTCACAGCCTTGTACATCCTTCTGGGTCAGGGGGATGTGCTGCTGTGGAATAAGCAGCTTTGACTGGGAGACTGAGACTGGAATCCCTCCCTCCCTCCCCCCCCGCCAGAGGCCTAGGCCAGGAGCAGGTGAGTCCCCGCTGCCTGATCCTGGACCTAGGTGCTCAGCCTTGGGTCGGGTGGCAGGGAAACAGAGGGTCAGTGCCACAGGGGTCAGGGGGGCCTATGGGGAGGACGTCCCCGAGGATATGCAGGGGCATGCTGGGCCATCCATCTTGGAGCCCGATCCTGCACCTGCAGGAATGTCTGGTTCCCGTGGTGCAGAACCGGGTCCAAACAGGCCCGTTCTGATCAGGGTCGTCCAGATGGCCTGGATGGGCCCCTTAGGGCAGAGGTTCCCAACTCCAGTCCTGGAGGGCCAAGCACCATTCAGGTTTTCAGGCTGTCCCTAATAAATATGCATGGGATGCATTTGCATGCACTGTCCCCATTGTATTCAAATGTATCTCATGCATATTCATTAGGGACAGCCTGAAAACATGAATGGTGTTTGGCCCTCCAGGACTGGAGTTGGGAACCTCTGCCTTAGGGAATAGAGCTCCACATGAACTTTTCCAAACATATCTTAAACCCAGCTATGTAAGATACCTTCACTAGACCCTCTATGGCTTGGCTGTGCATGGAGTGAAAATAAAACAAAAAACAAAACACAAACCTTTTCTGATTGCTAAATAAAGACATTTGTATCCATCTTCTGAAACTTCCAGAGATAGTCATAAGACCATAAGAAATGCCATTCTGGGTCAGATCAAGGTCCATCAAGCCCAGTATCCTGTTTCCAACAATGGCCAATCCAGGTCACAGCAGGTTCCCAAAAGGATACATAGGTTCTACAATGCTTATCCTGGGGTAAACAGTGGATTACCCTGGTCCCCTTTAACAATGGTTCATGGACTTTTCCTCCAGAAACTTGTTCAAACCTTTTTTAAACTCAGCTACATTAACAGCTTTTACTACATCCTCTGGTAATGAATTGCAGAGTTTGATTACTCATTGAGTGAAAACATATTTTCTCTTGTTAATCCTAATGGGTTACATTGTTGCTTCATTGAGTGTCCCCTAATCTTTCTACCTTTTTGAAGGAGTAAACAACCAATCTACATTTACCCATTCTACTCCATCATTAATTTATAGACCTCTATCATATCTCCCCCCTCAGCCATCTCTTTTCCAAGTTGAAGTGCCCTACCCTTTTAAGCCTCTTCTCATAGGGGTATCATTTCATCCCCTTTACCATTTTCGTGGCTCTTCTCTGTATATTTTCTAATTCCGCTATATCCTTCTTAAGATAGAGTGAACAGAATTACACACAATATTCAAGATGCGGTCACACCTTGGAACGATACAGAGGTATTATAATATCCTTGGTTTTGTTCTCCATTCCTTTCCTTATGATTCCTAGCATTCTATTTGTTTTCTTGACTGTGGCTGCACACAGGGAAGAGGGTTTCAAGGTATATTCCATGATGACGCCTAAATCTTTTTCCTGGATGGCGTTTCCTACTTTGCATCATGTAACCGTAGTTTGGGTTTTTCTTTCCTAGGTGCATAACTCCACATTAAATTTTATCTGCCATTTGGACTTCTAGTCTTTCAATTTATCAAGATCCTCTTGTGATTTTTCACAATCCTCTTGCATTTTAATAACTTTGAATAATTTTTTGTCATCTGCAAATTTGATCACCTCACTCATTTTTCCCATTTCCAGGTCATTTATGCGGACCCAGCACAGATCCCTGAGGTACTCCGCTATTGGATATAGAAAACTGGAATAGGGCTAAACCTGGGGAGGGGGGAAATGTATATCTTATATCCTTGTACAGCTGTGTGCTAATTTGCGGGAGGTGAGGGGTGGAGGTTCTGTTTTATGCTTATTCTTATGTATTTGGATATGTTATAAGTATGGCTATGTTTGCTTTGGAAAATTAATAAATATTAAATAAAATAAAAAAAAAAGAAAACTGGAATAAAGCCATAGCTGATACTGCAATGAAGCCACCCACTTGCACCAACGTTCCAGACAAAGCATAGCAACTTGGTACACACCCCTACTAAAGGACCTGAAGAGAATCCTACGAATCACTGAATGAAAATGGAGGGGCACTAAATCAGACTACATCCTAGACATATGCAAACACAAGTTACAATCATACCAAGCAGCCACCACCCAAGCAAAAAAAAAAAAAAAAAAGACTACTACACTAAGCTACTTCAAAGCTCCTTAAATCATCCCCGAGAGCTTTTTGATATAATTAAATCACTAAGCAAAGATCCTGCATACCAAACTGAAAAACCCAATCTCACCCCTCAAACAATGGCTATTTCCAAACCCTAACCTCAGCCCACCCTAATAATACAATCCAACATACAACCACACCAAATGAAAGCACACACCAAAGCACATAGACGTTATTCTCGAAAATCACATCAGAATATCTAGAGAAAGTCATCACAACCATCTACAAGCCAATCATATAACAGTAAAGTTTGGCATTCCGTCCAACGTCATACGATCCAGAAAAAAACCCTCCTGTTATAGTTCTTTTTATTTTTATATTATGAACCAAAAAATTCCTCTATTTATCTTCACTCATTCATTTATCTTCACATATATCACTTCTGTAGAAAAGACACCATTGCCTGTTAATGTGGTATACACACCCGACTTAAGTGACTTTGTATTAGTTTTGAATATTATTTGAAAATGCTGATTGCACACTAGTAGTTGTCCAATAGCCCAATTGCACGCTGGTAGTTATCCAATAGTCTGACAAAGGCCTTTGTTTTGCAGAAAAAACTGCTGCTTCAGAGGCCATTAATTAAATCCAATCTCCTCAGAGACAACAGAGCTCATGCTCTTCCCAAGTGAAGTAAACATCTTTGGCATTATGCTTCCGTTAGGGTTATGAGCACTTATAAACCGCCCAATCCATTCACAGCTTCCAATCACAACCAGACACATATGAGCTACTACATGTGTCATAATACAATCAGCTGGATCTCAGGACTTAAGAAAAAACCTTTCCACTCAATGCTAGAATTTAACCCATCAGGTTCTAATGCTTTCGATTTGAAAATCTACCACTGTTCTTGTTGTATTAGCACCTTGTCCCAATCTCTTAATGAATCAATAACCATCCATTTCAACATGCAAAAACTTCAACATGTAATTTCAGTTTGTTCAATGTAAACCGCCTTGATATCATGAAAGGCGGTATATAAGAAATGTTAAATAAATAAATAAAATAAAAACTATGTTGCTTTTGCAAACAATGTAAAACTAGAGGAGCTTCTTCTCTTTCATTTAATAAGCATGATTTATGCTCAGTCAGCTGAACCCTCAAACTGGCAAGTAGTTTTATCAACATATACTTTGTTGCAAGGGCACACAATGATGTACACCACAAATGTGGAAATGCAAGAAGTCCGCTGCATCAATGTATAAAGCTTGCCATCCCTAGGATTCACAAATTCATCTCCTTCAATCGTCATATTGCAAATCTGACGATGACCACAGCTATAATGACCCCAGTGCACTGACTCATCTTGTACACGGACACAGAACAATCATTCAAATTACGATGCCTACTATATGCAACCAGAGGATGCCATTCTGTCAAAACAGGATGCATGCTGAGCACTCCCGAATACTGCTTAATAATGGCTGTGATGTTATATGCAAGAGGGGAAAACTGTACAACAAATGATAACACATCAGCAGCAGCATGTTTAGGGCTCGTGTCCACCAAAAAATCCTGGGGGAAAGCGAATTACCTGTAGAAGGGGTTCTTCCAGGGTGAGCTCATCTGTGGCCGACCTGACCGCCATATTAAGGGCCCCAGAGAATGGAAGATGAGGGACGCCAGCTCCTCTCTATGGAAAACCTGCGCTACTGAAGGCTCGTTGACCAAGGGGAGCTTTCACCTGTCCGCCTCGGGCCCATAGGTCTCATCCCAATCCCTCAAAGTCCCTTTTGCCACTTCCTCAGAAGATGGAGGATCCAGTCTCTCTGGGGTCCCAAACAGAATGGAGGGAGTAGCCTAAAGGTTAGAGTACTGGCTTGGGAATCAAGAGACCCGGGTTCAATTACCACTAACACTCCTTGTGGCCTTAGGCAAGTCACTTAAACCTCTATTGCCTCTGAAGAATCCAAGTTATCAATGTCCCTGTTTAATGTACATTGCCAAGTTTAAGTTACAATGTAAACCGCTTTGACTAAATGATAAAGCGGTATTAAAAAAACCTGATAAATAAATAGCTTTGAAGAGCCTCCCCAACGTCCATCTGGGCCCTCAACTCCCCTGCATCTTCTCCCGCAATCGAGGGTCCTGAGCCCTGCTCTGCTCTATGGCCCTGCTTCAAGCAGAAAGCCTTGTGGAACAAAAGCTTGAATTTGAGAGAGAAAGGCATTCCTAAATTATGTTCCCGGGGCTCAGCAGTCTTGTGCTGTTTTTTGGACTTAGCTTTTGCTCCCGAAGCCTTAACCTGCTCTCCCTGCACTTTTCTCACCCCCATGGAGCTCAAAATGGCTGACTTTCCCACCAGATTTGAACCGTGCAGAAGGGGGGAGGCCTCTGAAAAACCTGACTCCACCGCTTCCCCTTGAAGCGCTGCTGACTGCTAAGTTGTTTGCAAAACTTGATCTGCCGTCTTGCTCTCCTTTGAGCACAGACGGCGGAGTCCTGCAGCCGAAACAGTGCTCCAGCACACAGGCTTCGCAGAGGCAATGTCCCGAACTCACATTGCCTCTGCGACTCCCAACCTGCCCAATCAGACTTCTTGGAGGAAAAAAACAGAACAGCCACCGAATATGAAAGTTGATGACGAGTCCCCTCCAGAGCTGACCAGATTAGGCGAAAAGGAGGGAGAGAAAACAAAAGGGGTAATACTCACCAATTGGTAAAGAACCTCTCTGGGCTGAATCAGGAATCCAACCAGTCCACAGGCAATAAAGGAGAGAAGGACCTGGGTTTACACCCCACTGCGAGTAAGGCTGTCACCGTCCTTGTATGGCTCGCGGCACTCACTGCTTAGAGGCAACCCACACAAACGTCCGATTCAGCCCCTCAACCTCGCTCCTTACTTTTTTTTCTGCTGCCTCCAAAGCTTCCCCAAAGGGATTAACTGATGTCTCCTGCTCTTCTTCCTCTGCTGAAAAAATGTTGTCTTTTACCCCCAGGCACCAAGCTAACCAAGGCTCAATTCCACTGATCTACTCCAGACAGGCCTTAGTAGCTTCCCAAGGTATCCCTACAATACAGCCCAGATGCACAGAGAACCCCCACCACCATCTGATGGAGACTAAGCAATACTGGCCAGCTTCCTGATGCACACTGCCCTTAATAGGTGACATCAGCAAAGCTTGCCATACTCAGTCTCTGACTGCTGGTGGGGGGGGGGGGGCACAACTCATACGTCTGGAGGAATGGTATGGAAAGCAGAAATAGAAAAGGTACAGAGAACAGGTACCAAAATGGTAAAGGGGATGGAAGGATACCCCTATGAGGAAAGGCTTAAAAGGTTAGGGTTCTTCAACTTGGAAAAGAGCCAGCTGAGGAGAGATATGATAGAGGCCTATAAATTAATGAATGGAGTGGAACGGGTAATTGTAGATGGAGAAATTTCACTTACCGTTAATTTCCTTTCCTGGAATACTGCTAGACCAGTCCAGACAAACGGGTTATGCACCCCTGCCAGCAGATCTTGGAGACAGAGAATTCTACCAGAGTTCTGATAGGCTGGAGCCTGGTGATATAATCCTACCCGTAGGGGTCTCTCTCAGTTACGTCCACAAGCTAATGCAACATGAACTGTAACATCACCCCAGAGGGTCCCAAGTGAACTATATACAAGGGAGCCGAAGAACTCCCTAGAGCTGAAAACAGTATCCACCTACGAACCCATGGACTGCCCATGGCGAGGCATACCGGCAAAGAGAAGAACCGCGGTCGGCGGCTGCACCGCACCAGCGGCACTCCAACCAACAGCAGGGCGGGTCCTGGACTGGTCTAGCAGTATTCCAGGAAAGGAAATTAACGGTAAGTGAAATTTCTCCTTCCAGTTCATACTGCTAGACCAGTCCAGACAAACGGGCAGTACCCAAGCTACCTGCTTTCAAGGGGGGGCAAGGCCGCCGACAGCTCAGCAACTCCAAAACGGACCTCCTGACGGGCATGAACGTCCAACCTATAATGACCGACAAAGGTGGACAGCGATGACCAAGTCGCCGCCCGGCGAATATCGAGAGGAACTACATGAGACCTCCCGGCCTACAAAGTTGCTTGCGCCCGAGAGGAGTGAGCACAGAGTCCCGGTGGAGCTGGCTCTCCCTGAAGAAGGTACGCCGCCTCAATGGCCTCCGTAACCCATCTAGAAATGGTAGATTCGGAGGCTGCGGATCCCCGACGAGAACCCGCGAACAAGACAAAAGAGGAACAGTCATATGGAAGGGTCTTGCGACCCCCAGATACCGAAAAAGAACCTTCTTAAGGACCACCGCCCGCAACGGAGACTGACCACTGTCACACTGCGTCTTTGGACAAGACGTAAAGAAAAGAGGCTGGTCAACAGCGAACGGCATCAGCCCTTTGGGCAAAAAAAGGAGGAAAACGAGAGATAGGGATCTCGACACAGAGAGCCTGGAGCTCAGAAATACGGCATGCCGAAGTTATGGCCACCAAGAAGACTGCCTTCAGAGTCCAATCTAGAAGAGAACAGGCCCTCAGAGGCTCAAAGGGAGGAGCAACGAGGGCACAGAAGACAAGCACGAGAGCCCACGCCGGCACAGGCGAACGCAGAGGAGGCCGGAAGGCCCTAACTCTGCGGAGGAACCGAGACACGTCCGAATACGAAGCTATCGATCGCCCCGGTATAGGACCCCGAAAACAAGTTAAAGCGACCATTTGTACTCGCAAGGAATCGAGCGCTAATCCCTTATCCACTCCGGCCTGTAAAAAGGACAGGATGTCCGGAACACCGCAACGCCAGGGTGAGAGGTTATTTCGCGAACACCAACCATCAAGAGACGCCAAACCCGAGCGTAAGTCAGCGTCGTGGAAGACCGCCGTGCCGTGAGAAGCGCCACGACCACGCTAGGGGAAGAGCCGTAGCGAGCAAACCGGCGGCGTTTAATAGCCAGGCCGAAAGCGAGTAAGGAGCCGGGTCTTCCATCTCCACCGGTCCGTGAATCAGAAGGCCGAGAAACGCTTCGAGGCGAAGCAGCCACATCCCAGACAGACGGAAGAGATCCGCATACCATGGTCCGCGAGCCCAATTCGGAGCCAGCAGGAGTACAGGGCCGCGACGGTCTCGGAGCCACCGGAGAACCATGCATATCACGGATCAGGGAGGGAAAACACACAGGAGAAGATGAGTCAGCCACGGTTGAGAGAGAGCATCTATGCCGTGCGCTCCCTCGTCCCTCCAATGGCCGAAGTACAGCGAAGCCTTGGCAGTCTGCGCCGTAGCCATTAGATCCATGGTCGGTAGTCCCCACAGGTGAACAATGGACCGGAACGCATCCGGCTGCAGAGCCCAGCCCCCGGGCTCCAGAGAGTGCCGGCTGAGAAAATTGGCTTACACATTGTTCACGCCTGCGATGTGCTGCGCCGATAGCCTGAAGAGGTTCCTCCGCCCACGGGAGGAGCAAACGCCTCTCCTGTGAGACATCCGGACATTGCGTGCTGCTTAGGCGGCTTAGGTAAGCAACCGTCGTGGCGTTGGACAGGATCCGAACCGCACGCCGCCGCAGAAGAGGCTGAAACTGAAGAAGAGCGAAGCGCACTTTCCGCGTCTCGAGACAATTGATAGACCCTTGGGCTGCGCGAGGTGACCAACTCCCCTGCGCCGAGGCCAAGCTGCAAGGCACTCCCCAACCGGAGAGGTCGGCGACTGGCGTCACCAAGATCCAGCGCAGAGACTCCAGAGGGACCCCCGTAGAAGATTGTGTGCCTGAAGCCACCAGCGGAGGCTGCGGTGCACCGGCAGAAGCAAAGGTAACTGGATTAGATAACTGTCCGATACCGGCGACCAACGAGATAGAAGCGCCGTCGGCAAGCAGCACATGTGCGCTCTTGCCCACGGAACGAGGGCTATCGTTGCCGCCAAGGACCCCAAGAGTTGAAGGTAGCCCCCCAAGGCTGAGGTGCCGCTTGATCCAAGCAGCGGCGGAGCTGAAGAGAGATCTTCTGAAAACGTTCCTGAGGTAGAAACACCCGCCCCCGACGAGTGTCGCACCCAGCCCCTAGAAAATCCAGGACCTGAAGCATCCCAAAATAGACAGAGTAACGGCCCAGTCCTCCTTCCAACGGTGGACCGGGACGAATGGCATCTAAACGCTGGAGCCTTTAAATGAAGCAACATCCGCTGCCCATTGACGCAGGCTGAGCCATCTCCGAGCTACCGACACCGGTGCTAGGAAGCGAGTTGACAGCCGCAAGAGATCACAGAATGCCTCTGCCCGGAATGCAGCGATGGATTCGAAATGAACCAACTCGGGAACACCTGGAAGCTGCTGAATCCATCGAAGGGAGGCCCGAGCTGCTAGACCTCTGCACACCCCTGCAAGAAGGAAATAGCGGGCGAAGGAAAACCCGTCTTCAGCAGCCTCCCAACTCTTTAGGTCTTGCTGGTTGCGGAGCACCTCTCCGCCCTCAACCGGAAGTGTGGTATGCCTGATGACCCTGGTGAGAATGCATCAACTGTCGGGTATGTCAGCCAACGGTCCAAGTGAAAGGGAGACCAAGGGTATAACTGACCAATACCGCGTGCCGTACGAATGCCCTGGAAAATGGGATCCGGCTGCAACCGGATTTGAGAATCCGGAGGATCAGGTGTGTCGGCTAGGGGGAGCGACTCCATCACCTGTGTGATGAGAGCCGGCAACTCCTCTTTCCGAAAAAGGCTGAGAACCGTCAGCGAAGAAAACAGACGGAGAATATTCCCCATCTCCGTACTCCAACGAGTCAGGGCTGACCTCCGAAGATTTAAAGTCTTCTTGAATATCCATCGTACCCCGCAAGGCACATGCAACGCTCCAAGGAGGACGTACTGCTCTAAGGTCTGAGGACTTATGGGACCCACTTGCGAGACCACGCCATATGCTTGCCTACTACTGGGCAGGTGTAGGAGATATTCCAAAAGACTCCAAAAGTCACAGGCGTCATGCCAGATGGAAGAGTGTGAGGAAGGCACTGTCAGTCAAGGCTGCTGTGGCCCCAGCGGCTGTGGAAGCGACATGGGAGCTGACTGAATGGTTTCCTGCAGGAAGATCCCGCAGCAGGGGCTCTGAGGAGGGAGGAGATAAGGTGCTGATGAACCCATCTAGCAGTGCAGTGGGAATGGGGAAAGAGTCTCCGGGATGCAGCGTGCAGGTGGAACACAAGCAATCTATTAATTCCCCATTCGGCTGAGTACTTATTACATATAATACAGCCAGAGAAACAAGCATTGTAGAGACTTAAACCACCTTTCCTCTTTGTTTTGTTTTTGTTTTTTGTTTGTTTTAGCATTTAAAACAAAAATCAAGGGAGGCTCAGGGAAACCTTAGACTCTTCAAAGAAAAGGATCTTGAAACTCCCCGTGCCTCCACAGCATGTTGAAATGTGTGGAAACTGCTGTTTAGAGCTGTTACCTCCAAAAAGAAACACTGAAGAGAAAAAACAAAATGGCCGCTGGCACAGAAAAACTGTCAGGTAGGCACTGAGCTGAGAAGGGAACTGTCAGTCATTCACTGTGCTGGTACAGAGAAACTTTCAAAGTCAGGGTAAGGCAATTACAGTGACTGAAAGTTGGGAAATTAGAGTTTGATTCCTCCTCAGCCACTCAGACCTCCATGGTAGGGGCTGAAAGGTGTTTCTGGGGAGGGATGTAGAAGCTCAAATCCAGCTGTACGGAAGATGACAGTGAGTAAGCTTAATTAGGCAGATCCCAAAACAGTCAGGATCCAAAACACTGACTTAAAATTCCAATCAAATGGTATATTGAAAAAAAGACAGGTACTATATTCCAGTAAGACGTACAAAGTAACCCGGCTGCAGTTTGTGGATTAAAATTTTTAAAGTAGGAACTTCAAAACTCAGAGGCAGCCGGTCCGGGTGCAGTTGAAATCAACTGAGGGCAGCTGAGGCAAGTAAGAAAAAAAAAAAACAGGCTACTCACAGTTTCCTTTCAGAAATTGATACCTGAACTTCCTGGGAATGTTCAAACCCTCGTGGCAAAGACTCAGCGCAGCGTAAAGCCAATGGAGAGCTCCACTGAAGCCAGGCTCAGGAGTTCCCAAGTTTATCTGGGGAATCAAGACGCTGGGGGAAGAGCACAGTTGAATCTTGAGGTCCCTGTGTGTCTTCTGACAGCCTATGCAGCGTAGACCTGAATAAGGCATAGGGAGAACTAAAAAAAAAATAACTCTGCCCCGCAGGAACAGGCATTTAACAATATTCCCCATACTAGGCAATGCCTCAGCCAGCCTTCTTTGTTGGGCACAGTGGGGGATGGAACCCATGAGCCCTGCACCAGTGGTCAGTGTCTTAGCATTGTACTGTGGCTCTGAATTGCATCCGGTTCTCTAATCATGCCTTCCGTACTTTTTATTCATTATGTTAATACATAGGGGCAGAGAAAAAAAGAACCCCTACACAACTCACAGCTAGCAAGTGTTGTGGAAAAATTTAAACAGCAATTTTTTTGGTGCTAGAAGCCAGCAAAGAGAGAAGGAATCTGGCTTCCCGCCAAAAACCGGGGCTCATTAGCTATTCAAAATGGCCGCCGGCAAAAATAAACCTCAAAAAGAGTGAATTAAAACCCCCAAAAGCTAAGGAATTAACTTAAAAAGTCAAATGACAAGGTGGGAGGGTTGCAGGCATGAGAGAAATGCCTAAAAATCGCTGAAAAATCAAGAAAAATAAATCAAGTCACCACAGAGTTGCAGACAGCAGTGGGAGAAAGACAGGTTTTGTACTCACAGTACCGAAAGTGCAGAGAAGCCACGGACCGCTGCTGAGACCACTGCCAGCTGCCTCACCACTAAAATCAGCCCCAGGGACTGGATTTTAGGAGGCTTACCATCCAGCTAAATAGTCTTCTTGACTAGTGCTGGGAAGTCTGCACATCAGCGATCTCTACTGTGACAGGACACAGGAGTTCAGCTGGAATTCATCCTGGTGCTCAGATAAGTACACTGGCAACTACAGGGTATAATCTCTCCAAGAGAAATCACAAAGAAATAAAGCATCTTAAATTTTTTGAAGGAGCAAAAAAAAAAAGCATCCAGATCTGCTGGAGACAGAGAAAAACTGAGGGAGACCCCTAGGGGTAGGATTATATCACCAGGCTCCAGCCTATCAGAGCTCTGGTAGAATTCTCTGTCTCCAAGATCTGCTGGCAGGGGTGCATAACCCGTTTGTCTGGACTGGTCTAGCAGTATGAACTGGAACAGTTGTTTACTCCTTCAAAAAGTAAAAAGACTAGAGAACACTCGATGAAGCTACAAGAGACTAATAAAAGAAAATATTTCTTCATTCAATGAGTAATTAAACTCTGAAATTCATACCAGAAGATGTAGTAAAAGCTGATAGTGTAGCTGGATTTTATTTATTTATTTTGTCACCCACCTCTAGGTTCCCAGAGGCATAAAGCCTAGGAGCTATAGTGGGGCCTCTTCTTAAACAGCGAGGGTGTCTCAAGCAGGTGTTGAAATGCCCCCTGGGATTTGTAGTCCCACAAGCTAATCTAAGAGTGTAGTTGCAGTCGAGTAGCCAGGCTTCAAAAGAGGTCTTTTTATTTACCCGTCCCGGGTGAATTTCAGCACTTATGAACAAAGGACATAAACCATACTTCTGGTATGAAATAAAGCAAACTACTATAATAAAAATGAATGCTTGTATCTTCAGCTTGGACAAAACAAAGGTAGTGCAAAACAAGCCTTATCCTTAAAACAAGCACATTTCTTCACTTCTGTTTCCTTAAACAGATTCTCTCTCTGGTCAGTTCAGCACAGTGAAGAAATATCATCTGAAATTGTCAGTGTACAATCCATGTAGCATTCAGCAGGTGTTTCATCACAAAAATCACATTGCATATCCTCACATGCTTCCCCGGTGCTATCTTCTATAGGATTGTAACTCAGGCTACTTTTAAACAATCCCTCTTCTCTGTTAAGAGGGCTCCCCTCCTCCTCTCTACCAGAGTAAAATGGGAGGTTACCATATACTGCAGAGTTTCCTTCCTGAGAGCCACACACTCTTGGGTAAGTGTAGGAAAAACTCTGACTTTCAGCTTCCCTTCTATTATGAGGAATAAGCCTACCTTCTGGCTTGGTTTTCACGGAGCTTCTGAGCACAGGAAACTTAACGGAGCTTTTCTCAAATGAAAGCCTCTCACTGCCTTTCTCTTTCCATTTCTCTTTGGGCACAAAAGTATCTTCCAAATAAAATCTTTTGCCTTTCTGGTACCTGTTCTTAGGAAGATTCTTTCCCACAGCTTTTCTCAGCTTGCCTTCAGAAATACCTCCATGGCTCAGACCACTGGGCTTTTGTTCAGTCCTGCACTGCTCCCTGAAACAAATCCCTGGTATTCTCTCCTGGGCTTCTTCCTGTAGGATTCTGTGTGAGACTCCTGGTGAAGCTCTCTCATAAGCTCTCCCACCAGTTCCTTCCACTGCTCCCCAACCGGCTCCTTCCTCTGCTCTCCAACCGGTTCCTTCCTCGGCTCTAACACTGAACTCTGGTGAGTGATTTTTAACTGCGTCACTCTTGGTGTTTCTCTGAGCCGAGCCTCTCCTCAGCTGTCCCTCATTACCTGATGAGCTATGAGGTAATCTACTGCTTGGGCGTGCTCTTACACCTAGTACTTCAGTTTCTGTTTGTTGCCCATAGCAACCCTGGTCCATGTGCTGTTCTAACCTGTCACTATTAGAACTGCTCTGCTCAGATTTTCCTATTTCCATAGGTACTATTTGATCCACCTCATGATTATTTATTTATTTTAGGTTTTTCTATACCGCGCTCTTTAAAATCAGCTTGGTTTACAATTAGAACAAATTTGTACAGTGCAGGCAGCGTCTACACTGTACTTACAAGGAAAGAGTAGTTACTCACCTGTAACAGGTGTTCTCCAGGAGCAGCAGGAATCAGTCCTCACATATGGGTGTCATCGGCGCCGATGAAGCCCCAGCGGAGCATTTCCCCAGCTTTCTATGAAAGCCTTTGGGAATGCAGGCACGCATGCGCGGTTCCCTTCCTGCTTAAAGGTGCCATCTTACCTCAGTCAAATGACATAGCTAAGAACAGCACACAAAAATGAAAAATAAACTATGTACAACTGCAACTCCAAGGGGAGGGAGGGAGGGTTGTGAGGACTGATTCCTGCTGCTCCTGGAGAACACCTGTTACAGGTGAGTAACTACTCTTTCTCCAGGACCAAGCAGGAAGTCAGTCCTCACATATGGGTGACTCCCCAGCTCTGGGCTACCGAGGAACCCAGGCTGAACAAGAGGACTCCCTCTAGTCCCAGCTGCAAAGAAAGGCTTTTCAAGGACACAACCTCCACCGGTAGCCCAACAGAGGGCAGGAGGGCAGGAGTTGCCTAAACATCAAAGAGATTCCAGAGGACTGCCTGGCCAAAAGCACTGTCCCTACGGGACTCCCTCTCCAGGCAGTAATGGGCTGCAAAAGTCTGGCTTGAAGACCAAGTTGCAGCCCTGCAGATGTCTATCAAGGGCACAGAGCGGAGATGAGCCACTGAGGCAGCTATTGCCCTGACACGATGGGCCGTGACCCTACCCTGCAAAGGAAGGTCAGCCGCCTTTTAAGCCCAGGTGATACAGTCAGACACCCAGATGGACAAGGTACGCTTGGACACAGCTAAGCCCAACTTATTGGGGTCAAAAGATACAAAGAGCTGAGTAGCCCTCCTATGCCCCTGCGTACGGTCAAGGTAGAAGGATAAGGCCCTCCTACAGTCCAGGGTATGCAGGACTGCTTCAGCCTGGCTAGCATGAGGCCTAGGGAAGAATGTTGGAAGAACCACCTCCTGATTGAGGTGGAAAGAGGAGACAACCTTTGGGAGGAACTTTGGATGAGTCCTGAGGACTACCCTGTTCCTATAAATCCTGGTGTAAGGCCTGTCACAGACCAGGGCCTGAAGCTCACTTACTCGCCTAGCCAAGGTAAGGGCTATCAGGAAGAGTGTCTTCCAGGAGAGGAAGCGTAGTGGACAAGTAGCCATCGGCTCAAAAGGTGGGCGAGTCAGTTGCTGCAAGACCACATTCAGCTCCCACTCAGGGGCAGGAGGACGGATGGGAGGCTTGAGCAAAAGCAAGCCCCTGAGAAAGCGGGACACCAAGGGGTGACCAGATAGAGAATGTCCCTCTACCAATGAGTGGTGAGCTGCTAGAGCTGAGAGGTGGACCCAAACAGAATTGGACTTAAGTCCCTGATTGGATAAGTGCAGTAAGTACTGAAGAACTACTGGCACAGTACAGGAGAAAGGATCCTCTGTACGTAGGTGACACCACACAGAAAACCTCTTCCACTTGAGAGCATAGGTTTTCCTAGTGGACTGTTTCCTAGAGGCTAGGACAACCTCCTCAACTTCCTGAGGTAGGCTCCAGGGAGCCAAAACTACCCTTGCAGCCTCCAGGCCATCAAATTGAGAGATTTGAGATTGGGGTGCAGAAGGGAACCCTGGTCCTGTGTGAGAAGGTCAGGTTGGAACCCCAGAGACAGTGGAGGATCCACCGCCAGTTGAAGCAGAAGAGGAAACCAAGGCTGTCTCGGCCACCTGGGAGCTACCAGCAGGACCGAGGCCTTGTCCTGGAGAATCTTGAATAGGGTTCGGGCCACCAAGGGTGTGGGAGGAAACGCATAGAGGAGGCCCTGAGACCAAGATATCAGAAAAGCATCCAGTGCTATCCGCAGAGGATGTGGTTGTCTGGAGCAGAACTTTGGCAGTTGCTTGTTGATGGGGCTGGCAAGGAGATCCATCAAAGGAAGACCCCATTTCAGGAAGATCTTCTGAACTACTGAAGGATGCAGCTGCCACTCGTGGGGCTGCAGTATCCTGCTCAATCTGTCTGCCAGGTAGTTGTCCTGGCCCGGAAGGTACACAGCCCTGAGGAGCATGTGGTGCTTGAGGGCAAAAGAACAAAGGTCCTGAGCTTCCCGACAAAGGATCCTGGACCCAGTTCCGCCCTGTTTGTTCATATAAAACATGGCAACTTGGCTGTCTGTCTGAATCAGGACAGACTGTTGAGCCAGGGTAGGAGTGAAAACTTTGAGTGCTAATCGAATAGCTCTGAGTTCTAGGAGACTGATTTGCTGTGCAGCCTCCCAGGGAGACAACAGACCCTGGGTGCACCTGCCTAGAAATGCGCTCCCCAGCCTTGCAGGGAGGCATCTGTCGTTAGAATCACTGTGTAACCTGGAATCTGAAAAGGCACCCCTTTCAGTAGATTGGGTGGGTGTAGCCACCAGTTGAGGGAGTGCAGAAATGGTCTGGACACCCTTATCCTGTCTCTGAGGCTGCCAGTGGCCTGTGACCACCGAGTCCAAAGGCACCACTGTGCAGGTCTCATATGGAGCCTGGCATTGGGGGTCACATGTACTGTGGAAGCCATGTGACCCAGAAGTCGCAGGCAGAGTCTGGCGGAGACCAGGGACCTGCTGAGAAACCGACTTGCCAAGTCTATCACCCTTTGGGCTCTGTCTTCTGGCAAGAATGCTTTTGCCAGGAGAGAGTCCAACCTTGCCCCTATGAACTCCAAGTTCTGGGAGGGGAGCAAAGTGGACTTTGCGAAGTTTATGACAAACCCCAGGCTTTGCAGAAGAGCAATGGTCCTGAGGGTGGCTTGATTGGCCTCCTGACCTGTCTGACCCCTGATGAGCCAGTTGTCCAGATAGGGGAAGACAAAGATGCCCTGATTTCTCAGGTAGGCCGCCACCACTGCTAAGCACTTTGTAAAGACTCTGGGGGCGGAGGTTAGGCCGAAAGGCAGTACTCTGTACTGATAATGGTTTCCTCCCACAATGAACCTGAGGTACTTTCTGTGGTCTGGATGAATGAGGATGTGAGTGTACGCATCCTTTAGATCTAAGAGCATAGCCAATCTCCCTGCTGGAGGTAGGGCAGAAGGGTTCCAAGAGTAAGCATCTTGAACTTTTCCTTCACTAGAAACTTGTTGAGCTTCCTGAGGTCCAAAATAGGACGAAGGCCACCGGTTCTTTTGGGCACCAGGAAATACCTGGAGTAGAATCCGTGACCCTGCAAGTGGGGAGGCACAGGCTCCACCGCCCTGTCCACCAACAGACCCTGAAGCTCCTGACGGAGAAGGTCTGTGTGTAGAGGGGGCCTTGGAGGCTTCCCTGGAAAATATGGGGGTGGCAGTTGGTGGAAATGGAGGGCATATCCCCTGTGGATGATGTCCAGCACCCAACTGTCCCCGGTGACAAGGGGCCACTGGTGGGCAAAGAGGGCGAGACGACCCCCTGTGCAGGGTTGGGAGAGCAGTGGAGGAAAGGCTATGCTCAAGGAGTCAAAAACCCCCACCCTGCTGAGAGGTAGCAGGGGCCTGAGGCTTGGGGGTCCTCTGCCTACGGGGCCCATTACCCTGGCCCTTGGCTTGCTGACCCTGGGGGGCAGCTTGGGCAGCCTGATATTGTGGGTACTGTTTGTAAGCAGTGCCCTTCCTCGGGTAAAAGGGCTTTTTACCCGAGCCCTTCTTTTTATGAGAAGGGGCAGAGGTCTTCCTCGACAGCCTTGTCCGGGTGAGGTGCTCGGTCTCGAGCTGAGCGGCCTTCTCGGTCATGGGCTTGCCAAACAGGTTTTCACCTTGGCAAGGGACATCGACCAACTTGTCCTGAACCCATGGCTCGAGGTCCGATGACTGCAGCCATGCCTGGCGTCGAGCCACGATGCCGGCTGCCGCAACTCGGGCCGAAGCCTCGAAGCCATCGTAGGCGGCGCGGGACATGAACTTCGAGCAGTCCCGAATCCCCGAGGACAAGGACTTAAATCTCTGCAAGGGTTCCCCAGAGAGACCAGCAGAGAATCCGGCCAGATCCTGCAAGTACATGCCCATGTACAGCTGGTAAGACTGGACACGGCAAGCAAGCATCGAGCCCTGAAAACACTTTCTACCGACGCCATCCAGGTTTCGGGCCTCCCTGCCAGGAGGCACCGCGGAGTGTATCTTCAGACTCTTCAGACGATGCATGGCCGATTCCACAACCATGGAAAGGTGTGGCAGATGTGCTTTCTGAAAACCAGGGCTCTTACGGAGTCGACAGATCGAATCGACTCGCTTGCTAAGAACCGGCGCCGAGGCCGGTACCTCCCACATACGGAAGAGGAGCCGTTCCAGCATCGGAGGAACCGGAACAGTAAAGGCCTCCTTCGGAGGAGAGTCATACTGTAGCGCCTCGAGCTCTTCAGCTCGAGGCTCTTCCTCGGGATCCGCCGGAATAGCCAAGGCAGTGGCCATATCCTGGACGAACTCCGAGAACCGGGTGTCCTCCGGGGGGGGACCTACTCCGGGGCTCAGACTGCGGTGAGTCCGAAGGGACGCACCGAGTCTTAAAGGTGTCAGGAGACTCCTCGTCCTCCGTCTCCCAAGCCGACTCATCCGAGAAAGAGTCGGGGTCCGACCCCGCGGGGCCCTGGAGCACCCGCCCCGACGCCGGAAGCACCGGCGTCGACGCCTTCGTCCCGAACAGGAGGTCGAGGGGGACCGCGACCGAGGTTGACTCCGAGCCATGATGGACTCTAGTATCAGCTCGGTCTCCAGGGTCGACTTTGACGTCGATGTCCCGGTGGTCGGGGCAGATGCGCCAGACAGGCTGGCCATCAGTGCCCGCTGCTGCTCCATGAAGGCAGACATTCTGCTCTCCAAGGCTGTCATCCTGAGACTCAGCTCAGGAGACGCAGCAGCCACCGACATCGGCTCCCTGGGAGGAGAGTCCACAAGGACTACGGGGCTTACGTGTCCAGCAGACTCCGGCTCCACACGAGGAATTTTGGCAGGCTTCTCTGGTTCCACAGGCCCGGGGCGACGGTCGGGGGTCTTAGACCTGGCCCTCAAGGAGCCAGGGACCTCCTCCGACGCCCTCACGAGCCGTTTCTTCCTCTTGCGTTCCCGGTCGGGGGACCCCCTGTCCGAGGAGCTTCGACGGCGCTCGGGATCGGAATCCCGAGATGTCGAGGCCTCAGACGAGGTCTGGGGGCCGGCCGGAGGCTGAGTCCGAGAAAAGTCTTTCCTTTTGCTGCTGGCAACTTCGTAGTGCCTTGGAAGACATCTTCCCACAGGTCCCGCACGACTTAGGATCGTGGTCGGGGCCGAGGCACCGAAGGCAGCTGTCGTGTGTGTCGGTGAGAGACATTAGTTTCTTACACCGATCACACTTCTTAAAACCACTGGAAGCCATCGGGGAAAAAAAGAGTCCCCGCGAGGTCAAAAGAACGGCCTTCCAGGGAAAAAGAGAAAAAAGGGCGCGAACCCCAGCCACAAAAGGCAAAAACCGAAAAAGAGGAACCGGGCTCGATACCGTTGTACCGAACCCGGCGGGAGGGGAACCGGCGTCGAACCGGAAGAAAAAAAGAGCAAAAAAAAAAAAATCGCTGAAAAATCTACTTTTAACCGGGAAAACTGGACACACGTCCGGTGGGCTTCACGGAAAAAAAAGAGACTGAGGTAAGATGGCACCTTTAGGCGGGAAGGGAACCGCGCATGCGTGCCTGCATTCCCAAAGGCTTTCATAGAAAGCTGGGGAAATGCTCTGCTGGGGCTTCATCGGCGCCGATGACACCCATATGTGAGGACTGACTTCCTGCTTGGTCCTGGAGAACAGGGTTTACAACTTGGCTAACTGGGGTAACCATGTACAGGCTACTTAGTAGCAGCTACTCAGTTAAATAACTATATACAGGCAAAACAGGATTTGAAAAAGGTTTGGACAAGTACCTGGAGGAAAAGTCCATGAACCATTTTAAAGAGGACCAGGATAAGCATTGTGGACTCAGTGTACCTTTTTGGGAACCCGCCAGGTACTTGTGACCTGGATTGGCTACTGTTGGAAACAGGATACTGGGCTTGATGGAACTTGGTCTAACCCAGTATGGCATTTCTCATGTTATGTTCTTTAAGATGGCACAGATGATTACTTACGTGAATGAGATACATCAACTTTGGCACCATGGTGAAATGGAGTGCCTAAATGACATGCTATGCAAACTTCAAGCTGGTCTGCATAACATTATATAAACGAAGTCAGCTACTGGTTTCCATTCAAAGAAAGATATGGAAGCAGCACAGAATGGAATCCATAACCACCACCACCATAGCTATAAGGAGCAAATTATGGGAGATTAAGAATCAACAAGGTTCAACCACTGAGACTAGATTTGAATAAGAAAGCAAGCTATACAATAAGTTCTCATGTACTTCAGCAGCAATGATCTAAGCACTAGCTGGGCGGGGGAGCCTCCTGCAGTCCCAGCCTCTCCCAGCAGGTGGGGCTGTAGTTTTCACTTTTAGTCCTTGAAGGGTGCAAACTGTTTGGGTTTTCAGATTATCCTTAATGAATATGATGGACATAAATTTGTATACAGTGGAGACAGTATAAAAGAAACCTCTCTCAGGTCTAAATTCATTAGAGGCATTTTGAAAACATGCCGTGTTTGTGATCATTAGTAAATACCACTGCTGTTGAGACTGGGGCAGGAGTACTGGCTCTTGGGGAGCTCATAGATCCTGCAGTACCAGCTTCATCTAGCAGGAGAGACTGCAGGTGCACTGGCTGTGGAGCAGCTCACAGTTCTGGCAGGCCATGCTTCTCCCAGAATGCTCCTATACTGTGGGGAACAGTATAGGAGCATTAGTTGTGGGGCAAATTCTTAACTCTTGCTATCCTTGCAGGAGGTGCTCTAGAGACTAGTGCGAAAGCGCAGGCCTTGGGAGCGTTCACAGCTAGCTGGAGGCACCAGAAGGAATATAATGAACGTGCTTGGTGAAGGAAGCCTGCTGTTCTTGTTCTTAGCGGCCCACGATTTGCTGTTTACTATTTAAGGAATTATATTCAGAACATTTGAAGTTTCTTTTCTGTTAGTAGGTAGTACAGGGAGAGGGAGAACAGGGCAGACGACAGAATAAAAAACTCTTAATGGAATTCTGTAAGTCTAGCAATAAGTCTAGAGGAGGAACTCTCACTCACTAACACAAACTGACCCAAAGATCAGTTTGTAACAGAGAGCAAAGATGAGTGTCAGAAAGGGGACACTTCCATTGGGCATAAAGAAACAGTGAAGGGGTACAAACACAGAACATGCCTTCATTTCACAGGACAATCTGAGTGCTTGCAGGTGATCTGTAAGGATGGAACCCCTACTGACCACCTCATTTCCTTTGGACAGAAGAATTTGGTCCTGGCTTGTTACTCCTGCTAAGATGCACTGTAATCCCTATCTATCATCCTGCTAATACTCATCCTTGTGCATGCTAGATACTGTGCAGAATGCAGGGACTGGCATCAACATGCCAAAAGCAGCCCAAAACATCATGATGCAGCAGGACTTGGATAGTAACAGAGAGGAGTCATGAAAGGGCAGGGGATGGAGCATTTCCCGAAAGTCATTAGAAACCCTTTCTACTGGACCTGGGGATCCCTTACAGAATTCCATCAAGATCAGGCCTGGGTTAGTCTTAAACATGCAGTAAGCCAGCAACACAGAGGCAGTAAGAGAGGGCTATGTCCCACCTTCCCAGTCTCTACTGGGCATGGACGGCAGTGCAGGGTACGCATCTCCGAAATCATAATCTACAAAAACGGAGGATAAAACTCAGGATTAGAAACAGAGGAAGGAGAGGGAGGGGAAGGATACAGAATGGGGAAAAACAACTGTCTTCTTGGAAATATTCACAGGTAAGATACATTTGTTAACGTATGTAGAGAGGCAATCTGCTGTGTGCTCATCGTACCAGCTGAGAGAATGTTCCTTAAATTTCTCAAGATTCTTTATGGTTACATGAGTTGCAGGCAGGCACAATAGCGAAGTTACTCACCTGTAGCATGTATTCTCTGTGGAGAGCAGGATAAGTCCTCAAGTATGGGTAACAGCGCTAATAGAGCCCTCACAACTCCTTCTAGAAGCTTTTGGAGAGCTTCACCGTTTGTGGAGAGTCTTCCCACCTGCCGCCGCAGCACCCCCTCCATGCTGTCCATGAAGAACACATGCTACAGGTAAGTAACTTCGCTTTCTCCATGGAACAGCAGGATTAAGTCCTCACATATGAGAATCCCTAGCTACAGGCTGCCTTTAACAAAAAAGGGACTATAACCAAGTGCTGAAACTGAGGCAAAATAATGTATACTTTTAGTGGCAACAGGCCTTTTGTTCAATTTATTTTTTTAAGGCAGCCTGAACAGAAAGAAATGAGTCTGGGGGGATCGAGTTAAATTCTAATCCTCAAAAAGATTCTGCAGTATCGACTGGCCAAATCTGCTATTGAAATGGAGTTCCCCTCCAGACAGCAGCATGAAGTGAATATGTGAACAAAAGTCTACATGGAAGCTTTGCATATCTCTTCCATGCAGACTGAGCACAAGTGGGACATCAGTGCCGCCATGGCTCTGGGGCAATTTCTCCAAAAGGGCTCTGGCATTGTGAGCCATGACATGTCTCTCAAGGCTTAGGCCCGTCTGGGCATAAGTGAAAGAGATGCAGTCTGCGAGCCAAATAGACAGAGTACATTTACAGATAGCAGCACCTAACTTGCTGGGGTCAAACAAATCAAAGTCAGATGGACTTTCTAAGGGCTTTTGTCCACACCAAACAGAAGGCTAGGGCTCTTTTACAGTCCAACATGTGTAGCACAGCTTCCCCTTTGTGAGAATGAGGTATGGGAAAAAGGTTGGAAGAGCGACTGACTGATTAAGGTGGAAATCTGACACATCATAAGGAACAGATGGGTCTGAAATGCCACCCTGTTGTGAAAGAATTTTGTGAATAACAGAGAAACATGATGGCAGAAAAAGATCATATGGCTTATCTAGTCTGCTCTTCCGTTATCAACGAGTATAGTCTCGTTTTTCTTTAGAGATCTTCTGTGTTTGTCCCATGCTTTCTTGAATTCAGATACTGTTCTAGTCCTTATTATCTACACTGGGAAACTATTCCACGCATCTACCTCTCTTCTGAGGGAGGAGTGGCCTAGTGGTTGAGGCAGCAGCCTCAGGCTGGACGGATTGGGGTTTCAGTCCCACTGGCGCTCCTTGTTGCCTTGGGCAAGCCACTTAACCCTCCATTGCCTTAGATTGTGAGCCCTTTGGGGATAGGGAAATACATATACATATAGTACTGAATGTAACTTCCTGAACCACTTAGCTGCTACCTGCTATAGGCAGTATATCAAGTAAATAAACTATAACTATAACTTTCCGTAAATAAATATTTTCACATATTACTCCCAAGTCTATCCCTTTTCACCCTCATTCAACATCCCCTTGTTGCAGAGCTTGCTTTCAATTGAAAGAGGCTCTCCTTCTGTGCACTTATGCCACGGAGGTATTTAAATGTCTCTATCATATCCCCTCTATCCCACCTTTCCTCTAAAGTACACATATTGAGATCGTTAAGTCTTCCCCCATATGGTTTACAATGAAGACCACTGACCACTTTGGTAGCCACCCTCTGCACCAACTCCATCCTGTTTATATCCTTTTGAAGGTGCGGTCTCCAGAATTGCACACAATACTCCAAATGAGGTCGCAGCAAAGACTTATACAGAGGCACTATCACCTCCTTTTTTCTACTGGCCATTCCTCTCCCTATGCACCAAGCATCCTTCTGGCTTTCGCCATCACATTTTCTACCTTGTTAGTCCTTTCTAAGGCAATCAGAAACAATCACGCCCAAGTCCCGTTCCTCTTTCGTGGACAGAAGTACTTCACCCCCTATACTGCACCGCTTGCTTGGATTTTTGGAACCCACATGCATGACCCTGCATTTTTTTAGCATTACTTCTCAGCTGCCAAATTCTCGACCATTCAAGCTTAGCTAGATCCCTCCTCATGTTATCTACTCCTTCCTGGGCGTCCACTCTATTGTAGATTTTGGTATCACCTGCAAAGAGGCATACCTATTCTGTTCTATGTAATTATCTCTTGTATATAGTTTACCCCGGTTCTCCAAGTTTGTACTCCTGTTCGATGTAAACCAAACAGCTTGTTGTTATGGTCTTTATGTTATAATGTAAACCGCGCTGATGCCGAATAGTGCGGTATATAAGAACTTGTAATAAAATAAATAAATAAATAAATAAATAAAAATAAATACCTTACTCAACAGCCTTTCTGCAATATCACTAACAAAAATGTTAAAAAGAACCGACCAAGGACAGATCACTGCAGCACACCACTGCTACCATCCTTCTCCTAAGAGTGAGCTCCATTTACCTGTACCCTTTGACGCCTCCCACTCAACCAATTTCTAATCCAAGCAGTCGTTTTAGGGTCCATTCCTAGGATGCTCAATTTATAAGACCAAAATATAAAAAAATCCTGAACCCTTACTATCAATTGTAGTTATAAATTAAAAGACCTCAAATGAATAGAGCAGATAGTGCTTCCAGCAAGACAGCCACAAGGCCACAAAGCCAGGAGTGCTCATAATTTCATCATTAATCCAAACAGTGTCCCTATATCGAGTATCTTTATTTAAAAAAAAATATATATATATTTTTTTAAATAGGAATTACACTTACCTGGTAATTGTGGTTCCTTGAATGACTCCAGTTTAGTCCTCAACCTCTGGATAGTGAACCTCCTCCTGCAGTTTGGAGACTGGGCATGTCAAACTCATGACATCACTGGATATAGCCTGCTGGTCTCTCCCATCATCCCCCAGTGAACTATTGACAAAGCAGACTCAAAGGAGCAAAAAATATGTAACTTTTTTTTTTTTTAACTTAACATTATATTCAAGGACACGCAGAACATATAACCTATCTACCTACTACTCCCCTTCCAGAAGGAAAGGGACTGCTTCCTGCATGCTCTCCTTTCCGTTGAATGCCTAGCCCTAAACAATCCAGAGCAATATAGCAATATATATAACAATATATAACAATATCATAATATAATAATATAACAATATAGCGCAAAACAAATGGAAGCATCAAAACGACTGAACACCAGTGAAGGCCTATATCCACTTTTAACCTTGCACTTCCTCCAGCAGAAAAACCA
This sequence comes from Ichthyophis bannanicus, assembly GCA_033557465.1. Classification (NCBI taxonomy): domain Eukaryota; kingdom Metazoa; phylum Chordata; class Amphibia; order Gymnophiona; family Ichthyophiidae; genus Ichthyophis; species Ichthyophis bannanicus. Next base: position 25,514,772 of record CM066042.1, read on the forward strand.
CTGCTAAGACCCCATCCCCAGGCGGGAATGAGGACTAAAAACTGGAGTCACTCAAGGAACCACAATTACCAGGTAATGTAATTCCTATTTCCTTATCGTTCCTCCAGTTTAGTCCTCAACCTCTGGGATGTATCAGAGCAGAAATCAATGGGAGGGACCTTTCCAGCCGGATCTCAACACCGCCTCCCTGAAAACAGCATCCTTAGCCGCCAGAACATCTAGGCGGTAGTGCTTACTGAAAGCATGGAGAGACAACCAAGAGGCCTCCCTACAGATGTCCACTGGCGGAACCAAACTGTACTCCGTCCAAGAAGATGCTTGCACTCTGGTAGAGCAAACTCGTAAGCTCCCTGGGACTGTACGGTCCTGCAGAAGATAAGCCGACGCACTCACCACTCCAATCCATCCAGAAATGGACTCCTTCGCCACTGCTTCCCTTTGCGGGGCCTTCCAAACACCCCGAAGAGAGACGATCTGCCTTGCGAAAATTTCTGAAACCTTTGAACACTGCCGCAGCGCTCTCTTGACGTCCAAACAGCGCAAGCTATGGTTCAATACGCTCCCCTCCGCCACACCTAGCACTGGAAGAGAGACCATTTTAGTTAGGTGAACATAGAAACCATCTTTGACAACGACGGAACCAGCCGACAGGCCACCTTCTGTCTGGAGACAGACAAAAAATGATTCCTAACAGGTCAACGCCTGCAACTCCGAAAATCGCCTTGCCAAACAGATGACCATCAAACATACTGTCTTCAAGGCAAAACCCTTAGCCTATGCCCGTTGCAAGGGCCCCAATGGCACGCTAGCTAACGTTCTAAAACCAACTTGAGCTTCCCCGGTGGAATTAATATCCTACGAGAGGGCTACAGTCTGGTAACCGCCTGAGAAAGTGTACCACATCGACCTGTGCATGAGAGCCACACCCTGTCCTTTGCCCCTATAACAAGACAGAGCTGCTAACTGAACTCTCCAGGACCTGCCTTTACCAAACCCGTCCTGCAGAAAACCTAATACCAAGGGAACTGACACTGTTGTCGCGCGAGCGTGCCTCCGCGAGCAGCCGTCCTCAAAGATGCGCCATATATGCACATATGCAAGGGACGTAGACTTTTTTTTTTTTTTTTGCGGCAAGGTGGCAAAGACTACTGCCGAGCAACTCTTTTTCCTTAAGCTTGCCCTTTCAATGGCAACCCCGTAAGCGAAAACTGATGCACCTGAGGCATTTGAAGGGAACTCCGTAGCAACAGAATCTCCAATGTCGGAAACCTCCATGGATTCCCGTCGAGCAACCGTATGAGGCAGGCATACCACGGGCACCTCGGCCAGCCCGAGGCCCCCAACCACATGTTTCCCCGAAGCACTTCAATACGCAGAACCACTCGACCTATTAGTGCCCCCAGTGGAAAGACATAGAGAAGACCGGATGACGGCCGCCGTTGAAACAGTGCGCCGATGCCTTCCAACCTCCTTTCGTGTCGTCTGAAGAAGCGACCCGTTTACGCAGAGTGAAACGCCACCATGAGGTCCATTACTGGCTGTCCCCATATGCGACCGATCTGTGCGAACACCTCCGGATGCCACTCCCATTCTCCGGCATCTACTCGGACCCAGCTGAGGAAATCCACCGTCACAACGTCCTTACCTGTAACATGCGCCACCGAAAACAATGGCAGCCAAAGCTCTATCCACACACACACAGACCCTCTGCCACAGCCTCTATGGCCACACTTCCGGTTCTGCCCTGCCAATTGACGTAGGCCACCGCTGGAGTTGTCGGACAGTACTTGCACCGCTCGACCTGTCACCGTAGCTTCGAACGCCTGCAACGCCCGGCGTATCGCTCGCATTTCCAGTCGGTTGACTTGACCACTGGGTCTCCTGTGTACTCCAAGAGCCTTGCGCGAAATGATCTCTGAACGCAGCGGAGTTTAACAAAGTTTTTGGCCAAGCTCCCGGAGGAAAGGTCCATAACCTTTTATTAGAGAGAAGCTGGAAAATTATTAAATTTTTTTTTATAGCAACTTTCACCAATTCAAGATGTTCTACAAGGCACACAACCCAACAGAGCGTCACATCTGTTGTACATGCAACGGAACCCTTAAAATATGAGCATACATGAATCCACCACTTGCTCCGATACAAGCATTGAGTAGCCTATTCATCTTTTTGGAAACCAGCCAGGTCCTTAAGACTTGGATTGGTTACCCTAAGAAACAGGATACTGGACCTGAAAGAGCTTGGTCTGACCCAGTATGGCATTTCTTGTATCCTTATGAATGGAACCTCCCCAAGGTTTCTGCCTAGGAAGTAACAGGCTGCGCCTGGCCCTATGGCTAGCTCACACGGAGCAGTGCGGCCTAGTGGTTGAGGCAATTTGCCAGAAGACCAAGGGTTTGAATTCCAATTGAGACCACCAACCTTGGGCCATAAAAACTGGGGTTTCTGGTCCCACCGGTGGTCCTTCTGGCCTTCGTTAAGCGACTTAACCCTCTGCCTCAGGTACCAAAACATAAATTGTGAGACCTTCAGGGACAAGGGAAATAGAAATACCGTAATCGACTGTATGCCACCCTGACCTGTAGGCAATCAGTATACTCAAATAAATAACTGAATGGGAATATGTGACCGCAGCAAACACTGGCAGTGGAGAGACATCAGAGCTGGTGCTGGTTCCTGGTCTTCCTTTCTTACTCTCTCAGTCCTTCATTGAGAAAAGGCTGAGAATAGATTGTCCAGTGGGCCAGGGACCTTGCGTCCTGGACATCAAAGAGAAAGAGGGGCTAGGATCTGGGAGCAAAGCCCAAAGAGAAAGGGAAACTGGTGACTGACACTGTAGCTCCTCCGGACGGCTCACTCCACAGCAGATCCCACGACTGCATCTCCAACCCCATGTAACACCATGAGGACCTCACGCACTTTATTACAATTGACATCCCCCCCATTACTGGAGAAATTACCTTAGCCTGATAATACAGCCTGAGCAAAGAAATGCAGTCTCACTCTGCAAAGAGTGCACCCAAAAATCATGCCTAAGCAATTGTGAGCACAAACAAAATGCACATCTACATATACGGGTGACCCAGCACCTGTCACCCAAACACAGTGCAGCGAGCACGCTTGAACATAGGCTGAATGCATGGAGCATACACAGAGTATTGACTTCCGCTATGAAACCTTCCAGTGCCCTGGAGCGCTAAGCCCCAGACTGTGCTACCTAGACGTCCTTCTCTTCACCCTCAGCAAGCACACTTTAACAAGATGGCACAGATGGGTTAGTGCCCCTGCTAAGTGCTTAAAGCCCTGCTCTGACAGCACAGGCTCTAGAAATAGATGAGAATTTGCTGGGAAGGGCATGCTAAGTGGAGCTATGAAACACACACAGGCCTTCCTGCAGTCAGAGAAATAGCAGTGGGATACACCGACAACCTTGCAAGTGGAGATCTTAGAGGTTGCTGCCTGTGTGAACCTGATGAGGAATACGATTTTGTATTTTACAACTCCCCCTCCCCCAGGGATGGGGGCACTGAATACTATATGTGATTCATGAGCAGCGCTGCCATCCGGTGGCCTTTAGGGCACCAGAGCCCGACAAATGATACAGAAGTTAAGAACTTTAAATCTTGGTCATATAATCTTGATTTGCAGAACATTACAGTTGCTTGTTTAGTCACTAACCCCTGAGTGCCCATGAGGTGGCCCTGTGGTTATTTCTTCCCTGACTTGCAGAGATCAATCTGATGATGGCTGCATATACACTGTCACAGAAAGGCACTATTGAGTGTACCAGCTGCCCTCTGGTGGCCATAGTTGACAGTTTATTGGTTGTTATTATTATTATATATTTTTTTATATCCTAAGGTTTCCTAAACCTGTCCCTGTGAAACCACAGGCGTTTGGGCAACTTTCACTATAGAATACATTTGCAGACTGTGAATACAAAAAAGGGCTACTGTCTCAAGCACACTTCCAGCCTGTCCCTCCTTCCAACTACAAGTTAGGGCTCTGCCCTTGAAGAACCTAAAAGCTGGAAATTTGCCTAATATCTCAGGACTTAACAGATGTTCCTCAGAGACATGATTAGGAGGGAGAGAACATGTGGCATCAGAGATCAATGCCAAAACTGCTGTCCTATAGAACTAAGAATAAACTTAAAAATAAAGAGGACTGACAACAGCCCCCAGCTGAGGAACCCCCCAAGCCTCAAAAAACCTACAAACAAAAGAAAAACACTAGACCTAAAAATCTAGCTATTCTGCCTGTCGTCTTCCTCACACAGGCAGCTCACTGCAACTCCCGCCACGCGGTCCAATTACCTAGAGAGAAAATGGCCACCCCTTTGCCAAACGAATTTTGGCGCCAAGAACAGCCGCTGCAAACAAGAAGGCCTCAGCAGACCAACAGAGCCCGAAGGCCTTACCTGCAGGGCCGAAAGCCATGCAGCCTGCTCCTACCGCCTTGAATTCATCCGATGCTCAAGCTGCGCTGCCGCACCTGGCAGCCACAGCAAGGACTGCTCAGCCAGTTCCACAGAGTAAAATTAAAATTCCGCAGCAACGGAGAGGCTCCGTCTCACACAGTTTCAGTGTGGCTGTACGGGTCCCGGAGCTCTCTCCCGTACAGTCAAGGGAGAGAGATCCGCACCGGCGAATGCCTGCAGCAAGTGAAAATAACTGACAAGGAGGGAAGGCGAGAGCTGCTACTAATTTAAAGAGCCAGGCTCAAATTTAAAATTACTGTAAATATAAGGAAATTTGCTCCTAATAACTAAAGGGAACTAATCCCCGATTGCCAATTAACCAAAGGTAACTGAATTAAAAGTAAAATTAAAGGTAAAAATCAAAAGTAAAATCAGAATAGAATTCGTCACACTAAATGCTCATCTGTTCCCCCAAGTGAGCCCAGAAGCTAGGCTCACTACGTCCTCCTGCTGCATTTAGACTGGACACACTGGGGGCTGATGGGAGAGACCAGCAGGCTATATCCAGTGGTGTCATGAGTTTGACATGCCCAGTCTCCAAGCTGCAGGAGGAGGTTCACTACCCAGAGGTTGAGGACTAAACTGGAGGAACGATAAGGAATTTAACTCTTAATTTTAATCCCAATCCAATTTAAATTAGAGATCCTCCTAACATCACCAAAACTTTAATCAAAAATTACTTTAAAAAAAAATAACACACCCCCATCAGCTGACAGTTATAAAAGCACAAAATTGCCATGCAGCCAAACTCAAAGTGGCAAAATATCTGACGCAATATTGTGTTTCGACTTATCTGCATCCTGAATACAGATGATTTTAAGGCATCATAGTGTGCTCTCCAAATCTTCAAAATAGTCCTAGCCTACACATACTCCGGAGACAGCTGTAGGTAATTTTGAGGTCCTTTAATTATAACTACAATTGATAGTAAGGGTTCAGGATTTTTTATATTTTGGTTTTGATTATAATCCTGTTTCTATTAGGCCTTTTGTGTAATCAATTTATTAACAAGTCACCTGCGTGGAACGGTGTCAAAATCTTTACTGAAATCTGAGTACACCACATATAGGGCTCTCTCTCAGTCCAACTCTCTGGTCACCCAATCAAAGAAATCAATCAGATTTGTCTGACAAAATCTGCTTCTAGTAAACCCATGCTGCCTTGGATCCTGCAAACCATTGGCCTCCAGAAACCTTACTATCCTCTGCTTTAGCAGTGTTTCCATTAATCTACTCACTACAGAGTTCAGACGAACTGGCCTGTAGTTCTCAACCTCATCCTTACTTCCGCTTTTGTGTAAAGGGACTACACACACTTTCTCCAGTCCTTTGGGACCACTCCAGACTATAAAGAAGCATTTAAAAGGTCAGACAGTGGAGCCACTAGAACTTCCCTAAGTTCCTTCAATACTCTCGGATGAACTATAAGGGCCTAAAGCTCGCTCACTATGCGCGCTGAAGTTACCACAACTAAGAACAAGATCTTCCAGGTCAAGAACTTCAGAGGACATGTATTGAACGGCTCAAAGGGAGCTTTCATTAGCTGCACGAGAATCACATTAAGGTCCCAAGACACTGTGGGTGGCTTGAATGCGGGTTTCAGAAGTAATATGCCCCACATAAAGCAGAAAATGAGTCTGTACAGAGATGGGTTTATCTTCTATCAAATGATTGTATGCTCCAATTACAAAAGGACCTTGATAAATTGGGAGACTGGGCATTCAAATGAGAGAGGGAATTAAATGTGGACAAGAGCAAAAATATGCACGTGGCTCGCAATGCAGAAAGGGGCCTGTCCGACCCGTCCGGATGTCCAAAAACTGGACAGGCTGGATTTGCACCCACGAGAGCTAGACGTTCCTGCAGGAGCTAGACATTCCTGCGGGAGCAGAATCAGGGCAAAGGGCTTGAATAGGCCAGACGGGCCCTGATTTAGCCCCAATGCATGTCTGGCAACCTCCCCGTCTAGCCCTCTCCATGCCCTGCATGGAACCACGGTGCCATGGCACCTAACGCCATGCAGGAGCCCCACTTCCCCATGTCACATTGGACATGTTGTTCCCCACTGCCTGACCCCCAAAGGAGCCTGCCAAGGCTGGAAACGGGCTGTGGGGAAACTCCTGCTGCTCCTCACCTGCTTTGTGCTGCCCACCGATGTCATTCGCGGTGACCAGGGAGACTTATCCACCTCCGAAGTGGAATAAGTTCCCTGGTCATTCTTGCACCCCTGGACGTACAGGGCCGTGACCGGAATCGGCCCTGTACGTCCGAGATCATAGGGCTGCTTCTGCTCCACCCACTCTCCTCCCTTTCGCAGCCTCCTCCCACCCCCATCCAGAGCTCCTCACAAAGCAGTCTCATACATGCAGGGAGTTCTGAACCCAGAATCGGGTCCTACCGAATAGCGGGGGTTGGACGTCCAGGTTGGACATCAAACCCCGCTATTCGTGACTCAGCATGCGGGCTTTAGGGAAGAACAACCCAAACTACAGTTATACGATGCAAGATTCCACATTAGGAGTCACCACCCAGGAAAAGGATCTAGGCATCTGCCATTTGGATGCCCTGTCTCCCAATTTATCAAGGTCCTCTTGCAATTTTTTTACAATCCTCTTGTGTTTTAACCACCATCCTGAATTTTTCTCTGACCAAATACTTGTTCAGTTCTCTGAGATCTAGGATGGGGCAGAATCCCCCCATCATTTTGGGACAAGGAAGTACCTAACATAAAATCCTCACCCTTCTTGCCCTGGAGGAATGAGCTCAATTACTTTTGAGTTCTAAAAGGTGGTGATTTCCTAAAGAAGTGCCTGCAGGTGTTGAGGATAAAGTGATTGGACCCTCTGAGGGAGTTTGAAAATATGAAGTTTGTAACCTCTCTGGAAAATATGTAAGACCCAAGAATCAGAGCTTATAAGGAGCCATCTTTGAGCAAAGAGTGAGCCTCCCCAAGACTGGAGGTCCCCTGAAAGGGTTATGGGTTGAGTAGCTATGTTCTGTAGAAAGCAGTCAAAACCCCATCCCTCGTTTTGGCTGAGGTCCTGGCTGGGTCTTCTGAGACCTCTCCTGCTTAGGTCAAGCATGGGAGGAATGCCTGGATTAGGAACAACAAAGTAGGGAAATACCTATGTCTGTGAGAGCAGTAGGTTTTCTGATGACCTCTGCTGTGGCATCTCCTAGCAGAGAGCATTCTGAGCGTATCAGAGTGCTAACTGATCATAGAAGCAGCTTCTAGAATTTTATCTCCAAAGAGACTGTCTCCATGGTACGGTACGTCAGCCGTAGGTCGCTTGTACTATGTATTGAGTTTCTCTTGAGGGAAAGAGAGACAGACATTTTTAGGCTACACCTGATGTCCCATAAGAACATGCCCACGTAGAGCTGGTAAGAAGCCATGTGGGAAGCAAGCATGGCTTTCTGAAACATTTTCCTCCCAAAAGAGTCCAAGGTCAAAGCCTCTTTCCCCAGGGGGCACTGAGGAATGAGACTTGGGAGTGCTTGGCTTTTTTGAAAGCAGATTTGGTGACCATAGAGTGGCGCAGTACCTGGAGCTTTTCAAATGCAGGAGCCCTCTTAACTCTGTACATGGAGTCGACCTTCTTAGTAATTGGAGGTAAGAGAGGGAGGGGGGTCTCCCACATTCTCATCTGTACCTCTGAAGAATACGGTGAACAGGCACTATCACTACTTCCTTGGGGGCAGTGGAATATTGGAGGATTTCCAACTCTTCTGGGTTCCTCCTCCATCTCCAAAGAAAACGGTATGGCCATAGCGATATCCCTCACAAAATCATGAAAGGTAAGTTCCTCAGGAGGACATTTACATCTCTTATGAGAAGAAGGGCTTGATGATAACTCTGGAGACCTATCCTTCAATAGGAGGGTCCAGCTCATCATCAATCACTCAGCCTTCTGAATCTGACAGAGTAGTAATCAAATGACCTCCGAGTTTTTGCCTGGATGGCTCTATGGCCCTTTGGGAATCTGGAGCTCCTCTGGGAGCACCAATGCACCACTGATCCCTCGAAACTTGGAAAGTCACCGATTCCTGATGTACTGGAGAGGGATATCGCCGGGTCAGGTATTCATGTCAAGGCCCTTTGATTCTCCTACCACAGGCAGACAATGTGACTCAAGGACGAGCTTGATGTCTCGATGTGCCATGCTTGGAGCTGTAAGGATACTAAGCTCACACATGACGAACAGCAGCATGAAACTATCCTTGAAGTGTTTCAGAAGGTACCCTCCATAGCTGCCCTCTCCAAAGGCAAATGGGGGTTCAGCAGACTTGACCGATGTTCCTAAAATATGACAGGACATATCAGCAGGCTGGTCTTGGCTTTGGGAAGGTTGCTGTTGCCACTCAGTAGGTTTTGAGGCTGAGCCTTCCTCACGTCGGAGCAGCTTTGACAGTAGCTCCTGCAAGCCCTTTATACTCTCAGTATCATGTCCTAGCGAGCCTCGGCGTCAATGCCCCTAAGCCTCTATCTGATGTTCAACGTCTGACTCTTGAGGACGTGGACAAATCAGCCTTCAGGGAAGCATCAGATGATATCAATGCTCTGGGGCTCTACAGATGCTTTTTCGAGGATTTCTCGATACCAATGCCAGTATCTGGTGCAGCCTTAGAAGCCATTGAGACCGATACTGCTGATGCCAAAGATGATGGATTGGCTTAGAAGCATTAAAAATTATTTCAATCTGTTTCTTATGACTTTGAATGCCTCTTCTTGTCATCTGTAAGCACAACTTACAAGGTGGTGGCTTATGGTCGGGTCCCATGCACCATAGGCACGAAATGTAAGTAAGTATCTGTGATGGACATGGTCATAGACCATCTGAAACACTTTTTAAACCTGCTGGCGCGTTTTTGGGACATCTCGGCCAGAAAAATAGCTAATGCAAAATCAAATGACTCGATTGTGAAAAACATTTTGTGGTGGGACTGCCAAGTGCCTCAGGGAGCTGTGGCGACAGGGTGAAAATAAAGGAAATTTGGAAAAGGCAAAAAACCTAACTAAGGATCTCAAAGGTAAGAAAATAACTGCAATGCCAGGCAGAAAATAAAAACTGCGTAAGAAATCACAAAAAGGAACACTCGCATAACTAGTACACAGCAGAACTCAGATGTGCATCTGACAGGCTCTGTGCCAAAAATGAACTGAGGAGAAATGGTGCCACGGCAGCAAGACATGCGCATGCGCAATGAAGCTCTCCAAAGGCTTCTAGGAGGAGATGGGACAGCTCCTGCACCAGGGTGCCACTGGTGATGTCGCCCATACACAAGGACTTAATCCTGCTTGTCCATGGAGAAATGAAAACCCCAACATAAGGTGTTCCTGTTAAGGCAGATCATATTGACCAAATGCTTTATTCGACTATATGGGCAGTGCTCCTTAAGAGTAGTTACTCACCTGTAACAGGTGTTCTCCAGGAGCAGCAGGAATCAGTTCTCACATATGGGTGACGTCGGCGCCAACGGAGCCCCCGTGCGGAGCATTTCCCCAGCTCTCAAAGAAAGCATTTGGGAATTGCAGCACGCATGCGCGGTCCCCTTCCCGCCCAAGGGTGCCATCTTGCTCAGTCTGATGACATAGCTAAAAGACAGCAAAAAAATTAGAAAAAATAAATCATATGACTGCAACTCCAAGGGGAGGAGGGAGGGTTGTGAGGACTGATTCCTGCTGCTCCTGGAGAACACCTGTTACAGGTGAGTAACTACTCTTTCTCCAGGACCAAGCAGGAAGTCACTCCTCACATATGGGACTCCCCAGCTTACGGCTACCGGAGACCTCAAGCCGAAAAAATGAACTCCCTCTAGCTCGTCAGTACGTAAGGAAGGAATCTTCTCTGAGAACGCCCCCGACCGGTAGCCCAACACCAGGGCCGGAGGCTAGGAGTTGCCTAAACCCCAAAGAGATTATGGAGTACTGCCTGTCCGAAAGCACTGTCCCTTCGGGAATCCCTCTGAAGGCAGTAATGAGCCGCAAAAGTCTGGCTTGAAGACCAAGTAGCAGCCCGGCAGATGTCTGCCAACGGAACAGAGCGCAGATGAGCCACTGACGCAGCCTTCGCCCTGACACGATGAGCCGTGACTCGACCCTCCAACGAGAGGCCGGCTGCCCCATAAGCCCAGGCGATACAGTCAGTGACCCATATGGACAAAGTACGCTTGGAGACAGGTAGCCCCAACCTATTGGGGTCAAAAGAAACAAAGAGCTGAACAGCCCTTCGATGCTCCTGCGTACGGTCAAGGTAGAAGACAACGCCCTCCTACAGTCCAGGGTATGCAGGACCATCTCAGCCCGGCTGGCATGCGGCCTGGAAAAGAAGGTCGGAAGAACCACCTCCTGATTGAGGTGAAAAGGGGAGACAACCTTAGGAAGAAACTTCGGGTGAGTCCGTAAGACTACCCTATTCCTGTAGAACCTAGTGAAAGGGGGATCAGACACTAGGGCCTGAAGGTCACTCACTTGCCTAGCAGAGGTAAGAGCTACCAGAAACAAGGTTTTCCAGGAGAGAAAACGGAGAGGGCAGGTAGCCATAGGTTCAAATGGCGGACAACTAAGCTGCTGTAAGACCACATTCAGATCCCACTCAGGGGCTGGTGGACGCAAAGGAGGCTTAAGCAGGAGGAGGCCTCTGAGAAAAAGAGCTACCAAAGGGTGGTTGGAAAGAGACCTCCCGTCCACCAGCGAGTGGTGTGCTGAGAGAGCACTGAGGTGAACCCTGACAGAGTTGGACTTAAGGCCTAGATTGGAGAGGTAAAGCAAATATTGCAATACTACCGCTACCAAGCACGAGAAGGGATTCTCGCTGTGCTGAGCACACCAAGCGGAGAACCTACGCCACTTAAGAGCGTAGGATTTTCTGGTGGATTGCCGCCCGGAGGCTAAGACCACGTCTTCCACCTCTCTAGGCAGGAGTAGGGGAGCCAGGACTACCCTTTCAGCAGCCAGGCCATCAGATGAAGGGACTGGAGGTTGGGGTGCAAGAGAGACCCCTGGTCCTGAGACAGGAGATTGTGTTGAAGTCCCAGAGGCAGGGGAGTGTCCACCGCCAGTTGCAACAGGAGTGGGAACCACGGCTGCCTCGGCCACCTGGGAGCTATCAGAATCATTGAGGCCCTGTCCTTGAGGACCTTGTTCAAGACACTAGTGGCATGGGAGGAAACGCATACAGTAGGCCTTGGGACCACGGAATCAGAAAGGCATCCGCTGCTACTCTGAGAGGATGCGGTTGTCTGGAACAGAATCTCGGGAGTTGCCGGTTCAGAGGGCTGGCGAAGAGATCCATGGTGGGGAGGCCCCACCTGAGAAAGATCTGCTGAACCACCAATGGATTCAATCTCCATTCGTGTGGTTGCAGGATCCTGCTCAGTCTGTCCGCCAGGTAATTTTCTTGACTGGGGAGGTAGACAGCCTTGAGGAGGATTCCGTGATTGACGGCCCAAGAGCACAGCCGTTGGGCCTCCTGACAGAGAAGGAAGGAGCCTGTGCCTCCCTGTTTGTTCACGTAGAACATGGCAACTTCATTGTCCGTCTGGACCAGTACAGACTGGTGAGACGTGAGGTGGGAGAAGGCTCTCAGAGCTAGGCGTATTGCCCGTAGCTCCAGGAAGTTTATCTGCTGAGCAGCCTCCCAAGGAGTCCAGAGACCCTGAGTACATGCCCCTTGGCAATGTGCTCCCCAACCTAGAAGAGAAGCATCTGTCGTCAGCACTCGAGAATGCGGTGGGGATTGAAAATCCACTCCGAGTACCAGATTCGGAAGATGAAGCCACCATTGTAGAGAGGAGAAGAGCAGGGAGGATACTCTCACCGAGTCTGCAAGGCTCCCTGTGGCCTGATGCCACTGAGTTCGAAGGTTCCACTGAGCAGGCCGCATGTGCAGGCGGGCATTGGGGGTGACATGAACCGTGGAAGCCATATGGCCGAGAAGTCTCAGGAATTGCCTGGCGGAGACCAGGGAATTGCTGTGAAACTGCCTGGCTACATCCATCAACCGGAGGGCCCTGTCCACTGGCAGAAAAGCCCTCGCCTGAAGAGTGTCTAGCCTTGCTCCTATGAATTCCAAGTTCTGGGACGGGACCAAAGTGGACTTTGCGAAGTTTATGACAAACCCCAAGTGTTGAAGCAGAGCCACAGTGCGAAGGGTGGCTTGACTGGCCTCCTGGGAAGACTGGCCTCTTATGAGACAGTCGTCCAGGTATGGAAACACAAAAAGACCTTGAAGCCTCAGGTAGGCCGCCACCACCGCCAGGCACTTGGTGAACACCCTTGGAGCGGAGGTTAGGCCAAAGGGAAGTACTCTGTACTGGTAGTGGTTTCCCCCCACAACAAATCTGAGATACTGTCTGTGGTCTGGATGAATAAGGATGTGAGTATAAGCATCCTTTAGATCTAAGGAGCATAGCCAATCTCCCTGCTGGAGGTAGGGTAGCAGGATTCCAAGGGTAAGCATCTTGAACTTTTCCCTCTCCAGGAACTAGTTGAGGTTGCGCAAGTCTAGGATGGGTCTGAGGCCTCCTGTTCTTTTTGGTACCAGAAAGTACCTGGAATAAAAGCCGTGACCTCTCAGGTGGTGGGGCACCGGTTCCACAGCCTGTTCCTTTAGCAGACTTGCTAACTCCTGAAGGAGTAGGTCCCTGTGCAGAGGGAGTCTTGGAGGCTCCCCTGGAAATTAGGAGGCAGGTACCTGGTGAAAATGGAGAAGATAGCCCTTTTGGACTATATGGAGCACCCAGGTATCTGATGTGACGGCTGACCACCTGTGGGCAAAATGGGCCAGCCGGCCTCCTGTGCTGATGTGAGCCAGCTGAGGAGAAGAGGCTATGCTTGCTGAGTCAAAAAACCCCACCCTGCTGAGCAGGGGCCGGTGTTGGTGGCTTGGGGGCCTTCTGCCTATGGGGCCCATGACCCTGCCCCTTGGCCTGCTGACCCTGTTGGGGAGCTGCAGAGGCCTGATAATGAGGGTATGGTTTATAGGCAGATGACTTCCTCGGGTAAAAGGTCTTTTTTCCCGAGCCCTTCTTCTTCTGAGAAGGGGCAGAGGTTTTTCTGGACAGCCTAGTCCTGGTTATAGTCTCGGTCTCGAGTTCTGCAGCCTTTTCAGCCATGGGCTTGCCAATGAGGTTTTCACCTCGGCAGGGGACATCGACCAACTTGTCCTGCACCCATGGCTCAAGGTCGGAAGACTGTAGCCAAGCCTGTCGGCGGGCACCAATGCCGGCCCCGGCTACTCAGGCCGAAGCCTCGAAGCCATCGTAGGCTGCTCGAGAGATAAACTTCGAGCACTCTCGAATACCAGTGGACAAGGCTTGGAACCGCTGCAAAGGTTCCTCGCAGAGACCAGCAGAGAACCTGGCAATCTCCTTTGCCAGGTCTCGGAGATACATGCCCATGTAGACTGGTAAGTCTGGACACGGCAAGCAAGCATAGAACCCTGGAAGCACTTCTTACCGAGGGCATCCAGGTTCCGGGCCTCCCGGCCGGAAGGCACCAAGGAGTGCATCTTCTGACTTTTCAGTCGATGCATGGCCGATTCCACAACCATGGAGTGGTGCGGTAATTGTGCCTTTTGGAACCCGGGGCTCTTGCGGACTCGATAGATGGAATCGACCCGCTTGCTTAACACCGGCGTCGAGGCCGGGGTCTCCCACATGCGGAAGAGCAGCCGCTCCAGCATCGGTGGAACCGGTACAGTAAATGCCCCCTTTGGGGGAGAGTCATACTGGAGGGCATCGAGCTCCTCGGCTCGAGGCTCCTCCTCGGGATCCGCGGGGAAGGCCAAGGCCTTGGCCATATCCCGCACGAAGTCCGAGAACCGGGTATCCTCCGATGGGGATTGTCTCCGAGGCTCGGACTCCGGCGAGTCCGATGGGACACACAGAGTCCGATAAGTGTCGGGTGACTCTTCGTCCTCCGTCTCCCAGCCCGACTCCTCGGAGGAGGAATCGAGCGGCTCCGGTCAGGCGGGCACCGATGCCATCCGCCCCGACGCCGAGGGTACCGGCGTCGACGACCTCGGTCCCGAACGGGAGGCTGAGGGAGACCATGGCCGAGGATCGACTCGAGCCCGCATGGACTCGAGGATCGGCTCGGCCTCCGGGGTCGACTTGGACGTCGAGGTCCCGGTGGTCGGGGCAGATGCACCAGTGAGACCGGCGATCAATGCCCGCTGCTGTTCCATGAAGGCAGCGAGGCTGCTCTCCAAGGCTGTCAACCTGAGTCCGAGCTCAGGAGACCCAGCAGCCCCCGACTCGGGCCCCGACGGCGTCGGGCCCGACGTCGGCTCCCCTGGAGGAGAGTCCACGAGGACTACAGCACTCACGTGTCCAGGAGACTCCATCTCGATACGAGGATGCTTGGCAGGCCTCTCCGACTCCGAAGACCCAGGACGGCTATCGGGGCTATGCGACCTGGCCCTCAAGGAACCAGGAGCGTCCACCGACGCCGCCCTCGCGGGTTTCTTCTTCCTGCGATGTTCCCGCGAAGGAGACCCCCACTCAGAGGAACCCCGACGCTGCTCGGGGCTGGAGTCCCGAGACGTCGAAGCCTCTGACAAGGTCCGGGCCCGTCCGGACGCGGAGTCAGAGAAGATCCTATCCTTCTGGTGCTGCCGACAACGCCTTCGAGGACATTTTGCCACACGGACCACAGATCATCGGGTCATGATCGGGTCCGAGGCAGCGGAGGCAGCAGTCATGTGTGTCGGTAAGAGACATAAGTTTCTTACACCGATCACACTTTTTAAACCCGCTGGTAGCCATCGGGGGAAAAAGGGCCCCTGCGAGGTCAAAAGACCGGGCTGCCAGTGAAAAAAGAAAAATGGCGCGAACGCTAGTCACAAAGGACAAAAAACGAAAAAGAGAGAGTGGACTCGATACCGGCGTA
This sequence comes from Ichthyophis bannanicus, assembly GCA_033557465.1. Taxonomy (NCBI): domain Eukaryota; kingdom Metazoa; phylum Chordata; class Amphibia; order Gymnophiona; family Ichthyophiidae; genus Ichthyophis; species Ichthyophis bannanicus. Next base: position 25,530,145 of record CM066042.1, read on the forward strand.
TCGGGCCAAGGCGGGAAAAGGATCCGGCGTCGAACCGAAGTAGAAAAAGAAAAAATAGGGAAATCAACTTTTTCCTCGTGGAAAAACGAACGTCGTCCGTCGGGCTCCGTGGAAAAAAGAAGACTGAGCAAGAAGGCACCCTTGGGCGGGAAGGGGACCGCGCATGCGTGCTGCAATTCCCAAAGGCTTCCTTTGAAAGATGGGGAAATGCTCCACACGGGGGCTCCATCGGCGCCGACGTCACCCATATGTGAGGACTGACTTCCTGCTTGGTCCTGGAGAAATTAACAGTGCCATTAACACTAATATATTCTTTTACTAGCAAAAATTAAAAGGTTGCAATATAAGGACATGAACCTTACAAGAAAACCTGTGCATACACTGTGCTTCACACTCTTCAAATGTATAGAAGGCAAGTTGTGCTATCTACTCAGCACTGTGGCTCTGCACTGCATCTCCTTCCCCTTCTAACACTAGTTTGCTTTGGCATTGTGTGGTTCTGTCCTAGGAGGCATAGAGTGGAGAAATTAAGCCTATTAGGCATTTGACTGGCCTCCAGTGAAAAGCAGAATCATAGAATATAATGGTAGAGACTCTGGACCCATCTCATTGGCCCATTTTCCCTATCCAATTTCTGGCTGCCCCATGCTTTCTTGAATTCTGATACTATTTCTGTCCATGAATGCATCATTCAGTTTGGAAATGCTTCTTTAATTACCTTTCTCCTGAATGAACCACCCTCCAGCCTCATATGACACTTTGCTTTATAGTTGCTTTTCCTTTGAAAAACAATGGCCACTCCTGCATTGTTTATACTGTCCGCAATATCTGGGTTTCTCTAACGCCTCTTTTTCCTTCCCCCTTCTCCAGGGTATGCATGCTTAAGTCTAAATCTCACCTTGTAGGCTTTATGGTGCAGACTGAGTTAAGGGGCCGATGCAGAAAGCAGGTGCAGACGTCACGCACTATTAGCTATGTATGTCTCTATGCAGCGCACAGCGCGCAACTTCAGCACCGGCATGCAGAAAGGGACGCAAATGCAAATTAGCCACTTGTTAAACTGTGATGCAAATAGCGTAGTTACTCACCTGTAACAGGTGTTCTCCAGGAGCAGCAGGAATCAGTCCTCACATATGGGTGACGTCGGCGCCGACGGAGCCCTCGCGGAGCAATTTTCCCCAGCTTTCACAGAAAGCCTTTGGGAATTGCAGCGCGCATGCGCGGTCGCCTTCCCGCCCAAGGGTGCCATCTTAGCCAGTCTGATGACATAGCTAAAAGACAGCATAAAAATTTGCAAAAAAACTTAAGCAGATGATTGCAACTCCACGGGGAGGAGGGAGGGTTGTGAGGACTGATTCCTGCTGCTCCTGGAGAACACCTGTTACAGGTGAGTAACTACGCTTTCTCCAGGACCAAGCAGGAAGTCAGTCCTCACATATGGGACTCCCAAGCTTAAGGCTACCGGAGACCCTAAGCACAAAAATGAGCTCCCTCTAGCTCAGCAGTACAGAAGGAAGGAATCTTCGCTGAATTATTACCCACCGGTAGCCCCCATCCGGGATGGAGGGTAGGAGTTGCTTAAACCTCGAAGAGATTTCGGAGGACTGCCTGTCCGAAAGCACTGTCCCTGCGGGACTCCCTCTCGAGACAGTAATGGACCGCAAAAGTCTGGCTCGAAGACCAAGTAGCGGCCCGGCAGATGTCTGCCAGCGGAACAGAGCGGAGGTAAGCCACTGACGCAGCCTTCGCCCGAACACAATGAGCCGTGACTCGACTTTCTAAGGAGAGTCCGGCTGCCCCATAAGCCCAAGCGATACAGTCAGCAACCCAGATGGACAGAGTACGCTTGGAGACCGGGAGCCCCAATTTATTGGGGTCAAAAGACACAAAAAGCTGAGCAGCTTTACGGTGCTCCCGCGTACGGTCAAGGTAGAAGTTCAATGCTCTTCTACAGTCCAGGGTATGCAGGACTCGTTCAGCTCGGCTGGAGTGAGGCCTGGGAAAGAAGGTTGGAAGTACCACCTCCTGATTGATGTGAAAAGGGGAGACAACTTTTGGAAGAAATTTTGGGTGAGTCCGTAGGACTACCCTATTTTTGTAGAACCGAGTGAAGGGAGGATCAGACACGAGGGCCTGCAATTCACTTACGCGTCTAGCGGAAGTGAGGGCCATCAGGAATAAGGTTTTCCACGAAAGAAAACGCAGAGAACAGGTAGCCATCGGTTCAAAAGGCGGACAGGTGATCCGCTGTAAAACCACATTCAGATCCCAGTCAGGTGCTGGCGGGCGCAGAGGTGGTTTAAGTAGAAGGAGACCTCGGAGAAACCGTGCTACGAGAGGGTCGCTGGAAAGAGGTCTGCCGTCCACCGGCACATGGTGTGCCGAAAGAGCACTGAGGTGGACTTTGACGGAGTTGGACTTAAGTCCCAGATTAGAGAGGTAGAGCAGGTACTGCAAGATCACCGACACCGAGCAGGAGAAGGGATCCTGAGACTGCTGTACACACCAAACGGAAAAGCGACGCCATTTAAGGGCGTAGCATTTGCAGGTAGAAGGTCGCCAAGAAGCTAGGACGACCTCTTCCACCTCTGCCGGCAGGAGAAGGGGAGCAAGGACTACCCTTTCAGCCGCCAGGCCATTAGGTTGAGAGATCTGAGGTTGGGGTGTAGCAGAGACCCCTGATCCTGTGTGAGGAGATCCGGTTGAAACCCCAGAGGGAAGGGATCCTTCGCAGCTAATTGTAACAGGAGTGGGAACCACGGCTGTCTGGGCCAGCGAGGAGCCACCAGGATCATGGACGCTTTGTCCCGGAGAACCTTGAACAGAGTTCGGGAGACTAGCGGGATGGGAGGAAAAGCATAGAGAAGGCTTTCCGACCATGAGAGCAGAAAAGCATCCGCCGCTACCCGAAGGGGATGTGGCTGACGAGAGCAGAAGCGAGGAAGTTGCCGGTTGAGAGGACTGGCAAAGAGATCCATCGTGGGGAGGCCCCACTTCAGAAAGAGTTTCTGGACTACCAAGGGATCCAGACGCCACTCGTGCGGCTGGAGTATCCTGCTGAGTTTGTCCGCCAGGCAATTCTCTTGGCCTGGGAGATAAACTGCTTTGAGAAGAATGCCGTGACTGACGGCCCAAGAGCAGAGCTTCTGAGCTTCTCGGCAGAGAAGGAAGGAGCCCGTGCCCCCCTGCTTGTTCACGTAGAACATGGCAACTTGATTGTCCGTCTGGACAAGGACGGACTGGTGAGAAGTCAGGTGGGAGAAAGCCTTGAGCGCCAGACGAATAGCTCTGAGCTCCAGGAAGTTGATCTGTTGAGCAGATTCCCACGCGGTCCAGAGACCTTGAGTACATGCCCCCTGGCAATGAGCTCCCCAACCCAGGAGGGAAGCATCGGTCATGAGCACTTGAGCCGGCTGAGGCGACTGAAACGGCATTCCGAGCACCAGGTTCGGCCGATGAAGCCACCACTGTAGGGAAGAGGCCAGCGGTCTGGAGAGGCGCACTAAGTCGGCTAGCCCGCCGGTGGCTTGTTGCCACTGCTTGCGAAGGCACCATTGAGCCGGCCGCATATTCAGGCGAGCATTGGGGGTCACGTGGACGGTGGAAGCCATATGGCCGAGTAGTCTCAGGAAGCGCCTGGCGGAGACCAGGGACTGGCTGCGAAAACGGCCGGCTAGGTCCATGAGCCGTTGAGCCCTGTCGAGAGGCAGGAAAGCTCGAGCCTGAGGAGTGTGCAGTCTTGCGCCGATGAACTCGAGATCCTGTGAGGGGAGCAAAGTGGACTTTGCGAAGTTTATGACAAAGCCCAAGTACTGCAGAAGAGTCACCGTGCGGTGTGTGGCATTGGCGACTGCCGGAGGGGACGACGCTCTGATGAGCCAGTCGCGAGGTACGGAAAGACATAGAGGCCATGAAGCCTGAGATAGGCCGCCACCACCGCGAGACATTTTGTGAAGACTCGCGGGGCGGAGGATAGGCCAAAGGGCAGTACTCTGTACTGGTAGTGATTTCCGGCCACCACAAACCTTAGGTATTGGCGGTGGCTTGGGTGGATGAGGATGTGCGTGTAGGCATCCTTTAGATCCAAGGAGCATAGCCAATCTCCCTGCTGGAGGTAGGGCAGAAGGATTCCAAGGGTAAGCATCTTGAACTTTTCCCGCACAAGGAACTTGTTGAGGTTGCGCAAGTCCAGGATGGGTCTGAGGCCTCCTGTCCTTTTTGGTATTAGGATATACCTGGAATAAAAGCCTTGACCTCTCAGGTGGTGGGGCACCGGTTCCACAGCCTGGTCCTGAAGAAGACTTGCTAACTCCTGAAGGAGTAAGTCCCTGTGCAGAGGGAGTCGAGGAGGTTCTCACGGAAAATAAGAGGGAGGGACCTGATGGAAGTGGAGAAGATATCCTTCCCGCACGACTTGAAGCACCCAGGCATCTGAAGTGATGTTGGACCACCTGTGGGCGAAGTGAACCAGCCGGCCTCCGGTGCTGGGAGGAACCAGCTGAGGGGGAGAGGCTATGCTGAGGAAGTCAAAAACCCCCACCCTGCTGAGCAGGGGCTGGTGGTGCAGGCTTGGGGGCTTGCTGCCTACGGGACCCGTTACCCCGTCCCTTGGCCTGCTGACCCTGTTGGGGAGCTGGAGGGGCCTGATATTGGGGGTAGTGTTTATAGGCAGCCGCCTTTCTCGGGTAAAAGGACTTTTTTCCTGAGCCCTTCTTTTTCTGGGAAGGGGCGGAGGTCTTCCTAGAAAGCCTGGTCCTGGTGAGAGTCTCCGTCTCGATTTGTGCAGCCTTTTCAGCCATGGGCTTGCCAAAGAGGTTCTCACCTCTGCAGGGGACATCGACCAACTTGTCCTGCACCCAAGGTTCAAGGTCAGACGACTGAAGCCAAGCCTGTCGGCGGGCACCGATGCCAGCTGCGGCCACACGAGCCGATGCTTCAAAGCCATCATAGGCTGCTCGGGACATGAATTTGGAGCATTCCCAAATACCAGTTGTTAAGGCTAGGAACCTCCGCAAAGGTTCCTCGGACAGTCCAGCAGAGAATCCGGCTAGCTCTTTAGCCAGGTCTCGGAGATACATGCCCATGTATAGCTGGTAGGTCTGGACACGACAAGCCAGCATAGAGCCCTGGAAACACTTCTTACCAAGGCCATCCAGGTTACGGGCCTCCCTGCCAGGGGGCACCGAGGAGTGCATTTTCTGGCTCTTAAGCCTATGCATGGCCGATTCCACTACCATGGAATGGTGTGGCAACTGTGCTTTTTGGAAGCCAGGACTCTTGCGGACTCGATAGATGGAATCGACCCGCTTGCTCAATACCGGCGACGAGGCCGGACTCTCCCACATGCGGAAGAGTAGTCATTCCAGCATGGGAGGCACCGGTACAGTAAAGTGTTCCTGGGCGGGAGAGTCGTACTGAAGGGCGTCGAGCTCTTCGGCTCCTCCTCGGGATCCGCCGGGAAGGCCAAAGCCTTGGCCATATCCCTGACGAAGTCCGAGAACCGGGCATCCTCCGGAGGGGACTGTTTCCGAGGTTCGGACTCAGGTGAGTCCGAGGGGACACACCGAGTCCGAAAGGAATCAGGTGACTCCTCCTCTTCAGACTCCCAGACCGACTCCGAGGAGGAATCAGTGGGGTCGGCTCGGGCAGGCGGAGGCGTCGGCCGCCCCGATGCCGAGGGAGTCAGCGGCGACGACCTCGGTCCCGAACGGGAGGCCGAGGGTGACCTCGACCGAGGATCGACTCGAGTTCGCATGGACTCGAGGATCGGCTCGGTCTCCGGGGTCGACTTAGACGTCGACGTCCCGGCAGCGGCGCCAGCGAGGCTAGCGATCAGTGCCCGCTGCTGGTCCATGAAGGCAGATAGTCTGCTCTCCAAGGCCGTCAACCTGAGTCCGACCTCAGGTGACCCAGCAGCCCCCGACTCGGGCCCCGACGGCGGACCTCTCGGAGGCGAGTCCAGAAGGACCACAGGACTTACCCGAGCAGGCAACTCCGACTCCAGGCGAGGTCGCTTCGGGAGGTGCTCTTTCTCCAAAGACCCGGGACGGCTGTCGGGGCTATGCGACCTGGCCCTCGCGGAGCCAGGAGCGTCCACCGACGCCGCCCTCGCGGGTTTTGTCTTCCGTCGATGGTCTCCGGAGGGAGAACCCCTGTCGGAGGAGCTTCGGCGATGGTCAGAGCTGGAGCCTCTGAATGCCGAGGCCTCCGACAAGGTCCGGGTACGGCTGGGGTCAGCGAAGATTCTATCCCGCTGATGCCGCCGACTCCTCGACGCTTTGGAGGACATTTTGCCACAGGCTCCACAGATCATTTCTTCATGATCCGGGCCCAGGCAGCGGAGGCAATTATCATGTCTGTCAGTGAGTGACATATTTCTGTCACATTGACCACACCGCTTGAAACCACTGGCAGCCATCGGGGGAAAAAGGGCCCCTGCAAGGTCAAAGGACCGGGCTGCCAGCGAAAAACCGAAAACGAAACTGATTAAAAATCAGAAAAACTGAAAAATAAGAGAAGGACTCGCAACGGCGTTGCGAGTCCGGGCAGGAAAACGACCGGCGTCGAACCGAATTGAAAAACGAGAAAACTCACGAAAATCAACTTTTTTAGCGGGGACACGACGGGTACGTCTGTAGGGCTCCGCGGAAAAAAGAAGACTGGCTAAGATGGCACCCTTGGGCGGGAAGGCGACCGCGCATGCGCGCTGCAATTCCCAAAGGCTTTCTGTGAAAGCTGGGGAAAATTGCTCCGCGAGGGCTCCGTCGGCGCCGACGTCACCCATATGTGAGGACTGACTTCCTGCTTGGTCCTGGAGAAGTCAGCATTAAACTGGGAGAGCAAACCAAACAGATACGCACAGAAGTCAGCGCAGGTTTATCATGCTCTCCCAGAGAAACAGGGTCATCCGAAGGGAGGTTTGATGCTTCACCTCAAATTATTATTTTTTATTTTAACTGTTTTTTTATACCAGGTCAAAGGTAACATTTAAGTTACATTGAACAATAACTTATGTACAATGGTTATAATTAGGTTATACAGAACAAAAACATGTGAACAATATGTTTATATATTTATATTAACCAAATAATTTTGCACCCTCTACCAAGTTTAGAATTATCAAATGTATAAAGTAAAACCCGGTATCAAATAGGCCCGTTGTGCAGAAAAACATTTAAAATAACTTGATTTTTTGGTCGGAATGGCCAACCCAGTTAAAGGAATTCAACCTTATGCTGTTGTGGCCCGTTCATTTTATTAAATAAGAACACAGTCTTAGTATTTTGAAGACAGCATCTATTATACGTTACTTAGCTGAGTTTGTTGAGAAAGGCTGTGTAGAAATGCCACAGATAGTGGAAGGACGACGTGACACGTTTCGGGGTATTTAAAGATAATCCCCTGCTTCAGGTCTAATCCTCTGTGTACTTTCAGCCCGGAAACTTGTGAAACTGGAAAAACGGCGTCTTTATAAGTACTGGCCGTGGAAACATTTGCTTAATCACTTCAAGATCTTTATCTTTATTTGGCATATTTGATATACCGCCCCTTACCAAGGTATTAGGGCGGTGTACAATACAAAAGGCTAGAGAAGGAATGCTCCAATCAAAGGGCTAGAGAAGGAAGATCCAATCAAGGTAGTCATGGGGAGGGATCATTAAACAAAGCTACGCCCCCTAAACCTTTGTTGGAAAAATGTATTGTTTAAGAAACAGTGTGCCAATCAATTTGCATATTCATACCATGCGGCCGCACAGAGTTCAGTCGAAAGATCCATTTTTATTCAGAGTTCTGAAGCGCTTGGAGACGATCACCGCCTCTTGGATGTTCAGGTATGAAATTCAAGACACACCATCTCAAGTCTTGAAAATCGTGCAATGACTGCAAGCAGTGTTCTACCATAGGAGCTGTTAGAGTTCTCGTCCTCAAACGAGAGGCATGTTCTGTCAATCGGATTTTAAAAGGACATGATGTGCGGCCGACATAATAGAAAGAACAGGGGCACACTATTAGGTACACCACATAACAAGTTAGACAATTTGTCTGCCAACGGGATGAATAGGTGATTGATGTATGATTATCCACCCATACAGAGCCAGAGATCGTATTAGAGCAATACATACAGGAGTCACAGGGAAAATGGCCAGCCTGTATGTGAAATGTAGGGGGGCAATCAATTGCTGCTGCTGTATGAACCAAAACAATCCCTTAGATTTGCTCTTCGGGAATATGCTATCCGAAGTTGACCCCGGAAACATGCATGCAGACCCAATATTGGCCAAAATCTATGTAAAGGTTTACTGACTGCTGACAAGCCCCTCATGTAAGGGAAAAATCCCGTAATCAAATCTTGAGATTGTTGGGGAGCCGCAGCAACAAAAAGCCATTCTCTGTGCAGATGTCTAGCTCGCTTATAGGCCATATAAATCACTCTTCGGGGATAGCCACGTGAGAGTAAACGCTGGCTTAAATCATGGGCATGTTCTTTAAAGTCCCCCAGATCTGTACAATTTCTGCGCAATCGTAGAAATTGACTAAAAGATAATCCTCTTTTTAATGCTGTTGGGTGATCGGGGCCACGGAGGGAGCAGGAGCCGGCATCGGGGCTGCGAGCGGGAGCTCTGCCTCTTCCCCTGCACCTGCCAATCAGACCAAGGCAGCAACGGTCTGTGGAATCGACATTCCAACGGTGATCGGGGCCACGGAGGGAGCAGGAGCCGGCATCGGGGCTGCGAGCGGGAGCTCTGCCTCTTCCCCTGCACCTGCCAATCAGACCAAGGCAGCAACGGTCTGTGGAATCGACATTCCAACGGTGATCGGGGCCACGGAGGGAGCAGGAGCCGGCATCGGGGCTGCGAGCGGGAGCTCTGCCTCTTTCCCTGCACCTGCCAATCAGACCAAGGCAGCAACGGTCTGTGGAATCGACATTCCAACGGTGATCGGGGCCACGGAGGGAGCAGGAGCCGGCATCGGGGCTGCGAGCGGGAGCTCTGCCTCTTCCCCTGCACCTGCCAATCAGACCAAGGCAGCAACGGTCTGTGGAATCGACATTCCAACGGTGATCGGGGCCACGGAGGGAGCAGGAGCCGGCATCGGGGCTGCGAGCGGGAGCTCTGCCTCTTCCCCTGCACCTGCCAATCAGACCAAGGCAGCAACGGTCTGTGGAATCGACATTCCAACGGTGATCGGGGCCACGGAGGGAGCAGGAGCCGGCATCGGGGCTGCGAGCGGGAGCTCTGCCTCTTCCCCTGCACCTGCCAATCAGACCAAGGCAGCAACGGTCTGTGGAATCGACATTCCAACGGAGAACCCGCCCACGGAGGGAGCAGGAGCCGGCATCGGGGCTGCGAGCGGGAGCTCTGCCTCTTCCCCTGCACCTGCCAATCAGACCAAGGCAGCAACGGTCTGTGGAATCGACATTCCAACGGTGATCGGGGCCACGGAGGGAGCAGGAGCCGGCATCGGGGCTGCGAGCGGGAGCTCTGCCTCTTCCCCTGCACCTGCCAATCAGACCAAGGCAGCAACAGACTATACAACCGCCTTTCCAACGGCGCACCCGCGCCTTGCGGGCCCGCGCCTAAGGACCACGCCAAAGGGCCCTTTGGCGTGGCCCTTAGGCGTAGGACCGTGGGGGACCGAGGAACGGCCAATCTATGTTGGTTCTATTTGTTGAAATGTTTTATGTAGTTAAATGTAATGTTGGACAGGTACTGTATTTCCCTATGTATACTGTTATGTATTGATAATGTGATGCATGTTTCCCCTACCTTTGTGTAACCTGTTTTGTTCTGACCGCTTTGATTGAAGGATAAGGCGGGATACAAAACTTGTTAAATAAATAAATAAATAAATAAAGCTATCGTAACGCAGTAAGGTATTTCACTGAACTGGTTTTCTAAAAAGAGAAGTAGAAAAACCTATTGAAGACAATTTGACTGTAATGTCCAAAAATTGAATCGCCCGTGTTTCAATTTGAGCTGTAAATTGTATGTTCTGCTTAAAAGAGTTTAAGCTATGAAGAAAAGAGTCCATCTCCTCCTTAGAGCCAACCCATAAGAAAAAATGTCATCTAAAAATCTTCGCCAAAATGGGATATTTACAACAGTGGGTGAGTGTAAATAAACGTTTCCTCATACCAAGCCATGTAGATAGTAGCTATGGAGGGGGCCACCATTGCCCCCATGGCAATACCGAAGATCTGGAGGTAGTATTGTTGTTGATAAATAAAATAATTGTTGTTAAGTACTAGATCCAACAGATCCATCAGAAAACTCTTTGGGATACGATCAGGTAACGTCAGGGAAAATTGCTGTATACAGTTTAATGCTTCCCTTTGATCAATATTGGTATACAAAGATTGAACATCGAGGGTTACCAGGAAGGTATAAGATGACATGCCTGTACAGGTCTCCAATTGTTGTAAAAAATCACTGGTATCTCTCACATATGATGAAACCGTAGCTGCTGCCGGCTGCAAAAACAGATCACAGAACTGTGAGAGTGGTTCCAAGATTGAATCTCGGCAAGAAACAATCGGACGACCAGGGGGATCCAAAAGAGATTTATGAATTTTGGGCACAAGATAAAAAGTAGGTATCTTCGGATGGGTTTTTATCAAAAATTCCATTTCTCTTCGTGTAAGCCAATTGCTGAGGAAAGCCTGATGTACCACCTCACTAATACGGGTTGATAACTCCGCCGTGGGATTCGAGATAAGGACATAATATTTACGGTTATCCAGATGTAAATACATTTGTCGTTCATACTGTTCAGAGGACCAAACAACTGTTGCTCCACCCTTGTCAGCTCTACGAATGACAAGATTAGAGGCCGACAATTGCTTGAGAGCTACCTTTTGGGCAGATGATAAATTGGAATATGAGGGAAAGCCAAGCTTTTCCAAGCGTGAAAGTTCCGCCAAAACCAAGTCTTGAAATGTAGAAATCGCTGCGTCAGCTGGCCCCGGTGGTTGCCAGCAAGAAGATTTTCTAATCAAAGAATTGTCCGGAGCATCGGCGCGAGTAGAAAAATAATGAATGACCCTTAAATTTTTGAAAAATTTATACAATGCTACTCGCATTCCGAAAGTGTCATAATGTGAAGTGGGGACAAAAGAGAGACCCAATTCCAAAACTTGATGCTGTTCATTGGTGAGGGTCTGTCCAGATAAATTCACAACTGACGATTTTTGGTCTTCGATCTGGTATCTGGACCCTCTAAAAAATCCTGATGACTGGACCCCCGAGATTAGACTGGACCCCCGAGATTAGACCTGTCATCAGGATTTTTTAGAGGGTCCATAGGAACGCCTCGTGGAGGGTTTCCTAGAGGCATGAAGGATATCTTTCACTGGTTGAGAAAGATTGAAGTCATGAAGGCTTAGGCCTTCAGTAACCAAGCTTTGAGGTGTAGGGACTTGGGGTTTGGGTGCCACAAAGTCCCTTCCTCCTGAGAGAAGGTCTGGCGCAGCTCCCAGGTCCAGGGAGGGTCCCTGGGAGAGATGCAGAAGTAGAGGGAACCACACTTGGCGTGGCCAGCGTGGAGCTATGAGGATCATCGATCCGTGATCCCTCTGGAGTTTGAACAGAGTCTTGGGAATCAAAGGAATGGGCGGAAAGGCATATAGGAATTCCTGACCCCAATGTAGGAGAAAGGCGTCGTTGGCCTGAGCTCCCTGACACGGATTCCTGGAACAGAATCGGGGAAGGTTGGCATTCCACGGACTTGCAAAGAGGTCTATGTCCGGGGTTCCCCATTCCTGAAAGATTCTGCGTATCTGGTCCATATGTAGGGACCATTCGTGTGGAAGCAGAACTCGACTGAGTCTGTCTGCCCAAGAGTTTTGAACCCCTGGAAGATAGACTGCCAGAAGATGAATTTGATGCTCTCTGGCGAAGGCCCATAATCTGAGAGCTTCGTTGCAAAGCGACAGAGAGCCTGTCCCTCCTTGTTTGTTTACGTAGAACATGGCCACCTGATTGTCTGTCTGGACTAGGACGCTCAGGTTGACCAGGAGGGTATGGAAGACTTTGAGGGCAAAGAAGATTGCTCGCAGTTCCAGGAGGTTGATGTGAAGGGTGGTCTCCTATGGAGACCAAGTACCCTGAGTGGAGAGGGATTGTAGATGGGCTCCCCACCCTGTTTGGGAGGCATCTGTTGTGAGGGTTGTTTGGGGCAACAAAGGTTGGAAGGGGGCCCCCAACAACAGATTCTTGGTGGACATCCACCATTGGAGGGACCAAAACAGACGCTTTGAGGTGAGTATTTGGTCGGAGAGCGCTCCTGATGCCTGAGTCCACTGGGTGGCCAAGGTCCATTGAGCTGCTCTCATATGAAGACAAGCGTAGGGCACCACGTGTACCGTGGAGGCCATGTGGCCCAGAAGTCGCAGCATTTCTCTGGCTGTCAAGTGACTGCTGGACTGAGCTTGGGAGGCCAAGCACACCAAACGTTGGCCCCGGACTTGAGGTAGGTAGGCCCTTGCAGTGGTGGTGTCCAACTGGGCCCCTATGAATTCCAGGGACTGAGTAGGGGTAAGTTGAGACTTGGGAAGGTTTATCACCAGTCCCAGATACTGCAGAATGTGCCTTGTGCGGTCCAGGGAAATCTGGGCCTCTGACTGAGATGGAGCTCGGATGAGCCAGTCGTCCAGATATGGGAATACAAAAATTCCCAGACCTCTAAGAAATGCGGCAACAACTGCCATGCATTTGGTGAACACTCTTGGAGCAGAGGCTAGATCGAAGGGAAGTACTCTGTACTGGAAATGTTTTCCCTGAAACAGAAATCTTAGATATTTTCTGTGGGATGGGTGGATGAGTATATGTGTGTACGCATCCTTGAGATCTAGAGAACAAAGCCAATCCTGACTCTGAAGGTATGGAAGGAGAATGCCTAGAGAAAGCATTTTGAATTTCTCCTTGTACAGAAATCTGTTCAATTCTCTCAGATCTAGGATAGGTCTGAATCCCCCTGTCTTCTTTGTTATGAGAAAATAAGGGGAGTAGAATCCTGTCCCTTGTTGAAGAAGAGGAACCTCTTCTATTGCCCCTTGGGCAAGGAGAGAAGAGACTTCCTGATCCAACAGACCCAGGAGAGATGGGGGAGAATTGAAGTGCCTCACCATGGTATATGGAGGAAGGTTGGAAAAATGAAGTTTGTAGCCCTCTCGGATGATAGAGGGGGTCCATTGCTCTGATGTAATTTGCCCCCATCTGGGAGCAAAGTGAGCTAACCTTCCGGGAATGGTGAGGGGCTCTGGTTGTTCTAGAGCCAGAAAGGTTAAGTTCTCTAGGGGCAAGTCAAAACCCCTGAGGGGGTTGAGCCTGCTGAGGAGTGGTAGACACCGCAGGCTTTGACCTTGCCTGTTTAAGCTGCTGACGTTTAGCAGCAAAACGAGGCTGAGAAGATTGTTGGCCAGTATTTGTGGAAAATCTGGCCTTCTTGTAGTAAGGCCTCTTGAAAGACTTTTTCTTGGCAGGAGTAGAGGTAGACTTAGAAAGTCTATCTAAGGTAGCATTTTCTGCGTCCATTTGAGTGGCTTTAATTTGCCAGTCTTTACCAAATAAGTTCTCACCTGTACAGGGCAGATTCCGTAAGCCATCTAGGACCCAGGGTTCTAGGTCAGAGGCCTGGAGCCAAGCAAGTCGTCGGGCTGCAATGGCAATGCCCGAAGCTCTACCGGCACCCTCAAAGGAATCAAAGGCTGCTCTGTTGGAGAACTTAGAAACATCTAGAAGCTGTTTCACTAAAGAAATGAACTCCTCCTTTCTATCTTCAGGGATAAAGGGGGCAAAATGCTTTACCTTTAGGGCAAGTTCCCTTAGAAACATGCCCATATACAGACTGTACGAATTAATCCTGGCTATAAGCATACTAGCCTGGAAGATTTTCCTACCAAAAGAGTCTAGGGTCTTACATTCTCGCCCTGGAGGGGTAGAAGAGTGCCTTTTGGTACTCTTAATCTTTTTCAGCGCAGACTTCACCACAATGGAATGGTGAGGCAGCTGAGTCTTTTGAAACCCAGGAGAAGGAGGGACCCGGTACATGGTGTCCAACCTACGAGAGTAAGGAGACAACGTTAGAGGAGCCTCCGATAAATCCATCAAGTGTTCTTGAAGGATTTCATGGATAGGCAGGGTGACTGCCTCTTTAGGAAACTTAGGGTATCCTAAAATATCCAATTTCTTTGACCTAGGTTCTTTTTCAGAGGATGTGGTAATAGAAAGTCCTTTAGCTAGCTCTATAATGAAGTCTTGAAAGGACAAATCCTCTGGTGGAGACATTCTCCTCTTTGGGGAAGAGGGGTCTTAATGAAGAACTAGAGACAGCTCATCAGAGTCCTCAGAGGAGTCAAAATCCTCAGAAGAATCAGAGTATTCTCTATTTGCTTCCAACGCACGATACGCATACCGATCGGTATCGACATCGGGCGTACCGGGTATGGGATCGGAATCGGGTGAAAACCCAGATCCGGCATGCGGAACCGATCTGCGTTTGGAAGTCGATGGTCTCGGTTCCGGTATGGGAGACGATACCGGAACCGGACCCGGTACCAGGGCGTCGCAGCTGTAATAAAAGCCAGCATGGCCTGCTGCATGGTCTGAACAGTATTGCTCATAGACGCCACTGCTGCCTGGATGTCGGTACCGGTATGGGCCGGTACCCCAGAGCAGTCTAACAGGTGATCAGTCGAGGCCGTGCCATCGATGTCAACCTGTAACCCCATAGATGGTGCTTTGGAAGCCAGAGCTTCCCGCCGGGGTTGTTTGGCTGGGGCAGGATCCTCAGATTCAAAAGTGAGAGCCTCTCGATGCTTTGAAGGAGATTTGCTCTTTGAGGACCTGCCCGAAGAAGGTTTGGTTACCTGAGATCCATCCGGAGAGGAAGACCTGGATGACTGTGATGCTGGATTATCTGAAGCAAACAGCACATGGAATTTGTTGGCCCGGTTCTGCAAACCACGTTTAGACATCTGGGAGCAGGATGGGCAGTCCGGAATGGAGTGGTCAGGTCCCAAACATTTAAGACACCATTCATGGGTGTCTGTGACAGAAATAACAGCACTACACTTGGTACACTTCTTAAAACCAGGGGCTGGTTTCTCCATGAGGAGAATTTGTGTAGGCCTGAGACCTAACCGAAGACACCAAGTTGTGCAAGATAAAGATTTTTTTTTTTTTTTTTTTAAAGAAAAGAAAAGAAAAGAGAGACCGGCGGTACCGGTTTCGGTATGGGGAAGGCAGGTACGCGGTCTAAAGAAACAAACTAAAACAATAATTTCTTCAGCGGTGACAGGAACACGACCTGCTGGCTCCGCGGAAAAAGAGAAACTGAGGAGAGCTGGTCAGGAAAGCGGGAAGGCAGCGCGCATGTGCAGTGGGAGGCCCCAAAAGCTTCCTTCTGGGAAGCTGGGGAGCTTTCCCGCGCAGGCTCCGTCGGTTCCGACGTACCCATATGTGAGGACTTATTCCTGCTTGTTCCTGGAGATGCATTAAACTGTATACAGCAATTTCCCCTGACGTTACCTGATCGTATCCCAAAGAGTTTTCTGATGGATCTGTTGGATCTAGTACTTAACAACAATTATTTTATTTATCAACAACAATACTACCTCCAGATCTTTGGTATTGCCATGGGGGCAACGGTGGCCCCCTCCATAGCTACTATCTACATGGCTTGGTATGAGGAAACGTTTATTTACACTCACCCACTGTTTGTAAATATCCCATTTTGGCGAAGATTTTTAGATGACATTTTTTCTTATGGGCTGGCTCTAAGGAGGAGCTGGACTCTTTTCTTCATAGCTTAAACTCTTAAGCAGAACATACAATTTACAGCTCAAATTGAAACACGGGCGATTCAATTTTTGGACACTACAGTCACATTGTCTTCAATAGGTTTTTCTACTTCTCTTTTTAGAAAACAGTTCAGCGAAATACCTTACTGCGTTACGATAGCTTTCACCCACCAGCATTAAAAAGAGGATTACCTTTTGGTCAATTTCTACGATTGCGCAGAAATTGTACAGATCTGGGGGACTTTAAAGAACATGCCCATGATTTAAGCCAGCGTTTACTCTCACGTGGCTATCCCCGAAGAGTGATTTATATGGCCTATAAGCGAGCTAGACATCTGCACAGAGAATGGCTTTTTGTTGCTGCAGCTCCCCAACAATCTCAAGATTTGATTACGGGAATTTTCCCTTAAATGAGGGGCTCGTCAGCAGTCAGTAAACATTTACATAGATTTTGGCCAATATTGGGTCTGCATGCATGCTTCCGGGGTCAACTTCGGATAGCGTATTCCCGAAGAGCAAATTTAAGGGATCGTTTTGGTTCATACAGCAGCAGCAATTGATTGCCCCCCTACATTTCACATACAGGCTGGCCATTTTCCCTGTGGCCTGTATGTATTGCTCTAATACGATCTCTGGTTCTGTATGGGTGGATAATCATACATCAATCACCTATTCATCCCGTTGGCAGACAAATTGTCTAACTTGTTATGTGGTGTACCTAATAGTGTGCCCCTGTTCTTTCTATTATGTCGGCCGCACATCACGTTCTTTTAAAATCCGATTGGCAGAACATGCCTCTCGTTTGAGGACGAGAACTCTAACAGCTCCTATGGTAGAACACTGCTTGCAGTCATTGCACGATTTTCAAGACTTGAGATGGCGTGTCTTGAATTTCATACCTGAACATCCAAGAGGCGGTGATAGTCTCCAAGGGCTTCAGAACTCTGAACAAAGATGGATCTTTCGACTGAACTCTGTGCAGCCGCATGGTATGAATATGCAAATTGATTGGCACACTGTTTCTTAAACAATACATTTTTCCAACAAAGGTTTAGGGGGCGGAGCTTTGTTTAATGATCCCTCCCCATGACTACCTTGATTGGATCTTCCTTCTCTAGCTCTTTGATTGGAGCACCTTGAAGTAATTAAGCAAATGTTTGCACGGCCAGTACTTATAAAGACGCCTTTTTTCCAGTTTCACAAGTTACGGGCTGAAAGCGCACAGAGGATTAGACCTGAAGCAGCGGATTATCTTTAAATACCCCGAAACGTGTCACGTCGTCCTTCCGCTATCTGTGGCATTTCTACACAGCCTTTCTCAACAAACTCAGCTAAGTAACGTATAATAGATGCTGTCTTCAAAATACTAAGACTGTGTTCTTATTTAATAAAATGGACAGGCCACAACGGCATAAGGTTGAATTCCTTTAGCTGGGTTGGCCATTCCGACAAAAAAATCAAGTTACTTTAAATGTTTTTCTTCACAACGGGCCTATTTGATACCGGGTTTTACTTTATACATTATATATTTATGTTGACACGGTGCATACCTAATACGGCAGTCTGGCCCCACCCCGTGCATTCCAGGATGCACTGTGTGGGTCCAGGCACCATGCAGAGCTGGGAGCATGTGGGCAATGCTCCCACTCCATCTTAAAGGTACCAGAAGGTGGGGGGATCGGGGCCACCAGGGATTTTTTTTTATTGGGGGGGAGGGGGATCAAGGCTGCTGAGCCACCAGGGATTTGGTTTCTGTGGGGAGCTGGTGTCGGTGGCACTAGCCCCCTGACAGTATTTTGATGGCATTGGGGGCTTTCCCCGATGTCTGGATCATCTGAGGGGAAGTTTAACACTTCACCTCAGATGATCCAGGCATCGGGGAAAGCCCCTGATGGCATAAAAAAACTGTCAGGGGCATGCGCAGGACGTTTAAGCCATCTCAGACCATGCGTAGAACTATTGGCACTTCGGCTGGTTACATAATCCTCTACGTGTTTGTCTGCATTGGGCACAGACAATATTAGCGTGCCATTTTAATACTTGTGGCTAATTTGCATATAATTTGCATATGCTTGGCGTTACTGTGTATGCTTGCTTTTGCTTTGCTGTTTATGCACATGTCAATCTCTCTTCTGCATTTTGCGTTTCGGAACTTGTGCGTTTAAGATGTGTTTTCTGCATGCAAAGGGCGCATTAGTCTTTCTGCATCATTTCTGCCGAGTAAGTGTCCTTGCTCTGGCCATGTCCTTCTGAAGGTGTGGCTTCCAGAATTAGAATACTCTGATTAGGTGACATTTCACTAGTAATTTGTAGAGAATGGAATTGATAGCAACTATATTTCTGGATATCTTTCCCTTAAAAAGGCTAAGAGCGTGGTTCATAACACAAAGAATTAATATTTTGGGGGTTTCTGGCCCTGGAAGCTTCCTCCTGCCCTTCTGGATTTCCAACTCAAATCAGAACCAGGACGGGAAATCTGGTGCTATGAACTCCTAACATGCTCAGACATTCTGTCCTTTAGCGAGAGGGGACACCAACTGCAGAGACTATTCAGGGGAGAAGAGGAGCAATGACAAAAAGGAATTTTTACAAAACGGCATTAATTTGATAGAATTCTGCTAGATTAACTCTTGGTACTAGGGAAAAGGCATTATTATGGAAATCTGGACATAAGGAGCATGAAAAGTTCTTTCTGGTCATTTGAGATAAGCACAAACATTTTACAAGGATATTTACTTGCCAGAAGACTTTATCATTGATACTTAAATGCTTTAATTGATGTGCCCCCTCCTATTAAAGATATTGATCGGAAACTCTGAGAAGTCGAACCACACCATCTGAGGTTGGTTTGGCTAAGGAGGATAAAGTGGCAGGACCAGTTGGCTTTAGCATTATTTCTACCAGTTACTTAGTAACACAGAAATAACAGCAGGATGTTGCTGTCTATGTATTAGTCAACAATAATTCTCATGCAGCTCTCTTTACTCTACAGTAGTGTCGGAATCATGCGTAAGTATTAAGAAGTATCTACTACACACAGAGCAGCGGCCTGATGACCAAGAGGCCAGGATTTGATGCCCACTACTACTACTATTAATTATTTATATAGTGCTACAAGGCGTACGCAGCATGGTACTCCTTGTGGCACTGGGCAAGTCACTTTACCCTCCATTGCCTCTGAAGAAAGGCCTCCCAAGCTACTTTCAGTCACACCTTGCCAAGAAAACCCAGAGGCTGCTAGATCGCCAGGAGTAAGCATTGACTCAATGGCGCATACAAGGGATGTGGCTATTTTGCAGGTATAGAAACCACTTAATTCTATCAAAGGAAAATGGAGAGGTGTAGATGAAAAACACCCACCACTAGCTCCCGGTACCGACCCGAGTCCAATATAAGTTACTGATCCTCGCACATAAGGTCCTTTCCACCGGCTGCCCTGTCTATCTATCCTCTTTTCTTACATTGTACACTCCGTCTCAGGCTCTTCCCTCCCTTCATGATAATAGGTTACATAGTCCACCCCCCCACACACAAAGTCGGTTTAGAATCTACATGTCACGCAGCATTCTATTTCTGCATGCCCACTTTATGGAATTCCTTGCCCCTATTCCTTCATCTTGAACCTTCCTTTGCCTCATTTAAGACTCAACTTAAGATACACTTCTTTTTCCAGACTTTTGAGCCTAGGTCGTCTGGGATACAGGCTTCTCTCTTTTTCCTCTCTCTTCCTCCCCTTTCACTCCTGTCCGTCCTTTTGTATCCTAGCTTTCCTCTTTCTTATCAGTTTATGGTATTCCTTTCCTTTCCCATTTCAGGTATTTTATTTTTATACTTGTAAGAGTAGTTACTCACCTGTAACAGGTGTTCTCCAGGAGCAGCAAGAATCAGTCCTCACATATGGGTGACGTCGGCGCCGACGGAGCTCTCGCGGAGCAATTTCCCCAGCTTTCAAAGAAAGCCTTTGGGAATTGCAGCACGCATGCGCGGTCCCCTTCCCGCCCAAGGGTGCCATCTTGCTCAGTCTGATGACATAGCTAAAAGACAGCAAAAAAATTAGCAAAAACGAAATCATAGGACTGCAACTCCAAGGGGAGGAGGGAGGGTTGTGAGGACTGATTCCTGCTGCTCCTGGAGAACACCTGTTACAGGTGAGTAACTACTCTTTCTCCAGGACCAAGCAGGAAGTCACTCCTCACATATGGGACTCCCAAGCTTAAGGCTACCGGAGACCTCAAGCACAAAAATGAGCTCCCTCTAGCTCAGCAGCACAGAAGGAAGGAATCTTCTCTGAAAACGCCCCCGACCGGTAGTCCAACACCAGGGCCGGAGGCTAGGAGTTGCCTAAACCTCAAAGAGATTATGGAGGACTGCCTGTCCGAAAGCACTGTCCCTGCGGGACTCCCTCTCCAGGCAGTAATGGGCCGCAAAAGTCTGGCTTGAAGACCAAGTAGCGGCCCGTCAGATGTCTGCCAACGGAACAGAGCGGAGATGAGCCACTGACGCAGCCTTCGCCCTAACTCGATGAGCCATGACTCGACCTTCCAACGAGAGGCCGGCTGCCCCATAAGCCCAAGCGATACAGTCAGCAACCCATATGGACAAAGTACGCCTGGAGACAGGTAGCCCCAACTTATTGGGGTCAAAAGAAACGAAGAGCTGAACAGCCCTCCGATGCTCCCGCGTACGGTCAAGGTAGAAGGATAAGGCCCTCCTACAGTCCAGGGTATGCAGGACCATTTCAGCCCGGGTGGTGTGCGGCCTGGGAAAGAAGGTCGGAAGAACCACCTCCTGGTTGAGATGAAAAGGAGAAACCACTTTTGGAAGAAACTTAGGGTGAGTCCGTAAGACTACCCGATTTCTGTAGAACCTAGTGTAAGGTGGATCAGACACTAGGGCCTGCAGTTCACTAACGCGCCTAGCAGAGGTAAGGGCTACCAAAAACAAGGTTTTCCAGGAGAGAAAACGAAGAGGGCAGGTAGCCATAGGTTCAAAGGGCGGACAAGTAATCCGCTGTAAGACCACATTCAGATCCCATTCCGGGGCTGGTGGGCGCAAAGGAGGCTTAAGGAGGAGGCGGCCTCAGAGAAAACGAGTCACCAAAGGGTGGCTGGAAAGAGGCCTGCCGTCCACTGGTGCGTGATGCGCAGAGAGAGCACAGAGGTGTACCCTGACAGAGTTGGACTTAAGGCCAAAATTGGAGAGGTAAAGCAAATATTGCAAGACCACTGCCACCAAGCAGGAGAAAGTATTCTCACACTGCTGAGCACACCACCATACGGAGAATCGACGCCACTTAAGAGCATAGGACGTCCGGGTGGATGGCCGCCTGGAGGCCAAGACAACCTCTTCCACCTCTCGAGGCAGCAGGAGGGGAGCAAGGACTACCCTTTCAGCAGCCAGGCCATCAGATAAAGGGACCGGAGGTTGGGGTGTAGGAGAGTCCCCTGATCCTGTGACAGGAGATCGGGTTGAAACCCCAGAGGAAGAGGAGTGTCCACCGCCAGCTGCAGCAGAAGCGGGAACCAGGGCTGTCTCGGCTACCTGGGAGCCACCAGGATCATCGAGGCTCTGTCCCTGAGAACCTTGAAGAGCGTCTGAGACACTAGTGGCATGGGAGGAAAGGCATACAACAGGCCCGTGGACCACGGAATCAGAAAGGCATCCGCCACTACTCACTCAGAGGATGCGGATGTCGAGAGCAGAATCTGGGAAGTTGCCGGTTCAGAGGACTGTCAAAAAGATCCATGGTGGGAAGGCCCCACTTGAGAAAGATCCGTTGAACCACCAACGGATCCAATCTCCACTCGTGTGGTTGGAGGATCCTGCTCAGCTTGTCTGCTAGGTAATTTTCCTGACCTGGGAGATAGATAGCTTTGAGGAGGATGCCGTGGCCAACGGCCCAAGAGCACAGTTTTTGTGCCTCCTGACAGAGAAGGAAGGAGCCTGTGCCTCCTTGTTTGTTCACGTAGAACATTGCAACTTGATTGTCCGTCTGGACCAGCACAGACTGGTGAGAAGTGAGGTGGGAGAAGGCTCTCAGAGCTAGGCGGATGGCTCTGAGCTCCAGGAAGTTTATCTGCTGAGCAGACTCCCAAGGAGTCCAGAGGCCTTGAGTACATGTCCCTTGGCAATGTGCTCCCCAACCCAGGAGAGAAGCATCGGATGTCAGTACCTGAGAAGGCGGAGGAGATTGAAAATCCACTCCTAGCATTAGGTTTGGCAGATGAAGCCACCACTGCAGAGAAGAGACCAGCAGGTCGGATATCTGTACTGAGTCCGCCAGGCTCCCTGTGGTCTGATGCCATTGAGTGCGAAGGCACCACTGAGCAGGTCGCATGTTCAGGCAGGCATTGGGGGTCACATGGACCGTGGAAGCCATATGGCCGAGCAGTCTCAGAAAGTGCCTGGCAGAGACCAGGGAATTGCTGTACAAGTGGCTGGCGAGATCCATGAGCCTGTGGGCCCTGTCCAGAGGCAGGAAGGCCCGCGCCTGAAGAGTGTCCAACCTGGCGCCTATGAATTCGAGATTTTGAGAGGGGAGCAAAGTGGACTTTGCGAAGTTTATGACAAATCCCAAGTGCTGGAGTAGAGCCACAGTGCGATGAGTGGCCTGAGTGGCTTCTTGGGAAGACTGGGCTCTGATGAGCCAGTCGTCCAGGTATGGAAACACAAAAAGGCCTTGAAGTCTTAGATAGGCCGCCACCACTGCCAGGCATTTGGTGAACACCCTGGGAGCGGAGGATAGGCCAAAGGGCAGTACTCTGTACTGGTAATGATTTCCTCCCACAACAAACCTGAGATATTGTCTGTGGTCTGTATGAATAAGGATGTGAGTATACGCATCCTTTAGATCTAAGGAGCATAGCCAGTCTCCCTGCTGGAGGTAGGGCAGCAGGATTCCAAGGGTAAGCATCTTGAACCTTTCCCTCTCTAGGAACTTGTTGAGGTTTCGCAAGTCCAGGATGGGTCTGAGGCCTCCTGTTTTTTTGGGTACCAGAAAGTACCTGGAATAAAAGCCGTGACCTCTCAGGTGGTGGGGCACCGGTTCCACAGCCTGTTCCTGAAGAAGACTTGCTAACTCCTGAAGGAGTAAGTCCCTGTGCAGAGGGAGTCTTGGAGTCTCCCCTGGAAAGTAGGAGGGAGGTACCTGGTGAAAGTGTAGAAGATAGCCTTTTTGAACTATATGAAGCACCCAGGTATCTGATGTGATGGCTGACCACCTGTGGGCAAAGTGGACCAGCCGGCCTCCTGTGCTGAGAGAAACCAGCAGAGGGGAAGAGGCTATGCTGACGAAGTCAAAAACCCCCACCCTGCTGAGCAGGGGCCGGTGTTGTGGGCTTGGGGGCCTGCTGCCTACGGGACCCATTACCCCGTCCCTTGGCCTGCTGACCCTGTTGGGGAGCTGCAGAGGCCTGATAATGAGGGTAGTGTTTATAGGCAGCCGCCTTCCTCGGGTAAAAGGGCTTTTTCCCCGAGCCCTTCTTCTTCTGAGAAGGGGCAGAGGTTTTTCTGGACAGCCTAGTCCTGGTCAGAGTCTCGGTCTCGATCTGTGCAGCCTTTTCAGCCATGGGCTTGCCAAAGAGGCTTTCACCTCTGCAGGGGACATCGACCAACTTGTCCTGTACCCATGGCTCGAGTTCGGATGACTGAAGCCAAGCCTGTCGGCGGGCACCGATGCCGGCTCCGGATACCCGGGCCGATGCTTCGAAGCCATCGTAGGCTGCTCGAGAAATAAACTTCGAGCACTCTCGAATACCAGTGGACAAGGCCTGGAACCTCTGCAAAGGTTCCTCGGAGAGACCAGCAGAGAACCCAGCAATCTCCTTTGCCAAGTCCCGGAGATACATGCCCATGTAGAGCTGGTAGGTCTGGACTCGACAAGCAAGCATAGAGCCCTGGAAGCACTTCCTACCGAGGGCATCCAGGTTACGGGCCTCCCGGCCGGGAGGCACCGAGGAGTGCATCTTCTGACTCTTGAGTCGATGCATGTCCGATTCCACCACCATGGAATGGTGCAGTAGTTGTGCCTTTTGGAACCCGGGGCTCTTGCGGACTCGATAAATGGAATCGACCCGCTTGCTTAACACCGGCGCCGACGCCGGGCTCTCCCACATGCGGAAGAGAAGTCGTTCCAGCATCGGAGGAACCGGTACAGTAAAGGCCTCCTTCGGGGGAGAGTCATACTGGAGGGCATCGAGCTCTTCGGCTCGAGGCTCCTCCTCGGGATCCGTGGGGAATGCCAAAGCCTTGGCCATATCCCGCACGAAGTCCGAGAACCGGGTATCCTCCGGGGGGGACCGTCTCTGAGGTTCGGACTCGGGCGAGTCCGATGGGACGCACCGAGTCCGAAAGGTACTGGGTGACTCTTCGTCCTCCGTCTCCCAGCCCGACTCCTCGGAGGAGGAATCAAGCGGCTCCGGTCGGGCGGGCACCGATGCCCTCCGCCCCGACGCCGAGGCCGGCGTCGACGACCTCGGTCCTGAACGGGAGGCCGAGGGAGACCGTGACCGAGGATCGACTCGAGCGCGCATGGACTCGAGGATCGGCTCGGTCTCCGGGGTCGACTTGGACGTCGACGTCCCGGTGGTCGGGGCAGATTCACCGGCAAGGCCAGCGATCAATGCCCGCTGCTGGTCCATGAAGGCAGCGAAACTGCTCTCCAAGGCCGTCAACCTGAGTCCGAGCTCAGGAGACCCAGCAGCCCCCGACTCGGGCCCCGACGGCGTCGGGTCCGATGTCGGCTCCTTCGGAGGCGAGTCCACGAGGACTACAGTACTCACGTGTCCAGGAGACTCCATCTCGAGACGAGGATGTTTGGAAGGCCTCTCCGACTCCGAAGACCCGGGACGGCCATCGGGGTTATGCGACCTGGCCCTTGAGGAACCAGGAGCGTCCACTGACGCGGCCATCGCGGGTTTTTTCTTCCTATGATGTTCCCGGGCAGGAGACACCCGCTCAGGGGAACTCCGACGATGCTCGGGACCGGAGTCCCGGGACATCGAAGCCTCTGACGAGGTCCGGGCCCGGCCGGACACGGAGTCAGAGAAGATTCTTTCTTTTTGATGCTGCCGACTCCTCAACGCTTTTCAGGACATTTTGCCACACGGAGCACAGATCATCGGGTCATGATCGGGTCCGAGGCAGCGGAGGCAGCAGTCGTGTGTGTCGGTAAGAGACATAAGTTTCTTACAGCGATCACACTTTTTAAACCCGCTGGCAGCCATCGGGGAAAAAAGGGCCCCTGCGAGGTCAAAAGACAGGGCTGCCAGTGAAAAAAGAAAAATGGCGCGAACGCTAGTCACGAAGGACAAAAAACGAAAAAATAAAGAACGGACTCGATAACGGCGTATCGGGCCCGGGCGGGAAAAGGATCCGGCGTCGAACCGAGAAAAGAATACTAAATAAAATCAACTTTTTCAGCGGCGATCACAAACAACGTCTGTAGTGCTCCGCGGAAAAAAGAAGACTGAGCAAGATGGCACCCTTGGGCGGGAAGGGGACCGCGCATGCGCGCTGCAATTCCCAAAGGCTTTCTTTGAAAGCTGGGGAAATTGCTCCGCGAGGGCTCCGTCGGCGCCGATGTCACCCATATGTGAGGACTGACTTCCTGCTTGGTCCTGGAGAAAATTGTTTTGCCTTTGTATAGAAAAGCAGTATATAAAGTCTCAAATAAGCATAAACATAAAAAACCCACTCCCTCCCATGCACCAAGCTTACAGCCAGCACTAGCATTGGAGAGAAAACAGAGTTACTTAACTGTAACGTGAGTTCTCCAGGGACAGCAGGATAAGTCAGCCACAAGTAGTGACGTCATCCGACGGAGCCATAGACGGAAGTACTCTCAGTAGCCCAGACGGCTTTAGCCCTCTGGGCGTGACCATTAGCCCTGCCTCCAGATCCGCCCCTAGCTGGCCAGAATTTTCCCCCAGCTGAGGCACGCCAAGAGCTAGGAGGCGGATCGCAGCAGCGTGTCGCCGAGCCCCCCCCCCTCGCCGGGGAGGAGGGTGGGAAAGTGTGGCTGATTTATCCTGCTGTCCCTGGAGAACTCACGTTACAGGTAAATAACTCTGTTTTCTCCCAGGACAAGCAGGATGAGTCAGCCACAAGTGGTGCCTCCCCAGCTACACTCACAGCGGCGTGGGGGAGGGGGCATGGTTGGCAAGAATTGTCGGAGACAGGGTAGTAAGGCGCAACAGGTTAGATTTAATGTGCAACACTGCAAGCAATAGCAACATAGCATAGAACAAATGTGCAAAGTAACAAGAGTGACCCAGAAACTTGGTAGGGGCAATCAAAAGTGCAACAAACAGTGCAAATAACAGTGCAAGAAACAGTGCAGATCAACAGTGAAACATAGTGCGAATCAGAGTCAACAGTGAATGAGACAAAAGGGTGCCGTTGTATAGACGGCATGCTTCTTCAAGGCTGGGGCCGGAGGCGGCGCAGCCTTAACGTGGTTTAGGTCCTGGCAGCGGGTTAGTGGCTGCAGAAAGAACCGCAAGGCCAAACGCAGGGCCGCTTTGATCTGTCCTATCCAGGCTGTAGTGGCGCTGGAAGGTATGGACGGAGGCCCAAGTGGCTGCTCTGCAGACGTCAGGGACCGGAACGGACAGCAGATTGGCAATAGTGGTGGCAAGCACTCGCAGGTGGTGAGCTTTGACTCCAGTGGCGGGTGGTGCTCCCGCGCGTGAGAGACAGAGTGAGATACAGGAGGAGATCCAGATGGACAAGGTACGCTTGAACACGGGGCGCCCGGGATTGTTAGGATCATACGAGACAAATAGCTGGGAGCCCTTCCGTAGGGCGGAAGTCTGTTCCAAGTAGCAACGGAGGGCCCTAACACAGTCCAGGATGTGAAGCCGCTGCTGTTCTGGGTCCGAGTGTGGACCTGGTAGGAAGCATGGTAGCTCAATGGTCTTATTGATGTGGAATGCGGTAGCCACCTTCGGAACAAACTTCGGGTGTGTCCGCAGACAGGCACGGTCCTGATGCAGTACGGTATACGGTGGGTAAGCCACGAGGGCGTGAAGCTTGCTGATCCGCCTGGCTGAAGTTATGGCAAGAAGGAATAGCGTCTTCCAGGAGACAAACTTCAGGTGCAGTGGCTCGAAGGGTTCTCCCGTGAGTTGATTAAGGACAATGTTAAGGTCCCAAGGGGGCACAGGCTGATGGACAGAGGGACGCAGGTTGGACGGGCCCTTCATGAAGCGGGTCACTAGAAGGAGGGCTGCTATCGAGACGTCCCCAATGCGATGATGAAAAGCCGCTATGGCAGACAGGTGGACTCTGATGGACTGGGTCCTTAGACCAAGTGATGAGAGAGCGGAGAGGTACTGGAGGAGCATAGGCACCGGACAAGAAAAAGGGTCTATGCGCCATGACTCGCACCCGATGCTGAACCTGCACCACTTCAGACCGTAGGATTTCCGTGTAGAGGGGCGTCGAGCCGCTAGGATGACATGCTGTACCTCGGTTGAGAGGTTGAAGGGTGCTAGGGTTAGCCTTTCAGCTTCCAAGCCGCTAGCGATAGCATCTGTAGGTTGGGGTGGAACAGCATGCCGTTGTCCTGTGAGAGCAAGTCCGGCTTCAGGGATAGGCGAATTGGGGGTTCCAGTGCCAGGCGGTGCAGGTATGGGAACCAGACTTGTCTCGGCCAATAAGGGGCTACCAGGATGGCCGTAGCCCCGTCCCTGATCAGGCACTGAATAGTCCGTGCGATGAGCGGGGTGGGGGGAAAGGCGTATACCAGGGGCCACTGGTTCCAAGCCACGTCGAAGGCGTCCACTGCTACCCTGTGTGGAGCGGGTCTCTTGGAGCAAAACAGGCGGCATTTGGTGTTCTCCTGAGACACGAAGAGGTCGATGCTCAGGTGACCCCACCTTGTGAAGAGAGACGCTGACACTTCTTGGTGGAGTGACCATTCGTGAGGATTCAGTTGCCTGCTGAGACGATCGGCTATGACGTTCTCCTCCCCCAGAAGGTAGGATGCCTGGAGGCTGCACTTGTATGAAAGGGCGATGTGCCAGGTGTGAAGGGCCTCCTTGCATAGGAGCCTCGACCCCGTGCCTCCCTGCTTGTTTATGTAGAACATGGCCACCTGGTTGTCAGTTAGAATCCTGACGACTTTGCCCTTTATGTATTCCCTGAAGGTCATGAGCGCTAGGCGGACAGCTCTGAGCTCGAAGACGTTGATGTGCAGGGCTTTTTCTGGTGTCAAACAAGAGCCTTGAGTGTGGAATCCGGCACAATGAGCTCCCCAGCCTAGGGTAGATGCATCTGTGGTCACAGTGACTTGATGTGCATCTGGCTGGAGACTTCTGCCCTGTGACAGGTTCTGTGAGCTGGTCCACCAGCAGATTGCCTTGGCCACCGAGGAGTCGATGGGAATCATAACGGATAGGGGCTGCGAGTGTTGACACCAGTGAGAGCGAAGGTGCCATTGGAGGACTCTCATGTGCAGCCTCGTGAGGGGGAGAACATGTGTGGTAGCCGCCATGTGTCCTAGTAGACGAAGAAGGGTTCTCGCCGTCGCCTGCGAGGAGTCGAGCACCTGGAAGGCCAGGTGGATGATAGTTTTCAGTCTGTTCTGCGGAAGAAAGGCCTTGGCCTGGATAGTGTCTATGCAAGCCCCGATGAACTCCAGCCTCTGTAATGGACTGAGACTTCCCGTAGTTGACTAGAAAACCCAAAGAGTCTAGCAGCGACGTGGCTCTCTTGACTGCTCTCCGGAGTTCTGCGGGAGAGGTTGCGGTGAACAGCCAATCGTCCAGGTAGGGGAAGACGAATATCCCGAGTTTGCGGAGGTGAGCTGCTGCTACCGCCACACACTTGGTGAAAACTCGGGGTGCAGGAGAAAGTCCGAAGGGGAGGACCTTGTATTGGTAGTGGTTGCCTGCTACCTTGAAGCGCAGGAATTTTCTGTGGTGAGGGTGCACGGGAACATGAGTGTAGGCATCTTGAAGGTCCAGAGAGGCTAACCACTCTTTGGGTTGGATGAGAGGAAGGATGGATGACAGGGAGTGCATCCGGAACTTCTCTTTGGCAATGCATTTGTTGAGTTTCCGCAGATCGAGGATGGGTCAGACACCCCCAGACTTCTTGGGAACGAGGAAATATCTGGAGTAGAACCCCGTATTGATGTCGTTGGATGGGACAGGCTCGATGGCTCTGGACTGCAAGAGGGATGCAATCTCCGAGGTCATGGCTGCAAGGTGCTGAGGAGGAACGCTGTTCGCTGGAGGGGGACGCTGAGGTGGAAACGAGGCGAATCTTATTCTGTAGCCCTGCTTGAGGATGTTGAGCACCCACTTGTCCGTTGTTATGCTCTTCCAGGAACGCCGGAAGGCAGATAAACGACCCCCTGTTGGTAGGTGCAGGCAGGGCGGTGAGTCAAAAATTGGGGTTGTTCTTGGCTGGCCCAGATGTGACCTTTTGCGTGCGCTCCCGCTGTCGCAGTTTCTGTCTGTAGGGCTGCTGGTAGGATTGCTGCTTGTACTGTGGCTGTTGCCATTTGTGGTACGAATTGTAGCGTTTAGGAGCTGAAGAGCTGTGCGAGTTCTCTTTGCGGTAAGAACGAGAGCGACCAGAACTCTCAAGGGCTTGGAGTGTGGTACAGCGTTCGCACATGTCGTTCACCGTGTCTTTGACTTTGTCGCCGAAGAGCGAGTCCCCAGCACAGGGGGCATCTGCAATTTTGTCGTGAGAGTCGGACCGCAATCCTGAAGCCCTGAGCCAGGACAGGCGACGTGCGGAAATGGCAGAGCCGGCGATTCTGGCGGCTGTCTCGAAGGCATCGTGGGCCGCCCATCCTTGATGTCTATTGCCGTCCTCGAGCTCTGCTAGGGCTGTGAGGAGAGCTGGTGGGGGCTCGGTAAGTTGAGTGACGGAGGACTTAATGTTGGTCACCAGCAGTTCCTGGTAAATGGCATGCTGGAATTGGTGCGCCGCTATTCTGGCGCTTAGCATGGCCCCTTGGGTAGACGCACTTCGCCATATCATCAAGGAGTTTGTTGTCCTTTCCTGGAGGTACGTTAGCCGAGACGCGGGAAGATTTTGCATGCTTGAGGGCCGACTCAACAATAGACTGATGTGGGAGCTGGGGCTTGTCAAATCCCGGCATGGGCTGAATGGCATATTTAAGGTCCAGCTTACGAGGGCAGGCCTGGTTGAATGCAGGGGTCTGCCACATCTTGAAGAGGTTGTCCTGAAGGAGTTGATTCACAGGCAGAGCGGTGATAGCCTTGGGGGCGTCGACGAATTTGAGAGCGCTCTGGACTTCGTCGCGGTGGTCTGGGGTATCCAAAGAGGTGATGGATAGAGAGGAAATAACCTTGCGTACGAATTTGTAGTATGACAGGTCTTCTGGAGAGTTGGAGGGGTTGTCAGAGGCTGAGGTGGAGATGGAGTCTCTGTGGGGTAATGCCTCTGCTTGCGAAGGTCCTTCTGCAGTGTGTGCCCGCGGAGGTGTAGAGATGGCAGCCTGCGTATGCGACGCAGTTGCGGGAGCTGATGAAGTGGGCTGGGGTGGTGGCAACAACAGTTGCTTGGAAGCCAGGCTAGATAGGGAGGATGCCCACTGCTGAAACATGTCCGTGAGGAGTTGGAGGGTCTCAGGAGCCTGCTGCAGCGTCCCTGCGGGCTTTGTAGAGGTGGGAGGAGTCTGTACAAGTTCTTCACTGACCTCTGAAGAAGGTGAGCCGGCCAAGACTGCGGAGGATGGGGAGGAGGATGAATAGACCTCTCCATAGTTGTAGGAGCTGGAAACAGAGGAGACTGATGAATGCCGCGCTCCTCTGCGCCGAACCGAGAAACTCTCCTGACTGGAGCACCTGCTTCTGCTGCTTCTACGGCGTTTGTGCGATCTGCGCAGGGATGAACTGTGCCGGTCATCTCTGCGGCTCCTGCCACGCTTTTGTCTCCTGTGCTGTCTTCTGTGCTGGCAATAAGGAGAGTGGCTTGCGCTGCGTCGACGGCTCCCGCTGCGTTCGGGGGATCGGTGCCGGCTCCTCGATCTGCGGCGACTCCGGTGGCGTTTGTGCAGGCTTAGTCTGCGCTAAGCGGATCTGCGCCGTCCCTCTGAGTCCTTCTGTGCACCAGATGCCCTGCACCGGGGGTTGTCAGCGCTGAGACGAGGTTCGGGGTCTAAGGTCAGCTGACTGGGACCCAGAAGTGAAGCAGGAAGTTGGGAGGAGTCGCGCCAGGCAGACATGGCAGCCTCCAGAGGGGGACACGAGGTAGAGGGTGTCTCACCTTTGCGGTGGTGGACGGAGCCAAGAGAAGGCATGTCCCGGGCTGGAGTGGGGTCAGAGGAAGGTCCCAGAGTAGCTTTGCTTGAAGTCGCAATAGCCTCAGAAGCCGCTGATTCCAGTAGGGCATGTTTGCGCGACTTGAGGGCCCGAATAGACATGCAGGCAAGAAGGGCAATCTTGAACGGGGTGCTCCTTACCGAGGCATCGGACGCAGAACTGGTGAGAATTAGCGTTGGCCATCTTCCTGGAGCACCCCGGGCATTTCTTGAAGCCAGGTTTCTTCATTCAAGTAAGTTGGAAGTTGGTGTGGTGAGAGTAAAGAAAAAAAACGTCTTGCTGGCAAGGCGGAAGACAAAAATCTGGCCAGCTAGGGGCGGATCTGGAGGCAGGGCTAATGGTCACGCCCAGAGGGCTAAAGCCTTCTGGGCTACTGAGAGTACTTCCGTCTATGGCTCCGTCGGATGACGTCATCACTTGTGGCTGACTCATCCTGCTTGTCCTGGGAGAAAAGGAGAATCATAGATTACTCTTGAAAAATAGCTTCAGCACAAAAGCCTCAGTGGTTGGAGTCTAATCTATAGCTCATCCCAGAGCCTATCTGCAAGTAATCTTGGGACTGTTCAACATAATGAACAACATGGCCAAGCAAAGAACCTGTAAGCTCTGAGAAAATGAAGAATGCAGCTTTGAATGCCCTCATCTCATCAACCACATAGCAGAGGCACTTGCCTCAATTCCTCTGTAAATCTGTTAGTTGTGTGGTCTTGCTTTTCGTTGAGACTTCCTGAAATGACTTAACTTAAAACTAGTAAACTGTGAAATTATGATGCTAGTTATTGATCTGGTATGTCACCACATGTATTGTAAGAAGCTGTTGGTACTAAGAGCATAGTTCTCCTGTCCTCTCTAGTCTTCACTGGCCTTAAAGGCATCAGAAAAGGGTGGGCCACACAGGCCCCGGCTAATCAATGGCTTGCCAACCAGCTGCGAGATGGAATCCCTGCGGGCAGATAACCTGCATTAAGGCTGCGATCACGGCCTTCCTCTGCAGGGATCCCATCTCCCGTGGACAGAAGAGAGCAGCTGCAATCACGGCAAGGCGCCTTCTGTCTGCTTGCGTGAGACTGCAGCCTTCCCCTCCTGTTCTGCCCATATGGATGCAATCTTCCATGGGCAGACAGAAGAAATCTTTGCTATGATCACAGCTGCTCTCTTCTCTTCTGTCTGCGGGAGTTGGGATCCCTGCAGTAGAAGCAAAGTTAAGGCGGAGCTTTGAGTCCCAATCAAATAGGCATTCCACCACCCTTGATGTGACCTGAAATGTTAAAGGTAATTGCTATCATTTTTAAAGAGTTAAGGCAATTGAGCCCTATTTATTTTCAGACTGTTATAAAAGAATATCATGCCAGTCGCTCCTTGCAGTCTGAAGTTAATGATCTATTTGTTGTTTCATTCCCTAATCTGCCACATTTGGCAGAGGCTCA
Source organism: Ichthyophis bannanicus (assembly GCA_033557465.1). Classification (NCBI taxonomy): domain Eukaryota; kingdom Metazoa; phylum Chordata; class Amphibia; order Gymnophiona; family Ichthyophiidae; genus Ichthyophis; species Ichthyophis bannanicus. Next base: position 25,562,676 of record CM066042.1, read on the forward strand.
TGCCAGAGCCTTTTCTATGCCTGGTTCAATTCTTAGAATAAGTTATCCCTGGATCTTCACTGTGAACCAATCTAGGCAAATTTTATCCCTAACTTACACATGCTGACTGCAAATGTTTGCTGGATTTGATTTATTGTGTATTTTTGTACGCCTGATTGGTGGTCTGTTGATAGAATGTGATCCAAGATTACATATATTCAATTTTGCATGTCCTAGGTGCTGATTATGCGTGTTATTTTGGAACCCACTGAGAGCAAGGAATTGCGATCAGTGGCTAAAAATCCTTTTAAATAAAATAAATACTGTACTCCTAGTCTTTTGTAATGCTAGAGAATTATGTGCATTCTTTTAACCACAGGGGAGCAGAGTCCTCCTCTTCTCAACATCCCCTAAACTCTGCTGCTGATGCTGCTTACCTTCACTGGATGGTGCAATCGCACTGTCATCCCATTCCAGATTGGTGGAGGTGATGGAGTTGAAGGAGTTGAGTGACAGGTTGTCTGAGCCATGGAGTGAGCTGGGGAGTCGGTCTTCAAAGTCCAGTAGGTACTGTGGTTTGTAATATTCTGGCATGTAGGGAGCCACATCTAAGTAAGGGCCATCCTAGAGGATAGACAAACACAAAATGAGTCCCATGTCCTTGCAGTGTAGACATAGTCCTGTGTTTGCTTTTAGCAGAATATAGTAATTTGCTAATTCATGTCATGACCCATACTGCTTAACTCTTTAGTGGATAGGACAGAGATGGCAATGACACATTCTTACCAGATCTAGCTCAAAGCGAATGAATTCCAACCCAGAGACTAATGTCAGGAACAGAGTCAGATGATCATGACTGCAAACCAGCGAGTTCCTGAAACAGAGGGGAAAAAGACAAACATGAAAGCACAGCAGTGCATCCGTCAGTGCAAAACCTGGGCAGCGATAGAGCCCAGCTATGGGGGATATCCGTCAGTGCAGAACCTGGGCAGCGATGGAGCCCAGCTATGGGGGATATCCGTCAGTGCAGAACCTGGGCAGCGATGGAGCCCAGCTATGGGGGATATCCGTCAGTGCAGAACCTGGGCAGCGATGGAGCCCAGCTATGGGGGACATCCGTCAGTGCAGAACCTGGGCAGCGATGGAGCCCAGCGACGGGGGATATCCGTCAGTGCAGAACCTGGGCAGCGATGGAGCCCAGCGACGGGGGATATCCGTCAGTGCAGAACCTGGGCAGCGATGGAGCCCAGCGACGGGGGATATCCGTCAGTGCAGAACCTGGGCAGCGTTGGAGCCCAGCTATGGGGAATATCCGTCAGTGCAGAACCTGGGCAACGATGGAGCCCAGCTATGGGGGATATCCGTCAGTGCAGAACCTGGGCAGCGATGGAGCCCAGCGAAGGGGGATATCAATCAGTGCAGAACCTGGGCAACAATGGAGCCCAGCGACGGGGGATATCAATCAGTGCAGAACCTGGGCAGCAATGCAGTCCAGCAACGGGCAATATCTGTCAGTGAGAGTCTGGACAGCAATGGAGCCCAGGGACGTGGATATCCGTCAGTGCAGAACCTGGGCAGCGATGCAGCCCAGCGATTGCATATAATCTGTCAGTGCAGAAACTTGGGCAGTGATGGAGAATATCCATCAAAATAGTGACTAAACATGAGGTCATGCCACCAGCTTTTATCACCATAAGCAGCAGTACATGCAGATATGCCATGCCAGGACTTTCCAAATTCAGAACTTGCCCGTTAAATCAGGTCTGCCTAAGACAGTGGGTAGCAGTACTAAAGAACAGGGGTCTAGAGATCTAATGCTGCTATGCACTTCAACAACGTCCAAAATGTTCAGCAGTAAGTGCCTACAGATACTGGGCACTGTTATTACACAAAGGGAGGTGTCCATAGATATAAGGCACTTTATTCAAACTCTTTAGCTGTAGAACTTGTAACTGAGCGTCCTCTGCAGATCTTTCATTACCCCTTGCTACTCACACTATTTCCCTCTGTCAGATACCCGATTACTCCAGTCCGTGCTGCACTAATACTCACTTATAGTAGTATTTATGGAGCAAGTTGTGATTCTCTTGGAAGAGCCGCAGGTAGCTTTCCAAGGAGTTCTCATTGAGGGCCAGGTACAGCCAGGCTCGACCTGAAATAAAGACCCAGAGTGACTGCAGGGATCCTGAGATTTCTTCTAATTTTCCTTTTAGGACATCACCAAAAATGGCAGGTCCTGCTGCCAGGAAAGCAAGCTCAAAGGACTCTCTTTATACTACTTTAGTGAATGCACTACTCGGAAGCTCGATTCTGTAGGACAATGAAGTGAACACAAAGGCACACCTTAGATTGGAATAGAGATTGCGATGTACTCCATTCTGATGGTAGTTTAGGAACAACTCTGCTAAACGAAGAGCCATTTCTAAAATACACATTCACGTGCAGTGGGAGGAACCATTTCAGAAATATACATGTGGGAAAAACCCACAACTTTGACGTGTAACTGCTGCCATTTCACAATGAACATGTTGTCACTGTTGGCACTTGCATGTGTATCTGGGCCACTTTGCAAACACAGAAGTGCATATCTGCTTAATTAAGCATAGAGGGGAAATAAACATTGGAAGAGATTGATCAAAAGGAGCACTTCTAAAACCCCTATTCATGCCAGGGAGCAGATGTAAATCCAGATGTGCACAGTTTGGGCTTACAGGTGTATACCCTGTATGAAACGGGGACTACACATGTAGATTTATGTCCCGCCAAGGTCACACACCCCCGTCTACTTTCCATGTGGTGCAGACAACCACATGGAAAGTAGTAAATTCCACCCTTTCTAAAATGGCGATTTACATGTGGATTCTGCTGCTCATACATGACTACATCACAAATAGGGCTTCTAGAACAACCCCCTTATCATTTTTGACTTGACACTTTCCTTTTATTCCAGCTCAAAGCAGAAACAGATTTACTGGGGCAATATCTCCACATCCATTCATTCGCAAGACACAGACACCCTCCTCCTATCCAGACTCATTTAGTGTAACCGCTGCACTGACAGACCTTTGGTTTCCACTGGACCCAGCACATATGCACTGGAGTCAGACTGCAGGTTTTGCGGCAGATGCAATGACTGGAACTCTCTTTGCTAGAAGCAGCAAAAACTGTGTATCTGCAGCATTTCCCAGCCGCAGCCCCAGCCAGTCGCTGGAACTAATGTTTCGGGTGTCACTAGTGAGTCTGTCCTTGGGCTCTTTGGTGTCTTATTCTTAATTACTTTTTGTATATTTCTATAATTGCACTATCATGAAAGTGAAGAGTATGATGCATAGATTGGTCAAGCAAGCTTCCATTTCCATATCATCCCTCCAGTCCAGGACAGACACATGGTTTGTGCCCCCCCCTCCCCCCCAACAGCAGGTAAAGACTGAGCAACTCAAAGCTTGCTGATGTCACATACTAAGGGAGCTGTGCATCACCAGGCTGGCCAGTATTTGCTCAGTCTCCAGCAGGTGTTGAGCACTTCTGTGCATCTATGCTGTCCTGGAGGGTCTCCCTGGCTGGCAGTGGGAAAGGCCTTGAGAGGGATTAGATCCTGCAAGGGCCAACCTCAAGTCCAGAAGGGCTGTTTTCCAATTGGTGGCGCTGGGTGAGCTCAAAAGAAAAAAAAAAAAAAAAAAGCTTGAGAAGCATTGTGTGGGGGATTTTTTATCCTGTTCAGTGGGTCATCAGATACCCCCAGTGTCCCCTGAGTGTTGCGAACCATCCTGGATCGGTGACAGCCTTGGGAGCGATGAGGTGCACATGTGGGTGCCCAGAGTCCCTCCCTCCTTGACAGAGCTCGTTTCCCACCTTCCTACCATGCGTGTGTGTGAGCCTCTTGTCCATCTGTTTTGCGGCACATCTCCTCGAGGGGGTGCCTTGCACATGGCCTGTGCTATTAGGGACAGTACTGCTGTGGCATGCACAGGGACTCAGTCTCCCCAGCCGGTCTCTGTTGCCTTTGGCTCGGAGGAGAGCAGGATGGCTGAGCAGGTCTTACGCAATCTCAGGCAGCAGTATCAGAGTTTTCCGCTGAAGCCTCGTCCCTCCTACTTCTGCTTCTTCAAGCGTCCCTGCAGCAGCGGGGATTCCTACCTCTGCAGACCATGGGAAGGCAGGAGGGAAAGCACAGTTACTCATCTGTAACAGGTGTTCTCCGGAAACAGCAGGAATCAGTCCTCACATATCGGTGACGTCGGTGCTGACAGAGTCCTCGCGGAATCATCCCCCCAGCTTTCAAAGAAAGCCTTTGGGAGATGACACTATGCATGCATGTCCCCTTCCCGCCCAAGGGCGCCATCTTGCTCAGTCAGATGACATAGCTAAAAGACGGCAAAAATAAAAGATGGTAAAGGAGCAATTCCAAGGGGAGAGGGAGGGTTGTGAGGACCGATTCCTGCTGTCCCCGGAGAACACCCGTTACAGGTGAGTAACTACGCTTTCTCCTGGAACAAGCAGGAAGTCAGTCCTCACCTGTGGGACTCCCCAGCTATAGGCTACCGAAAGCCCATAGCAAAAACTGGGACTCCCTCATGGGGAGCAGCAAGCAGCAGCCATTGCGTCTGTGCCCACAGACCGCAGTAGGACCCCTGTGTCCGATGAAACCAGCACTCCGGTAGCCTGAACACAGAAGGGTCGGAGGGTAGGAGTTGCCTAAACCCCGAAAAGGTTGCAAAGCACAGCCTGGCCGAAGGCACTGTCCCATCAGGACTCTCTTTCCAGGCAGAAATGGGCAGCGAAGGTATGGACTGAAAACCAGGTGGTGGACCGGCAGATGTCCACCATTGGGACAGAGTCCAAGTTTGCCACTGAGGCTGCCATGGCCCTGACATGGTGCGCCGTGACACGGCCTTCCAGCTGGAGCCCCGCCTGCTCATAGGCGAGGGTGATACAGTCCCCCACCCAGGTGGACAGTGTACTCTTGGTCACCGCCTCCCCCAGCCTACTGAGGTTGTAGGAGATGAAAAGCTGAGCAGCTTTGTGGTGGCCCTGAGTGCATTGGATATAGAAGGACAAAGCCCTCTTACAGTCCAAGGTGTGAAGGACCATCTTTGCCCGATTGGAGTGAGGCCTTGGAAAGAAGGTAGGGAGCACTACTTCCTGGTTGAGATGGAAGGGCAATACTACCTTTGGAAGGAATTTGGAGTGTGTGCGAAGCACCACTCTGTTCCTGTAGAACCTGGTATAAGGAGCCTCCACCACTAGGGCCTGAAGCTCGCTAACTCTGTGAGTGGAGGTAAGTGCAACCAGTAAAGCCACCTTTCATGACAGGTAGCAAAGGTGACAGGTAGCCAGAGGCTTGAAGGGTGGGCGAGTGAGCTGCCCCAACACTACATTGAGGTCCCATTCGGTGGCCAGAGGGCAAACCAGGGGCTCTGATAAGAGTAGGCCCCAAAGAAAACATGTCACCAAAGGCTGGACCGAGAGGGGTTTGCCATCCACCAGGTGGTGGTGCGCCATCAGGGCACTAAGGTGCACCCAGACGGAGTTAGACTTGAGCACGGATTGTGAGATGTGGAGAAGGTACTGTAACACCAGTCCCACCGGGCAGGAGAAGGGGTCAGCCCCATGCTCGGCAGACCAAGCCTAAAAGCTGCGCCATTTGAGGGCATAAGTCTTCCTAGTAGAGGCCTTGCGAGAGTCCAGCAGAATCTCTTCCACCTCAACTGAGAGGTTGAAAGGGGCCAGAGTCACCCTTCTCAGTAGCCACGCTGTCAGCGACAGGGACCCCAGGTTGGGGTGCAGAAGAGAGCCCCCTCCTGAGACAGGAGTCCCGGAGAGGTCCCAAGGGGATGGGGGGTCTCCACCATCAACCAGAGGTGCAATGGGAACCACGGTTGTCTGGCCCACCGAGGAGCTATCAGGATGAGTGAGGCCCTGTCACGGAGGGTTCTGAACAAGGTCTTGGCAATCAGCGGTGTGGGAGGGAAGGCATACATGAGGCCTTCCGACCATGGGGCAGTCTAGGGATTTCTGGCGGTTCAGAGCAACCCATTTCACACCATACAAGAGGGGGCGTTTCTTCTCACATGGAGGTCCTTCTTTATGAGCCTGAGGTTCCGGTAGAGGCTTCCTTGCCTCTGCCTTGGGCCCCTCGCGAAAACAGCAATGAAGCAAGGCGGGTCCAGGAGGTGGCGAGATCGAGGAGGGGGGAGACTCCAGCTTTTCGCCACCGCCTGGGCCCACATCACACAGGACCAGTGGGTCCTGGAGATCATTCAGGAAGGGTATGCCTTGGAGCTGGCACGCCTGATTCCAGAGGCCTTCATGGTGTCTCTGTGCAAGTCCCAGCCGAAGAGAGCTGTAGTCGGGGACACGCTCACCAAGCTTCTCTAGATAAAGGCGGTCTGTGTGGTCCCCGCAGACCAAAAAGGGTCCTGTGGGTACTCCATATACGTCATGGTTCCGAAAAAGGAGGGATCCTTCTGCCCCATCCTGAACCTCAAATATGTGAACAGGGCATTGCAAGTACCATGAAAATCCTCATGTTTTGGAAATGCTAAGGTCCATGATCGCAGCAGTGCAGGCCGGAGAGTTCCTGAACTCCTTGGATCTGTCCAAAGCGTACCTGCACATTCCCATTCGAAGGGAGCATCAGCGCTTCCTCTGTTTTGTGGTCCCGATTTTCAATTCCAAGCCTTACCCTTCAGCCTGGCCACAGCCCCATGGACCTTTACAAAGGTCATGGTGGTTGTTGCCACTGCCCTGAGGTGGGAAAGGGTACTGGTGCACCTGTACTTTGACGATTGGCTGATCTGGGCAAAATCATTTGAGGAGAGCGAGTGGGCCACCACAAGAGTGGTAGAGGTTCTCCAGAGCTGGGCTGGGTGGTCTATTTCGAGAAGAGTCATCTTCACCCCACCCAACAGCTAACATACCTCATGGCGAGCTTCGCCTCAGCCAGAGGATGAGTGTCTCTGCCCCCCGGAGAGAGATGCTGACTTACAGGACCAGGTCATCCACTTCGCTCAGCTGCAGCACCCCACAATGTGGCACTACCTGAAGCTCTTAGGCTCCATGGCAGTGACGATCGAGCTGGTGCCTTGGGCGAAGGCCCATATGCGCCCCCTACAACATGCTCTACTGTCTCGTTGGTCGCCACAGTCGGATTCTGTCTCAACACCTTCAATGCCCGGAAGCGGTCAGACGCAGCCTTTCTTGGTGGGCCTCAGTGGAGTCTGATGGCAGGACTCCCTCTTGCGTTTCCACAATGGATAACGGGGACTACCAATGCCAGTCTCCTTGGATGGGGAGAGCACTGCTGGCCCTTACGCCCAGGGATTCTGGTGCCTGGAGGAGGCGTCTTGGTACATCAATCGGCAGGAAATGAGAAACGTCTCACAGACACTACTCCACTTTGCTCCTCTCCTGGAGCAGCAGCTGGTACGGGTCTTCTCAGACAATGTCACGGTGGTAGCCTACCTCAACCACCAGGGGGCATGTTCAGCCCCCTGCTGATGAAGCAGGCCACTCCTCTGCTGTACTGGGCGGAGGATCACCTCTCCACACTCTCGACGACACATGTAGAAAGAAAGGACAACACCCAAGCAGATTATCTCAGCCGCTGCAGAGTGGATCCAGCAGAATGGACCCTGGACAACTAAGTGTTCCAGGCGATTGTCCAACACTGGGGACAACCAGTGATGGACTTGATGGTAATGGCAGACAACGCCAAGGCAGTCCATTTCTTCAGCTGGAGGAGAGAGAGAATGTCCGAAGGGCTCGATGCCCTGACTCAACAGTGGCCGAAGGAAGGGCTCCTTTATGTGTTCCCCCCCTGGCTGCTGATAGGCAGAATACTGCACAGAATAGAGAGCTGCTGAGGCAGAGTCATACAGATGGCCCCGGACTGGCTGCAGAAACCGTGGTATGCAGACCTGGTCAGGCTTTTGGTGGACTCGCCATTGAAGCTGCTGGTTATGCCCAGATTGCTGAGTCAGGGACCCCTTCGCATGCCTCAGGTGGAAAGCTTCTCGCTAAAGGCATGGTCCTTGAACGGGTGCAGCTGACTAGGAGGGGCTACTCACCTGGGGTAGTGGCCATGCTCCTCAAGTCCCGCAAGCACTCCACGTGCCTTTCCTATGTCAGAGTGTGGAAAATGTTTGAGGACTGGTGTGAGAAGAAAGGGGTGTGGGCCTTAGTGGCCTCCATTCCTCTGATTCTATCCTTCATGCAGGACGGTTTGGATAAGGACCTGGCGCTGGGATCCTTGCGGGTCCAGGTTGCGGTTCTGGCGTGTTACTGAGGAAGGATTAAAGTGTCTCGATTGCAAGCCATCAAGACATTGCGCATTTCACGAGGGCCGTAATGAAGGTCCGCCCCACTCGGCGATCAGTGGTTCCGGCATGGGATCTTAATGTAGTGTTGGGGGTCCTCGTGGGGGGCCTCTTTGAGCCCTTGAAAAAAGCCTCACTCAAGGATCTGACTTTGAAGACTGTTTTCCTGGTGGCAGTGTGCTCATCCCGGAGGGTCTCTGAGTTGCAGGCCCTCTCGTGCAGGGAGCCGTTTCTCTTGTCCACCCAGAGAAGGTAGTTTTGAGAACAGCGCCTTCCTTCTTGCCAAAGGTAGTGTCTGCCTTCCATGTTAACCAGCCTGTCTTGCTGCCAGTGATTCCAACAATACATCATCGGAAGAGGGGACCCAGCTGCATTTGCTGGATACCAAGCAGGCCCTACAACACTACCTGAAGTGAACAGCATCCTTCTGCAAGTCTGATCATCTGTTTGGCGAAGGCCATCGGGGAGGGGGGCTTCCAAGGTGACCACTGCATGCTGGGTGAAAGAGGCAATTGCCTCAGCCTATCTGTTGCGCCACAGGGCACTCCTGGCAGGAATATGGGCCCACTTGACAAGGGCACAGGTGGCTTCCTGGGCAGAGACCGGTATGGTGCCTCCCGGGGAGATTTGCATGGTGGCCACCCGGTTGTTGCTGCATCCCTCACTAAGCACTATCGCTTAGATCTCCAAGCGAGGGAAGATGCATGATCTGGGGCTGAGGTCCTACAGGCCAGCTTTGCGCACACTGCCCGGTAGGAGTTCACTGCTATGGTACATCCCATGCGTCTGGCCTGGATTGGAGGGATGATATGGAAGGTGTAATTAGGTCTTAACTGCTAATTGCCTTTCCTTGAATCCCTCCAGTCCAGGCCAGAACCCGCCCTGGCACACTCATCCGGTGTGGTGTTGTTGAAGATTGAGGCTCGGAGTCTCAGGGACTTCCTGATGGCGGCGGGTCTCCTTTGTGAGCCGCTAGTCTGCCTTTTTTCACACAGGGGAAACAAATGATTAAAAAACAGAGGAAAAGGAAGGAGAACGAGAATGCATATGGTTCGGTTGATGGTGGCTGGTGGGACCAGCTGTTTAGGACTTGGCCAGAGGATGGTTAGGGGGCTAACAGTAGGTTAGGATTTTTCTTCTCTGCTTTGGTACTTCCATACTGGCCAGCCTGGTGATACACAGCTCCCTTAGTATGTGACATCAGCAAGCTTTGAGTTGCTCAGTTTCCACTTGTTGGTTGGGGGGCACAACCCATGCGTCTGGCCTGGATTGGAGTGATTCAAGGAGGCAATTAGCAAGTAAGACCTAATTACACCTTTAAAAATTACAATTCAAAATCCATTAAACAGAGGAATGTGAAAAATGTACAAGGGTATAGACTTGTACAAGGTACCATAAGCCTAGTACTGTGAGTTAGCACCACTGCACAATCCTGCAAGGGTACTGCGATTAGTCTGTTCGCCTACTGATTTCAGTTCTGACATAGGATGCCTCTTTGGAATTTAATTTCTAATCTAAACCTAGATTCAGGGAAGGGATGCACCCAGTCCTAGGAATGGCAAAACATGACTAATTCTACTGTAGCGATTTGTGCTAACCAAAGGAATGGCACCCAGGATAGGTCTTGGCCTCTGGAGCTTGGGCCCGTTGTCAGGGGTAGAGGGTTTTAAAAAGGGACTGAATTAGCCCAAGTTTGAATCTTTTGAGTATCACGACTTCAGCCCTGATGCCATCCATCTGCATATCTTTCAAACACACTCAAAATTCAATCAACTTACAAATTACATATTAAAATCTGTCTAAAGTGGGACTAGATCTCACATTCACTTAAGCTCATGTCTTTCTGGCTGCAGCCTATCAAAGGATGTGAATTATCAAGGGGAATCTGAGGTGGCTTTGATTTCTCAGGTGGGAAGGGAAGTGGGGGCTTGGAAAGAAGCACATTTATTTTTCATAGTGGCGATTGAAATGGTTACTAAGGTAGACCAGGAGAAAGGCACTGCATATCCCAGGTACTTGGAACCTAGATTGGCCACCGCTGGAAATAGGATACTGGACTTGATGGACCCAGGGGCTGACCAGTATAGCAGTTCATATTTTCTCAGAAAATAAACCAAGGGTGCTATGTTGCATGATTTTCCACTGGGCTGAGCTGGGTCACCGACCAGGAACCTTTTTAACCTAAGGCAAAGTTTGAGATACTCCAGGTATTATTAAAGCTCATAATTATTGTGACTTGTTGCTTCTGGCCACTAGTGTAAAGATTTTATAAGCAATGTGAAATGCTGCAGCACGTGTCACCATCGTTCTCCTCATCGAGGACGTATTTTCCAGTTTTGGTCTCCCTCCTCTGGTTACCTAGTATTTGGAGGATTAGGTTAAAAATCCTCATGATCATTTTTAAGATCCTAAGAGCAGATGTATCAGAACATTTGTGGAATAAATCATAAAAATATCATCCTGTTCATTCTAAGGAACCAGCAGCAAGCATAGACTGGTAGAAACATGTGCCAGAGCATTTTCCATTGCAGGGCCAGTCTGTTGGAATCACCTTCCCTTGTAGGAGTCTTGAATCCCACTATTTAATGTTTTGTAAAAAAGGGAAAGCTCACTTTTATGTGAAAGTATTTGCTTATGTTGAAATGCCTTCCTAAGCAGACTAGATGGACTGTGCTGGTCTTTATCTGCCATCATATACTATGTTACTATGACTTAGAAATAAGTTTGATAGAATTGTATGTGCTGTGTAATGTTTGTGTTATTATAGTTTTATGATTTTAGGATGATGACCTATGTTATACTATTGTAACCCTAGCTTGCTGGGCTAGAAATAATTTCAAAATAAATACATATAAACATTCCTATTTGTCAGAAAGTTTCGGCCCTCGCTCTGATATCTTTAATGAGCATGAGGTCACTGCCTGATAATTATGGGCAAAATTATTTCATTGGCAGGCTAATTTCATATCTGCAGTGTGGACTTGGTCTCAATATATGGCCCTAGTCATAAATATGAAAGAACACAAGCAAAAAAATGCCTTCAGCTAACAACTTCTTAAAATAAAGCTGCACTCTCTGGATTCTGTGCAGCAGTTCAAAATTTGTAATATCAATCCCTTAACAATCAAAGCATTTACTGCTGTCTTTAGGATTTTTTTTAATAGTTTTCTTTGTAAATCTCCCAAACAGAAGAAAAATCTATATTTGAAAAGATGTCACAAATTACCTCAGGTAAGATGAGATCCTTGTGTATGAGATGTCATTTGTGACATCACAAATCAAACAAACAGGTAAGAATCGTATGAAAATGGATTTTAACATGGGTCATTGTACACATTGAAAAAGGAAACCTGCATTAATTATGGGAAGACTGTATTTTATCCATCTGTCTGTCTGATCTCATATCACAGGCAAAACGACTGGAGGTGGGATCTTGTGCTTTGCTTTGGTATAAAAGTATGGTCTGCTAGTGTTACACTGGGCAGTTTGGTAACTGAAGTTCCAAGAAGGCGGTGCAACAACACTTTTTGTCTTTGTTAGAAGTTTTCTATGCTGGTTTGTTTGGTGATGCTCAGTCACCAAGTAAGATGCTGATTTCTAGGTGGATGATTACAGTAAAGTCTTTCAGGTCTTGCTGGCATATCTACAATGACCCATCTATTGTGGGTTTAAGCATACCTGCTTGTTTGATTTGGTGTGATTTTCCCTTTCAGCTCTTGCTTGCTCCCTGGTGATGTGCAAGGATCGGCTTAAAGAACTTAACGGAAAAAAAACAAAATAGTACTATCGTAATAAAGATTTCCATCGAGATGGGGCAAGCATGCATTGCATCTGCTTCTGAACTACCACACAATGCAGATGGGATGCACTCTCTCTGACCTCCCCATCTTCTCTCCAAATACTCACTGCGTCCCAGGTGGGTGGCCACATGCTGGAGCATCTCTATTTGCCGGATGGCCTCCCTACGGGTGAAGTGCACCACCAGCACCCAGTATCCAGAAGAGATGTCTTGCAATCTGCCAGAATGAGTAACGGTCAGAGATTAGAGCATAGGAAAAGCCAGTCACAAGACACCCAAGAAACTGTAAAGCTCAATCAGTCAGATGAAACCACTACCTGAAGAGAATAAAATGATATAAATGCTACGATGAGAACCAGCTGGTAGCCAAGTTTCAGATTTAGTTCCTGTTGGTCTGCTTGAAGTTGCTGAAGGACAGCTAACACCTAATGTCTGACCCAAGAGTGTCAGTGAAGCAGGGAGTAGGGCAGCAGAATTCTAGCTTTGTCACAGACAACACCTTACCCACCTTTTCAACTTCTTAAATACATGGCTAAAGGGAAAAGTATAGAGGAGGAGCCCCTAAGATGCAGGAATCTTAAAATTGCATTTTAGAAGCTGTAACTCAAAAAGCTATTTCCTTATCGTTCTTCCAGTCAAGTCCTGCACCTCTGGGTAGCGTACCTCTTCCAGCAGCTTGGAGACTGAGCATGCTATCTCTTTGATGACACCAGTATTAATATAGGAGGGACCACACACAAGCTTCAGTATACAGTCTCCAAGCAGCTGGAGGAGGTAGTGAGTCGGGGTGCTGGACTCACTGAAGGGACAACTAAGGAGGTTTAGGTTTAGGTAGTTAGAGTATTCTTTATAGTTTCCTTCCTTAAGTCTTTAGTGTAGTGCAGGTCTAACCTTTCAAAAAATATATATATATATATATAAAAACAGGAAATGGAGATGCGCCCCTTCCCCCCACCTGGTGTGTGGGGTGTGTGTGGAGACTCTCCTGGAGACCGGGGACTAGGCAGCTCCCGAACCCAGAATCGGGTGAGGAGCCATCTAACTGCTGTGGGGCATCCAGTTTGAGCAGTCAGACATCCCCAGAGGCCCCCCCCCCATGCCAAAACCACAATTACCAGCTGGGCACAGGGGGAAGAGGGCAGCAGAAGCAGCACACACGCGGTGGAACAAAGAGGCTTCAGCGCTTCTTCAGAGGTAAGCGGGAAAAACCCGAGTGAGGGAAGCATGTAGGCTTAGTTATCGTCGTAGGCACAGAAAGACTTAAGTGCTTCTCGGCGATACACAGGGGAAACTCGAGGTGGAGGCTCAGTGTACTTTCGCAGGCCCAACCACATGATAGGAGAGATGTGAGCAGCGCGGGAAGAAGGAGGGTGGTTCTTTTTCTTTTCTTTCTCGCTGGCTGGCTTTTACTTTCATTTTTCTCTCTCACTTTGCTCGTGCAGCTTGGTGCCTCCAATCCTTTGGGGTTTTTAGTTATAAATAGAACAGCCTCATAGTTTTTTTAAAAAAAAGCCCGCATAGATTAGTGTGGAGTAGTTTGGCTTATTTCACAGATAGAAGGGGATTTTCTCTTGGCATTTAGAGACCTTGTCTCTGTTTTGTTCCCATTATGCCATCAAGAACCCAGTGCCTGGTGTGTGGGACCCGGCGCGGTGTGGTTTCAGAGGCCGGTATTTGAAGGGTGTGTGTGCAGGAGGCCACCTCTACGGAGCAGACCCTAGGGGACAGGTTGGGACAGGAGAGGGTGCCCTCTCCATCTAGGGAAGCGCAAGACTCCATGGCTTCCATGCTGCCACCGCAGGAGACAGCTTCTTGCTCCTAGGCCGTTCCCAGACCCTCTACCTTTCAGTCTGGGTGAGGCTGGGATCTCGGGTATTTTCTCCCCCGAATTTGTACTTCATCAAGTGTTCTGCTTGCGCCAGCAGGGACTGGTGTCAGGTCCTTCAGGGTCTGAGCACGGGGCCAAAAGAGCAGACTGAAAGCGAGCCGGGGACTGTACCCGCAAAGAGGCCCAGGCATTCAGAGGAGGGTCTGGGACAGCCTCTGTTGTCTGAAAGTCTGGAGGGAGAGGACCTGGACATGGAGCTTGATGTCAACGAAGAACTGGAAGGAGAGATCCCTGAACAGGAAGAGCAAGCGTGGATTGTACGAGTGTTCCACCGGGAGGAGTAGCCAGCGTTCATCGTAGAATTCCTGAAAGCTCTGAATATGCCTACTAGTCTTCCGATGGAAGACGAGTCCTTAGAGGATCCTTTATTGCAAGCCGTAAGGAAGACGCAGGTGTTCTTTCCAATGCATAGAGTAGTTCATCATGTGATCCAGGATGAGTGGGATCTGACTGAGGCTGGCCTTAGGGGGTCAAGGACTATGGCTCGCCTCTATCTGCTGTCGGATCAGGACCACGAGCTGTTTTGGCCTCCTAAAGTGGATTCAGTGGTTTCAACAGTTACAAAGAAGACGAAGATTCCAGTGGAAGGCAGTGTGGCGCTCAAAGACATCCAAGATAGGAAGCTCGACACCTTGCTGAACTAGGTCTTTGGTATCAATGCCCTCTCGCTACAAGCCTCCATTTGCAGGGCCTGGGTAGCTAAAGCCTGCCTCCGCTGGTTGCAGTGGGTCCAGAAACAAGAGGAGCCATCTGCGGACCAGGCTGGGGAGGCGGCGGCCAGATTAGAGTCGGGGGCAGCTTATTTGGCGGATATCCACTATGATCTCAATCGAGGCTCTTGACGAGCATGGCCTCAGTTGTAGCAGCGCACTGCTATCTCTGGTTACATAACTAGGCAGCGGACAGTTCTTCCAAGGCCAGACAACAAACTTCCCTTTAGAGGGAAACTGCTCTTCAGGGAGGATCTGGACAAACTGGTGTAGGACCTGGGAGAGTCCAAAGGTGGCCATCTGCTTGAGGATAAACAAAAGCAGAGCCACGCCCCTCTCACACTCCGGAGACAGTCGCAGAAGTTCAGGCATTTTCATTCAACACACTTTACCTCTTTCCAGAGGGGAAGATTCCCCTCCAGGGGGCAGGACTTTTGAGGTTTTTAAGGAGCAGGCAGAGGTTTTGCTGCCGCTTCATCCTCGGGACTCAAGAAAGCACAATGAAGTGAGGGGGCCCAGGTAGCAGTGCAGCCCGTGGGAGGTCGGCTACGGGAGTTCTACCCTGCCTGGCCCCAGATCATTTCAGATCAATGGGTGCTAAGGGTCATCCAGGAGGGGTAAATGCCTTCGAGTTCACTCGCCCGATGAGCAACTCCTTCGTTCTGTCTCCCTGCAAGGCGCAAGCCAAGATGGCAGCGGTAAGAGACACCTTAACGCGGCTTTTGCAGCTCAGGGCTGTGGTGCTGGTTCCCCGAGACCAGTATGGCTGTGGTTGGTACTCCATTTACTTCGTAGTGCCAAAGCAGGGAGGCTCCTTCCGCCCGATCCTTGACCTCAAGCGAGTGAACCACTACCTGCGGGTGCTGCATTTTCACATGGAAATGTTGCTGTCCGTCATAGTCACAGTCAGAAAAGGGGAGCGCCTGACATCTCTCGATCTAACGGAGGCGTATCTGCAAATCCCCATATGGCCGGAACACCAAATGTTCCTCCGGTTTGTGGTACCAATGGGGCATTTTCAGTTTCATGTTTACTGTTCGGTCTCACAATGGCACCGCGCACCTTCACCAAGGTCATGGTGGTGGTAGTAGCAGCACTCTAGAGGGAAGGAATTCTGGTGCATCCGTACCTTGATGATTGGCTGATTCGAGCAAAGTCCAGGTACGAAAGTGAACGTGCCCGGGTGGTACAGTTCCTTCAAAGGCTAGGCTGGGTGGTCAACGTGGCCAAGAGTCAAGTTGGTTCCATCTCAGTAACTAGAGTACCTGGGAGCGCGCTTCAATACCCGCGAAGAGAGGGTCTTCCTGTCGGAACAGCGTGCACAGAGGCTTCGCAGCTTAGTGCGACAGTTTCTGGGAAGGATGGAACCGATGGCCTGGCATTTTCTACAGATCTTAGGAACCATAGCAGCCACTCTCAAACTTGTACCATGGGCAAGGGCACACATGCTCCTGCAGTGATCGCATCAGATGCATCCCTTGTCCCAGCAGCTCTCCTGCCTGCCGGTGACCAAGCGCGCTCTCCAGTGGTGGCTTCATCTGGAGAATCTGGAAGGCAGCATGCCCCTTGAGTCACCACTGTGGATTCTGCTGATGACTAACGACAGTCTGTCCAGTTGGGGAGCCCATTGCGAAGGACACATTGCTCAGGGACTGTGGAGTACACAGGCGGCTTGTTGGTCGATCAACCGGCTGGTAATTCGGACGGTGGCCCTGGTGCTCCTGAGCTTCCAGGCTTGGTTACAGGGAAAGGCAGTAAGGATCCTTTTGAACAATGCAACCATGGTAGTCTACATCAACTGCCAGGGAGGCACGGGCAGCTCAGCCTTGGAAAAGGAATCCGAACAGCTGTCGGCTGGACACGTGGCAGGAGTCGATAACGTGACAGCAGACTGAGTCGAGTATATGTGGACCCCAAGAGTGGGTACTCAACCAGGTGGTGTTCATCTGGTGGTGCAAAGCTGGGGCACCCCAGTCATGGACCTGATGGCAACTTTCGAGACCGCCAAAGCAAGTTGCTTCTTCAGCAGGCGAAGGGAAAGGATGTCAGAGGGCCTAGATGCCCTGATGCAAAAGTGGCTTACAGAAGGGATTCTCTATGTGTTCCCTCCATGGGCTCTAACAGGCCGGGTTGTGCAGAGGATCAAAGCTCATCGAGGTCTGGAAATTCTGACTGCTCCAGATTGGCCAAGATGGCCATGGTATGCTGACTTCGTGCGGATTCTGGTGGATCGCCCATGGCGTCTTCCGGCTCAAGGGGATCTCCTGATACAGGGGCCAGTTTACATGCTAGATAGATTCTCGCTTACAGTATAGCCCTTGAGAGGTTACAATTGAAGAAGAAAGGCTACTCTAATGTGGTGATTTCGACCTTGCTGAAGGCAAGGACGTGGTCTACTTCTCTTGCCTATATCCGGGTCTGACACATCTTCGAAGTGTGGTGTGCAGACAAACAGGTGTTTTTGCAGGCCGGTTTCAATAAGGGCCTGGCAGCTAGTTCCTTAAGGGTGCAGCTGGTGGCGATCTTATGCTATTGCGGAAAGGTCCAGGGGATAGCATTAGGGACTCACCCGGACATCGGAAGATCCCCGAGGGCTGTGGCCCACCTGCATCCACCACAGAGGTCAGTGGTGCCACCGTGGGATCTCAATTTGGTATTAGAGGCGCTAGTGAAAGAGCTCTTTGAGCCATTGAGCTGGGCTTCTCTGAAGGACTTAACCCTCAAGATTATGTTTCTTGTAGCTATATGCTCTGCGTGCAGAATTTTGGAGCGCCAAGTCTTGTCTTGCCAGGAGCCGTTTCTTTCCTTTTTCAACGACAAGGTGGTCCTGCAACCGGTACCATTCTTTTTGCCCAAGGTGGTTTCAGCTTTTCATTTAAACCAGTCCGTCTCCCTATTGGTCTTCGGGAGTGCAAAGAACGTCTCCACCAGCGTGCAGTTGTGCTTCTTGGATATTCAGCGCACCTGAGGCATTATTTAAAGAGGAATGCCGTTTTCTGCAAGTTAGATCACCTCTTTGTGCTGTTTGAAGGGCCGCGCAGAGGGGAGGCAGCGGCTAATGGGGGAATAAGACATTTTTCAGATATGTTAGTGAGAAGAGGAAGGGCAAATGTGGTATTGTCAGACTCAAGGGTGAAGGGGAGGAATATGTAGAAGCTGATGAAGATAAAGCGGAATTGCTCAACAAATATTTCTGATCTGTGTTCACAGATGAAGAACCAGGAGCAGGACCTCAGAAAACACCCACAAACAGGAACAGAAGCGAGGGGCATCATGAACAATTTTCAGAAGACTGTGCTCGTGAGAAACTAGCTAAACGTAAAGTAGACAAAGCGATGGGACCGGATGGGATACACCCTAGAATACTGAGGGAACTTGGGGACGTTCTAGCAGCTCCACTGACTGACCTTTTCAATGCTTCATTGGAGTCGGGAGTGGTGCCAAAGGACTGGAGAGAAGCACATGTGGTCTCTTTACACAAAAGCGGAAGTAAGGATGTGGTTGAAAACTACAGGCCAGTTAGTTTAACGTCGGTATTTATTTATTTATTTAACATTTCTTCTATACCGCGCTATTATAATCAGTGCGGTGTACATCGAACAAAACATACTACAATGCATACAAGCAACATTGAGTTTACATAGAACAGGAAAAGAAACATAGGACAACCGGGGTAACTATTCACAGGGTAACTATTTACAGGTTAAATTAGTATTGTCACCAATACTCTAAGCTAATTTGGTATAAATTAGCTTAGAGTATTGGTAAATTACTGGAAGTGTAAATTACTGGAAGTGATGCTGAAATAGTGAGGTTTCTGGAGTCCAGCAGATTACAGGATCCGAGGCAGCATGGATTCACCAGAGGCAGGTCTTGTCAGACAAATCTGATTGATTTCTTTGACTGGGTGACCAGGGAGTTGGACCGAGGGAGAGCCCTAGATGTGGTGTATTTAGATTTCAATAAAGCCTTTGACACCATTCCTCACTGGTGACTTATAAGCAAACTGAGCACACTAGGGATGGACCCTAAAGTTACTGCTTGGGTTAGAAATTGGTTGAGTGGGAGGCAACAAAGTGTACAGGTAAATCAAGCTCACTCTGAGGAGGATGTTACCAGTGGTGTGCCCCAGGGATTTGTCCTTGGTCCGATTCTTTTTAACATCTTTCTTAGTGATATAGCGAAAGGGCTGTCGGGTAAGGTTTGTCTCTTTGCGGATGATACCAAAATCTGCAATAGAGTAGACCCTCAGGAAGGTGTAGATAACATGAGGAGGGATCTAGCTAAGCTTGAAAAATGGTCTAGAATTTGACAGCTGAAATTTAATGTTAAAAAATGCAAGGTCGTGCATCTGGGCTGCAGGAATCCAAGGGAGCGATATAGTATAGGGTGTGAAGTACTTTTGTTCACCGTTTGACCTGGGTGTGATTGTGTCTAATGATCATAAGTAGCTAAACAGGTAGAAAAGGCGACAGCAAAAGCTAGAAGGATGCTTGGTGCATAGGGAGAGGAATGGCCAGCAGGAGGTGATTGTGCCTCTGTATAAGTCTTTGGTGCGACCTCATTTGGAGTATTGTGTGAATTCTAGAGACCGCACCTTCAAAAGAATTTAAACCGGCTGGAGTCAGTACAGAGAGTGGCTACTAAAATGGTTAGTGGTCTTCATTATAAAGCATATGAGGACAGACTTAAGGATCTTAAAGCGTACACCTTAGAGGAAAGGCGGGATAGAGGTGTTATGATTGAGATGTTTAAATACCTCCGTGGCATAAATGCACAGGAGGAGAGCCTCTTTCAATTGAAAGCAAGCTCTGTTACAAGGGGACACGGGATGAGAGTGAAAGGGGATAGATTCAGGAGTGATATGCGGGAATACTTCTTTACGGAAAGTGTGGTAGATCGTGAAATAATCTTCCAGTGGAGGTGGTAGAGATGATGACAGTATCAGAATTCAAAGAAGAATGGGACAAACACAGAGGATCTCTAAAGGAAAAAAGGCAACTGATGTAGTGGTTCATATGGAAGGACAGACAAGACAGGCCATGTGGTCTTTTTTCTGTTGTCATGTTTCTAGTTCTAGATGGATCAGAGAGGCAATCGTGTCAGCGGAGTTGCGTGCTCATTCCACGAGAGCTCAGGCTGCCTAGTGGGCAGAGTATAGCTTGGTGCCGCCAGTAGAAATTTGCAAGGTAGCAACCTGATCATCGCTTCATACCTTTGCTAAGCATTACCGCTTAGACTTCCAGGTGGCAGGAGATGCCTGTTTTGGATCGGCGGTACTTCAGGCTGGTTTGGCAGGCCCCTCCCATTAAGTTTAACTGCTCTGTTACATCCCAGAGATGCAGGACTGGACTGGAGGAACAATAAGGAAGGTGAAATTAGACTTACCTGCTAATTGTTGTTCATGGTCTAAGGCAGTAACCTGGGGGTCATAAGGGAGGTTGGTGTTGAAGGTGGGCAGAAGGATTGTCTGCTCT
Organism: Ichthyophis bannanicus; assembly: GCA_033557465.1. Taxonomy (NCBI): domain Eukaryota; kingdom Metazoa; phylum Chordata; class Amphibia; order Gymnophiona; family Ichthyophiidae; genus Ichthyophis; species Ichthyophis bannanicus. The sequence continues at coordinate 25,582,847 of CM066042.1, forward strand.
ATCCTGTGATGCATACATGCCGTCATTCGGATGGGCTACAGGTAAGCCTCCACATTCGGAGGGGAGGAGGACTCTCTTCTCCGCAGAGGTGGAATGTTCGATTTTAAGATGTAGAATCATTCAAATTTTAACCACTTATTTGTTGCTCCTGTGAGTCTGCTTTGTCAATAGGTTACTGGAGCTTGTGGGCGGTCCCTCCTGTATTAATACTGGTGTCATCAAAGAGATGACATGCTCAGTCTCCAAGCTGCTGGAAGAGGTACACTACCCAGAGGTGCAGGACTGGACTGGAGTTCCTCAAGAAATAACAATTAGCAGGTAAGTTTAATTTCACCTTTTGCAGGCTAGCCCAATGGCTTAGAGGCAGTGCTGCATGGCAAGTCTAAATCCTAGAATGGTTGAAACTGCTGTGTAGAACTCGTCATCTCTGCCATCACTCAAACCATGTAAAATAAAGGCACACTGGCCTTTACAGCCATCCATAGTTTGTAGCCCTTGTTCAGGGGCCATTACCACAAAGGCTGAGCTATAGGGAAACAATCCCTGGGTAATTATGAATGAAAGATTATGGAACTGTACTCAAGAAAGCTCCATTATGATTGAGCTGATTGGCTTTTCTTGAATTGCATTTTGTCTCTTTTGGACTAAGTTCTCTCTGGATGTTTCTGTTTCTATGAATGTGAGTCCAGCTCTGATTAGGTGACTGGGGATGTGCTAATAGACACTGCCTCCACTGCTACAACTGAGCTGGGGTCCACTCTACCTGTACCTCTTTGATATACCAAGCTATGCTAGTGCTAGGACAAGATGGGGACGTACAAAGCACAAATTCACGTTGCACCAAACACCACCTAACTCTTTTTGGTGCAGGAGGATTGTGAATAATTCAGGGTGACCCTGTTCCTGTCTTTAGCCAGATGTCACTATACACCTTAGGATACTAGATGCTATTTCTGGCTATAAACTGTTGCCTTAAGAAGGTGTGATATGGCTTCCATTTGAGCATTTACAGAGTAATTTTGAAATTAGGAACAATAAAATTCTTTCCACATTAGTATGAATTTTCATTTCTGACATAACACATCTTAAGAACATCTCCAGATAAATGGAGGACAGATGATTAATTTAGGTTTTCCATTCTAATTTATTTCTTTTATCACATTTGTACTCCCTGTCTATCACTCAGCTCTCATCAAGGCTCACCACATGCATCTTTCAACAGGACCAGTTTCTCCCACATAGTGGAGTGACAAGTGTAGCATGACATAGCCGTTCACAACTAGTTGTAACATATCTTGAATGCCTGGATAAGGAACCATTTACATGAGAAAGCACAGTTACTTACCTGTAACAGGTGATCTCTGGGAACAGCAGGAATTAGTCCTCACTTATGGGTACGTCGGAACCGACGGAGCCTGCGCGGGAAAGCTCCCCAGCTTCCCAGGAAGGAAGCTTTTGGGGTCTCCCACTGCACATACGCGCTGCCTTCCCGCCTTCCTGACCAGCTCTCCTCAGTTCGAGTTTATAGCTGAGACAATAGAGAGAAGAAAGGAAGATAGATAGATAGAAGATACAACTCCTAGGGGAGGTGGGTGGGTTGTGAGGACTAATTCCTGCTGTTCCCAGAGATCACCTGTTACAGGTAAGTAACTGTGCTATCTCCAGGAACAAGCAGGAATAAGTCCTCACTTATGGGGACTCCCTAGCTAAGATGCCTGGGAGATCCCCTTCCAAGGGGTCGCCATCTTCGTATGGATCTCAGGCATCCATCCTGGGAAGGTGGGCAGGAGTTGTTCAAGTATGGAACAGGTGTTTGAGGACAGCCTGACCAAACAAGGCATCCCGGCGGGAGTCCTTGTCCAAGCAGTAATGGGCTGTGAAGGTATGAACCGAGGCCCATGTGGCGGCTCGACAGATCTGATCTATGGATACAGAGTGAAGATGAGCCATAGAAGTGGCCATGGCTCTCACATTGTGAGCTGTGACATGGCCTTCCAGAGAAATATTTTTACTCTGGTAAGCAAAGGAAATACACTGAGCAATCCAATTGGAAAGTGTACGTTTGGAGACTGGAAGTCCCAAATGAGAAGGATCAAAAGCCACGAAAAGCTGGGAAGACTTTTGATGTGGCTGAGTCCTGTTGAGGTAAAAGGCAAGAGCTCTTTTACAATCTAAAGTATGAAGGTTCCTCTCTGCACTGGATGCATGAGGAGCTGGAAAAAAGACAGGTAGATATACCTCTTGATTAAGATGAAAAGGCGAGACCACTTTGGGCAGAAAGTGGGGATTCGTCCTAAGGACCACCTTATCATGATGAAACCTGGTATAAGGTGGATGAACCACTAAGGCCTGTAGTTCACTGATGCAGCGAGCCGAAGTGACTGCAATAAGGAAAAGGACCTTCCAGGAAAGAAATTTCAAGGAGGTGGAAACCAACGGTTCAAAAGGTGGCTTCATAAGCTGACCCAGAACTAGGTTCAAGTCCCATGCTACAGGAGGAGGTCGGATGGGAGGCTTAGTTAGAGTCAGGCCTCTCATGAACCTTGCAACAAGCGGATGAGAGGAGACAGGTTGTCCATTTATAGGTTTTAAGGATGCTGCAATAGCACTCAAATGGACTCTTACGGAATTTGTCTTAAGGCCTGCATTAGAAAGATGCAGGAGATAGTCTAGTAGAGAATTCAAAGGAAGTGCTAGAGGGTCAAGACCCTGTTGAGCACACCAAATGGAAAAGCGTTTCCATTTCAAAGCATAGGAACGCCTCGTGGAGGGTTTCCTAGAGGCATGAAGGATATCTTTCACTGGTTGAGGAAGATTGAAGTCATGAAGGCTTAGGCCTTCAGTAACCAAGCTCTGAGGTGTAGGGACTTGGGGTTTGGGTGCCACAAAGTCCCCTCCTCCTGAGACAGAAGGTCTGGCGCAGCTCCCAGGTCCAGAGAGGGTACCTGGGAGAGATGCAGAAGTAGAGGGAACCACACCTGGCGTGGCCAGCGTGGAGCTATGAGGATCATCGATCCGTGATCTCTCTGGAGTTTGAACAGAGTCTTGGGAATCAAAGGAATGGGTGGAAAGGCATATAGGAATTCCTGACCCCAATGCAGGAGAAAGGCGTCGTTGGCCTGAGCTCCCTGACACGGATTCCTGGAACAGAACCGGGGAAGTTTGGCATTCCACGGACTTGCAAAGAGGTCTATGTCCGGGGTTCCCCATTCCTGAAAGATTCTGCGTATCTGGTCCATATGTAGGGACCATTCGTGTGGAAGCAGAACTCGACTGAGTCTGTCTGCCCGAGAGTTTTGAACCCCTGGAAGATAGACTGCCAGAAGATGAATTTGATGCTCTCTGGCGAAGGCCCATAATCTGAGAGCTTTGTTGCAAAGCGACAGAGAGCCTGTCCCTCCTTGTTTGTTTACGTAGAACATGGCCACCTGATTGTCTGTCTGGACTAGGACGGTCAGGTTGACGAGGAGGGTATGGAAGACTTTGAGGGCAAAGAAGATTGCTCGCAGTTCCAGGAGGTTGATGTGAAGGGTGGTCTCTTGTGGAGACCAAGTACCCTGAGTGGAGAGGGATTGTAGATGGGCTCCCCACCCTGTTTGGGAGGCATCTGTTGTGAGGGTTGCTTGGGGCAACAAAGGTTGGAAGGGGGTCCCCAACAACAGATTGTTGGTGGACATCCACCATTGGAGAGACCAAAACAGACGCTTTGAGGTGAGTATTTGGTCGGAGAGCGCTCCTGATGCTTGAGTCCACTGGGTGGCCAAGGTCCATTGAGCTGCTCTCATATGAAGACGAGCGTAGGGCACCACGTGTACCGTGGAGGCCATGTGGCCCAGAAGTCGTAGCATTTCTCTGGCTGTCAAGTGACTGCTGGACTGAGCTTGGGAGGCCAAGCACATCAGACGTTGGCCCCGGACTTGAGGTAGGTAGGCCCTTGCAGTGGTGGTGTCCAACTGGGCCCCTATGAATTCCAGAGACTGAGTAGGGATGAGTTGAGACTTGGGAAGGTTTACCACCAGTCCCAGATACTGCAGAATGTGCCTTGTGCGGTCCAGGGAAATCTGGGCCTCTGACTGAGATGGAGCTCGGATGAGCCAGTCGTCCAGATATGGGAATACAAAAATTCCCAGACCTCTTAGAAATGCGGCTACAACTGCCATGCATTTGGTGAACACTCTTGGAGCAGAGGCTAGACCGAAGGGAAGTACTCTGTACTGGAAATGTTTTCCCTGAAACAGAAATCTTAGATATTTTCTGTGGGATGGGTGGATGAGTATATGTGTGTACGCATCCTTGAGATCTAGAGAACAAAGCCAATCCTGACTCTGAAGGTATGGAAGGAGAATGCCTAGAGAAAGCATTTTGAATTTCTCCTTGTATAGAAATTTGTTCAATTCTCTCAGATCTAGGATAGGTCTGAATCCCCCTGTCTTCTTTGTTATGAGAAAATAAGGGGATTAGAATCCTGTCCCTTGTTGAATAAGAGGAACCTCTTCTATTGCCCCTTGGGCAAGGAGAGAAGAGATTTCCTGACCCAACAGGTCCAGGAGAGATGGGGGAGAATTGAAGTGCATCACCATAGTATGTGGAGGAAGGTTGGAAAAATGAAGTTTGTAGCCCTCTCGGATGATAGAGAGGGTCCAGTGCTCTGATGTAATTTGCCCCCATCTGGGAGCAAAGTGAGCTAACCTTCCGGGAATGGTGAGGGGCTCTGGTTGTTCTAGAGCCAGAAATGTTAAGTTCTCTAGGGGCAAGTCAAAACCCCTGAGGGGGTTGAGCCTGCTGAGGAGTGGCAGACGCTGCAGGCTTTGACCTTGCCTGTTTAGGTTGCTGACGTTTAGCAGCAAAGCGAGGCTGAGAAGATTGTTGGCCAGTATTTGTGGAAAATCTGGCCTTCTTGTAGTAAGGCCTCTTGAAAGACTTTTTCTTGGCAGGAGTAGAGGTAGACTTAGAAAGTTTATCCAATGTAGCATTTTCTGCGTCCATTTGAGTGGCTTTAATTTGCCAGTCTTTACCAAATAAGTTCTCACCTGTACAGGGCAGATTCCGTAAGCCATCCAGGACCCAGGGTTCTAGGTCAGAGGCCTGGAGCCAAGCAAGTCGTCGGGCTGCAATGGCAATGCCCGAAGCTCTACCGGCACCCTCAAAGGAATCAAAGGCTGCTCTGTTGGAGAACTTAGAAACATCTAGAAGCTGTTTCACTAAAGAAATGAACTCCTCCTTTCTATCTTCAGGGATAAAGGGGGCAAAATGCTTTACCTTTAGGACAAGTTCCCTTAGAAACATGCCCATATACAGACTGTAAGAATTAATCCTGGCTATAAGCATACTAGCCTGGAAAATTTTCCTGCCAAAAGAGTCTAGGGTCTTACATTCTCGCCCTGGAGGGGTAGAAGAGTGCCTTTTGGTGCTCTTAATCTTTTTCAGCGCAGACTTCACCACAATAGAATGGTGAGGCAGCTGAGTCTTTTGAAACCCAGGAGAAGGAGGGACCCGGTACATTGTGTCCAACCTACGAGAGTAAGGAGACAACGTTGGAGGGGCCTCCCATAAGTCCATCAAGTGTTCTTGAAGGATTTCATGGATAGGCAGGGTGACTGCCTCTTTAGGAACTTTAGGGCATCCTAAAATATCCAATTTCTTTGACCTAGGTTCTTTTTCAGAGGATGTGGTAATAGAAAGTCCTTTAGCTAGCTCTATAATGAAGTCTTGAAAGGACAAATCCTCTGGTGGAGACATTCTCCTCTTTGGGGAAGAGGGGTCTTCATGAAGAACTAGAGACAGCTCATCAGAGTCCTCAGAGGAGTCAAAATCCTCAGAAGAATCAGAATATTCTCCATGTGCTTCCAACGCACGATACGCATACCGATCGGTATCGACATCGGGCGTACCGGGTATGGGATCGGTATCGGGTGAAAACCCGGATCCGGCATGCGGAACCGATCTGCGTTTGGAAGTCGATGGTCTCGGTTCCGGTATGGGAGACGATACCGGAACCGGACCCGGTACCGCTGAATGCGGTACCGAAGGCGTCGCAGCTTTAATAAAAGCCAGCATGGCCTGCTGCATGGTTTGAACAGTATTGCTCATAGACGCCACTGCTGCCTGGATGTCGGTACCGGTATGGGCCGGTACCCCAGAGCAGTCTAACAGGTGATCAGTCGAGGCCGTGCCATCGATGTCAACCTGTAACCCCATAGATGGTGCTTTGGAAGTCAGAGCTTCCCGCCGGGGTTGTTTGGCTGGGGCATGGTCCTCAGATTCAAAATTGAGAGCCTCTCGATGCTTTGAAGGAGATTTGCTCTTTGAGGACCTGCCCGAAGAAGGTTTGGTTACCTGAGATCCATCCAGAGAGGAAGACCTGGATGACTGTGATGCTGGATTATCTGAAGCAAACAGCACATGGAATTTGTTGGCCCGGTTCTGCAAACCACGTTTAGACATCTGGAAGCAGGATGGGCAGTCCGGAATGGAGTGGTCAGGTCCCAAACATTTAAGACACCATTCATGGGTGTCTGTGACAGAAATAACAGCACTACACTTGGTACACTTCTTAAAACCAGGGGCTGGTTTCTCCATGAGGAGAATTTGTGTAGGCCTGAGGCCTAACCGAAGTCACCAAGTTGTGCAAAGATAAGAGTATTATTTTTTTTTTTTTTTTAAAGAAAAGAAAAGAGAGACCGGCGGTACCGGTTTCGGTATGGGGAAGGCAGGTACGCGGTCTAAAGAAACAAACTAAAACAATAATTTCTTCAGCGGTGACAGGAACACGACCTGCTGGCTCCGCGGAAAAAGAGAAACTGAGGAGAGCTGGTCAGGAAGGCGGGAAGGCAGTGCGCATGTGCAGTGGGAGACCCCAAAAGCTTCCTTCCTGGGAAGCTGGGGAGCTTTCCCGCGCAGGCTCCGTCGGTTCCGACGTACCCATAAGTGAGGACTTATTCCTGCTTGTTCCTGGAGATAATATATATAAAGGTGACAACCCCACCCTCTAACACAAACAAAGAAATAAGAAGCCAAAAATATTATAATGCCTCTGTATCATTCCATGATTCAACCTTGAATATTGTGTGCAATTCTGGTCGCCATATCTTAAAAAGGATATAGCAGAATTAGAAAAGGTACAGAGAAAAGTGACAAGAATGTTAAAGGGGATGAAAGGATATCCCTGTGAGGAAAGGCCTAAAAGGTTGGGACTCATCAACTTGGAAAAGAGATGGCTGATGGGGGAGATGATAGGGATCTATAAATTAATGAATGGAGTGGAACAGGTAAATGTTGATCAGCTGTTTAAGCCATCAAAAAGTAGAACGACTAGAGGACATGCAATGACGCAACAATGTAGCCCATTTAAGACTAATAAGAGAAAATATTTTTTTACTCAACGTGCAATCAAACTCTGGAATTCGTTACCAGAGGATGTAGTAAAAGCTGATGGTGTAGCTGGGTTTAAACCTCGGATACACTCGGTAAATCGATTGACACGTATACACTACCCCCGGGTCACCCCTGACCCATATGTAGAAATATGGTAAAACATCTACTTTTGTTTGTAAAACATGGTTAAATTGTGAAGAAAAAGACATACTTTTATTTATTTTTTATAATACTTGTTATTAATTCACCCTTTCAAGTGAATAATGTGCAATGCTAGCCAAGATCAGGCAGGACAAGTTGTACAAGGTCAGATATATGCTGCATAATGTCAATACCTGTTAACTATTCAGTTGCAAGCTTAAAAATGGTGTGCAGCACTGCACGCTTTGCAAACTACAATAGTTCTATATTTATTCGCTAAGTGGACAGCAACAGTCAAAGTATGGTGCCATTATAATGGCATGATGCAAATTGTGACAAAAAAATTACCGTGTTATAACAAATTGACAACGGTGCATTGTAAACAGAAAACTAGTAAGCAATACATGAAGTACATTGACTGTTTTTTTCAACAACAGTTTATGCACAATGTGCTAGTAGTTGTTCTTGAATGTTCAGGACACACTCGCTTCAGACAGATTTCACATTCGGTAAATACTTTTCGATCTCTGTCACTTGGACAAAAGGAGCATCTTTTTCTTTTCTTTGCTGATGCCCGTGTGGTCAACGGTCTTGGTGGCTTAGGCATTTCAAGGCAAGGATAGCCAACATTGGCCATGGATTGACGTGTATGGCTTGTCAGACCTTCTGGATGGCTTTGACGATTTTGTAGCTGAGGCTTCATGAGATTCAAAGCGAGTTCCTCCAGAAAAAACCTTCTCTTGCAGTTTTCCTTGTGATGAAACATAGGATTGTTGTACATAAATATTATGAATGAATTTACAGCCGCGATATCAAGCAGTCCATAAAACACGCAAAGTGGCCATCGACGAGTTGATCTTTTCACACTGTATGTGTGGCACAACTGATCTACTGTGTCAACACCCCCTTTCGTTCTGTTGTAGTCAAGTATTATTTCTGGCTTCTTTGATGTTTCATCAATTTTATTATCATGGTGAAGTGTTGACAGCAGCATAACTGATTTGTTTCGTTTTGGGACGAATGACACCAAAGTCTTGTCTCCACTGAAGCCAAATATTGAAGATCCCACAATTCTTGAGCGATTTGCCTGGAATTCTGAAGGTATGTCACGGTTGCAACGTCTTACAGTGCCCAGTAGTGTCAAATTCTTGCTAAGAAGAACATCAGCCAGTTGTACGTTAGTAAAGAAATTGTCGCAAGTAATGTTCCTGCCAGACCGTTCCAGAGGTTCAATAAGCTTCAAAACAACATCAGCTCCTAGAGATACTGTTTTGTCACGAGTAACTGACTCTTCACGCCCTAGGTATGGCTTTATGTTGAATACATAATACGTTTCGGCATCTGCACACACCCATAACTTTATACCGTATCGGTCTGGTTTAGACTTGATGTATTGACGAAACGGACACTTGCCTCTGAACCCCAACAATTGTTCATCAACAGTCAAGTATGCAGATGGTGTGTACATTTTCATGCACTGAGAAATGAATAAATTCCAAACATCTCTGACTGGAGTAAATTTGCCATTGGCCCTTCGTGATTCACGGGTTTGTTTGTCATCAAATCGAAGTAAACTCAATATTTCTGCAAACCTTTTACCTGACATAACAGCTGGAAATATAGGATTCTGGATAGGACTTTTAGCCCAAGTTCTGCGTACAGATACTTTGTTCAACCTGAAAACACCACTCATGTACAGAAGACCCAATGTTGCTTGGAGCTCTTCCATTGTTACCTGCTTCCAGTCAGTACATGGTGGCTGCATTGCTTCAGCTCTACGTATGCCTTCAGAATATGTGAAATCTAACACTGCTGACAATATATCTGGAGTTACAAACATGTCAAAAATATCCTTAGCATTAGTTATACCTCTGATCAGAGCAATTGGTCCAGAAGATTCTCTGACTATATTTGCTTCCCTTGTTCTTGATGTTGGCGGTACAGTTTTATTCCAATGCATGCCAGAACGAGCTGTGTAATGACTGTCAGTAACTTCCTCATTTTCAGAATGTGATTCAGAAGTTTCAGAATTGCTGTATGAACTGCTATCGTCATCACTTGTTTTATTTTCTTCGAAAGCATCTTCCGCTTCACTGCCACTATCATCAAGATCAAGCTGATCGGACTGGGCGGGAACGACTGCACTATCCGTATCAGCACCTTCAGTATCATTACTCAAACTATCATTACTGTCACTTTCTTCATTCAACCAACGTCTAATTTTTTCAGTTGCTGCACAGCTGCTGAAGCGTTTCGGGAGTGGCATTGTTTACCTTTGTCGTAAAAAATTTTAATCCACAGAAACAAACAAGGAACTGACATCAGGTGACGTCATAAATGTAAGCAAGACGTTAGAAAACACAGGATTGTAATGTGGACTTGGAGTGGTGACTTTCTTTGCTGCTATAAAACAAAGGAGAGTGTTATTGTGCGAGTGTCGAAAATCACCCCTTGTTTGTTCAGCAGCATGCAGTACTGTATAAAAACGTTATTTTTGCAAACCATATGTATGAAAATACTTAAAAATGGTTCGTTGAGGAATACCTAGAGTACCAAAATACAATTCCTTACCATTTTGAAGAAAAAACACAAAAACCGACACCCGGGTCACCCCTGACCCGGGGGTAGTGTATCCGAGGGTTAAAAAAGGTTTGGACAAGTTCCTGGAGGAAAAGTCCATAAATCGTTATTAAAGAGGACCCAGGAAATCCACTGCTTACCTTGGGATGAGCACTGTGAAACTGTGTGCCTTTTGGGAACCTGCTAGGTACTTGTGAACTGGATTGGCCACTTTTAGAAACAGAATACTGGACTTGTCTGACCCAGTATGGCATTTCTTATGTAGCAGTTCCAGGAAGGACTTCCTGCCTTTGATCCAGGAGGAAGCGGTTCAAGTCCTGTTGGACAACGCCACTATGGTGGAGGAGTGGCCTAGTGGTTGGGGCAAGGTACTTCAGGCCGGAAGGTCGGGGGTTCAAATCCCACTAGAGGACAGCAACTTTGGGCTGGAAGGACTGGTGTTTCTAGTCCCACAGATGCTCCTTGTGGTCTTGGGCAAGCCACTTAACCCTCCATAGCCCATGTTCCCTGTAAAATAGTTATCTCCAAGTTATAATGCCCTGTTCAATGTAATTTCAGTTTGTTCAATGTAAACTGCACTGATGCAGAATAGCGCGGTATATAAGAGAATGTAAATAAATAAATAAATAAATAAAAATGGTGGCCTATATCAATCGGCAGGGTGGCACGAGGCGCTCACTGGTGGCAGCAGAAGCCATACCACTACTATAGTGGGCGGAAGTCCACCTGAAAGCACTTTTGGCGGCGCATGTTGCCGGAGCAACAAACATCCAGGTGAACTACTTTAGTCATCATACCCTGGATTCGGGAGAGTGGAACGATGGGGAATGCAGACAATAGACTTGATAACATGTGCAGCAAATGTAAAGGTGTCAAGGTTTCTCAGTTGCCACAGGTCCCCAGTGTTCGAGGGTCTCAATGCGTTGGTGCAGCCGTGACTTAGAAACAGAGAAAAATGACAACAGAAAATTCAGGTGGCGCTGCTGTATGTCCTCCCAACTTGGCCCTTGATAGGGCAGGTGTTGCAGCGCATAAAGGTGCATCGTGATCGGGTAATGCTGATAGTGCCGGATTGGCCCCACCGACTCTGATATGTGGATCTGGTGAGGCTTCTCGCGGAGAAGTCCCTCCGCCTACTGGCAGTGCCAGACCTTCAGACACAGGGGCCGGTGTACCTGCTGGCAGTGGATTGATTTTTACTTACGGCTTAGGCCTTGAAAGGGCTCGGCTAAGACACCATAGCTATTCTCCTCAGGTGATTAACACCCTCTTGCAGGCCTACCAAGGCTCTATCTCCTTGGCCTATGTGCATGCTTGGAGGCTTTTTCAGGCCTGGTGAGAAGGGACCAAGGTGAACCTCTTTGGGGCACCTGTGTCAATCATTTCAGCCTTTCTACAGGCCAGGCTGGAGAAGGGCTTGGTTCTGGGCTCATTGCGGATCCAGGTTGCGGCTTTATCTTGCTTTCGTGGCCAGGTGCATGGAGTACCTTTGGCTTCCCACGAACATGGTTTGGTTTTTCCGGGGGGTCAAGCACATTTGGCCCCTGTGCTGACTGGTGGTGCTCACTTGGGACCTTAACTTGGTGCTATCCGCCCTCAGTGGGCCCCCATCGAGCCCCTTAGGGGACCTTGGTCAAGGATCTGGCCTTAAAGGCGGTCTTCCTGGTGGCCACCTGTTCGGCCGGTCAGGTCTTGGAACTACAAGTTCTCTCTTGTAGGGAGACTTACCTTGTGTTTTCCTTTTTGCCTAAAGTGGTGTCGGAGTTTCACCTCAACCAAGTCATGGCCCTGCCTTCCCTCTCTGGTCAGCAAGACTCACTGGAGACCTCTTGCTTGCACAAGCTGGATGTTTGGTGGGTCTTGAAAAGGTACCTGGCAGTGATGCAGCCATTCCACCGTTCAGAGAGGCTATTCATATTCTTCAGCGGGCCCCAGAAGGGGGAGGCGGCCTCCATCGCCCTTTGGATACGGGAAAATATTGGCTCAGCATATCTGCTGAAGGGCCGGCTGTTGCCGGTGAGTCTCTGGGCCCATTCAATGAGGACCCAGGCTTCCTCCTGGGCCAAAGTGAGGAGGGTTTCCCCTCTGGACATCTGTCAGGTAGCCACCTGGTCGCCACTTCATTCCTTTGTGAAGCATTATCGCCTGGATGTGCAGGCGAGGCAGGTTGCCAGGTTTGGGGAAAGGGTGCTGAGAACTGGGGTCTGGCGGTTCCCTCCCTACATTAGTACTGCTTTGCTACGTCCCACTTGTCTGGACTGGACTGGACTGGAGGGATGCCTGGAAGGTGAAATTTGGCCTTACCTGCTAATTTTCTTTCCTGTAGTCCCTCCAGTCCAGTCCAGGACCCTCCTTGGAAGATTTTGGCATGTCAGGCATGTTTTTGCTCGAGAGTGTCCCATATGAGCTGGCACGCTGTCGTGTCAGGATCCACAAGTTCCATTTCCCAAGTGGCTAGTCTGTGTTGTTTTCTAATGAGACTGTTGGTTGTATACTAGCACAGCAACAAAAAAAGGACAATGTTCTTTGGAATGAACAAGCGCAGAATTTAAGGTGGACAGTGTCCTATTTCTCAAGGCATCTGCTAAGCAGTCCTGTGCCGCACAGTAAGGGCTTCGCTTAAAGAGCTCATAGTTGGCAGAGGGTGAGAATCTTAGGGGCTGCTTTGCAAGTGTCAAATACTGGCTCAGGTCAGTGGGCACAGGCTATTTGTACTGAGCTGAGAGCTTGTTTTCCTCAATCTCCACCTGCTGGTTGGTGAGCATAACCCACTTGTCTGGACTGGATTGGAGGGACTACAGGAAAGAAAATTAGCAGGTAAGGCCTAATTTCACCTTATTTAATGCAAGAGTTATGGTGTAGGCCCAAATGAAAGATATGTTGGCCCAACTGAAAAATATGTAAAAATTTCTATGCGACTATATAAATAAGTTTGCAGTTAATTAAGTAGCTCTCCTGTGTGAAGATGTTTACATTGTAATTTAACTTTTTCTTGTTATTTCTTGAAATAGCAGCGTTGTGTTCATTATAAACCACTTTGATTACTTGATAAGGCGGCATAAAAAACTCTCAAATAAATAACCGTTGGCATGAGTGGAGCAAAATGAACTCAAATTGGGCGATCTAGAAAATCACTCAAGGAGAACCTTCGATTCCTTGGCCTTCCTGAGACTCTGGCAGATGCAGAATTGATTGGCTTCCTGGAGCAATGGCCGACTATGACCCAACCCTGGGACCAATGACTGGGAAAGTAAGAGAGAAGCCTGCCCACTGGTTAGGCCTACAAAGGCCAGGAGATCACAGGCCACAGGATCATAATTGCTAAGATGTTGAATTATGTACATAAGATTACGATTCTCTGAGTTTACCTCTCCTACAACAAAACAAAGGTACACATTTTACAGGATTACACGGCGAGAGTGGCAACCCATCAAAGCTGTTTCCTAGGTCTGTGGGAGACTGCTTAAGTGGAAAGTGCGCTTCATGTTGCTCCACCTGGCCTGCTTAAAAGCTTGAAAAAACAGCATAGCGACTTTGTTGAATTCACCGCAAACTTCGTTGGACTGTTACAGCAGTTGGAGCTACTTAGACAAGTAAATGCCTTCACAAATCGACTGTATATTGTGCTCAATGACAAGAGTTGCATTCCTGGTTTATCCTAAGCTGAGATTATTTTCCTTGGTTGCCTAACAGCATGGTGTAAGTCAGGTGCAATAAAGGCTGGCTAGCTTTCGCCACTGAAGCTAACTTGGCAGTGGCTGAATACACTGGTCAACACTGAAATCGTTACTGACTTTAAAAGGCCCTAATCTTTAGTATCTTGGGGAGCTGAACACGAATATAACATTAAAAAAAATTTATTGGCTCTCGTTTTGAAAATATTGCATGTAGTTAATTTTTGATGTTTCATCATGTAAATTTATCCAGTAGGACATCAACAACATCCCAAATAAGCCTTGAATGATGTAATATTGCATCACATTGCATAATACCAGCATGCACACATCATCCAGGGTTGATTGCATCATTTTCTGATGCAATGCAATACTACTGCCAGATGGCTGCTGAAGCCATCTGACGTCAGCAGTCTACTATACGCAGTCGGAAAGGAAAGTAATCTGGTATTCTGTTACGATATTGAAAGCCTCATGAATGCCTTAAAAATCACTCATGACCCACAAGACTGGAGACTATTTATAGACTCTTCGAAACCGAGTCTGATGGCTGTGCTTTTGAACAATGGAAACCGTCTTTCATCTATTTCAGTAGGGCATGCCGTCCACATGAAAGAGACATACGATAACTTAAAGCATCTACTGACTTCCATATACTATAACAAGTACAGCTGGCACCTCTGTGGTGACTTGAAGGTAGTTGCCCTTTTAATGGGACTGTAGCAGGGATATATAAAATACATATGTTTCTTATGTGAGTGGGATAGCCGAGCAAGGGATTGGCACTACTTGCAGAAGGAATGGAATTGCAGACAAAATTTAACAGTTGGAGAGAAGAAAATCCAGCACCCAGCTCTGGTTGAGGCTCACAAAATCCTGCTACCACCCCTTCACATCAAACTAGGTTTGATGAAAAACTTTGTGAAAGCCATGGACCGCATTTCGCCAGCTTTCCGATACCTGCATAAAAAATTCCCTCGACTCAGCGAAGCAAAGATTAAAGAGGGAGTTTTTGTGGGTCCTCAGATTCGAGAGCTCTTCAAACATGACCGGTTCAACAACTTGCTGCAGGGTGATGCAAAACAAGCATGGAATGCTTTTCGCCTAGTGTCAACAAACTTTCTCGGGAATGTTAGGGCAGAAAACTACAAGGAATTAGTAGAAGACATGCTGATGCAGTATCAAAAACTTGGCTGCAATATGTCTCTAAAGATCCATTTCCTTGATTCCCATCTCGATTTCCTTCCTGACAACTGTGGTATGGTTGGTGATGAACAGGGTGAACATTTTCACCAGGATATCGCAATGATGGAGCAAAGATACCAGGGAAAATGGTCCACTACAATGCTGGCTGACTCCTGCTGGACACTCCCCAGAGAAGCTCCTGAACAGCTGTACAAGAGACAGGCAAAAAAATCTAAGTAGCAGTCTATGACTTGTTTTTTTACAGGTATTAACCGAAGGCCTATTATATTTACTATTGACATGCATTTCGTGAATTAAACATTAATTCTTGAAGATTACAAAAAAGCTAGGGCCAACTTTGCAATTTCACTGTCATATTCATGTTCAGCATATAAAAATTGATAAGAAATGACTATTTTTGTTTCAGTAACATAACTTTTGTAAATGTTTGTTGACCAGTGATACTGCTGCTGCCCGGTTAGCTTCATGGCAATCTGGGCAACCTGGATATTTAATGCTGCGGCCCGGATATGGCCCTGGCATTGAACATCTGGGTTTAAAGTTCAGCCGCAGTGGCTAGCCGCTGCTGAATATCGGGCCCTATCTGCATTTGTTTCCTTTCCTGTATAGCACAGTTACTTACCTGTAACAGGTGATCTCTGGGAACAACAGGAATAAGTCTTCACATATGGGTATCGTCGGTACCGACGAAGCCTGCGCGGGAACGCTCCCCAGTGTCCAGAAAGAAAGCTTTTGGGAGCATCCCACAGCGCCTGTGCGCTGCCTTCCCGCCTTTCCTAACCGCCTCTCTCCAGTTCGAGTTTTAAGCTGAGACAAAGAGAGAGAGAGGAAAGGAGAGATAGAGAGATAAAACTCCTAGGGGAGGTGGGTGGGTTGTGAAGACTTATTCCTGCTGTTCCCAGAGATCACCTGTTACAGGTAAGTAACTGTGCTATCTCCAGGAACAAGCAGGAATGAGTCTTCACATATGGGGACTCCCCAGCTAGAGATGCCAGGGAGATCTCCAAGGTTGTGAGTCCCTGAGAAGGGCTCTACCTGCCCCCATGGATCTCGGGCATCCAACCAGGGATGGGGGGTAGGAGTTGATTAGGTATGGAACAGGTGTTTGAGAACAGCCTGACCAAACAAGGCATCCCGGCGGGAGTCCTTGTCCAAGCAGTAATGGGCTGTGAAGGTATGAACCGAGGCCCAGGTGGCCGCTCAACAGATTTGATCGATGGACACAGAGTTCAGATGAGCCATAGAGGCTGCCATGGCCCTCACATTGTGAGCTGTGACATGGCCCTCCAGAGAAAGGTTCTTACTCTGGTAGGCGAAAGAAATACACTGAGCAATCCAATTGGACAGAGTTCTCTTAGAGACTGGAAGTCCCAAATGAGAGGGATCAAAAGCAACAAAGAGTTGAGAGGACTTTCTATGTTGCTGTGTCCTTTGTAAGTAAAAAGCGAGCGCTCTCTTACAATCCAGGGTATGGAGATTCCTCTCTGCACTTGATGCATGAGGTCCTGGAAAAAAGACAGGTAAATACAACTCCTGGTTCAGATGAAAAGGTGAGACCACTTTAGGCATAAAGTGTGGATTAGTCCTGAGGACTACCTTGTCATGATGGAACCTTGTATAAGGAGGATTAGCCACCAAGGCTTGCAGCTCACTGATGCGGCGAGCTGAGGTGACTACAATGAGAAAAGTAACCTTCCAGGAAAGAAATTTCAAGGAGGTAGTGGCTAAGGGTTCAAAGGGTGGCTTCATAAGCTGGCCAAGAACCAAATTCAAGTCCCATGCCACTGGAGGTGGTCTAATGGGAGGTTTAGTTAAAAGAAGGCCTCTCATGAATCTTGCAATAAGAGGATGAGAGGAAATAGGCTGTCCATTGAGAGGCTTAAGGGATGCTGCAATAGCACTCAAATGGACTCTTACTGAATTCGTTTTAAGGCCTGCATGGGATAAATGCAGCAAATATTCTAGTAAAGAATTCAGAGGTATTGCAAGGGGGTTAAGACCCTTCTGTGCACACCAAATGGTAAACCTTTTCCATTTAAAAGCATAGGAACGTCTAGTGGAAGGCTTTCTGGAAGCATGAAGGATATCCTTCACCTGCTGAGAAAGATGCAAATCTTGAAGGTCTAGGCCTTCAGCAACCAGGCTCTGAGATGAAGAGACTGGGGATTTGGGTGCCACAACGTTCCCTCCTCCTGGGACAGGAGGTCTGGAGCAGATCCCAAGTCCAGGGAGGGAGCTTGAGAGAGATGCAGAAGTAGAGGGTACCACACCTGGTGTGGCCAATGTGGTGCTATGAGGATCATAGACCCCTTGTCTCTCTGAAGTTTGAACAGTGTCTTGGGAATTAGGGGAATGGGTGGAAAGGCATAGAGGAAGTCTTGCCCCCAATGAAGGAGGAAGGCATCCCTGGCCTGAACTCCCTGACACGGAATCCTGGAACAGAACCGGGGAAGTTTGGCATTCCACGGACTTGCAAACAGGTCTATGTCCGGGGTTCCCCAAATTCGGAAGATCCTGGCTATCTGGTCCCCATGGAGGGACCACTCGTGTGGAAGCAGAACTCAACTGAGTCTGTCTGCCCAAGAGTTTTGAACCCCTGGAAGATACACTGCCACGAGATGAATTTGATGCTCTCTGGCAAAGGCCCACAATCTCAAAGCTTCGTTGCAAAGCGACAGAGAGCCAGTCCCGCCCTGCTTGTTCACGTAGAACATGGCTACTTGGTTGTCCGTGTGGATGAGGACTGTCTTGTAGCTGAGCAGGGTGTGGAAGACTCAGAGCTAGAAGAATTGCTCTGAGCTCCAAGAGGTTGATATGTAGAGATGTCTCTTGTGGAGACCAGATGCCCTGGGTGGAGAGATCTTGTAGATGAGCTCCCCAACCCTTTGGAGAAGCATCTGTTGTAAGGGTTGCTTGGGGTAGCGATTGTTGAAAGGGGGACCCCAGCAACAGATTTTGAGTGGACCTCCACCACTGGAGAGACCAGAAGAGGCGACTGGAGGTTGCTATCTTGTCTGACAGGCACCCTGATGCCTGGGTCCATTGGGTGGACAGAGTCCACTGAGCTGCCCTCATGTGAAGGCGAGCATAAGGAACCACATGCACGGTGGATGCCATGTGGCCTAACAGTTGTAACATTTCTCGAGTAGTTAAATGGGACTTCAACTGAATTTGTGAGGCTAACTGCACCAAGCGTAGGCAACGGGCCTGGGGAAGATAGGCCCTTGCAGTTGTGGTATCCAGCAAGGCCCCTATGAACTCTAGTGACTGAGTAGGGGTGAGATGAGATTTTGGGATGTTTATTACAAGTCCCAGATACTGAAGAACACGCCTTGTGCAGGCTAGGGAAGTCTGGGCCTCTGACTGGGACGGAGCTCGGATGAGCCAGTCGTCCAGATATGGGAATACAAATATTCCTAGAGTGCGTAGAAATGCAGCTACTACTGCCATGCATTTTGTGAACACTCTTGGAGCAGAGGCCAGACCGAAAGGAAGCACTCTGTATTGGTAGTGCTTTCCTTGATAAAGGAACCGAAGGAACCTTCTGTGTGTTGGATGGATGAGGATATGGGTGTACACATCCTTGAGATCTAGAGAACAAAGCCAATCCTGACTCTGAAGGTATGGAAGGAGAGCACCGAGAGAAATCATCTTGAATTTCTCCTTGCATAGAAACTTGTTCAATTCTCTGAGATCTAATATGGGTCTGTAGCCCCCGTTTTCTTTGGGATAAGAAAATAGGGGGAGTAGAACCCTGAGCCCTGTTGAAGAAGGGGTACATCTTCTATTGCCCTTTGGGCAAGAAGGGTAGCAATCTCCTGACCCAGAAGGTCGAGGAGAGATGTTGGAGAATTGAACTGTCTCACCATGGTGTGAGGAGGAAAGTTGAAGAAATGAAGCTTTTACCCCTCCCTTATGATGGAGAGGGTCCATTGCTCTGCCGTGACTTGTTCCCATCTGGGAGCAAAGTGGGCTAACCTTCCTGGAATGGTGAGAGGCTCTGGTTCTTCTAGAGCCAGAAAGGCTAAGTTCTCTAGATGTAAGTCAAAGGCCCTGAGGAGGCTGAAGCTGTTGGGCCGTAGCAGTCCTTGCAGCCTTAGGCTTGGCTTGTTTAGGTCATTGCTGACGCTTTGCAGCAAAACGACCTGCAGAAGATGCCTGCTGACCATAAACAGGATAATATTTCCCCTTTTTGGGAAAGAAAGCCTTTTTGAATAACCTTTTTCTAACAGGAGCAGAAGTAGACTTTGAAAGTCTATCTAAGGCAGAATTCTCAGCATCCATCTGTGGCCTTTGCTTGCCAATCCTTACCTAAAAGGTTTTCACCTGTACAAGGAAGATTTCCTAATCCATCCTGGACCCAGGGTTCCAAATCAGAAGCTTGTAACCAAGCAACTCTGCGTGCACCTATGGCAATAGCCGAGGCTCTGCTGGCACACTCAAAAGAGTCAAAGGCTGCACGGTTGGAAAATTTGGAAACATCCTGGGCATGTTTAAGCCAGGTGAGAAACTCTTCCCTTTTATCTTCTGAGATAAAAGGAGATAAAGTTTGCAGATGATCTGTAACTTCCTTTAGAAACATCCCCATATAGAGACTATAGGAGTTGATTCTGGCAACAAGCATATTGGCCTGGAAAATTCTCCGGCCAAAAGCATCCAAGGTTCTGCATTCTCTTCCTGGAGGATTAGATGAGTGTCTTTTTGCACTCTTTATCTTCTTCATAGCAGACTCCACCACAATAGAGTGGTGAGGAAGCTGAGTCTTATGAAAGCCAGGACAAGGAGGAAGACGGTACATGGTGTCCAACCTACGAGAATGAGGGGAGATAGTGAGAGGTGTCTCCCATATGCCCAACATGTGATCATAAAGGATCTCATGAATTGGTAAAGTAGCTGCCTCTTTAGGAGCCTTAGGATATTGTAAAATATCCAATTTCTTGGCTCTAGGCTCTGATTCAGGAGCCAGTGAAATGGAGAGGCCCCTGGCCACTTCCCTAATGTAGTCTTGAAAAGACAAGTCTTCTGGAGGAGACATTCTTCTTTTTGGAGAAGAGGGCTCCTGAGGAAGGATTACCGATGCTTCGACAGAAGCCTCTGATTCATCAGAGTCTTCGGAGGAATCGAAGTATCGCCTGTCTGGATGCTCCTGCAGAGCCCGATACGCGTACCGAGTGGTATCAACATCGGGAGTGATCAGTACCGATTCGGTACCGATGGGCATCACAGAACAGGGTACCGCTGCAGTCGACACCGAAGCCAATGTTGATGCAATCGGTAACGGCACCGGAACCGATATCTGTGTCGGTGCCGGAACCGGTACCGACAACGGAGTTTGTTGCGGTACTGGAGGCGTCGCAGCTTGTATGAATGCCGTAATGGCACGCTGCATGGTCAGAATATTCTGATCCATCGACGCAACCAATGTCTGGATGTCGGTACCAGTGGAAACCACCGGTACCCCAGAACATGGCAACAGGTGATCGGTCGAGGCCGAGCCATCGATGTCAACCTGTAACCCCAAAGATGAAGCTTTGGAAGCCGGAGCTTCCCGCCGGGGTGATTTTGCCGGTGCGGGATCCTCGAGAGCAAGCCCGGAGGCATCTCGATACTTAGAGGGAGATCTACCCTTCGAGGACCGGCTGGACTTATGTTTGGTTACCTGAGATCCATGCGAGGAAGAAGCAGCCCTGGAAGATGTCGATGCCACCGAAGCTGCATCAGAGGGAAACAGGGTACTGAGCTTGGCCGCTCGATTCTGTCGACCTCTTTTAGACATCATGGAACAGGACTCACAATCGGTGATGGAGTGGTCAGGACCCAAACATTTTAGACACCAGTCATGGGTGTCGGTGACAGAAAGAGTACCGCTGCACTTCGTGCACTTTTTAAGCCCAGAAGCGGGCTTTTCCATGATGAAAATTTTTCTAGACCTAAGGCCCAAAAGGAAAAAATGCACAGAAGTGGGAAACGATAGGTTTGTTTTTTTTTTAAAGAAGAAAGAAGAAAAGACTGGCGGTACTGGTCCGACGTCGAAGAAGGCAGACGCGCGACCAAAGAAATAAAAGAAAATAAAGAACTTCTTCAGCGGTGACAGGAACACGACCTGCTGGCTCCGCGGAAAAGAAGAGCTGGAGAGAGGCGGTTGGGAAAGGCGGTAAGGCAGCGCGCAGGCGCTGTGGGATGCTCCCAAAAGCTTTCTTTCTGGACGCTGGGGAGCATTCCCGCGCAGGCTCTGTCGGTACCGACGATACCCATATGTGAAGACTCATTCCTGCTTGTTCCTGGAGATTAATTCATTCCTTATTTCAATCCTATAATCAAACTGAACCCTGATCTGCCATCATGAGCCCTTGTAACCCATATTGCCTCTACAGGAGCTCCCTGTATACTCCTCCTACCCAATGAACACCCTGTTGTAACGTTGTTTGCCAATCCCTAAAAACCTCCCTCGCTAGTCCTACCTGATCTCTCATAGTGCTGATACTTTGCTTATACATTGCTATTACATGATTATGCCCTGACTGTTTCACTGCTGATACATTGCTGTTACATTGATACATTGATGATACATCATTGTTACATTGATGATATATTGCTGTCCCATCTGATACAGTGTTAATACATTGTTGTTACATGTTCTGTCCTAACTAGCTCACCGATGTTACACTGTTACACCATCCACCCCCACAACATTGGCCTAAAACTGCCTTTAGTGTTTGATCTCTGTAACCCTTTACCTAGACTTGCCGGCCCCATGCCTAGAGTAAGTTTCCTACATAGGCCACCCTGAAAATGCACCCAATTCTGGCTCCAACCCTTATCCTCCTTACCTCCTGGTCCCCCAATCTATCGCATGCCTTTAACCTTGGCACCAGTCACATCCCGATCCTCTACAATAATGGGAGAAGATGGTCCGAAATCCCCCACCACCCCACGCCAAGAACCAATACGTCCCATCCTCACCTACTACACATCCCCTTGCAGAACCTTAAGAAGAACCAATCCAAAAAACACAATTACCAACACTTACTGTGATAAGGAAGCTTATCATAGTTCAGGAGGGAGCTATAAAAGAGGTGAATTGGCTTTGAACAAGCAACCTGTCTTTGCTGGTAGAAATACTAAAACAGAATGTTTTCATAAAAGACTACCAGTCCCAGAATGCACCAGGTTTCAAACAGCCTCTAGAAGGGCTGAAGTGGGGAAACGTGTGTTCAATCAGGAGAGCTATGAGGTAATCCCCAATCACTCATCTCCAAGGGCAGGGCTTGATTCAGCACACCTGGGCTGTGCTAGGGTGGAGTGTCCCTCTAAGCACTTTAAAAGTAAAAGATATTCTACACAGAACAGGGAGAAGCAGAAGCTGCAGATCCAGAAACAGAAGCCATTGGAGAAAGAAGAGAGAGAACTACAACAGCCGAAGCAACGTGGAAGGAAGAACAGAAAAACATCTTGGAGGTCTAAAGAAGGAGCCCACAGCAGTACGTGTGTTAGGAGTGATTCCAGAGGCAAGCATACTCCATTGGACTGGAGGAAGCCAGAGAATTGAGGTTATAGAGCCAGGAACTCCCAAACGGCACCTTTGAGGGAGACGGCTGCATTTGGAAGGGGCCCTAAGACCGGTGCAAGAAGGTATGTGAAGAGAGACCCAGTGTCCAGGGATCTTGATTGGAAGGCTGGACATAAAAGCTGGACTACTGTGATAAGGAAGCATATCATAGCTCAGGAAGGAGCTATAGAAAAGGTGAAGTGACTCTGAACAAGCAACCTGTCAGTTCTGGTAGAAATAAGAAAACAGAATTTTCCCATAAAAGACTACCAGTCCCAGAATGCACCAGGTTTCCAACAGCCATTAGAGGAGCTAAAGTGGGGAAACGTGTGTTCAATCAGGAGGGCTATGAGGTAATCCCTAAGCACTCATCTCAAAGGGCAGGGCCTGATTCAGCACAGCTGCGCTGTGTTAGGGAGGATCACTCATCTAAGCAGAATAAGAGTAGAGTTTATTCTACAGATGACCATCTTCATGATCACCTTGGATATCCAGAGAAGGATCATCAGTTTCATCTGAAGGATCATCAGAAGCAGAAGCCAAACCGGACGGACAGAGAGGGAAAGAGACCCTTTGGAAGAAGGAAGAGAAAAGCCTTTGAGAGGTCTAGAAGAGTCCAAAGCAGTACGTATACTGGGAGGTATTCCAAGGGCCAGCATACACCATTGGACTGGGGAAAGCCAGAGGAATGGTGCTGCAGAGCTAGGAATCACCAGAGGCTACCTGTGAGGGAGACGGCTGCACGTGGAAGGGACCTTAAGACCTGTGCCAGAAGGTATGTGAAGAGAGATCCAGTGTCCAGGGATCTGGATTGGAAGGCTGGACATAAGAACTGGACTACATACTGGCCAGGCTATATAGAAAGGAACTCTAGCAGCAATGGAAGCTCAGGTATGAACACTGATCTATGCCCTAGCTATAACCTTGAAAGACAGCAGGGAAACAAGTATTCTCCTGAAAATGCTCCATTGAGAGATTCATCTATGCCAATCCATGATATTGAACCCATGCTTGTTGAACAAGGGGGAATAATAGCAGATGAGGATCCTGTTTATATGGACTGCTCTCTATCTAAACTCCGTTGGTAACTTTTTGTTATAAAGTACAGCAACCATCACAAAGAAATACAAATTTGTTCTTTAATCTACTCAGAAAAGCTCCTGAAGCAGGATTTGACCCACACAGTGGAAGGCAAGCCAGCTAAGGGGTTTCAGCTGGTGACTGCTAGCAATTAAGCCTTACCTAATTGCTTGTGAGCTAGGAGAGAATCACTTCTGTATCTATGTGGGAAGTAATCAGAAGTTAACCTGAAAAGAACAGTTTGTTTCTTGCTTTGTGACTTTTCATTTGTTGTTTTCCTGATTTTAACTTTGTTTTTCCAAGTTAACACTGAAAGCAAGTAACCTAATTTTATGTGCTACCAAGCATATCTGTGTTGGGAGAAATAACCCCATAAATAAATATCTTATTGGCTTTACCCAAGAGCACAACTAAATTATTGTCAGCAGCTGTGTCTGGTGTGAATGAACTACATTGCCCACAATACCTTGCAAATCATATAGAAATATGCACTTGCCAAGAGTGTGAAGATTCTCACCCAGGCAGCCGTCTGACACTACTTACTGGCCAGGATACCAGGAGAGGAAACCTAACAGCAAGGGAAGCTCAGGTATGAACTTTGATCTATGCCCTAGCTCTTCATCTGGAAGACAGCAGGGAAACAAGTATTATCCTGAGAGTGATCAATTAAGGAATCCCTCTGAGCCAGACCATGAGATTGATTCCATGATATTTGAGGAAGAAGGAAATTTATCAAATGATCAGTTGGAATACATGGATTGCTCCCTGTCTAGGCTGCTGTTTTAAAGTAGTTTCTCACTAATACAACAACCACCAAAAGGAGCTGTAACTTGTTCTTTTATCTACCCAGAAAAGTCTCTGCAAGAAAGCTTTAGGGTAGGATTGAGCCACGTAGAGAGTGTGAACCAGCAAAGGGGTTTGCAGCTGGCTAATTATTTGTAATTGAGCCAGGCACAAGTGCACGTGAGCTCTAGAAGGAAACTTCTTCCTTGTGTGTGTGAATAGAAGAAAGTTATCTTTGATAAAGAACAGTTTTTTTTCTACTTTTGGGTTTGTTTTTGCCTTTTGAAGCACTGCTAAGAATGTCATTAGCAGGAGCCATCAAAAAGACCTTTTCTGTTTCCCATCAAGGTCTTTATTGATTTATTGCTTAAGAAGTTCAGCTACCTTATAACATGTTTTGTTTTTCCTGAGTACAATACTTGAAGCAAGTGTCCTTTTGTGTTACCAAGTAAATCTGTGTGGGAGAATTAACCCCATGAATAAAATCTGGTTTTTTTTGCTTACACTCGAGCATCACAACTCATTATTTTGTGAACGGCTGATTCTGGTATGAATGAACTACAACCCCCACACTCCTTTGCAAGTCATAATAATATTTTGCCTTTGCCAAGACTGTGGACATTCACGACCAGCACCCCCGTTTACATTACTCAAATGTGCACTTATAAATGCCAGATCCATACGCTCGAAATGGCCTGTAACCAATGACCTGATCTCCCATCATGACCTCGATATCCTAATGATAACTGAGACATGACTATCCGATTGTGACAACGTTCTCATCAACCAGATGTCAGCACCAGGTTTCTCTATCTACGCCTGCCATAGGACCAACCAGAAGGGAGGCGGTACACTCATCCTTGCCAAATCCGAGCTTCAATTCAAACTAAGCGACGCCTCCAGCACAACTCACCTAGACATGCTCACCATAGAAAAAACGAACACTGCACAATCAATCTACTGTACCGAGCACCAACATCTTCACCAGATGACCTTCCAACAATAATTGACCTTGCCTGTAACTCAAATAACCCACGCTCCCCAAGTTGGTTAATAGGAGATTTTAACCTGCCTTCCCTGCATGATGCACATTCATCGGCCTTCCTTGAAGCAATGCACGACCTGGGCTACGAGCAACTCGTCGACTCCCCTACCCACAATAAGGGGAGCAAACTTGACCTGATCTTTGCTCCCCAGACCGCTATCAACTCAACCCATCACCTTGTGATCTCAATAACTCCAGTACCCTGGTCTGACCATAACCTACTCACATTTCACATACCCACCAACTACTACAGCAATAGCAGTAACAAAGCACTGGCCCCTCCTAGAACCACGACAACACGCTTTCGGCCCCTCGCTAAGGACGAAGTCCTTGAGGTCTTACCTCTCCTCACCAATGCATCCCTTGAACCAGATGTATTGGTATCCAACTGGGATAACGCTCTCAGAACCGCCGCCTGCTTCCCAACCTCTAGCAAGAAACCAAAGAAACGTGAACACGCACCATGGTACTCTGAAGACCTGAGAGCATCGCTTCTCCACCTCCGCAAACTCGAGAGAAGTGGCGCCAAACCCGGACCCCCGAGTCACTCTGCGCATACGCCTCACACCTACAAACACATCGAGCAAAAACGATGGAAAAAAGAAAACATTACCATTCAGATATACTGAAGCGGTCGATGAACAAACCACATGACCTGTTCAATATTGTGAAATCCTTAACAGGTGACCCAGCACTTGCTCAACCACCCATGCCCCAGCCACAGGACTACTCTAACTATCTACAATCGGAAATGATCCAGACTAACATGAATACAACCTCTACAACCCTCTCCACCCCACACTAAACTTCTCATCCAGCCCCTTTGCTTAAGTTTTGTGAGGTATCCAATAAAGAGATCCAAGACATCATCTCATCTATCAACCTCACCACTGCTCCCAACGACCCCTGCCCAGCCAGCTGGATTAAAGAGTTGCACCACGACCTCAGTCCCGCCTTAAGCAGAATTCTGAACCAATCCTTCTCAACAGGATCCTTCCCACAAAGCTTAAAGCGTACATCAATCCGTCCACTGTTGAAGAACAGCAGACTCGACCCTTCTAAAGTCGAATCTTTCAGACCAATCTCAAGCATCCCCCTGCTTGCCAAAATCATTGAGAAAGTAGTCCAGCGACAGATTCAACAGCACATTGACACTGAAGCACCACTTGACCCATCCCAACACGGCTTTAGGGAAGCACACGGTGTTGACACTATCCTCACAACCCTCTTTAACAATCTAGTCACAGGAATTGACAACATCCACCAAGGATTCGTTCTTATCTTTATGGACATCGCTGCCGCTTTTGACTCGGTGAACCATGAGATACTACTACTCCGTCTCAAGGAAAAAGGGATACAAGGCTCAGCGCTAGCATGGTGTAAATCTTATCTGGCCAACAGATGGCAACAAGTCAGAACAGGCTCCACCACCTCAGAGCCATTTCCACTGAAACAAGGTGTGCCTCAGGGTTCGTCCCTATCTGCACTGATGTTTAACATCTACATGCAGCCAATCTGTGCCCTAATCCGCTCTTTCAATGTTCAATGTCTTGCCTATGCAGATGACATCCTGATGTACATTCCGTTCAAGATCAATCATCCAGACTTCTCACCAATATTAAGATGCTTCAATGCAGTCGCAGACTGGCTCCTATCACAGAACTTACGGATTAACCACAGCAAAACTGATGTCCTATTTGTTACAAGGAATCAGAAGTTCACGCCACCTTCCTCCTTACAAGTCAACAATGCCGAGTTGAAAACCAAACCCACAATTCGTTACCTAGGCATTACGCTTGACCAGCAGCTCGACATGTCAACTCATGTGAAAAACACCACGAAAGCAATATACCACAAGATCCGGACTCTATGACATCTCCGCCCCTTACATGACTTCACCGACTACCGAACAATCTTCCAAGCCTTGGTACTCCCACATCTCGACTTTGCTAATATCATCTCCATGGTCTTCCTCAGTCAACACTAAACCCACTACGACTCGCCATGAACTCAGCTGCGAGGGTGCTTGTAGGATTACCGAAGTCAGTTCACATAACACCAGTCCTGATGAACCTCCACTGGTTACCTCTGCAGGCTAGAACCCAATACAAGGTTCTAGTCCTGACCTTCAAAGCCCTAATGAACCAGCCTCCCACGCCCATCAGTAAACTTATCCACTGCACACTGACCAACAGAAACAGGAGATCCACATTGATGAATACGCTCGAAGTCCCGAAGATACTGACAAAATGCACGAAGACAACTGCCAGCAGGGCTTTCTCCATATTTGCACCCAGGGCCTGGAATGCCCTCCCTACCGAAATCCGAGCCATCACAAATCTAACGTTATTTAGAAAAGCCCTCAAACACTTCCTCTTCCTGAAACATTACCCAGTAACTAATTCTGGAAAACACATAGCCACTC
Organism: Ichthyophis bannanicus; assembly: GCA_033557465.1. Classification (NCBI taxonomy): domain Eukaryota; kingdom Metazoa; phylum Chordata; class Amphibia; order Gymnophiona; family Ichthyophiidae; genus Ichthyophis; species Ichthyophis bannanicus. The sequence continues at coordinate 25,610,704 of CM066042.1, forward strand.
CCCCTCCCTACCCATACCCCCCCATTGCTCAGCCACCCAAGGAGAATGGTTAATCAGTTCTCCCACTGCCGCCACCTCTGACTCTTGAACATATGCCATGGTAAAGACCCGTACATTCTCGGATTCCCTATATGTCTCTGATAAAGTTCCTACATAAAAGTGTACTATATTTGTAATTAGTTCCCCCCATTACTTCCATGTTTTACTTCCCTGTTCATTGTAAACTCAATGTTCCTGTGGCATTGTAGTATGTTTTGTTCAACTGTACACCGCACTGATTATAATAGCGCGGTATATAAGAAATGTAAATAAATAAAATAAATAAAATAAATAAATTTTGATTACGCAATGTGGTTAGGAACCTTAATGGGTATCGAGGATGGGGGATTCTGGGCACAGTGCGGGGAAATTATGTTGGCAGTATTTATTTACAGTTTTATTTAATTTGATATACTGCCTATAGCAAGGCAACTAGGTATTTATTTAACAGGCTTTTATATCGCTTTATCCTTCAGTCAAAGCAGTTTACAGAATATATGATCCAGCTCATAATATGAGCATAAGTAAACAGAGAGGTAGAAGGCTGGGTAGGAAAAGGGGGAGGTTCAAGTCAGGTTGCTATGTATTGTGTGATATAAGGTGTGCAATCTGAGTAGCTGGAAATTGTGCGTTGGGGTTGCTTTGGGGCATATGATATTGACAGGCCTGGGTGAGGGCTGGGGATCCAGGACCCAGAGATTAGTATACTCAGAGATGTATACTGAATTGATGCGACTGTGTGAATTACAGATAAAATGCAAAGTGGTGATCTGCAGACCATTTCTTGGAACATTCCAGGTATTGGGTCACCTGTAAAGAGGCATAAAGTGCTCCAACAATTATATAGGTGGGGTGCTCATGTTTTTTGCCTCCAGAAGACTTAGCTAAATGATACAGAAAAACACTGAAGAGGGTCTGGGTGGGACAGCAATGTTATTGCTTCATCTGATCAGAAGCATGCTTGGTTAACTATTTTGATTGGGAAGGGAGTGGGCTGTAGTGTTAATAAGGTAGCTGCAGACCCTAAAGCACAGTTACTTACCTGTAACAGGTGATCTCTGGGAACAGCAGGAATAAGTCTTCACATATGGGTACGTCGGTACCGACGGAGCCTGCGCGGGAACACTCCCCAGCGTCCAAAAAGAAAGCCTTTGGGAGCATCCCACACGCATGCGCGCTGCCTTCCCGCCCATTCACTTCCCTCTCATCAGTTGGGTTTGTAGCTGAGACCGAAGGAGGGAAGTAGACAAATTAGAGAGAGAGAGAGAGAGAACAACTCCTAGGGGAGGTGGGTGGGTTGTGAAGACTTATTCCTGCTGTTCCCAGAGATCACCTGTTACAGGTAAGTAACTGTGCTATCTCCAGGAACAAGCAGGAATGAGTCTTCACATATGGGGACTCCCAAGCTAGAGATGCCTAGAGGAGGTCCCAGCATGTTGCAAATCTAATAGATGGGCCATGCTATTTCCCAGAACCTCAGGCATCCAAGGGATGGAGGGTAGGAGTTGAATTAGAAGGGGTGTGCTGTGGAACAGCTTGACTAAACAAGGCGTCTAGAGGGGAGTCCTTGTGTAGATAATAAATGTGAGTAAAAATTGAATTTCAATTTTCTAATGTGGACCTCACTCAAAAATATTGCAAAAGTATTTGTTAAGGGTAATATGGTCTCGTGCTAAGAGCCAGTACATTATCCCCAAATAAATTACCTCACTGTGAAGTAGAGGAAAATAAATTTTGCAATACAGGGAGAGGTCAAAAGCCTTAATGGCTAGGACTAATCCAAGAAGAAAAAACTGGGGGAGTTTAATGAGGTTGGACTTTGGAGGAGAAGCAAAAGCTTCTGTAGGCCAAAGTTTGAAGCTCTTTGTCCTTGGAGCGGGAAAAGGCTCTAGGAAAGAGAGGAGGTAAATCCGATTGGTTTGCAGAAAAAGGATGGGTCTTTAAGACCCCTCTATGGAAGTGAAAGAAAAAACATTTGTAGTAGGCGGTGTAGCCTCCAATTTCTTGAAGATCAGTAATGTCTTCCCTAAGTGATGTCACTTAGGATAATGACTTTACATGGAGAGCTTCAGATGTACCATAACCGGAAGGTTACTGTAAAATAAGTTTCTAATTCCTATATAAATTGGATTCCATTAAAACGTTATGGTATGCTGGAACAGCATTAATATGGACAGTAAGAAATCTTTCAGAGTCAGATATATGTGTTTATATAAACATATATATTGTCACCAGCTCTCCTTAAACCCCTGAGTAGAGGTTAAGGGAGTGGGTTTTTCCCTATTGAAAAAGCTATTTCACAGATCCTGGAGCAATGCCCCTTGGGAAATGTAGTCTTTTCACTCAATCAATAAGGAGCAGTTGTGGAAAAAGTGGTTAAGCAACCAAAGGATTTTATTTCCCCTCCCGGGGTGGATTTTACCATGAACAGAAAACACAATCCAGGCATTTACTGGTATTTGGACAAACAAAAGTTCCTTAACAGAAAAAGGCTTTCTTCAGCATTAACCAAAGTGAAAACATTCAAACAAAACCACGCTGTTTCCTCACAGCTTTCTGTTTCCACGTGCTATCTGTGCTGTACTCTCTTTTCAAGCAGGCTTTCACCGTAATGAAACTATTCCATTGGCCAGAGATAATGTACAGTCCATTATATCTATATCTTCTCCAGTATCAATACACTCTGGTTCACAGTCCATCAATTCCTCCTGGTCATAAGGAAATGTTTGAACCGGCACTGCTGGTGCCACGCCCTTTCTTACTGCTCCAGGCTTTACACGATATGCTTGGGTCAAATACTGGCTTTCACACAGACTATCAGGCCCAGTATTCCTTTCCAAGCACCACCCTTCTGGATACAAACAGTCACTGTAATTAAGTATATTCAAGCCTTTTGGCTTACCTTTCAGCCTTACTGGTGGAGGTTTTCTCTGGTGCTTTTGAATAGCTGTAGGTTCCCAACCTAAGCCCTGCTCATAGCATTTCACTTGCCTCCTAGGCTTTCTGTCTCTCCCATGCTCCCCAGGATATTGCAGACAATCTCCTTTGCCCTTGTTGTATCCTGTCCTCGGGGTTTCTTTCTTTCTCCTCAAGAAGGAATCTGTCTCTCCTTTCCATAGAGACTCTGGCTTACTCTGGGCATAGCTGTCTTCAGTGTAGCTCTCAATGGCTTCTCTCTCCAGCTCATATGCCTCACTTCCTGCTTCTTCAGCCAACTCTTCATTACCTCCTTCTCTGCCTACCTTACTCCACCTACTCCCCTTACTTAACTCACCTGAACCTTCTTTAATAGGGTGAATTCTGGGGCCGTGCTCAACTCCACCCCCTAACAGGTGTCCTGCATTACCTTGTGATTCACCCCTTGAATGATAGCACCGGCGTTTCTCTTGCCTTTCTGCTTGGTTCCCACGGTAACCAGGAGCCATGTGCTTCTGTTTACAGCTCAGCTCTACTTTTGTTCCTGGCTTTTTAGCTTCATTAAACGGGCTAGAAGGACCCACTATGTCACAATATATATAAAGAGAGATTCACTTAACAACAAGAAGGGGTAAGACCTGCTTGAGAATATGGATAGAGAACCCCTTACTGGTTACACGTGGAAGAACCATGAAGAAGGTTACATGGAAACCAGTGGAATGTTCCTAGTCAGAAGGAGAGGTCTAGATTTCTTTAAAAATTCTAGACTTTGAATAACCAGAAATGGAGACCTACGTGAAGGGGTACAGAGGAGATCCTTAGTCTTAAGGCAACAAGTCTGGATCCTTCTATAACTTCAGTGGAGAAAAAGACGCAATATAAGGGGATACAGCACAGTTACTTACCTGTAACAGGTGATCTCTGGGAACAGCAGGAATAAGTCTTCACATATGGGTACATCGGTACCGACGGAGTCTGCGCGGGAACGCTCCCCAGCGTCCAATCAAAACGCTTTTGGGAGCTTCCCAACACGCCTGCGTGCTGTCTTCCTGCCTTTCCCAACTGCCTCTCCTCAGTTAAGTTTTAAAGCTAAGACCAAGAGAGAGAGAGAAAGGGAAAGATAGAGATAGAGAAAAGCAACTCCTAGGGGAGGTGGGTGGGTTGTGAAGACTTATTCATGCTGTTCCCAGAGATCACCTGTTACAGGTAAGTAACTGTGCTATCTCCAGGAACAAGCAGGAATGAGTCTTCACATATGGGGACTCCCCAAGCTAAGATGCCCGGAGGGAGTCCTAGCATGTTGCGAATCTAGAATGAGCCATGCTACTCCTCAGAACCTCAGGCATCCTGGGGATGGAGGGTAGGAGTTGAATTACAAAAAGGTGCTGTGGAACAGCTGGCGTAGAACAGGACTGTGGAACAGCTGGACTAGAACAGGACTTCTATAGAGGAAGACCCTGTATAGATGACATTTAGTAGTAAAAATATTGAGTGCAATATTCTAATACGGACCTCCCTTGGTGGTATTGTAAAAAGTCTATTGAGGTTCATATGGATCTGTTAGAAGAGCCAGCAGAAGATCCTCAAGGAGTACCTCACTGTGAAGTAGAGGTAATCTGTAGGAAAAAACAAGTGGAGGTCAGAACCCTTCAGGGTGAGAAATAGCCCCAGCGGAAACTGGGGTAGTACAATGAGGTAGGGCTTCAGCAGGAAAACGCAGAAGGTACTATTAGACAAAGCTTAAGCTCTTTTGGCCGAAGAATAGTAGAATCCTAGGACCAAAAGGAAAATAAGTCTGACCGATTTGGACTGACAATAGAAATAGTCCATGTAGGAGAGAAAGGGTATGGAAGACCCCTGTATCCGATAACAAAGTAAGGACAGACTTATGAAGCGTTAGAGCTTTAGATTAACTGAAGATCGGTAATGTCTTTCCTAAATGAGGTTAATTAGGAAAGAAAAAAGGTACATGGAGAGCTTCAGAGGTACCTAACCCTGAAAGGTTATGGTAAGAAAACCAAAAAAGTTGCTAATTACCACAGGGAGTGGTTGTATGTGTAGAACCCTAAGCATGCTGGCACAGCATTGATAGGGGTAGTGCCCATCTGTCAGAGTCATATAGGAATATATAGATATATGAACCCAAACAGACAGATAAGTACATAGATACATATCTACCTAAAAGATATATCTCGAGATATATATCTATAGCTATCTCTCTCTCTCTCTATATATATATATATATGTGATGAGGTGAGTGCAGCCCAGCCAGGGAAAACTGGAAAAAAGAAGGATCTTTTTTCATTGCGGGGGATGGGAGCACAAAATCCTAGACTCCATACTAGAAGCACTGAAAGAAACCTAGAGGGCAGAGCCAAAGGTAAGCCAATCACAGACCACAGGACAACCCTGCAGAGGAGTAGGAGGTCCAAGTGGGAGGAGCTAGGAAGGGAGTTGCCCAGCTCAACAGTTAACAGAGGAAGAACAAACAAAAGAGAGAGGCACAGTTTGAGTTTGCAGGAGGAGGAGGAAGGAGCTGTGAGCAGAAGGTCCAGGAGGAGTGCAGGAGCAAGCACCAGTGGCAGCTGCAGTTCAAGGCCTAGCCCAGGTTCGTCCAATTCCCAGGAGGCACAGACAGGAGAGATCTGGGGCCAAGCTGTGGAAAACCCTTGCAGCCAAGGAGAGCAGCAAATGGAGGAACCATTATAAAGGCAGCCAAGAAAGGTACGCAGGGAATGAGCAGTGCCACCAGAATAGTTCTTGCTCTGACTCAGGAGAGACTTTCAGACACCTGAAGTCTCAGCACAGCAAGAAGTATCTCAGGAGGGAGGTTAAGCAGGAGAGACACACAGGAGACCGGCTTGGAGGAGCCAAGGCCAGGCAGTGTGAGAGACTGTTTAACATTGCGAAGGCTCTTAAGGAAAGGACACCAGAGCACTTCCAGAAAGCACCCAGCTGTAGCTCAATTGAGAGCATGGAGGTAGGCCCTGAAGGAAGTGTTATTGAGTCAGAAGCCTCTGAGATGGAATGTGAGCTGTGCACTAAAATACAATAGTATTGTGAGTTAGAATACAGTGAAATACCAAAGGAAGCTGTTGCAAGTTAAAGGCAGTTTTCAAGAGTTGAAAGAGAAGAGTAACCCTGAAGACAAGAGGTTAGGAATCTCTCTTAAGAAGTAAAAAAACTGCAGAACTTCAGTGAAGGCCCAAACAGCTAGAGCTGTTTGTATGGGCGTGGCAACAGCGAGGTTGGAAGCTGTGAAGAGTTTTACAAATGCTTTTGTGTTTTGAAATGTCAAGCAATTGCAGTGAAGAATAGAAACTGCTGTGAGTTTTGTTTGGACATTTTTGATTTGGAGAAATTATCCTGTATTTCTTTTGTCTGGAAAAAGTGCTTAAAGAATTTTTATGTTCATCACTTGCCAACTTTGGAAACCGAATAAAAATTTCCTGTGCGCTTTAAAATACCACTTGGCTTTTTCTTATTGACACAACTACAACCCTCGAAGGGATACAGATGGCCAGCCGTCCCTACTAGGCAACCGCCTGGTAGGGGCGCGAGCGTCACAATATATATATATATATAGATAGATATATATAGATATAGATAGATATATATAGATAGATATAGAGATATAGAGATATAGATATATAGATATATATAGATATAGATAGATATAGATATATAGATATATATACACACACACACACACAGATATACATGGGCAGAAGATACACAGATACATATATATATATAAATATGTAGGCATATAGACACATGTCTCCACGTATGTAGATGGAGATATGGCTATATAAGTAGATCCCCATAGGAATATGGGGAGAGAGAAAGATTCATCTAATAGCAAGAAGGGTGATACCTGCTTGAATAGATGCATAGAGAAACTTCTTTCCCTGGTTATGATTGACAGAGTCAGAGGAATGGTCTCCCTGACAAGGAGTCGTCTGGATTCCGTTATGAATTTGAGCTCTTGACTAACCAGGATGGCCCACGTGAAAAATGCAGAGGATAACTTCAGTCTGCAGGCAGCAAGTCCAGATCTCTCTAGAACTCGAGTTTGGTAAATGGATAGAAGACGCCAATGGAATAAGATACCATATTGACCCGCCTATGAGGGCAGAAAGGGTATCATGCGTCCTTCAGTTGAACATGAGCTTCCCATGAAGTATTGGGAAGGAAACATATAAGGACGAGCTGCCACGAAAAGAAAAGTATCCCTGGTGAGAAGTCCAAAGAAGATGTGGACCAAGCCAGGGAATTGGCCATTCTTTAGGTTTTCACGTGATGTAAGGCCTGTGTCTTTTGTTTCGAAAAGAGATTTTAGGTGAGATGGTAAGGGTAGGGAACACCTGCCAGTCATGGGAGCACGACTGGGTGAATCCCTCCTAACCATCTGGGATTATCTGCTAGACAAGATACTAATGCTCTCTAGCAAGGGCCCATAGTGCAAAGCTACTCTGTAGAGTTGCAGAGAGCATGTTGCAGGTTGGTTAGAAGAAAAAACTGGCCGTTTAAAGCCAGTAGATAAACTATTCTGCCAAAAACAGGGAAATTGGAGATGGCAAAGAATAGAAGTCAAACCAACAAGCCTGTGATAATAGGGTTTCCAAAAAAGGTTGATAACCTGTTTTGGGTTTACTATCCAGGCCGAAAGGATTGCTAGTGGAGGAGAAACCCTGGTTGTGTGGTGAACAGAACCAGTGGTTTAACCACTAGAAACTGCTGCATTTGCAGCAATTACCAAGGCAGCGGAAATTTTTTATTTTTTTTTTTAGATTGGAAAAGAAACAGACATAAGGAGGAGTGGTAAGACTTCCTTATTGTCTGATGAACTGCCTTAAAGTAAGGATGTGGAAGGGGAAGACAACTCTGGAAAGGAAACCCTTTCCTGGAATAGGTAGAGAACCATAGGGGCTTACCAGTGTAATAAAACCACTCTTACAAACCGAATGTTGTAGTAAGAGGGCAGGTAAGACAGAGCTGAAGGAGACTGACAATGTAGTAAGTCTCTGAGAGGTAAGATGATACATGCTAGTATAGGGAAAACTGTCTTATTGATAGTTGTTACACCTCTCTTTCCCAATAGGAGGAAGAGAAACCTGTTAACTATAGGCATGATCATCATAAAACCTCTTAGAGCAAAAAGAAAGGATGTCTCGTGAAAAGAGATCCATGAGAATTTAGAATGAAGTTAGTGTAGATGCTTCAAGTGAAAAGAAGCAGACTACAAACTCTAACCTCCAAACAGGAAATGTAATGATAATCTATCAGAAACCCTGCGACTGCTGGGTTTGCTGAACCTGTTGAGGTTGTGGTTTCTTTAGCCCAGTGCGATGTTTCCCCTGTCTGGGAACATCTGTATGATGGGTAGAAGATGGATAAAACTTTTTCCCCTTAGGGGAAGAAAGTTTGTTAGGAAATTTCCTACCAACTGGGAAAGAGGAAGGCATAGACAAGCCTCTGAAAACAGGAATGTCAGTGGCTAACTGAGCAGCTTGGAGTAAAGACTCCTTGTTAAAGAGATTTTCTCCAGTGCAAGGAGTATTTCCCAGTCTTTCTTGTGCCCAATTGGCCAAGTCTGAAACTTGGAGCCAGGCTTTACGTCGTGCCCCTATAGCTATAGCAGACGTTCTGCTAACAGACTCAAATGAGTCTAGGGATGCACGAGTAAGGAACCTAGATATATTTTGAGCATGACTAACCAATAAGGAATAGTCTGCTCTTTTAGGCTCTTGAAGAAAAGGGGTCAAAAGTAGTAATTTCTTTGTGACTTCTTCAAGAGACAATCCCATATAGAAAATATATGAGAGAATTCTTGCTGAAAGCATGGATGCCTGGAAGGTTTGGCGCCCAAAGGCATCTAAAGTCTTAGACTCACGACCTGGCAGATAAGAAGAGTGCTTTTTAGTACTCTTAACACGCCTCATTGCTGATTCCACAACAATGGAATGATGAGGAAGTTGAGTCTTTTGAAAACCTGGAGAAGGGGGCACCTTGTATAGAAGATCAATTGCCCTAGGTGGTGGGGGTACCGTTAAAGGAGTTTCCCACATTTGAAAGAGGAGATCCTGCAAGGTCTCATGCAAAGGAAGCATGATGTCCTCCTTTGGACTCCAGGGAATGAACAGAGATTCAGTATTCCCTGGTGCAGGATCTTGACCAGGTATAGAAATGGCAAGTGACTTTGCCATATCAAGCAGGAATGCTTGAAAAGAAAAATCCCCAGAGGGAAGTCCTCTAGAAAGAGGAGAACATGCTAGATCTGTTGAAGAACTAGCCTTGGCATCCAGGGATCTATCCAAATTCATTGGAATAGAAGACCCTAAGGGGTGGAGCATCGTACTGTCCTTACAGGATGGTCGCCGGTACCGCAGGAGGTTGGGACCACCCACTGTCGGTAGCGTATCGTCCATGCTAGGGATCGATTCCAAACTCGGTACCGAGGGAAGCGAGCCTGTTGAAACAAGAATGGAAGGTACCGACAGCGATGCTAATGTGGATAGCGGTACCGACCCCGGTACCGTATCCAATACGGATAGATGAAGACCAGTCGGTGAGAGCTCTAACAGTACCGAAGAAACCGAGAGCGCCTGATATGGATCATCGGAACCATGCCTTCGGTACCGTTCGGTGTCGGTACCAAGGCGAGTCGGTACCCAGTCATCCAGACTGGAGATCGATTCTAGACTCGGCATCGAAGGAAGCGAGTCTATCGATGCACATCTGGAGGGCACCACTGACGTCGGTATCAGTACCGGTACCGGGATCGATACCGATACTGGAAGATCGGTCTGCAGCGTTTCCAACGGGCCCGCAGGTACCGAGGACACCAGACTATGATCTTTGGTGAGGAGAGTTTCATCCAACACCATTGCCGATGCCGGGGTATCGGTACCGCTCGAAGCGGATGCCACCACCGAGCATGGCTCAGGTATGTTCGGAGAGGGGTGAACCTCAGGAACAAACTGAAACCCCACTAAGGATTTGGAGGCCGAAGACTCCCACCGGGGTTTTAAAGCCAGTGTGTCCTCGAGGGTAAGGCCAGAGGCATCTCTATGCTGTGCATGAGATCTATCACTCGAGGACTGGCTAGTCTTAACAGACTGTTTTTGGATTACCTGATCCTGCGAGGAAGAAAGAGTGGTCGGTGCCCTGAAGTTGACTAGGGACCGCGTATCGAGGTGAACTCGAAGCTGAAGACTTCTTCTGACGATACTGTTGCAGGAGGGACACTCCAGCGGATAGTGGTCAGGACCCAAGCAGGGTAGACACCAATTATGGGTGTCTAAAATCAATTTTGTACCGCCACAGTTTGAACATTTCTTAGGGATAGTGGCTGGCGCTTCCATGAAGGAAAGTGATTAGGCCTAGTAGGCCGAAAAAACTGTCAGGCACTAAGAAGGGAAAAAAGTATTCCTTAAAAAGGAAAATTTACAAGGAAAAAGAGAAGAAACACCAGCGGTACCGGTGGCGTCGGGGAAGGCAGACGCGACCACAAGAAAATCAAAAAATAAAAGAAGAATTTTCTGCGGTGACAATTCTGATTGATTTCTTCGACTGGGCGACCAGGGAGTTGGATCAAGGGAGAGCCCTAGATGAGATGTATTTAGATTTCAATAAAGCCTTTGACACAGTTCCTCACAGGTGACTTATAAACAAACTGAGCATCCTAGGGATGGACCCTAAAGTTACTGCTTGGGTTAGAAATTGGTTGAATGGGAGGCGACAAAGGGTACAGGTAAATGGAGTTCACTATGAGGAGAAGGTGTTTACCAGTGGTGCACACCTTGGTCCGATTCTTTTTAACCTCTTTATTAGTGATATAGTGGAAGGACTGTCGGGTAGTTTGCCACTTTGTGGATGATATCAACATCTGCAATAGAGTAGAGGAGACACCCAGGAAAGTGTAGGTAACACGAGGAGAGATCTAGCTAAGCTTGAAGAATAGTCTAGAATTTGGCAGCTGAGATTTAATGTTAAAAAAATGCAAGGTCATGCATTTGGGCTGTAACAATCCAAGGGAGCAATATTCTATAGGGGGTGAAGTACTTCAATCCACTAAAGAAGAGTGGGACCTAGGCGTGATTGTGTCTGATGATCTTAAAGCAGCTAAACAGGTAGAAAAGTCTTTGGTCTTTGTGTGCAATTCTGGAGACCACACATTCAAAAGGATATAAACAGGCTGGAGTCGGTACAGAGGGTGGCTACTAAAATGGTTAGTGGTCTTCATTATAAAGCATATGAGGACAGACTTAAGGTTCTTAATATGTACAACTTAGAGTAAAGGCGGGATAGAGGTGATATGATTGAGATGTTTAAATACCTCTGTGACATAAATGCACAGGAGGAGAACCTCTTTCGATTGAAAGCAAGCTCTGCTACGAGGGGACATGGGATGAGGGTGAAATATACGGAAGGGTGAAATATATATTCAGGAGTGATATACGGAAATATTTCTTTACAGAAAGAGTGGTGGATCCGTAGAATAGTCTCCCAGTGGTAGAGATGACAGTATCTGAATTCAAAGAGGCATGGGACAAACACAGAGGATCTATAAAGGAAAAAAAAGGGACTGTTGTAGTGGTTGATATGGAAGGACAGACTAGATAGAAACGTGATGACAGAAAAAGACCAAATGGCCTATGTTTTTATACTTACCTGTATCATGTATCTGAATTGTAACCACTTTGATATCAAATGCAGTGGAAAGTGGAATATCAAGTTTTGCTAATAAATAAATCAAACACCTAATCACTCTTTGGATAAATTGTAATGGTCTGTAAGACAAAAATGACACTCTCTTCCAATTCTTTTAGCAAATGTGCTCTACAGCAAGAAAAACATGACCCTTTATCAGATTCTTGGAAATGGCAAACCAGAATTGCACATTTGAGAAAATAAATGGGACCTTATCACTTCAGGGTCAGACTGTATTTGTTCATAACATATAAACTCAGAAAACAGCAGCAGATAAGACTGCAAAGCCCATCTAGTTTGAGTGATTTACTTTTTTGCAACAAAACAGCGACCCAAGTTAATTTCTGCTTTTCCCCTCATTTATTTGCCCTTAGGGATCCGCTGTGCTCATATGGATTCTGTTATTGCAGGTCTTAACAAATTTTCATTGAATTCAGGGACCAGTCGAAAACTTTTAGGAGCTAGCAGCTCCTTAGGGGTCATCCCCCACCACTGCGTTTCTGGGGAAGTTGAAGCGCTTGGGGGGGGGGGGGGTCTGTAGCAACTCTTTTAGGGTCTAATTTACTAAGGCTGTTTCCACATTTCATGTTTAAAGAAAAGAAAAGCCCTTTAATGCACCTCTGCAGGCCTTTGGCAGAAATACACAGCCAGTAGCCTCCTGCCTTACCCAGTCTTGCTCTCTCCCCCCCCCCTCACCCTATCATCACCCATGCATGCACCCCCGACAGTCTTTTTCACACAGGGCACAGCACTTAGACTATTCTCCTTTCCTTTTTGAACAAAATCCACCAGGCCCACGATCGCGGTAACCTCTCTCTAGCTGTTTCTTTGGATCTCTCATCGGCCTTCGACCTTGTTGACCATCAGATTCTCCTTGCCTGTCTGCATGACCTCGGGATTCATGGCAGAGTTCACCATTGGTTCCACTCCTTCTTGTGCAATCGGTCTTTCTCTGTTCTCAGTCACTCCCCACCATCATGTTCCTCACCCCCTCTCTCTCACTTACCTGTGGAGACCCCCAAGGTTTATTTCTGGCCCCTCTTTTGTTCAACAACTTCTTGATCCCTCTCACTCTACTCATTCAACAACATTGTCGTCGGCATAGTAATAAGCTGAAAGACCATCATTTTTCATCACATTGACTCCCTCACCCCTGATCTGCCTCCCCTGAACACTTGTCTCTTTAGCATCTCTACCCGGTTCTGATAACATTTTACACTTGAACCCCTCTATTATCTAGTTTTCTCTCTCCAATACTTCTCCATCATTGGCCCCCACCTTTCCATCCGGCCCAATTCCTTTGGCAACCACCCTTCGATATCTCAGGGCGATCCTAGACTCTTCCCTTATCTTTCAGGCACATCTCTCTTCCTTGGTTCATCGGGCATTCTTCTCACTTTGCTGTATTCGTGCTGTCCGCTCATTCCTATCCCCTCTTCCCTCATGACTCTTCTCCTTACTTTGGTTATTGCTAAACTTGATTATTGCGACGTCATTCTTCATGATCCTCTCTCGGTATTCTCTCACTCGCTTAAACTTATCCAAAATATCGCCGCCCACCTTATTACACATACCACACGCTTTGATCACATAACCCCCTCCCGATTTGTCTACACTGGTTCCCCCTCAAATATCGTTCACAGTATAAACTCTTAACACTGGTCCATAAGGCAATCCATAGCAGCATTCCTACCTACATATCTGATGTTCTCCATTTGCATGTCCCCCCCGACCCTCCGTTCACTGCATACCAACCACTTTCATTTACCATCCCCATCACACACCCGCCCGCCTTGATAAAATATCCCCAAATCTAAATTTTAAAATCTACCAAGTAATTATCCTTATATGTTCCTCCAGTTGAGCCTAACCCTTAGGCTCACAACCTCCTGCTGCATGGAGACTGGACACACTGGAAGCTGGTGGGAGGTGCCACCGGTAGATGTATCAGACTTCTGACATGCCCAGCCTCCATGCTGCAGGAAGAGGTATACTACCCAGCGGTGCAGGATTGAACTGGAGGGACGAAAAGGAACGCACCGTTTTTGTTCTGCCTTTGACCATCCATCCCCAGATTTCTGACCTCCCCTCCCTCTGTCCTTCTTCCTGGCTCTTTTATGAATGTTTGCCTTTCTATCTGATTTTGTATTTATTTATTTAATTTTGGAACTGTACATCACCCTGCTTTTAGAAGGTGCGGTTTATCAAGTGAACAATCCCTCCCTTCCCTATTAGTTTCCTCCTACAAATTGGCCACCACCCAGCAAGCCTTAATTACCCAGGAAGCCAATCCACCACCTCCCTAACTCTCCCCCCCCCCAGCTAACCCTCACTGCACAGCAAGGGAGGGAGTCAGCCATTCACCCAAATCCGTAACCCTCATGAATACAGCTGCAGCCTCCCAGCTAGCCCTTAGCATGAAAGCAGTCAGTTATCCCAGCAGCTCACCTTCAAGACCTATATAAGCAAAGTAACCAGAGCACTATATTACAAAGTAAAGACCATGCAGTGCCTCCAACTACTACTTGAACCAACAGATTTCTACACAACAATGCAGGCCATCGTCCTGCCTTATTTTGACTACTGCAATGCAATCTACCAGGGCCTCCCACAAACCACACTCCTGCCCCTGCGTACTGCCCTCCACACAACAGCATGCATCATCCAAGGAGCATCCAGATATGACCACATCATGCCCACACTCCAACACCTACACAGGCTGCCACTACAAAGCCGCATAACATACAAAACCCTCATCCTAACCCACACCTCCGCACACTTCTGGAAACCCCACCACCAATCAGATCCAGATGCACTTTCACAATGAACACACTGACCATTCCGCATTCAAAGACGAAAACACAACCAACAGGCCTGTGGACGTGTATTCCAGCTCTACGCACCATCACTCTGGAACAAGCTAAGGATCATCTCTGACCTCAACACTTTTAAAAAGCATGTAAAGGGAGTGGAGAGTGATCCTACCCGGCGATTCCATCCTGCCTGTGTGCTCGGCGCTGATTATTGCACCTGATTGAGCCCTATTTCATTCTGGGCTACACCGCGGGGTCTGAGGAGTGGAGAGTGATCCTACCCGGCGATTCCATCCTGCCTGTGTGCTCGGCGCTGATTATTGCACCTGATTGAGCCCTATTTCATTCTGGGCTACACCGCGGGGTCTGAGGAGTGGAGAGTGATCCTACCCGGCGATTCCATCCTGCCTGTGTGCTCGGCGCTGATTATTGCACCTGATTGAGCCCTATTTCATTCTGGGCTACACCGCGGGGTCTGAGGAGTGGAGAGTGATCCTACCCGGCGATTCCATCCTGCCTGTGTGCTCGGCACTGATTATTGCACCTGATTGAGCCCTATTTCATTCTGGGCTACACCGCGGAACGCGGTCGCGGGCGCATGCCCGAAGGGGCGTGACCAAAGGGGCAGGCCGAGCCCCTTCGGAGCTTTTTCGGAGCTTTTGAGCTGTTGGAGCGAGTGCTTACTTTGATATGGGGAAACGCCGGAAGAAAAGTGCATTGGCTGTTTCCACACTGAAAGCTTCCAAATCGGAAGGTCCGATGGATAAACACCTGATTCGTCAGTCGGTGGAAAACTGTAGTTTGGAGCTTTCAGCATCAGTGAGTACTTTGTCTCCTCCAGCTTCCTCTCCGATTGGGGGTTTTACCTTGCCCCTCCCTCCGTCCGAGCAAGTTGTGTCTCTCGACCAGGTCTTGGGAAATGTAGGCCTGGATTCGGGAGTCACTTTGGTTCCGATGGGCTCCTCGGAGCGGGTCTGCCCTGAACGTAAGGTTGTTCCTATGCCTAAAGTGTTTAAAATTCCATCGGTGCTAGGAGATGTTGTTGAAATCTCCTCGCCCCCACAGGAGGTAACATTAAAAGATATATGGGCGGTTGTTACCCGCACCGAGATTGCCCTTACCGGAACCTTGTCACAAATAGAAGAATATAATCGGGACTCGATAGCTAAGTTTTCTGATTATGATGACCAGTTTTGGGGTTTTGATGCTCGTTTGAAACAGGTAGAGAGTAAAATTGATGGTACTCAGGTAAATTCGCTTCCCGTAGTTAAAGATAGTTTGTACTTACATAGGCAGTTGGAATTATTAGAGAATGCATCTAGGTCTAAAAACCTGAGATGTCTAAATTTTCCACTTACACATTATATTTCTCCCTTGATTTTGTTTCATAAATATTTAAAGGAGGTTTTGAAATTTGATCAGCCTGAAGTCATCAAGGTTTCTAATTTGTATTATGTGCCGAGATTTAAAAAGAAAGTGGAAGGTAATGGGGGAGGTGATGATCAGGTTCAGTCACTCTCCCCCATTAGTTTGGATATATCAGAATTCTTGGAGTCCTCCTCTGATAATATTTTAAATCGTGCTACTTTAGTTGTTACTTTTTTGACAGAGATGGACAAGAATTCGGTATTGAAAGCATACTTTCCACAAAGAATGCACTTTTTTGTGGTCAAAAGATAACTATTTTCCCCGATGTGTCCCGTGTTACACAGAATCGGCGTAAAGCCTTTCTGGAGTTGAGAGAGCGCACTTTAGTATTGGGAGCTACTTTCTTTTTAAAGTTCCCATGCAAGTGCCTAGTGGAACATCGAGGGAAACGTTATGGGTTTGTAGATCCTGTTCATTTGCTTGTTTTCCTTAAGAATCATGAGTCTCATGCAGATGAAGGGATAGTAGTTAAAGGTATAAATTGAATTTTGGGGTTCCGGGTATGGGTTTTGTTTGTTTTTCTTGTTAAACATATTGATGTGCTATATTGATGTGATGGATTCTCCACTCCCCCTTATGATGTGGACTGTTATATAATGTATGTGTTTGGATTTGGATTTTTTTTCTTGTATTTAGTATTTTCCTGTATTTCTTCTACTTATTGTATAAATAAGTATAATATTTAATAAAATATAAATTAAAAAAAAAAAATCATGTAAAGAGACACCTCTTCTTGGGAATACTTCAATCCCCCCATGTAACCCCCCATTCCTAATGCCCCCTCACCCCCTATTTAGTCCCCCCTAAAGCCTCAATTCCTGTACATTTGTACATAGTCATCCAATCCCCCTTCCTAATTCACCATTGTATAATGTATATAGTAATACTGTTTCAATGCAACCACCCTATATAAATTGTTTCTTGTACACCGCTTTGACCCAGAGAAAGGTGGTATATAAATCCACCCTCATCCGCATGTAGCCAGCTGCATCCTCTTTCCCCTCCCAGCTAGCTAGCCACATTCATCCTCAAGTCTTCCTATTAGGCGAGCTCCTTGCTTCGAGCCTTGCACTGACCTGCCACTGCTGCTTCTGCTGCTACATCAGAACTTGCTGAGCTTGGCATTTTTATAACGCTATCAGATACATGCAGTGCGGTAGCACAATGATTAAGTATTCAGATACAATATGTCCCTTCTCCGAGGAGCTTACAATCTAAGTACCTGAGGCAATGGGAAACATAGGGGGCCTCTTACTAAAGTGCACTAAGCGATTAGCGGACAGCACAATGTGGCCCGATTTCTGCGCAGCTGTGCTTCATGCAGTGGTGTGGTAAGCGAGTGGGTTAGAGACAGAAAGTAGCCAAGGTGAGCACCTCCATAGGTGGAAGTAAGTGTACCTGTGTTATTTTTATGCCACATTAGGACAGGGTGCACCGCATTAACTGTCGAGAACATGCTTTCCACGTCCTCAAAAGTTAACTCGGCGGTGCAGCATCTAACGCACTATGGTTTTCATCACTATGGCTACGTTAGGTGCAACTCCGTAGCACCTTTTAGTAAAAGGTCTTGCCCGATGTCAAGAGGAGAGTCCGTGGCAGAAGCAGGATCTGAACCATGGTTTCTCTGGTTCTCAGCCCATTGCGCCAACCACTTGGCCACTTTTCCCCCATGCATTAAGTTGCTGTAGCAATGCTAATGAACCCAATACACATCCCTGCGCCACACACTAGCACCACAGCCAGGCCTGAATAATAAACTGAGAGCTATTATTATCAGATTACATAATTTTGAGGATGGTGCATGATCACAGAAACTGCCCGAAGGAGAGGCGAGTTAATGTGGAAGCAGCAAGAGATACTTATTTTTCAGGACTTCTCCCTGTTTGCACAGAAACACATCAAAGGTTTATGGGGGTGATACAGCAACTTGAACAGTGGATATGACTAAGAAATAGTGAAGAGACGCACAGGCGACCTCCTAAATTTTCTGGTTATGTCTCCAGACTCAACACCTGAGAGAGGTACTTTGACACAATCAACTGCCAAGTACAGAAAGGCATGAAATTTGCAACTTACTGGATTTTCTCTGTCTATGAGGCCTATTTTCTCAGCTGCGTTGAGGCAAATGTGCTTATAGGCAAAGCAGTTTGTTGCCTACAGCAGGTAAGGCATGCTTTTTGTTTTTTAGCTTTTGCTCCTGAGAGACTCAATGATATTACAAGTTTGAACCCTAACAAAGGCTATCGCAGCTGAATCTTGGCTAAGTCGTGTTTCAATTCAAATAAAGGATTTTCTTGTCCATGGTCTCCTTCCATTCCTTTGTTGTGTAGCTGATTTTCTATTGCGGAAGTTTACCTTTGATCCTTTTCTTTACTCTGGTATATCAAATGATACAATAAACTATAAATTGTGAAGTAGAACAAGCAGCGCATTCTTACCCGTACAGCAGAGCATGATCCAGGTGCTCACACAACCTCTGCAGGACTTTGTCGTGGTTTCTGATGGCCGGCGTCTCATCCTCACAAGCAGCGAAGTAACTCTGTAACTGTACAAAAATAATCAGGCCATAAATGGGATCCATGTAAACGGAAACCATTCTACTGCAGATGTGCCTACGGAAAGTCCTCCAAAAATCTAACTACAAAACAGCAGTTCATGATTCTAAACAAGCATTTATATGGATGAAAAACATTTAGATTTGAGTTGCAATTAATTCCTTTAGTAGCCCCCGACACCAGCCTGAAACACAAAAGCTTAGGAATTATTGACTGACATTCAGAGTTACACAGGGGAATGAATGCTGCTAGCCAGGTTTTCATCTCTCCTTGAGACCCACAGGAAGGAAAGGATGCTGCCTGTCCCTGGGCACCTTACAAACTGGATTCGAGCCTCACGCTGCCAGGTGGTGTGACCCTTCCTTGCAGGAGCTTACTGACTGCCATAACACGAAGAGCTGTGATCCAGCTCTAGCAGCACCCAGCATGCCTGCTCAGCCACGACCTAGGCTCCTTTGAGATTAGGGCACGCACAAGCAGTCGTCGTATTTGAAGTGCTGTTTTCCCAGGAAAGTCAACCAATTGTCATGGCGTTATTGTTTTACCTCTTATTCTGAATAAACTAGTTAACTGAATTAGACTACTTCAAGACACTTTATTTTGAATGTACTTAGTATACTCAGTAGAGAAAGAAAATGTGCTGCTCAATATAAACAGGACATCTAACATGCACAGACCAGCATTTTAAAATCATACATCCTGCAATGAATGATGTACGGCCCTGACCCAGTCTGCTAAGGCTCAAATGCAAATTCACATCGACATCACAGGCATCTGTTATTTCAGGTCAGAATCAAGATGTCCTCCATACGTCAGAAACAACTGTACTGAAGGCCAGAACCATCTACAAAGAATTCCTCACCGTCCGAAGTGCAAGGAAGAAACTCAGCCACTCGACCTGCAACAGAGCATTCTCTCTCTATGCATCATATCTATGAACGCCATCCCTGACAGCATGAGAGCCACTAAGGAGCTTTTGGACTTTAGGAGAGCAGTAAAAACATTCCTATTTACAGAACACTATGGACCCATGAATGACCTCAAGGAAAGAAGATGCTCTCAGGTGCAGCTCGTTATCCAAATCAGTCATACACTAAGGACCTGAGATTAATTAAGCTTCAGGTGAACAAGGTATATTAAACGTATTAGGTACACTTTTATTAGTATAAGTATCCAGAGCAAACCTTAGTAAGTAAAGAACTTAAAGATCTAAACACAAGCTTAAAACTAAGATGCAGACAGCAGTCCAGCAGCGAGATGGAGGCGTTCCAGTCTTTTGAATTGAGTGTCACATGTATGATTTTCTCCCAGTTGGTGAGAGGTCCTACCTGTGCACTAGGTGCAAGGAGCTCTTTGCTCTCAGGGAACGAGTCCGTTCTCTAGAGGCTAGAGTAGCAGACTTGGAAGACATAAAGACAGAGAGGTACATAGACAAGACCTACAGGGATATAGTCCTGAAGTCCCACCTCCAGTCTGGCAGCATCCCTGTTGCCATGGAGAAGAGACGTCACGTGACAGGAGAGCATCACCCTGGTGTGGCAGGAAGTGATCCTGTAACTAGAACCTGTCCTCCAGGTGATGTAAAACCCTCTTGTACCGAGGAAGTTTCTCCAGAGCCATGTGCCCATGAGGGAAGGGTTACGACAGCCATTATAGTTGGTGATTCGATCATTAGACATGTAGATAGCTGGGTGGCTGGTGGACGTGAGGATCGCCTGGTAACATGCCTGCCTTGTGCGAAGGTAGCGGACCTCACGCGCCACTAGATAAGGTCTTAGATAGTACTGGGGAGGAGTCTGCTGTCTTGGTACATGTCGGTACCAATGTCATAGGAAAATGTTGTAGGGGCTAAATTTAGGCTTTTAGGTAGGAAGTTGAAATCCAGAACTTCCAGGGTAGCGTTCTCCGAAATGCTTCCCGTTCCACGCACAGGACCCAAAAGGCATAAGAACATAAGATATGCCATACTGGGTCAGACCAAGGTCCATCAAGCCCAGTATTCTGTTTCCAACAGTGGCCAATCTAGATCATACGTACCTAGCAGTTTCCACAAGGGACACAGGTTCCACAATGCTTGTATTGGTTCAAGCATTGATATCCTGGGTCCCTTCTTCATAATGGTTTATGGACCTTTCCTCCAGGAACTTGTCCAAACCTTTTTTTAAACCCAGCTACACTAACAGCCTTTACTACTTCCTCCGGTAACAAATTCCAGAGTTTGATTACACGTTGAGTGAAAAAATATTTTCTTTTATTAGTCTTAAATAGTTTACCCTGTAACTTCATTGCATGTCCCCTAGTCTTTCTATATTCTGATAAGGTAAACAATCGATCTACATTTACCCGTTCCACTCCGTTCATTAATTTATAGACTTCTATCATATCTCCCCTCAGCCGTCTCTTTTCCAGGTTAAAGAGCCCTAACCTTTTTAGCCTTTCTTCATAGGAGTATCCTTCCATCCCCTTTACCATTTTGGTGGCTCTTCTCTGAACCTTTTCTAAAAGGCAGAGCTCCGGAGTCTCAATGCATGGATGAGACAATGGTGCAATGATGAGGGTTTTGGATTTGTTAGGAACTGGGGAACATTCTGGGGAAAGGAGAGCTCTTCCGAAGGGATGGGCTTCACCTTAACCAGGATGGAACCAGGCTGCTGGCATTAACCTTTAAAAAGGAGATAGAGCAGCTTTTAAACTAGATAATAGGGGAAAGCCGACAGTCGCACAAGAGCACATGGTTCGGAAGAATGTATCCTTGAAGGATACTACCAAAAGCAGAGAGGTTCCAAAAAACAGTAAAGTAGCCCAAATGCCCTTGAGTATGGAGCAGACAGAGCTTAAAGATTCCAAATTACATATGACTACCAACAGCCAAAATAATATGAATAAAATACAGTCTCTAAAATGTTTGTATGCAAATGCTAGAAGTCTAAAAAATAAGATGGGAGAGTTAGAATATATAGCACTAAATGAGAGGTTAGACATGATTAGAATCTCAGAGACATGGTGGAAGGAGGACAACTAGTGGGACACTGTGATACCTCGGTACAAACAATATCATAATGATAGAGCTGATCAAATTGGTGGAGAAGTTGCGCTCCATATTAGAGAGAGCATTCAGTCAGAAAGGATTAAAGTTTTGCAGGAAACAAAATTTGCTATAGAATCTCTATGGATTGAAATTCCATGTAAAAAGGGGAATGCAATGGCAGTGGGGGCGTACTATCGACCGCCTGGCCAGAATGAACAAATGGATGATGAAATGCTCAAAGAAATCAAGGAAGCTAACAAACGTTGTTGTTGTTGTTAAGTGCCGTCGAGTCGGAGTCGACTCATGGCGACCCTCTGGATAGCTATCCTAAATTGTGTTCGGTCTTCAGTCAGGCGGCTCATTGTTGACAGACTGGTACCCGTAGCTGCTGTTATTGTAGCGATCCATCTCATTGCTGGCCTTCCTCTTTGGCGTTGACCTTCTATCTTGCCAAGCATGATGTCTTTCTCTAATGATCTCTCTCTTCGCATGATGTGTCCGAAGTATGAAAGTCAACAAACGTTACAGCACAGTAATAATAATGGGTGATTTCAATTACACCGGTATCGACTGGGTCAGTGTAACGGAGGACATGCTAGGGAGATAAAGTTCCTAGATGAAATAAATGACTGCTTCTTGGAGCAGCTGGTTCATGAACCGACCAGAAGGGAAGCAATATTGGACCTAGTCCTTAGTGGAACACCAGATCTGGTGCAAGAGATAAGGGTGTTGGGGCCACTTGGCAATAGTGATCATAGCATGATTGCAATTGAATTAATTAGTGGATGAGGGATGGTAAGAAAATCCACAGTACTACCTTTTAACTTTTGAAAGGGAGACTATGATAAAATGAAGAAAACAGTTAAGAAAAAACTAAAAGGAGCACTTGCAAAGATTAGAGACTTACATCAAGCTTGGGTGTTGTTGAAAAATACTATCTTGAAAGCCCAGATCAGTGTATTCCACGCTTTAAGAAAAGTGGAAGTCCAAAAAACTGCCAGCATGGTTTAAAGGTGAGGTCAGAGAGGCTGTTGCCAAAAAAGCATATTTCAGGAAATGGAAAAAAGAGCCAAAAGACGAAAACTGGAAACAGCACAAGCACTGGCAAGTTAAATGCAAGGCATTGATAAGGCAGGCAAAGGGAGAATTTGAGAAGAAGCTTGCTGCGGAAGCAAAAACGCGTAATAAAGACTTTTTCAAATACATTCGTAGCAAAAAACCTGTGAGAGAGACAGTTGGTCCATTAGATGATAGAGGGGTTAAAGGGGCATTAAGAGGCGACAAGGCGATAGCGGAGAGACTGAATGAATTCTTTGCTTCAGTCTTTACTGAGGAAGATGTAGGGATGTTACCCATGACTGAAGCGGTATTTAAAGGTAAGGAAGAATTGAAGGAAATATCGATACATCAGGAAGATGTATTACAACTATTAGATAAACTGAACAGTAGCAAATCACCTGGACCGGATGATATACATCCAAGGATGTTGAAAGAACTGAAATATGAGATTGCAGACCTGCTATTAGTAATCTGTGAACTATCATTAAAATCATCTGTAATACCTGAAGATTGGAGGATGGCGAACCTAACGCCAATTTTTAAAAAGGGTTCTGTGGGTGATCCAGGAAACTACAGACCGGTGAGCCTGAGGTCAGTACTGGGAAAAATGGTAGAAACCATCATAAAGAACAAAATTGCTGAACATGTAGTCATGGCTTAATGGGAGACAGCCAACATGGCTTTAGACAAGGAAGATCTTGTCTTACTAATCTGTTATGTTTTTTTGAAGGTGTGAATAAACAGGTAGACAAAGGTGAGTCGGTTGATATAGTGTATTTGGACTTTCAGAAAGCCTTTGACAAGGTCCCTCATCAGAGACTTTTGGCAAAGGCTTTCGAAAGAGTCATGGGATAGGAGGCAATGTACTATTGTGGATCAGGAACTGGTTAAAAGATAGAAAGCAGAGGGTAGGGCTAAATGGCCAATTTTCTCAATGGAGAAAGGTGAATAGTGGTGTACCCCAGGGATCTGTGCTGGGTCCGCTGCTTTTTGACATATTCATAAATGACCTGGAAAAGGGAATAACGAGTGCAAATGACACAAAACTATTTAAAGTTGTTAAAACTAATGAGGATTGTGGAAAATTGCAAGAGGATCTTGATAAATTGGAAGACTGGGCATCTAAATGGCAGATGAAATTTAATGTGGACGAGTGCAAAGTTATGCACCTAGGGAAGAACAACCCAAACTATGGTTACACGATGCCAGGTTCCACATTAGGAACCACCACCCAGGAAAAAGATTTAGGCATCATTGTGGATAACATGTTAAAACCCTACGCCCAGTGTGCAGCGGCAGCCAAGAGAGCAAACAGAATGCTAGGTATCATAAGAAAAGGAATGGAAAATAAAACAAAGGATATTATAATGCCTCTATATGGTTCCATAGTGCGACCGCACCTTGAATATTGTGTGCAATTCTGGTTGCCGTATCTTAAAAAGGATATAGCGTTATTAGAAAAAGTTCAGAAAAGAGCCATCAAAATGGTAAAGGGGATGGAAGGATACCCCTATGAAGAAAGGCTGAAAAGGTTTGGGCTCTTTAACCTGGAAGAGAGACGGCTGAGGGGAGATATGATAGAAGTCTAAAAATTAATTAACGGAGTGGAACGGGTAAATGTAGATTGATTGTTTACGCGTTATCAGAATATAGAAAGACTAGGGGACATGCAATGAAGCTACAGGGTAAACTATTTAAGACTAATAAGAGAAAATATTTTTTCACTCATCATGTAATGAAATTCTGGAATTTGTTACCGGAGGATGTAGTAAAGGCTGTTAGTGTAACTGAGTTTCAAAAAGGTTTGGACAAGTTCTTGGAGGAAAGGTCCATAAACCATTATTAAAAAGGGACCCAGGATATCAATGCTTAACCCAATACAAGCATTGTGGAACCTGTGTCTTTTGGGGAAACTGCTAGGTACATATGACCTAGATTGGCCACTGTTGGAAACAGGATACTGGGCTTGATGGACCTTGGTCTGACCCAGTATGGCATATCTTATGTTCTAACCATAAGGACTTGCCTAACATCTGATGTATCCCCTCCCCAATCAGTACCCATTTAGATGGAACACTTAGTTACCCCCCCCCCCCCCCGGCTCCAAGTTTTGTTTCCTCTGTTAAACTGTTTCCTCCAAGTTGTCTGACCTTATTCAATGTAATATTGAGTTGTAATGTAAATCGCCTTGAATCTGAGATAAGGCGGTATATAAAACCCATTAAATAAATACCTAAGACAGACTCATCGATTTTCAAGGAAGAGGAGAGGGATAAAGTATCAGTGCGAACGCTTAAACTAAGTTTCCTTTACCAGGACTGACAATGCAGTTTATAGACATATACCTGGACCCTTTCCTCTGTAATCTGTGCACAAAGCGCTTTTATTTTGGGGCTCTTTTACTAAAGGGTGCTATGGTGTTGCACCTAACACGCCAATAGTGCCAAAACCATGGTGTGTTAGGTGCAACACCACCACTGTAACCGGCATGGTGCGGAAAGCATGTTCCTGGCCCTTTGCCCTAATGTGGACGCACTGACTCCGCCTACTGAGACAGCGCTAGGTGAAGCCACACTAAATGCAAGTGTTCACCCTGTGCTAACTGTGCAGTGCTCACCACAGCCACTCTGCACTCATAACCCACCCTCTACCATCTCAACACCTATCCCAGTGTGCCAGAACATGCGCTGGCAGTTAACGCCCTTTAGTAAAAGATCTCCATTATTTTATTTTATTTTTTATTACTAGATTTTGATCACTGGTCTGCTAAAACCTGCAGATGAACTTTAGAAATTTCATTACCATGGAATATATATACTGACTCCAAGAATTCTTTGATTTTGGATGGTTTATACCAGAGGTCCTCAAGCTATTCACATGAAGTGCCACATAGGACGTTTCAAATTAATGGAGGAAGTTGGATAGAGATAAGGGCCCTCCTTCAAAAGAGTTTACTGAGAAGGGGGGGGAGTGAGAGGAACCCAGTGTGACCTTCTTAATAAATGCGGAGGAAGCAGGGGGAGGCAGGTGTCGGGGTTCCTAGGGGGGTCTGGCAAATTATCCTACACTCCCCCCCCTTCCCCAGCATCTGGAAGTAGAAAATGGGTGGATGGCAGGGTGAGTAGGTGACGCATTCACTCCCACTTACACACTCCTTTTCCTTTCCTTTCCTCTCCATCCTTCTCTCACTTGCACGCCATCATTGCACCCCACACTAATCCTGCAATGCCAGACCAGGGCACACCTGCACACTCTTCCAGTCCTGCAGCAGGGAGGCAAACACCACCAAAAGTAGGGCTCGCCCTCTCCCCAGTAGCGACAGATGCAAGCTGGGGCTGAGCTGCAACCACAGGGAACAAAAGTGGTTGGGCGGATTCAGTTTTAGCAGGTCCAGCAGCCCTGTGCTCCAGAGGCAGTGGCTATTCCTGGCTCAGTTGCTACCACACCTTATTCCTGGGGCTATTATCCTGGAAGAGGAGGAAGATGATCTGAGCAGTCTGGCAGAGAGGGATAGAAAAGGAAAGAACTGCAGGAGAGAGGGGCAGGATGGGACACATGGCAGTAATTTGCTCCATGAGCCAATCTAAATTGAGAACTGAAAAACTTGCCCTAAGGGCCTCATCTGGTCCTCAGACCTTAGTTTAGGGACTCCCTAGTTTAGTTCATGTGCCACTGGCATCTCTCATGTTCTGTTCATTGTGCCAGCACTGCTTAAAAACAAACAAACTCACTCCCTATGGCTGGTGCTATCTTTCACTGAAACAAAGGAACAGATTCCTCGAGCTGCATCTAACTTTGCCAAATCAGCTGCTGTTTCAGTCCCATCTAATACCAAAATTTTTCAAAGCAACCTTATCTAGCCAAAGAGCAAATGCTGGGTTTCACAAAATATTGAAAAGAGAGACACATATTAACTGGAAGACCAAATGTTTTGCTGTGCCGGCCCTTGCCACACAGCCCAAAAGTTGATTTCCCTGAAGAATGCCAAATCTTTTAGGCTGCCAATGGAGAAGGCTACTGAAAGAAGGAAAGTTCTGCCAGTTCCCGCTTAAGCTCTAGGGTGTGGGCTTTACATTTAAATTATTCAGTTCTGCAAACAGAAGCAACAATGTGCATCTGACATATGAGATGCTACAGATTCCAGACCCTCCTCATATAACCTTTGATAACACGAATATCTAAATAAACTAGTGACTAGTCAATGGGCTGGTCCAATACATGGGAGACATGTTTTCTGATCCCTGGCTGAGCAGGGTTAGGAATGCTCCCAAAGCAGCATCAGCAGACTCTGAGAAACCAGTGGTGCAGAGATCTAGAGGGCATCGCAGTCCATATCTTTTGATCAGATACAGTCACTGTGCTACCTGGTTAAGAGAGGAAAAAACCTCTAGGTAGCTGTGAATTGCTCCCAGAGAGCTGCAGCCCAAGCTGGGGCAAGTCCTAATGTTGAAGGGATCTCCTGGAAAAAATAAGAAGTCTAAACCATGGTTTACTGCATGATCTAGTACTTATTTTTTGATGTGGCAGTCTCCTTCTGCTCCATCAGAACCAGAGCTAGGATCCTGCGTCATCAGCCTTCATTTGCTACTACTTCCGCTGTGATTTTTCCTTAGGTTGTCAAATATAAGATTCATGAAATAAATAAAATGCACACATAAAAATACTTGTGCATGATGTACAAAAGGCCATTAGGTATCACCATTGCATGGTGAATATGGCGTCCTACTCCAGGGACCATGAACACTGTGTCCGCAGTCCCAGCTGACCCGGGGAGCAAAGACCTGATACAGGAATTGAACCATTGTTCCTCTGCATGGCTCTTGCGATTCTAACTGCAATCTTTTGTAAAATCATGCCTGGAAAATTCATTCACGGTTTGTGTGTGCAGCTAACAGTGAGAGGTGGAAAAAAAGAATAAGAGAGAGAGGGAACGGAAAATCAAGCTGGTGCTTAAGGGTTTTTTAGCCACATCTCCGACAGGGAGATGTTATAAAACCTACCCAAGGGTTCCCCTAACCTGTGATACCACTGAAAGCTGAACATGGTTTGGTGGGGGGGGGGGGGGGGTTGGGAGAGGTAATAGAGAGACTTATGATACAGAACTTGGCCCAAACAGGAAGAAAAGATATTTTGCTCAGGCCCTGTAGGCACCGCCACCTTACTCCCTTATTCTGGGCATGCACCCAGGGCCATTAGCATTCTCACCACAATGCTGTTAATGACAAGCCTAGGCTTCACTGGCACTAATTTTAAGCACAAACGCTTGTGCCTTTGATGAACTGCCTCCATGTAGTCATCATATACAAAATGTGCTCAGTGGTCTGTGTCAGTTTACAGAGGAAAGGCCGTTAATTTTAATAATTATCTGATGGATTCCCCTTTCTGCTTCATACTTCAGCTTAAGTCAGAACAAGGACTGGGATCTGGCTCCATGAAGCTTCATTATCCCCCTTTTATCAATTTATGTTCATAGGCCATGAATGTGGACACCAGGTGTCACCCTTAAGCAATAGCCATGACTCCCTAACCCCCCAAGAGGGCTAGGAACAGTGCCCCAGAAGCAGTCCCTGGCAACCCAGGGAGTGAACTGGGACCTTCAGCATAGTGATGCACAGACGTTTGTAACCTGAGCTACCCAGACAGCTCTGGAAAAGCAGTTCTGAAGTCTATGAACTGGAAGCCCAAAGGAGGAGAAGGAAACTGTTGAATTTTTAAAAAATGAAGAAAAGTTTAATGTATGCATTACATATGAGTAGAAGCCCTGGGCTACTGCAGTAGAAATAACTCTTTGTTGCAGAATCATGACAAGAGCAGCCTCCCCGCCTACAGAGCGGCCTTTCTCCAGGCTGCCAGCCCAGCACTGGCACATTAAGCAAGGCTTGTTGGGAAGGAGTTAAAAAGGAGAGGTGGAGTGCAGAGAAGACTGGGCCATGGATGGAGGCGAGGAGACTTTAGAGGGTATGAGAGACTGAAGAAGGAAGAGAGGCGAGAAGAAACAGGAGGCAACCCTGTGATGGACAAGTAGAAACTGGGAGAGGGTAGGTTAAGACAGAACTAAGAGTGAGAAAAAAGGAATGAGAAATGCTATAAGAAAAGAAAAAAATTATAAAAAGGGTGGGGAAAAAAAGAAAAATTGGATCAAAGCAAAGAGAAGAAAATAATTTATCTGTGCATATACAGTACAGCACAGTTTGGAAAAACTTTTTTAAAGAAAAATATTCAATCACATATTCATTACATGCAGAAGTACTGCAAAATCTTAAAAACTAAGCTACAGCATCTTTAGCTCTTAGCCATGGAGGAAAGCCCCAGGCCAGACAGGTCTTGCATATGAGCAGTGAACCATTAATAGTGACATGCCCCTTCTTTCTGCATTTAAAATAGTGTTAAGAAACCAACCAACCAGAGAGAAAAGATCCAAGGAGAATTGGAACTAATACAGCTTTCGAGGTCTAATCAACAAAATATTTTTCTTCCATACACAAGTATCACCTTGAGTCCATTCACTTTCTGCACCCCTGCCAATCTGGTTTTTGCCCTGGTCACAGTACCGAATCTATTCTTTCCTTTCTCAATGAGATTCACATTGCACATGATCGAGGCGACATCTCCTTGGCTTTCTCCCTGGATCTTGGTTTCACTCCTTTCTTCACTTCCGCACCTTTTCTGTAGTCTCTTCATCTGATACTTCCACCCCCTTTCCCATGTCCTGTGGTGTTCCCCAAGGCTCAGTCTTGGCACCTTTACTCTTCAATATTTTTCTTGCTTTCCTTGCACTTTGATATGTTTGTAAACCGCTCAGACGCTTTTGTGATGGGTGGTATAATAAGTTTTTAACAAAAAAAACCTCTTGATACAGCAAACTGGAATTTCAGCTTATTACTATGCCAATGTTGTTATCCTTCTCCATCACACCTCTCCAGAGTCCCCGGATCTCTCACCACTCAACAATTGTCTAACTCTTGCTGTGAACTGGCTTTCCTCCAATCTTCTCCATCTTAACCCCTCAAAGACATCAGCGATGTGGTTTACTTTCAACTCTTCCCCTCCTTCTTTGGCTCCTTCACTCCTTTGATAACCCAATACCACTAGTATCCTCCTTTTGATACCTAGGAGTAGTCCTTGACCCTGAACTGTCCTTCTGTAGTAAAAGCGCCATCTTGTTAGTTACCCTTTTTGCCTACTGTAATGTTATTCTCGCTGGTCTTCCCAAATGCCAGATACATTGCCTGCAACCGATTCAAAACACCACTGCCCAGATCATTTCCCATACGTCCCATTACAATCATATCACACCTTACTTAATTCAGCTTCACTGGTTACCGGTTCCCTAGTGTATTGTCTTTAAATTACTAATTCTGACTCGTAGAGCTATCTACACCCACACACCCCACTACCTGGCTGACTGCAGTTTCATTCAGTGCCTCACCATCTCCAGTCCATTCGCATTAACTGTCTTGAGCTTCCTTCCCCCACTCGTGCCCATTTGGAACACACCCGCAATTTCTTCTTAGCACCATCCTTATGGAACTCCCTCCCTCCTCCTCTCCGTCTGGATCCATCCTATCCCAAATTTAAAGCACTCCTTAAAACACATCTTTTCTGTCTTGCCTATGATCTCCCACCCAGTTTTCCCAGCTAGTTTCTTCTCTCCTCTCGCTTGGCCTCTCTCCCTTCTTTCGCTTCCTCTTCCTGTCTAGTGTGCTTGCTGCTTTCCTATCAAGAATTGTAATTATTTTCTGTTTCCTGGCCATGCCTGTCCTTTATGTGTTTTGAACGCATTGTAAACCGCCCTGCTGGTTTCCGAAGGTGCGGTATATTAAGAAAGTCAATAAAGATAAAGATCATTATTTAAACGGCAATATCTAGACACTGATCACACTGCAAACGTACTATGTAGCTTCAAATGCTCAGTCACAGGCTCCCAGAAGAATGAGAGAACTTGGCCATGACCTAAAAAGAATGGAGATAAGGGGCTTATTGGTTAGAGAAGCAAATTATGAAATAGGGAAGTTAGGGTTCAAATCTCACCGATGTCCTTTATGACCTTGGACAAGTCACTTCACCCTCCATTGTCTTAGGTATGGTGAAATTAGACTTACCTGCTAATTTTCTTTCCATTTGAACCTACAGTCCAGTCCAGTCTCCTGGGTTGTGTTCCTTTTCCAGCAGATGGAGACTGAGCATTCTAGCTTTTGGTGATGTCACACTATAAAGAAGCAGGCACTCCTCCCACCAAGCCAATATTCCAATGTCAAAGCAGAACCTAAGAACCAACAATGCCCCAAAGGCCAAACTATGTCAATTATGTACACACTACATCTTCAATCCCCTGTGGTGACTTAGCGCAACCTGACAAGACCAAGGCTACAGTTGGTTTCCCAAGCCCCCAGAAATGAATCCTTTGGCTTGGGACCAACCTCTCTGCCACAACTGGAGGATAAAACATGGCCCTCTATATGCTATCTGAACCAGGCTTGTCACCATATTGAAAAAGGTGGGACCTGGACTGGACTGTAGGTCCTAATGGAAAGAAAATTAGCAGATACGTCTAATTCCACCTTCCATGATGTCCCTACAGTCCAGTCCAGACTCCTGGGATGTACCAGAGCAGTACTCAAATAATGGCAGGACCAGCAAGCCCGGCCTCAAACACCTGAGAGCCAAAATACGCCTCTGAATGTGCCTGCAAATCCAACTTATAATGGTATACGAAGGTATGCAATGACACCTAGGCAGCCGCCCTGCAAATATCCGCTGGAGGAACTGGAGCTCACATCGCACAAGACGTGGCCTGTGCCCTGGTCAAGTGAGCCCGGAGACCTAAGGGCACCTGCTTGCCCCTCAAAAGATAGGCTAATGTGATTGGCTCCTTCAGCCACCTGGCAATGGAAGCCTTTGAAGCCGCCTCCCCTTTGCAAGAACCCCCAAACAGAACGAACAAGTGATCTGTTTTCCAGAAGGGCTCCGTGGACCTCAAATAGTGACTCAGGACCCTACGTGCATCCAGCGTGTGCAGCAGGCAATCCTCGTCCCTTGGAAAGACCGGAAGAACCATGGATTGGGTGCTATGAAAAGGAGAGACCACTTTAGGAAAAAAGGACAGCACTGTACGCAAAACCACCTATTTTTTTTTGCCAAGACTATAAGACAAAGCCTGCAGCTCTGAAATCAGTCTAGTGGGGCAAATAGTTACTAGGAAAACCATCTTTAAAGAGAGGTCCTTAAGGGAAGCAGCCGCCAGCGACTCAAGTGGCACTTCTGACAGAGCTCCCAATACCAAATTCAGATCTCAAGGCAGTACACAGGGTCTGAAGGGCAGTCTCAGGAGTTTGACAGCTCTGAGAAACCGAACCACATCTTGATGAGCTGCCAAGAAAACCCCCTGTACACGCTCATAACACACTAGGCTTGCAATCTGAACCTGAAGGGAGTTCAAGGCCCACCTCTTGTCAAAGCCATCCTGCAGAAAGGCTAAATTGTCTAGGATAGAAGCCCCAAAGGGGCACTGCTGTCTTTCTTCACACCAGGCCTCGAAGACCCTCCAGACACGCACAAAGGCTAAGTATTAGACAGCCACCTTGCTTTTGGCAAGGTGGTTATCACCAGCGCCAAATAAACCAGACACCTCAAGGACGCCTTCTCAAGAGCTAGGCCATAAGCAAGAATCTATCCAACTGAGGCAACAGGATGGGACCTTATGACAAGAAGTCTGGCCTCACTGGCAGCCGCCACAGTCTGTCTACCACTAGTCTCACTAGGTCCGCATACCACGGACACCGCAGCCAATCCGGAGCCACTAAGATCACTAGACTTCTGTGGGTCTTGATGTGCTGAACCAGCCATCCTATGAGGGGCCATGGCAGGAAGACATAAAGCAGGCCCTCCGCCAGCCAACTTTGAGCCAACGCATTGAGACCTTCTGACATGTGCTCTCTGCACCTGCTGAAGAATTGTTTGACCTTGGCGTTTTCCACTGTGCCGTAAGATCCAACACCACTATCCAGCAGCGGGTCAACTGATGGAACACTGTGTCCGCCACTACCACTCTCCCGGATCCAGCTAATGCCTGCTCAGGAAGTCAGCCTGCAGGTTCTCCTTTCCTGCCACATGGGCTGCTGACAGCTGTGCTATATTGACCTCCACCCACTGAAGCAGCGGGGCAATCTCCTCTGCCAGACTGGCGCTGCCTGTTCCTCCCTGATGGTTGATGTATGCCACTGTGGAGGCTCTCTCTGACAAGACTCACACTGCCTGGTGCTGGATCAAAGCTCAAACTCCAGGAGGGCCAACCTCACAGCTCCCATTTCCAGACGATTGATGGACCACTGTGCCTGGTCTGCTGACCATCTACCCTGCGTGACTGCATCAGGCAATGTGCTCCCCATCCGGAGAGACTGGCATCCGTCTAAACACCATCCACTCTGGTGTCATTCCCTTGGCCAAGGTGACTGGCGATAACCACTATGCCAGGCTGCTGCATTCCTCCAATGGACACACAAGCCAGCGAGAGAGAGAGTGCCGCTGGGGAGACCAACAGGAGAGTACTGCCCCTCTGCAAGGGACGTATGTGAGCTCTCACCCATGGCGCCAGGTCCAGAGTCGACACCATAGACCCCTGGACCTGTAGGTAAGATCATGCCGATTGCGTCCGCTGTCTTAAGAATTGTCGGATTTGACGCTGAATCTTCATGCACCTCTCTTCCAGCAGAAATACCAACCCCTGCGCTATATCAAAACAAGTGCCAAGGTAGAGGAGATTTTCAGCAGGCATAAGGTAGCCCTTGGCTACATTTACCACCCAGCCCAGGTGCCAGAGAAGATCAAGGACCCGCTGAATAGCGCAGTTACTCTCCTGTAACAGGTGCTCTCCGGGGACAAAAGGCATCAGTCCTCACATATGGGTGAAATCGGCACCGACAGAGCCTCGTGGAACTATCCCCCCCAGCTTTCAAAGAAAGCCTTTGGGAGATGCCACCACGCATGCGTGGTCCCCTTCCCGCCCAAGGGTGTCATCTAGCTCAGTCAGATGACATAGCTAAAAGACGGTAAAAACAAGATGGTAAAGGAGCAACTCCAAGGGGAGGAGGGAGGGTTGTGAAGACTGATTCCTGCTGTCCCCAGAGAACACCTGTTAAAAGTGAGTAACTATGTTTTCTCTGGGAACAAGCAGAAGTCAGTCCTCACATTTGGGACTCCCCAGCTACATGCTTCCGAAAGCCCATAGCAAAAAATAGGAGCTCCCTCATGGGGAACCACAAGCAGCAGCAATTTAGTCCGTGTCCACAGACCACAGTAGGACCCCTGTGTCCGATGAAACCAACACTCCGGTAAGCCTGAACACAGAAGGGTCGGAGGGGAGGAGTTGCCTAAACCCTGAACAGATTACGGAGCACAGCTTGGCCGAAGGTACTGTCTTGTCGGGACTATCCTTCCAGGCAGTAATGGGCTGCGAAGGTATGGACTGAAGACCAGGTGGCGGACCTGCAGCTGTCCACCATCGGGACAGAGCACAAGTTTGCCACCAAGGCCGCCATGGCCCTGACACGGTGTGCCGTGACATGGCCTTCCAGCAGGAGCCCCGCTTGCTCATAATGTCGCGCCTCTTAGGCTAGGCTGTCGCCTAGGGGCTGGAGACGTGAACTTTTATATGTTTCCCTCGATGATTGCCTATAATTGTAGTTGTGCGGTTGAAATGACTCAGCCGAGAAGGTTTATAGGCTCGCAGGATTTTTATTTTTTTTCTTCAGCCAAATGAACTTCTTATTTATAGTTCAAAATATCAGAACATAAGTGCGGGTGTTTTTCCCAGAGTAATCAATAAAGTAAAATGCTTCTATATTCAGCTTGGCAATCAAATCAACAGAAAGTATTTCTTCATACAAAAACAGCAGTGAAACTTTTGTGCAGACAAAAAAAACCAACTTCCCACGTGGCTTTAAAACAGGTACAGTTTACAATTCTCCAGTATTGTGCAAACTCTATTGCAGACTGTTTCCTTCTTCTCACAATCAGTTTCTCTATTTGCTGTATTGCAACTCTATACTTCTTAGCCAGCAGTCCTTTAAACACACAGTCAGAGCTTAGAATCTCAGCAACCTCATTTGCATATTCTGCTCAGCCGTGCTCTTCTTGAAAGCAGCTGCTAGGTTTTCAGAGTATCTAGAAACCGTTTTCCTTATTTCTTATAAACTAGACAGCAATCCATTTCTATGTCTGAGCTTGCTTCATTTATCAGAGGGGCTCCTAAATCCATGCTTTCCACATCTGACTCTGTTAGAGAAGCACTGGATTCAATCTCAGACCTATAGTGCTTTAACCTCTCTAGGATTTTCAACACTCTGCTTAATGCAGACTCTTCTCTCTTCTGAGGAGTGCTTTTACAATTAGGAGGTTTCTTAACTTTCAGAAAATTAGTAGAGGATTTTAAACGGCTCACCTTAGTTTGTGGAAGTAAGCTTCTGGCAAGCTTTTCTGCTGTAAGCTCTGTTTCCATATAAATTTCAGGAGAATGCTTTCTGCTTCTCACATGGCTTGCAATTTCCCTGGGTAAGCTTTCCCTCTAAACGGAGTTCTCCTGTCTCTCTTACAGGTCACTGGGCTAACTTCAATACCTCTGGCTGGCCTTGCCTTCCTCCAAGAGGTCTCTGGTGAAGTTTTCCTGACTCTCCGTGTTCCTTCCTTGGTTAGTGCTCTGGAGCTCCTAGGGCCTCCTCCCCTTCTGGGACCTTCTGCCCTATTCCAACCAGTTCCAGAATCAGAGCTAGGACTCCGCCTGGTCCTTCCTCTCTCAATGAAAGTTTCACCTTCTCTGGAAGTCCGTCTTCCAATGCACTTCCTCTACAGGCTCTCTAGGCCTTCTAGCCTCTTTAGCCTTCCTGGGTTCTCTAACCCTCCTCAGTTCTCTCCAAGGCTCTCTAGGCCCTTTAGCCTTTCAAAGCCTCCATCATGCCTTTCTCCAAGTTCCTGCCGTTTATATCTGTGATTTCCCTTTCTGCCTCCTAGCCCCTCCCCCAGCTGTCCCTCGTGAGCAGGGCTGGTAACTATGGAGCTAGGGCGTGTCTCTTCACTACAAACTTTCTGCAGGGAGTTTTTTTCTGAACCAGGAGTTTTAACCCCTAAACTCCTGAATTTGGTTCCTTTCTCTAGGGAAAATGACTGATTTTTCCCTCTTTTCTTATGCTCTCTCTCGGCTGCGCCATCACAATAAGCGAGGGCGATACAGTTCGTCACCCATGTGGACAGCATACACTTGGTTACCGCCTCCCCCAGCCTACTGGGGTCGTAGGAGATGAAAAGCTGAGCAGCTATGCTGTGGCCTTGAGTGGGTTAGATATAAACAGACAAAGCCCTCTTACAGTCCAAGGTGTGAAGGATCGTCTCCGCCTGACTGGAGTAAGGTCTTGGAAAGAAGGTAGGGAGCACCACTTCCCGGTTGAGACGAAAGGGCGATACTACTTTCGGCAGGAATTTGGGGTGCATGCGAATCACCACTATGTTCTTGTAGAACCTGGTATAAGGCGTCTCTACCACAAGGGCCTGAAGCTCGTTAACTCTGCGAGTGGAGGTGAGTGCAACCAGGAAAGCCACCTTCCAAGAGAGATAGCTTAGGTGGCAGGTAGCCAGAGGCTCGAAGGGTGGGCAAGTGAGCTGCCCCAACACTATGTTGAGGTCCCATTCGGTTGCCAGAGGGCGAACTGGGGGCTTTGATAAGAGCAGGCCCCGAAGAAAATGGGTCAGCAAAGGTTGGACCGAGAGGGGCTTACCATCCACTGGATGGTGGTGCGCTGCCAGGGCACTAAGGTGCACTCGGACGGAGTAAGACTTGAGCCAGGATTGAGAGAGGTGGAGAAGGTACTGCAACCCCAGTGCCAACGGACAGGAGAAAGGGTCAGCCACGTGCTCGGCGTACCAAACAGAGAACCTGCACCATTTGAGGGCATAGGCCTTCCTAGTAGAGGCCTTGCAAGAGGCCAACATAATCTCCTCCACCTCAACCAAAAGGTTGAAAGGGGCCAGAGTCACCCTCTCAGCAGCCACGCTGTCAGCGACAGGGACCACAGGCTGGGGTGCAGAAGAGAGCCCCCTCTCCTGAGGCAGAAATCCCGGGACAGCTCTCAAGGAAATGGGGATCTCCACTGTCAACTGAAGGAGCAGCGGGAATCAGATGCCTGGGCCACCGAGGAGCTATTAGGATGAGCGAGGCCCTGTCGCGGAGAGTCCTGAACAAGGTCTTGGTGATCAGCGGCATGGGAGAGAAGGCATACATGAGGCCTTCCGACCATGAGACAAGGGGTGGGCCTGTCAGGAACAGACAGGGCAACTGGAAGTTGTCCGGGCTGGCGAATAGGTCCATCACGGGTTCCCACCAGAGTTGGAAAAGCCGACTGGATACCCTGCGGTCCAGCTGCCACTTGTACGGCTGGAGGACTCTGCTCAGCCTGTCAGCCAGAAGGTTGTCCTGGCCTGGCAGGTACACTGCCTGCAGGAGGATACCCTGTTGGATTGCGTTCGAGCAGAGGACCAGTGCCTTCTGACAAATGGTACAAGACCCCATGCCCCCTGTTTGTTCACGTAGAACATCGCCACCTGGTTGTCCATCTGGACCAGCACTGGCTGGTGATGCAGGTGGTGACAAAAGACTTACAGGACTAAGTGAATGGCTTGGAGTTCCAGGAGGTTGATCTGCTGGGTGCTCTTGTCTGGTGACCAGGGAGATGTCCATGGTGAAGACCCTTGAGGGGCTTGGGGTCTGAAAAGACATGCCTGCCCTCAAGATGCTGGAGAGACTGCCAACAGACCAGGGAGTCCACCAGTTGTCGGGTGACAAAGACTCTGTCTCGGAGGCAACCCAGAGACACCACTATGCCGCCCTCATGTGGAGGCGAGCATCTGGGGTGACGTGGACCATGGACGCCATGTGCCCAAGGAGGCACAGAAGAAGCTGAGCAGGCACCAAGGGACGGCATTGTATGTCCCATGCCAGAGTCCTCAGACAGTCAGCTCGGTACCTGGACAAGGCAGCCTTCAACAAGAGAGTGTCGAGCTTTGCCCCAATGAACTCCAGGCATTGTGCCAGGAGGAGGTGAGACTTGGTTTATGACAAACCCCAAGTGTTACAGGACCTAGATGTTGCGTACGGTGGCCTGCTGCACCTCTGAGGCCATGCCTCCCTTTATGAGCCAGTCATCCAGGTAGGGGAAGACAGACTCCCTGGAGGCAAAGGAAGGTGACCACTACTGCCAGGCATTTTGTGAAGACTCTTGAGGCCAAGGCCAAGTCGAAGGGGAGCAACCTGTACTGAAAACATCTGGCCCCCACTACAGACCACAGATACTGCCTGTGGTGGGGATGGATGAGGATGTGAGTATAAACATCCTTGAGGTCTAAGGAGCATAGCCAATCTCTCTGCTGGAGGTATGGCAGCAATGTTCCAAGGGAGAGCATCTTGAACTTCTCCCTCACCAGGAATTTGTTGAGGTTGCGCAGGTCGAGGATGAGCCTTAGGCCCCGTGTCCTTTTTGGCACGAGGAAATACCTGTAGAACCCCTTGCCCTTGAGATAGTGGGGCACTGGTTCCACCGCTTTGTCCTTGAGAAGACCTGCCAACTCCTTCAGTAGAAGGTCCTGGTGAAGGGGAGACCTGAGGGGCTCTCCCGGAAAGTAAGGGGGAGCGTCTGAGTCAGGTGCAGATGATAACCCTCCCTGACTACCCAAAGTGCCCAGGAGTCGGTGGTGATGGTCAACCACCTCTGGGGTAGGTAGGCTATGCTCAAGGAGTCAATAACTCCCCCCTTGCTGGGCCGGAGCCGGTGCCCGGAGGTTTGCAGTCTTCTGCTTACGAGGGCCATGCCTGTGTCCCTTGGGGGGCTGGGGAGGCCTGAAAAGGTGGGTAGTTTCTGTAAGCAGCTCCCTTCCTCAGGTAAAAGAACTTTTTACCTGAGCCCTTCCGTTTGGGAGGGGCAACAATCTTTTTGGAGAGCCTGGTCCTCGTCATGAACTCTGTCTCCAGCTCGGCAGCCTTGTCGGTCATGGGTTTGCCAGAGGTTCTCTCCTTGGCAGGGAACATCGACCATTCTGTCCTGAACCCACTGCTTGATATTGGACAATTGTAGTCAAGCTTGGCTGCGTGCACCAATGCCCGCCGCTGCTACTCAAGCCACTGACTCAAACCAGTCATAGGCCGCTTGAGACATGAATTTGGAGCATTCACAGACTGCTTTGGCCAGGTTCTTGAACCACTACAAGGGTTCCTCGGAGAGACCAACTGAGAACACGGCAAGTTCCTTCGCCAGGTCTCTCAGGTACATGCCCATGTACAGCTGGTAGGCCTGGATACGGCTGATGAGCATTGAGCCCTGGTAGAACTTTCTGCCAAGGGCATCCAGGGTGCGGACCTCCCTGCCGGGAGGCACCAATGAGTGCATCTTCTGGCTTTTCAGCCGACGCATGGCCAACTCCACCACCATGGAGTTATGCGGCAGCTGTGACCTTTGGAAGCCTGAGCTCTGGTGGACTTGGTACATCAAGTCGAGCCATTTGCTCACTACTGGTACCGAAGCCGGTGTCTCCCACATCCGGAGCATCAGCCATTTCAGGATGGGAGGAATGGGCACCGTGAGCGATTCCCTCAGAGGAGCCTTGTACTGGAGGATTTCCAACTCATCCGTCCAAGAGTCCTCCTCTGACTCGGTAGGGAATGCCAGGGCCTTTGACATATCCTTGCTGAAATCAAGGAAGCCCATATCCTCTGGCAGGGACCGCAGTCGAGGTTCCGAGGTGGGAGAGTCAGATGGGACGTCGTGGTGGCGACGGGTATCGGGGGGACTTCTCGTTCTCCATCTCCCACTCTCGGAGTAGTCCATCAAGGTCTCGTAGGAGGGCTGCTCCATGGGCATCGGGGCACCCGATGCCCTGAGGCCGGCGCCCGGCATACTTGCCAGGTTTGACAGCAGCCCAGTCAAGCGGGACTCGGATTGCGACCTCGGCCGAGGATTGACTCAAGGCCAAAGGACCTCTAGGATTGGCTCGGCCTCCGGGGACGTCTTGGACGCCAAGGGCCTGGTGGTCGGGGCGGATGAACCGGTCATGCTGGACAACAGCGCCCACTGCTGGTCCATGAAGGCAGAGAAACTGCGCTCCAGGGCAGCCATTCTGGACTCCAGACCAGAAGGCTCCACAGCCTTCGGCGCAGGCACCGAGGGACTCAGGCTCGACAAAGGCTCCCCCCGAAGGGGAATCCTCGATGAGAATGGTGTCTGGGGACCATGGGCGGTCCACAGTTAGATCCTTTTGGAGGACTTTTGCAGGCTGCTCCCTCTCCTAAGCCTCGGATGAACATCTTGGACCGCAGGACTAAGGCCAGGGAGCATCCAGCTGGTCGGAAACATCCAAGGACGCCACCTTCAGGGTTTCTTCTTTTTTCTGGGTTCCCTTGAGGGAGACCCCCTTTCTGAAGGCCCACGACGAGGCTCAGGTTCGGGAGGTTCCGCCCGAGATGTCAGGGCCTCAGATGAGGCCATAGCCTTCGGCGGCACTAGGGACTCGGGGGGAAAAAACTTATCGTGCTGCTGCTGGCAGCTCTTGAGGGCCTTACTGGATATCCTTTTGCAAAGACCACCGGCTCCCAGGCTGTGGTCTGGCTTAAGGCAGCAGAGACAGGAGTCGTGTGTGTCGGTTAAAGACAGAATTTTAGAGCACTGATCACACTTCTTAAAGCCACTGGTAGCCATGGGGGGAAAAAGTACCCCTGTGAGGTCGAAGACTCTCTGGGCTGCCAGTGGGAGAAAAAAGGCACGAAAACACCAGTAAAAGAAAAGAACAAAAACTACAAAAAATAGAACAAACTCGATGCTGAGGCAACGAGGTCGGTGGCGGGAAGAGTACCAGTACGATACCGGAAATGAGTTTGAAACTCAGAGAGAAAAATCAACTTTTTCCGGAGACAAGCCAGACAAATGTCGGAAGGGCTCCGTGGAAAAAAGGAGACTGAGCAAGATGGCACCGTTGGGCGGGAAGGAGACCACGCATGCGTGGTGGCATCTCCCATAGGCTTTCTTTGAAAGCTGGGGGGATGCTTACGCGAGGGCTCCATCGGTGCCAACGTGTCCCCCGCAGCCCACCCTGGTGGCGGCGTAGTTTTCCACGGAAGGGCTGGGGAGCGCACAAGACTATGGTGATTGGGGTTGGACAGGTGCGAGGGTCAGGGGTAGCAGTCCCTTGTGCCGGCCTCGTTACCAACTTCCCAAAAAGAACAAGTTCACATGAAAATGGAGGGAAAAATGAAAAAGGCTTTATTTTCCCTTTGCACAAAAATGGTTCAAAAACAGGATAAACGGCTTTGGAAAGTAACAGAACTGAACAAGTCCTTGCATCAGGTTTAAAGCACAAGTAAAACGGTCAAAGTAATGGCTGTTAACTTCACAGCAATATGAGGTAAGACAAAACACTGCATTCACTTATGCATTCATGGAGCTAGAAATAAACTACAGCTTCACTGCTGTACAATATGTACATTCCATCGGCTCATCAGACTCTTCGCCTGCAGATTCCACTTGCATAAATTCTATGTCTGATAGCTCTGAGTCTGAGGCTTCTGCATAACTGAACTCTGGCTTTTTAAAAGCATGCCGTACAGTTTCCCAGTGTCTGGTGGTTAGGTTAGGGCGTCGGTTTCTGGCCACTGGGTAAAACAATGGCTCCTCATCAGCTATAGTTTTAAAAGCTCTCTCAGCACAATGCTTAGTATTTACAGTTCTCCTCTTAGAGAAATTGTCTGTTAGCTTTTGCTTATAAATGTCATTGTTACAAGGAGAAACTTCCTTCCCCTGTCTTTCTCTTATGTTAGGCTTGAGCAAACAATTGCAAGTAATGGAAGCTTTACCTTTGAGCTTTCTTCTTTCCTTCTCAGGGAAGGCTTGAGGCCTAGTCCGGTTGTCCTCTAACTCAGGATGGCCCAAGTTCTCCCACGATATCTCTCTTGCCTTAGTATATGGACGAACCTCTCTGTGCCAAGGCTGCAGCTGTTGCCATCTGCCCTTGCCTTCAACTCCTGAGGCTGTCGTTGCCTGGTGGCCTCTCTCCTTCAGCTTCTCTCTGCTCACCAGTCCTCTGTGTTCTCCACTTTTCTCCCAGGCCAGCACTCTCGTTGCTTCTCAGGCCTG
The DNA here is from genome assembly GCA_033557465.1 of Ichthyophis bannanicus. Lineage (NCBI taxonomy): Eukaryota > Metazoa > Chordata > Amphibia > Gymnophiona > Ichthyophiidae > Ichthyophis > Ichthyophis bannanicus. The sequence continues at coordinate 25,652,420 of CM066042.1, forward strand.
CTTTCTCTCTCTCATTCAAGACTGCCCTTTCTTTGGCTCTTGAATCTCTGTCCTCCTCTCTCAGGATACTTCTCTGGATATCTCCCTGGATATCTTTCTCTCCTTGGATATCTTTCTCTTCTGGATATCTTTCCCCTTGGATATATCTCCGGATACCTTTTTCTCTCTTTGATTCAGACCTGCCTCTGCTTAAATCCAAACTGACTGGGCCCAAGTCCTGCCCATAGAGGCGTGGTTCTTCAGACTCTGTACTGACTCTCATGCTCCCTCTATGTGGATCTTCAGGATATTGCAGGTTATACCTGTTTTTTTCTGGATTTAAAACTTTTCTTCTATCTGCAAGAGGGTCTGCTGCATCACAAACGTCACCCATATGCAAAGACCGACTTCCTACTTGTTCCCGGAGAAGGTTTCTATACTCTCCTGCTGTGACTTTACCCGAATAAGCCAGTCGTCCAGGAAGGAACGTACCAGGACCCCCTGGCTCCTCAGCTTGGCTGCAACCACTACCATGATCTTGGTGCAGTGGTGAGGCCAAATGGAAGACCTGGAACTGAAAATGGCCCATGGGCACCACGAAACACTGATGCTCTAACTGGATGGGAACATTCAGGTAGGCCTCTGTGAGGTCCAGAGAGGTGAGGAACTCGCCTTCACCACCACAATGACAGACTGTAAGGTCTCCATCTGAAAATGAGGAACATGCAATGCCCGATTGATATACTTGAGATTGAGAATGGGTCGAAAGGATCGATGCCATACCCTTAGCGAACACCAAATAAGTGACCCCTGAGTCCAACCAAACCAATTCTGGAAGGGCTGCAATGAGTCCCATCTCAGCTCCTGCCATTGCATGCGGGCCCTAGCCACATAGGCCCCGCAAACCAAGGCTTGCAAGACCAATGTGCTGACCTCAAAAGCCTGCTTCAGTAGTGTCTCTAACTTTTTGTCCTGGGGTGCTTTAGTGCTGCACCCCCTTCCAACAGAATGGTGGTCCTCTTAGTGACTGCCGACACTAGGGAATCAACTCTTGGAAGCTGGAACCGCTCCTGCTCACTAGTGGGAATGGGATAGCGACTCTGCATGGCCCTAGCACTACGCAAACCTGCCTCCAGGGAATCCCACTCTAGATCAATCATCTGCTTTAGGGCACGATGAGCTGGAAAGGTGATTTCTGATGTGCGGATCCCCTAAAGCAATAGGTCTTCCAAAAGGAGGATCAACAGCTGGAACCTCAACAGAAAAGTTCTTGCACTACCAGCGAATCCACCATGAGTGACCTCAGTTCTTCCCTGTGGAAGACTGACAATACTGGGATCTTCCCCTACAGGCATAGAGTCTTCCCGACGGCTCACAAACCCTTCCTCTGTTCCAAAGCCTGAGGGACTCTCTCCGGGATAAACAGACCCACAGATCCCAGAGATCATTCTGAACCTTGATCCTCCTCGATGACTGTGAAACCACTCGAGGCCAGGGCCACCAATGATGTCTGAGCACAGAGATCACTGAGCTGCTCCTTGTGCTGCTCTGTCAATTCGGCTCCTGTCTCCGGTGGTTGCATTAGGCCCTGCTTAATTCAATAAACCTGATGCAGCAACATGATGAAGCCCGGGGTGAAAGGAACCATGGACGTAGGGCTCTGTGCCAAAACAGGTCCTTGCACTGCCTGCTTCTGCTGAGAAGCCCTTTGTTCTTGCTGCTGCAGCACCGGCGAGGCTCCCAAAGGCAGCAAAATGTCCTCTGAAGATGGGGACAAGATGGCCATGGTTCCCGCCAAAGCTGCAGCCAGTAAAGACTGCAACCAAGCCCCTCACGGGCTCTAAACCCCGTGGGAATGTACCCTGTGATGCCGGCGATTCTGCAAATGAAGTTCCCGCCTCACGATCCTCCACCTCACAGTCCCAACCTTGGTGAGATGGCTCTACCTGCTCCTGCAGCTGACACACACCGCTTTGCCGGCTGGCATCTCGAGGCGGCAAAATTTCATTGCACCGGGCTACGACAAACAGGCTCAGACAAGCCTTGCAAATGTGGACTAGTGCCATGAGCAACCCCATGGCCTCACACAAATTCACACACAGAAAACACTCACCGCAAAGCTAACACGTGGCAGCAAGCCTGAGCACCTCTAACCCACTAAAGCTGGGGTCACCAACCTCCAGAGGGCCGCGGGCCGCACAGCAGACTACCGGGAGCCTCGCGGGCCGCACGCCCCTTCTCCCCGCCCCCGCGAAAAAAAACAACAAACGCAAAATTATGAAAACAATGGCTGATCACCTTTATTGAATTTAATGAGATGGCTGATGATTCATGCTAGCAGACAAACGCTTAAAGTCCGGCTTCACAGATGACACTGACAGGAGAAGGGACGCTTGCAGGTGGTCGTCGGTGAGCTGCGAGCGCGTGGATACAATGGCGGGAATCCTTGGCGGGCCGCACGTAATGTTAACCGGGGTAGAGCCTCGCGGGCCGCACGAAGGGACCTCGTGGGCCGCATGTGGCCCGCGGGCCGCAGGTTGGTGACCCCTGCACTAAAGGGTGTTGAGGCTCTGACAGTATGTTTGGATGTATCAAGAGTAGAAAGTGGAAAACCATCACTCCTCCCAAAGCCCTACTGCCAACCAAATGGTATCGGTCCCCTGGGGCAGACCCAGTCACAACAGTAGCTGCCAGTAGCAGCCTACAACCAAAACTGAATAAACCCCTCTTTGGCACCGGAATAGTAGTCTAACTCTTAGTACTACTACTATCGCTTTTTCTTTTTATTCCTTTTTATTAAGTTAGCTCAAGGAACCCCCAGTATAGCCCAGGCTACCAAGGGTTCTGTCCCCTCTGCTGGAGACTAAGGATACTGGCTTGGTGGGAGGAGCGCCCACTCCTTATAGTGTGACATCACTAAAAGCTAGCATGCTCAGTCTCCATCTGCTGGAAAAGGGATACAACCTAGGAGTCTGGTCAGGACTGTAGAGACGTCATGGAAAATAGATTGTAAAGCACACTTGAGCAGGGGAAAAACTTGTGTATCTACATGTGTGTAACTCACCAAGATGTTCTGTGGATGGAAATTTCTCTTGTTATATATTTCCATATTAACACTTTGCTTAGATGAAACCATTTACATGCAAGGTCAACCATCAAACTGACACATAAGGCCAAAGGCTGGGACCACTGTATGCAAGGACGGAAGGAATCATGTGTTTCATTATAAAGCATATGAGGACAGACTTAAGGATCTTAATATGTACACCTTAGAGGAAAGGCGGGATAGAGGTGATATGATTGAGATGTTTAAATACCTCCGTGGCATAAATGTTCAGGGAGAGAGCCTCTTTCAATTGAAAGCAAGTTCTGCTACGAGGGGACATGGGATGAGGGTGAGGGAGATAGATTCAGGAGTGATATGCGGAAATATTTCTTTACGGAAAGAGTAGTGGATCCGTGGAATAGTCTCCCAGTGGAGGTGGTAGAGATGAGGACAGTAACTGAATTCAAGAAAGCATGGGACCAACACAGAGGATCTCTAAAGGCAAAAAGTGGACTGTTGTAGTTATGGAAGGACAGACTAGATAGGCCATGTGGTCTTTTTCTGTCGTCATATTTCTATGTTTCTATGTGCTTGCTGTATTTAAACAATATATGAAAGGAGTTCAAGTCTATCCTTCCATGTGGAAACCCAGTGCCTCACACCTGTGTTGGCACTGCAAGCTTACATTTGTAATATATCATCTAGTCCAGAAGCAAAGAAATGTGTATTCCTGCTGAAAGCTTACTAGGAAAGAACTTTGTTACAGAATGAGCTCGTTCTAACATACTCAGAAGCAAGATGCAACAGCGATCATATTATATAAGGACCTTTCATCTTATTATGGCCCCAAGACAGGCAATGAGCTGCATTTCTTCAGTGAAGCATCAAACAAAACAAGAACCCAACAGAAAGTAATTACATATATAATAAGTCCAGTTTTGCACAGAGTATCTAGGTAGGAAATGGAATGGAATGTCCAAGTTATGACAGTCACAATTTACATGTATTTTACCAACAGCTCTCTGAACAATAGACTGCACTCAGTTTAACACAATAGGTTTTAAATTTGTTAAAATACATTAAAGGTCCTAAGTTACCAGCAAAGACCCCTTAGCTAGCATGACTCTCCTATAGCAAGCCTCTTTATGTTTCTGATCAAACAAGAACCGCTTGATTTTTAATCTCATGAGTGCCATCCTCCTATAAGGAAGGCCCACTTTAATTGCTTCAGGATCTAACAGTTTTTTCCCTACTGGCTGCTCTAGAAAAATCTGTCTGCACGTTGCAATCCTGAGGGACAGGATAAACCAAACCACCAGAAATTTATGGTACTGTAATCATCCCACCTACAGTGTGGTGACAATTACCCCATCGACAGAGTAGTCCTTGAAAGAGGTCACTTACAGCAATCAGCAACATTGAAAACCCTGCATGCCCCCGATATCCTCCCTGGCCAATGCCCTAGAGTTCGTCATCCATTATATTATAACAGCAAGAACTCTGACCAAGCATTAAACATATGCCTGTTAATGAGATAAGGGATTCCCTGTCTGGGAAGGTCTCCAAATATAAAATGCAAGAAGCCAACCATGCTCTCCCCCTGTTCCCATCATCAGTAGCTCTTCCTGTTAATGCTTAGCATGCAGGGAGCACTCGGCTAACAGCAGTCAGGACTCACAACTGACAACACAGACGGGCTTTACAAACCCTGTTCACAGACTCAAGCCTGAGAATTCTGCACAGCTGGCGCTCAGCCCCTTAAAGGAAAAGCTGATCATCACCTGCTGGCCAAGGGCAAAGCATCTGCATTCAGGGTGCCAATGGAGACCGGAGTTTGTGCCCCTAGAATGAGGAAGCAAATTACATTGGGAGATGGTGGTTGGGCGATTTCAATTACTACGTTAAGTATATTAATAGCTCTTTTTAACTCGTTTTGGGTGACTTCATAAGGCTTGTAATCAAGCTAAATAATTTAAAAGGGCATGGGACAGACACAGTGGATCCCTTTACAGCAACAAGAAAATATCCAAATAATCGGAACCATCTAATTCCTTAACAAATAGGGGTGTACTACAAGGAGTGGTGGGATCACCCCTAAACAAAGACATGGGGAAGGGGGGCCTGCACAGAGCGGCAGCTGTACCTACTCTTGACATCGTACTGGACATCGTACTGGGCAGACTAGATGGACCATACTGGTCTTTATCTGCCTGTCATTTACTATGTTACTAAATTTATGGGTAAAGTTTGAGATCCATGTGCAAAGGTCCAACTTAGCTTTTGTCTCTAGCCCAACTCTTGCCTCCTGGACAAGAAAGGAGACTGGAGCTAGCAAAGACTTAGGTCAGGAATAGACGAGTTCAAAGAAACATAAGCAGTTCATGACCACATAAACCAACGCCACTGCATCTAAGAGAGCCTTCTCTCTCTACGCACTGCTACTTGGAATTCTATCCCAGAAAATCTAAGGACTACAACCTATATAGTTTCCTTCAGGAACACTCTCAAAACCCACATATTCAAAGAATGCTGCCCACTGGCATAACCCCCAACAGTTCCCCCCCCCCCAAACTCTCCCCCTTGAAAACCTCTAAATCCCCCCCACAATATATGAACGTAAATAGTTACCCTCCAATTACATGTATAGCACAGTTACTTACCTGTAACAGGTGATCTCTGGGAACAGCAGGAATAAGTCTTCACATATGGGTACGTCGGTACCGACGGAGCCTGCGCGGGAACGCTCCCCAGCTTTCCAAAAAAGGAAAGCTTTTGGGAACATCCCACAGCGCCTGCGCGCTGCCTTCCCGCCTTTCCAACCACCTCTCTCCCGTTCGAGTTTCAGAGCTGAGACAGAGAGAGAGAGAGGAAAGGAAAGAGAGATAGAAGATACAACTCCTTGGGGAGGTGGGTGGGTTGTGAAGACTTATTCCTGCTGTTCCCAGAGATCACCTGTTACAGGTAAGTAACTGTGCTATCTCCAGGAACAAGCAGGAATGAGTCTTCACATATGGGGACTCCTCAGCTAGAGATGCCGGGGAGATCCCCAGGGTTGTAGACCCTGAGAAGGGCCCTACCTCCCCCTTGGATCTCAGGCATCTAAACAGGGATGGAGGGCAGGAGTTGTTCAAGTATGGAACAGGTGTTTTAGGACAGCCTGACCAAACAAGGCATCCCGGCGGGAGTCCTTGTCCAAACAATAATGGGCCATGAAGGTATGAACCGAGGCCCATGTGGCTGCTCAACAGATCTGGTCGATGGACACAGAATTTAGATGAGCCATAGAGGTTGCCATGGCCCTCACATTGTGAGCTGTGACATGGCCTTCCAGAGAAAGGTTCTTACTCTGGTAGGCGAAAGAAATACACTGAGCAATCCAAGTGTACAGTGTCCTTTTAGAGACTGGAAGTCCTAAATGAGAAGGATCAAAAGCAACAAAGAGTTGGGAAGACCTTCTATGTTGCTGAGTCCTTTGTAAGTAAAAGGCAAGAGCCCTTTTACAATCCAGGGTATGACGATTCCTTTCTGCACTTGATGCATGAGGACCCGGAAAAAAGACAGGTAAATATACCTCTTGGTTCAGATTTAAAGGTGAGACCACTTTAGGCATAAAGTGTGGATTGGTTCTGAGGACTACCTTATCATGATGAAACCTTGTATAAGGAGGATTAGCCACCAAGGCCTGTAGCTCACTGATGCGGCGAGCTGATGCGACTGCAATGAGGAAAATAACCTTCCAGGAAAGAAATTTCAAGGAGGTGGTGGATAAAGGTTCAAAAGGTGGCTTCATAAGCTGACCAAGAACCAGATTTAAGTCCCATGCCACCGGAGGAGGCCTAATGGGAGGTTTAGTTAAAGTTAGGCCTCTCATGAATCTTGCAATAAGAGGATGAGAGGAAATAGGCTGTCCATTGAGAGGCTTAAGGGATGCTGCAATAGCACTCAAATGGACTCTTACTGAATTCGTCTTAAGGCCTACATTGGAGAGATGCAGGAGATATTCCAATAGAGAATTCAAAGGTAGTGCTAGAGGGTCAAGACCCTTCTGAGCACACCAAATGGAAAACCTTTTCCATTTAAAAGCATAGGAACATCTAGTAGAAGGTTTTCTGGAAGCATGGAGGATATCCTTCACCTGCTGAGAAAGATTCCAACCTTGAAGGTCTAAGCCTTCAGCAACCAAGCCCTGAGGTGAAGGGACTTGGGGTTTGGGTGCCACAAAGTCCCCTCCTCCTGGGACAGGAGGTCTGGAGCAGCTCCCAAGTCTAGGGAGGGAGCTTGAGAGAGATGCAGAAGTAGAGGGTACCACACTTGGCGTGGCCAGCGTGGAGCTATGAGGATCATAGATCCTTGATCCCTCTGGAGCTTGAATAGAGTCTTGGGAATTAAGGGAATGGGTGGAAAGGCATAAAGGAAGTCTTGACCCCAGTGAAGGAGGAAGGCATCCTTGGCCTGAACTCCCTGACATGGAATTCTGGAACAGAACCGGGGAAATTTGTCATTCCACGGACTTGCAAAGAGGTCTATGTCCGGGGTTCCCCACTCTTGAAAGAATCTGAGTACCTGGTCCATCTGCAGGGACCATTCGTGTGGAAGCAGAACTCGACTGAGTCTGTCTGCCCAAGAGTTTTGGACTCCTGGAAGGTATACGGCCAGGAGATGGATTTGATGCTCTCTGGCGAAGGCCCACAATCTTAAAGCTTCGTTGCAAAGCGACAGAGAGCCAGTTCCTCCTTGCTTGTTTATGTAAAACATGGCTACATGATTGTCCGTATGAATGAGGACTGTCTTGTAGCTAAGCAGGGTATGGAAGACCTTGAGAGCTAGAAAAACTGCTCGGAGCTCCAGGTGGTTGATATGTAGAGAGGTCTCCTGTGGAGGCCAAGTGCCCTGAGTGGAGAGGTCTTGTAGATGAGCTCCCCAACCTGTTGGGGAGGCATCTGTTGTGAGGGTTGCTTGGGGCAACAACTGTTGGAAGGGAGACCCCAGCAACAGATTTTGGGTGGACTTCCACCAATGTAGAGACCAAAAGAGGCACCTGGAGGTTGCTATTTTGTCTGTCAGAGCCCCTGAAGCTTGAGTCCACTGGGTGGACAAAGTCCATTGAGCTGCTCTCATGTGAAGGCGAGCATAGGGGACCACATGCACTGTGGATGCCATGTGGCCTAGTAGTTGTAGCATCTCCCGGGCAGTTAAAAGGCTCTTTGACTGAATCTGGGAGGCTAACTGCACTAGGCGTAGGCAACGGGCCTGAGGAAGATAGGCCCTTGCAGTGGTAGTATCTAGCCAGGCCCCTATGAACTCTAGGGACTGAGTAGGGGTGAGCTGGGACTTTGGGAGATTTACCACAAGTCCCAGATACTGCAGAATGCACCTTGTGCAATCCAGGGCAGTCTGGGCCTCTGACTGAGATGGAGCTCGGATGAGCCAGTCGTCCAGGTATGGGAATACAAATATCCCCAGAGTGCATAGAAATGCAGCTACTACTGCCATGCATTTGGTGAACACTCTTTGAGCAGAGGCCAGACCGAAAGGAAGTACCCTGTATTGGTAATGCTTTCCTTGGAAAAGGAAACGGAGGAACCTTCTGTGAGATGGATGGATGAGGACATGTGTGTACGCATCCTTGAGATCTAGAGAACAAATCCAATCCTGACTCTGAAGTTATGGAAGAAGAGTGCCCAGAGAAAGCATTTTGAATTTCTCCTTGCGTAGAAATTTTTTCAATTCTCTGAGATCTAATATGGGTCTGTGGCCCTCTGTTTTCTTTGGGATGAGAAAGTAGGGGGAGTAAAACCCTGACCCTTGTTGAAGAAGAGGTACTTCTTCTATTGCCCCTTGGGCAAGAAGGGCAGTCACCTCCTGACCTAGAAGGTCGAGGAGAGATGTTGGAGAATTGAAATGTCTCACCATGGTGTGAGGAGGAAGGTTTGAGAAATGAAGTTTGTACCCCTCCCTTATGATGGAGAGGGTCCACACTGCTCTGTTGTAATTTGCTCCCATCAGGGAGCACAATGAGCTAACCTTCCTGGAATGGTGAGAGGCTCTGGCTGTTTCAGAGCCAGAAAGGCTAAGTTCTCTAGCATGAAGTCAAAAGCCCTGAGGAGGCTGGGTCTGCTGAGTTGCAGCAACCCCTGTAGGCTTAGACCTGGCTTGCTTAGGTTGCTGGCGCTTAGCAGCAAAACGACCTGTAGAAGATTGCTGACCAGAAGCAGAATGGAATCTGCCTTTCTTGAGAAAAAAAGACTTCTTGAAAGGTTTTTTCTTGGCAGGAATGGAGGTTGACTTTGAAAGTCTATCCAAAGCAGAATTTTCTGCATCCATTTGAGTGGCTTTTATTTGCCAATCTTTACCAAACAGGTTTTCCCCTGTACAAGGAAGATTTCCCAAGCCATCCTGGACCCAAGATTCTAGATCAGAAGCTTGGAGCCAAGCAATTCTGCGAGCAGCTATGGCAATGGCTGAAGCTCTGCTGGCACCTCAAAGGAGTCAAAAGCTGCACGGTTGGAAAACTTTGAAATATCTTGAGTATGCTTAAGCCAAATAAGAAATTCTTCCCTTTTATCCTCTGGAAGAAAAGGGAGGAAAGTGTGTAGCTTATTTGCAACTTCTTCCAGAAACATCCCCATATAAAGACTATAGGAATTGATTCTGGCAATGAACATACTGGCCTGGAAGATTTTTCTACCAAAAGCATCCAAGGTCCTGCATTCTCTTCCTGGAGAAGCAGAGGAGTGTCTTTTTGCACTCTTTATCTTTTTCATAGCTGACTCTACCACAATAGAATGGTGAGGAAGCTGTGTTTTATGAAAACCAGGACAAGGAGGGACACGGTACATGGTGTCCAACCTACGAGAATGAGGAGAGATAGTGAGAGGAGTCTCCCATAAGTCAATCATGTGATCATAAAGAATCTCATGAATTGGCAAGGTGACTGCCTCCTTAGGAGCCTTGGGATAACCTAAAATATCTAATTTTTTAGCTCTAGGCTCTGATTCAGAGGTTACTGAAATAGAAAGCCCTTTAGCCACTTCTCTTATGAAGTCTTGAAAGGACAAGTCTTCTGGAGGAGACATTCTTCTTTTTGGAGAAGAAGGCTCTTCAGGAAGGGCTATGGATACTTCAGCAGACGCCTCCGATGCATCAGAATCTTTGGAGGAATCAAAGTATCGACTGTCCGGGTGCTCTTCCAAAGCTCGATACGCGTACCGAGCAGTATCGACATCAGGCGTTATCGGTACCGGTTCGGTACCGATGGGTACACCTGGACAGGGAACCGCTGCAGTCGACACCATGGCCGATGTCGATGCAGTCGGTACCGGTACCGACACTGGTGCCGGTACCGGAGCCGATACCGAAAATGGAGTTTGTTGTGGTATCAGCGGCGTCGCAGCTTGAATAAAGGCCGTGATAGCCTGCTGCATGGACAGAACATTCTGATCCATCGACGCCATGAATGCCTGAAATTCGGTACCGGAAGGTTGTGCCGGTACCCCAGAGCATTCTAACAGGTGATCGGTCGAGGCCGTGCCATCGATGTCAACCTGTAACCCCATAGGTGGAGCTTTGGAAGCCAGAGCTTCCCGCCGGGGTAGTTTTGCCGGTGCAGGATCCTCGAGGGCAAGCCCAGAGGCATCTCGATGCTTGGAAGGAGATCTACCCTTCGAGGACCGGCTAGTTTTATGTTTGGTTACCTGAGATCCATGGGAGGAAGAGGAAGCCCTGGAAGACGTCGATGCCACTGAAGCTGCATCAGAGGGAAACAGAACATGAAGCTTGGCTGCTCGGTTCTGTAACCCTCGTTTGGACATCAAGGAGCAGGACGAACAATCCAAAATGGAGTGGTCAGGACCCAAACATTTGAGACACCATTCATGGGTGTCGGTAACAGAAATAGTACCGCTGCACTTAGTGCATTTTTTAAACCCGGAGGCTGGTTTTTGCATGAGGAAAATTTCGTGAGGCCTAAGGCCCAAAAAGGAAAAACACACTAAGTGAGGGAAAAATATGTTCGTTTTGTTTTTTTTTAAGAAAAGAAAGAAAGACCGGCGGTACCGGTCCAACGTCGGAGAAGGCAGACACGCGACCAAAGAAATAAAATAAAACAAAGAACTTCTTCAGCGGTGACAGGAACACGACCTGCTGGCTCCGCGGAAAAGAACAACTGGAGAGAGGCGGTTGGAAAGGCGGGAAGGCAGAGCGCAGGCGCTGTGGGATGTTCCCAAAAGCTTTCCTTTTTTGGAAAGATGGGGAGCGTTCCCGCGCAGGCTCCATCGGTACCGACGTACCCATATGTGAAGACTCATTCCTGCTTGTTCCTGGAGATTAAAGTTCTCCAAGTTGACTGCCCTGTTTACTGTAAATGTTCTATTTCAATGTAAACCGCTTTGACCGAAGGATAAAGCAGTCTAGAAAAGCTGTTAAATAAATAAATGAACAAAAGCTAGTATTTACAAATATCTCCAAAACCCTGAAAATATAGAGGTTTAACACTGTGCTCTCTCCTTACAGGCAGCTTCTATATTTCTTTAGAGACAGCTGGCTGCTGGCTACTTTGATTTTCTGCTAAAACCTAATAAGGAATGTAGAACATTTGACTCCTTTTCTTCTCTAGTGGCTTTTGACCAATGCAAATTTAGCCACCAAGACCACCCCTTGGAAGCTGTTCTATGCATCCATCACCCTTCCTGTTCTAGGCTTAAATCATAGATAGAAAATATCATTAAAATAAGGAAACCTTAAGCAGGTTTAAAATGTACAAAATAATTTAACTTTCAATAGGGGATGGTGCTGACAGAGATCACAGAGAGTCCGGGTAACGTAGTATGAAAATCCAGATGAATCTGGAAGTATTTATGTGTTTTCACATACTCAGGAATTAACTTTGGCTGAAGGAACATCTGTTATAAAGCCCTTGAGTTCCTCTGCATGTGCCAATATGAAAAATACCAGCCGCTTTGCTACTGTGCAAACACAGACTTCAGACCTTCTAGCAAGAGACCCAGTAAAATGAAATCACTGATCTAACAATAAAGTTAAGTCTCAGTCATGCTCAAAAAACCATGAGCAGAGGCTAATCCGATGGCCTAATGTCAGAGGCAGAGGTCTTGCTCCTTCAGCTGGCAGAGACTGCGCAGGCGGCAGTCACAGCATATAGGAGCTGTGGCACGTGCCAGCTGCCATACAATAGCAACAGCTGCAGGTGAGATTGACACATCACAGTCTGTGAATCCTAACCCAGGACTCTCACGGAGATCAGTCCCAAAAGGAGGGATTAACCATGGAAAATGTTTCTCTCACAAGGTAATTTCTCTCTCGACTACGATTATGAAAAATGCCAAATCCATTTCACCCAAGGTGGCCAAGTCCTTCCCCATTACTGTCTAAGTACTTTGGGATATATGTGTGAGAAGAATCCCCAGTGAAAGCCGAACATGTGTGTGCAAGGTACTTTTTCCAGATAGAGAGGTACAAAGCAGGCGCTACACCAATCGTGATTCTTTCCTAGAGTATTAGGCCGGCATTTTCCTTTTTGTCAAAGCTGAGCAGGCTTCAAATCACTTGAAAATGAACAATGTCTGTGCTTGAATGAAATGTCCCACTGCCTGTGATTAAGCCTCACAACAGCCTTCTTGTATAACTTGTTTTTGTTGCTCTGGCTGTGTCACGTGAGTCATGTGATAGCTACAAATCCCATGAGTGTGGGGAAGCTGGTACAGAGCTATGCTTCTGCAAGAGAGCATGTCTGCAGAATGGTGACCAGGCTGCTTTATTTAGGTTCTCCTTTTGTCACCTCTGCAGGCTGTTACACACCAGGAAAGCTTAGCTTAGCTTAGGCTCACATAGCCTAAGCCAGGGCTCGACAAAACCCAGGCACCAGGTCGTTATGGCAATCAGAAATTTACACCTGGAGCCTGGGATTTGCTTCACTACTTCCCCACTATCTTTTTTTTTTAATACAATTGCAGCAGAGACCCCTCCTGTTCTTCCCACGGGAGATCGGATCCCTGCGGCAGAACAGGAGGGATCTTTGTCTGCTGCACCTAAACCCCGATCATGGCAAAGATCCCCGCGGGCAGAACAGGAAGGGAAACTGAAAGCAGCAGAGAGCCGGTGGCAATTGAAGCCTTGAGAAAAAACAAAAAGACGGGGTGTGAGGCAGCAAACGTTTAAAGGGGCACTACCTTAAAAAAAAGTAATGAGGATGGCGGAATGGAGGGCAAGGAGTGGGATTGCTGGTGGAAGGCAGAAGGGGAGAGTGTCTAGAAGGAGAAGAGAAAGTGGGGAGGGAGCAGTGCAAGATGAAGAACAAAAATGACAATCTGTATAGGCCAAAGGGCGCATTCACGCCAAACATACATGTAAGTACCCCCCCCACACACACACACATGTACCCCAACCTTCATATGACAGACACACACAGAGGAACTACACATCATATACACAGGCAACTCACCCCTGCACCACACATATAGGCTCCCTAGCTCTGCAGCACACACACACACACGCACTGCAGCCCTGCACTCCACCCACACAAAGGCACTCACCACCACATCCCACACACACACAGACACACCCACAGAGACACTTGTGTTTTCTAAAGATGTCACATGGTATAGGAACTTTGGCACTGGTTTCACAAGAACACATGCAGAAAACAGCCAGAAAACCCCACACAGCGCCAATGGTCGCTAGCAATCCTCCTTTCTCAGTCTCTGTGGATAACTCTGTACTCCTTCCTGTTTCCTCGGCCTGCAATATTGGGGATGTCTGACTCCTCTCTCTCTTTCTCCATACACATCTATCTCGTAGCTAAGACCTGCCGTTTCTTTCTCTATAACATCAGCAAAATCCACCCTTTCCTTTCTGAACACACTACTAAGACGCTTATCCACTCCTTAATCACCTCCCGTCTTGACTACTGTAACCTATTCCTTGCTGGTCTCCCTTTGAGTCATCTCTCTCCCCTTCAATCTGTTCAACACTCCGCTGTACGGCTAATCTTCCGCCAGCCTCGTCATGCCCATATTACTCCTCTTCTCAAGTCACATCATTGGCTCCCTATCTTTATCTTTATTTACATTTAATATACCGCCCTTGTCGAGACATGAGAGCGGTTTACAATAAAATAATATAAAATAAAAGCGTCGGAAAGGAAAAGAAATCCATTAAAATAAAGAGAAAGACGGACCAAAGAGGTCACAAGACAAACAGTAGACAAAAACTAAACAAACTATAGGCAGCCAAAGACAAACAAAACTAAATTAGACAGGACTGCTGGGAGGGAGATCATATGCCTGTTGGAACAAATGTGTTTTTAATAGGTTTTTGAAATGTTGACAGGAGGATTCTAGGCGAAGAGAGGATGGTAGAGAATTCCAAAGTGAGTGTCCCAGGAAAAAGAAAGCGGCACGGCGTCTCTGTTCGAGGTGAGCTCGTGCGGGTGGGGGGAGAAACAAACGGTTAGCATGTAAAGAACGGAGCTGACAATAAGGAGTGTGAAGGGAAACCAGATTCGCTAAATACTGAGGGTTGGAAGTATGGATGACTATGTAATAGTATAAGAAACTTGTATTTAAACCGAAAATGAAGCGGAAGCCAGTGTAGGTGATACAGAAGAGGAGTTACATGATCTGATTTCCGGGCAGAAGTGACAAGTTGGGCGGCTGTATTCTGTATTAGTTGTAAGCGTTTAAGTTGGTAAGCAGGGAGGTTGGCAAAAACCACATTGCAATAAATAATCCAATCTGGACATGACTAATGCCAGTAACAGAGTAGTAAGGGAGTCTGGGGACAAGACCGAGCAGACTGAACGTAATTGTCGCAGTGTAAAGAAAGAACGGCTTGATAAGTTTGACACGTGTTCATGAAAAGACAACGACGAATCCAGGGTTACCCCTAAGTATCGAAGAGAGGAGGTGAGAGGAATAGAAGTAGAATTTATTTGAGGCGTGATGACCGGACAGGGAGAGCTCAGGGACACCCACATGGCTGAGGATTTAGAAGGATTCAAATGGAGAAAATTAGATGAGAGCCAGGTGGCAATATGAGTGAGGCAAGTATTAAGGGGGGTGATATCAATCATGGCTGGGGAAGTATGGAAAAGAAGGACAATATTGTCAGCGTAAATGTAGGTGGAGACTGGAAACTGTTGAACCAAAAGGGGAAGTGGGGCAAGAAAAATATTAAAGAGCAGAGGGGATAAAACTGATCCCTGGGGGACTCCACATAACAACGGAATAGACAGAGAGGTTTGGTGATTGGCATAGACAACATAGGAGCGAGCAGTGAGAAAAGAGCGAAACCAGCGTAGCACCACACCCCGTAAGCCAATATCAGAAAGACGTGAGAGAAGGGTCCGATGATCAATCAGATCAAAAGCCGCGGATAGATCCAATGAAACCAGAAGAGTAATGTCACCACGGTCATGGGCTACATGAATCTCATTTAACAGGGCCAGGGCTATCCGTTTCCACATCCAGTTCAAACTTGTCCTGCTGACCTATAAATGCATTCACTCTGCGGCTCCTCACTACCTTTCTTCTCTTATCTCTCCTTACAACCCCCCTTGGGAACTCCGCTCTTTTAGCAAACTGCTTCTATCTGTGCCCTTCTCTTCTACTGCTAACTCCAGACTTCCCTCCTTTCACCTTGCTGCACCTTACGCCTGGAACAAACTATCTGTGTCTGTACGCCAGGCACCTTCTCTAACCCTCCTCAAATCCAGGCTGAAAACTCACCTCTTCGCTGCTGCCTTTGGATCTTGACTCACCTGATCTCCCTTTTCTTTTCCCCTTGTTTTATCCCTGCCTTCATCTTCTGTGTTGCCTGTCTTGACTAGATTGTAAGCTCTGATGAGCAGAGACTGTCTCTTACATGTCTGTGCAGTGCTGTGTACGACTTGTAGCGCTATACAAATGCTCAGTAGTAGTAGTAGTAGTAGTAGCAGTAGCAACAATACACCCCAAATTGCATCCCTCAGAGAAGCCCACAAAAAGGAGAATGACAAGGTCAAGCCTTAGTACTCACCCCCCTGAGAGCCCCAGTTGTAGGATCCATGCCAGGCTCAGCTCTACTCCCCTGGAACTGCTTCACTGACCAGATTTATTTTTAACTGCACTGTGTGAAAGGTGGCTGGCAGGCAGATCCCTCCAAGAGCCTTCTGCAATCTTCAGGAGAGAGCATGGGGGAAAGGAAAAGGAGGGAGGGGGCACTGAGGTTGTGCAAGACTGCTTTTCTCTTTCAGATTCTTCCAAATCCTTCCTATTCGTGGCTGCTCAACAGGACCTTGTCATGATAAGGGCGAGGAGCTGAACCCATTTTCCCTCCTCCTATGGCTACTAAAGAGACCACAGTCTAGTGGAGCCTCCCACATCGCACTCAAGTGAGAGTGTCAACCCTTTAGAACTTGAGGTGGTCGTTCACAAGCATTTAATCTATCAATCTCTTTTCCTCTCAGTCCTCAGATTTTCTACAGAGAGAAGAAAATCCATCCACCACCTGCTGGAGACAAAGAAATACTGAAGGGACCTCTGGTGGCTGAGGCAGACAGAGGTACAGGAGTGATGTCATTGAAACCTGGGCTTTTCATTGGTTCTTTGTTTCCACTAATCTGCTGGTAGAGGAACACAACCAACTTGTCTGGACTGGTCTAGAAGGACGATATGGAATTCCCAATACATATATATTAATTCCCTCTCAGGTAATATTTATTCCCCTTGGAAAAAATCAGTCACACATGGGTGATGTCATCACAACAGCACCAATTCAGGCATGTTGTCTCTGGCACAGACTCTGCATGGGCAGCTGCAGCATGGGGGGGGGGGGGGACCACCACCATCCTGATGGCTAAAAAGCTCACTTTTGCATGGTTCTGCCTAAGCAGCAGCTGCTTGCAATGTCATGAGTCAGTGCAGACAGCTGTGGTGCTACAGCATCACAATGTGCACCCGAGGTTTTGTGCCATAGTCAGTGCTATCAATACTGCGCTGCCCTGACAATTCCAAGCATTGAGGAGAAAACAGCTTCCTGGACTAGGCCTGCGCCAAGCCCTACTGCAATACTGCCACCTCTTGTGCAAGTAGCAAATCACAGCATGTCATGCTCTTGGCACCAGCACCTGTCCCCACACTGTTGTTAACATGTCCCACTGCTCTACTCATTATGGTCACAGCTGGCCATCAGGGCACTGCCAATGGCTCTTTTCTACTACTACTACTATTATTATTATTATTATTAAACATTTATAAAGTGCTACAAGGCATACGCAACAGTATACAAACACAGATAGAGACAGTCCCTACTCATCAGAGCTTAGAATCTAATCAAGACAAACAAGACAAAAGAGAAGAATTTTATCTATTTCTTATATACTGCAAAACAGTTTACATCGAACATAAACAAAAGTTACACAGAACATGGTACAACTAAGGATAGAACAGGGAAGAGTACAGCGAGACAAGGAAAAAGGGGATCGGGATCCAAAAGCAGCCTCAAAGAGGAGAGCCTTTAGCATAGATTTGAAAAGGGGCAGAGATGAAGCCTGATGTACAGACTCAGGAAATCTGTTCCAGGCGTAAGGAGCAACAAGGTGAAGGACCGAAGTCTGGAGTTAGCAGTGGACGAAAAGGGTAAGAGAGGAGCAAGCCAGTAGAAGAGCAGAGTTCATGAGGAGGAGTGTATGGGGAGAGGAGAGAGGAGAGAGGAAAGATAATGAGGAGCAGAAGAATGAATGCATTTAAAAGTCAGGAGGAGTAGTTTGAATTGGATACGGAAATGGAACAGAAGCCAATGAAATGACTTAAGAAGAAGGGTTATACGAGTATATCGAGGATTGAAAAAGATTAGTCATGCAGCAGAGTTCTGAATAGATTGAAAGGGAGAGAGATGACTTTGAGGGAGACCAGCAAGGAGGCTGCAATAATCGAGACAGGAAGTAGAGACTGGATAAGTGTGTTCAGAGAGGAAGGGGTGAATTTTGTTAATGTTATAGAGAAAGAAACGACAAGTTTTAGCTATCTGTTGGATATGTGAGGAGAAGGAAAGGGAGGAGTCAAAAACGACACCAAGGTTATGGGCTGAGTAAACAGGAAGTAGAAGCGTGTTATCAACAGAGATATAGCAAGGAGGAAGGGGAGAGGAAGGTTTAGGGGGGAAAATAAGAAGTTTGGTTTTGTCCATGTTTAGTTTCAAATGGTAGTGAGACATACAAGTGGCAATGTCAGAGAGACAGGCAGAGATATGGGCCTGGAGTGTCGGAGAAATACCAAGTGTAGAAAGACAGATCTGAGAATCATCAGCATAAAAATGATACTGAAATCCAAGGGAGGAGATGATAGCACCAAGGGACTGGCTTTTCTGGTGAGTCCCCTATATGTTCCTTGAAAACCCACATCTGCTTCTGGTTTGCTTTCACTACCTTCCCCATTTGATCTTAACCAGATGACCATGGAAACTTAAGATACACCATGCTGACACGCATCAATATCCATTGAACATGGCTACATGCCACAACCATCAACTTACACAGATCAAATAGCCAAAAGATCCTTAAATTGAATTAATCTGTCATAGCTATTTTCAGGAGGACAAATGATGATCTCAAAAATCCTCCTGGCAAATATTTTGTTTCTGGACTGCTACATTGGATAGGCTATGCCATGTTAGAACCTCCTGATTCCCAAACATGCATCATTCCTCCCACCCAGGAAGTGCTTTAGGGTCCCTCTCAGGTCTACTCCAAATCATACTGCATGACCTATAATTTCCATCCACAGCAGTATTTATTTAAAAAACAGGTTATTATGATAGCTAGAAAGTTTCCTAACCAGGGCTCTACAGATCAACAAACAGTAAGGATTTGAGGGTTTGTTTGTTTTTATTATATTACATTGCTAGCTCTCTGACTGGGAGCTCTTAAAAGGGTTTTTTGTATATTTTTTAAAGCAAGGTTACTTTCTTTTTGGTGCTTTAGTGGAACTTTCCTTGAGCACAGTAGGTTGCTGAACTCTAGATCTTCCACTGCTACTGAGAGAATATTCTTATGCGCACACACCAGGAGGCGGAAGCATACCTTTTGCACACACACACATACATTCAACCTGGCATGATAGAGGAGAGCTTCACACAGACACATTCACCCCAATACAAGCCATGCAGGAGGCAGGGATGATATATCACGTCCCCCACATACAAAGGAATCTGTCAGGTGCATTACGTAACAATGAATCTGTAAATTCCCCTTCCTCACTTTTCTAGAATTAGTGGCATTGATGCAGAGACTGAAGAGCAACCACATTTTGAAGGAAACGAAGCCGTTGTGAAAATCAGAACATTTCCAGTTTTGAAAATTAAGTGTCATCATTTCAAGTATTTTATTGAAACAGCCAGTGTATGCAGGAATGAACAGAGGAATCTCTGGCGCAGTGTACTAAAGCCAGTAAAAATGAGGACCCCCAACTCCACTTTTTAATCAAGTTGAATAACCAGAATGCAACTCTGAGTGGAAGAGAAGAACTGGAACTTGTGAACCCTAAAGCCATAAGATCAATGGGAAATGTGCCTAAGAAGCGAAGAATATGGCAGTTGGTGACTCTCTTCTGAGGAGCATAGAAGCATCCATCAGCCAACCAGACAATGTCCCGGGAAGCATGTTGCCTACCAAGTATCAAAATGTGGCAAGACTGACAAAACTCAACAAGCCTACTATTATCCAATGTTGCTCATTCATATTGGCACAAATGATATTACTAGGTAACCCACTCTCCCCTACCCCCCACCCCCAAGTATCAAAAGGGACTTCCTGGCTCTGGGAGAGAGGATGAAGCAGCTGGGAGCAACAGGCGGTATACTATTCAGTCCTTTCAGTTTAAGGAGAAAGGCTGAAGCTGAGAGGCTTGCATTCTGGAGATAAGGACATGGCTGTGTAGATGGGGGTCAATGAGAGTCCACCCATCAAAGACAATGACAAAGCATATTCCAGAACAAACTTGCTAACTTACTGATGAGTTTTAAAACAAAGATCACCAGGGATTAGTGGACAATGCCCTTGGGTACGTAAAATATTAAATAAGAACATAAGATATGCCATACTGGGTCAGACCAACGTCCATCAAGCTCAGTATCCTGTTTCCAACAGTGGCCAATCTAGGTCACAAGTTCCTAGCAGTTTCCCCAAAAGACACAGGTTCCGCAAAGCTTGTACTGGGGCAAGCAGTGGATTTCCCAGGTCCCCTTTAATAATGGTTTATGGACCTTTCTTCCAGGAACTTTCCAAACCTTTTTTAAACCCAGCTACACTAACAGCTTTTACTACATCCTCTGGTAACGAATTCCAGAGTTTGATCATGCGTTCAGTGAAAAAGGATTTTCTCTTATTAGTCTTAAATAGGTTACACTGTAGCTTCATTGCATGTCCCCTAGACTTTCTATATTTTGATGACATAAACAATCTACATTTACCCGTTCTACTCCATTCATTAATTTATAGACCTCTATCATATCTCCCCTCAGCTGCCTCTTTTCCAGGTTGAAGAGCCCTAACATTTTTAGCCTCTCCTTATAGGGGGTATCCTTCCATCCCCTTTACCATTTTGGTGGCTCTTCTCTGTACCTTTTCTAATAATGCTATATCCTTTTTAAGATACGGTGACCAGAATTGCACACAATATTCAAGGTGTGGTCTCACCATGGAACAAAACAGAGGCATTATAATATCATTTGTTTTATTCTCCAATCCTTTCCTTATGATACCTAGCATTCTATCTGCTTTCTTGGCTGCTGTTGCACACTGTGCCAAGGGTTTTAACATGTTATCCACAATGACGCCTAAATCTTTTTCCTGGGTGGTGGTTCCTAATGTGGAACCTTGCATCATGTAACCATAGTTTGGGGTGTTCTTTCCTAGGTGCATAACTTTGCTCTTGTCCACATTAAATTTCATCTGCCATTTGAACATCCAGTCTTTCAATGTATCAAGGTCCTCTTGCAATTTTTCACAATCCTCTTGGGTTTTAACAACTTTGAATAATTTTGTGTCATCTGCAAATTTGATTACCTCACTCATTATTTCCATTTCCAGTTCATTTATGAATATGTTAAAAAGCAGTGGACCCAACACAGATCCCTGGGGTACTCCGCTATTCACCTTTCTCCATTGGGAAAATTGCCCATTTAGCCATACCCTCTGCTTTCTGTCTTTTAACCAGTTCCTGATCCACATGCCTCCTACCCCATGACTTTTTAATTTCGCCAAGAGTCTCTCATGAGGGACCTTGTCAAAGGGGAGGTGCTATTGCTAGGTAATTCCAATCTGCCAAATGTTGACTGGGGCACCACCCTGTCTGCAGTGTCATCTGGAGGTAGTGAGATCCTGGATTGTTTGCCAGGAGAACTGCTCAGACAATTAGTAACTGAACCCATGTGGGGAGGGGAGAGGAGCAAAAGGATAATGCTTGATCTGGTGTTTACAAATAGGGAGAATGCTTGAGATGCTGTAGTGGGCGATAACCTGGGATGTAATGATCAATGAACAGAGTGTGGGCAATGAGATGGCTTATTCAAAAAATAGACAAGGGTCCCTAAGCTTCAAGAAAACTAACCATCAAGATGGGAGAAAACCTTAAATCCTTTGTCTTCACTCCCATCCCTCGAGGGCCACTAACAGGTCAGGTTTTCAGGATATCCCTAATGAATATGCAAGAGAAAGATTTACATGCTTACTACTTTCAGTATATGCAGATCTCTCTCATGCATATTCATTAGGGCTATCCTGAAGACCTGTGGGCAGTCCTCAAATATCGTCAAAGCCTTAAGTAGTCATTAGATGGGTGGGACAATCCAAGGGAAGTCGAAAAACAGTGGACAAAACTGAAAGGAGATAACATACGAGCAACAAAATGTTTTGTTAGGAAAGCAAATTAAGACAAGAGAAAAAAGAGAATGTTAAGTGTTTCTAAATTAGCAATTGACAGGGTAAGGAAAAAAGATGATTGCAGAAAAAGAAGACAGGCAACAATATATGGAAACTCTAAGAGAGGCTGGGAAAGTAGCCAAGCGAGTGCAAAAGCGGCATTTAAAGACTCAGAGTTGAAGGAGGGGAATATGTATAGGCTGAGGAGCAAAAGGCAGAATTGCTTAACAAATATTTCTAGTCAGTATTCACCGAGGAAGGGCCAAGAGCAAGACTGCAGGGGGAAAAAAACAGGCATAAATAGGGAGGGTAGTCAGGTAGGCCATACACACTTTTCCAAAGATTGTGCTTGTGAGGAGCAAGCTAAACTAAAATTAGATAAAGCAATGGAGCTGGATGGGATACATCAGAGGGTATTACATAAACTTAAGGAAGTTCTGGCAGTGCACTGGATGATTTTTTCAATGCTTCTTTAGAAATGTAAAAATGCAATGTGTGCCTTTGAGTCAGTCCTGACTCCTGGCGACCCAGAAGCTCCTGGGTTTTCTTGGCAGTGTCACCGGAAGTAGATTGCCAGGCCTTTCTTCCGAGGCAATGGAGGGTTAAGTGACTTGCCCAAGGCCACAAGGAGTGCTAGTGGGAATCGAACCCTGGTTGCTTGGTTACCAAGCCAGTGTTCTAACCACTAGGCTACTCCTCCACTCCTTTTAGAAATGTAGAGGTCACAAAATTAGAGAAGGGCGGATGTGGTTCCTCTTCACAAAGTGGAAGTAAGAAGGCAGCTAGGGAACTACTGGCTGGTTAGTCTGACCTCAATAATGAGCAAATTAATTGAATCACTACTGAGAATAGCCTAGTTTCTTTGTGATCCAATGGACTACAGGATCTGAGGCAGAATAGTTTTACCAGGAAATAGGTCTTGTGAGAGGAATCTGATCAATTTCTCTGAGTGGGTAACCAAAGTGTTGAATCAGTGGAGAGTGTTAGATGTGTTGTACTTAGATAACAGTAAGACTTTTGACATTTTTATTATTTTTATTTATTTAACATTTCTTATATACCACCTTTCATGATATCAAGGCGGTTTACATTGAACAAACTGAAATTACATTGAACAGGGCATAATAACTTGGAGATAACTATTTTACAGAGAACATGGGCAATGGAGCGTTAAGTGGCTTGGCCCAAGACCACAAGGAGCACCTGTGGGACTAGAAACCCCAGCCCTTCTGGCCCAAGGTTGCTGTCCTCTAGTGGGATTTGAACCCCTGACCTTCCGGCCTGAGGTACCTTGCCCCAACCACTAGGCCACTCATCCACTCCATGTAGGTGACTAATAAAATTAACAGAGTGTCCTAGGTATGGACTCCTAAAAGTGACTGGCTAGGTTTGAAACTTGTTGAGTGGGAGTCAAAGGGTAAATGGAGTTCACTCTGAGGAGAGGAACCTTACCAGTGGGTACCACAGGGATAGATCCTGAGTCCAGTCTTTTTCAACATTTTTGTAAGTGGTATTGTGGAGATGCTAGAGGGGAAAGCTTTTCTTTTTTGAGGATGATAAGAATATCTGCAATAGAGTAGACACCATAAAAGAAATTACCCCTCCCTATGTTACATGTTACACCGCTTTGACCCGGTGAAAAGCGGGATATAAATGCAGTTAAATAAATAAATAAATAAATAAATAAATGAGGGTGCAGAAACATGAGGAGGGAATCCAATAAAGGTTGAGGAAAGATATAGTTTGGCAACTAAGATTTAAATTTTAAAAAAAATGCAGAGCCTGTCATCTGAGCTGCAAAACCCCAAGGGAATGATACAGAATAGGAGGTAAAGTTTTTCTGTGAATGAAATTAGAGTGGTATCTGAGTATGATCATATCTGATGATATTAAGAAGGCCAAAAAGGAATATAGGTAAAGGCAAAAGCCAGACGGATGCTTGGATGCACAGAGAGGAATGATGAGCAGGAAAAGAAGGTAATTGGGCCTCTGTATAAGTCTCTGGAGAGACTTCACTTGGAAAACTGTGTGCAGTTCAAGACAGAACCTTCAAAAGGATATAAACCTGACGGAATCAGTCTAGAGGATGACTACTAAAATAATCAATGGTCTTCCTCATATGTATACCCTGAAAGAAAGGTGGTAGGGTCGGCACAACCTTTCAGTGAACTAGGCAGTTGCATACAGTGCCAACCTTTAGAGGACAATAATAAATGCAGTCTACTTCTTCTTAAACGATGAATAACAAAAATCAAAATTCACGTCGTTTAATATTTAACCTCAGCAATGCAGAAACTAAACATATTTCATATATGAGGTGCTTGTCTCAGAAAAAACTGACGGCACTTAATCATGGGCTAATAGCCACTACTTAGTGCCAGCTTTTACATCAATGACCAAGCTCCCTCATTAGATGTTTCTTAAAGTCCATATTATTCATAATTTATCTTAAAAAAGGTCTCAGATTCTCCCTCGAAAACTTTCAAATTCTAAATCTTTTTATGAAAGGAAGAAAAGAGACTTAGCTTATCACAGCTCAAAAGCTAGCCGGATGACCAGCAGCGGGCAATTCCAACGCCTTCAATCAGGCACCCCAAGCGTTTCGCAAAAAAGGTTCTTCAGGGAATTGTCCATCCGCATTGCTGAGGTTAAATATTAAACGACGTGAATTTTGATTTTTGTTAACCTTTAGAGGACGGCCCATTCCCACCACTGCCATCCCTTCCTGCAGCCTACATCAGTGGCAGTGACAGTGACAATAAAACAGCAATGCAGTGCTGACCGAGAGCCTTGGACACTGCGTGTTGTTGCTGTGCTCTGACCAGCCAGTCCCACTCTGATGAGACTTCTTTTTTTCATGGAAGTGGAAATGAGTGCTTGGAGCACAGCACACAGCATCCGAGGCTCTGGGTAGGCACTGCATTGCTACTGCTGCAGGTCTCAGAGAAGGGTGGCAGGAAGGTGACATT
Organism: Ichthyophis bannanicus; assembly: GCA_033557465.1. NCBI lineage: Eukaryota > Metazoa > Chordata > Amphibia > Gymnophiona > Ichthyophiidae > Ichthyophis > Ichthyophis bannanicus. The sequence goes on from CM066042.1 coordinate 25,677,324, forward strand.
TCAGTTACCAGTTAATGTCCTTTCCTTGAAACCTGCTAGACCAGTCCAGACAAGTGGGTTCTGTTCCCCTACCAGCAGATTGGTAGAAACAAAGAACCAATGAAAAGCCCAGATTCAATTACATCACTCTTATGCCTCTATTCACCTCAGCCACCAGAGGTCCCTTCAGTATTCGTCCCAAAGCATATGGGAGATACACAGCAAACCTCACACAACCTCAAATCTGGGCAACAATGAGTAATCAACAAAAGAGAACTATGCACAGAAAAACAGAAATAGAAAGTGATCAGCAGAAGATGAACCTGCAGAGCCAAGAATAAAAATCATAGCAGACCCAAGGGTACTGCAACAGTAAAACAAATAGTTTCAGGGGCAGGCCCTGGACTGGTCTAGCAGGACTCAAGAAGACATTAAATGGTAAATAAAATGTCACCTTCCATATCGTCCTGCTAGACCAGTCCAGACAAGTGGGATGTACCAAAGCTACAACACCACTGGGTGGGAAGAATACAGCAGCTCGCAAAACCCTTGAGCCGAAAGCCATGTCCGCCACATGTGGACATCTAAGCGGTAATATTTGACAAAAATGGAAATTGATGCCCGCGTTGCTGCCCGACAAATGTCTGCAGGGGCTACCAAGCTCCACTCCACCCACAAGGAAGCTTGTGCTTGGGTAGCATGGACGTACAAACCCTCCAGAACTGTCCAATTTCGTAGCAGATACACCAAGGCAATAGTATCCTTAATCCAGCACCCCAAAATCAACTTGGCTACAGCTTCACCCTTGCGCAGGCCAGCAAACAGTACAAAAGATATGTGGACTTAAGAAAGGGATTCGGAACCTCCAGGTACCGGAGAAGTGCCTTACGGACATCCATCAGGCAAAGATCCTTATGCTTTTTCAAGTACATTCGTAGCAAAAAACCTGTGAGAGTTAGTTGGTCCATTAGATGATAGGGGGGGTTAAAGGGGCACTAAGAGGCGACAAGGCGATAGCAGAGAGACTGAATGAATTCTTTGCTTCGGTCTTTACTGAGGAAGATGTAGGGATGTTACCCATGACGGAAGTGGTATTTAAAGGTGTGGAAGAATTGAAGGAAATATCGATACATTACAACTATTAGATAAACTGAAGAGTAGCAAATCACCTGGGCCGGATGATATACATCCAAGGGTGTTGAAATAACTGAAATGTGAGATTGCAGACCTGCTATTAGTAATCTGTGAACTATCATTAAAATCATCTGTAATACCTGAAGCTTGGAGGATGGCGAACGTAACACCAATTTTTAAAAAGGGTTCCAGGGATGATCCGGGAAACTACAGACCGGTAAGCCCGACGTCAGTACTGGGAAAAATGGTAGAAACCATCATAAAGAACAAAATTGCTGAACATGTAGATAGTCATGGCTTAATGGGAGACAGCCAACATGGCTTTAGACAAGGAAGATCTTGTCTTACTAATCTGTTATGTTTTTTTGAAGGTGTGAATAAACAGGTAGACAAAAGGTGAGTCAGTTGGTATAGTGTATTTGGACTTTCAGAAAGCCTTTGATAAGGTCCCTCATCAGAGACGTTTGGCAAAACTAAAGAGTCATGGGATAGGAGGCAGTGTACTATTGTGGATCAGGAATTGGTTAAAAGATAGAAAGCAGAGGGTAGGGCTAAATGGCCAATTTTCCCAATGGAGAAAGGTAAATAGTGGTGTACCCCAGGGATCTGTGCTGGGTCTGCTGCTTTTTGACATATTCATAAATGACCTGGAAAAGGGAATAACGAGTGAGGTTATCAAATCTGCAGATGACACAAAACTATTTAAAGTTGTTAAAACCTAAGAGGATTGTGGAAACTTGCAAGAGGATCTTGATAAATTGGAAAACTGGGCATCAAAATGGCAGATGAAATTTAATGTGGACAAGTGCAAAGTTATGCACCTAGGGAAGAACAACCCAAACTATGGTTACACGATGCAAGGTTCCACATTAGGAACCACCACCCAAGAAAAAGATTTAGGCGTCATTGTGGATAACATGTTAAAACCCTCGGCCCAGTGTGCAGCGGCGGCCAAGATAGCAAATAGAATGCTAGGTATCATAAGGAAAGGAATGGAAAAATAAAACAAAGGATATTATAATGTCTCTATATCGTTCCATGGTGAGACCGCACCTTGAGTATTGTGTGCAATTCTGGTCGCCGTATCTTAAAAAGGATATAGCATTAGAAAAGGTACAGCGAAGAGCCACCAAAATGGTAAAGGGGATGGAAGGATACCCCTATGAAGAAAGGCTAAAAAGGTTAGGGCTCTTTATCTGGAAAAGAGACAGCTGAGGGGAGATATGATAGAATTCTATAAATTAATGAATGGAGTGGAACGGGTAAACGTAGATCGATTGTTTACATTATCAGAATATAGAAAGACTAGGGGACATGCAATGAAGCTACATGGGGCCATGAAGAAAAAAACGTATAGCAGTCGCTGACTTGGCCAAGGCTGGGTCAGGGCATTGACACTCTTGGACCCCATCTCCCTGGCGACTGAAGAAGCAGCAAACTTTGGCATTGGAGCGAGTCACCATCAGATCCATTTTGAGGTGACCCCAGCAGCACAGAATCAACCACAATTCCTCCTGACTCAACTCCCACTCTTCAGGATTCAGAAAGTGCTGGCTGAGGAAGTCAGTTTCCACAATGCCCACACCGGCAATGTGCTGGGATGACAAGGCTAGGAGGTTCTTCTCCACCCAAGCAAACAGGAGATCCATCTCCAGAGCCACACCGGTGCTCCTTGTGCCGCCTTGCTGTTTGACATAAGCCACCACCATGGCATTGTCTGAAAATACCTGAACCGCTTGGCCCTCAAAAATGGGCCAGAAATGCAGAAGAGCCAACCTGATGGCCCTTGCCTCGTGGCAGTTGATGAACCACACCGCTTCCCTGCAGTTCCAATGATCCTTGGCCATGCGTTCTAGGCAATGGGCTCTCTTGCATCAGTCGTCAGCAGGATCCAAGAGCAATCATCCAGCAGTATGCCCTTCCTCAGGTGACAGAGCTGCCGTCACCACTGCAGGCTGGCGTTTACTCCTAAGCACCATCTCCCTCCACCGTTGTCCCTTCCATCTCTCACATTCTCAACCTTTCGCTCTCCACTGCAACTGTCCCTGCAGACTTTGGGCATGCCGTGGTCACACTTCTCCTCAAGAAACCCTCACTTGATCCCACCTGTCCTTCTAACTATCGACCCATCCCTCTCCTCCCCTTCATTTCTAAACTACTTAAATGTGTGGTTCACCGCCGCTGCCTTGACTTCCTCTCCTCGCATGCCCTCCTGGATCCCTTACAGTCTGGCTTTCGTCCTTTACACTCTACTGAAATGGCTCTTGTCAAAGTCTCCAGTGACTTGTTCCTGGCAAAATCCAAGGGCCTGTACTCATTCTCCTCGACCTCTCTGCTGCTTTCAACACCATTGACCACAACCTTCTCCTCGATACCCAGTCCTCACTTGACTTTAAGGGCTCTGTACAATCCTGGTTTTCCTCCTATCTCTCCCATCGCTCCTTCAGTGTGTGTTCTGGTGGATCCTCCTCCGCTACCCTGTCCCAATCGGTGTACCCCAAGGATCTGTCTTGGGTCCACTCCTTTTCTCTCTCTATACCCAGTCCCTTGGTGTGCTTATCTCTTCCCATGGCTTTCAGTACCATCTGTATGCCGATGATTCCCAGATCTACCTCTCTACGCCTGAACTCCCTCCGGCAACCCAGACCCGGATCTCTGCCTGCCTTTCTGACATTGCTGCCTGGATGTCCCACCGCCGCTTCAAACTGAACATGGCCAAGGCTGAACTTCTTATCTTTCCCCCTAAAACCTCCTCTCCTCTTCCTCCTTTTTCATTCTCTGTGGACAGCTCTGTACTCCTTCCTGTTTCCTCAGCCTGCAATCTGGGGGTTGTCTTTGACTCCTCCCTCTCTTTCTCCACACATATTCATCTTGTAGCTAAGACCTGCCGCTTCTTTCTCTATAACATTAGCAAAATCCACCCTTTCCTTTCTGAACACACTACTAAAACGCTTATCCACTCCTTAATCACCTCCAGTCTTGACTACTGTAACCTACTCCTTGCTGGTCTCCCTTTGAGTCATCTCTCTCCCCTTCAATCTGTTCAACACTCCGCTGCATGGCTAATCTTCCACCAGCCTCGTCATACCCATATTACTCCTCTTCTCAAGACACTTCACTGGCTCCCTATCAGTCTCCGCATCCAATTCAAACTTCTCCTGCTGACCTATAAATGCAATCTGCGGCTCCTCAGTACCTTTCTTCTCTTCTCTCTCCCGGGAACTCCGCTCTTCTAACCAACTGCTTCTCTATGTGCCCTTCTCTCCTACTGCCAACTCCAGACTTTGCTCCTTTCACCTTGCTGCACCTTACGCCTGGAACAAACTACCTATGTCTGTATGCCACGCACCTTCTCTAACCCTCTTCAAATCCAGGTTGAAGGCTCACCTCTTCGCTGCTGCCTTTGGATCTTGACTCACCTGATCTCCTTTTCCTTCCCCCTGTTTTACCCCTGTTTACGCCTTCTGTGTTTGTCTTGATTAGATTGTAAGCTCTGATGAGCAGGGACTGTCTCTTACATGTTTGTACAGCGCTGCGTACGACTGGTAGCACTATAAAAATGCTCAGTAGTAGTAATAGTAGAGTGGAAGCCTGCACTCGAAATTCTGTGAACTCAGAGACTATTGAGTCATCAAGGACCACTGGAACGGTCGCATGTGAACACATGCGCACAGCACCATCTCTATGGCCACCACCATCAATTCGAGGAGCTGAAGATGATCCCAGACTTGGAGAGCCTGCTGTACACAGAACACCACCATGCAATTCAATAGTCTGACTTTTTCCTCTGGCAGGAAAACTCTGCCCACTTGAGTATCAAAATGTGCTCCCAGAAACTCCAAGGACTGGGAAGGCAAAAGCTGGCTCTTTCCCCGATTGATCACCCAGCCGAGGCTTTCCAAAAAGGACACCACTCGGGACACCACCCAAGATGCTTCTAACAGGGAACGGGCTCGGATGAACCAGTGATCCACCACCATGGCCTTGGAGAAAGTCCTTGGGTCAGTGGATAACCCAAAAGGGAGGGTGGCAAACTGATAGTGAGAGCCAAGCATGGAAAAACTCAGCTTTTCTGCTTTGATCGGGATATGAAAATACGCTTCGGTCAGATCCAGAGAAGCCATGAACTCCCCACAGTGTACTGCTTGAATCACAGAGTGCAAGGTTTCAGGGGGCTCTTCCGAAGGGATGGGCTTCACCTTAATCAGGATGGGACCTGACTGCTGGCATTAACCTTTAAAAAAGAGATAGAGAAGCTTTTAAACTAGAAATTAGGGGAAAGCCGACAGTCACCCAGGAGTGCATGGTTCGGACAAAGGTATCCTTGAAGGATACTACCAAAAGCAGTGAGGTTCCAAAAGGGAGTATAGTAGCCCAAATGCCCTTGAGTAAGGAGCAGACAGAGCATAAAGATTCCAAATTACCCCTGCCTACCAATAGCTAGATTAATATGAATAAAATACAGTCTCTAAAATGCTTGTATGCCAATGCTAGAAGTCTAAACAATAAGATGGGAGAGTTAGAATATATAGCACTAAATGAGAGGTTAGATATGATTGCACTCTCAGAGACATGGTGGAAGGAGGATAACCAGTGGGACACTGTGATACCTGGATACACACTATATCGTAATGATAGAGCTGATCAAATTGGTGGAGGGGTTGCGCTCTATGTTAGAGAGGGCATTGAGTCAGAAAGGATTAAAGTTTTGCAGGGAACAAAATTTGCTGTAGAATCTCTATGGATTGAAATTCCATTTATGAAGGGGAAGGTGATGGCAGTTGGAGTATACTATCGACCGCCTGGCCAGAATGAACAAATAGATGATGAAATGCTCAAAGAAATCAAGGAAGCTAACAAAAGTCACAACAGAGTAGTAATAATGGGCGATTTCAATTACCCCGGTATCGACTGGGTCAGTGTCACAGCAGGACAAGCTAAAGAGATAAAGTTTCTAGATGGAATAAATGACTGCTTCTTGGAGCAGCTGGTTCATGAACCGACCAGAGGGGAAGCCATACTGGACCTAGTCCTTAGTGGAACGCCAGATCTGGTGCAAGAAATAAGGGTGTTGGGACCACTTGGCAATAGTGATCATAGTATGATCATGTTTGATTTAATTAGTGGAGGACAGATAGTAAAGGCATCCACAGTACTACCTTTTAACTTTCAAAAGGGAGACTATGATAGAATGAGAAATATAGTTAGGAAAAAACTAAAAGGAGCGGTTCCAAAGGTTAAAGACTTACAGCAAGCTTGGGTGTTATTTAAAAATACTATCCTCGAAGCCCAGACCAGCTGTATTCCACGCATTAGGAAAAGTGGAAGAAAGTCCAAAAAACTGCCAGCATGGTTTAAAGGTGAGGTCAGAGAGGCTGTTGCTGCCAAAAAAGCAACCTTCAGGAAATGGAAAAAAGAGCCAAATGATGAAAACTGGAAACAGCACAAGCACTGGCAAGTTAAATGCAAAGCATTGATAAGGCAGGCAAAGCGGGAATTTGAGAAGAAACTTGCTACGGAAGCAAAAACACAAATAAAGACTTTTTCAAGTACATTCGTAGCAAAAGGCCTGTGAGAGAGTCAATTGGACCATTAGATGATAGAGGGGTAAAAGGGGCAGTAAGAGGAAACAAGGCTATAGCAGAGAGACTGAATGAATTCTTTGCTTCGGTCTTTACTGAGGAAGATGTAGGGATGTTACCCAAGACTGAAGTGGTATTTAAAGGTGATACTGCAGAGGAATTGAGAGAAATATCGCTACACCGGGAAGATATATTACAACTATTTGATAAACTGAATAGTAGCAAATCACCTGGACCGGATGGTATACATCCCAGAGTGTTGAAAGAACTGAAATATGAGATTGCAGACCTGCTATTGGTAATCTGTGAACTTTCATTAAAATCATCTGTAATACCTGAAGATTGGAGGGTCGCCAACGTAACACCAATTTTTAAAAAGGGTTCCAGGGGTGACCCAGGAAATTACAGACCGGTGAGCCTGACGTCAGTACCAGGGAAAATGGTAGAAACCATCATAAAGAACAAAATTACACAGCATGTAGATAGTCATGGCCTAATGGGAGACAGCCAACATGGCTTTAGACAAGGAAGATCTTGTCTTACTAATCTGATATGTTTTTTGAAGGTGTGCATAAACAGGTAGACAAAGGTGAGTCGGTTGATATAGTTTATCTGGACTTTCAGAAAGCTTTTGACAAAGTCCCGCATCAGAGACTTTTGGCGAAGCTAAAAAGTCATTGGATAGGAGGCAGTGTACTATTGTGGATCGGGAACTGGTTAAAAGATAGAAAGCAGAGGGTAGGGCTAAATGGCCAATATTCCCAATGTAAAAAGGTGAATAGCGGAGTACCCCAGGGATCTGTACTGGGTCCGCTGCTTTTGACATATTCATAAATGACCTGGAAAAGGGAATAACTAGTGATGTAATAAAATTTGCAGATGACACAAAACTGTTTAAAGTAGTTATAACACAAGAGGATTGTGGAAAACTGTAGGATGATCTGGATAAATTGGAAGACTGGGCATCCAAATGGCAGATGAAATTTAATGTGGACAAGTGCAAAGTTATGCACCTAGGAAAGAACAACCCACACTATAGTTACACGATGCAAGGCTCCACATTAGAAACCACCACCCAGGAAAAAGATTTAGGAGTCATCGTGGATAACATGTTAAAACCCTCCGCCCAGTGTGCAGCGGCGGCCAAGAAAGCAAATAGAATGCTAGGTATCATAAGGAAAGGGATGGAGAATAAAACAAAGGATGTTATAATGCCTCTGTATCGCTCCATGGTACGACCGCACCTTGAATATTGTGTGCAATTCTGGTCACCGTATCTTAAAAAGGACATAGCGTTATTAGAAAAAGTACAGAGAAGAGCCACCAAATTGGTGAAGGGGATGGAAGGCTACTCCTATGAAGAGAGGCTAAGAAGGTTAGGGCTCTTTAGCCTGGAGAAGAGATGGCTGAGGGGAGATATGATAGAGGTCTATAAATTAATGAATGGAGTGGAACGGATAAACGTGGATCAATTGTTTACGCTATCAGAGTATAGAAAGACTAGGGGACATGTAATGAAGCTACAGGGTAAACTATTTAAGACAAATAAGAGAAAATATTTTTTCACTCAACGTGTAATCAAACTCTGGAATCTGTTACCGGAGGATGTAGTAAGGGCTGTTAGTATAGCTGGGTTTAAAAAAGGTTTGGACAAGTTCCTGGAGGAAAGGTCCATAAACCACTATTAAAAAGGGACCCAGGATATCAATGCTTGACCCAGTACAAGCATTGTGGAACCTGTCTCTTTTGGGGATATTGCTAGGTACGTATGACCTAGATTGGCCACTGTTGGAAACAGGATACTGGGCTTGATGGACCTCGGTCTGACCCAGTATGGCATGTCTTATGTTCTTATCCAGAAGTGCAGGATGCACAAGTGCTCGTTGACCCTCGAGGTCCAGAATAGGTCAGAAGGAACCGTCCTTCTTTGGTATCACAAAATAGATAAAGTCTCTGCTCTTGCCCCGCTTATCCAGGGGGATGGGCACCACCACCTTTAGACACAGTAACTTGTCCAAGGTGTTCTGTGCAGTGGCACCCTTGATCGCAGACCCGCAAGGGGAAATGACAAAGGCATCGGGAATTGGCTTTTTGCATTCCAGGACATAGCCGAACTGAATGGTGTCTAGCACCCAGCGATCCTTGGTAACTCAGGTCCATTCCTGAAAGAAAAGGCGAAGTCTGCTGCCCACTGGAGGAACCAAGGATTTATCCCTCAAATCATCATTACACAGCCCGAGAGGATCCTCTTCTGGATGGAGCTGGTCTCTTGGCCCACATGCTCCACAAACGGATTGAGAATGAGCTTGAGGTCCTGAAGCAGAGGGGAAGAAAGGTTTTCCAAGTTGGTAATGACGATATCCCGAGACCCCCGGGAATCCAGCCAGCATGCCCTTTGTGGTAGGGCAGAGGCTGACTAGAAAGGGGTACCATCCCACCTTACAGGCCCCTTGGACCTATCTTCCGGTATGCGGTAAGATTTAGTCTCACCTAGGTCCTTCACCAGCTTCTCCAAATCAGTTCCAAACAGAAGCTTCCCTTAAAAAGGCCAGGTGAGTCAACCGGACTTTGTAAGATGTGTCCGCTGCCCAGTGCCAGAGCCAAATCCAATGCCTTGACACTGTTGTCAGGGCACCATCCCTGGCCGCCAAACACACAAGGTCATATATGGTATCAGAAAGGAAGGCCATAGCTGACTCCAAAAGAGTGGTAGTATCATCAGGCGGAAGAGATTAAGAGACTGAATCCACTGCAGCAGGGCTCGAGAATTCAGGCTGTTACATACTGCCAGTTGTAGAATAGCAGCCACCATGGCAAACTGGCTGTTCAGCAAGGAATCCACCTTGCAGTCCAGGACATCCTTTAAGGCCGATCCACCATCCACAGGAATGGTGATCCGTCTGGTAACCGCCGTGACCTGGACATCCACCTTGGGAATGTCAAACCACGCGACACTCCTCCTCTGGGAGAGTATAGATGATCTCAGAGACCCTTAATCCTTTAGATAGGGAGTCGAGGGGACTCCCACTCCGACCAGATCATATCCTTGATCACCTCCAGGAACGGAAGACAGCAATGGATTCCTGCACCCCTTGAAGGAGCAGATGTACCTTCGGCTCCTGCTCCGTGCCGGAAGAATCCATCAAGTTCAAGGCAGATGAGACCCTGGTAATCAACGCTGCCAGCTCCTCCTTCCAGAACAGGTGGATCAAGCCAGCCTCAGCAGAATCTTCTGAAGGTGAGAGCACTTACTCATCTACATCAGGGCCCAATACCAAGCCATCTGAATCAGATGCAGAGTCAACATCTTGGATAGCTCCTAGCTGTTCCTCATCTCCAGGGAGTGTCCTTAGCCAGAGACAATCAAACAGGGCTACAACTGTCAGCCTGCCCAGCATAAGACTGCACTCAGGGGGCACCCAGAGGCCGCAGGGTCTGAATTACCACTCCAAAAGGAAAAGAATTCCAAGGAGGACAATCCAGAGTCCAGAAGCTCTCCTCTTCAATAAAATTCCCCAACACCAGGGGGCACATCCTCCACAGACTCCCTAAGTATGAAGAGCGGCTCACAGCATGGTCGCTGGAGCCTCCTGCTGGCTGAATATCCTTACCCATAGCGCTAGCCGATCCCTGAGGCAGGTAAGGACGGACTAACCACATCCCCCAGCTGCGTGGGGGAAAGCAGGCCCTCCAGAGGCTCCTCAGAAACTGCCATGAAGGAAGGGCAGAGTCCAGAATCCAAGGATGAGGCTCCTTGCTTGCCATAGGTCAAACAACATTTCCTGGAAGAAGACATAAAAGTTAGGGTAAGTATCACAAGAGCACACACTAAGGCTGCGTCAGATCACAAGCATGCTTTAACTGAGCTTTTAGTTTACATAGGTTAAAGGTGCTAGGGAAGGAGTGAATGTTGGAGTCGCTTGGGCATAACACAAGCTAGGACCGCATGACCACCAGGCGCACAATAGGCAAAAACTTGACTAACGCATGCAGCAATCAGTGGGAAACCCCCCACATATTGCCAACGATCGCTAGCAGTCCACCCCGAATTGCATCCCTCAGATACAGAATTGGAAGCCCCCAACAAGGACAATGACAAGGTCAAGCCTTAGTACTCACTCGCTGAGAGCCCCAGGCAGAGGATCCATGCTGGGCTCATCTCTACACCCCTGAAACAGCTTCACTGGCTGGCTTTGCAGGTAAGGTGGCTTGGAGGCAAATCCCTCTGAGAGCCTTCTACAATCTTCGGGAGAGAGCAGGGGGGACAGACGAGGAGGGAGGGAGCAGAGGTTGTGTGAGGCTGCCATACTCTTCCAAATCCTTCCAGTTTGTGGCTGCTCAACAGGCCCTTATCATGATAAGGGCATGGAGCTGAACCAATTTCCCTCCTCCTCCTGTGGCACGCTCAAGTAAGAGTCACCTTTCTATAATCAAGGTGGTCATTCACAAGCGTTTAATCAATCTCTTTTCCTCTCACTCCTCAGATTTTCTACAGAGGAGGAAATCCATCCACCATCTGCTGGAGAGAAAGAAACACTGAAGGGACCTCTGGTGGTTGTGTCAAATAGAGGCATAGGAGTGATGTCACTGAAACCTGGGCTTTTCATTAGTTCTTTTTCTCCACCATTCTGCTGGTAGCAGAATACAACCCACTTGTCTGGATTGGCATAGCAGGATGATATGGAACGAGAGTTCACCTCGGGTGCTTCATATCCTTGTACCTGTCCCGAAAGGAAGGATAGAGGAAATGACAGACACATCTAAATACCTCCCCGGTATAAATGCACAGAAGGTGAACCTCTTTCAACAGAAAGATGACTCTGGAACAAGGGGCCATAGGATGAGGGTGAAAGGGGATAGACTTAGCAGTAATCTACGGAAATATTTCTTTGTATTGTTACCAGGCATGGAGTTCGTTTGTGCCTACTTATAACTACAAATTAACACTCATATAATTGATCTGCATGCAAAGTAGCATGCATACCATTGTATAAAAATACAAATGAAAAAAAAAAACACACAAGTGAGAAAATTCAGAAAATACGAAAAGGAGTCTAATTTTGCACATCCGGCAAATTGTAAGTAATACACAACAGCTATTGGACACACTCCTGCAGGACCCCCTCCAATACCTTCCCAAGCTACCTCCAAGAAACACGGATCACTGCCTAAGCCACAGAAATATAACATGCCACCATCCCATAAAGCCTATGCCCTCCTCCTCGTACTAATCTTGTTCTGCTGATGTACGAAGGCTACCTATGTCACTACCATCTCCACAACAGCCCTACAAGCTCCACCCCCACACATTCCTTACCATCTACCAATATGGCAAACCACTTACAAGCACCCCAACAGGAGAACCACCAGATTAATAAGAATCCAACCATCAACCCACCCCAAGCTCCCCCATCAATATAGGACTCAACGCTAGATCCATCCGAAATAAGATGACTACCATTACAGATCACATTCAATCCCACCAAACTGACATTCTCTGCATTACCAAATCATGGCTTAAGAGCACTCACCAGGTTATCCTGAACCAAATTACACCTCCTACACACACAACATTTAACTGTCCTCGTACCCACAAGAGAGGTGGAGGGGTATTAATCCTAGCCCGAACAGATCTTAAGCTTAAAACGTCCAGGTCCACAAGCTCAGAACACTGTGATATAATCACCATAGAAAACAAAATACCTAGCCATCTGTCTAACCTACAGAGCCCCCAGTGCTGGTGCCGAGGAAACATCCAGCATACTTGAATCGATAAGCTCAGCCAACTCTCCCCATAAGCCACTTATATTACTAGGTGATCTGAACTTCACATCGGCATCCAGCAAGGAGGAAGCTGCTTTCCATAGAACAATGGAGTCTCTTTAATTTCACCAGATACCAACAGGACCTTCCCACCGCTCTGGCTCCACCTCAGATCTCATATTTGCCCCGAGAAACCTATTATATCAGAACAACATAATGCCTCCCCTGGTCACACCAATACCCTGGTCAGACCACCATGCCATACACTAAGATTCATCTCCCGCCAACACAAAAACCACAGAAAACACCTAACCCTGGAAGAAGATTCAAAGGATTCAACAAAGACCATTTCCTCAACGACACCCTCTACTACCTACCCCAGGACTTCACCAATCTCAACGAAGCAATCAATACCTGAAATACCACCATCAGTGCAGCCGCAAAAGCCCCTCACCCTCAAGGCACAAGGAAGCTAGAACAAAATCAGCTCCATGGTACTCTGAAGCAATAAGAGAAACCAAGAGAAACCTATGCCAGCAAGAGCGACAATGGAGACATGACTGGTCTGAAACCACATTAAAACACCACCAAATAATGCAACAGGAATACAATAGCCTAATCAATAGACACAAACAACAATACCACACCAACCTTATCTTAAAATCCTGCAAAAAGCCCAGAGAACTCTTTGAGATCATCCACACCCTTACAAACATTCCAACACAAAGAGAGGAAGACGAGATCCACCCTCAAACATTTGCTGATTTCCTCCTTGCTAAGAAAAAGCCCCCCCCTGAGGACCTCACCCCTGGATACCTCCAGCACTGCCATACCAACCCTGAACACAGGACCTAACACCTCACACAAGTGGAGTGAATTCTACATCCCTACAACCGAGCAAGTTGCCCACACTATTGCCGCTCTAAACACTAGCACAGCTCCTTCAGACTGCTGCCCGGTGGCTTGGATCAAATCAGCCAAGGAAGATCTGGTCAAATGCATCCATAATTAATAAGCTCCTCCCTAACTCAAGGCTACATGCCCCCTGCACCGAAGCAAGCTACCATCCGACCAATCCAGAAATATACCTCAACTGACAGTGCAGATCCTGCAGCCTAGCACACAATCTCTAGCCTTCCTTTTCTATCCAAAATAATTGAAAAGGTTATTCCGAGACAGCTCCAGGACCATATTGATTCACATGCCCCTCTGGACCCCCATCAACATGGCTTTCGTCCTAACCACAGTGTTGAGACCCTATTCACCCATCTATTTAACAACCTGCTCAGAGGAATCAACAATATAAAGAATAGTTTCCTGCTCGTATTTGTTGATATCTCCTCTGCCTTCGACACTATATCACACGGCACCCTTTTGAAGCGACTAAAAAGCTTTGGTCTCTACAACACCACTCTCAAGTGGTTTCAATCTTACCTTAGCGATAGACAACAAAAGGTCAAAATTGGAGCACACCTCTTGGCTCCTTTCTACACTGCACAGGGAGCCCCGCAAGGGTCCTCTCTGTCTTTAGTTTTTACACAGTAATTACATCCTTCCAACTCTCCTAGTATGCATACTTGTTTCTCCCTCTGCATTTTTCCACCACGGTCTGTCCTGCTGTTGGTATGGGGCCTTGATGAATACCTCATGTTACCGATTTTGCCGGCACGAGGATACAGTGTTTAATTTTGATTTCATTAATCATTTACTTGTGTGTTTAATACAAATAGATTGCGGTGACTCTTGGAATTTGATGTAATGCATATGCATGAATGACACCTTTGATCTCTCTTTGGCGTGAAAATAACAGTGTAAAAACAATCTCTCACTCCGGTACCGGCTTGCATTAGTTTTTGCTTCTGAGCATTCAAGAACAAGGGTTTCTGTTCCAGCCTGGTAAGATTCACCCTCCTTTTTATGGTTAGCAGCATTTTTTGCATTGGGCATTAGCTTTTTGGTATTATCAGCTCTTTTATTCATTGTTTTAGACTGGTAAGATACCTCCCCTTTTTACTGTTAGCAACATTGTTTTTCCGGCATTCTCAGCCGTTTTTGATTGGTTATTCTAACGTCAGTAGGGTTTATTTTGAGTAGTTTTTAGCATGAGATCATATGTAAATACATATGTCTTCTCATTCTTAATTATTTGTCATCTAATGTGGCTATATACACTGTGCTGATACTTTACTCGGCAGCAATGTGTGTTCATTTCTTTTTTAGAATCGGTTTCCTGAATTTAAACTGCTATAGGAGTTTTATAAGATAGAGACTCAAATTGCCCTGGATAAAATCTATGGGCTTCCCGTTTAGTTTTAGTTTTCCTCAATGATTTTATTTTTGTTCGTTTTTTACAGATTTGATCCTATGAGCTATTGCTCTTCCTACTGAATCTATATAGTGTGCTATTGTAAGTACCAGTGCGATGGTAGGCATTTTTCAGCTCCTCCTCATCTCTTTGTATTTTAATTTTTCATGTTTATTTATGTGGTGTTCAGATGTTAAACTAATTTATTATTCTGATTTGTATTCTGCCTGGTTTTGTTTACATGTTTTAAATATTTATATATATATATTTTAACTAATTATTCATATATTTTTCAATTATTTCCATTTTTGTTTTTATTGTATTGTTATTGCCTTTTATTTATTGTAATTATGTTGCTCTCTAAGGAAGTGTACCCCCTGAGGAAGGCTACAGCCGAAATGCATCAGGGATCTTCATTTAATAAAGCACCTGTGACATCCATATACCACTCGCTTGTTATGTTCTATACCCCAATCTACCTGGACATTCCGGACTATGCAACAATGTTGAAATGCTTTCCACCAACAACCTACATATAAAAAAATCAGAGGCATTAATCATCACTCATGACGCCTCCTTCACCCCCACAACCTCAATCGTTGTGGCAGACACCCCTATCTCAGTAAAAGATGAAGTTCAGTACTTGGGAGTCACCCTAGACTGCCACCTAAACCTACAAGCCCACATCAACAGATCCACCAGGAATGCCTTCCACAAGGTGACCACTATTCGAAGACTCAAACCTCTCCTCAGCCAAGACTATTTCTGTACAGTCTGTCAAGCTGTCATAACACCCATACTGGACTACTGCAATGCCCTTTTCCAAGGACTACCAAAACAAACCATCCGACCCCTTCAATTAGTCCAGAACACTGCCATCTGTGCCATCATATAACACCCCTCTTGAACCAGCGCCACTGGCTACTAATTACTTTACGTACCAAATATAAAGCTGTGCTGACCATCTTCAAAATCAGAAATAATGTGTCAACCGAAATCCTACAGGACCTGATTTGCACTACACCCATCAATAGACCAAGGAAACAGATCACCATAGACACCATTCCAACACCCAGCTCATATACACAAAAGCCAACAAGTCCACTGCGAAGAGGGCACTTTCACTTGCTGCACCTGCTATTTGGAACTCCCTTCCAGAGAAACTAAGGACCACCACAGACTTAAAAGACTTTAGGAAACTGCTAAAAACCTTCCTCTTCATTGATCACTTCAGTGAAAACACCTCAGTCTCCAGACTCATGTGTACATGCCACTTAGCGTTTGTATATATGTTCCATTGTAAATAAGTTATGCTTCCGAGCATTCCTTGCATGTCACCCCTCCCCATGGTTTCAATGCAAGTTCTCTGTAATGGTTTGAGTTATAATGTATACCGCTTTGATTTTATAAGGCGGCAGTATGAAAACTTTTTAAATAAATAAAAATAAAATCCCTAGTACTGAACGTATGCAACAGCCTTCCAGCGGAGGCGGCAGAGATAAGGGGAGTATCAGAACTCAAGGAAATATGGGACAAACACAGAGGATCTCCGAGTGTGAGGAAGGGACTGCAGAACAGTTCAGTAGTTCAGAAATATCTAACTACCTGAATGTAACTTGTCTTGAATAATTATTGAAAAGGCATGAGCTAAACCCAAATCCCCTGGACAGACTGGATATGCCATATCTTCTTTAGTTTACTTACTTAAAAGTATTCTAAGCAGAGAACAAACAAACAGCAGAGAACAAGGATGCTATTATTTTCTAGGTTTCAGGCCTACTAGAATTAGAATTGAACTCACTAATGACCAGTCACCATCTTGCAAGTCACCTTTTATACACCTGGCTAAAAAGCAGGCCATTAAAAGCAAACACCACGCAAACAGCAAAGCAAACAGCTGGAAGACTTGACCAAACATACGCCCAGACTTCAATTCTCAGCACATGAAATCTTTGAATGCCTTTGCTTATCTAGAAATGCTTCCTCATTCTTCTCCTTTGTTCACCTCTTACACCTTCTAAATGCTATTTTTCTGTCTTTAAACCTCACTTGTTGCTCACTGTCCCAGACCATTTTCTGCCAAAGAAAGCACTTGGGTAGCTGGGCTAGCTCCTGAAAGAAAGTCATAAACCATAAGCCATTATTAGCCAAGTAGCCTTGGGAAAGTCACGATTTATCACTGGATGAAAATAACAAGGAATCTATCTACTCTTCGGAATACTTTTTTTTTTTTTTTTATTGCCGAAACATGGCTTACTGATAAATAGGGCTTGCTACTGCAAGAGTCATGTAAACTAGGTTATACAATTTTACAGTGCCCTAGAAGGAGAAAGAAAGGAGAAAGAGGTTTCATTTATATATTGCGATGTTATAACATGTATCTTTAGTAAATCATGCCATGTCAGTAAAAATTCAAAATGGTAACTGAGGTGTGCAAAAAGGGCTTTGATTAGTCTACCGCCTTCCTGGAGCTTGGACTCGGGTGGTAGATGAGTAATATCTTTACATGCAACCTATCTGCTCCATCATCAATAACCACAAGATTCAATACACTATCTATGCAGATGACATAATGATCTACACACCAATCAACCTCAACAACCCAAACTACACAAAAATAGCGGACTGCCTTCAACAAATGACTAGCTGGCTACTTCAGAACAACCTGAGGGTAAAACTACAAAAAGACAGAAGCTTTCTATCACCTGAAACTCTGGATTCACCCCCACGCCCGCCTACTATCAATCTGAACACCACAATGATACCCATTAAGCCTGAAGTGAAATACCTCAAAGTCACTCTTGACAAAAAGCTGAACCTCCAGTCATACATTAGCAAAACTACCAAGAACTCCTGTCTCAAAATGAGAGTTATCAGACGCCTCAAACCGATACTCTCCCAGGATTACTTCCGCTCTGTTTACCAAGCTCTAATCACACTTATTCTGGACTACTATAACCCCATACAGGGGCGGCTCAAGGCAATCTGCTGCCTGAGGCAAAGTATGAAAAGGCGCCCCCCACCCCACCTTAGAGGGGGCGGAGCTTTTCAGAAATCCAATCAGAGACTGAACCAAACCAAAAAGCCGATTCGATTATATGGAGGAAATGCAAGATGTTTGCACACAGGGCCATATCGAGCTGCAATCACATCCTGTGAGACTTGCAGCTCGGACGCACGCCGCACCCCCCCCCCCCCATACCTCCGTCCAGCACTGCCTGCTCTTTCCCTGCTGCTGCTGCCCTCTGTTTTTTTCACGGAGGCGCCAGCAGCAGGGAAAGAGCAGGCAGCGCTGGATGGAAGTATGGGGAGGAGAAGGGGGCATGCGCCCGATCTGAAAGGCACCGGCACTTTAAGCCGATCTGTCCCTCCTTGACATCCAGTAGGAGGAGGGAGGGACCAGACCTGCTTAAAGTGCTGCAAAAAGGCTTGGGGAGCGCATTTCGGCTGCCTGCTATTGTCCTGCCAGCGGCGGCAGGGCAACAGCAGACAGCCGAAATGCGCCCCACAAGCCTTTGCGCCCTACAAGCCTTTGCGCCCTGTGTGGCTGCACCGCTTGCACAGGGCTAGGTATGGTCCCATTTGCACACCAAGGAACTAAAAGACAGCAAGAACTAACAGCACAGATTATAAAACTAAATTATAACTCATTTTTATTTTGTTGTTATAAACTGCGTTATGGTTCTTGCTTTTTCTTTTTCAACATGTATTTTGCTGGCACAGTAGGTGCAGAGCAGAACCAGGACAGTCACCCACAGAACTCAATATTTAAAAAAAAAGAATCTGGAGAGGACCCACGTGATGCGTGAGTAGGCAAGACGCTTTCTTGCTTGCTCCGGGGCTGCCCCGAGAAATCTTTGCTGAAACCTGCCGTTTTGCTGACTTGGGTGCTTGCCGAGGAGTGTCCAGGGTTGGGGAACTCTACCTGCTGAGTTAGAAGTGAGCGGTGAGTGTCCTCATGCCGAACCTGCCGAAAAAAGACAAGGAGAAGCCGACTAAGGGGCCGGAGCAGGCCCGTCCAAGATGGCGCAGCCGTCTTCCCCGAGCGCGGGAAGTGTGGAGTCAGCGTCGGAGGAGCTTGCCAAGGAGGTTGCTGCTGTGTTGGAGCCTAAGTTTGATCAGCTTATCAAGAAGTTGGACTCGCTAGGTGACTCGCTTGCGGAGGTCGGCAGGAGAGTGGAGGAACTAGAACACCGTGTCACCAGCGTGGAAGAGGGCGAAGGGCGCCTGGAAAGAGAGTTGGCCGCGCAAAAGAAGCAAATCGAATCTTTATTGCTTAAGACTGACGATCTTGAGAATAGATCACGGCGCAACAACTTACGAGTGATTGGTATACCGGAATCCACTACCGACAGCATGCTTATTCCTTTGGTTGAAGAATGGCTCCCCAAGGAGTTGGGCCTTACCTCATTGGTTGGAGTGCTCAAGGTAGAACGGGCACATCGCCTCGGCCGCCGGCGGGAAGACCAGCAGCGCCCCCGGGTCGTCATTGTGCGGATCCTCAATTTCCAGCACAAGGACCAGCTCCTTCGGGCCTACCGCGCAAAGGGGCAACTGCAGTTGGAGAATCAGAGAGTCCTGCTCTTCCAGGACTACTCAGCGAGGGTCACGGACCAGCGAAAGGTTTTTTCCGACATCTGTGCTGAGCTCTTTAAGCGGCAAATCCGTTTTATGCTTGCCTTCCCCGCGACCTTGCGTGTTTGGCAGCATGGCAAGTCCCTCATCTTCTCGACACCGAGGGAAGCGAAGGCCTTTCTGGAGGCCCTCCCTAAAGACAGTGCTGATGGCCGCGAAGGATGAAGTTGTCTTTGAGAGAGCGTGGGACTTATTCGAGGAGGCTCCGGTGAAAGTGCCGGTTCGAGAGCAGAGAGCCGCGTCTGTTGGCTGAATGGGGACTGCCATACTGAGGCTGAAATGCGGCCGCGAGCTGGACTGGGACCTAGACCTGGACTTGGGGTCTGCGGTGGGGGATCTGATTTATTTGTTGGGGGCTTGCTGTTCAGACTGTTTGCTGTTCAGATTGTTTGCAGTGCTTTATTATGTTGGGGTTGCTGTGCTCTGTATGTTTCATGTTGCCCTGGTATTATTGGTGAGGAGCTGCTACTGCTAATTTCTGTTACCTTTTGTTCTCTTGCTCTTCTCTTCTGTGGCCTGCCTACGCTTATAAAGCCCTCGGGGCAGCCCTGCAGCGTCACATTAGGGATCGCTACTCAGCGAGTCAGCTGAGGGTGAGTTGTGGATGCTTGGATGGGAGGGGTAGTGGGCTTGAACTTAGTGGGGTTAGGTTTAGTGGAACTGAGTTTAGAGGGGGTGTGTTTGGGTGAACATAAAGGATTGTGTAGGGTATTAGGGGGGGAGGGGTGGGATGGGACGGGGGAGGGGTTGGGTGGAAAGAGGGAGGCTGAGACCGGGTGTGTATGTGATATGTCTGTGTTAGGAGGGACAGTTGACGGTAACTGGTGTGAGTGTTGTGGGTGGGGTAGTACTGCTGTGCAATCTTGTTCTTCTAGCTTGGGGCTGAGGCTGGGCAGCCCTGGGCTCTTATTGTGGAGGAACTCGCTGGTATGGCCTTCTATTGCTAGGTGTGACCCATAATCTCCGACTACTTACTTGGATGTGGGGGGCATCGGGACTCCTGTGAAGCGTACTAAAATTCTACAAGCCTTAAAGAAATCCAAGGTCCATATTGCCTTATTGCAGGAGACACATTTGTCCCCTGAGGAGCATAAGAAACTGTGTAAAGATTGGGTGGGACAGGTCTTTTATGCCTCTGCAGGAGTGCGAAAGAGAGGTGTGGCAATCTTAGTTAAGAAGGGTCTGGCTCTGGAGGTGCTCGCGGAGGAGCGGGATCCGCAGGGTCGTTTTTTGTTTCTCCATATCCGAGTGAATGGGGAGGAGCTGTTTTTGGGGAACATTTACGCCCCTAATTCATATGAGCACCCCTTTTTCAAGGCACTCTTGCAGAGGATCATGGGTGCCCCCAAAGTCCCGCTGGTGATTGCGGGGGATTTCAATTGTCCTCACGACCCTTTTCTGGATCGATCGGGGGGGACTCGGGGAGGACGTGGGACGAGATGGGTCAACAAAGGGGTGGATTTCCTTTGCCGTTGGGGGGACCTTCTGGATGTTTGGAGAGTTCTGCACCAGGAGGAACGGGATTATACCCATCTTTCTAGGGCTCACCAGACTTGGTCCCGTATTGATTATATTTTGATCTCCCGGGATCTTTTCAGTAAAGTAGCGGGGTCGGAGATTGAACCGATAGTGGTGTCGGACCATGCAAAGGTCTTTATGGACCTCAAAGGTGGTCGGCCACCTGGGGGGAGATGGTCCTTTCCCCGACATCTCTGGCAGAGAGACTCGTTCCGTGAATTTCTCACGCAACGATGGCGAGAATATCAGAACGAGAATGAGTCCCCGGAGATCTCGGCAACCAATTTCTGGGAAGCGGGAAAGGTGGTACTGCGGGGGCACTTGATAGCTTATGTGGCCCGGGAGAAAAAGCGTGTAGATGCAAAAATCTTGGAGTTGGCGTGCGCCCTCCGAGAGGCAAAGAGAGAAGCCATAGAGGATAATAGTCGATTAGGGCTATACATCGACTGTCAGCGGGCTTTAAATGCTGCCCTTCAGGAGCGTGCGGTCTATTCGGACCAGTATTATCGCCACCAGCTATTCCGCTTTGGCAACCGCTCCGGTAAGCTTTTGGCTCGCTTAGTTCGGGGCAAAGGGGGAGTCCAGGCGGTTACGGCCCTTCGAGATGCTAATGGTGTGCGGCAGATAGGGGTGGACAATATTTTGCGAATCTTTGGGCAATTTTATCGCGATCTGTATACCCCGAGCATGAGAATCGTGAGGTGGAACGGGAGTTTCTTGGGAAGGTACCATTGCCTCAGCTCACGGAGGAGGATAGGCAGTACTTGAATAGAAATGTTACTGCAGAGGAGATTCGTAAGGTGGTACGCCAGGGGAAGCCCCATAAGGCGCCCGGGCCTGATGGATATGGTGTGGAGATGTATAAAATTCTGCTAGATTCGATTACTCCCACTCTGATGGCGGTATACGAGGAAGGGCGGGAACGGCGATCTTTTCCGCGAGATATGCGGACGGCAGTGATCACGGTGATCCCGAAGGAGGGACGAGATCCCGAAAGTCCTGCTTCGTACCGTCCTATCTCCCTCATTAACTATGACATGAAGCTTATAGCTTCCGTTCTGGCTAATCGGTTGCAGCAGCTACTGCCACAATTGGTAGGTCCGCATCAAGCGGGGTTTGTTAGGGGCCGGGACGCCTTTGCGAACATCACTAAGGTGTTGTTGGGCATGGAGCGATGTGCGGAGCTTGACGATCCGCTGCTATTAGTGAGCTTAGACGCAGAAAAGGCCTTTGATCGGGTCTCATGGCCGTATATGTTTGATGTACTGACGCGCTTTGGGTTTGAGGGTGCGTTTTTTGACTGGATTGCAGTGTTATACACACAGCCGTTGGCCTGTATCTGTAGTGGCGGGAGGTACTCCTCCTCTTTCGAGTTGCAGAGAGGTACCAGGCAGGGGTGCCCACTGTCCCCGTTGCTTTTTGTCTTGCAGCTGGAGCCGTTGTTGCTTACCATTCTGAATGATCCGCTCATCCGAGGTATGGTCTGGCGGGGTGGGGGTGTCAAGCTTAGCGCCTTCGCGGATGACATTTTGTTGTGCTTACGTGACCCTCAAAGCTCGCTGGAACGTGCCCTACAAATTTTGGAAGAATTTGGCTCGTTCTCGGGCTTACGTATCAATTCAGACAAATCTTTCGCCTTGGATGTGGGGGGTAGGTCCAGGAGTAACTGGATGGGGGTTTTCCCGCTGATTTGGGCCACTGGTCAGATTCGATATTTGGGAATCTATCTCCCTGACTGTCTCACACGTCTCTATGAGGTGAATGTGGGCTCGATGTTGGAGAAAACGTTGGCCCGATTTTTGAAGTGGCGGGATCTGCCGTTAACACTGATGGGTAGAGTGGCGCTTGTAAAAATGGTGGAATGGCCGCGCTGGTTATATATGCTGCGGCACCTCCCTGTCTGGCTGGCCCGGCGTGACTTGGAACTTTTGCAGCGGCATCTAGCTAGATTCCTTTGGAGAGGTCGGAGAGCTCGGATACCGTTGGCGGCTCTTCTGAAATCTGGCGAGGAGGGGGGCTTGGATCTTCCCTCCCTTCGCCAATATAACTTTCTGTGTCTACTTCGGCCACTTACGGATTTGATTCTAGCTCGAGGGAATTTTCTTCCCATAGAGCTGTTGATGAGATGGCGGGTTCCCTCCATAGAGTGTCTTTGTTGCATATGGGTCAACAGGGTATGTCACCTGCTAGTCGGCATTCTGTTTATCTAGGGGTTCTTAGGCAGACCTGGCGGCTGCTCTGTCAACTGCGGGGCAACTCTTGGCGATGCACTGACTGTTTGCCCCTGGAGGGTAACCCGATGTTTGCGCCGGGGAGGCAAAGCGTGGCAGGGCGGCGATGGGCGAGCGCTGGACTTGTTTATATTGGGCAGTTGCGAATGCAGGAGGGCGTAGCCTTGGACTCTTTTCAATCTTTGGTCCGCCGCTTTGCCTTGGATCAGCGCTCCTTCTATTTCTATCTGCAGTCTCGTCACTATGTCCATGAACTTCAGACTGCACAGGGTTTGCGCTGGGGTAAAGAAGGTCTTTGGGAGCTTTTTGACTCTTTGGGTGAGGTCACTCCGCTGCGGGATCTTCGTCGGCTTTTCTGGTTAGAGGGCACGGAGGGGCACCTTGCGATCTTGAGCGAGAGATGGTCTCGTGAGGGTCTCTTGTGGGTCACACCGACTCTCCTGCAGAAGGCGTTCTCCAAGATTAAGCAGTGTTCGGAATCAATGAGGCTGAGGGAAATCCAATATAAGTTTCTCTGGCGGGCCTATGTATCGCCGGTGCAGGCCGCTAAAATGGGCCTGACCCCCACGGACTTGTGTGGGTGGTGCAAGGTGAGCAGGGGAACCTTGTTGCATAGGTTTTGGCAGTGCCGTGTGATTAGGGGCTTTTGGGACGCTGTGTTCACCAAATTGGCAAGTTGGCGAGGACTGGATGTTCAACCTTCCGCAGAGTGGTGCCTTTTTGGCCTCTATCTCGGTGTCACCCCGATTGAGGTGGCGTGTCGATCCCTCTATGAGCGGGGTTTCCTGGTTGCCAAACAATGTGTTTTGACTAATTGGCTGGAGCTCCGACCCCCGACTCTTAACTCTTGGGTTAGGGCTATGCTGGAACTGCAAACTATGGAAAGGATGACGGCTTCTCTCTTGGGTGGGAGGAAATTAGCTGACTCGACTGCTGTCTGGGAGGGGGTAGTTTAGTTGTTTAGTCGTTAGGAGTGGTGAGACCATCTCCTTTCTTCTTCATCTCCTTTTGGGGCCTTCGGACACTGAGGGGAGGTCTTTGCCCTCAGCTGCCACGCGCATATTCGCGCCTTGCTGTCTGCCCTAGACAGCGGGGATGCTGCCCACATACACAACTCTGTTAGAGTTATGGTATAGGTCTCGGCGGGGTGGGGGGTATGGGTTAGGGGGGGGTGGGGACTGGATGGGTGGGGGGGAGGGAGTGGTGATATATGGGGGACTAATCTTGGTGAACGGGGTCGGGGAGATATATGGTGTTGGGGAGCTGGTGTGGGCTGTCTGTGGATTGTGGGGTTTTTGGTAGATATTTGATGTGTTCTTTGTGGGGGGAGGAATTTCTCCTTTCTCTCTTCTTGGGAGGGTGGAGCTTGTTTCTTTTGCTGAGCCCGTCCATATGTTTGTTAGTATACCACGTTGCTCTTTGATTGTTGCTGTGTTCTGTTGTTATATGACTTTTAATAACAATAAAAATTATTTTCATAAAAAAAGAATCTGATTCTGATCATCTCACTAACAACCACCACTATTCTCCAGTACCAGGCATATTGTGAACTAATAAAAAACCCTACAACAAAGAGCAAACCTACCATACCATATATCAGCACAAACTTCCAAAACTCACATAAGGAGCCCATCCAAAAAAAGCATCACTGTAAATACTACAGTGGGCCCTGGAACATCCATACACTTATTTGAAAAGCTGAACAAGTCAAATTACTACAGTACAGTATAGATCTTTATATACAAACTTCATGTTAACAGAACACCTGAATTCAGTCACACATTTGCAACATCGATCCTCACCAAGTACAGAATAAGTAACCACCATCTAAAGTAAAAATAATATGTAGACAAAATTTAAATTGAAACCCCAACAAGTCAGAGTCCACATGCAGTGCAATATCAGATAAATAAGAGATGCAGTTCCCCAATACTGTGTAAAATATAAAAATAGTACAAAGTCCAATCACTAAAATTAAATAAAATTATTTTTTCTACCTTTGTTGTCTGACCATTTTATTCTCTGATCATGCTAGTCCCGATCTGAGGCTTCTGCTTTCCTGTCTTCTCTTAGCTCTCTTTCTGCGGTCTATGGTCCATCTGCCATTTCTTATCTCTTGTTTTGTTGTCTTCACTTCCTTCCATCAGCCCATTTCCAGTTCCAGTAACCCTCCCCAGTATCAGCCCCCTTTCCAGTCCTTCCCTCCCAGTACCTTCCATTGTCAACTGCCTTGCATTCCCACGACTACAACTGGTGTTCATTCCCTTCCAGTCCCCCTCCTTCCCCACTGTCCAGCCCCTTCTAGTCCAAATACCATCCCAGATATTAGCTCATGTCCACTCTCAGTGCCACCCTCCAGGTCAGCTCCCTTTCAGTCACCCTACCCTCTTGTCCATCCCCCTTCTAGTGCCATTTGCATGTCAGCTCCCTTCCAGCCTTTTCCCCATTACCCAACCACCTACCACTCCCATCCCCAAGTGTCAGCTCCCTTCCAGTCCCCCTTCAGTACATCCCAGGTGTCAGCTCCTTTCCAGCCCCCTCCTTCCCCCGCGTCAGCTCCCTTCCTGCCCCCTCCTTTCCCTGGCAGACCCTCCCATTATCTGCTCCCTTCCAGTCCCATTCTACCATCCTCCCGCATCAGCTCATTTGTAGCCCTAGCCCTTAGTTTTCTTCCAGGGCCAGCAGCACTCTCCTCCCCTCCCCCATTAGCCCACTTCTAGTCCTAGCCACCCATAGCCCATTACCAGTCCTAAAAAACCCCCACCAGCCCACCTCCAGTCCTACCACCCATCAGCCCATTTCCAGTCCTTGCCCCCCCCATAGCCCATTACCAGTCCTAACCCCCCATAGCCCATTACCAGTCCTAAACCCCCATCAGTCCATTTCCAGTCTTTGCCCCCCCATAGCCCAATACTAGTCCTAACCCCCCCATAGCCCATTATCAGTCCTAACCCCCCCATCAGCCCATTTCCAGTCCTAGCCCCCCATAGCCCATTACCAGTCCTAAACACCTCCCATCAGCCCACCTTGTCAAACCCCCCACCCATCAGCCCACTTCCAGTCCTAGCCCCCCCATCAGCCCATTACCAGTCCGAGCCCATTACCAGTCCTAAACACCCCCCATCAGCCCACCTCCAGTCCTAACCCCCCCATCATCCCATTTCCTGTCCTATAACCCCCCCATAGCCCATTACCAATCCTAACCCCCCCCCATCAGCCCATTACAAGTCCACTCCTAATCCCCCCCCCCCGGGAAATAAAAAAAAAGAACCTGGCTGTTGAAGCTGCTGCCGTGGCGGCAGCAGGAAGTGCCCAGCGGCTGCCCCAGCAGAGCCCTCCTGTCTCCCTTAGCGCGGCTTACAGAGCCATGAAGGGTGAGTTTCCCCATCTCCCTTCACAGCTCTCTAAAGCTGCGCTGAGGGAGACAGGAGGGCTCTGCCGGGGCAGCTGCGGGGCACTTCCTGCTGCTGCGGCAGCGGCTCCTCTCCTTGGGTTTTTTATTTTGTTGGTTTTTTTTATGGCCGGCAGCGGCAAACTCACCCTCCTTTTCCAGGCAGCCATGGCTCTCTGCCTCGTAGAGAACCGCGGCTGTGCTGTGATTGCAGTTTTAAACAAAAACAAAACCTGTGCAGAGCCTTCCCGCGTCTGTGAAAGAACCCGTGCAGCTTTGTCCCGCCCCCAAATGAAGTTACATGTAATTTCCTTTGGGGGCGGGACAAAGCTGCACGGGGCCCTTCACGGA
This sequence comes from Ichthyophis bannanicus, assembly GCA_033557465.1. Taxonomy (NCBI): domain Eukaryota; kingdom Metazoa; phylum Chordata; class Amphibia; order Gymnophiona; family Ichthyophiidae; genus Ichthyophis; species Ichthyophis bannanicus. Next base: position 25,704,213 of record CM066042.1, read on the forward strand.
GGCGAGAAGGCTCCGCACCGGTTTTGTTTCTCTTTAGAACTGCAGTCACAGCACAGCCGCGGTTCTCTAAGAGGCAAGGAGCTGCGGCTGCCTGGAAAAGGAGGGTGAGTTTGCTGCTGCCGAGAAGCAGACTCGGCAGCAACTTGTGCACTTCTTTTTTTAGGATTTTTTTTTAACTTTTGAAGGCGAAGTGAGGCAGCTATTTTGGGGGCATTTTTTGCCGCCCTCAAGACTTTGCCGCCTGAGGCAGCTGCCTCACTTTGCCTCATTATAGAGCCACCCCTGACCCCATATACCTTGGGCTTCCAAAACAATCACTCCGCCCCTTACAGATGGCACAAAACACTGGTTCCTCAAAGCACGTACACATCACCCTCATATTGAACCACCTCCAATGGCTCCCCATTTATTCCCACATCAAATATAAAACACTACTAAATATCTTTAAAATCAAACAGAACCTCTCGGCAAAGTCTGCAAACCTTCATTACCACTAACTCAAGCACCAGACCCAGGAGGAGATGCACCACGGACACAATCACAACCCCCAGTGCCTTCACCAAAGTGAAGCAATCTACATCGGGGAGAGCACTATCTCTGGCCTCTCCCGCCCTATGGAACTCGCTCCCGGACTGCCTAAGAACCACTGAGAACATTAAGGACTTTAGGAAGTTGCTCAAAACCACACTCTATATAGAATACTTCAGTGACATCACATGACCCAACCACAGGACACAATGATCTGCGTTGTAATTGCTCCTGCCCCTCCTTACCCCTACCTCTTACTGCCCCCTCCCCCACCCCGATCTCATAACCCCACCTATCCCATCAGATGAACCAACATTTCCCCCTTGTATATTGCTCATTTTGTATATAGCGCACCTTGTACATGGTTATACTACAATATTACCTACTTAACCACATTGTAACATCCCACTGTATGCCTCCACCCTCGTTCTATGTAACATGTTTGGTTGAATTGTAAACCACTTTGATTTAAGGATAAAGTGGCATAAAAATCATTTTAATTAACAAACAAACAAATATCAGATGAGTAATTGTCCAAATCATTTTGTTACATATTTTACTTCTCTAATCTTTACCAAATTAATTAATGGAATAACACATACTGCGGCACATTTATTTATTTATTATTTATTTATTTTTATTTATTTATTTAACATCTCTTATATACCGCACTATTGTCATCAGCGCGGTTTACATGGAACAAACATATACATACAGGGAACTGTAGTGCATTTTACAAGTAACGGGGTTTTTGAACTTGGGATTAAAAAGGTAAACTATATAGGCTAACTAACTATTTACAGAAAATTCAAATACATTAGTCACATTCACCAAGCCTCACACTAGTAACATAAATACGAGCCATGTTACTGGTGTGGGGCTTCATGCTAACTGCAGGAGAGTGATTACAGCCTGCAGTTACCTTGGGAGCAACAGAGGTGGCGTTAGTTGCTTCTGCACTACCTGCACCAAGCACAGATAGTGCAGGTTTCAGACGTCCATGCGGCAGCACTGAGATGGGAACACCCCCATCCTGCCTAGCCATGAGCTAAGGTAGTGTGGGATTTTTAGTGCATTGCCCAAACCGCGCTGAACCCTGCATTAACAGGTAGTGTGTTTTAGTAAACATACCTCATAGAGAGACATCAATTGGATTGGATTTTATTGTCTACGACAAACGAAGAGAGACCAATTGTGGGGCTTGTGTTACCTCCCCCCACCCACCCACCCTATGGTTGGATCATTAGAATTCACTATTTATATGTTATATCAGTTCAACAAATGAATAGAGGCAGAATTGATTCTGATCAGTTTTGGGGAGAGATTTTGAGACAAAAGATCAATTATTTTTAAGAGGACAGTTCATTAGATAATTTAGCTAATGAATGGAAAAGAGAAATTAGACTTACCTGCTAATTGTAGTTCCTTGAGGAACTCCAGTTCAGTCCTTCACCTCTGGGTAGTGTACCTCTTCCTGCAGCATGGAGACTGGTCATGTCAAAATTGTGACATCACTGGATGTACCCTGCTGGTCTCTCCCACCAGCCCCAGTGAACTATTGACAAAGCAGACTCAAAGGAGCAACAAATAAGTAGCTATAGCATTAAAACCAACTTATAAAATCTAACTTTTAACTCTTAAATCTAACATCCCTTTTATTAAAAAGGAAACTTTTTCACTCACTTTCTCTTTCCTCCAAGAACCAGATAAGCAAGCAAGCAAGCAAGAAAGGCTCGAGTAAGAGAACCACATTGATTCCGAGACTAGTAAAGGTTTTTACACTCTTTGTGATTGGTACTCCTCCCCGCAGAACCAACTGACCTCTGAACTAATCATCCCCGGGCGGGAATCAGGACTGAACTGGAGTTCCTCAAGGAACTACAATTAGCAGGTAAGTCTAATTTCTCTTTCCTTATCGTTCCTCCAGTTCAGTCCTTCACCTCTGGGATGTAACAGAGCAATAATCATTGGGAGGGACCTGTCCACCCGGATCGCAACACCACCGACCCGAAACAGGCATTGTTCGTCACCTGAACATCCAGGCGGTGGTGTTTACTGAAGGTGTGGAGAGAAGACCAAGTGGCCGCTCTGCAAATCTCCACTGGCGGAACCAAACTGTGCTCTGCCCAAGAAGTCGCTTGCGCTCTAGTAGAGTGAGCCCGTAACCCCACAGGCACCTGACAACTTTGCAAAATATATGCGGATGCTATTGCTTCCCGGACCCATCTGGAAATTGAAGCTTTGGCTGCCACTTCCCCTTTACGGGGACCACCAAACAGAATGAATAGGCGTTCAGACTTACGAAAGGTTTCTGAAACCTTTAAGTATTGACGCAGAATTCTCTTTATGTCCAAGCGCCGCAGACTACGGTCAGTGGCGTTCTCCTCCATAGCTCCTAATACTGGTAAACAAAACCGATTGGTTCATGTGAAAAGGAGAAACTACCTTGGGCAGAAGAGATGGTACTGTACGCAACACCACCTTTTCTCTAGAAAAAGACAAAAACGGCTCTCGACAGGATAAGGCCTGCAATTCCAACACTCGACGTGTCGAACAAATGGCCATTAAAAATACTGTCTTTAAGGTTAAATCCTTGATTGAAACTTGATGCAAGGGCTCAAAAGGTTCCCTAGACAACGCCCCCAGGACAAAGTTGAGATCCCACGGAGGCACCACCATTCTGCGAGAAGGGTGCAACCTGGATACCGCTTTCAAAAAACGAACCACGTCGACGTGAGAGCCCAAGGCCACCCCCCTGGACTTTACCTCTATAGCAAGAAAGAGTCACCAGCTGGACCCTTAAGGAGCCTTATCAAACCCGTCCTGTAAGAAATTTAATACCACAGGCACGGAAACCGTGGAAGAACAGATTTGCGTCTGAGAGCGCCAATCCTCAAATATACGCCATATGCGCACATAAGCTAAGGATGTGGACCTCTTTCTGGCCCGAAGTAACGTCGCAATTACCGCTCCAGAATAAACTTTTTTTCTTTAAGCCTCGCCCCTTCAATGGCCAAGCTGTAAGTGAGAACCGATCCACCTGAGGCATTTGAAGTGGACCCTGAATCAAAAGATTCTCCGTTGTCGGTAACCTCCAAGGATCCCCGTCGAGAAGTCGAACTAGATTGGCATACCATGGACGTCTCGGCCAATCTGGTGCCACTAACAGTAGTCTCCCCCCCGATAAACCCTGATGCCCTCAACCACTCTTCCTATGAGCGCCCACGGGGGGATGACATAGAGAAGATCGGGCAACGGCCAATGTTGCATCAGGGCATTGATCCCTTCCGACATCCTTTCTCGTCTTCTGCTGTAAAAGCAACTTGCCTTGGCCGAGAGAAAAGTCTCCATGAGATCCATAATCGGAGGACCACATCTGCGGACTATCTGAGCAAAAGCTTCCGGATGAAGCTCCCAGGGGAGATGTTTGTTCAGGGAATCGTTCTGGTGCAACCAATGCCAGAGTAACGACTTCTGCAACGGCCGCATGTGAGCTCTGGCCCAAGGTACTACCTCCAGGATTGCCGCCATTGTTACTAGCATGCGCAGGTAGCTTCACGCTGATGGAGTTGGAGTCGACATGAACTTGCACACTAGTTGCCGAAGAGCTTGAGCTCGCCGATCTGGCAGAAACACTGCTCCCACTTGTGTGTCGAAGCGCACTCCCAAGTACTCTAGCACTTGGGACGGAACCAAACGGCTCTTGGCAGCATTGACTACCCAGCCGAGACCCTGCAGGAACTTTACCACTGTCTGTAACCTGCATGCTCTCGACCTCGGATTTTGCGCGAATCAACCAATCGTCGAGATAAGGATGAACTAAAATGCCCTCCTTTCGCAGCACCGTCGCTAACACCACCATAACCTTGGTGAAGGTGCACGGAGCCATCGCTAGATCGAAAGGCAATGCCTGAAACTGGTAATGTCCCCAAGGAAGAGCAAACCTTAGAAACTTCTGATGAGTTGATCTGATAGGGATGTGTAAATACGCCTCGGAAGTCAAGAACTCTCCCTTTTGAACCGCCACTATTACTGAACGTAACGTTTCCATCCAAAAGTGAGGCACTTGAAGACAGCGATTCACCCCTTTTAGATCCAGAATAGGCTTGAGTGATCAGTCTTTTTTTGGAACTACGAAATCAATAGAGTAACAACCGACGCCATAACCCTCCTGCAGAACCAGCAATACTGCTCCTAACTGTAAGAGACGATCCAATGTTTGTCATACTGCCAGCATTTTCTGCTGCCCTTTGCAAGGCGAAAGCACAAATGAATCTAGTATGGGACGAGCAAATTCGAGAGCATAACCTTCGCGTATTATCTCCCACACCCATTGATCGGACGTTATTTGGACCCAGGCAGGAAGAAATTCCTGAAGTCGACCTCCAATCGGTTGACTTCCTACCCAGGCCTGCCTCGCTTCATTGTGGCTTTTGTACCGACACGGTTGAGGAAGCTGCGAAACCTCTACCTGCTCCTCGGAAGCCACAAAACCCTTGGGCAAATCTTTCTCTTTGGAAACCTCCCAAACGAGAGGTACAAAACTTCTTGAATTCTCTAAACTGGCCTCACGAGACCGAAAGTGACCTCCCCTGCTTAGGTTTGTGTTCCAGGAGCCTTCCGCCTTTGGACTCACCCAAATCCTTAACCAACTTGTCCAGGTCCTCAAACAACAACTTTCCTTTAAAAGGAAGCTTACCGAGATGCGACTTAGAAGAACCATCTGCCGCCCAATTTCTCAGCCACAGATAATGGCGAGCGGCTACCAATGAAGCCATACTATTCGCTAATGCTCTAATTAAATCATAGTGGACATCTGCTAAATATGCCAAACCTGATTCCAGCCGTGTCACATCCATTAAGCGCTCCTGTGCCTGTTGAGTGGGCTGCTGTAAGCGTTGGGACCATCGGAGGCAAGCTCTAGCTACCCAAGCCCTGCAAATGGAAGCCTGCAAGGAGAGAGCATTAACCTCAAAGGCTTGCTTCAACAATCCATCCACCTTCCTGTCTTGCGCATCCTTCAAGGCAGTGCTGCCTTCCACCGGAACAGTCGTCTTTTTTGTGACCGCTGACACTGCTGAATCTATACATGGAGAGCAAAATCTATTCATAGTCCTAACGCCTCTTAGTTCAGATTCTGGCAAATCCCATTCATCTTGGATCATCCGGTCAACTACCCGGTGAACACAAAACACTGCCAGAGATTGCCGCACTGCCTGAATGAGAGGATCCTCCAGACCCTCTTCCTCCGACGGCTGGATCGAAGCAAGGTTGAGCGCCTGAAGGGACTCCGTAATTGGCGCCATAAGCTCTTCCTTCCGGAATACTCAAATGATCCTCATCTGATCCTCAGGCTCCGGGATCTCCCCTTCTTCAAGCTCCTCCATTCCTGATTCAAGTTCCAACTCTACATCCTCCACATCAGGCCACTCCGCATCCAAAGGTTGATCCTCTAGAGGTCGAGCCCTCTTAAGAGGCCTCACCAGATTGTTACTAATCATTTGTAGTCCGGATTGCTGTACCGTAGCAGCCAGCGGCAACGGATCTGACACCGACTCCTGCTGTTGCAAGGAGCCTGCACGGGAACGCTCCCCAGCGTCCAATTAGAAAGCTTTTGGGAGCATCCCACAGCACCTGCGTGCTGCCTTCCCGCCTTTCCCAACTGCCTCTCTCCAGTTCTTCGTTTTCCGCGGAGCCAGCAGGTCATGTTCCTGTCACCGCAGAATATTTTCTTCTTTTTGTGGTCGCGTCTGCCTTCCTCGACGCTTTACCGGTACCACCGGTTTTTTCTTTCTTCATTCTTTTCTTTTTAAAAAAAAAAAAAAAATTCTTAGTACTTTTTCCTTTTCTTTTCAGGTGCACGTGCCATTTTGGGCCTTAGGCCCAGGATTTTTTCCATAATGGAGAAACCCTCCTCGTGTTTTAAAAAGTGCACCAAGTGTGGCGGGTACCATCTCCGTCACCGACACCCATGAGTGGTGTCTGAAATGTTTAGGTCCTGACCATAGATTATCCAAGTCCACAGCTAATCCTGCTAGAAAGAAATCTTTCAAGAAACCATTCTTTTCTAAGAAGAAAAGATATTATCCTGCTTATGCTCAGCAGGGACGTTCTGCAGGTCAGCTTGTCAGGAAAGGTCAGCAACCACCCAAACAGAAGAAAGCAAAGACTGCTAAGCCTCAGCCGTCCCAGCCTCCACAAGGCGTTTGACTTTCAGCTACAGAACTTAGCCTTCCTGGCTCTCGTGGGACCAGAGCCTTTCACCATTCCAGGAAGGTTATGTCACTTTGCCCCCAGATGGGGGCAAATAACAGCAGAGCATTGGACACTCTCCATCATAAAGGAGGGGTACAAGCTTCATTTTTCGAGCATGCCCCCTCCCACAATAAGGCAGTTCAATTCTCCGACCTCTCTCATCAACCTGTTAGGTCAGGAAGTCACTATGCTTCTTGCCCAAAGGGCAATAGAAGAAGTACTCATCCATCAGAAGGGTACAGGGTTTTACTCCCCCTATTTCCTTATCCCAAAGAGAACAGGGGGATACAGACCTATCTTGGACCTAAGAGAACTGAACAAATTCCTTGTCAAAGAGAAATTCAAGATGATTTCTCTCGGAACTCTGCTGCCATACCTTCAGAGTCAGGATTGGCTTTGTTCTCTAGATCTCAAGGATGCGTACACCCATGTTCTTATCCATCCAACTCACAGAAGGTTCCTTCGGTTCCTTTTTCAAGGAAAGCACTATCAATACAGGGTGCTTCCTTTTGGCCTGGCCTCAGCTCCAAGGGTGTTCACGAAATGCATGGCTGTAGTAGCAGCATTTCTACGCACTCTAGGGATATTCATCTTCCCCTACTTAGATGACTGGCTCATTCGAGCCCCAACAGTCAGAGGCCAGGACTTCTCTATCCTGCACAATGCGTATCCTTCAGTATTTGGGTCTGGTAATAAACATTCCAAAATCCAGTCTAACTCCCACTCAGTCTTTAGAGTTCATAGGAGCTTTGCTGGATACCAGAAAGGCAAGGGCCTATTTCACCCAGGCCCGCTGCCTTCGCATTGTGCAGTTAGCTTCTCAAGCAGTGCTAAAGCCTAATCTCACTGCCCGAGAAATGCTACAACTACTAGGCCACATGGCATCTACTGTGCATGTGGTTCCCTATGCTCACCTTCATATGAGGGCAGCCCAGTGGACTTTATCCACTCAATGGACCCAGGCATCAGGATGCCTGTCAGACAAAATAGCAAACACAAGTCGCCTTATTTTGTCCCTCCAATGGTGGAAGTCCACTCAAAACCTGTTGCTGGGGACCCCTTTTCAACAACCCTTACCCCAAGCAACTCTCACAACAGATGCTTCTCCGATGGGTTGGGGAGCTCATCTGCAGGACCTCTCCACCCAAGGCACCTGGTCTCCACAGGAGACTCATCTACATATCAATCTCTTGGAGCTCAAAGCAATCTTCCTTGCTCTTCGAGTGTTCCACACCCTGCTCAGCTACAAGACAGTCCTTAATCATATGGACAATCAAGTAGCCATGTTCTACGTGAACAAGCAGGGGGGAACAGGCTCTCTGTCGCTTTGCAACGAAGCTTTGTGACTATGGGCCCTCGCCAGAGAGCATCAGATTCATCTCCTGGCAATGTATCTTCCAGGCATACAAAACTCTTGGGCAGACAGACTCAGTCGAGTTCTGCTTCCACACGAGTGGTCTCTGCATGCAGACCAGGTGACCAAGATTTTTCAAATTTGGGGAACCCCGGACATAGACCTCTTTGCAAATCCGTGGAATGCCAAACTTCCCCGGTTCTGTTCCAGAATTCCGGCTCAGGGGGCTCAGGCCAGGGATGCTTTCCTCCTTTACTGGGGTCAAGACTTCCTGTATGCCTTTCCACCCATTCCCCTAATTCCCAAAACCCTGTTCAAGTTTCAGAGAGACAGAGGCCGTATGATTCTCATAGCTCCACATTGGCCAAGGCAAGTGTGGTACCCTCTGCTTCTACATCTCTCTCAAACTCCCTCCCTGGAGTTAGGGCCCGCTCCAGATCTCCTATCCCAGGAGGACAGAATGTTATGGCATCCCAATCCCCAGTCTCTGCGTCTCAGGGCTTGGTTGCTGAAGGCCTAGATCTCCCTGATCTTAATCTCCCTCAGCAAGTAAAAGATATCCTTTTTGCTTCCAGGAAACCTTCCACAAGACGCTCTTATGCTTTCAAGTGGAAAAGGTTTACCATATGGTGTTCGCAGAAGGGTCTTAACCCCCTTGCGATACCTCTGGAATCATTGCTGGAGTATCTCCTTCATTTGTCCAATGCAGGTCTTAAGACTAACTCAGTAAGAGTCCATTTGAGTGCTATTGCAGCTTCCTTTAAGTCTCTAAATGGACAGCCTATTTCCTCTCATCCTCTTATAGCAAGATTTATGAGAGGCCTTCTTCTAACTAAGCCTCCCATTAGGCCACCACCGGTGGCATGGAACTTAAACCTGGTTCTTGGGCAGCTCAAGAAGCCACCTTTTGAACACTTAGCTACTACCTCCTTGAAATTCCTTTCTTGGAAGGTTATCTTTCTCATTGCAATCACATCAGCACGTCGCATTAGTGAGTTGCAAGCGCTAGTAGCTGATCCACCTTATACAAGGTTCCATCATGACAAGGTAGTCCTTAGGACTCATCCACACTTTATGCCAAAGGTAGTCTCGCCTTTTCATCGAAACCAAGCGGTCTACCTACCTGTGTTTTTTCCAAGGCCTCATGCATCAAATGCAGAGAGGAATCTTCATACCTTGGACTGTAAAAGAGCTTTAGCCTTTTAATTACAAAGAACACAGCAACATAGAAAGTCCTCTCAACTCTTTGTTGCGTTTGATCCTTCTCGTTTGGGACTTCCAGTCTCCAAGAGAACACTATCCAACTGGATTGCTCAATGTATATCCTTTGCTTATCAGAGTAAAAATCTTCCTCTGGAGGGCCATGTCACGGCTCACAATTTGAGAGCCATGGCAGCTTCAATGGCTCATCTGCACTCTGTGTCTATCAACGACATCTGTCGAGCAGCCACCTGGGCCTCGGTTCATACCTTCACAGCCCATTACTGCTTGGACAAGGACTCCCGCCGGGATGCCTTGTTTGGTAAGGCTGTTCTTCAACACCTGTTCCATACCTAATCAACTCCTACCCACCATTCCTGGTAGGATGCCAGAGATCCATGGAGGGAAGTGGAGCCCTGTTCAGGGGCACACAACTACTGGGGTTTCTCCCTTGCACCTAAAGCTAGGGAGTCCCCATATGTGATGACTACATTCCTGCTTGTTCCTGGAGATAGCATAGTTACTCACCTGTAACAGGTGATCTCCGGGAACATCAGGAATTTAGTCCTCACAACCCACCCACCTCCCCTAGGAGTTGTATCTCTCTATCTCTTTCCCTTTCCCTCTCTCTCTCTCTCTTTGTCTCAGCTTTAAAACTCAACTGGAGAGAGGCAGTTGGGAAAAGCGGGAAGGCAGCATGCAGGCGCTGTGGGATGCTCCCAAAAGCTTTCTAATTGGACACTGGGGAGCGTTCCCGCGCAGGCTCTGTCGGTACCGATGATACCCATATGTGAGGACTAAATTCCTGCTATTCCCGGAGATCACCTGTTACAGATGAATAACTATGCTTTAGGGTGGCAAAATATTTTTAAACCTCAAAAATGATTTACATTGGAAAAATATTTGTTATTTGCAGGATGATGATTTTGTGGAATATTTTCATGAAAAGATACAGTGTGTAAGGTAGTGGAGATGAACCAAAAACATAATTGTCAAAACAGTGATGGAAAGATGGTGGAGGTTGTAGGATGAGCTTGATAAAAGGTCCACTATGAAGTAATTAGATCTTACCTGCTAATTAGTGTTCCTGAAGGAACGGCAGTCCAGTCCCTTTACTTCTGGGTTACGCAACCCTTCCAGCAGCTTGGAGGCTGAGCCCAACCTTTTTGGGATGGAGCGGTATAATACCACTGGTGCCACCCACAAATCCCAGTAATCTACTGCAAAAGCAGACTTAACTTCCATTAATAGCCTAAATAAAAACAACACACCCCAAAAAACCTCCCCAACTATTTAACATCAAACAACTTTTTTTTTTTTCCCCCAAGGAGGAGTAGAAGAGAAGGGAGGGCCAAGGAAGGAGGTGGTTTACCTGAGTCTGACCGAGCCCTCCTTCAACAGGAACCCTCTACTTAGATCTGGCCCCGCTCTCAGTCCGCAGCACCGCACCTGTTTAATTGGCCGGAATGGCAACCGGAACTCGGGGAGGGATCAGGGACTGGACTGTCGTTCCTTCAGGAACACTAATTAGCAGGTAAGATTTATTTATTTTTTTATTTTTTTTTTATTTATTTAGACAGTTTTGTATACCGCCTTATCCTTCAATCAAAGCGGTCACAACACAATTGGGGGATACATTTAACACGCAGGGATGAGACACATACACTAATACTTACAGGGAACATGGGCAGTGGAGGGTTAAGTGGCTTGCCCAAGACCACAAGGAGCATCTGTGGGACTAGAAACCCCAGTCCTTCCGGCCCAAGGTTGCTGTCCTCTAGTGGGATTTGAACCCCCGACCTTCCGGCCTGAAGTACCTTGTCCCAACCACTAGGCTACTCCTCCCTCTAATTACTTCTTCCTTATCGTCACTCCAGTCCAGTCCCTTTACTTCTGGGAAGTACCAGAGCAGTTCAAGCCAGGGTGGGATCCGACATTCCGGACCGCAGAACCGCATGCCCAAACCGAGAGTCAGCTGAACTCTGCACGTCCAGTCTGTAGTGTTTGGTAAAGGTGTGCAGAGAGGACCAAGTCGCTGCCCTACAAATGTCCAGAGGAGGAACTAGGCTAAACTCTGCCCAAGAGGTGGCCTGTGCCCGAGTTGAGTGAGCGTGCAGTCCCCCTGGGACCTGCTTCCCTTTGAGGATATAGGCGGAAGCAATCGCTTCCCTGATCCATCTGGAGATGGAAGCCTTGGCCGCCGCCTCTCCCTTGTGTGGGCCTCCGAACTGAATGAACAGGCGGTCAGATTTCCGGAAAGGCACTGTGCGGGAGAGGTAACGCTTCAAGGCCCTCTGTACGTCGAGGAGACAGAGCTTTCTATCCCTCCCTCCTTGCCCTTCTGCAGAAAAGGATGGGAGAGTAACCGACTGGTTCACATGAAAGGGGGAGATAACCTTAGGCAAGAAGGAGGGCACCGTACGCAGGACCACCTTATCCTTGAGGAAAGACAGAAAAGGGGGCCGAGATGATAGGGCTTGCAATTCGGAGACCCGTCTGGCCGAGCAAATAGCGACCAGAAAAACTGTCTTCAGTGTCAAATCCTTCAAGGAGGCCTTCTTTACTGGCTCAAAGGGTTCCGCGATTAAGGCATTTAGCACCAGGTTGAGATCCCAAGGGGGGATGACCGATCTCCGTTGAGGCCGTAGCCGTCTAACCGCTCTTAGGAACCTGGACATGTCCGCGTGGACCCCTAAAGACTTTCCGCGGACCTTACCTCTATAGCAAGCGATGGCTGCCAGCTGGACTCGCAAGGAACTGTGCGCTAGGCCTTTGTCAAAGCCCGCTTGCAAAAATTCCAGCACCTCCGGGACCGAAGCCGAAAGGGGATTCCTTCGGTGCTCCGCACACCACGCTTCAAAGATGCGCCAAATTCTTACATAGGAGAGACAAGTCGAGCGCTTCCTAGCACTCAACAGCGTCGCGATTACTGCCCCCGAATAACCCCGCTTCAGGAGCCGCGCCCTTTCAATAGCCAGGCCGTAAGCGAGAATCGATCCACGTGGGGCATCTGAACCGGACCTTGCCTCAGCAGGTCCCTTCTGCAGGGAAGCTGCCAAGGCCGGTCGGCGATCATCCTCACCAGATCCGCATACCAGGGGCAATGAGAATTACCCAACCCCGGTGAGCCTCCACCCGCTGAAGGACCTTTCCGATCAGAGCCCAAGGGGGGAAAACATAGAGGAGGCCTTCTGAAGGCCACTTCTGGGCTAGGGCATCCAGGCCTTCGGACATTCTTTCCTTCCGCCGACTGAAGAATCGGCTTACTTTGGCGGACGAGAACCGCGCCATGAGGTCCATGACCGGGGGACCCCAAAGGGCTACTATCTGGTCGAAGATCTCCTGATGCAGCTCCCACTCCCCGTGGTCTATCTTGCACCTGCTGAGGTAATCGGCCGTAATGGTGTCCGTGCCGGCCACGTGCTGAGCTGAAAGCGCTTCCAACTGAACTTCTGCCCACTGGAATAGGGCGTCCGCCTCTTTCTCTAAGGCGGGACTGCTGGTGCCGCCCTGGTGGTTGATGTAAGCCGCCGCGGTGACATTGTCGGAGAGGACGCAAATTGCTCTTCCTAGAACTGAGGACTCGAGTGCCCTGAGCGCCAGGGCGACGGCCCGCAATTCCAGTCTGTTGATGGGCCATAGAGACTCCAACGACGTCCAACGCCCCTGGACGAACTGGTCCTCGCAATGAGCCCCCCAGCCTGCCAGACTGGCGTCCGTCGTCAACAGCAACCACTGTGGGGGCTCGAGGGGCATCCCGCGATCCAGATTCCTTGGGCACCTCCACCAGCGAAGGGCCTGCTTGGTTCGAGGCACGCAGGGTAGCTGCAGGGACAAGAGGTGATGCTGAGGGGACCAACGACGCAACAGAGACCACTGTAAAGGTTGCATGTGAGCCCTGGCCCACGGGACTACCTCTATCGCTGCCGCCATGGTTCCCAGTAATTGAAGGTAATGTCACGCTGAAGGGTTCCGTCTGCCCAGAAACTGCATGACTAAGATTCTTAGGTCCCTTGACCTCGTGCTGGACAGGAAGACCCTGCCTTTGTTGGTGTCGAACCTTGCTCCGAGATACTCGAGCTCCTGGGAGGGAATCAACCTGCTCTTTACTCGATTGATGACCCACCCCAACTCCTCTAGGACTTGTACCACTCTGGCCGTTGCTGAGCGACTTTCCTCTTCTGACTTAGCCCGGATCAGCCAATCGTCCAGATAGGGGTGCACTAGTATTCCCTCCTTTCGTAGGGATGCTGCTACCACCACCATCACCTTGGTGAACGTCCTTGGGGCTGTAGCTAGGCCGAAGGGCAGAGCCTGGAATTGAAAATGACCTCGTGGCACTGCGAATCTCAGGAACTGTTGATGGGACCTTCTGACCGGAATATGCAAATAAGCCTCTGTCAAATCCAACGACGTTAGCAACTCCCCGCCCCTTACGGCCGCTATAACCAATCGTAGGGTTTCCATCCGGAAGTGTGGCACCCTGAGACAGCGATTGACTTGCTTCAGATCCAGGATCGGGCGAAAGGACCCTTCCTTCTTTGGTACCACGAAGTAAATCGAGTACCGACCGGTACCGCACTGGTCTGGAGGCACTGGAACTACGGCCCCGAGCTCCAAAAGCCGAGAGAGCGTTGCCTCTATTGCCGCCCTCTTTATCGGAGAACCGCAGGGAGACTGAACAAAGGCTGGGAGTATTTGCTTTGCAAATTCGAGAGAATAGCCCTCTCGGATCACCTCCAGGACCCATTGATCGGACGTGACCCGGGACCAGGCGGGAAGAAACTGCCTTAAACGACCGCCCACTGGCAGTCCGCCCTCCTGGACCCCCGTTATCTCATTGCTGTTTTCTAGGTCCCGAAGAGGAGGAAGAGGCCGCAAAACCTCTGCCTGCTCCCCGAAACCCTCTAAAGCCTTGCCCCCTTGAAGGGAAACGACCCCTGAGAAAAGGGTTTGACCTGGCTGGACGAAACCTCCGGGGATCCCTGGGTTGGTTACGCGCCGGAGCTAGGGGGCGCCCTTGCTTCGGTCTGTCCTCCGGAAGCCTGCCACCCTTGGATTCGCCAAGGTCCTTCACCAACTTATCTAAATCCTCCCCAAATAACAGCTTCCCTTTAAAGGGAAGACGACTCAGGCGAGCTTTCGAGGAGGCATCGACAGCCCAATTACGTAGCCACAAATAGCGCCTAGCTGCTACCACCGAGGCCATGTTCTTAGCTAGGCTCCTGATGAGGTCATACTGACTATCCGCCAAGTAGGCCGCCCCGGTTTCCAATCTAGCTGAGTTGGCTAGAGCAACCTCTGTGGGGCCTTCCGCTGCCTGAAGTTGCTGCGACCACCTCAAACAGGTCCGCGCCACCCAAGCACCCGAGACGGAGGCCTGTAAGGCAAGAGCGCTCACATCAAAGGCTTGCTTAAGGAGCGTTCCAGTTTTCTATCTTGAGAATCCCTCAGGGCCGTGCTGCCCTCGACTGGGATGCTTGTTTTCTTTGTCACCGCTGATACCGCCGCATCTACCCTGGGGGACTTCAGCAGCTCTTTGTCTGACTCTGGAAGAGGATATAGGCGAGCCATGGCTCGGACCCCCCTTAAACCTGACTCTGGGTTGATCCCATTCTTCCTGGATCATCTGACGCACCACCCTGTGGACAGGGAAAACTTTCTGGGACCTCCTAATGGCCTGAATTAAGGGATACTCCAACGCCTCCTCATCTGCTGGGGCGTCTGAGGCTACGTTGAGTGCTTTCAGGGACTCATTGATTAAGGCAGGGAGCTCCTCTCAACGAAAAACTCTAATTATGCAAGAATGGTCCTCCTCAGGGATCTCCCCCTCTTCAAGCTCCTCCTCTTCCTCCTCTAAATCCTTTTCAGAGCCCTCCTCTTCCGGCGTGCCCTGTGAAAGGGACGTGAGGGGTTCCTCACTCAACTACCTGGAGCACTTCAGCGGAATCCCAGAGTCCTGACCACTTGCCCTCATTGGTCTGGCCAACCTGCCTTCCGCCGGCGGGCCCACTTCCCCTGCCCCCAACCCCTGCTTGCGCATGCAATAGGCTTGGTGTAGCAAGAGGACGAAATCCGGGGAGAAGAGATCCCCGACCCCCCCCTCCCCTGCGGGTAAAGGGGGGGGCAGAGGGGGGGCATGTAAATCTGAGCGTGTAGGAGGGGGGAACTGGGACCCTACGCCCCCCTCCAGAGGGTCTCCGGACCCCTGAGAAGCCTGGGCCATGGACAAGCTAATTTCTTGTTCCACGGAGGTAGCCACTGCAGCACAACCCCTGCAGACTCCTGCCTCCGAGGAAGTACCCCTACGAGTGCCACAGGATGGGCACCTTGACTTGCCAGTCATGTCCTCCAGGAGGATTACTGAAGATCTGCTTAACCGCCCAGGCCTAACCAATAAACTGCACAAGAAAAACCTGCACAATACAGCTGCGGGGGAGAGGGAGGCAAAAAAACAAACTTTCAAAGTGCCCGCCCCTCAACAAGCTATAAACAGAATCCCCCGAGTGAACAAGAAGGCTTCTCACTTAAAAATTAGAACAAAGGAAATTAAAATAAAATTAAACTAACATTAAAATTAAAAGGAAAGCAACAAAAACCAGCTATTTAGACTAGTACTTGCGGTTTAGAGGCTTCTTCGGCAGATGATCAGGCCCGGCTCAGCGATCCCAGTCCGTTGGCTCGACACATGGTAGGCCGCGACCACGTGGAGTCCTAAACGGGGGATCGCGAATCTGCCCTCCGTTCCGCTTTTAAAAACGCCGCCGAAGAGGATCGGGGCTGGAATCCGCGTCCCGATCAGCAGAGAATACCGCCGCTTTGAACAGCGATGTTTCGCGGCTCAGGAGCTCGCCCCCGCGCCCCACTGCTCCAGGACGGGGCCGGAGGACTGAGCACACTCGCGGCGTTGCCTCCAGCGCTCAGCCACCAGGGGGGCTTCGGCGCGAGGCAGGGCAGGTCTCCGGAGAGGGCTGAGAAGTGCAGGCAGAATCGGCAGCGAGAGGAGATCTGTCTGGTCCTCCTCGCTGCTGCAGGCAATAAAAGAACCACCTCCGATACCCGGCCCGGCCAAGGGGGGGCGGAGGATAGAGGAGTGGAAGGAGAGAACCGGCAGAGAAAATTAAAGACACAGTACCAGAAAACAAAAGGTAAGTAAGCTCCCACCAAAAATAAAGAAGCTAATAAAGAAAACTAGAAAAATTTAAGTAAAGATAGGACTCCAGTAAGCCCTAGGCTTACAGAACCCTCCAGCTGCTTGGAGGCTGAGAATACTGGGATTTGTGGGTGGCACCAGTGGTATTTATACCGCTCCATCCCAAAAAGGTTGGGCTCAGCCTCCAAGCTGCTGGAAGGGTTGCGTAACCCAGAAGTAAAGGGACTGGACTGGAGTGACGATAAAGAATTACAGATTGCTTCTGGGAAGAATTCACTTTTCTACTCATAATGGAAATAAAAGGAATAGTTAAGAAATATGCTAAAGGTTTCTGTGTAATGGATGGTTACTCAGGGGATTGTTTTAAAGACGATCCAGTATTTATCGTATGTTTATTTGGTGCTTGCTATACCGCCCTTCTGTTGCATTTCAGGGTACAATGGATAACTAAGATTGCGAATCAGTGTTTGTAGAATGATTATTATGCAGAATCTCTGGACTGTTTTGTTCTTACCCCATTGTTAAAAGGAACAGGGCCAGTGCAAAGGTACTGAGCACCCTAGCCTAGGTGAACCTTTAGCCTTCCAATGCTCCAAACTCCTGCTCCCCACCCTCCCCTGAGATTTTTATAATTAAACTCAATAATCATATCATTGGAACACTACCCTTTCCACAACTATCCTGTAAAATCCTCCCTCTGGAATGCCCTACCACTATCAATACGTTCAAAGACCTCCAGACATTTTTAAAAAATCACTCAAAACACACCTCTTCACCGCACATTATGGAACACATAACACAAATCCAAACACCACCCAAATGCACATGCAAACTAACCTCCCGCAGAATACTGTCCAACTCTCTTCTAACCATACTTCGAGGTGAATCCTTGCAGCCCACTCATCACCTCTTCAAAACCTGCCTATATATAGCTTGAATTTGTTAAAAACCAGAATGTTCAAATGTTATACTTCTAAAAGTTAGAATGTAAAAGTTAAAAGTTTTAATGTAAAAAGTTTTAAAATCTATTTTATGTAACATGTTAGTTAACTGTAAACCGCCCCTGATCTCTGGAAGGGGCGGTATAGAAAACTAACAAATAAAATGCATTATTGGACATCACACTTTTATGTATGAAACTTTGCTTTGTATGTATTTGTGAGCCCACTCTCTGTGCAGGTAAAAGAATGTGCTGAGGGCTTCAAGTTTGTCTAGCTGTCAGGATCTATTGCTTTTCTTCTACTCTTGCTGCCCCTTCAGAAGCGGACACCCTCAGCAACTGCCTAGTCTTGCCTAATTGTTGGGCCAGCCCTGACCAGGAAGAGATCTGGATTCATACTTATGCAATCTGTATTCCTTTGCCTCCAGTTTGCAACATTTACAGGATTATCAGCCATTAGATTTTATGAAATCAGGGTTCCATACCTGTCACAGCACCAAGACACTGTTGGCGACTCTGTTAAATGAGTTATGGGTCACTGCTGATAATGGAGATTCAGCAGTATTAACACAGATACATCTGTCTTCTGCATCAGATATTGTTAATCATTGTTTATGATTGGGAAAATTTTAGAGAAACTGGCCTAGCAGGAAAGGTGCTGGAATGCTTTTCTGTTGTTTAAAAGAATAGATCGATCTGTGCTAATTTCATTTAACGTGTTTTTGAGTGCATGGGAAGGTGGATTGAGGAAACAAGAGCCAAGCCATCTATTGCCTCAGTTTCTTATGCAGATGATATTGTTCTGTTATTTCCAGTGGAGCAGCAGCCTAATGGTTAGAGCACTGACTCGGTAACCAAGAGACCAGGGTTTGACCACTACTTGTGGTCCTGGCCAAGTCACTTAATCTCCACAGCCTTGGAAGAAAGATCTGACAATCTACTTCTGGTCACACTGCCAAGAAAACCCAGGAGCTGCTGGGTCGCCAGGAGTCAGCATTGACTCAAAGGTACACATTGCATTTTGCATTTCCGGTAGGACTTCAATTACTGCATATATTTTTAGCTCACTGTTTTGATCCAATAGATGACTGCACAAACTGAAAATCAACTCTAAGATAACAAAGTTATTATGGATGAATACTAAAGATATGAATCCACCCAATGAGAGTCCAATATTAGCAGACTCCAAGTTATGATATTTTATGGAGACCGAGATACTGGATGTATATATTGATTCCAGGCTTACATTGGAATATCAGGTCTCATCTAAGGTCAGGAACTTGTTGGAATCAAAAAAAGCCCACACTAGGAGTAATCAACACTTTCACCCAAGAAAACCCCCAGTCATACATACACATACATTCTCAGCAGTTTTTTTCTTTCAAATAGTTCTTTTACAACTAACCAAAGAAGACCTCTCTTGTTTTAAATTAATTTTTATTATAACTTCCACACAATATTCTGCCTGAACAGTGGCATATAACCAAAGATTTAAACCCAAACATTAAGTCTAAATTGAAACTCAGAATCAAATGGAGAGAAAATTTCAGCGCACCGTCACCAGCCAAAAAGACTCTCCAATTCTTTATTTAAACCTAATCAATACTAAATTTATTATGATTTTTAATTATAAATTAAAAAGATGATTCATTTTTAAAAAGAGCAATCATATATTTTGAAGTGGTCACTAGCACTCCAGTACCACCCAACCACAACGCAATTCCAGAAACGGAAAAAACAAAGACTTAACTGGAGGAAAGAACATAAGCAGCACAGCTGTGCTCAAAAATACTTAGCTTGCCAAAACAAACATCCACGATCACCCAACAAAGATCTTTGTTTCGCTATCTCCAGCTTCATCAGGGGTAATTAAATCACAAAGAACATTTAGCCTTCTCTCCAGCAGAGGCGTTTCCAATATCAGCCACTATTTTTAGATAAAAACAGGCCAATCAAGGAAAAGATGGGCGGAGCCACACAGCGCCCCTCACCAGAGAATAGAAACTTTAAAAGGATTTCAAGTTCTTTCATACTTAGGAAGTTAAGGCATGCCCAATAGACATGTCAAAATAAACAGTTCTCAAAAAATGCTCCAATCGATTTTATTATTGAGTTCATCGGGTTCCATAGTATGCAGACCATATATCCATTGCTGCCCCCGCTGAAGGAGTTTCTCACGATCACCACCACACCAAGAAAGCGGAACATGATCAATAGCCACACACCGCAAGTCAGCAAACTTATGTATATATTGATACAAATGTTCCACCAATGGTGCTTCTCTTCTCTGCTTTATGTTCTGATAAAAGTGTCTTGAGCTGTCTAGCAGTCTTTCCAATGTAAATTTTATCATATGGACAACTAATCAAACATACCACGAACTGTGATATACAGGACGTAGCAAACTTCAAAGACAATGTTCTATCAGAGAAGGTAACAGTGGCCATTTCTTCCATTATTGGTCAAAACTGACAATGTCCACAGCATGTATGCCCGCCCACATCTGAAAAAGGTGTAAAACTGCAGGGCAAAGAACATCACAAAAGTTCCTTCCTCTTCTATAAACAACTCTTGGATAGAGATTAGCCAGTGCAGGATGTAATAATACCGACCAGTGTCTCCGTATTGATGCAGCAATCTTGGATAATAAATAAGAATATTGAAATACATATGTGAAATGTTCTGATGGTGTTGTAGTACTGGATGGATGGGAGGGAGCCAACAGCCATTCACGATGGTTATAAGAGGCTCATTTATAGGCTTGTCTCAGAACAGCTTAAGGATATCCTCTGTTTGCAAATATATCCATCATGGAACGAGAATGTCTGTGAAACTCAACAGCTGTACAGCAAATACGGCAAGAACATAACATTCCAGAAAATGGCAGACTATGCCTTAAAGATAATGGATGGAAACTAGTGTACTCTAACAGTGTGTTTCTATCTGTTTGTTTTGAAAAAAAGTGTGGTATCAAAAGCATCATTTACCTTGCATCCAAAAAAGTACAGACTCTACATTATACTCCAGTTTAAATTTAATAGCTGAATTACAAATATTTAAGTGTGCAAGAAAGGCAGAAAGATCTTCCTTTGTCCCTCCCCGTAAAAGAAATACATTGTCTATATATTGCTTCCACTCAATGACATAGGCCATATAGGAAGATGAATAGACATATTTGTTTTCAAATCCCTGCACATAAAGGTTAGCCAAAGATGGAGTGACTCTCATCACTGTCCCAGAACTCGGCTGAAAAAAATTGATCCTTATATAACAAATAATTCTTCTTTAGAGCCACTTCAGCTAACTGAACCAAAAAAATAAGTAGGAACCTTATGAGGACGAGATCTTCCTTCCCATATTTATATGTAGTAATGAGATTTATGAAGATACTACATCCTTTGTAACTAACCATCAGATAGATGACACATTTTGCACTTACTGCAAAATTTATAAAAAAATAGGAGATATCTTTTATATAGGAGCAAATCTTAGGTACCTCATATTTTAAAAACATATCCAAATATTTCCCTACATACAGTGGTGTGCAAAAGTCTGGAATCACTTGTAAATGTGATGTTTTTTCAGCTTTGTGACCTTATATCTTAATTTCTTTTTCCTCCCAGTGGCTTTTTCTGTGTATCTCATGATAAGTGATAGATTTGGCTATTAGGCCTAACTTTTAGTATTGGTTTGGCCCTTATTTTCTGAGTTTGTTCCCCAAAGTTGTCCTGTTGATAGATTTTCTGTGAAAATCGCGTAATGTACATCGTTGGCCAATGATATATTATTGTAAGTATGCTTTAAAATATTATGGACGCATGCCAGGTATCCTTCAAATTAATGTATGTGGCCTTGAAAACGGCCGTTTTTGTGTGTCAGTGATGGCTCAGTATTTGATGGGCCACCCTTTGTTCTTGATCACCTGACTGCATCTTGTCGGCATTGAATGAACCAGTCTGACAAGGTGATTGTTGGTGACAATGCGGTTCCAAGCTGCAATGAGTGACTCAATCAGCTCACGCTTTGATGTTGGATGCCTCTTGGATATTTCCAAAGCCACCTTGTGCCACAGATTCTCTATTGGATTCAGATCTGGAGACTGGGCAGGCCAGCCCATTGACTTGATGATGTTCCACTGCTTCCAGCTGATTACCTGCCTGGAGCGATGGCAGGGTGCATTGTCATCTTGGAACAGGAACTGGCCAGGAAACAGCTGGTGTGCTGATGGCACCATGCACTTTTGCAGTATGGTGATGTACTTGGCCCCGTTGACCATTCCATCGACGATGTGAAGACGTCCAACGCCACTGGCAGCCCCAGACCATGACCTTCAAAGGATGCTTCACAGTGAGGTTGAGACACTCAGGCTTGAATTCCTCTCCAGGAAATCTCCTCACATAGGTGTGGGCCTGGTTACCAAACAGGCAGAAGGTGCTTTCATCACTGACTAGCACCTTTTCCCACATTTCAGTCGACCAGGTTGAGTGCTTTCTCGCCCATACGATCCGGTTGCGTCTTTGTATGTCTGTCATCAGTGGCTTATTCCATGCTTTGCAGCCCCGAAGACCAAACTGCAGGCACCGGCGATGAACTGTTGATGATCCGACACTGACTTCACTCTTGTCTGACTACTCTCAAAGTAGCTGAGGAGAGGTCAACTTGCGATTAGTCAGTGAAAGGCGTCATAGTGCGCAGTCCTGGCGTGATGTTGATGCACGTGGACGACCTGAACGAGGCTTGTCCACCACTGAACCCGTTTCTTTCTTCTTCTGTACAATCTTAACAACAACACTCTGACTGCAGCCAACTTTCCTGGCTGACGGCTTGAAAAACCTTCCTCGCTCATAAAGGACACACGAAGATGCTCCTCCAACGTCAGGGTCCGAGTCATCTTCATGGTCGATCCAGAAAGCATATGAAATTCAAAAATTCTGCGCTTTTTTATAGCTGCACTATTGGCTAGATATCTGCATTGTGATTGGTTAGTGAAACCAGCCTCCTGATTGGTCAGAAATAATGTGTGCATATTGGATAATCTCGATCCAGTTTTGACGCAGGATCCACAAAAATCGCAGTAGCTATCTCCCAGTGTCTGTAAAGTATTTAATTGGAGGAATGCAAAAAAGTCAACTCTAATAGCCAAAATGTATCCCTTTTAATGTGGTAGAAAGATAAATATGCTGGGCTAACGCAAAATTTAAAAAATCAGTTAGAAAGTACGAAAAACGCAAAACTCACAAGTGATTCCAGTCTTTTGCACACCACTGTAATCTAGTAAAGAAAGTATAGGATGATGGGGTGGATTTTACAGCGTCTTATGAATCTTTGGTAAAAAATAGAACACCAGGGGTCTTAGGATAATTAGGATTCAGAAAAATAAATTATTTTTCAGTCAAGAAACCATACACTAGAGCTCTATTAATAATCGCAGCAATATCGTGTTGTATGGAACTAGTAGGATCAGCCTCCAATAATTTATAATGCAAACCATTGGTTAATTGACACTGGGCTTCAGAGTCATACATAGAAACACCCATAAGCACTATTGCTCCCCTTTATCCGCATGCTTAATTACAAGGGAAGAATTACTCTGGAGTTCCTTCAAAGTCATCTGTTCTGCTCTTGACAGATTAGGCAAAGAGGCATAGTGCATACACTCAAATTCAGCTGTATCTTTCACCAGCAGATTTTTGAATGTTGCCAATGCTGGATCAATGGGACCTGGTGGAATCCAAGATGACTTCAGATGAACTACAGAAGAATCATGAACATAAGCCTTAGAAAACAGTTTGATCTGTAACAAACGTATAAATTTCTCTACAGCTACTCAACTTTCAAAGGCATTGTAAAAAGAGCCTGGCACGTAAGACAAACCTTTAGACAATACACTTAGCTGAGATTAAGCTAATTGTACAGATGAGATATTAATCACTTTGGAATTTAATGATAATTCTGATGTTGCTGTTTCTGGGCTCAAGTAAACGGGCCACATTTCTTCCCACCCTCATGCACAAAATCTTTTTGGTTCCACTTTCTCTCTTGAACAAACTAGCATTTCCCAAAAAAAGTATCTTTAGGGTCATCTTCTCCACTGGACAAAAGACACTCAGATGATAAGTCAAACCCCACTTTCCTTTGCCCTAACCTAAACCATAAGACCAAGGTCAGGGTTTCTGCCAGTTGTAAATAAACATTCTTTCATTTCTTGCTCATCTCTCAAGATTTTCTTTTTTATCTTAGCTGCTTTTAAATCAGATCTATACTTCTCCAGTTGCTTTGAAAGAGGAGGCCTTTTTCTCTCCATTTGATTCAGAGTTTCAATTTAGATCTTAACATTTGGGTTTAAACTCCTGGTTATATGCCACTGTTCAGGCAGAATATTGTGCGGAAGTTATAATAAAAATTAATTTAAAACAAGATAGGTCTTCTTTAGTTAGTTGTAAAAGAATTATTTGAAAGAAAAAATTGCTGAGGAGTGTATGTATGACTAGAGGTTTTCTTGGGTGATAGCAGGAAATTGTTGCACCATTTAAGATTTTTTTTTTCTTTTGATCACTTAAAAAAAAACAAAAAATATGCCCAGGCAATGATTATATCTTTTCTCTGTGAACAAGCAGGAAGAAGTCCTCATGTATGTGTGACGTCCCTGATGGAGCCCCGTGCAGGAACACTTCCCAGCTTCCACTGGAAGCTCTTGAGTGCCTCCATCACACATGCGCGCCTGCCTTCCTGCCTGCTGCGGTACCATCTTATCTCCAGTCTGCTATTTCTGCAGAGCCCCATGGACATGTTCCTGATCACCGCTGGTAAAAGTTCTTCATTTCAGGCCTTTCGGGGTTCTTACTTTGTTGTTTTCTCAGTGCTAACCGCCTATTGTCGGTGCGCCGGCTCCCGCCAGCGATAGTCCACAATTTTTCACGGATTTTTCTTATTTTTCTGCCTTGGGAAGTTTTCTCCTTTTTCTCCAGCTTTTTTGCTGGTCTGCATTGAGCCTTTTGATTTTGCGGCAGCCGTTTTTCCAGTAGTGTCAAAACCGGCCACCGGTTTCAAGAAGTGCACTTGCTGTGCATGCACCATTTCGGTCACCAACCGTCACAATTGGTGCCTTCAATGCCTCAGCCCTGATCACAAGCCCTACTCCTGTAATCCATGCCTGCAGATGACCAGGAAGGGCCCCAAGGGCCAGGAGAAGCATCATGAGAGGATGAGGCCAGCTGATTGGTACCTGCTGTCATTTACTATGAGAAAAAAAGTCCACCGGTAAAAAGGCAACTACTGAAAATATGCAAGAAATGTCGAAGCTATTATCAAGAGGGTGAGAGAAAACATATACACCCACTAAGTGTTAAGCTCCATTTTAATCATTTTTATTAGAAACCAAAACTTTTTTAATTCATATTTTCACCCATTCCTAATTTAAAGTTCCATAAAAATCAATATCAAACATCACTCATTACTTATCTCAAAGAGCGCAGCACAGCAAGAAAACAAGCAGGAGGTTCCCATACGAAGTGGCACATTTCGAGCCCAGAAAAACAGGGCTCTGCTTCAGGCATTTAAGGAACTCCTCATGTGAAAAGTAGTAATTAAGCAGTGCTTATGAGAAGAACAGGAGATAGTCGTGCCTTTTGAAGAAAACAGCATCTGACATCAAAAAACTGTCCACCAATCCAAACAGAGGGAGGAGACAATAAAAAGGAAAACCCCTCTTGTGATAGGCTGGACATTAAAATAAGCTGGGCCAATCGATCTCAAGATGTAAGCCCAACGGGGACAAAGATCCAAGCTTAAAATTCCAATGTTGTTCCTTCCACTGTAATTTGGCTCAACGATCACCACCCTGTGGGTCAAGGGGAACAAAATCAATAACTCTCCACAGCAACTGATCAAAAGAATGATTCTGTTACATGCAATGGTCAACGATAGGGGCTGACAAAATGCGAGTCCGCAACCGAGAGGCATGTTCCTTTAAACGTACCTTAATTTGACGTGTCATGCGTCCAATATAAATAAGACCACAGGGACAACAATAAGGTACACTACAAAATCCGATAGGCAGGATGTATGCCATCGAGATGTCAACCAGACATCCTTTTTAACATAATGCCACCGATGGCCCTCCAAAGTTTGTGGACAATGTTGGCAATTGCCACAGGCCCAATGGCCAGGGTTGTCATAAGTGTGCAATGGGCAGTCCACAATGGTAGTAGAGTGGACCAAATGATCATGTAAATTGGGCCCGTTCGAGTACACAATCTTTAAAGGTTTCTGAAAAGAAAGATGAAGTTGTAAAAACAGGCCAATATTTACGGAGGAGTGCAGTGACCCGATGAACATTATGCATGAAAGGTAATACTCCCGTTATGAAGTCCTCTTGATCGTTCCTAGATTGAGGTAAAAACAGCCATTCCCTATGACAATATCGGGCTTGTTTGTATGCCTTAGTTATTCCCGCTCGGGGATAACCACGTGTTAGCAAAGAAGAAAACAGCTCATTGGCATGTCTCCGAAATTCAGAAACAGTAGAGCACACTCGACGAAGCCTCAAAAATTGACCAAAGGGTAAACCCCGACGAAGGGTAGCAGGAGGGTGACTCTGATACCTCAAAAGTGTGTGGTTTGCGATAAAGGGTTGTTTGTAAACCCGTGGCGTGGATAAGACTTGAACATCCAAGAACTCAATAGCCTGAGAATCAATATGTGCAGTAAGCTGAATGTTAGGTTGTAAGGTGTTTAACCACGCAATAAACTGATGTAAAGAGGGAAGCAAACCAGTCCATAGAAAAAAAAGATGTCATCTAGAAATCGCTTACACAGGGTACACACTTGAATGCCTCTGAAGGATAAAGAGTAAATTAGACTTACCTGCTAATTGTTGTTCCTTGCGGAACTCTAGTCCAGTCCCGGAACCATAGAGTTGTGAACCTCCACCAGCAGCTTTGGAGACTGAATATCTTCATCTCTTTGATCATCCAGCTATATGCAGCCCCAAGGACCGCCCACACATCAGTACCTATTGACAAAGCATACTAAGCAGAGCAACAAATAAGTAGATATAACCATACAGTGGAAAAAAGGATCCTGACCCTAAAGATCCCACTACTAGCGAAAAAATTTTTTTTTCTTCTGTATTTCTTATGAACAATCTCCCGCCTACGGGAAGGCGGACCAGAACAGCCGTGGCGACCCCTGCGCAAAACACAAGCAACAAGAGGCGCCACCGCTCACCCTCCAAATTGTCCCCGAAAGGGAACTAAGGCATGCTGCAAGCAGAGGAGCTCTGACCGAAAGCATAGAGAACAGAAACCCTGGCAGACTCCTATAATGACTGTATCTTCTTGGCTGGCAGCGAGAACCGAGAGACAGGGAGGGATCCAGGACTGGACTAGAGTTCCGCAAGGAACAACAATTAGCAGGTAAGTCTAATTTACTCTTCCTTAGCGTCTCTCTAGTCCAGTCCCGGAACCATAGAGGATGTAACAGAGCAGTATATCTCAACGGGAAGGCCTCGCTAGTCCAGCCTGAAGCACCCGAGCGCCAAACCGCGCATCCGACGCCGCCTGCACATCCAGACGATAGTGCTTAGCAAAGGTGTGCAAGGACGACCACGTCGCCGCCCGACAAATATCCACCGCCGGCACCAAGCTAACTTCTGCCCAAGACGCCGCCTGCGCCCTAGTCGAGTGAGCCCGAAGCCCGGCAGGAACCATCTTGCCGTGTAAAAGGTATGCCGACGAAATCGCCTCTTTCAACCAGCGGGAAATGGAAGACTTAGACGCCGCTTCCCCCTTGCGCGGACCGCCAAAGGCGACAAATAAACGATCTGACTTACGGAAGGACGCCGTTTCCCGCAAATACCAGCGAAGCGCTCGACGGACATCCAACGCGTGCAAGGAGTGATCCGCGTGCTTACCGCGTTCCTTGGCAAACACCGGGAGAGACACCACTTGATTCATGTGAAACACCGAAACTACCTTAGGCAAAAACGCGGGAACCGGTCGCAATACCACCTTGTCGGCCGAGAAAGACAGATAGGGTTCCCTACACGAAAGAGCCTACAACTCCGAAATCCTGCGAGCTGACGAGATCGCCACCAGAAACACCGTCTTCAACGTCAAGTCCTTCAACGAAGCTTGCGCCAAGGGTTCAAACGGCGAAGCCACCAGAGACCTCAACACCAAATTCAAGTCCCACGAGGGAACTAAAGCCCTGCACGGAGGACGCATAAGCAACACCGCTCGCAAGAAGCGCTTCACATCAGCATGGGACCCCAATAGCTGGCCCTGAACCTTGCCTCAAAAACACGCAAGAGCTGCAAGTTGTACCCTCAAGGAACTGGCCGCCAGGCCCTTGTCCACCCCTGCTTGCAAGAAGGAGAGGATCTGAGGAACGGAGGTCCGCAAAGGCCGCAATTCGCGATCCACACACCAGCTCTCAAAAATACGCCAGACCCGGACATACGCTAGCGACGTGGACCGACGCCGTGCCCGCAACAAGGTAGCAATGACCTCCGGAGAATAACCTTTGGCTCTCATTCGCGCCCTTTCAATAGCCATGCCGTAAGCAAGAATCGAGCCACCTGAGGCATCTGCAGCGGCCCCTGCCGAAGGAGATCCAGCCGAGGAGGAAGCAGCCACGGATCGGCCACACTCAACCGCACCAGATCCGCATACCAAGGCCGACGAGGCCAGTCTGGGGCAATCAGAACCACGGGACCCGTATGCCGCTCGATCCGCTGCACCAGGCGACCCACCAGAGCCCACGGAGGAAAGACATAGAGCAGCCCGTACCTTGGCCACCTTTGTGCCAATGCATCGAGGCCTTCCGACATGCGTTCCCGACGCCTGCTGAAGAACCGTTCGACCTGCGCGGACTCGAAGGTCGCCATGAGGTCCATTATCGGCAGACCCCAACGACGGACCAGCAACGCAAATACCTCGGGATGTAGAGACCACTCTCCAGGGTCTACTCTGCGACGACTCAGAAAGTCCGCCTCCACATTGTGAACCCCCGCGACATGCTGGGCCGACAGACATTGAAGATGCCGCTCTGCCCATTCTAGAAGCAGATCCGCTTCCAACGCCGCGCTGCCTGTGCCTCCCTGGCGATTTATGTAGGCTACCGTGGAGGCATTGTCGGACAGCACCCTGACCGCCGCTCCCTGCAGCCAAGGCTGAAACGCAGTCAGAGCCAACCACACGGCTCTCATTTCCAGATGGTTGATGGACCACTGGCTCTCCCGCGAGGACCACTGGCCATGAGCGATCTGACCCTCGCAATGAGCCCCCCAGCCGCTCAAACTGGCATCCGTCATCAGCAGACGCCAGACGGGAGACTCCAAGGGCATACCATTCGCCAGAGAGCGCCGACGCAACCACCAGCGAAGGCTGCGCCGAACCCCCAAGGGGCAAACTAACTGACAAGCTAGCGAGTCGGACTGATGACACCATCGACGCAGCAGCGCTCGCTGCAGGGGCCGCATGTGCACCCTTGCCCACGGAACTACCTCGATGGTCGCCGCCATCGTGCCGAGAAGCTGAAGGTATTGCCAAGCCGAGGATGACCGTCTCGCTAGAAACTGCTCCACCAGCCGCCTCAGGGCCCGCGCTCTGTGCACTGGGAGAAAACCCTTCCCGTTGCCGGTCTCGAAACGCGCCCCCAAATACTCCAAGGTCTGCGAGGGAAGAAGGCTGCTCTTCACCCGATTGACCACCCAGCCTAACGACTGCAAAATCTGTACGACCCAGCCGTCACTCGGAGACTCTCCTCCCTCGACTTCGCCCGGATCAACCAGTCGTCAAGATAGGGATGCACGAGGACACCCTCCTTCCGCAGGAACGCCGCTACCACCACCATGATCTTCGTGAAGACCCGTGGCGCCGTCGCAAGGCCGAAGGGCATGGCTTGAAACTGAAAATGGCCCATCGGCAGTGCAAACCGCAGAAATCTTTGATGTTCCCGACGAATGGGAATGTGCAAATAGGCCTCCGTAAGGTCTAGGGACGTTAGGAATTCCCCCTCGCGGACCGCCGCTATGACCGAGCGCAGCGTTTCCATGCGAAAATGCGACACCCAGAGGCACTGATTCACTCTCTTTAAATCCAGGATTGGTCGAAAGGTGCCCTCCTTTTTCGGCACCACGAAGTAGATGGAGTATCGACCGGACCCTAACTGCCCCTCCGGCACGGGGGCGACTGCCCGGAGCCGAAGCAGCCGGGAAAGTGTATCTGATACGGCTCTTCGTTTCCAGGGAGCACTGCACGGGGACATAACGAAGGAATCTAGCACCGGTCGATGCAGCTCGAGCGCATATCCCTCTCGTATCACTTCTAACACCCACTGATCGGATGTGATAGCGGCCCAGGCAGGGTAGAAATCCCGTAGTCTGCCCCCTACGGGGATCACCGCCACCGGAGCCGGCCTCGCTTCATTGTGACTTTTTGGGGACCTGCGCCTGGAAGGAGCCAAAACCTCTACCTGCCCCCCGAAATCCGCGGAAACTCTGTCCGCACCCTGGGTATCTGGAACGCTGGGACTGACCAAAGCGGGAGGCACAAAATCTCCGAAAGGACTGCTGAGACCCCCGGAAGGTGAAGGTCGGCTTCCCCTGCTTGGGCTTATCCTCCGGAAGCCGACCCCCCTTAGAATCCCTGAGATCTTTTACCAACCTATCCAAGTCCTCTCCAAATAACTGCCTGCCCTTAAACGGCAGCTTACTAAGGCGAGCTTTAGAAGAACCATCAGCCGCCCAATTGCGTAACCAAAGAGAACGACGCGCCGCTACCACCGACGCCATGCCGTTAGCCAACCCCCTAATGAGGTCATAGTGGATATCCGCCAAATAAGCGGCACCAGACTCCAATCTGGACACCGCGGCCTCCTGTTCCGCCGACTGGGGCACCTGCAACTGCTGAGACCAGCGGAGGCAGCTGTGCGCCACCCAGGCCCCGGCCACCGCCGCCTGCATTGACAGGGCAGAAACATCAAACGCCTGTCTCAACAAGCTCTCGACCTTTCTATCCTGCGCGTCCTTCAACGCCGCAGCACCTTCCACCGGGATAGTAGTCCGTTTAGTAACCGCGGAAACTGCCGTGTCCACCTTCGGCGAACGAAAAAGCTCTCTATCAGCCTCCGATAGAGGATACAACTTAGGCAACAGTCTAGCCCCGCGCAAGGCGGATTCTGGACTGTTCCACTCCTCCTGGATCATAGCCTTAAAAACCCTATGGAGCGGAAAGACACTGTGGGAAGTGCGCACCGCCTGCATCAAGGGATCCTCCAACTGGTCCTCCGCAGCGGAATCTTCCACGGGTATGTTCAATACTTTGAGGGTTTCGGCAATCAGTGCCGGAAGTTCCTCTTTACGAAATACACGCACTATTCTACTACTCTGCTCGTCGTCAAACAACTCGCCGTCTTCTAAATCTTCCGCAGACTCTAGCCCGAGAGCCTCCCCCAGCCCCTCGTGGGACTCATCCCCAGGAGGCGCAGAATCCGCAACACTCGGGGGCCGGCTCTTCTTTTGTGGACCGGTGTCTCCCTCTACTGAAAGTGGGCGCTTCAGCCCACGGCGGGGCGGGACCGAACCTCCACCCGCCAGCTGCAAGAGAGCCAGAGCCTCCTGCATGAGAGAAAAAAAGGCGGGTGGAATTCCCAGGGATCCTTCCTGGACGCCCCCCGCCAACAGGCGCTCTGGCACCTCAGAAATCCCCGGACCAAGGACCGTCTCTGCCTGCCTTGATGTCCCTTCTGTAGAGACAGGAGGGAGATCCGCACTGGAGCCCTCCAGAGGATCCTCCATGACAGCACCCACAGCAGAACAAGTGGCACAGACTCTGGCTTCCAAATTACTAATTCTACGAATGCCACAAACCAGACACCGAGGACTAGGAGGCATGCCTATGCACACAGCCCTCTACCAGCAAAGCAGAGACAGACACCTTGCTGAAGCAAACAGAGCAGAAAAAAAAATTGCGATTTTAAAAGTGCTCAAAAACGCTCCAAATCACAGGATTAGATAGAGCTGGGGTCAATTAGCTGATATCTGACCAAAAAATTCAAAAACAAAGCTCCTATCCCTAAAAGAAAACACGAAGAAAAAATGACTTTAAAAATCCAAGATGGCCGCCGGACCCGATCCCGCCAAAAAAAGGACTATAAAAAGTACCCCAAAGGTCTAAACAAACTCCCCAGAGCTGTTCCAGGCTACCCCAAGGCCTCTATCACTGCCTTTAGAAATAAAAAGCCCCAAAGTCTACTCACCCACACACAGGAGAGGAGGGGGGGTCAAAACTCTGTGAGTGCTGTCCAGTGTGCCTGTCACAAGCTCTGAGTAGCAGTTATCAGAGCCAACATCAGAGTTAATAACCGCTCAGGGCAGCTCGGGGAACCCCTAAATCAGTTAGGGGACCCTCAGAGCCTACTGCTGTATTTAACTGCTGCAGTTAATTGCCTTCAACCTTTCTCCTCACCCACCAAGGGGGTTCGTTAGAAAGGAGACCTGTGTCCTTTGCAGCTCCCCTGCTTGTTTGACCTATGGGGAGACTGACAGAGAGAAAGAGAGAAAAAAACAGATCAGATAAAGGCAGAAGGGACACAGCCAAAGAATTCCTCCACAGCAGCAGCCCAGCACCTAAACCTAGAAAATAATAAAACACTAAAGCTCTGCTTATTTGTTCCTAAGGAGCCCAGTTCTGGGCTCTGACTTCCAAGCTGTTTGGAGACTGAGATACTGATGTGTGGGCGGTCCTTGGGGCTGCATATAGCTGGATGATCAAAGAGATGAAGATATTCAGTCTCCAAAGCTGCTGGTGGAGGTTCACAACTCTATGGTTCCGGGACTGGACTAGAGAGACGCTAAGGAATATATGGTTCTTCAAAACCCACCATATAAAGAGTTGCTAGTAATGGTGCCACAGTTGTACCCATGGCTATTTCAAAAGTTTGTAAATAAAACTGTCCATCATTCAAAAAATAAGTTTTTGTCAAAACCAAATGAAGAAGATCCAACAAAAAAGATTGAGGGAGACAAGCTGGCAATTCCAATGGATAAGTTCCCAGGCACTTTAAAAACTCCTTGTTGATCAATATTGGTGTACAATGATTGCACATCTAATATGGCCATATACGTGAAAAAAAAAACAGGTTGTGATTGCTGATCAAGACAATTCAAAAAATGTGTGGTGTCTTTTATATAAGAACATACTAAAGAGGCAGCCGGTTCCAGAAAACAATCACAAAATTGTGACAGAGGCTCAAGAACTGACCCACGACATCGTGGTTGTGACATCGATTTATGTATTTTTGGCACCGTATACATAACAGGTATTATAGGAGACATTTCATACTGAGAAACACTCTCTTGTTTTATAATCCAGCCCATCTGAAAAACATATGATACTAAGGACCAAATTTGCAGCTGTATCTCTGCAGTAGGATCTCCCGAAAGTGCCTGATAATAATGTTCATTAGACAACTGAATCTTGAGTTCGGCATGGTAGGCCGTCTTAGATTGCACAACCACAGCTCCTCCTTTGTCAGCATTGCAACACACTATATCATCCTCTTGTGTAAGTTGTTATATGGCAGATAATTCGGTCTTAGAACAGTATGAATGGGCTGGGTGTCAGCCCCCATCATTGAATACTGCATGCAACAGAATCTTTCTTTTCACCAATTGCTGTGGAGGGTTAATGATTTTGTTCCC
Source organism: Ichthyophis bannanicus (assembly GCA_033557465.1). Lineage (NCBI taxonomy): Eukaryota > Metazoa > Chordata > Amphibia > Gymnophiona > Ichthyophiidae > Ichthyophis > Ichthyophis bannanicus. Next base: position 25,737,349 of record CM066042.1, read on the forward strand.
CTTGAACCACAGGGTGGCAATCGTTTAGCCAAATTACAGTGGAAGGAGCAACATTGGATTCTTAAGCTTGGATCTTTGTCCCCATTGGGCTTACATCTTGAGATTGATTGGGCCAACTTATTTTAATGACTAGCCTATCACAAGAGGGGTTTTCCTTTTTTATGGTCTCTGTCCTCTAGTGGGATTTGAACCCCCGACCTTCCGGCCTGAAGTACCTTGCCCCAACCACTAGGCCACTCCTCCACTCCAATAAAATAAAACAAAAGATATTATAATGCCTCTATATCGTTCCATGGTGAGACCGCACCTTGAATATTGTGTGCAATTCTGGTCGCCGCATCTTAAAAAGGATATAGCGATTTTAGAAAAGGTTCAGAGAAAAGCCACCAAAATGGTAAAGGGGATGGAAGGATACTCCTATGAAGAAAGGCTAAAAAGGTTGGGGCTCTTTAACCTGGAAAAGAGACGGCTGAGGGGAGATATGATAGAAGTCTATAAATTAATGAACGGAGTGGAACGGGTAAACATAGATCGATTGTTTACCTTATCAGAATATAGAAAGACTAGGGGACATGCAATGAAGCTACAGGGTAAACTATTTAAGACTAATAAAAGAAAATATTTTTTCACTCAACGTGTAATCAAACTCTGGAATTTGTTACCGGAGGATGTAGTAAAGGCTGTTAGTGTAGCTGGGTTTTAAAAAGGTTTGGAGAAGTTCCTGGAGGAAAGGTCCATAAACCATTATTAAGAAGGGACCCAGGATATCAATGCTTGAACCAATACAAGCATTATGGAACCTGTGTCCCTTGGGGAAACTGCTAGGTACGTATGACCTAGATTGGCCACTGTTGGAAACAGAATACTGGGCTTGATGGACCTTGGTCTGACCCAGTATGGCATATCTTATGTTCTTATGTTCCCTCTGTTTGGATTGGTGGACAGCTTTCTGATGTCAGACGCTGTTTTCTTCAAAAGGCACGACTATCTCCTGCTCTTCTCATAAGCACTGCTTTATTGCTACTTTTCACATGAGGAGTTCCTTAAAAGCCTGAAGCACAGCCCTGTTTTTCTGGGCTCGAAACATGCCACACTGTATGGGAACCTCCTGCTTGTTTTCTTGCTGTGCTATGCTCTTTGAGATAAGTAATGAGCGATGTTTGATATTGATTTTTATGGAACTTTAAATTAGGAATGGGTGAAAATAGAATTTAAAAAGTTTTGGTTTCTAATACAAATGATTAAAATGGAGCTTAACACTTAGTGGGTGATACGTTTTCTTTCCCCCTCTTGATAATAGCTCCGACATTCTTGCATATTTTCAGTAGTTGCCTTTTTGTCGGTGGGTTTTTTCCTTATTGTATTTCCATTTTGTGCCCCTGCTGGGGGTTTTTGGGATAATTTGGATTGAGTCATTTACTATGAATCAATAATCCAAAAGGGTTGAAAGCTGTTCAGAAGAAGGCAACCAAAATGATTTGGAGCCTGCACCAGAAGACTTATGAAAAGAGACTCTAAGACCTAAATATGTACACTCTAGAGGAGAGGAGGAAGAGGGGAGATATGATACAGACCTTTAAATACTTAAGAAGTATTGATGAGCAAACAAACCTTTTTCAAAGACAGGGAAGCTGCAAAACTAGAGGGCATAACATGAAGCTGCAAGGGGGTAAATTGAAAGGCAATGTCAGGAAATACTTTTTCACTGAAAGGGCGGTGGATGCTTGGAATACCCTCCCGATGGAAGTGGTGGGGGCACATACAGTGACAGAATTCAAAATGGCATGGGACAGACACAGTGGATCCGTTTATAGAAACAAGATAAAATCAAAATAAACGTAACTGTCTCTGATATCTTAACAAGTGGGGGTGACCTGCACAGAGAAGTGGACATACTCTTAAACAAAGGCATGGGGAGGGGTAACCTGCACAGAGCGGCGGGTGCACCTGCTCTTGCCACCTTGCTGAGCAGACTAGATGGACCATGCTGGTCTTTATCTGCCATTACATACTATGTTACTATGTATGTTACTATGAAAATTCAGGTAAACTTGGGGGTGGAGAGCTGGTGTTGTATTGTGGGTACTGATACGCTCATCTACCCCATGAGGAAAAAAAATCACAGCTGAGCAGAATGGATGAGCCAACCTGTTTTTTTTTCTAATACAAAAAACTCCTCTTCAAAATAAACATGTTTTAATGCTCCTAATGGGTCCTTTTCTTCCAAAAACAAAAAGTGGAGCCCCTAACATGTTAGTCACACCAGTTCTGCTTCTTTTAATAAATGTTCAACTTCCATTTTTTTCTGGCTATGTAATTCTTCCTTTCATTCAAATTAATTGGAACTAGAGCTGATACAAAAAGTCTTTATTCCTAATTACCCATGGATTTTGCCCCAATTTTAATAGACCATCCCTGCTATTCTTAGCTAGGTCCTGAGGCTGAAAGCCATGCAAGGAGAGTGTTAGTCCAGCTAACCAGTGCGCATCATGTGGGACAGGGTGCAACCATGCTGCATCATAGGAAATCTGTACAGACTACTACCTGCAGCAAACATCATCGGGCTGGGAAACCTGCCCATTGAGATTCCAATTCAAACACATCACTCAGCCTCCCCAGACCAACTCCCAGAATGTGCCCAAAAAGGTTTAAATCCAGATCAATTTAAATGTTGACTCAGAAATCCCAGAAACGCAGGCTGACAACGTCTGAATGAGGCTGTGACTAACCTTTTTAGAGCAGGAAAACATAACCAGGTAATATTCATACATCATGAAGCACACAATCAGCATCAGGTAAAATATGAAACATGGTTTATCCAGTGGCTCAGTGGTAAAGCTGAGCAGTCACGCAGAGTACCTGGCTTTAATTCCCAGCTCAGATCCTAGGCCTAAATCTCTGCAGGCTGAGTTTACATTAGCTGCCCTCACTCAGTCCAGCCACTTGAATCCTTTTACTACTATAATATGAGTCATGGAACCAAGCACCAGAAACAGACCAGTTGCCTGCAGCATCCCGAGGAGCATCAGAGTCAGCTTACTAAGTAGTTCTAAGAAATGCAGTCAGAGACCAATAAAATGGGAAATATTTCTGTATCTTTCTGCCATATTATACTGGGAGCCACAGGCCTGATAAAGAAGAATTTCCAAGAGCATCTTGACAAACTACCCATACCTGTTACATCTTATGAACTCCAACAGGAGGCTCTCTTTGGTATGATGCAAGTACTACACGGAGCATTAGCAGTAGATTTGAGAGATTAAGATCATATTCCACATACCCTGGCTTAGAAGTGAGGTTCACAACTGCCATTGTATGTGCAAAACTAACCCAACAGGAGAAACTACCCAGAGGATATACACTGCACTGAGAAAGAAGGGATCACCAACCTCCCTGTCCCGATCACAGGACAGATGAGCACCTGAGATAATAAGCCCAGCTCTAGAGACCACATCTTCAAGTGGGTATAGCCAGAGGGGAACCAGTCTAGAGCAGGCACAGTACAGGGAGCAGTTTTGGAAAGACTGCATGTCCAGCTGCATATATACCCAGAGAAGTGCCAGTGAAGGGCAAGAGGAGCGGTTAAGATTACCAGGCCCAGTTATAATCAGGAGGTGGTGCAAGGTGAGTTACTGGGCCCACTAACAGGCAGAGGGGGGGGGGGGTTACTGGGTCAGGGCACAGGCAGAGTGGGGGAGGTGCGGGGGTTACTGGGCCCAGTTACAGGCACAGCAGGGGGAGTGGAGGTTATTAGGCCCAGTTACAGGCAGAGCGGAGAGGTTACTGGGCACAATTACTGGCAGGGAGGGCAGGGGTTACTGGGACCAGTTACAGACAGAGGGGGGAGAGTTACTGGGCACAATTATAGGCAGAGTGGCGGGTGGGGGTTACTGGGCCCAGTTACAGGCAGAGTGTGGGGGACAGGGATTACTGGGACGGGTTACAGACAGAGCGGGTAGAGGGAGGGGTCACAGTGTCCGGTAGAGATAGAGTAGGAGGAGGAGGATTACTGGGACGGGTCATAGACAGAGCGGAGTTGGAAGGGGGTTACTGGGACCGATTACAGACCAGTAACAGACAGAGCAGGGGATAGGGATGTTACAGCGGGTAGAGGGAGGGGTTAAAGGGACCTACAGGCAGAGCTGAGTGGGAAGGGGCTTGCTGGGTCGGGTTACAGGCAGAGATGGTGGGAGAGAGGTTACTGGGTCCGGTTAGAGATAGAGTGCGGGGAGGGGGGAGTAGGATTACCGGGTCTGGTTAGACACAGAATGTGAGGAGGAGGAGGGGGGTTACTGGAACCGCTTGTAGAGGGAGGGGTTACCGGGTCCGGTTAGAGATAGAGTGAGGGGGGGGAGTAGGGTTACCGGGTTCGCTCACAGGCAGAGCCGAGTGGGAAGGGGGTTACTGGGACCAGTTAGAGATAGAGTGTGAGGAGGAGGGTTACTGGAACAGGTTAGAGACGGAGCGGGTAGAGGGAGGGGTTACCGGGTCCGGTTACAGGCAGCAGAAGCCCCGCGAGAAGAGGGTGACGGCGGCGGCGCGAGGGAAGAAGCAGCTCCCGCGAGACGGGCCTCCAGCAGCAGCAGCGCGCGCCGCTCACCTTCTTGACGGAGAGCGAGATGTTCTCGAGGATACGGTCCTTCACCTCCCGCGGCTCCATGGACCCGACTCTCCGCGCGTCACCGGCCCAGCATCGTCAGCCAGCCCCCGGCCCGGCTCCCAGCCAGGAAGCGCAACGGCCCCAACTCGTGATGACAAATGGGCCGAGCCAGGAACTGATGTCAGCGGAGGGAGACGGGGCAGGAGCAGGAGCGGCTCCTCCTACCACACCCCGGGAGCACAGGGAGGGACAGAGGGGGAGCGAACCACCGACCCCCGGGGGACAACACGGACAGGGACAGAGGGAGATCATACCCCCGGGGGCACAGGGAGGGACAGAGGGAGATCAAACCCCCGGGGGTACAGGGAGGGACAGAGGGAGATCAAACCCCCGGGAGCACAGGGAGGGAGAGAGGGAGATCAAACCCCCGGGAGCACAGGGAGGGACAGAGGGAGATCAGACCCCCGGGCGGGACAGAGGGAGATCAACCCCCCGGGGGTACAGGGAGGGACAGAGGGAGATCAAACCCCCGGGGGCACAGGGAGGGACAGAGGGGGATCAAACCCCCGGGGGCACAGGGAGGGACAGAAGGAGATCAAACCCCCGGGTGCACAGGGAGGGACAGAGGGAGATCATACCCCCGGGGGCACAGGGAGGGACAGAGGGAGATCAAACCCCCGGGAGGGACAGAGGGAGATCAAACCCCCGGGAGCACAGGGAGGGACAGAGGGAGATCAAACCCCCGGGAGCACAGGGAGGGACAGAGGGAGATCATACCCCCGGGAGGGACAGAGGGAGATCAAACCCCCGGGAGCACAGGGAGGGAGAGAGGGAGATCAAACCCCCGGGGGCACAGGGAGGGACAGAGGGAGATCAAACCCCCGGGAGCACAGGGAGGGACAGAGGGAGATCAAACCCCCGGGGGCACAGGGAGGGACAGAGGGAGATCAAACCCCCGGGGGCACAGGGAGGGACAGAGGGAGATCAAACCCCCGGAGATACAGGGAGGGACAGAGGGAGATCAAACCCCCGGGAGCACAGGGAGGGACAGAAGGAGATCAAACCCCCGGAGGTACAGGGAGGGACAGAGGGAGATCAAACCCCCGGGAGCACAGGGAGGGACAGAGGGAGATCAAACCCCCGGGAGCACAGGGAGGGACAGAGGGAGATCAAACCCCCGGGAGCACAGGGAGGGAGAGAGGGAGATCAAACCCCCGGGAGCACAGGGAGGGACAGAGGGAGATCAAACCCCCGGGAGCACAGGGAGGGACAGAGGGAGATCAAACCCCCGGGAGCACAGGGAGGGACAGAGGGAGATCAAACCCCCGGGAGCACAGGGAGGGACAGAGGGAGATCAAACCCCCGGGCGCACAGGGAGGGAGAGAGAGGGAGATCAAACCCCGGGGAGCACAGGGAGGGACAGAGGGAGATCAAACCCCCGGGAGCACAGGGAGGGACAGAGGGGGATCAAACCCCCGGGGGCACAGGGAGGGACAGAGGGAGATCAAACCCCCGGGCGCACAGGGAGGGACAGAGGGAGATCAAACCCCCGGGGGCACAGGGAGGGACAGAGGGGGATCAAACCCCCGGGAGCACAGGGAGGGACAGAGGGGGATCAAACCCCCGGGGGCACAGGGAGGGACAGAGGGAGATCAAACCCCCGGGAGGGACAGAGGGAGATCAAACCCCCGGGAGGGACAGAGGAAGATCATACCCCCGGGGGTACAGGGAGGGAGAGAGGGAGATCAAACCCCCGGGAGCACAGGGAGGGACAGTGGGGGAGCGAACCACCGAACTCCGGGGGACAACACGGACAGGGACAGAGGGAGATCATACCCCCGGAGGGACAGAGGGGGAGCGAACCACCGACCCCCGGGGGACAACACGGACAGGGACAAAGGGAGATCATACGACAAGGAGGGAGAGAGGGAGATCAAACCCCCGGGAGGGACAGAGGGAGATCATACCCCCGGGGGCACAGAGAGGGAGATCAAACCCCCGGGAGCACAGGGAGGGACAGAGGGAGATCAAACCCCCGGGGGCACAGGGAGGGACAGAGGGGGATCAAACCCCCGGGGACAGAGGGGGAGCGAACCACCGACCCCCGGGGGACAACACGGACAGGGACAAAGGGAGATCATACAACAAGGAGGGACAGAGGGAGATCAAACCCCCGGAGGGACAGAGGGAGATCAAACCCCCGGGAGCACAGGGAGGGACAGAGGGAGATCAAACCCCCGGGAGCACAGGGAGGGACAGAGGGAGATCAAACCCCCGGAGGTACAGGGAGGGACAGAGGGAGATCAAACCCCCGGGGGTACAGGGAGGGACAGAGGGAGATCAAACCCCCGGGGGCACAGGGAGGGACAGAGGGGGATCAAACCCCCGGGGGCACAGGGAGGGACAGAGGGGGATCAAACCCCCGGGGTACAGGAGGGACAGAGGGTGATCAAACCCCTGGGGGCACAGGGAGGGACAGAGGGAGATCAAACCCCCGGGGGCACAGGGAGGGACGGGGCATCAATCCCCCGGGAGCACAGGGAGGGACAGAGGGGGATCAAACCCCCGGGGGCACAGGGAGGGACAGAGGGAGATCAAACCCCCGGAGATACAGGGAGGGACAGAGGGAGATCAAACCCCCGGAGGTACAGGGAGGGACAGAGGGAGATCAAACCCCCGGGAGAACAGGGAGGGACAGAGGGAGATCAAACCCCCGGGAGCACAGGGAGGGACAGAGGGAGATCAAACCCCCGGGGGCACAGGGAGGGACAGAGGGAGATCAAACCCCCGGAGGTACAGGGAGGGACAGAGGGGGATCAAACCACCGACCCCACGGGGACAACATGGACAGGGACAGAGGGAGATCAAACCCCCGGGAGCACAGGGAGGGACAGAGGGGGAGCGAACCTCCGACCTCCGGGAGGCAACACGGAGAGGGACAGAGGGAGATCATACCCCCGGGGGCACAGGGAGGGACAGAGGGAGATCAAACCCCCGGGGGCACAGGGAGGGACAGAGGGAGATCAAACCCCCGGGGGAACAGGGAGGGACAGAGGGAGATCAAATCTGCGGGGGCACAGGGAGGGAGGGAGGGAGAGAGGGAGATCAAACCCCCGGGGGTACAGGGAGGGACAGAGGGAGATCAAACCCCCGGAGGTACAGGGAGGGACAGAAGGAGATCAAACCCCCGGGAGCACAGGGAGGGACAGAAGGAGATCAAACCCCCGGGAGCACAGGGAGGGACAGAGGGAGATCAAACCCCCAGAGATACAGGGAGGGACAGAGGGAGATCAAACCCCCGGAGGTACAGGGAGGGACAGAGGGGGAGCGAACCACCGACCCCAGGGGGACAACATGGACAGGGACAGAGGGAGATCATACCCCCGGGAGCACAGGGAGGGACAGAGGGAGATCAAACCCCCGGGGGCACAGGGAGGGACAGAGGGAGATCAAACCCCCGGGGGCACAGGGAGGGACAGAGGGAGATCAAACCCCCGGGGGCACAGGGAGGGACAGAGGGAGATCAAACCCCCGGGGGCACAGGGAGGGACAGAGGGAGATCAAACCCCCGGGAGCACAGGGAGGGACAGAGGGAGATCAAACCCCCGGGGGCACAGGGAGGGACAGAGGGAGATCAAACCCCCGGGGGCACAGGGAGGGACAGAGAGAGATCAAACCCCCGGGAGCACAGGGAGGGACAGAAGGAGATCAAACCCCCGGGAGCACAGGGAGGGACAGAATGAGATCAAACCCCCGGGAGCACAGGGAGGGACAGAGGGAGATCAAACCCCCGGGAGCACAGGGAGGGACAGAGGGAGATCAAACCCCCGGGAGCACAGGGAGGGACAGAGGGAGATCAAACCCCCGGGAGCACAGGGAGGGACAAAGGGAGATCAAACCCCTGGAGGTACAGGGAGGGACAGAGGGAGATCAAACCCCTGGGAGCACAGGGAGGGACAGAAGGAGATCAACCCCCCGGGAGCACAGGGAGGGACAGAGGGGATCAAACCCCCAGGAGCACAGGGAGGGACAGAGGGAGATCAAACCCCCGGGAGCACAGGGAGGGACAGAGGGAGATCAAACCCCCAGGGGTACAGGGAGGGACAGAGGGAGATCAAACCCCCGGAGGTACAGGGAGGGACAGAGGGGGAGCGAACCACAGGGAGCACAGGGAGGGACAGAGGGAGATCAATCCCCCGGGAGCACAGGGAGGGACAGAGGGAGATCAATCCCCCGGGAGCACAGGGAGGGACAGAGGGAGATCAAACCCCCGGAGGTACAGGGAGGGACAGAGGGAGATCAAACCCCAGGGAACACAGGGAGGGACAGAAGGAGATCAAACCCCCGGGAGCACAGGGAGGGACAGAAGGAGATCAAACCCCCGGGGGCACAGGGAGGGACAGAGGGAGATCAAACCCCCGGAGGTACAGGGAGGGACAGAGGGAGATCAAACCCCCGGGAGCACAGGGAGGGACAGAGGGAGATCAAACCCCCGGGGGCACAGGGAGGGACAGAGGGAGATCAAACCCCCGGGAGCACAGGGAGGGACAGAGGGAGATCAAACCCCCGGAGGTACAGGGAGGGACAGAGGGGGAGCGAACCACCGACCTCCGGGGGACAACACGGACAGGGACAGAGGGAGATCATACCCCCGGGGACACAGGGAGGGACAGAGGGAGATCAAACCCCCGGGGGCATAGGGAGGGACAGAGGGAGATCAAACCCCCAGGGGTACAGGGAGGGACAGAGGGGGATCAAACCACCAACCAATGTTCCCTCTAATTTTCTGTAGGCTGTGTGCGCATAAAATATCAGCTGTGTGCAGCTTTTGAAGGAAGGTTACATTTTTGTGTGCCACATAACGACACTCGGAGTTATATACTTTAAAATTTGACTACATGTCAGAATACAGTATGTACACCACATTGATTTTAATCAAATTAAATGAAAATAGACGATTACTAAATGAAGCGGGAAATTTCTAGTAATTACAATCATAACTTTTAAATTTTAAGACGTCTGTGTTTTCTATCAGAATCAAAGCCGTAATTTTTGTGCGCTCTGTTGTAAGGTATGTGCGCTCGCTCGGCGAGGTGTGTGCGCGCGCACACGCGCACAGCTTAGAGGGAACAGTGCCACCAACCTCCGGGGGGCAACACAAAGAGGGACAGAGGGGGAGCGAACCACCGACCTCCGGGGGGCAACACGAAGAGGGACAGAGGGGGAGCGAACCACCGACCTCCGGGGGGCAACACGGAGAGGGACAGAGGGAGATCATACCCCCGGGGGCACAGGGAGGGACAGAGGGAGATCAAACCCCCGGGAGCACAGGGAGGGACAGAGGGGGATCAAACCACCAACCTCTGGGGGGCAACACGAAGAGGGACAGAGGGAGATCAAACCCCCGGGGGCACAGGGAGGGAAAGAGGGAGATCAAACCCCCGGGAGTACAGGGAGGGACAGAGAGGGAGCGAACCACCGATCCCCGGGGGACAACACGGACAGGGACAGAGGGAGATCAAACCCCCGGGGGTACAGGGAGGAACAGAGGGAGATCAAACCCCCGGGGGCACAGGGAGGGACAGAGGGAGATCAAACCCCCGGGGGCACAGGGAGGGACAGAGGGAGATCAAACCCCCGGGGGCACAGGGAGGGACAGAGGGAGATCAAACCCCTAGGGGTACAGGGAGGGACAGAGGGAGATCAAACCCCTAGGGGTACAGGGAGGGACAGAGGGAGATCAAACCTCCGGGGGTACAGGGAGGGACAGAGGGAGATCAAACCCCCGGGAGCACAGGGAGGGACAGAGGGAGATCAAACCCCCGGGAGCACAGGGAGGGACAGAGGGGGATCAAACCACCAAGCAATGTTCCCTCTAATTTTCTGTAGGCTGTGTGCGCATAAAATAATCAGCTGTGTGCAGCTTTTGAAGGAAGGTTACATTTTTGTGCGCCACATAACGACACTTGGAGTTATATACTTTAAAATTTGACTACACGTCAGAATACAGTATGTACACCACATTGATTTTAATCAAATTAAATGAAATAGACGATTACTAAATGAAGCGGGAAATTTCTAGTAATTACAATCATAACTTTTAAATTTTAAGACGTCTGTGTTTTCTATCAGAATCAAAGCCGTAATTTTTGTGCGCTCTGTTGTAAAGTATGTGCGCTCGCTCGGCGAGGTGTGTGCGCGCGCACACGCGCACAGCTTAGAGGGAACAGTGCCACCAACCTCCGGGGGGCAACACGAAGAGGGACAGAGGGGGAGCGAACCACCGACATCCGGGGGGCAACACAAAGAGGGACAGAGGGAGATCATACCCCCGGAGCACAGGGAGGGACAGAGGGGGAGCGAACCACCGACCTCCGGGAGGCAACACGGAGAGGGACAGAGGGAGATCATACCCCCGGGGGCACAGGGAGGGACAGAGGGTGATCAAACCACCAAGCAATGTTCCCTCTAATTTTCTGTAGGCTGTGTGCGCATAAAATAATCAGCTGTGTGCAGCTTTTGAAGGAAGGTTACATTTTTGTGCGCCACATAACGACACTTGGAGTTATATACTTTAAAATTTGACTACATGTCAGAATACAGTATGTACACCACATTGATTTTAATCAAATTAAATGAAAATAGACGATTACTAAATGAAGCGGGAAATTTCTAGTAATTACAATCATAACTTTTAAATTTTAAGACGTCTGTGTTTTCTATCAGAATCAAAGCCGTAATTTTTGTGCGCTCTGTTGTAAAGTATGTGCGCTCGCTCGGCGAGGTGTGTGCGCGCGCACACGCGCACAGCTTAGAGGGAACAGTGCCACCAACCTCCGGGGGGCAACACGAAGAGGGACAGAGGGAGATCATAGCCCCGGGAGCACAGGGAGGGACAGAGGGGGAGCGAACCTCCGACCTCCGGGAGGCAACACGGAGAGGGACAGAGGGAGATCATACCCCCGGGGGCACAGGGAGGGACAGAGGGAGATCATACCCCCGGGGGCACAGGGAGGGACAGAGGGAGATCAAACCCCCGGGGGTACCGGGAGGGACAGATGGAGATCAAATCTGCGGGGGCACAGGGAGGGAGGGAGGGAGAGAGGGAGATCAAACCCCCGGGGGTACAGGGAGGGAGAGAGGGAGATCAAACCCCCGGGGGTACAAGGAGGGACAGAGGGAGATCAAACCCCCAGGAGCACAGGGAGGGACAGAGGGGGATCAAACCCCCGGGGGTACAGGGAGGGACAGAGGGAGATCAAACCCCTAGGAGCACAGGGAGGGACAGAGGGGGATCAAACCACCAACCAATGTTCCCTCTAATTTTCTGTAGGCTGTGTGCGCATAAAATATCAGCTGTGTGCAGCTTTTGAAGAAAGGTTACATTTTTGTGCGCCACATAACGACACTCGGAGTTATATACTTTAAAATTTGACTACACGTCAGAATACAGTATGTACACCACATTGATTTAATCAAATTAAATGAAAATAGATGATTACTAAATGAAGCGGGAAATTTCTAGTAATTACAATCATAACTTTTAAATTTTAAGACGTCTGTGTTTTCTATCAGAATCAAAGCTGTAATTTTTGTGCGCTCTGTTGTAAAGTATGTGCGCTCGCTCGGCGAGGTGTGTGCGCGCGCACACGCGCACAGCTTAGAGGGAACAGTGCCACCAACCTCCGGGAGGCAACACGAAGAGGAACAGAGGGGGAGCGAACCACCAATCTCCGGGGGGCAACACGAAGAGGGACAGAGGGGGAGCGAACCACTGACCTCCGGGGGGCAACACGAAGAGGGACAGAGGGAGATCATACCCCCGGGAGCACAGGGAGGGACAGAGGGGGAGCGAACCACCGACCTCCGGGAGGCAACACGGAGAGGGACAGAGGGAGATCATACCCCCGGGGGCACAGGGAGGGACAGAGAGAGATCAAACCCCCGGGGGTACAGGGAGGGACAGAGGGAGATCAAACCCCCAGGAGCACAGGGAGGGACAGAGGGGGATCAAACCACCAACCTCCGGGGGGCAACACAAAGAGGGACAGAGGGGGAGCGAACCACCAACCTCTGGGGGGCAACAAGGAGAGGAACAGAGGGAGATCATACCCCCGAGAGCACAGGGAGGGAAAGAGGGGGAGCGAACCACCAACCTCCGGGGGACAACATGGAAAGGGACAGAGGGGGATCATACCACACGAGGGACAGAGGGGGATCAAACCACCAACCTCCGGGGGGCAACACGGAGGGACAGAGGGAGATCATACCCCTGGGAGCACAGGGAGGGACAGAGGGGGAGCGAACCACCAACCACCAGGGGGCAACACGGACAGGGACAGAGGGGGATCATACCCCCGAGAGCACAGGGAGGGACAGAGGGGGATCAAACCACCGACCTCTGGGGGGCAACACGGACAGGGACAGAGGGAGATCATACCCCCCGGAGCACAGAGTGGAACAGAGAGGGAGCGAACCAACAACCTCTGGAGGGCAACACGAAGAGGGACAGAGGGGGATCAAACCATCAACCTCCGGGGGGAGAACACGAAGAGGGACAGAGGGGGAGCGAACCACCGGGAGCACAGGGAGGGACAGAGGGGGAGCGAACCACCAACCTCCGGGGGACAACATGGACAGGGACAGAGGGGGATCATACCACACGAGGGACAGAGGGGGATCAAACCACCAACCTCCGGGGGGCAACACAGAGGGACAGAGGGAGATCATACCCCTGGGAGCACAGGGAGGGACAGAGGGAGAGCGAACCACCAACCACCAGGGGGCAACACGGACAGGGACAGAGGGGGATCATACCCCCGAGAGCACAGGGAGGGACAGAGGGGGATCAGACCACCGACCTCTGGGGGGCAACAAGGACAGGGAAAGAGGGAGATCATACCCCCCGGAGCACAGAGTGGAACAGAGAGGGAGCGAACCAACAACCTCCGGGGGGACAACACGAAGAGGGACAGAGGGGGAGCGAACCACCGGGAGCACAGGGAGGGACAGAGGGGGAGCGAACCACCAACCTCCGGGGGGCAACACGGACAGGGACAGAGGGGTATCATACCCCCGAGAGCACAGGGAGGGACAGAGGGGGAGAAAACCACCAACCTCCGGGGGGCAACAGGGACAGAGGGAGATCATACCCCAGGGGGTACAGGGAGGGAAAGAGGCGATCATACCACCACCCTTGGGTGCATAGGGAGGGACAGAGGGGGATCAAACCACCAACCTCCGGGGGGGGGCAACACGGAGGGACAGAGGGAGATCATACCCCCGGGGGTACAGGGAGGGAAAGAGGCATCATTCCACCACCCTTGGGTGCATAGGGAGGGACAGAGGGAGATCAAACCACCAACCTACGGGGGGCAACACAGAGGGACAGAGGGAGATCAAACAACTAACCTCCGGGGGACAACAAGGAGACGGACAGAGGGGGATCAAACCACCAACCTCCGGGGGGCAACACGGAGGGACAGAGGGAGATCATACCCCTGGGAGCACAGGGAGGGACAGAGGGGGAGCGAATCACCAACCACCAGGGGGCAACACGGACAGGGACAGAGGGGGATCATACCCCCGAGAGCACAGGGAGGGACAGAGGGGGATCAACCACCGACCTCTGGGGGGGCCAACACGGACAGGGCCAGAGGGCGATCATACCCCCGGGAGCACCGCGTGGATCAGAGAGGGAGCGAACCAACAACCTCTGGAGGGCAACACGAAGAGGGACAGAGGGGGATCAAACCATCAACCTCCGGGGGGAGAACACGAAGAGGGACAGAGGGGGAGCGAACCACCGGGAGCACAGGGAGGGACAGAGGGGGATCGAACCCCCGGGAGCACAGGGAGGGACAGAGGGGGAGCGAACCACCAACCCCCGGGGGACAACACGGACAGGGACAAAGGGAGATCATACGACAAGGAGGGACAGAGGGAGATCAAAACCACCAACCTCCGGGGGCAACACAGAGGGACAGAGGGAGATCATACCCCTGGGAGCACAGGGAGGGACAGAGGGAGAGCGAACCACCAACCACCAGGGGGCAACACGGACAGGGACAGAGGGGGATCATACCCCCGAGAGCACAGGGAGGGACAGAGGGGGATCAGACCACCGACCTCTGGGGGGCAACACGGACAGGGAAAGAGGGAGATCATACCCCCCGGAGCACAGAGTGGAACAGAGAGGGAGCGAACCAACAACCTCTGGAGGGCAACACGAAGAGGGACAGAGGGGGATCAAACCATCAACCTCCGGGGGGACAACACGAAGAGGGACAGAGGGGGAGCGAACCACCGGGAGCACAGGGAGGGACAGAGGGGGAGCGAACCACCAACCTCCGGGGGGCAACACGGACAGGGACAGAGGGGTATCATACCCCCGAGAGCACAGGGAGGGACAGAGGGGGATCAGACCACCGACCTCCGGGGGGCAACAGGGACAGAGGGAGATCATACCCCAGGGGGTACAGGGAGGGAAAGAGGCGATCATACCACCACCCTTGGGTGCATAGGGAGGGACAGAGGGGGATCAAACCACCAACCTCCGGGGGGGCAACACGGAGGGACAGAGGGAGATCATACCCCCGGGGGTACAGGGAGGGAAAGAGGCATCATACCACCACCCTTGGGTGCATAGGGAGGGACAGAGGGAGATCAAACCACCAACCTACGGGGGGCAACACAGAGGGACAGAGGGAGATCAAACAACCAACCTCCGGGGGACAACAAGGAGACGGACAGAGGGGGATCAAACCACCAACCTCCGGGGGGCAACACGGACAGGGACAGAGGAGTATCATACCATCGAGAGCACAGGGAGGGACAGAGGGGGAGCGAACCAAAAACCTCCCGGGGGGGGCAACACGGACAACAACAGAGGGAGATCATACCCCAAGGGGTACAGGGAGGAAAAGAGGCGATCATACCACCACTCTTGGGTGCATAGGGAGGGACAGAGGGGGATCAAACCACCAAACTCTGGGGGGGGGGGGGCAACAGGGAGGGACAGAGTGGGATCAAACCACCAACCTCCAGGGGGCAATATGGAGAGGGACAGAGGGGGATCACACCACCAACCTCCGGGGAGCAACACAGACAGGGACAGAGGGGGATCATACCCCCGGGGGTATAGGGAGGGAAAGAGGCATCAAACCACCACCCTTGGGTGCATAGGGAGGGACAGAGGGGGATCAAACCACCAACCTCCGGGGGCAACACAGAGACGGACAGAGGGGGATCAAACCACCAACCTCCGGGGGGCAACACGGAGAGGGACAGAGGGGGAGCGAACCACCAACCTCCAGGGGGCAACACGGAGAAGGACAGAGGGGGAGCGAACCACCAACCTCCGGGGGACAACACGGACAGGGACAGAGGGAGATCAAACCACCAACCTCCGGGGGGCATCAGGGACAGAGGGGATCATACCTCCGGAAGCACATGGAGGGACAGAGGGGGAGCAAACCACCAACCTCCGGGGGACAACACGGACAGGGACAGAGGGAGATCAAACCACCAACCTCCGGGGGGCATCTGGGACAGAGGGGATCATACACCCGGGAGCACAGGGAGGGACAGAGGGGGAGCGAACCACTGACCTCCGGGGGGCCACACGAAGACGGACAGAGGGAGATCAAACCCCCAGGAGCACAGGGAGGGACAGAGGGGGATCAAACCACCAACCTCTGGGGGGCAACACGAAGAGGGACAGAGGGGAAGCGAACCACCAACCTCCGGGGGGCGACAGGGACAGAGGAGTATCATACCCTCGAGAGCACAGGGAGGGACAGAGGGGGAGCGAACCACCAAACTCCGGGGGGGGGGGCAACACGGACAGGGACAGAGGGAGATCATACCCCAGGGGGTACAGGGAGGGAAAGAGGCGATCATACCACCACCCTTGGGTGCATAGGGAGGGACAGAGGGGGATCAAACCACCAACCTCCAGGGGGCAACACGGAGACGGATAGAGGGGGATCAAACCACCAACCTCCGAGGGGCAACACAGAGGGACAGAGGGGGAGCGAACCACCAACCTCCGGGGGACAACACGGACAGGGACAGAGGGAGATCAAACCACCAACCTCCGGGGGGCATCAGGGACAGAGGGGATCATACCCCAGGAGCACAGGGAGGGACAGAGGGGGAGCGAACCACCTACCTCCGGGGGGCAACACGGACAGGGACAGAGGGAGATCAAACCACCAACCTCCGGGGGGCATCAGGGACAGAGGGGATCATACCCCCGGGAGCACAGGGAGGGACAGAGGGGGAGTGAACCACCGACCTCCAGGGGGCAACACGAAGACGGACAGAGGGAGATCAAACCCCATGGAGCACAGGGAGGGACAGAGGGGGATCAAACCACCAACCTCTGGGGGGCAACACGAAGAGGGAGAGAGGGGGAGCGAACCACCAACCTCCGGGGGGCAACACGGACAGGGACACAGGAGTATCATACCCTCGAGAGCACAGGGAGGGACAGAGGGGGAGCGAACCACCACCCTCCGGGGGGGGGGGCAGCACGGACAGGGACAGAGGGAGATCATACCCCAGGGGGTACAGGGAGGGAAAGAGGCGATCATATCACCACCCTTGGGTGCATAGGGAGGGACAGAGGGGGATCAAACCACCAACCTCTGGGGGATCAAACCACCAACCTCCGGGGGGCAACACGGAGATGGACAGACGGGAACAAACCACCAACCTCCGGGGGGCAATATGGAGAGGGACAGAGGGGGATCAAACCACCAACCTCCGGGGAGCAACAGGGACAGAGGGGGATCATACCACCGGGGGTATAGGGAGGAAAGAGGCATCATACCACCACCCTTGGGTGCATAGGGAGGGACAGAGGGGGATCAAACCACCAACCTCCAGGGGGCAACACAGAGACGGACAGAGGGAGATCATACCCCCGGGGGTACAGGGAGGGAAAGAGGCATCATACCACCACCCTTGGGTGCATAGGGAGGGACAGAGGGGGATCAAACCCCCAACCTCCGGGGGGCAACACAGAGATGGACAGAGAGGGATCAAACCACCAACCTCCGGGGAGCAACACGGAGAGGGACAGAGGGAGATCAAACCACCAACCTTCCGGTGGGCATCAGGGACAGAGGGGATCATACCCCCGGGAGCACAGGGAGGGACAGAGGGGAGCGAACCACCAACCTCCGGGGGGCAACACGGACAGGAACAGAGGGAGATCATACCCCCAGGGGCACAGGGAGGGACAGAGGGGAGCGAACCACTGGTGGGCAACACGGACAGGGACAGAGGGAGATCATACCCCCGGGGGTACAGGGAGGGAAAGAGGCATCATACCACCACCCTTGGGTGCATAGGGAGATCAAACCACCAACCTCCGGGGGGCATCAGGGACAGAGGGGATCATACACCCGGGGGGACAGAGGGGGAGCGAACCACCAACCTCCGGGGGGCAACACGGACAGGAACAGAGGGAGATCATACCCCCGGGGGCACAGGGAGGGACAGAAGGGAGCGAACCACTGGGGGGCAACAGGGACAGAGGGAGATCATACCCCCGGGGGTACAGGGAGGGAAAGAGGCATCATACCACCACCCTTGGGTGCATAGGGAGGGACAGGGGGGGATCAAACCACCAACCTCCGGGGGCAACACGGAGATGGACAGAGGGGGATCAAACCACCAACCTCCGGGGAGCAACACGGAGAGGGACAGAGGGAGATCAAACCACCAACCTTCCAGTGGGCATCAGGGACAGAGGGGATCATACCCCCGGGAGCACAGGGAGGGACAGAGGGGAGCGAACCACCAACCTCCGGGGGGCAACACGGACAGGAACAGAGGGAGATCATACCCCCAGGGGCACAGGGAGGGACAGAGGGGAGCGAACCACTGGTGGTCAACACGGACAGGGACAGAGGGAGATCATACCCCCGGGGGTACAGGGAGGGAAAGAGGCATCATACCACCACCCTTGGGTGCATAGGGACGGACAGAGGTGGATCAAACCACCAACCTCTGGGGGGGGGGCAACACGGAGGGACAGAGGGGGATCAAACCACCAACCTCTGGGGGGCAACACGGAGAGGGACAGAGGGAGATCATACCCCAGGGGCACAGGGAGGGACAGAGGAGGGATCAAACCACCAACCTCCGGCGGGCAACACGGAGAGGGACAGAGGGAGATCATACCCCAGGAGCACAGGGAGGGACAGAGGAGGGATCAAACCACCAACCTCCGGTGGGCAACATGGAGAGGGACAGAGGTAGATCATACCCCAGGGGCACAGGGAGAGACAGAGGAGGGATCAAACCACCATCCTCCGGCGGGCAACACGGAGAGGGACAGAGGGGGGATCAAACCACCAGCTTCCAGGGGGCAACACGGAGAGGGACAGAGTGGATCAAACCAACAATCTCCAGGGGGCAATACGGAGGGACAGAGGGGATCATACCCCTGGGGGCATAGGGAGGGACAGAGGGGGATCAAACCAACCTCCAGGGGGCAATACAGAGGGACAGAGGGGGATCAAACCACCAACCTCCGGGGGCACAGGGAGGGACATAGGGAGATCAAACCACCAACTTCCGGGGACAACACGGAGAGGGACAGAGGGGGATCAGACCCCCGGGGGCACAGGGAGGGATGGAGGGGGATCGAACCACCAACCTCCAGGGGGCAACACAGAGGGAGATCAAACCACCAATTTCCATGGGGCAACACGGAGAGGGACACAGTGGGATCATACCCCCGGGGGTACAGGGAGGGACAGAGGCGGGATCAAATCACCCGTCCGGGGGCACACTGGAGGGACAGAGGGGGGATCATATCTCCACACCCCGGGACCTCAGGGAGGGACAGAGGGGGATTGAACCACCAACCTCCGGGCAGCAACACAGAGAGGGACAGAGGGGGATCAATCCACCAACCTCAGTGGGGCAACACGGAAGGACAGAGGGGATCATACCACCGCCCCTGGGAAACATAGAAGGGATCATATCACCATCACCCCCCATCCCCCCCCCCGGGGAGCACAGGGAGGGACAGAAGGGATCATACACCCAGGGGCGCAGGGAGGGACAGAGGGGATCAAACCACCAACCTCGGGGGGTCAACACGGAGGGACAGAGAGGATCATACCACCACCCCTGGGGCATACAGAGGGGATCATACAACCAACATCCGGGGAACATAGAAGGGATCATACCACCACCCCCAGGGGGAACACAGGGAGGGACAGAGGGGATCATACCACCAACACCCAGGGAACATAGAAGGGATCATACCACCGCCCCCCCTCCCCAGGAACACAGGGAGGGATAGAGGGGATTAAACCACCGCCCCCCAGGGGAACACAGGGAGGGACAGGGGATCAAACCACTAACCTCTGGGGGCAACACAGAGGGGAATCACACCCCCGGGGGCACAGGGAGGGACAGAGGGGATCATACCACCGCCCCGGGGCACAGAGGGGATACCACCAGCACCCGGGGAACATAGAAGGGATCATACCACCGCCCCCTGGGGGAACACAGGGAGGGACAGAGGGGATCATACCACCACCCCTCGAGGGAACACAGGGAGGGACAGAAGGGGATCAAACCACCAATCTCCGGGGGGCAACACAGAGGGACCAAACCACCAACCTCTGGGGGGCAACACAGAGGGACAGAGGGGAATCATACCCCTGGGGGCACAGGGAGGGACAGAGGGGATCATATCACCGCCCCTTGGGGGAACACAGGGAGGGACAGAGGGGATAACAACACCAACCACCAAGGGAACACAGGGAGGGACAGAAGGGGATCAATTCAATTAAAAAAAGCATGGGACCAACACAGAGGATCTCTAAAGGTAAAAAGTGGACTGTTGTAGTTGTTGTTATGGAAGGACAGACTAGATAAGCCATGTGGTCTTTTTCTGTCATCATGTTTCTATGTTTCTAAACCACCAATCTCCAGGAGGCAACACAGAGGGACCAAACCACCAACCTCTGGGGGGCAACACAGAGGGACAGAGGGGAATCATACCCCTGGGGGCACAGGGAGGGACAGAGGGGATCATATCACCGCCCCTTGGGGGAACACAGGGAGGGACAGAGGGGATAACACCAACCACCAAGGGAACACAGGGAGGGACAGAGGGGTTCATACCACCAACCTCCAGGGGGCAACACAGAGGGACAGAGGGGATCATTCCCCTGGGAACACGGGGAGGGACAGAGGGGATCATACCACTACCCCCCCTTAGAAACACAGGGAGGAACAGAGGGGGATCCTACCACCACCCCATGGAGCACAGGGAGGGATCATAACACCTCCCCCGGGGGCACAAGGAGGGACAGAGGGGGATCATATCGCCTCACCCTGGGGGGACAGGGAAAGACGGAGGGGGGGGGGTCATATCACCTCTCCCGGGGAGCACACAGAGAGGGACAGAGGGGGATCAAATATCAAATTTATTTATTTATTTATTTGTACAGTTTTTACATAATCGCTCCTTCCAGAGATCAGGGGCAGTCTACATTGAACAAACCATTTAGAGAACAATTAAAATAAACCATAGAAACCCTTAAACTACATACATAGTAGCTGCCTGGATCTAGAGCCAGACTGACCTCAGGGACAGGAGGGAAAGACAGATCACCGCCCCTCCACAGCACCGGCAGAAGGGAAATCTGCCGCTAACTCCCTGATCTGGAGGCGAAGGGAAGGTAAGCCAGCTACACGTGGCTCCTTGCCCTGCCTCCCGCTGACATCACTGCCGTCTCCTGGGATTTTATAATCACCGAGCTTCAGGTGCACCCGTGCCTGAGGGCCTCGCCAGAGGGCCCTTAGGCGTGGCCCTTGAGCATGGACATTGAGCAGAGACACTAAACAACTTTTGATCATTCTGAATAGCTACATAGGGCAACTGAAGGTACTAATTATCTTATAATATCACATTATCATGGCTTACAGCAACTACTTTGGTCTCTTGTTAACCACAGTAATTTTATTTACACTAATTACACCTAAGTACACACAGATTATAAAGTCTCAGCTGAGGTGCCAGACCAAGACAAACCACCCATCTGGGCAGCAGCAGAATGGGATAATGTTGATGGCGGAGGATCACATTTCTGTGACAACGGCAACAACACCAAACTTAAACTGCGCGGAGGAAAGGCCTGGCAATCTACTTCTGTATCTTGCCATGAAAACCCAATGGATAGCTACAACAAAACAAATTGCGCTATAGTGCTGGAAGATGAGACCCCCAGGTCGGAAGGCATTCAACTGGCTACTGGGGAAGAGCTGAAGACTTTTCAGAGTAAAGCCAGCATTTATGATGTGGTTGGATCAAAGCCCTCAGGACGTCTGAGTGCTGATGTAGCTGCGCATGAAATGAGAGTCAGAAGCTGTAAAGATATCTTACACATTGGAACATGGAGCGTACGAAGCATGAACCAAGGGAAGTTGGAGGGGGTCAAGAATGAAATGGAATGTGTACAACTTGATCTGTTGGGTGTCAACGAACTGAAATGGACTGGCATCGGGCACTTTGCATCAGATGATCACATGGTCTACTATGCTGGAAATGAAAGACAAAGAAGAAATGGTGTTGCATTTATAATAAAGATGAAACTTGCAAGAACTGTAATGAAATACAATGCAGTCAGCAAACGCTTAATCTCTATTCGTCTACGAGGAATGCCTATCAACACAACTATAATTCAAGTATATGCCCCAACAAAAGCTGCAAAAGAGAATGAAATTGAAGAGTTCTATGAACAAGTACAAGCTGAAATTGATAGAACATGCAAACAGGATATCCTGATAGTCATGGGTGACTGGAACGCAAAAGTTGACAACAAAGAAGAAGGCAAAGTAGTTGGAAAATATGGACTTGGCAACAGAAATGAAGCTGGAGAAAGACTGATAGAATTCTGCAAGACCAACGATCTATTCATCTCAAACACCTTCTTCCAGCAACACACGTGGTGACTGTACACATTAACTTCACCCAATGGATTGTATAAAAATCAAATTGACTACATCTGTGGAAGTCAACGATGGAAAAGCTCTGTAATATCAACAAAGACAAAACCTGGAGCTGATTGTGGTACAGATCATCAACTACTAGTATGCAAACTCAAGCTAAAGTTGAAAAAGAGCAAACCACTCATGAATGCAGCAAAATATGACCTTGAGAATATACCACTGTAATTTAAAGACTGCCTGCAAAATCGATTTGCTGCTTTAGATACAAATGACAGAGCTCCAGAAGAGTTATGGAATGACATCAAGAAGGTTGTGTTGGAAGAAAGCGAGAAGTCTCTACAAAAGGTGAAAAAGCAAAAACGGCCAAAATGGATGATGGAAGAAACTCTGAAAATTGCCCAGAAACACAGAGAAGCTAAAGCCAGATGAGAAAGAAAGACAATCGCAGAACTCAACAGAGATTTCCAACATGCAGCAAGACAGGACAAGGAAAAGTACTACAATGACGCATGCAAGAAAATAGAAGCAGAAACTATTAGAGGAAGAACAAGATCAGCTTTCCTAAAGCTACGAGAGTTAAAGAAAAAGTTCCAGCCTCAAATTCGAATGTTACAAGATGCTCAAGGTTCTATGTTGAATGATGCTGTGAAGATCAAGAAAAGGTGGAAGGAATATACAGAGTTTTTATATGATATAGATCAAGTGGACCAACAGCCCTTTCAACCTGTACCTTATGATCTGGAACCATTGGTGATGAAAGAAGAAGTTGAAGCATCATTGAAAGCCTTATCAAAGAACAAAGCACCAGGCATTGATAGCATTCCCATAGAAGTATTACACCAATCTGATGCAGCTGTTACCGTACTTACAAGGCTCTGCCAAGAAATATGGAAGACAACATCATGGCCAACTGACTGGAAAAGATCTGTGTTTATACCAATACTAAAGAAAGGTGATCCAACTGACTGTGGAAATTATCGCACAATCGCTCTGATCCCACATGCCAGCAAGATTCTACTGAAGATTACTCAAAAGAGACTACAACCATACCTGGAACAAGAACTACCTGGTGCAAGCAGGGTTCAGGAAAGGGTGAGGAACGAGAGACATAATTGCGGATATGAGATGGATCCTTGAAAAGACTAAAGAATACCAAAAGGATATCTATTTGTGCTTTATCAACTATAGCAAGGCTTTTGACTGTGTAAACCACGAGAAACTCTGGGCCACATTAAGAAGCATGGGTATACCAGAACACCTGATCGTTCTCTTGCACAATCTGTACATTGATCAAGAAGGAACAAGGAGAAAGAGAATGGTTTAAAATAAGCAAAGGTGTAAGACAAGGCTGCATACTTTCCCCCTACCTGTTTAATTTATATGCAGAACAAATCATCAGAGAAGCAGGATTGTATGAAGACGACAGAGGTGTGAAGATTGGTGGAAGACTCATCAACAACCTTCGCTATGCTGAGGATACCACATTACTGGCTGAAAGTGAAGATGATCTGAAACATTTGCTTCTCACAATCAAATAACAGTCTCAAAATGGACCTGCACCTTAATGTAAAGAAGACAAAGATCATGACAACTGGGATAATCAACAGGTTCATCGTTAAAGGAGAAGAAATTGAAATCGTGAACAACTTTAACCTACTTGGATCAACTATCAATAAAGAAGCAACAAGCAGTCAAGAAATCAGATGACACATTGCTCTTGGCAGAATGGCTATGAAAGACCTAGATAAGATTCTCAAGAGCAGAGATGTCTCTCTCCATACAAAGATTCGACTTGTTCAAGCCATGGTATTTTCAATAACATCATATGGATGTGAAAGCTGGACAGTGAAAAAGATAGACAGGAAGAAAATTTATGCCTTTGAATTATGGTGCTGGCGGCGAATACTGTGTATACCATGAACTGCCCGAAGAACAAACCAGTCGGTACAAGAGGAGATCAAACCTAAGCTTTCTTTAGAAGCTCAGATGACAAGACTTCGACTTTCATACTTTGGACACATCATGTGAAGAGAGAGATCATTAAAGACATCATGCTTGACAAGATAGAAGGTCAATGCAAAAGAGGAAGGCTAGCAATGAGATGGATTGATACAATAACAGCAGCTACGGGTACCAGTCTGTCAACAATGAGCTGCCTGACTGAAGACCAAACACAATTTAGGATAGCTATCCAGAGGGTCGTCATGAGTCGACTCTGACTCAACGGCACTTAACAACAACAACAACAACAACGCCTAAGTACACACAAGCCTACACATTTGTTACACACAACATCCCAGTCATACAACACTACAAAAATTCTAACCTCTACCACAATGCAACTAACCACAAACCACAATACAACCATATACATAGAAACCGACTCATATACATCACACCCTCAAATCACTTACAACGGAACCAGCAATCTAGACCCACACCTAAAGACCTCCAATGCATCCTTATAACTGCAAGGTCAATCAGAAATAAAATACCAATCATATTTGATATCCTTTCTGAGAATAAGCCTGACATGTTTTTTATAACAGAAACATGGCTCACAGACCATGATAGCATACTCCTAAATCAATTGAAAGTTGATGACTATGAAGTATTTCACTGCCCAAGGGCTGCAAAGAGAGGTGGTGGCGGCGTCCTTGCAATTATAAAGAAGGCTCATAAAGCCACTAATATTTCCTCTAACAATATTGATGGCATGGATGAGCTCACCATAGAAACACCAACACTTACCATTGGTTTAATATATAGACCACCATCCACCGATACAAATTCTCTTTCTTTCATCTTAGATACAGCCTGCACCTACAACACAAACAAACAGCTAGTAATCCTAGGAGATTTAAACCTTCCCTCAATTAAACCAAACCACCATAAAGCCTTCATGGAAACCATGTCTGAACTGGACCTTGAGCAAATCATTGACTTCCCAACACATACAAAGGGGAACACTCTAATGATTTTTGAATGAAAATTAGATTGAATTTGCAATGAAAAAATTACATCCAACCTCAAGCAACTCCCGTTCCATGGTCTGACCATTTTCTAATAAGATTCAACCTTCCACATCAGAAAAAGCTTACAGCCCAGCAAACTAGGCAAAGCCCTACCACTATGTTTAAAAAATTTGTTAAAAAGACAAATTCCTAAATCAAATACTGCCCCAGATTTCCCTACCGGTAATTGACATTAACACCAGTATTACAAAATGGAATGAAACTATTACAAAAGCATCTACTTATCCCAATCCCAAACCCAAAATAAACCAACCAAGATCCAGGCAAAGAGACTCCCGACCTTGGTACTCACAAGAAATCAGACAACTAAAGAGAGAATTACGAAAGATAGAAAAAAGGTGGCGAAAATCTAATACTAATCATGAAAGAGAGCTATATAACGAGAAACTAACCTCATACAGAAACAGAATAAATGCATCAAAAAAAGCCTTTCATGCAAAATTGCTTACAAATTCTCTCATCCGCCCCGAGAGTTATTCGAAATAGATAAAAACTTAACAAATACACACAATAAAGAAAACACCCCCATCAGCCCACAAACACTAGCTAACTATTACATCTCAAAGCTCTCACCATTATCAGACCCACCAAGTCCACTCGACTGCTCCCAATCAGATCCCAAACAAATATGGAACAAATTACATATTGTCACATTTAAGGAACTTGATAAGGTAACCTCTAATATAAATACCACCACTTCTAGTCTCGATCCGTGTTCAGTTAGCTGGGTCAAAATCACTAAACCAAATCTACACCACACATACTAAATATAGTAAACTTTTCACTAACACATGGCACTATGCCTGACACTCTAAAAAGAGCCTCAATCAGACCAATTTAAAAAAATAAAAAAACTAGACAAACTTGATCCATCATCATATAGGCCTATATCAAGCCTACCATTTTTGGCAAAAATCATAGAAAAGAATTGTGCATATACAGCTACAAAGCCACATTGAGCTACATGCACCCTTAGACACCCATCAATACGGTTTCTGGCCACACCACAGTGTAGAAACACTCCTAACAGGACTCTTTGATAACCTACTCAAATACATTAACAGTCCAAAACAAGCAGTACTTCTAACATTTTTGGATATTACAGCTGCCTTTGATTCTATCAATCACTCCATCCTCATAGAAAGACTCAAACAAATTGGAATACATGGCACTACTCTTGCATGGTTCCAATCATACCTTACAGATCAATCACAACGGATTAAAATAGGACAACATACATCTAAAATTTACACACAAAAACAGGGAATTCCATAGGGCTCAGCCGTATCAGTGCTCCTTTTTAACATATATTTACAACCTATTTGTCAAATCATACAACAGTGCAACATAAAATATGCAATATATGCGGACGATGTCATGATGTACCTCCCAATGGATACAGATTCTCTTGACTTCTCTGGCATCATATCATGCTTCACCAAAATGTCCCACTGGCTAAATAACCATAATCTCAAAATTAATTAAAAAAAACCTGAAGGATTATTTGTAACAAGGAATCAAAACTTCACTCCTCCCACAGAAACACAAATAGAAAACACAAACATCTATATAAAAAAACAAAATAAGATACCTTGGTGTCATTATGGATAAAACATTAAGCCTTACAACATACATCAAGAATACAACAAACATAATATAAAATAAATTAAGATACCTTAAAAATCTAAGACCTTTATTACCACAACAAGACTTTAGATCAGTCCTCCAAGCACTGATCCTACCTCACATTGATTTCAGTAATCAATTCTTCAAGGTCTCCCAAAGAATGCACTACACCACCTAAAAATAGCACAACATGTCGCTGCCCGAATGCTCACAAAAACAAATGCAACAGAGCACATCTCTCCAATCCTGTTCAAACTACACTGGTTGCCTATACAAAGCAGGATCAAATATAAAATAATCATGACTACGTTTAAACTGTTAAGGGAGATTGCGCCATCGCACCTATCTGGTCTACTAAGCAACCCCACAAGACATAGGACAATGAGACAACGGAACCAGAACACACTACTAGTTCCTAACTCATTTACAAAATTTAATAAAACCACAACTAATAGGGCATTTAGTTTCTCAGCCCCTGCATTATGGAATGTTCTGCCGGACAGACTTAGAGCTGCCACTGACCTAGCAACTTTTAAAAAAGACCTCAAAACTCACCTGTTTACGGACCATTTTGGCACCTCAGAACCAAGAGAAGAACTATTCCCCACTTAGTCCCAAACATATTCCCTTTCATCTCAATACATTTCCCCAAACACTAACACCAACACCTCATATGATAAAAACACTCTTCATAATGTATACCATATAGAATAATCCTTACATAGATATTACTAGTGACAACCTCACTAAACACCCTAGTTAATACTACAACCCTCATGATTATATAAATATACCTGACGGAATGCATTAACAATGCAAAATGTAACACTCTCAAATGAATATGTAAATATTAAATCTGTAAATATGTTGAGTGTTTAATCCTTCATCACCCTTGTAAAAAGTTGAAGACATCCTACCCTATCTACGGATGTTGATAAGTTACCTGTTTGAATAAGTTGTAATGTAACGTTCTAATATTTGTTCGATGTAAACCGCTTTGATTCTGCTGAAAGGCAGTATATAAAACTGACCAATAAATAAATATAGGGGTATACAGTAAACATGTTGAGAAAAATTAAACTGAAACCACACTCCAGGTAGAGCAACACCAGAGAAATAGAAAGTCGCATTTAAAGAAAGCACATATATATTACAAAAGCTGACATATTCCAATCACTAAGTAGAAATAAAATACTTTTTTCTACCTTTATCTAGCCATTTTTCTAAGTGCATTATTATTTATTTATTTATTTATTTGCAGTCTCTTTTATACCGCGCTATTCGACATCAGTGCGGTTTACAATGAACATAAGAGTTGCACATCTCAATTTCGTGATTTGTGCTTACAGTGAAACAGGTATAATAACTTGGGTATACATTAAACAGGAAAATTAAACTTGGGTATGCATTAAGCAGGTATAACAGGTAAAATAGGGTATAAATAACCAGTCCCTTAACAAGGAGACACGATGAATAAATACAGTCTACTTTATGCAACAATATAATGAGTTATGCGGCACTGCATAAGTTCCTCATGGTGGTTGGAGGGGAAGGTGTGATTGCGAGTGATCAGTCTGGGAATGTGACGTGCATGAGTTTGAGGTGCTGCATTGAGATGTGAGAGTGGGTGAGTGTGGGGAGAAGACTGCATCATCGTAGTGATGAAGAAAGAGGTGCCGTTTCAGTGCCTTCCTAAATTGGGAGAGTTCACTGATGTTTCTGATAGTTGCTGGTAGTGCGTTCCAGCAGGATGGAGCAAAGAAGGAGAAGGCTCTGGATCTAGTGAATTGAGAACACTTCGTGCTTGCCTTAGGTAATATGAGAGTATTTGCGGCATTCGATCTCCTTGCTCGATTGGGAGGTGTGATTGAAATTAGATCAGTAATGGCAGTAGCAGGGTATTTATTGATGGCTTTATGGGTCATAATTAGGATCTTGAATGGTTCCGGTCTCTGATTTCTGCTTTCCTGCATCTTCTGTTAACTCTTTCCAGGGTCGCGAGTCCATCTACTACTTCTCTCCTCTACATCCATCTCTTACATTGATCTTTTTGCTTTCAGCTTTCTTCCGTTTTGTTTTGTTTTTTGTGTGTGTCTATAGAATCAAATTTCTCTCCATCTTTCCATCTTGTCATCAATCTACTACTTTCAACCTTAACCCCAACCCTCCCATTCCCCATCTCTTTCCCCCCCAACCCTCCCACTCCCCATCTCTTTCCCCCCAACCCTCCCACTCCCCATCTCTTTCCCTCCCAACCCTCCCATTCCCCATCTCTTTCCCCCCAACCCTCCCACTCCCCATCTCTTTCCCTCCCAACCCTCCCATTCCCCATCTCTTTCCCCCCAACCCTCCCATTCCCCATCTCTTTCCCTCTTTCCTCTGCCTCTTATTCCCCTGTAAATCATTAATTTTCTCCTTTATCTCTTCACTGCTGTTTCCAGCATCTCACCCCTCCCTCTTTCCCCACTGTCCAGATCTCCCCATCCAATATCTGCCCCCTCTCTCTCCTCGTCCAGCACTTCCACCTCTAGTTCATTCATATCCCACCCACCATATCCAAAATCTCTCCTCTCTATGGGTAAACATAGATTGGT
Organism: Ichthyophis bannanicus; assembly: GCA_033557465.1. NCBI lineage: Eukaryota > Metazoa > Chordata > Amphibia > Gymnophiona > Ichthyophiidae > Ichthyophis > Ichthyophis bannanicus. The sequence continues at coordinate 25,767,189 of CM066042.1, forward strand.
TGTTTACTTCTTCAAAAAATAGAAAGACTAGGGGACACGCAATGAAGCTACAATGTAGCCTATTTAAGACTAATAAGAGAAAAATATTTTTTCATTCAACTTGTAATCAAACTCTGGAATTCGTTACTGGAGGATGTAGTAATGTCTGTTAGTGTAGCTGGGTTTAAAAATGTTTTGGACAAGTTCCTTGAGGAAAGGTCCATAAACCATGATTAAAGAGCACTGGGGAAAGCCCCTGCTTACCCCAGGATAAGCACTATGTGAACCTGTGTACTTTTTGGGAACCCGACAGGTACTTATGACCTGGATTGGTGACTGTTGGAAACAGGATACTGGGCTTGAGGGACCTTGGTCTGACCCCGTCTGGCATTTCTCATGTTCTCTCTGTGTCCGGTATTCCTACTACTACTGATCATCTGTATAGCGCTACAGGGCATCTGCAGTGTGGTGCTGTACAGAGACATGTAAGAGACAGTCCCTGCTCATCAGACCTTACAGTGTAGTCAAGATAGACAACGTAACAGCTGGGGACAAGATATGTCTAGGGGAATGTTAAGGAAACACATAATTAGATCAGGGTCCAAAAGCAGCCTCAAAGAGTTGAGTTTTTAGCCTGGATTTGAAAAAGGGGCACAGAAGAAGCCTGACAGACTGACTCCAGGGCCGGCCCGTCCATTGAGCAAGAATATTTTTTGCACAGGGCCCCGCGTTTCAGGGGCTCTGCGCAAAAAACATTCTGCATCAGCCCAGCTAGATTTAAAAAACACAATCCTGCTGCTGCTGCCGCTGCCACCATGGCAGCGGCAGAATCGAGCGTCTCGCGGGGCCCGGCAGATTCCTCCCTGCAGCATCAGCTGCTTCAGCATTGGCTGTCAGAGCCACAAAGGGAGAGCTTCTCTCTTGCGGCTCTGTTAATCCTGTCGGGGCTGATACGGCGGAAATCCCATCAGCCCCGGCGGGATTAACAGAGCTGTGAGAAAAGGAAACTCCCTTTGCAGCTCTGAAAAGCCCGCGCTTTGGGAGCTGATGCTGCAGGGAGGACTCTGCCGGGCAGGGGGGCCCCACGAGACGCTCGATTCTGCCGCTGCCACGGTGTCAGCGGCAGCCAGATTGTGTTTTTTTTTAATCCAGCTAGGCTGATGGGGGGAGGGGGGTTAGGACTGGAGGTGGGCTGATGGAGGGTTAGGACTGGAGGTGGGCTGATGGGGGGGTAGGACTGGTAATGGGCTGATGGGGGGGTTAGAACTGGTAATGGGCTATGGGGGACTAAGACCGGAAGTGGGCTGATGGGGGGGTTAGGACTGGTAATGGGCGATGGGGGGTTAGGACTGGTAATGGGCGATGGGGGGGCTAAGACTGGAAGTGGGCTGATGGGGGGGTTAGGACTGGTAATGGACTATGGGGGGTTAGGACTGGTAATGGGCTAGGGGGGGGCTAAGACTGGAAGTGGGCTGATGGGGGGGTTAGGACTGGAAATGGGCTGATGGGGGATTAGGACTGGAGGTGGGCTGATGGGGGCTTAGGACTGTTAATGGGCTATGGGGGGGCTAGGAATGGTAATGGGCTGGGGGGGTTGCTAGGACTGGAAATGGGCTGAGTGGAAGGGGGGACTTGAACTGCAAATAGTTGATGAGGATGGGGGCTTGGAATAGAAATGGGCTGAGTGGAGGGGAGCTAGGATTTGACGAGCTGATGGAGGGGCTAGGAAAGGACTAGAAATGGGCTGATGGGGGGCTGGGATTGGAATGAGCTGATGGAGGGACTCGGATAGGACTGGAAATGGATGGGGAAGCTAGGACTGGAAATAGGCTGATGGTGTGGCTAGGAAAGGATTGGAAATGGGCTGACAGGGGGCTAGGACTGGAAATGGGCTGATGCAGGGACTAGAAGGGAGCAGATGCTGGGTGGGGCTGGAACTAGAAGGGAGCTGATGTTGGGGGAGGATTAAAATGGATGGAGATTGGAGAGTGAAATGGAGAGGGGAAAAATATTTTGTGTGGGAGGGAAGACAAATCTACAATTGGCCGGGTACTGGGAGCGTAAGTGGGGATTGAGGATGGAGGGGTAAAATGTGAGTGGATGAAACAGGAATCAGGAAAGAGCAAAAGAAGAAAGATTAGTATGTTAAAGCAGATGTAGAGAGAGAATGGAAAAAAAAATCTAGAAGAGAGAAGAAAGGACAAATGGATAGCAGACGATGGAGAGTTAGCAGAAGACACGAAGAAACCAGAAGAAAGTGGCTGGAGCAAATGCAACTAAAAAAAAATGCAGAAAAGGCAAAAAAAATCTCTTTATTTTGAATTTATTAACTGGAATATGTCAGCTCTGGGAAATGTGCATCATTAACATCTGTGCTTTGTTTAGTACAAGAGGAAATTAATTTATAGTTTTAATTCTTTAGTGTTGTTGTACATTCCAAATTTGGCTTTTGGGGTTCCCAGTTTAATTGTCTTCCTGTTTCTAAATTGTGATTTCTTGTTTGGTGATGGTCTATGTTCTGCATGTTGTGAGACCATGCCGGTCCTAGGCGGTTGTCTAGACCCGGGATAGCCTGGAGTTGTGGTAAATAAAGGACACTGTAGTCGTGATCCAAATGAAATTAAAGTTGGGTTTTATTCCCCTTCCCTTGAGGATGTCGTAGAATAAGGGACAACATAAAGAATGGTTGTTTTCACCAGGGTAAAGGATGTTTAACCAATAATAATCATGCTTCTTTCCAGCAATAAAGTCCAACACTTTTCAATGTGCAAAATACAGTTTCTTTCTTGTTCTTTCCGTTTAACAAAGACTCTCTATATCATCAGTCACGCATGCAACACATTCCATGGGTTCAAAGATATTTTTCTGAGCTATTGCTCTCCCATTGCATTGGATTAAGACCTGTCCCTGTATAAGGACACTGAGCCCCTATGAAGCTGCTTTCTGTGCCTTGCTCTGGGGAAACCTCAGTTGCCACCAGTGGGAGCTGTTTTTGTATGTCCCGGATATCAGGAGCTGTGCTGGGGATTTCTTCCCACGGCTTAGGCAAATAAGAGTTCCCTTGCCGGTTATAAGCCTGGCTTCTATCCTGTAGACTCCCTTTTCTCACCTTAGCCAAAACAGGGTACTTATCTTTTCCTTTGGAGAAGATGACCTCAAACCCCTCTGCTTCCAGCCAAGGCTTCCTCTCTGCCCTGTAGCCTGCTCTTCTGTGGGAAGCCTGATTACGATGTCTGGTTGAGGGAAACTCACTTCCTGCTTCCCATGTGTTTCTTTGGACATGACCTCTGCCTTCTGTTAACTGGACAGTTTGCCTTGGTGTGAGGACCCCTCTGGCTGGGAAGACCTTGCTGCAGTTTTGCTTATCCCACCTGGGTTTGCCAGCCTGCCTTTCTCCAGCCCTGGTTCTCCAAGGTAACGTGTCTTCCTGCAATTGCTTGGGATTTCTACTCTCACCTTCTCTCCAAGCCTGCCTGAAACAGCAGTCAGAGTTCCTTTGGTCTCTGCCTTCCTCCTGGCATTCAAGCTCCGGCTCCAGCCCTAATCCAGGCTCCAGCTTACACTGCCAATGCTCATTCTGCTGCTTCCAATTCTCTTTCTCCTTTCCAATCTGCTTCCCACTCCAACTCTGTCTCTGTGAGATTTCCCACCTGCTTTTATCTCTCAGCTCCTCTAACGTGGAACGTGAGTCTGAGTCCAGGTGAGCCTGATTGGCACTCTCAATTCTTACTGCGTGGAAAGTTTGTTTTCCTTTTCCATGCCTCTCTGCACTGTGAATGCTGCAACTGCCCCTGAGGCTGCAAGGTAAGCTCTTCTTCCTTTTCATTTCTTAATATTTCAGGGTCTGTGTTTTCTAACTCCTGACAGGTAAGCCCTTCCTTCACATTGTCCTTTAATGTTTCAGGCTTAGTGCTGTCTGGCCTCTGACAAGTAAGCTCTTCCTCTGCACTACCCTTTAATATTCCAGGTTTTGTGCTGTCTACCTCATGACAATATGTAACTGAGCTGAGGTATTCTGTTTATGTAATTCCTATTTGACATTGCCACTTGTTCTCTTTCCCCAGTATTCTCTGAGATGTATTGGTTTAATATTTGCAGTGTTACCTTTTGATAGGTAGGGTATGGTGCTTTGTGAGTCCTGGTAGTGCTGTTAGGATACGGCGGGTTTGCTATGGGTTCTAATTGGGCAGTGTTTGTAGTAGTTCCTAATGTGCCTGGCGGTTGGCACTGGATTATAGTAATGTAGAAATCTTTTAGTCTTTCTTTATCCATATACTCATTAAGAGGCATGTTTACTAAAAGTTAGTGTATGGTAACATTATGCAAATATTTATGCAAATTAGACCCCACACCAAGTCTTCGCACATGGCCCCGCACCCCCCTTGTGCTGCCTCTGACTGACTCAGTTAGTTTGTTCCAGGCATAAGGAGCAGCAAGGTGGAAAGATCGAAGTCTGGAGATGGCAGTGGAAGAGAAGGACACAGATAGAAGCTATCTGCCAGCAATTTCCCATCCGTCTCCCTATTCCTCCCACGTCTAGCATCTCCATTCCATCTTCCTTATTGCCTGTCAAGTCCAGTTTTGTCTCTCTGTAGCTCTGTGCCTGTCCCCTATGTCCATCATCCCCACTCCATCTTTGTATGTCCAGTGTCCAGCATCTTCCCTCCCAATGTCCAGTGTCTCCCCTCCATCTCCCTATGGCCTTACCCATTGGTGTAAATTCTGCCCAAGCAAACCCAGCATTAGAAGAGGTCGTAACAGAAAGGGCCCCATACAGCAGCGGTAAGGCAGCACAGCAAATTTACTTGATCATCTTTGCCACGCTGCCTCCACTTTTGTAGGTTTGCCACATGCCTGGCAGCTATTTCCACTGGGCATGCAGCAAACTTACAAGAGCGGAGGCAGTATGTCAAAGATGATCAAGTAAGCTTGCTACACATGGAGAGGGGGTTGCCGCAGGAGGGGGGGCCCACCACCATGACAATGGGGCCCCTCATTGGAACTTACACCACTGACCCTACCTCATGTCGATCATCTCCTCCCCCCTACCTATGCCCAGCATCATTCTCTTCTCCATCTCCCCATTTTCCCGTCCTGTGTCAAGCACCCTTCCCTCTCCCTATAATCTCCCCCATGTCCAATATCTCCTTCTCCATTTTCCTCCCTCTCCTTTGTCCAATAGCTCCACTATCTTATGGTCTTACATGTTGTGTCCCCTCTAACCCAATTCACCTTCCTATGTAGCATTTCCCTCCACTGATGTCGCACAGTTGATAGGGAGGTAGCATTTTAATTTGATAATGTCCACAGCCAGGGTGGAGCTTGTCTGCCACGCCAGGCTACAGCATGGGCCTTCGTGCCTGGTATGCTCAGCCTCTTCACCTTGGTCACCGCCTTTTCCTTAACCTTCTCCTCTCTTGGGGCTGCTGCCATGGGCCACAGGTGCTAAGGCCGCCAGATTGCTGCCTCTCTCCCCAGCTATGGACACTGACCAGCAGGCAGAACTGCTGCTCTGGAGCTACAAGGGAGGCCCTGCACTGTGTCAAACTTATTGCCGCCACTGCTGCTGCTGAGCTGATCTAATCATGCAACAGCAGCAGCAGCTGGAATCTGGAAGGAGGCTTTTAACTGTGCAGTTGGCACAGCGTAGGGCCTGAAGCAGCACAGGGCAACGTGCAGGCAATATGTCCAAGCCTGCCTAGAACCAGCCCTAACAGAGGGGGATCATAACAGCCACCCCTGGGGTGCACACAGCCAGGGAGGCAGGAGGGGATCATACAGCCATCTTTGTGGTGCACATAAGACTATAAAGCCACAGACAGGGAGAGGGGGAGGCAGGAGTCATACTGCCACCCCCAGGGTCATGAGGGACAGGAGGGGGTGCACACACGGAGTGAGAGAGGAGGGTCATAGAGCCACCACCTGGATGCACAGAGCCAAGAAGGGAAAGGGGAGGCAGGAGGGGTCATACCGCAACCCCAAAGGTGCACAGAGGGGGAGGCAGGAGGGGATCATATTGCCACTTCTGGGGTGAACACAAGGAGTGAGAGAGGAGGGTTATACAGCCAGCCCCTGAATGCACAGAGCCAGGAAGGGAAGGGTGAGGCAAGAGGGGTCATACAGCCATCCCTGCGATGCACATAGGGAGGGAGGGGGTCACATAGCCACTTCCAGTGTGTAGAGAGCCAGGGAGGGACAGAAGGAATCCAGGCTGCACACAGGGAGGGAGGAGGGCCATGCAGTCACCCCCAGGGTACACAAAGCCAGGGAGGGACAGAACAGGAGGCAGGAGAGGGCCAGAAAACCAGGGAGGGACAGAGGGGGATCATACAGCCACCCCCAGGATACAGAGAGTCAGGGAGAGGGGGAGACAGGAAGAATCAAACAGCCACCTCCTGGGTGCACATAACCAGGGAGAGAGGCAGGCAGGAGGTAATCACAGAGCCAGCCCTAGGGTGAATGCAGCCAGAAAGAGAGGAAGATAAGCTGGATTCTTAGCCCCAGAATGTATATAGCCTGCAAAACAGGAAGGGCAAGCTGGACTACTACAACCACCCCTTGGAAGCACACAACTAAACAGAGGGGAAGGAGGGCTGGGCTGGGCTGGTACCGGTCATTCCTACAGCGGAGGGAGGAAGTCAGTAAGGCTGGATTCCTACAGAGCCTCTCCAATAGCCACCACCATGATGCACAATATCAGGAGAGAGGGAGGCAGACTGCATTGAAACTGGGCCAACTCCTAGAGCTACCAATGGGTTTCCCACAACCAGGAAGATGAATACTGTGCTTCTAACAGATTATTTCTAATCTGATTGCATTTTGATCAATTTCCCCCTTTTGTTGGATCCAGGACAAGTTGCTCCATTAGGCAGTCATTTACAGCATCCAGAAACATATCTCCCTGGCATGCCCTGATATATGCCCTGTAGATATTGGGGTAATTGAAATCTCCCATTAGGATTCAGTTTCTACATTTAACAACCTGTCTAATCTCTGTTAGCATTTCATAATCTTTTTCACTACCGTTGTCAGCTGGATGATAGTAAACCCGCACTATATTCCTCTCCACTACACATTGTCCTTCAATGACTGCGCAAACAGTTCTAGAGAAAGTGCAAATAGAAGAGGGGACAACAGGCACCCCTGCCCTGTGCCCCTTGCCAAACCAAAACTTGTGACGAGGGACCCATTAATCCAAAGTCTAGCTGTGGGGGAGCTATAGATAGCCTTTATCACTCTAATCAGACCCGGACCAAAATGATAAGACTTTAAAACCACCAGTAAGTAAGGCCACTCCACCCTATCGAATGTCTTCTCAGCATCTAATGCGAGAAAGGCAGCCTCCTCTTCCAAACCGTTCATGGACCAGACCAAGGACTCTACACACATTATCCAAAGAGTTGTGTCCTGCAACGAAACCAGTCTGGTCCCTATGTAGAATATCCGGAATGATTTGATTCAACCTCTGTGCGAAGACCTTGGCCAGAAGTTTCGCATACATATTCAAGAGAGAAATTGGTCTATATGAACCCAGTGCCAAGGGGTCCTACCCTGACTTATGAATCAACACTATATGAGATTCCAGGAAGGAGGGGGGGAGATCTCCCCCCACTCAATACCCCGTTTACAACTCGTGCCAGTAATGGGAAGAGGGAATCCTCGAATGTTTGGAAAAACTCTGGGGGGAGCCCATCTGGCCCAGCCGCCTTCCCCTTTGGGAGACTCCTTATTATACGCCATAGTTCCTCCTCTGAAACTAGGCAATCAAGCCATTCCAGCTGCTCCTTCATCATCCGGGAGGCAACCCTCCCCTCCAAGTATTGTCTCAGCACCTCAACCTCTGCTCCCTCCTCCGTTAACTCAGAGGAGTACAGATTCTTGTAAAATTGCAGGAAGACCCCCTCTATCTCCCCCCCCCCCCCAGATCTCGAATTTGAAGTATAGTAGTCTGCGCCTGTCTCTCCCTTAACATAGTAGCTAGCAGCTTCTCAATTTTACCCCCTTATAATAAGGTGTGCTGTCTTTTTAAGCATCACCTCCACCTCGGACTGCAACATGGTATTCAGCTCACCCTTAAGTAACTTTAGCTTTTCCTCCACCATCTTGGAATGGGTTTGCAAATGCTCCCTTTCCAGTACATGAAGCTTTTTAGACAGCTTCTCTCGCTGAGAGAATTGCTCTATCTCGAGCATCACCCCCCCTTAGAACTGTCTTTAATGCATCCCACACTATAGGTAGGGATGTTTGGCCTGTGTTGTTCTCTATGTAATCCCATTTTTTTTTCCACCTTTTAAACACTTTGGTCATGCAGGAGCGATGTGTTCAACTTCCAGGCCTTATCTCCTGCCCTCCTACCCCAAACCCATTCCAGTGTCAAAGTAACTGGAGCATGATCTGTCCATATAATATTACCTATGGAGCACTCAATTACTGATGGGCAGAGAGTCAAAGTTATCATAAATATATCTATTCTCGAGTAGGACTTATGGACTGCTGAATAAAAAGTATATTGTCTTAGATTCAGATTCTTGATTCTCCAACTATCTACCAAGTTGTTGGCCTTCAACAGTGTACCCAAGTCTGTTCCCCCTGCCCCCCTCAAAGGAGCTTTGCGTGACAATGGAAAAGTCCCCCCCCCCTGTATATGATAGGCAAGCTTGTCCAGCCCTCTATGGCTTTGATCAATCGTTTGATAAAGGAGATCTGACTCTTATTACGGGCATAGATATTAACCAGGCACAGTCCTGAACTAATTCCCTGTACTTCCATTGCAACTGTGCGCCCTTGCTGGTCTTTCCATTTATGGAGTAAATTCCCTTCAAATCCCTTCCTAAAGATAAGGGCCACGCCTGCACTATTAGATTGCCCTGGGGAGTGCACCACATCACCCACTGCACCCAAATACTGCCCTCCTCAGCCCCGGTCAAATGTGTCTCTTGCAGCATGTAAGTGTCTCTTGCAGCATGTAAATGTCTCCTCTGAGGTGACCCAGCTCCTTCATGACGAGCCTCCTCCTCCTCGCGGTTTGAGCCCCAGTTCTCTGACTCCTCGCTTGAGGATAGGTGTTCGTTTAACCGTCCTCAGGGAGGCCTCAACCTGTAAATCCCCTCCAGGGAGGCCAGTGTCCACCATCCACTGCCTTACAACCCTCCCCCTCCCCCCAGGTAGCAATACTCTACACGCTCTTGTATACATAGCTAAAGTTCAAAGATACAAAGTTCAACCCAAAGTTCTCTGCAGTGCCATCGAGATGGAGGAACCCATTACACCCCCCCCCCCATAGCCTTCTCAGCATTGTTTCAACCTGGCTTATGAGTCAGTCCAGCTCGTTTACTTCCTCATCACTATGAACAAACAGATCCACCACTCTTTGATGCACGCCTCCCTACCACTGGGGAGGATCAGCCTTGTCCGCAGATGTTTGTCCAGCCTTCTCTCCCCTCGTGCCGTTCAAGTGCCACAACAGGTTGTCCGGGAACTGGTGCACAGAAACCTTTTCACCTCCTGTGGACTGCTGAAGAAGATATTCTCGCCCTGCCAAGCGATGCGCAGTTTCGCAGGATACAGGAGAGCCTGCAGTATGTTATGTGCAATCAGTCTTTTTTTCACTTCGTGGAAAACTTGTCTGCGCTTGTCTAACTCAGCACTATAGTCCGGAAAAATCCATAATTTAGCACTTTGATAGTCCACTGCCCCTACTTTCCGCACCTGGTTAAGTACCCAGTCCTTTTGCCTGTAGTTCAGCAGCTTGGATACTATGGGTCTAGGCCGTGCCCCATCTCTCGGAGGGCCCCCGTGACCCGATGCGCTCTATCCACCACTAATGATTCAGGCACTTGTGTATTCAGGAACACTGTCTTCAGCAAGCTTTCTATAAAATCTTCTACTCTCCATCCTTCCTTTCCCTCCAGCAGCCCCGATATTCTCAAATTTGAACTCCTAGCTCTATTCTCCAGGTCATCTAACTTTGCAGCAAACCTTTTGAGCAGATGGTGCTGTATGCTAGAGTCTTTTTTTAAGATCAGAAGCTCATCATCATAGTAACATAGTAAATGACGGCAGATGAAGACCAGCATGGTCCATCTAGTCTGCCCAGCAAGATGGCAAGAGTAGGTGCACCTGTCACTCTGTGCAGGCCACCCCTCCCCATGTCTTTGTTTAGGGGTAAACCCACCACTCTATGTAGGAAACCCCTATTTGTTGAGACGTTATATGGTTCAGAAGTTAGATGGTACCGTTTATTTTGTTTTTATCCTATTGCTGTAAAGGGATCCACTGTGTTTGTCCCATGCTGTTTTGAATTCTGTCACCGTGTTTGCCCCCACTACTTCCTTCGGGAGGGCATTCCAAGCATCCACCACCCTTTCAGTGAAAAAATATTTCCTGATATTGCCTTTCAATTTACCACCTTGCAGCTTCATGTTATGCCCTCTAGTTTTGCAGCTTCCCCGTCTTTTGTAGAGGTTTGTTTGTTCATCGTTCCTCTTTAAGTATTTAAAGGTCTGAATCATATCTCCCCTGTCCCTCCTCTCCTCCAAAGTGTACATATTTAGGTCTTCAAGTCTCTTCTCATAAGGCTTCTGACGCAGGCTCCAAATCATTTTGGTCGCTTTCCTCTGAACAGTTTCCAGTCTTTTTACATCTTTTGCAAGATACGGTCTCCAAAACTGAACACAGCATTCCAAGTGAGGCCTCACCAGTGACTTATACAGTGGCATAAGTACCTCTTCCTTTCTGCTGGTAATCCCTCTTTGTATACAGCCCAACATCCTCCTGGCTTTTGCCACCGCCTTGTCGCACTGTTTTGCCACCTTATCAGAGATAATCACACCAAGGTCTCTCTCCTGAACCGTGCATACCAACCTCTCGCCCCCTATCGCGTACATTTCCCTTGGATTTCTGCTACCCAAGTGCATGACACTGCACGTTTTCGCATTAAATCGTAGTTGCCAAGCATTAGACCAGTCTTCCAGCTTTTGTAGATCTTTCCTCATGTTAACCACTCCCTCGGGGGAGTCCACTCTGTTGCAAATTTTTGTGTCGTCTGCAAAAAGACAGACTTTTCCATTCAGTCCTTCAGCAATATCACTCACAAATACATTGAACAGTGCCGGACACAGGACCGAACCCTGGGGCACCCCGCTAATTACCTTCCTCTCATCCGAGTGAGCTCCATGTACAATCACCTTCTGTCGTCTGTCAGTCAACCAATTTCTAATCCAGTTTACCATCTTGGGACCCATCCCCAAGCTACTGAGTTTGTTGACAAGCCTCCTATGAGGAAAAGTATCAAAGGCTTTGCTGAAATCCAGGTAGATGACATCCATCGCATGCCCCTGATCTAGTTCCTTGGTCACCCAGTCAAAGAACTCAATCAGATTTGTTTGGCAAGACCGTCCTTCGGTAAAACCATGTTGCCTCGGATCTTGCATCCTGTTGGTTTTGAGAAAGTTCACTATTCGCTCTTTCAGGAGCACCTCCATTACTTTTCCTGCCACCGAGGTAAGGCTCATGGGCCTGTAGTTTGACACTTCTTCCCTGTCACCACTTTTGTGTAGAGGTACGACATCAGCCATTCTCCAGTCCTGAGGAACCTCTCCTGTTTCCAAGGATCTGTTGAAGACATCCTTTAACGGTCCTGCAAGAACCTCTCTGAGCTCTTTCAGTATCCTGGGATGTATCCCATCTGGTCCCATGGTTTTGTCCACTTTCAGTTTAGCAAGTTGTTCTAACACCTCATCTTCTGTGAATGGTGTGGTATCTACTTCATTCCCATTTTTATATTTGGGAGTCACAGCTGGTCCATCTCCAGGATCTTCTTTAGTAAAAACAGAGCAGAAGTATTTGTTTAGCAATTCTGCTTTTTCGGTGTCACTTTCCACGAGTCCTTTCCCAGCACTTCTGAGTCCTGCAATTCCAACTCTGATCTTCTTCCTTTCCCGAATATACCTGAAGAAAGTTTTGTTGCTACCCTTAACATCTTTAGCCATCCTTTCCTCTGCCTTTGATTTTGCTATCCTTATTACTCTTTTAGACTCTTTGAGTTGGATCCTGTATTCATTTCTGTGTTCTTCTGTTTGCAAGCTTTTGAATTTTGCGAACGTTGTGTTTTTTGCCTTTATTTGAGCAGCCACCTCTTTGGAAAACCAAATAGGTTTCCTTCTCCTCTTGTTTTTATTTACTTTTCTTACATATGTATCTGTTGCCCCTTTTATTGCCACCTTAGTTTAGCCCATAGCAATTCCACTTCCCTTATCTCCTTCCACCCCATCATCTCCTTCTTTATGTACTCAGCCATTTTATTGAAGTCAGTGGTTTTGAAGTTTAGGACTTTGAGCTTGCTATGTTTGGCCTGTACCATGGTTTTATCTCAAACCACACCGTGTGATGGTCGCTGTTGCTCACAGGGGCACTCACGCAGACATTCGACACACTATCACCATTGGTGAGCACTACATCCAGCGTTGAGCTTTCCCTGGTTGGTTCCATCACCATTTGTCTAAATAATGCATCTTGGAGAGCATCCACAATCTTTTTGCTTTTTTCCAGATGTGCAGAAGGAGTAATCCAATCCACATCAAGTAGATTAAAGTCACCCAATATGATTGCTTCCCCCTTTGCTGCTATCTTGGCAATATCTTTAATCAATTCGTTATCTCTCTCTTCAATTTGAGTCGGAGGTCTGTAGACTACAGCAATATGGATGACAGTGCCATCTCCTCTTTCCAACACAATCCAGAGCGCTTCTTCTTTTCCCCATGTTCCCTGCATTTCAGTAGCTTTAATAATGCTTTTGACATACAAGGCTACTCCACCTCCTTTTCCATTTTCTCTATCTCTTCTGAATATATTATAGCCAGCTATGGCTATATCCCAATCGTGCGATTCATTAAACCATGTTTCTGTAATGGCCACAATGTCCAAATTCGTTTACACCATTAAGGCTTCCAGGTCTGGAATTTTGTTGGCTAAGCTACGAGCATTTGTGCTCATTGCTTTCCAGCATTTTCCTGGCTTGTGTGTATTTTGCATTGATTTTGTTCTGCCTACTTCTTCCCACATGTTTTGGATGTGTGGTTTAAAAGTGTGGCTGTTTCTGATGGTGTTCTGCTTTTGCTGGGGGTGGCATGCATCAGTGGCTAGAGATACGGGCGTCTGATTTATCAAGACACGCAATTACGACCTGCAAGTCTGTGCGGACCTCTTTAAGGTCCCCTTGAATCTCTGCCAACTTATTAGCGATCTCGCCATTCCCTGATTTTATGGCTGCCAGTATCACTGCTGTTTCCGTGGGGTCCAGCCTGTCTGCCTTCTCCTCTGCTGTGCCTCGTTCTGTACCTTCTAGCTGGAGTACATTTTCTGCACCTGGGGATGCGGCCCTCTCCATCGCGCCACCGCCATCTTGGGTAAGACATTCTGCCATTGTCTGCTGTTGAGTTGTCTTAGCGGCTTTCCCTGACATTGCAGCCATTTTGGTTGATTTTCTCTGCTCCAGTCTGCTTGCCATCCGTTCTGCCACAGGTGGGTATTTGCACCATAATGACCTGAACATATTTCCAGCATTTTTATTCCAGCAAACCTGGGAGAGCGGGGCGAGGTGTCCATCTCTTACTCTGCCATCACGTGATCCCCGACCTTTCAGCTATTTTTGACATTTGACCACAACTTCTCCGTGATACCTTTTCCTCGCTTGGTTTTAAGGGCTGGTTCTCTTCTTATCTCTCCCATCGCTCTTTCAGTGTTTATTCTGGTGGATCCTCCTCTACTGTTATCCCATTCTCAGTTGGTGTACCCCAAGGATCTGTCTTGGGTCACTCCTTTTCTCTCTCTATTCACAGTCCTTTGGTGCACTCATCTCTTCCCATGGCTTTCAGTACCATCTTTATGCTGATGACTCCCAGATCTACCTCTCTACACCTGAAATCTCTTCGGAGATCCAGGCCAGGATCTCTGCCTGCCTTTCTGACATTGCTGCTTTGGATATCTCAGCACCACTTGAAATTGAACATGGCTAAAACTGAGCTTCTTATTTTCCCCCCTAAAACCTCCTCTCCCTTTCCTCAGTCACTGTGGTAACTCTCTACGCCTCCCTGTCTCCTTAGCTTGCAACCTTAGGGTCGTCTTTGATTCCTCTCTCCTTCTCAACACACATCCAACTGATAGCTAAAACCTAATGTTTCTTTCTCTACAACATCAACAAAATGTGTCCATTCCTTTCTGACATACTACTAAGACACTTATCCACTTCTAAGTCACCTCCCATCTAGACTATTGTAATGTACTCCTTACTGGTCTCCCTCTGAATCATCTCTCTCCCCTTCAACCTGTTCAACATTCTGCTGTGCAGTTAATCTTCCACCAGCCTCGTCATGCCCATATTACTCCTCTTCTCAAGTCACTTCATTGGCTCCCTATCAGTTTCTGCATCCAGTTCAAACTTCTCCTGCTGACCTTTAAGTGAATTCACTCTGCAGCTCCTCACTACCTTTCCTCTCTTATCTCTCCCTACATCCCTCCTTGGGAATTCTGCTCTTCTGGCAAATTGCTTCTATCGGTGCCCTTCTTTTCTACTGCTAATGCCAGACTTCATTCCTTTTACCTTTTTGCTCTTTATGCCTGGTACAAACTATCCGAGTCTGTACATCAGGCGCCTTCTCTGACCCTTTTCAAATTCAGGCTGAAAATTCACCTCTTCACTGCTGCTTTCGGATCTTGACGCACCTGATCTCCTTTGTGTTTCCTTACCATTCCCCCTAGATGTATCCCATGTCTGTAGATTGTAAGCTGTGATGAGCAGGGACCATCTTTGACATGTGTCTGTGCAGCGCTGCGTACGTCTTGTAGTGCTATACAAATCTTCAGTAGTAGTAGTAATACTAACTGTGCAAGGGAGGTGCTGAAAAAAGATAAAGCAACCGGGGCAGGACATTCATCTTAACCAGATTACTATAACCACCCCAAGATATCAGGAGGTCCATTCAGGTACAAAGATGTGAAGAAATATTTATCCCACCGTAGGGGAAATAAGATACTGAATCTTGAGGCTTTAATGGAAGAAGCTGACTTGGATTTAGTAGCAGTCACTGAGGCATTGTTCACCGAAAAGCATGACTGGGATATAATTGTACCAGGCTATAATATATTCAGGAAGGAAAGAGTAGGAAGAAAGGGAAGAAGAGTGTAAAAAATATTATTAAAGTAATAGAATTACAGGGTTTAAGGGAAGAAGGCGGCACTGTGGGTTAAACTGAAAAGAAGGAATGGAGCATCCATTTGCATTGATGTGATATACAGACTTCCTTCACAGGCAAAAGAAATGGACAGATTTAACTGAAGATAGTCGCATTATTGCTGTGAAAGTGCTACTGATAGGTGATTTCAATATACCAGATGTTGACTGAGACATCCCTGCTACAGTGTCATCTACCAGCAATTGGTAATGGAATCCACATGGGAGGGGCCATACTGGATCTGGTGTTTACAAATGGGGATAGTGTTTCTGATGTTATAGTGGGTGATTATCTCATATCCAGTGATCACTAGATGGTGTGGTTCAGTATTATGACAAGGGCTGAAATACTTCATTCAAAAGTGAGGGTCCCAGACTTTAGGAAAGCTTACTTTACCAAGATGGGACAATACCTCAAGGAGTCGTTAGCGGGAACAGCTGGAATATGTAGAAAAGCAGTGGGCGAAACTGATAAGATATTTTATTATTATTTTGTTAACCTCCTAGCTGCCCTTGGCCATAGACAATATATCAAATAAACTAAAACTGTTAGTTTAATGGCAACAAACCGTTGTGTCAGGAAAGTAAATAAATAAGGAAGCCACTATGGTTCTTGAAATTAAAAGTTGAAAAGGTGAGGAAAAAGAGGGTAGTCTTCATAAAAGACATCACAGAAAAAGGAAGACAAGCATCAATATTTTTAAATGCTAAGAGAAGCTAGGAAAGTACTCAGGAATACAAAGATACAAATGGAAGAAAAGATAGCCACTACATAAAATGGGTGGACAAAATATTTTTCAGATGTGTTGGTGACAGGAGAAAGTGCAAAAGGGATATTGTCAGACTCAAGGGTGAAGGGGAAGAATATGTAAAAGCTGATGAAGATAAAGCAGAAATATTTCTGTTCTCTGTTCACAGATGAAGAGCCAGGAGTAGAAACTCAGAACACACACAGAAATAGGAACGGAAGCGAGGCAGATCTTGAATGACTTTCAGAAGACTGTTCTTGAGGAGCTAGCTAAACTAAAGATAGACAAAGCGATAGGATACATCTCAGAATACTGAAAGGGAAGTTTTGGTGGCTCCACTTTCTGACCTTTTCAAAGCTTCTTTAGAATCAGAGTGGAACTCATGATCCCTCTACCCAAAAGTGGACGTAAAGAGGAAGTTGGAAGCTACAGGCCGTTTAGTCTGACCTCTGTGATAAGTAAATTAATGGAAATGTTGCTAGAACAGGTTTCTGGAATCCAATGAATTGCATGATCCGAGGCAGCATGGTTTTGCTAGAGGCAGAGCTTGTCAGACAAATCTAATTAATTTCTTGGACTGAGCGACAGCTCTAGATGTGGTGCACTTAGATTTAAGTAAAGTCTTTGACACTGTTCCGCATAGGCAACTTAAAAATAAAATGAGCACCCTAGGGATGGCCCCTAAAATGACTGACTGGGTTAGAAACTGATTGAGTGAGAGGCACCAAGGGGAACAGATAAACAGCACTCACACTGAGGAGAAAGGTGTCACCAGTGGTGTGCCACCTCAGTCTGATTCTTAAGATTTTGTCAGTGATATTGTAGAAGTGCTGTGGAGTAAGGTTTGCCTCTTTGAAGATAACAAAATCTTAAGTAGGGTAGACACCCAGGAAGTTGTAGCAAAACTTGAAGAATGGTTGGCAATTTGGCAGCTGAGATTTAATGCTAAAAAATACAGGGTCATCTATTTGGGTTGAAAAAATCGAAGGGAGTGAAGAGCAAGAGCTGGGGGTGATTGTTTCTGATGACCCTAATATGGCTAAACAGAACAAACAATGGCAAAAACCAGATTGCTTGGCTGCACAGGGAGAATAGTGGCCAGCAGGAAGACAGTGTTGATAGTGCCTCTGTATAAATCTTTGGTGAGACCTCAGAGTACTGTATGCAGTTCTGGAGACCACATTTCAAAATGACAAACAGGATAGAATTGGTGCAAAGGGCGGCTACTAAAATAGTGAATGGTCTTCATCATAAGGCATATGAAGACAGACAAATAACTCAATATGTCTACTTTGGAAGAAAGGCAGGAGAGGGGAGATTTGATAGAGACATTTAAATACCTCCATGGCATGAATGCACAGGAGAGTCTCTTGCAATTGAAAAAAAAAAGCTCTGAAACGAAGTGGCATAGGATGAAGGTGAAAGGGGAAAGACTCAGGAGTAATGTGGGGAAATATTTATTTACAGAGTGGTAGATGCATGGAATAGCCTCCCAGAAGAACTGTATCTGCATTAAAGGTTGTATTGGATAAACACAGGCAATTTCTAAGGGTAAAAAAGGGTCTGTAAGCCTTAGTAGTTGGATTGGAGAGGCAGTATGGTCTCTTTCTGCCATTATTTTTCTCTATTTCTATGTAAAGGCCCATAATTGACTTTATAAAGGTCCTGCAAATGTTCCAGTACCCTGCATTTTTTAAAAAAAGATCTTTCTATATGTCATATTTGTAATCCACTCAATAAGATGAACGAATATACATAGTAAATTACAGCAGTAGGTTTTTTTAAAGCATCTTTCTTCCGGTGATGACGCCGTCACCGCCATTACCACTTGCACCTGCTCTTGTGTACCAGCAAGGACTAGATCTAGAGCACTTTATTCTGTGGCCATTTCCTAGACCAACTGTTCCATGAAGCAGTAACTTGTAGCATCTAGAAACTGCACCACTCTAGTATGGCTCGATGAGACATTTACCCAATCGATGTTATGGTAACTGAAGCCTCCCATTTTACTGCATTACCAATTCAACCTATTCAGGAGGATGGTAGTATATATGCTCCCCTCCATCATACGTGGAATTTCCACATTCCATTTTGTTTCCCGCAGAAATTTGATCCTGTTTGACTCTATGCCACCCCTCCACCAATTGATTTATTTACTTACTGTATTTGATGACTTGTCTTATCCACCACCTTTGAAGCACGGTACAGAGATTAACAACATAGAGCAGATAAAAACAGAAAGAAAATAAGAGGTAAAAAACTATGTTTCCTCGTAAATAGGGGAAGGCTCATTATAAAAAGGCAGTTTATGTGGCTGTAGCGACATTTAAGTGAAAATGTCTACAAATCTAGAAGAGAGAGTGTGCATGTAAGGCCTACGCATAATCAAAATGGACATGTTTCGCAATACATAGAGGAAAGTGCAGCGACACAAGGGGATAAACCTCCACATGCAGCGGAAGGAGGCTTTTTACGAAGATACATGTAGGAAAAAATGACAGTGGAAACCCGACAACATAGATATGTTAATGTCAGCATTGTACAACACACACACATAAGTGTCTGCACGTACATATGTATCTTTGCCATTTTGCAAAATGTGGTTGTGTTGCAACGGACATTAGGTGATCAAAACCCACAGATGAATGCTGGAGCTTCATTTTCATAGAACTGGGCCGACTAAATTCTTAAATTGATTATATGTATTGTTTGACATTGTTCACATTAATAATAAATATATGAACAGTGGCTCATATGGATTTCTGCTGTTAAAAATAATTACAAATGGTTATACTTAAGAAGAAATACATGAACAGAAGTTTTCGATGCTAACTGTAATTGTGACTAGCCAAATGAACTGTAGGCGATGGAGGATTTTCTTGCTAAAGAGCGCTGTTACCCATCATGATTAAGAGTCATGACTGGTTAACGGACAGTTGCTGGAGACTGGATTATTAAAACGTGTCCACTGGGAATGGCTTGGATGACGATTTTGTTTGCAATTGAGGCTCAAACCGCTGAAGCAGCCGTGGTCTGGCAAAACAAAGACCTTTATTGGGCATTTGGGTTGAAGATTGAATGCAAGTTAAAGATAAGTTTTGTCATAAGTATTTTGAAGCTTTGAAGAATTTCTTTTAACATGAGCATTATAAAAAAAAGTTATAAAATATTTGTAAAAAGTTAAAAAAATATTTGTAAAATGAAGAGTTGCGGAGCAATGAATGATAAAAAGCTGAATGCTGAATTTGATCTCTACTGGCTAACGAAACTCGAAAGCCTGAGAACTGTTTCTAAGGTCCTTTTATCCTTAAAAATATAGAGTTCACTATTTTATATATAAGGGCGTATTGTTTTTTGGGTTCCCTAGTTCTCAGCCTGTAGCTCTAACAATTAGGCTACTCCCACACTCCATCCTTTTCCATAGTTAAAAATGACCTGATGTGTAAGGTAACCAAAGTAAACTTATAAGAGAGCCATTTTTACTTTACCAACATATGCTTCAGTTGTCTCATAGCCATTAGCTAGGAAGTCATTTAAGAGAACAGAAAAGCCTAGAGAGAGCGAGTATTAGTCCAGTTCCATGGCCAGGGCTATATAAGCAAATTCAGCTGTACAGCCAATTTTGCCGTACATGTTAATTAAAGTTGCTGGGCTTTGACCTGTTTCTTTGGTTCCAATGCCTATCAGGGAAACACTTTTTGAGAGAGTTGCCATAGATTTGGCATAATCCTCTGGAGGACCACCCAAGGCAACCAATACATTCTTGTCATTAACTACACCATCCAATACCCAGAGACTGTACCTTTATGTAATTTGAAGACTGCCAATTACCATAATAGAGATATTCTAACAAGTTGGCTTGCCCAAGGAGGTCTTAATTGAACAAAAGACTTAATTTGTGTCTCCAGTAAGGCAGTAAGTTTATGTATTGCTGAAGGTGAACACCCTCCATATCTTAGTGCATCCTAAAAAGACAGATGGTGTTGTCTAGCACTTCAATAAAACTCTCAAGTAGAAGATGAGGAAGTTTGTCACCAAAGATAGTAAGAACTGGTAATTGTTGCTGCCATATGTAGCGTTTGCTCTCCAAGAAGTTTCCCAGAGCTTGACTGTTCCCCCTCCCCTCATTTGAACTGCTTTATGGGAGAAGGTCCAAGGCAATTTTAGATGTAATCTGGGAGACTTGCTTCTTGGGAAGAAGAACAAAACCCAGGACATGGCCTGATGAACTGAATGCAAGAGTGGCTGAGGAAAGTCAGAGACCTATAACTGGAAAAGTCTCCCGCTATACAAGCCCGTGAATATAATCACTCTGTGGTTCCATAGGTCTTCCAACCAGAAGACTATCGCCATCATCAGACAGTAAGCTGCTATGTCAACGGCAAGGTCCTTATAAGGTCTTGGAGAAGGCTGGATTTGTGGACTAAAAGTCAACCCAATTGGACAAGCAGAAAAAGGTCTGAATCTTCTATGTGAACCTTTTGAAGAAATGGGTCACCTCAACTTGTGCTCTCGTCCAAAGGGAAGATTTTGAATCAAACGTTCCACTGAACCTTGAACCACTACATTTGATAGCTCTATCAGCTGCATAGAAGGCTGATCTGGAATGACAGGTGAACCAAATTGCTGATGTCTTCTCCAATATTCATGGAAAAACTCATCTGGCTTGTCATCTTGTCATGGCCCCAGTAGTAGCTGTCTGACAGCGACCATGCTGGATTCTGGAGGCCAGACAACAAGCAGTAGCCTTGAAGTGAAAGAGACATTTGACTTAAAGAGTCCAGCAGTGACTGGTCATCTCCCATCATACTGGTCTCCAAGCAGAATGGAAGTTTCCAATTCATTCTGCATTGATTTTAGAAAGGTTAATTAAGTCTCTAAAACTGAAGCCTACTTGATGTCTCTGGATGAATTCATTGAAATATTAGGGGCAGTTCAGTTTCTCTCTACAGAGAAAGGGGTAGTGGCAACTGCCCCCCACAGCCTTTTCTACCCCTGAGAAGCTGTTTCAGTTTACCATCCTGCCATTTGGATTTCATGGAGCTCCTGCCACAATCCACCAAATGTAAGACTGCCGGCAGCTCAATGGCTACTATGCAATGACATATCTTGATGATATTGTACTCTACCATGCTGACTGAGACCCATTTAAAGCAAGTGCAAGCTATCCTTAGAAGTCTGCAAATGACCAGGTTGACTGCAAATCCAAAGAAATGCTTTATAGGATGACAAGATGTCCAGAACCTGGGTAATTCTATAGGGAAGGAGCAGATGTCATAGTGACATAGTATATGACGGCAGATAAAGACCAGTATGGTCCATCTAGTCTGCCCAGAAAAAGCGGCAAAAGTAGGTGCACTTGCTGCTCTGTGCAGGTCACCTCTCCTCATGCCTTTGTTTAAGGGTGTACCCACAGCTCTATATAGGTCACCCCTAGTTGTTCAGATATGAGAGATAGTTATGCTTATTTTGATTTTATCCTGCTGCTATAAAGGGATCCACTAGGTCTGTCCCATGCCATTTTGAATTCTGTCACTGTGTCAAATGTAAATGCCATGATGCAAGTGCCTGGCACTTCAAACAAATGAGAGCCTTCTTAAGGCTCCTTGGTTATTGATGCTTCATCCCAAATTTTGCAAAGAAAGTGGACCCATTAACCCACCTACTACAAAAGAGAACACCAAAGATTTTCTGGCTGAAGAGCTGGAAGAAAAAAAATGAGGGTCTGAGCACAGAGACGGTTCTAATGAAGCCTGTCTTCAATCACCCCACCCTAGTAGTCTGGGAGCACTCCAGGCCCAAGAGAAGGAGGCCAGGAACACACAGCAGCTTTTATAAACCAGAAACATTTTCCCAGGAGAAAACCTATAAAGTAATTGAGAAGCTCTGGCAGTAAAATTGGTTTTGGGAGCATTTTGCCAATACAGGTTCACTCGGGTAATGAATCATCGACTGCTCAAGTGGATAGCTAGAAATGAGGAGACCAAACCCCAGAGTCATGCAATGGTTCTGATGCTCCAACCCTTTACCTATGACAAAGCCTTGAGAAATATTCTTTGATTTTAGGAGCCAGCTCAAAAACATAGAAACTAGTGATTGAGACCTGCCCCCTCAATCCTCTCTACTGAAATTGAGGGGTGTGTGTGTGAGGGTGGGTTCCTACTGCAGTTCCTTTAGGGCCTAATTTAATGAGACTGTTTTGCTATTATGTCTAAGGAAAAAAAAAAGCTTAGTAAATTGGACATCCCTGCAGGCCATTGTCAGAAATGTCAGCAGCTCATCCAGTCTCTCCCCTCTTGAATCCTTTTTTCCCCTCACCAAATCTGTCTTCCCTATTCTATCATCTCCTTTCCCTCTTAAACTGGCCAGTCCCCATCCCAACACCCCACTCCCACCCCAGCCTCCCCCCACCACAGCTAGCTAGTCAGCCATTCCCCAACTCCAGATAGCCAGACTTCCCACCAGTTCCTACCCCTGCCCCAGCAATCCATCAGCCCCCAGCCCTCCTTCTTCCAAACACCAGCCCCCTTCTCACGGTCCCCAGCATCAGCCTCCATCCCTCAGCCATTCAAATGCTTTACCTCTGGATCTACACCAAGAACATTCATTTAAAAGATTTAAAACCAGCCTTAAGTCTCACCTATTTCAAAAAGCTTTCAACTTTACCTTAACAATGCAGATGCCTTAATCCCTACCCATTGTAGCTTGTTGTTTTCACTGAATTTCCTTTCCCTCCTTCCCTTGTTATTGTATGATTTCCCAATTTTTCTTTACATTTTATTGGGTGTTCCTTTCTGTTCTGCTATATAGTTTTTATCTAAAGCACGCTGCTGTTTCAAAGGGTGGTATATCAAGTTTTTATTAAATCATAAACCATCTCCCTTCTCCCAATCCATAGCCGTGCCACTGTGAAAAGGGTGGGTGAGTGGGGGGAACCATATTCCTTCCTTCTCAGCTGCTGTACCATTCCTCTTTTTTTGGGCTGCTGGCAGGTTTGAAATATGAAATGAGGTACTTTTTCTTGCTCCCCCTAGCTTGTTGAAACAGGAAGTACCTCATTTTAAACTTCAAATTAGTCTTTCAGCAGGAACTGCTTCCTCCCTGTACAGTGCAGCTCTGTAAGAGTCTAAGCTGTAGCATGCAGGAACTCTCCTGTTGGTTTCCAGTTCTCAAGTCTTCCAAGGCTAGCATGAGAGTTCCTGCACAGCTCAGACTCGCACAGAGCCATGATATGTAGGGAGGAGGCAGTCCTTGCTCAAACAGCAGTGGTTGCAAGGAAGTGGTTCTTCCTGCAAGCAGTGGTTGTAGGAAGAAAAAGCAGGGGTGGAGGGCAGAAAAATCTCAGGTGCCAGATAGAAATGTTAGTCATCATGGCAATCTGGTGGTGCACGGGATTTGTTCAGTCCTGACCTCGGATATTCAACATAGGGCAGGCAACGACTATCAAAATGTTGATTTTCTTTCCTAGGAAAGGGCCCCAGAGAGGCAGACACTTAACCCAGGAGGCTCAAACTAAGCAGAGGGTGTATGCAAGCGTATTTAGATGAGATCTTCATTAAGGGACAACAGCCCAATCTACCTTAAAAGGGGCATAGTTGAGGGTCAAGAGTGAGGAGAGATGAGAAACTTAAAATCCTAGGCCCAGAATGAGACAGGAAGGCCAGATTAGAAGGAGTTAGGTCCTGGGAGTATGCTCCCATTGTGTATGCATTAATAAATACTATATTTTGTGAAGCCTGCAAAAGGTAAGATGAGCATTCTTTTTGTTATGCTTGAATAAAGGACTTCCTTTTTTTTCTAAATCTAGGTTCAACTGGCCTATTTTGTGACAAAGAGACTTAATCACAGGCCCAGAAACCAGGCTATGCACACACTGTTTTAGACTAGAGGCTTCCAACCTTTTGATGGTGTGGATCCATTATTATCCTCCAAAAGGTTCAGGGAGTCCCAGTTCACCCCGTCACTTTTCCCAGACATCTTTTCCTCAGTGCCAAGCTTGGCCCCACTAGGCCTCTTTTCCATCTCCACGAGTCTGTATGTGTCTCTCTGTCCCTCCAACTGTTCCCCACTAGTCTCAGACTCATTCTCCCTCTCCACCCCTCCCTATTTTTCTCACGTGTGTGCCCTGTCCTACAAATCCAGAAACCACCACTTTAGATGATTTCTCTCAGCATCTCCCACCATCTCTCAGCAGACGTACTCCAAAACGTTATAACAAGAGACATCAGCAATAGACCAAAAAGATCCAATAACAACATGATGATCGGCACACCTGCAGGCTACCACAAAACCAAACAAACAACCTCAAAAAGAGCACCATCACTACTGGCATCCTCAATATGGAACTCCCTACCATTTAGTCTGAGAGCTTTAGAAGACCTCACAGACTTCCGCAAAGACCTCAAAACATGGTTATTTATAGAAACCTATGAGCAGTCAAGCAACATCTCTTACCCAAACAGCAACACTACTACCTCCACCAACTAAACACACACCCATCCCATCCACACACACAAATTCAACACCTCATTAGTAAATACCTTTATATTAAATGTTACTTCAATTGTACTGTCTAAACATTGTCTAAATACTGTTATGTAACTGTGCTGTCTAAATGATTACACGTACCCTAATGTTAAATGTAGCCCTCCAATTGTGATGTGACGTGACCACCTTGATTGAAGGAAAAGATGGCATACAAATCTGTCTAAATAAATAAACTTAGGATAGATGGTGTCCTTTTGGGTTAGGTTTACCAATTGGCTCTTGAGGAGATGGAGACGGCATCGAGGAGAGTTTAGGAAAAGTGTGTCTTCTTCAGGGCCCTGACATGTTCCAGACACATCTCTCTCTCATATCACCAATTCTGCAGTCCAAGAAGTTTTGAAGATAGCATAGAGATTCTCAACCTTTCCTGGGTGATGAAGAGTTCAACCAGAGGTGATAGATTGTAAGATAGGTTCTGTAAGCATGGGGGAGGGGTCCGCAGTCTGCAGCTGCCCTTGGAACTGTGGAAGCTAGCTGTGAACTTGTGGAGCAGGCAAGCTAGTAGAGAGCTGTTGATTAGTGCTAATAGGAACTAGAGCAGCCATGCCCACACTACTTCTCTTCTCAAGTCGCTTCACTGGCTCCGTCCAATTCCGCATGCAGTTCAAGCTTCTCCAACTGACCTATAAATGCATTCACTCTAGGAGAACTTCCGGTGGTAATGAGCTGAACAGACGTGTGGTGTTCAGCTCCAGGTCTTTTCCCCGAACAACGGCAAACCTATCCGACAGAAGTGGGTAAATAATCTCTCTCCCACGGTGTCTCAGTGAGGGGAGACCGAGAGTGCCGGCAAGTGCTTTTTCGAGTCTTGGGGGACCTAGATGGCTGCTAAAGCACAGCGGAGGGAGAAGCCCAGAGCCTCGGAAACTAAGATGGCTGACGGGGCACCACGGAGCCCAGCCGCAGATCACAACTCACTGATGGTGGCGGAGGTCAGTATGGCAGTCATACGAGCGCTGGATGCCCGCTTCACCGAATTGACGGAGCAAATCCAGGGGGTAAACCAGAATATCTCCGAGTTTACCGGCCGTATGGAACAAGTAGAGACCAGAATTTCTGACCTGGAAGACACACAACACTCCTTGGCGGCGAGAGTACAGGCTTTGGAGACCAAAGTCAAACAGCAGGCCGACAAGATGGAGGATCTAGAGAACCGCGGCAGAAGAAAGAACCTCCGTTTCATCGGGATTGCAGAAAGCATGACTGACAGTGCTCTCCGCGGTTTTCTGCTAAAATGGTTTGAGGACAATCTGAGTGGCAAGGTGACTGGCCCTATTAAAATGGAAAGAGTCCATCGCTTGGGCCCCAAACGAGACCAGGACCGCCGGCCACGTGCTGTCATAGCTCGCTTCCTTGACTTCAGCCAAAAAGAAGAAATATTGCGAGCTGCTCGGGCCCGTCGGAGGCCAGCGGATGGCACAGACCATATTCTGATCTTCCAAGATTACTCTCAGTTGGTCAGTCAACAGCGACGGGCGTTTACCCCGATCTGTGCTCAACTGGTGAACCAAGGAATCCGCTTTTCTTTATTATATCCAGCAAAGCTGCGTGTGGAACATCAGGGCCGGACTCAATTGCTGCTGACCCCTACAGATGCGCAGGCCTTTCTGGGTCGCCTGTCTGCACCATCAGACTCTGCCCCCTGAGGGTGATGGTTCTCCTCCATAGGGACGATGTGGTGCGGTAACCTCTGCGGCCGGCGCGGGGCTGGGAGAGGGCCCGGCGCAGCCTAATTTTGTTCTTTGTACTGGGACTCTTATCTCCTGCCCTGCTCTGTTTTGTGTCTGATTTCATGGGTGGCCTGACAGAGACCTCTTAGGGAAGGACTGTATGTCTATGCAATGATTCAGAGGGGGACAATAATATGTCTTTTTGTATTTCCCTTGTGGGTGTAGTCTCAGTGTCGACTTTAGGGAGGTGGTCTTGGTGGCCCCATGCCTCTCTCCTCATCCCCGGGCCATATCGGGGGCCTCCGCGCCTTGCACTGGTGGGCGTGGGGACCTTGCGATTATCGTCGGCCTATACAGCACTGACTGGCTTTTGTTTTCTTGCTAACATTCTACAGGAATAGCTGCCAGAGTGATTTTCCTTGCGACTGGACCCGGGCATCCGTGGGCAAGACCCTTGGTGGGACTTTTGGCCTGCTTTCCTGTACCGGGGTCCTTGACTCCCCAGGAAGAGTTGTTGGCCTGTCCTCTCCCTCTCCCCTCCTTTCTCTTTGGGGGCATCTACGGTTATGTTAGCCCTGCCCAGGGGCTGGGGGGAGCTGAGACGTCCTGATTAACGAGGCTTGGGAACTCTCTCACCCCATGGGTTGGATGTCTGCTCTAGAATTTATTCATTTCTTTATTTCTTTTATTTTTTATTTCTTTCTTTCTTTTTTTTTCTTCTCTTTCTCTTCCAAGGGTGCGAGTGGATGAGTCCTGGAGATGTTCATTTGGGTCTTGTGAGGGGTGCCCTGGAGATTTTAATTTGGGCCTTGTGAGGGGTGCCGGGGTGTACTCGGTCCACCCGACTTTTCTTTTGCTCTCTCAGGGACCGGAGTGTAGCGGTGGGAGGGAGGGAAGGGTTGGTAGGATGCATGGTGTATGATTGTGGGTGAGTGTGTGATTGTGGGGGTTAGGCCCAGAGGAGCATCTGGTGAGGGGGCTAAGTAATTAGGCTGGGGACGGGAGGGCTCGGGGGCATTGTACTTGCTGGGCTGGGTGTGAGTGTGCGCGCACGCTCCTCGTTGAGCGGGCGCGCTCCTTGTTGCGTGGGCGCGCTCCTCATTGAGGGGGCGCGCCTGCCCTGCAGCGCAGAGCATAGAGGTTGCGGCACGGATCCTGATAGACAAATTCCGCAGAAGTCACACACTGTACCGGCTCAGCTGGCAACTGTTTGAGATTCCCACTTCATTTAGTAACCATTTCTTCTCCGTTACTTGATTGAAAGTGGGGTGGGGTACATGCTGTTCTGTGACGTGTGGTCACCTTTCCTAGTATAGCATTGTGAATGTTGTTGTGTGTGGTACTGGTATTCCTCCTCCTTTTTTTTTCTTCTGGGCACGTAGCCTAATCATATTATCACAATGTGAAGGATGGGGATTTAGAACTAAGGGGATGGCCTGAAATACCACGAGAGGAGGTTAGTCTATGATTAGACTGGGTGGAGTGGATAGCGGGGGGAAGAGGGGGGGAGTTTAGAGGGGGGGAGATTAGAGGGGGGTGGGTGGGGGGAGTTTGGGGAGAATCGTCGCAGTCTGCAGTCCCTAACCACGCCGAGTTATCCTTCTGGTGTACTAGATGAAGGGGGGCCCTGGGCTGGGGGGGTTCCCTCTACCTTTGGATGGCTTAGGTGGTTATTCGTGCCTGTAGTGGCCCTAAGACAGTAGAGATACACTGAAGGTATTTTCCTGGAATATCTGTGGTTTGGGCACTCCTATCAAGAGATATAAAATATTGAAAGCCTTGGCTAGGCACCATTGTGACATTGCGCTACTCCAGGAAACCCATCAGACTGCGGAGGAACATGCCAAACTCTGTAGAGATTGGGTGGGTCAGGTCTGGGGGTCGCCCGCCTTGGGTAAAAAAGGCGGGGTGGCCATATTGGTTCATAAACGAGTGCGTTTTACGCTGCTACGGCAGGTGGTCGACCCACAGGGTAGATATTTGATGTTACATGGCCTGCTGGAAGATCGGGAGATTATTCTAGGTAACATATATGGCCCCAATACGAGTGATCCAACATTTTTCGGCCGGTTAGCGGCTAGGGTTGAACAACTTCCTGATGTGCCACTTCTCCTGGGGGGGGGGACTTTAATGGGGTACTCGACGTGGATTTGGATACTTCATCTGGCAGCGGCACTCGGGAACGGAGGTCCCTTGCTCGGTTGTTACAGAGCCCTCGGACCCGGTTGGGGCTGGTCGATCCGTGGAGATTGTTGCACCCCCTAGAAAAGGATTTCACTCACTCGTCGCGAGCGCATGGCACCAGTGCGCGTATTGATTATCTCCTGCTCTCCGCGAGCCAATTCGCTGGTGTGGGGGACGCTCAGATCGGTCCGCTTGAAATTTCAGACCATGCTCCGATTTGGTTGGAGTTGCAGTGGGGGGGGTGTAGCGGGCCTCGCGCGTATCTGGCGCTTTCCCATTGAATATTACAAAGATACCCATTTCCAACACTTTTTGCGCCACCGTTGGCAGGAATTTGAAGAGAATCACCGAGCTCATAGGGGGGATCCAGAGTTGGTGTGGGAAACGGCTAAGGTGGTCCTGCGGGGCGAGATAATTAGTTATGTAGCCCGGAAGCGGAGAATGCTGGCAGACCATATCATCCGCCTGGAGAAGCAAGTCGTGCGTGCCCGCCGGCTTTGCGGGACCTCCCCCACGCCCTTTAATAGAAAGCGGCTGTGGGAGCTACAGGTTGCTTTGAACGAATTGTTGCACCAGCGGGCTAAGAAATCTCTCATGTATTACAAGTACAGGCTACATTGCTTTGGCGATAAACCTGGGGCCCTGCTGGGCCGGTGTTTGAGGGGACCGCGTGGTGGGCGGTTTGTGGCCGCTCTCCGTGACGAGCGGGGTCGACTCCAGAACCAGAAAGAGGCGATAAGTGCGGTATTTTGCAATTTTTTCCAGCGACTATACACAGCGGAGGGGTCCTCACCCTCTAGGATGGAAACTTATTTGCAGGGCGTGGAGTTGCCGCAAGTCACGGCGGCACAGAGTGAGCTATTGGGACGGCCCATAACTCTAGGAGAGATACAGCAGGTGGTCTCGTCCGCTAGCTGTTATAAAGCGCCTGGGCCCGATGGATATGGGGCGGAATTTTATAAAATCCTTTCTGATTGGGTGGGCCCCGTGTTGGTGGACACCTATCAGAGCCGAACGGAGAGGGGAACTATGAAATGGGGGGGATAACCAGGCGTACATTACGCTGATCCCTAAACCGGGTAAGGACTTGTCCCAGGCGGCTTCGTACCGGCCGATTTCTCTGTTGAACTTCGACATGAAGATTCTGGCAAAAATTTTAGCAGACCGCTTAGCAGGTGTACTGGGGGACTTAGTACACGCCTCCCAGGTGGGTTTCATTAAAGGCCGTTATGCGGTTCGCAATTTGCGTCGAATCTTAGCATCCTTAGTGGGTACATGCGAGACAACTGCCATCTTTGTTGGTGAGCTTTGACGCTGAAAAGGCGTTTGACAGGGTAAGCTGGCAGTATCTCCATGATTTGCTGCCGCGCTATGGTCTGGGTCCTCCTTTTTGTAGGATGGTGTGGAGTCTGTATGAGCAACCAACAGCCCGGGTGTTTTGCAACGGGGTCCTTTCAGACCCCTTCCCATTGACTAGAGGAACTCGACAGGGCTGCCCCTTATCTCCTTTGCTCTTTGTTCTCACTTTGGACCCCCTCATTTGTAGGATTGAATCTGATAGGCAGATCTGCGGGGTGGATATCGGTTCACACGGTTTTAAGATTTCGGCGTTCGCCGATGATATGTTGGTACACCTGTTGTCTCCCCGAGACTCATTGTCCCGGCTGATGAATGAGTTTGCAGAATATGGTAGGTTTGCGGGCCTACGTATCAACTTTGACAAATCAGAGGCCTTAGATGTATGCGGCCGACTGCGGGGGGGGGGGGGGTGGAGTGGGTCCTTCCCATTGAGATGGGCGGACGTGTCCTTTGTTTATCTTGGCATTGTCCTTACTAGCCTCCCTAAGGAGCTGTACCGCATGAACTTGGAAAGAGTCTTCTCTGGCGTACGAACTCAACTACGGGCTTGGAACCCGCTACCATTGTCTCTTCTGGGACGGGTAGCCGCGATAAAGATGGTGATCCTGCCTCGTATTCTGTATTGGTTGCAGACGCTACCCGTTTGGTTGCTGCGCCGTGACGTACGTCGTTTGGAAAGGGAAATACAGGGATTTCTCTGGCGGGGAGCTAGGGCTCGCATATCACTGAATCGTATGATTGGGTCTTGGCGTAGTGGGGCTATAGGTCTCCCCGACTTATGGTTATACGCTTTGGCCTGCCAGGCGCGCCATGTGGGTGATTGGTTGGGGGGAACAGATATTTACACACCTAGAGAACTCGAGATGGCTGTCGTAGCCCCCCTGTCCCTGTTGGGGATCCTGCACGTAGAGAGTGGTTTCTTGCCTAGTGAACTTCAGCAACATGTTTTACTCAGCGCAGCGCGACGCACATGGCAGCAATTGAATAGTTATTGGAGGCGAGACTGGCGGGTATCGAGTTGGCTACCATTGCGAGGTAATGTGCATTTTACTCCGGGCTCTGAAACTCGAGCCTTTCAATCATGGGGAGTACAGGGAGTGCGGAATGTCGGCCATGTTGTGGATCTCACGGGTAACTGCAAGACTTTCTCGGAGTTGTGTGAGGAGTATGGGCTCTCCTCTTGTCAACACTTTGCTTATTTACAATTGGCTCATTATGTGGCCTCGCTGCCTCGAGGGGAGCTCACTGCAGAGCGTTCCGCGCACATTCTGGAATTTTTTGATATTGCAGGGGAGGCCCCACCGTCGATAGCGCAGTTGAAATCCCGGTTAACATGTTTTGGGGTTGTGCCGGACTACACCCGGGTGGAACAGGCATGGGCCCGTGAGATGGGACGTGAAATTTCCCCCGGGACTCTTACGGTAGCCCTGAGGCGTATCGCCATACTGGTGGAGGGGGCCCGCTGGCGGGAGGTACAATACAAAGCGTTGACCCGAGTCCATTTCTCCCCACGGTGGGCTTTGCGCAGCTGCATTACCCAAGACGGCTCCTGCCCTAGGTGCTCGGCGCCCCTGGCAGATCTTACACATATGTGGTGGTCGTGTGGGCGTATTCGCTCCTACTGGTCCCGCATCCATCATTTTCTTGAGGGGTTGTTCCGACATTCCTTCCCCTGGACGGGAACGTTGGTCTTGTTAGACCAGTTAAACCGGACCCTACCGTCAGGGAGGGGGGAGCGCCTGCTGGTTCATAAAGCCTGCCTTGTGGGGAAGGGCCCGATCTTGCATAGGTGGCGGGATGCCTCCCCACCCACTTTCCTGGAGTGGCGCAATAATTTTCATCAATTAATGCTGACTGAACGATGGAGAGCCCGAGGACAGGTAAAACGATGGTCCAATTTTCTGCTAATCTGGGAGCCTTACATTCAGAATTTGGGGCCATACTGTAGGAATGAAGTGCTTAATGTGGGCCCCTAATGGTCCACGTGGTATAAGGTTGTGGTGGGGGCTGCAGGCTGCGACGAGGGGGGTGGGTGGGAAGGGGGGGGTTTCTCTCATTGTGTAGTAGTATAAGAATATACCCAAAACTGTATTTGTTATGGAATTGTTTACCATTGCCATGTAATGTTATCTGACGTCCCCGTGGCGGGGATAAGAGTGCACCCTGCTCGGGGTTTTGCTTTTTGTGGGCTGCTTGTTGATGGCTGTTCTTTTTCATTGCGGTTAATAAAAAAACTTTATAAAAAAAAATGCATTCACTCTATGGCCCCTCAATACCTCTTATCTCCCCCTACGTCCCCTCTCGTAAATTGCGCTCCGCTGACAAATTACTTATATCAATGCCTTTCTCCCACACTGCGAACTCCCGACTGTGCTTTCACCTTGCTGCACCATACGCCTGGAACAGCCTACTTGCGTCTGTGTGCCAGGGATCCTCCCTGGCCCTCTTCATATCCAGATTGAAGACCCACCTCTTCAACGTTGCATTTAGATCCTGACTCCATCCTCATCTTACCCTAACACCGTCAACGATTATGACCAAACTATAAACCAAACTGTACCTCACCGTAGCTTGTGCAGAAAGTGTAGTTACTCACCTGTAACAGGTGTTCTCCAGGAGCAGCAGGAATCAGTCCTCACTTATGGGTGACGTCGGCGCCGACGGAGCCCTCGCGGAGCAATTTTCCCCAGCTTTCAAAGAAAGCCTTTGGGAATTGCAGCACGCATGCGCGGTCGTCTTCCCGCCCGAAGGTGCCATCTTAGCCAGTCAGATGACATAGCTAAAAAAGACAGCATAAAAATTTGCAAAAAGAACATAAGCAGACGATTGCAACTCCAAGGGGAGGAGGGAGGGTAGTGAGGACTGATTCCTGCTGCTCCTGGAGAACACCTGTTACAGGTGAGTAACTACACTTTCTCCAGGACCAAGCAGGAAGTCAGTCCTCACTTATGGGACTCCCAAGCTCAAGGCTACCGGAGACCCTAAGCACAAAAATGAGCTCCCTCTAGCTCAGCAGCACAGAAGGAAAGAATCTTCGCTGAATTATCACCCACCGGTAGCCCACATCCGGGATGGAGGGTAGGAGTTGCTTAGACCTCAAAGAGATTACGGAGGACTGCCTGTCCGAAAGCACTGTCCCTACGGGACTCCCTCTCGAGACAGTAATGGACCGCAAAAGTCTGGCTCGAAGATCAAGTAGCGGCCCGGCAGATGTCTGCCAGCGGAACAGAGCGGAGGTAAGCCACTGACGTGGCCTTTGCCCGAACACAATGAGCCGTGACTCGACTTTCTAAGGAGAGTCCGGCTGCCCCATAAGCCCAAGAGATACAGTCCGCAACCCAGATGGACAGAGTACGCTTGGAGACCGGAAGCCCCAATTTATTGGGGTCAAAAGACACAAAAAGCTGAGCAGCTTTACGGTGCTCCCGCGTACGGTCAAGGTAGAAGTTCAATGCCCTTCTACAGTCCAGGGTATGGAGGACCGTCTCAGCTCGGCTGGAGTGTGGTCTGGGAAAGAAGGTTGGAAGCACCACCTCCTGATTCATGTGAAAAGGGGAGACCACTTTAGGCAGAAACTTAGGGTGCGTCCGTAGGACTACCCTATTCTTGTAGAACCGAGTGTAGGGGGGATCAGACACGAGGGCCTGCAACTCACTCACGCGCGCCTAGCGGAAGTGAGGGCTATCAAGAACAGCGTTTTCCAAGACAGAAAACGGAGGGAACAGGTAGCCATAGGTTCAAAAGGCGGACAGGTGATCCACTGCAAAACCACATTCAGGTCCCAGTCAGGTGCTGGCGGGCGCAGAGGTGGTTTAAGTAGAAGGAGACCTCGGAGAAACCTCGCTACGAGAGGGTCGTTGGAGAGAGGTCTGCCGTCCACCGGCACATGATGTGCTGAAAGAGCACTGAGGTGAACTTTGACGGAGTTGGACTTAAGTCCCAGATTAGAGAGGTGTAGCAAGTACTGTAAGATCACCGACACCGGGCAGGAGAAGGGATCCTGAGACTGTTGGGAACACCAGATTGCAAAGCGACGCCATTTAAGGGCGTAGCATTTGCGGGTAGAAGGCCGTCGCGAAGCCAAGACGACCTCCTCCACCTCCGCCGGCAAGAGAAGAGGAGCAAGGACTACCCTCTCAGCAGCCAGGCCATGAGGTTGAGAGACCTGAGGTTGGGGTGCAGTAGGGACCCCTGATCCTGAGTGAGGAGATCCGGTTGTACCCCCAGAGGGAAGGGATCCTCCACCGCCAGTTGCAGCAGGAGCGGAAACCACGGCTGCCTGGGCCAGCGAGGGGCCACCAGGATCATGAAGGCTTTGTCTCGGAGAACCTTGAAAAGAGCCCGAGAGACTAACGGGATGGGAGGGAAAGCGTACAGAAGGCTCCCCGACCACGAGATCAGAAAGGCGTCCGCCGCAACCCGAAGGGGGTGTGGCTGACGGGAGCAGAAGCGAGGAAGCTGCCGGTTGTGAGGACTGGCAAAGAGATCCACCGTGGGGAGACCCCACCTGAGGAAGAGCTTCTGAACGATCAAGGGATCCAGACGCCACTCGTGCGGCTGGAGGACCCTGCTGAGTTTGTCTGCCAGGCAATTTTCCTGGCCCGGGAGATAGACTGCCTTGAGGAGAATGCCGTGACTGACGGCCCAAGAGCAGAGTCTCTGTGCCTCCCGGCAGAGGAGGAAGGAGCCCGTGCCCCCCTGCTTGTTCACGTAGAACATGGCAACTTGATTGTCCGTCTGGACAAGGACGGACTGTTGGGAGGTCAGGTGGGAGAAGGTTTTGAGAGCTAGGCGGATCGCCCTGAGCTCCAGGAAGTTGATCTGCTGAGCAGACTCCCACGTGGTCCAGAGGCCCTGAGTACGTGCCTCTTGGCAATGCGCTCCCCAGCCCAGGAGGGATGCATCGGTGGTCAGCACCCGGGTCGGCTGAGGTGACTGGAAAGGCATTCCTAATATCAGGTTCGGCAGCCGGAGCCACCACCGGATAGACGAGACCAGCGGCTCGGAGACGCGCACTAGGTCTGCTAGGCCGCCTGTGGCTTGTCGCCACTGCCGGCGGAGACACCATTGAGCAGGCCGCATATTCAGGCGGGCATTTGGGGTCACATGGACGGTGGAAGCCATATGGCCGAGCAGTCTCAGGAAGCGCCTGGCGGAGACCAGGGGCTGGCTGCGAAAGCGGCCGGCTAGGTCCATGAGCCGCTGAGCCCTGTCGAGCGGTAGGTACGCTCGCGCCTGAGGAGTGCGCAGTCTTGCGCCGATGAACTCGAGATCCTGTGAGGGGAGCAAAGTGGACTTTGCGAAGTTTATGACAAAGCCCAAGTGCTGCAGCAGAGTCACCGTGCGGGACGTGGCGTTGGTGACCTCCTGAGCGGACGCTGCTCTGATGAGCCAGTCGTCGAGGTACGGAAAAACATAGAGGCCGTGAAGCCGGAGATGGGCCGCCACGACCGCGAGACATTTTGTGAAGACTCGCGGTGCGGAGGACAGGCCGAAGGGCAGTACTCTGTACTGGTAATGATTTCCTGCCACCACAAACCTTAGGTATTGGCGGTGGCTGGGGTGGATGAGGATGTGCGTGTAGGCATCCTTTAGATCCAAGGAGCATAGCCAATCTCCCTGCTGGAGGTAGGGCAGAAGGATTCCAAGGGTAAGCATTTTGAACTTCTCCCGCACAAGGAACTTGTTGAGGTTGCGCAAGTCCAGGATGGGTCTGAGGCCTCCTGTTCTCTTTGGTATCAGAAAATACCTTGAATAGAAGCCTTGACCTCTCAGGTGGTGTGGCACCGGTTCCACCGCCTGTTCCTGCAGAAGACCTGCTAACTCCTGAAGGAGCAACTCCCTGTGCAGAGGGGGGCGCGGAGGCTCTCCCGGAAAATAGGAGGGAGGAATCTGATGGAAGTGGAGGAGGTAGCCCTCTCGCACGACCTGAAGCACCCAGGCATCTGTGGTGATGCTGGACCACCTGTGGGCGAAGTGAACCAGCCGGCCTCCGGTGCTGGAGGGGACCAGCGGGGGGGGAGAGGCTATGCTGAGCGAGTCAAAAACCCCCACCCTGCTGAGCAGGGGCTGGTGGTGCAGGCTTGGGGGCTTGCTGCCTACGGGACCCGTTACCCCGTCCCTTGGCCTGCTGGCCCTGTTGGGGAGCTGCAGGGGCCTGATAATGGGGGTATTGTTTGTAGGCAGCTGCCTTCCTCGGGTAAAAGGACTTTTTTCCCGAGCCCTTCTTTTTCTGGGAAGGGGCGGAGGTCTTCCTAGAAAGCCTGGTCCTGGTGAGAGTCTCAGTCTCAATTTGTGCAGCCTTTTCCGCCATGGGCTTGCCAAAGAGGTTTTCGCCTCGGCAGGGGACATCGACCAACTTGTCCTGTACCCAGGGTTCAAGGTCGGACGACTGAAGCCAAGCCTGTCGGCGGGCACCGATGCCGGCTGCGGCTACTCGAGCCGAGGCTTCAAAGCCATCATAGGCTGCTCGGGACATGAACTTCGAGCATTCCCGAATACCCGTGGACAAGGCCAGGAACTTCCGCAAAGGCTCCTCGGAGAGACCAGCGGAGAATCCGGCTAGCTCTTTAGCCAGATCCCTGAGATACATGCCCATGTATAGCTGGTAAGTCTGGACACGACAGGCGAGCATAGAGCCCTGGAAGCACTTCTTGCCAAGGCCATCCAGGTTACGGGCCTCCCTCCCAGGAGGCACCGAGGAGTGCATCTTCTGGCTCTTAAGACGATGCATGGCCGATTCCACTACCATGGAATGGTGTGGCAACTGCGCCTTTTGAAAGCCAGGGCTCTTGCGGACTCGATAGATAGAATCGACCCGCTTGCTCAGGACCGGCGAGGAGGCCGGACTCTCCCACATGCGGAAGAGTAGTCGTTCCAGCATAGGAGGAACCGGCACAGTAAAGTGTTCCCTCGCGGGAGAGTCATACTGGAGGGCGTCGAGCTCCTCGGCTCGAGGCTCCTCCTCGGGATCCGCAGGGAAGGCCAAAGCCTTGGCCATATCCCTAACGAAGTCCGAGAACCGGGCATCCTCCGGGGGGGACTGCTTCCGAGGCTCGGACTCCGGAGAGTCCGATGGGACACACCGAGTCCGGAAAGAATCAGGTGACTCTTCCTCCTCAGACTCCCAGACCGACTCCGACGAGGACTCGGTGGGGTCGGCCCGGGCAGGGAGCGGCGCCAGCCGCCCCGACGCCGAGGGAGTCGGCGTCGGCGACCTCGGTCCCGAACGGGAGGCCGAGGGCGACCTCGACCGAGGATCGACTCGAGTTCTCATCGACTCGAGGATCGGCTCGGTCTCCGGGGTCGACTTGGACGTCGACGTCCCGGCGGTCGGGGCAGCGACGCCAGCGAAGCCAGCGAGCAGTGCCCGCTGCTGGTCCATGAAGGCAGACAGTCTGCTCTCCAAGGCCGTCAACCTGAGTCCGAGCTCAGGTGACCCAGCAGCCCCCGACTCGGGCCCCGACGGCGTCGGGCCCGACGTCGGCTGTCGCGGAGGCGAGTCCAGAAGGACTACAGGACTTACCCGGGCAGGCATCTCCGACTCCAGGCGAGGTCGCTTCGGGAGGTGTTCCTTCTCCAAGGACCCGGGGCGGCTGTCGGGGCTATGCGACCTGGCCCTCGCGGAGCCAGGAGCGTCCACCGACGCCGCCCTCGCGGGTTTTTCCTTCCGACGATGGTCCCCGGAGGGAGAACCCCGGTCGGAGGAGCTCCGGCGACGGTCCGAGCTGGAGCCCTTAGACACGGAGGCCTCCGACGAGGTCCGGGTACGGCTGGGGTCAGCGAAGATTCTTTCGCGCTGATGCCGCCGACTTCTCAACGCCTTCGAGGACAGTTTGCTGCAGGGCCCACAGATCAATTCCTCATGATCCGGGCCCAAGCAGCGGAGGCAAAGGTCGTGTGAGTCGGTTAGTGACATATTTCGGTCACACCGACCACACCGCTTAAAGCCACTGGCAGCCATCGGGGGAAAAAGGGCCCCTGCGAGGTCAAAGGACCGGGCTGCCAGGGAAAACGAAAACGAAAGCTGACTAAGTCAGAAAAACCGAAAAAACGTTAGAGGACTCGAGACCGGCGTCGCGAGTCCGGCGGGAAAACGATCGGCCCGAAAGAAAAAAGTATAAAATAAGAGGAAAATCAACTTTTTCGCGGGGACAAGACGGGGACGTCTGCAGGGCTCCGCGGAAAAAAGAAGACTGGCTAAGATGGCACCTTCGGGCGGGAAGACGACCGCGCATGCGCGCTGCAATTCCCAAAGGCTTTCTTTGAAAGCTGGGGAAAATTGCTCCGCGAGGGCTCCGTCGGCGCCGACGTCACCCATAAGTGAGGACTGACTTCCTGCTTGGTCCTGGAGAACTGACTAATGCTCTGTACTGTTTTATTTTAACTGGATTGTAAGCTCCGATGAGCATGACTCTGACGGGCAGGGACTGTCTCATGTATGTTGGCTACCTCTTGTAGGTTAGCTGTGCAGCACTGCGTGCATGGCGCTTTATAAGTGCTGAATAGTAGTGTGGTAGCCTCAGGCATGGTGTGGCAACCAGGAGAAAGCAACGTGGCTTAGTGGGAGACAGCAGGGAAATGCAGCCACACTCCTTTAATGGCATCCCTGACTGAGCCAGGGTGCCCAGAGCCCTTCTTTAGCAAAGAGCTTTTTTTTTTTTTTTATCTCTCTGCATCTACATGACAGTTCTCACCTTCCTCCTTCACCTGTCTTCAGCCAGTCCATACACAGCAAATATTTCAGGGAAAAATTCCAAACATGTTAGATCATTACTTCTGTGTTCCTCTGTATTCCTTACCTTCTCTTTTTTTTTGAGGGGATGGCAGGAGGGTGAGTGTGGCTGCATTTCCCTTGTACCCCCCATTATAGGTAAACCACATCACTTTCTTTGCAGACAAGTAGGGAACATGTAGGTACACAATCCATGATGAATCGAGAGCAGAAGGCTGTGGTAATTTTTTGTTGTTTTCCATAGCCCAAAGATAGCACGGGTGGTGGCCAAAAGAAGAGACAGCAGTAGGCTTTATGAATAGTTTTTTTTAGCACAGCTTGATCAAAGGCACCATCTGGTGAGAGGATTGGTCTAAACAGCAATGCTTTCTGAACATATGCATAGAAACAGATGTGGCAGCTATGCAAGTGTCCTACATTGAAATGTTATACGAATTGGCCATAGTGGTAATTTTTTTTTTTCTCAGTGTGGACATAGAGATCCTTGGAGGGGGCAGCTTCATACCTGCTTGACTGTAACAGAAGTTTATGCAATCAGAGATCTACATCAATAACATCTTCTTTGATACTGGTTTGCCAGGATTATTAGGTTGAAGGTGATAAACTGATGTTTTCCTAATCATCACAGTGGTTTATTGCCTTCTAATCGGCTTTGCGGCATGTAGATAGCACAGTAGGGGCATGTCTGCAATGTAATGTAAGTAGAAAAGCTTCCACTTCATTTGGAACGCAAAGCAATGTGTGCCTTTGAGTCAACTCTGGCAACCCAGCAGTTCCTGGGTTTTCTTGGCAGTGTGACTGGCAATAGATTGTCAGACCTTTCTTCTGAAGCAATGGAGGGTTAAGTGACTCGCACAAGGCCACAAGGAGGGCTAGTGGAATTAAATGCTGGTCTCTTGGTTACCAAGCCAGTGCTCTAACCACTAAGCTACTCCTCCATTAGGGATAGCAATGGGAAAAACACTTGGCAAAATGATGTTTAAAAGAACCAAGGCTTAAGGGAGGAGTGGCCTAGTAGTTGGGGCAAGTTACCTCAGGCTGGAAGGCCGGGGGTTCAAATCCCACTAGAGGACAGCAACCTTGGGCCGGAAGGACTGAGGTTTCTAGTCCCACAGGTGCTCCTTGTGGTCTTGGGCAAGCCACTTAACCCTTCATTGCCCCATGTTCCCTGTAAAATAGTTACCTCCAAGTTATAATGCCCTGTTCAATGTAATTCCAGTTTGTTCAACGTAAACCGCCTTGATATCATGAAAGGCGGTATATAAGAAATGTTAAATAAAATTAAGGGCTCAAAGGGACTCTCCAAATTTAAAGTCTACAAATTTATTTTATTTTTATTTAACAGTTCTTTATATGGAACACTATGAGGCAAAGCAAACTGTACAACATAAACTCTGGAACACTTGAACAAACTATACAATGTAAAATATAGAACATTTGAAATGAGGTAACTGTACAGGATGAAGTGTGCAAAGGAAAGCAGCAGGAGACAGGGCTGTAGATTTCTCTATAAGCTGAGATGGTTTGGATAGAGGGATCAGGTTGGATTATGATGTAAGTTAAGGTCCATTAATACAGGTATAGATATTCTATATGAGAAGGACCATTTAGGGGTGGTTATGTGTCTGAGACAAATTACTCCAGGAAGAGAAGCATCTTTAACTTTCAGCAAAAGTCCCCAATATCTGAGGGGGAGTGAGTTCCAGATGGTAGGTGCGTACAAGAATGCTCTATTGGAGGTGGAGACACTGGTGCGGGTGCTTGTCAGGTACTGCAAGGAGAGTGTGGTTAGCGCATCTACGAGATCTCTGGCATTGGGGTTTTTCAAGTCACATGACTGTAGGGTATCAGCTGAGAGCTGGAGGATTGTCCTGAATGTTGTCAGTGCCACTTTGTAGTTCACTCTGCTGTGAATGGGGAGCCAGTGTAGTTGCTTCAATATGGGTGTTATGTGCTCGTGCCAAGTGCTGCCCGTGATAAGCCTGGCTGCTACATTCTGTGCAAACTGTAGAGGCTGTAATGAGGATTTTGGTAGGTCCTGATAATGTTAGCATAGTCAAAGATGAGGGTGATTAGTGCCTGGCAGACATTTCTGAAATAGATATGTTCCAGCAGAGATCTGAGGTTCCTCAGGGTTTTGATGCAGTGGTATACTGCTCTGGTGACACGCTTAATGTGGGCATTGAAGTTCAGGTTCTGGTCCAGAATTATGCCCAGGTATTTCACTTGTTTTACTTGCAGTGTTATGTTTGCAAATGTTGAGATTGCATGTAGGTCATGGTGATTTCACAGGTCTCACTTTCATAAGACCTCATGAATTTGGACAAGGGAGCCAGTGAAGAGAAAATTCCTTTGTATACACTCATGATACACTAGGTGGAGCCTGACAAACAAATTTTAAGACCAGACTCAGATAAGTGAGGATCAATTCCTTTGGACAGGTGAACAGGTCATGATTTTGAGCAGTAGCCCACTAAGCAAAATGTGACCATTTGGCTTGAAAGGATTTGCGTGTTGATAGTTTTCTAGAGGCAAGAATGTTGTTTTTTTTTTAAATATCTTTCGAGACAGGAAGGTGATTTAAGTTGTCATTCAATTTCCATGCTGTCAGTGCCAGGCTCTTGAGGTTTGGGTATATGAGGCTGAGTAAGAGTTGGATGGTGTCCCAGAGGTATTGGCAACTTTGTTACAAGACTTATCTGGCCTAGTGAGGGGCAATTAGGATCAGCTGCATTCTGTCCTTGTGAATTTTATTTAACAATCTTGGGATAAGTGGAAATAGAGGGAACATGTGCAAAAGGCCTCTGGTTCCAGGGAACCACAAAAGCATTGTGCAATATCAGTCGTGGACTTGGATGAATAGTGCAGAACTGGTAACACTTCATGTTGTCCACTGTCGCAAATAGGTCTATATCAGGAGTTCCCGCAAATCTGAAAGATGCGATTTGTGACCTCTGTGAAATGTGACAAGTGGTGCAGATCTAACTGCCTGCTGAGTCTGCTAGTTGCCTTGACCAGGTAGGTAGACTGCTTGCAGGGTGATTTGCATATGACAAGCCAGATTCCAAATTTTAGTTGCATCTAGGTTTAAAGTCAGGGATCTTGAACCACTTTGCTTGTTGATGTAAATCACATTTGCTGGTCTTTCCTGACCATGACTACTTTTTCACACATCCAGAAGCTGAAGGCAGTTATTGCATTGAAGATGGTCCTGAGCTTTAGAAGATTGATATGCTAGGTTCTTTCGGATCTGCTCAACAGCCCTTAAATATGTATATGGGTAAGGAGCACTTCCCATTTATGAGTAGATACAACTGTGATGAGAACAGCATGGGTGCCGGGACTATGAATGGATGCTCTTTTAGAAGACTGAAGTTCATCCACCTTTTTAGAGACTTTTGGAATGGTTGTGAAACAGGTAGTTTCTTTATCAGCAACTGATGTCGTTGAATCCAATGCTCTTTTAGGTGCCACTGTAATGGCCTCATGTGCAATCTTGCCAGAAGCAGAACATGTGCTGCCATATGTTCCAGAAGTTTGAGGACAAAGTAAGCAGTGACTGTATCGGTCTGGTGGAGGGCCATGCTGAGTTGAACTATTCCAGCAGCTCTTTCTTTAGGGGAAGGAAGTTCTTTCCCAATTCAAGTTGATTTGTGCATCAATGAAAAGAATTGATTGTGTTGGGACCAGGTTTGACTTCTCTAGGTTGATCAAGCAGCTCAGTTTCAGATGGATTCTTGGAGGGAGCAAGCTATTCTCATTTATTGATGAAGAAAGCAGCCAATCATCTAGATATGGGAAGACATAATGGCTTTCTCTGCAAAGCTGAGCAGCTACAAGATACTTCATGAACTCTGGGTGCTGATGAAATGCCAAAAAGAACTTTGTACATGCAGTGTCTATCCAAGTGTAGGAATTGTCTGAGATTCTTGTGAATAGTGCATAGACTTTTCATGGCAGAAGTGTCATCCTTAATCTAAGAAACTACTTCTTTTACTTTAGTTCCAAAGATATCATCGCCAAAGCAGGGGGGTCATCTGCTAACTTATGTAGATCTTCTCTTAAATCCAAAGCGTTGAGGCCTTAAGTCATGCTGTTTGACATGCTGAGAGGGCAGAGGCTGCTACTTAGGCAAGCATATTGTAGGTACTGTTTGCCAAATGAATAGGATGGAAAAAAGATGGCTGAGAGGATAGAGGTCTATAAAATAATGGAGTGGAATGGGTAAATATAGCATGGTTGTTTACACCTTCAAAAAATAGAAAGACTAGGGAACATGCAATGAAGCTACAATGTAGCCTATTAAGACTAATAGGAAAAAGCATAGTTACTCACCTGTAACAGGTGTTCTCCAGGGACAACAGGAATCAGCCCTCACTTATGGGTGAGGTCGGCACCGACCAAGCCCATGCAGAACAATTCCCCAGCTTTCAAAGAAAGTCTTTAGGATTGCTACCACGCATGCATGGTCCTCTTCCCATCCAAGGGTGCAATCTTGCTCAGTCAGGTGCCTTAGCTCGAGCCCTACTAAGCAAATGGCAAGGGAAAGACAAAAATTCAGCAACTCATCAGGGGAGATGGGAGAGTAATGAGGACTGATTCCTGCAGTCCCTGGAGAACACCTGTTACAGGTGAGTAACTACACTTTCTCCAGGAACAAGTAGGAGGTCAATCCTCACTTATGGGACTCCCTAGCTACAGGCTACCAAACCTGTAAACAAAAAACACCTCCGTGAGGCTGTAAGCAGAAGCAGAAGACCAAAGGAGCTCTACTACTACTATTACTTAATACTTATATAGCACCAAGCACACAGTGCTGTACAAGTATGAAGCCCGTGGTAGCTGTGAAGAAGGGTGGGAGGGCAGGAGTTGCTTATACCCCAAACAGATTACAGAGTACAGCCTGGCCAAAGGTGCTGTCCCGGCAGGACTCCCTCTCCAGGCAGTAGTGGGCAGCAAAGCTACTTGTAAAAGACCAGGTTGCCACCCAGCAGATGTCCATCATGGGCACAGAGCGCACCAAGGCCGCATTGGCTCAGACCCCATGTGCCATGACTCGACAATCCAGAGGGATGCCCACCTTCGCATGGGCAAATGCAATGCAGTCTGCCACCCATACAGAGAGGGTGCACTTGGTGACTGCTTACCCCTGCCCATTGGGATCATAGGTCACAAAGAGCCAGTCAGACTTGCGATGAATCTGGGTACGCTGCAAGTAG
Organism: Ichthyophis bannanicus; assembly: GCA_033557465.1. Classification (NCBI taxonomy): domain Eukaryota; kingdom Metazoa; phylum Chordata; class Amphibia; order Gymnophiona; family Ichthyophiidae; genus Ichthyophis; species Ichthyophis bannanicus. The sequence goes on from CM066042.1 coordinate 25,810,859, forward strand.
AAGGCAAGGGCCCGCTTGCAGTGGAGGGTGTGGAGAGCCGCCAACACCTGATCAGCATGGGGCCTCGGGAGGAAGGTCAGGAGCACTATCTCTTGGTTGAGATGAAAGGCCGACATGACCTTGGGTAAAAACTTAGGGTATGTCCAGAGGACCACCCTGTTCCGGTAAAACCTGGTGTAAGGGGCACCAGCCATGAGCGTCTGAAGCTCACTGACTCAGCAAGCCAAGGTCAGCTCCATCAGGAAGGCCACCTTCCAGAACAAATGCTGGAGCGAACATGTCGCCATCAGCTCGAAGGGTGGAAGAGTGAGCTGCGTGAGCACCATGTTCAAGTCCCATTCCACCGGAGGGGGACGGATAGGCAGCCTGGAAAACAGAAGGCCCCGCATAAAGCGGGAGGCTAGTGGATGCCCCGAGAGAGGCTTTCCCTCGATAGGAAGATGATTAGCTGATATGGCGCTCAAATGAACCCTAACAGAGTTTGACTTCAGCCCTTCCCTCGAGAGGTGGAGAAGGTACTTGAGAACCCACCGAACCGGGCATGAGAAGGGGTCGATCTGGAGCTCCAAGCAGCAGCCAAAGAAGTGTTTCCACTTAAAGGCATAAGCCCGCCTAGTGGAGTCCTTCCTCAAGGCAAGGAGGATTTCCTCAACCTCCTCCGGACGGGCCAGAGAGGCTAGAGCCACCCAATCAGCCACCAGGCTGTGAGGGATACGGAGGGTAGGTTCAGGTGCAGTACCCAACCCTCCTCCTGTGTCAGCAAGTCCCTAGCAGAGCCCAGGGGAATTGGAGGCTCTGACAACAGCCACAGCAGGAGTGTGAACCACGGCTGCCAAGGCCACGAGAATCAGCGATGCCCCATCCCGTTGAGTCTTGAACAGAGTCCTCGCAATGAGGGGGAAAGGAGGGAATGCATATAGGAGACTGGAGGACCAGTCCAGGAGAAATGCATCAGGGCCCTCCCTGCCCAGGTGCGGTACCAGGCCACAGAAGCGAGGGAGTTGTGTGTCCTGGGGGCTGGCAAAGTGGTCTATCACTGGAGTGCCCCAGCATAGGAACAGCCAGCCTGCCACTCTGGTATCCAGGCGCCACTCGTGGGGGCAAAGGATTTTGCTGAGCCTGTCTGCCAGGCCATTCTCCTGACCCAGGAGGTACATCGCCTTGAGAGACATCCTCTGCTGGGCGGCAAAAGAGCAAATGAGGACTGCTTTCCTGCAGAGGGAGCATGACCCCAAGCCCCCCCTCCTTGTTGATGTAGAACATCGCTACCCAACTTCCCACTGAGGACATTCTCAAAGGCCCTCAGGGCCCACCGAATGGCCCGGAGCTCGAGGAGGTTTATCTGCTGCTGAGCCTCCACAGGCGACCACTGTCCTTGCGTGCAGAGAAGCCCGCAATGGGAAGCATCTGTTGTCAGTACCAGCTTGTGCTTTGGGGCTTGGAAGGGCAATCTTCGCAGGAGGTTGCGGGGATTTTTCCACCAGCTCAGGGACAAACGAAGGTCGCGAAGAATCCTGATGAGGTCCCTGAGGTGTCCAAGGGATTGACTCCATTGGGAGCCGAGGCACCACTGGGCCGTCCGCATGTGCAGGTGGGAGTGAGGAACCACATGCACGGTCAAGGCCATGTGGCCCAAGAGACATAGCATGGACCAAGCAGTGACCTGGCAGGCGCCTTGGACGCGAACCGCCAGAGCTTGAAGGCGGGTAGAGTTTTTCACCAGCAAGGAGGACATGGCCTGCTGAATACTGAGGCGCACCCCGATGAACCCTGTGCTGGTACAAGGTGAGACTTTAGGTAGTTGACCAAGAACCCCAAGCTCTCCAAGAGGACAGTGCATGACATCACTTGGCGGGCCTCCTCCGTGGAGGAGCCCGTAATGAGCCAGTCATTGAGATAGGTAAACACTGGCATGCCCTGGCGTCGGAGGTGAGTGGCGGCCACGACAAGGCACTTCATGAAGACCCGAGGAGTGGATGCAAGGCCAAAGGGGAGCACCCTGTACTGGAAGTGCTCTCCCTGAAATGCAGGTACTGCCTGTGTTGGGGGTGGATCAAGACATGGGCTTAAGCATCCTTTTGATCCAAGGAGCATAGCCAGTCGCCCTGCCGGAGGAAGGGCAGCAGCACGCCAAGAGATAACATCTTGAATTTCTCCCGCACCAGGAACTTGTTTAGCCTGTGGAGGTTGAGGATGGGCCGCAGACCCCCCCGTCCCTTTTTGTGATGAGGAAGTATTGGGAATAAAAGCCCCGACCTCGAAGGTGGGGAGGGACCTTCTCGACTGCCCGTTGGGCAAGGAGAGCATGTAGTTCCCGCTGTAGCAAAAGCTGGTGTGCGGGGAGTTGAGGAGGCTCCGCCGTGGAGAAAGGGAGTGGAAGCCTGTCAAAGTGGCAGCGATAGCCTTCCTGTATGACCTGGAGGACTCAGGTGTCCATGGTGATAAGCGCCCACAATGGGGCAAAACAGGACAGGCGTCCCCCCACTGGCTGCTGCACCGCCGGAGGCGGAGGGGCTATGCTGCTGGCGTCAAAACCCCTGAGGGGGTTGTGGGGGAGCCAGCATTTGGGCCTTCGGGCCCTTTGGTTTACGGTGACTTTGGCCAGGCTTTCCCTGCGCAGGGGTGGCCAGCGCGGGAGTAGCTGGGTGCGGCAGGTAGACGCGGTACTGGAGGCCTTTCCTGGGGAAGAAGGGCTTCTTGGCAGTCTGCTTCTTCCAAGGCAGTGTCAAGGTCTTGCAGGAGAGATGGGTCCTAGTGACATACTCCGTCTCAATCTCCACAGCCTTCTCCTCCATCGACTTACCAAAAATTGTTCACCGAGGCAGGGTACGTCCAGGAGCTCCTCCTGCACCTACTGCTCCAAATCCAAAGATTGGAGCCAAGCCCAGCAGCGGGCTCTGATGCTTGCGGCCATCTGAGCCGATGTCTCGAAGCCGTCATAGGAGGCTTGAGAAATATACTTGGAGTAATCTGCCACTGATTTCAACAGGATGCAGAACCTGTTGAGGTATGCCTGGATGTGACAGGAGAGCATGGAACCTTGATAGGCCTTGCGGCCCAGGGCATCAAGGGCTCTCGATCTCAGCCTGGTGGGACAGAAGAGTGGGACTTCAGGCTTTTCTGCTTCCTCATAGCTGATTCCATCACCATCGAGGTGTGTGGAAAAAGTTGAGTCTTACGGAAGCCTGGCCCTCACTTCACCTTGTGACCCAGTCAAACAAACGTGGATAGCAGAGGAAGGGTTGCTTTTATTAATTACACTTAAGCCACTGGCCCGACACAGGCCGTGTTTCGTTCTGCCTTCATCAGGGGCTGAAGATGGCTTAACTCAATATAGTCTTGCACATACACAATACCTTCTGCGTGGTCCCAATCGGAGCAAAAGTAATGTGATACATGTTATGCCTTATTGCACATCCGCACTAGATTGTATATCTGCATAAACTGTCTCCGATGATCATGGTGCTGAGGGATGCTGGGAAGCAATAGCTGGGAAAGGATCGGCGGCACCAGCACAGTGAAGTATTCCCTGGGCGGGGCCTCGTACTGAAGAATATCGAGCTCCCAAGCCATGTCCCGAATAAACACCAAAAAGGTGGCGTCCTCGGGTGGTGAATGCCCCTTGGAGACTAGGCAGCAAGGGGTCTGACAGAAGATCCCAGTGGGTGCGGGTCTCCGGGGATGTGTCCCCATTGGATTCCCAGTCCAAGAAATAGGTTGAGGGATCTGAGCCGGGCGGTTCGCCCTGTCCGATGGCCAGTGGCCTGGAGCCGGAAGCCCTGGACGATCTCGCCCCTAAAGAATGGGAGAGCGAGTGAGACCGACGTTGAAGACCCTCACTAGGCCTGTGGCTCTCAGGGGTTTCCTGGACGGATTTGGGTGTCCCACACAAGGGACCCGCGGTCTCTAGGCACAGGTCAGTGAAGCTGGCTGTGAGCGCCTGTTGGGAAGCAATGAATGCAGAAACGCTCCATTCCAGCGCCAGCATACAGGACTCCCACGTGGGCGTGAGGCCCTAGGATGCCAATACTGGGGTCACTGGATCAGGCATCGAGGAGGAGAGGGGATCCTCACCGGGACGGCCCTCAGGAGACTGGGCACCTTCGCCAGATGCCTCCGTTTCTCTGCGAGGTACCTTGCAGGGCCGCTCCTCGTCTGACTCTCGGAAACGCCGAAAGGGGTTAAGCGACTGGATGCGGGAGCATTCGTGCTGGTCGGGGGCCCCAGACAGCAACTTGGAAGCCTCCTTTTTGCACCGTTCTACCTCGGGGGATCCCTGGTCCGAATGCCGCCTGGAACACGGTGCCGCAGGGGGAGAACCCACTGGAGGGGAGACAACTGAGGGTGCCACCGGGGACTCTGATGCCGCCTTTCGAAAAATGTCTTCGAACTTCTGCTTATGGCTGAGCAGGGCCTTTGAGGACATTTTCTTACAGAGCTCTGGGTCATGGTCAGCTCCCAGACACCTTAGACAGCAGTCATGAGTGTCCGTAAGCAACATGTTCCTCGAGCACCTATTGCAGTTTTTAAACCTGGTGGCCATGGGGGCAAAAACAGCCCCTGTGAGGTTGAAGACCCACGCAGCCATTGGTTGGAGAGAAAAAAGGGCACGAAGCCTGAGAAGAAAAAAAATTAGAAATGGTATCTTCGTAAGCTCCAAAAAGAACAAGGGGAGGATGGGTAGAGGACCGGTGCAACCAGAAAAAAGATATATAGCCTGTTAAGGCAAGGAAAACAAAAACTTTTTCTGAGGGACGAGAACATGTGTCCGAAGGGCTCCGCGGAAAAAGGGAGACTGAGTAAGATGGCACCCTTGGGCGGGAAGAGGACCACGCATATGTGGTAGCAATCCCAAAGGCTTTCTTTAAAAGCTGGGGAATTGCTCCGCACAGGCTCCATCGGTGCCAATGTCACCCATAAGTGACTCGGTAATATTCCTAAATCTGCAGCTGTTTCGGCCAAAGATGTTTATTTCTTATTTAATTGAAGTCCTGGGAATTCCTCCTGAGTTGCATCTCCCTATGACTAAAGCGTATTATTTACTCTATGCTAAGAAGTCTGTGGGTGCTGGGGATGTGCCTGGGTTACAGCAGGCTGATTCTCTGGATGTTTCTGCTATATTCAAAAGCTCTGAGGTTGAGCCTGTGGTTCCTTCCATACATTTTGTCTCTTTTGCCTTAACCATAAATAGGGAATGGCTCCTTAAAATGTTTTTCAAAAAAGGAATGTTTTGTTTAAGAGCTTACAAGTTCGGATTTTCCCAAACCTGTCCAGGGAGACTCAATGGAGAACAACATTTCTTCTTCTCCGGCCTGAGGTCTAGCAGTTGGGGGCCATGATTTTCCTTAAGTTTCCATACAAATGCATGGTAAAATACCAATCCTCTGTTTATATTTTTTTGAGTCTTCCCAGCTGCTCACCTTTCTTAACACCCATAGGCCTGTGATCCCTGACTCTTCTCCACTTGGCTTTCCGTGAGTGCATTTGGGGCTGGTGGTTTGGGCCTGCATTATTATAGTTACTGCTATGGTAGTCTTTAATCCTATGATCACACTGCCATGTACTCTACTGTTGTATTGTTCTGTTAAGCTCTGTTACTTGTTCAATGTAAACCTGTTCTATGTACTGAGTTGTTATACTGTAAACCGCACTGATTTAAAATAGCACGGTATATAAAACCAAATAAATAAAATAAATTATTTCCTTATGAATATATTCTATGTTTAATTTTCCTTTTTGGATCCCCTTTTATATTGCGGGCTACAGAAGAGACAGCATATATATATTTGTTTCCTTTATAAATTTCCTATGTAATTTACTTTTTCATTAATGGCCCCTTATTTCTGTACAAGATCCAATGTTTGGATGTAGTGTAAAATGTATAAACAAAAAAAGGCTTGAAATGGTTTTAAGGAAGGCAACCAAAATGATATGGGGCCTGCGCCAGAAGACGTATGAGAAAAGGCTTGAAGACTTAAATATGTGTATCCTAGAGGGGAGGGACAGGGGGGATATGATACAGTCGTTTAAATACTTAAAGGGTGTTAGTGAACAAAGAAACCTTTTTCAAAGATGGGTAAGCTGTAGAACTAGAGGGGACACAAAATGAAGTTGGAAGGAGGTAAACTTAAAGGCAGTATCAGGAAATACTTTTTCACAGAAAGGGTGATAGATGCCTGGAATGCCCTCCCAAGGAGGTGGTGGGAGCAAAAACAGTGATGGAATTCAAAAGGCATGGGACAGGAACAGAAGATCACTATGTAGCAATAGGATGGAATCAAAGCAAATACAAATGACTTCATAAACAGAGAGGGTTACTGCCTGGTGTGGCAAGTACAATCTTAAGAAAAGGCATAGGGGGAGGTGCATCTCTACAACTCTAGCAACCTTACTAGGCAGACTAGATGGATCATACAGGCTGTCTTAATGGCATCCACACTATGGAACTCCCTCCCAACGAGCCTAAGGGCATCAGAAGACATCACAGACTTCCACAAGAACCTTAGAACTCTGCTCTTTACAGAAACTTATGAGCAGATAGACAATAGTACCCACTCGAGCAGTATTGCAGCTACCCCCACCAACTCAATACCCAATCAGCCCAACTAGACTCACGAAGATACCCTCATGCTAAATGTAACCCTCCAACTCTGCTGTCTAAATGTTGTTAAATACCCTCATGTTAAATGTAACCCCAATTGTGATGTCATGTAACCACTTTGATTGTAGGATAAGGTGGTATACAAATCTGTCTAAATAAATGTATGCTGTTCCAGAGTTTTTGAACTTTCCATTGCTAAGGCTATCAGATTGGCTATCTTGACGGATTTACTCTTTTGGGTCATGGTTCTGGTAGACAAATTATTTATTTTTGTGGAAGAGGGAGGTGAGCACATCTTTTTAGTCTAATGGATGGAAAAAAAACAACGAAGTCAGAGGCTGCACAGATCCTGCTTGTCTGCAGAGAATGCAGACTGTCCTCAAGTGAGTAGCAGTCAAGATAGGAGCAGAGTAATGCTGGCTGTCCTGGGGAAAGACACTGTTGTCTTAAGGCATTTCTAGAACCTGGTCAGAACATCCGAATCAACCAGACTGAGTAGCTTGTGATCAAAACACATCCCTGGCCCCAGAGAAGAGGTGCTGAATCTGCTAAGTCTGTATAGATGGAAATCATAAGTTAAGGGTGCTGTTTAATACCATGAATTGGCAGTGTAACCCCAGTGGTTAATCAGTTGCTTTTTTGGTACACTAAGAATCTACATTATATTTTTTTTCTCTTTTTAACAAATGGCTAGCTGCCCACCTACCTCAGATATCTTCTGGTACAGAAAGAACTCAACAGCCAGGATGAAAAGCTGCTGAGGCTTCTAGCAGAGAAGGTAGAACATTCCAGGAGTGGTGCGGTGCAGTGCAGTGCAGTAAGACACACACATAGAGCAGAACACTTTATTTCTTAGTCTTTTTACTATTTGGTACATACAGAAGTTATTCACCAAACAGCTGCAATCCCTTGCTGAATACTATTGGATAAAGAGGGGAACATTAACCAGCATTTCATGAAGTGGCGCTTGCTTTATCTGAGCCCCAATTTATAATTTGTTGTATCAGAAGCATACAATGGGAGCAAACCTTTAAATAATATACCTACTACCAAAGAGCAGATGCACACCAGTGTTCGGGTAAGGGAGGGGGATCCATAGAGCAGAACACTCTTTAATGTTTAAAATCTTTCCATTAAAATACCAGCACAACAAAATAAAGCACTTCCAGCTGACGCAGCAGCAGCACTGTGCACATAACTCATGTCTGCTGCCCCAGACAGTGGGTGGGGCTTGAGATTTCCAGTAATAAAATGCAATCGGGTCAGGTCTGCCACTACCATTCCCATGGGTCTGTCAAGGTGCAGCAGCCACTAAGCTCATGTAGCTAGGGCCGAGGATATGGCCTGTGCAAATTTCACAGGTACAATGAGAATCTACCATTAACATAACTGCAACAACACTGGTAAGAATATTCAAGACTCAGCAGAGGTAGAGTTCATCAGCTGGTGCCCATTGCCATCATTGCAACAGATGGCAAATTCTGCCAACCTCCAACTTATAGAAAACAAGGCACTCCTCAGCAATACATGAACCAGAGTATCTCCAAATCCACAACAGGTAACAGAAATCCAGACCTCACAATGAAAATAATAAATACAAATTTTCAGGGCACATAAAACACACCATAAGCAATCTGAGTCACGAATTAATAGAGAGAGACTACAGTGCATTCTGGTAGGCAGAAATAACTATTTATGGAACAATCTTTCAGCAAGCCAAAATTTGATTTCTAATGTATTTTTCTTTGTGATAGCAATATCAACTTTCAGCAGACATCTGCTTAAAAGCTTTTCCTTCTATTTCACTTTCTTTATGTTGATGCACCTGAAGTAATTACTTTCAGAAAATCTTTAGTCACCTTTGCTTGTTTGCAAGATAAAAGATTCCACAGAGGTTTTGAGCATGTCACCGTGCCTGATTACATTTCGAGATCTGGTATTCTGCTATTGATGATGGTACTATATAGTGGATATGGGAAGGGCACCGATGAGCAGGGAGCACAGCAAGATGCAAGTGTCTGAAAATGCCCCCAATTTTGGGAGTATTACCCATTTCTGCAAATATTCATCCACTGTCCTCAAGCTTACCCTAATCATCAGGCTAGCAGAGGATGGAGATATCCTGGAGGCAGTGATTACAGCCTCTCTCCCAGTCACTGTTCAAAGTCAGAGTCAAAAGATGAACACTGCAATGGCAGGGGTAAAAGAAGCGCGAGAGGGGGAATAAATATGGGAAAATTCCCAAATGGATGGGCATGACACCCTAGTCTGAGCCGGGACATTGGGAGGCCAGAGGAGCCAAAAGGAAGCTGCTGCACAAAACAATCCCTGAAAGAGTCAGGCATGACCACAGTGTGCAGGCAAAGTCCCAGCCTAAAAGCTGCTATCGACTCCCAAACCTAGAACACTCAGAGCTAGAGTGGCAGATGTAGATCAAGCATTCATATAAGTCAACATTAACAAATAAAATCATTCAAGGACACAATTTTCCATCCCTAAAGAGGCAGCTGATCCATGCACAAGCTCGTGGGCACTACACCCAAAGAACAGCACTTGATTCCTCTAAGATTTCCCCATGTGAAGAGTTTTAAAAACAATCCAAACACGTTATTGACCATTTCGGCTTACGGGGCTGATATTCAGTGGGGTTTATGCGATTAGCAACACCTGCGAACTGCATGAGTCCTATCAAATGACATTCAACAGCACTATACAGATAGTGATGCTAAATCTCTCTTCTGATCACTGTGGTGCTATACGGATAGTGCCAGGATTGTCTGCTAACCAGATGGTAAACCACAAAGTCAGGACTACCTTTTCTGTGGTCTAACTCTATCCTCAATCTGGATAGCAAATGCATATTGCTGCTATCTGAATAGCGCCAGTGGTGAAACCAGATATTTAGCACCAATGCATATCCAGATTTTGTCACTGACTAGCTAGCTTCATGTTAAATGCCATAGCTAGTATTAAAAAAACAAAAACAAAAAATAACCAACTGCAGAATCTGAATATTGACCCATAAATATACAAAGGAAATTCACTCCATTTCTGGTGAAACTGTTTTGCATATCTGGTTTTAATTTAATTTAAAATTTTTTCCCTGTATTTCAAGTGCAATAAAGTGTAGTTACTCACCTGTAACAGGTGTTCTCCAGGGACAGCAGGAATCGGTCCTCACATACAGGCGACGGTGCTGACTGAGCCCATGCGGCGCATTTCCACAGCTTTCAAAGAAAGCCTATGGGACATGCTACCATGCTTGCATGGTCCCCTTCCCGCCCAAAGGTACCATCTTGCTCAGTCAGATGACACAGCTAGGACAGCAGTAAGAACTAAAACAAGGTAGAGAGGCAACTCCCTGAGGAGGAGGGAAGGCTGTGAAGACTGATTCCTGCTGTCTCTGGAGAAAGCGTAGTTACTCGCCTGTAACAGGTGATCTCCAGGAACAGCAGGAATTGAATCTTCACATATGGAATGTAGTCTTCACATATGGGTGACGTCGGCACCGACAGACCGCGCAGGAACGCTCCCCAGCATCCAATAGGAAAGCTTTTGGGAGCATCCCTTTGCGCCTGCGTAGCTCCCTTCCCACCTTTCCAGCTCTCCCTCCTCAGTTGAGTTTGTAGCTGAGATAAAAGGAGAGAAGGAGAAGAGGAGGAAAGTACAACTCCTAGGAGAGGAGGGTGGGTTGTGAAGACTCATTTCCTGCTGTTCCCGGAGATCAGTAACTACGCTATCTCCAGGAACAAGCAGGAATGTAGTCTTCACATATGGGCCTCCCTAGCTTGGAGATGCCAGAGAGATGACCTCAGAGCGAGCCGTGGAACACAGGCCTAAGTAGAGGTCATATATCCTCTGAGGATGTCTGGTATCGAAACCCAGGATGGGGAGTAGGAGTTGATCTAAGTTTGAAAGAGATGCTGGAGAACAGCTTGGCCAAATAAGGCATCCCTGTGCGAGTCCTTGTCCAGGCAATAGTGAGCAGCAAAAGTATGGACAGAGGACCAGGTTGCCGCTTTGCATATCTCATCAATCGCTACAGAGCACAGATTTGCCATGGAGGTAGCCATTGCACGAACATTATGTGCAGTGACATCATCCTCGAGAGAGAGTCCTGCACGGTTGTAAGCAAAAGAGATACAATCTGCTATCCATCTGGAGAGAGTTCGCTTGGATACTGGTAGACCTAGGTGACTGGAGTCAAAAGCGATGAAAAGGGAAGCTCTTCTGTGCTCCCGAGTTCTCTGGAGATAAAAGGCCAAAGCACGTTTGCAATCCAAAGTATGAAGGGTTACCTCTGCCCTAGAAGAATGAGGTCTAGGGAAAAAAACCAGGGAGGTACACCGACTGGTTTAAGTGAAAGGGCGAGACCACCTTTACATAAAGTGAGGATGAGTCCTAAGGACTATCTTATCATGGTGGAATTATGTATAAGGAGAATCAGCCATCAAAACCTGAAGCTCACTGAAGTAAGGGCAATAAGGAAGGTGACCTTCCAGGTAAGAAACTTCAGAGAAGTAGTGGTAGGGTTTCAAAGGGAGGCTTCATAAGCTGTCCTAAAACAACATTAAGGTCCCATGCCACTGGGGGTGGCTTAATGGGAGGCTTAGTTAATAGAAGACCTCTCATGAAGCATGCTACAAGCGGTTGAGAAGAGATGGGTTGACCATCTAAGGGCATGTGAGAAGCTGCAATGGCACTTAGGTGGATTCTTACCGAATTGGTTTTGAGTCCAGAAGAAGAGAGGTGGAGAAGATAGTCAAGTAATGCTTCCACTGGAGCAGAAAAGGGGTTAATATCCCTTTCTGAACACCAGAGAGAGAATCTACACCACTTGAAGGCGTAGAAGCTCCTTGTGGAAGGTTTCCTAGAAGCCAAAAGAATAGCTTTCACCTGTTGAGAGAGGCTAATGTCCTGGAATGATATGCCTTTAGCAGCCATGCTGTAATATGTAGGGACTGCGGATTGGGAGAAAGAAATAAAGCAAGCACCGACGGGGTCAGTACCAGCGTCGAAGGGAAGGCAGACGCAACCACAAAAAATAAGAAAAAACCCCCAAATTTTCTGCGGTGACAGGAATTGCTTCCTATCTGCTCCTTGGAAAACAAAGAACTGAGGAGGGAGAGCTGGGAAGGCAGCTATACAGGCGCAGTGGGAGGCTCCCAAAATCTTTCCTATTGGACGCTGGGGAACGTTCCCACGCGGGCTCCGTCGGTGCAGATGTCACCAATATGTGAAGACTACATTCCTGCTTGTTCCTGGAGATCACCTGTTACAGGTGAGTAACTACGCTTTCTCCAGGAACAAGCAGGAAGTCAGTCCTCATATATGGGACTTCCTAGCTCCAGGCTGCCAAAGACCGAACCACAGCAGCACCAGCAGTGACCAAATGGGTAGCCGTGAGTTGCAGAAGGTGAGTCCCCACTGAGAGACTCTGCAAGACCCTAGCATCCAGTGACACTATCACTCTGGTAGCCTGAACACAGAAGGGGGTCAGAGGATGGGAGTTGCCTACACCCCAAGAATATTACAGAGTACTGCCTGGCAAAGGCACTGTCCCTGCAGGACTCTCTCTCCAGGCTGTGGTGAGCTGTGAACGTATGAATTGAAGACCATGTGGCAACCTTGCAGATCTCCGTCACTGGCACAGACAAAGCTTAGCCACCAACACGGCCATTGCCCTCATACGATGCTCTGTGATCCAGTTCTTGAAGGAGAGGCCAGCTCGCTCATAGGCGAGGGCAATACAGTCGCCACCCAAATGGACAGAGTTTGCTTAGTCACGGGGAGACTCAGACTGCTGGGGTCATAAGACACGAAAAGCTGAGGAGCTTTTTGATGGACCCAAGCTCGCTGTAAATAGGAAAGGGCCCGTTTGCAATCTAGTGTATGAAGTACTAGTTCCTCCTTGCTGGCATGAAGCAGCGGGAAGAATGTGGGGAGGACCACCTCTTGGTTGAGGTGGAAAGAGGACACCATCTTCAGGAGGAATTTGGGGTGTGTGCAGAACACTACCCTGTTCTTGTAGAACCTTGTATATGGTGGATCTGCCACCAGGGCCTGGAGTTCGCTCACTCTTCGAGCGGACATGAAGGCACCAGAAAATCACTTTCCATGACAGATACCGCAAATGGCCAGGCGCTTGAACAGTGGTTTGGTGAGCTGAGAGAGCACTACGTTGAGATCCCACTCCACTGCTGGAGGGCGGAGAGGGGGCTTGGATAACTGGAGGCTCCAGAGGAACCTGGAGACCAGGGACTGGGCTTGAGAGGGGTTTTCCCTCGACAGGATGATGGGTGAGCAGCTATGGCGCTCAGATGTACCCTCACAGAGATAGATTTCAGCCCAGTGAATGACAGGTGCAGTACTAATTGCACCTGGCAGGAGAAGGGATACTCCACTTAAATGCATAAGAACGTCTGGTGGAGGGTTTGCGAGAGGCTAGTAGGATCTCCTCCTGGAAAACTGAAAGTGGCCAATGCTACCTTTTCACAGCAGCCATGTTGTTACCGTTAGTGACCCCAGATTGGAGTGCATAAGAGAGCCCCATTCCTAGGACAGGAGGTCCGGAGCTTGACCCAGAGGGACTGGGAGTGCCACCGACTTGGAAAGGAGCACAGGGAACCAAGGTTGCCTGGGCCACCTGGGGGCAATCAGTATAACCTCTGAACCTTGAAGAGGACCCTGGTGACCGGGGGGGGGGGGGGAGGGGGAGGGGGTGTCAGTGGGAATGCATAGAGTAGGTCCTCGGACCACAAGATCAGGAACGGATCTGCTGCCACTCTCTCTGGGTGCGGCTGGCAGGAGCAGAAGCAGGGTAGCTGCATGTTTCCGGAGAGGCAAATAGGTCCATCAAGGGCCTGCCCCAGAAATGGAACAGCTGCTTCATTACTCTGGGGTTTAAGTGTCACTCGTGTCTACTCAGTCTGTCCACTAGGCAGTTGTCCTGGCCCAGGAGGTACACCGCTTGCAGAAGCATGTTGTTGCATGCTGCAAAGGAGAGAAGGGCCACTGCCTCCTGGCAGAGGGAGTATGAACCCGTGCCCCCCTGCTTGCTGATATAAAACATGGCGACCTGATTGTCTGTCTGGATCAGTACAGGCCGGTGTTGCAGGCAGTGGCAGAACACTTGCAGGGCCAAGATTGCCCTCAGCTCCAGGAGATTGATCGGTAGGAGCAACTCCTCCTGAGACCAGCTGCCCTGAGTGCGGGGGTCTTCACAATGTGCCCCCCCAACCTAGGAGGGAGGTGTCCGAGGTCAGGGTCCTCTGTGGCATGGGTGCCTGGAACGGCATTCCTGCCTGGTGGCGGTGCAGGTTTTGCCACCAGCTGAGGGACTCTGCCGGTTGGCGGGTAACCCTAACCCTGACCCGTAGCCTACCTGTGGCCTGAGCTCACTGCAAGCGTAGGCACCACTGGGTTGTCCACATGTGTAAGCAGGCTGAAGGCATGATGTAGACTGTCGAGGCCATATGGCCCATCAGGCAGAGGGGATGGCAAGCCGGCACTGACCGGCCGCATTGTACCTCTTCTGCCAGTTGCCTAAGGCGTTCTGTCCTTTCCCTTGGGAGGATGGCCTTGACCGTAATATGTCAAACTGGGCACCTATGAACTCCAGAATTTGCGCTGGAGATGGAATTTGGGGTAGCTGATGACGAACCCCAGGTGCTGTAAAATAAGGGTTGCATGCTCTGCAGCCTGACTGACCTTTGAGGCTGTACTGCCCCTGATGAGAGGGCCAGTCCAGGTAGGGGAAGACGAAAGTCCCTCATAGGTGCAAATAGGTGGCTACCACCGCTAGGCATCTGGTAAAGACCCTTGGCAAGGAGGCCAGGCCGAAGGGTAGCACCTTGTACTGGTAGTGCCCTCCTCCCACCACAAACCGTAGGTACTGCCTATGGGAGGGGGTGGCTCAGGATGCGTGTACACGCATCCTTTAGGTCCAATGAGCACAGCCAATCTCCTTGGTGGAGGTAAGGTAGCTGTCTTCTAAGGGAGAGCATCTTAACTTCTCCCTCATCAGAAACTTGTTTAAGTTTCTCAGGTCTAGTATGGGCCTGAGGCCCCCACTTCTCTTTGGGACAAGGAAGTATCTGAAGTAGAAGCCTTTTCCCCATAGATGTTTGGGTACAGGCTCTACTGCGTTGCACCTGAACAGACCTGCGAGCTCTGAGAGCAGAAGGGTCTGGTGAAGCAGAGGTTGCACCAGCTCTCCTGGAAAGAACCTGGGTGGTACCTGCTGTAGGTGGAGGCGGTATCTCTCCCTTACCATCTGCAGTATCCACTGGTCCGAGGTGACACCGGCCCACATGTGGGCAAAGAGTGCCAGGTGGCCCCCAGTGGGCTGGTGAAGATCTCCCGGGGGGAGGGGAGGCTCTGCCCTAGGAGTCAAAAGCTCCTTCCGGGCTGGATGGGAGCTGGGGCCTAGGGCTTCGGCGCCTTTATCTTCTGAGCTCCATGGCTTTGGCTTTTAGAGTGAGAACCCTGTTTCTGGCTAGAGAAAGGCTGGTAGTGGTGACTCTGATGAAAGGGCCCCTTTTTCCTTAGGATCAGGGGTCTTTTCCCCGATCATTTCTTACAGGGAAAGGATGAGGTCTTTTTGGCCACAGACTTGCCGAACAGGTTCTCCCCAGTACCGGGGACGTCGAGCAACTTGTCTTGGACCCATTGTTCAAGGTCCGAAGACTGTAGCCAGGCGCCGATGCCCGCTGCTGCTACCCGAGCCACTTACTCAAAGCCATCATAGGCTGCCTGGGAAAGGAACTTAGAGCAGTCTTTGATCCCGGAGGTCAGGGATTAGAACCGTTGGAGGGGTTCCCCGGTAAGCCCTGCTGAAAACCCAGACAACTCCTGGGTTAGGGCCTTGAGCTACATGCCTATGTATAACTCATATGTATGTATCTGACACCCCAGTATCAAGCCCTGGTAGCACTTGTGCCCAAGGGCATCAAGGGCTCTAGCAACCCTACCAGGGGGAACAGAAGAATGGGTCTTCTGGCTCTTAGGTTTTTGCATGGTTGACTCGACAACCTCGGAGTTATGTGGGAGCTGGGGTTTGTGGAACCCTGGCCCTTTCCTGATGCAGTACATGGCATCGGTGTGCCGGCTTACCACTGGTACCGAAACCAGGGTCTCCCACATTCTCAACAGGAGCCACTCAAGGATTGGCTGCACTGGCACAATGAGAGCTTCATTGGGTGGAGACTCGTACTGGAGAATCTCTATTTCTTCAGTGCGTGGATCCTCCTCTGCCTCGGTTTGCACCGAGAGGGCTCTGGCCATATCTGGAAGAGAATGGCGCCAGGGGAGATGAGTCTGAGGGGATTTCTCTGTGCCGTCTGGTTTCCGGGTATGCCTTGTCGTCGGTCTCCCACTCGGACTTGAGGGGTGATGATGAATCAGAGGCCCTGCGACTCCTTGCCTCCAGGCCAGTGCCGAGGGGCTGGGGGCCTCTGAAAGACTTGGAGTTCGAGTTGTGGAAACTGGCCGGGGAGGATCAGGTTCCCGAGGAATGGGACCGGGACCGGCGCCGAGGGCCTACCCGAGGCCGGTGGTGCTCAGAGCTTGGTTCGACAACCGGAGGACCGGTTGTCGGGGCAGATGATGCAGACAAACCAGTCATCATTGCCTGCTGCAGAGCCAGGACAGCAGTGATATCCTGCTCCAGGGCTGCCATTCTGGTTTCCAAGCCAGAAGGCTCCGCAGCTTTTGGCGCTAGAACTCTCACGAGTGTGTCCTTGACGAGGACTATAGTCTTGAGGAACCTCGCACTGTCTCTGCCTGCCGAGGAATCCTTTTTGAAGACCTTGGTAGGGTGCTTCTCGGTGCTGCCCGAGTCCTTCCAAGCGATTTTACCAAGTTTCTCCGGTGGAATCTTGACAGACTTTGAGGATATATTCTTCTTTCTCTTGGGGTCCGGGGTCTTCTCGGAGGAGCCGTGGGACTCTGAGGACACTTGGGCCTCACGGGAAGTGCTGGGCTTGGAGCTCAGTGTCGAGGCAGCTGGTGCCGTGTCAGACCTTGGGAACAATTTCTCCTTCAACTCCAACCTCTTTTTATTGGTCTTAAGCATCATGGCCTGGCACAGGTCACCGGAGCTGCTGTCATGGTCTGGTCCCAGGCAGCAGACAAGGGTGTCATTACTGACATGGTTTGATGGCAGTGGTCACATTTTTTGAACCCACCAGGAGACATGGTGGGAAATGCCCGGCCGGTGTCGATGACACCAGGCGAAAAAAGGCACGAATGCCGGTCAAGGCAAGCCTCGATTGAAAAAAGGGAAAAAAGCTGAGAGCAGCACTGGGTCTGGTGCTGGCTTGAGGCAGGAAGAGTAACTGTTACGCAAACTGGGAAAAGCTAACTTAAGGATATAGCAAGGATTTTTTGTGGGGAAACAGGACAGACGTCTGTTGGGCTCCGCGGAAATAACGAGACTGAGCAAGATGGCACCCTTGGGCAGGAAGGGGAGCATGCATGCGTGGTAGCATTCCCAAAGGCTTTCTTTGAAAGCTGGGAAAATGCTCCATGCAGGCTCCGTTGGTGCTGATGTCACCCATATGTGAGGACTGACTTCGTGCTTGTTCCTGGAGAATGTGCAGTTCACTGGCTCCAAAATAAGTTCTACTCTAGTTAATAAAACAAGTTTCACTCTGTGGATAAAACAATTTTTGGCCTTGTGACCTAGATGTTTCCAGCTGTTATCTCTATTCTTTCTTCCCTCCCCTGGAGTGTTTCAACTTCCTGGGCCTGGTCATTTTTCTTTTACTGCAGTGATGGCTGAATCGCAATGTCTTTATATTCCATGGCATTTCAGCTGGTTAGGCAAGTCCATAGTTTAAATTTAAACACATTACTTTTTTTTCTTCCTCCAGTAAACACTTTACAAAAATTAAAAGCCCAACTTCAGAAGGGTCACGATCTTAAAAAGATCCCACACATTAAACAAGGGAAATACCCAAAACGGTATCACACAGACATGGATAAAATTTGGCCAAAAATGAAAACCTAAACAAAAAAAAAAATCTGGCTCAACATTTTGTTTCTCCATAGTAAGAGGGGATGTTGGTAGTTGCCTTCAACCTGGATCATGTAGGGACTACAATATTCTTTGCTAGCAGAGAAAGCAGGGCAACGTCTACATTTCCATCAGCCTGATGCAATGCCCTGAGAGCCTCCTGCAAACTAAAGCCAGCACTCAGAATCCGTTGGACAGCTGCGACAGGGAATAAGGGTGATGGCACGGCCAAGCTCAAGCCTGAAGCATGTGAATCTTCAAGTACAGGCCTCGATGTTTCTGGCTGGGAAGCCGCATGGACTGTCTCATTCACATGCATTTCAGCACTCTGAATGCCCAGAGAGAGAAAACTTTTGTTTAATGTCATCGCAGATTCTGACAATTCCTTCTCCTCTGAAATCTGTTCAAGTGGATGAGGGTCAATGGCTGAGGAGTCAGAGTCAGGTGGAAGGCCAGCACACTCAATGTGGTTCCCATGAGCAGATGTTTTAGCCAGACATGAAACTGTCGTGTCATCTTGATATTCTGGTCCTGATATCATTTGCATTTCTTCTGAAACTGCCTGTTGGCTATGCTCTAACTCCTTGGTGTCACTGTTTTCCACTTTGACAAGGCAAGATGGTGACACCTGAAACTCACATGTATTTGAACACAGTTCTGACTCCTCTTCAAGCAAAGATGCCCTCTGATTCAGGATGTCAGGAGTCACGTTTGAAAGTGCATTGTTAGCATTTTCCTCAGTAAACCCTAAACCTTTAGTTTGATTGTCAAGATCTATGCTTGGTGGACAGATGTCTTCTTCAGACATTGTTGCTGAGACCCCCGAACAACTTACGATCAAAAGTTTGTGAAGTTCTTTCAAAGCTGCAGCTAAAGATAAACCTGGTTCCTCTATTGGATCCTGTTTAAGTGGAAGAATATCAGGTGGTGAGGATTCCGAGAATGGGGAATGATGATTTTCAGATGGGAGACTGAATGATTCTGTCTCCATTCCAGTCATCAAAGATTCGTTTTCTGATTTTATTAAGCTTTCACTGAAAATCTCTTGGCTCAGAGCTCCAGACAAAGAAATGCCACTTTCCAATATTTCCATTTCAGAGGAATCTGGATTTAAACCAACCACACAATTGTTCCTAGTGTTCTGCTCATCTGCCAAATCATGCACAGCTGGTAAAGGATTCTCAACTCTATCTATATCCATGAGGATTTCAGTATCTTTATTGAAAAATGTTAATGTCGGGGCACATTTTTCCAGAGGTGGAAAGTCTGTCTTCTGCACATCCACCTGTGTGCTATCATTTAATAAATTAACAAGGGATTTTTGTTGGATGTCATGATTCTCTTCCTCATATAGCTCAAGGTTTCCAGATATACCAGGATGCATTTTATCAGTAGATTCCAATTGTTGTACAAGCTCATTATTTATTGGTTCTTGATGCAGCTGAGGACCTAAGGAAAGGTTATCCATTGAGCTTAATTCTACCTGCTTGCAACATTTATGTTCTTTGGCTAGAACCACTCTTGGCATAGTGGCAGCTGCAACAGAAGAACTTATTTCTTGTGTTCCACCTGTACAAGGTTTACAACTATGAGCATCTTCTACACTGATCAATTCTTTGGATGTACTCTGTGAAGCAATGATTGAGCTATAAAAGGTGGATGTTCTTGTTTCAACAGAGGAGGCGCTGTCTACTGAAGTATGCTCAGGACCCTGTAGAAGACGACCATGTTTCTCTTCCTCTAGGGAAGCCAGATATTCAGTGGGGTTCACCAGAGGCCCCGCAACTTCAGGTTCAAAATTCTCTGCTAAATTGGACTTGTGTGGACAAACTGATGCAGGGCCAGAGACTGGACGATCTAGCAAATGACCTGGTGGGATACAGATCTCAGAACCTAGTTCTGATGGAGCAGCTGACCTGTTCAATCCACCAGTAGTTGGTAGTGATGGCATTTCCAGTGAGGTAGTTTCTTTATATCCATTTCCTACAAAGACAGAGACAAGAAGAAACAAGATGCATTTGGATTGTATTAGTGCAATTGTCTCCTGCTTTAAATAAAATAAATTAAATCAAGGTTTGCAACTAAATTTAGCTAAAACTGAAATACTGATTACTCATTGTAGCTCAGATTCTGTATTACTGTCAATTCTAGAAATAAGAGGGCAGGTGGTCCCTATTGTTAAGCAAGTTCGCTCTCTAGGTGTTTTATTAGATTCTGGCTTATCATCCCGTCCTCGTATTAGAGAAATGGTTTGAAAGTCTTTTTTCAAATTTCATTTGTTGAGAAGATTGAAAAGTTTTCTTGAGGAGGTGGATTTCAGAACAGTCTTGCAGGTACTGGTTCCCACTCCTGCTGCATTTTTTGGTCTTTCTTCCTCTCATCTGAGAGCTCTGCAAACTGCGCAGGATTCTGCTGTTCATTTATTAACTGGAGCTAAAATCATTTGACCATATTACTCCACATTTACCATCTTCGCACTTGTTACCAATTAAATGGCAGATTCAGTTTATAATGGCTACACTGATTAAATTCTGCAGTTGGAGAGTTTCCCCCCTATTTTTAATCCATGGCATGTTTATTGTCCCTTGCAGAGATTAAGATTGCAAAATACAGGATTACTAAAAATCTGTGTTATTTCTCAGATTCATGGAATTAAAATTTTGAACTAAAAGTGGTATCCTTCTCTTCTTCTATAAAATGGAATCAGTTACTAATTGGGTTTACATTACTTACGGATTTTCTGAAATTTCTGTAAATGTTTAAGGCTTTTTATTTTAGACATGTTTTTGAATGAGTGGGAATGTTCTTTTTCTCTGGTTCTATAGAATTGAATCTGTTACTAATTGTTTTTTAAACTGTTTAGACCTCGTTATTTTTGAAAGTGGTTATGGATTTTTTAAAAATTTTTAGATGTGTCTTATGAATGACAGATAAAATAGCTCCGCTTGTTGAACACTGGCTGACCAAAGGCCATTATATTATAGATATATGATGGAGAAAAATAGGCACAGCAGAGTCAAATTGGAGAGAAGGTGATCGTCAACCAATCATGGATATTTTGACTTATAATGGCATCTCCATGTGGTCTAAATTAAGATATTGATGCTCTCTAGGGAGTATTTCCTTGTCACATGTTCTGTATGGTTGAGAAATGAGTGATCTCTCCACAGACAACCATAGGTTTTCTAAGTTTTTTCTGTTCTTGTTTGTTTTTGAGACATAAGCTTGAGTTGAATACCCGGCTGCATCTTAAAGCCATTTGCCACTCCTGACAAAACTGAGGAGAGGACTGACATTACCTGGTGGCATACCCCGTATTTCTAAAAACTAATGTATGTCATATAATTTCATTATCAGGATGAGGATGTATTGTAAGTTTGTTTTCTCTATTGAATAAAAATAAAGTATATAAAAAATTCATGATACTGAACAGATAAGACTGATATGGTTTCTGCAATTATATGACTGTCCCTTTAAAAAAATGCTGATACTATTTTGCACCATTATAGGGTCTGAAATCTGACTGTCAATATGTGAAACAATGCTGTAGATATGAAAGATGAGAGTAATGGCCTGATGCAGATTTTATCAAAATGGGGCACTATGCCAGAGACCTTCAGACTGTGTGTGTGTGTGTGTGTCTGTGTAGCATTCAAAGAAAGCTTTTGGGAATGCTACCACGCATGCGTGGTCCCCTTCCCGCCCAAGGGTGCCATCTTGCTCAGTCAGATGACATAGCTAAGACGGCAGTCAAACCAAACACAGAAGGACGGCAACTCCAAGGGGAGGAGGGAAGGTTGTGAGGACTGACTCCTGCTATTCCTGGAGAACACCTGTTACAGGTGAGTAACTATGCTTATTTAACAAGCAGGAAGTCAGTCCTCACATATGGGACTCCCTAGCTCCAGGCTGCAGAGGACAGAACCACAACAGTACCAACGGTGACCGGTCAAGTAGCCGTGAGTTGCAGAAGGTGAGTACCTGCTGAGAGACTCTGCAAGACCCTAGCATCCAGCAACACTATCACTCCAGTAGCCTGAACACAGAGTCAGAGGCAGGAGTTGCCTACCCTCCAAAAATATTACGCAGCATTGCCTAACCAAAGGCACTGTCCCTACGGGATTTGCTTTCCAGGCAGTAGTGTGCTGCGAAAGTGTGAATGGATGACCAAGTGGCGGCTCTGCAAATTTCTATCACCAGCACAGAATGTAGGTGGGCCACTGACATTGCCAACGCCCTCATGCGATACGCTGTGATCTGGTGCTCCAGGGAGAGGCCCACCCACTCATAGGCAAGGGCAATGCAGTCCGCCACCCGAGAGGATAGGGTACGCTTGGTTACAGGGAGCCCTAGTCTGCTGGGGTCATAGGACATGAAAAGCTGAGGTGCCTTGTGGTGGCCCTGGGTCCGCTGCAGATAGAAAGACAGGGCCTGTTTACAGTCCAGTGTGTGGCATATGACTCTGCCGGCATGAGGCCACGGGTAGAAGCACCATCTCCTGGTTGAGGTGAAATGGGAATACCACCTTCGGGAAGAACGTAGGGTGAGTGTGGAGCACTGCCCTGTACTTGAAGAACCTGGTGTACTGGAGGGTCTGTCATCAGTGCTTGAAGCTCGCTGACTCTATGAGCTGAAGTCAGGGCCAACAGGAAGGCCACTTTCCAGGATAGGTATCTGAGGAGGTTGGTGTCCAGTGGCTCGAATGGTGGCCTAGTGAGCTGGGAGAGCACCACGTTGAGGTCCCATTCTGCTGCCGCCAGAGGGCAGACAGGGGGCTTGGAAAGCAGAAGGCCCTGTAGGAAACGGGAAACCAGGGGCTGGCTAGATAAGGGCTTTCCCCAAACTGGGTGGTGGTGAGCAGCTATGGTGCTCAGATTCACCTGGACCGAGTTAGATTTCAGCCCTGTGCGTGACAAATGCACTAGGTACTGGGAGTACCAGCTGAACATGGCAGCAGAACGGGTTCTCCTTCCTATCTGCGCACTACAGAGCAAACCTGCACCATTTAAAGGCATAAGCCCTCCTCGTGGAGGACTTCCTGGAGTCTATCAGGATTTCTTCAACCTCTTGTGGTAGGTTGAGTGGTGTCAAGGCTATCCTACTACTACTATTCAGCACTTATAAAAGCACCATGCACGCAGCGCTGCACAGCTAACCTACAAGAGGTAGCCAACATACAAGAGACAGTCCCTGCCCGTCAGAGTCATGCTCATCAGAGCTTACAATCTAGTTAAAAGAAAACAGTACAGAGCATTAGTCAGTTCTGTGCAAGGTACGGTGTGGTACAGTTTGGTCATGAACGTTGACGGGGGTTAGGGTAAGATGAGGATGGAGTCAGGATCTAAATGCAACGGTGAAGAGGTGGGTCTTCAACCTGGATTTGAAGAGGGCCAGGGAGGATGCCAGGCGCACAGACACAGGAAGGCTGTTCCAGGCATATGGTGCAGCAGGGTGAAAGGAGCGCAGTCAGGAGTTTGCGGTGCGGGTGAAAGGCATTGACAGAAGTAATTTGTTAGCGGAGCGCAAATTACGAGAGGGGTTGTAGGGGGGAGATAAGAGATAAGAGGTATTGAGGGGCCATAGAGTGAATGCATTTGTACGTCAGTAGGAGAAGCTTGAAATGGATGCGGAATTGGACAGGGAGCCAGTGAAGCGACTTGAGAAGAGGAGTAATGTGGGCATGGCGAGGCTGGCAGAAGATTAGTCGATAAGCGTGATTTTGTATGGATTGAAGAGGGAGGAGGTGGCTTACGGGGAGACCAGCAAGGAGTAGGTTGCAGTAATCCGAGGCGAGAGGAGATAAAGGAGTGGACAAGCGTTTTGGTAGTGTGTTCAGAGAGGAAGGGGTGGATTTTGCTGATGTTGTAGAGAAAGAAGCGGCAGGTCTTAGCAACAAGCTGGATATGAACAGAGAAGGAGAGAGAAGTGTCAAAGATAACCCCTAGATTGCAGGATGAGGGAACAGGAAGGATAGTAGATCCATCCACATGGACTGAGAGAGGGGGGAAGTGGGGGGGAGGAGTTGGGTGGAAAGACAAGACCCTCTCAGCAGCCAGGCTGTTAGAGTCAATGACCCCACATTGGGGTGCAGGAGAGAGCCTTCCTCCTGCTTCAGGAGGTCCGGGGCTCAGCCCAGGGGTATTGGGAGCTTTGCCGCCAGCAAGAGCAGTAGCGGGAACCAGGATTGCCTGGGCCACCTGGGGGCGATCAGTATCACCTATGCTCTCTCGTTCTGAAATTTGAACAGTCTTGGCAACTAGGGGAGTCTGTGGGAATGCATACAGCAGTCCCTGAGACCATGAGATCAGGAACGCGTCTGCTGCTATCCTCTACAGGTGCAGCTGCCTGGAGCAGAAGTGAGCCAGCTGCGCATTGTTGGGAGAGGCAAAGAGGTCCATCTCGGGCCAGTCCCAAAGGCGGAAGAGCTTCTTCGCTACTGCAGGGTCGAGACACCACTCGTGATGGTGGAGGACTCTGCTGAGTCTGTTTGTCAGGTAGTTGTCCTGGTCCGTGAGGTAG
Source organism: Ichthyophis bannanicus (assembly GCA_033557465.1). NCBI lineage: Eukaryota > Metazoa > Chordata > Amphibia > Gymnophiona > Ichthyophiidae > Ichthyophis > Ichthyophis bannanicus. Next base: position 25,834,996 of record CM066042.1, read on the forward strand.
ACTGCTCGCAGAAGCATGCCATTGCACACTGCAAAGCCGAGGAGGGCTACAGCCTCCTGGCAGAGGGAGTATGAACCCATGCCCCCCTACTTGTTTATATAGAACATTGTGACCTGATTATCCATCTGGACCTGTACAGGTCTGTTCTGCAAGAGAGAGTGGAACGCAAGAAGGGCGAGGGCTACCGCCTGGAGTTCCAGGAGGTTGATCTGTAGTAGAGCCTCCTCCCTGGACCAGCAGCCCTGAGTGCGGTGAACTCTGTAGTGAGCTCCCCAGCTCTGAAGAGAGGCATCTATGGTCAGGATACACTGCGGTAGGGAAAGGGACAAGAGTGATGACGACACAGATGCTTTATTTCAGGTACCCCAACGCGTTTCGGCAAACGCCTTCGTCAGGGGAGTAAAATAACTTACAAAAGAATAAAATAATAAAAACATTAATATTGATTAAAAAGGATAAACGAATAAAAAAATCATATTGAAGCTAAACGGGCATCACACTAAAAGTTTGAAGGTTATACACATCTACATCATGTAACACTCAAAACAATAAATAAATAAATAGTAATAGCAGGTGTGCAGATAAGAATTCTTACATAAAAATTGAATACCATACATAAAAGTACACTTATATACATTATAAAAAGTGACTCATATAACAACTCAACAAAGAATAATAAGAAAGAAACAAAAGGCGCAGGGCAGAAGAGCAATCGTGGACTAGCGTAAAGGACACTCAGAAACACTTAAAACAATTGGTACTCACTATGGTGTCTCATGGGAAAATTTCCCATATAGTGGAATCTAAGTAACTGTCACCGTAGATCCAGCAGATAAGGAGTCTTGTTTGTATATAAATTGAAAGGAACTATAGTATAATAAAACCATAGTTAGAAACTATCTATTGATGAGAGGACTTACAAAGCCAATAGTGCTCAAAATAGTAAAAATGGCTGAGCATATTTTAGTGCTGGCAAATAAATAAACTATTGTGAAGGGACTGACGCTAGTTCATCAAAAACATGCCTAAAAACCACATATATAGAGAGATATTAAGACTAAAAAGTCATGACATAATCTTTTATAAAACCAGCAGGCTGTTAAAAAATTAGCTCAGTATTAATGACAGAGAAGGAAGACACATTACCTAAGGGACGAGAAAAATCTGTAAAAGGGCCTTGTAATGCATATACTTATTTAACAGGGTAACTCCCAGACTAATATCGTGTTGTCTGACAAAAGGACAATTTCATAACCACCAATATAATAGAAAAACGCTGAAGGTCAAAAACGGAAGTATCTGTAAAGATACTTATACATCGGCGTCTTTAAAATGACAGGATGGGGAATTGATTCCTAGACGCGTCTCTGAACTAAGTACCGTGCCTCTAGTTATGTCTTCAAAAAATAGCTAAGTGTTAGAGTTATAGGTTTTCTACGAGGAATGAAAATGCTTAGAAAATGCTTAAATAAAAAATATATAAAATATATATAAGATTACTGGCATTACCTGACACAGTTTCTTCCCAGCAACGCTAAATCTGATGCAGTATACAGAAGCTAACAGATGAAAAAAACAGAGTTTTTTGTAGACGCTTCAAAACGTGCCAAAGAAGGGGGCGTGGCTAAAACCGTGTCAATTTACAGCGGAGTGGGGAGAGCTGCACGTAGCTCCAACTTGGTAAAAACCTTTTAAATCCGCAATCCAGGCATTATTAAAAGCAGTTACAACCGCAGGAATCAAGGAGCATTTTATTACCTAGATATTGCTTAAAGATAGTACTTGGTAGATCACGTTTTGTTACAGAAATGAATATCTACGTGATACAGTGTACAGAAACTTGAAAACCAAAAACTTGTCTTGCTTATGAATTCAAAAAGGAGTGAACACTATATATTGCAAAATATCTAAACGTTGGAGTATGGAAAAAATGTTAAACTTAACATCCTAGTATGTTTAAAATACATACCACGGGAGAAGGGGGTGACCAAACAGACATTTAAAAATATCCATATATTGTAGTATGAAGGATAAAAAAACTCCTGAATCAGTATGAATACATACCATGGAGGAATACATACCATGGAGGAAGATAATAAACTTTCTTAATTGATTGTACACATATGTAGTGTATGGGAATGGACATGATTCATAAAAAAAACCTGATAAATCTATTTCTTGGTTCAATCCGTTAGGCTCCAAACTATTAAACTCGTATATAAAACGTTGTTCTAATTTCAACAATATTTTGTTAACGTCCCCGCCCCTCCCTGGTGGTATTACTGTCTTCAAAACTAAATACCTCAAAACAATAATAGTATGTTTCTTGTTCTGCCAGTGAGTTACAAGCGGCTTATCTGGGACCCCTCTCTGTATACAGCTCCTGTGCTCTATTATCCTAGTGCGTACCTGTCTCTTGGTCTTTCCAATATAAACTAATTTGCAAGGACATAATATGAGATAAATCACGTTCTCTGTTTTACAGTTGGAGAAATTGTGTATATAAACCTTATGTTGTGAAACTGGATGGACAAAAAATACAGCTTCTGTATTTTAGATAAAACAACGTTTTCAAAGGCTGAAATAAGAGGATTAGTGCTGAATGGAGGTATCCAGGATGATGATTTTTTAATCACTGAGGGATCAATATTAGGTTCCTCAGTATGATGGAAATCTATGATTTTAAGCTTTCGAAAGAACTTAAATAACTCAAACCTTTATCAGAAGAAAACCAGAGTCTTTTACAATTTTTCCAAGGCAGAGAAGTCTGCAATGCAGGACCTGCGTAATAACAACTCTATAATCATTAAACACGCAGACAAGGGTGGGGCTTTAGTAATACAAGACCGCAAAGCTTATATTACAGAGGTGTTACGTCAACTTAATGATACCCAGTTTTATCAGAAGATTTATGATGACCCCAATCAACTTATACAACAAAAGATTGACACACTTCTCTACATAGGGCAAGAAGCAGGCTACTTGACTCCCAAAGAAAAATCTTTTCTAACGGTAACCCATCCTGTCATTCCAACTATATACATGATTCCCAAAATTCACAAATCTCTCCATAATCCACCAGGATGTCCGATAGTTCACTCCTTGAACCGATTTCTAAATTTTTAGATGTCTTCTTAAGACCATTTGTCACCAAGATAGACTCTTATGTGCAGGATTCTACCTATATCATCAACATTTTACGAGATTTTTCAGGATACCATGACGGATTATTATTAGTTACTCTAGACATCAATTCTTTATACACTAATATACCTCAAAAAGCTGCTATAGAAGTTCTAGCTAACACCTTAATTCAGAGACCCAAACCTATCCGTACGCCTACATTTTTTCTTATACAATTGGCATCTATAGCAATGATGGACCGTGATTTATCTCATATTATGTTCTTGCAAATTAGTTTATATTGGAAAGACCAAGAGACAGGTACGCACTAGGATAATAGAGCACAGGAGCTGTATACAGAGAGGGGTCCCAGATAAGCTGCTTGTAACTCACTGGCAGAACAAGAAACATACTATTAGTGATTTGAGGTATTTAGTTTTGAAGACAGTAATACCACCAGGGAGGGGTGGGGATGTTAACAAAATATTGTTGAAGTTAGAACAACGTTTTATATACGAGTTTAATAGTTTGGAGCCTAACGGATTGAACCAAGAAATAGATTTATCAGGTTTTTTTTTATGAATCATGTCCATTCCCATACACTACATATGTGTACAATCAATTAAGAAAGTTTATTATCTGTTTGGTTACCCCCTTCCTCCATGGTATGTATTCATACTGATTCAGGAGTTTTTTTATCCTTCATACTACAATATATGGATATTTTTAAATGTCTGTTTGGTCACCCCCTTCTCCCGTGGTATGTATTTTAAACATACTAGGATGTTAAGTTTAACATTTTTTCCATACTCCGACGTTTAGATATTTTGCAATATATAGTGTTCACTCCTTTTTGAATTCATAAGCAAGACAAGTTTTTGGTTTTCAAGTTTCTGTACACTGTATCACGCAGATATTCATTTCTGTAACAAAACGTGATCTACCAAGTACTATCCTTAAGCAATATCTAGGTAATAAAATGCTCCTTGATTCCTGCGGTTGTAACTGCTTTTAATAATGCCTGGATTGCGGATTTAAAAGGTTTTTACCAAGTTGGAGCTACGTGCAGCTCTCCCCACTCCACTGTAAATTGACACGGTTTTAGCCACGCCCCCTTTTTTGGCGCAGTTTGAAGCGTCTACAAAAAACTCTGTTTTTTCACCTGTTAGCTTCTGTATAGTGCATCAGATCTAGCGTTGCTGGGAAGAAACTGTGTCAGGTAATGCCAGTAATCTTATATATATTTTTTATTTAAGCATTTTCATTCCTCGTAGAAAACCTATAACTCTAACACTTAGCTATTTTTTGAAGACATAACTAGAGGCACGGTACTTAGTTCAGAGACGCGTCTAGGAATCACTTCCCCATCCTGTCATTTTAAAGACGCCGATGTATAAGTATCTTTACAGATAGTTCCGTTTTTGACCTTCAGCATTTTTCTATTATATTGGTTATTATGAAATTGTCCTTTTGTCAGACAACACGATATTAGTCTGGGAGTTACCCTGTTAAATAAGTATATGCATTACAAGGCCCTTTTACAGATTTTTCTCGTCCCTTAGGTAGTGTGTCTTCCTTCTCTGTCATTAATACTGAGCTAATTTTTTTAACAGCCTGCTGGTTTTATAAAAGATTGATTATGTCATGACTTTTTAGTCTTAATATCTCTCTATATATGTGGTTTTTAGGCATGTTTTTGATGAACTAGCGTCAGTCCCTTCACAATAGTTTATTTATTTGCCAGCACTAAAATATGCTCAGCCATTTTTACTATTTTGAGCACTATTGGCTTTGTAAGTCCTCTCATCAATAGATAGTTTCTAACTATGGTTTTATTATACTATAGTTCCTTTCAATTTATATACAAACAAGACTCCTTATCTGCTGGATCTACGGTGACAGTTACTTAGATTCCACTATATGGGAAATTTTCCCATGAGACACCATAGTGAGTACCAATTGTTTTAAGTGTTTCTGAGTGTCCTTTACGCTAGTCCACGATTGCTCTTCTGCCCTGCGCCTTTTGTTTCTTTCTTATTATTCTTTGTTGAGTTGTTATATGAGTCACTTTTTATAATGTATATGTGTACTTTTATGTATGGTATTCAATTTTTATGTAAGAATTCTTATCTGCACACCTGCTATTACTATTTATCTATTTATTGTTTTGAGTGTTACATGATGTAGATGTGTATAACCTTCAAACTTTTAGTGTGATGCCCGTTTAGCTTCAATATGATTTTTTTATTCATTTATCCTTTTTAATCAATATTAATATGTTTTTATTATTTTATTCTTTTGTAAGTTATTTTACTCCCCTGACGAAGGTGTTTGCCGAAACGCGTTGGGGTACCTGAAATAAAGCATCTGTGTCATCACCACTCTTGCTCCTTGTCCTGAGGAACCTCTCCTGTTTTAAAGGATGTCTTCAACAGATCCTTGGAAACAGGAGAGGTTCCTCAGGACTGGAGAATGGCTGATGTCGTACCTCTACACAAAAGTGGTGACAGGGAAGAAGTGTCAAACTACAGGCCCGTGAGCCTTACCTCGGTGGCGGGAAAAGTAATGGAGGCGCTCCTGAAAGAGCGAATAGTGAACTTTCTGAAAACCAACAGCTTGCAAGACCCGAGGCAACATGGTTTTTACCGAAGGACGATCTTGCCAAACAAATCTGATCGAGTTCTTTGACTGCGTGACCAGGGAACTAGATCAGGGGTATGCAATGGATGTCATCTACCTGGATTTCAGCAAAGCCTTTGATACTGTTCCTCATAGGAGGCTTGTCAACAAACTCAGTAGCTTGGGGATGGGTCCCAAGATGGTAAACTGGATTAGAAATTGGTTGACTGACAGACGACAGAAGGTGATTGTACATGGAGCTCATTCGAATGAGAGAAAGGTGATTAGCGGGGTGCCCCAGGGTTCGGTCCTGGGCCTGGCACTGTTCAATGTATTTGTGAGTGATATTGCTGAAGGACTGAATGGAAAGGTCTGTCTTTTTGCAGACGACACAAAAATTTGCAACAGAGTGGACTCCCCCGAGGGAGTGGTTAACATGAAGAAAGATCTACAAAAGCTGGAAGACTGGTCTAAAGCTTGGCAACTACGATTTAATGCAAAAAAGTGCAGTGTCATGCACTTGGGTAGCAGAAATCCAAGAGAAATGTACGCAATAGGGGGAGAAAGGTTGGTATGCACAGTTCAGGAAAAAGACCTTGGTGTGATTATCTCTGCTGATCTCAAGGTGGCAAAACAGTGCGACAAGGCAGTGGCAAAAGCCAGGAGGATGTTGGGCTGCATACAAAGAGGGATTACCAGCAGAAAAGAAGAGGTACTTATGCCACTGTATAGGTCACTGGTGAGGCCTCACTTGGAATACTGTGTTCAGTTTTGGAGACCATATCTTGCAAAGGATGTAAAAAGACTGGAGACTGTTCAGAGGAAGGCGACCAAAATGATTTGGAGCCTGCGTCAGAAGCCTTATGAGAAGAGACTTGAAGACCTAAATATGTATACTTTGGAGGAAAGGAGGGACAGGGGAGATATGATTCAGACCTTTAAATACTTAAAGAGAAATGATGAACAAACAAACCTCTTCCAAAGACGGGGAACCTGTAAAACTAGACGACATAACATGAAACTGCAAGGGGGTAAATTGAAAGGCAATGTCAGGAAATATTTTTTCACTGAAAGGGTGGTGGATGCTTGGAATGCCCTCCCGATGGAAGTGGTAGGGGCGAACACGGTGACGGAATTCAAAAAGGCATGGGACAAACACAGAGGATCCCTTTACAGAAATAGGAAAAAAAACAAAATAAACGGTACCATCTAACTTCTGAACCATATAACGTCTCAACAAATAGGGATGTCCTACATGGAGTGGTGGGTTTACCCCTGAACAAGGATATGGGGAGGGGTGGCCTGCGCGGAGCGACAGGTGCACCTACTCTTGCCATCTTGCTGGGCAGACTGGATGGACCATGCTAGTCTTTATCTGCCGTCAACTACTATGTTACTATATGTTGTGTTTCCTGACTGACTCTGCAAGAGCTGTTGCTCTTTTTGTGCCTACACTGTGGTGGGGACACCTGGAAGGGCATCCCTGCCCGAAGGAGGCCCTGGTTCTGCCACCAGTCTAGGGATCTTGCCAGCTGGCCATGGCCTGGGTCCACTGAGAATGTAGGCACCACTGGGTTGTCCGCATGTGCAGAAGGGCTAGGGGTGTGACATGGACCATGGAGGCCATGTGTCCCAACAGGTGGAGAAGAAGGCGAGCAGGCACCGTTGTGCGGTGCTGGACCTCCCCTGCAAGCTGTTTGAGGCGTTCTTCCCTGTCCTGAGGAAGGAGGGCTCTGGCCTGCACTGTATCCAGCTGAGCACCGGTGAACTTGAGATCTTCCACCAGAGAGAGATGTGATTTGGAGTAGTTGATGAAACCCGGATGCTGCAGGAGGAGGATGGTATGTTCTGTGCCCTGACTGGCCTCTGCGGGTGTGCTGCCCTTGATAAGCCAGTCATCCAGGTAGGGGAAGATGACCACCACTTGTAGGCACAGATGGGCATCTACCATTGCTAGACACTTTGTAAACACTCTTGGCAAGGAGGCCAGGCCGAAGGAAAGTACCCTGTATTGGTAATGTCCTCCCCCTACAATGAATCTCAGGTACTGCCGGTGAGATGGGTGGACCAGGATGTGGGTGTAGGCATCCTTTAGGTCCAAGGAGCAAAGCTAGTCTCCCTGGTGGAGGTAGGGCAGCAGTGTCCCAAGGAAGGACATTTTGAACTTCTCCTTCACCAGGAACTCATTCAGGTCTCGGAGGTCCAGGATGGGCCTGAGACCCCCGGTTCTCTTGGGGACAAGAAAGTACCTTGAGTAGTAGCCCTTGCCCCAGAGGTGCTGGGGAACAGGCTTTACCACCCTGTCCCTTAGTAGACCTGCTAGCTATGAAAACAAGAGGGCCTGGTGAAGGAGACGTTGCACTGGCTCTCCTGGAAAATGCCCTGGAAGTGGTAGTTGGAAGCTACCTGGAGCGCCCACTGGTCCAAGGTGACCTCGGGCCACCAATGGGTGAAGAGTGCCAAGTGGCCCCCTGTGGGCAGGTGAGGATCTCCCAGGAGGAGGGAGACCCTGCCCTGGGTCAAAAGCTCCCGCAAGGTTGAGTCGGAGCTGGTGTCTGCGGCTTGGGATCCTTTGGCTTCCTGGGTCCGGGTCCATGTCCGTGTCCCTGGTGCTGCTGGCTTGGAAAGACCTGGTAATGGTGACTCTGATGGAAAGGGTCCTTTTCTTCCTCGAGAAAGTTGGCCTTTTTTCAGAGGTTTTCTTACAGGGAAGAGCAAAGGTCTTCGAGAGCCTCTGCTTGGTCATCACCTCAACCTCAATCACAGCTGCCTTGTCGGCCATAGGTTTTCCCAAATAGATTCTCCCCCGTGCAGGGGGACATCCATTAGTTTTTCCTGGACCCACCGCTTCAGGTCCAAGATCTGCAGCCAGGCCTGGTGCCAAGCACCGATGCCTGTGGCTGCTGCCCAGGCTGCAGCCTCGAACCCATCGTAGGCGGCCCAGGACAGGAACTTTGAGCAGTCCCGGATTGTGGTGACCAAGGTCTGGAACCATTGCAAGGGTTCCCTGGAGAGCCCTGCTGAGAAGCTAGCGAACTCCTGGATGAGGCTTTTAAGGTACATTCCTATGTAAAGCTCATAGGTTTGTATCCGGCAGCCCAGCATGGACCCTTGGAAACACTTAAACCCCAGGGCGTCAAGGGCCCTGGCCTCTCTACCTGGGGGTATAGAAGAATAAGTCTTCTGGCTCTTGAGCTTTTGCATGAGGATTCCACCACCATGGAAATGTGGGGAAGTTGGGCCTTCTGGAAGCCTGGATTCCTCTTGATGCGGTAGATGGGGTTGAGACACGGGCTGATCATTGGTACAGAGGCCGGGGTTTCCCACATCCATAGGAGCAGCCATTCGAGGATGGGTTGCACTGGCACCTTTAGAGCCTCCTTTGGGGGAGACATGTCGACTCTCACCCTCCTGGGGTCTGGAATCCTCACATAAAACCTGGATTATTTTTAATTTTCTGTACCTCTCAATAGGAAAGAAAAGACCAGACACAATTAACCAATTAATTACCACAGAGCTCTGCACGGAGGAAACAAATGGAGTCCAAGCAGACATATCCATAGAGTTTCGTCAAAGATGGCTTCACAGAGCTCCCACTTTTATTGGAGAATATCAGCTGACTCAGTTAATCTTTAATTAACATCTGGTGCTTTCCAAATTACAAAAGTGCACATAAAATTTGCTAACATATGCAACACGTCATATAGAAAGAAGTTACACCTCATAGCTATTTTTACTAGATTCAGTAGGTGTCACTTTTTCTACTATACAACGGAAGCTAATTAGTTACTTATAATATTTGCTGATTTCTACTATTTACGCAAGCTATATTTGCTGATTGACTCAAAGCCCAATTTCTAAAGAGCAGTTCATCCTGCCCCAGCAACCTCTTTAGCCTATCAGATTGCAGGATAAAGAGGATGTACTATTTGCTCTACATTTCTCTATTGATTTTAGAGAAGTTCACCCTGACCCAATATCTATTTCTACACAAGCTTTATTTGTTAATCCAATGTCCTAGAGAAAAGCAGAAGTTCACTTAAAGAGACAGTTTTACTGCAGTTCAAACCTGTAACTTTCTATGGCCTAGAGCTAAGTTAGGTTCTATAATCCGGTTTCATGTATAGATTGGCTGCTGCTCCCTATCCCTATGGATATTATGGATCCTGATCCACTGTCTGTCCCTGAATCCATTAAGTCTAGATCCCCAAATACTGGATGAACCACGGTGACATAGGTTCGTGTGTGAGAAGCTGATTCATCCAATTCTCCAATTATATCCAATTTACTTTTGGGGCCTGGCCTAGTTAGCCCTTGTCTACAGTCCTCCCTTTGGTTCTGCTCAAAACCACATTATTCATAAAAGGGCATTTCACGAAGCAAATCTCCAGTACTAGGAACACTTCGCAATTTAAGAACTGCAATAGTATTTGTAGTTTTGGACAGGTATGAAGTACAACACTTCATAATACAGGCAAGACATATTCCTAAAAGTAGGAGGGCCACTAAGAAACCAAACAGGCCTGTCAGTAGAGCTTTTATAGGACCTGACAAGCCACTCCACATATTATCAAACCAGGGCCATACAGAATCAGAGGTTCCTTCTATACTATCTTTGGAGAAGTGAGTTTCCTTTCTCACCTGTTCCAAGATACCAGAGACCACCTTACTTTGTGAATTAATGAGCGTACAGCAGTGCTCGTGTACTATATTACATACTCCTCCTTCCTTGGCTAGCAAATAATGCTATGCTGGCGGCATAGTTTAGAGGCACCTGGTTCAGAACGAGACAAGCAACTGATAATACAGCTAAGAATGAAACGGATATGAAAAACCATTGCGTACTGAACTTGCCATTCGAAATGTTTGTTTGAAGGAAGAGAGTGGTGTTCGCCCCTGATGAAACAGCTCACTAGTGAAACACGGCAGCGCTGAGATCGGTGTCGGGCGATTTTAAAGATAAGCACCTACTTTTTGTTTCTTTTTTAAGATCAATATCGAATAGCAAGACGTTACTATGTGATTATCAACAGAAGAGTCAAGCAACACAAGGGTCATTGATGCAAATTAGAGCAATGTCCTGACTGAATTAGGACTAATAGCTCTTGGAAGTCTGAGACCCGTTGCTTTCATTCAAACAGATTAATATGAATAATGTGAATAATTAGGGAAAAGTGATAGTTCCCGAACAGGTTTGGAGTGAATTAGGTTCATACAGCTTAACAGCAAATAATCTAAGGCCATTCTATTCTGTGCAGAGTAAGCAGTCAGTTTGTCTACAGTACCTTGCATGACTGTAAGAGCATCAGTCAAATCTTGGGCTGTTACTTCTATTAAAGCATAAATTCGCAATAATTGCTCACCATAACGTTGTGTAGGACGTATGGCGCCAAAGGTACTTAGCCACACTGTTCCCGTGAAGGTGCTTACTTCTTGTTAAGTTAACATAGTGGTATCATCTAATAATTTCCTTGCTGCACGTATATCAGCACTAGAATCATCTGCAGCTCTGCGATGATGATTAGAAGACGTTCCTACTAAAGTTTCATAAGGGACCAGTTTCCATGGCAAGTCAAGAGTAGCTATGTAGCAATTGTCAGACCAATCGGCAGGCAATCAAACATAAGCTAAAGTTCCACACACAAAATAATGACCCACCAAGGCAAGTAGTCCATCAGGCCAAATTTTAAAATCTTTAGGTTCCGTAACTAGAACGTCAGTTCCGGGCCAAATATCTCTGGGTGATAATATCCTAGATAGGGATACACATAATTGTCAACATACCCAGATGATAAACCATCTTTGCTGTTCTGCAATCTATACTTTCCATATGCTGGGAACCCATCCTGATCATATTGTAATTCATACTGATCAAGACGAGTCTTGGGGTCAGGGAGGACATTAACTACCCTTAAATTTGAATGGGCTTGTACAGGACTCACTGTAGGAGACTCCATCACTAAATGGACATGATTGTTAGTCATGACAGTCTGGCATTTAGACAGAGGGGTTTCTCCCACAGGATATGCTCCTTTTCTTTGGAAACAAACAGGAGGATCAGCCACTGGCTGAGGACTGATAATTCTTGGAGCAGGGGTTACTCCCTCTGGCCATGTTACAGTAAGATTAAACAGGGTTTCATTCACAGACAACTCCTTTAGCTCTTGCAAAGAAATAGGTCGAGGTCTAGGCAAAAATCCAAACTGCGTAGCCGCTGGATGAGGCAAGCATACTGCACAGCTGGAAATATTAAAACGCTGAATTAAGGAGTAAATGTGAGAATGAAACACATTATAGAAAATACCATGTTTTGCCCAGGGAGCATGTGGATCATACTCAGGAACTGTATGGTCAGGAACTGTATGAGCTTGGACTGCAGGAGGAGAAGTAACAAAACCAAGCTCCCGAAGCATCTTATCTACTACTGCCTGGTGTTCAGGGGCTATTGTTGGTTTTTCTGATAGTCTCCTTATCAACTCATCTATACTCCCGATACTGCTAAGAGAGCTGACAGACACCAAACCCAGAAAAACAGAAACAGTGCCAATGCTACTGCAAATATGCACATTAGCCAACTGTCAATAATCAACTCTGGAGTAGGTTGCGACTGTCCAACAACTTCACAATCACTCTCTTGGTCAAGTGGAGTGAACTTGGAGGGAATGAGTCCAGTTCAATTTCAATTAATTCCTCAGGATCCGGTCTAGGTGGTAGTCGTCTTATCCAGGGGACGGAGCCTTCTTGCACTGGTCCAGATGTATCCACGCTTTTCGCCCTTTCACTTTCAATGCCGAATATCCCACCAGCAACACTTGGAATGGTCCCAGAAACTTTGCCGCTAGAGCCGACTTCGGTGCTGGATCCTTGATGAGTACTCAGTCTCCTGGTTCCACGTCTGGGGTTGATTGAGATGCCTGAGCACCCTGTTTTGTAAGTTGCAAAAAGGAAGGAGATACCAGCATTTGGTACAAGTATTTACAATAGGATAATAAGTCACTGCGCAGTAATTGGGGATCCGGCAATTGATCCGGTGGAATTATAACATGGGCTGGAGTAGTTGCTGGACGCCCTGTCACAATTTCATAAGGGGTAAGACCTTGTCGAGTTCTCTGAGGAGAATTACGGACTGAAAACAAAGCAAACGGCAGAGCTTCCACCCAATCCCGACTCCAATCATGAGTCAGAGACAGGAGAAGCGCCTTCAGCGTCCGATTCATCCGTTCCTATTTGAGAATCTCCAGTTTTTTAGTGTGCGAATCTTCCTTGGACTCGGTGGGGACAGAGAGGGCTCGGACCATTCCCCGGACAAAGTTGTGGAATGGCATCGGAGTTCTGGGGAAGACGGCTCCGAGGGGATGTCTCCATGTCGAGAGGTCTGTGGGGGAGGCCTTGACATCGTTCTCCGTGTCTGACTCCGAGGGCGTCAAGGAATCCGAGGCTCGGAGCTCCCGCACCTTGAGGCCTGCGCTGTGGAATCAAGGTCCCCCGACTGGTCTCGGGTCAGACTTCCGGAAACTAGCCGGGGAGGACCAGACACCTGAGGACCGGGACTACAATCTTTGCTGAGGGCTTGCCTGAGGTCGATTGTGCTTGGGGCACAGCTCCATGACTGGGAAAGTCACCACAGTCGGGGGCCTGGTTATTCGGGCAGATGATGCAGATGAACTTGACATCACCTGCTGCATGATCAGGATGGCAGAGATACTCTGTTCCAAGACCGCTATTCTGGCCTCGATGCCATAAGGCTCTGCAGCTTTTGGCGTGGGCACAGAGGGTTTCGGGCCCCACACCAGCGCTCTGGCGAGCACGTCCTCTATGAGGACTGTGAGCTGGGCAGCCTCGCACTGTCACTATCGGCCGAGGACTCCTTCCTAGAGACCTTAGGAGGGCGCTGCTTGGAGTTGCCAGAGTTCCATTGCGGGACCTTACCAGGTTTCCCCGGTGGAACCTCAACTGGCTTTGAGGATTTTTTCTTTTTCTTGCCAGGGTCTGACATCTTTCCAGAGGAGCAGCTGCTGTGGGACTCCGAAGATGCCCAGGCCTCACGGGAGGTGCTCGGCTTCGGGCTCAGCATCTGGGAAGCCGGAGCAGAGCCGTATGGCAGGAACATCTTCTCCTGCAACTCCGACCATTTCTTCTTGGTCCAAGGGGTCATGGCCTGACACAGGTCGCAGGAGTTACTGTCGTGGTCCAGGCCAAGGCAGTGCAAGCAGCATTCATAGGTATCTGTGACAGACATGATTTGACTGTAACGACCACATTTTTTAAAACCACCGGGAGACATAGTGGATAACACCTGGACGGGTTCGACGACCCCCGGGCGAAAAAGGGCACGAACGCTGGTCGAGGCGAGCATTGATAAGAAAAGAGAAAGGAGACAAGAACAGCACCGGGGAAGTGGGAAGAGGAACCGGTACGCAAACTGGGAAAAACTCACTAAGAGGATAATTTTTAAGGAATTTTTCCAGGGACACAGGACATGTGTCCGTTGGGGTCCATGGAAAAAAGGAGACTGAGCAAGATGGCACCCTTGGGGAGGAAGGGGATCATGCATGCGTGATAGCATTCCCAAAGGCTTTCTTTGAAAGCTGGGGAAATGCTATGCATGGGCTCAGTCGACGTCACCTGGAGAAACCATGCAATACAGAAAATGTTCAAAATAAAAAAACAAACACAATAACAGAGGGTTTATTTATTTAAATCTTTTTTATACCGCGCTCTTTAGAATCAGCGTGGTTTACAAGTAACAATAAATTGTACAATGCAGGTTTAACGTACATTGAACTTACAGAGAACAGGTAGCACAACTTGGGTTTCAACAGGGATAACTATATACATATTGAGTAATTGTAGCAGCGGGTATGGTTATCTCAAAAGTTAGATCGGGAGGATGTGCCGGGTTGTGTCTTCATGGTAGATGGGAGAGTATGTCGGGTTGTATAATGTTACCAGTATGCGAGTAATGCTGGAGGAAAAGGTGGTGCTTTAGGGCCTTCCTGAATTGTGCAAGGTCCGAAATAGATCTAATAGTGGCCAGTAAGGCATTCCAAAGTGTAGGAGCGTAAAACATTAAGGCCCTGTTCTTTGTTGCGAGGAAGCATTTTGTTATCTTATTGGGGATAGTGAGTATGTTAGTAGCGAATGATCTTCTGGATCTATTCTGAGGAGTGGGGTGGACAAGGTCCGTGAGGGATGTGGAGGATAGATTGTTAAGGGCTTTGAAGGGTTAAGTGGAGGCATCAACAGGCATTTAAAGAGGATCCATAACCATGGGCTTTTTCTAGCTCAAGCCTCATCATCTGACTCGAGCACCCAATATTTTCTATTCAATGGAGTGGAGGCATGGCCTAGTAGTTGGGGCAAGTTACCTCAGGCCGGAAGGTCAGGAGTTCAAATCCCTCTAGAGGACAGCAACCTTGGGCCAGAAGGACTGGGGTTTCTAGTCCCACAGGTGCTCCTTGTGGTCTTGGGCAAGCCACTTAACCCTCCACTGCCCATGTTCCCTGTAAAATAGTTATCTCCAAGTTATAATGCCCTGTTAAATGTAATTTCAGTTTGTTCAATGTAAACCGCCTTGATATCATGAAAGGCGGTTTATAAGAAATGTTAAATAAAATAAATAAATGTACTTTTTATATCTTGTTATCTTTTATCATACGATTCAAAAATTACTTGTGTTCCTATACAAAACAAGAGATACCAAGAAAGTCCCAAGAGTGAAATAATTTAGCTTTAGAATGACAGAGAGCATTGTCTTTGGCGGCGTCTCAACAATAACCATAAAGAGGTCACAAAGGGAGGCAAATGACCCCGTCCGCTTCCTCAGGACTGCACTGCGGCTCAACAAGCGTTCCAATACATTTGACATCGATGTTTCAGCCCCAACCGGGCTTGCTTCAGGAGTGAGAACAAAGTCTTGCTGCCTCAACCGATGGAAAAAGACGCTATGCCACCAGGCAACATCAGTCCTCTCCTCCGCTTCGTCAGGTGCAGCAAATTTTATTTTATTTTATTTATTTAACATTTCTTTTATACCACTTTTCATGGTTATCAAAGCGGTTCCCATTTAACTCAAACATTACACATGAAACAGTCAAATAACTATAAGAGAAAGAACCTTGGTAACTATCTACAGAAGAGGTTATAACTGTTATAGGTGTGATCAACTTAAGCTTATACCTCAGAAACAAACAAAAGCATCTTTTTCCATCAGTTGGGACTTCCTTGGTGTTTTGTGTAGGAACACAAGTAATTTTTGAATTTTATAATAAAACATATACAAGATAAAAAGATATAAAAAGAACATTGAATAGAAAATATTGGGTACTGTAGTCAAATGATGAGGCTTGGGCTAGAAAAGACCCGTGTTATAGGTCCTCTTTAAATGCCTGTTGATGCCTCCACTTAACCCCCTATTATCATTACTTTTGTATTTTAAACCCATTTGCTGTGTTGTATGGTTTGTATTGGATGGGTTTGGTCACAATTTTATTTTTCACTATATATACAGGGTGGCCCAAAAAAAGTGAGAACATCTTGTAGCATATACTGTAAGTTACTTAAAAATTCAAAAGCAGATGTAAACGATTGACAAATTTGAAAAAAAGAAAAAAAAAAAGATGGTGACTGGAAATTGTCGAAATAAAGACGTTATATAGCTAAAAAAGGTAAATAAGTAAACTATTTAAGCTTTTAATTTACGAGATGTTCACTTTTTTTGGGCCACCCTGTATGTTTGAAGAATCTAGAGAGGCTTTTTTTTTAATTTAAGAAAAATTAATGAATGGACTGGGACATATGATGAAGTTGGTGACAATGGTGATAAAATCTCCTACTCTTGGGCTCTCTTAAGGTCCACTAAATATGATTAATTATATACATATACATATATATATATATCTCTCGTGACTATCAAGACTTTGAGGTGCTTTAGGTTTTGGATTACATCTTTTCCAATTGTAGAATATAAATTTATTTTCTTGAGTTAAAATTCTATTTGACATTGTACATTTCTTTTGACATTATTTTGGCTTTTATGTTTTTCTTTTTGTTTATGTTATGTCCCTGATTTGTCCGTTTTATTCTCTCATGTGTTCATTTATAAACCACAGAGAATACTTCAAAATTTGTGGTTTATAAGTATTTTAAATAAATTAATTAATGATATATTTGCATTAAGTATTAATTTGCATAGCTTGTTGCCCAAAGAACAAGACCTGTTTGTGGTCCTCTGTGCCTAGAGCTGTGCACTCCTGATCTTAAATAAATGAATCATTAGTTCTTTCAGAAGTAAAGGCAACAACTAGACTATACCATTCAAGAAAATTGATGCCACCTGTTTAAGCTGACACAAGTAATAAGTGTGAGGCCTCAGCCAACCAGCTTTCGATCAGCTTCTGACCACATCGACTCCTTAACAAAAAGCTTTTACCGTGTTTTAATGATATTGCAGAAATGTTTGTGTGTTTTGCAGAAATAATTTTTTTGCTAATGACATTCTCTCAAAGTTTATGAAAATAAAACTAGATTTTTTTTAAAGTAAGGCAGGAAAGAAACTAAACATCCTGTAATTACATTACCTACAGCAGAATTAATTCTTCCATAACTTTTTCAATAGCGACGTTTAAATACATCCGAGGTATAAATGCAGAGGATGAAGGTTTCTTTCAATTAAAGGAGGCTTTAGAATGAAAGGGCACAGGATGAGAGTGGAAGGAGATAGACTCAGAAGTAATCTAAGAAAATATTTCTTTACAGAAAGTTGCAGATGTGTGGACCTGCCTTCCCAGCGGAGGACTGCACCTGAATTCCGGAAAGCATGGGACAAGCATACAGGATTTCAAAGGTAGAGTAAGGGACCGTAGAAGTTGTTGGTGTGTATGGGCAGACTGGATAGGCCAATATGGTCTTCTTTTTCTGCCATTATTTTCTAGGTTTCCATGAACTACTGAACATTCAAAACCATGACAAGAGATGAGAAATATTTCCATGTTTAAAGAACTGAATTTTATTACTTTTAATTGTATCCAAATTCTGGACACACTGGCTTCTCTATTAAATCAACTCAATCTCAAATCGCAGCTCTCACCATCTGCCCCATCCCTGCAGTTCCTTCTCTCCCTTTTCATCTTACATGGACATTCCAGACCAGATTTAGTTACAGCTCCATAAATCTAAAGCTCAGCTGGCTTCCAATTTTTGACCTTTGTGACCAGACTAAACAGTGCTTTTGATAAAAGTTGTTTGTGGATTTCTTTCTCTTAGAGAAGTTCAGAACATTAAATTCTCGGATGGATGAGCTGCATCAGAACTACAAAGAAACTGGCCTGCAGGCTGTTTTCACTTATTCTGCTTGAAACATACATCTGGCTGTGTTGCTCTGTAATTTATAGGAACACAATGTACGGGTGTGTTCAGAGTGACAGATGTCACTGAGAATGGAAAAGCAAGAGCAGGAACTGAGCAAAGGTGCAGAGACCAAAAAGTTAATTTAAACAGTGAAGTCGGTATACAAAGAGAGAACCTAGTGGTTGGAGGAGTGGACTGAGAACCAGGAAAGCCAGGTTCAAATCCCACTGCTGCGACCTGTGTGACCTCCATCACCTCAGGTATAAACAAACTATAAGCCCCGTGGGGACAAAAATATACCTACTGTACCAGATTGTAAATTGCCTTGAACTTCTGAGAAAGGCATGAGCTAAATCCAATATTAGATAAAGATAGAAAAACAGCTTCCAAACAAGTGTAGTTACTCACCTGTAACGAGTGTTCTCCGAGAACAGCAGGAATCAGTCCTCACATATGGGTGACGTCAGCGCCGACGGAGCCCACATGGAGCATTTCCCCAGCTTTCAAAGATAGCCTTTGGGAATGTTACCACGCATGCGTGGTTCCCTTCCCACCCAAGGGTGCCATCTTGCTCAGTCAGATGACATAGCTAAGATGGCAGTCAAACAACAGAAGGATGGCAACTCCAAGGGGAGGAGGGAGGGTTTGAGGACTGATTCCTGCTGTTCCCGTAGAACACCTATTACAGGTGAATAACTATGCTTTTTCCAGGAACAAACAGGAAATCAGTCCTCACATATGGGACTCCCTAGCTACAGGCTGCCGAGGACCGAACCATGACAGCACAAATGATGACCGGACGGGTGGCCGTGAGTTGCAGAAGGTGAGTTCCCGCTGAGAGACTCTGCAAGACCCTAGGTCCGGTAACACTATCACTCCAGTTGCCTCCACTCCAAGAATATTACACAGCACCATTTGACCAAAAGCACTATCCCTGCGGGATTTGCTTTCCAGGCAGTAGTGTCTGCAAACGTGTGAATGGATGATCAAGTGGCGGCTCTGCAAATTTCTGTCACTGGCACAGAACAGAGGTGGGCCACTGACATGACCACTGCCTTCACACGATGCACTGTGATCCGGTGCTCCAGGGAGAGACCTGTCCGCTCATAGGCGAGGGCAATGCAGTCCGCCAACCAAGAGGATAGGGTACGCTTGGTTACAGGTAGCCCCAAGTCTGCTGGGGCCATAAGACACGAAAAGCTGAGGTGCTTTTTGGTGGCCCTGGATCTGCTGCAGATAGGACAGGGCCCGTTTACAGTCTAGTGCATGGAGTATGAGCTCCTCCTTGCCAGCATGAGGCCGCGGGTAGAAGGTGGGGTGTACGACCTCCTGGTTGAGGTGAAACAGGGATACCACCTTCAGGAGGAACTTAGGATGAGTGTGGAGCACTACCCTGTTCTTGAAGAAACTGGTGTATGGGTGGTCTGCCATCACTGCTTGAAGCTCGCTGACTCTGCAAGCTGAAGTCAGGGCCACCAAGAAGTCCACTTTCCAAGATAGGTATCTGAGGTGGCAAGTGGCCAGCGGCACAAACTGTGGTCTGGTCAGCTGGGAGAGCACCACGCTGAGGTCCCATTCTGCCGCCAGGGGGTGGACAGGGGGCTTGGAAAGCAGAAGACCCTGTAGGAACCTGGAAACCAGTGGCTGGTTAGATATGGGCTTCTCCCCTACTGGGTGGTGGTGAGAGGCTATGGCACTCAGATGCACCCGGATTGAGTTAGATTTTAGCCCTGTGCGCGACAGATGCACTAGGTACTCCTTCCTATCTACGCACCACAGAGCAAACCTGCGCCACATAAATGCGCAAGCCCTCCTCGTGGAGGGCTTCCTGGAGGCTAGCAGAATCTTCTCAACCTCTTGTTGTAGGTTGAGTGGGGCCAAGGCTACCCTCTCAGCAGCCAAGCTGTTAAGAGTCAATGACCCCATCCCTTTGGTTCAAGGAGCAAAGACAGTCTCCCTGGTGGAGGTAGGGCAGCAGTGTCCCAAGGGAGAGCATTTTGAATTTCTCCCTCACTAGGAACCTGTTCAGGTCTCAGAGGTCCAGGATAGGCATGAGACCCCTGGTTCTTTTGGGGACAAGAAAGTACATTGAGTAAAAGCCCATGCCCCAGAGGTGCTGGGGAAGAGGCTCTACTGCCCTGTCCCTTAGACTTCTGCCTGGTCACCACCTCGGCCTCAATCTTGGCCGCCTTGTCAGCCATAGGTTTCCCAAACAGGTTCTCCCCTGTGCAGGGGACATCCAGCAGCTTTTCCTGGACCTGTTGCTCAAGGTCCGAGATCTGTAGCCAGGCCTGGCGCTGGGCACTGATGCTGAGGAACTTAGAGCAGTCCCAGATGGTGGCCACCAAGGTCTGGAATCACTGCAGGGGTTCCCCGGTGAGCCCTGCTGAGAAGCCTGCGAGCTCCTGAATGAAGCTCTTAAGATACATCCCTAGGTAGAGCTTATAGGTTTGCATCCGGCAGCCCAGCATGGACCCCCGGAAGCACTTGCGCCCTTGGGCATTGAGGGCTCTGGCCTCTCTACCCAGGGGTACAGAAGAATAAGTCTTCTAGCTCTTGAGCTTTTGCACAAGGACTCCACCACTATGGAGGATCTCCAGTTCTTTGATGTGCCGGTCTTCCTCGGATTCTATCGACGACTCCTGGGCGAAAAAGGGCACAAACGCCGGTCGAGGCAGACTTCGATAAAAAAAGAGAAAGGAAGCAGAGAACAGTGCTGGGGACGGCGCCAGCTCAAGGCAGGAAGAGGAACTGGTACGCAAACTTGGAAAAACTCAATAAGGATAATTTTTTAAGGAACTTTTCCAGGGAAACAGGACATGCGTCCGTCAGGCTCCGCGGAAAAAAGGAGACTGAGCAAGATGGTACCCTTGGGCGGGAAGGGGACCACGCATACAT
This sequence comes from Ichthyophis bannanicus, assembly GCA_033557465.1. Lineage (NCBI taxonomy): Eukaryota > Metazoa > Chordata > Amphibia > Gymnophiona > Ichthyophiidae > Ichthyophis > Ichthyophis bannanicus. Next base: position 25,855,984 of record CM066042.1, read on the forward strand.
GGTAGCATGTCCCAAAGGCTTCCTTTGAAAGCTGGGGAAATGCTCCACGTGGGCTCTGTCGGCGCTGTCACCCATATGTGAGGACTGAGTTCCTGCTTGTTCCTGGAGAATGTTAAATATATAATACATTTTAAGATACTCTCTTCTACTGCCCTTAGATATCCTGGATGTACCGTCATCTTATTGCTAGATATTTCTGCTTGTAGATAACTTCCAACTATTTAGTCTGAATCTTAAAGATATTCAAAGAACTCACAATTACATTTTAAATTACCACTAAAATAAAATATGATGATCTCTAAAGCTATTTATTCCAAAATCAAGCATATTCTCTTAGCAGGCAGTGGTGCATGGTACACACTGGTGGGAGAAAGACATTTGTCTGCAAGTTTTCTAGAGAGGAGCTCCCGCATTGCTGAACTGCTGGCTGTAAATACCTGGTCTGTGGCCCACTCCAGCGGCAGCAAGCACACACTACATGCATCAAGGCTTCTGATCTTCTGTTTGAATTAGGAAATAAAACACAAACAGCAAACCTGGGTTAGGAATTCAAAGCAAGCAGCATGCCAGAGTTACAATACAGTCTCTCCCAGGTCTTGGCTTGTGGATTTCAAAGCAGCAGGAGTGTACCAAACACATGCTCTAAAAGGGCATCATCACAGGGTGCCAGAAAATAATTCTTAAAGGAAAAATGTTCTGTTTAGTTTTTTTGAAATTCTTGCACCGTCTCATCATTTGTTGCACCATAGCTGATGTAGACCGACCAGCTTCTACAATTGTAAGGTAAACTGCGACTCTCTGGTTAACATGGACATTCTCAGGAAGTCAGGGAATAAGCACTTTCAGGGACAGAGGGCAAGGGTTATTGTCTGCGGTGTGCACCTGTAGAACACTGCCGAGCCCACAGCAATTGTATTTCCCTTATACTGTTTTATTTTTCTACAAGTCCCTGTCTCCTTCTTTCCTCTTGAACTGTCTTTTTAGCTTAGCAATTTCCGCAAGCTACTTTGGGCTTTGAAGATAAATGAAACTGGAGCTGGGACTGGGTAGCTAGGCTTGTATTATTTCTTCTATTTTCAAAACGCTCCAATACCTCACCTAGATCAGCCATTGCAAGGACTAGAAACTGCGACCGCCTTTAGAGCCTTGTATGTGTATGTCTTAATTCCCGCCAGTAGGTGTTATCACTGAGCAATGGCTGGAACCTGCTTCTTCCGAAGACTGTGAGCACTACCTTCACAGCATCCCCAGCCTTGGTTGACCTGGGGAATGAAGATCTCACCCAGGAATCACACTCATTCTTTGGCTAGGTAGCCTGCAGTACTGTCACCATGCTGGTCTGGTTTTGATTCATTCCTAAGGAAGACTGAACTGTAGGAGGTTTTGCTCCTCTCAATCTGTCCATGGTGGTGCTGTTGACAGTCAAATATCTGCACTAACACAACCAGAAATTTAGTGCATGAACAATCGTACACAAACATTGGCACAGTTCAGGAAGGGGAACTTTAAAAACTAGGGACAGAGCTCCAAAGTTGCCCATCTTCTGTTTGGAAATAAACATACAGCGTATTAAAACAGTTTGCACCAAAGAAAGAGGAGAACCAGGATGAAGTCCAACAGAGGAATATGAAGCCATGAACGACAAGCTGAGGTTCAGAGGAAAATTGATGGTACCACTGTTATGCAACATGGGAACAATATCCACATGCCACTATGAGTCTCTGTTAGCATCACTTAGGCACAATGAAGAGAGATTACATTTAAGAAAGGCTCCTATTATGTCGAAATGCAAAGATGAGTTCTGTATTCCTCTACTGAGCAGAACCTCTTTGGGTGGCTGCCACTGAACTGATCTCTCCCCCCCCCGCCCCCCAACAAGAGCAAAGATGGAAATATCTTCTGATCTCAAAAAAACAACTCCTCTACCTCCTCTAACAGATGGCTACAAACTGAGGAACTTCCCGTACAAGCACAGGAGGCCCTCAAGGGGCTTCATGGAGCAAGTTAAGGAGCACTCCAGAGGGGAAGGGGCTGCATCAGTCATTGAGGTTCACAGCAGTGGATGAAGATGTGTTGCCTACAGCATGGCTGGGTCAAGCTGCTCTGAACTTAGCCATGGATTGACAAGGCAGAGAACCACCAATCTCCCAGTCAGAGCTCAGTGATAACACTGATGGTACAGTGACAGAAGGGAGGAAGGAACATGCTTCCCAATTAAAGACCTGCTCTGGAGACCCTGCACTCTGATATCTGTCAGAACTATTTTCTGGGGCATTTTTCAGCTCTGGAATTTAATGAGGAGCTTAGACCCTGATCCTTTCCCCACCAGCACAAGAGCAATCCCAAAGCATTACAAAATTTCAGCACTGCAGGCCCTGAGAAATGCTGCTTCTCTGTAGGTGAGAAAAACAAAATCCTTAATTATAGTACAGTCAGTCATCATAAAACCTCCACGACTGGTCAGATTTCATTTAGTTGAATTTAATAAAACATATTAAATTACTGAGCAGGCTCTAGTACGTCCATGCATTTCACTGCCTGCATCCAGAGTTAGTGACTCCAGTCTTTCACTTGCATGCCCGGTACCTGCTTCCTCTGCTGATTTCTGTAGAACTTCAGCCAGTTCTTGATCTGCAATGTCCTCTGGTTGCATATCTTCCCGCCCAGGTCCATATGCCAGCCTGGCACACTCCGGGAGTTCGCCCTCTGGTAGAAAGGTGGTCTGTGTACCCGTTGTGCCAATCAGAAGCACATTCTCCTTGAGATCAATGGAACACTATGGGGGAGGAGTCAGAAGAGGGATCATGCACATAGGAATTTGTGTGGCAAGGAGTAACTATATCCCTGGTAGCATGTTATGTTTTACAGAGCAGTGGAAAGTAAGATCTGACAGACCTTGAGACTGAAGCCTGAAATCTACCACTGCCACTGTGCCAAACCCTTTTTCTGTTTCAGCATTTCAGTGCTTCTCCTTTCCTAATATGGTACTAGCATTGTCACACAGAATGAATGTGAAAGGAAAGTTTTTTTTTTTTTTTACAGAAAAGATGGTGGAGACAAAGACAGCATCTGAATCCAAGAGAGCATGGGAAAAGCACAAAGGATCTCTGAGGGAGAGGAAGGAAGGGATTACAGAGCGAGGAAGGAAAGCCCACAGTAAATCCTGACCATGAAAGCATAGTCTTGGGCTTCATTTATTTTGTTGTCCAATAGCAGGGACCTGAGGTCACGATCTCCAATGTTTCTACCAGAAAACCAAGAAATGAACCCTGGTGTGCAGGGCATATCAGCACCCTGTCACTACACTGTAAAACAGGATCCTAATGTGTTTTACACACATGCAGCTATTTCTGATGCCTGGGCTGGAGGACATCTTTCAAGCAGGAAAGAGAGAAAATTAAATTATCACTCAACTATGTGCAACAAATGGAAGCCCAGGAGAGGTAATGTGTGCAATAGAGGCCTTTGAATGTGCATTCCAAGAGTTCTCTGTAGTATTCCATGTGACAAATACTAAATAGTGTCGTTTCCTCTAGAAATGTAATAGTTTAAAGGTGCTGGAAAAGTAAAGCAAAAAACACGCCACATCAGTAGTTCCCAAACTGTGGGTCGTGACCCCAAATGGGGTCACAAAATCTTCTTTTGGGGTCGCGGCTGCTTGCAGAAAAGAGTAAAAGACCAGGGCCGGCCCTGCACCATGAGAGGGCCACACGCGCGCGCCTGCCCGGCTTCATAGGGAGTTGGTGAGGCTCGAAGCCTGGCTCCCCTCTGCACAGCCGCAAGAGTGTTTTCCTTTACTCTCGCGTCTGTGCTACGTCAAAACCACCGGTACTGCTGAGTTCGTAGAAGTTAAATAGGGGCACTTCCTGTCCTGCACAAGAGACAGGAGTGCCCCTGTTTAATCTCCATGAACTCAAGAGGCGCCGGCAGCTGCAACTTAGCATAGCCGCAAGAGTAAAGCATTGTTACTCACCTGTAACAGGTGATCTCTGAGAACAGCAGGAATCAGTCTTCACATATAGGTATTGTCAGTACCAACGGAGCCCGTGCGGGAACGCTCCCCAACGTCCAACTGGAAAGCTTTTGGGAGCAATCAACTGCGCCTGTGCATCTGCCTTCCCCCTCAGTTGAGTTTGTATCTGAAAGATAGAGGAAAAAAGGAATACCTTACAACTCCTAGGGGAGGAGGGTGGGTTGCGAAGACTGATTCCTGCTGTTCCTGGAGATCACCTATTACAGGTGGGTAACACCACTATCTCCAGGAACAAGTAGGAATGCAGTCTTCATATATGGGACTCACTAGCTCCGAGGTACCAGACTGGAGTTGAAAGCAGTAGCATTCCTGAGGCTATAGAATGGAGCTGAGAAGGTGTGGATACAGAGGGGCCCCACTGGATTTGATTGCATTAGGCAAGATCATCACCAAGGAAGTCTGGTGCCAGGAGACGTCCGGGATGGAGGGTGGGAGTTGCAGTTAAATCCCAAAGGGGAGCTGGAGGACAGCATGGCCAAAGACAGCATCCCAACGGGAGTCCTGGTCTAGGCAGTAGTTTGTAGTGGATATGAATGGAGGACCAGGTGGCTGCTCGACAGATTTCGTTGATGGAGATGGAACGAAGGTTGGCAACTCAGGTTGCCATGGCTCGCACATTGTGAGTAGTGATGTGACTCTCTAGGGAATGTCCTGTTTGAGTGTAGGCAAAAGAAATGCTTTCTGCAATCCAGTTGGATAGGGTGCACTTCGTAACTGGCAGTCCAAGGTGACTTGAATCAAAGGAAATGAATAATTGAGAGAATTTCCTGTGATTCTTGATTCTGTGCAAGTAGAAAGCCAGTGCGCGCTTGCAATCTAAAGTATATAGCACGGCTTCAGCCCTAGAGGCATGCGATCTGTGGATGAAGACTGGCAGTATCGCTGATTGGTTGAGGTGGAAGGGTGAGACTACCTTTGGAAGGAAGTGTGGATGAGTATGGAGAACCACCTTGTCATGGTGGAACTCGGTGTATGGAGGATCCTACACTAAAGCCTCCAGTGATGCAGCGAGCTGATGTAAGAGCGATGAGGATGACCTTCCAAGACAAGAATTTTAAAGGAGTGGTGGCTAAAGGCTCAAAAGGAGACTGCAGAAGTTGCACTAGGACCACATTGAGGTCCCAGGCCACCGGTGGTGGTTTGATCGATGGCTTGGACAGCAGGAGACCCCGCATAAATCGTTGCACCAAGGGGTGCGAAGAAATAGGATGCCTGTCCACCGGTCTATGATAGGCTGAGATGGCCCTCAGATGAATTCTGACTGAGTTAGTTTTGAGACCTACCGAGGACAAGTGGAAGAGATATTGTAAAAGGAATTCCACTAGGCAGGCAGAGGGGTCAATATGTTTCGGGTTACACCGCAGAGTGAACCTTTGCCATTTGAAGGCATAAGAATGTTTGGTAGGTGGTTTGCGAGATGCAAGTAGGATGTCCTTGACCTGTTCTGAAAGGTCGAGGTCAGCAATTATTATGCTTTCAGCAGCCACACTGTGAGACGGAGGACTTGTGTATTGGGATGGAGAAGCGTCCCATGATCCTAAGAGAGGAGGGTTGGCGCATGTCCCAGGCTGAGAGGTAGAGTCTGCGCCAAACAAGTCAGCAGAGGAAACCATGGCTGATGGGGCCAGTAAGGGGCTATTAGGATCATGGAGCCCCTGTCAGCCTGCAGCTTGAACAAGGCTTTGGGTATTAAAGGAAAGGGCGGGAATGCATAAAGTAGTCCCATTCCTCAATGGAGAAGGAAGGCATCCATTGCCTGGCAGTGCCGGGAGGGAAGTTTTGAGCAAAACAGTGGAAGTTGTGCATTCTCCTGGGTGGTGAACAGATCTATTCTGGGGGGTTTCCCACATGTGGAAGATCAGATGCTATTTTCCGATTTAAAGTCCACTCGTGAGGATGCAGGATATGGCTGAGTCTGTCTGCAAGGAGATTGAGTTCGCCCAGGAGATACACTGCCCTGAGATGGATGTGGTGTGTAATGGAGAAAAAACAGAGATGAAGGGCTTCCTGGCAGAGGGGATAAGAACCCGCTCCCCCCTGCTTGTTCACATAGAACATTGCCCACCTGGTTGTCTGTTTGCCTGAAAGTTGGAGTTGAAAAACCCAAAGAGCATTTGTGAGAGCATGTACAGTAGCTCCAGGAGGCTGATCTGCAACTGAGATTCCCATTGTGTCCACTGCCCCTGTGTGGTGAGACTGTCTAGATGCGCTCCCCACCCGAGTTTGGAAGCATCCATTATCAGGGTGCACTGCGGTACAGGCATCTGAAAAAATGACCTTTCAAGTAGGTTTTGAGGAGAGCACCACCACTGAAGGGAGTTGATAAGTGGAGGGATGATGCAGATATTGCCTGAGAGATGCCCTGTTGCCTGGGTCCATTGAGACGACAGAGACCATTGGGCTTACCACATGTGCAGGCAGGCTTAGGGGAACGACGGACTGTGGAGGCCATGTGTCCCAGAAGGCGCAGCATTTCTTGAACTGTCATGGCAATGTGATCCCTTATGCTGTTGGCGAGCTTGATGAGGCAGGCAGAGCGATCTTGTGCAAGGAAAGCTTGGGCCTGACAAGTGTTCATTAGTGTTCCGATGAATTTGAGCCACTGGGATTGGCCAGGTGTAATTTTGGAAAGTTTAAGACAAATCCCAGATTTTTGAGAACAGTGACTGTGCGATGAAGAGATAAGTTTTACCTCTTGAGGGGATTCTGCCCTGATAAGCCAATCGTCTAAGTAGGGGAAGACGAAGATCCCCAAAGGTAGGCGGCAATCACTGCCATGCATTTCATGAACACTCGGGGTGCGGAGGCTAACCCGAAGGGGAGCACCTGATATTGGTAGTGGATTTGCTGGAACCCAAAAAGCAGATACTTCCTGCATTGAGGATGGATCAGCAAATGTGTGTATATTTCTGAGGTCTAGAGAACATGGCCAGTCGTTCCTTTGAAGGTAGGACAGAAGTGTACCCAGGGAAATCATTTTGAATTTTTCTTGAATGAGGAATTTGTTTAGATTCCTTAGATCTAGAATGGGCCTGAACCCTCCTATTTTCTTGGGGATAAGGAAATAAGGAGAGTAGAAGCCCCTGCCCTCTTGGATGGGTGGAACTCTTTTGACAGGCCCTTGGGCTAACAGAGTGGACACCTCGACTGATAGGAGATTTGCCTGCAAGGTGTTTGCGGGATAATCCCTTGTGGAGGTGGTGGGGGACAAGTTTTCGAAATGAAGCAGAAAGCCCCTTTGGACGATGTTGAGAGTCCACTGCTCTGTGAAAATGTGCCACCTGTGTGCATAGGAACAGAGTCTGCTTGCTATGTGTAGGGGTGGGAGACCTTGCAGAGGCAGAGTAGCTATGCTCTTTAGGAAGGAGTCAAAAACCAGGTGCTGGCTGTGGCTGTGCAGCTGGTTGTGGCTTAGGTGTTTTAGGCTTTTTGGGCTGTCAAGGGCCCTGCTGTCGCTGAGGTTGGTAAGCAGCTGCAGGTAGATAAGGAGGATAAAGCATAGTTACTCACCTGTAACAGTTGATCTCTGGGAACAGCAGGAATTTAGTCCTCACATATGGGTATCGTCGGTACCGATGGAGCCTGCGCGGGAATGCTCCCCAGCGTCCAATTAGAAAGCTTTTGGGAGCATCCTACAGCGCCTGCATGCTGCCTTCCCGCCTTTCCCAACTGCCTTTCTCCAGTTGAGTTTTAAAGCTGAGACAAAGAGAGAGAGAGGGAAAGGAAAGGGATAGATAGAGAGATACAACTCCTAGGGGAGGTGGGTGGGTTGTGAGGACTACATTTCTGCTGTTCCCGGAGATCACCTGTTACAGGTGAGTAACTATGCTATCTCCAGGAACAAGCAGGAATGTAGTCATCACATATGGGGACTCCCTAGCTTTAGGTGCCAGGGAGAGACCCCAGAAGTTGTGTATCCCTGAACAGGGCTCCACTTCCCCCCATGGATCTCTGGCATCCTACCAGGGATGGCGGGTAGGAGTTGATTAGGTATGGAACAGGTGTTGGAGAACAGCCTGACCAAACAAGGCACCCTGGAGCCCCGATAATGCTTTGGAAGCCGAAGCCTCCCGCTGGGGCAATTTTGCCGGTGCAGAATCCTCAAGGGCAACGCCAGAGGCATCTCGATGCTTAGAAGGAGATCTACCCTTTGAGGACCGGCTGGACTTATGTTTAGCTACCTGAGATCCACGGGAGGAAGAAGCAGCCCTGGAAGACGTCAATGCCACCGAAGCTGCATCAGAGGGAAACAGGGTACTGAGCTTAGCAGCTCGGTTCTGCCGACCTCTTTTAGACAGCATGGCGCAGGACATACAATCCATGATGAGTGGTCAGGACCTAAACATTTTAGACGCCATTCATCGGTGTCGGTGACAGAGATGGTACCGCCACACTTGGTGCACTTTTTGAAACCTGAGGCAGGTTTTTCCATTGTAAGGAAATGTTTTTGGGCCTAAGGCCCAAAAAGGCGTGTGCACTTGAAGAAAAGAAAAGTAGAATATATATATATATATATATATATATTTTTTTTTTTTTAAAAGACAGAAATAAGAAGAAAAAAACCGGTGGTACCGATAAAGCGTTGAGGAAGGCAGATGCGACCACAAAAAAGAAAGAAATAAAAAAAGAATTCTTCTGCGGTGACAGGAACACGACCTGCTGGCTCCGCGGAAAAAGAAGAACTGGAGAGAGGCAGTTGGGAAAGGTGGGAAGGCAGCACAGAGGCGCCGTGGGATGCTCCCAAAAGCTTTCTAATTGGACGCTGGGGAGCTGATACCCATATGTGATACCCATATGTGATGACTACATTCCTGCTTGTTCCTGGATATTATCTTTTCTTCTTATGATAGAAAGACTAATCCAAAGAAGTCTTTCTCCTAGAGAGGTCAGATGTCTTTCTGGAAAGGCATTTGAGAGTGAGATCATCTGCCTCAATCTCTCCGGCTCTCTCTCTCTCCAACCCTTGCCAAAGAGGTTCTCTCCAGAGCAGGGAATATTGGCCAATTTATCCTGAACCCATTGCTCAAGGTCAGATGCCTGTAGCCAGGCCATTCTGCGAGCACCAATGCACACTGCTGAAGCTCTGTTAGATGACTCAAAGGCATCGAAAGATGCTCTGGTGAGAAATTTGGATGTATTCTGATTTTGCCTGATTAAGGATAGGAATGCAGCACATTTGTCTTCAGGAAGGATGGGGCAAAGTTCTCTAGATCCCTGGAGATATCCTTGAGATACATGCCCATATAGAGCATGTAAGAAGTAATCCTAGAAGCGAGCATGCATACCTGAAAACACAGATGGCCAAAGGCATCAAGAGTTCTGAGTCCTTGTCTGGAGGTGTGGAAGAATACATAGTAACATATGTATTTTTCCATAGTAACATAGTAATTCTTAGAACTCTTGATGCACTGTATCGCCTATTCCACCACCATGGAGTGGTGTCGAAGTTGAGGCTTTTGGAAGCCAGGGCATGGTGGAACTCAGTACATGGTATCGAGTCATTTGCTGACAGGCAGAACAGTTATCGAGGCCTCCCACATATGTAGCATTAGATCCTGCAGGATACAATGCACTGGTAAAGTGGCTGCCTCTTTGGGCACCAAGGGGTATAGGAGGATTTCCAACTCTTCTGCCCTTGGTTCCGTCTCCGTTGCCACGGTAATCTGCAGGCCTCCTGCCATGTCCTGAATGAAGTCTTGAAAAGACATATCCACTGGCAGGGACAGACGTTGCTCATGAGAAGGGGACAGATCAGAACGAAGATCTTGGGTTACTCTGGAATCCTCTGATGCATCATTGGAATCGGAGGAGGTAGAGTCCGATTCTGATAAAGTCAAAGTATCGACAGTGTCTTGTTGATGTCGAGGCCCGAAGCAGATACCAATGATTGGTGGGTACCAACGATGCCTGTCGGTTCCAAAGGAGGCATCGGAGGGAGAGGATCCCCCATTGGCCCCAGAGGTATTGGCCGTGGGCCGGATGCCAACACCTGCACCGCTGGAGCTGTCAATACCAATGGTACCGAGGCTGCCAGGAGTGCTGCCAAACTCCTCTCGATAGCCAGGATGCACTGGTCAAGGGAAGAAGCCAATGCCTGGATGGAATCCCACACAGGGCTCTTAGCCACCGTACCAGAGCATTGAAGCAGTAGCTCTCCGGAGGTCGATTCCTTGGGACCGTCCTCGAGCCCCTGTAATGCTTTGGAGGGCTGGTCCTCCTGCCCTGGCCGTTTGGCAGGCCTGTTGGCAACGGATGCACCTTTTGGTGAATCTCAATGACGATGAAGGGACTTACCTCAAGGATCAGTATCGAGTTTCAATGCCAATGACTTAGACTTAGTCTCATGTTTGGACTTTGAGGAGACCTGAGAACCAAGAAAAGAGGCTTACGTCCTTGATGTGGAAGCCACTGAAATTGAGTCTGGGGCAAACAGAGAACCATACTGTCTCGCTCTGTTCTTTAGGCCTCTTTTTGTCATTTGTTGGCACAATGGACAATCAGTCGGTAAATGGTCTGGACCCAAACATTTTAAACACCAGTTATGTTTATCGGTGAATGATATTGTATCAGAACACTTGGTACATTTTATGAAGTCACTGATGTGTTTTTCCATCGTGGCATAAGAAAAGTAGGCCAAGGACTAATTTGGCAGTAGAAATCAAAATTCAAAAAATGAAAAAATGAAAGAAAAGAAAAGACAAATTGGGGCCGGTATCAGGGATGGCATCAACGTGGAGGAGTGGCCTAGTGGGGAGTGGAGGAGTGGCCTAGTGGTTGGGGCAAGGTACTTCGGGCCGGAAGGTCGGCGGTTCAAATCCCACTAGAGGACAGCAACCTTGGGCCGGAAGGACTGGGGTTTCTAGTCCCACAGGTGCTCCTTGTGGTCTTGGGCAAGCCACTTAACCCTCCATAGCCCATGTTCCCTGTAAAAAATAGTTCTCTGTGTGCTGTGCTTTCCTGTCTAATCAAAGTGTTTATACCTCAAAAATTTCCTGTCATGATTTGACAATTTCCAATCTGTAATCAAAAACCGCTGCTGATCGCTGGAAGTAGCGGTATACAAATGTATACTAAATAAATAAATAAATAAAATAAATAAAACGTCGATGGAAAGGCAGAGCACAAATTTAAAACAAAAATGACGTTTTTCGGCTGTGACAGGAAGGAAGCAACCTGCAGGCTTCATGGGAAACGAAGAACAGAGGAGAGGACTTGGGAAGGCAGATGCGCAGGTGTAGTGGACTGCTTCCAAATGCATTCCAATTGGAAGCTGGGGCAGCGTTGCCATGCAGGCTCCGTTGGTACTGACGATACCCATATGCAATGTTCCCGCTAACCTGCGCTGGGTCCATCGCCAACATTCCTGCTGGCGGGGGGGGGGGGGGTGCAGAGCGATAGACACTCTGCCCCTCCCTCCACCAGCAGGAATGCCGGCGGCAGAACTAGCGCAGGTCAGAGGGAACATTGCCCATATGTGAAGAATGAATTCCTGCTTGTTCCTGGAGAAAGCATAGTTACTCACCTGTAACAGGTGATCTCCAGGAACAGCCGGAATTTAGTCTTCACATATGGTATCGTCGGTACCGACGAAGCCTGCGCGGGAACGCTCCCCAGCGTCCAATTAGAAAGCTTTTCGAAGCATCCCACAGCACCTGCGTGCTGCCTTCCCGCCTTTCCCAACTGCCTCTCTCCAGTTGAGCTTTAAAGCTGAGACAAAGAGAGAGAGAGGGAAAGAAAAGAAAAGAGAGATACAACTCCTAGGGGAGGTGGGTGGGTTGTGAAGACTAAATTCCTGCTGTTCCCGGAGATCACCTGTTACAGGTGAGTAACTACGCTATCTCCAGGAACAAGCAGTAATGTAGTCTTCACATATGGGGACTCCCTAGCTACAGATGCCAGGGAGAGACCCCAGAAGTTGTGTGCCCCTGTGAAAGAGCTCCACTTCCCCCCATGGATCTCTGGCATCCTACCGGGAAAGGTGGGTAGGTGTTGATTAAGTATGGAACAGGTGCTGTAGAACAGCCTGACCAAACAAGGCATCCCAGCGGGAGTCCTTGTCCAAGCAGTAATGGGCTGTGAAAGTATGAACCGAGGCCTAAGTAGCTGCTCGACAGATGTCGTCAATAGACACAGAGTGTAGATGGGCCATTGAGGCTGACATGGCTCTCACATTGTGAGCCGTGACATGGCCTTCCAGAGAAAGGTTCTTACTCTGATAGGCAAAAGAAATACACTGTGCAATCCAGTTGGACAATGTTCTCTTGGAGACTGGAAATCCCAAATTAGAAGGATCAAAAGCAACAAAGAGTTGAGAGAACTTTCTATGTTGCTGTGTCCTCTGTAAGTAAAAGGCAAGTGCTCTTTTACAGTCCAAAGTATGAAGATTCCTTTCTGCATTAGAAGCATGAGGCCTTGGAAAAAATACAGGCAGATAAACCGCATGGTTTAAATGAAAAGGTGAGACCACCTTTGGCATAAAGTGTGGATGATTCCTAAGGACTACCTTATCATGATGGAACCTCGTGTAAGGAGGATTAGCAACTAATGCTTGCAATTCATAACAACATAAGATATGCCATACTGGGTCAGACCAAGGTCCATCAAGCCCAGTATTCCGTTTCTAACAGTGGCCAATCTAGGTCATATGTACCTAGCAGTTTCCCCAAGGGACACAGGTTCCACAATGCTTGTATTGGTTCAAGCATTGATATCCTGGGTCCCTTCTTAATAATGGTTTATAGACCTTTCCTCCAGGAACTTGTCCAAACCTTTTTTAAACCCAGCTACACTAACAGCCTTTACTACATCCTCCGGTAAAAAATTCCAGAGTTTGATTACACGTTGAGTGAAAAAATATTTTCTTTTATTAGTCTTAAATAGTTTACCCTGTAGCTTCATTGCATGTCCCCTAGTCTTTCTATATTCTGATAAGGTAAACAATCGATCTACGTTTACCCGTTCCACTCCGTTCATTAATTTATAGACTTCTATCATATCTCCCCTCAGCCGTCTCTTTTCCAGGTTAAAGAGCCCTAACCTTTTTAGCTTTTCTTCATAGGAGTATCCTTCCATCCCCCTTACCATTTTGGTGGCTCTTCTCTGAACCTTTTCTAAATTCGCTATATCCTTTTTAAGATACGGCGACCAGAATTGCACACAATATTCAAGGTGCGGTCTCACCATGGAACGATATAGAGGCATTATAATATCTTTTGTTTTATTTTCCATTCCTTTCCTTATCATACCTAGCATTCTATTTGCTCTCTTGGCCGCTGCTGCACACTGGGCCGAGGGTTTTAACATGGTATCCACAATGACGCCTAAATCTTTTTCCTGGGTGGTAGTTCCTAATGTGGAACCTTGCATCGTGTAACCATAGTTTGGGTTGTTCTTCCCTAGGTGCATAACCTTGCACTTGTCCACATTAAATTTCATCTGCCATTTTGATACCCAGTCTTCCAATTTATCAAGATCCTCTTGCAATTTTCCACAATCCTCTTGGGTTTTAACAACTTTAAATAGTTTTGTGTCATCTGCAAATTTGATAACCTCACTCGTTATTCCACTTTCCAGGTCATTTATGAATATGTCAAAAAGCAGCGGACCCAGCACAGATCCCTGGGGTACACCACTATTCACCTTTCTCCATTGGGAAAATTGGCCATTTAGCCCTACCCTCTGCTTTCTATCTTTTAACCAGTTCCTGATCGACAATAGTACACCACTGCCTCCTATTCCATGACTCTTTAGTTTTGCCAAAAGTCTCTCATGAGGGACCTTGTCAAAGGCTTTCTGAAAGTCCAGATACACAATATCAACAGACTCACTTTTGTCCACCTGATTATTCACTCCTTCAAAAAAAACATAACAGATTAGTAAGACAAGATCTTCCTTGTCTAAAGCCATGTTGGCTGTCTCCCATTAGGTCATGACTATCTACATGCTGAGTAATTTTATTCTTTATGATGGTTTCTACCATTTTTTCTGGTACTGAAGTCAGGCTCACCGGTCTGTAGTTTCCCGGATCACCCCTGGAACCCTTTTTAAAAATTGGTGTTACATTGGCGATCCTCCAATCTTCAGGTATTAGAGATGATTTTAATGATAGTTCACAGATTACTAATAGCAGGTCTGCAATCTCATATTTCAGTTCTTTCAACACCCTTGGATGTATACCATCCGGCCCAGGTGATTTGCTACTCTTCAGTTTATCTAATAGTTGTGTAATACATCTTCCTGATGTATCGATATTTCCTTCAATTCTTCCGCACCTTTAAATACCACTTCAGTCATGGGTAACATCCCTACATCTTCCTCAGTAAAGACCGAAGCAAAGAATTCATTCAGTCTCTCCGCTATCACTTTGTCGCCTCTTAGTGCTCCTTTAACCCCTTTATCATCTAATGGACCAACTGACATTCTCACAGGTTTTTTGCTACGAATGTACTTGAAAAGGTCTTTACTTCGCGTTTTTGCTTCCGCAGCAAGCTTCTTCTCAAATTCTCCCTTTGCCTGCCTTATCAATGCCTTGCATTTGACTTGCCAGTGCTTGTGCTGTTTCCAGGTTTCATTCACTGATGAGACGTGCTTATGTGATTGCAATGAGAAAGATAACTTTCCAGGAAAGGAATTTCAAGGAGGTAGTAGCTAAAGGTTCAAAAGGCAGCCTCATGAGCTGCCCAAGAACCAGATTCAGGTCCCACGCCACTGGAGGTGGCCTAATGGGAGGCTTAGTCAGAAGAAGGCCTCTCATAAATCTCGCTATGAGAGGATGAGAGGAAATAGGTTGTCCATTTAAAGGCTTTAAAGAAGCTGAAATAGCACTTAAATGGACTCTTACTGAGTTAGTCTTAAGTCCTGCATTAGATAAATGCAGGAGATACTCCAGTAATGATTTCAGAGGTATTGCAGAGGGGTGAAGACCCTTTTGCGAACACCATATGGAAAACCTTTTCCACTTGAAAGCATAAGAGCTTCTTGTGGAAGGTTTCCTGGAAGCACAAAGGACATCTCTTACTTGTTGAGAAAGGTTAAGAACGTGAAGGTCTAGGCTCTCAGCAATCAGGCCCTGAGATGCAGAGAGTGGAGATTGGGATGCCACAACATCCCGCCCTCCTGAGACAGGAGATCTGGAGCAGACCCTAACTCCAGAGATGGAGATTGAGAGAGATGCAGGAGTAGAGGATACCACACCTGCCGTGTCCAATGTGGAGCTATGAGAATCATGTGGCCTTTGTCTCTCTGAAGCTTGAAAAGGGTTTTGGGAATTAGGGGAATGGATTTAAAGGCATACAGGAAGTCCGGACCCGAATGAAGGAGGAAAGCATCCCTGGCCTGAGAACCCTGAGCCAGAATTCTGGAACAGAACCGGGGAAGTTTGGCTTTCAACGGACTTGTAAAGAGGTCTATGTCCGGAGTTCCCCAAATTCGAAAACGTTTTGCTACCTGGTCTGCATGGAGAGACCATTCGTGCGGAAGCAGAACTCGACTGAGTCTGTCTGCCCAAGAGTTTTGAATGCCTGGCAGATACACCGCCAGGAGATGAATTTGATGCTCTCTGGCGAGGGCCCATAGTCGCAAAGCTTCGTTGCAAAGCAACAGAGAGCCTGTTCCTCCCTGCTTGTTCAGATAGAACATAGCTACTTGACTGTCCGTCTGAATTAGGGCAGTCTTGTAGCTGAGCTGGGTATGGAACACTCGAAGAGCAAGGAAGATTGCTCTGAGTTCTAGGAGATTGATATGTAAGTGGGTCTCCTGTGAAGTCCAGGTGCCTTGGGTAGAGAGATCTAGCAGATGAGCTCCCCAACCCACTTGTGAGGTGTCTGTTGTTAGAGTGACCTGGGGTAGGGGTTGCTGGAAAGGGGACCCCACCAACAGGTTTTGGGTTGACTGCCACCATTGTAGAGACAAAATAAGGCAACTTGTGTTTGCAATTTTGTCTGATAGGCAGCCTGATGCTTGAGTCCACTGAGTGGATAGAGTCCACTGGGCTGCCCTCATATGGAGGCGAACATAGGGAACCACGTGCACGGTAGACGCCATGTGGCCTAGGAGTTGTAACATTTCCCGAGCAGTGAGATGAGTTTTTAACACTACCTGGGAGGCTAACTGCACAATGCGAAGACAGCGGGCATGTGGGAGATAGGCCCTTGCTTTTTTGGTGTCCAGCAAAGCTCCTATGAACTCTAGAGACTGAGTGGGAGTTAGGCTGGATTTTGGGATGTTTATTACCAGGCCCAAATACTGAAGGATACACATTGTGCAAGATAGGGAAATTCTGGCCTCTGACTCTGATGGGGCTCGAATTAGCCAGTCGTCTAAGTAGGGGAAGACGAATATTCCTAGAGTGCGAAGAAATGCTTTCACTACAGCCATGCATTTCATAAACACCCTTGGAGCTGAGGCCAGGCCAAAAGGAAGCACCCTGTATTGGTAGTGCTTTCCTTGGAACAGGAAGCGAAGGAACCTTCGATGAATTGGATGGATGAGAACATGAGTGTACGCATCCTTGAGATTTATTTATTTATTTATAGCTTTTCTATACGGCGCTCTTTTTCATCAGCGCGGTTTACATTGAACAAGAATACTCACAGCAAGCAACAGGTTTACAAGAACAGGAAAATTAAACTGGGATTCAACTTAGGGAAACTATGTACATATATGTTATGAAATTATATACAATGAATAGATCAGGAGAGACCAGGAGAGAACAAAGCCAATCCTGACTCTGAAGGTATGGCAGCAGAGTTCCCAGAGAAATCATCTTGAATTTCTCTTTGAACAGGAATTTGTTCAGTTCTCCGAGGTCTAAAATGGGTCTGTGTCCCCCTGTTTTCTTTGGAATAAGGTGAGTAAAACCCTGTAACCTGTTGGGAAATGGGTACGTCTTCTACTGCCCCCTGGGCAAGAAGTAAACTGACCTCTTGACTCAATTGAGTGTTGAGAGAAGCCTGTCTTACCACTGTAGGAGGGGGCATATTGAAGAAATGAAGCTTGTACCCCTCTCTTACAATGGAAAGAGTCCATTGTTCTGCTGTTATCTGCCCCCATATGGGGGCAAAATGACACAACCTTCCTGGGATGGTGGAAGGTTCTGGCCCGTTCAGGGCCAGGAAGGCCAAGTTCTCTAGATGGGAGTCAAAGCCCCTGTGGAGGCTGAGACTGCTGGGCCGGTTGAGGCTTAGTAGTCTTTAATTTCCTTTGCTTTGGGGGCTGCTGTCCCTTTCGGGCGGACTGAGCTGCAGAATGTACCTGCTGGGTATAGGAGGGATAACACCTTTTCTTTTTAGAGAAGAATGGTTTCTTGTAGGATTTTCTCCTTGCAGGAGTAGCCTTGGATAGTCTATCCAAAGTGGTGTTATCAGCATCAAGCTCATTAGCTTTCTCTTGCCAAAGAGATTTTCGCCTGTACAAAGGATATTCCCCAGTTTATCCTGTACCCAGAGTTCTAAGTCAGATGCCTGCAGCCAGGCAATCCTACGAGCACCTATGGCAATGGCAGAGGTTCTGCTTATGCACTCAAAGCAGTCAAAAGCTGCACAATTAACAAAATTGGAAACATCCTGTGCATGTTTGACAAGTGTAAGATAATCCTGCCTCTTATCATCAGGAAAGAGAGGGCTCATAAGCTCGAGATCTCCTGTAACCTCCTTAAGGAACATTCCCATGTATAAAATGTAGGAACTAATCCTGGCAGAAAGCATAGAGGCCTGGAATGTTCAACGCCCAAAGGCATCAAGAGTCCTACATTCACGTCCTGGAGGATTAGATGCATGTCTCTCTGCACTCTTGATCCTTCTCATAGCTGACTCTACCACTATGGAGTGGTGTGGCAACTGAGTTTTTTGAAATCCAGGACAAGGAGGTACTCGATACATGGTATCCAGTCTACGGGAATGGGGAGAGGTGGTAAGAAGTGTTTCCCACATTCTTAGCATGAGATCATGCAAAATCTCATGAATAGGCAAAGTAGCCGCTTCCTTGGGAGCTTTAGGATATTGTAAAATCTCCAACTCCTTTGCTCTGGGCTCTGTTTCAGGAGCCACTGTGATGGAAAGCACAGTTACTTACCTGTAACAGGTGATCTCTGGGAACAGCAGGAATTAGTCCTCACATATGGGTACGTCGGTACCGACGGAGCCCGTGCGGGAAAGCTCCCCAGCTTCTTAGAATAGAAGCTTTTGGGACCTCCCACTGCACATGCGCACTGCCTTCCCGCCTTCCTGAACAGCTCTCCTCAGTTTCGAGTTTATAGCTGAGTCAACAGAGAGAGGACAGGAAGATAGATAGATAAAAGATACAACTCCTAGTGGAGGTGGGTGGGTTGTGAGGACTAATTCCTGCTGTTCCCAGAGATCACCTGTTACAGGTAAGTAACTGTGCTATCTCCAGGAACAAGCAGGAATAAGTCCTCACATATGGGGACTCCCTAGCTTAGATGCATGGGATCCCCTGTAAAGGTTCGCCATCTTCGTATGGATCTCAGGCATCCATTCTGGGAAGGTGGGCAGGAGTTGTTTAGGAATGGAACAGGTGCTTGAGGACAGCCTGGCCAAACAAGGCATCCCGGCGGGAGTCCTTGTCCAAACAGTAATGGGCTGTGAAGGTATGAACCGAGGCCCAGGTAGCGGCTCGACAGATCTGATCTATGGAAACAGAGTGCAGATGAGCCATAGAAGTTGCCATGGCCCTCACATTGTGAGCAGTGACATGGCCTTCCAGAGAAATGTTTTTGCTCTGGTAAGCAAAAGAAATACACTGAGCAATCCAATTGGAAAGTGTACGCTTGGAGACTGGAAGTCCCAAATGGGAAGGATCAAAGGCCACAAAAAGTTGAGAAGACTTTCGATGTGGCTGAGTCCTATTAAGGTAAAAAGCGAGAGCTCTTTTACAATCCAGAGTATGAAGGTTCCTCTCTGCATTGGATGCATGAGGAGCTGGAAAAAAGACAGGTAGATATACCTCTTGATTAAGATGAAAAGGCGAGACCACTTTAGGCATAAAGTGGGGATTCGTCCTAAGGACCACCTTATCATGATGAAATCTTGTGTAAGGTGGATTAGCCACTAAAGCCTGCAGCTCACTGATGCGGCGAGCCGAAGTGACTGCAATGAGGAAGATGACCTTCCAGGAAAGAAATTTCAAGGAGGTGGAAAACATTGGCTCAAAAGGTGGCTTCATAAGTTGACCGAGCACTAGATTCAAATCCCATGCGAACGGGGGTGGTCTGATGGGAGGTTTTAGTGAGAGTCAGGCCTCTCATGAATCTTGCAACAAGAGGATGAGAGGAGATAGGTTGTCCATTTATATGTTTTCAAGGATGCTGCAATAGCACTTAAATGGACTCTTACCGAATTCGTCTTGAGGCCTGCATTGGAGAGATGCAGGAGATAATCAAGAAGAGAATTCAAAGGAAGTGCCAGAGGGTCAAGACCCTGGTGAGCACACCAAATGGAAAAACGTTTCCATTTGAAAGCATAGGAACGCCTGGTAGAGGGTTTCCTAGAGGCAGAAAGGATATCTTTCACTGGTTGGGAAAGATGAAAGTCTTGAAGGTTTAAGCCTTCAGTAACCAAGCACTGAGGTGAAGGGATTTGGGGTTTGGGTGCCACAAAGTCCCCTCCTCCTGAGACAGGAGGTCTGGCGCAGCTCCCAGATCCAAGTAGGATCCCTGGGAGAGCTGTAGAAGTAGAGGGAACCACACTTGGCGTGGCCAGCGTGGAGCTATGAGGATCATAGTTCCATGATCCCTCTGGAGTTTGAACAGAGTCTTGGGAATCAAAGGAATGGGTGGAAAGGCATATAGGAATGCCTGATTCCAATTCAGGAGAAAGGCGTCCGTAGCCTGAGCTCCCTGACACGGAGTTCTGGAACAGAACCGGGGAAGTTTGGCATTCCACGGACTTGCAAAGAGGTCTATGTCCGGGGTCCCCCATTCCTGAAAGATTCGGTTTATTTGGTCCAAATGTAGGGACCATTCGTGTGGCAGCAGAACTCGACTGAGCCTGTCTGCCCGAGAGTTTTGAACTCCTGGAGATACACTGCTAGCAGGTGAATCTGATGCTCTCTGGCGAAGGCCCATAGTCTTAGAGCTTCGTTGTAAAGCGACAGAGAGCCCGTCCCTCCTTGTTTGTTTATGTAAAACATGGCCACCTGATTGTCCGTCTGAACTAGGACAGTGAGGTTGGTTAGGAGGGAGTGGAAGACCTTGAGGGCAAGGTAAATTGCTCGCAGTTCCAGAAGATTGATATGAAGGGTGGTCTCCTGTAGAGACCAAGTGCCCTGAGTGGAGAGAGTTTGCAGATGGGCTCCCCACCCTGTTTGGGAGGCATCTGTTGTGAGGGTTGCTTGGGGTAGCAATGGTTGAAATGGAGCCCCCAACAACAGATTCTTGGTGGAAGTCCACCAGTGGAGGGACCAAAACAGACGATCGGAGGTTTGTATTTGGTCTGAGAGCGCTCCTGACGCCTGAGTCCACTGAGTGGCCAGGGTCCATTGAGCTGCTCTCATATGAAGACGAGCATAGGGCACCACATGCACTGTGGAGGCCATATGACCCAGTAGGCGTAGCATTTCCCTGGCTGTCAAGTGAGTGCTGGACTGAGCTTGGGAGGCCAAACTCAGGAGGCGCTGGCCTCGAACATGTGGAAGGTAGGCCCTTGCAGTGATGGTGTCCAACTGGGCCCCTATGAATTCTAGAGATTGAGTAGGGATGAGTTGGGACTTGGGAGGGTTTACTACCAGTCCCAGATACTGCAAAAGGCTCCTTGTGTGGTCCAGGGAAATCTGGGCCTGTGACTGAGTTGGAGCTCGGATGAGCCAGTCGTCCAGATATGGGAAGACAAAGATTCCCATGCCTCTTAGAAATGCGGCTACGACTGCCATGCATTTTGTGAATACTCTTGGAGCAGAGGCTAGACCGAAGGGGAGTACTCTGTATTGGAAATGTTTTCCCTGAAACAGAAAGCGAAGATACTTTCTGTGGGATGGATGGATGAGTATATGTGTATACGCATCCTGTAGGTCTAGAGAACAAAGCCAGTCCTGACCCTGGAGGTAAGGAAGGAGAATGCCGAGAGACAGCATTTTGAATTTCTCCTTGAAGAGAAATTTGTTCAATTCTCTCAGATCTAGGATTGGTCTGAATCCCCCTGTCTTCTTTGGAATGAGAAAATAAGGGGAGTAGAAACCGGACCTTTGTTGAGGAAGAGGAACCTCTTCTATGGCCCCTTGGGCAAGAAGAGAGGAAACCTCTTGACCCAACAGGGTTAGGAGAGATGGGGGAGAGAATTGAATGGTCTCACCATATGATGGGGAGGAAGGCTGGAGAAATGAAGTTTGTAACCCTCTCGAATGATAGAGAGGGTCCATTGTTCTGTTGTGATTTGTTCCCATCTGGGAGCAAAGTGAACCAACCTTCCGGGTATGGTGAGAGGTTCTGGTTGTGTTAGAACCAGAAGTGGCAAGTTCCCTAGGAGCAAGTCAAAACCCCTGAGGGGTTGGAGCCTGCTGAGCTACAGTAGCTGCTGCAGGCTTAGCTCGTGCTTGTTTGGATTGCTGACGCTTAGCAGTATAGCGAGGTTGAGAAGACTGCTGGCCAGTATTTGAAGCAACTCTGGCCTTCTTATAGTAAGGCCTTTTAAAAGACTTTTTCTTAGTAGGAATTGAAGTGGACTTTGAAAGTCTTTCCAAGGTGGCATTTTCAGCATCCATCTGGGTGGCTTTGATTTGCCACTCTTCCCCAAATAAGTTCTCACCTGTACAGGGCAGATTCCGTAAGCCATCTAGAACCCAAGGTTCCAGATCAGAGGCCTGGAGCCAAGCAAGACGTCGGGCTGCAATAGCAATGCCCGAAGCCCTACTGGCTCCCTCAAAGGAATCATATGCTGCCCTATTAGAGAACTTAGAAACCTCTAAGAGTTGTTTCACTAGGGAAAGGAATCCCTGCTTTTTATCCTCAGGGATAAAGGGGGCAAAATGCCGCACCTTTTTGGCAAGTTCCTCCAGGAACATGCCCATATAGAGACTGTAGGAATTAATCCTGGCTATAAGCATACTAGCCTGGAAAATTTTCCTACCAAAAGAGTCCAAAGTCTTACATTCCCGTCCTGGAGGGGTGGAAGAGTGCCTTTTGGTACTCCTAATCTTCTTCATTGCAGACTTCACCACAATAGAGTGGTGGGGCAATTGAGTCTTTTGGAAACCAGGAGAAGGAGGGACCCTATACATGGTGTCCAACCTACGGGAATAAGGAGACAAAGTCAAAGGATTTTCCCAGAAATCCATCAGTTGTTCTTGAAGGATTTCATGGATAGGCAGGGTAACTGCCTCCTTAGGGGCCTTTGAGTATCCCAAAATATCCAGTTTTTTGGATCTGGGTTCCTTTTCAGAGGATGTGGTAATAGAAAGGGCTGTAGCCATATCTAAAACAAAGTCCTGGAAGGACAAATCCTCTGGAGGGGACATTCTCCTTTTAGGAGAAGAGGGCTCCTCAGGTAAGTTGAGTGAAAACTCAGCAGAATCATCAGAGGAATGACAATCCTCAGAGGAATCGGTGCTTTCCTCTAACGCACGATACGCGTACCGATCGGTATCGATATCGGGCGTATCGGGTATGGAACCGGTATGGAGCGAAAGCCCATACGGTACCGACTTGCGTTTAGAGGTGGACGGCCTCGATACCGGCATGGCGGACGATACCGGTATCGGGCCCGGAACCGCTGAAAGCGGAACCGATGGCGTTGCAGCTTTAATGAAAGCCATGACGGCCTGCTGCATGGACTGTACAGTATCGCCCATGGACGCCATAGCTGCCTGGATGTCGGTACCGGAGTGACCCGGTACCCCAGAGCAGGCTAACAGGTGATCTGTCGAGGCCGTAGCATCGATATCAACCTGAGACCCCTGAATTGGCGTTTTTGGAAGTTGGACTTCCCGCCGGGGTTGTTTGGCTGGGGCAGGGTCCTCAAGTTCTAAGCTAAGAGCCTCTCGATGCTTTGAAGGAGATTTGCTCTTTGAGGACTTGCCCACAGAAGGTTTGGTTACCTGAGATCCATCCGGAGAAGAAGACCTGGATGACTGTGATGCTGTATTCTCTGAAGCAAACAGCACATGGAATTTGTTGGCCCGGTTCTGCAGCCCACGTTTAGACATGTGGGAGCAAGATGGGCAGTCCGGTATGGAATGGTCAGGCCCCAAACATTTCAGACACCAGTCATGGGTGTCTGTGACTGAAATAACAGCATTACATTTGGTACACTTCTTAAATCCAGGGGCTGGCTTCTCCATGAGGAGAAATTGAGTAGGCCGAGAGGCCTCTCTGAAGTGACCAAAAAGCTAAAAAATAAGAAAAAAGAATTATAATTTTTTAAAGAAAGAAAGAAAAGACCGGCGATACCGGTATCGGTATTGGGAAGGCAGGTACGCGGTCTAAAGAAACAAATAAAATAACAATTTCTTCAGCGGTGACAGGAACACGACCTGCTGGCTCCGCGGAAAAAAAGAGAAACTGAGGAGAGCTGTTCAGGAAGGCGGGAAGGCAGTGCGCATGTGCAGTGGGAGGTCCCAAAAGCTTCTATTCTAAGAAGCTGGGGAGCTTTCCCGCACGGGCTCCGTCGGTACCGACGTACCCATATGTGAGGACTTATTCCTGCTTGTTCCTGGAGATAGACCCCTAGCCACCTCTCTGATGAAACCCTGAAAGGATATATCCTCTGGAGGAGACATCCTACGCTTAGGAGAAGGCGGCTCCTCAGAGAGAAGTACTCCGGCATCGACAGAGCTATCAGAGTCCTCAGAGTATTCAAAATATCTTCTGTCCGGGTGCTCTTGTAAAGCACGATACCGGTACCGATCGAAGTCGGTACTGGAGGAAATAGCATGACTCGGTGTTGGTAGCATACTCGCCGATGTTGATGCTGTCGGTACCGGTACCAATATCGGTGCCGGAGCCGGTGTCGATACCGGTTGAACTGTCTGAAGCGGTCCCGAAGGCACCGATGCCGCAAGGAGAGCCGCCAGACTGCGCTCAATAGCCAGGAATCTCTGGTCAATTGACGCTGCCGATGCCTGGGTGTCGATACCGGACAAAGCGGCCAGTACACCAGAGCATGGCACCAGTAGTTCTGCCGAGGTTGAGGCCTCTAGAACATCCTGGAGCCCCGATAATGCTTTGGAAGCCGAAGCCTCCTGCCGGGGCAATTTTGCCGGTACAAGTTCCTCAAGGGCAACGCCAGAGGCATCTCGATGCTTGAAAGGAGATCTACCCTTTGAGGATTGGCCAGATTTATGTTTGGTTATCTGAGATCCATGGGAGGAAGACGAAGCCCTGGAAGACGTCGATGTCACAGATGCTGCATCGGAGGGAAAAAGGGTGCTAAGCTTAGCAGCTCGGTTCTGCCGACCCCTCTTCGACATCATTCCACAGGCAACATACACTCCGAGATGGAGTGGTCAGGACCTAAACATTTGAGGCACCACTCCTGAGTGTCGGTGATGGAGATGGTACCGCCACACTTGGAACACTTTAAAACCCGAAGCGGGTTTTTCCATGTTGAGGAAAAAATTGGGCCTAGTGCCCAAAATGGCGCATGGCACCCGAGAGATAAAAGCTGGAAAATCCAGATAAAGATAGACATTTTCTTTTTTTTTGGAAAGAAAAAAAGAACCGGCGGTACCGGCATAGTGTCGAGGAAGGCAGACACTACCACAAAAAAGAAAGAAAAAATACGGGATAATTTCTGCGGTGACAGGAAAATTACCTGCTGGCTCCGCGGAAAACGAAGAACTGGAGAGAGGCAGTTGGGAAAGGCAGGAAGACAGCACGCAGGCGCTGTGGGATGCTCCCAAAAGCTTTCTAATTGGACGCTGGGGAGCGTTCCCGCGCAGGCTCTGTCGGTACCGACGATACCATATGTGAATACTACATTCCTGCTTGTTCCTGGAAATAGGAAAACACTCCTGCGGCTGAGCAGAGGGGAGCCAGGCTTTGGGCCTCATCGGCTCCCTCTGAAGCCGGTCAAGCACACATGTGACCATTTATGGTGTGAGGCCATGTGTGTGTTTGTGGGGGCGAGCCACTGGCACTGGAAAAGGACTGCTACTTGGGGCTAGAACGGGAAATGGGCTAATGCTGGGGGATGGGGAGACTGCAATTTAAAAGGAGATAATGCTGGAAGGGACGGACTGGAGGAGGGATGATATGGGCGGGCAGTACTGGAAAAGGGTTGATGCTGGGGGATGGAGAGACTGGAAGGGAGCTGAGTTGATGCTGGGAGGGACTGGAACTAGAGGAAAACTGATATTGGGGGACTAGGACTGGAAATGGGCTGGTGCTGGAGGATGGAGAGCCTGGGATTGGAAGGGAGATCCTGAGAGAGAATGGAGATAGACCGATACTGGGGAGGGGCTAGGACTGGAAATGGGCTGATGCTGGGGGATGGGGGGACTAGGACTGGAAGTGGGGTTTAAAATAAATATGGAAGTCTATGGGGATTAGACTGGAGGCGAGACAGAATTAAAAGGGGCCACTGTGGAGGGGAAGGTGAGTCCAGGGCCCTGCCTGAATATGGATAGGGAGAGACGAGTCTTGCAGGGGTGTGTGACTGAGAGGGCATCAGTGAGCCTGGGAAGGGAGGTGAGTACAAGTGGGGGGGGGGGGGGGTAAGTCTGGGGGTTCGGTGTAATTGAGAATGGCCTGGGCAGGGTGATAAATGTGGAGGGGGCAGTGAGTCTGGGAGAGGAGTGTAATTGAGGGGGGCATAAGTAAGGTGTCAGACAGACATGAGTCTGGGTAGGGTGGTGAGTGTGAACAGGGAGAGCTGAGTCTGGGGGATGGGTGTGATTGACGGGGACATAAACATGGGCAGAGTGGTAAGTTTGGATACTACTACTACTGATCATTTGTATAGCGCTACAAGGCATACGCAGCGTTGTACAGACACATGTAAAAGATGGTCCATGCTCATTAGAGATTACAATCTAGTCAAGACAGACAACACAACAGCTGAGGACAAGGATATATCTAGGGGAGTGGTAAGAAAACACATAGGAGACTAAGCGGATCAGGATCCGAAAGCGGCCTCGAAGAGGTGAGTTTTCAGCCTGGATTTGACAAGGGCCAGAGATGAAGCCCGACGCACAGACTCAGGTAGTTTGTTCCAGGCATAAGGAGCAGCAAGGTGGAAGGGATTAGTAAGTCTGGGAGGGTGGTATGATTGAGAGAAGCATGAATAAAACAGAAGCCTGGTGAAGGTAGCAAGCGTAGAGGGGTCAGCGAATCTGGAAGATGGGAGTGATTGAAGGGGATACGAGCCTGGATAAGAAGTAGCCTAGTGCTTACAGCACTGGCTTGGTAACCAAGAGACCAGGGTTCGATTCCCACTGGCACTCCTTGTGGCCTTGGGCAAATCACTTAGCCCTCTATTGCTTCGGAAGGAAGGCCTGGCAAGCTCTTGTCAAGAAAACCCAGTTGCTGCTGGGTCGCCAGGGGTGCAGCAGGCAGTGAGTTGGGACATAGGCAGAATTGAAGGACGCACGAGACAGGAAGGGTGGCGAATGTGGACAGGGAGAGGGGAGCCTGGGAGGGTGGTATGATTGAGAGGGGCAGGGTGTTAAGTATGAATAGGGAGAGGTAAGTCTGGGAGGGTGTTGTGATAAGCAATATAAACTACACAGGAAACTGTGCTTTAATGTCCAAACCCAAGTGTTTCAGTGTAGTGAGTACTTAAGATAATTACTTTAAGCAGCACGGATTTACATGTTTATATGTTTATATTTATGTATGAGTGATAATTTAATTTGGTTACCATCTGAGGTCACGTTAATTTTCATCCACTAAAATGGGTTCACACTGGGGAAAGGTTTGGGAACCACTGCTCTACATGTTATCCACATCTTTCCCAAAATATAAGTGTGACTTGGACCTGTCCATACAACTCGCTGCAGGGAAGGCAATATTTCACTAGTCCTACTGGAGAACGTTCTGAAACATTTCAGCCTAAGTTTTGCTTCCTTTTTGAAGTATTCTGTTTATGATGAGGATTAATCTCCAGGGGAACTTGGTACACATGTACACTGCATTAGCCAGGCATCAAGCTTGCATGATGGCTGTGACCGAGGCCACTGCAACATATCCATTGCTTGGGAATAAGAGTTCACAAAACTAACCCATTTAGAAACACTGCCCCTAAAAGAGTTTTTACTTTATGCTTAACTAGTCACACTCCAGCTGTCATTTTTTACCCTGCAGAGACATGGCTCTTGGTTTCTTACTGCTTGGGTGTAACTAGTTAAACTTGCAATAAAAGATGGAAAGACAAATTGCTATGTAACTGGAATGTTATATTATTCGCTGCTGGATCTCTAACCAGAGAGAGATGGCCTATTACCTGATGCCGTTTGAGCATGTCCAGTCCCAGAAGCATGTCCATGGGCTGCTCCTCCAGGATTGAGAAAGAACATGGCAGGAAGTCCCCTTCAATCTGAACTTGAGCTAATGCAGAACACAACCCCCCCCCCCACAGGAGAATGATCATCAGGAAGACACATAACGACCACCATGGGAAAATTCATTAAAGGACAAAAACAAAAAAAAAAAAAGATAAAGCATCAAGGACAGAGATTAGGAATGTCACAGGAGAGGGATATTTGCTGAAAGGTTCCTTCTGGACACAGAGACAAAGAGGAATGGAGGTGCTGCACCCAAAAGCGGCTTCCACCATCTGGATGCACAAGAACATACTGAAATGCTCAATAGCAGGGATACCCACAAAAATCAGTTCATCAATTGTACCCACACCTAAATAGAAATCAGAACACAATGGGTCTATAGGAAAAGAACCTACTGAAAAAAAAACCCTCACCCCAGGGAAACTGTGTAAACTTTTTATGTACCAAATCAAAAACGTGAGTGAGGGTGAGGATAAAGGGAGGCCTCAGTTAGCAGGTGTCAGGCATAGGCTGCGGTACCTTCATAACCGTTCACCTGCCTAATGGTTCTTGCCCAGTTTTCATTAATTGGCCCCAAAGAGTCTTTTTATCATTTCTAAATGCATTTAAAGATTCAAATATCACTTAGCATTTTAATGACAGTAAATCTCACTCCTCAGACATGACAAAACCGAAAGATCCTTAGTTGACTCGAATTTCGCCCATACATTATAAAGGGCTGCTTCAGGACTGGTCTTGTCAACAAAAATAGAAGCTTGCCTGGGATAAAAACCCCTAAAAACATAGAGGTATTTAAACTGGAGGCCGGCAGCATTGCTGGTGAACTACAGCCAATGATATCACAGAGATGCAAATCATCCTGTCACCAGATTATTCAGCAAACAGAATCAGCAATAATCAATTTGTCCTTGATTGAGTTAACATCTGAGCAGGACAAAGTGCTTAATAGAGGTTTGTCTTTTGTGCCTACCAGTCTGTATGATGCTTTTCAGACCATTTTGGTCATTTACTGGCTGGTCAGCAGTTTACAAATTAAATTGTTCTTTACAGATCAAGGTTCTAACAGCCTAATGGGCCCAGCTGCTCCATCCTTGTTCCGTCCTAAGTCCAGTTGGGTTCCTCCTGGACCTTTGGACCCTCATACAGCCACGTTTAGAGACCTAGTTTTACATGATCTGGAATGTCTAGAATCCACTAATAAGAGACAATAGAGACATCACAATCTTATTCATGGTGAATATTAAGCGGCACAGCAATTAGCTTGTTCGAATGATTTGATCATTAAACCAGCCGATAAAGGAGGCTCGGTGGTTATCCAACATCGTGATCAATATTGGGCAAAAGTGATGCGTCAACTTTCTGATCGCAAATTTTATCAGCCTCTGGAAAAAGATCCTACTCCCGAATTACAACACAGGATATTTAGCACATTGCAGGTGGCGAAGACCAGATTATAACCACACAAAAATATCGGTATCTTAAAGTTCATAATCCTCATGTGCCAATATTTTATATAGTACCCAAAGTACATAAAACATTACAGTCTTCTCCTGGCCACCCAATAGTGTCTAGTAAGTCTTCGCTGTTAGAACCATTATCTACCTTTTTGGACCACTTTTTGCAGTAGTTTATAGCTAAAGCTAAGTCATATTAAAGAACCTCAGATTTTCTTAAACTAGCGTAACGTGCTTTATGGCATGAATCAGTAATTATCATTACATTCGACATTGTATCATTATACACCAGTATCCCCCATACACAGAGTTGTCTTTTTTACAAACCTTATTAAACCAATGACCAGCAACTGAACGGGTGTCCACTCAATTTTTGTTGATGATCTCAGAGACTGTATTTACCAAGAATTACTTCTGTTTTGTTGATGATTTTTTTCTGTAGATCCATGGTGTAGCGATGGGGGCAACTGTAGCCCCGAGTATTGCTAATTTATAAGTATCAGCATTTGAAGAAGCTCACCTATACGTATCTGAGTGGTTCTCTCAGAATGGCCTATGGGTCTGTTACATCAATGATATTTTTTGTATATGGCTAGGTACTGAAACCGCACTTCATTTATTCACACACTGGTTAAAATGCAAGACCCGTGTTTACAATTTACTATGACTAGTTCTGTTATTCAACTTCTTTTTGGATGTAATGGTGCAATTGACAAAGGGGTCTCTGAGCACTATCCTCTATCATAAGACAGTAGATCGTAATAAGTTATTGCATTTTACAAGTCCCCATCCTTTTAAGTTGAAACGTGCTCTTCCCATTGGACAATTCTTAAGAGTATGTCATATTTGTTCATAAGATAAAGAATTTTGATATTATGCTAAACAATTGACAGAAAGATTATTGCAGCATGGTTATCCCACAGGAGTGATTCGTAAAGCCTACCTGAGAGCCAAATATGCTAATCGCACCCTACTTCTGCAACAATATAGATCCAATGATATGGACAAGCAAGTATGTGTTCTGCGGTATTCGTACAAAGCACAAGAAGTGGCACACAGTATATGCAATCATAGGCACATATTAGCCTTACATCTAGTATTCAGTAATGGACTCTCGTCATCGCAATCTTCGAGACATTTTGGTACACAGATTTTTCAGTTGAACGTTCTGTTCACCAACGGAGAGGGCAGCATGATCCTTGCGGCCATTGTATAATGTGTCCACCTTCACTACAAATCACTGGATGGACTAATCCTCAAACCAGTAAACAATATAGTTTAAAACACATGACTAATTACACATCTATGTGGGTTGTGTATATAATACTCTGACCATGTTCAAAAGCATATGTAGATAAGACGTGCCGCCAAGTTAAAACACGCTTAAGTGAGCACAAATCTTGCCTCGCCCACAGTGTTACTACAGCCCCCATAGTGTGACATTGTATAGAGTTTGAGCAGCAATGGGAACAACAACGTTGGTTTGTCCTGGATAAGACTGACAATTTTCATTATGGTAATGCAGACCAATGATTGGCTCGTTTAGAACAAAGGTGGAGCTTTGTACTCAACACTGTTTTTCCTGGAGGTCTACACGAGACCCTGGATTGGATGTCCGTGCTGTGATGTAATTGCTGTACTTTGCCGGCAATGCCGCCGCCCTCCAGTTCAGATACCTCTTATGTTTTTAGGGGTTTTTATCCTAGGCAAGCTTCTATTTTTGCTGACAGACCAGTCGTGAAGCAGCCCTTTAATGTATGGGCGAAACTAGAGTCGACTAAGGGTCTTTCGGCTTTGTCACGTCTGAGGAGTGAGATTCACTATCATTAAAACGCTAAGTGGCTTTTGAATCTTTAAAAGCATTCAGAAATGATAAAAACACTCTTTGGAACCAATAAATGAAAACTGGGCAAGAACCATTAGGCAGGTGAGTGGTTACGAAGGTACTGTAGCCTACGCCTGATGCCTGCTAACTGAGGCTCTCCTTTATCTCTCCCTCACTCACATTTTTGATTTGGTACATAAAAGGTTTACACAGCAAGTTTCTCTGGGGTGAGTTTTCAGATTTTTCTGTAGATTCTTTTCCTTTGGTCCCATTGTGTTTGATTTCTATAGGAAGGATGGCCAACTTTTACCAGCCCAGGGCTCAAACTACTGTTTTGGAAAATGCTTTGAGGGCCAGGACTATGGAATCTGTGACAGCTACACAACACAGGATCACCCAAGCACACTATGCAAATAGCAGCTCAACATCAGTGTTATCAATGGGCAAAAATTTGATCTTTACAGCATTCAGGGGCATGTTTACTAAAGATTAGCGCGTGGTAATGAAAGTTAACGTGCATTAAGTACTGCCACGACCCTTTTATTTCTATGTGCCATGGTAGCACTTAATGTGCTTTAACTTTTGTTAATGCATGTTAAGCTTTAGTAAACATGCCCCTTGGTCTTATTTCTATTCCACTGCTGCTGCTTTCTTCTTGTTTATTTTGCCCTATTTCTACATGTCTATTTCCATCACATTGTATGCCATTTTCTTCCTTGCAACCTTTTCATCTGAAAAGTCTTTTTCTTTTCAACATTATGCATTTTCAATTGACAAGCAAGCTTGAGACAGGCACACAAGTGGGTGACATTGCACATTGCCAGGATGGAACAGCTCACCCAGGGCTCAGAACTTCATGTAAAGTTTTCAGCATGCTTAAGCCCTCGTGTGTGCAGTGGTCTCTCTTCAGCTCCTCAGTTTTGGTTTTTTTCCTACTCAGCTGAAGAGACACTAAACAAACCTCTTCCAATACATTTTTCTATGAATTAAATGAGTTGTTTCAACCCTTTTTGTCAAATAAGTCAATTATTTTTTTTTCATTCTTTCTGTATGTCACTGAAGTCTGGATACAGATGTTGCCAAAGTGTGACAGAAAGATCCAGAGCCTTCGACACTCATTCCAGTGTTTGATCTGCTTGGGTACTGATCACAGCTAGAGTGATTGCAAGCACTGCACTTTTATGTCTCCTCAAACCCTCCAGGATCATCCCAATTGCCTCCGCAATTGCTACCACACTGAAAAAGACTGCTTCAGATGCACAAAGATCAAGAGGATCTCCTCTGTGCAGAAGTCTGAACTCTGCACATACGAGCTGAGTCTCTTTTATGCAGTGAACCTCAACCTATTCTAGGCACAGTGGTTTCAAAAGTCCAGTTGCCCAAGAGGACTGTCAGATAAATTGGCACTGGTGCTTCCTCGAGGCTTACAGGCCTTCAGTACAAAATCTCAACCCTTCCAAGGCAAATGACAAACAGAAGCCTGTCAGCACTATATCTCCTATATTCAAGTGCCTACAACTAGACTCATATTTGCACTGTGCTTCCAACTCAGACTGTATTGATATCACAAAGTATAAGAGCTTTCCAGCACAAACAGTGCTGCCCAAAGGCAGACCTTGCCTGTTCCTCAACATACATAGTAACATAAGTGGTGACAGCAGATGAAGATCAGCATGGTCTGTCTGTCTAGTAAGGTGCCAGAATTGTAGAGTTGTACATGCCACTCCAGGCAGGTTACCCCTCTCCATTTGGAAGTTATTTATGCTTACTTTTATTCCACCCTTTTGCTATATAGTGATCCTCTGTGCCTGTCCCATGCTTTTTTGAATTCCATTACTGTTTATGCTCCCACCATATTTCTGGGAGGGCATTCCAGGCATCCACTAGTCTTTCCATGAAAAAGTAGTCACATATGTTGCTTTTACATTTACCTCCTTGCAGCTTCATTTCATGTCCTCTAGTTCTACAGCTTCCCCATCTTTGAAAAAGGTTTGTTAGTTCATTAATACCCTTTAAGTATTTAAACATCTGTATCATATCACCCCGTCTCTCCTCTCTAGGTCTTCAAGTCTTTTCTCATATTCCTTCTGACGCCAGCCCCAAATCAACTTGATTGCCTTCCTCTAAAACATTTTGTCTTTTTATATCCTTTGTAAGGAATGGTCTCCAAAACTGAACACAATGCTCTAAGTGAGGCCTCACCAACAACCTGTACAGGGGCACTAATACTGCCTCCGTCCTGCTGGTTATTCCTCTCTGTTTACAGCCTAGCATTCCTTCTGGCTTGGCCACCTCTACACAACAGCCTATTTCTCTTCGGTGCTGGTCACAGTAATGGACGAATGCTCACCATTTATTTCACTACCTCTTCTGGAGTCACATTCATTCCTGCAAAAGAGATTTAATAAATTTGTGAAATGCCTTCTCATTCAATAAGTATTACTCTGGCACACAGGAATGCATGTTCTGCTCAGGACCTTATAGTATATTTACTATTTACTTTGGAGTCAGAGTCCGGAGCCCTGGTGACATAGTAAATGATGGCAAATAAAGAGCAGCATGGAGGGGGGGGGGGAGCTGAGTTTCTCTGTGCGGCTGTGTTTCCCATGGGGAGAATGCACAAAGTTAAAGGGGGTTTGCTGCCCTCCCAGCCTCCTGATGCTTCGATATCCTTGCCTGCAGTGGCTTATGGCCCTTTGGACACTTATTTTTAGCTGTCACAACAACCAGTATTTACAGGGAAGGTAAGCCTGGCTGCAGGTATGCTGAAGCTGGAGGCCTCGGGTGTGTCATCTCTTTCCCCTGATTCGCGGCAGGTTTCAAAACTGCAGTGCTTACAGCATACCTCCGGTGGTAGTCTGCAGTGGAGCCCTCCATTGTCAGGGAATCGTTCTCAGCTGCAAAGGCCAGATGATGGAGGTTGGGATGCTGAGACAGTTTTGCCAGCATCTCCTCAGCACGCAACTACTTGGAGCTCAATAGGTGAGCAATCAATAGCAGGGTTGCCTGCTTTGGTTTGAGGAAGCCAGATACCAAACAATATGGAGGAGGGGTTATCTGCAGAAGTGGACTGTTAGGATTCACCCAAGTTTGCCCTGAGAGTTTCACGCTGGAGATTTGGGCAACTACTGTCTCTTTGGCTAATGCTTCGTTTCTGTTTCTTTGGCTATTAATGTTTCATCTCATGTTACCGTGATTGATGTTCTAAATACTCAGATTAGCACTATTCAGACTTCTCTTACTGAGACTAAATGTAAAAAGCGTTGTTACTCACCTGTAACAGGTGCTCTTCAGGGACAGCAGGAATCAGTCCTTACTTATGAGTGACGGCACCGATGGAGCCCGCACGGAGCAATTCCCCAGCTTTCAAAGAAAGCCTTTGGGATTGCTACCATGCATGCGTGGTCCTCTTCCAGCCCAAGGGAGCCATCTTGCTCAGTCAGGTCCCTTAGCTCGAGCCCTACCAAGCAGATGGCAAGGGAAGGACAAAAATTCAGCAACTCATCAGGGGAGGCGGGAAGATAGCGAGGACTGATTCCTGCTGTCCCTGGAGAACACCTGTTACAGGTGAGTAACTACACTTTCTCCAGGAACAAGCAAGAAGTCAGTCCTCACTTATGGGACTCCCTATCTACAGGCTACCGAATCTGTAACCAAAAAATGCCTCCGCGAGGCCGTAAGTAGAAGTCGAAGCCCGAAGGGGCCCAAGTCCTTGGGTTGAAGCCCTCGGTAGCCATGAAGAAGGTTACTTATACCCTGAACAAGTTACGGAGTACAGCCTGGCCGAAGGCGCTGTCCCAGTGGGACTCCCTCTCCAGGCAGTAGTGGATGGCAAAGGTATTCATAGAAGACCAGGTAGCCTCCCAGCAGATGTCCATCATGGGCACGGAGCGCAGCGAGGCCACCGAGGCCGCTTTGGCTTGGACCCCCATGTGCAGTGACTCGACGATCCAGAGGAACGCCCACCTTCACATGGGCGAACGCGATGCAGTCCGCCACCCAAACAGTGAGGGTGTGCTTGGTGACTGCCTGCCCCTGCCTATTGGGATCGGTAGGTCACGAAGAGCCGGTCAGACTTAAATTGGAAGACTGGGCATCCAAATGGCAGATGATAAATTGGAAGACTGGGCATCCAAATGGCAGATGAAATTTAATGTGGACAAGTGCAAAGTTATGAACCTAGGAAAGAACAACCCACACTATGGTTACACGATGCAAGGTTCCACATTGGGAACCACCACCCATAAAAAAGATTTAGGAGTCATCGTGGATAACATGTTAAAACCCTCTGCCCAGTGTGCAGCGGCGGCCAAGAAAGCAAATAGAATGCTAGGTATCATAAGGAAAGGAATGGAAAATAAAACAAAGGATATTATAATGCCCCTCTATCGTTCCATGGTACGACCGCACCTTGAATATTGTGTGCAATTCTAGTCGCCATATCTTAAAAAGGATATAGCGTTATTAGGAAAGGTACAGAGAAGAGCCACCAAAATGGTAAAGGGGATGGAAGGCTACTCCTATGAAGAGAGGCTACAAAGGTTAGGGCTCTTCAACCTGGAAAAGAGACGGCTGAGGGGAGATATGATAGAGGTCTATAAATTAATGAATGGAGTGGAACGGGTAAACGTAGATCGATTGTTTACGCTATCAGAATATAGAAAGACTAAGGGATATGTAATGAAGCTACAGGGTAAACTATTTAAGACAAATAAGAGAAAATATTTTTCACTCACGTGTAATCAAACTCTGGAATTTGTTACCGAAGGATGTAGAGCTGTTAGTGTAGCTGGGTTTAAAAAAAGGTTTGGACAAGTTCCTGGAGGAAAGGTCCATAAACCATTATTAAAAAGGGACCCAGGATATCCATGCTTGACCCAAAACAAGCATTGTGGAACCTGTGTCTTTTGGGGATACTGCTAGGTACGTATGACCTAGATTGGCCACTGTTGGAAACAGGATACTGGGCTTGATGGACCTTGGTCTGACCCAGTATGGCATATCTTATGTTCTTATGACTTGCGATGAGTCTGGGTACGCTGCAAGTAGAAGAAGAGGGCCCGCTTGCAGTCGAGGGTGTGGAGAGTCGCCGACACCTGATTGGTGTGGGGTCTCGAGGAGGAGGTCGGGAGCACTATCTCTCGGTTGAGATGAAAAGCCGACATGACCTTGGATAAGAATTTAGGATGGGTCCGGAGGACAACCCTGTTCCGATAAAACCTGGTGTAAGGGGCGCCAGCCATGAGAGCCTGAAGCTCACTGACTCGGCGAGTCGAGGTCAGTTCCACCAGGAAGGCCACCTTCCAGGACAAATGCTGGAGTGAACACATCGCCATCAGCTTGAAAAACAGACGAGTGAGCTGCGTGAGCACCACGTTCAAGTGGCTTAGACAACAGAAGGCCCCGCAAGAAGCAGGAGACTAGTGGTTGCCCTGAAAGAGGCTTTACCTCGATAGGGAGGTGATTACCCCCTATCCCCCAGCATCAGATTGATCAGTGACCTCAGGCACCATTTATTCCTGGAGCACTTCTCACAACCAAACTACTCACCTACTCCCTCCTCACAACCCAACCACCTAATAAGAATTGCAAAAAAGATCAAGTCACATAACATGTAATACATACCAGACAGTTTTGTAATCCGGCAGTTGTACTGCCTCTGTTGTACATTATTGTAAATACCAAGCTATTTAAATGTACATAGTTACCCCAGTTCAACTCCTTGTTACTTCCCTTATTTTATGTAAACTCAGGTCAGATATGTTACTGTCCTAGAGTCAAATTGTTAACTGTAAACCGCACTGATAATAAAGAGCGCGATATAGAAGAGCTGTTAAATAAATAAATAAGCCAATATGGCGTGCAGATGAACTCTAACAGAGTTAGACTTCAGCCCATCCCTTGAGAGGTGGAGAAGGTACTGCAGAACCCACCGAACCGGGCTCAAGGAGGAGTCGATCTGGTGCTCTGAGCACCAGACGGAGAAGCGTTTCCACTTAAAGGCATAAGTTCGCCTAGTGGAGCCCTTCCTCGAGGCAAGGAGGATTTCCTCGACCTCCTCCGGGAGGGCCAGAGAGGCTAGGGAGACCCAATCAGCCGCTAGGCCATGAGGGATAGGGAGGGTAGGTTTGGGTGTAGTACCCGACCCTCCTCCTGCATCAGCAGGTCCCTGGCAGAGCCCAGGGGGATCGGAGGCTCCAAAGACAGCCTGAGCAGGAGTGGAAACAAAGGCCATGAGGGGGCCACGAGAATCAGCGATGCCCTGTCCCGTTGAGCCTTGAGCAGAGTCCTCGCAATGATGGGGAAAGGAAGGAATGCATAGAGAAGACTGGAGGACCAATCCAGGAGAAATGCATCGGGGCCCTCCCTGCTCGGGTGCGGCACCGGGCCGCAGAAGCAAGGGAGAAGCGTTCTGCGGGCAGGTGAAGAGGTCCATTGCTGGAGTGCCTAGGGTAGAAACAGCCAGCCTGCCACTCTGGGATCGAGGCGTCACTCGTGGGGGCGAAGGATTCTTCCGAACCTGTCCGCCAAGCCATTCTCCTGACCCGGGAGGTACGACACCTTCAGGGACATCCTCCTCCTGGCAGCAAAAGAGCAGATGAGGACTGCTTCCCTGCAGAGGGAGCGCGACCCCGTGCCCCCCTCTTTGTTGATATAGAGCATCGCTACCCGGTTGTCAGTCTGCACCAGAACCAACTTCCCACTGAGGACATTCTCGAAGGCCTTCAGGGCCCACCGGATGGCCCGGAGCTCGAGGTGGTTTATCTGCTGTTGAGCCTCCACTGGTGACCACTGCCACTGTGTGAAGAAGGACCCACAATGGGCTCTCCACCCTAACAGGGAAGCATCCGTGGTCAGTTCCACATCATGCTGTGGGGCCTGGAAGGACGATCCCCGCAGGAGGTTGCGGGGGTTTCGCCACCAGTTTCAGGGACAAACGAAGGCCGGGAAGAACCCTGACGGGGTCCCTGAGGTGCCCAAGGGATTGGCTCCACTGGGAGCTGAGGCACCATTGGGTCGTCTGCATGTGCAGGCGGGAGTGAGGAACCACATACATGGTCGAGGCCATGTGGCCCAAGAGACATAGCATGGACCGAGCGGTGACCTGGTGGGCACTCTGGACGTGCGCCGCCAGAGCCAGGAGGCGGGTGGAGTGATCCACTGGCAAGAAGGCCATGGCCTACTGAGTATCGAGGTGCGCCCTGATGAATTAAAGAGCCTGCGCCGGCTTGAGGTGAGATTTTGGGTAATTGACCAAGAACCCCAAACTCTCCAAAAGGAGGACAGTGCGTGACACTGCTTACCGGGCCTCCATGATGGAGGAGCCCGTAACGAGCCAGTCGTCGAGGTAGGGAAACACTGACACGCCCCGGCGCTGAAGGTGAGCGGCGGCCACAACGAGGCACTTCGTGAAGACCCGTGGGGCGGATGCAAGGCCAAAGGGGAGCACCCTGTACTGGAAGTGCTCTCCCTGCACCCTGAAACGCAGGTACTGCCTGTGTTTGGGATGGATCAGGATATGGGTGTAAGCGTACTTTAGATCCAAGGAGCATAGCCAGTCGCCCTGCTGGGGGAAGGGCAGCAGCACGCCAAGAGATAACATCTTGAATTTCTCCCGCAACAGAAACTTGTTCAGCTTGCAGAGGTCGAGGATGGGCCGCAGAGGTCGAGGATGGGCCGCAGAGGTCGAGGATGGGCCGCAGAGGTCGAGGATGGGCCGCAGACCCCCCCATCTTTTTCAGGACGAGGAAGTACCAGGAATAAAAGCCCCGACCTCGAAGGTGGGAAGGGACCTTCTTGACTGCCCATTGGGCGAGGAGGGAGTGTAATTCCCGCTGCAGCAAGAGCTGGTGTGCGGGGAGTCGAGGAGGCTCTGTCGGGGAGAAAGGGGATGGGAGCCTGTTTAAGTGAAGGTGATAGCCCTCCTGGCTGACCCAGGTGTCCGAGGTGATAAGCGCCCATGCTGGGTGAAGCGGGACAGGCGTCCCCCCACTGGCTGCTGCACCACCGGAGGGTGAGGGGCCATGCCACTGGTGTCAAAACCCGAGGGGGTTGTGGGGGAGCCAGCATCTGGGCCTTTGAGCCCTTTGGTTACGGTGACCCTGGCCGGACTTCCCCTGCGCTGGAGTGGTCGGCATGGGGGTAGCTGGGTATGGTGGGTAGCCTCAGTACTGGAAGCCTTTCCTGGGAAAGAAGGGCTTTTTGGCAGGCTGCTTCTTCTGAGGCAGCGTCGACGTCTTGCGGGAGAGATGGGTCCTAGTGACCTACTCCGTCTCAATCTCCGCAGCCTTCTCCTCCATCGGCTTACCAAAAAGTTGTTTGCCAAGGCAGGGTACATCCAGCAGCTTCTCCTGCACCCACTGCTCCAGATCCGCCACCCGAGCCGATGTCTCGAAACCATCATAGGAGGCTCGAGAAATATACTTGGAGCAATCCACCACTGATTTCAATAGGGTGCGGAACTTGTCAAGGGGCTTGCCCTCGAGACTCACGGAGAAGCCTCCAAGTTCTTTTGCCAAGATGCGGAGGAACACACCCATATATAATTAGTATGCCTAGATGCGACAGGAGAGCATGGAACCTTCAAAGGCCTTGCGGCCCAGGGCATCAAGGGCTCTGAACTCCCGGCCCAGCGGAACTGAGTGGGACTTGGGCTTTTCTGCTTCCTCATGGCTGATTCCACTACCATTGAGATGTGTGGAAGTTGAATCTTACGGAAGCCTGGCCCTCGCTGCACCTTGTACATTGTGTCAAGGCGCTTGCTCACAATGGGGACCGAGGCCGGGGCTTCCCACATGCGGAGCAACAGCCGGTAGAGGATCCGCGGCATCGGCACGTTGAGGGATTCCCTGAGCGGGGCCTCGTACTGAAGAATATCGAGTTCAATACGGGGGTCTTCCTCATTCAATAAACACCAAAAAGGAGGTGTCCTTGGGTGATGAACACCGCTGGAGATCAGGTGTCAAGGGGTCCGACGGAAGATCCCGGTGGATGCGGATCTCCGGGGATGTGTCCCCATTGGATTCCCAGTCCGAGAAATCGCTTGAGGGATCAGAGCCAGGCGGTTTGCCCTATCCGATGGCTGGTGGCCTGGAGCCAGAAGCCCTGGACGACCTCGCCCCCGAAGAACGGGAGAGCGAGCGAGACCAACGTTGAGGACCCTCATGAGGCCCGTGGCTCTCAGAGGTTTCCTGGATGGATTTTGGTGTCCCACGCGAGGGACCCGCAGTCTCCGTGTGCAAGTCAGAGAAGCTGGCCGTGAGCGCCTGCTGGGAAGCAATGAACGCAGAAACGCTGCGTTCCATCGCCAGCATATGGGACTCAGACACCGGGGTCACCAGATTGGGCATCGAGGAGGTCCTCACCGGGACGACCCTCAGGAGAACGTGCGCCTTCGCTGGAGGCCTCTGTTTCTTTGCAAGGAACCTTGCGGGGCCGCTCCTTGTCTGACTCTCGGGAACGCCGAATGGGGCTAAGCAACCGTGTGCGGGAGCGCTCGTGTTTGTCGGGGGGCCCCAGAGCGCGACTTCGAGGGCTTCTTCTTTTTGCGCCATTTCACCTCGGGGGACCCCTGGTCCAAATGCCGTCTGGAAAGCGGTGCTGCAGGGGGAGAACCCACCGGAGGGGAGACGACCGAGGGTGCCACTGGGGACTCCGAGGCATCCTTTCGAAAAATGTCTTCGGACCTCTGCTTACGGCTGTGTAGGGCCTTAGCAGATGTTTTCTTGCAGAGTGAACAGAGCTCTGACTCATGGTCAGCTCTCAGACAACTTAGACAGCAGCCATGAGTGTCCGTAAGCTACATATTCCTAGAGCATCTATCACATTTTTTAAACCCAGTGACCATGGGGGCAAAAATGGCCCCTGCGAGGTCGAAGACCCACGCAGCCAACCGCTGGAGAAAAAAAAGGGCGCGAAGCCCGGGGAGAAAAAAAAGGGCGCGAAGCCCGGGGAGAAAAAAAAGGGCACGAAGCCCGGGGAGAAAAAAAAGGGCGCGAAGCCCGGGGAGAAAAAATTTAGAAAGAGTATCCCTGCAAGCTCCAAAAGAGAGCAAGGGGAGGACCGGTGCAGCTGGAAAAAAGAGAGATGGCCTGTTAAGGCGAGGAAAACGAAAACTATTTCCGAGGGACGAGGACATGCATCCGAAGGGCTCCGTGGAAAAAGGGAGACTGAGCAAGATGGCACCCTTGGGCGGGAAGAGGACCACACATACGTGGCAGCAATCCTAAAGGCTTTCTGTGAAAGCTGGGGAATTGCTCTGCGCGAGCTCCTTTAGTGCTGATGTCACCCATAAGTGAGGACCGACTTCCTGCTTGTTCCTGGAGAATGGATGCTTTAGAGAATCAAGCTCAAACTAATAGTAAGAGTTCTACTGTTATGTAAGCAAAGATTGAACATTTGGAAAATATATCTTGAGCAGCTAATTTGAGGATTATTAACTTTCCCAGGATAGCTATGTTTTCTGCACGAGAAATGTTTAAGAAGTATTTGACTGGTATTTTGGCAATACTGGCAGTACAATTTCATCAAAGGTGAATGTGATTCCATCTACCAATGGGCAAGAATAAATCCTCATCTGAGGATCTTGGGACACAGCAAATTGATGTTCTAAACATTTTGGAGTTGTTGGAAACTTCTGAATTAGAAGTGGTAACGCCATCTGCATTATTGGTGATTTTTGCGTTAGACTCAGATAAAAAAAATAGCTTCAATAGCCATTCCTTAAGATGAGAAATGCATTATTTCATAGTTTATTGGTTAGGATGTATCCTGATTTGGCTATGGAGATACAAAAGAGATGGTGTGAATTTCTACTCCTCTGTCCAGGGGTTCAACAGCTGATAGGGCTCTTTTTTATTACACCTCCCTGCAAATGTCTGATTAAATATCAGTCTATTTCTTATATTTTCTATCTCTCTCAGTTGTTGGCCTTCATGAATGTGTGCCGTCTGGAGGCCTCTATTGACTCTCCAGTGTTATGCGAGTAATTTAGGTTTGCCTGTTGTAGACTCAGTAAATTTCTTGCATTTTTGTGTCTCAGAGCTTACTGTCTATTATGTTCTCCCCCCCCCCCCCCCAGAGAATTGAAGGCTAGAGGGCTATTTTCTCTGTTTTCTTGAATGTATAGTGTGTGCTCGCTTTCTGTACAAGACTAATTCTTGGTTATTTTTTTTTATACTTATGCAATTTAATCAAAAGACCAGCATGGCCCATTCAAGTCTGACCAGTAAGGTACCTTTACTTTGAGTTGTAACTGCCACGCCATGCTTTTCTTTTGTGTTGTAACTGCCACTCCATATAGGTTACTTGCACTCTACACTTTTGTTGCCACCCTCCTCATCGGGATCCATTCTTTCCCAAATACAGTTCCTCAATCCGCCATCTTTGTCTTTAATCGAGGATGTGGAAGAATATTCCATAGGAATTCCTTCTGATTCATCTCCTCCCCCAACGAGAAATGAACCACCATATGAGGACACGTCTTGCACTAGATTCAGATTCATGCAGCAAAAGACAAGAGAAATACCTTTTTTCACTACAGCAAGAGGTGGAACTCCAGGCAGATGTTTTTTGGACTCCTACAATACACAGACACTAAATGTTAAAGCTGCAGTCCCTATAGCCTACTTAACATTCAACCAAATATTTGTATGTGGCAAAATCCACTTACTGTGCAACCTGTTTCCAAGAAGATGGACATAAAATATTTACATCCAACAGCTTCAAGTTTCAACAAAGTCCAGCTTTCGCACTCTTCCACTGCAGTTGAAGCAGCCATGAGGAAAGTCAAGAAGTGAGGGAAGATTTCCACAACTTTTCCATATAAAGATCCATGGTTATTAAACCACTGACAAGAAAGTATTTCAAGGGCCCAAACTCACATAGCAGCTCACCAGCTCTATATGGTCCAATACATGCACATAGTACTTTCAAAGTACAGCCTTTTTCACCCAGCCTTTCATCACAAGCTCAGACTCGGCTAGCTGCCATATTAGCAGAAGCAGATGACTGTGGTATTGTCTTATAGGCACAATGTATGATGTCTCTGAAACCTCATCCAGAGTTTTGGCTTCTGCCATTGCTGCCAGGCACCTAGCTTGGTGGGGCATATCTGGATTATGTGAGGATGTTCACGTCACATTGGCAGATGCTCCTTATAGAGGTGATTCATTATTTGGCAATAAAGTGAAAGAGTGCACATTATAAAAGGTCACTGCTCCACTCTTCAACATATCTCTGCTCCTTGGAGACAGAAGTTCCACAGGACTGGAGAAGGGCTGACATGGTACCCCCTCTCCACAAAAGTGGCAACAGGGAAGAAGTGGCAAACTACAAACCAATATGCCTTACCTCGGTGACGGGAAAAATAATGGAGGCGCTCCTGAAAGATAGAATAGTAGACCTTCTCAAAACCAATAGGTTGAATGATCCGAGGCAATATGGTTTTACCAAAGGACAATCATGACAAACAAATCTGATTGAGTTCTTTGACTGGGTGACCAGAGAACTAGATCAAGGGCATACGAAGGATGTGATCTACCTAGATTTCAGCAAAGCCTTTGATAATGTTCCTCATAGGAGGCTTATCAATAAACTGAACATCCTGGGGAAGAGTCCCAAGGTGGTGAACTGGATCAGGAATTGGTTGACTGACAGATGACAGAAGGTGATGGTAAATGGAGCTCACTTGGATAAAAGGAAGGCGATTAGTGGTGTGCCCCAGGGATTGGTCCTGGGACCAGTACCGTTCAATTTATTTGCGAGTGATATTGCTGAAGGACTGAATGGAAAAGTCTGTCTTTTTGCAGATGACGTGAAAATTTGCAACAGAGTGAACACCCCTGAGGGAGTGGATAACAGGAGGAAAAAGCTGAAAGGATGGTCTAATGCTTGGCAGCTAAGATTTAGTGTGAAGAAGTACAGTGTCATGCACTTGGGAGGCAGAAATCCAATGAAATTGTATGCG
This sequence comes from Ichthyophis bannanicus, assembly GCA_033557465.1. Classification (NCBI taxonomy): domain Eukaryota; kingdom Metazoa; phylum Chordata; class Amphibia; order Gymnophiona; family Ichthyophiidae; genus Ichthyophis; species Ichthyophis bannanicus. Next base: position 25,899,711 of record CM066042.1, read on the forward strand.
ATAGGGGCGAGAGGTTGGTGTGCATGGACCAGGAGAAGGACCTCAGAGTGATGTTTCTGAAGATCTCAAAGTAGCGAAACAGTGTGACAAAGTGGTGGCCAAAGCCAGAAGGATGCTGGGTTGCAGAGAGGAATTACCAAAAGAAAGGAGGAGGTACTAATGCCACTGTACAAGTTGCTGGTGAGGCCTCACTTGGAATATTGTGTTCAGTTTTGGAGACCGTATCTCGCGAAAGATATAAAAAGACTGGAAACGATTCAGAAGAAGGCGACCAAAATGATTTGGTGCCTGCACCAGAAGACATATGAGAAGAGACTTGAAGACCTCAATATGTAGAGAAGAGGAGGGAAAGGGGAGATATGATACAGACCTTTAAATACTTAATATTAATGAACAAACAAACCTTTTTCAAAGAATGGTAAGCTACAAAACTAGAGGACATAACATGAAGCTGCAAGGGGGGTAAACTGAAAGGCAACGTCAGGAAATACCTTTTCATTGAAAGGGTGGTGAATGCTTGGAATACCCTCCCGATGGACGTGGTGGGGCAAATGCATTGACAGAATTCAAAGAGGCATGGTACAGACACAGTGGATCCCTTTATAGCAACAGGATAAAATCAAAATAACCTTAACTGTCTCTGCTATCTCAACAAATAGAGGTGACCTGCACGGAGCGGTGGGGCACCCCTAAACAAAGGAGGGGGAGGGGTGACCTGCATAGCGTGGCAGGTGTACCTAATCTTACCACCTTACTGGGCAGACTAGAAGGACCATACTGGTCTTTATCTGCCGTCATATACTATATTCTTCTGCCTCCAAATGGCTCATCCTTGAGGGGCATCACTTTAATTCAGTACCACAAAAGGGTTTGACTACCATAAGAGGATCTTTTATCTGTGCCAAAAGCCACCTCAGCAGATTATAAGGCCCTGTCTTTGCACAACCCTAGTCAACAAGAAAGGGCCTAATCAAAGCTGGTTGCGTCCATTCAATCAAAGCAGCAGCATTCCTTTTTGACCATAATTATCTGTCAAAGCAAGAACCTTCCTGTTGGGGGTTGAGTTCACTTCTTCCTTCCATCCTGTGAGATCACTACAGATTCCTGTAGTCAGAACAAGCTATTGACGCAGGTTCATCAGCTGGTCTCCAGATCGGCCCTTACGCTGGGTTCAACTACACTACACTGATATCAAACTCTTAGAAGCAGCAACAGCCTTTCTTCTCCTTCAGTCCAATGCAACAAAGTTGGTTCCACCACAGAAAAAAAATGGGTCTTCTACTCAAGGTATTAACTCATTCCAAAGAAGAGTGGAGGGTTTACACCCCATCCTGGATCTCAAGAGATCTCAACTTTTTTCTTCACAAGTAAGAATTCAAAATGAATACTCTTCCCGCCATTCTTCTTTCATAAAGGAGAACTGGCTGTGTACCCTTGATCTCAAGGATGCGCATACACATATACCAATTCATCTTTCTTACAGAAAGTACCTGCAATTCATGTTTCATAATGACTACTTTCAGTACAAGGTCCTTTCTTTCTTTTGGCCTGTCACTGGCTCCTAGAGCATTCACAAAGTGCCTTATAGGGTAGCTGCCCACCTCCACAAGCAAGGTCATCTAGTCTTCCCATACCTCAGCAACTGGCTCCTTCAGAAATCTATGCTCTAGCCCTCAAGAATGAGACACAGTACATATACTTCAGAATCTAGGCTTCACCACTAATTTTAAGAAATCTACCTTGTGCCTTATGAACACCATTTCTTTTATAAGCATTATTCTGGACACAATTCAGGCAAAAATCTTTCTGCCAGAGAACAGATTACAGGCCCTAATTTCACATGTGTGCAACATTCAAATTTTGCAGGTGATCACAGCCAGGGCTAACTTGCAGTTGTTGGGCCATATGCCTTCAGCCATTTATGGGGTCCCTTTTGCTCAATAAAGTGAAGCTACCTCAAATTCCAAGGGAACCATTGATTCCAATCTCTACCTACTATCCTTCATCCCTCAGTTCAACTTTGAACCATGTTTCAGTGGAGGACATACAAGGCCAATCTTCCATCAAGTGCTCCCTTTGCTCAATTTCACTTGTCCTAACCACAGAGTCGTCAAATATAGCATGGGGAGCTCATATAAATGTTCACTGTTTGCAGGGAAAGCATAGTTACTCACCTGTAACAGGCGATCTCCGGGAACAGCAGGAATTTAGTCTTCACATATGGGTATCGTTGGTACCGACAGAGCCTGCGCGGGAACGCTCCCCAGCGTCCAATAGGAAAGCTTTTGGGAGCATCCTACAGCGCCTGCGTGCTGCCTTCCCGCCTTTCCCAACTGTCCCTCTCCAGTGGAGTTTAAAGCTGAGACGAGAGAAAGAGAGAGACAGAGAGGGAGGGAGAGAGGAGTGGCCTAGTGGTTGGGGCAAGGTACTACAGGCCGGAAGGTCGGTGGTTCAAATCCCACTAGAGGATAGCAACCTTGGGCCGGAAGGACTGGGGTTTCTAGTCCCACAGGTGCTCCTTGTGGTCTTGGGCAAGCCACTTAACCCTCCATTGCCCATGTTCCCTGTAAGTATTAGTGTATGTGTCTCATATCCCCCTCGTGTTAAATGTATCCCCCAACCGCTTTGACCCGGTGAAAAGCGGGATATAAATGCAGCTAAATAAAAATAAAATAAATAGAGAGATACAACTCCTAGAGGAGGTGGTGGGTTGTGAAGACTTAATTCCTGCTGTTCCCGGAGATCACCTGTTACAGGTGAGTAACTATGCTATCTCCAGGAACAAGCAGGAAGGTAGTCTTCACATATGAGGACTCCCTAGCTGCAGATGCCAGGGAGAACCCCCAGAAGTTGAGTGCCCTTGTGAAAGGGCTCCACTTCCCCCCATGGATCTCTGGCATCCTATCAGGGATGGTGGGTAGGAGTTGATTAAGTATGGAACAGGTGTTGAAGAACAGCCTGACCAAACAAGGCATCCCGGTGGGAGTCCTTGTCTAAGCAGTAATGGGCTGTGAAGGTATGAACCAAAGCCTAAGTAGCTGCTCGGCAGATGTCGTCAATAGACACAGAGTGAAGATGAGCCATAGAGGCTGCCATGGCTCTCACATTGTGAGCTGTGACATGGCCTTCCAGAGGAAGGTTTTTACTGTCATAGGCAAGAGATATACACTATGCAATCCAGTTGGACAGTGTTCTTTTGGAGACTGGAAGTCCCAAATGACTAGGATCAAAAGCAAAAAAACGTTAAGAGGACTTCCTATGTTGCTGTGTCCTTTGTAAGTAAAAGGCCAAAGCCATTTTACAATCCAAAGTATGAAGATTCCTTTCTGCATTTGAGGCATGAGGCCTTGGGAAGAATACAGGAAGGTAAACCGCTTGGCTTAAATGAAAAGGTGACACCACCTTTGGCATAAAGTGTGGATGAGTCCTAAGGACTACCTTATCATGATGGAACCTTGTATAAGGAGAATCAGCCACCAATGCTTGCAATTCACTGATTCGATGTGCTGATGTGATTGCAATAAGAAAGATGACCTTCCAGGAAAGGAATTTCAAGGAGGTAGTGGCTAATGGTTCAAAAGGCGGTTTCATAAGCTGCCCAAGAACCAAATTTAAGCCCCATGCCACCGGTGATGGCTTAATGGGAGGCTTAGTTAAAAGAAGGCCTCTCATAAATCTCGCTATGAGAGGATGAGAGGAAATAGGTTGCCCATTTAGAGGCTTGAAAAGAAGCTGCAATAGCACTCAAATGAACTCTCACTGAATTGGTCTTAAGCCCTGCATTAGATAAATGAAGGAGATACTCCAGTAATGATTCCAGAGGTATCGCAAGAGGGTTAAGACCCTTCTGCGAGCACCAAATGGTAAACCTTTTACACTTGAAAGCATAAGAGCGTCTTCTGGAAGGTTTCCTGGAAGGTTTCCTGGAAACATAAAGGATATCTTTTACCTGCTGGGAAAGGTTAAGACCGTGAAGTTCTAGGCTTTCAATAACCAGGCCCTGAGATGCAGAGACTGGGGATTGGTATGCCACAGCATCCCGTCCTCCTGAGAAAGGAGATCTGGAGCAGATCCTAACTCCAGAAGCGAAGCTTGAGAGAAATGTAGGAGCAGAGGACAGCACATTTGCCGTGGCCAATGTGGAGCTATGAGAATCAAATGATCTCTGTCTCTCTGAAGCTTGAACAGGGTTTTGGGAATTAAGGGAATGGGTGAAAAGGCATACAGGAAGTCCTGGCCCCAATAGAGAAGGAAAGCATCCCTGGCCTGACAACCCTGAGCTGGAATTCTGGAACAGAACCGGGGAAGTTAGGCATTCAGCAGACTTGCGCAGAGGTCTATGTCCGGGGTTCCCCAAATTTGGAAAATTTTGGCCACCTGATCTGCATCGAGAGACCATTCGTGTGGAAGCAGAACTCGACTGAGTCTGTCTGCCCAAGAGTTTTGAATGCCTGGAAGATACACCGCAAAGAGATGAATCTGATGCTCTCTGACGAGGGCCCATAGTCACAAAGCTTTGTTGCATAGCGACAGAGCCTGTCCCGCCCTCCTTGTTCACATAGAACATGGCTACTTGATTGTCCGTTTGAACTATGACTGTCTTGTAGCTGAGCTGGGTGTGGAATACTCGAAGAGCAAGGAAGATTGCTCTGAATTCCAGGAGATTGATATGTAGATAGGTCTCCTGTGGAGTCCAGGTACCCTGGGTAGAGAGGCCTTGCAGGTGGGCTCCTCAACCCACCTGTGAGGCATCTGTTGTTAGAGTGGCTTGGGATGGAGGTTGCTGAAAAGGGGACCCCCACCAAAAGGTTTTGGGCTGATTGCCACCATTGGAGGGACAAAATAAGGCGATCTGAGTTTGCTATTTTGTCTGACAGGCAACCTGATGCCTGAGTCCATTTAGTGGATAAAGTCCACTGGGCTGCCCTCATATGGAAGCGAGCATAAGGAACCACATGCACGGTGGATGCCATGTGGCCTACTAATTGTAACATTTCCCGAGGAGTGAGGTGAGGTTTTAGCACTGCTGGGGAAGCTAACTGCACAATGCGAAGGCAGCGAGGATGTGGAAGGTAGGCCCTTGTCTGTCTGGTATCCAGCAGAGCTCCTATAAACTCTAGGGACTGAGTGGGAGCAAGGTTAGATTTTGGGAAATTTATGGCAAGTCCCAAATACTGAAGGATGCGCATTGTGCGAGAGAGAGCAACCCTGGCCTCTGGCTCTGAAGGGGCTCGAATGAGCCAGTCGTCTAAGTAAGGGAAGACGAATATTCCTAGGGTGAGAAGAAATGCTGCCACCACAGCCATGCATTTTGTGAACACCCTTGGTGCAGAGGCCAGGCCAAAAGGAAGAACCCTGTATTGGAAGTGCTTCCCTTGAAATAGAAAGCAAAGGAACTTTTGATGAGTTGGATGGATAAGAACATGAGTGTACGCATCCTTGAGATCTAGAGAACAAAGCCAATCCTGACTCTGAAGTTATGGTAGCAGAGTTCCTAGAGAAATCATTTTGAACTTCTCTTTGAACAGGAATTTGTTTAATTCTCTGAGGTCTAAAATGGGTCTGTGTCCTCCTGTTTTCTTTGGAATAAGGAAATAGGGGTAGTAGAACCCTGTACCCTGTTGGTGAATGGGTACCACTTCTATTGCCCTTTGGGCAAGAAGCACAGTGACCTTTTGACCTAACTGGTATTTGAGATAGGTCTGAGAATTGAACTGTCTTACCATTGTAGGAGCGGGCATGCTGAGGAAATGAAGCGTGTACCCCTCTCTTACAATAGACAGAGTCAAATTTTTTGCTGTTATCTGACCCCATCTGGGGGCAAAATGACATAACCTTCCTGGAATGGTGGAAGGCTCTGGGCCGTTCAGGGCCAGGAAAGCAAAGTTCTCTAGATAGGAGTCAAAGCCCCTGTGGAGGCTGAGTCTGCTGAGACGGTTGAGGCTTAGCAGCTTTTGTTTTTCTTTGCCTAGGTTGTTGCTGCTGTCCCTTTTGGGCAGACTGACCTAAACGATGCCCCTGCTTGGTATAGGAGGGATAAAACATTTTCTTCTTACTGAAGAATGGTTTATTGTAGGATTTTATCCTTGCAGGATCAGCTGTAGATTTAGACAATCTATCCAAAGTGATATTGTCAGCATCTATCTCATTAGCTTTTTCCTGCCAATTCTTGCCAAAGAGATTCTCTCCTGTGCAAGGAATATTCCCAAGTCTATCCTGTACCCAAAGTTCCAAGTCCGATGCCTGGAGCCAGGCAATCCTACGTGCACCTATGGCAATAGCAGAGGTTCTGCTTATGCACTCAAAGCAGTCAAAGGCTGCACGATTCACAAACTTGGAAACATCCTGAGCATGTTTGACAAGGGCAAGGAAATCCTGCCTCTTATCATCAGGAAGGAGAGGGCTCATAAGCTCTAAATCTCCCGTGACCTCCTTAAGGAACATTCCCATATATAATATATAGGAACTGATCCTAGCAAAAAGCATGGAAGCCTGGAAGGTTCAACGCCCAAAGGCGTCAAGAGTCCTACACTCACGTCCTGGAGGATTAGATGCATGCCTTTTTGCACTCTTGATCCTTCTCATAGCTGATTCCACCACCATGGAATGGTGTGGTAGCTGAGTCTTCTGAAACCCAGGACAAGGAGGAACTTGATACATGGTGTCGAGTCTTCCAGAATGAGGAGATGTGGTTAGAGGTATTTCCCACATCCTTAACATGAGATCATGCAAGATCTCATGAATAGATAAGGTAGCTGCCTCCTTGGGAGCTTTAGGGTATTGTAGGATTTCTAATTCCTTTGCCCTAGGCTCTTTTTCAGGAGCCACTGTGATGGAAAGACCTCGAGCCACATCTCGGATAAAATCCTGAAAGGACATATCCTCTGGTGGAGACATCCTACGCTGAGGAGAAGAAGAATCCTCAGGAAGAAGTACCCTGGTATCAGTAGAGCTTTCAGAGTCTTCAGACTCATCCGAGGATTCAAAGTATCTCCGATCTGGGTGATCGTGCAAACCACGGTACCGGTACCGATTGAAGTCGGCATCAGAGGGGTCTGGTACCGACTGCATTGACATCGGCAGATATTCTACCTGGACCGAGTCATGCTTATCCATCCGGTATCGACACGTCAGTACCGGTACCAGAGTCGGTGCCGGTACCGGTTGAATTGTCTGAAGCTGTTTCAGGGGCATCGAGGCCGTAAGAAGAACTGCCAGACTGCGTTCAAAGGCCAAGAATCTCTGGTCTATCGACGCTGCCGATGCTTGGGTATAGGTACCGGATGAAGCAGCCGGTACCCCAGAGCATGGCACCAGTAGTTCTGCTGAGGTTGAAGCCGAAGCCTCCCGCCGGGGCAATTTTGCCGGTGAAAGTCCCTCAAGGGCAACGCCAGAGGCATCTCGATGCTTAGAGGGAGATCTACCCTATGAGGACCGGCTAGATTTATGTTTAGTTACCTGAGATACATGGGAGGAAGACGAAGCCCTGGAAGACATCGATGCCACAGAGGCTGCATCGGAGGGAAAAAAGATGCTAAGTTTAGCAACTCAGTTCTGCCGGCCCCTTTTTGACATCATCCCACAGGCAAAACACTCCGAAATAGAGTGGTCAGGACCTAAACATTTGAGGCACCACTCATGGGTGTCGGTGACGGAGATGGTACCGCCACACTTGGAACACTTTTTAAAACCTGAAGCGGGTTTTTCCATTTTAAAGGAAAAAGTTGGGCCTAGTGCCCAAAATGGCGCGTGGCACCTGAGGAGAAAATAAATGGAAAAGACTCCAGAAGAAAGGGGGGTTTTTTTGGAAAAAAAGAAAGAAGAACCGGCGGTACTGGTGTAGCGTCGAAGGAAGGCAGACGCGACCACAAAAAAGAAGAATAGAAGGGAATTATTTTCTGCGGTGACAGGATGTGCGACCTGTCAGCTCCGCGGCAAACGAAGAACTGGAGAGGGACAGTTGGGAAAGGCGGGAAGGCAGCACACAGGCGCTGTGGGATGCTCCCAAAAGCTTTCCTATTGGACCCTGGGGAGCGTTCCCGCGCAGGCTCCGTCGGTACCGACGATACCCATATGTGAAGACTACATTCCTGCTTGTTCCTGGAGATTATGGTCAAAGTCCAAGAAGCTTCTCCACATCGACCACTTGGAATTCTGATGAAATTACTATGTCCTTCAAATCCTCCCTTCAACTACTCCAGGGCACATGATTTTTCATTGAGACAGACAACCAAGTAGTAATATTTTATCATCTACTGTATGCCGGAGGCAGCAAAGATTGGGGACTCTGTCACATCCAAATACAAGTTGCTTATATTCCCAGAATTCAGAATCACATAGCTGATTATCTCAGCAAAATTCTGCAGCCTCATGATTGGTTCCATAGATGCAGGGACCATGCAGATCATCTTTCGGGATTAGAGCAACTCTCAAATCAACCTTTATCAGCAGTGAAAATGCAAGCTACCTTTCTACTGCTTGATCTTCCTGTTCTACAATTGCCTAAACCCACATGCACAGGCTATTCTTTGGGCTTGGCTTCTGTTTTATGCATACGTCCTAATCTCACCTACAGTAAAAACCCTGCACAAAGTTCAACAGTGGCCAAACACCATTATTCTAATAGCATCAACACTGGCATTGGCAGAACTGGTTTCCTCATCTAAAAAGGCTAGCAGTTCTGTTCTTGTGTAGGCTCCAAATATTTCTCTGAATGAGGGATGCTTCCTTCATCCCACTCTGGGGTTGCTAGTCCTCACAATGGTGAAACTGAGCAGCATTTAGTCTCTACTGTTGGATTTCCAACGTCTATAGCTGCAAGAAAACCATCCATCAGACATACCTGTGCTTTCAAGAGGAAAAGATTTTCTATCTGGTGCTTCACATATGGTCACAGACCAATTATGTATCTGCCTAACAACATTCTACAGTATTTATAGCATTTCTGTGCACTTGCTGTCTATCCATGCTCTGATGGATAGTCTCCCGGCTTCTCTATGTTCCATCATTTCATGCTTCATGAAAGGACTTCTCCAATCAAACAGACACTGCAGAAGTCCCCTATACTATGGGACTTTAATTTTGTTTTAACTTCTCGTACTAAGTCGTCATTCAAACCACTGAAGTCTTACATGGAAAGTACTGTTCTAGCAGCAGTTACCTCGGTTAGAAGAATAAGTGAAATCCAAGTACTAGTATCCTATGAACCATATATATAATTTCCTCATAAAATGGCTCATTCTAAGTTTTTACCCAAGGTGCTAACACCTTTTCATATTAATGAGGAAATAGTGCTTCCTGCATTCTGTCCAAAGCTTCTTCATAGGAATTCACACTGTTAAACGTGCCCTTGTCTACTACCTCAAAAGAACAGAGTCAATCGAAGTCTACACAGCCTTTTCTCTTGAGTCCAACAGAATTGGATTACCAGTCGCCAAAGCACTCTGGCAAATTGGCTGGCATCCTGCATCCAGTTGTTATGAACAAATGAGTAAGCCTCTGAACACTAAATACATGTGCCTTTGAGTCAATGCCATCTTCTGGCGACCCAGCAGCTCCTGGGTTTTCTTGGCAGTGTGACCAGGAGTAGATTTCCAGGCCTTTCTTCCCAGGTAATGGAGGGTTAAGTGACTTGCCAAGGCCAAAAGAAGTGCCAATGGAAATCGAACCCTGGTCTCTTGGTTACCAAGCCAGTGCTCTAACCACTAGGCTATTCTTCCCACTCCCATTGAATGTTAAAATCTCTCCAAATCAGAGCCACTGCAGCTACTGTAGCTCTCCTAAAGTCCGCTTAACTAGATACATAAGGCAACATGGTTTTCGCTTCATACCTTTACTTTGCACTACTTTTTGGACCAAGCCACAATAAAGAACGGTGCTTTTGGTCATGCTGTGCCGGCCAGTCAGTCTGTATGATGTAGTAACTCTCGCATGTGTTTCAGTGCGGGCTGCTCCTAAATATACAACAAAACCAAAATGATCCAACATTTGAGACCACTCCTCTCATATACCGACTTCAGATCAGTAGCAGAAGCACTGATATGCCCACATTTCGACTATAGCAACAACATTCTACAAGGGCTACCCAAGAAAACCATAAAGCCTTTACAACTTGCTCAAAATACGGTTGCACACACAATAATGAAAGCTGAAAAATCAGAACATACAATACCCATTTTGTTCCACCTCCACTGGCTCCCAGTACTTCAAAGAATCAAATTCAAAGCACTATTAACAATCTTCAGATTAATAAACATAACCCCAACATACCTCAGCACAATGATAAACATGCAGCAACACACAAGATCAAAAAGAGACAATTTGAAAAACATACTAAACACTCCGAAAAATGCCAGAAAAGCAAATCAATCCAGAACAGGGCACTCTCATTCTATGTCCCAGCCCTATGGAACAACCTACACAGCTCTTTAAGAGAAATCAAAGACTTAACACAATTCAGAAAACATCTCAAAACATTCATCTTCAGACTACTACCAGTGTGAGCAACCTACCGTTGACACTTAATCATGAACAATTCAATGACCATCCTCCACAACTGACTGCTGTTACAATACATACATCATATAATGTATAAATGTGTAAATTCATTGTTCACTGTAAACCGCACTGATGCTGAATAGTGCGGTATAGAAGAGACTATAAATAAATAATAAATAAAATAATCCTATCATAACATGTCAGCAATGACTGTCACATGAAAATAGTTAAAGTAATGTAAATGATTATAGCAACATTGTTGTTATCTGTAACTGTTCTCTAAACTGCCTCGTGCAGTAGTTGAAATGTTCTTTGTAAACTGCTTTGATTACCTAGATATAGCGCTATAAATTAAATAAATAAATATGGGATAGTACATTAAAGTGAGATCAGCCATAGGTTTGGGAGTCACCCACTTGCGTGCTCGACTCAATCCTGCTTGTTGATGGAAAAAGCGTTGTTGCTCGCCTGTAACATGCATTTTCCATAGAAAGCAGGACTGTTCAGTAACACAATCCTTCTCACCTCCCTGAGAGCTTTCAAACTAATTGGAGGCCACTGTATGTGGGAAGGACCATGCATGCTCAGACCTTTACACTAAATTCTGAGCTCTAGGAGAGAGAGCAGTCCATCCCGGTGCTGGGCAATGATGTTACGCACCTGTGTGGATGATCAATCCTGCTGTCTATAGAAAACACCTGTTACAGGTAAGTAACAACACACTCTCTCCAAGACACAAACTTAGGGCCTGGTTCACTAAAGACCTTTTCCCCATTTTGTCCCAATGGCAATAAGGCTATGAATGTCAAACTTGGGTCACAGAGATACATGATTTTCTTTGCTGACTCAGCTCCCCACCCCCTCAAAGTCTCAGGCAGACAAACCACCATAGTCTTATTAACAAAAGAAAACAAAAAACCCACCCTACCTCCATCACCCTGTCTTATATACACTAAGTCATGTTCTCTCTCAGTTTCATTTATTTGTGCTATCAAATAGTACTAGGACTAAAGCGTAGTTACTCACCTGTAACAGGTATTCTCCAGGGACAGCAGGAATCAGTCCTCATTTATGGGTGATGTCGGCACCGACGGAGCCCACGCGGAGCAATTCCCCAGCTTTCAAAGAAAGCCTTTGGGATTGCTGCCACAGATGCGTGGTCCTCTTCCTGTCCAAGGGTGCCATCTTGCTCAGTCAGGTCCCTTAGCTCGAGCCCTATCAAGCAGATGGTAAGGGAAGGACAAAAATCCAGCAACTCATCAGGGGAGGCGGGAGGGTAGTGAGGACTGATTCCTGCTGTCCCTGGAAAACACCTGTTACAGGTGAGTAACTATGCTTTCTTCAGGAACAAGCAGGACGTCAGTCCTCACTTATGGGACTCCCTAGCTACAGACTACCGAACCTGAAACAAAAAAATGCTTCTCCGAGGCCGTGAGCAGAAGCCAAAGCCCGAAGGAGCCCCGAGTTCTCAGGTCCTCAGGGCGAAGCCCTCGGTAGCCGTGAAGGAAGGGTCAGAGGGCAGGAGTTGCTTATACCCCGAACAGGTTACGGAGTTCAGCCTGGCCGAAGGTGCTATCCCAGCGAGACTCCCTCTCCAGGCAGTAGTGGGCAGCAAAGTTATTTGTGGAAGACCAGGTCGCCGTCCGGCAGATGTCCATCACGGGCACAGACCGCAGCGAGGCCACCGAGGCTGCCTTAGCTCGGACCCCGTGTGTGGTGACTTGACAATCTAGCGGGACACCCGCCTTCGCATGGGCCTGCCACCCAAATCGAGAGGGTGCGCTTGGTGACTGCCTGGCCCGGTCTATTGGGATCATAGGTCACGAAAAGTCGGCCAAACTTGCGATAAGTCTGGGTTTGCTGCAAGTAAAAAGCGAGGGCCCGCTTGCAGTCGAGGGTGTGGAGAGCCGTCAAGGCCTGGTTAGAGTGGGGCCTCCAGAAGGTGTTCGACAGGACTCTCTCTTGTTTGAGATGGTAGTCCGAAACGACTTTAGGCAGGAATTTAGGGTGGGTACGGAGGACCACCCTGTTATGATAAAATCTGGTGTAAGGGGCATCAGCCATGAGAGCCTGGAGCTCACTGACTCGGCGGGCCGAGGTCAGCGCCCCCAGGAAGGCTACCTTCCAGGACAGGTGCCGGAGTGAACACATCGCCATTGGCTCGAAAGGTGGATAGGTGAGCTGCGTGAGTACCACATTCAGGTCCCATTCCGCCAGAGGATGGATGGGCGGCTTGGAAAGCAGCAGACCCCGCATGAAGTGGGAGACTAACGGCTGCCCCGAGAGGGGTTTTTCCTCTATGGTGAGATGATTCGCCAAGATGGCGCTCAAATGAACCCTGACAGAGTTCGAATTCAGCCCTTCTCTCGAGATGGAGGAGGTACTGTAGAACCCATCGAACGGGGCACGAGAAGGGGTTGATCTGGCGCTCCAAGCACCAGACAGAGAAGCGTCTCCACTTGAAGGTGTAGGCTCGCCTAGTGGAGTCCTTCCTCGAGGCGAGGAGGACTTCCTCGACCTCCTCCGGAAGGGCCAGAGAGGCTAGGGAGACCCGTTCAGCCACCAGGCCATGAGGGATAGAGAGGTTAGGTTCAGGTGTAGCACTTGACTCTCCTCCTGCATCAGCAGACCCTGGGCAGAGCCCAGGGAAACCAGAAGCTCCGTCGACAGCAGGAGCGTAAACTAAGGCTGCCGAGGCCACGAGGGGGCCACGAGAATCAACGATGCCCCATCCAGTTGAACCTTGAAAAGAGTCCTCACAATGAGGGGGGAAAGGAGAAAATACATAGAGAAGGCTAGATGATCAGTCCAGGAGAAATGCATTGGCTCCCTCCCTGCTCGAGTGCGGCACCAGCCCGCAAAAGCGGGGGAACTGCGGATTCTGGGGACTGGTGAAGAGGTCTATCGCCGGCGTCCCCCGGTGGTGAAACAGCCAGTCTGCTACTATGGGATCCAGCCGCCATTCGTGGGGGTGAAGGATTCTGCTGAGTCTGTCCGCCAGGCCATTCTCCTGATCTGGGAGGTACATTGCCTTTCCGGACATCCTCTTTCGGACAGTGAAAGAGCAGATGAGGACCACTTCCCGGCAGAGGGAGCACGATCTCGTGCCTCCCTCCTTGTTGATGTAGAACATCGCCACACAGTTGTCAGTCTGCACGAGAACCGACCTCCCGCTGAGGTGTTCCTCGAAGGCCCTCAGGGCCCACCGATTTGCCCGGAGTTCGAGCAGGGAGTGCTGAGACTCCTCGGGTGACCATTGCCCCTGCATGCAGAGTGGCCTGCAGTGGGCTCCCCACCCTAACAGGGAAGCGTTTGTCGTCAGCACCGCATCGTGCTGCGGGGCCTGAAAGGACAATCCCTGCAGGAGATTGCAGAGATTTTGCCACCACCTCAGGGACAAGCGGAGGTTGGGAAGAATCCTGATGGGGCCCCTGAGGTGCCCGAGGGACTGGCTCCATTGGGCATTGAGACACCACTGAGCTGTCTGCATGTGCAGGCAGGCGTGGGGAACCACATGCACGGTCGAGGCCATGTGGCCCAGGAGGCAGCATGGTCTGAGGGTGACCTGGGGAGCGCTTTGGACGCGAGCCGCCAGAGCTCAGAGGCGGGTGGTGTGATCCACCAGTAAGAAGGCAGTCGCCTGCTGAGTATCGAGACGCGCCCCGATAAACTTGAGAGCCTGCACTGGCTCGAGGTGAGACACTGGGTAGTTGACCAAGAACCCCAACTCTCTAAGAGGAGGACAGTGCGCGACATCGCTCACCGAGCCTCCTCGACCGAGGAGCCCATAATGAGCCAGTCGTCAAGATAGGGAAAGACCGGAACGCCCTGATGCCGAAGGTAAGCGGCGACCACGACGAGGCACTTTGTGAAGACTCGTGGGGCAGACGCGAGGCCGAAGGGGAGCACCCTGTACTAGAAGTGCTCTCCCTGCACCCTGAAACGCAGATACTGCCTGTGTTGGGGGTGGATTAAGATGTGGGCGTAAGTGTCCTTTAGATCCAAGGAGCATAGTGAGTCGCCCTGCCGGAGGAAGGGCAGCAGAACACCAAGAGGTAACATCTTGAATTTCTCCCGCACCAGAAACTTGTTTAGCCTGCAGAGGTTGAGGAAGAACCGGGTGGGGAGGGACCTTCTTGACTATCCGTTGGGCAATAAGAGAGTGTAATTTCCGCTGCAGCAGAAGCTGGTGTGCGGGGAGTCGAGGCGGCTTCGCCGGGGAGAAAGGAGGTGGAAGCCTGCCAAAGTGAAGGCGATAGCCATCTCGGACGACTTGGAGGACCCAAGTGTCCAAGGTGATGGAAACCCATGATGGGGCGAAGCAGGACAGACATTCCCCCACTGGCTGCTACGTCGCCGGAGGACGAAGGGCTATGCCGATGGTGTCAAAACCCCTGAGTGGGTTGTGGGAGCAGAGACGCCTGGGCCTTTGGTCCTTTTGGCTTATGATGCCCCTGGTCAGATTTTCCCTGCGCCAGAGTGGTTGGCATGGGGGTAGCTGGATATGGCGGATAGCCCCGATACTGGAGACCCTTTCTAGGGGAGGGCTTTTTGGTTGGCTGCTTCTTCCGAGGCAGGGTGGACGTTTTGCAGGAGAGACGGGTTCTGGTGATGAACTCGGTCTCAATTTCAGAGGTCTTCTCCTCCATTGGATTGCCAAAGAGCTGCTCACCAAGACAGGGCATGTCCAGGAGCTTCTCCTGCACCCATTGCTCCAAATCAGAGGACTGGAGCCATGCCTGGCGGCGGGCCCCAATGCCAGCGGCTGCCACCCGAGCTGATGTCTCAAAGCCATCATAGGAGGCTCAGGAGAGGTACTAAGAGCAGTTTGCGATGGACTTTAATAGGGTGCCGAACCTACTAAGGGTCTCTCCCTCGAGGTCCGCGGAGAAATCCTCGAGTTCCTTAGCCAAATCGCACAGGAACATACCAATGTATAGTTGATATGCCTGGATGTGACAAGAGAGCATGGACCCTTGGTAGGCTTTGCGGCCCAGGGCAAGGACTCTCGACTCTCAGCCGGGTGGTACCGACAAGTACAAATTAGGGCTCTTTTGCTTCCTCATGGCTGATTCCACCACCATCGAGATGTGTTGGAGTTGGGTCTTTCGGAAGCCTGGCCCATGTTGTACCTTGTACATCGTGTCACATGCGGAGCAGCAGCCGAGATAGAATAGGAGGTACAAGCACAATGAAGGATTCCTTGGGCGGGAACTCGTACTGAAGAATGTTGAGTTCTTCAGCACGAGGGTCCTCCTCAGTCTGAGTGACCAGGTTAAGGGCCCGTGCCATTTATGTATTTATTTGGTTTTATATACCGCACTATTTAAAGTCAGTGCAGTTTACAGAAAAACAACTTAATACATAGAACATGCTTACATTGAACAGGTAAAGCACAGTTACTTACCTGTAACAGGTGATCTCTGGGAACAGAAGGAATAAGTCTTCACATATGGGTATCGTCGGTACCGACGGAGCCTGCGCGGGAACGCTCCCCAGCGTCCAAAAGGAAAGCTTTTGGGAGCATCCCACAGCGCCTGCGCGCTGCCTTCCCGCCTTTCCCAACCGCCTCTCTCCAGTTCGAGTTTTAAGCTGAGACAAAGAGAGAGAGAGGAAAGGAAAGATAGAGAGATACAACTCCTAGGGGAGGTGGGTGGGTTGTGAAGACTTATTCCTGCTGTTCCCAGAGATCACCTGTTACAGGTAAGTAACTGTGCTAACTCCAGGAACAAGCAGGAATGAGTCTTCACATATGGGGACTCCCCAGCTAGAGATGCCAGGGAGATCCCCAAGGTTGTGAGTCCCTGAGAAGGGCTCTACCTCCCTCCATGGATCTCGGGCATCCAACCAGGGATGGGGGGTAGGGGTTGCTTAAGTATGGAACAGGTGTTTGAGAACAGCCTGACCAAACAAGGCATTCCGGCGGGAGTCCTTGTCCAAGCAGTAATGGGCTGTAAAGGTATGAACCGAGGCCCAGGTGGCCGCTCGACAGATTTGGTCGATGGACACAGAGTTTAGATGAGCCATAGAGGCTGCCATGGCCCTCACATTGTGAGCTGTGACATGGCCCTCCAGAGAAAGGTTCTTACTCTGGTAGCCGAAGGAAATACACTGAGCAATCCAATTGGACAGAGTTCTCTTAGAGACTGGAAGTCCTAAATGAGAGGGATCAAAAGCAACAAAGAGTTGAGAGGACTTTCTATGTTGCTGTGTCCTTTGTAAGTAAAAAGCGAGCGCTCTCTTACAATCCAGGGTATGGAGATTCCTCTCTGCACTTGATGCATGAGGTCCTGGAAAAAAGACAGGTAAATACACCTCCTGATTCAGATGAAAAGGTGAAACCACTTTAGGCATAAAGTGTGGATTAGTCCTGAGGACTACCTTGTCATGATGGAACCTTGTATAAGGAGGATTAGCCACCAAGGCTTGCAGCTCACTGATGCGGCGAGCTGAAGTGACTGCAATGAGAAAAATAACCTTCCAGGAAAGAAATTTCAAGGAGGTAGTGGCTAAGGGTTCAAAGGGCGGCTTCATAAGCTGGCCAAGAACCAGATTCAAGTCACATGCCACTGGAGGTGGTCTAATGGGAGGTTTAGTCAAAAGAAGGCCTCTCATGAATCTTGCTATAAGAGGATGAGAGGAAATAGGCTGTCCATTGAGAGGCTTAAGGGATGCTGCAATAGCACTCAAATGGACTCTTACTGAATTCGTTTTAAGGCCTGCATGGGATAAATGCAGAAAATACTCTAGTAAAGAATTCAGAGGTATTGCAAGAGGGTTAAGACCCTTCTCTGCACACCAAATGGTAAAACATTTCCATTTAAAAGCATAGGAACGTCTGGTGGAAGGCTTTCTGGAAGCATGAAGGATATCTTTCACTTGCTGAGAAAGATGCAAACCTTGAAGGTCTAGGCCTTCAGCAACCAGGCCCTGAGATGGGGATTTGGGTGCCACAACGTTCCCTCCTCCTGGGATAGGAGGTCTGGAGCAGATCCCAAGTCCAGGGAGGGAGCTTGAGAGAGATGCAGAAGTAGAGGGTACCACACTTGGCGTGGCCAACGTGGTGCTATGAGGATCATAGACCCCTTGTCTCTCTGAAGCTTGAACAGTGTCTTGGGAATTAGGGGAATGGGTGGAAAGGCATAGAGGAAGTCTTGCCCCCAATGAAGGAGGAAGGCATCCTTGGCCTGAACTCCCTGACACGGAATCCTGGAACAGAACCGGGGAAGTTTGGCATTCTACGGACTTGCAAACAGGTCTATGTCTGGGGTTCCCCAAATTTGAAAGATCCTGGCTATCTGGTCCCCATGGAGGGACCATTCGTGTGGAAGCAGAACTCGACCGAGTCTGTCTGCCCAAGAGTTTTGAACCCCTGGAAGATACACTGCCATGAGATGAATTTGATGCTCTCTGGCGAAGGCCCACAATCTCAGAGCTTCGTTGCAAAGCGACAGAGAGCCAGTCCCTCCCTGCTTGTTCACATAGAACATGGCTACTTGGTTGTCCGTGTGGATGAGGACTGTCTTGTAGCTGAGCAGGGTGTGGAAGACAGAGCTAGAAAAATTGCTCTGAGCACTAAGAGGTTGATATGTAGAGATGTCTCCTGTGGAGACCAGATGCCCTGGGTGGAGAGATCTTGTAGATGAGCCCCCCAACCCTTTGGGGAGGCATCTGTTGTAAGGGTTGCCTAGGGAAACATCTGTTGTAAGGGTTGCCTAGGGAAACACCTGTTGAAAGGGGGACCCCAGCAACAGATTTTGGGTGGACCTCCACCATTGGAGAGAGCAAAAAAGGCGACTGGAGGTTGCTATTTTGTCTGAAAGGCACCCTGTTGCCTGGGTCCATTGGGTGGACAAAGTCCATTGAGCTGCCCTCATGTGAAGGCGAGCATAGGGGACCACATGCATGGTGTATGCCATGTGGCCTAACAGTTGTAACATCTCTCGAGCAGTTAAATGGGACTTTAACTGAATCTGGGAGGCTAACTGCACCAAGCATAGGCAACGGGTCTGGGGAAGATAGGCCCTTGCAGTGGTGGTATCCAGTAAGGCCCCTATGAACTCCAGAGATTGAGTAGGAGTGAGATGGGATTTTGGGATGTTTATTACAAGTCCCAGATACTGAAGGATACGCCTTGTGCAGGCCAGGGAAGCCTGGGCCTCTGACTGGGAAGGAGCTCGAATGAGCCAGTCGTCCAGATATGGGAAGACAAATATTCCTAGAGTGCGTAAAAATGCAGCTACTACTGCCATGCATTTTGTGAACACCCTTGGTACAGAGGCCAGACCGAAGGGAAGCACTCTGCATTGATAGTGCTTTCCTTGGAAAAGGAACCGAAGGAACCTTCTGTGTGTTGGATGGATGAGGACATGGGTGTACGCATCCTTGAGATCTAGAGAACAAAGCCAGTCCTGACTCTGGAGATATGGAAGGAGAGTACCGAGAGAAGTCATCTTGAATTTCTCCTTGCACAGAAACTTGTTCAATTCTCTGAGATCTAATATGGGTCTGTAGCCCCCTGTTTTCTTTGGGATGAGAAAGTAGGGGGAGTAGAACCCTGAGCCCTGTTGAAGAAGGGGTACTTCTTCTATTGCCCCTTGGGCAAGAAGGGTAGCAATCTCCTGACCCAGAAAGTCGAGGAGAGATGTTGGAGAATTGAACTGTCTCACCATGGTGTGAGGGGGAAGGTTTAAGAAATGAAGCTTGTACCCTTTCCCTTATGATGGAGAGGGTCCATTGCTCTGCTGTGATTTGTTCCCATCTGGGAGCAAAGTGAGCTAACCTTCCTGGAATGGTGAGAGGCTCTGGATGTTCTAGAGTCAGAAAGGCTAAGTTCTCTAGTTGAAAGTCAAAGGCCCTGAGGAGGCTGAGGCTGTTGGGCCATAGCAGTCCTAGCAGCCTTAGGCTTGGCTTGTTTAGGTTGCTGCTGTCTCTTTGTAGCAAAACGACCTGCAGAAGATGCCTGCTGACCATAAGCAGAATAATATTTCCCTTTTTTGGGAAAAAATCCCTTTTTGAACATCCTTTTCTTAAAAGGAGCAGAAGTAGACTTTGAAAGTCTATCTAAAGCAGAATTTTCAGCATCCATCTGGGTGGCCTTTGCTTGCCAATCTTTGCCAAAAAGGTTTTCACCTGTACAAGGAAGGTTTCCTAGTCCATCCTGAACCCAGGGTTCCAAATCAGAAGCTTGTAACCAAGCAACTCTGCGTGCACCTATGGCAATAGCCGAGGCTCTGCTGGCACCTTCAAAAGAGTCAAAGGCTGCACAGCTGGAAAACTTGGAAACATCCTGGGCATGTTTGAGCCAGGTGAGAAACTCTTCCCTTTTATCTCCTGAAATAAAAGGAGACAAAGTTTGCAGATGATCTGTAACTTCTTTTAGAAACATCCCCATATAGAGACTATAGGAGTTGATTCTGGCAACAAGCATATTGGCCTGGAAAATTCTCCTGCCAAAGGCATCTAAGGTTCTGCATTCTCTTCCTGGAGGAGTAGAAGAGTGCCTTTTTGTACTCTTGATCTTCTTCATAGCAGACTCCACCACAATGGAGTGGTGAGGAAGCTGAGTCTTATGAAAGCCAGGACAAGGAGGAATACGATACATGGTGTCCAACCTACGAGAATGAGGGGAGGTGGTGAGAGGAGTCTCCCATATGCCCAACATGTGATCATAAAGAATCTCATGTATTGATAAAGTGGCTGCCTCTTTGGGAGCCTTAGGATATTGTAAAATATCTAATTTTTTGGCTCTAGGCTCTGTCTCAGGGGCCACTGATGGAAAGGCCCCTGGCCACTTCCCTAATGAAGTCTTGAAAAGACAAGTCTTCTGGAGGAGACATTCTCCTTTTTGGAGAAGAGGGCTCCTGAGGAAGGATCACCGATGCTTCGATAGAGGCCTCTGATTCATCAGAGTCTTCAGAGGAATCGAAGTATCGCCTATCTGGATGCTCCTGCAGAGCCTGATACACGTACCAGGTGGTATCGACATCGGGAGTGATCGGTACCGATTTGGTACCGATGGGCATCACAGAATAGTGTACCGCTGCAGTCGACACCGAAGCCGATATCAGCACCGGTGCCGGAGTTGGTACCGACAACGGAGTTTGTTGCAGTACCGAAGGCGTCGCAGCTTGTATGAATGCCGTGATGGCACGCTGCATGGTCAGAATATTCTGATCCATCGACGCCACCAATGTCTGGATGTCGGTACCAGTGGGATCCACCGGTACCCCAGAACATGGCAACAGGTGATCGGTCGAGGCCGAGCCATCGATGTCAACCTGTGACCCCATAGATAAAGCTTTGGAAGCCGGAGCCTCCCACCGGGGTAATTTTGCCGGTGCAGATTCCTCAAGAACAAGCCCGGAGGCATCTCGATACTTAGAGGGAGATCTACCCTTCGAGGACCGGCTGGACTTAAGTTTGGTTACCTGAGATCCATGGGAGGAAGAAGCAGCCCTGGAAGACGTCGATGCCACCGAAGCTGCATCAGAGGGAAACGGTACTGAGCTTGGCTGCTCGATTCTGTAGACCTCTTTTAGACATCATGGAACAGGACTCACAATCCATAAAGGAGTGGTCAGGACCTAAACATTTTAGACACCATTCATGGGTGTCAGTGACAGAAATAGTGCCGCTGCACTTCGTGCACTTTTTAAACCCGGAGGCGGGCTTTTCCATGAGGAAATATTTTCGTAGGCCTAAGGCCAAAGAAAGAAAAATGCACTGAAGTGAGAAAAACAGTAGTTATTTTATTTTATTTTTTTACAATAAAAAAAGAAAAGACCGGCGGTACTGGTCCTGCGTCGAGAAGGCAGACACGTGACCAAAGAAATAAAAGAAAATAAAGAAATTCTTCAGCGGTGACAGGAACACCACCTGCTGGCTCCGTGGAAAAGAAGAACTGGAGAGAGGCGGTTGGGAAAGGCGGGAAGGCAGCACGCAGGCACTGTGGGATGCTCCCAAAAGCTTTCCTTTTGGACGCTGGGGAGCGTTCCCGCACAGGCTCCGTCGGTACCGACGATACCCATATGTGAAGACTCATTCCTGCTTGTTCCTGGAGATCAGAGCTTACAACAGGTAACAGAACTTACAATTAACAATTAAAACGGAAACAGAATACATCATCATAACATGAGTATAGTTTTAGCACCTATAAGCAGATGTTATTTACAGTCAGTAGAGGGAGGAAGACAGCGGCAAGGCAATAGTGGTTATGTGACGTGGTCAAAGTATAGCTGAAAAAGATGTGTTTTTATTGCCTTTCTAAAGGTGGATAGGTCAGTGATAAGACGAACTGATGCAGGGAGGGAGTTCCAGACTTGAGGGCAAATAAAGTGAAGGCTCTACGCCTGATATATTGGGAGGTTTTACTGGCCAAAATGGGAATGGCGAGGGTATCTGCCATATTCATTCTCCTGCTTCTGCTGTCCAGTGTAGGAAAAAAGTCTTCTAAGGCGGTTGCAGAGAGCTGATGGAGGATTTTGAATGCAATCAGGAGAGTTTTATACTTGAAGCTCCCGGCTATCGGAAGCCAGTGAAGCTGCATTAGTAAAGGTGTCACATGCTCGTATTTGGAGACCCCGTAGATGGTTTGTGCAACAGTATTCATGGCCATTTGTAATGGATGGAGTGTGTGAGCAGGAAGACCATGTAGAATGATGTTAGTATAGTCAAAGTGAGGCATAATGATACCTTGGAAGACAGATCGGAAGTCAGTAGGTTCAAGTAGTGGTCTAAGCTGACGGAGGGAGCGGATTTTAAGGTAGACAGCCTTGGTGATATTGTTTATGTGTGATTCCAAGTTCAGGTGCTGGTCCCGAATGAACATCAGGAAGGAGGTGTCTTCGGGTGGCGAGTGACACTTGAACGCGGGCAGTGAGGGGTCCGACGGAAGATACTGGTAGGTACAGATTTCCGGGGAGGTGTCCTCATCGGACTCCCACTCCGAGAAATCGGTCGAGGAGTCCGAGCTGGGCAGATCGCCATGTCCAATGGCTGGTGCCCGCGGCCCTGAACAACCTCGCCTCCGAGAAACGGGAGGGCAAGCGAGACCGACGTCGAGGACCCTCATGAGGTTCTCGGGGGTTTCCTGGACGGATTTGGGTGTCCCATGCGAGGGGACCCACGGTCTCTGTGCGTGAGTCAGCAAAGCTGGCTGTAAGCGCCTGCTGGGAAGCAATGAACACAGAAATGCTGCGTTCTAGCGCCAGCATGCGGGACTCCCATGCGGGTGTGGGGCCCTGCGGCGCCAATCCTGGGATCACCGGGTCGGGCGTCGAGGGGATTCCTCACCGGGATGACCCTCAGGAGACCGGGCGCCTTCGCCGGAGGCCTCTGCTTCTGTGCGGGGTACCTTGCGGGGCCTCTCCCTGTTCGATTCTCGGGAATGCCGAAGGGGGCTAAGCGACCGGGCGCGGGAGTGCTCACGCTTGTTGGGGGCCCTCAACAGTGACTTCAAGGCCGCCTCCTTTTTGCGCCGCTCTACCTCAGCTGACCCCTGGTTGGCGTGCCGCTGAGAGCGCGGGGCCGCGGGGGGGGGGGGGACCTACTGGGGGAGAGACGACCGAGGGTGCCATCGGGGACTCCGAGGCGGCCTTTCGGAAAATGTCTGGACTTCTGCTTACGGCTGAGCAGGGCCTTAGAGGACATTTTCTTGCAGAGCGAACAGAGCTCTGGATCATGGTCAGCTCCGAGGCATTGCAGACAACAGTCATGAGTGTCCGTAAGTGACATGTTACTAGAGCATCTATTGCATTTTTTGAATCCGGTGGCTAGGGGGGGCAAAAATGGCCCCTGCGAGGTTGAAGACCCACGCGGCCAGCGGTTAGAGAAGAAAAAAGGGCGCAAAGCCCATAATGAAAAAATGAACTAAGTATCCCCGACAGATCCAAAAATAGAGTAGGGGGAAGGACGGGTAGAGGACCGGTGTAAACGGAAAATGGAGAAGCCTGTAAGGCGAAAAAACAAAACTTTTTCCGAGGGACTGACTTCTTGCTTGTTCCTGGAGAACTAGTCCTAGATTAAGAAAGTGCCATTAAGCTGCAGAATTTGTTGCTGGAGGATGCCATCAAAGTTAGTTAGCATAGGTAGGTTTTAAAAATGGTTTGGATGAGTTTCTGAAGGATACCTCTGTAAATAATCATCAGGTAGATAGATATTTCTGTGAGCGAATATAGAAGAGTCTTCCTTTTTGGAATCTTTCAGGTACTTCTAAGTGATGCGGACCGGCCACTGCCTGATACAGGATGATGGGCTCGATGTACCACTGGATTGGCCCAGCATGGCACTTTTTGTGTTTCTCACACTTACATACATAGTCTCTCTCACACAAACCCACACATTCATAAGATGCACCATACTGGGTCAGACCAAGGGTCCATCAAACCCAGTATCCTGGTTTACAGCAGCAGCCAATCCAGGTCACAAGTACACACAAATATATAGCTAGACTCTCTGTATTATTTTTATGTATTTTAGGTTGGTTTACTGTTTGCAAACCACAATGCGTGCATATGCAGAACTATGGTATATAAATACCCATGTACATCTACACATCTAATCAAAAACTCATCTCTCCCTTCATCAGTCTCGCCCCACTTTCAGGTTTACCGTCCCCTCCTTGCATTGCAGCATGTCACTTTCTCTCCAATTCCCCCTCTGGGTCTCCTATGCAATCAGAACACTAGCAGGCCAGCAACAAAGGGCACAAGGTAAGGAGCACTCTGATGATCTAGCTGGCTGTGTCCAGAGGACTGGCTTGAGAACCCCTCCTCTAAAGTGACAGGTGACACAGTCAATAGCATTCACCATTGTCTATTTACACACAACCACCAAATCCCCATGTAGGAAAAGACCAAGCCTAGACCAGTTTGTCTAGAAATTTCTAGAAAATTCATGTACTTAAAAACAAGTTTAATCCCATTTTCAGATTCTCTTGAAAATATTCTAACTTACAACCAGAATAAAAATTTTATCCATTTTTTCATTTCAAAGCTAGTTCTGCACAATTTTATTTGTGGTAACATTTCTCTGCAAAATATAATTCTATTTTAAAGCTTAATCTCCCAGTTTTGAGTAAAATACAATTTGTATGCATGAGTGTGGTAAAGAATTTGCTGATGTCTCAATTCTGGTTCCATCAGCCCTTATATATCCTCTTAATCCATCAAGCTTTTCCTCTTTACTCTACTTGGGTGAGACAGAACCAGAAGCTGTCTAATAAGCTTTTCATCATCTTTTATGTTTTCTCTGTTTTATTATTTTCAGCAAATAAAAACAAAGATATTACAATGCCATGTGTTATTTTGGAGCCTTATGATACAGACTGGTAGAAGTTGGTCATCTCAAAATAGAAGGAAGCAGCATAAATCTGCCACTAGGGTCTTCATTTTTTCCACCCATCTTCTCCTTATGTTAATACAAATAAACTTAAAAGTTCACAGAATTTGACAGATATTAACAATGATGAAATTAGACTTACCTGCTAATTGTTGTTCCTTGAGGAACTCCAGTCCAGTCCTGCACCACTGGGTTTAACACCTCCTCCAGCAGCTTGGAGACTGAGTAATGTCATTCTTTTGATGACACTGGTACTAATACCACAGGGACCGCCTCCTCGCTCCAGTAACCTATTGACAAAGCAGACTCACCAGAGCAACAATTAAGTAGCAAACATTATAATGCAATATTTCTAACTGTAACTATTAAGTTAAGGTATGGGCAAAAATATTTCCCATTCCTACCAACCTGAACGCTTACATGCTTTGCACTGTATAGGGCCGCCCTCCCCCCTTCCCAGAGGATCTGACCCTTTGCGAGCCCCCATTTCCTTAACCTCCCCATATGGACCTTAAGCCTCATCGCTGCTTCTCCAGCTGCTCAAGTGAAATAGAACCTCTCTTTGCTTCAGGCTATAGTCCAAATAAAACTACATCAGGGAGGGATACGGGACCGGTTTGGAGTTCCTCAAGGAACAACAATTAGCAGGTAAGTCTAATTTCACCTTCCTTATCGTCTCTCCAGTCCAGTCCCGAACCTCTGGGGATTTTATTTATTTAACTTTTCTTCTATACCGCGCTATTCATATCAGTGCAGTGTACATCAAACAAAATCCTATACCATGCAGTCGGACCGCATAGTATTTACAGTGAACAGGGATTAAAACTTGGATATAACTTGGGTAACTTTCTACAGTTTATTTACATCGATGCCTATACTTTCCTGCTGTAGACTATTCAGGGCTGGGCAGGTTGCACTGGCTAACCGTTATCTTGCTCTGGTTTCTACCGCTGGTTTCTGGGTAGTGTCTTATGAACAGGTGATGCTTCAGTGCCTTCCTGAATTGGGTCAGGTTAGTGATGGCACGCATGTCTGTGGGGAGGGCATTCCAGGCTCTAGGGATGTAACAGAGCAGTGATAAAATTCAACGGGAGGGACCTGCTAGACTAGCCTGAAGCATCGCTGATCCAAAAGAAGTATCCCTTTCTGCCTGACCGTCCAGCCGGTAATGCTTGACAAAAGAATTTAAGGACGACCAAGTAGCCGCCTTACAAATTTCAACAACCGGAACTAAACTGTACTCGGCCCACGACGCCGCTTGCGCTCTAGTCGAATGAGCTCTAAGGCCTTCCGGTACTGCCTTACCCTTCAACATGTACGCTGACCCAATAGCCTCTTTGATCCATCTGGCAATGGAAGCTTTTGCCGCTGCTTCCCCTTTCCTTGTCCCCCAAAGAGGACAAACAGCCTCTCCATTTTGCGGAAACCTGACGTTCTGCGCAAATACCTTTTTAACGCTTGCTGGACGTCTAGTAAATGCAACTTCTCCGAATGCTCATCTTTACTGTCGGCCCTAAAAACCGGCAAAGACACTACTTGATTCACATGGAAAACTGACACTACTTTGGGCAAAAAGGATGGGACTGGCCTCAATATCACCTTGCTATCAATAAAAGGACAGAAAAGGTTCCTGGCAAGATAAAGCTTGTAATTCTGAAATCCTCCGAGCCGAACATATCACCACTAGAAAGACCATTTTAAGAGTAAGGTCCTTTATCAATGCCCTTGGCAGAGGCTCAAAAGGCTCGCGTACCAATGCCTCTAGAACCAACTGAAGATCCCACGTCGGAATAGACGGCCTACATGGCAGTCTCAAAAGAGACATCTCTCTCAAAAAATGTTTAATATCCGAATGCACTCCCAGCGCCTCCCCTTTTATTTTATCTCTAAAACAGGATAGCGCTGCCAAATGCACTCTCAATGTTGCTGACGCTAAACCTTTATCAAAGCTATCCTGCAAGAAAGCTAGAATCTGAGCAACCGACGCTTTCAACGCTTCTACACTCTTGTCCGCACACCATGCCTCAAAAATACGCCAGACACGAACATATGCTAAAGAGGTAGATCTCCGCCTTGCCCTCAACAAGGTGGAAATCACCGCTGAAGAGTGTCCTCTCGCTGTCAGCCTTGCCCTTTCAAGAGCCAAGCCGCAAGCGAGAATCTATCCACTTGAGGCATGCGCAGCGGACCCTGGAACAATAGGTCCTTCCGAATCGGAAGACGCCATGGACGCTCCACTAAGAGTCTAATTAGATCCGCATACCACGGCCGCCTCGGCCAATCCGGTGCGATCAAAATAACCTGCCCTCTGTGCACTTCTATTTGTTGAAGTACCCGACCTATCAACACCCAAGGTGGAAACACGTACAGGAGCTGTTCTTCTGGCCACCTTTGTATGAGAGCATCTAGACCTTCCGACATTCTCTCTCTCCTTCTGCTGAAAAATCTGTTGGCCTTTACCGACTCGTAAATCACCATCAGATCCATTTCTGGCATCCCCCAACGGCGCACCACCATCTCGAATACCTCCGGATGCAGAACCCACTCTCCCGGGTCCACTTTTACCTGACTCAGAAAATCGGCTTCCACATTGTCTACTCCCGCTACATATGATGCCAACAGAGCTGCCAGGTTTTGTTCGGTCCAATCAAACAGCTGTTCGGCCTCTGCCTCCAGCACTGCTGGTGCCCCCTTGGTGATTGATGTAGGGCACAGCGGTCACGTTGTCAGACAGCAGACAGCACTTGAATTGCCTTTCCCTGCAACCAAGATTGAAAGGCTTGAAGTGCTAGCGTTACCGCTCTCAACTCCAATCTGTTGGCTGACCAAACCTTCTCCATCTCGGTCCACTGTCCTTGCATGAAACTTCCTTCGAAGTGTGCACCCCAGCCCAGGAGATTGGCATCCGTTGTTAGATAGCTCCAGGCGGGTGATTACAATGGCATTCCCTCTATCAGCCCCCCTGGACACAACCACCACTGAAGGGTTTGACGCATCTCCGGTGGACAGGGCAGTTTCTGAGACAATGGATCCTCTTGGTGCGACCTCCTTCTGAGCAATGATCTCTGCCATGGATGCATGTGGACCCTTGCCCACGGTACTAGCTCAAGCGTCGCTGCCATGGTACCGAGCAGCTGCAGATAATGCCATGCCGTGGGATTAGTCCTTCCCAGAAATCTGCGGACTAACTTCCTTAACCCCTGCACCCGCAGCTGTGGTAGAAATAGCCTTCCTACGCTGGTATCAAAGTGCATGCCCAGGTTCTCCAGACTCTGCGACGGGTTCAACCTGCTCTTTGCCATATTGACTACCCAGCCTAGAATCTGTAACAACTCTACCACTCTGGCTGTAGACAACGCGCTCTCTCTTCTGGACTTCTTTTGCATCAACCAGTCGTCCAGATAAGGGTGAACTAAAACCCACTCTCTTCTTAATGCCGCCGCCGCCACTACTACCATCACCTTGGTGAAGGTTCGTGGAGCTGTTGCTAACTCAAACGGCAACGCCCAGAACTGACAATGTCCCATGGGAACCGCAAGTCTGAGAAACCTCTGATGTTCCAGTTGAATCGGAATGTGCAGATAAGCTTCCGACAAATCCAACGAACTCAAACTCTCCTTTCCTTACGGCTACGATGACCGATCTTAGAGTTTCCATATGAAAGTGAGTTACCCGGAGACAGTGATTTACTCTCTTGAGATCTAAAATTGGCCTATAAGAGCCTTCCTTTTTTGGTACCACAAAGTATATGGAGTATTGACCGTAGCCGCACTGGTCCGGAGGTACCGTCACCACTGAGTTGAGGTTCAGTAGCCTGTTCAAGGTCTCCTGTACCGCTGCGTATTTGCCGCAGGCTTTGCAAGGGGATTGAACATAAGAATCGACCACCGGGCATTGAAAATCTAGCGCATATCCTTCTCGAATGACCTACAACACTGGATAAAAATCCCGTAGCTGACCCCCCATGGGCATCTGCCCTACCTGGGTCCCCCCTGGCTTCATTGAGACTTTCTAAGGTTCAAGAAGGCGGAGGCCGCAAATCCTCTGCCTGCTCCACGAAATCCCTGATACCTATAAGGGGCACACCCCCTTTGAAATTGTACGAATCGTGGGGAACAAAAATGGCAAAACTCCCTCTGCTGACCCTTGGTCGCTGGGATCGGACGTCCCTGCTTCTGCTTGTCCTCAGGCAGCCTTCTGCCCTTGGACTCTCCTAGATCCTTTACCAATTTCTCCAAATCCTCTCCAAAAAGTAGCTTACCCATGAAAGGAAGCTTACCAAGCCTTGCCTTGGAGGAACCATCTGCCGCCCAATTGCACAGCCAAAGATACCGTCTTGCTGCTATTACAGATGCCATACTTTTTGATAGACCTCGAATGAGGTCATAATGAATGTCGGCCAAATAAGCAGCCCCGGACTCCAACCTGGCCGCCTCTCCGGTCAACTCCTCCATCTGCTCACCACTAATCCACTGAGACCAGCGAAGACAGGCTCTAGCCACCCATGCTCCACAAATAGATGCTTGAATGGATAGAACACAGACATCAAAAACCTGCTTCAACAAGGTGTCGAGCTTCCTGTCTTGTGCATCCTTGAGAGCGGCACTACCTTTGACCGGCATTGTGGTCTTCCTGGTAACCGCCGAGACCGCTGCATCTACCTTTGGAGACCTAAATAGTTCACGATCCTGGTCCACTAAGGGATAAAGGCGTGCCATAACCCTGGACCCCTTAAGACCTGCCTTGGGTATGGTCCCATTCCTCCTGAATCATCTCCCGCACTACTCTGTGCACCAGGAAGGCCTTTTGGGTCTTCCGAAAAGCCTGCAACAACGGATCTTCCAAGGTGGCATCCTCTGCCGGCCCAGTGGACGGCATATTAAGTGCCTTAAGCGTTTCCTCAATCAGCACCGGCAATTCGTCCTGCCTGAATATAAGAATCACTCTAGCTTGATCTTCCTGCTCTGTGAGCTCTCCTTCTTCTAAGTCTTCTTCTATCTCTAAGTCCGGATCCACTTCCTCCGAGAGTATGTCCTCAGATACTCCGACGGCTCCGGCCGGTCCTTACTTGTCCTCGGCTTTTTACAAAGGGCTGCAATAATCCCTAATCCAAGGGGTGTCCCCGGACGTTTTGCACCTGGTTCCCCCTTTGCAGGACCACTTCCTGGCCCTTTCTGAACGCCACCGAAGGCCTGCTGAAGAAGTGACACAAACTCTGGGGAAAACAACGCTGCCAATCCCCCAGGCAAGAGCGATAGAGAAGGGACGAGATCCGGAGCGGAGGAAGGCCCTGCCACCGCCTCTAGAGGTGGTAAAGGGGGGAGGAAACCGGCTCCGGGTGGGCTAAAGTTGCCTCTTTCTGCTTTTCTATACCTACGTCCAAGGCCTGCTCCATTGAAGTTGCTTCTTGGACGCACCCCTTACACATGCCTGTATCTGATACTGTTCCCCTTCGAGTGCCACAGACCAAGCACTGTGGCTTAGAAGGCATCCTGTTTAGGTAATTACTCTCTCTTGCCACACTGCCCCCTAAGCTGAGGATCTGAAGAGTTAACACACTGCCACTTCTTAAAGGCAGTACTGATAGCTTCTGCTGTGGCCAAAAAGGGAAACTTTTTTTTTTTAAACACTCAGATCTATGTGGAGCTAACCTCAAAGCCCCCTTAGCTGAAATCCACTAGCCGAATCGAAAAACGAAGCTTCCACAGCCACCGGGCCCTTCTTGACGTCCCGAACTGAAAGAAAATGAAACAGTCGGTTCCTGCGCTTTTACCACACATCTCGGCCTGTGCTAATGCACGACCCGAACAAGCGCTTCACCTAACGGCCGCCACTGCTAGTCTTAGCTCTGCCTTACCTCACTCTGGCCGGAATAATGGCATCGGCGTCAGGCGAGACATGCAGACTGAAGGAGCAACTGCTGCAGCGAACACCGGTCTCTCCACCCGATCAGACGGGGAGTCCCCACGGTGCGCTGCGATCCTCAGAGCACCGGCTCCTCACCCATTAACGTGGGTTCGGGAGCCGGAGCACCTCTTCTGGCTTCTTCTTGATCTCCTGTCTGCTAGCAAACGCTAGGAGGAGGGGGGGGGGAGGGGGGCACCCCTCAGCACAGCCCACTCTCTCTCTTTATTTTTGTTTTTATTTTTTTAAATTTACTTCAAACTTAAACCAAACAAACTATATAAACTATCTAGACTCCTTAATCGTCCCTCAAGTGAGCCCTGAATCTCTGGGCTCATCTCCCTCCGGCTGCTTGGAGACTGAGATAACAGGAGCGAGGAGGCGGTCCCTGTGGTATTAGTACCAGTGTCATCAAAAGAGTGACGTTACTCAGTCTCCAAGCTGCTGGAGGAGGTGCTAAACCCAGAGGTTCGGGGCTAGACTGGAGAGACGATAAGGAATGGACTCATGGTTTTAATTTTGTGCCCTATTTATTTGCTACTTATTGTTCTCTGTATTGTTGTTATGCTTTCCTTTCTTTTCTATTATTTTTGGCGTTCCTTTTCCGTAGTTTGCAGTGCTGCCTTTTTATATTGTTTGTACACCGCTTAAATGTTTTTAACGTAAGCGGTCTATCAAGTATGGAATAAAGTTAAAGTTATTCCAACATATACTGTTTATACCAAAATATGTCTAGTGAAAGGGAGTAGACAGCTAGTGCCTGCAGTTTCAGTAGATCCACTTATTAATATGCATGAAATATTTTTGCGTACAGAAACAATGCACACAAATATACCTCATACACAATCATAGTGCAACATCTGAAAACCAGACCTGTCTGCAGTATTCAGTGACTGGCGTAGGCGGATTCCCGATTTCAGAATCACCTCCTTAGACAGGAAGTGATTGATGACAATGCAGAGTGGACATAACCCTGTAGGAGAGTACAGAGACCATGACAACACGATATACTATAGAATATTGAACACAAATTATCTGGGAGACAAGAGACTCATCAATTACTGGAAATGACAACTGAATCTTGTTCAGTTATCTCAAAACCACTGGTAAAATCATATGAACAACATTCTTCACTTACCTAGGTGAACTCTGCCAATAATCTTCTGTGTGCCCACGCCCTTGGCAATTCCTGCCCACCGCCTGTCAACCAGTCTCATTATGTGACACCTCTCAGCACAAGCCTGGCTCATTATGGTCATCTGAGCACCTGCCACAATACAGCAAATAAAAAAGGTGACGTGGGAACATCCATGCATGCAGAGCACACTTCCCTGTATCGGTGCTGTCACCCCTTGAGAAATTTATCATCCTGCTTGGTGACAGACTTTTAAATCCCAACATCGGAAAAAGCCCACACTATCGACAGAAAATTATGGGAACCTTTTAGTTACCAATGGCAATATGACAACCAGAAATTTCACACCATGGTTCAGACAACAGTGCTGCCCAAGTTGGGAGATTGGCTATAGCTGGTTCAGACAAGGTTGTGCCTGGCTCAGGGGGTTGGCAATAATTGGCTCAGATAAGGCTCCATGGATAATATGTCTGTTTTCACAGTACAGCATGTTGTAAGAAAACTACTTAAATCTCTGAACAGCAGCAATATATATACAGGCTGAGGAACAAAAGAGGGGTGGTTATATGAGAGACACATTCAAATGGCTAATAAAAAAAAAAGGCACGAGGCAAGAATTTTTCAATAGAAAGGACATTCTAGAAAAAAGGTGCCATAATATAAGGCTGGAAGACTCAGGGGCAAGGTAAGAAAATGCTTTCTCATAAATTAAAATGGATGCATGGAACAGCAATGGAGACCGCAGGGGTGAAAGATGATGGAAATTCAGTGAGGAAGAAGCAGCTAGAGATGAAGTGGGACTGACACTATTAACAATAAAAAGGAAAACTTAGCAGTCTCGATGAACCTGTAGAGCGTTCATGAGACTAGCTGGGGGGAAAGCATGCACACAGTTTTGAATTCTGTTTTTCATACAAGAACTAAGTACAAAAAAAGCATTATAATAAACTCCTCAGTCTTCAGAAAGAAACACCTCAATGTTTATATTTTTCTACAGATAAAGAGCAGGGATACCACTGAGTCTGATTACTGGAAGGACCAAGTAGTTACTACAGGTCCATTTATTTTTAGCTGCATAAGTCGTCTGTGTATGGCATCACCTAGTATCGCTGGGGTATGTAGAATGCTTTGTCTTTTTATGTTGTATTTAAAATGATCATTTGTAGTTTCACTAATCTAGGTAAGACTATATGCTATTAACCTCTGGCAGTTTTTTTTTACTTGCCACAGCATGAACTGAAAATTTCATATGACTTCACATTCCATGCTTCCAAAAAGCTGAGAACGCTCAGTCTTCACACTGATATGCTGAAGGGATGATCTCTGAAAAGTCTGTGGAAACCTGGTAGCTCACAGGACACTACAGCAGAATGCAGTCTAACTCCCTCTTCCCTTCAAGTGAGCTCACGTTACACAGAATTTCATGATCCCTGCATTTGTGATCTTTATGTACATGTCCTCACCAGAAGATGTCACTCAGCTACTGCTCTGAATCATTCACAGCAAAGTCATCAGCTCGGGCTCAGAATGCCCCTACACTTCACTCAAATGTGTTACACATTTATTTGACATTTTTAAATCTCACCACTAGGCACTTGTGTATGGCATCAGAAAGAGCAGTGGGAGCGTTATGGGATGATTCTCTATAACAAAGTAATTGCTAATTAAGAGTTTTGAAGGGCTGACATGCTGATACACAGATGGTCAAAATGATGCAAACTCACCAAGGGTAATGCCAAGGTTTACGCAGAGCAAGTTACAGAATAATGCAAATGCCTTAGACTCCCTTTCGCATCATATTTTTACCTCTTCACCCTGTCTCCATTGGCATTCCATGCGTCCTTTCCTTCTTAATTATGTAGTTAAAAAAAGGGAGGGGGGGATTTGGGAAGGACTAAGTCATGCTATATTACTCTTTCCTCTAGAGTATTTTAAAAGTGGAAGAGATCTGGGGTGAGAATATTCTCGGATAAACAGTGAATCTGCAAGGTGGAAATGGATTTTGCACTGTTATGTGACTTCGCTCACCAGATCAGGCTATTCCATTTACTCCATTCTCATTACAAAAAGAGGGGGAATTACCGGAGTCAACAAAGGCTTTCACTGGATATCCGTTCACTTTGCAGTTAATGTACAGCATCACCACCTGGCCAAAGCTCTCCGGAGCCTCCTCCATAGCAATGGTCATGTTCTCCTCAATGTTCTGCTGCCTGCAGCACACAAAGCAGAATTGAAAACACACTTCTGACTCACATTCATATGCAGCTACCAGGTGCAGGCCACATGGAAAGGTGTTCTAGACAGTGCTGCACCGCACCCTCATTTGCCCAGAGGGAGGGAGGTTTTCACTGCAGGTTTAGGGACGGAGTGTAGAACAGGGAAAATAATGCATGCTATGTAAGACATCTCTTTGAAGGGAGTCACAGAGGGCAGGGAGAGGTGGTGTAGGAGAGGACAGGGACTGAAAAACTAAACTCCTGCAACACAAAAGGAAGGTGGTGTCATCTGACGGCTAGAGGAAAAGTCCTCTTAAGCAGGGGCTCACACCCTGCTTTCCCACTGGGAGAGTCATTTTATCTCCCAATGTATTAGCCAAGCTTATGTATAATCAGGTTGTGATAGTCTACATCCCCCTCAGGTCAAACACTGATAGCAAAGGTAGACTAATAAGTGACTAGATGTCCACCCACACGACACTGCAATGAGTGACACTCATGCTCAGGTCACTAAGAACATAAATGCCATACTGGGACAAACCTCTGGTCCATGAAGCCGAATATCCTGTTCCTGGCAGTGGCCAAGCCAAGTTCTTTAAAAGTAAAAATCCATCTCCTAGTGATCACCCCAGCACCCAACAGAAGAGATAGCTTTTCCCAAGTCTACCTGCTACGGTGAAATTTTACGTACCATAATTTCCTTTCCTGGAGTCCTGCTAAATCAGTCCAGACAAGTGGGTTATCTCCCCCTGCCAGAAGCGGATGGAGACAGAAAACAGTAGAACTGCCATGACATCATCACTACCTCTAAACAACCCCAAAAATGTGACATATACATATTGATTTGTCTGTGCAGCGCTGCATACGTCTGGTAACACTATACAAATGCTCAGTAGTAGTAGTAGTAGTAGTAGTGATCAACTACTCAAACCACACTAAACACTGACTACTGCTCCCAACGCCTGAAAACATACACAAAAATGTTTTTTGTAAAAGAGGTCTCAGAATGAGGCACCCTGAACATGCAGGTTTACCATCATAGTGTGCTCCCATACAAAGTCTTTCATCGACCACTTTGCTTTTTATCAAACAATGTCTTTATGTATGTATGCAAACATGCACCCAGCTCTACACGCACATAGTGAAAAAAATTACTTAGCTTAATAGCTTTGTGTTCCGCTTCATTTCAGGAAATGGATGAATGAGGCTGCTCCCTACTCGACTCAAGTTTCTCCTTTCTGGCTGCTTTAGGAGAAAGGGAACAGTTGTATGCCACATTCAATGCTGAATTCCTGCCACAAAATGGTGTCGCTTTAAATCAAATGGGCTCACTTCTGGGTTAAAAAGGATCCTGCAACTAAACGTAAAAATGTAATGATATTATAGTCATAGACAGCCATTCCAGCTCTTCATTTAACCCTTGATGTTGCAAACTCAAGTTAAAAATCCAACGCTGTTCTATGTGGGTCAACACCCGATCTCTGTCTCCAGCAAAATGTTCAGATAAGTGATCAATAACAAACCATCGTGCATGCCCTCATTGGCGGCCCGTATCTTGCCAATGCCGAACGAGAGGGACCGTCAATACTGCAGATGCAATGTGCGATTTGCGTTCAATCGAGTCTGGACTGCCTTGTTTTTTTCCCTATGTTAATTTTATCACAGGGGCATATAAATCACATATACAACCCATTTAGTCAAACAATTAGTAGTATGATGTAAGGTATAATAGTGACCTGTCAATGGGCGAGTCCAATTAGTGAGAATCAGAGACAAACTACACACTGAACATTTCCCACATGGGAAATGCAAGCTGCTGGAAACCACTGTGCCACAGTCTCTGATAAAATCACAATGAATTATCTGATCCTGTAGATATCTGCCATGACTGTAGGCTACACAGGGTCTGTTACGAAAACCCTGATAAGAGCCAGTACCTATAAATACATTTAGACATTGTCACTGCTTGATCAGAGTATCGAACCACTCAGATATGTTTAACCATTTGAGTGTTCTTCTGTAAAAATCAGCTCTATTAGCATACCAAGCTCTTAAATAAGCCGCGTTAACTATTCTGCAAGGATAATCCCCATTTCAGGAAACGTTGAGCCAATATATTTGCTTGCATGAAGTCTGAAACATCTGAGAAGATCCTCAGATGCCGCAAAAACTGACCAATGGGGAGGCCTCGTTTCGATTTAGGTGGACGGTGACTCAAATTTCAAAAAACTATTGCAATCCACCAATTTCTGATATGAAGTTGTAGATAAGCCTTCTGTCTTCGCTATCATCACGTCCAAGATATAGCATAGTTAGTTACTCACCTGTAAGAGGTGATTTCTGGGAACAGCAGTAATCAGTCTTCACATATGGGTATCATTGGTATTGACAGAGCACGCGTGGAAACGCTCCTCAGCATCCAGTAGGAAAGCCTTTGAGAGCACGCCAC
Source organism: Ichthyophis bannanicus (assembly GCA_033557465.1). NCBI lineage: Eukaryota > Metazoa > Chordata > Amphibia > Gymnophiona > Ichthyophiidae > Ichthyophis > Ichthyophis bannanicus. The sequence continues at coordinate 25,936,252 of CM066042.1, forward strand.
TACACCTGGTCATCTGCCCTCCCGCCTTCCCAACTCCTCTCCTCAATTGAGTTTGTAGCTGAGAAAAGAGGAAAAGTATACCCAACAACTCCTAGGGAAGAGGGTGGGTTCTGAAGACTGATTCCTGCTGTTCCTGGCCCTCACATTGTGAACGGTAACGTAAACCTCAAGAGAGAGAGCATAGGCAAAGGAAATGCAGCCGGCAATCCAAATGGATAGGTTGCATTTCGACACAGGAAGACCTAAATGGCTTGGGTCAAAGAAAATAAATAATTGAGAGGATTTCCTAAAATCCTTGATCCCGTCTAAGTAGTAAGCAAGAGCTCGCTTGCAATCCAAGGTATGCAATACGGTCTCAGCTCTTGAAGAATGTGGCTGGGGAAAGAAGACTGGTAGAAATGACAGATTGGTTGAGATGAAAAGTTGAAACTACTTTTGGAAGGAAGTGTGGATGAGTACGGAGAACTACCTTACCATGGTGGAATCGAGTGTAGAGGGGAGTTCTGCCACCAAAGCCTGTAATTCACTAATGAGAAGAGCTGAGGTGAGGGCAATGAGGAATATGACCTTCCATAAGAGTTTCAGAGAAGTGATAACCAGAGCTCAAATGGGGCTTTTAGAAGCTGTGCTAGGACCATGTTGAGGTCTCAAGTCACCGGCGGTGGTTTGATTGGTGGCTTGGAAAGCAGAAGACCCAGCATGAATCGCGAGGAAATAGGATGCCTATCCAGTGGGTTGTGAAAGGCAGCGATGGCACCGAGATAAACTCTAAAAGAGTTAGTCTTAAGTCCTGTGGAAGACAAGTGGAGAAGATATTGTAGAAGATGCTCCACTGGGCAATTAGAAGACTTAATTTGCTGTGGGGTGCACCAGAGGGTGAACCGCCGCCATTTGAAGGCATAAGAACGTCTGGTAGACGGCTTGCGGGAAACAAGCAAGATGTCCCTGACCGGTGGAGGGAGGTCAAGGTCATCAAAGATCATGCCTTCAGCAGCCATGCTGTGAGACGGAGGGCTTGTGGATTGGGATGGAGGAGTTGTCCCTGATCCTGAGAGAGGTGGTCAGGGGCATGACTCAAATTGAGGGGTGGAGTCTGTGCTAGACAAAGCAGCAGAGGAAACCACGGCTGATAGGGCCAATAAGGGGTTATCAGAATCATGGAGCCCTTGTCGGCCTGCAGTTTGAATAGAGTTTCAGGTATCGGGGGGGAAGGGGGGGTGGCGGGAATGCGTAAAGAAGGCCCATGCCCCAATGAAGGAGAAAGGTGTCCGCTGCCAGACTGTGTTTGGAGGGAATCCTTGAGCAAAAAGCGGAAGACACGTTTTCTCTGGAGAGGCAAATGGATCTATTCTGGGGGTCCCCCAGATACTGAAGATCCAAGATGCCGTGTGTCCTGATGCAGCGTCCACTTGTGTGGATGGAGAATCTGGCTGAGTCTGTTCACAAGGGCATTGAGTTCATCTGGGAGATACACTGCTCGGAGATGGATGCAGTGTGTAATGGCAAAAGACCAGAGACGAAGGGCTTCTTGGCAGAGGGGATAAGAACCCGTTCTCCCTGCTTGTTCATGTAGAACATGGCTACTTGGTTGTTTGAACTAAGACGTGTTTGCCCGAAAGTTGGGGTTGAAAAACCCGAAGGGCATTGGTGAGAGCATGAAGCTCTAGGAGACTGATCTGCATTTGAGGTTCTTGTGCTGTCCACTGCCCCTGTGTAGAGAGGCTGCCCAGATGTGCTTCCCATCCTAGCTTGGATGCATCCATAATTAGGGTGCATTGAGGTGGAAGCATCTGAAAAGGTGACCCTCCTAGAAGATTTTGGGGGAGCACCATCAGTGAAGGGAGTTGACAAGAGGAGGAATGATAGAAATGTGGCTGAGACACACCCGGTCGTCTCAGTCCACTGGCACGATAGGATCCATTGGGCATGTATCATGTGAGGGTGGGCATATGGGACCATGTGGACTGTGGAGGCCATGTGTCCCAGAAAATGCAGCATGTCTTGAGCTGTCACAGCAGTTTGACCTTGCATTGCGAGGGCCAGCTCGATAAGATGAGCAGAGTGGTCCTGAGGAAGGAAAGCTCATCCTTGATGTGCGTCTAAAATTGCTCCGATGAACTCGAGTTGCTGGGATGGAACTAGGTGAGACTTTGGAAAGTTTAGCACAAAGCCCAGACTTTGGAGCACCATGATGGTGTGAGAAAGTGACTGTTTTACAATCTCTGGGGATTCTTCCCTTATCAGCCAGTCAATTAAGTAGGGGAAGACAAAGACCCTCAAATTATGCTGGTATGCTGCGATCACTGTCATGCATTTTGTGAATATTCTGGGTGTGGACGATAGCCCGAAAGGGAGCACCTGGTACTGGTAATGGATTTGCTGAACTCAAAAGCACAGATACTGTCTGTGGTGAAGGTGGATCAGCAAATGGGTGTAAGCCTCCTTGAGGTCTTGAGAACATAGCCAGTTGTGCCTCAAGGTACAGCAGAAGGGTTCGAAGGGAAATCATTCTGAACTTTTCCTGAACAAGGAATTTGTCGAGATCTCTCAGATCTAGAATTGGTCTGAAGCCTCCTGCTTTCTTGGGAAGAAGAGAGTTTAGGAGCTCCCCCCTGGGCAGGGGGAACTCTTTTGACTGCCCCTTGGGCTAGCCACCTCTGAAGACAGGAGATTGGTCTGCAAAGGATTTGCAGGATAATCTCTTGTGGAGGTGGTTGCAGGCAAGTTTTGAAAGTGAAACACATAGCCCCCTTGGACAATGCTGAGAGGCCATTTCTCTGATGTAAATGAGATGCCACCTATGGGCATAAGCCAAACATCTGCCTGCTACTTGCAGGGGCTGGGGTTCTTGCAGAGGCGGAGTAGCTATGCTCTCTAGTAAGGAGTCAAAAACCAAGTGCTGGCCTGGGCTGAGCAGCTGGCTGACGTTTAGGGCCCTTGGTCTTCTTAGGTTGGTGAGTACCTTAAGGCCTTTGCTGCTGCTGTTGATAGGAAGTAGAGGGATGGTATGAAGAGCAATATTGCGTCTTCCTGGTATAGGAAGGCTTCTTGGAAGTAGTTTTCGCCCTAGAGGGGTCTGAAGTCTTTCTTGAGGGACATTTGAGGGTAAGATCATCTGCCTCAAGCTCTCCTGCTTTCTCTCTCCAACCCTTAACAAATAAGTTTTCTCCAGAACAAGGAATATTGGCTAATTTATCTTGTACCCACTGCTCAAGGTCCGATGCCTGGAACCAGGCCAATCTATGGGATCCAATACAGACCGCAGCAGCTCTGCTAGTCAATTCAAAGGTATTGAAGGCTGACCTGGTCAGGAACATGGAAGTATTTTGAGCTTGCTTGACTATAGTCATGTAAGCATCACGTTTGTCATCTGGGAGAATAGGAACAAAATCTGCAAGATTCCTGGAGATATCTTTGAGGTACAAGCCCATGTAGAGAGTGTAGGATGCAATCCTAGAAGCAAGCATACATGCCTGGAAGCAGCAACGTCCAAATGCATCAAAAGTTCTGGCATCTTTGCCAGGCGGTATGTATGAATGAGTCTTAGAACTCTTGATGCGTCGCACTGCCAATTCCACTATCATTGAAGGTGCGGTAATTGAGGCTTTTGAAAGCCTGGGCATGGCAGGACTCGGTACATAGTATCAAGGCATTTACTGATAGGCAGAACCGTTAGCGGGGTCTCCCACGTACGTAGCATTATATCCTGTAGGATCTGATGCACCGGTAATGTTGCCACCTCCTTGGGGGTCAAGGGATATTGGAGGATTTCTAACTCCTCAGCCCTTGGTTCCATTTCCAATATTACAGTGATCTGGAGACCTGCTGCCATATCCCTAATGAAGTCCTGAAAGGACATGTCCTCTGGTGGGGACCGATGCCTCGCATGAGGAGGAGAAGGATCGGAGGGGATATCCCAGATGGCCTGGAATCCTCCAATGTCTCTTCAGTCAAAAGAAGCCTCTGATTCAGAAAGAAAATCTAAATATCGATAATCTTGAGCCGATGTTGATGTTCCAGTTGTGCAGTACCTATTCCAAGGGAGGAATCGGAGGTAGGGGTCCCATTGATACCGATTCCATTGGAGGAACTGAAGGAAGAGGAACTGCTGACATCTGTTCCAGGGCTGGTATTGGAGGCAGAGGCTCCTGCGCCGAGCTGGAAGCAGGTGCCTGACTGGCTATGGCTGTTGATTGCCTTTGGTACCGCAGCAGCCAGGAGTGCTGTCAAAGTACTCTTGATAGCTAAGAAACGTTGATCGATAAAGGACACCGATGCCTGGGTGGACTCGAGTGTGGGGCTGTGTGCCACCGTCCCAGAGCACGGTACCAGTAGCTCTCTGGAAGTCTATGCCTCGGGAGCATCCTGGAGCCCCTGGGTGGCTTTGGAGGGCTGGTTCTCCTGCCGGGGCTGTTTAGCTGGCTGGCCAGCATCAGATGCCCCTTTCAGTGCATCTTGAGAGTGCAAGGACTTACCTCGATGCTCTGTATCAGATTTTGGTGCCGAGGACTTAGTCTTTAATTTATGTTTGGACTTTTTGGAGACCTGGGAACCAGCTAAAGATGCAGACGTCCTCGACGATACAGAGGCCACTGAAATCGAGTCCAAGGCAAACAGTGAGTCATACTGTTTGGCCCTGTTCTTTAGGCCTCGTTTGGTCATTTGCTTACACAATGAACAATTGTCTGGTATATGGTCTGGGCAGTGCTGTGGTAATGTTTAAAGTCATAGCATGGCTTTATAGTTTACCACAGCACTGAAACTCTGCTAACACTACTTCACAATATAATTAGAGGCACTGAAAAAAAACACCCAAGGCTTCATCCTGGTCTTTCTGGACATAACTACAGTCTTTTATACCGTCATACACACTCAGCTCATTGCACGCCTTTACGAAATTGGGCTTAGAAGCAAAACTCTGTTATGGTTGCAATCATACCTCTCGGATGGGTCCCAACAGGTCTGTGTAGGCTCACAAACCTCAAAGCCCTTCAAGCTCTTTCAAGGCCTATCCCAGAACTCTGCACTATGCTCTTTAACATCTTTATCCACCCCCTCTGCAAGATCATCAAAATCCACAAAGTCCTTTACCATTTTTACACAGATGACATCCTCATCTACTCCCCCTTCACCATCAATAACCCTGATTACTATCAAATTAGCAGATACTGGAAGCAATCACACAATGGCTCACCATCCATAACCTGATTTATCAACCCTAACAAAACTGAAGTCCTACATGTTACCAGACACCCTACCTTCTCTCCGCCAGACACCCTAACCATTGCAAACCTAACACTGCACATAAAGCATAGTTATTCACTTGTAACAGATGATCTTCGGGAATGGCAAGAATTTAGTCTCCACATATGGGTGATGTCAGTACCGATGGAGCCTGCATGGGAATGCTCTCTAGCGTCCAATAGGAACTCTTTTGGGAGTGCTCCACTGCACCTGCCTGGTTGCCTTCCCAACTCCCTCTCTTCAGTTGAGTTTGTAGCTGAGAAAAAGGAGAGTAAGAGAAGAAAACCCTACAACTCCTAGGGGAGGAAGGTGGGTTGTGAAGACTAAATTCCTGCTGTTCCCGGAGATCACCTGTTACAGGTGAGTAACTATGCTATTTCCAGAAACAAGTAGTATTGTAGTCTTCACATATGAGACTCCCTAGACCTCAGAACCGGTGGAGGTTCACCTCCGAGTTGGCTTCAAGAGGTCATGGATCCCTCATGGATGTCTGGTATCATCAAAGTCTGGGATGGAGAGTAGAAGCAGCCTCTAAGTCTGAAAGAGAAGATGGAGAACAGTTTGACCAAACATGGCATCCCAGTGGGAGTCCTTGTCTAGACAATAATGGGCAGCAAAAGTATAGACAGAAGACCACGTTGCTGCCTTGCAAATTTCGTCAATGGTTACAGAGCATAGGTTGGCCATTGAGGTAGCCATGGCATGAACATTATGAGCAGTGACGTGCCTTTCCAGAGAGAGTCCTGCTTTGTCATAATCAAATGAAATGCAGTCCGCTATCCATCTGGAGAGTGTACATTTAGATACTGGGGGATCCAGGTGACTAGGGTCAACGGAAATGAACTGCGAGGCTTTATGGTGATCTCAAGTTCTCTGGAGATAAAATGCCAATGCTCGCTTGCAGTCAAGGGTATGCAGGGTTGCTTCTGCTCTAGACGCATGCGAAAGAACACAGGACGGTAAACTAACTGATTCAAATGAAAAGGAGACACCACCTTTGGCATGAAATGTGGGTGGGTCCTAAGGACGACCTTGTCATGGTGGAACCTGGTGTAGGGTGGGTCAGCTACCAAAGCCTGAAGCTCACTAATGTGTCTAACTGAAGTGAGGGCAATAAGGAAAATAACCTTCCATGAAAGGAATTTTAGTGGGGTCGTAGCCAATAGTTCAAAGGGCGGCTTAAGAAGTTGCGCTAGAATGACATTGAGATCCCAAGCCAACGGATGTGGCTTAATGGGTGGCTTGGCCAGCAAGAGCCCTTTCATAAAGCACGCTACCAGCGGTTGTGAGGAGATGGGCTGTCCATCCAACAGATGAGAGGCCGCAATGGCTCAGAGGTTAACTCTCACCGAGTTGGTCTTGAGATCTGTAGAGGACAGGTGGAGGAGATACTGGAGGAGTGCCTCCACAGGAGCAGAGAAGAGATTGAGATCCTTCTGGGAACACCAGATAGAGAATCTACACCACTTAAAAATACAGGAACGCATGGTGGATGGCTTCCTGGAAGCTAACAGAATCTCCTTAACCTCTTGTGTAAGGTTAAAGTCTTGTAATGCAATGCTCTTAGCAGCCAAGCTGTGAGACAGAGAAACTGTGGATTGGGATGGAGCAGTGTCCCGTCTTCCTGGGAGAGATCGGGCACAGACCCCGATCATAGAGGCTGAGTGAATCAGACATAGCAGCAGAGGGAACCACGGTTGATGTGGCCAGTAAGGGGCTATGAGAATCATGGAGCCCTTTTCAGCCTGTAGCTTGAAAAACGTCTTGGGAATGAGGGGTATGGGAGGGAAAGCATAAAGGAGACCCTGATCCCAATGCAGGTGAAAAGCATCCACCTGCTGGTTGCTGGACGTCAGAGTCCTGGTGCAGAGGCGGGGAAGCTTGGCATTCCGTGGAGTGGCAAACAGATCTATGTCTGGAGTTCCCCAACTCTGAAAGATGTAGAACGCAGTGTCCAAATGGAGAGATCATTTGTGGGGAAGGAGGACTCGAACCAGCTTGTCTGCCAAGACAGTGAGGTGCCCTGGGAGATACACCACTTGGAGGTGTATTTCATGAGAAATAGCAAAGGACTACAGATGGAGAGCCTCCTCGCAGAGGGGCCAAGAGCATGTTCCGCCCTGTTTGTTCACATAGAACATGGCCACTTGATTGTCTGTCCTGACTAGGACCCTTTGTGTCATGAGGTGATCTTGAAACACCCTGAGGCATTTGAGATAGCATGAAGATCCAGAAGAATCTGGGGCTGTGACTCCTGCATTGTCCAGAGAACCTGTGTAGAGTGTGCACCCCAACCCAATTTGAAGGCATTCATCATCGGGGTGCATTGATGTGGAGGCACCTGAAAAGGTGACCCAACGAGGAGATTTTCTGGGGACCACCACCATTGAAGGGATGTGGTGAGAGGGGCAGTGACTTGGATCTTGTCCCTGAGGTGGGCCGAGGCCTGCGTCCACTGGGGGGCAAGAGTCCTCTGGGCTGTCCACATATGTAGACGGGCATATGGGACATGCCCCAGAAGCAGCAGCATTTCTTGTGCAGTCAGATGGTATCGGAGTTGCGCTTGAGATGCTAGCTCGATGAGACAGGCACAACGGAGTTGGGGCAGAAACACCCTGGACTGTTGTGAGTCCAGTAAAGCTCTGATGAACTCTAGTCATGGAGTGGAGGAGTAGCCTAGTGGTTGGGGCAAGGTACTTCAGGTCGGAAGGTCGGGGGTTCAAATCCCACTAGAGGACAGCAACCTTGGGCCGGAAGGACTGGGGTTTCTAGTCCCACAGGTGCTCCTTGTGGTCGTGGGCAAGCCACTTAACCCTCCATAGTCCATGTTCCCTGTAAAATAGTTATCTCCAAGTTATAATACCCTATTCAATGTAATTTCAGTTTGTTCAATGTAAACTGCACTGATGCAGAATAGTGTGGTATATATAAGAGAATGTAAATAAATAAATAACTAAATAAATAGTCTTTGAGCTGGAGTGAGGTGGGATTTTGGAAAGTTTATGACAAATTCCAAGTGTTGTAGTACTGTGATGCAAGGAATGCTGAACCTTTTGAGAGGTGTCTGCTCTTATGAGCCAGTCGTCTAAGTGAAGACAAATATCTCCAGAGATCTTAGAAATGCGGCTATGACCGCCATGTACTTTGTGAAGACTCTTGAGGCAGAAGCGAGTCCGAAAGGAAGGACCCTGTACAGTTATACTGTCTTTCCTGAAAGATGAAGCGTAGATATTTCCTGTGTCCTGGGTAGATGAGGATGTGTGTACACGCTTCTTTTAGATCTAGAGAACAGAGCCAGTCCTGACTCTGGAGGTAGGGAAGAAGAGTCTCTAGAGAGATCATTTTGAACTTCTCACAGACTAGAAACTTGTTGACGTTTCTGAGGTCCAGGATGGGCCTATACCCTCCAGTCTTCTTTGGCATGAGAAAGTACGAAGAGCAGAACCCCATTCCCTGTTGGGATATTGGAACATCTTCTATGGCGCCCTAGGATAGAAGAGAAGACAACTCTTCTTGTAGGAGTGCAGTGAGTGAGGGTTGCGTGTGATATTCCCCTATGAGAGTCGAGGGGGGGGGGCAGAGTTTGCAGATGAAGTCTGTACCCCTCCTGAACTATGGTTAGTGCCAACTGCTCTGAGGTGATAAGGTACCATCTGTGGGTGTAGTGACACAGTCTGCATGCTATGTGGAGGGGGTGAGGATCCTCCAGAGGCAGGGTGGCAATGTTCTCTAGAAAAAAGTAAAAAAACAGATGCAGACTGTGGTAGCTGGTTGAGATTTAGCTACCTGTGGCTTCTTTTGTTGTTTAGAAGGCTGCTGCCTTTTCTGAGGGCCTTGAGCCTGGTACTGAGAAGCAGGAGGATAAGAAGAGTAGACTTTCTTATTATTATTGAAGAAAGCCTTCTTTGCAGCTGTCTTTTTTCTAGCAGGATTAACTGTTGATCTGGACAGCTTGTTTAGGTTTCTCTACCTCTAACTGAGAAGCCTTATCCTGCCAGTCTTTGCTAAAGAGGTTTTCCCCTGTACAGGGTATGTTGCCCAGCTTATCTTGAACCCACTGTTCAAGATCTGAGGCTGAAGCCATACAACCGATGCATATTGCTGTGGCTCTGCTTGTGCATTCAAATGCATCAAAGGCTGCCTTATTGACAAACTCCTTGAGGAATATACCCATGTAGAGTATATAGGAGTTTATCCTGACTGAAAACATGGAAGCCTGGAAACATCGACAACCAAAGGCATCGAGGGTTCTCGATTCCCTAACCGGTGGGTTGGAGGAATGAGTTTTGGAACTGTTCATTTGGCGCATCACTGATTCCACCATCACTGAATGGTGGGGAAACTGTGGCTTTTGGAAGCTGGGACACTCCGGTACTGGATACATGGTATCGAGGTGTCGAGTATGAGGCGAGATCGTGAGGGGGAGTCTCCCACAGGGTGGCCACCTCCTTGGGAGTTGCTGGGTATTGGAGGATCTCCAATTTCTCTTCCATGGACTCTTTCTCGGATATCACTGTTATGGAAAGACTCCTAGCTAGGTCTCAAATGAATTCCTGGAAGGACATGTCCTCAGGAGGAGACATGCGTCATTCTGTAGGCGAGGAGGGCTCTGAAGGCAGGCCTCGGGAGTCAAGTGATTTCTCATCTGAAAAAGAGAAGTCTGAATCGGAGGACTCAAATTCTGGCAGGGATGGTGTTCATTCTCCGCCAGGCGCTGATACCGATGTGTGTTGGTATCGGGCTTGGGGAACCGTTTGGGTCAAGCACCAGTATCAGTGAGGGAAGGCATGGGTGGAAGTGATGCCAGTGCCATGTATCCCAATGCACCATGCACCAGTATTGACGACCCTGTGTCTGAGGGCAAAGGTTTGATGGGAACCGAGGCTGCCAATACAGCTGCCAAGCTCCGCTCGATGGCCAGTATCCACTGGTCTATCGAGGTTGACGATGCTTGGGTATTGGGGACGGAGACTTGCGCTACCGTCCTAGAACATGGCACCAGTAGCTCTCCTGAGGTCGAGGCCTTGGGAGCATCCTGGGGCCCCTTGATGGCTTTGGAGGGCAGGTCCTCCCGCCGGGGCTGTTTGGCAAGCCGATCCACTTCCAGGGCAACGCACAAGGCATCTCGATGCTGGGAATGAGATCTACCTCTAGAGGAATTTTCTGTCTGTCTTCGATGAAGACTTGTGCTTGGACATTTTCTATGCCTGAGTTCCATGGGAGGAGGATGAGGCTCTTAATGAAATCAATGCCAAAGAAACTGCGTCCGAAGCGAAGAGAGTTCCAAATTTAGAGGCATGGTTCTGCAGCCTCTCTTTGTCATCTTTTTACAAAGGGAACATTCTGTTGGCTGGTGATCGGGCCCCGAGGTATTTCAAGCACCAGTCATGTGTCAGTTACCAAAATGGTACTGCTACATTTGGAACATTATGTGAAATCACTAGTCTGTTTCTCCATACCGTCGGTGGACAGCATGGTAGGCTTAAGGCTTAAGATGGTGCTGATGCAAAGGGTTTTTTTTCTTTTTACTAGTAAAAGAATGAATAAGGGAACAGGCAGTGTCAAGATTGTGCTGGCGTCAATGGGAAGGCAGACGCTAAAAAACAAAAACAAAAGAGAATTTTCTGTGGTGACAGGATTTGCTTCCTGTTGGCTCCGTGGAAAACAAAGAACTGAAGAGAGGGAGTTGGGAAGGCAGCCTACTTTCCTACTGGATGCTGGGGGGCATTCCCGCGTGGGCTCCATCAGTACCAACATCACCTATATATGAAGACTACATTCCTGCTTGTTCTTGGAGATAATAAGTAAAATACTTAGGTATAATTCTAGGTCAGAGTCTGAACTTCAATGCCCAAATCACGCAAATTAACAGAACAGTATATCACCGTATCAAGACTGAGGAACTTCAAACCACTATTAGAAGGTTAACGATTTCAGAAACGTCTGCCAGGCTCTCATTACTCCCATCTTCGATTATGCCAACATTATCTATCAAGGACTCTCTAAATCCTCAGTACATCCATTACAGCTGACACAGGATGTAGCAGCAAGGATCATCATGGGTACCTCTACACACGACCACAAAGCATAGTTACTCACCTATAACAGGTGATCTCCGGGAACAGCAGGAATTTAGTCTTCACATATGGGTTTTGGGGATGGAGCCTGCGCAGGAATGCTCCCCAGCGTCCAATAGGAAAGCTTTTGGGAGCATCCCACAGCACCTGCGTGCTGCCTTCCCGCCTTTCCCAACTGTCCTCTCCAGTTGAGTTTAAAGCTGAGACAAAAGAGAGAGGGAAAGAGAGAGAGATACAACTCCTAGGGGAGGAGGGTGGGTTGTGAAGACTAAATTCCTGCTGTTCCCGGAGATCACCTGTTACAGGTGGGTAACTATGCTATCTCCAGGAACAAGCAGGAATGTAGTCTTCACATATGGGGACTCCCTAGCTGCAGATGCCAGGGAGAAGACCCCAGAAGTTGTGTGTCCTTGTGAAAGGGCTCCACTTCCCCCCATGGATCTCTGGCATCCTACCAGGGATGGTGGGTAGGAGTTGATTAAGTATGGAACAGGTGTTGAAGAACAGCCTGACCAAACAAGGCATCCCGGTGGGAGTCCTTGTCTAAGCAGTAATGGGCTGTGAAGGTATGAACCGAAGCCCAAGTAGCTGCTCAACAGATGTCGTCGATAGACACAGAGTGAAGATGAGCCAAAGAGGCTGCCATAGCTCTCACATTGTGAGCTCTGACATGGCCTTCAAGAGGAAGGTTCTTACTCTCATAGGCAAAAGATACCCAAAAAAAACAGGAATAACATTGCCGTGGGCGGAGCTTGTGTAGTACACACTTCTGCCGCTAGGCGTGTATAGTGCAACTCATTGTCAGTTCAGTGCCGCCTGTGTTGTCGACCTGGCTTGTTCTGTTGATCTGCAGTAATTGTTTTTGCTAGCGCTGTTTTGTTCTTGTTTCTTTTTTTATGATGACAAGTTTAAGTGAACAACGTGCAGCTGTGAAATTTTGTTTTCTACTCGGTAAAAATGCTGCTGAAACTGTTTTAATGTTGAAAACAGCTTATCAAGATGACGCTATGGGAAAAAGTCAAGTGTACCAGTGGTTTGCTCGGTTTAAAAATGGCGACATGTCGATTGATGACAAACCTCGTTCTGGGCGTCCATCAACTGCCCAAATCGACGAAAATATTGAAAAAATTAGAAAGCTTGTGCTCACAGACCGTCGACAGACAATTGATTAGTCGGTTATCTTGGAGCTTGGTTCAGCGAATTTTAACGGAAGATTTGGGAATGAAAAGGGTTGCTGCCAAGTTTGTTCCTCGGGTTCTGACTGACAATCAAAAGGAACATCGAATTGAAACATGTCGTGTTTTGAAACAACAGCTTGAAACTGATCCAGATTTTCTGTCAAAGGTCATTACAGGTGATGAGTCATGGTGCTATGGTTACGACCCAGAAACAAAGCAACAGTCAAGCCAATGGAAGACATCATCGTCACCCCGTCCAAAAAAATGTCGTCAAGTCAAATCAAACATCAAAACAATGCTGATTTGCTTTTTTGATGCCAAGGGGGTAGTTCATTCAGAGTTTGTTCCCCCAGGTCAGACCGTCAATCAAACCTTTTATTTGGAAGTTTTAAGAAGATTACGCAACAGTGTTCGTCAAAAAAGACCCGATTTGTGGCAGACAGGAGACTGGTTCTTCCACCACGACAACGCACCTGCACACACAGCCATCTCTGTTAGACAGTTTTTGGCTAAAAATGGCATGGTTCCGCTGCCCCACGCACCTTACTCGCCTGACCTGGCTCCGTGCGACTTTTTCTTATTTCCACGCATGAAAAGGGGCATGAAAGGACACCGATTTGACAACATTGAAGAAGTCAAGAAAAAAAGGAGGGAGGAGCTGTCAGCCGTTTCTAAAGATGACTACAAAAAATGTTTCGAACAGTGGAAGCACCGGTGGGACAAATGTATCAGTTGTAATGGAGAGTATTTTGAAGGGGATAAGGTTGTTTTGTAAAGAATTTGAAATAAATAGCTTTTAAAAAATAATTCATGTTTTTTTTGGGTACCCCAACTGTGCAATCCAACTGGACAGTGTTCTTTTGGAGAATGGAAGTCCCAAATGACTAGGATCAAAAGCAACAAAGAGTTGAGAGGGCTTAATGGGAGGCTTAGTTAAAAGAAGGCCTCTCATAAATCTTGCTATGAGAGGATGAGAGGAAATAGGTTGTCCATTTAGAGGCTTGAAAGAAGTTGCAATAGCACTCAAATGAACTCTCACTGAATTAGTCTTAAGCCCTGCATTTGATAAACGAAGGAGATACTCCAGTAATGATTCCAAAGGTATCGCAAGAGGATTAAGACCCTTCTGCAAGCACCATATGGTAAACCTTTTCCGCTTAAATGCATAAGAGCTTCTTGTGGAAGGCTTCCTGGAAGCATAAAGGATATCCTTTACCTGCTGGGATAGGTTAAGACCGTGAAGTTCTAGGCTTTCAGCAACCAGGCCCTGAGATGCAGAAACTGGGGATTGGGATGCCACAGCATCCCGTCTTCTTGAGAAAAGAAATTTGGAGCAGATCCTAACTCCAGAGGCGGAGCTTGAGAGAGATGTAGGAGCAGAAGGTACCACATTTGCTGTGGCCAACGTGGAGCTATGAGAATCATATGACCTCTGTCTCTCTGAAGCTTGAACAGGGTTTTGAGAATTAGGGGAATGGGTGGAAAGACATACAGGAAGTCCTGACCCCAATGGAGGAGGAAAGCATCCCTAGCCTGACAACTCTGAGCCGGAATTCTGGAACAGAACAGGGGAAGTTTGGCATTCAGCGGACTTGCAAAGAGGTCGATGTCCGTGGTTCACCAAATTTGAAACATTTTGGCCAACTGGTCTGCATGGAGAGACCATTCGTGTGGAAGCAGAACTCGATTGAGTCTGTCTGCCCAAGAGTTTTGAATGCCTGGAAGATACACCGCAAGGAGATAAATCTGATGCTCTCTGGTGAGAGCTTATAGTTGCAAAGCTTCGTTGCATAGCGACAGAGAGCCTATTCCGCCCTGCTTGTTCACATAGATCATGGCTACTTGATTGCCCATTTGAACTAGGACTGTCTTGTAGCTGAGCTGGGTGTGGAATACTCGAAGAGCAAGGAAGATTGCTCTGAGTTCCAGGAGATTGATGTGTAGATAGGCCTCCTGTGGAGTCCAGGTACCCTGGGTAGAGAGGCCTTGCAGGTGGGCTCCCCAACCCACCTGTGAGGCATATGTTGTTAGAGTGGCTTCGGGTGGGTGTTGCTGAAAAGGAGACCTCACCAAAAGGTTTTGGGGTGACTGCCACCATTGGAGGGACAAAATAAGGCGACAGAGTTTGCTATTTTGTCTGACAGGGTCCATAAAGTCCAATGGGCTGCCCTCATATGGAGGCGAGCATAAGGAACCACATGCATGGTGGATGCCATGTGGCCTAGCAACTGTAACATTTCCCGAGCAGTGAGGTGAGGTTTTAGCACTGCTTGGGAAGCTAACTGCACAATGCGAAGGCAGCGGGGCTGTGGAAGGTAGGCCCTTATCTGTCTGGTATCCAGAAGAGCTCCTATAAACTCTAGGGACTGAATGGGAGCCAGATTGGATTTTGGGAAGTTTATGACAAGTCCCAAATACTGAAGGATGCGCATTGTGCCAGTCATCTAAGTAAGGGAAGACTAATATTCCTAGGGTGCGGAGAAATGCTGCCACCACAGCCATGCATTTTGTGAACACCCTTAGTGCAGAGGTCAGGCCAAAAGGAAGAACCCTGTATTGGTAGTGCTTCCCTTGAAAAAAAAGTGAAGGAACTTTCAGTGAGTTGGATGGATGAGAACATGAGTGTATGCATCCTTGAGATCTAGAGAACAAAGCCAATCCTGACTCTGACGGTATGGCAGCAGAGTTCCTAGAGAAATCATTTTGAACTTCTCTTTGAACATGAATTTGTTCAATTCTCTGAGGTCTAAAAGTTTCTTTGGAATAAGGAAATAGGGGGAGTAAAACCCTGTACCCCATTGGGGAATGGGTACCTCTTCTATTGCCCCTAGGGCAAGAAGCACAGTGAACTCTTGACCTAACTGGTCGTTGAGAGAGGTCTGAGAATTGAACTGTCTTACCACTGTAGGAGGGGGCATGCTGAGGAAATGAAGCTTGTACCCCTCTCTTACAATAGATAGAGTCCAATTTTCTGCTGTTATCTGACCCCATCTGGGGGCAAAATGACATAACCTTCCTGGGATGGTGGAGGGTTCTGGGCCGTTCAGGGCCAGGAAGGCAAAGTTCTCTAGATAGGAGTCAAAGCCCCTGTGGAGGCTGAGTCTGCTGAGCCAGTTGAGGCTTAGCTGCTTTTGTCTTTCTTTGCCTAGGTTGTTGCTGCTGTCCCTTTTTGGCAGACTTACCTAAACGATGCCCCTGTTGGGTATAGGAGGGATAAAACTACTTCTTCTTACTGAAGAATGGTTTCTTAGAGGATTTTTTCCTCGCAGGATCAGCTGTAGATTTAGACAATCTATCCAAAGTGATATTGTCAGCATCTCTCTCATTAGCTTTTTCCAGCCAATTCTTGCCAAAGAGATTCTCTCCTGTGCAAGGAATATTCCCTAGTTTATCCTGTACCCAAATTTCCACGTCAGATGTCTGGAGCCAGGCAATCCTACATGCAACTATGGCAATGGCAGAGGTTCTGCTTATGCACTCAAAGCAGTCAAAGGCTGCACGATTCACAAACTTGGAAACATCCTGAGCATGTTTGACAAGGGCAAGGTAATCCTGCCTCTTATCATCAGGAAGGAGAGGGCTCATAAGCTCTAAATCTCCTATGACCTCCTTAAGGAACATTCCCATATATAAGATATAGGAACTGATCCTAGCAGAAAGCATGGAAGCCTGGAAGGTTCGACATCCAAAGGCGTCAAGAGTCCTACACTCACGTCCTGGAGGATTAGATGCATGCCTTTTTGCACTCTTTATCCTTCTCATAGCTGATTCCACCACCATGGAATGGTGTGGTAATTGAGTCTTCTGAAACCCAGGACAAGGAGGAACTCGATACATGGTGTCGAGTCTTCAAGAGTGAGGAGATGTGGTAAGAGGTGTTTCCCACATCCTTAACATGAGATCATGCAAGATCTCATGAATAGGTAAAGTAGCTGCCTCCTTGGGAGCTTTAGGGTATTGCAAGATTTCTAATTCCTTTGCCCTAGGCTCTTTTTCAGGAGCCACTGTGATGGAAAGACCTCGGGCCACATCTCAGATAAAATCCTGAAAGGACATATCCTCTGGTGGAGACATCCTACGCTGAAGAGAAGAGGAATCCTCAGGAAGAAGTACTCTGGTATCAGCAGAGCTTTCAGAGTCTTCAGACTCATCCGAGGATTCGAAGTATCTCTGATCCAGGTGATCGTACAAGGCACGGTAACGAACGAAGTCGGCATCGGAGTGGTCCAATACCGATTTGTCGATACTGGATGGTGTGATGAAGCTGACACTACTGAAGCTATGGAGTTAAGAGAAAACTCTGTTTCTTTTAAAGAAACTGATTTACAGAGAATGCAGTTACCAAGAAGTGCAGCTAGAGGGAGTAGGCATGAGGCTGCAGAAGGTAGGCTGACACACCCAGATTGTAATGATGCAATAGCTAATCAAACACACCTTAGTAGAGGGCCAGAAAGCTCACTAGAGAAACAGCTTTATAAGCAGTGCTCGGTCAGGAGAATAGAGAGAGGACCACGAATAGAGAGACGACCACAGGAGCAGAGAGGACCACAAATACAGAGAGCAACAGAAACCCCTGCTACTAAGGAGAGAGAAAGGGGAAAGCTCCAACTACGGAAGGAAAGGCAGTTAAGCTTGCAGTCCTTACAAGGAAGGGACAACTTCCAGGAAGGACAAACCCATGCTGAAAAGCTCCAGAAAGATGTCTCCAGGGAAGACAGAGTAAGCAGGAGAGTGCCTGGTAAAGGGAATACCAGCAACGCAGGTCTCAGAGAACAAAGGTACATTCACAAATCCTTTCCTGAATGTGTGCCAGGTCCTAGAAAGGCTTGTAAACCAGAGAGCCATAGATATGAGAAACAAAGCTGGGGAAAGCTTTGGAAACCTGTGCAGAAGGTCCTAGATAAAAGCCATATTAATTGTTTGCCAGACCAGAGAACCACTGAAGTACAACCAGTTTTGCCTAGGGAAAGCTCAGGCTTAGCAGACACCATATCTGAGCAAGAGGATATGCAAACAGACCTTGTAGAATCAGAATCGTTGCTACCTGAATATCCTATGGACTGTACTCTCTGTGTAGCTGAGAGTATAGAATCTCTCACAGAGTCATAGCATAAGACATGCTTTAAAAAATGCCATTGCTTTGTTGAGCTGAAAATAAGCTTTTTGTGTTTATTTAACCTGTTGATATTGAAAAATCCTGCTTGAATGGAAAAGACTGTGAAGCTCTTATAACAGTTTTGAACTTTGTAAATACTTTGGTAGAAACCCTGAATCAAGGTGAATTCTGTTGGAGAACCTTAGCGCATCAAGGGAATAAAACCTTATATTTAACCCTGCACAAGGCTCACACAACTATTCTTTATAAAGAAGGGCCATAATGCACCTGGTCTAAGTTAGAGTTTCCGGCTTCAACAAACAATAAATGTCTGCCCTGACCCTTCAGCACGCTGCCACCGGGAGGGGCTGTGACAATGGATACGCATGACTCGGTCCCGTTAGAATACCTGCCGATGTCGATGCAGTCGGTGCCGGCACCGGTTGAATTGTCTAAAGCGGTTTCAAGGGCTTCGAGGCCGTGAGAAGAGCCGCCAGACTGTGTTCAATAGCCAAGAATCTCTGGTCTATCGACACTGTCGATGCTTGGGTATCGGTACCGGATGAAACGGCCGGTAGCCCAGAGCATGGCACCAGTAGTTCTGCCAAGGCTGAAGCCTCGAGAACATCCTGGAGCCCCGTTAGTGCTTTGGAAGCCGAAGCCTCCCGCCGGGGCAATTTTGCCGGTGAAAGTCCCTCAAGGGCAACGCCAGAGGCATCTCGCTGTCTGGAAGGAGATCTACCCTTTGAGGACCAGCTAGATTTACGTTTAGTTACCTGAAATCCATGGGAGGAAGACGAAGCCCTGGAAGACGTCGATGCCACGGAAGCTGCATCGGAGGGAAAAAGGGTGCTAAGTTTAGCAGCTCGGTTCTGCCGGCCCCTTTTCAACATCATCCCACAGGCAACACACTCTGAAATAGAGTGGTCAGGACCTAAACATTTGAGGCACCACTCATGGGTGTCTGTGACGGAGATGGTACCGCCACGCTTAGAACACCTTTTAAAACCCGAAGCGGGTTTTTCCATTCTGAAGGAAAAATTGGGCCTAGTGCTCAAAATGGTGCGTGGCACCTGAAGAGAAAATTACTGGAAAGACTCCAGAAGAAAGGGTTTGTTTTTTTTTAAAGAAAAGAAAGAACCACCACTGGTGGTACCGGTGTAGCGTCGAGGGAAGGCAGACACGACCACAAAAAGGAAGAATAGAAGGGATTTTTTTCTGCGGTGACAGGATGTGCGATCTGTCGGCTCTGCGGAAAACGAAGAACTGGAGGGGGACAGTTGGGAAAGGCGGGAAGGCAGCACGCAGGCGCTGTGGGATGCTCCCAAAAGCTTTCCTATTGGATGCTGGGGAGCATTCCAGCGCAGGCTCCGTCGGTACCGACGATACCCGAAACCCATATGTGAAGACTACATTCCTGCTTGTTCCTGGAGATACACACATCTTAAAGCAACTTCACTGGATATCAATACTCAGCAGGGTGAAATACAAAGTGGCCTTAACAACTTGCAAGGCGTTGCTACAAATTTCAGCCCATTCTCTGCAGTCAATAGTTATCAAACCCCATGGCCAGAGAACCCGCAGAAGCACTAACAATTCCCTACTCTTAGTACTCCTGTCAATCACCTATACCAACAACTCTACCTCCAACAGAGCTTTCTATTACTACGCTCCCATCATCTGGAACGGTCTTCCTTTGATGGTCCGCTCCCTATTGCACATTGGAGACTTCTGCTGAAGGCTAAAACCACTAATGTTTCTGAAACACTTCGGCTCAGACACATAGCCACTTTCACATCCTATGGACCCACATACTGAGCTAGAAACTATTACCTACCATGTTAATAAGTTCTGTGTTCACTAAGTTCAGAGTTATCATTTTTAGTTCTTAGCCTGTTAAACATCTGTTCCATGTAAAGTAAACGTTCTTTGTTCCATATAAACCGCTGTAACTTGTAGATACGGAGGTATTAAAATGTTGCTAAATAAATAAATAAAATAACTAGTGCTGGAGCACTTTAAACATTTTTTGAAGCCACTAATGTGTTTGTTCATGACGACAAATGGAAAAAAAATTTAGGTAGCAGCCTAAGGCCTTACAGAAAAGAAAAAAAATTATTAAACTGAAGAAAAGAACAGAACTAATATCAGGGCTGGTATCAGGGAAGGTACCGGCGTCGGGAAAGGCAGAGCACAGATACCAAAAAAAAAAAAAAAAAAAGTTTTTTTGCGGTGACAGGAAAGAAGCTTCCTGCTGGCTCCGCAGAAAACAAGAATTGTGGAGAGGAGTTGGGAAGGTGGGAAGTGTGATGAAGCGGGGGCTGATGAGTGCCCTGAGAGAAATGAAACTGTTTTACACAGAGAAAAAGATGTGCACAGAGTGCAATGTTCACAGGGACCAGCTAGAGGGAGCAGGAGTGCAGTCAGAGAGACTGGAGTGCCACGCCCAGCTGGTCAGGAGCACACGACAAACAATACACAAGCCTCAAGGAGAGGAGTTCTTTATAAGGAAGAACTGCCTCAAGCTAAACGGAAGGAGAGAGGTCAAACCCAGAAGGGAGGATCGGGTCGGATTCGGAGAGGACCAAGTCAGGTCCAGGAGAGAGGACTGGGTCAGGTCCAGGAGAGAGGACCAGGTTGGACCCAGGGAGGACCAGGTCGGATTCAGAGAAAGCCTTACATTGAAGGACCTAACAGAGAATCTCCAGGAGCTAACAGGAAGCCACAAGGAGCCAAGGAAGGACCGGCTCAGGCTGGTGGGAAAGCTGTTGGCTGGCAGAGGAGAAACCCTTACATTGATTGCAAGCAAGAAGCAGGTGGGAATCAGCTGGGAAGGAAAAGCCAGGCTGAGCACGGAAGCCAGAATTTGGGCTGTTGCAGGAGCAGGCATTTACCAGGAGAGCTGTTCCCACGGTTGAAAGCTAAAGCAAACTTTCAGAGAAAGGATTGGCACGAAGCTTCTGAGGGGAGGAAGCAAGCCAAAGGAGAAAACCTTTCATCACCAGGCTGCTGCAATAAAAGGTATAGAAATTATATGCCTGAGAGGAATGTTGTGAAGGATAAAGGTTTATATAATGCTGATATAAAAACTCCAAGAAAAGGAGATACTTTTAAGCTCAGTACAGCAAGTGGCCGACGCCCTAGATTAGGCCCAGGACATTGGAAAGTGCTAGAGCAGCTATACAAAACTCCTGAGAGTGGTTTGCATGAAACAAGGGATACTGAATCAGAAGTATCAGAGTATGAGCAAATGCAAGTGGATCCCCCAGGAGACTTATCTGATCATGAAATGGATTGTACAATGTGTATTTCAGGAAGTCTAGAATCTCTGCCATGTGTGTGATCTGTTAAAGTAACAACAGAGCATTCTTGACTGTGTTTAAGAACCACCATTCTTGTAATATATAATAGTTTTGTTTGAAAAGCCTAAGTTTGTTTTTCTACCTGAAGTAAGGACATTTTGCTTTGTAACCCAATATTTTGAACCTCAGCGAAGGAGGGAAATAAAAGCCTTTATTTTTCCCACCACTCTGCTTAAGTATTTTCTTAAAGATTTGGAGCTCAAGAAAACTACAAGGCCCCAGGAGCCATTTGGGCCTTTATAACACTCTCAAATCTTCCATTTATATTCTGTGTCCCACCTGCCCTGGCATCCACTGACCACCAGGGAACTGGTGCTGACAGAAGGCAGACTTGCAGGCGTAGTGAAGTGCTCCCAAAGGCTTTCCTATTGGACGCTGGAGAGCGTTCCCGTGCAGACTCAGTTGGTACAGACGATATCCATTCCTGCTTGTTCCTGGAGATTGAACAAGTAGAAGACGACACCATAAACCTCAAATTATGGTCTTGGTTATTAAATATTCAGAGTTGCTCTGATGTAGATGTCCAAATAAAAAAGTGTCATCAATAAACCAGTACCATACCAATACATGCTGGTACCATGGTGATGTATACAAAAAAAGAATCCTCAAACCCAGCTACATACAGATTGGTTACACTAGAGGCCATTGTAGCCCCCATAGCTACCACACAAATCTGCAAATAAAAATCATCTTCAAACACAAAAAAATGACGACAGACTGCCAACTCAGCCAATGACATCAAATAGGCTGTGGAAATACTCTGAGGTTCTGGTCTTGATGCCGAGGTTCTCCTAATGAATGATAAGGCTGCCAATTAGGGTACTACTACTACTAATTACTTGTATAGCGCTGCAAGGCATATGCAGCGCTGCACAGATACATATAGAAGACGGTCCCTGCTTGTCAGAGCTTACACTCTAATCAAGACAGACAACACAAAGGTGAGGATAAAGGTACAAATAGGGAAAGTTAAGTAGACAAGGAAAACAAGGGATCAAGATCCAAAATATATATTAGTATACAGTAACTCGATAGCCAGAGTCACTAAGATTAAACAATCTGGCAAACTGGTTAATAGTTCCTAGTTTGTAAAAAAAGAAAATCAGCAGTATCTTGGATGTACAATCTTTGTTCCAACATAAAAGGTTATAAAGACATGTCCACAAAACACAGAAAAGGGTTCCAGTATGGATGATTTCCTGGCACAGAGGCTGCTGAAGTTTATTTACATTCTCTTATATACCGCGCTATTCTGCATCAGTGCGGTTTTCATTGAACAAACTGAAATTACACTGAACAGGGCATTATAACTTGGAGATAACTATTTTACAGGGAACATGGGCTATGGAGGGTTAAGTGGCTTGCCCAAGACCACAAGGAGCACCTGTGGGACTAGAAACCCCAGTCCTTCCGGCCCAAGGTTGCTGTCCTCTAGTGGGATTTGAACCCCCGACCTTCCGGCCTGAAGTACCTTGCCCCAACCACTAGGCCACTCCTCCACTCCTGAAGTGACTTGTGGACCCCTTAGGGACAACATAAAACACTGGTATCTGAGGATTATGGGCCCCTAAAAAATGGCATTTATTTTTATGTTAAAGATCTTTAAGCATCAAATTTCTAAAAGTAGCAACGAGGGGATCCAATAGTTTTGGAGGGACCCAATGTGACTTTGGACAAACTCTAGAAAGCACTTGATTATCTCCTCTGGTTGTTGGAAGAAAAAAAGTTTAATCTGAAGATTCTGCATATGGCGGTATAAGTCCATGTGTGCTTGGAAGGGATCATAAAATACAATAGGAAGAAATGAAAGTCCCCTAATTCAGCAAGTTTTCCTGTTGATGTTTAGATGGACAGATTAATCACTGCTATCCCTGCTTGCTGAGGGACCATGTGACTGGGTGGGTCCACTGTTGGATCTAGATCAGGGTTGGGGTCCAGCTCATATCCTTGATAACGGCATCCTCTGTGGCCCCGTCGCTCCCGAAAATTTCCCCGCTGACCTGATAGGTCTTCTGTTGGCCTCTATTCATTTCATCACTGGAAGAATATCTGCTAGAAAATTCACCTGAAGACCACCGAAACCGTGTTCGACAATTCGTTTTCTCTTCATGAACATCCTTATTCATCCACGAATAGATCCAATTCTGCTGATAGTCTAATCAATCCATCTGGTATTTCTTAACCATCTGCTGACGCAAGATTGACCAATCAAATTCCTCCTGTGATTCTGATGTTAATACATTGAATTTAGTCTGTGTCATTTTAGAATGAATCTGGGTACTTAATTCATCCAGGTGTTTAAATATATCATCTTGCTGAGCCTGCAAAGTCTCTATCAATAACATATGGTCGACAGAGCACTTGTTCATTTTACTAGAGACAAGAGATTGGGGGTTGATCCAGATAGAACAATGTTGGATTTTTAGATTATCGAGTTTGCAACTTCAAGGGTTAAATGAATAGTTGGAATGGATGTCTATATTGTGATGTCATTACATCTTACACGTTTGGTTGCAGGATCCTTTTTAACCCGGAAGTGAATTTATTTATTTAACAGTTTTTTATACCGCTTTATCATTTCAATCAAAGCGGTTTACATTGTAACTTAAACTTGGTAAACATACATTAAACAGGGACATTGATAACTTGGATTTTTCTGAGCAATGGAGGGTTAAGTGACTTGCCCAAGGCCACAAGGAGTGCTAGTGGGAATAGAACCCTGGTCTCTGGGTTCTGAATCCATTTGATTTAAAGTGACGCCATTTTGCGATGGGGATCCAGCATTGAAAGTGGCATACAGCTGTTCCTTTTCTCCTGAAGCAGTCAGTTTCAGAAAGGTGAAACATAAGTCAAGTAGGGAGCAGCCTCATTCATGGATTTCCTGCTGTGAAGCAGAACACAGAGCTATTATGCTAAGTAATTTTCACTATATGCATGTAGAGCTGAGTGCAAGTTTGCATACGCACATAGAGACAGAGACAGTGTTTGATAAAAAAAACAAAACAAAGGGACCGATAAAGATAGGTTATGGTGGTAAACCTGCATGTTCAGGGTGCCCCAATCTGAGGCTTCAGAATACTAGTGCTGGATAATCAAGACTCTTTTTTTCCTCTCCATGTATGGGCTTCCTGTATCTGTACCAATAGTGACATACTTTATCTATTTTTTACAAAGCTCTACTGATGCAAGATCCGAAATAGAATACTTTTAGTTGAACTTTGACTCCACCCACCGTCACGCCCCCTTTTCTTCCCGCTCAAGGCAGTTCTACATAACTCATGAGCATGAGCCGGCGTTTTCAGAATGACTATTTTATCAGAGAGATATGCGTTGCTACAGTTCCTAGAGCCGAAAAAATTTTGAGTTTCTATAACTACGCTGTGCGATGGAGGTATGTAAAGGAAAAGTTGAATAAAAGTGGATTGTCCATAACGCCGGTCTTAATGTTAATAGTTCCACAAGCTCGGTGCTATTGAGTATTCCTAGTTAGCATGTAGTCTCCTGACCATTTGGCTTTGACCACAGGCGAATTATGTCTAAGTGCTCCGCTTTTCACGGTATGTTTAGGAACGGCTTCATACGAGATTGCTGACATAGAGCTACCTATTTTACGTTGAATTCGAGACAGCAACAGCATTGTGTTTTTATTACTGGTTGCTCAAGATTTTGAGCCTGCCATTGCCGATACGGCCATCCTCCTGCTCCAGCAAACACGACAAATTACCTTTAGAACATAATGAAGATACTATCTAGAGTAACAATTTTTTTGTACATTTTCGCTACTGCTGCGTTCTTTTCTCTCCAGTTACCACGTCCTCAGTTTTATTATTTGATTTTGTAACAATGCTATTTATTATGTGCGTTTTAAAAGCTAACGCTACTTTTAACTATTTATTTTTTTGAGGGCTATTTAATATATATTGTTTGCTCCTGATGTTTTTTGTTTTACTTTGTCCCTGGTTATACTTATTTGTTCTTAAGATTTTACTGTTTATTATGGATGTTTTATAGGTAATTGTTATTTATAGTTATTTATTTGTCTGTGGCTTTTCCATTTTAGCTTGACAAGTACAGTTTCCTTTGAAGGCCATCATTTGATGGGTCTTCTTGTAGAGGTATCTTTTGTTTGTCACATTTCTGTTCTGTCTTCTAATCAATTTTTATCAGTTCATACTGATCTTTATTAGTTATATGTATATAGTATGCTTTTATCTAACTATTTATAATTGCGTATCCACATTTTCTTTTCTTTTTATTGGTTTTATACTATATTTATTATGTTTTTAGTTTAATTATTTATGACAATTATTTAGATAAATCTGTATATTTTATGGATTACATTTATTGTTCTGTTCTATTCACATTATTTTAATTATGTTTTAGTGTCAAACGTCTATGTTTTCTATGTCTGTAGGATTCTACCCGATCAACCCCTGACGAAGGTTTGCGAAACACGGCCTTTGTCGGGTTGATAAGAGCCTTTGCAAAATAAAACTGTTTTTCCACTTTAGTCACGTTTTTGGACTGTCTCTTTGGTGTTAACGTGATTTCTTGCCTTTTTTTGTTGGACGACTTCTGTGAATGCCGGCCAGCCAGTGCAGAAGAAACGGTAGATGCGCTGGTCTTGCATATACGTTGGTTTGTTTTTGTTTTGGTTTTTTTAAACAAGAAAAGGCTGGAGCAAGATGTCTTTGCTGGCCTGAGGGTACAGAAGAGTCCCTTGTACAGGCTCTAACTGGTCCTCCTGACTAGTAGCCTGTCCCCCTTGAAGATAGGGAGCTACTCTGATCCTCTTCATCAGGAGCTCAACCGAGAAAAGAAGTGGGAAACTTCGGGAGAGCACCTTGTGTGTGTCCCGAAGACCTCCACTCGGGCAAGAATAACTGCTAGCTCAAAAAGCGTCACTGGCCAAACACCCTCTGAGTGAATGCCAGGAGTGAGAAAAAGGTAACCATCATCTGATGGAGACAGAGAAATGATTGAAGGCAACCCCTAGGGGATCTGCTATATGTACCAGGATTGGGTCACTGAATCTTCTGGTACTTTCTCTGTCTTCAACATCTGCTGGCAGGGGGAAACAACCCACTTGTCTGGAGCAGGACGTATTGGAAACAGTGTGGTTTGAGTAGTTGTGACGATATCTGGTGCAGTTAGGGGCACTCTTTAGTATTTTCTCTGTTTCCAGCAAATGGTGGTTGCTATTCAGAGCTGCTAGCAGATCTGTACTTCAGAAGCTTCTTCAAACCCCATTTTAGAACCAGCTGTATTAAAACAAAACTTGACCAGCTCCTCCAGAAACTCGCTGCACAATCACACTCTCACTAAATGTCTGTTTAATCTGTTAACAGCTTGCTGGAGTCTCCCTTTGATCTAGCATTATTTAACAAAGTAAATAATCTGTTCCACATCACTCCTAGTTCTGTACAGTTCTACCATATCCCCTTTCTCGGTCATTCTTCTTTTCTCCAAGATTAAGAGCCCTAGCCCGTTTAGCTTTTCTTCATAAGAGCTGTTCCATCCCCTTTATCATTTTGTTGCTGAAGGACTGAATGGAAAAGTCTGCCTTTTGGCAGATGACACAAAAACCTGCAACAGAGTGGACTCCTCTGAGGGAGTGGGGAACATGAGGAAAGATCTACAAAAGCTGGAAGAATGGTCTAATACTTGGCAGTTAAGATCGAATGTGAAGACGTGCAGAATCATGCACTTGGGATACAAAAAAACAAAGGAATTGTATGCGATAGGGGGCAAGAGGTTGGTGTGCAGGGACCAGGAGAAGGACCTCCGAGTGATTGTTTATGAGGATCTCAAGGTGGCAAAACAATGTGAAGGTGGTGGCCAAAGCCAGAAGGATGTTGGGCTGCATATAGAGAGGAATAACCAGCAGAAAAGAGGAGGTATTCATGTTCCTGTTCCTCGACTGATTGTGAGGCCTCACTTGGAGTAGTGTGTTCAGTTGTGGAGACCATATCTCACAAAGGATATAAAAAGACTTGAAACGCTTCAGAAGGTGGTGACCAAAATGATCTGGAGCCTGCGCCAGAAGATGTATGAGAAGAGACTTGAAGACCTAAATATGTACACCCTAGAGGACAGGAGGGACAGGGGAGATATGCTACAGACGTTTAAATACTTATAAAATATTAATGAACAAAGAAACCTTTTTCAAAGAAGGGGAAGCTGTAAAACTAGAGGGCATAAAATGAAGTTGCAAGAAGGTAAACCTAAAAGCAACGCCAGGAAAAGGGTGGTGAATGCTTGGAATGCCCTCCTGATGGAGGTAGTGGGGGCAAATACAGTGACAGAATTCAAAATGGCATGGGACAGACACAGTGGATTCCTTTTGTAGCAAGAGGATAAAAGCAAAACAAACGTAACTATTTCTTATACTTCAACAAATAGAGAGGGGTGACCTACACAGAGCAGTGGGTACACTTACTCTAACCACACTACTAGGCAGACTAGATGGACCATACTGGTCTTTATCTGCCATCATATACTATGTTACCATGTGTTGCCCTTGTGACTGTACAAAAACACCCCAATCCAGCAACCTTGTTAATCATGCTCTGTACAGATTAAGTCATCAGTGTGGTCAGCATATTAAAAAGGTGAGACAGACATATGCAGATTCCATAGTACAGAACTAGAAACAGTTATAGATCTCATCACATGCAGATATCAGAAGGCTGCCTTCTGTTTATAACCCAAAACACCCCACTGAACAGACTAGATGGGTCATTTTGGTCATTATCTGTTGTCTTCTACTCTGTTACTACACATAAATCACGGAAAGGTAGCATGGATCATCCATTATGGAAAATTACAATTTTATGATCATCTAAGACAGTCCCATTCCTATGGATTAAAACAGACCACCACAAGAATGGCAAGTTCGCATATCGCATGATTATTCTGCACAATGTAAGGAGAAAGGAGATCCCGAACTATCAAGAAATGTGACAAAAAGATATAGACATTGTCCTAGTTGTACTTGAAAGTTTATTGTTTTTAAGCAGAAGGTGATGCCCAATACAACATGCTATGTTTCTTATACATATTACACCTTATGAACTCCAGACAGAGCCTCTTTTTGCACAATTCAAGTACTGCTACCAGCACTAGCAGCAAATCAGAGTGACTGAGACTAATTTATTTTAAAATATTTCTAGTCCACTATAACTCATAGTTCAAGTGGATTCCATAAAAATATGACATAACAGATTTTACATCATATGACAAACCTTAATCAACAAAAGTCAAAGAATATACCCGGGCTTAGTAGCGAGGTTCATTTTTGTCATAGTACATGCAAAAATAACCCAACAAAATTGATAAAGGAGATGGACCATCTCTCTTATGAAGGAAGGATGAACAGAAGGCTCTTCAGTTTAGATGACTGAGGGGGGGACATTTGAGTCTATGCTGATGCCTGGAGACCATGTGGATAGTTGTCCCTATTCACTGTATTTTCATGGCAAGGTATAACTAGAAATAGGTTCCCAGGCCTTACTTCCGCACAGTAAGCCTACAGCATCTAGTATTCCAAGGTGACATTAATCCTAACCCTGGCCCCCCCTAGACTATTCTCTCACTCCCATTCCTCTCTCAACCATTTTAATTTCATCTATACTCCTCTCCTCTCCCCCTTTCTCTTGTGCACTGTGGAATGCACATTCCATTTATAATAAACATCCCTTTACTCATGACCTTTTCATTTCTAACTCCTTCAATCTTCTCGCTCTTACTGAAACCTTGTCTCCTCCCCGATGACACTGCTTCAGTTGCTGCCCTCTGTCATGGTGGATACCAATTTTCCCACGCTCCTCGTGCCACTGGTCGTAGTGGTGGTGGGTT
Source organism: Ichthyophis bannanicus (assembly GCA_033557465.1). Lineage (NCBI taxonomy): Eukaryota > Metazoa > Chordata > Amphibia > Gymnophiona > Ichthyophiidae > Ichthyophis > Ichthyophis bannanicus. The sequence continues at coordinate 25,965,065 of CM066042.1, forward strand.
TCTGTTTTCTCCTTCCTGCCAATTCCAACCCCTCCTTCTACCTCTGTCTCACTCCTTTTCCTCCTTTGAAGTCCATTCCATCTGCCTTTTTAATCCATTGCCTCTCTGGATAGCTGCTATTTATAGACCCCCTGAAAATTCCAACTCTACTCTTTCTCACTGACCTTGACTCCTGGCTTTCCCTATTTCTAGATTCTTCTTCCCCCTCGGTGACTTCAATATTTATGTTGATAATCCTTCTGACCCATATATGCTTTCAAACTCCTTTCCCTTACCTTCTCTTTTAATTTCCAACTTTGCTCTTCTGCTCCTACTTATCAGCGTGGTCACTGCCTTGACTTAGTTTTCTTCTGTTTACACTCCAATTTCTGTACCTCAGTTCTTCCTTTATCTGATGATCACCTCCTAAGCTTCACCTTTCATCACTCGCCACCTCAATCCCAATCTGTCCCCCCTACCTTTTTAGAAATCTTCATGCTATTGATCCACTAAGCTCTTTCCACTATTGTCTTATCACCTCTTTCTTCCATTTTGTCTTCTAAATCTGTTGATGAAGCTATAGTAACTGTAATGTTTAAATGTTTACACGCACCCCAATGATAAATGTAACCCTCCAATTGTGATGTGATGTGACCACCTTGATTGAAGGAAAAGGTGGCATACAAATCTGTCTAAATAAATAATACTGCCCTCTTCTCTGCTCTAGATACTCTTGCTTCACCCATCCCACATTCTGTGAGACGCACTACACCCCAGCCCTGGTTGTCCTCAACTGCCCGCTACCTCTGCTCTTGTACCTGCTCAGTTAAGCGCATTTGGTTTAAATCTCGCTCCCTTTATGACTTTCTTCACTTCAAATTCATGCTTACCTCCTTCCAGTCAGCCTTAGTACTTGCCAAGCAAAACTACTATATCCATCTGACTAATTCTCTTGCCACAAACCCCTGCCGTCTTTTCTCTACTCTTTCCTCAAGGTGCCTCTCCCTCCGACCCCTCCTTCTCTTTCTGCCCAAACCCTAGAAGACTTTTTCTATAATAAAATCCACAAGATTACTCTCCGGTTCTCCACTAGAACAACTTCACCCCCTCTTTCCCCCACCTCAATACCAACTCTTCCCATCAATCTCTATTACCCTTTCATCCTTTTCCATGATATCTGAAGAGGAAACCTTTCATCTTCTTTCCTCCTCCAAACTTACTACTTGCTCTTCTGATCCTATTCTCACCCATTTCCTTAACTCCATTTCCTCCTCTGTCATCCCTTCCATCTCACATATTCTCAACCTCTCGCTCTCCACTGCTACTGTCCCTGCAGCCTTCAAGCATGCTGTGGTCACACCTCTGCTCAAGAAATCTTCTCTTGATCCTAACTTCCTTCTTATTATCGCCCAATCTCCCTTCTTCCCTTCATTTCCAAACTTCATGAGCACGCAGTCCTCCCCTGTTGTCTTGAACTTCTTTCCTCTCAAGCCCTTCTGGATCCTTTTCAGTCTGGCTTTCGTCCTTACATTCTACTGAAACGGCACTTGCCAAAGTCTCCATGACTTGTTCCTGGCTAAATCTAAGGATTTTAACTCTATCCTTATCCTTCTTGACGTTTCTGCAGCTTTTGAAACCGTTGACCACCACCTTCTCCTCGACATATTAACCTCACTTGGTTTTAGGGGCCCTGTGCTGTCCTGGTTCTCTTCTTATCTCTCCCATTGCTCTTTCAGTGTTTGTTTTGGTGATTCCTGCTCTCCTGCTATCTCACTCTCAGTTGGTGTACTCCAAGGGTCTATTCTGGGCCCTCTCCCTTTTCTCACTCTACACCCAGCCCCCTTGGTGCTCTCATCTCCTCATATGGATTTCAGTATCATTTTTATGCTAATGATTCTCAGAACTATCTTTCTACACTTGATATTTCACAGACACTCCAGGCCCGTATCATAGAAACATGACAGCAGAAAAAGACCACATGGCCCATATCATAGTAACAAAGTAAATCACAGCAGATAAAGCACAGTTACTTACCTGTAACAGATGATCTCTGGGAACAGCAGGAATAAGTCTAAACATATGGGTACGTCGGTACTGACGGAGTCTGCGCGGGAACGCTTCCCAGCTTCCAATCAGAAAGCTTTTGGAAGCATCCCACCATGCCTGCGTGCTGCCTTCCCGCCCTTCCCAACTGTCTCTCCTCAGTTAAGTTTTAAAGCTGAGACAAAGAGAGAAAGAGAGGAAGAAAGATAGATAGAGAGAAACAACTCCTAGGGGAGGTGGGTGGGTTGTGAAGACTTATTCCTGCTGTTCCCAGAGATCACCTGTTACAGGTAAGTAACTGTGCTATCTCCAGGAACAAGCAGGAATGAGTCTTCACACATGGGGACTCCCAAGCTAAGATGCCTGGAGCCCTAGCATGTTGGGATTTGAAAACATGCCACACCTCAAATGGCCAGGCATCCTGAGGATGGAGGGTAGGAGTTGAAATGGAAAGGAGCTGTAGAAAACAGCTAACCTAAGAGAGGACTATAGGCAGGGAGTCCTTGTATGTATGATAATTATCATGAATATATATTGAACAGAACAATTACAATATGGACCTCACCTACTGGAATGCAGGAAGTAGAGAGGCTCATGGAATCTACTGGGGATCCAGTAGAGGAATCTTCAAGGTGACCTCACTGAATGAAGGTGAAGGTCAGAATCTGGAAGAGAAAAGGTGACCCTAGGATTCAACTGGGGTAGTACAAAAACGGCAGGCCTTCAGTGGGAAGCTTTATGGAAAAAGCTGCAACTCTTTTGGCTGTAGAGTTATTCAGACTTAGGAGCAAAAGAGGAAGACTGACCGATTTGGACAAACTGGCCTAGTCCCAGAGGGAAGAAGGGGTACGGAAAGAAACCCCATATTCCCAGGGAAAGGATAGGTGTCTGAGGATTTGGAACCTCAGATGTACTGAAGATCCGCCATGTCTTTCCGAACTGGTGAGAGGTAGGAAAGATATTGGAGCATGGAGCTTCAGGAATAGCTAACCCTTAGGGTTATGATAGGGATATCAGTACCACAGGAGTGGTTGTGTGTGTAGCACTCCAAACATGCTGTGGAACAGCATGGGCAGCCCACTGTTTGGAACATATAGGAGGGTAAAACCTATATGAGCATAGACAGTCAGATAGATAAGTATGTAAATACATATCTACCTACACACACATATACATATACATATATATATATATATATATATTATATATATATATATATATATATATATATATATATAGGATATATATATCTATAGTGAGATCTAGAAGGGCATAAGATATGCACACACAGCTGACAGACATATATCTATAGAGATGTATAGCAGTTACTTACCTGTAACAGGTGATCTCTGGGAACAGCAGGAATAAGTCTTCACATATGGGTACGTCGGTACCGACGGAGCCTGCGCGGGAACGCTCCCCAGCTTCCCACAAAGGAAAGCTTTTGGGAGCATCCCACAGCGCCTGCGCGCTGCCTTCCCTAACCATCTCTCCTCAGTTCGAGTTTAAAGCTGAGACAATAGAGAGGGAGAGGAAAGGAAAGATAGAAAAAGAGATACAACTCCTAGGGGAGGTGGGAGGGTTGTGAAGACTTATTCCTGCTGTTCCCAGAGATCACCTGTTACTGGTAAGTAACTGTGCTATCTCCATGAACAAGCAGGAATGAGTCTTCACATATGGGGACTCCCTAGCTAAGATGCCTGGGAGATCCCCAAGGATATGAGACCCTGGAGAGGGGTCTACTTCCTCCTATGGATCTCAGGCATCCATCCAGGGAAGGAGGGTAGGAGTTGTTTAAGAATGGAACAGGTGTTTGAGGACAGCCTGACCAAACAAGGCATCCCGGCGGGAGTCCTTGTCCAAGCAGTAATGGGCTGTGAAGGTATGAACCGAGGCCCAGGTGGCTGCTCGACAGATCTGGTCGATGGACACAGAATTTAGATGAGCCATAGAGGTGGCCATGGTCCTCACATTATGAGCTGTGACATGGCTCTCCAGAGAAAGGTTCTTACTCTGGTAGGCAAAAGAAATACACTGGGCAATCCAATTGGACAGTGTTCTCTTAGAGACTGGAAGTCCCAAATGAGAAGGATCAAAAGCAACAAAAAGCTGGGAAGACTTTCTATGTTGCTGTGTCCTATGTAAGTAAAAAGCAAGAGCTCTTTTACAATCCAGAGTATGAAGATTCCTCTCTGCACTGGATGCATGAGGAGCTGGAAAAAAAAAGACAGGTAAATATACCTCTTGATTAAGATGAAAAGGTGAGACCACTTTAGGCATAAAGTGTGGATTTGTCCTAAGGACTACCTTATCATGATGGAACCTTGTATAAGGTGGATTAGCCACCAATGCCTGCAGTTCACTGATGCGGCGAGCTGAAGTGACTGCAATGAGGAAAATAACCTTCCATGAAAGGAACTTCAAGGAGGTAGTGGCTAAGGGTTCAAAAGGTGGCTTCATGAGGTGACCAAGAACCAAATTTAAATCCCATGCCACTGGAGGAGGCCTAATGGGAGGTTTAGTTAAAGTTAGGCCTCTCATGAATCTTGCAATGAGAGGATGAGAGGAAATAGGTTGTCCATTGATGGGCTTAAGGGATGCTGCAATAGCACTCAAATGGACTCTTACTGAATTTGTTTTAAGGCCTACATTGGAAAGATGCAGGAGATAGTCTAACAGAGAATTTAAAGGTAGTGCTAGAGGGTCAAGACCCTTTTCGGCACACCAAATGGAAAACCTTTTCCATTTAAAAGCATAAGTATGCCTGGTGGAAGGTTTTCTGGAAGCATGGAGGATATCCTTCACTTGTTGAGAAAGATTCCAGTCTTGAAGGTCTAGGCCTTCAGTAACCAAGCTCTGAGGTGTAGGGACTTGGGGTTTGGGTGCCACAAAGTCCCTTCCTCCTGGGACAGAAGGTCTGAAGCAGCTCCCAAGTCCAGAGAGGGGGCTTGGGAGAGATGTAGAAGTAGAGGGTACCACACTTGGCGTGGCCAGCGTGGAGCTATGAGGATCATAGATCCTTGATCCCTCTGGAGTTTGAACAAAGTCTTGGGAATCAAGGGAATGGGTGGAAATGCATACAGGAAGCCCTGACCCCAATGGAGGAGGAAGGCATCCTTGGCCTGAACTCCCTGACACGGAATTCTGGAACAGAACCGGGGAAGTTTGGCATTCCACGGACTTGCAAAGAGGTCTATGCCCGGGGTTCCCCATTCTTGGAAGATTCTGAGTACCTGATCCATGTGCAGGGACCATTCATGTGGAAGTAGAACTCTGAGTCTGTCTGCCCAAGAGTTTTGGACTCCTGGGAGGTATACTGCCAGGAGATGGATTTGATGCTCTCTGGTGAAGGCCCACAATCTTAAAGCTTCGTTGCAAAGCGACAGAGAGCCAGTTCCTCCTTGCTTGTTTATGTAAAACATGGCTACTTGATTGTCCGTATAAATGAGGACTGTCTTGTAGCTGAGGAGGGTATGAAAGACCTTGAGAGCTAGAAAAACTGCTCGAAGCTCCAAATGGTTGATATGAAGGGAGGTCTCCTGAGGGGACCAAGTGCCTTGAGTGGAGAGGTCCTGTAGATGTCTCCCAAACAGGTTGGGGAGCCCATCTGTTGTGAGAGTTGCTTGGGGCAACAACTGTTGGAAGGGGGACTCCAGCAACAAATTTTGAGTGGACATCCACCATTGGAGAGACCAAAAGAGACGTTTGGTGGTTGCTATTTGGTCTGAGAGAGCTCCTGAAGCCTGAGTCCACTGGGTGGACAAAGTCCATTGAGCTGCTCTCATGTGTAGGTGAGCATAGGGAACCACATGCACTGTGGAAGCCATGTGGCCTAGCAGTTGTAGCATCTCCCGGGCAGTTAAGTGGCTCTTTGACTGAATCTGGGAGGCTAACTGCACTAGACGTTGGCAACGGGCCTGAGGAAGGTAAGCCCTTGCAGTAGTGGTATCCAACCAGGCCCCTATGAATTCTAGGGACTGAGTAGGGGTGAGCTGAGACTTTGGGAGGTTTACCACAAGTCCCAGATACTGCAGAATGCGCCTTGTGCGGTCCAAGGAATTCTGGGCCTCTGACTGAGATGGAGCTCGAATGAGCCAGTCGTCCAGGTATGGGAAGACAAATATTCCCAGAGTTCTTAGAAATGCAGCAACTATTGTCATGCATTTGGTGAACACTCTTGGAGCAGAGGCCAGACTGAAAGGAAGAACTCTGTATTGGTAATGTTTTCCTTGGAAAAGAAACCTTAGGAATCTTCTGTGAGAGGGATGGATGAGAACATGGGTGTACGCATCCTTGAGATCTAGAGAACAAAGCCAATCCTGACTTTGAAGGTATGGAAGGAGAGTGCCCAGAGAAAGCATCTTGAATTTCTCCTTGTATAGAAATTTGTTCAATTCTCTGAGATCTAAGATGGGTCTGTATCCCCCTGTCTTCTTTGGAATGAGAAAATAGGGGGAGTAGAACGCTGACCCTTGATGAAGAAGAGGAACTTCTTCTATTGCCCCTTGGGCAAGAAGGGTAGCTACCTCTTGACCTAGAAGGTCGAGAAGAGATGTGGGAGAATTGAAGTGTCTCACCATGGTGTGTGGAGGATGGTTTGAGAAATGAATCTTGTAGCCCTCTCTTATGATGGAGAGGGTCCACTGCTCTGATGTTATTTGCTCCCATCTGGGAGCAAAATGAGCCAACCTTCCTGGGATGGTGAGAGGCTCTGGCTGCTTTACAGCCAGAAAGGCTAAGTTCTCTAGCATCAAGTCAAAATCCCTGAGGAGGTTGGGCCTGCTGAGTTGCAGCAGCCCCTGTAGGCTTAGGCCTGGCCTGCTTAGGTTGCTGACGCTTACTGGCAAAGCGACCTGTAGAAGATTGTTGGCCAGAAGTAGAAGGAAATCTGCCCTTTTTAAAGAAAGACTTTTTAAAAGGCTTTTTCTTGGCAGGAATGGAGGTTGACTTTGAAAGTCTATCCAGAGCAGAGTTTTCTGCATCCATTTGAGTGGCTTTTATTTGCCATTCTTTGCCAAATAGGTTTTCACCTGTACAGGGAAGATTTCCTAAGCCATCTTGAACCCAGGGCTCTAAATCAGAAGCCTGGAGCCAAGCAATTCTGCGAGCAGCTATGGCAATGCCTGAGGCTCTGCTGGCACCTTCAAAGGAGTCAAAGGCTGCCCTGTTGGAAAACTTTGAAATGTCTTGGGTATGCTTAAGCCAAATGAGGAATTCCCCCCTTTTATCCTCTGGAAGAAAAGGGAGGAAAGTGTGCAGTTTTTGTGCAACTTCCTTTAGAAACATACCCATGTAAAGGCTATATGAGTTGATTCTGGCAATAAGCATACTGGCTTGGAAGATTTTCCTACCAAAGGCATCCAAGGTCCTGCATTCTCTTCCTGGAGGAGCAGAAGAGTGTCTCTTTGTACTCTTTATCCTCTTCATAGCTGACTGCACCACAATGGAATGGTGAGGAAGCTGAGTTTTCTGAAATCCAGGACAAGGAGGGACACGATACATAGTGTCCAATCTACGAGAATGAGGAGAGAGGGTGAGAGGAGTCTCCCATAGATCAATCATGTGTTCATAAAGAATCTCATGAATTGGTAAGGTGACTGCCTCTTTAGGAGCTCTAGAATAGCCTAAAATATCCAATTTTTTAGCTCTAGGCTCTGATTCAGAAGTTACTGAAATAGAAAGTCCTGTACCTACTTCTCTTATGAAGTCTTGAAAGGACAAGTCCTCTGGAGGAGACATTCTTCTTTTTGGAGAAGGCGGCTCTTCAGGAAGGGCTATGGATACTTCAGGAGACTCATCTGATGTATCAGAATCATCAGAGGAATCGAAGTATCGCCTGTCAGGGTGCTCTTCCAACGCTCGATACGCGTATCGAGCAGTATCGACATCGGGCGTACCCGGTACCAGATCGGTACCGGTAAGCAGCCCTGGACAAGGAACCGCTGCAGCCGGTATCCTGGTCGATGTCAATGCGGTCGGTACCGGTATCGGTGCTGGTGCCGGTACCGGAGCCGATACCGAGAACGGAGTTTGTTTCGGTACCAGCGGCATCGCAGCTTGAATGAAGGCCGTAATAGCCTGCTGCATGGACAGAACATTGTGATCCATCGACGCCATGAATGCCTGGAAGTCGGTACCGGGAGATTGTGCCGGTACCCCAGAGCAATCTAACAGGTGATCGGTCGAGGCCGTGCCATCGATGTCAACCTGTAACCCCATAGGAGGAGCTTTGGAAGCCGGAGCTTCCCGCCGGGGTTGTTTTGCTGGCGCAGGATCCTCGAGGGCAAGCCCGGAGGCATCTCGATGCTTTGAGGGAGATCTACCCTTCGAGGACCTGCTAGGTTGATGTTTGGTTACCTGAGATCCATCAGGAGAAGACGACCTGGAAGATGTCAATGCTACCGACGGTGCATCAGCGGGAAACAGCACATGGAGCTTGGCTGCTCGGTTCTGTAATCCCCGTTTAGACAGAGAGCAGGACGGACAATCCGGAATGGAGTGTTCAGGACCCAAACATTTAAGACACCATTCATGGGTATCTGTAACAGAAATAGTACCGCTACACTTAGTACATTTTTTTAAAACTGGAGGCTGGTTTTTCCATGAGGGAAATTTTCTTGTAGGCCCTGAGGCCCAAGAAGAAAATACACTAAGTGAAGAGAAAATATATATATATATTTTTTTTTTTTTAAAAGAAAGAAAGAGAAAAAGACCGGCGGTACCGGTCCGGAGTCGGGGAAGGCAGACACGCGACCAAAGAAATAAAATAAAATAAAGAACTTCTTCAGCGGTGACAGGGCTCGACCTGCTGGCTCTGCGGCAAAGAAGAACTGAGGAGAGATGGTTAGGAAAGGTGGGAAGGCAGCGCGCAGGCGTTCCCGCGCAGGCTCCGTCGGTACCGACGTACCCATATGTGAAGACTCATTCCTGCTTGTTCCTGGAGATAAATATATATATATATATAAATACATAGGTCGAAGATAAATGTCTGCAATTAAGCAGACAGAGATATGCCTATAAGTACATTCACATGAGAGATGTGAAGAGGAAAGATTCATCTGATAACAAGAAGGAAGAACCTACTTGAGAAGATATATAGAGAATCTATTCCCCCTGGTTATAAAGGGAATGCTGTCCAGTGAAATAAGCAGGATGGTTACGTGAAAAAACCGTCAGTAAGCAGCAAGTCCTGAGTCTTGTAGAACTCTAGCATGGTAAAGGGACAGAGAACGCATAAGAAAGAGATACCAGACTGACCCACTTGAGGGACAAAAAAGGGTATCATGCGTTCTTTAGTTAAATATGTGCTGTCCCTGAAGGAGTAGGATACCAGGAGGACAAGCTGCAAGGAAAAAAAGAGCATATTCCCTGTAGGAATTGACCACTCTTTAGGCTTTCACGTAGATAAGGCTTATGTCCTTTGTTTGAAAAGGAAAACGTAGGGTATGAAGAACCCTCACAGTCATGGGGGGCATGACTGAGGAAGCCTTTTTTCAACCATGTAGGATAGCTATTCGAGAAAAAACCCTATGCTCTCTAGCAAGGGCCCATAGTGGAAAGCTTCTCTGTGAAATTGCAGAGAGCATTATGCAGGAGAATTGGGAGATAGAACTGGCTGTTGGAAAAACCAGCAGCCATGTCAACTATGCTGCCAAACCCAAAGGAATTGGAGATGGCGAGGATAGAAGATAGTGTGATAAGCCTGTAGTGATAAGGATTGCCCAAGAAAGATGTATGCACTGTCTTGGAATCACTACTAAGGCCAGACAGAAAGTGGTGGAGAACAACTGTGTATACTTGTGGAAAAGTACCAGTGGTCCAATCACTAAAGCTCCTGCATGGGCAGCTTCTGATAAGACAGCAGAGAGAATCTTTCTGTGTAAAACAGAAAGAACAGACAGAACAAGAGTAAGAAAGGTCTGTCCCTGTCTGATGAGCTGCCCAAGCAAAAAGAAGGGAGTTTATTCGAGAGAAAAAACTCTGCACTGGAATGGAAGGACTAGAAAGGCTGAAGAAGGAGCCCTCCAGTGCAAAGGTACCACTCTTACAGGGGAAAAACTGGATAAGATGGTAGAGAAACAAGAGCTGAAAGGTGACTTACCCTGTGGTAAGTCTGTAGAAGGAAAGAATTCATGTTGGTACAGAAAACTATCATGTGATAGTTGTTAAATCCCTCTTCCTAGCAGGAAGACGAGGAGAAAGCTGTGACCCATAAACATGAATATCCTGACAGCTCAGTATATCTAGGAGAACTGGATGCCATGTGTAAAGTTTAGAAAGAAAATAGTGAAAACTTCTGCTGAGAAAAAGTCAACTATAGGTTCTAAACTCCAGAGGCAGAAAAAAGATTAATCAGAACCCTATGGTTGCTGGGTTTGTTTAGCCTGGCGAGAGTTTGGATTCTTCAGACCAGGGCGATGGTTCCCCTGCTTGAGTACATCTGTATGATGGGCAGGAGAAGAGTAGAACCTTCTCCTCCTAGGGAAAGAAGGTTTGACAGGGCATTTCCTACCTACTGGGGAAGGAGAAGGCTTAGGATAGCCTTCAGAAACAGGGAAGTCAGTGGACCACTGAGCAACCTGATGTAAAGACTCCTTATTGAAGAGATTTTCTCCAGTACAAGGAGTATTACCCAGTCTTTGTTGTGCCCATTTGTCTAAGTCTGAAGCTTGGAGCAAGGCTCTACGTCGTGCTCCTATGGCTATAGCAGAAGTTCTGCTAACAGACTCAAAAGAGTCTAGGGAAGCACGAGTAAGAAACCAAGAGATATTTTGAATATGACTAAGTAGTAAGGAATAGTCTACAGTCTTGGGCTCTGAAAGAAAAGGAGTCAAAAGACAATTTCTTTGTGACCTCCTGAAGAGATAGACTCATATAAAAAATATAAGAGAGAATCCTTGCTGACAGCATGTATGTCTGGAAGGTTTGACGTCCAAAAGCATCTAGTGTCCTAGACTCACGACCTGGTGGGTAAGAAGAGTGATTCTTCTTTCTTTTCACCTTCCTCATTGCTGATTCCACTACAATGGAGTGATGGGGAAGTTGAGTCTTTTGAAACCCTGGAGAGGGGGGCACCTGATACAGAAGATCAGTTGTTCTAGAAGGTGAGGGTACCTTTAAAGGTGCTTCCCACATTCTTAGAAGAAGATCCTGCAAGGAATGATGCAAAGGAAGCATTACGTCTTCCTTTGCTTCAGTGGAAACAGAGCCTTGTGTAGGATCATGGCCAGGGATAGGAATGGCAAGAGATCTCGCCATATCCAGGAGGAAATTCTGAAAAGAAGGATCTCCAAAGAGAACCTTCCCTGGACAGGCTAGACTTGAAGAACTAGCCTGGGCACCGGAGGATCTACCTGAGTATATAGGAATATAAGATCCTGCACGGTGCAAAAAAGGAACCTTAAGGGATGGATGCTGGTACTGGAGGTCAGGACCTGTGACAGTCAGTACTGCATCGTCCATGCCAGGTATCGACTCCAGACTTGGTATAGAAAGGAGCGACCCTGGTGAAAGCAGCATGGAAGGAGCTGGCCCCGATGTTACTGCAGATACTGGTACCGATACCGATACCGGTAGTATTGTCAGAATCGAAGGCGACACCGACATCGGAGCAGTCATCGGTGGCTGCTCAATCGGTACCGAGGTAACCGAACGCCTTTGGTAATCACCCTCGGTACCGAGCATCCGGTACCGGTAAGTATCGGTACCGGGACGTGTCGGTACCCAGTCTTCCAGACTAGAGATCGATTCCAGACTCGGCATCGAAGGAAACGAGTCTATCGATGCATGTCTAGAGGGTACCGACGTCGGTGGTAGTATCGGCGTTGATGCCGATACTGGAAAGTCAATCTGGAGCGTATCCACCGGTCCCGAAGGTACCGAGAAAGCCAGATGACGATCCCTGGTGAGGAGTGTACCGTCCAACACCAGTGCCGATGCTGGGGTATCGGTACCGCTAGAAGCGGATGCCACCACCGAGCATGGCTCAGGTATGTTCTGTGAGGGGTGAGCCCCAGGAACAACCTGAAACCCCTCATAGGCTTTAGAGGCCGAAGACTCCCGCCGGGGTTTTCAAGCCAAAGGACCCTCGAGGGCAAGGCCGGAGTCGTCATCATGCTGTGCATGAGACCTACCACTCGAGGGTTGGCTAGTCTTAACAGACTGTTTGTGGGTTACCTGATCCTGTGTAGAAGAAGAAACGGTCGGTGCCCTGACACTGGAAGGGAACCCGGTATCGAGGGAAACTCGAAGTGGAAAATCTCTTCTCACAATACTGTAGCCTAATGGCTCCGGAGGAAAACGGTCAGGACCCAAACAGGTTAGACACCAGTTTTTGGAGTCTAAAAATAAAACTGTACCGCCACAACTTAGACATTTCTTAGAGAAAGAGGTTGGCGGTTCCATGAGGGATATGGAGAGGCCTAGAAGGCCCAAAAAAATTTAAGACAAAAAACTGAGGGAAAATATTCCCTGGACTTAAGAAAAAGAAAAAAGAAACACCGGCGGTACCGGTGGAGTCGGGGAGACAGCCGCGACCACAAGAAAACAAAAGAATTAAAGAAAAATTTTCTGCGGTGACAGGACGACGTCCTGCCGGCTCCGCGGAAAAACGAAAACTGAGGAGAGACAGTTGGGAAGTGCGGGAAGGCAGCACGCAGGCGTGGTGGGATGCTTCCAAAAGCTTTCTGATTGGAAGCTGGGAAGCGTTCCCGCACAGACTCCGTCGGTACCGACGTACCCATATGTGAAGACTCATTCCTGCTTGTTCCTGGAGATAGACCAGTATGGTCCATCTAGTCTGCCCAGTAAGATGGCAAGAGTAGGTGCACCTGCCGCTCCGTGCAGGCCACCCCTCCCCATGTCTTTATTTAGGGGTGAACCCACCGCTCCGTGTAGGACACCCCTATTTGTTGAGAAATTAGATAGTTAAGTTTATTTTGATTTTATCCCGTTGCTGTAAAGGGATCCACTGTGTCTGTCCCATGCCATTTTGAATTCTGTTACTGTATTTGCCCCCACCACTTCCATCGGGAGGGCATTCCAAGCATCCACCACCCTTTCAGTGAAAAAGCATTTCCTGTCATTGCCTTTCAATTTACCCACTACAAGAGTCCATTTTTTTCCTTTATAGAGCCTCTGTGTTTCTCCCATGCTTTTTTTGAGTTTGGATATTGTCCTCATCTCTACCACCTCCACTGGGAGACTATTCCACATATCTACCACTCTTTCCATAAGGAAATATTTCCGCATATTACTCCTGAGTCTATGCCCTTTCACCCTCATCCTATGTCCCCTCGTAGCAGAGCTTGCTTTCAATTAAGAGAGGCTCTCCTCCTGTGCATTTATGCCATGGAGGTACTTAAACATCTTAATCATATCATCTCTGTCCCGCCTTTCCTCTAAGATACTCCTATTAAGGTCCTTAAGTCTGTCCTCATATGCTTTATAACTAACACCATTAATCATTTTGGTAGCCACCCTCTGCATCGACTCCAACCTGTTTATATCCTTTTGAAGGTGCGGTCTCCAGAATTGTACGCAATACTCCAAATGAGGTCGCACCAAAGACTTATACAGAGGCACTATCACTGCCTTTCTTCTGCTGGCCATTCCTCTCCTTATGCACCCAAGCATCCTTCTAGCTTTCATTGTTACCTTTTCTACCTGTTTAGCTACTTTGAGATCGTCAGATACAATCAGTGGAGGAGTAGCCTAATGGTTTGAGCACTGGCTTGGGAAACCAGAGACCAGGGTTCAATTCCCACTAGCACTCCTTGTGGCCTTGGGCAAGTCACTTAACCGTCCATTGCTTCAGAAAAATCCAGGTTATCAATATCCCTGTTTAATGTACATTACCAAGTTTAAGTTACAATGTAAACCGCTTTGACTGACATTATAAAGTGGTATATAAAACCTGTTAAAATAAATAAATAAAATAAATCACGGCTAAGTCCCGTTCTTCTTTCATGGACAGAAGTACGTCACCCCCTATACTGTACCGTTCCCTGCCTCTCTGACATCGCCACCTGGCTGCCTCATCGTCGTTTAAAACTAAGCATGGATAAAACAAAACTTCTTATTTCCCCCCCCTAAACCTTCCTTTCCCCTTCCTCCTTTCTCTATCTCTGTTGATAACATTCTTCTACCTCCTGTTTCCTCAGCCATAATCTTGGTGGTATTTTTGACTCCTCCCTTTCCTTCTCCTAGTATATCCAACAGATAGCTAAAACCTGTCATTTCTTTCTCTATAACGTTAACAAAATTCACCCCTTCCTCTCTGAACACACTATTAAAACACTTGTCCACTATATAACCTCTCTTCTCAAGTCACTTCATTGACTTCCAATCCGTTTTCGTATCCAATTCAAACGCCTCCTTCTGACCTTTAAATGCATTCATTCTTCTGCTTCTCATTATCTTTCCTCTCTCCTCTCCCCCTACACCCCCCTCCTCATGAACTCTGCTCTTCTACTGGCTTGCTCCTCTCTTTGCTCTTTTCTTCCACTGCTAACTCCAGACTTCGGTCCTTTCACCTTGCTGCTTCTTATGCCTGGAACAAACTTACTGAGTCTGTACGTCAGGTTTCATCTCTGTCCCTTGTGAAATCTATTCTAAAGGCTCACCCTCTTTGAGGCTGCTTTTGGATGCTGATCCCTTGTTTCCTTGTGCCTCCTTATCCTTCCCTATTCTATCTTTATTCTTTTGTCTTGATTAGATTGTAAGCTCTGACAAGCAGGGATTGTCTCTATCTATGTTTGTACAGCGTTGCATATGCCTTGTAGTGCTTTATAGATGTTTAATAGTAGTAGTAGTGGGCTCCCACCCAAGCACTAACCAGGCCTGACCTTGCTTAACTTACGAGATCAGAGCAGATTGGCATGCCACCCCGAGTGTGCCCATAGTGAGGATATAAAGTGTAGTTACTCACCTGTAGCAGGTGTTCTCTTGGGACAGCATGAATCATTCCTCACATATGGGTGACTTCTGTGCCAACGGAGGCCTACACGGAAGCATCGTCCCAGCTTTCAAAGTCAGTCTTTGGGAGATGCACCATACATGCGTGGTCCTCTTCCTGCCCAAGGGTGCCATCTTGCTCAGTCAATGACATAGCTAATACAGCAAAAGATGGTACAACTAAGGCAACTCTATGGGGAGGAAGAAGGGCTGTGAGGGCCGATTCCTGCTGTCCCTGGAGAACACCTGTTACAGGTGAGTAACTATGCGTTCTCTGGGAACAAGCAGGAAGTCAGTCCTCACACAAGGGACTCCCTAACTACAGGCTTCCGAGAACCTGTAGAAAACCACAGCAAGCCATGAGTAGCAGCAAGTGAATCTGAATGACAGACTCTGGTAGTACTCCAGTGCCCAGAGCGAACCCTCACTCTGACAGCCTGAACACAGAAGGGTCGGTGAGTAGAAGTTGCCTAGACCCTGAAGAGATTACGGAGTACGGCATAGCCGAAGGTGCTGTCCCATTGGTACTTCCTCTCCAGTCAAAAGTGAGCTGCAAAGGTGTGGAATGAAGACTAGGTGTCTGCCATCGGGACGGAGTGCAAGTTTGCCACAGAGGTCACCATGGCTCGGACATCGTGTGCTGTGATGAGGTGCTTCAGCTGGAGCCCAGCCTTTATGTAGGCAAGGGTGATGCAGTCCGCCACCCAGGTAGACAGGGTCCGCTTGGTCACTGCCTCCTCCAGATGACAGGCGTCATAGGAGACAAAACGTTGGGAGGGTTTGAGATGGCCCTGGGTACACTGTAGCAATGTTCCCTCTAATTTTCTGTAGGCCGTGTGCGCATAAAATATCAGCTATGCAGCTTTTGAAGGAAGGTTAAATTTTTGTGCGCCACATAACGACACTCGGAGTTATATACTTTAAAATTTGACTACACGTCAGAATACAGTATGTACACCACATTGATTGCACTAGAAAATATTGTAGAACTTGTGAAAACCATAAATACACAACAACTTTTCAATTTTAAGAATGTCTGTTTTCTATCAGAATCAGAACGTAATTTTTGTGCGCTCTGTTGTAAAGTATGTGCGCTCACTCGGCGAGGTGTGTGCGCGCGCACACGCGCACAGCTTAGAAGGAACAGTGCACTGTAGGTAAAAAGATATGGCTCTCTTACAGTCTAGAGTATGAAGGACAGTCATCACCCTGCTGGCGTGAGGCCATGGAAAGAAGGTGGGGAGCACCACCTCCTGACTGAGGTGAAGGAAGGCATTTGGGGTGCATGCGTAACATGACCCTGTTCTTGTAGAACCTGGTATAGAGCAGCACCGCCACCAGGAAGGCAATCTTCCGGGAGGTACCCCAGATGGCAAATAGCCAGGGGCTTGAATGGCGGCCGAGTGAGTCACGCTAGCAGCATGCTGAGATCCCACTCCGGTGGGGTGGGCGGATTGGGGGCACGAGAGTAGCAGGTCCCATAGGAAGCAGGTGACGAAGGGCTACACTGTAAGAGGCTTGCCCTCGAGAGGGTGGTGGTGCGCCGAGAGATCACTCAGGTGCACCCTAACGGAGTTGGACTCGAGTCCAGCCTGTGAAAGATGAAGCAGGTACTGTAGCACAGTCAGTACCATGTAGAACAGGTTGGCCCATCTCTCCGAGTACCACATGGAGAATCTGCGCCATTTGAAGGTGAAGGCATGCCTCGTGGAGGCCTTGTGGGAGGCTAGGAGGACCTCCACTACTTCCCCCAAAAGGTTGAATGGGGCCAAGACACCCGTTCAGCAGCCAAGCTGTTAGCGCCACAGATTGGGGTGGAGGAGAGAGCAGTTCTCCTGAATCAGTAGCTCCATAGAGTTCTCAAGAGGGACTGTGGGCTCCGTTGCTAAGCGGAACAGCAGGGGGAACCACGGCTGCCTGGGCCACTGGGGAGCCACCAGAATTAGTGACACTTTGTCCCAGATGACCTTGAAAAGGGTCTTGGTGACCAATGGTATGAGCGGGAAGGCATTTAGGAGGCCCTCCGACCACAGGATGAGGAAGGCATCCACTGCCTCCTGGGAACGGTAAGGCTGGCAGGGACAGAGATCCATCCGAGGGGCTCCCCAGAGTTGAAACAGCCATTGGGCTACACTGGGTTCTAGCCACCATTCATGTGGCTGGAGGACCCTGTTCAACCTGTCCTTAAGGGTATTGTCCTGGCCTGGCAGTTAAATCACTCTCAGGAACATTCCCTGGCTGATCACATACAAGCAGAGCGGCTACTGCCTCTGGCAGAGGGTGTACGACCCTGTACTCCTCTGTTTGTTCAGGTAGAACACGGCAACCTGGTTGTCCACCTGGACCAGTAATGGCTGGTGCTGTAGGCAATGGCGGAGGGCTTGGAGGGCCAGAAGTATGGCCCTGAGCTCCAAGAGGTTGATCTGCTGTTGGCTTTCCGCCATGGACCAGTGAGCTCTCCAACCCAGACAAGAGGCGTCCGTGGTGAGGACCCACTGGAGGATGGGGGTCTGGAAAGGCATGCCTGCCGTAGATGATGTGTCACTTGCCACCACCAGCTGAGCGACTCTGCCAGCAGGTGGGTCACTCACAGTCGTCCGGGAGGCAGTCTGTGGCCTGTGTCCACTGGGATCGAAGATACCACTGGGATCGAAGATACCAATGGGTCATCTTAATGTGGAGCCAGGCGTCTGGTTTAACATGCACCGTGGATGCCATGTGGTCGAGCAAGCAGAACATGGAGCGAGCCAGCACCAAGCGTCAGCGCTGGCCTCTGCGGCCAGAGCCTCAAGACGACTCGCCTGTGTAGGGAGAGGAAGGCCTTGGCCTGGTGGGTATCCAACTGTGCCCCTATGAACTCCAAGCTTTGTGTAGGAGTGAGGTGAGAATTGGGGCATTTATTATGAAACCCAGGTGTTCCAGTTCACTGTTGGTGCAGCCTGTGGCCTGCTATACCTTGGTGGCTGTTTCTCCTTTTATGAGCCAGTCGTCCAGATAAGGGAAGATGAAGGCCCCTTGGAGGGGGAGATAGGCAGCTACCATCGGCATGCATTTGAGACGACCCTGGGTGTGGAGGCCAGCCTGAAGGGTAGCACCCTGTACTGGTAGTGGACACCCTTGACCACGAATCTCAGGTACTGTCTGTGACTAGGATGGATGAAGATGTGGGTGTAAGCATCCTTTAGATCTGAGGAGCATAGCCAGTCTTCCCTGCTGGAGGTAGAGCAGCAATGTTCCAAGAGAGAATCCTGAACTTCTCCCGTACCAGGAACTTGTTAAGGTTCCACAGGTCTAGGATGGGCATGAGGCCTCCAGTTCTTTTTGGCATGAGGAAGTACCGGGAGTAGAACCCCTTGCCCTTTTGGCAATGGGGCACCAGTTCCACGGCCCTGTCCTCGAGTAGACCTGTGAGCTCCTACTGGAGAAGGGTCTGGTGAAGGGGAGTCCTAGAGGGCCTCTGCTGGAAAGAAAGAGGGGGGCATCTGGTCCTTGACCACCTGGAGGGCCCAGGCATCAGTGGTGAATTTTGGCCACCGGTGGGTGAAGTGGACCAGCTGACCTCCTCCTGAGGGTAGATGGACTATGCCCAAGGAGTCATCCTCCCCCCCCTGACGGGACCACAGCCAGCGTCGGGGCCTTGGGAATTCTCTGCTTGTGGGGGCCCTGTGTGTCCCCCCTTGGCATGCTGCCCCTGCTGTGGAGTCTGGGTAGGTTGGTACTGCTGATAGCCTCAGTAAGCCAGTCCCTTCCTTGGGAAGGATGGCTTTTTCCCTGAGGCCTTCCACTTGGGCAGAGTGGTGGTCTTTTTAGACAGTTGAGTTCTTGTCAGGAACTCAGACTCGAGCTCCGCAGCCTTGTCTGACATGGGTTTACCAAACAGGTTCTCCCCTTGGCATGGGACATCGACAAGTTTGTCTTGGACCCATTGCTCCAGGTCAGAGGCCTGGCGTCAGGCGCCAATGCAGCCACCCAGGCTGTGGACTTGAAGTTGTCTTAGGCTGCTTGAGACAAACTTAGAGCAGTCACCAATGCTTTGACCAGGTTCTGGAACCATTGAGGGGGTTCCTCGGAGAACCCAGTGGAGAACCCCAGCAAGCTCCTTCCCCAGGTCCCTTAGGAACATACCCATATATGGTTGGTATGTCTGGATCCGACAGGCCAGCATCGAGCCCTGGTAGCACTTTCTGCAGAGGGCATTGAGGGTCCTTGTCTCCCTGCTGGGGGGGCACCGATGAATGAGTCTTCTGGCTTTTAAGCAGACACATAGCAGACTTTACCACCATGGAGTTGTGCGGGAGCTGAACCTTCCTGAAGCCCAGGCCCCGGCGGACTCAGTACATGGAATGGAGTCGACAGCTGACCATGGACACAGAGGCCAGTGACTCCCACATTCGGAGTAGCCGCTGTTCCAGAATGGCCAGGATGGACACTAAATGACTCCTTTGGCGGGGACTCATATTGGAGGATATCAAGCTCCTCCGTGCGATGATCCTCTTCTGAGTCAGTGGGGAATGTCGATGTCTTCGACATGACCTGCACAAATTCGAGGAACACTGTGTCATTGGGCGGTGACCGGCGCCTGGCCTAAAGTGCAGAGGGTCCGACGGCACATCGCGGTGTTTGCGAGTGTCTGAGGGCGTCTCATCCTTGGACTCCCAATCAGAGTGCTCGGTGGAGGACTTGATGGCCAACGATGGGCCCAGCACTGGTCGAAGATGAAAGATGGCCCGAGGAACGGGACCATGATCGAGACCGCTGTCAAGGATTGACTTGAGGCTTTAAGCTCATAAGGATCAGCTCAACAACCGGGGAAGTCCTTGAAGTCAAGGTCCTGGTGGTCTGGGCGGATAAACCGGCCAAACCGGACAATTGAGCCCACTGCATATCCAGGAACTCCATCCTGGACTCCAGATGGTACCGGAGCCTTTGACGCGGACACCAGGATAGCCAGAGGTCCAGTGCCAGAGGGAGGAGGAGGAGGAGTCCTCGACGAGGATGGCCTTGGAGATCCGAGGCCAATCACCGGGGGCCGATGATTCCTTCCTGGGGATCTTGGACAGCCGCTCCTGCTCTGACACCTCGGGCTTTCTTTGGATCTGGCACAGGGCTTGTCTACCTTCGCAGACTCCTGCAAAGAGGTCCTCGAGGATTTCTTCTTCCTCTTGCATTCCTAATCCAGGGAATCCCTGTCAGAGAACCCTCATGTCCTGTTGGTTGCCACGGGGTCGCTATGTGACTCCGAGGTCTTGGATAGGGCCCTGGATTGTGGGGTCACCAGGGACTGTGGGGCAGAGTCTGACCTGGAGAAAATGTGGTCATTCTTCTAATGACTGCTTTAGTAGACATCTACTTGTAGAGGCCACAAACCTCTGGGTCATGGTCGGGACCAAGACAATGGAGGCAGCAATAATGTATGTCGATGAGGGACATATTTTTTAGCGTACCGATTACACTTCTTAAAGTCGCTGGCCATCGGGGGGAAAAGTACCCCAGCGAGGTTGAAGACCCGAGGAACTGCCAGCTGGCGAAAAAAAGGCACGAAGCCGCACCGGGAAAAGAAAAAGGGTGTTGTGGCCACTTGGCAATAGTGACCATAGCATGATCGTGTTTGATTTAATTAATGGAGGAGGGATGGTAAAGAAATCCACAGTACTACCTTTTAACTTCTGAAAGGGAGACTATGATAAACTGAGGAAAATAGTTAAGAAAAAACTAAAAGGAGCAGTTGCAAAGGTTAAAGACTTACATCAAGCTTGGGTATTTAAAAATACTATCTTGGAAGCCCAGACCAGCTGTATTCCACGCTTTAAGAAAAGTGGAAGGAAGTCCAAAAAACTGCCAGCATGGTTTAAAGATAAGGTCAGAGAGGCTGTTGTTGCCAAAATAACATCTTTCAGGAAATGGAAAAAAAGAGCCAAATGACGAAAACTGGAAACAGTACAAGCACTGGCAAGTTAAATGCAAGGCATTAATAAGACAGGCAGAGAGAGAATTTGAGAAGAAGCTTGCTGTGGAAGCAAAAATGCATAATAAAGACTTTTTCAAGTACATTTGTAGCAAAAAACCTGAGAGAGAGTCAGTTGGACCATTAGATGATAGAGGGATAAAAGGGGCAGTAAGAGGGGTCAAAGCCATAGCGGAGAGACTGAATGAATTCTTTACTGAGGAAGATGTAGCGATGTTACCCATAACTCAAGTGGTATTTAAAGGTGATACTGCATAAGAATTGAAAGAAATATCGTTACACTGGGAAGATGTATTACAACTATTCTCCCTACCACCTTAGTACCTACCTTTTACATCCACTTCCCGCCCCTACCCTCTCAATTATCTATTATGCAGCAATGTGACATCTCTGTATATACCTTTGTAAATAGTTGTTCATTGTTCATTTAATTAGATTATAATGTTTACCTATTTATCCCTGTTAACTTGTTCTATGTAAACAGTTGAAACATACTGCCACAAAATGTTTTATGTAAACCGTCTTGATTTGTAGAAAGACGGTATATAAAAATGGTTAAATAAATACATAAATAAACTATTTGATAAATAGCAAATCACCTGGACCGGACGGGTATACATCCAAGGGTGTTGAAAGAACTGAAATATGAGATTGCAGACCTGCTATTAGTAATCTGTGAAATATCATTAAAATCACCTGTAATACCTGAAGATTGGAGGATGGCCAATGTAACGCCAATTTTTAAGAAGGATTCTGGGGGTGATCCGGGAAACTACAGACCGGTGAGCCTGACATCAATACTGGGAAAAATGGTAGAAACCATCATAAAGAACAAAATTACTGAACACATAGATAGTCATGGCTTAATGGGAGACAACCAACATAGCTTTAGACAAGGAAGATCTTGTCTTACTAATCTGTTAAGTTTTTTTGAAGGTGAGAAAAAACAGGTAGACAAAGGTGAGTCGATTGATACAGTGTATGTGGACCTTCAGAAAGCCTTTGACAAGGTCCCTTATCAGAGACTTTTGGGAAAACTAAAAAGTCATGGGATAGGAGGTAGTGTACTATTGTGGATCAGGAACTGGTTACAAGATAGAAAGCAGAGGGTAGGGCTAAATGGCCAATTTTCCCAATGGAGAAAGGTGAATAGTGGAGTACCCCAGAGATCTGTACTGGGTCCGCTGCTTTTTAACATATTCATAAATGACCTGGAAAAGGGAATAACGAGTGAGGTTATCAAATGTGAAGAGGACACAAAACTATTTAAAGTTACTAAACCCATGAGGATTAGGGAAAATTGAAAGAGAATCTTGATAAATTGGAAGACTGGGCATCCAAATGGCAGATGAAATTTAATGTGGACAAGTGCAAAGTTTAACGCACCTAGGAAAGAACAACCTAAACTATGGTTACACGATGCAAGGTCCACATTAGGAACCACCACCCAGGAAAAAGATTTAGGCGTCATCGTGGATAACATGTTAAAACCCTCCGCCCAGTGTGCAGCAGCGGCCAAGAGAGCAAATAGAATGCTAGGTATCATAAGGAAAGGAATGGAAAATAAAACAAAGGATATTATAATGCCTCTCTATCGTTCCATGGTGAGACTGCACCTTGAATATTGTGTGCAATTCTGGTCGCCATATCTTAAAAAGGATATAGCGTTATTAGAAAAGGTACAGAGAAGAGCCACCAAAATGGTAAAGGGGATGGAAGGATATCCCTATGAAGAGAGGCTAAAAAGGTTAGGGCTCTTCAACCTGGAAAAGAGACGGCTGAGGGGAGATATCATAGAGGTCTATAAATTAATGAACGGAGTGGAACGGGTAAATGTAGATCGATAGTTTACGTCATCAGAATATAGAAAGACTAGGGGACATGCAATGAAGCTATAGGGTAACCTATTTAAGACTCATAAGAGAAAATATTTTTTCACTCAACGTGTAATCTCTGGAATTTGTTAACAGAGAATGTAGCAAAAGCTGTTAGTTTAGCTGGGTTTAAAAAAGGTTTGGACAAGTTCCTGGAGGAAAGGTCCATAAACCATTATTAAAAGGGACCCAGGATATCACTGCTTGACCCAATACAAGCATTGAGGAACCTATGTCTTTTGGGGAAACTGCTAGGTACTTATGACTTAGATTGGCGGAATCAGGATACTGGGTTTGATGGACCTTGATCTGACCCAGTATGGCATATCTTATGTTTTTAACTTAACTAGAGAAAAAAGGATGGTCCGAGATGAGATGCCGAGGCAAGCAAACTTGGAGGCGAGAACGGAATAGGTCGTAGCCGGAGAAAAAATAACACACTATAAGATGAAAATAAACTGCTTTTTCCGGGGAAATCAGATACATGTGCAGTGTGCTCCGCAGAAAAAAGGAGACTGAGCAAGATGGCACCGTTGGGCGGGAAGGGGACCATGCATGTATGATGCATCTTCCAAAGGCTTTCGTTGAAAGCTGGGGAGATGCTTCCGTGCAGGACTCTGTCGGTGCCGACGTCACCCATATGCAAGGACTGACTTCCTGCTTGTTCCCAAAGAAAAGAAGTTTATAAAATCATGAGTGTGGTGGGACAGATAAATATGGAACAGTTATTTGTTTGTGTTTGTGAAACTGCAGCAGGAGTTGGGGACAACTGATGAAGCTAAGATTTGAAATAAACCAGAGAAAGTATTTCTTCACTCAACAATCAAGCTGTAAAATTTGTTGCCAGAGTGGTCAAGGAATCTAGTACATCTGGATTTAAAAGGGATTTGGACAAATTCCTAGGGAAAACAGTCCATAAAAATGATTAGCTAAATAGGCCTTGGACCGTTACTGCTCATACCTGGGAGCACAAGAAATGGATCTATTATTATTTGGGATCTCTAGATACTTCCTCATGACCCAAATTAATCACTTTCAAAGAAAGGATGCCGAGTTTGATGGACCTTTGCTCCAACTCAGCATGGCATATCTTATGTCCTTACAAATTTAACAAGCATGATTAGTTACTTTAGTTCTGACACAGAAAAGCTGAATGAATGATCGGCAGCCTAAGTAGCTAGACTCTCGCTACAGAAGCTGGTAGTCTTCACATTGGTCCAACACATACAAAATCCATGCCCAACTCAGTCTGAGCCCCCCTTCTCCTGCAAGCAACAGGCATGCTGGACTCAGCCTGGCACATCTGCTGCCAATGGGGGTGGAGGAGGCAGAGTCCCCTCCTTGTCTGTAATGGGAGTGCCAGGCTCAGCCCCTTCTATTTTAGGAGATGTATCAGCTGTGGCCAGGACCGAGAAGTACACAGTCTTACCTAATGTCCTCTTCTATTTTGGCTTGAGCTTCAAGGTCAAAAGGATCTGCTGAGAAGAGTCGAATCCTCTCTTGCTCTCTCCTGGCTCTCTCTTGCTGTTGCTCTAATAACACTCTGATAAATTTCTCTGTTAGAATGAAGAAAGTCAGAAAGAGAATACTAGAGGTTAAAAGTGGAGTTCAGTGCTTGGCTTGAACATCTGATAAGAAAAATGCTCTCCATATAATGTAAAAAGTAGAAACAGTCGGCCAACATAAATTAAACCTATCAGCATGTTTTGGCTCCCCATCCATTAGAGCTAGCAGGTTGAAGGAACAACATGATGATGACATATCTAAGATCTGGGAGGATGGGATGTGAAGGAAGAGAGGAAAGGAAATGGTTTATTGACAGATTATTTGGATAAAAGATATCTTATTTGCCCAGCAGTTCCCTCCTGCACCTTAGGCTCATTCAGAACTGGCCTCTACTGCACAAGACACTATGAGCCCTCATTTGCAGCTCTCTGGGATATTTTTCTCTAATTTGCATCCCTCCTCCAATTTACTTAACTTATTTACTGTAGCATTAATCCTCAGCCACACAGAGCAACTCCCTCCCTCCCTTTAGGCTTTAAATCTGGCCATTAGACAGCAGCCTTGTGCGATGACAGAGATTCAGTGATCCCTTTGCTGTATGCCCAGACAACCTAGGGATGAAACCCAGGGCATGTGCATGGCAGTGTGCAGAATTGCCAGTGAGCCACCAGACTGGCACCACCAAAGGTTTGACGACACACTTACCAGAATTGTGTGGGTTTGTAATGTAGCACCATCAAAATCTTATACTAGACCTCACTGTTGAACGAGTCATTTTATTTGTTTCTGAGATCGATGGTAAACATTTGTCTCGCGTCAGCAGCAGCTCACTGAAATAGCAGCCTTTAACTCTTCTTGCTTACCGCTGCCGCCCGTAAAGATGCAGCATGGGTTGACAATGTGGTGAGGCACAATCTAGGTTTATCCATGACTACACAGTCAGACGAAATGGCTCCCCTCATGGACATTCAAGTGTTGCATATAATCTTGACATGACCCATAAAAGATGGATAAGCAGGAAAATCCTTAGGAATACTTCTCCTTTATCTCAAACAGCTAGCATGAGCTTAGTATGCCCCACGGGGCATATGGTCAGTGCATACCCCGACACAGGCATGCTAGAAAAACTCACCCAGATCTCCGCTCAGCAGGGCGTCGGCCAGAGGGGGATTGCGCTCCTTCAGCAGGGACAGTTCATGCGGGTTGCTAAGCAACATTTCACGCAACAATGCTGGATTGTCCAATCCCTGTGAGGAGGACGAGGAGCCAGGGGGAGAACGGCGACGTTGCTGTCCTGGCTGCCGATGGGATGCTCCAGGAACTGCAATGCTGCTGAAATCTATTGAGGGCAAACCTCAAAAAAACAAAACAAAACATACATATTAATAATTTATACTTTGACAATGTTCAGCACCATGTATGCACAGAGGCAGAAATCTCTATCTAGCCAGTCATCACAAGTTAATCTCAGCACATCAAAAGTTGCCATGTTTGTGAATCTGCAACAAAAAAAAGATTGTGAAAAAAAGGCACTAGGGAACTATTCTGCAAAATGTTTGGCCTTCAATAAAAGGATTTCATCATCTTCTCTATTGAAGAAGATAAGCAGACCTATTTCTGAAGTGTCATGTGTAGCCACTGCACCTACAAGGATACAGACAGCCTAGGGTGCTCAAATACTGCAGTAGATTGGGTGCCCTATAATTCAACAACTCCCAGCTTTTGTGGCTCAACTTGCCTTTCCTGTAGCTCCTAGTTCCAGATCAGTCCAAACCTGTCCAACCTCAGACAAAATTATCATTTATAATGGAGTGTAAGGAGGAAAAAAGACAAGGCTGAGAAACTATCATTTGTGACCATCAGAATTTCCCCTTCACCCCTCGTCTCTAGTCTAATCTTGCGACTGAGGGGCCGAGCCCATGCACGTTCCTTCGGAACCTGACTAGTATTGTATAAGGGCCGCGTCCAACACATTTCCAGCAGTCCAGTAAGAAGGAAGGCTCTTTCCAGGGGCAATGCCTCCAAATGAGTTCGTTTTGTGCCTAACATGACAGTACCACTGTAGCAGAGTGGAGTTTATACAATGCAATGTATATAGGCAACTTATCAAAATGGATATTACTTTTGCTTTAAATTCTGTTAGTGCCATTATAACCAGACAAACAATACAACATGAACAATTTTTAAAAAATCCCTCTTCAATGATATAGCTCACCTGACTGCTGAAACACACTCAGAGCAACTTGTGTAGCTAAAAGAAAGTCTGCTCCCCTCACCACACACACACACTCCTTCTCTCCCCCTTCAGCTCATTTCCACCCCAATCTCCTTCTCCCTCCTCTCCCAAAACACCACCCAGCTCATCTTTCTAACACACACGTTGACCCTGTCCATGCTGTCCCCTCTGTTCTCTTCCAGCTCCGTGGCTCTCAGTGAGTTTGAGCCACACAATAACCAAAACCTCCCACACTGTTTTCACAATCTCACAAGACTAGTATGAAAGTTTAGGCAGAAGTTCACCGAGATCAAAACAGTGTTGGAAGAAAAAAAACAGGTGTTCCTGAGGTGGCAAAGGCAGCAAGACTCCATAGAAGGTGGGGGAATTTGAGCCAGGAAGCTGCACTGATGATCAAATTCGTAGACTCCAACTTGTACAGAAAGCGGAGTTACTCACATGTAACAGGTGATCTCGGAGAAAGCACAGTTACTTACCTGTAACAGGTGATCTCTGGGAACAGCAGGAATAAGTCTTCACATATGGGTACGTCGGTACCGACGGAGCCTGCACGGGAACGCTCCCCAGCTTCCCAAAAAGGAAAGCTTTTGGGAGCATCCCACAGCGCCTGCGCGCTGCCTTCCCGCCGTTCCTAACCGTCTCTCCCCAGTTCGAGTTTTAAAGCTGAGACAAAGAGAGAGAGGAAAGGAAAGATAGAGAGATAACTCCTAGGGGAGGTGGGTGGGTTGTGAGGACTTATTCCTGCTGTTCCCAGAGATCACCAGTTACACGTAAGTAACTGTGCTATCTCCAGGAACAAGCAGGAATGAGTCTTCACATATGGGGACTCCCTAGCTAGAGATGCCTGGGAGATCCCCAAGGTTGTGAGACCCTGAGAAGGGCTCTATCTCCTCCTATGGATCTCAGGCATCCATCCAGGGAAGGAGGGTAGGAGTTTTCAAGTATGGAACAGGTGTTTTAGGACAGCCTGACCAAACAAGGCATCCCGGCGGGAGTCCTTGTCCAAACAATAATGGGCTGTGAAGGTATGAACCCAGGCCCATGTGGCTGCTCAAAAGATCTGGTCGATGGACACAGAATTTAGATGAGCCATAGAAGTTGCCATGACCCTCACACATTATGAGCTGTGACATGGCCCTCCAGAGAAAGGTTCTTACTCTGGTAGGCGAAAGAAATACACTGAGCAATCCAAGTGGACAGTGTCCTTTTAGAGACTGGAAGTCCTAAATGAGAAGGATCAAAAGCAACAAAGAGTTGGGAAGACCTTCTATGTTGCTGAGTCCTTTGTAAGTAAAAGGCAAGGGCCCTTTTACAATCCAGGGTATGAAGATTCCTTTCTGCACTTGATGCATGAGGACCTGGAAAGAAGACAGGTAAATACACCTCTTGGTTCAGATGAAAAGGTGAGACCACTTTAGGCATAAAGTGTGGATTGGTCCTGAGGACTACCTTATCATGATGAAACCTTGTAGAAGGAGGATTAGCCACCAAGGCCTGTAGCTCACTGATGCGGCGAGTTGATGTGACTGCAATGAGGAAAATAACCTTCCAGGAAAGAAATTTCAAGGAGGTAGTGGCTAAGGGTTCAAAAGGTGGCTTCATAAGCTGACCAAGAACCAGATTTAAGTCCCATGCCACCGGAGGAGGCCTAATGGGAGGTTTAGTTAAAGTTAGGCCTCTCATGAATCTTGCAATAAGAGGATGAGAGGAAATAGGCTGTCCATTGAGAGGCTTAAGGGATGCTGCAATAGCACTCAAATGGACTCTTACTGAATTTGTCTTAAGGCCTGCATTGGAGAGATGCAGGAGATATTCCAATAGAGAATTCAAAGGTAGTGCTAGAGGGTCAAGACCCTTCTCAGCACTCCAAATGGAAAACCTTTTCCATTTAAAAGCATAGGAACGTCTAGTAGAAGGTTTTCTGGAAGCATGGAGAATATCCTTCACCTGCTGAGAAAGATTCCAATCTTGAAGGTCTAAGCCTTCAGCAACCAAGCCCTGAGGTGAAGGGACTTGGGGTTTGGGTGCCACAAGGTTCCCTCCTCCTGGGACAGGAGGTCTGGAGCAGCTCCCAAGTCTAGGGAGGGAGCTTGAGAGAGATGCAGAAGTAGAGGGTACCACACTTGGCGTGGCCAGCGTGGAGCTATGAAGATCATAGATCCTTGATTCTTCTGGAGCTTGAATAGAGTCTTGGGAATTAAGGGAATGGGTGGAAAGGCATACAGGAAGTCTTGACCCCAGTGAAGGAGGAAGGCATCCCTGGCCTGAACTCCCTGACACGGAATTCTGGAACAGAACTGGGGAAGTTTGGCATTCCACGGACTTGCAAAGAGGTCTATGTCCGGGGTTCCCCACTCTTGAAAGATTCTGAGTACCTGGGTCCATGTGCAGGGACCATTCGTGTGGAAGCAGAACTCGACTGAGTCTGTCTGCCCAAGAGTTTTGGATTCCTGGAAGGTATACGGCCAGGAGATGGATTTGATGCTCTCTGGCGAAGGCCCACAATCTTAAAGCTTCGTTGCAAAGCAACAGAGAGCCAGTTCCTCCTTGCTTGTTTATGTAAAACATGGCTACCTGATTGTCCGTACGAATGAGGACTGTCTTGTAGCTGAGCAGGGTATGAAAGACCTTGAGAACTAGGAAAACTGCTCGGAGCTCCAAGTGGTTGATAAAACAAACAGTAAAAACTATTTTCTACAAACTCAAAACTATTCAACACCTAAGACCACTCCTCGAAACACAAGACTTTAGATCTGTAGTAAGTACCCTGATCACCCCTCATTTCGACTATTGCAATAGTCTCCTTATAGGCCTTCCTCAAAAAAACACATACCTCCTACAAAGAGCTCAAAACATCTGTGCTAAAGTAATTGCTAAAGCTCGCTTAACAGATCACGTAACCCCAATACTGCTAGAACTCCACTGGCTCCCTATAAACAGTCAAATTAAATACAAAATTATCCTAACAACCTATAAACTTATAAATGACATAACCCCCTCACACCTATCCACATTACTGCACTCTCCAACATCGACAAGGGCCCACAGACAAAACACAGCCCACTCCCTTATCATACCAAAAGCCATCCGGAAGACTAAGAAAACCACTAGCTCCAGAGCATTCTCATTCACTGCTCCTACACTCTGGAACAACCTCCCTATTGAACTTCGCACCATAAAAGACCTCATCCAATTCAGAAAAGAATTAAAGACTTACCTGTTCACTGAACATTTGAAATCCCCTACTCCCCAAAAGCCAGCCCCACTACAAACGTGGAAACAATTACACAAACTCCCTTAATCCCAACACCATAACCGCATGCCTGCCCACCCTCACACACGCCCCAAAGAAGACATAAAAGGAACTAAATTCCAGCACCTACACAAATACCCGCACTACACACCACACACTGTAAATATACATTTGTAAAAAAGTTTGATGTTTTGTTCTGCTTTAATACCCACTAAGTTAAATTTTATTGTTCAATGTAAATAGCTAGTTTCTATTGTTCTATGTAAAGAATGTATACAAATGTGTACAAGACTGTTAACCTGTTATATGTAAACCGCCCTTGATCTCTGGAAGGGGCGGTATAAAAGAAATAGTGAAATAAATAAATAAATAAATAAATAAATATGTAGAGAGGTCTCCTATGGAGACCAAGTGTCCTGAGTGGAGAGGTCTTGTAGATGAGCTCCCCAACCTGTTGGGGAGGCATCTGTTGTGAGGGTTGCTTGGGGCAACAACTGTTGGAAGGGGGACCCCAGCAACAGATTTTGGGTGGACTTCCACCACTGCAGAGACCAAAAGAGGCGCCTGGAGGTTGCTATTTTGTCTGTCAAACCCCCTGAAGCTTGAGTCCACTGGGTGGACAAAGTCCATTGAGCCGCTCTCATGTGAAGGCGAGCATAGGGGACCACATGCACTGTGGATGCCATGTGGCCTAGTAGTTGTAGCATCTCCCGGGCAGTTAAATGGCTCTTTGACTGAATCTGGGAGGCTAACTGCACTAGGCGTAGGCAACGGGCTTGAGGAAGATACTACCACTGCAAGGGCCTATCTAGCCAGGCCCCTATGAACTCTAGGGACTGAGTAGGGGTGAGCTGGGACTTTGGGAGATTTACCACAAGTCCCAGATACTGCAAAATGTGCCTTGTGCAGTCCAGGGCAGTCTGGGCCTCTGACTGAGATGGAGCTCGGATGAGCCAATCGTCCAGGTATGGGAATACAAATATCCCCAGAATGCGTAGAAATGCAGCTACTACTGCCATGCATTTGGTGAACACTCTTGGAGCAGAGGCCAGACCGAAAGGAAGCACCCTGTATTGGTAATGCTTCCCTTGGAAAAGGAAACGGAGGAACCTTCTGTGAGATGGATGGATGAGAACATGGGTGTACGCATCCTTGAGATCTAGAGAACAAAGCCAATCCTGACTCTGAAGGTATGGAAGGAGAGTGCCCAGAGAAAGCATCTTGAATTTCTCCTTGTATAGAAATTTGTTCAATTCTCTGAGATCTAATATAAGTCTGTAGCCCCCTGTTTTCTTTGGGATCAGTAAGTAGGGGGAGTAAAACCCTGACCCTTGTTGAACAAGGGGCACTTCTTCTATTGCCCCTTGGGCAAGAAGGGCAGCCACCTCCTGACCTAGAAGGTCTAGGAGAGATGTTGGAGAATTGAAATGTCTCACCATGGTGTGAGGAGGAAGGTTTGAGAAATTAAGTTTGTACCCCTCCCTTATGATGGAGAGGGTCCACTGCTCTGTTGTAATTTGCCCCCGTCTGGGAGCAAAATGAGCTAACCTTCCTGGAATGGTGAGAGGCTCTGGCTGTTTTAGAGCCAGAAAGGCTAAGTTCTCTAGCATGAAGTCGAAAGCCCTGAGGAGGCTGGGTCTGCTGAGTTGCAGCAGCCCCTGTAGGCTTAGGCCTGGCTTGCTTAGGTTGCTGACGCTTAGCAGCAAAACGACCTGTAGAAGATTGCTGGCCAGAAGGAGAATGGAATCTGCCTTTCTTGAGGAAAAAAAAAAGACTTCAAAGGTTTTTTCTTGGCAGGAATGGAGGTTGACTTTGAAAGTCTATCCAAAGCAGAATTTTCTGCATCCATTTGAGTGGCTTTTATTTGCCAATCTTTGCCAAACAGGTTCTCTCCTGTACAGGGAAGATTTCCCAAACTATCCTGGACCCAAGATTCTAGATCAGAAGCTTGGAGCCAAGCAATTCTGCGAGCAGCTATGGCAATGGCCGAAGCTCTGCTGGCACCCTCAAAGGAGTCAAAAGCTGCACGGTTGGAAAACTTTGAGATATCTTGAGTATGCTTAAGCCAAATAAGAAATTCTTTCCTTTTATCCTCTGGAAGAAAAGGGAGGAAAGTGTGCAGCTTATCTGCAACTTCTTTCAGAAACATTCCCATATAGAGACTATAGGAGTTGATTCTTTTTTTTTTTTTTTAATTGAAATTTAACAAACTTACAGAAGCAAGCATAAAGAAACTTTCGATGATCCATAGTGGAAATCAATACATACAATATAAGATATACACATACCATCAATCCTAGCCCACAATACGAGGAGATATTTAAGGAAACAAAATACAGGCAACCCAAGAGCAAGCTCTACTTTCAGACAGCTTTTTAAACTAGCCACCCACCCCAGTCAATTAGTGCCAGGCCCCTCTTTATCAGAAAGAAATACCTCAAGCTGAGTAGGATCAAGAAATATAAACCTTGATCCCTGAAATGTTATCAAACACTTGCAGGGATATCTAAGGAAAAAAGTAGCTGCTAAGGCAACCACCCTAGGCTTAAGGGCCAAAAAACCCTTCCTCCTAGTCTGGGTAGCCTTACAAACATCAGGGAAAATTTGTACTCTAAGTCCACAGAACGGAACAGACATATTTTTGAAATAACTGCGAAAATTATATGTCTTTTGTGCTTTACTGTTATCTATGCTTGTATTTTTAATATTTTTACTATGTTTTAGATTGGGAAGAGTGGTTGCTCCACCCCATAGACGTGCTCTTCACACTTTCTATGTGGTTATCCGATAACATTTTTTGACTCTTTATATAGTCATTTTTGTATTTATCATACCATTCATTTTGTTGTTTATTTTTCATTTTATTGTTATGCTTAATTTATGTGTGTTTGTTTTTTAGACCCCTGATGAAGGCCTTTGGACGAAACTTGTGCAGTTGGGTCCCAATAAAGATTTTTATCAATAATCCTGGTAGGCCGTGGTTAATTGCCCTCCGCTGTACCTCCTATTCTGTGGACTTGCAAAAAGGTCTATATCTGGGGTCCCCCAGATTCGAAACACTCGAGCAATCTGGTCTGAGTGAAGAGACCACTCGTGTGGCAGCTGTATTCGACAGAGTTTGTCTGCCCAAAGATTTTGAATGCCCGGAAGATATACCACTAGGAGGTGGATTTGATGCTCTCTGGCGTGGGCCCACAGTCGCAAAAGCTTCGTTGCATAACGACAGCGAGCCTGTTTCGCCCTGCTTGTTCACGTAGAACATGGCTAAGTGATTGTCGGTCTGGATCCGAACTGTCTTGTAGCTGAGCTTGGCCTGGAATACTCGAAGAGCATGGAAAATGGCTCTGAGTTCTAGGAGGTTTATGTGAAGACAAGCCTCCTGCAGGGTCCAAAGACCCCGAGTCGAGAGATCGTGCAAGTGAACCCCCCAAACCCACTTGGACGCATCTGTTGTTAGGGTGGCCTGGACTAGAGGCTGCTGGAAAGGAGAGCCTATTAGGTGGTTTTCCAGCGATTGCCACCATTGAAGCGACGAAATGAGATGTGTGGAGTTTCTGATTTTGTCCGACAGGCGACCTGAGGCCTGTGTCCACTGAGAGGAGAGAGTCCACTGGGCTGCTCGCATGTGAAGGCGAGCATAGGGAACCACATGGACAGTGGATGCCATATGCCCCAGAAGCTGAAGCATTTCCCGAGAAGTTAGGAAGACTTTCATAGCTGCTTGGGATGCCAGCTGCATTATACGAAGACAGCGGGGCTGTGGGAGGAAAGCCCTTGACCATCTGGTATCCAGTTGAGCCCCTATGAACTCCAGGGACTGAGAAGGGGTGAGCTGAGATTTTGGGAGGTTTATGACCAATCCCAAGTAGTGAAGAATTTGCATTGTGCGAGAAGGAGCGAAGCTGGCTTCTGGAGCAGTGGATGCTCGAATGAGCCAATCGTCTAAGTAGGGGAAGACAAATATTCCTAGAGTTCTCAGAAATGCTGCTACTACTGCCATGCATTTTGTGAAGACTCTTGGCGCAGAAGCCAGACCGAAAGGAAGAACCCTGTATTGGAAGTGTCTTCCCTGGAAAAGGAATCAAAGGAATCTTCTGTGATCTGTATGGATGAGAATACGAGTATATGCATCCTTTAGATCTAGATAACCTAGCCAGTCCTGACTCTGAAGGTATGGCAGGAGTGTTCTGAGGGAGATCATTTTGAATTTTTCCCGGAACAGATATTTGTTTAATTCTCTGAGGTCCAGAATAGGCCTGTGTCCCCCTGTTTTCTTGGGAATGAGAAAATAGGGGGAGTAGAATCCCATCCCCTGTTGGGGTATGGGTACTTCTTCTATTGCTCCTTGAGCAAGAAGTGATGTGACCTCCTGACCCAAGAGATTGGTGACAGGGACCTGAGAATTGAACTGCTTTATAATTGTAGGAGGGGGCATGCTGTGGAAGTGAAGTCTGTACCCCTCTCGTACAATGGACAGAGTCCAGTTTTCTGATGTTATTTGTTGCCATCTGCTGGCAAAATGGCATAACCTTCCAGGAATGGTGAGGGGTTCTGGACCTTTCAGGGGCAGAAAGACTAAGTTCTCTAGGTAAGAGTCAAAGCCCCTGAGAAGGCTGAGCTTGCGGAGCCGACTGAGTTCTTGGAACTTGTGGATTTCGCTGTCTGTTCTGTTGGTTCCCCCTTTGGGGAACATAGTAAATGACGGCAGATAAAGACCAGTATGGTCCATCTAGTCTGCCCAGCAAGATGGCAGGAGTAGGTGCACCCCTTCCCATGTCTTTGTTTAGGGGTGCACCTGCCACTCTATGCGGGCCACCCCTCCCCATGTTTTTGTTTGTTAGTGGTGAACCCACCGCTCCACGTAGGACACTCCTATTTGTTGAGAAATTAGATGGTTCAGTTTATTTTAATTTTATCCTGTTGTTGTAAAGGGATCCACTGTGTCTGCCCAATACCAATTTGAATTCTGACACTGTGTTTGCCCCCATCACTTCCATCGGGAGGGCATTCCAAGCATCCACCACTCTTTCAGTGAAAAAGTATTTCCTGACATTGCCTTTCAATTTACCACCTTGCAGCTTCATGTTATGCCCTCTAGTTTTACAGCTTCCCCGTCTTTGGAAGAGGTTTGTTTGTTCATTATTTCTCTTTAAGTATTTAAAGGTCTGAATCATATCTCCCCTATCCCTCCTCTCCTCCAACGTGTACATATTTAGGTCTTCCAGTCTCTTTTCATAAGGCTTCTGACACAGGCTCCAAATCATTTTGGTCGCCTTCCTCTAAACAGTTTCCATTCTTTTTACATCCTTTGCAAGATATGGTCTCCAAAACATGAACTGGACAGTGAGCATGATGGGTGTAAAATGGGTAAAACCTCTTTTTCTTATTGAAAAAGGGTTTCTTGGCTGACTCTTTCTTTGCTGGGTTGGTTGTAGACTTTGTTCAAGGTAGTATTTTCAGATTCAAGCTGATTTGCCTTGTCTTGCCAATCCTTGCCAAAGAGATTTTCTCCTGTGCAAGGAATATTTCCCAGTTTCTCTTGCACACATTGTTCTAAGTCCGATGCCTGGAAACGTGCACCGATAGAAATAGCAGAGGTTCTGCTAATACATTCAAAGCAATCAAAGGTTGCACGGTTCACAAACTTAGAGACATCCTGGGCGTGTTTGACCAGAGTAAGAAAATCCCCTCTTTTGTCCTCAGGAAGAAGAGGGCTCATAAGCTCTAAGTCTCCTGTAACTTCCTTGAGGAACCTGGGCCGGATGGTATACATCCAAGGGTGTTGAAAGAACTGAAATATGAGATTGCAGACCTGCTATTAGTAATCTGTGAACTATCATTAAAATCATCTCTAATACCTGAAGATTGGAGGATCGCCAATGTAACACCACTTTTTAAAAAGGGTTCCAGGGGTGATCCGGGAAACTACAGACCGGTGAGCCTGACATCAGTATCGGGAAAAATGGTAGAAACCATCATAAAGAATAAAATTACTCAGCATGTAGATAGTCATGACCCTAATGGGAGACAGCCAACATGGCTTTAGACAAGGAAGATCTTGTCTTATTAATCTGTTATGTTTTTTTGAAGGAGTGAATAATCAGGTGGACAAAGGTGAGTCGGTTGATATTGTGTATCTGGACTTTCAGAAAGCCTTTGACAAGGTCCCTCATCAGAGACTTTTGGCAAAACTAAAGAGTCATGGGATAGGAGGCAGTGTACTATTGTGGATCAGGAACTGGTTAAAAGATAGAAAGCAGAGGGTTGGGCTAAATGGCCAATTTTCCCAATGGAGAAAGGTGAATAGTGGTGTACCCCAGGGATCTGTGCTGGGTCCGCTGCTTTTTGACATATTCATAAATGACCTGGAAAGTGGAATAACGAGTGAGGTTATCAAATTTGCAGATGACACAAAACTAAAGTTGTTAAAACCCAAGAGGATTGTGGAAAAACTGCAAGAGGATCTTGATAAATTGGAAGACTGGGCATCAAAATGGCAGATGAAATTTAATGTGGACAAGTGCAAGGTTATGCACCTAAGGAAGAACAACCCAAACTATGGTTACACGATGCAAGGTTCCACATTAGGAACCACCACCCAGGAAAAAGATTTAGGCGTCATTGTGGATACAGTGTGCAGTGGCGGCCAAGAGAGCAAATAGAATGCTAGGTATGATAAGGAAAGGAATGGAAAATAAAACAAAATATATTATAATGCCTCTGTATCGTTCCATGGTGAGACCGCACCTTGAATACTGTGTGCAATTCTGGTCGCCGTATCTTAAAAAGGATATAGCGATTTTAGAAAAGGTTCAGAGAAGAGCCACCAAAATAGTAAAGGGGATGGAAGGATACTCCTATGAAGAAAGGCTTAAAAGGTTAGGGCTCTTTTACCTGGAAAAGAGACAGCTGAGGGGAGATATGATAGAAGTCTATAAATTAATGAATGGAGTGGAACGGGTAAACATAGATCGATTGTTTACCTTATCAGAATATAGAAAGACTAGGGGACATGCAATGAAGCTACAGGGTAAACTATTTAAGACTAATAAAAGAAAATAATTTTTCACTCAACGTGTAATCAAACTCTGGAATTTGTTACCGGAGGATGTAGTAAAGGCTGTTAGTGTAGCTGGGTTTAAAAAAGGTTTGGATAAGTTCCTGGAGGAAAGGTCCATAAACCATTATTAAGAAGGGACCCAGGATATCAATGCTTGAACCAATACAAGCATTGTGGAACCTGTGTCCTTTGGGGAAACTGCTAGGTACATATGACCTAGATTGGCCACTGTTGGAAACAGAATACGGGGCTTGAAGGACCTTGGTCTGACCCAGTATGGCATATCTTATGTTCTTAACATTCCCATATAGAGAATGTAAGAGCTGATCCTGGCTGCCAACATGGAGTTTTGGAAGCAGACGCCCAAAGGCATCGAGTGTCCTCGACTCACGGCCCGGAGGATTTGAAGAATGCGTTTTAGTACTCTTAATCCTACGCATTGCAAATTCAACTACCATTGAATGGTGTGGTAACTGAGTCTTTTGAAACCCAGGACAGCTTGGAACTCTGTACATGGTATCGAGTCGTCGGGAGTGTGGAGACACTGTTAAAGGGGTTTCCCACATTCTTAGCATAAGATCCTGCAAGATCCTTTGAATGGGCAGGGTAGCTGCCTCTTTAGGAGCCTTAGGGTATTGAAAAATTTCTAATTCTACTGCTCTGGGTTCCTTTTCTGGAGTCACCATGATTGCAAGACCTCGAGCTACATCACGTATAAAATCCTGGAAGGACATGTCCTCTGGAGGAGACATTCTGAGTTGAGAAGAAGGAGATGGATCCTCCGGAAGGATTGCTCTAGTACCGGCAGAGTCATCGGAATCGGAGGATTCAAAATATCTCTGTGTCGGGTGTTCCTGCAACGCCCGGTACCGGTACCGCTCAAAGTCGCTATCGGGGTGTCTCGGTACCGGCCCCTCGATATCTGAGATAGACTCAAGGCTCGCATGGAGGGCAGCATACCTGCTGAGGCAGGCGCACTCGGTACTAGCACCGATGTCGGTACCGATACCTGTGGAACTGTCTGTAGCGGTCTTAGCAGTACGAAAGCTGCTAAGAGAGCCGCTAGACTGCATTCGATAGTGAGGATTCTCTGATCCATCACTCCTGCCGATGCCTGGGTGTCGGTACCGGCGGAAGCAGCCACG
Source organism: Ichthyophis bannanicus (assembly GCA_033557465.1). Taxonomy (NCBI): domain Eukaryota; kingdom Metazoa; phylum Chordata; class Amphibia; order Gymnophiona; family Ichthyophiidae; genus Ichthyophis; species Ichthyophis bannanicus. Next base: position 26,003,080 of record CM066042.1, read on the forward strand.
ACCCCAGAATATGGCACCAGTAGTTCTGCAGAGGTTGAAGCCACTGGAACATTCTGGAGCCCCGTTAATGCTTTGGAGACCGAGGCCTCCTGCTGGGGCTGCTTTGCCGGTAAGCTTTCCTCGAGGGCAATGCCAGTGGCATCACGATACCCTTTGAGGACCGGCCAATCTTAGAAGACTTAGGTTTAGTTACCCGAGATCCATGGAAGGAAGATGAAGCCCTGGAAGACATTGATGCAAGGGACATCATATCAGGCGCAAAAAGGGTACCGGGTTTTGCAGCTCTATTCTGCAGGCCCCTCCTGGTCATCTTTCTGCAGGAGAGACACTCCGATGGAGAATGGTCAGGACCTAAACATTTAAGACACCATTCATGGGTGTCGGTCACGGATATGGTACTGTCACATTTAGAACATTTCTTGAAACCACTAGCTGGTTTTTCCATGTTTGAGGAAAAAAAATGGGCCTAGTGCCCAAAGTGGTGCCTATCCCCGAGAGGGGAAAGGTTCCTAAAGAAAAGATTTTTAGAAGCCAGTTTTTTTTTTTAAAAGAAGAAAAGAGAACCGGCGGTACCAGTAGGCATCGAGTGAAGGCAGACGTGACCACAAAAAAACAAAAGAAGAAGAATTTTTCTGCGGTGATAGGGTATACGTCCTGTTGGCTCAGCGGAAAACAAAGAACTGACGAAGGAGAGTTGGAAAGGCGGGAAGGCAGCACGCAGGCGCTGTGGGATGCTCCCAAAAGCTTTCCTATTGGACTCTGGGGAACGTTCCCGCGCAGGCTCCGTCAGTACCGACGATACCCATATGTGAAGACTACATTCCTGCTTGTTCCTGGAGATCACAGCAGCCCGCATCCTCACACATGCTTCCCGCTCGGACCATATCACTCCCCTACTCATCCATCTCCATTGGCTCCCAGTGGTTTCCAGACTTCAATATAATTCTCAACTTCATCCATAAGGCAATTTATACCGGAGTACCACAGTACCTTTCCAACCTCATCCGCCTCCATGCCCCCCAGCACTCACTCAGGTCCATTCACTCCAATCGCATGTTCCTACCTTCTCCATCCCAAGACCATCTGGAATCCACCCGTACCTCTGCCTTCTTCTTTCTTGGCCCTAAACTCTGGAACTCCCTTACTCTGAATCTCCATATGGATCCTTTTCTCATCAGCTTCAAAGCAAGGATAAAAATACATCTCTTCTGTACTGCCTTTGATCTCACGCCACCTGCCTCCCTCCCGCACTGATGTCCTGCCCCTTTCTTTCGTCTCAAGGCATCTCTCTTACTTTTCTTCTCTATTTCTTTCCTGTTTAACCATTGGCATTCTCTTTCCCTCCCAAGCAGCACTTAACTTGTATTGTAAACCACTCAGATACTTGTCTGTTGGGCGGCGGTATATTAAAAATTGAATAAAGATAAGGATAAGTGGGAGCTGCCACTGACTACCCAGCCTTATAGCGAAGAGCAATGGACTAGACCATCTCCTTCCAATACTTCCAAAGCATTTCTTCTACTTCACCTATTGATATTTTCAAGTCTTTTCAGCTGTGCACTAGCTTTAACTTTAATTGGTGGCTCTGCGTAAAGAGCACTTCTCCTTCAGTTCATCCACTTTCTTCTGAAACAGAGGAGAATGTGTGGTGAGGTAAGCAATTGCTTAAATTTGTTTTAGTTGTATTGTGGCTTTCCTGCATCAGCCCCTTCAAGGACTAATAATTCCTCTATAAGCATGGCAAAAGAAGTTTCTAACTCTCTGTCACTCACCATATTATGTGGGTAAGGAGGCTCTTCTTTAGATCTTGTGACAGTTTGCAGCATTACAAATACAGCCTAAATTTCTTCTGGAAAAGAATCTGAGGATAATGCATGCAGGGCATACGCTGTCTACACCTGATCTCTGTGAAGCCAGCAGCAAGCTTGCTAGCACCCCCTCAGAGTGGCTCTGGTCTTAACTTGATTTTTTTACTTTTGGAGCCAATAATGTGGAAATAAGGGTCACCAACAAGTTGTAGGTAATACATTGTTAGTCCAATTAAAGGTAACTGACAGCTTTTAAGATTTATCAGCTCAGTGAAGCAACAAAGTACCTGCTACTCACTATTTTGCCATCCAGCTCACTAGCACTAATGACATCACAAAACCACATCCCAACGCTCTATACTAGCGGAAGAAAATGGCCCAATGACTCCAACAACCTTTATCATGAAGCGAGCTATCCACGCCGCCCCCATCTAGTTCATATCCCTCTACAAAATTCCCCAAAACTAAAGCAAAATAAACGCCCACACACTAACAGCCTGAAGTGCGCACTCATTAACTCTCGATCACTTCGCAAAAAATGGCCAGCAATCACTGAAACAATAACTCATCATAATTTAGATATCATTATGATTACCGAGACCTGGCTCTCACCGGAAGACAATACCATCCTCAACCAACTTCTCCCACCCAACTTCGTTACTTTCACCAGCCACAGGCAAAACAAAAGGGGTGGAGGAGTTGCCATCATCACCAGATCTGACCTTCAATTCAAAATGGAAGAAGCCAGCAACACCAATTCCCTTGAAACATTATCTATTTCAACCACTCTTGCTCCATAAACCTTATTTATAGAGCGCCCTCTGCGGATCCAGACAACCTCTCCAATATCATAAACTTAGCATCAAATACCCATGTTCCACATAAACCTAACTGGATACTAGGAGATTTTAACTTACCATCCCTACAGGACAATCAAGCAGCCGCCTTCACAGAAGCCCTAGATATCTTGGGATACACCCAATTGGTTCATGAACCTACACACACAAAGGGCAACGTTCTCGACCTGATATTCGCCCCACAAACGGTGCTTCAGCAAGCACAAAACATCACATTATCACTAACAGCAGTTCCATGGTCGGATCATAAGCTCATTTCCTTTCAAATTCCGACCCCCATCAAGTCACTGAGACCCATTACGAACTCACAAACAAACACAACCACAAATACCAGAAGATTTCACCCATTTAACAAAGAACACATCCTGGCTGAAACAAACTCTCTCCTTGACAATACCTCACAAGACCTAGATGTCCTAATCTCCACGTGGAACAGCAGACTCAGCTCGATCGCAATCCGTCCCCCCACATCTAAAGCCCCAAAGAAAAGACCATCCGCACCATGGTTCACAGCTGACCTAAGGGCGTCACTAACCCTCCTACGAAGATCGGAAAAACGCTGGAGGAAATCACGTACCAGCAGTGACCAAGCAGCATACATCCAACTCCTACACACACATCGCAGGGCAGTCACAGACAAGATGAAACAACATCACACTGACACTCTGAAACGTTCTTTAAACAAACCGCATGACCTCTTCAACCTGGTCAAATATCTTGCCAAAGAACCGACCCCGGAATGCACAGGATCTATACACCCACAGGATTACGCCGTATTTATGCAATCAAAACTATGCAAGACTGACAAGATGATGATACCAGACCCTCCTGATGACAAAGCACGCACAGCGTTTCTAACCACTTTTACCACTCCGTCTAAGAGAACTATCGAAGATACCATTGCTACCTTAAATACCTCCACTTCATACTCAGATCCATGTCCAGCATTCTGGATAAAAGATCTGCGATCCGACCTTGCCCCAATCTTAGCTAAAATGATAGGATTATCATTCAGCACCGGGTCATTCCCATCCACGCTCAAACAGACCTCCGTTAGACCGCTGCTTAAAGACACCAAATTAGACCCTCAAAAGGTCGAGTCTTACAGACCCATATCCAGTATCCCGATGCTCGCCAAAATCGTTGAAAAAATAGTCTACAGGCAGCTACAAGATCATGTGGACACTAACGCACCTCTAGATCCATCACAACACGGGTTCAGAGAGTCACACGGAGTGGAAACACTACTCACTACTCTTTTCAACACCATAATCTCAGGCATTGACAACTCACGTACAGGTTTCGCACTTATCTTTCTAGATATTGCGGCAGCCTTTGACTCAGTCCGCCACGAGATTCTCCTGATTCGACTAAGAGAGAAAGGCATTACCGAAACAGCGCTTGAGTGGTGTAGGTCTTACCTGTCTGGAAGATGGCAACATGTACGAACAAACGGAACCACATCCGAGCCATTCCTACAAAGTCAAGGAGTCCCTCAAGGATCCTCCCTATCGTCACTTATGTTTAACATTTATATCCAACCCATCTGTAACATCATCAGATCCTTCAATGTGAGTTGCATGATTTACGCAGACGATGTCCTACTGTACCTGCCAATATCACTGGATTGCCCGGACCTCACCCCACTAACCAACTGCTTCAATGCAATATCAGAATGGCTCCTCTCCCAAAATCTGCGTATCCAACATAAGAAAACTGAGGTCCTGTTCATCTCTAGAAATCCAGAATTCACTCCACCTAACCAACTGGAAGTAGACAACGCCAAACTACAAGTAAAATCAGCCATACGGTATCTCGGAGTCACATTGGATCAGAACCTCAACATGAAGCAACACATAGCAAAAATAGTAAGAGCAATCTACTTCAAGATCAGATCCCTCAGACACATACGCCCTCTACTCGAGCTGAACGACTTCCGTACCATCTACCAAGCCCTCATCATCCCTCATTTTGACTATGCAAACGCCATCCTACAAGGACTCCCCCAGACAACCTTACATCCCTTACAACTCGCCATGAACTGCGCTGCGCGAATCCTCTTTGGAGCACCAAGGAAAGAGCACATCACACCCCTCCTGATGCAGCTTCACTGGCTCCCCATCCAAGCCAGGATTAGTTTCAAGACCTTAGTGATGACATTCAAAGCCATCAACGGGTTATCCGCCTCTTCAATATGTGACCTCATACAACCACCCACATCCAACAGGATAAGAAGAACCTCTGCAGCCAACATGCTAGCAATACCAAAAGTTATGACAAGATGCGCCATATCAACTTCAAACAGAGCCTTCAGTCTGAGTGCCCCAAACCTCTGGAACTCCCTACCACCACACATCAGAGCTATCCCCAACTTGAGCCAGTTTAGGAAGGCCTTAAAACACTTCCTCTTCATTAAATACCTCACAGCCTCCCCCGAACCCCAGCCACCATGTATGAGCAACACACAATAACTCCATCTCTCATATATACAGTTACCTTGTTCAATGTTCCACACATGTAGATAGTTTCCCCTGTTATCCAAGTTTACTGCTCCTGTTCATTGTAATGACCTGACTCTTGTTTATTGTCGGATATTGTTTGTTCTATGTAAACCGCGCTGATCGCAAATAGTGCGGTATATAAGAGATGTAAATAAATAAATAAATAAATAAAATAAATAAACAGCAGGAATAAGTCTTCACATATGGGTATTGTCGGTACCGACGGAGCCTGCGCAGGAACGCTCCCCAGCGTCCAATAAGAAAGCTTTTGGGAGCATCCCACAGCGCCTGCGTGCTGCCTTCCCGCCTTTCCCAACCGCCTCTCTCCAGTTCGAGTTTTAAAGCTGAGACAGAGAGAGAGAGAGAGGGAAGGAAAGATAGATAGAGATATACAACTCCTAGGGGAGGTGGGTGGGTTGTGAAGACTTATTCCTGCTGTTCCCAGAGATCACCTGTTACAGGTAAGTAACTGTGCTATCTCCAGGAACAAGCAAGAATGAGTCTTCACATATGGGGACTCCCTAGCTGCAGATGCCAGGGAGACACACCAGAGTTGAGTCCCTGAAAAGGGCTCCACCTCCCCCCATGGATCTCTGGCATCCAACCAGGGTAGGTGGGTAGGAGTTGATTAGGAATGGAACAGGTGTTTGAGAACAGCCTGACCAAACGAGGCATCCCGGCGGGAGTCCTTGTCCAAACAGTAATGGGCTGTGAAGGTATGAACCGAGGCCCAGGTGGCCGCTCAACAGATTTGGTTGATGGACACAGAGTTTAGATGAGCCACTGAGGCTGCCACGGCCCTCACATTGTGAGCTGCGACATGGCCTTCCAGAGAAAGGTTCCTACTCTGGTAGGCGAAAGAAATACACTGAGCAATCCAGTTGGACAGTGTTCTCTCAGAAACTGGAAGTCCTAAATGGGAAGGATCAAAAGCAACAAAGAGTTGAGAAGACTTTCTATGTTGCTGTGTTCTTTGTAAGTAAAAGGCGAGAGCACTTTTACAATCCAAAGTATGAAGATTCCTCTCTGCACTTGATGCATGAGGTCCTGGAAAAAAGACAGGTAAATATACCTCTTGATTCAGATGAAAAGGCGAGACCACTTTGGGCATAAAGTGTGGATTGGTCCTGAGGACTACCTTATCATGATGGAACCTTGTATAAGGAGGATTAGCCACCAAGGCTTGCAACTCACTGATGCGACGTGCTGAGGTGACTGCAATGAGAAAGATAACCTTCCAAGAAAGAAATTTCAAGGAGGTGGTGGCTAAAGGTTCAAAGGGTGGCTTTATAAGCTGGCCAAGAACCAGATTTAAGTCCCATGCCACTGGAGGTGGTCTAATGGGAGGTTTAGTTAAAAGAAAGCCTCTCATGAATCTTGCTATAAGAGGATGAGAGGAAATAGGCTGTCCATTGAGAGGCTTGAGGGACGCTGCAATGGCACTCAAATGGACTCTTACTGAATTCGTTTTAAGGCCTGCATGGGATAGATGCAGAAGATACTCTAGTAAAGAATTCAGAGGTATTGCAAGAGGGTTAAGACCCTTCTCTGAACACCAAATGGTAAATCTTTTCCATTTGAAAGCGTAAGAACGCCTAGTGGAAGGCTTTCTAGAAGCATGAAGAATATCTCTGACTTGCTGAGAGAGATGAAAAACTTGAAGGTCTAGGCCTTCAGCAACCAGGCCCTGAGATGGAGAGACTGGGGGTTTGGGTGCCACAACATTCCGTCTTCCTGAGATAGAAGATCTGGTGCAGAGCCCAATTCCAGGGAGGGAGCTTGAGAGAGATGCAGAAGTAGAGGGTACCACACTTGGCGTGGCCAATGTGGTGCTATGAGGATCATGGAACCTCGGTCTCTCTGAAGCTTGAAAAGTGTTTTGGGAATTAGGGGAATGGGTGGAAAGGCATAAAGGAAGTCTTGACCCCAGTGAAGAAGGAAGGCATCCTTGGCCTGAACTCCCTGACACGGAATTCAGGAACAGAACCGGGGAAGTTTGGCATTCCACAGACTTGCAAAGAGGTCTATGTCCGGGGTTCCCCAAATTCGAAAAATCCTGGATACCTGGTCCATGTGGAGGGACCACTCGTGTGGAAGCAGAACTCGACTGAGTCTGTCTGCCCAAGAGTTTTGAATGCCTGGAAGATATACTGCCACATAAGATGAATCTGATGCTCTCTGGCGAAGGCCCACAGTCGCAAAGCTTCGTTGCAAAGCGACAGAGAGCCAGTTCCTCCCTGCTTGTTCACATAGAACATGGCTACTTGGTTGTCCGTGTGGATGAGGACTGTCCTGTAGCTGAGCAGGGAGTGGAGCACTCTGAGAGCTAGGAAAATTGCTCTGAGTTCCAAGAGATTGATGTGTAGAGAAGTCTCCTGTGGAGACCAGATGCCCTGGGTGGAGAGATCTTGCAGATGAGCTCCCCAACCCATTGGAGAGGCATCTGTTGTAAGGGTTGCTTGGGGAAGTGACTGCTGAAAAAGGGACCCCAGCAACAGGCTTTGAGAGGACTTCCACCACTGGAGAGACCAAAAAAGGCGACTGGAGTTTGCTATTTTTTCTGACAGGCAACCTGATGCCTGAGTCCATTGGGTGGACAAAGCCCACTGAGCTGCCCTCATGTGAAGGCGAGCATATGGAACCACATGCACAGTGGATGCCATGTGGCCTAAGAGTTGTAACATTTCCCGAGCAGTTAAATGGGACTTTAACTGTATTTGGGAGGCTAACTGCACCAAGCGTAGGCAACAAGCCTGAGGAAGATAGGCCCTCGCAGCTGTAGTATCCAGGACAGCCCCTATAAACTCCAGAGATTGAGTAGGGGTGAGATTGGATTTTGGGATGTTTATTACCAGTCCCAAATACTGAAGGACACGCATTGTGCAGGTTAGAAAAATCTTGGCCTCTGACTGAGAGGGAGCTCGAATGAGCCAGTCGTCCAGATATGGGAAAACGAATATTCCCAGGGTGCGTAGAAATGCAGCTACTACTGCCATGCATTTCGTGAACACCCTTCGTGCAGAGGCCAGACCGAAAGGAAGCACCCTGGTATTGGTAGTGCTTTTCTCCAAAAAGGAACCGAAGGAACCTTGTGTGTGTTGGATGGATGAGGACATGGGTGTACGCATCCTTGAGATCTAGAGAACAAAGTCAGTCCTGACTCTGAAGGTATGGAAGCAGAGCACCGAGAGAAATCATCTTGAATTTCTCCTTGAATAGAAATTTGTTCAATTCTCTGAGATTTAAGATGGGTCTGTAGCCCCCTGTTTTCTTTGGAATAAGAAAATAAGGGGAGTAGATCCCTGTGCCTTGCTGAAGAAGAGGTACTTCTTCTATTGCCCCTTGGGCAAGGAGGGTGGCAATCTCCTGACCCAGAAGGTCGAGGAGAGATGTTGGAGAATTGAACTGTTTCACTATAGTGTGAGGGGGAAGGCTTAAGAAATGAAACTTGCACCCTTCCCTTATGATAGAGTGTGTCCATTGCTCTGCTGTGATTTGTTCCCATCTGGGAGCAAAGTAAGTCAGCCTTCCTGGAATGGTAAGGGGCTCTGGTTCTTCCAGAGCCAGAAAGGCTAAGTTTTCTAGCTGCAAGTCAAAGGCCCTGAGGAGGCTGAGGCTGCTGGGTCATGGCAGGCCTAGCAGCCTTTGATTTGGCCTGTTTAGGTGGTTGCTGACGCTTTGTAGCAAAACGACCTGCAGAAGATGCCTGCTGACTATAAGCAGGATAGTATCTTCCCTTTTTAGAAAAAGATGTCTTTTTGAACAATCTTTTCTTAACAGGAGCAGGAGGTAGACTTTGAAAGTCGATCTAAAGCAGAGTTTTCAGCATCCATCTGATTGGCCTTTGCTTGCCAATCCTTACCAAAAAGGTTTTCACCTGTACAAGGGATATTCCCCTAATTCATCTTGTACCCAGAGCTCCAAATCAGAAGCTTGTAGCCAAGCAATTCTGCGTGCCCCTATGGCAATAGCCGAAGCTCTGCTTACACACTCAAAAGAGTCAAAGGCTGCACGGTTGGAAAATCTGGAGGCATCTTGGGCATGTTTGAGCCAAGTGAGAAACTCCTGCCTTTTATTCTCTGAAATAAAAGGGGTTAAAGTCTGCAGATGATCTGTGACTTCTTTTAGAAACATCCCTATATAGAGACTATAGGAGTTGATCCTGGCAGCTAGCATAGAAGCCTGGAAAACCCTTCGGCCAAAAGCATCTAGGGTCCTGCATTCACGTCCTGGAGGATTAGATGAGTGTCTCTTTGCACTCTATCTTTCTTATGGCAGACTCTACCACAATAGAGTGGTGAGGGAGCTGAGTCTTGGGGAAGCCAGACAAGGAGGGACACGATACATAGTGTCTAACCTGAGAGAACGAGGAGAGGTGGTAAGAGGTGTCTCCCACATTCCTTGTAAAATATCCAATTCCTTGGCTCTGGGTTCTGACTCAGGGGCCACTGTGATGGAGAGGCCCCTGGCCACTTCCCTGATGAAGTCTTGAAAAGACAAGTCTTCTGGAGGAGACATTCTTCGCTTAGGAGAAGACGACTCCTGAGGAAGAAGTATGGATGCCTCGACAGAACCCTCAGACTCAGAGTCTTCAGAGGAATCGAAGTATCGCCTGTCTGGATGCTCCTGTAAAGCCCGATAACCGTACCGAGTAGGATTGGTATCGGGAGTAACCGGTACCGGTTCGGTACCGATGGGCATCATAGGACAGGGTACCGTTGCAGCCGACACCGAAGCCGATGTCGATGCGATCGGTACCGGCACCGGGAGTGATGCCGGTGCCGGTACCGACAACGGGGATTGTTGCGGTACCGGAGGCATCGCAGCCTGTATGAATGCCGCTAGGGTGCGCTGCATGGTCAGGATCTTTTGATCCATCGACGCCACCAATGTCTGGATGTCGGTACCAGTGGGAGCCAACGGTACCCCAGAACACGTTAACAGGTGATCTGTCGAGGTCGAGCCATCGATGTCAACCTGTGACCCCATAGACAATGCTTTGGAAGCCGGAGCTTCCTGCCGGGGTAATTTTGCCGGTGTGGAATCCTCGAGGGCAAGCCCGGAGGCATCTCGATGCTTGGAAGGAGATCTACCCTTCGAGGACCGGCCAGATTTATGCTTGGTTACCTGAGATCCATGGGAGGAAGAAGCAGCCCTGGAAGACGTCGATGCCACCGAAGCTGCATCAGAGGGAAACAGGGTACAGAGCTTGGCTGCTCAGTTCTGCCGACCTCTTTTAGACATCATGGTACAGGACATACAATCCGTAATGGAATGGTCAGGCTCAAAAACATTTTAGACACCAGTCATGGGTGTCAGTGACAGAAATAGTACCGCCACATTTTGTGCATTTTTTTAAACCCGGAGGCGGGCTTTTCCATGAGGAAAATATTTTTAGGCCTAAGGCCCAAAAACTGAAAATGCACAGTGAAGAAAAGGTTTTTTTTTTTTTTTTTTAGAAAGAAAGAAAAGAAAAGACCGGCGGTACCGGTCCGACGTCGAAGAAGGCAGACGCGACACAAAAGAAAAGAAAAAATAAAGAACTTCTTCTGCGGTGACAGGAACACCACCTGCTGGCTTCGCGGAAAAGAAGAACTGGAGAGAGGCGGTTGGGAAAGGCAGGAAGGCAGCACGCAGGCGCTGTGGGTTGCTCCCAAAAGCTTTCTTATTGGACGCTGGGGAGCGTTCCCGCGCAGGCTCCGTCGGTACCGACGATACCCATATGTGAAGACTCATTCCTGCTTGTTCCTGGAGATTGCGGTTACTCTGGATTTAAAAAGCCCCTAACACTTCCCATGACACGCATGCACGCCCAACACTTTCCCCTGCATCTGTGGAGTCTTGTTGCCTGTGCCACCTCGGGAACACCTGTTTAATTTTCTTCCAGCACTGTTGGGATCTCAGTGAACCTTTAGCTAAACTTCCATATATTTATCTTTATCTTTATTTAAAACTTATTATACCGCCTAGACCAAGAGGCATGCAGCGGTGTACAATAAAAACAAAGGAGACTACTGATGGAAACAGAAAAGAACGCCATTCATTTACAAAAAGGGGATAGCAAAGAGGAAAGAAACAGAGAGAATAGAAAATGCGAAACAGGTTGAAAGGGACCAATCAGCTGTTAGCAATAGGAGAGGGGGGAGGAGGGATGTCAAAAGCTGTGCAAAAGAGGTGGGTCTTGAGAGAGGCTTTAAAGGTGCGGAAGGAAGATTCCAGACGTAAGGCTCAAGGTAGTGAGTTCCAAAGACGGGGGCTGAGGAAAAAGAAAGCAGAGGAGCGTGTCGATTCAAGACGAGCCCTGGAAGGAGGTGGAAGAAAAAGGCGATTGGCGTGAATCGAACGGAGAACTCTAGAGGGGCAATGAAAATGAACCAGATCCGAAAGATAAAGAGGGACACCAGTGTGCAAAGCCCTGTGAACAAAAATCAGAATCTTATATTGGATACGGAAAGGGATAGGCAACCAGTGTAAACGGATGAGAAGGGGGGTGATATGAGCCGATCGGGAAGAATTGGTCAGAAGACGAGCAGCGGTGTGGTGAACCAATTGGAGACGGTGAAGCTGAGAAAGAGGAAGGCCGGCCAAAGAGGCGTTACAATAGTCTAGTCGAGAAACAACAAGGGAAAGAAGAAGCGTGGTCATAGAAGTGGGGGAGAGAAAAGGCCGGACAGCGCGAAGTCCTGTATCATTAATCCTAACACACGAGCAAGAGACTTCAATTTCTTCCGGATTTCAATCCGCATGTCCTCCGAGTCTTATTACTGGGAGCTGTCAATGGCCAACGTCAGGGATGCTCTCCAACCTTGGGGCTACGAATACTGCTTCCATGGCACCCTCAGATCTGGTTGGCTTAAAAAACAAACCTGAACCTGTGGCATGTAGTGTTCAGCAAGTGCTTCATCTTTAATCATATAAAGATTTCTTGGGAGCAAGACATTGGAAGAAAGAATTTAATGGCAGGTAAGGCGCACACAATTCATTTAGCCTGCCCAATTTAATTCCTGTTGCTCTGCCTTAGGCCTTGGCTGGTTGCTGTCTTCCCCTTCACAACTAAGATCTTCTGTGCTTATCCCAAGCCTTCCTGGATTCTATTACTGCTCTTGCTTTCACCACCGCATAGAGCTCTTCCACAAATCCATCACCCTTTCCATGAAGACATTTATTACTGGACCCAGCAAGAGTAAATTAGACTTACCTGCTAATTGTTGTTCCTTAAGGAACTCTAGTCCAGTCCCGGAACCATAGAGTTTAGAATCTCCTCCAGCAGCCTTGGAGACTGAAAGACATCATCGCTTTGCTGGCACCAGTATATATAGGCAAGGACCTCCCCCTTTCACCAGTACCTATTGACAAAGCAAACTCAACAGAGCAACAAATAAGTAGATAACAATAGCCAATTGCAAAAATGCACAAAGACTATCCCCGCATGCTAAAGCTATTACCTCTAGTGCATGCTCTTTTGTGTTTTCCCCCCCCCCCCATTATTTACATTCTTCAACCCACACATAAATCATGCTGAAACCGTGCTGCGGAAGAGGCCCCCCCCAGAACTTCCACTGTGACCCCTAGAACGCCCCTTCAGCAACTATGAACATATCAGGCCGCTATCTATTGCAAAGACCGGCTTCCCCCGTACTTCAGGCTGAAACAACTCGAACCCAGGGATTCGGGACTGGACTAGAGTTCCTTAAGGAACAACAATTAGCAGGTAAATCTAATTTACTCTTCCTTTGCGTCCCTCTAGTCCAATCCCGGAACCATAGAGGATGTAACAGAGCAGTAAATATCAACGGGAGGGATCAGCAAGACCAGCCTGAAGGACCGCCGAACCAAAACGACTATCCCCTGCGGCCTGCACGTCCAACCGATAATGCTTAGCAAAGGAATGCAACGACGACCAAGTTGCCGCCCTACAAATGTCCCCGACCGGAACCAAACTGAACTCCGCCCAGGACGCCGCCTGCGCCCTAGTCGAATGAGCCCGGAGGCCCGCCGGAACCGCCCTATCCTTTAAGAGATACGCCAACGCAATCGCCTCCTTTAACCATCGTGAAATGGACGCCTTGGCCGCCGCCTCCCCTTTCCTTGGACCCCCAAAGGCCACAAACAATCTGTCCGACTTACGGAAGGGAGCCGTCCTTCGAAGATACATCCGAAGAACGCGGCAAACATCTAACCGATGCAACCTGCCTCCGGACTCCTCCTTCTGCCGCTGCGAAAACACTGGAAGCGAAACTACCTGGTTCACATAGAAGGGGGTAACCACCTTTGGCAGGAACGCTGGAACGGTACGCAGGACGACCTTATGCTCGAAAAAAGACAGATAAGGCTCTTTACAGGACAACGCTTGCAACTCTGAAATCCGCCATGCGGAGCAAATCGCCACCAGAAAAACGGTCTTTAAGGTCAGATCCTTCAGCGAAGCCTCGGATAACGTCTCAAAAGGCGGACCGAGCAAAGTCCCCAACACGAGATTCAAATCCCACACTGGAACAGAGCACCACCTCGGGGGCCGCAGGAGCAACACCGCCCGCAATAACCTTTACACGTCCCCGTGAGCACTCAGCAATTGCCCTTGAACCTTACCCCGGTAACAGGCAATGGCCGCCAAATGCACGCGCAACAAACTAGCCCGCCAGTCCTTTTTCCACTCCGTCCTGCAGAAACGAGAGTATCTGAGACACCAGGCACCCAAGGGACGAAGGCTGCGTTCTGCACACCAGGCCTCAAAAATGCGCCAAACCCTGATGTACGCTAATGAAGTGGAACGCCTGCGCGCCCGAAGTAACGTAGCAATGACTGCCGCCGAATAACTCTTGGCCGTCATCCTAGCCCTTTCAAGAGCCAAGCCGTAAGCGAGAATCGACCCACCTGTGGCATCCTCAGGGGACCCTGGCGTAAGAGATCCACCCGCCGCAGCAACCTCCACGGACGGTCCACCAGTAGTCGCACTAGGTCCGCATACCACGGTCGCCGAGGCCAGTCGGGCGCTATCAGGAGCACGAGACCGCGATACCTCTCTATGCGCTGCACCACTCGACCGATGAGGGCCCACGGCGGAAACACGTAGAGAAGCCCGTCCTCCGGCCACCTCTGAGCCAACGCATCAAGGCCCTCTGACATCCGTTCTCTCCGTCTGCTGAAAAACCTTGCCACCAGCGCGGACTCGAAGGTCGCCATGAGATCCATTAGCGGCATCCCCCAATGCCGTACCAACAATGCAAACACCTCCGGGTGAAGCACCCACTCCCTGGGATCCACTCTGCGGCGACTGAGGAAATCCGCCTTGACACCGTCTACCCCGGCCACATGCTGAGCCGAGAGCACGGCCAGATTCCATTCTGCCCAACCTAACAGAGCCGCCTCGGCTTCCAGCGACGCGCTGCCCTGCCTGTGCCTCCTTGACGATTGATGTAGGCCACGGTTGTTGCATTGTCGGAGAGAACTCGTACCGCGCGCTGTCGGACGCTCCCCTGAAATTTCTGTAGCGCCACCAACACCGCTCTCATCTCTAGCCTGTTGATGGACCAGGCTGTCTCTGCCGAGGACCACTGGCCCTGCGAAAACCACCCCTCGTAATGTGCTCCCTAGCACGAGAGACTCGCATCCGTCGTCAGAAGATTCCACGAGGGGGACCCGCCAAACTTTCCGGCCGCAACCACCAGAGAAGATCCCGACGGACCTCCGGAGGACAAACTAAGCGCTGGGACAACGCATCCCGCTGATGAGACCAACGACGGAGAAGCGCACTCTGCAAAGGCCGCATGTGCGTCCTGGCCCACGGCACTACCTCGATCGCAGCCACCATCGTTCCGAGCAATTGCAGGTACTGCCAAGCGGACGGAGCTGCCCTGGCCAAGAAACGCTGTACCAGCCCCCGCAAACGCCGGGCCCGTAGAGCCGGCAGGAACACCGCCGCCTGCTGGGTGTCAAAACGCGCTCCTAAACACTCCAGGACCTGGGAGGGGACCAACGTACTCTTTGCCAAGTTGACTACCCAACCTAGACTCTCCAACAACTGCACCACCCTGGCGGTGGCCGCGGTACTCTCCTCCCTGGACTTCGCCCAGATTAGCCAGTCGTCCAGATACGGGTGCACCAGAACCCCCTCCTTGTGCAGTGCTGCCGCTACGACCACCATGATCTTGGTGAAGGTCCGAGGGGCCGTGGCCAGCCCGAAGGGTAACGCCTGAAATTGAAAATGCCCCATGGGCACCGCAAAGCGTAGAAACCGTTGATGCTCCTGTTGCACCGGGATGTGCAGATAAGCTTCCGTGAGATCCAAGGACGTCAGAAACTCTCCCGCTTGGACTGCCGCAATCACGGACCGAAGCGTCTCCATGCGGAAATGAGTGATCCGGAGACAGCGGTTCACCCTTTTTAAATCTAGAATCGGGCGATATGAGCCTTCTTTCTTGGACACCACAAAATAGATGGAGTAACGACCATAGCCGCACTGATCCGGGGGCACGGGCACCACCGCCCTGAGTTGGAGCAGCCGCTGAAGCGTCTCCTCGACCGCTCGACGCTTCAGGGGCACCCTGCACGGCGACTGAACAAAGGAATCTAAAACGGGCTGATGAAGCTCCAGGGCATAACCGTCTCGGATAACCTCTAGGACCCACTGGTCTGACGTAATTTGGACCCAGGCAGGGTAAAAATCCCGTAACCGACCTCCCTCCGGGACTACCCCCACCTGAGCCCCCCTCATCTCATTGTTGTTGTTTTAACGGCCCCGGACTGGAACGGAGCGAACCCTCTGCCTGCTCCCCGGAAGCCCTGACCGCGCACCGGGAACCTGGAACGCTGAGATTGACCAAAGCGAAAGGAACAAAACCTACGAAACTCTCTGGGGCCCCCCCGGGTTCCAGCCGAAGACCGAGCCTGCTTCCACTTATCCTCCAGAAGCTGACCCCCCTTAGACTCTCCGAGATCCTTAACCAACTTTTCCAAATCTTCACCAAACAGGAGCTTACCCCGGAAGGGCAGCTTGCTGAGGCGAGCCTTTGACGAACTGTCCGCCGACCAATTATGTAACCAGAGATATCGCCGAGCCGCCACCACCGAGGCCATGCTCTTAGCCAATCCCCGGATAAGATCATAATGAATATCCGCTAAGTATGCGGAACCAGACTCCATGCGCACCGCGTCCTGCACGACACTGTCTAGCTGATCACCCTGCAAGCTCTGAGACCACCGTAAACAGGTTCTCACCACCCACATCCCCGCTATCGAGGCCTGCATGGAGAGGGCGCTAACATCAAACACCTGCTTCAACAGGGTATCCAACTTCCTATCCTGAACATCCTTAAGGGCAGCCGCCCCTTCCACTGGAATAGTTGTTTTCTTAGTCACTGCCGACACTGCCGCATCGATCCTAGGAGAGCGAAACAGCTCTCTATCCTGATCCGCCAGAGGATAAAGGCGAGCCAAAGCTCTGGACCCTCTCAGAGTCGATTCCGGTGAATCCCATTCCTCCTGAATCATACTCCTGAACACTCTATGCACTGGAAACACCCGTTGGGACGTGCGAACCGCCTGCAACAGCGGATCCTCCAAAGCATCCCCCGCTGCCGTCTCCCCCAAGGGCATGTTAAGGGTCTCCGCTATCAAGGCCGGCAGTTCTTCCCGCCGAAAAACCCTGACGACCCTTCTCTGCTCCTCTGAATCAGGCAGTTCACCTTCCTCCAACTCTGCTTCCGAAAGCATTTCCAAAGACGCGTCCACCTCTCCGAGGTCCTCTGCCAGCGGATTGTGATCTGTCCTCCCCGACACCTCTGGATCTCTTCACCGCGGGAGCACCCTCCGAGAGATGGTCCAGAGACTCCAGCTGCTTCCGCCCTCGTGAGCCCACCGAGGACCCCGACATGACCGGCTGCAGCAAGGCAAAGGCTTGCTGCATCAGAGAAAAGAGGTTCGGAGGGATCATCGAGGTTGACCCCCCCCTGACTACACTCCAAAGAGGTAGAGGGCCCCTCCCCCGTGGAAGACCCCGAGGAGGGTTCAACAGGACCCATGGAAGGAGGCAAGGAACCCCCCCCATCCGAAGGAACCGTCTCCGGGCCTGCTTGAGAATGCTCTGCCTTATCAATTCCCAGCGCTTCAAGAGTGCATGGCTGGCAAACCCCCGAGTCCTGCATAGTGCCTCGTTTGGTCCCATACACCAGGCACCTAAGCTTCACAGGCATGGCTCCTGCAAAGGCCTCACTCCCACTGCCAGGCCAGCAGAATTTCAAAACTTCTGGTTTTTCTTTTTTTTGTTTTTTTTTATAAGAAAGGGAGGCTCCGTGCTACAGCAGCCTTGGTAGGAATTGTTTCCCTCCAAAATGAGGTTTCTGACGCCGATCAGCCAGCTGAGAAGCCCCGGGAGACTAAAGCCGATTTCAAAATGACCCCCGCCGCTTTTCCCGCGCGGCTACACGAGGCTGTAAAGGAAGCATTTCCCCGAAGCTACCAAGGGTTCCCCATCCCTCGCAGCAGCTGGACCAAGAAAGGGACTGACAGAGAAATTAATCTACTCACCAAGTGTCACCCCAGGTCAATCTCCCTGCCGGCGATCAACAGCGAAGCTGCAGCGTCGGAGCACAGCCCTTTTCGCGGCTTCAGCTCCTTGCTGCCTGGACACGCTAATGTTTCTCTCGCTGTGTCCCCACCAGCCTTCCACCTGCTCCTCACCCCTAATCGCGGGTTCGGGAGCAGGGAGGCTACATCAAATACCTCTCCCCCTTATGCTCGTTTTCACCACGGGGAGACTGCAGCTAGGGGGGGGGAAGGGGGGGGAAGGGGAGGGGGGAAGGGGGGGAAGGGGAGGGGGGAAGGGGGGGGAAGGGGTGGGGGGAAGGGGGGGGAAGGGGAGGGGGGAAGGGGAGGGAGGGAGGTAGAGAGAAGAAGAGAGGCAAAGAGCAGAGGACAGGACCAGCAGAAAAGGCAGGGAAACCTCCTCAGCATAGTACTGCACCTGTAAACCAAAAATAAAAAAAACAGCCTTAGATGAGCTGCCTAAACAAAGTGCTACCAAAGACGACCCAAAATTTAAAGAATAGCTCTGCTTATTTGTCACTCTGAACCTAACCGTGAGCCCAGTCCTGGGCTCAGAATCTCCACAGCTGCTTGGAGACTGAAAGTACTGGTGAGAGGGGGCGGTCCTTGCCTATATATACTGGTGCCAGCAAAGCGATGTCTTTCAGTCTCCAAGGCTGCTGGAGGAGATTCTAAACTCTATGGTTCCGGGACTGGACTAGAGGGACGCAAAGGAATTTACAGTTCTTCTCAAAACCAGATCTGCTATCTGGTGCCTTCATTTTCAACTTTATAGGGATTGTTCCGTATTTTATATACTTCCCAATCTACTTCAGTCCAGTCACTGCAGCAAGTGTCTTTGGCCAGAGGTCAGTCTGCATGAGCTTAGAGTTCTGGTAAATATGTGCCACTGCTGAGTGAAGACAGAGTCCTCCTTCCTCCAAGACTGTGATTGGCGTCTTCAGAGTGCCAACTGGCTCAGGGAACAGAAGACCTGACCCCAAGAACCAAACCAAGGTTCTCCATATGATAGGGAACACAGCACTGTAAAGGAGCCGCTAGGATGGCCCAATGTTAAGGGCTCTGTTGTCAAATTTAACTGATAGAAGACAAATATTTTACAAAATGTAGAAAAAAAAAGAGTAGTCAAGAAAGGATTTAAGTTCTATAAAGTTCAGTGAACAAGAACTTAAATCTAAGATGGCATGGCTGAAGCTAGGTTCCAGCCCCAACATTGTAGGCAAGAGAGGCCTTGTTACCTGGGAATGGTGCAGTGGGCTGAGCATCTGCATTCTCCTTCTGCTTCAGGATCACCACGTCTCCATCTTTCAAGCCATAGGAGGCCAATGAGCGATGGCTGTCTGTCAGAGGAACTTCTGCATAGATAATCTGTACAAGGAGAACCACAGAAAAGGGAGCTGAGAAATGAGTGAATCTCAAGCACAAATTTCTCCATTTAATGCTAAGGATGCAATGGAATTGAACTTTGCTAACAGAATCACACATAACTCAGATATCAAACTGAAGCCATTTAAATACTTTTTCTGTCAGATGCATAAACAAGCTCCCAAATTGGCATCAAATCTACAACAAAAGAGACCCATTCCTTACAGGAAGGGCGAGGGCATAGACATAAGAACATAACTGCCACGGTGGTCCATCAAGATCAGTATCTTGTTTCCAATAGCAGCAAATCCAGGTCCAAAGTATGTGGCAGACTCCCAGAAAGTAGCAAGAGTCCATGCTATCCACTCCCAGGAATAAGCAGTGACATTCCCACGTCTAATTTAACAGCTTATGGACTTCCTGTCCAGAAACTTATCCAAACCTTTTTTTAAACCCAGCTATACAGAGAAGAAATTTCACATACCTGATCATTTTCTTCCTTGAATCCTACAAGACCAATCCAGAGATATGGGTTATGCTCCCTTGCCAGAAGGTAGAGGTAGACGAACAACTTTCACTGATATCACTTGGTATATCCTCTGGTGCAACACAGCAGGAAGCCAGTATGAAACTTCCCAAGCAAAAAGCAAGGCTGAAAAAACTCAGAGACGCATAACATTATTAATCAAAAAACTTGAGCCAGTATTTCAAATCTCTAATCACAATGAAATCTGCATTGAACCATGGTACTCAGACTCCCAAACCTGCAGAAAGACATCTTCCAGCCCAAATGCATGGGACACACCCAAGCAGTCAGGACCCTGGGTGGGAGGAAGACGACACTCAGGACAGACTAGCATGTCAAGGACGCTCTTTACACCAACTCTCACAATCTGTTGTGCTTCACAACAAAAAACAGGTAAGCGTAGTTACTCATCTCTAACAGGTGCTCTCCAGGGACAGCAGGAATCAGTCCTCAATATGGATGACGTCAGCACTGACGAAGCCCTCTTGCGGAGCAATTCCTCAGCTTTCAAAGAAAGCCTTTGGGACTGCATCGCGCATGCGTAATCCTCTTCCCGCCCAAGGATGTCATCTTGCTCAGTCAAATGACAGCTAAAAAGACGGCAAAAAGAATAAAATCAATAATAGGACTGCAACTCCAGGGGAGGAGGGAGGGTCGTGAGGACTGATTCCTGCTGTCCCTGGAGAACACCTGTTACAGGTGAGTAACTACGCTTTCTCCAGGAACAAGCAGGAAGTCAGTCCTCACATATGGGACTCCCTAGCTATAGGCTATCGAGAACCCTTAGCTGAAAAAATGGCTCCCTCTAGAAGAGCCGCAACAGCTGTGATAGGAATTCAGTGGCGACGCAACACCCCCCGGTAGCCTGACACCAGAGGGCCGGAGTTGCCTAAACCTCAAATAAGTTATGGAGTACTGCCTGGCCAAAAGCACTGTCCTGTCGGGACTCTCCATCCAAGCAGTAATGGGTTGCAAAAGTCTGGCTTGAAGACCAGGTTGCGGTCTGCCAGCGGAACAGAGCAGAAGTGAGCCACTGATGCGGCCTTAGCCCTGACACGGTGGGCCGTGACTCGACCCTGCAACGGGAGGTCAGCTGCCCTGTACGCCCAGGCAATGCAGTCTGCCACCCAGGTGGACAACGTGTGCTTGGAGACAGGTAACCCCAGTTTACTAGGGTCATAAGGGACGAAGAGCTGAGTAGCCCTTCGATGTCCCCGCGTACGGTCCAGGTAGGCAGCTAAAGCCCTTTTACAATCAAGGGTATGCAGAACCGCCTCTGCCCGGCTAGCATGCGGTCTGGGAAAGAATGTCGGAAGAACCACTTCTTGGTTGAGATGGAACGGAGAGACCACTTTCGGGAGGAACTTGGGGTGGGTGCGCAGGACCACCCTGCTCCTATAGAACCATGTGTACGGTCTTTCTGACACAAGAGCTTGTAGTTCACTCACTCGTCTGGCAGATGTGATTGCCACCAGGAAGAGCACCTTCCAGAAGAGGAAGCGCAGATGGCAAGTGGACATCGGCTCAAAAGGTGGGCGAGTAAGCTATTGCAAGACCACATTCAAATCCCACTCGGTTGCCGGAGGAGGTTTTAGTAGAAGTAGACCTCTGAGGAATCTGGACACCAAGGGGTGAACCGAAAGAGGTTGTCCTTCCACTGGAGAGTGGTGTGCTGACAAAGCACTCAGGTGGACCCTGACAGAGTTAGATTTGAGGCCTAATTCGTAGAGGTGCAGCAGGTACTGCAACACCACTGGTACTAGACAAGAGAAAGGGTTTTCGTTGTGCTGGCTACACCACACCTCAAACCTACGTCACTTGAAGGCATAGGTTTTCCTGGTGGACTGCCTCCTTGAGGCCAGTAGCATTTCTTCCACGTTCTTAGGCAGAAGGAGAGAAGCCAGCACTACCCTTTCAGCAGCCATGCCATCAGGTTGAGGGACCTGAGGTTGGGATGTAAGATAAAGCCCTGCTCCTGGGACAGGAGGTCGGGCTGCAACCCCAGAGGGAGTGGGGTTTCCACTGCCAGCTGGAGGAGAAGCGGAAACCAAGGTTGTCTTGGCCATCTGGGGGCTACCAGGATGACAGAGGCCTTGTCCCGAAGGATTCTGAATAGAGTTTGGGCCACCAGAGGCATGGGAGGAAACGCATACAGGAGGCCCACGGACCAGGAGATTAGAAAAGCATCCGCAGCCATCTTTTGGGGGTGTGACTGTCTGGAGCAAAAGCTGGGCAACTGATGATTCTGCGGACTGGCAAAGAGATCTATGGCTGGATGTCCCCAGCAATGGAAGATTTGCTGGGCTACTACCGGATTCAGTTGCCACTTGTGAGGTTGGAGAAGTCTGCTTAGCTTGTCTGCTAGGCAGTTCTCCTGACCCGGCAGG
Source organism: Ichthyophis bannanicus (assembly GCA_033557465.1). Taxonomy (NCBI): domain Eukaryota; kingdom Metazoa; phylum Chordata; class Amphibia; order Gymnophiona; family Ichthyophiidae; genus Ichthyophis; species Ichthyophis bannanicus. The sequence goes on from CM066042.1 coordinate 26,025,067, forward strand.
TAAACTGCTTTGAGAGACATACCCTGTTGGATTGCAAAGGAACAAAGGTACAGTGTCTCCTGACAGAGGAGGCGGGACCACGTCCCTCCCTGCTTGTTCACGTAGAACATAGCCACCTGGTTGTCTGCTTGTACCAAGACAGACTGATGTGAGAGAACATGAGAGAAGATTTGAAGAGCTAGGCGTATCGCCCGGAGTTCTAAGAGGTTGATTTGTTGTGTCCTCTCCTGGAAGAAACCACAACCCTTGAGTGCATAAGTCCTGGCAATGGGCTCCCCAGCCCAGCAGAGATGCACCTGTCGTCAGCACTCTTGTGTATGAGGGAGGCTGGAAAGACACGCCCTCGAGTAGGATGGATGGCTGAAGCCACCAGGTCAATGACTTCAGTAGTCGTTTTGACACTCTGATCCTGTCTCGGAGTCTTCCTGTGGCTTGTGTCCACTGATCCCTGAGGCACCACTGAGCTGTCCTCATGTGGAGACAGATGTTTGGGGTCACATGAACCGTTGAGGCCATGTGTCCCAGAAGGCATCGAAAATGCCTTGCTGATATCTGAGACTTGTGGCTGATTTGGTGTACTAGCTCCAGAAGCCTGTGTGCTCTGCCCTCTGGCAGGTAAGCCTTCACTTGAAGGGTGTCTAGTCTTGCCCCTATGAACTCTAAGTTTTGAGTGGGAAGCAAAGTGGACTTTGCTTGATTTATGACAAAGCCTAGATGCTGCAGCATTCTGATAGTGGGAGCTGTGGCCTGTTGGGTTTCTTGAGGCGACGGGGCCCTCATGAGCCAGTCGTCCAGGTACGGGAAGACAAAAATTCTCTGATTCCTGAGGTAGGCCACAACTACCGCCAGACATTTGGTAAATACTCTGGGGGCTGAGGCTAGGCCAAATGGAAGTACTCTGTACTGATAATGGTTTCCTCCCACTACAAATTTGACATATTGTCTGTGGTCTGGATGTATGAGAATGTGCGTATAAGCATCCTTCAGGTCTAAAGAGCATAGCCAGTCTCCCTGGTGGAGGTAAGGCAGCAATATTCCAAGGGAAAGCATCTTGAACTTTTCCCTCACCAGGAACTTGTTTAAGTTTCGCAGGTCAAGGATGGGCCTGAGGCCTCCTGTTCTCTATGGTATCAGAAAATACCTGGAGTAAAAGCCTTGTCCTAGAAGGCTGTGGGGCACTGGCTCCACTGCCTGATCCTCTAGAAGACCGGCCAACTCCTGTAAGAGGAGGTTCCTGTGTAGAGGGGGTCTGAGAGGCTCTCCAGGAAAGTAGGAGGGAGGTACCTGGTTGAAATGGAGCAAATAGCCCTTTTGGACTTTTTGTAGGACCCAGGTATCTGTGGTGAATGCTGGCCACCTGTGAGCGTAGAGGGTCAGCCTTCCTCCTGTGCCCCGCCTGACCTCTGATTGGAGAGAGACTATGTTGTGGCAGTCAAAAACCCTCTACCGGCTGGGAAGGAGCCGGTTCGTGGGGCTTGGGGGTCTTCTGCTTACGCGGGCCATGCCCCTGTATCTTGGCCTGCTGCCCCTGTTGGGGAGCCAGGGCGGCCTGATGAGTGGGGTAGTTGCGGTAAGCAGCACCCTTCCTCGGGAAAAAAGCACAGTTACTTACCTGTAACAGGTGATCTCTGGGAACAGCAGGAATAAGTCTTCATATATGGGTATCATCGGTACTGACGGAGCCTGCGCGGGAACGCTCCCCAGCGTCCAGAAAGAAAGCTTTTGGGAGCATCCCACAGCGCCTGCGCGCTGCCTTCCCGCCTTTCCCAACCGCCTCTCTCCAGTTCGAGTTTTAAGCTGAGACAAAGAGAGAGAGAGGAAAGGAAAGATAGATAGAGAGATATAACTCCTAGGGGAGGTGGGTGGGTTGTGAAGACTTATTCCTGCTGTTCCCAGAGATCACCTGTTAGAGGTAAGTAACTGTGCTATCTCTAGGAACAAGCAGGAATGAGTCTTCACATATGGGGACTCCCCAGCTAGAGATGCCAGGGAGATCTCCAAGGTTGTGAGTCCCTGAGAAGGGCTCTACCTGCCCCCATTGATCTCGGGCATCCAACCAGGGATGGGGGGTAGGAGTTGATTAGGTATGGAACAGGTGTTTGAGAACAGCCTGACCAAACAAGGCATCCCGGCGGGAGTCCTTGTCCAAGCAGTAATGGGCTGTAAAGGTATGAACCGAGGCCCAGGTGGCTGCTCGACAGATTTGGTCGATGGACACAGAGTTCAGATGAGCCATAGAGCAATCCAATTGGACAGAGTTCTCTTAGAGACTGGAAGTCGCAAATGAGAGGGATCAAAAGCAACAGAGTTGAGAGGACTTTCTATATTGCTGTGTCCTTTGTAAGTAAAAAGCGAGCGCTCTCTTACAATCCAGGGTATGGAGATTCCTCTCTGCACTTGATGCATGAGGTCCTGAGGTACAGATGAAAAGGTGAGACCACTTTAGGCATAAAGTGGGGATTAGTCCTGAGGACTACCTTGTCATGATGGAACCCTGTACAAGGAGGATTAGCCACCAAGGTTTGCAGCTCACTGATGCGGCGAGCTGAGGTGACTGCAATGAGAAAAACAACCTACCAGGAAAGAAATTTCAAGGAGGTAGTGGCTAAGGGTTCAAAGGGTGGCTTCATAAGCTGGCCAAGAACTAAATTCAAGTCCCATGCCACTGGAGGTGGTCTAATGGGAGGTTTAGTTAAAAGAAGGCCTCTCATGAATCTTGCAGTAAGAGGATGAGAGGATGAGAGGAAATAGGCTGTCCATTGAGAGGCTTAAGGGATGCTGCAATAGCACTCAAATGGACTCTTACTGAATTCGTTTTAAGGCCTGCATGGGATAAATGCAGCAAATACTCTAGTAAAGAATTCAGAGGTATTGCAAGGGGGTTAAGACCCTTCTGTGCACACCAAATGGTAAACCTTTTCCATTTAAAAGCATAGGAACGTCTAGTGGAAGGCTTTCTGGAAGCATGAAGGATATCCTTCACCTGCTGAGAAAGATGCCAATCTTGAAGGTCTAGGCCTTCAGCAACCAGGCCCTGAGATGAAGAGACTGGGGATTTGGGTGCCACAACGTTGCCTCCTACTGGGACAGGAGGTCTGGAGCACATCCCAAGTCCAGGGAGGGAGCTTGAGAGAGATGCAGAAGTAGAGGGTACCACACTTGGCGTGGCCAATGTGGTGCTATGAGGATCATAGACTCCTTGTCTCTCTGAAGTTTGAACAGTGTCTTGGGAATTAGGGGAATGGGTGGAAAGGCATAGAGGAAGTCTTGCCCCCAATGAAGGAGGAAGGCATCCCTGGCCTGAACTCCCTGACATGGAATCCTGGAACAGAACCGGGGAAGTTTGGCATTCCACGGACTTGCAAAGAGGTCTATGTCCGGGGTTCCCCAAATTCGGAAGATCCTGGCTATCTGGTCCCCATGGAGGGACCATTCGTGTGGAAGCAGAACTCGACCGAGTCTGTCTGCCCAAGAGTTTTGAACCCCTGGAAGATACACTGCCACAAGATGAATTTGATGCTCTCTGGCGAAGGCCCACAATCTCAAAGCTTCGTTGCAAAGCGACAGAGAGCCAGTCCCGCCCTGCTTGTTCACGGAGAACATGGCTACTTGGTTGTCCGTGTGGATGAGGACTGTTTTGTAGCTGAGCAGGGTGTGGAAGACTCTGAGAGCTAGAAGAATTGCTCTGAGCTCCAAGAGGTTGATATGTAGAGATGTCTCTTGTGGAGACCAGATGCCCTGGGTGGAGAGATCTTGTAGATGAGCTCCCCAACCCCTTGGAGAGGCATCTGTTGTAAGGGTTGCTTGGGGTAGTGACTGTTGAAAGGGGGATCCCAGCAACAGATTTTGAGTGGACTTTCACCACTGGAGAGACCAGAAGAGGCGACTGGAGGTTGCTATCTTGTCTGACAGGCACCCTGATGCCTGGGTCCATTGGGTGGACAGAGTCCACTGAGCTGCCCTCATGTGAAGGCGAGCGTAAGGTACCACATGCACGGTGGATGCCATGTGGCCTAACAGTTGTAACATTTCTCAAGCAGTTAAATGGGACTTTAACTGAATTTGTGAGGCTAACTGCACCAAGCGTAGGCAACGGGCCTGGGGAAGATAGGCCCTTGCAGTTGTATCCAGCAAGGCCCCTATGAACTCTAATGACTGAGTAGGGGTGAGAAGGGATTTTGGGATGTTTATTACAAGTCCCAGATACTGAACAACACGCCTTGTGCAGGCTAGGGAAGTCTGGGCCTCTGACTGGGATGGAGCTCGGATGAGCCAGTCGTCCAGATATAGGAATACAAATATTCCTAGAATGCGTAGAAATGCAGCTACTACTGCCATGCATTTTGTGAACACTCTTGGAGCAGAGGCCAGACCGAAAGGAAGCACTCTGTATTGGTAGTGCTTTCCCTGATAAAGGAACCGAAGGAACCTTCTGTGTGTTGGATGGATGAGGATATGGGTGTACGCATCCTTGAGATCTAGAGAACAAAGCCAATCCTGACTCTGAAGGTATGGAAGGAGAGCACCGAGAGAAATCATCTTGAATTTCTCCTTGTATAGAAACTTGTTCAATTCCCTGAGATCTAATATGGGTCTGTAGCCCCCTGTTTTCTTTGGGATAAGAAAATAGGGGGTGTAGAACCCTGAGCCCTGTTGAAGAAGGGGGTACTTCTTCTATTGCCCTTTGGACAAGAAGGGTAGCAATCTCCTGACCCAGAAGGTCGAGGAGAGATGTTGGAGAATTGAACTGTCTCACCATGGTGTGAGGAGGAAGGTTTAAGAAATGAAGCTTGTACCCCTCCCTTATGATGGAGAGGGTCCATTGCTCTGCTGTGACTTGTTCCCATCTGGGAGCAAAGTGGGCTAACCTTCCTGGAATGGTGAGAGGCTCTGGTTCTTCTAGAGCCAGAAAGGCTAAGTTCTCTAGATGTGAGTCAAAGGCCCCGAGGAGGCTGAGGCTGTTGGGCCGTAGCAGTCCTTGCAGCCTTAGGCTTGGCTTGTTTAGGTTGTTGCTGACGCTTTGCAGCAAAACGACCTGCAGAAGATGCCTGCTGACCATAAACAGGAAGCACAGTTACTTACTTGTAACAGGTGATCTCTGGGAACAGCAGGAATTAGTCCTCACATATGGGTATGTCGGTACCGACGGAGCCTGCACGGGAAAGCTCCCCAGCTTCCCAGAAGGAAAGCTTTTGGGGCCTCCCACTGCGCATGCGCGCTGCCTTCCCGCCTTCCTGACCAACTCTCCTCAGTTCGAGTTTAAAGCTGAGACAATAGAGGAAAGGAAAGAGAGAGAGAGATACAACTCCTAGGGGAGGTGGGTGGGTTGTGAGCACTGTTCCCTCTAAGCTGTGCGCATGTGCGCGCGCACACACCTCGCCGAGTGAGCGCACATACTTTACAACAGAGCGCACAAAAATTACGGCTCTGATTCTGATAGAAAACACAGATGTCTTAAAATTTAAAAGTTTTTTTATGATTGTAATTACTAGAAATTTCCCGCTTCATTTAGTAATGGTCTATTTTCATTTAATTTGATTAAAATCAATGAGGTGTACATACTGTATTCTGACATGTAGTCAAATTTTAAAGTATATAACTCCAAGTGTCATTATGTGGCGCACAAAAACTTAACCTTCCTTCAAAAGCTGCACACAGATGATATTTTATGCGCACACAGCCTACAGAAAATTAGAGGGAACATTGGTTGTGAGGACTAATTCCTGCTGTTCCCAGAGATCACCTGTTACAGGTAAGTAACTGTGCTATCTCCAGGAACAAGCAGGAATAAGTCCTCACATATGGGGACTCCCTAGCTGAGATGCCCGGGAGATCCCCTGAAGGGTATGAGACCCTGAAAGGTTCCTCATCTTCCTATGGATCTCAGGCATCCATTCAGGGAAGGTGGTCTGGAGTTGTTCAAAAATGGAACAGGTGTCTGAGGACAGCCTGACCAAACAAGGCATCCCGGCGGGAGTCCTTGTCCAAACAGTAATGGGCTGTAAAGGTATGAACCGAGGCCGAGGTGACTGCTCGACAGATCTGGTCAATGGACACAGAGTTTAGATGAGCCATAGAGGTGGCCATGGCCCTCACATTGTGAGTGGTGACATGGCCCTCCAGAGAAAGGTTCTTACTCTGGTAAGCAAAAGAGATACACTGAGCAATCCAATTGGACAGTGTTCTTTTAGAGACTGGAAGTCCTAAATGAGAAAGATCAAAAGCAACAAAAAGCTGAGAAGACTTTCGATGTTGCTGTGTCCTGTGGAGGTAAAAGGCAAGAGCTCTTTTACAATCTAGAGTATGAAGGTTCCTCTCTGCACTGGATGCATGAGGAGCTGGAAAAAAGACAGGTAAACATACCTCTTGATTAAGATGAAAAGGGGAGACCACTTTAGGCATAAAGTGGGGATTGGTCCTAAGGACCACCTTATCATGATGGAACCTTGTATAAGGTGGATTAGCCACTAGAGCTTGAGGTTCACTGATACGGCGAGCTGAGGTGACTGCAATAAGGAAAATAACCTTTCAGGAAAGAAATTTCAAGGAGGTAGTGGCTAAGGGTTCAAAGGGTGGCTTCATAAGCTGACCAAGAACCAAGTTTAAGTCCCATGCCACCGGAGGAGGTCGAATGGGAGGTTTAGTTAAGGTTAGACCTCTCATGAATCTTGCAATAAGAGGATGAGAGGAAACAGATTGTCCATTGATGGGCTTAAGGGATGCTGCAATAGCACTCAAATGGACTCTTACTGAATTAGTTTTGAGTCCTGCATTGGAGAGATGCAGGAGATATTCCAAAAGAGAATTCAAAGGAAGTGCTAGAGGGTTAAGACCCTGTTGAGCACACCAAATGGAAAATCTTTTCCATTTAAAAGCGTAAGAACGCCTAGTGGAAGGTTTCCTAGAGGCATGGAGGATATCCTTCACTTGCTGGGAAAGATTGAAGTGTTGAAGGTCTAGGCCTTCAGTAACCAAGCTCTGAGGTGAAGGGACTTGGGGTTTGGGTGCCACAAAGTCCCCTCCTCCTGAGACAGAAGGTCTGGAGCCGCTCCCAAGTCCAGGGAGGGGGCTTGGGAGAGATGCAGAAGTAGAGGGTACCACACTTGGCGTGGCCAGCGTGGAGCTATGAGGATCATGGACCCTTGATCCCTTTGAAGTTTGAACAGAGTCTTGGGAATCAAAGGAATGGGTGGAAAGGCATATAGGAAGCCCTGACCCCAATGAAAGAGGAAGGCATCCTTGGCCTGAACTCCCTGACACGGAATCCTGGAACAGAACCGGGGAAGTTTGGCATTCCACGGACTTGCAAAGAGGTCTATGCCCGGGGTCCCCCATTTCTGGAAGATTCTGAGTACCTGATCCATGTGTAGGGACCATTTGTGTGGAAGCAGAACTCGACTGAGTCTGTCTGCCCAAGAGTTTTGGATGCCTGGAAGATATACTGCCAGGAGATGGATTTGATGCTCTCTGGCGAAGGCCCATAATCTTAGAGCTTCGTTGCAAAGCGACAGAGAGCCAGTCCCTCCTTGTTTGTTTATGTAAAACATGGCTACTTGATTGTCCGTATGAATAAGGACCGTCATGTTGCTGAGGAGGGTATGAAAAACTCTGAGAGCTAGAAAGATTGCTCGAAGTTCCAAGTGGTTGATATGAAGGGTGGTCTCCTGTGGAGACCAAGTGCCCTGAGTGGAGAGATCTTGGAGATGAGCCCCCAACCTGTTTGGGAGGCATCTGTTGTGAGGGTTGCTTGGGGCAACAATGGTTGAAAGGGGGCCCCCAACAACAGATTTTGAGTGGACATCCACCATTGGAGAGACCAAAAGAGACGTTTGGAGTTTGCTATTTGGTCTGAGAGAGCTCCGGATGCTTGAGTCCACTGAGTGGACAAAGTCCATTGAGCTGCTCTCATATGTAGGCGAGCATAGGGCACCACATGTACTGTGGAGGCCATGTGGCCTAATAGTTGTAGCATCTCCCTGGCAGTCAAGTGGCTTCTGGACTGAGTCTGGGAGGCTAAGTGCACTAGATGTTGGCAACGGGCCTGAAGAAGATAGGCCCTTGCAGTGGTGGTATCCAACCAGGCCCCTATGAATTCCAGGGACTGAGTAGGGGCGAGTTGAGACTTTGGCAGATTGATCACAAGTCCCAGATACTGCAGAATGCATCTGGTGCGATCCAGGGAAGTCTGAGCCTCGGACTGAGATGGAGCTCGGATGAGCCAGTCGTCCAGGTATGGGAAAACAAAAATTCCCAGGGCTCGTACAAATGCAGCTACTATTGCCATGCATTTGGTAAATACCCTTGGAGCAGAGGCTAGACCGAAGGGAAGTACTCTGTATTGGAAATGTTTTCCATGGAACAGAAACGTAGGAATTTTCTGTGGGATGGATGGATGAGTATATGTGTGTACGCATCCTTGAGATCTAGAGAACAAAGCCAATCCTGACTCTGTAGGTATGGAAGGAGAGTACCTAGAGAAAGCATCTTGAATTTCTCCTTGCATAGGAATTTGTTCAATTCGCTGAGATTTAGAATAGGTCTGTACCCCCCTGTTTTTTTGGGAATAAGAAAATAAGGGGAGTAAAACCCTGACCCCTGTTGAAGAAGAGGAACCTCTTCTATTGCCCTTTGGGCGAGAAGGGTGGTCACCTCCTGACCTAACAGGTTCAGGAGAGAAGGGGGAGAATTGAAACATCTCACCATGGTATGGGGAGGAAGGCTGGAGAAATATAGTTTGTAGCCCTCTCTGATGATAGAGAGGGTCCATTGTTCTGATGTGATTTGCTCCCATCTGGGAGCAAAATGAGTTAACCTTCCTGGAATGGTGAGAGGCTCTGGATGTTTTAGAGCCAGAAAGGTTAAGTTCTCTAGAGTTGAGTCAAAAACCCTGAGGGGGTTGGGACTGCTGGGCTGTAGCAGCCCCTGCAGGTTTTGCCCTAGCCTGTTTAGGCTGCTGACGCTTAGGAGCAAAGCGAGCTGCAGAAGATTGTTGGCCAGTATTTGTAGCAAATCTGGCCTTCTTATAGAAAGGCTTCTTGAAAGATTTTTTCTTGACAGGGTCAGAGGTAGACTTAGAAAGTCTATCTAAAGCAGCATTTTCTGCATCCATTTGGGTGGCTTTGATTTGCCACTCCTTACCAAACAGATTCTCACCTGTACAGGGCAGATTTTCCAACCCATCCTGGACCCAGGGTTCTAGGTCAGAGGCCTAGAGCCAAGCAATTCTGCGAGCCGCTATGGCAATACCTGAGGCTCTGCTAGCACCCTCAAAAAAGGAGTCAAAGGCTGCTCTGTTGGAGAACTTTGATATATCTTGGGTATGCTTTAGCAAAAGGAGGAACTCCTCCTTGCTATCCTCTGGGATAAAGGGGAGAAAATGGCGTATTTTCAATGCAATCTCCTTCAGAAATATGCCCATATAGAGGCTGTATGAATTGATTCTAGCAATAAGCATACTTGCTTGGAAGATTTTTCTACCAAAAGCATCCAAAGTCCTACATTCTCTCCCTGGAGGAGTAGAAGAGTGTCTTTTGGTACTCTTTATCCTTTTCATAGCTGACTGCACCACAATAGAGTGGTGAGGGAGCTGAGTTTTTTGAAAACCAGGAGAAGGAGGGACACGATACATGGTGTCCAACCGACGAGAATGTGGAGATAGGGTGAGAGGAGTCTCCCATAAGTCCATCATGTGTTCTTGAAGAATTTCATGAATGGGCAAGGTGACTGCCTCTTTGGGAACGTTAGAGTATCCTAAAATAACTAATTTTTTTGCTCTAGGTTCTTTTTCAGAGGTTACTGAAATAGAGAGACCTTTAGGCACTTCAAGGATGAAGTCTTGAAAGGACAAATCTTCTGGAGGAGACATTCTCCTCTTTGGAGAAGAGGGCTCTTCAGGTAGAGTTAGAGATACTTCAGCAGAGTCATCTGATGAATCAGAATCATCAGAAGACTCGAAGTATCGTCTGTTTGCTTCCAGGGATCAATAAGCGTATCGACCGGTATCGACATCAGGGGTACCCGGAACCGGATCGGTATCGGGGAAAACCCCGGAACCGGGAACCGGAATCGGTATCCTGGTCGATGTGGATGCCCTGGGTACCGGTATCGGTTGTGGTACCGAAACCGGAGTCAGTACCGCTGGCTGCGGTACCGATGGAGTCGCAGCTCTAATAAAAGCCATAATAGCCTGCTGCATGGATTGAACTGTATGATCCATAGACGCCATGACTGTCTGGATGTCGGTACCGGAAGATTGAGCCGGTACCCCAGAGCAGTCTAACAGGTGATCGGTCGAGGCCGTGCCATCGATGTCAACCTGTAACCCCATAGGAGGAGCTTTGGGAGCCGGAGCTTCCCGCCGGGGTTGTTTGGCTGGGGCAGGGTCCTCAGGGTCAAGCCCGGGGGCATCTCAATACTTGGAGGGAGATTTGCCCTTTGAGGACCTGCCAGAGGAATGTTTGGTTACCTGAGATCCATCAGGAGAGGAAGACCTGGAAGATGTCGATGCTGGAGTATCTGTAGAAAACAGCATGTGAAACTTGGCTGCCCGGTTTTGTAAGCCACGTTTAGACATCAAAGAACAGGATGGGCAATCCGGAATGGAGTGGTCAGGCCCCAAACATTTAAGACACCATTCATGGGTGTCTGTGACTGATATAGTACCGCTACACTTGGTGCATTTTTTAAAACCAGAGGCTTGTTTCTCCATGAGGGAGAATTCTGTGAAGGCCTAGAGGCCTCACAGAACAAACACACCAAGTGGGGAAAATAAGATTTTTTTTTTTTGCAAAGAAAGAAAGAAAAAAGACCGGCGGTACCGGTCCGGAATCGGGGAAGGCAGACACGCGGCCAAAGAAACAAATTAAAATAACAACTTCTTCAGCGGTGACAGGAACACGACCTGCTGGCTCCGCGGAAAAAGAAGAACTGAGGAGAGTTGGTCAGGAAGGCGGGAAGGCAGCGCGCATGCGCAGTGGGAGGCCCCAAAAGCTTCCTTCTGGGAAGCTGGGGAGCTTTCCCGCGCAGGCTCCGTCGGTACCGACGTACCCATATGTGAGGACTTATTCCTGCTTGTTCCTGGAGATTAATATTTCCCCTTTTTGGGAAAGAAAGCCTTTTTGAATAACCTTTTTCTAACAGGAGCAGAAGTAGACTTTGAAAGTCTATCTAAGGCAGAATTCTCAGCATCCATCTGAGTGGCCTTTGCTTGCCAATCCTTGCCAAAAAGGTTTTCACCTGTACAAGGAAGATTTCCTAATCCATCCTGGACCCAGGGTTCCAAATCAGAAGCTTGCAACCAAGCAACTCTGCGAGCACCTATGGCAATAGCCGAGGCTCTGCTGGCACACTCAAAAGAGTCCAAGGCTGCACAGTTGGAAAATTTGGAAACATCCTGGGCATATTTAAGCCAGGTGAGAAACTCTTCCCTTTTATCTTCTGAGATAAAAGGAGATAAAGTTTGCAGATGATATGTAACTTCCTTTAGAAACATTCCCATATAGAGACTATAGGAGTTGATGCTGGCAGCAAGCATATTGGCCTGGAAAATTCTCCGGCCAAACGCATCCAAGATTCTGCATTCTCTTCCTGGAGGATTAGATGAGTGTCTTTTTGCACTCTTAATCTTCTTCATAGCAGACTCCACCACAATAGAGTGGTGAGGAAGCTGAGTCTTATGAAAGCCAGGACAAGGAGGAACACGGTACATGGTGTCCAACCTACGAGAATGAGGAGAGGTAGTGAGAGGTGTCACCCATATGCCCAACATGTGATCATAAAGGATCTCATAAATTGGTAAAGTAGCTGCCTCTTTAGGAGCCTTAGGATATTGTAAAATATCCAATTTCTTGGCTCTAGGCTCCGGTTCAGGGGCCACTGAAATGGAGAGGCCCCTGGCCACTTCCCTAATGAAGTCTTGAAAAGACAAGTCTTCTGGAGGAGACATTCTTCTTTTTGGAGAAGAGGGCTCCTGAGGAAGGAGTACCGATGCTTCGACAGAAGCCTCTGATTCATCAGAGTCTTCAGAGGAATCGAAGTATCGCCTGTCTGGATGCTCCTGCAGAGCCCGATACGCGTACCGAGTGGTATCGACATCGGGAGTGATCGGTACTGATTCGGTACCGATGGGCATCACAGAACAGGGTACCGCTGCAGTCGACACGGAAGCCGATGTCGATGCAATCGGTACCGGCACCGGAAGCGATATCGGTGCCGGTGCCTGAACCGGTACAGACAACGGAGTTTGTTGCGGTACTGGAGGCGTCGCAGCTTGTATGAATGCCGTAATGGCACGCTGCATGGTCAGAATATTCTGATCCATCGACGCAACCAATGTCTGGATGTTGGTACCAGTGGAAACCACCGGTACCCCAGAACATGGCAACAGGTGATCGGTTGAGGCCACGCCATCGATGTCAACCTGTGACCCCATAGATGAAGCTTTGGAAGCCGGAGCTTCCCGCCGGGGTAATTTTGCCGGTGCGGGATCCTCGAGAGCAAGCCCAGAGGCATCTCGATACTTAGAGGGAGATCTACCCTTCGAGGCCCGGCTGGACTTATGTTTGGTTACCTGAGATCCATGGGAGGAAGAAGCAGCCCTGGAAGATGTCGATGCCACCGAAGCTGCATCAGAGGGAAACAGGGTACTGAGCTTGGCCGCTCGATTCTGTCGACCTCTTTTAGACATCATGGAACAGGACTCACAATCGGTGATGGAGTGGTCAGGACCCAAACATTTTAGACACCAGTCATGGGTGTCGGTGATAGAAAGAGTACCGCTGCACTTCGTGCACTTTTTAAACCCGGAAGCGGGCTTTTCCATGAGAAAAATTTTTCTAGGCCTAAGGCCCAAAAGGAAAAAATGCACAGAAGTGGCAAGCGGTAGTTTTGTTTTTTTTTAAAGAAGAAAGAAGAAAAGACCGGCGGTACCGGTCCGACGTCGAAGAAGGCAGACGCGCGACCAAAGAAATAAAGAAAAATAAAGAACTTCTTCAGCGGTGACAGGAACACGACCTGCTGGCTCCGCGGAAAAGAAGAACTGGAGAGAGGCGGTTGGGAAAGGTGGGAAGGCAGCACGCAGGCGCTGTGGGATGCTCCCGAAAGCTTTCTTTCTGGACGCTGGGGAGCGTTCCCGCGCAGGCTCCGTCGGTACCGACGATACCCATATGTGAAGACTCATTCCTGCTTGTTCCTGGAGATGGGCTTTTTCTCTGAGCCCTTCTTTTTAGAAGGGGCAGATGTCTTCTTGAAGAGTCTTGTCCGGGTCAAGTACTCGGTCTCGATTTCAGCAGCCTTTTCAGTCATGGGTTTGCCAAAAAGGCTGTCACCTCGGCAAGGGACATTGACCAACTTGTCCTGAACCCATGGCTCCAGGTCCGACGACATTAACCATGGCTGGCATCGGGCACCGATGCCGGCTGTGGCTACCCGGACCCAAGCCTTGAAGCCGTCGTAGGCTGCTCAAGACAAACTTCGAGCACTCCCGAATCCCAATGGACAAGTTCTTGAAGCGCTACAAGGGTTCCTCGGAGAGGCCAGCTGAGAACCCGGAAATCTCCTTTGCCAGGTCCCGCAAGTACATGCCCATGTACAGCTGGTATGTTTGGACACGGCATCATAGCATCGAGCCCTGGTAGCACTTTCTTCCGAGGGCGTCCAGGTTCCAGGCCTCCCTGCCAGGGGGCACCGAGGAGTGCGTCTTTTGGCTCTTGAGCTTGTGCATGGCCGATTCCACAACCATGGAGTTGTGCGGCAGCTGTGCCTTTTGGAACCCAGGACTCTTGCGGACTCGACAGATGGAATCGACCCGCTTGCTGAGAACCGGCATTGAGGCCAATGACTCCCACATGCGGAGCATCAGCCATTCCAACATCGGAGGAACCGGTACCGTAAGGGCTTCCCAAGAGGGAAAGTCATACTGGAGGGCTTCAAGCTCCTCGGCTCGAGGCTCCTCCTCAGTGTCTGCCGTGAATGCCAAAGCCTTGGACATGTCCCTGACGAAGTCCGAGAACCAGGTATCCTCTGTGGGGGGGGGGGGGGGGGACACCTTCTCCGAGGCTTGGACCCCGGTGAGTCCAATGGGACACACCGGGTCCGATGGGTGTCCGGGGACACTTCATCTTCCGTCTCCCATGCCGAGTCCTCCGAGGAGGTATCGATGGGCTTCGGCCGTGAGGGCTTCAATCTCGACCACCCCAACGCCGAGGGCACCGGCGTCGACCTCAGTCCTGAACGGGAGGTCAAGGGAGACCTCGGACGAGGATCGACTCGAGCTCGAAGAGTCTCGAGGATCGGCTCAGCCTCCGGGGTCGACTTGGACGTCTAGGTCCCGGTAGTCGGGGAGGATGGACCGGTGAGACCGGCTATCAGCGCTCACTGCTGCTCCATGAAGGCAGACATGCTGCACTCCAAGGCCGTCATTCTGAGACCAAGCTCAGAAGACTGCAGCCTCCAGCTCGGGTCTCGACGCCAGTTCTCCCGGATTAGAGTCAACGAGGACAACAGCAGTTACCTTCCTTGGCGTCTCCGGCTCCGTGCGAGGTACGTTTGCAGGGTGCTCCGGCTCCGAGGACCCGGGGCGGCAGTCAGGACTCCGCAACCTGGTCCACAAGGGCCCAGGCCGATCAGAGGCATCCAACGACACCGCCCTCGCAGGTTTTTTCTTTCTCCGGTGTTCCCACAAGGGAGACGCCCGCTCAGAAGACCCCTGACGATGCTCGGAGTCAGATAGCTCCCGAGACGTCGAGGCTTCTGAAGAGTTACGGACCTGGATGGATTCGGACTCGGAGAAAATCCTTTCACGCTGCTGCTGCTGCCTACTTCCAAGTGCCTTAGAGGACATTTTGCTACACGGGCCACAGACCTTCGGGTCATGGCTGGGCCCGAGCCAGCAGTCATGTATGTCGGTGAGGGACATTAATTTCTTACACTGATCACACTTTTTAAACCTGCTGGCAGCCATCGGAGGGAAAAAGGGCCCCTGCAAGGTCAAACGACCGGGCTGTCAGTGAAGAAGAAAGAGCGTGAACGCTAGCCACTAAGGGCAAAAACCAAAAAATAGAGACTGGACTCGATAGCGGTGTACCGAACCGAGGCGGGAAGGGGAACTGGCGTCGAACCAGGCCAAAGAAGAGAATCTTCAGGAGTTTTGACACACTTTTTCTGCGAGGGAAGCTGGACTACATCCGTTGGGCTCTGCAGAAAAAGGGAGACTGAGCGAGATGGCACTCTTGGGCGGGAAGGGGATTCGTGCATGCACGATGCAGTCCCAAAGGATCTCTTTGAAAGCTGGGGAATTGCTCCGCACGAGGGCTCCGCCGGTGCCGACGTCACCCATATGTGAGGACTGACTTCCTGCTTGTTCCTGGAGAAACAGACTTACAAATGTCCTCTGGAGACACCAAAGTGGACTCTACTCTGGCGATGGTCTGTGACCAGTAAAGTTAGCTCCAACACACGTGCTTAGCAGTTAGAAAATACACTGATTCAATGGCCTCCTTATGTCAGTGGGCAATAGAGTATTTTGCTGCTGCCAGTCCCATCCTCAGACTGCTAAGGACAACAAAAAACAGTGAACCAAACAGTGGAAGGAATTAGCAATTGCTGCATATGTAATCAACATCCTCTACACACTCTGCAAGTACGCGATCATTCATGAAGTGACCTGCGAGCTCGGCCTCCAACTTCACTCAGATCAGCCAACCATCCAGGTTATGGATGGACCAGAATTCCTTCCTGTCGCAGGCCTGCCACCACCACCATCTTTGTGATGGTATGTGGTGTGGTTACCAATCCAAAGGGGTCCTTCCGAAGATCCTTCTCTAAGAAGGAAGGCAGAACAATCTAGTTAAGATGAAAAGGACAGCACAGTCCGTCAGGAGATGGAAGCATATGTACCTGGCCCAAGGAACTGGCTCCAAGGTTAATGCCATGGACCCAAGGACTTGAGGTAGTCCCCAGCTCTAAAGCTCGAAGGGCTTTTCCATTGTGAGGACACTAAGGAGAGTATGGAACCTAGTTACTCCAAGTCCTGGGAGATAAAGAGTAGTTACTCACCTGTAACAGGTGTTCTCCAGGAGCAGCAGGAATCAGTCCTCACATAGGGGTGACGTCGGCGCCGACAGAGCCCTCGTGCGGAGCATTTCCCCAGCTTTCAAAGAAAGCCTTTGGGAATTGCAGCGCACATGCGTGGTCCTCTTCCCGCCCAAGGGTGCCATCTTGCTCAGTCTGATGACATAGCTAAAAGACAGCAAAAAATTAGCAAAAATAAAAACATATGACTGCAACTCCAAGGGGAGGAGGGAGGGTTGTGAGGACTGATTCCTGCTGCTCCTGGAGAACACCTGTTACAGGTGAGTAACTACTCTTTCTCCAGGACCAAGCAGGAAGTCAGTCCTCACATATGGGACTCCCCAGCTTAAGGCTACCGGAGACCCCAAGCGGAAAAATGAGCTCCTTCTAGCTCGTCAGCACAGAAGGAAGGAATCTTCTCTGAGAACGCTCCCGACCAGTAGCCCAACACCAGGGCCGGAGGGTAGGAGTTGCCTAAACCCCAAAGAGATTATGGCGTACTGCCTGTCTGAAAGCACTGTCCCTGCGGGACTCCCTCTCAAGGCAGTAATGGGCCGCAAAAGTCTGGCTTGAAGACCAAGTAGCGGCCCGGCAGATGTCTGCCAACGGAACAGAGCGGAGATGAGCCACTGACGCAGCCTTTGCCCTGACAGGATGAGCCGTGACTCGACCCTCCAACAAGAGGCCGGTTGCCCCATAAGCCCAGGCGATACAGTCAGCGACCCACATGGACAACGTACGCTTGGAGACAGGGAGCCCCAATTTATTGGGGTCAAAAGAAACGAAAAGCTGAACAGCCTTCCGATGCTCCCGCGTACAGTCAAGGTAGAAGGATAACGCCTTCCTACAGTCCAGGGTATGCAAGACCATCTCAGCCCGGTTGGCATGTGGCCTGGGAAAGAAGGTCGGAAGAACCACCTCCTGATTGAGGTGAAAAGGTGAGACAACTTTAGGAAGAAACTTAGGGTGAGTCCGCATGACTACCCTATTCCTGTAGAACCTAGTGTAAGGAGGATCAGACACTAGTGCCTGCAGTTCACTCACTCGCCTAGCAGAGGTGAGAGCTACCAGAAATAAAGTTTTCCAGGAGAGAAAACGGAGAGGGCAGGTAGCCATAGGTTCAAAAGGCGGACAAGTAATCCGCTGTAAGACCACATTCAGATCCCACTTAGGGGCCGGTGGACGCAAAGGTGGCTTAAGCAGAAGGCAGCCTCTGAGGAAACGAGCCATCAAAGGGTGGTTGGAAAGAGGCCTGCCGTCCACCGGCGAGTGGTGTGCTGAGAGAGCACTAAGGTGAACTCGGACAGAGTTAGACTTAAGGCCCAGATTGGAGAGGTAGAGCAAATATTGCAATACTACCACTACCAAGCACGAGAAGGGATTCTCGCTGTGCTGAGCACACCAGGCGGAGAATCTACGCCACTTAAGAGCGTAGGATTTCCTGGTGGACTGACATCGAGAGGCCAAGACTACATCTTCCACCTCTCGAGGTAGTAGAAGGGGAGCTAGGACTACCCTTTCAGCAGCTAGGCTATCAGATGAAGGGACTGGAGGTTGGGGTGCAAGAGAGTCCCCTGATCCTGAGACAGGAGATCGTGTTGAAACCCCAGAGGAATAGGTGTGTCCACCGCCAGCTGTAGCAGAAGCGGGAACCACGGTTGCCTCGGCCACCTGGGGGCTATGAGAATCAATGAAGCCCCGTCCCTGAGGACTTTGAACAGCGTTCAGGACACTAGTGGTGTGGGAGGAAACGCATACAGTAGGCCTGTGGACCACGAGATCAGAAACGCATCCAGTGCTACTCTGAGAGGATGCGGTTGTCTGGAGCAAAATCTCGGGAGTTGCCGGTTCAGAGGACTGGTGAAAAGATCCATGGTGGGGAGCCCCCACTTGAGGAAGACCTGCTGAACCACAAATGGGTTCAATCTCCATTCGTGTGGTTGCAGGATCCGGCTCAGTCTGTCTGCCAGGCAATTTTCCTGACCTGGGAGGTAGACCGCCTTGAGAAGGATTCCGTGATTGACAGCCCAAGAGCACAGTCATTGTGCCTCCTGACAAAGAAGGAAGGAGCCTGTGCCTCCTTGTTTGTTCACATAGAACATGGCAACTTGATTGTCCGTCTGGACCAGTACAGACTGGTGAGAGGCGAGGTGGGAGAAGGCTCTCAGAGCGAGGCGTATCACCCGTAGCTCCAGGAAGTTTATATCTGTTGAGTAGCCTCCCAAGGGGTTCAGAGACCCTGAGTACATGTCCCTTGGCAATGTGCTCCCCAACCGAGAAGAGAGGCATCTGTTGTCAGCACCTGAGTATGCGGAGGGGATTGAAAACCCACTCCGAGTACCAGATTCGGAAGATGAAGCCACCATTGCAGAGAGGAGACCAGGAGGTCGGATATCTTTACTGAGTCCGCTAGGCCCCCTGTGGCTTGATGCCACTGAGTGCGAAGGCTCCACTGAGCAGGGCGCATGTGCAGGCGGGCATTGGGGGTGACATGAACCGTGGAAGCCATATGGCCGAGTAGTCTCAGGAATTGCCTGGCAGAGACCAGGGAATTGCTGCGAAACTGGCTGGCCAGATCCATTAGCCTGTGGGCCCTGTCCAGAGGCAGAAAAGCCTTTGCTTGAAGAGTGTCTAGTCTGACCCCTATGAACTCTTAAGTTCTGGGACGGGAGCAAAGTGGACTTTGCGAAGTTTATGACAAACCCCAAGTGCTGAAGCAGAGCCACAGTGAGAAGGGTGGCCTGGTTGGCCTCTTGGGAAGATTGGCCCCTGATGAGCCAGTCGTCCAGGTACGGAAACACAAAGAGACCCTGAAGCCTCAGGTAGGCCGCCACCACTGCCAGGCACTTGAACACCCTGGGAGCAGAGGACAGGCCAAAGGGTAGTACTCTGTACTGATAGTGGTTTCCTCCCACAACAAAGCTGAGATATTGTCTGTGGTCTGGATGGATAAGGATGTGAGTATACGCATTCTTTAGATCTAAGGAGCATAGCCAGTCTCCCTGCTGGAGGTAGGGCAGCAGAATTCCAAGGGTAAGCATCTTGAACTTTTCCCTCTCCAGGAACTTGTTGAGGTTTCGCAAGTCTAGGATGGGTCTGAGGCCTCCTGTTCTTTTTGGTACCAGAAAGTACCTTGAATAAAAGCCGTGACCTCTCAGGTGGTGGGGCACCGGTTCCACAGCCTGATCCTCTAGCAGACTTGCTAACTCCTGAAGGAGTAGGTCCCTGTGCAGAGGGGGTCTTGGAGGCTCCCCTGGAAAATAGGAAGGAGGTACCTGGTGAAAATGGAGAAGATAGCCCTTTTGGACTATATGAAGAACCCAGGTATCTGATGTGACGGCTGACCACCTGTGGGCAAAGTGGGCCAGCCGGCTTTCTGTGCTGAGAGAAGCCAGCTGAGGAGAAGAGGCTATGCTGTTTGAGTCAAAAAACCCCACCCTGCTGAGCAGAGGCCGGTGTAGGTGGCTTGGGGGCCTTCTGCCTACAGGGCCCTTGACCCTGCCCCCCTTGGTCTGCTGACCCTGTTGGGGAGCTGCAGAGGCCTGATAATGAGGGTATTGTTTATAGGCAGATGACTTCCTTGGGTAAAAGGACTTTTTTCCCGAGCCCTTCTTCTGAGAAGGGGCAGAGGTTTTTCTGGACAGCCTAGTCCTGGTCAGAGTCTCGGTCTCGAGTTCTGCAGCCTTTTCAGCCATGGGCTTGCCAAAGAGGTTTTCACCTCGGCAGGGGACTTCGACCAACTTGTCCTGGACCCATGGCTCGAGGTCGGATGACTGTAGCCAAGCCTGTCGGCGGGCACCGATGCCGGCCCCGGCTACTAGGGCCGAAGCCTCGAAGCCATCGTAGGCTGCTCGAGAGATAAACTTCGAGCACTCTCGAATACCGGTGGACAAGGCCTGGACCCTCTGCAAAGGTTCCTTGGAGAGACCAGAAGAGAATCCGGCAATCTCCTTTGCCAGGTCTCGGAGGTACATGCCCATGTAGAGCTGGTAAGTCTGGACACAGCAAGCAAGCATAGAGCCCTGGAAGCACTTCTTACCGAGGGCATCCAGGTTCCGGGCCTCCCAGCCGGGAGGCACCGAGGAGTGCATCTTCTGACTTTTCAGTCGATGTATGGCCGATTCCACAACCATGGAGTGGTGCGGTAATTGTGCCTTTTGGAAGCCGGGGCTCTTGCGGACTCGATAAATGGAATCGACCCGCTTGCTTAACACCGGCGTCGAGGCCGGGGTCTCCCACATGCGGAAGAGCAGCCGCTCCAGCATCGGAGGAACCGGAACAGTAAAGGCCTCCTTCGGGGTTGAGTCATACTGGAGGGCCTCGAACTCCTCGGCTCGAGGCTCCTCCTCAGGATCCGCGGGAAAGGCCAAGGACTTGGCCATATCCCGCATGAAGTCCGAGAACCGGGTATCCTCCGGAGGGGATAGTCTCCGAGGTTCGGACTCGGGCGAGTCCGATGGGACACACCGAGTCTGATGGGTGTCGGGTGACTCTTCGTCCTCCATCTCCCAGCCCGACTCCACGGAGGAGGAATCGAGCGGCTCCGGTCGGGCGGGTACCGATGCCCTTCGCCCCGATGCCGAGGGTATCGGCGTCGACGACCTCGGCCCCGAACTGGAGGTCGAGGGAGACCGTGGCCGAGGATCGACTCGAGCCCGCATGGACTCGAGGATCGGCTCGGCATCCGGGGTCGATTTAGACGTGGTGGTCGGGGCAGATGCACCGGTGAGACCGGCGATCAATGCCCGCTGCTGTTCCATGAAGGCAGCGAAGCTGCTCTCCAAGGCCGTCAACCTGAGTCCGAGCTCAGGAGACCCAGCAGCCCCCCGACTCGGGCCCCGACGGCGGCTCTCTCGGAGGAGAGTCCACGAGGACAACAGCACTTACATGTCCAGGAGACTCCATCTCGACACGAGGATGCTTGGCAGGCCTCTCCGACTCCGAAGACCCGGGGCGGCTTTCGGGGCTATGCGACCTGGCCCTCGAGGAACCAGGAGCGTCCACCGACGCTGCCCTCGCGGGTTTCTTCTTCCTGCGATGTTCCCGCGAAGGAGACCCCCGCTCAGAGGAACCCCGACGCTGCTCGGGGCCGGAGTCCCGAGACGTCGAGGCCTCTGACGAGGTTCGGGCCCGGCCAGACACGGAGTCAGAAAAAATTCGATCCTTCTGGTGCTGCTGACTCCTCAACGCCTTTGAGGACATTTTGCCACACGGACCACAGATCATCGGGTCATGATCGGGTCCGAGGCAACGGAGGCAGCAGTCGTGTGTGTCGGTAAGAGACATGAGTTTCTTACACCGATCACACTTCTTAAACCCGCTGGTAGCCATCGGGGGAAAAAGGGCCCCTGCTAGGTCAAAAGACCGAATAACTAATTTTATCGTTCTATTATTACTCCTGAGAGATCAAAACACACTCTTCTGACTGGCAGAGAAGGTTTCAGTAAAAAATAACACCTTATACTACCGGGTTCTCAGCCCAGAGCTTTGAAATGGTGTTTCTTAACATCAATAACCCTCTGTCAGTTGGTGTGCTATTAAAAATCCTTGAAGACAATTTTTAGCTGTTTAGATGATAACTTTCTGTATATATTATCTTGAAAGCAATTCAACACTGAAAATGGTATAATACTCAGCTTCTACGTAATGACAGCTTAAGGTCTTCATTAATTTTCCGTGTCCCCAGGGACACGGAAAATTAATGAAGACCTTAAGCTGTCATTACGTAGAAGCTGAGTATTATACCATTTTCAGTGTTGAATTGCTTTCAAGATAATATATACAGAAAGTTATCATCTAAACAGCTAAAAATTGTCTTCAAGGATTTTTAATAGCACACCAACTGACAGAGGGTTATTGATGTTAAGAAACACCATTTCAAAGCTCTGGGCTGAGAACCCGGTAGTATAAGGTGTTATTTTTTACTGAAACCTTCTCTGCCAGTCAGAAGAGTGTGTTTTGATCTCTCAGGAGTAATAATAGAACGATAAAATTAGTTATTTGGTTTCATAATCGTTCAGTGGCCAAAAAAGTTTTGTGTGAACACAATTAGGTCAAAAGACCGGGCTGCCAGGGAAAAAAGAAAACAGGCGCGAACGCCAGTCACAAAGGACAAAAAACGAAAAAGAGAGAAAAGGACTCGATACCGGTGTATCGGTCCGAGCGGAAAAAGGATCCGGCGTCGAACCGGAGAAAAAAGAGAAAAATAGGGAAAAACAACTTTTTCCTTGGGGAAAAACGAACTACGTCCGTCGGGCTCCGCGGAAAAAAGAAGACTGAGCAAGATGGCACCCTTGGGCGGGAAGAGGACCACGCATGCGCGCTGCAATTCCCAAAGGCTTTCTTTGAAAGCTGGGGAAATGCTCCGCACGAGGGCTCCGTCGGCGCCGACGTCACCCATATGTGAGGACTGACTTCCTGCTTGGTCCTGGAGAATCAGGCTGTTTCTAAGGACATCTGATCACCAACCCCAGCCTTTCCAGCCAGGAAAATCACCAGGCCTGGGTCATTTCTGTACCAGCCAGACGACCAGGTATGGCTAACCTCTATTATCACTACCTTGGAAAAGTACTAGCAGCCATGACTAGGCCAAAGAGCAGGGCACATAATTGGAAAGGCAGTCCAGAACCCAGTGTGAGGAAACTACTGAGGTTGCTTCTACATGGAAAAGAGACAATACACCTTGGCGAAGTCTAGGGAGGTGAGCAATCCCTTTGCTTAACTGATGCAATGACAGACCCAAACATCCTCATACAGAAATGAGAGACTCAGAGTCCAATAATAACAAGCTTTAGGATCCATGTTATGCCGGAAAGAAACTCCCTTCCTGGGCACGGTTATGTATAGATGAATAAACAACCCTGGCTTTGTTGTAGAGGGCACAGGAAAAGCCATTGCAAGAGACATTGAAGTTTTCTCAAATGTCACCCACATTGGCAGAGAGCTGCAGGGGAACTCTACCAGGGAGTCTATATATAGGCAGTGTTCTAATTCAAATATTGTGCATCTTAATTCCCAGGCAAGCCTGAACCAGAAACTTTAGGGAAAGAAGGCAGACATCTTGCTGATCTCTCTCCAACCTTGACTAAGGACCCTGATGACCCATTGGTCTAACATGGTAGGGTCTCCTCACAGCGAAACAGGCTGAGCTACACTTCCAATTGGTTGCACCTTGGGAGGAATTTCCAAACTCACTGAGGGGGCTTACTGATTCCTAATGAAGCCATAGTGGACTTGAGCATGCCAAAAGCAATGAGAGTCCTGCCCCTTCTGGGACAGACCCATAGGACTCCCAGTAGTTGGAGGGCACCTCCAAGCACTATGCACAGCCCTACAAAAGATGAACTCTTGGCACCTCTAGGTCCATCTTTCATGGAGTCTCCTTGGGTGAGCTTTCCAAGGACGTCACCATTTCACCAGTCTGCCCTGAAGAATAAATGGGCTCTGAAAGGGAATCTGCTCGCCGCAGTTTGGAATCAACATCTGCTGACTAAATGCAGAGCCAGCACTACCATCTGGCCACTACCACTGCTGCAATGCTCTTGGTAGAGACTGTGACCCAGAAAGTACCAGCCACCTAAGCGGTCCACAGCTAACCTCAATCTCCGGGATATCCGACAGAGGATGGATCCATCGACAGAGGGCTTTGTCTCCAGGTATGCACACAGCACTGCTTGAGAACCTAAGGTAGTGATTGCAAAAGCCTTCTTAAGGAGAGCCTCAATCCTCTGAACTTGAGACTCTTCAAGCTCGGCGCCTCCCTTCACAGGGATGGCGATTTGCTTAGTCACAGTCGTGACCAGGACTTCCACTCCAAGGGAGTCCAAAAGACTGATCCTGCTCACCCTGGGAGTGAGGATACGGCTGAGACAAGATCTTAGGGCCCTTTCAGCCCAGACTCAATGAATTTTTTCCTAAAACTCTACACACTACTATACAGATGCATGACTGCAGCAAGATAAACAACAAAGGGAGGAACCGCTAAGCTAACCTCACCCAACAGCAGGCTCTGCAACCCACAGAACTGCCATAGCATCCTGAAACGGCATAAATGGGGTCCATCTATGAAAAAGGTAGATCATGAAAATCCTATTATTCACGTCTCCTTCAAACTTACCCTTTGATGTAAAAGAGCTTTTCTCGATTCCTTCAACCAATTCTCATAGCAGATAAGTTTGGGCTCATGAAGGAACGGATGAGTGCAAATGAGGCTGTGACCACTCAAACTGCTCAAGGCAGAGGCTGTCATGGGCCTTGGTTTTCGATCCCAACAAAGGGGGCTACAGCTGTTTCAGGAGCTGTAGAGCAAGCCAGTTGAAAAGGAGGGGCCCCAGGGCCAAATGACTTGCGGCTCATGCCACCCCACCAGGCTCCCATCTTTGCCAGGCCCAAGCTGTCACATTTGAAATGATCAATGGTACCCACTGGTGGGGAAAAAATAAGAAAGGCACAGCAGAGGCCACTGGGGGATTTCAAAATGTTGAAAAGACAGTGCCACGGAGTTTGCAGCCACGGGAGGGCAAAAAACAAAACAAACACAACTACACAACAATGGGGGTGGGGGTTCTGCTGGCTGCACTGGGGGGTTGCATGGCTGAACATTGCAGCAGCAAAGTTTAAAAAAAAAGACCATGATAAAAACCATACTGAACAAAGAAGCAGTGCCATAGTGAAAAGGAAATCTCAAAAATGAATTTCAAAGCACCTGTCTGGCTGACCAAGGCCTAGCTGCCAAGCAAAGACCCTTTTTTATTTTTTTTTAATTTGGAGCCAATTTATTGAAAAACTGCCCATTGAAACTAATAGGAGAAACTCTAAAATCTGAAAAAAATACAAAGCATGCACATAAGGACAGAAAAAGAGAAGGGAGGTCTGGGCCCAACTTACCGCCCCCCCCTCCCCAGGAGCCCCCTGGGGTCCTTCTGCTTCACTTCAGACCCACCAAGCGCAAGGAACCTGTGGATAATAGCGCTGGACTCAGGATAGCTGTCAGTTCTGGGAGACAAAGCTATACCCCACTCCGAGCAACATGGCCCTGCAGGACTCAATTACCGTGACCACACCACTGTAGAGTGGGCCAGGAGAGCTAGGCCTATTTGCATTGAAGCCCCAGTCCACACACCTTGCCACCTACTGGAGGCAGGAAATGGTGGTTTCTCTCAGTGTTCCACAAGAAGATATACCAAGTGATGGCATCACTGAAAGTTGTTCAAGTCTGCTTCCACATGATTGCAAGGAAGCATGATCCACTCGTCTGGATGATAAGGAACTGTATTTAGCACATCCTCCAGCAAGGAATCCAGAGCTTAAATTACACGTTGAGTGAAATGTACTATTTTTAACTTCATGGCATAACTTCTAGTCTTTGTACTTTTTGAAAGAGTAAACAATCTATTTACATTTACCCACTCCATTCCAGTCAGGATTTTATAAACCTCTATCATCTCTCTTCTCACCTGTCCCTTCTCCAAGTTGAAAAGCTTAAATCTCTTTAGCCTTACCCTCATAGAGTCCTTCCATCCCCATTTTTACTTCAACAAATATTTAAAAGTTAAAACTTCAATTTAGCCAGATTAAAATCAAATAAAAGAGAAGACATGTTGAGTTACAAAACAAAGATATCATAATATGTTATATTCATATGCAGAACACAACGATCTTACATTGGTTGGAGTTTTGACTTACTCTATATGTACAGGATGGTCTAAATGGGGAATTTCCCATTTTACAAGCATCCTGTAGATGGAGTTAACTTTCAGGATCTCTGACGCTTTATTTCCTTGCATAGCATCCTGGGGCTCAGAAAGTGAAATTATGTTCTACAGATGATACACAGATTGAGGTTTCGTGTGAGCACCTTAAGTCACATTTTCAAAGCAGACTTTCAAAAGCTCCATGATCTAAAATCTTATACATTCTTATATGAAGATGTGAGGTCACAGTATATTGTGAGGGAGAAGCAGGGCATATGATTTTAGGATAGTTGCTATAAAATATTAGGTAGTAAGTGCCTGCCTAAAAGATTGCCCTTTTCAGTGGGAGAAAAGGCAATTATGTATGTTTCATCCTAAGTATCTGGGCACCCTGGAGGAGACTAACTATTCGCATTGCCTCAGGAAAAGAAAGGCAGATGGCAAGAGCCTGCTGGAGAGTGGTTAGTGCCATCCATTCATATGGATGTTCTATCTAGAACTACATTTTTATTTTCAAGATATTTCCAAAATATTTAGATTTAGCTACTCAGGTATTTGTGGGAAGCAGGGTAGGGATAGAGGTAAACCAAGAGAAGGATATTAAAGGACCAGTTTAGCCTGCATGGCTCACCAGCAAATTGAATGGAGCTTCGTTTTCATGGACCTGATGTTCTTTTAGTTCACCTCTCACGTCCAGTCCCGTGTCCTCTGTTTCTCTCCAATGGGCTCCTATCCATACCACAGGGAAAGCGTAGTTACTCGCCTGTAACAGGTGTTCTCCGGGAACAGCAGGAATCAGTCTTCACATATGGGTGGCGTCAGTGGAGCCCACGCGGAAGCATCTTCCCAACTTTCAAAGAAAGCTTTTGGGAGATGCACCATGCATGCGTGGTCTCCTTCCCACTCAAGAGTGCCATCTTGCCTTAGTCTCCTTTTTTCCACAGAACCCACCAGACATCTGTCCCATTTCCCCAGAAAAAGTGTCTCTTTGCCTTAAAATTATTTTTTCCGGTACGTGTACTGGTTTCTTTTCCCACCACTGAGCCAGCTGGCCTCAGCATTGCTCCTCAGGTTCATTTTCTTGTTTTCTTGTCGAGGTATCCCTCGACCAGCACTGTGTGTCCTTTTTGGCTGATAGGCCTTGAACCTTCGCCCGGGTTGAGGGGCCTGGTTTTTCCCATGGCTGCTAGTAGTTTAAAAAAAATGTGATTGGTGCCTCGGGCCAGACTATTACAACTCGGGCTGCAACCTTTGCAAGTCGATGTCTGCAAAGGCCATCAGGAGCAGTCAGTTGCAGCAGATGTTGTTCATAGATCCAAGACTGCACCGGAGTCCCCGGCGATGCCATACTCCAGGGCCCCCTCCGGTACCTCGGTGCACTGCGATGCCCAGGCTGCCTCGGAGTCCCGTGGCCGTGGTTTCTCTGAGAGGAACTCTCTGCAGGCGGAATGCAAGAAGAGCTTGAAAACCTCCTCAGAGGATGGGTCTGGAAAGTGAGTAAATCACACACCAGGGCCCACAGTCCCCGGTGTGAGTCCGAGGGTTGGAGTAGGAGCGGCCTCACAAACTGCCCCAGGAGGAGGACATAGGGCGACCGGCTTTGGACCTTCGAAATCATCCTAGTCGAGGACTTCCCTTTGACGGAACAGATGTCGGGACTGAAGCCATCAGTGCCTGCGATGAAGGCTGCGGAGCCACCTGGCATAGAGTCCATGGCTTCTGATTACATGTCCCCTCCCTAAATGTAGTCAAATACAAATTTATTTGGAAAACCAATTTCTTCGCTGCAGCCCCTGCACTATGGAATAGCCTACCCACCCCATTTGTATTAATCAAAACTTCAAAAGTTTTAAGATGATTCTTAAAACAGAAAATTTCTCTTCAAGGTCGCCTTTGGTCTCTCGCCAGCGAACCCCTGAGGTGCTGTTCTTTACATTGGGCCTAGCGGGGCTAATTAGCCAACCCTCATTACCTTCTACTCTCCAACCTCACCTCTCCCACTGCTATTCCCCCTGGTTTACTGGTTTTCCTCGCTCCTTGTCTTTCCTATCATTAGAAAATAGTATTCTTTTCCTTAACTTTTATATTTTTGTGTATTGTAAACCGCATAGCTTGCAGTTTTGCATTATATCAAATAAAAGTAAACATAAACATGTGGTTAGAGCAATACATTGAGAAAGCATAGTTACTCACCTGTAACAGATGATCTCCAGGAACAGCAGGAATTTAGTCCTCACATATGGGTATTGTCGGTACCAACGGAGCCTGCGTGGGAACGCTCCCCAGCGTCCAATCAGAAAGCTTTTGGGAGCATCCCACAGCGCCTGTGTGCTGCCTTCCCGCCTTTCCCAACTGCCTCTCTCCAGTTGAGTTTTAAAGCTGAGACAAAGAGAGAGGGAAAGGAAAGAGATAGATAGAGAGATACAACTCCTAGGGGAAGTGGGTCGGTTGTGAGGACTAAATTCCTGCTGTTCCCGGAGATCACCTGTTACAGGTGAGTAACTATGCTATCTCCAGGAACAAGCAGGAATGTAGTCATCACATATGGGGACTCCCTAACTTTAGGTGCCAGGGAGAGACCCCAGATGTTGTGTGTCCCTGAAGAGGGCTCCACTTCCCCCTATGGATCTCTGGCATCCTACCAGGGATGGTGGGTAGGAGTTGATTAGGTATGGAACAGGTGTTGGAGAACAGCCTGACCAAACAAGGCATCCCGGCGGGAGTCCTTGCCAAGCAGTAATGGGCTGTAAAGGTATGAACCGAGGCCCAAGTGGCTGCTCGACAGATGTCGTCGATAGACACAGAGTGCAGATGAGCCATTGAGGCTGCCATGGCTCTCACATTGTGAGCTGTGACATGGCCCTCCAGAGGAAGGTTCTTACTCTGATAGGCAAAGGAAATACACTGAGCAATCCAGTTAGACAGTGTTCTCTTGGAGACTGGAAGTCCCAAATGAGAAGGATCAAAAGCAACAAAGAGTTGAGAGGACTTTCTATGATGCTGTGTTCTTTGTAAGTAAAAAGC
Source organism: Ichthyophis bannanicus (assembly GCA_033557465.1). Classification (NCBI taxonomy): domain Eukaryota; kingdom Metazoa; phylum Chordata; class Amphibia; order Gymnophiona; family Ichthyophiidae; genus Ichthyophis; species Ichthyophis bannanicus. Next base: position 26,053,851 of record CM066042.1, read on the forward strand.
TAAAGCTCTTTTACAGTCCAAGGTATGAAGATTCCTCTCTGCATTTGATGAATGAGGCCCTGGAAAAAACACAGGTAGGTAGACTGCTTGGTTCAGATGAAAAAGCGAGACCACCTTAGGCATAAAGTGTGGATGAGTACTAAGGACTACCTTGTCATGATGGAACCTTGTATAAAGTGGATTAGCTACTAGCGCTTGCAACTCACTAATGCGACGTGCTGATGTGATTGCAATGAGAAAGATAACCTTCCAAGAAAGGAATTTCAAGGAGGTAGTAGTAAAGGTTCGAAAGGTGGATTCATGAGCTGCCCAAGAACCAGGTTTAAGTCCCATGCTACCGGTGGTGGCCTAATGGGAGGCTTAGTTAGAAGAAGGCCTCTCATAAATCTTGCTATAAGAGGATGAGAGGAAATAGGCTGTCCATTTAGAGGCATAAGGGAAGCTGCAATAGCACTCAAATGGACTCTTACTGAATTAGTCTTAAGACCTGCATTGGATAAATGAAGGAGATACACCAGCAGTGATTCCAGAGGTATTGCAAGGGGGTTAAGAGCCTTTTGCGAACATCATATGGTAAACCTTTTCCACTTGAAAGCATAAGAGCATCTTGTGGAAGGTTTCCTGGAAGCAAGAAGAATATCTTTCACTTGTTGAGGGATATAAAGATCATGGAGATCTAGGCCTTCAGCAACCAAGCCCTGAGATGCAGAGACTGGGGATTGGGATGCCATAGCATTCCATCCTCCTGGGATAGGAGATCTGGAGCAGACCCTAACTCCAGGGAGGGAGCTTGAGAGAGATGTAGAAGCAGAGGGTACCACACTTGCCGTGGCCAATATGGAGCTATGAGAATCATATGGTCTCTGTCTCTCTGAAGCTTGAACAGGGTTTGGGAATTAGGGGAATGGGTGGAAAGGTATACAGGAAGTCTTGACCCCAGTAAAGGAGGAAAGCATCCCTAGCCTGAGCCCCCTGAGCCGGAGTTCTGGAACAGAACCGGGGAAGTTTGGCATTCCACGGACTTGCAAAGAGGTCTATGTCCGGGCTTCCCCAAAGTTGAAATATCCTGGTCACCTGGTCTGCATGCAGAGACCCCTCGTGTGGAAGCAGAACTTGACTGAGTCTGTCTGCCCAAGAGTTTTTTTTTTTTTTTTTTTATTTAAATTTTTATTAACATTTGTAACAGTTACATTAGCATATACTCAACAACTCCAAGGCATCAAGGGTTCAGCAAACAGCATAAGAGACAACTCTTCAACTAACACACAGTCTAATCATTTCTCCTCCTATTTGCCATCCCCCCACCCCCTCCCTACTTCCACCCCTCTTCCCGCAACCACCTCCAAACCCCTGCCCACCGCTTCTCCATTTGCTCCCCTCTCCCTCCCTGCTCCCCAGTCAATTTATACATGGCATAAAGATGCGACACCCTGCGTGCATAGCTCGCCATGGAGGGTAGAGCTGGTCTATTCCAGTACCATGCAATTTCGCAGCGGGCCGCTGTGACACAATACCAAATAATTTTCCAATCCCCCTCCCATTTCCCATCTGGTCTATGCAGGAGACACATCTCAGGGCCAAGTTCAAGGTGCGCCCCCATCATTTTGTTGATGTTTGCCCCTATGCGGTGCCAGTACTCTCCCACTACCGGACACGTCCACCACATATGCAGCCAGGAGCCACGCTCCCCACACTTTCGCCAACATTCATCCGTTTGCAACACCCCTGCCTTACACAACCGCTCCGGTGTGAGATACCAGCGACTCAGCACCTTAAACCCATTCTCTCGCAATGTCGTGGCAATGGAGAATCGTGCTATACCTAATGCCATTGTCTCCCACTCCTCCACCCCCCAGCTTACCCCTAAATCCTTCTCCCACGCTTCCATGTATTTCAACTTGTCTTCCCCCCTCGCTGTCAACCCTCTGTAAATCCTGGAGAGCATCCCCTGGCTTCCCAGGGATCCCAGGCAGGCACCCTCAAACCATTCACCTCCCCCCCATCCCCCTTGCTCCCTTCCCTTTGTACTCACTACCGAACATAGCTGCCTATACGGGAATCTATCTACCTCCCCCAAACGATAGAGGTCCCGGACCCCCTCAAATCCTCTACAATGTCCTCCTACCACAATCTGAGACACCTGGGACAATCCTAACGCCGCCCAGTTACGGAGCACTGTGGCTCCCGGTCCCCGCTCTCCGCACAGCAGGCTTGTAATGACATGGTGGCCGACCATCGTTTGTCACCCACCAGCCGCTTTCTATACTGCTGCCACACTTTCAAAGTATGCCCCACAATGGGATTCCTCCCCTTCTCTCCCCTCCCCTCCCATACTAACCGTTCAAGTGCACCCGGCCTGTATTCGGCCAGTTCCAGCTGAACCCACTGCTTCTGGGGTTCCCTCAACCACGCGTAGACTGCTCGCAATTGTGCTGCCGCATAATATAGTCGGATATTGGGAACCCCCATCCCTCCTTCCCGTACCGAGACTTGTAGCGTCCTTGCCGCCACCCGTGGACGCCTCGACCCCCAGATAAACCGCTCGACCTGTTGTTGGATCTTCTTTAGCACTTTCGGGGGGATTGGGACTGGTAAAGCCTGAAACAGAAAGAGGAACTGGGGGAGAAGCATCATCTTAACCGTCGCTATTCGTCCAAACCACGAGTAATACCCCCTGCTCCAGCCTTGTAGCTTCGCCTCCACCTGCCCCACCAACTTCTTGTAATTTAAGTCATACAACTCCTCCAAGGTTCTACCGAGTTGAACCCCGAGGTACCGGATCGATGTCTTTGCCCATTTGAAGGGGAAATTCTGCTGCCAGTCACGCTGCCCCTCCCCCTCCCCCCCTACACTCAAGATCTCCGATTTCCCCCAATTAATCCGGAAGCCCGCCCTTTCACCATAATCTTGAATCTCTCTCATCACTGCCCTCAGAGATTCGCTGGGATTCGTGAGTGTCAGCAGTATATCGTCTGCAAAGAGGGACGTTCTGCATTCCTGCCGTCCCACCCTAACCCCCGTGATATCAGGGCTGCCGCGCAACTTCGCTGCCAATGGCTCTAAGGATAGCACAAAAAGTAGGGGGACAGTGGACATCCCTGCCGCGTCCCTCTTTCTAGGGGGAAGAAACCAGAGTACCCCCCATTCACGCGAACACATGCCTTCGGCCTAGCATAGAGAGCCCTTATCCACTGTGTGAACCCCGGTCCAAACCCCTGGGCCTCCAACACCGCGTAGAGAAAATCCCAGGACACCTGATCAAAGGCCTTCTCTGCATCCAGTGATACCAACAAGGCCCCGTCCTCTGCCGCTGTGTCGACCACATCACATTTAACACTTTGCGGATATGATCCGCCACTTGCCGGCCTGGTACAAATCCAGCCTGGTCCTCATGCACCAATTTACCTAACACTCCATTGAGGCGCACCGCTAGTACTTTCGCCAGCAGTTTCGCATCTAGGTTCAGCAGCGAGATCGGACGGTAAGACGCACACTCCTGCGGGTCTTTCCCCTCTTTGTGGATAAGCGTAATACCTGCCCAGCCCATTGATTCAGGCAGTGCCTCCCCCCTTCCCGGTCCATTAAATACCCTGGTCAACGGGTTCAGCAAGAGGCTCCCAAAGCGCTTGTAAAACTTTGCCGTCAGTCCATCGAGCCCTGGGGCCTTTCCATTTTTTAAGCCCTTGATAGCCTGGCTGACTTCGTCAGCTTGTATTTCCCTGTCGAGCCCCTCTTGTTCGTCTCCCGTTAGAGTCGGGAGCCCTGCTTCCCTCACATATTCCCGAATGTCCTCTCCCGACCTTGCAGCTCGGGCTGCATACAAGTTGCTATAGAAGGACACAAATTCCTCCCTTATTCGTGGAGCCTCTCGCACTACCCCCCCTGTACTCCTAATCTGTGTAATCCTATTCCACTCCCTCCGCCTCTGCAATTGTCTCGCGAGAAGTTTCCCCGCTTTATTCCCCCCTGCAAAGAACCTCTGTTTTAACAGCTGCAGGCGGAATTGTATCTTCTCCGCTTCAAGAGCATTCACCTGGGCTCGTAGTGCCAGCACCTCACCCCGTACCTGTCCAGTTCTGTCCTGACCGTCTCTTTCCTCCATCTCCCGCAATTGCCGGCGTAACCGGTCCTCCCTCTGCGCCCTCTCTCGCTTTAGGCGGGCTCCCCACTTTATGAGAACCCCCCTAATTACAGCCTTGAAGGCGTCCCAGACTGTTCCATCCAGCACTTCCCCACCGCCATTTTGGTCAAAGTACTCCGGGATGAGCCTTTCAATCTCCCGCACCACCCTCTCGTCCTCAAGGAGCCCCTCATTCAACTTCCAGAACTGGCGGCCTCTATCTTCCCCTTCCACCCGCACCCGCACCACCACCGGAGCATGATCGGACCAGGTAATGGGTTCCATCTCGCCCCCTAGGAGCCGCCCTGTTAACTCCTTCCCTACCCATATGGCATCCAACCGGGAGTAAGTGCCATGTGCTGCAGAATAAAAGAAAATTGCCTCCGCCCCGGGTTTAGTGTCCGCCATACATCTATCAGGCCGTTCTCCCGCACAAAATTGTGGTAATGTTTCCTATCTGTGCCTCTCCCCTCCCTGCGCCCAGTCGTATCTCTCCCTACCTCCCATGCCACATTGAAATCCCCACCACAGATTAGGACCCCATCCCCCATTGCCGCCACTTGCGCACTCAAAGCATCCCAGAATTCAGTTTGCGGGCCCGTAGGGGCATACACATTTACCACGCAAAACCACTCCTCACCTATCTTTACCCTCAGCAGGAGATACCGCCCCCCCCTATCCCGGGACACTACCTGGACCTCCATGGGGCCTGTCTCTCTGATGAAGACCCCCACCCCGCCTTTCTTCTTCTCTTTAAGATTAGAAGCGAACATACGGTGCTTGTACCCCCGGGGTTGCACCAATGTCTCATGTTGTCTCAATAGATGTGTCTCCTGCAACAGCACTATGTCTGCATTGTGTCTTGTTAACTCCTTATATAATTTCTGTCTTTTCATTGGTGAATTTAGACCTTTCACATTTAACGTGAGAATTTTTAACTCCTTTCCTACCCCCAGATCCCTGCCTCGTCCCCCTAAGTCCCTCCGCCCCCACCTCCCACTCTGGCCCCCTCTTCCCCCCCTACCCACCCCCTCCTCCCCCCACCCCCCACTCCCCCTCCCGCTGTTCCCTCCCGTCCTCCCTCTCCCCCCCTCGCTACTCCCTCCCCTCCTCCCTCTCCCCCCCTCTTAACTCTCCTCTGCGGAGATACGACTTCCAATTCGGTGACCTTCTCTCCCTCCCCACCTACCCACCTCTACTGTTCCCCAGCCCCCCCCCACTCCCCTGCCTAAGCCCCCCTCGCTGCCAACTCTCCCCCCTCTAAACCCTCCTCCTCTCTCCACCCAGCCTGGGCTCTCTCCCTCTCAGCCTAGTCCTCGCCTCCTCCCCTCTCCCTCTCCCCTTAGCCTACTGCCCATCTCTCCTTCCCCCCCCCCCGCCCACAGCCCAACTTATTCAAGAATGCCAGTCCATTATAAAGATGCTTCAGCTCAGCCAGTCTCTTGTTCTGTGGTCCGGTTCTGGTGCACGTCCTTGGTGGTTCTTGCCAGTCTACGTCCACTTGCCCTCTGCCATTTCATCTGTGCTGCTCCTCCGGTCCTGGATCCCGTTCTCGGCGGAGTGAAAGAGCCCTCGGCTTGCTCTGGTAGATTCTCAGCACCGAGCTCTCTCAGTGCTCTCCACGCCTCCACACTGGATCTCACCGTCCTCGATCGTCCTTTCACCGTAATAAAGAGGCCGAAGGGGAAGAGCCACTTGTAGCGCAGGTCAGCATGTCTGAGATATGCGGTGACCTCTCTTATCTCCCTCCGTCTTTGTAGCGTGCCTTGGGACAGGTCTTGGTACAGCTCCACCGTATGCCCCTCCCAACGGAAATTTTTCAGCTTGCGGCTGGCACCCAGCAGGAGTTCCTTACTCTTAAAGGAGTGCAGGCAGACCACAATGTCTCTTGGCCTATTGTCTCGGATGGGCCCCATACCCCTGTGCGCCCTCTCTATTTCGAGGCGGGTCTCCTCTGCAGGTCTCCCTGGGCCGGCTGCTGCGAGTAGGTCCCGGAAGATCCGCTGGACCACCTCCTCACAGTTCTTATATTGTGGTTCCTCCGGCACCCCTCTCACTCGGAGGTTGCATCTGCGCGAGCGGTCCTCCAGGTCCTCTGTTTTGGCTTTCAGGGTCTCCTGCGTCCTCTGAAGCTCTTCCCAGCTGCTCTGGACCTGCGTCAGGGTCTCCTCTTGACTCTCCAACTTGGTCTCCACCTCTTCCATACGTCCCCCAGCTCCAGCAGGTCTTGGCGCATAGTCTGCACTGCTTCTTTAATTTCATTTTTTACCCCACACATCTCCATCTTCAGTTCCTCCTTTAACTCTAGGAGCCATTGTTTAATCTGTTCTGCTGTCGACAGGCCCTCCTCTCCTCCTTCGCTCCCCTCCGGGCTCTGTGGGGTTTCCGTCCCAGGTTTCCCTGCTTTTTTTTCCGCCTCCTTCCCTCCTTTGGTGGTTGCATATGGGGAGCGGAACTCGGCCAGCTTTTTTTTTGCCAGAGTCTCTTTTTTATTATTTTTTTCCATTTTGGGCTGATTAGCCCCTCTCTCCCCGGTCTCCCCGGCCTATAGAGCTGGTAGGGCGTCCACTCACCACACTATATCTTCTGCTGGGAACAATTCTGGTGGTTGGTAGTTCTCTGCCTCTGCTCCCTTTCTTAGTGCAGTTGGGGGGGCATGAGACTCACCACTGCTGGCTGCTTCTGCACTCTGCTTCTTGTGGGCTGCAGCTTAGCATAGGTCCCTGCTTCCTGCTTCTCCCAGCCACGTGCTAGGCCTTCTCGGCCCCCTCTGTCTCCGGATTCACCTCTCTGTTAGCCACCCTCTTCTGCCACCACGTGGTCTGTGGGGGTCGGCGGCGTGGCGTCCTCCGCGGGGAAGCACCCTGCCTCTGCTCACCGGCAAGCCTCTTTTGGCCCTGCTGACTCTCTCCCAACAAGTCCGGCTCAGCGCGGCCACCGGCCCAGAAGCCCCCTGAAAGTCAGGCTGCCTCGTCCGGTCCGCTCCCACCAGCTTCTCTGCACCTCCGCACCCGCTTGTTTCGCCGCCGCCGCGGCTCGCCGGCACTCCCCGCTCTCTCCGTCGCCCCTCGGCTCACCGCTCCGTTGCCCGTGGGGGCTAAAACGCTTCAATTATTGCGGGTTGGTGGCGGAGCTCCTCCGCTACGCCGCCATTCAGTAGGTGACGTCACCGGAAGTCTGCCCAAGAGTTTTGAATGCCTGGAAGATACACTGCCAGAAGATGAATCTGATGCTCTCTGGCGAGGGCCCATAGTCGCAAAGCTTCATTGCAAAGCGACAGAGAGCCTGTTCCCCCCTGCTTGTTCACATAGAACATGGCTACTTGACTGTCTTGAGGACTGTCTTGTAGCTGAGCAGGGTGTGGAACACTTGCAGAGCAAGAAAGATTGCTCTGAGCTCCAAGAGATTGATATGTAGATAACTCTCTTGTGGAGACCAGGTGCCCTGGGTGGAGAGGTCTTGCAGATGAGCTCCCCAACCCACTGGAGAAGCATCTGTTGTGAGAGTTGCTTGGGGTTAAGGGTTGCTGAAAAGGGGACCCCAGCAACAGGTTTTGAGTGGACTTCCACCACTGGAGGGACAAAATGAGGCAACTTGTGTTTGCTATTTTGTCTGACAGGCACCCTGATGCCTGGGTCCACTGGGTGGATAAAGTCCACTGAGCTGCCCTCATGTGGAGGCAAGCATAGGGAACCACATGCACGGTGGATGCCATGTGGCCTAGTAGTTGTAACATTTCTCGAGCAGTTAGATGAGGCTTTAGCAGTGCTTGAGAAGCTAACTGCACCAAGCGAAGGCAACGGGCCTGGGGGAGATAGGCCCTTGCCTTTGTGGTATCCAGGAGAGCTCCTATGAACTCTAAAGACTGAGTGGGAGTCAGACTGGATTTTGGGATGTTTATTACCAGCCCTAAATACTGAAGGATCCGCACTGTGCAGGATAGAGAAGTCCTGGCCTCTGACTCTGTTGGGGCTCGAATGAGCCAGTCGTCCAAGTAAGGGAAGACGAATATCCCCTAGAGTGTGGAGAAATGCTGCTACAACAGTCATGCATTTCGTGAACACCTTTGGTGCTGAGGCCAGGCCAAAAGGAAGCACCCTGTATTGGTAGTGCTTTCCCTGAAAAAGGAACCTTAGGAACCTTCTGTGAGTTGGATGGATGAGAACAGGGGTGTACGCATCCTTGAGATCTAGAGAACAAAGCCAATCCTGACTCTGAAGGTATGGCAGCAGAGATCCGAGAGAAATCATTTTGAATTTCTCCTTGACAAGGAATTTGTTCAATTCTCTGAGGTCTAAGATAGGTCTGTAACCCCCTGTTTTCTTTGGAATAAGAAAATAAGGGGAATAGAACCCTGTACCCTGTTGACGAAGGGGTACTTCTTCTATTGCCCCTTGGGCAAGAAGGATAGCGACCTCCTGACCTAACAGGTTGATGAGAGAGATCGGAGAATTGAACTGCCTTACTATTGTGTGAGGGGGCATGCTTGAAAAATGAAGCTTGTACCCCTCCTTTATGATGGAGAGTGTCCAATGTTCTGCTGTTATTTGCCCCCATCTGGGGGCAAAATTACATAACCTTCCTGGAATGGTGGAAGGTTCTGGTCCCCCAAGAACCAGGAAGGCTAAGTTCTCTAGATGAGAGTCAAAGGCCCTGTGGAGGCTGAGCCTGCTGGGCCGGTTGAGGCCTAGCAGCCTTTGCTTTCTTCTGTTTGGGTGGTTGCTGACCTTTCTTGGCAATCAAAGATGGTTTTATATTTTTAGAGTAATAGCACAGTTAAGCCAAAAAAATGACCAATTACTCTATTAGTATGAGAATTCCTCACAATTAGTCTCTAACTTCCCACATTGCATTTAAAATGCACGTCATATGTTTATATATAGAAACCGGGTCTCAGACTTCCAGGAGCTATGGTATTAACTTTTTGACCAAACTTCAGACCAAACTCTGATTTACAAAGAACGACGCTGGATTTTTACTTTACAGACCATCCATCCGGGGGGCCTTAATTCACAAATAGATTGGAATCTTTGCATGTAGTTTAATAAGATCAACTGGGATTCTTAATTCACTGTTGTATAAATTAGGGTCACCTTAGTGCTTAAGCCGCATGCGCGGCGTTTTTTCACATAGCACGAAAAACCGGCAGCGGGGATCGTATGTGGTAAGCAGCTCCAGACCTGTTTTTAACCTTTCTGATGCGGTTGATATTTTATTTCTTCAAAAAAACCTCCACTTGAAGTATATTATTAATTTGAGAATGTTTTGTCTGTTTTCGTAGTTTAAGTTGATAATTTTGGAAGTCAGAGCACAAACCCCTGAAGAAACGATATACTCGTGAAACGCAGCAGCGCTGAAATTGGCGTTGGGATTCTACAATTAAGATAAGCCTGACTCGCTTGTTTTTTCAAAGATTTTTACTTTAAACTAAATTAATAAAAATGACAACAATGTAACAAAAAAAAGGGTCATTGATGTAAATTGGAGCACCTGGTCAAAAAGTTAATACCATAGCTCCTGGAAGTCTGAGACCCGGTTTCTATATATAAACATATGACGTGCATTTTAAATGCAATGTGGGAAGTTAGAGACTAATTGTGAGGAATTCTCATAATAATAGAGTAATTGGTCATTTTTTTGACCTTTCTTGGCAAGCTGACCTGCAGAACGTCCCTGCTGAACATAAGCAGGGTAAAATCTTTTCTTTTTAGAAAAGAATGGTTTTTTGAACAATTTCTTTCTAGCAGGATCAGCAGTGGACTTGGACAATCCGTCCAAGGTGGAATTTTCAGCATCCATCTCATTGGCTTTTTCCTGCCAATCTTTACCAAACAGGTTCTCACCAGTACAAGGGATATTTCCCAATTTGTCTTGTACCCAGAGCTCTAGATCAGATGCCTGGAGCCAAGCAATTCTATGTGCCCCTATGGCAATAGCCGAGGTTCTGCTTATGCACTCAAAGCAGTCAAAGGCTGCACGGTTCGAAAATTTAGAGACATCTTGGGCATGTTTGACCCAAGTGAGAAAATCCTGTCTTTTATCTTCAGAAAGGAAAGGACTGAAAGCCTCTAAATTATCTGTGACCTCCTTCAGGAACATTCACATGTAGAGACTATAGGAACTGATCCTGGCAGAAAGCATGGAAGCTTGGAAGACTCGACGTCCAAAAGCATCCAGAGTTCTGCACTCACGTCCTGGAGGATTAGAGGCATGCCTTTTTGCACTCTTAATCCTTCTCATAGCTGACTCCACTACAATAGAGTGGTGAGGAAGCTGAGTCTTATGGAACCCAGGACAAGGAGGGACTCGATACACAGTATCTAGTCTACGAGAAGGAGGAGAGGTGGTAAGAGGTGTTTCCCACATCCTCAACATGAGATCATATAAAATCTCATGAATGGGCAAGGTAGCTGCCTCCTTAGGAGTTTTGGGATATTGTAGAATTTCCAACTCCTTGGCCCTGTTTCAGGGGTCACAGTAAGGGACAGGCCCCGAGCCACCTCCCTGATAAAATCTTGGAAGGAAATATCCTCTGGAGGAGACATCCTGCGTTTAGGAGAGGACGGCTCCTCTGGGAGAAGCATCGCTGCATCGACAGAACTGTCAGAATCCTCAGATTCTAGTGAGGACTCGAAGTATAGTATGTCTGGATGCTCTTGAAGAGCCCGATACCCGTACCGACCAAAGTCGATACCGGGAGTAACCGGTATCGGGGTATCGGTACGGAAGGTCATCGGATGACTGGGTACCGGCAAAGCAGACAACGATGCTATCGGTACCGATGGCAGTGTCGGTACCGGTGGGACTGTCTATCGTGGTTCCGAGGGCTTCGATGCCGCAAGGAAAGCCGCCAGACTGCGTTCCCTAGCCAGAGCTCTCTGATCTATCGATGCTGCTAATGCCTGGATGTTGGTACCCGAGGAGACCGCCGGTACCCCAGAGCATGGCACCAGTAGTTCTGCCGAGGGTGAGGCCTCAAGAACATCCTGGAACCCCGATAATGCTTTGGAAGCCGAAGCCTCCCGCCGGGGTAATTTTGCCGGTGCAGAATCCTCGAGGGCAACGCCAGAGGCATCTCGATGCTTAGGAGGAGAGCTACCCTTCGAGGACTGGCTGGATTTATGTTTAGTTACCTGAGATCCACGGGAGGAAGCAGCAGCCCTGGAAGACGTCGATGCCACCGAAGCTGCATCAGAGGGAAACAGGGTACTGAGCTTAGCAGCTCGGTTCTGTCGACCTCTTTTAGATATCATGGTGCAGGACATACAATCTGTGATGGAGTGGTCAGGACCTATACATTTTAGACAACATTCATGGGTGTCGGTGACGGAAATGGTACCGCCACACTTGGTGCACTTTTTGAAATCTGAAGCAGGTTTCTCCATGGTAAGGAAATTTTTTTGGGCCAAAGGACCAAAAGGGCGCATGCACCTGAAGAAAAAGAAAGAGAGAATATATATATATATTTTTTTTTACAGGAATAAGAAAGAAAAGACCGGTGGTACCAGTAGAGCATCGAGGAAGGCAGACACGACCACAAGAGAGAAAAAAATAAGAAAGAATTCTTCTGCGGTGACAGGAACACGACCTGCTGGCTCCGCGGAAAAAGAAGAACTGGAGAGAGGCAGTTGGGAAAGGCGGGAAGGCAGCACACAGGCGCTGTGGGATGCTTCCAAAAGCTTTGTGATTGGACGCTGGAGAGCGTTCCCGCGCAGGCTCCGTCGGTACCAACGATACCCATATGTGATGACTACATTCATGCTTGTTCCTGGAGATACAGGGAAGTCAGGGTGAGAATCCTGCTGATGGCTCCTTGTAACCTTGACCCAGTCACTTCATCCTGCATTGCCTCAGCTACAACTCAGTTTGTATTTTTTTTTTTTTAATGTTTTTTTTATACCGCTCCTTCCAGAAATCAGGGGCGGTTTACATGGAACTGCAACACAGTGGTACATGGTACCAACACAACTTAAACAAGGAACTTAGAACAATAACTATATACATACCAGTGCACACTAATTGCAGAGGCATAGTGATGGCTGGATTTTCTTAGCTATATACACTGAGAAAAGGGAGGGAAATGGGAGGTGTTGGGGTAGAAGGGGGGGTGGAGTTATTGGAGCTATTGTTTATTAGGCGAGCATTATAATATTGCGAGAAAAGGTGTGTTTTCAATTCCTTGCGGAAAGTTAAGAGATCTTTGGTAGCTCTGATTTGGTCAGGGAGGGTGTTCCAAAGTATAGGGGATGTGTATCTGAAAGAGTAGTTACTCACCTGTAACAGGTGTTCTCCAGGAGCAGCAGGAATCAGTCCTCACATATGGGTGACGTCGGCGTCGACAGATCCCCCATCCGGAGCATTTCCCCAGCTTTCAAAGAAAGCCTTTGGGAATGCAGGCACGCATGCGCGGTCCCCTTCCCGCCCAAAGGTGCCATCTTGCTCAGTCTAATGACATAGCTAAAAGACAGCACAAAAAGAAAATGAACTATATACAACTGCAACTCCAAGGGGAGGAGGGAGGTTTGTGAGGACTGATTCCTGCTGCTCCTGGAGAACACCTGTTACAGGTGAGTAACTACTCTTTCTCCAGGACCAAGCAGGAAGTCAGTCCTCACATATGGGTGACTCCCTAGCTCTGGGCTACCAGGAACCCAGGCTGAAAAATAGAGCTCTCTCTAGAGCCTCAGCAACAGTGAGAGAATCTTCTCTGAGACCACACCTGAACGGTAACCCAACACCAGGGCCGGAGGGTAGGAGTTGCCTAAACCTCAAAGAGATTACGGAGTACCGCTTGCCCGAAAGCACTGTCCCTGCGGGACTCCCTCTCAAGGCAGTAGTGGTCTGCAAAAGTCTGGCTTGAAGACCAAGTAGCGGCCTGGCAGATGTCTGCCAACGGAACAGAACGGAAGTGAGCTACTGATGCGGCCTTTGCCCTGACCCAGTGGGCCGTGACTCGACCCTCCAGGGAAAGGCCGGCTGCCCTGTACGCCCAGGTGATACAGTATGCCACCCAGATGGACAACGTACGCTTAGTGACAGGCAACCCCAATTTATTAGGGTCAAAGGAAATGAAGCGCTGAGAAGCCCTTCTATGTCCCTGCATACGTTCTAGATAAAAGGACAGCGCCCTTCTACAATCCAGGGTATGCAAGACAGTTTCTGCCCTACTGGCGTGCGGTCTGGGAAAGAACGTCGGAAGTACCACCTCCTGGTTGAGGTGGAAGGAGGACACTACCTTGGGAAGGAACTTAGGGTGAGTCCTCAAGACTACCCTGTTCTTATAGAACCTGGTATATGGACTATCCGAAACTAGGGTCTGAAGTTCACTCACACGCCTGGCCGAGGTGAGTGCCACAAGGAACAACACCTTCCAGGAGAAGAAACGTAAATGGCAGGTTGCCATCGGCTCAAAAGGTGGGCGAGTCAGTTGCTGCAAGACCACATTGAGATCCCACTCAGTGGCCGGTGGACAAATAGGAGGCTTAAGCAGAAGCAGGCCTCTGAGAAAACGAGACACCAGAGGGTGGCCCGAGAGGGACTGTCCATCCACCGGCGAGTGGTGAGCTGAGAGGGCACTGAGGTGAACCCGGACAGAGTTGGACTGAAGTCCCAGGTTGGAAAGATGGAGCAGGTATTGCAACACCACCTGGACCGAGCAGGAGAAGGGGTCCTCTTGCTGTTGAGATCACCAAGTAGAGAACCTATGCCACTTCAAAGCATAGGCCTTCCTAGTGGAATGCTTTCTGGAGGCCAGCACCACCTCTTCAACCTCTCTTGATAGGAGCAAGGGAGCAAGGACTAGCCTTTCAGCAACCAGGCCAACAAATTGAGGGATTTGAGGTTGGGATGCAAGAGGGACCCCTGATCCTGAGTCAGAAGGTTGGGTTGCAACCCCAGAGGAAGTGGAGTATCCACTGCCAACTGCAGAAGAAGAGGGAACCACGGCTGCCTGAGCCACCTGGGGGCTATCACGATCACCGTGGCTCGGTCCTGCTGGATTTTGAATAGAGTCCGGGCCACCAGAGGTGTGGTAGGAAAAGCATACAGCAGGCTCTCTGACCAGGGGATCAGGAATGCATCTGGCGCTGTTCTCGAGGGATGCGGTTGCCTGGAACAGAACCTGGGTAGTTGCCTGTTCAGCGGACTGGCAAAAAGAGCCATGGTCGGAAGACCCCACCTTCAGAAAGATCTGTTGAACCACTAGAGGATCCAACTGCCACTCGTGTGGCTGCAGGAGTCTGCTTAGCCTGTCTGTCAGGTAGTTTTCCTGGCCTGGGAGGTAGACCGCCCTGAGGGTCATGCCCTGATTGACAGCCCAGGAGCAGAGAGCTTGTGCTTCCAGGTACAGAAGTCTGGATCCTGTGCCTCCCTGCTTGTTGACGTAGAACATAGCCACCTGGTTGTCCGTTTGAACCAGGACAGACTGGTGAGACAGGATCTGAGAGAAAGTCCGTAAGGCTAGGCGAAAGGCCCGCAATTCCAACAGGTTGATCTGCTGGGCGGCCTCCCACGGAGACCACAGGCCCTGTGTGCAGGCCCCTTGGCAGTGTGCCCCGCAGCCCTGCAGGGAAGCATCGGTTGTCAGTACCTGAGTGTGTGGGGAGGCCTGGAAAGGAAGACCTCTGACCAGATTTGGGAGATGCCTCCACCAGCGTAAGGAGTCCACCAAGAGTTTGGACACCCTTATTCTGTCTGACAATTTTCCTGTGGCCTGCAGCCACTGTGCCTTGAGGTGCCACTGAGCCGACCTCTTGTGCAGCCGGGCATGTGGTGTGACATGCACTGTGGAAGCCATGTGACCTAAGAGCCGGAGGAAGTGTCTGGCCGAGACCAGAGAATTCGCCTGAAACTGGCCGGCCAACTTTATCAGCCTGTGAGCTCTGTCCACAGGCAAATAGGCCTTTACATGGATGGTATCCAATCTGCCCCTATGAACTCCACGTTCTGTAAGGGGACTAAAGTGGACTTGGGGAAGTTTATGACGAACCCCAGGCGCTGAAGCAGGGATATGGTTCTGAAGGTGGCCTGCCTGGCCTCTTGTGGAGACTGGCCCCTGATAAGCCAGTCGTCCAGGTAAGGGAACACAAAGATCCTCTGGTTCCTGAGGTAGGCCGCAACCACCACCAGGCATTTTGTAAAAACCCTGGGGGCGGAGGTGAGGCCAAAAGGAAGCACTCTGTACTGGAAGTGCTTTCCTCCCAACACAAATCTGAGGAATTGTCTGTGACTTGGATGGATGAGGATGTGAGTAAAAGCAACCTTCAGGTCTAAGGAGCATAGCCAATCTCTCTGCTGGAGGTAGGGCAGTAAGATTCCAAGGGTAAGCATCTTGAACATTTCCCTCTCCAGAAACTTGTTCAGATTTCTGAGGTCTGTGATAAGGAAGCTTATCATAGTTCAGGAGGGAGCTATAAAAGAGGTGAATTGGCTCTGAACAAGCAACCTGTCTTTGCTGGTAGAAATACTAAAACAGAATGCTTTCATAAAAGACTACCAGTCCCAGAATGCACCAGGTTTCAAACAGCCTCTAGAAGAGCTGAAGTGGGGAAACGTGTGTTCAATCAGGAGAGCTATGAGGTAATCCCCAATCACTCATCTCCAAGGGCAGGGCTTGATTCAGCACACCTGGGCTGTGCTAGGGTGGAGTGTCCCTCTAAGCACTTTAAAAGTAAAAGATATTCTACACAGAGACAGATAGAGAGCGGTGAGAACAAGCACAGGGAGATCAAGAACGGTCAGATCCAGAAACAGAAGCCATCGGAGAAAGAGGAGAGAGGACTACAACAGCAGAAGCAATGCAGAAGGAAGAGAAAGACATCTTGGAGGTCTAAAGAAGGAGCCCACAGCAGTACGTGTGATAGGAGTGATTCCAAAGGCAAGCATACTCCATTGGACTGGAGGAAGCCAGAGGAGTGGGGTTATAGAGCCAGGAATTCCCAGACGGCACCTTTGAAGGAGACGGCTGCATTTGGAAGGGGCCCTAAGACCGGTGCAAGAAGGTATGTGAAGAGAGACCCAGTGTCCAGGGATCTTGATTGGAAGGCTGGACATAAAAGCTGGATTACTTACTGGCCAGGATACCTGGAGAGGAAACCTAACAGCAAGGGGATCACAGGTATGAACTTTGATCTATGCCCTAGCTCTTCATCAGGAGGACAGCAGGGAAACAAATATTATCCTGAGAGTGATCAATTAAGGAATTCCTCTGAGCCAGACCATGAGATTGATTCCATGATATTTGAGGAAGAAGGAGATATATCAGATGATCAGTTGGAATACATGGACTGCTCTCTGTCTAGGCTGCTGTCTTAAAGTAGTTTCTCATTAATACAACCACCAAAAGGAACTGTAACTTGTTCTTTTATCTACCCAGAAAAGTATCTGCAAGAAAGCTTTAGGGTAGGATTGAGCCACGTAGAGAGAGTGAACCAGCAAAGGGGTTTGCAGCTGGCTAATTATTTGTAATTGAGCCAGGCACAAGTGCACGTGAGCTCTAGAAAGAAACTTCTTCCTTGTGTGTGTGAATAGAAGAAAGTTATCCTTGATAAAGAACAGTTTTTTTTGTTACTTTTGGGTTTGTTTTTGCCTTTTGAAGCACTGCTAAGAAGGTCATTAGCAGGAGCCATCAAAAAGACCTTTTCTGTTTCCCATCAAGGTCTTTATTGATTTATTGCTTAAGAAGTTCAGTTACCTTATAACATGTTTTGTTTTTCCTGAGTACAATACTTGAAGCAAGTGTCCTTTTGTGTTACCAAGTAAATCTGTGTGGGAGAATTAACCCCATGAATAAAATGTTTTTCTTTGCTTACACTCAAGCATCACAACTCATTATTTTGTGAATGGCTGATTCTGGTATGAATGAACTGAAACCCCCACAATCCTTTGCAAGTCATAATATTTTGCCTTTGCCAAGACTGTGGACTTTCACGACCAGCGCCCCCGTTTACAGGTCGAGGATGGGTCTGAGGCCTCCTGTTCTCTTTGGTACCAGGAAGTACCTCGAGTAGAAGCCTTGCCCTTCCAGGTGGTGAGGTACCTGTTCCACCGCCTGGTCCCTTAGTAGAACTTCCAACTCCTGAAGGAGTAAGTTTCTGTGCAGAGGGGGTCTTGGAGGCAATGTTCCCTCTAATGTTCTGTAGGCTGTGTGCGCATAAAATATCAGCTGTGTGCAGCTTTTGAAGGAAGGTTAAATTTTTGTGCGCCACATAACGACACTCGGAGTCATATACTTTAAAATTTGACTACACGTCAGAATACAGTATAGTGGAGGAGTAGCCTAGTGGTTAGAACACTGGCTTGGTAACCAAGCAACCAGGGTTCAATTCCCACTAGCACTCCTAGTGGCCTTGGGCAAGTCACTTAAC
The DNA here is from genome assembly GCA_033557465.1 of Ichthyophis bannanicus. Taxonomy (NCBI): domain Eukaryota; kingdom Metazoa; phylum Chordata; class Amphibia; order Gymnophiona; family Ichthyophiidae; genus Ichthyophis; species Ichthyophis bannanicus. The sequence continues at coordinate 26,071,335 of CM066042.1, forward strand.
TCTCCATTGCCTCGGAAGAAAGGCCTGGCAATCTACTTCCGGTGACACTGCCAAGAAAACCCAGGAGCTTCTGGGTCGCCAGGAGTCAGGACTGACTCAAAGGCACACATTACATTACATTACACCACATTGATTTTAATCAAATTAAATGAAAATAGACGATTACTAAATGAAGTGGGAAATTTCTAGTAATTACAATCATAACTTTTAAATTTTACGACGTCTGTGTTGTTTTCTATCAGAATCAGAGCCGTAATTTTTGTGCGCTCTGTTGCAAAGTATGTGCGCTCGCTCGGCGAGGTGTGCGCGCACGCACATGCGCACAGCTTAGAGGGAACAGTGCTTGGAGGCTCCCCTGGAAAGTAGGAGGGAGGTATCTGGGTGAAGTGGAGCAGATAGCCCCTTTCGATGATGCTTAGCACCCAAGTATCCCCTGTGATGGCTGGCTACCTGTCTGCGTACAGGGTCAGCCGACCTCCTGTGCCCTGGAGAGGAGGAGAGGCCATGCTGGCATAGTCAAAAAACCCCTCCCTGTTAAGCAGGAGCCGGAGTAGGAGGCTTGGGGGCCTTCTGCCTACGGGGCCCATGACCCTGCCCCTTGGCCTGCTGGCCCTGTTGGGGAGCTGCAGAGGCCTGGTAGTGAGGGTAGGTTTTGTAGGCAGCGGTCTTCCTCGGGTAAAAGGTCTTTTTCCCCGAGCCCTTCTTCTTCTGAGAAGGGGCGGAGGTTTTCCTGGACAGCCTCGTCTGGGTAAGAGTTTCGGTCTCAGGTTTTGCAGCCTTTTCTGCCATGGGCTTGCCAAAGAGGTTTTCACCTCGGCAAGGGACAATCGACCAACTTGTCCTGTATCCATGGCTCGAGGTCTGAGGATTGTAGCCAGGACTGGCGGCGTGCACCGATGCCGGCCCCCGCTACCCGGGCTGAAGCCTCAAATCCATCGTAGGCTGCTCGAGATATAAACTTCGAGCACTCCCGAATACCAGAAGACAAGGCCTTGAACCTCTGCAAAGGTTCCTCGGACAGACCAGCAGAGAACCCGGCAATTTCCTTTGCCAGGTCTCGAAAGTACATGCCCATGTACAGCTGGTAGGTCTGGACAAGGCAAGCAAGCATAGAGCCCTGGAAGCACTTTCTACCGAGGGCATCCAGGTTCCGGGCCTCCCCCCTCCTCCTCCGTTTCCCACCCAGATTCCTCTGAGTGGGTGGTCACCGACGCCATCCGCCCCGACGCCGAGGGAACCAGCGTCGACGACCTCGGTCCCAAATGGGAGGCCGAGGGTGACCTCAGCCAAGGATCGACTCGAGATTGCATGGTCTCGAGGATCGGCTCGGCCTCCGGGATCGACTTGGACGTCGATGTCCCGGTGGTCGGGGCAGATGCACTGGTGAGACCGGCGATCAGCACCCGCTGCTGCTCCATGAAGGCAGACAGTCTGCTCTCCAAGGCCGTCAACCTGAGTCTGAGCTCAGGAGACCTAGCAGCCTCCGACTCAGGCCCTGACGGCGCCGGGCCCGACGTCGGCTCCCCCAGAGGAGAGTCCACGAGGACTACAGTACTCACGTGACTCGGGGCCTCCGACTCTACATGAGGATGCTTTGCAGGCCTCTCCGACTCCGAAGACCCGGGACGGCGATCGGGGCTATGCGACCTGGCCCTCGAGGAGCCAAGAGCGTCCACCGATGCTGCCCTCGTGGGTTTCTTCTTCCTTCGGTGCTCCCTCGAGGGGGACTCCCTTTCAGAGGAGCCCCGACGATGCTCGGGGTCAGACCCCCGAGACGTCGAGGCCTCTGACGAAGTCCGGACCCATCCAGAGGCAGATTCGGAGAAGATCCTCTCACGCTGGTGCTGACGGCTCCGTAATGCCATGGAAGACATTTTGCCACAGGGGCTACAGACCGTAGAATCATTCTGGCCCCAGGCACCGGAGGCAACAGTCGTGTGTGTCGGTGAGAGACATCAGTTTCTTGCACCAATCACACTTCTTAAAGCCACTGGCAGCCATCAGGGGAAAAAGGGCCCCTGCAAGATAAAAAAATTGGGCTGCCAGGGAAAAGAAAAAAGGCGCGAACGCAGTCTCTAAGGACAAAAACCGAAAAAGGAGATCCGGGCTCGGCACCGTTGTACCGAGTCCAGGCAGGAAAGGAACCGACGTCGAACCGAAGAAAAAAACTTGACTCCATGCAGAAAAATCAACTTTTTTCACAGGTGACAAGGACAGGCATCCGTAGGGCTCTGCGGAAAAAAGATGACTGAGCAAGATGGCACCTTTGGGCGGGAAGGGGACCGCGCATGCATGCCTGCATTCCCAAAGGCTTTCTTTGAAAGCTGGGGAAATGCTCCGCATGGGGGCTCCGTCGACACCGACGTCACCCATATGTGAGGACTGACTTCCTGCTTGGTCCTGGAGAAAGCCCTATTACTTGTGTATTAAGTTTTATGTTGCAAACCGCTTTGATGCTATGGTTAAAGGCGGTCTATCAAATGCCTAACAATAAATGATATGCCCATGGGGGGTGGGGGGGAATAACCTGTTTATTTCTAAGTAGCTCAGATTTGGAAAAAGCAAGTAATTAAATCTAAAATCCCTCAGCCTTTCCTCTGCTTTCAAACTTATTGATTAGTCATTGATTGGAAGATGCTAAAAACGCACATATTCAGAAATATTATGGGACTGCTAAGCTCACTCACATCCAAAACCCCGAAATACAGAAAGTATGGACTCTATGCCACTCAAATGTAAATATTTGTCAGTTCACTGATCAGTCAGTAAATACTTAAGTTATCTCCAAGTTATAATACCCTGTTCAATGTAATTTCAGTTTGTTCAATGTAAACCGCACCGATGCAGAATAGCGCGGTATATAAGAGAATATAAATAAATAAAAATAAAATAAATAAATAAATTAAGAACATAAGATATGCCATACTTGGTCAGACCAAGGTCCATCAAGCCCGTATCTTGTTTCCAACAGTGGCCAATCTAGGTCATAAGTACCTAGCAGTTTCCCCAAAAGACACAGGTTCCTCAATGCTTGTATTGGGTCAATCAGTGATATCCTGTGTCCCATATAATAATGGTTTATGGACCTTTCCTCCTGGAACTTGTCCAAACCGTTTTTAAACCCAGCTACACTAACAGCTTTTACTACATCTTCCGGTAACAAATTCCAGAGTTTGATTACACGTTGAGTGAAAAAATATTTTCTCTTATTAGTCTTAAATAGGTTACTCTATAGCTTCATATTGCATGTTCCCTAGACTTTTTATATTCTGATGACGTAAACAATCGATCTACATTTACCCGTTTATTTTCTTTTATTTATTTATTTAGCTGTATTTATATACCACTTTTCACCGGGTCAAAGTGGTCAATTGGGGGATACATTTAACATGAGGGGATATGAGACACATACGCTAATACTTACAGGGAACATGGGCAATGGAGGGTTAAGTGGCTTGCCCAAGACAAGGAGTGCCTATAGGACTAGAAATCCCAGTCCCTCCGGCCTGAGATTATTGTCCCCACGTGGGACTTGAACCCCCGGCACTCCGGCCTGAAGTACCTTGTCCTAACCACTAGACCACTCCTCCCGTTCCACTCCATTCATTAATTTATAGACCTCTATTATATCTCCCCTCAGCAGTCTCTTTTCCAGGTTGAAGAGCCCTAACCTTTTAAGCCTCTCTTCATAGGAGTATCCTTCCATCCCCTTTACCATTTTGGTGGCTCTTCTCTGTACCTTTTCTAATAATGCTATATTTATTTATTTTATTTATTTATTTACATTCTCTTATATACTGCGCTATTCTGCATCAGTGCGGTTTACATTGAACAAACTGAAATTACATTGAACAGGGCTTTATAACTTGGAGAAAACTATTTTACAGGGAACATGGGCTATGGAGGGTTAAGTGGCTTGCCCAAGACCACAAGGAGCATCTGTGGGACTAGAAACCCCAGTCCTTCCGGCCCAAGGTTGCTGTCCTCTAATGGGATTTGAACCCCCGACCTTCCGGCCTGAAATACCTTGCCCCAACCACTAGGCCACTCCTCCACTCCTTTTCCTTTTCCACTCCTATATCCTTTTTAAGATACGGCAACCAGAACTGCACACAATATTCAAGGTGCGGTCGCACCATGGAACGCTACAGAGGCATTATAATATCCTTTGTTTTATTTTTCATTCCTTTCCTTATGATACCTAGCATTCTATTTGCTCTCTTGGCCGTCGCTGCACACTGGGCGGAGGGTTTTAACATGTTATCCACGATGATGCCTAAATCTTTTTCCTGGGTGGCGGTTCCCAATGTGGAACCTTGCATCGTGTAACCATAGTTTGGGTTGTTCTTTCCTAGGTGCATAACTTTGCACTTGTCCACATTAAATTTCATCTGCCATTTGGATGCCCAGTCTTCCAATTTATCAAGATCCTCTTGCAAGTTTCCACAATCCTCATGGGTTTTAACAACTTTAAATAGTTTTGTGTCATCTGCAAATTTGATAACCTCACTCTTTATTCCCTTTTCCAGGTCATTTATGAATGTGTTAAAAAGCAGCGGACCCAGCACAGATCCCTGGGATACTCCACTATTCACCCTTTTCCATTGGGAAAATTGGCCATTTAGCCATACCCTCTGCTTTCTATCTTGTAACCAGTTCCTGATCCACAATAGTATATATCACCTCCTATCCCATGACTTTTTAGTTTTGCCAAACATCTCTGATGAGGGACCTTGTCAAAGGATTTCTGGAAGTCCAGATACACTATATCAACTGACTCACCTTTTTCTACCTGTTTATTCACACCTTCAAAAAAATATAACAAATTAGACAAGATCTTCCTTGTCTAAAGCCATGTTGGCTGTCTCCCATTAAGCCATGACTATCTACATGCTGAGTAATTTTGTTTTTCATGATGGTTTCTACCATTTTCCCCCGTACAGACGTCAGGCTCACCGGTCTGTAGTTTCCCGGATCACCCCTGGAACCTTTTTTAAAAATTGGCGATAGATTGGTGATACTCCAATCTTCAAGTATTACAGATGATTTTAATGATAGTTCACAGATTACTAATAGCAGGTCTGCAATCTCATATTTCAGTTCTTTCAACACCCTTGGATGTATACCATCCAGTCCAGGTGATTTGCTACTCTTCAGTTTATCTAATAGTTGTAATACATCTTCCCGATGTATCGATATTTCCTTCAATTCTTCCGCATCTTTAAATACCACTTCAGTCATGGGTAACATCCCTACATCTTCCTCAATAAAGGCTGAAGCAAAGAATTCATTCAGTCTCTCCGCTATAGCCTTGTCCCCTCTTACTGCCCCTTTTACCCCTCTATCATCTAATGGTCCAACTGACTTTCTTACAGGTTTTTTTTGCTACAAATGTACTTGAAAAAGTCTTTGTTATGCGTTTTTGCTTCCACAGCAAGTTTCTTCTCAAATTCTCTTTGCCTGCTTTATCAATGCCTTACATTTAACTTGCCAGTGTTTGTGTTTCCCATTTTCGTCATTTGGCTCTTTTTTCCACTTCCTGAAAGATGCTTTTTTTTGGCAACAGCAGCCTCTCTGACCTCACCTTTAAACCACGCTGACAGTTTTTTGGACTTCCTTCCACTTTTCTTAAAGCGTAGAGAATACGGCTGGTCTGGGCTTCAAAGATAGTATTTTTAAACACCACCCAAGCATCATCTAAGTCTTTAACCTTTGCAACTGCTCCTTTTAGTTTTTTCTTAACTATCTTCCTCATTTTATCATAGTCTCCCTTTCGAAAGTTAAAAAGTAGTAATGTGGATTTCCTTACCATTCCTCCTCCATTAATTAAATCAAACGTGATCATACTATGATCACTATTGCTTCCCTGATTTCTTTGAGCATTTCATCATTCATTTGTTCATTCTGGCCAGGCGGTCAATATTACACCCCCACTGCCATCGGCTCCCCCTTTTTACATGGAATTTCAATCCATAGAGATTCTACAGCTAATATTGTTTCCTGTAGAACTTTAATCCTTTGTGACTCAAAGCCACGCTCTAAGAAAAGCGGAAGGCAGTCCAAAAAATTGCCAGCATGGTTTAAAGGTGAGGTCAGAGAGGCTGTTGTTGCCAAAAAAGCATCTTTCAGGAAATGGAAAAAAGAGCCAAACGACGAAACCTGGAAACAGCACAAGCACTGGCAAGTTAAATGCAAGCCATTGATAAGGCAGGCAAATGGAGAATTTGAGAAGAAGCTTGCTGCAGAAGCAAAAACGCGTAATAAAGACTTTTTCAAGTACATCCATAGCAAAAAACCTGTGAGAGAGTCAGTTGGTCCATTAGATGATTGAGGGGTTAAATTGGCACTAAGAGGCGACAAGGCGATAGCGGAGAGACTGAATGAATTCTTTGTTTCGGTCTTTACTGAGGAAGATATAGGGATGTTACCAATGACTGAAGCGGTATTTAAAGGTGCGGAAGAATTGAAGGAAATATCGATACATCGGGAAGATGTATTACAACTATTAGATAAACTGAAGAGTAGCAAATCACCTGGGCCGGATGATATACATTCCAAGGGTGTTGAAAGAACTGAAATATGAGATTGCAGACCTGCTATTAGTAATCTGTGAATTATCATTAAAATCGTCTGTAATACCTGAAGATTAGAGGATGGCGAACGTAACACCAATTTTTAAAAAGGGTTCCAGGGGTGATCTGGGAAACTACAGACTGGTGAGTCTGACGTCAGTACCGGGAAAAATGGTAGAAACCATCATAAAGAACAAAATTGCTGAACATGTACATAGTCATGGCTTAATGGGAGACAGCCAAAATGGCTTTAGACAAGGAAGATCTTGTTTACTAATCTGTTATGCTTTTTTGAAGGTGTGAATAAACAGATAGACAAAGGTGAGTCGGTTGATATAGTGTAATTTGACTTTCAGAAAGCCTTTGACAAGGTCCCTCATCAGAGACTTTTGGCAAAACTAAAGAGTCATGGGATAGGAGGCAGTGTACTATTGTGGATCAGGAACTGGTTAAAAGATAGAAAGCAGAGGATAGGGCTAAATTGCCAATTTTCCCAATGGAGAAAGGTGAATAGTGGTGTACCCCAGGGATCTGTGCTGGGTCCGCTACTTTTTGACATATTCATAAATGACCTGGAAAAGGGAACAACGAGTGAGGTTATCAAATTTGCAGATGACACAAAACTATTTAAAGTTTTTAAAACCCAAGAGGATTGTGGAAAATTGCAAGAAGATATTGGTAAATTGGAAGACTGGGCATCAAAATGGCAGATGAAATTTAATGTGGACAAGTGCAAAGTTATGCACCTAGGGAAGAACAACCCAAACTATGGTTACACGATGCAAGGTTCCCCATTAGGAACCACCACCCAGGAAAAAGATTTAGGAGTCATCGTGGATAACATGTTAAAACCCTCAGCCCAGTGTACAGCGGCAGCCAAGAGAGCAAATAGAATGCTAGGTATCATAAGGATAGGAATGGAAAATAAAAGAAAGGATATTATAATGCCTTTATATCGTTACATGGTGAGACCGCACCTTGAATATTGTGTGGAATTCTGGTCGCCATATCTTAAAAAGGATATAGCGTTATTAGAAAAGGTTCAGAGAAGAGCCACCAAACTGGTAACGGGGATGGAAGGATACCCCTATGAAGAAAGGCTAAAAAGGTTAGGGCTCTTTAATCTGGAAAAGAAACGGCTTAGGGGAGATATGATCGAAGTCTATAAATTAATGAATGGAGTGGAAAGCACAGTTACTTACCTGTAACAGGTGATCTCTGGGAACAGCAGGAATTAGTCCTCACATATGGGGTACGTCGGTACCGACGGAGCCCGTGCGGGAAAGCTCCCCAGCTTCTTAGAATAGAAGCTTTTGGGACCTCCCACTGCACATGCGCACTGCCTTCCCGCCTTCCTGAACAGCTCTCCTCAGTTTCGAGTTTATAGCTGAGTCAACAGAGAGAGGACAGGAAGATAGATAGATAAAAGATACAACTCCTAGGGGAGGTGGGTGGGTTGTGAGGACTAATTCCTGCTGTTCCCAGAGATCACCTGTTACAGGTAAGTAACTGTGCTATCTCCAGGAACAAGCAGGAATAAGTCCTCACATATGGGGACTCCCTAGCTTAGATGCATGGGATCCCCTGTAAAGGTTCGCCATCTTCGTATGGATCTCAGGCATCCATTCTGGGAAGGTGGGCAGGAGTTGTTTAGGAATGGAACAGGTGCTTGAGGACAGCCTGGCCAAACAAGGCATCCCGGCGGGAGTCCTTGTCCAAACAGTAATGGGCTGTGAAGGTATGAACCGAGGCCCAGGTAGCGGCTCGACAGATCTGATCTATGGAAACAGAGTACAGATGAGCCATAGAAGTTGCCATGGCCCTCACATTGTGAGCAGTGACATGGCCTTCCAGAGAAATGTTTTTGCTCTGGTAAGCAAAAGAAATACACTGAGCAATCCAATTGGAAAGTGTACGCTTGGAGACTGGAAGTCCCAAATGGGAAGGATCAAAGGCCACAAAAAGTTGAGAAGACTTTCGATGTGGCTGAGTCCTATTAAGGTAAAAAGCGAGAGCTCTTTTACAATCCAGAGTATGAAGGTTCCTCTCTGCATTGGATGCATGAGGAGCTGGAAAAAAGACAGGTAGATATACCTCTTGATTAAGATGAAAAGGCGAGACCACTTTAGGCATAAAGTGGGGATTCGTCCTAAGGACCACCTTATCATGATGAAATCTTGTGTAAGGTGGATTAGCCACTAAAGCCTGCAGCTCACTGATGCGGCGAGCCGAAGTGACTGCAATGAGGAAGATGACCTTCCAGGAAAGAAATTTCAAGGAGGTGGAAAACATTGGCTCAAAAGGTGGCTTCATAAGTTGACCGAGCACTAGATTCAAATCCCATGCGACCGGGGGTGGTCTGATGGGAGGTTTAGTGAGAGTCAGGCCTCTCATGAATCTTGCAACAAGAGGATGAGAGGAGATAGGTTGTCCATTTATATGTTTCAAGGATGCTGCAATAGCACTTAAATGGACTCTTACCGAATTCGTCTTGAGGCCTGCATTGGATAGATGCAGGAGATAATCAAGAAGAGAATTCAAAGGAAGTGCCAGAGGGTCAAGACCCTGCTGAGCACACCAAATGGAAAAACGTTTCCATTTGAAAGCATAGGAACGCCTGGTAGAGGGTTTCCTAGAGGCAGAAAGGATATCTTTCACTGGTTGGGAAAGATGAAAGTCTTGAAGGCTTAAGCCTTCAGTAACCAAGCACTGAGGTGAAGGGATTTGGGGTTTGGGTGCCACAAAGTCCCCTCCTCCTGAGACAGGAGGTCTGGCGCAGCTCCCAGATCCAAGTAGGATCCCTGGGAGAGCTGTAGAAGTAGAGGGAACCACACTTGGCGTGGCCAGCGTGGAGCTATGAGGATCATAGTTCCATGATCCCTCTGGAGTTTGAACAGAGTCTTGGGAATCAAAGGAATGGGTGGAAAGGCATATAGGAATGCCTGATTCCAATTCAGGAGAAAGGCGTCCGTAGCCTGAGCTCCCTGACACGGAGTTCTGGAACAGAACCGGGGAAGTTTGGCATTCCACGGACTTGCAAAGAGGTCTATGTCCGGGGTCCCCCATTCCTGAAAGATTCGGTTTATTTGGTCCAAATGTAGGGACCATTCGTGTGGCAGCAGAACTCGACTGAGCCTGTCTGCCCGAGAGTTTTGAACTCCTGGGAGATACACTGCTAGCAGGTGAATCTGATGCTCTCTGGCGAAGGCCCATAGTCTTAGAGCTTCGTTGCAAAGCGACAGAGAGCCCGTCCCTCCTTGTTTGTTTATGTAAAACATGGCCACCTGATTGTCCGTCTGAACTAGGACAGTGAGGTTGGCTAGGAGGGAGTGGAAGACCTTGAGGGCAAGGTAAATTGCTCGCAGTTCCAGAAGATTGATATGAAGGGTGGTCTCCTGTAGAGACCAAGTGCCCTGAGTGGAGAGAGTTTGCAGATGGGCTCCCCACCCTGTTTGGGAGGCATCTGTTGTGAGGGTTGCTTGGGGTAGCAATGGTTGAAATGGAGCCCCCAACAACAGATTCTTGGTGGAAGTCCACCAGTGGAGGGACCAAAACAGACGATCGGAGGTTTGTATTTGGTCTGAGAGCGCTCCTGACGCCTGAGTCCACTGAGTGGCCAGGGTCCATTGAGCTGCTCTCATATGAAGACGAGCATAGGGCACCACATGCACTGTGGAGGCCATATGACCCAGTAGGCGTAGCATTTCCCTGGCTGTCAAGTGAGTGCTGGACTGAGCTTGGGAGGCCAAACTCAGGAGGCGCTGGCCTCGAACATGTGGAAGGTAGGCCCTTGCAGTGATGGTGTCCAACTGGGCCCCTATGAATTCTAGAGATTGAGTAGGGATGAGTTGGGACTTGGGAAGGTTTACTACCAGTCCCAGATACTGCAAAAGGCTCCTTGTGTGGTCCAGGGAAATCTGGGCCTGTGACTGAGTTGGAGCTCGGATGAGCCAGTCGTCCAGATATGGGAAGACAAAGATTCCCATGCCTCTTAGAAATGCGGCTACGACTGCCATGCATTTTGTAAATACTCTTGGAGCAGAGGCTAGACCGAAGGGGAGTACTCTGTATTGGAAATGTTTTCCCTGAAACAGAAAGCGAAGATACTTTCTGTGGGATGGATGGATGAGTATATGTGTATACGCATCCTGTAGGTCTAGAGAACAAAGCCAGTCCTGACCCTGGAGGTAAGGAAGGAGAATGCCGAGAGACAGCATTTTGAATTTCTCCTTGAAGAGAAATTTGTTCAATTCTCTCAGATCTAGGATTGGTCTGAATCCCCCTGTCTTCTTTGGAATGAGAAAATAAGGGGAGTAGAAACCGGACCCTTGTTGAGGAAGAGGAACCTCTTCTATGGCCCCTTGGGCAAGAAGAGAGGAAACCTCTTGACCCAACAGGGTTAGGAGAGATGGGGGAGAATTGAATGGTCTCACCATATGATGGGGAGGAAGGCTGGAGAAATGAAGTTTGTAACCCTCTCGAATGATAGAGAGGGTCCATTGTTCTGTTGTGATTTGTTCCCATCTGGGAGCAAAGTGAACCAACCTTCCGGGTATGGTGAGAGGTTCTGGTTGTGTTAGAACCAGAAGTGGCAAGTTCCCTAGGAGCAAGTCAAAACCCCAGAGGGTTTGGAGCCTGCTGAGCTACAGTAGCTGCTGCAGGCTTAGCTCGTGCTTGTTTGGATTGCTGACGCTTAGCAGTATAGCGAGGTTGAGAAGACTGCTGGCCAGTATTTGAAGCAACTCTGGCCTTCTTATAGTAAGGCCTTTTAAAAGACTTTTTCTTAGTAGGAATTGAAGTGGACTTTGAAAGTCTTTCCAAGGTGGCATTTTCAGCATCCATCTGGGTGGCTTTGATTTGCCACTCTTCCCCAAATAAGTTCTCACCTGTACAGGGCAGATTCCGTAAGCCATCTAGAACCCAAGGTTCCAGATCAGAGGCCTGGAGCCAAGCAAGACGTCGGGCTGCAATAGCAATGCCCGAAGCCCTACTGGCTCCCTCAAAGGAATCATATGCTGCCCTATTAGAGAACTTAGAAACCTCTAAGAGTTGTTTCACTAGGGAAAGGAATGCCTGCTTTTTATCCTCAGGGATAAAGGGGGCAAAATGCCGCACCTTTTTGGCAAGTTCCTCCAGGAACATGCCCATATAGAGACTGTAGGAATTAATCCTGGCTATAAGCATACTAGCCTGGAAAATTTTCCTACCAAAAGAGTCCAAAGTCTTACATTCCCGTCCTGGAGGGGTGGAAGAGTGCCTTTTGGTACTCCTAATCTTCTTCATTGCAGACTTCACCACAATAGAGTGGTGGGGCAATTGAGTCTTTTGGAAACCAGGAGAAGGAGGGACCCTATACATGGTGTCCAACCTACGGGAATAAGGAGACAAAGTCAAAGGATTTTCCCAGAAATCCATCAGTTGTTCTTGAAGGATTTCATGGATAGGCAGGGTAACTGCCTCCTTAGGGGCCTTTGAGTATCCCAAAATATCCAGTTTTTTGGATCTGGGTTCCTTTTCAGAGGATGTGGTAATAGAAAGGGCTGTAGCCATATCTAAAACAAAGTCCTGGAAGGACAAATCCTCTGGAGGGGACATTCTCCTTTTAGGAGAAGAGGGCTCCTCAGGTAAGTTGAGTGAAAACTCAGCAGAATCATCAGAGGAGTGAAAATCCTCAGAGGAATCGGTGCTTTCCTCTAACGCACGATACGCGTACCGATCGGTATCGATATCGGGCGTATCGGGTATGGAACCGGTATGGAGCGAAAGCCCATACGGTACCGACTTGCGTTTAGAGGTGGACGGCCTCGATACCGGCATGGCGGACGATACCGGTATCGGGCCCGGAACCGCTGAAAGCGGAACCGATGGCGTTGCAGCTTTAATGAAAGCCATGACGGCTTGCTGCATGGACTGTACAGTATCGCCCATGGACGCCATAGCTGCCTGGATGTCGGTACCGGAGTGACCCGGTACCCCAGAGCAGGCTAACAGGTGATCTGTCGAGGCCGTAGCATCGATATCAACCTGAGACCCCTGAATTGGCGTTTTTGGAAGTTGGACTTCCCGCCGGGGTTGTTTGGCTGGGGCAGGGTCCTCAAGTTCTAAGCTAAGAGCCTCTCGATGCTTTGAAGGAGATTTGCTCTTTGAGGACTTGCCCACAGAAGGTTTGGTTACCTGAGATCCATCCGGAGAAGAAGACCTGGATGACTGTGATGCTGTATTCTCTGAAGCAAACAGCACATGGAATTTGTTGGCCCGGTTCTGCAGCCCACGTTTAGACATGTGGGAGCAAGATGGGCAGTCCGGTATGGAATGGTCAGGCCCCAAACATTTCAGACACCAGTCATGGGTGTCTGTGACTGAAATAACAGCATTACATTTGGTACACTTCTTAAATCCAGGGGCTGGCTTCTCCATGAGGAGAAATTGAGTAGGCCGAGAGGCCTCTCTGAAGTGACCAAAAAGCTAAAAAATAAGAAAAAAGAAAGAAAAGACCGGCGATACCGGTATCGGTATGGGGAAGGCAGGTACGCGGTCTAAAGAAACAAATAAAATAACAATTTCTTCAGCGGTGACAGGAACACGACCTGCTGGCTCCGCGGAAAAAGAGAAACTGAGGAGAGCTGTTCAGGAAGGCGGGAAGGCAGTGCGCATGTGCAGTGGGAGGTCCCAAAAGCTTCTATTCTAAGAAGCTGGGGAGCTTTCCCGCACGGGCTCCGTCGGTACCGACGTACCCCATATGTGAGGACTTATTCCTGCTTGTTCCTGGAGATCGGGTAAACGTAGATTGATTGTTTACGTTGTCAGAATATAGAAAGACTAGGGGACATGCAATGAAGCTACAGGGTAAACTATTTAAGACTAATAAGAGAAAATATTTTTTCACTCAACGTGTAATGAAACTTGGAATTTGTTACCGGAGGATGTAGTAAAGGCTGTTAGTGTAGCTGGGTTTAAAAAAGGTTTGGACAAGTTCCTGGAGGAAAGGTCCATAAACCATTATTAAGAAGGGACCCAGGATATCAATGCTTGACCCAATACAAGTATTGTGGAACCTGTGTCTTTTGGGGAAACTGCTAGGTACGTATGACCTAGATTGGCCACTGTTGGAAACAGGATACTGGGCTTGATGGACCTAGGTCTGACCCAGTATGGCATATCTTATGTTCTTATGCCCTCTCTAACAGAGCGCAACCCCTCCACCAATTTGAACAGCTCTATCATTACGATATAGTTTGTACCCAGGTATCAGTGTCCCACTGGTTGTCCTCCTTCTATCATGTCTCTGAGATACCAATCATATCTAACTTCTCATTTAGTGCTATATATTCTAACTTTCCCATTTAGTGCTATATATTCTAACTCTCCCTAACTTTACTGCCTATCAGTTAAAATGTAAATAGTTAATCGCATTGCGATTACAGTTGCCTGTACCCAGTTAATTGTACCACGTTACTCTTGTTTTTGTTTGATGTAAACCGCCTTGATACCACTAAAAGGCGGTATATAAGAAATGTTAAATAAATAAATAAATAGAGTCATCTTCTTCGTCTTTGCAGCAAGAAAATTAAATGGTTTTCTTCCTACCTCTCCGATCGCTCCTTTCAAGTCTCCTCCAGCTCCATACTCTCCTCTTCTTTCTTGCATTCCCAAGGTTCCCTTTTGGCTCCCACCCTTTTCAACATCTTTCTTGCACCTCTGCTTCTCTTGGTTCAATCTTTTGGTTTTACTCCCTTCATCTATGCTGACAATATTCAGATTCTCTTTACTGTTCAGTCTTCAAGTGACATCTCCCCTCTTCAGTCTCCAAGAAGTTAAACACGGGCTTCATGACAACTGTCTCTCTCTTGCGAGTCCATTTGCTTCCCTTAAGAACATAAGCTATGCCATATTGGGTCAGACCAAAGTCCATCAAGCCCAGCATCCTGTTTCCAACAGTGGCCAATGTAGGTCACAAGTACCTAGCAGTTTCCCCAAAAGACCAGGTTCCACAATGCTTGTAAGCACTGAATTTCCTGGGCCCCCTTCCGTATCATGATACTATTAAAAACCCTGTTACCCTAGAGTCCGACGTCATCTTTATAGCTCAAATCAACTCTGATTCCAAGTCTTCATTTCTGGCCCTGTGTAGTCGCCCTTTCTCTTCTCACTCACTGCTCCTCAGCTCAAACTGCTTGCTCTTGCCTTGGTTTTCAGCAAGACTCAACTACTGTAATATACTATATTCCAGTGAACAATTCATTGCAGCTAAAAAACAAACAAACCCCCCCCCAACAACAAATCAAACCCCTTATCTTTTGAGTCTATTACTTCGATCATGTCTCTCCACTTTTGATTTCTCCCCACTGGCTCTTCGTTCCCTACTGTATTCAATTCAAGGTCCATACCTTAATAGATGGTATGGAAGGGCAGAATGGATAGGCCATATGACTTTTATCTGCTGGTATGTTTCTATGTTTGTTACTTTTGTCCGGTGCACTATACTCTGCCTGTCCACCTTATCTGGCAACCCAGATCTACCCCTAGAGACCTTTCTGGGAGCTATGCGCTCCTCTCAAACCTCACTCCTGTTCTTTCCCTCTCCCTCTGCCATTCATCTAGTGGGGTACGGGAACTCCTGTTTTGCCTACCTCGGTCTCGCCCTCTTCACCAAGAAACCTCCTTCCCCAGGACATCTGCTGCCTGAGGCGAAGGACGAGATGGCGCCCCCCCCCCCCTCCGTAGAATGTGAGTGTGTGTGTGTTGGGGGAGGGGGGGCTTTCTCAAAACTCCAATCAGGGCCTGAACCAAATCAAAAAGCCAATTAGATTATATGGAGGAAATGCAAAATGTTTGCACACCAAGGAATTAAAACAGCAAGAACCACAGAACCCCCTTCAACAGTGGGTACAGAGCAGAACCAGGACATTCACCCACAGAACTCAATATCTTTAAAAAAAAATCTGATTCTGATCATCTCACTAACAACAACAAACAACATTCTCTAGTATTAGGCATATTGTGAACTAATACAAAATCCTACAACAAAGTCACTGAGTATCTATAGAGCAAATCTTCCATATTTATTTATTTAACATTTCTTATATACCACCTTTCATGATATCAAGGCGGTTTACATTGAACAAACTGAAATTACATTGAACAGGGCATTATAACTTGGAGATAACCCTCCATAGCCCATGTTCCCTGTAAAATAGTTAAGTGGCTTGCCCAAGACCACAAGGAGCACCTGTGGGACTAGAAACCCCAGTCCTTCCAACCGAAGGTTGCTGTCCTCTAGTGGGATTTGAACCCCCAACCTTCCGGTCTGAGGTAACTTGGCCCAACCACTAGGCCACTCCTCCCTCCCTCCTCCATACATACCATACCATATCAGCACCAACTTCCAAAATTCACATAAGGAGGCCATGCAAAAAAAGCATCACCATAAATACTACAGAGGGCCCTGGAACATCCAAACACCTACTGAAAAGCTGAACAATTCAGACTACTACAGTACAGATCCCTACATACAAACTTCATATTAACAGAACAGTCTTGGTCACATACTCAGTACACAGACCCTTACTAAGTACAGAATAAAGTGACCATAACCTAAAAAGAAGTAATTAGGTCTTACCTGCTAATTATTGTTCCTGAAGGAACGACAGTCCAGTCCCTTACTTCTGGGTTGCACAACCCTTCCAGCAGCTTGGAGGCTGAGCTCATCCTTTTTGAGGATGGGACGGTATAAATACCGCTGGCACCACCCCCAGAACCCAGTATTCTAATGCCAAAGTAGGCCTAAACTGAAAACCAGCATATTAAAAATTAGTCCAAAGAAACACGAAAACCCAAAGTAAATTTTTTTTTTTTTAAACTTGTAAAGGTAGGAGGTAAGAAAGAAACGGGTGGGAAGGAGAGGGGGGGAAGGGGGAAGTTTGTCTGAGTCTGCCAGAATTCTTCTTCTCCTGGGCCTCCGACCCTGGTCCAATGGTCTTTCTGTGCTGGTTCGGCCCTGCCTTCGGTCCGCTGTGCTTTACCTACCTATTGGAACATAAAACGGATCTGGGAGGGAACAGGGACTGGACTGTCATTCCTTCAGGAACAATAATTAGCAGGTAAGACCTAATTACTTCTTCCTTATCGTCACTCCAGTCCAGTCCCTTACTTCTGGGATGTAACAGAGCAGTTCAGGCCTGGGAGGGATCCGCTATCCCGGACCGAAGAACTGCCTCTCCAAACTGAGAATCAGCAGACCCCTGAATATCCAGCCTGTAATGTTTGGTAAAGGTATGCAGAGTGGACCAGGTGGCCGCTCTGCAAATGTCCAGCGGCGGAACTAGGCTATACTCCGCACCAAGAAGTGGCCTGCGCTCGCGTTGAATGTGAACGCAGACCCCCTGGAACCTGCTTTCCCTTCAGGATATAGGCCGAAGCAATAGCTTCCCTGATCCACCGAGAGATAGAGGCCTTGGCCGCCGCCTCCCCTTTGTGAGGTCCTCCAAACTGAACGAATAGACGTCCGGACTTCCGAAAGGAAGCCGTGCGGGAGAGATAAATCTTCAGTGCTCTGCGGACGTCCAGGAGGCGTAGTTTCCCCCCATGATCTCCTTGCTCTTCTGCCGGGAAGGACGGGAGCGAAACCGTCTGGTTCACATGAAAAGGGGAGATGATCTTGGGTAAGAAAGAGGGGACTGACCGCAAGACCACCTTCTCCCTGAAAAAGGTAATAAAGGGGGTCTGAGAGGACAGAGCTTGAAGTTCGGAGACTCGTCTGGCCGAGCAAATGGCCACCAGGAAGACTGTCTTCAGAGTGAGGTCCTTTAGGGAGGCTCTCTTTGCCGATTCGAAAGGCTCCCTGGTCAGGGCATTTAGCACCAGATTGAGATCCCAAGGGGGTAGAACCGGTCTTAGCTGCGGCCTCAGGCGTCTAACCGCTCTTAGGAATCTGGCCACATCCGCGTGCTCCCCTAAGGGCTTACCACGAATCCTACCTCGATAACAAGCGATAGCGGCTAACTGCACTCGTAAGGAGCTGGGAGAAAGGCCCTTCTCGAAACCAGCTTGTAAGAATTCCAGGACCTCCGGAACCGAAGCCGACAGGGGTTTCTTTTGGTGATCTGCACACCATGCCTCGAAGATGCGCCAGACCCTAACATAAGAAAGACAGGTCGAGCGCTTTCGAGCGTTCAATAAAGTAGAGATTACTGAACCCGAATACCCTCGCTTCAGGAGCCGTGCCCTTTCAATAACCAGGCCATAAGCGAGAAACGATCCACGCGAGGCATCAGGATCGGCCCCTGCCTTAACAGACCCTTCCGGCAGGGGAGCCGCCAAGGTCGGTCAATCAATAGTCTTATTAGGTCCGCGTACCAGGGTCGGCGTGGCCAGTCCGGAGCTATGAGGATAACCAAACCTCGGTGGGCTTCTATCCGCTGTAGAACCTTTCCGATGAGGGCCCACGGGGGAAATACATATAGGAGACCCTCCGAGGGCCATCTCTAGGCTAATGCGTCTAGGCCCTCGGACATCCTTTCCTTCCTTCGGCTGAAAAAATCTGCTTGCTTTGGCTGAGGCATATCATGCCATGAGGTCCATGACCGGGGGGCCTCCAACGAGCTACAATCTGAGAGAAGATCTCCTGATCCAGCTCCCACTCCCCCTGGTCGATGATGACCCTGCTGAGGTAATCAGCCATGGAGTTGTCCGTTCCCGCTACGTGTTGTGCCGATAGGGCCTCTAAGTGGACTTCGGCCCACTGGAAAAGGCTGCCTGCTTCCTTTTCCAAGGAGGGGCTGGATGTACCCCCCTGGCGGTTGATGTAAGCTACCGCTGTGACATTGTCTGAGAATACGCGAATCGCCTTTTGACGAACTAGAGGCTCGAGAGCCCTGAGCGCCAAGGCTACCGCTCAGAGTTCCAGCCTGTTGATGGACCACTGAGATTCCGTTAAGGACCACAGACCCTGGACGAACTGGTCCTCGCAATGCGCTCCCCAGCCTGTCAGGCTGGCGTCTGTCGTCAGGAGAGACCACTGTGGGGGCTCGAGAGATATTCCGCATTCCAGGCTCCCTGGGCAGCGCCACCACTGCAGGGCATTCCTGGTTCGGGGAGCACAGGGCAACCGCATGGACAAAGGGTGATGCTGAGGGGACCACCAACGCAACAGGGCCCTCTGAAGGGGACGCATGTGCGCTCTGGCCCACGGGACTACCTCTATTGTTGCTGCCATGGTTCCTAGCAATTGAAGGTAATGCCACGCCGTAGGAATTTGTCTGTTCAGGAACTGCGACACCAGGGTCCTTAAGCCCCTTGCTCTCTTTTTGGACAGAAAAACTCTTCCTCTTCTGGTGTCGAACCTCGCTCCGAGATACTCGAGCTCTTGAGAGGGGTTCAACTTGCTCTTTGCCCGACTGATGACCCAGCCCAGCTCCTCTAGTACTTCTACCACCCTGGATGTGGCTGCACGACTCTCCTTCTCCGACTTCGCCCGGATCAGCCAATCGTCTAGGTAGGGGTGAACCATGATTCCCTCCTTCCTCAGAGCAGCCGCGACCACAACCATTATCTTGGTGAAAGTCCTTGGAGCTGTAGCTAACCCGAAGGGCAGCGCTTGGAACTGAAAATGACCTCTTGGAACCGCGAATCTCAGGAACCGTTGGTGGGACCTTCGAACCGGGATATGTAGATATGCTTCCGTCAGATCTAATGCAGTCAGGAACTCTCCTTTCCTTACTGACACTATGACCGACTTTAGGGTTTCCATCCGGAAGTGAGGTACTTTGAGGCAGCGATTGACCTGCTTTAAATCCAGGATCGGGCGAAAGGAACCTTCCTTCTTTGGGACTACAAAATAAATCGAGTATCGATCGGAGCCGCGTTGGTTTGGCGGGACAGGGGTCACCGCTCCGAGGTCTATGAGTCTTGAGAGAGTGGCATCTACCGCCACTCTCTTTATCTGAGATCCGCAGGGAGACTGAACGAAGGCTGGGCGTATCTGCTTCGCAAATTCGAGGGCATACCCCTCTCGGATGACCTCTAGGACCCATTGATCAGACGTGACTCGGGACCAGGCGGAGAGGAACTGCTTTAGACGCCCTCCAATCAGCAGGCTCCCCACCTGGACCCCCGCTTTCTCATTGTGGTTTTCAAGGTCGTGCGGTGGCGGAGGAGGAGGACCCAAAACCTCTCCCCGCACCCCGGAAGCCTCTGAAGCTTTGGGACCTTGAGGGAAAACAGCCCCTAGGAAAGGAGTTTGATCTGACAGAACGAAACCTCCGGGGGTCCCTAGGCTGGCTCCGGACGGGAACTAGGGGGTGACCCTGTTTTGGTCTGTCCTCCGGAAGCCTGCCGCCTTTTGACTCCCCAAGATCTTTAACCAACTTATCCAAGTCTTCCCCAAACAACAATTTACCCTTAAAGGGGAGACGACTTAGGCGTGATTTTGAAGAAGCGTCAGCTGCCCAATTCCGCAGCCATAGATATCGGCGAGCTGCTACTATGGAGGCCATATTCTTAGCCAGGCTTCTGATGAGGTCATATTGGCTATCCGCTAAGTAGGCCGAGCCTGACTCCAATCTGGCAGCAATAGACTGGGCATCTCCCGAGGGAGTCTCTGCCAGTTGGAGTTGTTGTGACCACCTCAAGCAGGCCCGAGCCACCCAAGCTCCCGAAACAGAGGCCTGGAGGGCAAGAGCACTGATATCAAAGGCTTGCTTCAGTAGTGTGTCTAATTTTCTGTCTTGAGAATCTCGCAAGGCCGTGCTACCCTCGACCGGGATTGTAGTCTTCTTTGTCACTGCAGAGACCGCCGCATCTACTCTGGGCGACTTCAGCAGCTCCTTGTCCGGTTCCGGCAATGGGTAAAGTCTGGTCATAGAGCGGACCCCTCTTAAACTAGATTCTGGTTGGTCCCACTCCTCTTGGATCATCTGACGCACCACCCTGTGCACGGGAAAGACCTTTTGAGACCTTCTCACTGCTTGGATTAAGGGATCCTCTAACGCTTCCTCCTCGATTGGTGCGTCTGAGGTCACGTTGAGTACCTTGAGAGACTCGTTAATCAACGCCGGAAGCTCCTCCCGCCTAAAGACCCGCATTATGCGTGATTGGTCCTCCTCAGGGATCTCCCCTTCTTCGAGCTCCTCCTCATCTTCCGCTAGATCCTTGTCTGAGGCCTCCTCTTCCTGGGTATCATGTGAGAAGGCCAAGAGAGGCTCGTCACTCACCAGCCTCGTGCGCTTGAGTGGAATCTCGGAAACCTGGGAACTGGCCTTCAATGGTCTGGACCCCAGGCCTTCCTTGGCTGCGCTCGGCTCAACTGGCCCAAGGCCCCTCTTGCGCATACAGTAGGCCTTGTGCAGTAGAAGGACGAAATCGGGGGAGAAAAGTTCGCCGGCACTCCCCTCCCCCAGGGTAGGGGTCAGGGAGGGAGGGGAGGCAGGTAAGTCCGAGGTCGAAGGTGGAGGGGAGAGGGGTTCCCTGGCTCCTTCCAGAGGGTCCCCTGACCCTTGCCCAGCTTGGGACATGGACAAAAGAATGCCCTGCTCCACAGAGGCAGCTTCTGCAGCACAACCCTTGCAGACTCCTGACTCTGAGGCCGCCCCCCTACGTGTGCCACAAGATGGACACCGCGTCTTGCCAGTCATGGCCTTATGGCAAGCTTAAGGGATCTGCCAATCAGTAGCCAAATGTAGCCTGTAAAAGATGGACTAACAATAACAACTTGCCTAAGTTCCAGGCAGGAAGGGCAATACAGGAAAAGGGCAATGCTTCCTCTCCTCTCCTAGACTGGGCTATGAGATTGCAGATATTAAATGAACTGAAATCAAATAAAAACAGGTTTAAAATCAAACTGAGAGAAACTTTAAAATTAAAAAACTACACCTAAACTGGCTAAAATATGCCCCAGTACTTGCGTTTTAGGAGTTCCTTGAGGACGCGCTGCTCCGCGGCCGATCGCCGCACTCCGGAGGCTCCCACGTGGAAGGCCTCAGCCACGTGGAGCACTACCGGTCGGCGATATCGCCGGAAGTTTTTCCCCTCGGCCCACAGGCCTGAACAGGGCTGGCAGCGAGTGGTGTCCAACAACCCCGAACACTCCGAATCTGCCGCACCAAGCCGGAGAAGGCGGGGAGTGGAGCGCTGCCGCCTCAAGCGCTCAGCCGCCGGAGGGCTTCGGCGCGAGGTCGGGCAGGTCTGTAAACAGGTCCGAGGAGCCAGAATACTCAGCAGGAGGGAAATAACGTGGTCCCTTGCCTCCGTTGAGGCAGGATTTCCTGGGCTCCGGACGCCTGTTGCTACCTCGGATCAACCTTCTCCTCAGCCCGGTATCAGTGAGAACGGACGGGGGGGGGGGGGGGGGGGAGGACTTAAAGGAACAGAACCTAAAGGGATTCCCCAAAGGAAATAAATGAAATAAATGCAAGAAATAAAGAATAAAATAGATGAAATAAAACTATAAGGAAGACTCCAGTAAGCCCCTGGCTTACGGAACCCTCCAGCTGCTTGGAGGCTGAGAATACTGGGTTTTGGGGGTGGTGCCAGCGGTATTTATACCGTTCCATTCTCAAAAAGGATGAGCTCAGCCTCCAAGCTGCTGGAAGGGTTGCGCAACCCAGAAGTAAGGGACTGGACTGAAGTGACGATAAGGAATAAACATGTAGATAAAAATTAAACTGAAACTCCAAGAAGCCAGATTCTGCATACAGTGCAATACCAGAGAAATAGAAAGAGATGCATTCCCATGTACTGTATAAAATATAAAGACAGCACCAAGTTGGATAATTACATTAAAAAAAAATATCTTTGAACTTTGTCATCGGACCATTTTATTCTCTGATCATGTAGGCCCCAATCTGAAGTTTCTGCTTTCCTTTATCTCCCAGTGATGCAGGGCCATGTGCGGAGACTCACTGTGACATCATGTGCATAAATTTAATATACTTTATTTTTAAATGTATGCGCCACCCATCTAAAATCCTAGGTGGCTTCTAAACATACACATGAAATTTAGTATAACAGATGTTACAATAAAACAAACATAATAATTAGACATTACATTTGATTAATGAATAGCCACTTACATAGCCCCTCACCCCATCAAACCATTATAAGTATCTGCACATCAGATTTATTTTGCTATGACCAAATTATTGATGAGGAGGGAAGATATAAAATGAGAAACTAATCCTGGTAGCCATGAATTCAAACGCTGGATTGGATTGTGCTAGAGCTGGAAAAGTCTGGAATTCAGCAGGGGTGAAGCTATCAGGCTACTAAAAAAAATTAAACAGATGTTCCCCTAAAATTTGAAATTTCCTTGAATCTGAACTGACAAAATATTTTAAAATTTCAGTCTGGCAGCACAAAACTGCAAATCTCTAAAATAATACATATTCCAGTACCACTTCCCCCCCCCCCCAAACCAACACCCTACAGTTGACCTCACCAAGAACCCAGATACAGGACCCATAGAGCAAATCTACTATTCCATAACAGCACTAACTTCCAAAACTCACACAACATGGAGTGTACCCAGCACCATAAATACTGCAGTGGGCCCTAGAAAGCACAGTTACTTACCTGCAACAGGTGATCTCTGGGAACAGCAGGAATAAGTCTTCACATATGGGTATCGTCGGTACCGACGGAGCCTGCGCGGGAACACTCCCCAGCGTCCAAAAGGAAAGCTTTTGGGAGCATCCCACAGCGCCTGCGCGCTGCCTTCCCGCCTTTCCTAACCGCCTCTCTCCAGTTCGAGTTTTAAAGCTGAGACAAAGAGAGAGTGAGGAAAGGAAAGAAAGATAGAGAGATACAACTCCTAGGGGAGGTGGGTGGGTTGTGAAGACTTATTCCTGCTGTTCCCAGAGATCACCTGTTACAGGTAAGTAACTGTGCTATCTCCAGGAACAAGCAGGAATGAGTCTTCACATATGGGGACTCCCCAGCTAGAGATGCCTGGGAGATCACCCAGGTTGTGAGTCCCTGGGAAGGGCTCTACCTCCACTCATGAATCTCAGGCATCCAGGCAGGGATGGAGGGTAGGAGTTGGTTAGGTATGGAACAGGTGTTTGAGAACAGCCTGACCAAACAAGGCATCCCGGCGGGAGTCCTTGTCCAAGCAGTAATGGGCTGTGAAGGTATGAACCGAGGCCCAGGTGGCCGCTCGACAGATCTGGTCGATGGACACAGAATTTAGATGAGCCATAGAGGCTGCCATGGCCCTCACATTGTGAGCTGTGACATGGCCCTCCAGAGAAAGGTTCTTACTCTGGTAGGCGAAAGAAATACACTGAGCAATCCAATTGGACAGAGTTCTCTTAGAGACTGGAAGTCCTAAATGAGAGGGATCAAAAGCAACAAAGAGTTGAGAGGACTTTCTATGTTGCTGTGTCCTTTGTAAGTAAAAAGCAAGAGCTCTTTTACAATCCAGGGTATGAAGATTCCTCTCTGCACTTGAAGCATGAGGTCCTGGAAAAAAAGACAGGTAAATAAACCTCCTGGTTCAGATGAAAAGGTGAGACCACTTTAGGCATAAAGTGTGGATTAGTCCTGAGGACTACCTTGTCATGATGGAAGCTTGTATAAGGAGGATTAGCCACCAAGGCTTGCAGCACACTGATGCGGCGAGCTGAAGTGACTGCAATGAGAAAAATAACCTTCCAGGAAAGAAATTTCAAGGAGGTAGTGGCTAAGGGTTCAAAAGGTGGCTGCATAAGCTGGCCAAGAACCAGATTCAAGTCCCATGCCACTGGAGGTGGTCTGATGGGAGGTTTAGTCAAAAGAAGGCCTTTCATGAATCTTGCTATAAGAGGATGAGAGGAAATAGGCTGTCCATTGAGAGGTTTAAGGGATGCTGCAATAGCACTCAAATGGACTCTTACTGAATTTGTTTTAAGGCCTGCATGGGATAAATGCAGCAAATACTCTAGTAAAGAATTCAGAGGTATTGCAAGAGGGTTAAGACCCTTCTCTGCACACCAAATGGTAAACCTTTTCCATTTAAAAGCATAGGAACGTCTAGTGGAAGGCTTTCTGGAAGAATGAAGGATATCCTTCACTTGCTGAGAAAGATGCAAATCTTGAAGGTCTAGGCCTTCAGCAACCAGGCTCTGAGATGAAGAGACTGGGGATTTGGGTGCCACAACGTTCCCTCCTCCTGGGACAGGAGGTCTGGAGCAGATCCCAAGTCCAGGGAGGGAGCTTGGGAGACATGCAGAAGTAGAGGGTACCACACTTGGCGTGGCCAATGTGGTGCTATGAGTATCATAGACCCCTTGTCTCTCTGAAGTTTGAAGAGAGTTTTGGGAATTAGGGGAATGGGTGGAAAGGCATAGAGGAAGTCTTGCCCCCAATGAAGGAGGAAGGCATCCCTGACCTGAACTCCCTGACACGGAATCCTGGAACAGAACCGGGGAAGTTTGGCATTCCACGGACTTGCAAAGAGGTCTATGTCCGGGGTTCCCCAAATTCGGAAGATCCTGGCTATCTGGTCCCCATGGAGGGACCATTCGTGTGGAAGCAGAACTCGACTGAGTCTGTCTGCCCAAGAGTTTTGAACCCCTGGAAGATACACTGCCATGAGATGAATTTGGTGC
Source organism: Ichthyophis bannanicus (assembly GCA_033557465.1). Taxonomy (NCBI): domain Eukaryota; kingdom Metazoa; phylum Chordata; class Amphibia; order Gymnophiona; family Ichthyophiidae; genus Ichthyophis; species Ichthyophis bannanicus. The sequence goes on from CM066042.1 coordinate 26,096,488, forward strand.
TCTCTGGCAAAGGCCCACAATCTCAGAGCTTCGTTGCAAAGCGACAGAGAGCCAGTCCTGCCCTGCTTGTTCACGTAGAACATGGCTACTTGGTTGTCCGTGTGGATGAGGACTGTCTTGTAGCTGAGCAGGGTGTGGAAGACTCAGAGCTAGAAAAATTGCTCTGAGCTCTAAGAGATTGATATGTAGAGATGTCTCTTCTAGAGACCAGATGCCTTGAGTGGAGAGATCTTTAAGATGAGCTCCCCAACCCCTTGGAGAGGCATCTGTTGTAAGGGTTGCTTGGGGTAACACCTGTTGAAAGGGGGACCCGAGCAACAGATTTTGAGTGGACTTCCACCACTGGAGGGACCAAAAGAGGCGACTGGAGGCTGCTATTTTGTCTGACAGGCAACCTGATGCCTGGGTCCATTGGGTGGACAGAGTCCACTGAGCTGCCCTCATGTGAAGGCGAGCGTAAGGAACCACATGCACAGTGGATGCCATGTGGCCTAACAGTTGTAACATCTCTCGAGCAGTTAAATGGGATTTTAACTGAATTTGTGAGGCTAACTGCACCAAACGTAGGCAACAGGCCTGGGGAAGATAGGCCCTTGCAGTTGTGGTATCCAGCAAGGCCCCTATGAACTCTAGAGACTGAGTGGGGGTGAGATGGGATTTTGGAATGTTTATTACAAGTCCCAGATATTGAAGATACGCCTTGTGCAGTTTAGAGAAATCTGGGCCTCTGACTGGGATGGAGCTCGGATGAGCCAGTCGTCCAGATATGGGAATACAAATATCCCTAGGGTGCGTAGAAATGCTGCTACTACTGCCATGCATTTTGTGAAGACCCTTGGTGCAGAGGCCAGACCAAAAGGAAGCACTCTGTATTGGTAGTGCTTTCCTTGATAAAGGAACCGAAGGAACCTTCTGTGTGTTGGATGGATGAGGACATGGGTGTACGCATCCTTGAGGTCTAGAGAGCAAAGCAAATCCTGACTCTGAAGGTATGGAAGGAGAGTACCGAGAGAAATCATCTTGAATTTCTCCTTGCATAGAAATTTGTTCAATTCTCTGAGATCTAATATGGGTCTGTAGCCCCCTGTTTTCTTTGGAATAAGAAAATAGGGGGAGTAGAACCCTGAGCCCTGTTGAAGAAGGGGTACTTCTTCTATTGCCCCTTGGGCAAGAAGGGTAGTAATCTCCTGACCCAGAAGGTCGAGGAGAGATGTCTGAGAATTGAACTGTCTCACCATGGTGTGAGGAGGAAGGTTTAAGAAATGAAGCTTGTACCCCTCCCTTATGATGGAGAGGGTCCACTGCTCTGCTGTGATTTGTTCCCATCTGGGAGCAAAGTAAACCAACCTTCCTGGAATGGTGAGAGGCTCTGGATGTTCTATTTATTTATTTATTTAGAACACACTTGTATACCGCTGCTTCCTACGATCAGCAGCAGTTTTTACAGATCAGGATGGGCTGTACAGTACAGCAATTTGCATGCTATACATTTTGATTGCTAAGGATTTGTACACAGCACAGCAAATAGATCATGGAATTTACATTTGATTGAGTGGGTGTGGGTATGCTTACATATATACATTTGATTGGTTGGGTGTGGGTGTGTTTACATATATACATGTACGTTTGATTGAGTGAGTGTGGGTGTGTTTGGGTATATACATATAAACAATATTTACAGAACGAGCCAGGCTAAGCTCTCTAGTGGTAAGTCAAAGGCCCTGAGGAGGTTGAGGCTGTTGGGCCGTAGCAGTCCTAGCAGCCTTAGGCTTGGCCTGTTTTGGTTGTTGTCTCTTTGAGGCAAAACGATCTGCAGTAGATGACTGCTGTCCATAAGCAGAATAATATTTCCCTTTTTTGGGAAAAAATCCTTTTTTGAACAACCTTTTCTTAAAAGGAGCAGAAGTAGACTTTGAAAGTCTATCTAAAGCAGAATTTTCAGCACCCATTTGTGTGGCCTTTGCTTGCCAATCTTTGCCAAAAAGATTTTCACCTGTACAAGGAAGGTTTCCTAGGCCATCTTGAACCCAAGGTTCCAAATCAAAAGCTTGTAACCAAGCAACTCTGTGTGCACCTATGGCAATGGCCGAGGCTCTGCTGGCACCTTCAAAAGAGTCAAAGGCTGCACGGTTGGAAAACTTGGAAATATCCTGGGCATGTTTGAGCCAGGTGAGGAACTCTTCCCTTTTATCTTCTGCAATAAAAGGAGATAAAGTTTGCAGGTGATCTGTAACTTCTTTTAGAAACATTCCCATATAGAGACTATAGGAGTTGATTCTGGCAACAAGCATACTGGCCTGGAAAATTCTCCTGCCAAAGGCATCTAAGGTTCTGCATTCTCTACCTGGAGGAGCAGAAGAGTGCCTTTTTGTACTCTTTATCTTCTTCATAGCAGACTCCACCACAATGGAGTGGTGAGGGAGCTGAGTCTTATGAAAACCAGGACAACAATGTTCCCTCTAATTTTCTGTAGGCTGTGTGCGCATAAAATATCAGCTATGTGCAGCTTTTGAAGGAAGGTTAAATTTTTGTGCGCCACATAACGACACTTGGAGTTATAGACTTTAAAATTTGACTACATGTCAGAATACAGTATGTACACCACATTGATTTTAATCAAATTAAATGAAAATAGACGATTACTAAATGAAGTGGGAAATTTCTAGTAATTGCAATCATAACTTTTAAATTTTAAGACATCTGTGGTGTTTTCTATCAGAATCAGAGCCGTAATTTTTGTGCGCTCTGTTGTAAAGAATGTGCACTCGCTCGGCGAGTTGTGTGCGCGCACACACGCGCACAGCTTAGAAGGAACAGTGCAGGACAAGGAGGAACATGATACATGGTGTCCAACCTGCGAAAATGAGGGGAAGTGGTGAGAGGCGTCTCCCATATGCCCAACATGTGATCATAAAGAATCTCATGTACTGGTAAAGTGGCTGCCTCTTTAGGAGCCTTAGGATATTGTAAAATATCCAATTTCTTTGCTCTAGGCTCTGTCTCAGAGGCCACTGAGATGGAAAGACCCCTGGCCACTTCCCTGATGAAGTCTTGGAAAGACAAGTCCTCTGGAGGAGACATTCTCCTTTTTGGAGAAGAGGGCTCCTGAGGATGAATTACCAATGCTTCAACAGAAACCTCTGATTCATCAGAGTCTTCAGAGGAATCGAAGTATCGCCTGTCTGGATGCTCCTGCAGAGCCCGATACGCATACCGGGTGGTATCGACATCGGGAGTGATCGGTACCGGATCCGTACCGATGGGCATCACCGAACAGTGTACTGCTGCAGTCGACCCCGAAGCGGATGTCGATGCAGTCGGTACCGGCACCGGAACCGATGTCGGTACCGGTACCGGAACTGATGTCGGTACCGGTACCGGAGTCGGTACCGGCAACGGAGTTTGTTGCGGTACCGAAGGCATCGCAGCTTGTATGAATGCTGTTATGGCACGCTGCATGGTCAGAACATTCTGATCCATTGACACAACCAATGTCTGGATGTCGGTACCAGTGGGAACCACCGGTACCCCAGAACATGGCAACAGGTGATCGGTGGAGGCCGAGCCATCGATATCAACCTGTGACCCCTTAGATAAAGCTTTGGAAGCCAGAGCCTCCTGCCGGGGTAATTTTGCCGGTGCGGATTCCTCAAGGGGAAGCCCGGAGGCATCTCAATACTTGGAGGGAGATCTACCCTTCGAGGACCGGCTGGATTTAAGTTTGGTTACCTGAGATCCATGTGAGGAGGAAGAAGCCCTGGAAGACGTTGATGCAACCGAAGCCGCATCCGAGGGAAACAGGGTACTGAGCTTAGCTGCTCGGTTCTGTAGACCTCTTTTAGACATCATGGAGCAGGACTCACAATCCGCAATGGAATGGTCAGGACTTAAACATTTTAGACACCATTCATGGGTGTCAGTGACAGAAATAGTGCCGCTGCACTTCGTGCATTTTTTAAACCCAGAAGCGGGCTTTTCCATGAGGAAAAAGTTCTAGGCCTAAGGCCAAGAAGAAAATGCACTGAAGTGAGGAAAAACAGTATTTTTTTTTTATTTTTTTTTAGAATAAAGAAAGAAAAGACCAGCGGTACCGGTCCCGCGCTGAGAAGGCAGATGCGCGACCAAAGAAATAAAATAAAATAAAGAAATTCTTCAGCAGTGACAGGAACACGACCTGCTGGCTCCGCGGAAAAGAAGAACTGGAGAGAGGCGGTTAGGAAAGACGGGAAGGCAGCGCGCAGGCGCTGTGGGATGCCCGCAAAAGCTTTCCTTTTGGACGCTGGGGATCGTTCCCGCGCAGGCTCCGTCGGTACCGACGATACCCATATGTGAAGACTCATTCCTGCTTGTTCCTGGAGATCATCCATATTCCTATTCAGAAAACTGAACAAACCAGATTACTACAGCTCCCTACATAGAAACTTCATGCTAACAGAACATGTAGCCTCAGTCACACATATGCAGAACAGAAATAGATCTTCACCAAGTAGGGAATACATTAGTACAAACTAAAAACAGACATAAGTAGTAAAGAAAAAATACTTTTACCCATTACTGTTATGTTTACAGGATTTCTTTCCCAAAATTATACTTTACTGCAGAGTGAGGTGAGAGAAAGAACTCACACACAGTTTCTGTTGACAATGCAAATGCCTAACATAATGGCTCAGCGCAAGTAGCGTGAGGGCAACTAATGTCACCTCAGTGGGTGGCCTTATTTGCACCGGCAGCTATTTTGCCATGCTGAAATGTGGGAACTGTAAGGGGATGTAACTGCCTCCCTGCTGTCAGACTATGACCCTGCTTAATCAAACTCTGGAATTAGTTAACAGAGGATGCAGTAAAAGCGGTTAGTGTTGCTGGGTTTAAAAAAAGGTTTGGACAAGTTCCTGGAGGAAAGGTCCATAAACGATTATTAAAGAGGATCTGGGAAATCCACTGCTTGCCCTGGGACAAGCACTGTGGGAACCTGTGTGCCTTTTGGGGAACCTGCTAGGTACTTGTGACTTGGATTGGTCACTGTTGGAAACAGGATACTGGGCATGATGGACCATAGTCTGACCCAGTATGGCATTTATGTTCATATGTTATCAGTGCAGAGCCTAGGAAAGAGGCTGCTAAAATATGCCAGAGGGGCTCAACAGCATCCATGTAGCATCTCCCACTTCCACAAAAACAAGAGTGACTTGGCACCCCAACACAGCACTTCACACCCTCTGAGAAACAAGATGGACTTTGTGACCCCCAACACAACACCTCCCACTCCAACATAAACACCAAGGGCTTAGCAACCCCACCATAACTCCTGAAACTGCGCATTGGACCAGCATGGCATTAATGTAAATATATATTCCGTAAAAAAACCCAAAGGAAATCCAATATTCTCACACACGAAGGAACTAAAAGAAAAAGTGAGAACCACATCGCAGTTTATAAGACCAAATCATAACTCATTTTATTCTGTTATAAACTGCGTTATGGTTCACACTTGTTCTTTTTGAATATATATTCTGCATCCATAGAAACCTGTCCCTCGACAATGGGTGCAGAGCAGAAGTAGGACATTTACCCACAGAACTAAATATATTTTAAAAAAATCTGATTCTGGTCATCTCACTAACAACCAAAGATTCTCCAGTACTAGGCATACTGGGAACTAATATAAAACACTATAGAAATCACCCAAGATCTTCAAGGACAAATCTAGAGTGTTGAAAGAACTGAAATATGAGATTGCAGACCTGTTATTGGTAATCTGTGAACTTTCATTAAAATCATCTGTAATACCTGAAGATTGGAGGGTCGCCAACGTAACACCAATTTTTAAAAAGGGTTCAAGGGGTGACCCGGGAAATTACAGACCGGTGAGCCTGACGTCAGTACCAGGGAAAATGGTAGAAGCCATCATAAAGAACAAAATTACACAGCATGTAGATAGTCATGGCCTAATGGGAGACAGCCAACATGGCTTTAGACAAGGAAGATCTTGTCTTACTAATCTGATCTGTTTTTTTGAAGGTGTGCATAAACAGGTAGACAAAGGTGAGTCGGTTGATATAGTGTATCTGGACTTTCAGAAAGCTTTTGACAAGGTCCCCCATCAGAGACTTTTGGCGAAGCTAAAAAGTCATGGGATAGGAGGCAGTGTACTATTGTGGATCGGGAACTGGTTAAAAGATAGAAAGCAGAGGGTAGGGCTAAATGGCCAATATTCCCAATGGAAAAAGGTGAATAGTGGAGTACCCCAGGGATCTGTACTGGGTCCGCTACTTTTTGACATATTCATAAATGACCTGGAAAAGGGAATAACTAGTGAGGTAATCAAATTTGCAGATGACACAAAACTGTTTAAAGTTGTTAAAACCCAAGAGGATTGTGGAAAACTGCAGGAGGATCTGGATAAATTGGAAGACTGGGCATCCAAATGGCAGATGAAATTTAATGTGGACAAGTGCAAAGTTATGCACCTAGGAAAGAACAACCCACACTATAGTTACAAGATGCAAGGCTCCACATTAGAAACCACCACCCAGGAAAAAGATTTAGGAGTCATCGTGGATAACATGTTAAAACCCTCCGCCCAGTGTGCAGCGGCGGCCAAGAAAGCAAATAGAATGCTAGGTATCATAAGGAAAGGGATGGAGAATAAAACAAAGGATATTATAATGCCTCTGTATCGCTCCATGGTACGACCGCACCTTGAATATTGTGTGCAATTCTGGTCACCGTATCTTAAAAAGGACATAGAGTTATTAGAAAAAGTACAGAGAAGAGCCACCAAATTGGTGAAGGGGATGGAAGGCTACTCCTATGAGGAGAGGCTAAAAAGGTTAGGGCTCTTTAACCTAGAAAAGAGGCGGCTGAGGGGAGATATGATAGAGGTGTATAAATTAATGAATGGAGTGGAACGGATAAACGTGGATAAATTGTTTACGCTATCAGAATATAGAAGGACTAGGGGGCATGTAATGAAGCTACAGGGTAAACTATTTAAGACAAATAGGAGAAAATATTTCTTCTCTCAACGTGTAATCAAACTCTGGAATCTGTTACCGGAGGATGTAGTAAGGGCTGTTAGTATAGCTGGGTTTAAAAAAGGTTTGGACAAGTTCCTGGAGGAAAGGTCCATAAACCACTATTAAAAAGGGACCCAGGATATCAATGCTTGGCCTAGTACAAGCACTGCAGAACCTGTGTCTTTTGGGGAAACTGCTAGGTACGTATGACCTAGATTGGCCACTGTTGGAAACAGGATACTGGGCTTGATGGACCTCGGTCTGACCCAGTATGGCATTTCTTATGTTCTTATGTTCTTACCATATCAGCATAAACTTCCAAAATTCATACAAGGGACCTACCCAGAAAAAAGCAGCACTATAAATACTGCAGGAGGCTCTAACCTATTTGAAAAGCTGAACAAGTCAAATTACTACAGTATAGTATAGATCCCTATGTACAAATTCCATGTTAACAGAATAGCTGGCCTCAGTCACACACTCAGAACACAGACTCTCACTAAGTACAGAATAAGTGATTACAACCTAGAGTAAAAATAAAAATATGTAGACAAAAATAAAACTGTAACCCCAAAAAGCCAGACTCCACATGCAGTGCAACATCAGATAAATAAGAGATACAGTTTTCCATACTGTGTAAAATATAAAGATAGCAGAAAGTCCAATCACTAAAATGAGAATAAAATTATATTTTCTACCTTTGTCTGGCCATTTTATTCTCTGATCATGCTTCTGCTTTCCTGTCTTCTTAGCTCACTTTCTATGGTCTGTGGTCCACCTGTCATTTCTTATCTCTTCTTTTGTTTTCTTCACTTACTTCCATCAGCCTATTTCCAGTCCCAGTAACCCTCCCCAATATCAGTCCCCTTTCCAGTCCTCCCCTCCCACTACCTTCCAATGTCAACCACTTTGCATTCCCAGGACCGCCTTTGGTGTCCATTCCCTTCCAGTTCTCCTCCTTCCCCACTGTCCAGCTCCTTCTAGTCCAAATACCAATCCAGGTATCAGCTCACTTCCAGTCCCAGTGCCACCCCCTCCCCTGTCAGCTTCCTTCCAGTCACCCTACCCTCTGTCCATCCCACCTTCCAGTTCCCTACCAGTCTCCTCCCCATTACCCAGCCACATATCAGTTTCATCCACAAGTGTCAGCTCCCTTCCAGCCCCCTCCTTGCCCTGGCAGACCCTTTCAGCATCCGCTCCCTTCCAGTCCCATTCTCCCATTCCCCCCCCCCCCCCCGCATCAGCCCATTTGTGGCCTAGCCCCTAGTTTTCTTCCTGGGCCAGCAGCTCTCTCCTCCCCCCCATCAGCCAATTTCAAGTCTCAGCCTATTTTCAATCCTATTCCCCTTATCAGCCCTCTCCAGTCCTAGCCCCCACATCAGTCCATTTCCAGTCCTAGCTCATTTCCAAAGGTCCATCGAGCCCAGTATTTCAATGCATTATCCATGATACCACCTAGATCCTTTTCCTGGGTAGTGGTTCCTAATGTGGAATCTTGCACCATCTATCTATAGTTTGAGTTGTTCTTCCCTAATCGCTAACTTTCTGTTTGTCCACATTACATTTCATCTGCCATTTGGATGCCTAGTCTCCTGATTCTTCAAGGTCCTCTTGCAATTTTTCACAATTCTTTGTGATTTAATCATTTTGAAAAATTTTGTGTCATGTGCAAATTGGATCCTCTCACTTGTTTCCGTTTCCATTTCCAGATCATGCGTAAATATATTAAAAAGTAGTGGGCCCAATACAGATCTCTGGGGTACTCCACTATTTACCCTTCTCTGTTGAGAAAACTGAACATTCAGTCCCGAGTTGGCAGTAAAGCTTGAGGGACCTCTCTATCATGAAGAAAACTCAACCTAGGAGAGAGATGAATGGAGCCCCGCAGTATTCCAAATCCTAGGAAGGAAGCAGGCTGCTCTTGGGATAATAGAACACCATCTCCAGCCTTTCCAGCCAGTCATCCAGATATGGGTGAATCCAAATTTCAGGCTTGTGCAGAAACACTGCTGGCAGCAACATGATCTTAGAAAAGGTACGAGGGGGGGGCATGGACAAGCCAAAAGGCAGGATCCAGAACACAAATGCAGAAAAGCCACTGATGCTGCTCCTACATAGAAATGAGAAAATATGCCTTGGTAAGGTCGAGGGAGGTGAAGAGCTCTGCCTACTTGACCAATGCAACCAACAGTCCTCATTCAGAAATGAGTGACATGGAGTTTCGCATTGACTGCCTTTAAGGTCCAGGGTAGGCCAGAAAGAGCCTCCTTTCTTGTGCACCATCATACAGATGGAATAACTCTGCAGAGGGCATGGGTAGAATAGCCTACAACTGCAGGAAGCATGGAAGAGGGTCCTCAAGCGTCACACGCTTAAGCAAGCGGACACAGGGAGACTTTACAAGGGCGATACATAGAAGCACTGCCGTTTTTAACTGAAAATATATATATTTTTAATCTTACATAAGGTTGGCTTTGAACCAGTGACCTTAAGGTTAAAAGGCAGGCATCTGCAAGGAGGAGCTAGCACTTCTCCAGCCTTGACCAAGGACCCACTGGTCTGACATGGTATGGATCCTTTCAGAGAGAAGCAGAAAGGGCCACACTCTAAAGGGCAACTAGCTACACACTTTGGAGGGACCGCTAGAAACCACAGTGTAGCTGTGGTGGTGACACAAGCATGTAGAAAGCTCCAAAAGGGACTGCCCTTTCTTAGCTTGAGATCCAAAGGATGACCAAGGCCTCTCCAAATTCCTAGCAGTCCGAGGGTATGTCTAGACTTAGCCTTACAAGAGGTATCCCTGGTACCATGAAGTCTATCCTCCAGGAGCCTCTGTGAGCCACCCTCCCCAAGCCTTTAAGCATTAAACCAGGCCCATTTCAAAAGTGTAACCAGCTCTTAAGGGGAGCTTGCTTATCTGCAGCTTGGAGGCAGCATCCGCTAACCAAGCAAAGAGCTAGAGCTATCGTCTGTCTACTACCACTACCTCCATGGGCCTAGAAGAGATTTTGATCAAGCCGTAGAGGGCACCAGCCACCTAGGTGGTTCCTTCCAACCTATCAGGCACTGGGCTGTCCAGCAGAAACTGAATTCATAGTAAAAGGACTTGACACCAAGCTTGCACACGGTGTTGCTTGAGCACCTAAGGCAGTAGTTATAAAGGCATTCTTAAGAAAGGGCCTTAGAATCCTTTGAGCACAGTGCTTCCCTCAACAGCGACAGTCATGCACTTTGTCACAGCTATGGCCTAGGTTCACATCCTAAGAGCCCAAAAAGCTGAGCCAACTCGTCTCAGGGCCCAAGGGTACAGCCAAGACAGACCTTAAGGCCCCTAGGGCCCAGTTTAGGTTTTTTTCCTCTGATTACATGATCCTATGCAGTAGCTTGTAAGACAAGGAGTGAATGCAGCAGAATTCTGGATATATTCCAGAAAGGGGGAGCCCGCCTGCTAACCGTGCCCGAGAAGACTCAACAACATGCAGAACCACCATAACATCCAGAAAGTAGGCAAATCATGGAGATCTTAGCCTTCAACAAGGCATCACCCAGTTCTCTTCAGATGTATCTTCTGGAGAAAAGGATTTCTCTACAGCTCTCAACCAACTCCTATAGAGAATAAGGCAGGGCGCCTGAAGGAACAGATGAGCACAAGGGTGAAGCAAGTCTTGACCCTCTTATTGCCCCCAAAATGAGGCATTTGAATGCCCCAGGTCTCCCATAGGGGAGGCCAGTGTCTCAGATCTCACAAAAGGAGCTGCCAAGCAGTTAGCAGACTGAAATTGCCAGCAGGCTACTTCAAGAGCTGAAGCTCAAGCTGATTGAAAAGGGGACCTCTGGGGAACTTCCAGGGGCCAATGGATTTGAGGCTGTCACCCAGCCAGGATCCACTTCCGTGGGTCCAAGCAGCCATATCAAATGGATCACATAAGGTCACTAAATGGTGGAAAAAAAAGATGCCCTGGGCATTCCTGATAAAATCGGGGCAAAAATCAGCAGCCATGGAAAAAAACAAAATGCAAGGTCACTAGCTGTGCATTGTAGTGGCAAAAAAAAAAAAAAAAAAAGAGAGCAGCAGCCCCCTATGCCCCCCCCCCCACCAAAACATAAGCCAGGGTCACAGTGAAAACGAAGTCCCAGCACCTTTTGGGCTTGCCATGGAAACATGAGCGGTGGGGAAGCCCCAGATACCCACACAGGCCTATGATAACCAACTGCTTGAGCAAAGCTCTTTTTGGGTTTTGTGGGGTGGTTTTTTTTACACATTTGGAACTGCTTTACTGCAAGCAGAAAGAGAACCAAATACAGCCCATTGATATCAATGGGGAGAAAAAAATAAAATAGAAAAACAGGTTCAATTAGGTCTTACCTGCTAATTGTCTTTCCTCGAGTCCCTCCAGTCTAGTCGTGTGGGTTATGCCCACCCACAAGCAGATGGAGACTGAGAAACATCACTGAGCTGAAACAGCTCATAAGGAGCCTGTGCACCCTCCTAACCAGCCAGTATGCTCGTAGCAAAGCAGACCAGACCAGGAGTCACAAACCTCTATCCTCCATCAACCTACACAAAGAAAGTCCAGTCCAAGGTTGGATCCAAAAACCTACCTCTGAACCCTCTGAATCTTACCCACCACCATAGAAACAGAAGGAAAACTACTTCTTTTTTATCCTTATTTTTTTGTTTTGTAACAGCAATCAAGAGGCTCCAACCACAACAGACGTCCAAACCCAACCAGCAGGACAGAAGCGAAGTGGCTAGACCCAACAGCACCAACAGCATAACACTCTTCAGACAATGCAGGCCTACCCCAAACAGAAGAATCCCTGGTAGGTTCTGAAATGGACTAGAGGGACTCAAGGAAAGACAATTAGCATGTAAGACCTAAGTGAACCTTCCATATGGTCCCTCCAGTCCAGTTCAGATACATGGGATGTAACAAAGCAGTACTGGATATATAATGTGTTGCTTTGGGCAACATCTTATACATTGCCAATTTGATTTTTTTTTTTTTTTTGGGGGGGGGAGACTGTGTCCCCTTTGATCATAGCCATCCCCGTTGGTTAGTTCAATCTCCCTTGTTCTGATAAGGTTTGTTTTAAGATGTTGGATTGTTACACACAATTGTCTGAGATATGTACATTTACAATTCATGCACAAAATCGCATGTGTATGCTTGACATTGTGGTTTTTATTGCTCATATTCCTGTATTTTGCTTTTATCTTTCCTCTGGGCTCGTTTTTAGTGTTAATAACACATTCTCATAGATAATTCTTAAATATACATCACACCATTATATACATTTTTGCTTTTTAAAGATATTTACATTTGTTTGTATGAGAGTAGGACCATAATACATTGTCTACGTTAAGTTTCTTCATGGGTTTTGAGCCAGCGGTTGTACTCTTAAGATCATACATTTGCATTTACTATGTGTAATGATATTTTACTATGACGCTAGGGCACTATCGTATAGTCAGTACTTGGTTCACATCACCTATTTATTTACATACTGTTATTTGATTGGTAGGCTGTGTTGGCGTCTTTTGGGTTCCCTTAAAAAGTTCAAAGGTTTGCAGTTTTGCTTGCACATCACTCCAGGTGGATTCGCTTTCGAAAGCTCCTTTCAGGCAAGTTTAGAATCCAAGGTGGTTTGATAACACAGGTACACTAAAAAAAATTTTTTTTAAACTGCCTCTAATGTTTCGATTGATTTTTATGTTTTTTGGTGCGCTGAATCCAAATCTGGTAACCAATTTGCTCCATCACGTACAGATTTTTTGCTACATTGGGTTAGCAGTTTGAGGTGAACGTTTCAGATTGAGTGCGATCGAGATAAAAGTTTCTTGGATGAATTCTTTATACTAATTGTTTAGTAGTTATTCAAATAAGAATAAAGAAAATTGTAACAAGGCAGCACATAAGAATAGAGTAATGTCAACAAAACACACTGTGATGGTAGCAAAATTATCTGCACTTAAAACAGCCACATACATGTGCACAAACATTGAGCATATAAGAGCGAGGTTAGACACAAAGCAAAGCAATGTGCAAAAAATGTTGTACAGGTATGTATGTAAGAATAGAAAACGCAAACCGCACCATTGCAATACATGAAGACAAACACCCGATGGTGTGAAAATAAAATTCTAATAAATGAGATCCGACACTGTGGTAATAACTAGCAAATTTTTATTTCAAAGTTTAGTAAAAACACGATATTTGTCAACACAGTTTAGATTTTAAAGTCATTCTTGGGTCAATCAATCTCCTGGTGGGCCCGTTTCTTCTTCCCCCGAATGCTTCTCTTGGTGCGCTGCTTGGCGTATTTTTCATCTGGGGTTTCCCGCAGCAGCAATCAGCAGAAATCAGCCATCATAGTGGTGTTCCATCTTCCTTGGTACCTTCTCTCTGCGTCCTTGATGTCCTGGTGAAACCTTTCACCTTGTTCTTCACTGTACGCCCCCAAGTTTTCGGGAAAGTAGTTCACATGGGAGTGCAAGAAATGGACTTTCAGGCTCATGTTACAGCCTTGTTCTTTGAAGGCATTGAGCATCCTGGCAACAATATCCTTATAGTTCTCATCCCACCTGTTCCCCAAGAATTTGAGAACAACATCCTTGAAGGAATCCCAGGCTTCTTTTTCCTTCTCAGACATCGTTTCAGCGAATGCTCCATCTGAAATGAGTTTCCTTATATCAGGGCCAACAAACACTCCTTCCTTTAGCTTTGCTTCAGAAAGTCGGGGGAACTTTGAGCAAAGGTACCGAAAGCACAGTTACTTACCTATAACAGGTGATCTCTGGGAACAGCAGGAATTAGTCCTCACTTATGGGTACGTCGGAACCGACGGAGCCTGCGCGGGAAAGCTCCCCAGCTTCCCAGAAAGGAAGCTTTTGGGGCCTCCCACTGCACATGCGCGCTGCCTTCCCGCCCTTCCTGACCAGCTCTCCTCAGTTCGAGTTTATAGCTGAGACAATAGAGAGAGGAAAGGAAGATAGATAGAAGATACAACTCCTAGGGGAGGTGGGTGGGTTGTGAGGACTAATTCCTGCTGTTCCCAGAGATCACCTGTTACAGGTAAGTAACTGTGCTATCTCCAGGAACAAGCAGGAATAAGTCCTCACTTATGGGGACTCCCTAGCTAAGATGCCTGGGAGATCCCCTCCCAAGGGTTCACCATCTTCGTATGGATCTCAGGCATCCATCCAGGGAAGGTGGGCAGGAGTTGTTCAAGTATGGAACAGGTGTTTGAGGACAGCCTGACCAAACAAGGCATCCCGGCGGGAGTCCTTGTCCAAACAGTAATGGGCTGTGAAGGTATGAACCGAGGCCCAGGTGGCTGCTCGACAGATCTGATCTATGGATACAGAGTGAAGATGAGCCATAGAAGTGGCCATGGCTCTCACATTGTGAGCTGTGACATGGCCTTCCAGAGAAATGTTTTTACTCTGGTAAGCAAAGGAAATACACTGAGCAATCCAATTGGAAAGTGTACGTTTGGAGACTGGAAGTCCCAAATGAGAAGGATCAAAAGCCACAAAAAGTTGGGAAGACTTTCGATGTGGTTGAGTCCTGCTGAGGTAAAAGGCGAGAGCTCTTTTACAGTCTAGAGTATGAAGGTTCCTCTCTGCACTGGATGCATGAGGAGCCGGGAAAAAGACAGGTAGATATACCTCTTGATTAAGATGAAAAGGCGAGACCACTTTGGGCATAAAGTGGGGATTCGTCCTAAGGACCACCTTATCATGATGAAACCTAGTATAAGGTGGATGAGCCACTAAGGCCTGTAGTTCACTGATGCGGCGAGCCGAAGTGACTGCAATAAGGAAAAGGACCTTCCAGGAAAGAAATTTCAAGGAGGTAGAAACCAACGGTTCAAAAGGTGGCTTCATAAGCTGACCTAGAACTAGGTTCAAATCCCATGCTACCGGAGGAGGCCGGATGGGAGGTTTAGTTAGAGTCAGGCCTCTCATGAATCTTGCAATAAGAAGATGAGAGGAGACAGGTTGCCCATTTATAGGTTTTAAAGATGCTGCAATAGCACTCAAATGGACTCGTACTGAATTCGTCTTAAGGCCTGCATTGGAAAGATGCAGGAGATAGTCTAATAGAGAATTCAAAGGAAGTGCTAGAGGGTCAAGACCCTGTTGAGCACACCAAATGGAAAAGCGTTTCCATTTGAAAGCATAGGAACGCCTCGTGGAGGGTTTCCTAGAGGCATGAAGGATATCTTTCACTGGTTGAGAAAGATTGAAGTCATGAAGGCTTAGGCCTTCAGTAACCAAGCTCTGAGGTGTAGGGACTTGGGGTTTGGGTGCCACAAAGTCCCCTCCTCCTGAGACAGGTCTGGCGCAGCTCCCAGGTCCAGGGAGGGTCCCTGGGAGAGATGCAGAAGTAGAGGGAACCACACTTGGCGTGGCCAGCATGGAGCTATGAGGATCATCGATCCGTGATCCCTCTGGAGTTTGAACAGAGTCTTGGGAATCAAAGGAATGGGTGGAAAGGCATATAGGAATTCCTGACCCCAATGTAGGAGAAAGGCGTCGTTGGCCTGAGCTCTCTGACACAGAGTCCTGGAACAGAACCGGGGAAGTTTGGCATTCCACGGACTTGCAAAGAGGTCTATGTCCGGGGTTCCCCATTCCTGAAAGATTCTGCGTATCTGGTCCATATGCAAGGACCATTCGTGTGGAAGCAGAACTCGACTGAGTCTGTCTGCCCGAGAGTTTTGAACCCCTGGAAGATACACTGCCAGAAGATGAATTTGATGCTCTCTGGCGAAGGCCCATAATCTGAGAGCTTCGTTGCAAAGCGACAGAGAGCCTGTCCCTCCTTGTTTGTTTATGTAGAACATGGCCACCTGATTGTATGGACTAGGACGGTCAGGTTAACAAGGAGGGTATGGAAGACTTTGAGGGCAAAGAAGATTGCTCGCAGTTCCAGGAGGTTGATGTGAAGGGTGGTCTCTTGTGGAGACCAAGCACCCTGAGTGGAGAGGTGTTGAAGATGGGCTCCCCACCCTGTTTGGGAGGCATCTGTTGTGAGGGTTGCTTGGGGCAACAAAGGTTGGAAGGGGACCCCCAACAACAGATTCTTGGTGGACATCCACCATTGGAGGGACCAAAACAGACGCTTTGAGGTGAGTATTTGGTCGGAGAGCGCTCCTGATGTTTGAGTCCATTGGGAGGCCAAGGTCCATTGAGCTGCTCTCATATGAAGACGAGCGTAGGGCACCACGTGTCCCGTGGAGGCCATGTGGCCCAGAAGTCGAAGCATTTCTCTGGCTGTCAAGTGACTGCTGGACTGAGCTTGGGAGGCCAAGCACACCAGACGTTGGCCCCGGACTTGAGGTAGGTAGGCCCTTGCAGTGGTGGTGTCCAACTGGGCCCCTATGAATTCCAGAGACTGAGTAGGGATAAGTTGAGACTTGGAAAGGTTTACCACCAGTCCCAGATACTGCAGAATGTGCCTTGTGCGGTCCAGGGAAATCTGGGCCTCTGACTGAGATGGAGCTCGGATGAGCCAGTCGTCCAGATATGGGAATACAAAAATTCCCAGACCTCTTAGAAATGCGGCAACAACTGCCATGCATTTGGTGAACACTCTTGGAGCAGAGGCTAGACCGAAGGGAAGTACTCTGTACTGGAAATGTTTTCCCTGAAACAGAAATCTTAGATATTTTCTGTGGGATGGGTGGATGAGTATATGTGTGTACGCATCCTTGAGATCTAGAGAACAAAGCCAATCCTGACTCTGAAGGTATGGAAGGAGAATGCCTAGAGAAAGCATTTTGAATTTCTCCTTGTACAGAAATTTGTTCAATTCTCTCAGATCTAGGATAGGTCTGAATCCCCCTGTCTTCTTTGGTATGAGAAAATAAGGGGAGTATAATCCTGTCCCTTGTTGAAGAAGAGGAACCTCTTCTATTGCCCCTTGGGCAAGGAGAGAAGAGACTTCCTGACCCAACAGGTCCAGGAGAGATGGGGGAGAATTGAAGTGCCTCACCATGGTATATGGAGGAAGGTTGGAAAAATGAAGTTTGTAGCCCTCTCTGATGATAGAGAGGGTCCATTGCTCTGATGTAATTTGCCCCCATCTGGGAGCAAAGTGAGCTAACCTTCCGGGAATGGTGAGGGGCTCTGGTTGTTTTAGAGCCAGAAAGGTTAAGTTCTCTAGGGGGAAGTCAAAACCCCTGAGGGGGTTGAGCCTGCTGAGGAGTGGCAGACACTGCAGGCTTTGATCTTGCCTGTTTAGGCTGCTGTTTAGCAGCAAAGCGAGGCTGAGAAGATTGTTGGCCAGTATTTGTGGAAAATCTGGCCTTCTTGTAGTAAGGCCTCTTGAAAGACTTTTTCTTGGCAGGAGTAGAGGTAGACTTAGAAAGTCTATCTAAGGTAGCATTTTCTGCGTCCATTTGAGTGGCTTTAATTTGCCAGTCTTTACCAAATAAGTTCTCACCTGTACAGGGCAGATTCCGTAAGCCATCTAGGACCTAGGGTTCTAGGTCAGAGGCCTGGAGCCAAGCAAGTCATCGGGCTGCAATGGCAATGCCCGAAGCTTTACCGGCACCCTCAAAGGAATCAAAGGCTGCTCTGTTGGAGAACTTAGAAACATCTAGAAGCTGTTTCACTAAAGAAATGAACTCCTCCTTTCTATCTTCAGGGATAAAGGGGGCAAAATGCTTTACCTTTAGGGCAAGTTCCCTTAGAAACATGCCCATATACAGACTGTATGAATTAATCCTGGCTATAAGCATACTAGCCTGGAAGATTTTCCTACCAAAGAGTCTAGGGTCTTACATTCTCGCCCTGGAGGGGTAGAAGAGTGCCTTTTGGTACTCTTAATCTTTTTCAGCGCAGACTTCACCACAATGGAATGGTGAGGCAGCTGAGTTTTTTGAAAACCAGGAGGAGGAGGGACGCGGTACATGGTGTCCAACCTACGAGAATGAGGAGACAATGTTAGAGGAGCCTCCCATAAGTCCATCAAGTGTTCTTGAAGGATTTCATGGATAGGCAGGGTAACTGCCTCTTTAGGAACCTTAGGGTATCCTAAAATATCCAATTTCTTTGATCTAGGTTCTTTCTCAGAGGATGTAGTAATAGAAAGTCCTTTAGCTACTTCTATAATGAAGTCTTGAAAGGACAAATCCTCTGGTGGAGACATTCTCCTCTTTGGGGAAGAGGGCTCTTCAGGAAGAACAAGAGAGAGCTCATCAGAGGAGTCAAAATCCTCAGAGGAATCAGAGTATCCTCTATTCGCTTCCAACGCACGATACGCATACCGGTCGGTATCGACATCGGGCGTACCGGGCATGGGATCGATATCGGGTGAAAACCCGGATCCGGCATGCACCGATCTGCGTTTGGAAGACGATGGCCTCGGTTCCGGTATGGAAGCCAATACCGGAACCGCTGGATGCAGTAGCGAGGGCGTCGCAGCCTTAATGAAAGCCAGGATGGCCTGCTGCATGGTCTGAACAGTATTGTCCATAGACGCCACTGCTGCCTGGATGTCGGTACCGGCATGGGCCGGTACCCCAGAGCAGTCTAACAGGTGATCGGTCGACCTGTAACCCCATAAATGGTGCTTTGGAAGCCAGAGCTTCCCGCCGGGGTTGTTTGGCTGGGGCATGGTCCTCAGATTCAAAATTGAGAGCCTCTCGATGCTTTGAAGGAGATTTGCTCTTTGAGGACCTGCCCGAAGAAGGTTTGGTTACCTGAGATCCATCCGGAGAGGAAGACCTGGATGACTGTGATGCTGGATTATCTGAAGCAAACAGCACATGGAATTTGTTGGCCCGGTTCTGCAAACCACGTTTAGACATCTGGGAGCAGGATGGGCAGTCCGGAATGGAGTGGTCAGGCCCCAAACATTTAAGACACCAGTCATGGGTGTCTGTAACAGAAATAACAGCACTACACTTGGTACACTTCTTGAAACCAGGAGCTGGTTTCTCCATGAGGAGATTTTGTGTAGGCCTGAGGCCTAACAGAAGTTACGAAGTTGTGCTAAAAAATAAAAGCTTTTTTTTTTTTTTTAAGAAAGAAAAGAAAAGAGAGACCGGCGGTACCGGTTTCGGTATGAGGAAGGCAGGTATGCGGTCTAAAAAAAGAAACTAAAATAACAATTTCTTCAGCGGTGACAGGAACACGACCTGCTGGCTCCGCGGAAAAAGAGAAACTGAGGAGAGCTGGTCAGGAAGGCGGGAAGGCAGCGCGCATGTGCAGTGGGAGGCCCCAAAAGCTTCCTTTCTGGGAAGCTGGGGAGCTTTCCCGCGCAGGCTCCGTCGGTTCCGACGTACCCTTAAGTGAGGACTTATTCCTGCTTGTTCCTGGAGATAGCACTCACCATCTTTTGGAAGGGACTTGATGAATTGCTTAATGAGACCCAACTTAATGTGGAGAGGTGGTAATAGAATTTTATCACGAGGTACCAAGCTCTCATGAAGAACATTTTTCTCACCGGGTCTCAAATACTCCCGAATTGGCCAGTCTTTTTTCCCCCAGTGTAGGTCGCGGGCCCGGCTATCCCACAAGCAAAGGAAGCAGGGATATTTGGTGAAACCGGATTGCTGCCCTAATAGCATGGATAGAATTTTAAAGTCTCCACAAATCATCCACTTATGCTCATCATAACGAATCTTCTGAAGAATCAGGGCCAAATTCTCGTATTTTTCTTGGAGAATAACAGAGTGAGCAATAGGAACTGAAGCGAATGTGTTGCCATTATGAAGAAGAACACCTTTTATGCTGTCTTTTGACGAATCAATGAACAGCCGCCATTCAGCAGGATCATACTTGAGTTTAAACTTTTCCATCACTCCGTATATATCGTTGCAAAATACCAAATCTTCCTCTTTGCTGAAATACTTCAAAAATTGTGTCTTGCGGTTGCGGTACCAATAAAAAGTTGTTCCTGGTGACAATAGATTTTTCTGTTTAAGCCGAGAACCTAGCAGTTGGGCAGCATCTTTTGGGAGTCCTAAATCCCAGACTAAATCATTCAATTCAGCTTGAGAGAAAAGTTCAGGTTTCGGATCTGGTTCAGTTTCAAACTCGGAAGTACTGGACTCATCGGGAAAAGCCATCTGATGAGTCTCATCATGATCAGAACCGTCCACACAAATATGATCCAAAGATTTTGGTGGTTCAGGCACAGGTACTTCGTTGCTATGAGGCATAGGCCTAATTCCTGAGGGAAGGTTGGGGTAACTTATTACGTTCTTATTTTTTAAGTTGTATCCCTTCACAATGCAAGAGCAAAAATAGCAGTCACTGCTGTGGTCTCTTTGTTCACGCCACATCATAGGTATTCCGAAACGAAATGCTTGTTTTTTACCTTTCATCCATAAGCGTAGATCTTCCTCACATGTCTTGCACACTTTGTGAGGAGCCCACGGTTTGTCTTGATCACCTAACTTCAAACCGAAATAGGCGAAATAGACTTTTTTAATAAATGCAGAAATGTTCCTCTGCCGCTTTTTCACGGTATATTCCCCACAAATAAAACAAAAACTGTCCGGAGAGTTGACGCAACCTCTGGCTCTGTGAGCCATCACAAATACACAGCACTGCAAACTACAACTGTAGTGAACCACTTCGGAATAAAGCTGGATTACGACTGAGCAAACAAAAGGTAATAATGAACTTGCAAGAAACTGAAATTTGACAGGAACGTTCATGTCGCAACCACCGTGTTTGAGCAAGCAAGCGAGCGAGCGAACGAGGCGAGGCGAAGAGGAAAGAACATGCGCCAGCGCGAGTACTGGATTTAGCCCCCCGCCTCCCAATTGTCCTGTTAATGTATAAAATGAATACAAAACACTCTATCATATCATGAGGGAGTGTTTCTAGTTAGTTAACCATTACAACCTCTATTTTGGGCCAAGAAAATAAACTGCAGTCGGCTAAAAAGAAATTATGTGAACATTCCTTATATGGGTAAGAAATCTAATTTTGCAAGAAAACGTGACGTGATGGAACATTTTGGCTATTTTTCCTGGATTCAGCACCCCAAAATCTATAGGAATCAGTTGCAAAACTGGAGGCAGTTTTTTGGTAGTGTACCTGTGTAATTATTCACATGTTGGTTTAACAATAATCCTTTTTATCCGGCTAGCATTTTGATCTGTGTTAGTAGATATGCTTCTTAATTCTATCTTTTAAGCATTCGGATGCTCGGGCACCGGGATATATATGATCATCTTTTATACTGATAACTGTTACAATTTGATTTGGCTTGTTCATGTCCACGGCAGTGCTGTTTTTTGTTTTTTCTAGTCCGGCGTGTTTTAGTCTCGCATTGGTATGAAGCACTATTCATGAACAGGGTTCACCATGGTTTGCACTTAATTTTTCTTTATTAAGTGAAAGCCGGACAATTAGATGATTTGCCTACAATACTGATTTTTTAATAAGATTTTATCAATGATTTTGAGTGCACCGAAGTTTGATTA